>OU744260.1:11705000-16705000 GCA_916610215.1 Omphaloscelis lunosa
AGTTACAATATGTTGTTTGTCGTATTTCTCGCAGATAGACCGAAAATGTTTAAGATTATTTTAGTAATATTATTATTTTAGGATTACAATTTGAGGTTAAGTTTCAATCTTCTTTTCGTAAAGAAAATGAATACTTAAGCTATAACCTCAATACCAACCAATATTTACTAAAGCCAAATAAAATGTAAAATAAATAATGTAAACAAACTGCCCATACTTCACCTTAAAATCACCTATTTTGTAAGTAGTTTTTTTTTACATTTTGATTAGTCTTATATTCTTATTTATTGCTTAATTACTTCGACCATGATCAAAGCTAACTAATAATAAGCTAGCTAATATTTATGGTGAAAAAATCAATTTAAAATTTAAAACATTTCATAATACAAATATGTCAAAATAATATAAATTACTTCTAAGTTTTTTGACATCTATTTCACATCTTATTGAGCTGACGTAATGACAAATAATTGTAGCAATATATTATCTATAAGTAAAATAAATATAACGAATACAATTTTTTAATTTTGCTATCACATATTACGCATTTTTAATTCTAAACCCTTTATTGCAATAACAGCATTAATAAAAAAGGCAGCAATAGTTAAGATATAGTATTATTGCAAACAAAAATATTAATATTTGCAAAAACTGCATTGTGCTTGACGAGGTTGGAACCCAAGCCAGATTGCATCTCAGACCAATGCTTAACACGTTCTGCTATCTGCACACGTAAGTTTAGATTGAATTTTAGCATTGCCATAAACTGGCCAAGGTCAAGCGCATGATGCGTGTTGTCTAACAAAAGCGACGGAAATATATATTTGTTTCGGTAGTGAGGCGCAAGTACGCGACGATACGACAGAGTGTGTAAAGCGCAATACTGCGTTCTCTGTGGTGTGTGTGCCGTGTTGTTTACACATACAAATATACGGACTATACCGCGTGTTCACAGCAATATGATTCTTAACGTGCTTATGCACTTTTGAACGCTTACTGTACCTATACAAGATTTATAAAGTTTTTCTAACACTTCGGAGGAAATTAAACAGCGAAGAAAATCCGTGCGGACAAGGAAATAATACTGGGTACAAGCTAAGTCACCTTTAATTCCTGTAAATTGTTTTTCAATAACAAACTGTTATGTCTAAATGATCCAAAACAGCGTCCTCCTGTCTGATTATAACAACAAACTGCGTTGCACAGCTTTTCTACCAAGTTCAGTAAAATGGGAATAACCCTTTAACCGGGATTTGGAAAAACCAAGTTCAGCAGTAGGTAGATGATGACTATAAGACATTATGCACACAATGCGATATGTGACTGCGACAGCTCAGCGACTAGACGCAACGACAGGCGGCGGCAAACAATTTTCATACATTTTGTTCAAAGCTCCGCACATTTGGCGTCGAGTTGCAGAGTCGCAACGACAGTAGGCTAAGGGAGTCACACGCTCTCGCTACTTGTTGCAGCGACAAGACGCACGGTGCACGCCCAGTCTTCGCATGATAAGCACCAAGGCAAGTGCATTTATAGGCTCCATATTTACTCACAAAATGAACAACACGACTGTCTCTCTCGAATACTGTACTCGACCTGCTCGACGTCTATAGTAACGACTAGTTGCTGACCCAAACGACAGCTCTGCGTCTTGTTGCAGCGACAAGACGCACAGTTTGCGCTGGCACTAGCTACCTACTTACAAACATAATTGTATGGAAGGTCAAGTTCGTAGAACACATGGAAAATATTTTGCTAGAACTGAAACTAAAACAAGATGCACTGTTTTACTTTTCTTGGAAATCAACTGAACGTTCGTTCATGATATACTTACAGCAATAATCTCGATGCTTCATGTGCTTTGATAGGTACTTTTGATGTCCAGTGAACTTTGTTTGTGTAGAAGTACTTAAGTATTTTGATTTTAGTGGAAGTTGAGTATTTGGAAAATTTTTAAACAACGTCTTTAGAGGAAATTAAATTGATATTTTTTATGCAGTTTTCCTCCTCTCACGCAAAACGAGAAGAAATATAAATATAAAAATCTATAACAAGCACAGACTTCTTAACAGGCAGTGGGCAAAGGTCTCTCGTTAGTTGTATCTCAATACCTGGTTCTTCATCTACCTTATCTAGTCCCCATTTACCTTCTTTAAGTGGCCGTATTTACTAGGTGGCTTTCAATCGGCGCCAATAAAATGCTTATAAGTGCTTAGCTCAAAATTGACTTACAAATTACAACGAATGAATACTCAAAACTATTTAAATAAACAAGTATAGGTTGTTGACCATTTAGTTCTTAATTTAAACCGACAAATTACCAACTGTTAACGCTTGAGTAATTACAGGATACCTTCAAGTTTTCTTGATCAGTTCAGTTACAAGCAATTTGCTGTTAAAACCGTCTTACTTTCATATAATCACCACATTTTGACAGCAAATGATTATCTTGGTGAGTTAGGTGTGAGAGACGAGGTGTTGGTTTTGCAACAAACCTGCGCCCGATGTTGGTCTTTGCATGCATAATGCCGTCCACAAATTACCAATTACCACCTGTTACGTAAGACAGGCTTGCATACAATTTACGCTAAGTCCTTTCTGTTGACTGTTTGATTTTAACGCAAAATGCGGATTTGTGTTTGTAAACGCCATTGAATGGTGAGACAGCGGCGTACAGTTATGTGTTTTGTTTGAACAATACTTGACGATGGCTGTATCAGTATCTATCTGTGGACAACTTATTTAGGTATTCAGTCCACATTTACCCAATATAAATACAAGATTGGAATAACAAGCATCCTCTATCTTTCCACGTAACTTGTTTCCGGTCTCACGCATCCACTATCTCCTACGATCATTTCCTGGCCTTCTCTCGATTGCTACAGGAATGCTGCCTTGAACACCTTCAAATATCCTGTACCTACCTTCAAAATTTCGACCTTATTTTCACTAACCCAGAGGCGAGCCGTCCATCGGGAGCTAAACGAACTTAGTTTGCTCTTAGTTTAGTTTAGCTCGCCAGTTTTTCATATGTATATGTGGGTAGACGCATATGTATGAAAAACTGGCGAGCTAATAAACTAAACTAAGTTTAAACTGACTTAGTTTAGCTGGCGGTGGACGGCTCGCTTTATCTTCTGTCAAGTCAGATAACGTATAGTAATTTAAGAGATTCGCACAAAATTTCTCCCCGCATACGTATATTCTTTTGTTCTTCTCTTTCTCATTACCATTTAGCTGCATTTATTCATTTTTTTTAGCATTTATTCATTAGCTGTGCCCTAGATTATACGCGTTTTTTTTTTTGTTGTTATATCTTAGTAAGTACCAACGTTGATTTAATATGCATGCTTGTAACGTTTGAATTACAGATAGTATCGCCATTATTAATAATTTGTCTTTCGATTCGGAGAGCATCAGATGAGATCAGTTTCGATTACATACAGAGCCACATGATCTGGCCGTTGTTTTAACAATTTATACTTGCGTCCATTACGGTTATAAATTCCGAATATTATTGACAGTCAAATTTTCAGTTTCCTTAATATTTAATATGGGAGTCGCATCAAATTCCCCCGGTAGGTACTGTTGGCCGCCTTTCCGCAGAATGATTTGCGCAGGGTCCTCTCCGGAATATTAAGCAAATTGAAATTTATCGCTTAGGAACTACTGTGTGACTCAACTTCCTTCACTAGTAAACAGCGTAGGAGACGTACCGACACCCACAGCAAACTAAAGATTCGATGTTTTCTGATACAATTTTCGATAAACGATATTGATATGTCAATCATCTATTGTGCTCCAAATTAATTCATCCGATTGACATTTGAAACAATTGAACTGATATATTAACCTTTTAGTAAACTAGTCCTCTCTCTTTATTTTTCCAGATTATGCGGATAAGGATGGACAAAAGATCTCTCTTCTCCTTTTGTATTTATGAACGTTTACCAATGCAACACAGCTTATCATTAACAATTACGTTGTGCGTTAATGCGTTTGTTTCTGAACGAGAAAGCTTATTGTGTAGCTCATATGCGTATTTATGAATGTGCATTGATTTTAGAGATTCTTCAGTCCGCGCAGCATTGTGTGGAGCGCCGCATTGTGCCCATGCTAATGTAATACAATTCAATGCACTCTGATGCAACCATGTCATTCATTAAGAATTGCATAAGGCAAACATTCATATGAACATTTCACAAGTTCTTTCACGGATGGCAGATAAACTACGATAACATTACCGGTGGAATTTAAGTCAGCAGGTATGTAAATATTCGGATTTAGGGCCGAGTTCTTGTGTGGTACGCACGTGTCTGTTTGGAAATCGTTTAAATTCAATACACGACAGGCTTCGGTGTAATAGGAAGGGCCGAAATCTACGACATAGTCCACGCGGCCTATTAATTAGAATATAACGAAGCACGCGCAAAATACAAAAAAAAAATCAACCGGAATTACGAATTAGCTAGAAGTTCATGGAACATAGATATTGTAATCTAAATTCATCAGCTGATCTTGAATGATGCTCATCTGAAATCGAGACATGGAACCTCTGGAACATAATTTGGAAGTAATGGCGCGTGTAATGGTAGCATCATTGGGTGTGGGCTGAGAAGCTCGATCAACGACTCGACAAAGCAAGACATACTCCATTGAGCAAACCTAGGGAAATTAATGACTCTTTGTTTTTGTAAAAACGAGGACACGATGTATGGAAAACGGTTTATTATTGCCGGTTTTCGTATCAATTAATCATGTGAGAAACAATATACTCAAGTATTAAAACAGTTAATTTGATTAATGTTTCAGTTTAAAATTAAATTAAAAAAAAAGCTTTTTCCAGTTCACAAAAACACGGTGCAATATAAAAAAACCGGCCAAGTGCGTGTCGGACTACGCACAATGAAGGGTTCCATAGTTGAGATGAATTTATGTATCCCAAGAACAAACTTAACATTGTAGTTGAAAAAGATGTTCTCCCATACATTCCAACTATAAATGTAAGTTTGTACGCACAATATTGAGAGATTTACCATGTTATTTTAAGATTATAGATTGCTTATAGGTTTTCCTGTAATCTATGGGTAAAGAGCCATACTATGTATTTTTTTCAAAATTTTAGGTCGTTTCGGGGATCGTAGAGGGGGAATGGTCAATTTTCATCGAATATCTTTAAAAGCATTTATTTTAAAATTATGTAAAAAATATGTTTAAGATCCTCGCAACAAGCCCTTTCATTTGATATGTCACACGGTATTGTTAGCAAAACATTTTTTTAATTTTCTTGTTTGCCCCCAAAAGTGACCCCTATATTCATAATAATTCATTTACGTTACACGTTCGTGTTTGGATCACAGAAATACATATGTGTACCAAATTTCAACCTAATCGGTCCATTAGATTTGGAGCAAATTGGCTGTGACAGACGAACAGACAGACAGACAGACACACGAGTGATCCTATAAGGGTTCCATTTTTTCCTTTTGAGTTACGGAATCCTAAAAACGAGTAACAGATTACATAGGAGCCTTAGATGCTAAAAAAAAAAAAGTTAAGTACAAAGTAATTTCTAACTAAAATTATTATGTTGAAGACGGTTGGATTACAAGAGGTTCAGGTGCTTTTGGGTGTTAGGGTGTGTGGAAGTGTGGAGTGTGTGTGGGATGTGGGGGTGTAAGTGGTGAAAGTGGATTGCGTGATATGTCAGATATTATGACAGTATGTGCAGAAGGTCTTCTATTTAGTCATAATTTTTGGGAACCAGTCAAATATAATATTTTTACAGCTGGTGTACGTTCGTTAAGTATAGTTCTATTGTGGGAATAGAATTTTGAGTAGAGATATGACCCAAGAATTGCAAAAGATCTGCGCGCAAAAGAAGAATATACTCTTGGCCGATCCCACTTTAACGTTCTGGATGAATGACGGGCCAGTTCTTTGGCATGTCTATGAAATCGTAGCAGAGCCGAAACAATAAACAACTGCCTCACACGAAGGAGGCTACATTCTGAGTACTGGATGTCAGTAGAACATCGCCAAGGTTTTTTAGTCAGCGCAAGCAGATTGGTTTTGTTTGCTGCTCCCCAAACTGATACACAGTAACTTAATATTGACTGACACAAGGTATAATAAACAATACGGATGACTTTTGGTTTTGCGATGGATTTTATTTTTTTTAATATGTGCGAGAGTTTTCTAATACGTTTTACGAGTGCATCAATTTGGGCTTTCCATAATAGATGTTTATCGATTAGGTATTTTATACACGAAACCTGTTCAATTTGCGAGCAGAGACAGCTCTCAATACTGAGACTGCCACATACATGGATGAGACGTTTAAGGTCAGCAAATTGTTTTGCAGCCACATAGCAACCTTTCCAAGGCCCTCCTGAGCTACACAAACGACATCACTCCAGGCTTTCGTGATACGTTATTACGGTATCATTCGCGATGGTAAAGACTTTACGGTAAGGCTTTACGGAGTAAGAGAGCATGGGTTGTTTATGTAGATCAGGAATAACGTGGGGCATACAACACTGCCCTGCGGGACGCCGTAGCCAACATCTGCAAAATCACTGGCGTGCTCACCAATACGAACGCGTTGTTTTCGTTCTCCTAGATAGGATCTAAACCAATCTAGACTTAAGCGTCTGATCCCAAAAGCCTCTAGTTTTTTTATTAGGATTGGCCGGGAAACTGTATCAAAAGCTTTTGCTTTTGCTTTTTATTTTTGTTCTTTATCCACTTTGCTAACGACAGAATCAACCAGATGCGTGACGGCATCCTCCGTGGACCTACCAGTCCGAAATCCGAATTGATTCCCGGCCAATAATCTGTTTTGTTCAAGATACTTAATTAACCTTACATTAATCACATTTTCAATTACCTTAGAGAGTATGCTTAGAAGCGAAATAGGCCTGTAGGTAGCTGGTTCGCATGAGTGGCCTGCTTTCAATATTGGTATTACGTTGGCTATCTTCAGATCATTAGGTACCACGCCCGAAGATATGCTCAAGTTACAAATGTATGTTATAGGGCTTGCTACAACATGTTTGGTCTATTTCAGCATATCGTTGCTAATGTTGTCGTGTCCAACAGCTGGACTCCACTTTAGTGTCCTAATTAATTTAATTATTTCAATTTCATCTTTTGGTGACAGAAACAGCGAATCTGGTGAGGTGTTTCCTGAATGGGTCGTGTTATTTGCTAGTTCAATTTCTGTCTGTCCGATTCTACTATGTACCGCATTTACCAATTGATCGCCAATGGAGCTAAAATAGTGGTTGACTACATTTAGTGACTCTGCAGCATTAGGTTTAATTTTGAATAACTCTTTATTTTTATTGGCAACCTTTTTAATATTACAAATGTTTTTTTTATGGAGGGCCATGTTTTCTTGATGTTATTTTGGTTTTCAGTTATAAGTTTTTGTTCGTATTGTTCTTTTTGTTGCTATAATATATTATTATTTTGTCCTTAGAAAAGGGAGATACATAATACTGTGCTATGGTCTGTTATATCGGAATGGCAAACAATTGTTGTAAAAGCGGGTCTTGATTTGATCATACAATGATCTAAGCTATTTATACCACGCATTGGAAAGGTGTGACCAGGAACATACCCACAATGAGCTATAAGGTTTAGGTAGTCATCTACGCGAGAATAAGTGGATGTTTCTTTAATATCAAGATTAATGTCACCAACTAATGCACAGTGCTGTGTTCTTCTTCCATCTTGTGTATCATTGTTAATATTTATCATTATCAATCATCCTTTTCAAATCCACGTTTCAATAGGTGATCGGCCACAAGATTTTCATTCACCTGGAGTAAGATCTCAAGTTCTACTTTTCAAATTTTAACACACGTCTACCAAGTTACTTGACACAGCCCAAGGAGATGACGGCTTTGCATAATCATAAGCACAATCACCTATAATGTTCCCACTGCTTGGACACGGGCCTCCTCTGTGAGAGGAAATGGGCCGTAATACACCACGTGGGCCCGGTATAGGTTGGTAGACGTCACATGTCTTCAAATTTTTGGTTCTAGGACATGTCGGTTTCCTCACGATACTATGAGAGCAGTGGTGATGAAATAATTACACAAAGTAAACCGCCTGGCTGGGTTCGAACATACGACCTACAATTCGTAAGTATTGGCCGTTACCACTAGGCTACCACTGCTCTCAACTTTGAATCTGAGTAAAAAACATTATCTTCTTTATATCGTCATCACTTGGTTAAGCGGAACTTTAGGTTTATGTTCTTTACTCATAAGTACGCTCATCCTAATAGAACCTAAGGTCAATGAATCTTGTGAGAAGTATCTATATTCCTGCCCATCCTGTTTTATATAATTGCCCTTATAATCATGTTTCATAACAATTTAGCTTTGATCGACAAAGGGGTCGGTAGGTGACACTATCACGATAAAACAACTGAAGGACTTATTGATGTAACGGCGCTAGCATTTGATAAAGTACGAAATGAAGAGGCTTTCATTATATCCTATTAACAACTAATGATTGATCCTTAAACTAGAGGGGTGATTATGGTAATGGCTCCGTCTTTCTTCGAGTCCATTTACCTATCTTCTTCGTCGTGTCGATGGCGCGACAGTGAATTATATTATATTTTGTTGGCCCTAAACTTCGTCACTTCCACAGCATCGTTACATTTACCTATTAACACTTTCGACTCCACCCCACTTTTCATAGAACTCATACGCCATGCTGCAATACATATTGGAAGTGAACCCTCCAGGTGGGTTACCGGCATTACTTTTGCGCTATAGTTAACCATCGCGGATGGTCAATGGCATTATAGGTTTAAAACACTGTAAAACGAAGTAAAATAGTGTTTTCAGGGGTCTTGTCGCTATACGTAATTTCCGACCTTTAAAATTTTTGGTGAATATTATTTTGTAACCGTGAACAAAATATTTAAATACTTTGACTTTAAAACCAACGCTTATGCTATTAAATCTTGTTAAAATATACATCAGATTTTATTTTCATGGTTTATAATGTTGTACTCGCTACACACACATTAAAGATGAGCCGTCCGCGAGGGCTCCCGGCATCCCAGATGCGATTAGGTGAACCCTCAAGAACGGGAGCCCTTCTTGAGGGTTCACCTAATCGCATCTGGACTGAACGTGTAGGGATGATAATAATTTTTTTTCCGTCAGGTTGATTCTAAAAAAATATTGGACACGTATTTTTCTTTTTTTACGTAATCAAAAGATTACGGCGATACATTGGTTAAAATTTGGCATGACGTCACGCCTAGGTAGATTTTATACTTAGTTGTGACGTAGCAGTCATTTTTTATGAATATGATAAAGCAAAAAATACGAGTCTAATATTTTTTTATTGTCTGACTGACAGACTAAATAGAATTTCTTTTTTTTACCCAGGCATCATCCTTGTTACAAGTATATTATTATTCATCTTCTATAGGTCATGCTATAGAAGAGAACTATTACCTAGATGTAGGTAATGATTAATGAATGATGATACCAAAACTATAGAAAGCTGGATGAGCAGTCTACCGCAGCAGTGGCAAGTCACAATATTAATAAAAAAGAAACAAAAACAAGGAAAAAGTACAAATTTTATACATTGCATTGCTAGCAAAATTCACAGACAAAATTAATAGTTACCTAGAGGATAAAAAATGTATCATTACAATGTTTTTTGATTATAAAAAAGCATTTGACACTTTGCAATTTGATACCATCCTCAATGCAATGGGGGAGTGTGGGGTGGGTGAACCACTGAACCCATGGTTCCGTGATTCCCTCACCGCGCGCTCCTCCCGTGTGAAGGTGGAGGACGCGCTTAGTGACAGAGTCGAGGTGCGGAGTGGGGTGGCGCAGGGCTCGGGATGTGGACCAATTTGCTATCTTATGCATGTTAACAGCTTGTACCGACTGATACAGCATTGTTCAGCGTATATGTTTGTAGATGACTTGTGCATTCTTCGCTTCGGTTTTAATATAAACGACACCTATCAGCGAGTTCAGCAAGATATAGACGCTGTTGTTAAATGGTCGCATGACAATGGCATTATATTAAACGCTCATAAAACTAAATTAATGTTAATTCATTCGCCATATTTGCGACCTCATAGTGCGACTCCACCTTTATTTACCCATGATTATATGTGCCACCATATCAACTTACTGGACTGTAAATGTAGACCTATTGCAAGAGTTGACTGTGTAACTTACCTTGGCATGAAAATAGACGAGAACTTTTCTTGGTCCCAACACATGGACTATATTTGTAGTAAATTAAGAATTATTAAGTAAAATGTACCACCTAAGCTTTAAGTTCCTACTAACGTATTAAGATGCATATACATGTCATTAGAAGATTCTATTATGAGTCATATGAGTAGATTCTACTACGAGACAATCATAATTCATAACACACGATCTATGGCTGCTGGCAAATTCAATGTACCCAGAGTCACTAATTACTATGGTGACCGAACCCTAAAGTAACGAATACCATAACTATTGAACATTCTGCCAGCAGACATAAGGAGTGAATTGAACAAAAATAGTTTTAAAAATAAATTTAAAAATTATTATTTAAAAATATTTTAAAGTTGCTACCTATAAATAATAATTAGTTTTTAATACAATGAAATAAATAATGAGTGTATAGAGACCCACCGACCCCACAGTCAAATCACTACTACAGTTTTGTAGGGCTTAGTTTATTAGTTATACTTACCATATGTGAATAAATTAATAATAATAATTAGACAATCAGTAAAACACGTACTCTCGAATCTGATGTATCGAGGCAATGAATTACGGGCCTAAACGAATCAAGTGACAAACTAGGTATTTATATAAATCTATCCAGGCTACCATTTTATCGGATACTTACTAATATCACTATAGTTCAACGACATTTAATTGGCCTGAAACAATGAGTCCATTACAATATAATAGTTAGATAATTGGCTATGCCTGCGACAATGTCTGCGTGAAAATTTTCGAGTTTCCGGGTCATAATTTATGACTTTGTTAGGCAGATATTCTCAATGGGACTACTACCATTTACACCGTGTTTGTCTATTTAAAGTTCGTAATTTATAGTTTAAAATATAAAAAATACCATTTTCCGTATCCGATGCTTCTACCAACAAACTTAACCTATTATAGTCGACTATACGAATTTATATTGAAATTGAAGAAGACCGAGTTTTAAAACAATGCACATCCAGGTAGGTACCTAAAAGAATGCCGAAAGAGAAGTCGCTAGTCATTAAATGTTTCTATAATTAGCTAAGGAGATGCGTGAACGACCGGCGCAGACGCAGACGGTGAAGGCCATCCAGCGGACATCCACTGACGAATCAATTTTAAGGTCACCATAACCGATGAACAGCCAGTTCCTGCCCATGGACATGTCCTACACCGGTACGTCGCGTAGTTATAGCGGAATCTACCACAAACGATTACGAATAAAACTATCTAATTCACTCAATTACAAAACCGAAAACGCGGCTTTTTAAACTTTTTGACGTAGGAACGACTAGTCGTTCCGTGACGTACCTTCAACAAACGTGCGCAGCAAACGAATCGTATGCACCACGCTTTTAAGAGACTGATTAGCAATTACTATGTACCAACTAATATTTAAGATGGTGCTTGTCTACTTAAGCAGCTTGAAGTTACATTGTTGCATTAAGATATGATTTGAAAGGCAATGCACGTCCGGTATAGTTCTTATAGTTCTTTAGATTGGCGTCACGCAATTATATATTTTTGTTTTTATACCTTGGGATCTAAAATGGACTTTATGGTACCGAAACTGCCTCCAGAGACGTCATAAGTATAAATTTGGGTCCACACGTCATCTTCTAATGGATTACAAAACATAATTATATTAGTATCCACTAAGGACTGTCAAGGTCTCGTTAAACTAATATGGTATAGAATTGTGCGAGTTCTTATACGGTTAACCAAGAAAATGAATGAGTGTAGCTTAAGAAAAATGCCAACCAAATGGTCGCAATTAATTTGCACTATACGAGTAAGAACCTCGACTAATTTGACATTTAAAATTATACTACGGTAATATTCCAAGTGTATGTGAATCGAATTGAAGTATATTTCAAATATAAACACATGGGTAAGCAACTAAACGCATTCCTGTAGGATTTTATTCTCGCTTGCTCGCCGAAAGCAATCGTGATTAAAGTTGAAACAATGGTCATAGTTCTCAAAGCCCGTGGGTTGAAAAAAAGTTAGTTATCTGATGGCGAGTAGTTACAAAATGCCTTGCGCCTTTGTTTTGTATTGGGCGGATTGTATTTAAGATATGATAATCCTGCATATGAGCCGGTACATAGAAAATAAAATTCTATAGTTTGTAGTTAAAAGTAACTTTACCTATTGTTTAGCTCATCATCTGCCTAGCCTTTTCCCAACTATGTTGAGGTCGGCTTTCAGTCTACAGATGCAGCTAAATACCAGTATTTAACATGGAGCGACTGCTTATCTGACTTCCACAACCTAGTTACTAGGTAACACGATACCCCTTGGTAAGACTTTTGGGCTTCTAACTACCCGTTACGACTGTCAAAGATCTACAAATGACAGCCGGGACCAATGGCTTAACGTGCTTTCCGAGGCACGGAGCAACCGTGGCAAGCGTAGCTTAACCTGATCGAACGACCCGTGCGGCCGTTATTACTCAGCCACAATCCCCTTCACAAGCAACTTTACCTATTGTTAAGCTTAAATATTTAATTGTAGTTAAAAGCAACTATTACCTATTGTTTAGCTTAAATATTTAATTTTAGTTAAAACCAACTTTTACCTATTGTTCAGCTTAAATATTAAAAAAATAAAATTCCTTCATACTGCTGTTAACAAAATTCAGCCTTATCAACATTTCATACCATTTACCATAAAACTTTATCAACATTTCAGTTCACCCACTTTCACAAGTGATGATCATTTGTTTGACGTTTTTATTTGACGAAGCGACAATGACTTGATTTTTTATCGACGCCTAGTAGCATGCACCAATTCATTCAATAAAGTAATTAAATTACTAAACGATTGAATGCTGAAAGAGATTTGTTAAATAAGAAACACGTGTCGAACAATTTTCATCGTTACCTACAGTTGAGTTCGTAGACTTTTGGCCTTCTAATAGACCGAGACGATTAATGATCGTGAGAAAATTTTGCCATAAGCCTAAATAATTATTTTATACAACTGCAACTTGTACCTACCTACTACACTTTCATCTGTTTCGGTCCTCTTCTAACCGACTTCCAAAAAGGAATTCACACATACATAGTTCGTGTCGTATGTGTAATTTTTTTTCTGCCGAACTTCCGACAATTGTGGCACGATTATATATATATTTTTTTGTTTGAAGGGGTAATACTCTCGAGTTTTTAAGTTCTCTTCAATAAATAATACGTATTTTTTCCCACTACTATGTGGATTATTTACTAGTATATATTATAGATATTTACTAGTATGTGGATGGTATACTAAGTTCCTGTCACTATTATTTACATAGCCTAATCGAATTTGTGTGTGGGTACCACAACTAAAGTGATTAAAAAAAACATTTTACAAAAAAAAACAACCGACTTCCGAAAAAGCACTATAAAGTGAAAAATAACTTTAACTTGAAGTCGATGGCAAAAACGAAAATTCAACACCGACTTCCGAAATTATTTTCCACTTTGTAGTGTTTTTTGGGAAGTCGGTTGTTTTTTTTTCGACTGCAAGAATTCACAGCACTCACAATAAGAAAGGGAATCATCATTCTAAATTTATTTAAGATCGCCACAACATGCCTTTTTCTTTCATACTTCTCCATTCATCGTCATCTCGGTAGTCACTCCCTTTCTAGCCATATCATCTTTCACACAGTTCATCCATCGTTTCTGTGGTATTCCCCTACTCATATAACCATCCACATTCATACTCCAAAACTTTCCTGACGACATTTTCCTCTTTCCTCCGCATCAAGAAAGAAAATACATTTATTTGCAGCGGTAAATATGACGCAAAGGAAGAACAAAACAAGAAAATAACAATTTCAGGGAAAATATGTATCAGATCTACGCAAAACGGCCATCGCTCAGCATAATGCTGTGACCCTATGCGAGACAGAGCCTCAGCGCTGGTTTTCAACGACAGCCGGCGTTGACAACCGATTTCCAAACAACTTTTCAGTCACCGGCGTCACTTTCAAACTTCCTCTTAAATACTCATTTCTTATTCTATCCATTCGCGTAATTTTTCTTGCCTGAAAACAAAACAAAAAGGTTCTATGTAGAGTCATATACCTACCTCAGTAGGTACCTGCTTACAACTTAGTGCATGACTATAAAACGAAACGTGTCTAAAAAACTTCCAGTAGGTATATATACTTAAATCATCCAACAGCCCAATAATTCTCAATTTGGACACGAGATCAAATCGATGATAATAAAAAGTCCACGTCGCAAACGACGCCATAAAAATATTTTTCTGTATCCGATTAATCAAAGTGTCTATATAGTTACTGCGAAACCACACAAAGCTAAGCTGCATCAAAGAGAGGCCATTTTATTATTGTCATAACATTTTAGATTTCAGATTATATTCTATTCTATACATATAATAAAATAGTGAAGAAGTCAAAATGTACAGACATTGAATATTTTTGAAAAAAATATTCATTTGCTACGAGGTGTGGGAACGAGAAAATATAGTTTTTTAGAATTATTGTCCGTTTGTCTGTTTGTTTGGATGTATGTTCCGGATTGGCGCAAAAACGACTGAATAGATTCTGTTCAAAGTTTGCACAAATATGCCTTACAGTTATATTGTTTAATATAATAACGTTAATGGCAATTTTTTTTTTCAGATGTTACTCCATATTAACTTACATACACAATCACAACAATGTCACAACAAAAAGATAGAATCATAAAATGCTAGTGTGTTAGCAACAGAATTGTACAAAAAATTATGTTAGTATTGTTAATATCTATACCTAACTGATGCCTATGGCTGTCCTTATCCACAGATTTTGGAAAGGACAGTCAAAACGGGCAGCAATAGCATATATAGAATGCTGTTGCTGCTGCTTCGTAGACGGTGCAGCAAAGAGTTTACTTTCTTGCACATGATAGCTTGAAAGCCATCTGTACGCGCTTCAGCATAGCAGACGCGCTGCAGCGCCACGGCAGCCCCAACAGCATCCTAAAAGCGTTATTACACTGGGTGCGCAGGGCTCTGTAGGTTTGCTCCGTATGCTTCACCCACAGGCCGCTCGAGTACAACGACTGGCAGAACGCCTTAAAAAGTGTTATTTTCATCTCAGAGGATTAGCAATATTGCATTATATCCGTATTCCCCAACAGTTTACCGAGAGAATTAATCAGACGAGAAAAAATGTTACAATATTTCAAATAGATACAGATTTAACCTCTCAAATTAATATCATCACGCTATACCTACAAGGAGCTAAGCACGTGAGCAAAGCCGCGGGCACAGCTAGTCGTTAGACGTTACTAAGTAAAATTAACCACACTGAGGTATTTAGGTTGCATTTAAGAATGTAGAGTTAGTTGTTGCAATTCATAGTTGCGAATGAGCCGTGAACCAAATTGTCTGGAAACATAAAACAACCATATCGTAAATTGTTCTTAATTTAGTCTAGGTAAATACGACTGCACTGTCTACAGTCTAGACCGAGTTTTACTCTACAGTCTACTCGTTAACGTCTGATAGTTTGCGTAATACTATAATATATTGCCGAGTTGCGGTAAAGTTTTCTCTCGTTGTAAATACTTAAAGGAAAATCAAACCAGGTCATCATCCTTACTGGTTATTGTGGAATGAAAGCTATTATGAGCGAGAACTTGAATATTATAATATAAAGCTACTTATCTGTTTCAAAGTCAGGTCTTACGCAGAAATGATCAAAATATGTAATGAATGATGCAAGTAGACAAGTAAGGAAATTATATTGAAGCTTTAATACTGTTATTATCTACCAAGTGGGTCAACTTTGATGTTAATTAAGACTTAACAGCATTTTCTTAATACTAAAATGAATAGGCCTTAACGAAGGCCAAAAACGGATTGAAGTACGTTAAAGAAATGCTGAAAAACAGAACAGTGCTACGAAGTAAGAAAAACCAGTAAGACTGACTAGTGCGGAAAAATGCATTAATTTTTTATTTATTAATTAGACAATCAGGACGTTTGCACACATTCTCACTGCGTAACTGATTATACGAATAGGTAGGGCACAGTTCATATGACCATAAAGTTTGAGAGACGAACTAGAGTCAGCGAGTCGCGCCGTGAATCCCGATGAGGCGCGGCGCCATGTCACCTTTGCATATTAGTATGAACCAGGCATAGCTAATTATTTAAAACGTGCCGTGTAGTTCTGTCTTCAACGCACTTGCTTATTCCGCGCAATCTTTAGTGTCAATATGTTCTTAGAAGATATAACCAAATCAATTTATTAAAGAGTTACTCTTTAGGAATTTTAGTTACTGAGAATTTTGACACGGTCACAATCTCAACATTTTAATCATCATGCTGCTATGGGACGACTGCTAAACTATAAATGAAGCACCTTTATAACACAAATCATTTGAATACCTACGTTGAATAATCAACAGGAAAACTTATGCACAATTCGCTTGCATTCTTTTTTATTTTGGTTTCATAAATAAATTCTACTAAACGTCTACTCCATTCCTCTGGAAAGCATCTGTTTGCATGTTTACTTAAAGTGGTTCACTTTTTACTCGTAGGCAAGTAGTTAGTTAACATGAGCACTAAACAATGTTTCAGTATTCTTAAGTGAACATATCTGTCAACATGAGAAAGTGAAACTTTCCGCCATCCATCATGATCTAGTCTCAAACTGACTACTGCTATATTTCACGAGACAAATTCATCGTCCTGCCGTCGAAATTTACAACTGTGGAGTCAGAATACAGACTGTGTCGTCACCACGTCATTATGTTTTATACCTTTCATGTTACGGTACTGGAGCGATTTCACTATAGATTTGCATATGAATATCATTGGACAGATGAAGGACGTCAAATTTAGCCATTAATCAGGAGCTATTCATTACAATCATTCAATAAATATGTGCTGACTTATACGACATCGCTTATTGCTCATGTTACACAATTTTACGACGATGGTAATAGGCATTAATGCTTCAACATGATATGTAGTAGAACCTTAGCGTCGCTTGAATTCATGAAAGCACAGCCATATCCATAATATCTACCAATTAGGGACTGGATTCAAAGGTCCTTACTACTAACGGACCTTATAAATTGATCGCACCGTATTGCTGGCCAAGTAGCACAGAAATGTTTTAACGTTAGAACTATACGGTCAATACATGTGAGTAACCGTTTCAAATGTTATAACATTAAGATTTAAGAGTGGTTGTGAAGTCTCGGTGACATCACGAGTGGCGCCGCTGCGCACCAATTGTCGGCAATTGTCTCGTGCTAGTCGTACTACGTCGCGCGTACAATTTACTAAACGACCTAATGAAATCATTGCACAGTAATAATTATATTTACTCCCATTGTATAAGGGCATTGTAAAATCTTAATTGACATAGCCAGTCTCCTTGAGTATTTATAAATAAATACGACTGAAGGTCATCGCTCTCATCAATCAAGACGTTTGCATCAATTAGCTTTTGAGAATTAACTTCGAGACTGCAGCGTAATCTGATATGCTCCCATACTGTTGAACATTACCCACTTGCAGACCCTTAATTGGATATATGTACATGACATTTTGAACGGCTATTGAGGTTTTGTTTTTATTCTAACAGATAAAGAACCTTATGGGTCTCGATTTGATTATTACGGGTGGTCAGACGACGAGAATTTCTCGGATGGATAATTGTCGTTACGCGAACTGACGAAAGGTGCAATAAAGCATAAAATGAGAGATTGTAAGGCGGAAGGGATCCAGACGACCTTCAGTCGAAATGGGTCGAATATATTTAATGTGAAGAATAAATTGTGCATACACATAATTTGTTCAAGAGAGTAAATTAACACATGACATGTATGGTGTTATAAATTAACATTTGAGCATAACAAGATTCGTAGGTAGGTATTTGATCATAAAAGGGTGGATATAAACAACGAGAATGACAATAATTATGTACCTACTGCAAGAGCAATTTTTTTTTTGTTTACCTTATAATGAAAACTTTCTGAATCACCCTATATACCTACATTTCTTTACAGCTAGCAGCATCTCAAAATCCTTTTGTCTCCAACCCAATAATTACGTACGCCACTTAAAGCAATTTACATAAAGGAAGCCCAGCTACCATAATGGGAGTGGTGCAAGCAGTTTTAGAAGCATCTTATTTCCATTAGCACCAAGAAACTGATACAGAAACACTCAGACACTCATCATAAACATTATTTTGAGATTTAGAATGCATCAACGTCCAATAAAAATATCATTACAGTCCTTTTCAGGCATTTGTGTGAATACCTAACGTTTAATATAAGTTTTATGTGAGCGCAGGCGCCTCTTTTGTGAGTCAGCTTCAATGCTGTGAGATTCGCCAGTGTCTAATCAAAGAGTTAGGAGCACCAAGGGTACAGGAATGACAACATATAGCTGTGGAACTTTCAGTGACACTCATGTGCTTCGTCTTTTTACACTGAAGAAAAGTCTTTCAGAATTAAAGAAAAAATAATGACAAAAGTAGAGTCGTTAGAGTTAGTGTTTTCACACAGTGATTGCGCCCCTAGTCACTGGACAATGTTTAGAGCTAAAGTTAATAAATACCTCAAAGATTCTACCGTCTAAATAAACTTTAGTTTTACAAATTTAGATTTTTTGGAAAATCCCGAGCTTTTCGTACAAAATCTCTTACTCGCTGCTTCTGGAACTTGGTAACCTATTAGTGTGGAAGGAAAGAGTAATCCGAAGTTTTTATATACGTAGGTACATCGTCCTTCGTACAACGTCCTTATACACTGCTGAAAGCTCCCATATATATTAGAAAAGCATTGAGCAAAGCACAGCAGAAAATGCCTAGAAACGAACGGAAGATAGTTACTAACAAAGTCTAGCAACTCGCTCCCATATAATTTTAACATTCAAAATAAAAAAAAGTAGTGCATTACCAGACGCAGCCATCATGTCTCCTGAAATGTACCTACATTTGTGTAAGTAAAACTAAAACTCTTTGATGATAATCTAGACTTGGACGGACGCCAAAGAAACGAACTTCTAAATTAGACGAAAATGCACTGTATCTATTTGCTTTAATAAAATTATTGCTATTTATACTAGGTTCTTGAGGTTGTTACTAGGTATTACCGAGACTGCGGTATCATCAAGTGCTTGCGGGTTTAAAACTTTTAGTGCCCAAAGAAATCGGGTCTTATTTTATGTTTTATGTCCTATACTTACCCATTCAGTATCTATAGGCTTTATAGATAAACTAAGATATTATCACAGAAAGGTCACCGTGACATTTTTTCCAATAGCTACCTACACCTATTTACCTTTAACCAGCTATTTGTAGGAATTTGGGATTCCAAAATATTTAGGAAAATACAAATATAGAATAATGGGGTTTATTTGAGACTACGTTTAAAATTAAATACTCGACTCGTAATCATCCTTAACCGAACCCAATTAAATCCTAAAACAATTACCTACCATTCTATAGTAATTGGTCATGGTGGGTAAATATAAGAGGAATACCAGAAATTAATATGGTGATTATTTAGTCACAGTCCATAATAAAACAGGATATTCCATTTGACAATCATTTTGTTCCGGTACGTCCTGTAGACCAGTGAACCTATCTTCCTCAAAACTGGCAAATTTTCATCTTAGCAAAATTTACCACTGCTGAGTTAACGCTCATTTACGACGCGTAGGCACTGTACAAAATTGTCGCCGCAAGATTCGCCAAAAATGCAATTCAAAAGTTTGGCGTCTCGTCAAAGTGGTCCCACATCATTGTGGTGTCAATACGCGGTCAACTTTTTCTAAACTCACTGTCGACCGGCGTTTTTAGATCATTCGAAAATAGCCAAGATGTCGAGAGTTAGCGGACCTATGCTCCAGTAGCCGAGATCGCTGTGCCGGAAGATATCGCAATTTTATTACATCGTTAATACTCACAAACAGTAATGTTAATACTCAGAAGTAAATAAAACATTTGAAATGGATACAAATAAATAGATAAGTAGGTACCTATCTTTATCTACACACATCATCATCTTGGCCTGCCCTTATCCCATGTAAAGGCTCTTTCAAACAGGCGCCACACGCGACGCGCCACAAAGACACCGCTCGTCGCGCGACGAGCGGTGTCTTTGTGTCGCGTCGCGTGTCGCGCTTGTTTGAAAGAGCCTTTACGTGGGGTCCGTGTTGTCGGCGTAACACGTTTTCTCCCCTGTCAACGGTCACGCTATCATTCACTTCCTTCTCTTTCATATAATTCCTCAGATTTTTCTTTCGCCTTCCTCTCCCTCTCCATGCATCAACAAACATGTAAAATATAAACTAAGTCTAGTTTAATTTAATTTAAGACTAGACTTAATTACGTATCACATCAATTTTACAAACACAAGAAGCCGAAATGAGAGAGCCAAAAACGTCAGCAAATTAAAGGTTAATTTCATGGTGATCTTAAAACTACTATCAGTAATCCAATTATAAAAGTATCAATAACATAATGGTATTAACGGTGCAAAATGAAAAAAAAATCCTAATGAACTAACCAATCAAAAATTAAATTGCAAAGCTAATAAAATGCAATATGAACTCCTTAATTACCTTTTAGATAGGATGGGTCTTATTACTACCTAATAGAAAGGAAGGTAGGTTACCTACCTATAAATAAAAAGTATAAAAAGAAGATATTATATACCTACCGTAGGTACATAGTATTGAAAAAACGTGGTCTTCAATTTAACCATTTCTTTTCTTCTTAACCTCACTTTAAACCCACGTTAGGTACGTTTCTACGACTGTCCTATCGATTTAATATTTGTTTGATGTACGCACTATGTTTCTCTTGTTTTATTCCTGTGAATTGGATTACTGAACTACACTCACAACCAACAAAATCGACTTAACCCCTATTCGTGCATAGTGTAGTTTTTTTCAAAACGTAATCAACCCATTTCTAAAAAAGGTATCTATAATTTTTTTAAAGTCTCCTTCCCACAGGCGCGTTTTTATCGCGCGATAATAACGCAAGCGTTACTGCGATATCTGTTTTCAATAAATTTCGTATAAGGACGGCCATGAAGTTACCTACACACTGTCGTGGGCGCCGGGAGCGGGGTGCAAAGAGGTGCACTTGCACCTCTCTGGTTTCAAAATTAAATTGTGTAAAACATTCAGAACTATTGAAATATCCGAAAACGCCTAACACAGTAGAGAACATAACCTATTTGATGTGAGGTCCTAAAATTTTCTGCAATCTCTAAATTCTAAAACTTCTGTGCATTATTAGTCGACGAAATACCAAACTCCTATTTCTGAAAATCTAATCGGCCCTAGGCGGGTGCTAACATTATCGACTTTGCTTCGCTCGCTCTAGCATCCTACTCTTGTTTTTTAGCTTCTTTGTACAAATCGACACAGTTAGTCCTCTTTCTGCACCTATGAATAGATAAAATAAAACCTATCCTATTTAAGACGAGATGCAAAAATTTTCGAGCTCGCTCGCTCTTGAATCCTACATTATCTTATTTGTTAAACTTTTGTGCATTATGTCGACAAAGTTACTTCTTGTTTGAATGGTCAAACGATAACCTAACATATACGAGGTGAACTGTAAAAATGATTGAACTCGCTTCGTGGAGCTTAATATGCACCCCTTGAAATAAACCTTGCCAGCGGCTGCGCCCATGCACAATGCTGCGATAATAACGACGTAATAGAAGTAGGACGTTTGCGTTTCTCCGTCCTACGATATTCCGATAAGTGTTCTTAGAACGTTTTGTATTAGGACGCATGCGATCTTACACACCTGTGTTACGGGCGCGTTTTTATCTGTCGATAATAACGCTGCGTTTTTGACCTACTAGAAGCCATTTGCATGTTAGCGCTCAACGGTTTCCATGATTATATTTAGAGTCGTTTCGAGTGTATTTTTCATAATATGAACAATCGCTAGTTCATAAGACTTAACACATATTAGGCCACATGTCTCCCCCATTGCTGAAAAGGAACCTGAGGGCCTAGACAAGCGGCAACAGCTTTCAAAGCGTTTCGTATTTCTTCAACAACTTTTAACAAGACTGAGAAAAGGAAGCAATATTACGATAAGTAATTTGAAGCGAAATAAATTTCAATGCAATGTCATGCATCAAACTCAACATTGTAAATTATACAAAGAAAGAACCTAATTAAATTATTTTAAAACGTTTACCTGGTCAGTTTTCTTGCCACCAGACCCGCCTTTGGCTCATAATGTGCCCGACTGTCCCCTGTATTGCCTGCCGAGCCTAGTGGCCTAGGCCCTCTGATATTACAGCGCCTTCGTCATCCAATTTGTTTGCCAATTATTTAAGCAGCAATCTCAGAGACAATAGCAAACAAAAAAAACACACAGTCGAATTAAGAACCTCCTCCTTTTGAATTTGGTTAAAAATGGGCTATCTTGGGACAAAAATGGGCCAGCTTGAGCCATATGCTGTCCAGCCAAAGATTCTATTTATAATTTTCCATCTCTGACTTTTGCATTTGTCTGCTGAAAGAGGCTAATGCTTGCTGAGCTTGCGTTCGTGAATGAAGCGTGGTGTAGAAAAATAACCACCTCTACATCATGATTAAAATCCACGTAGCTAAGCTCCAATTTTTCGAATGTTTAAAAAAGTATTTATTTGTCTATCGTTCTTGTTTTCTTTCATTATGATTGGTTACAACAAACCATCTGAAATAATGCGAGATGCTGATTGGTGATATCGAACAACATACTTGATTGAACCAATAATCATTTAGTTTGTAAACGGAAACAAACCATGTGCTAACATGGCGATTTTTCATCATTCTTCGCATGTCGTTTGATAATTATTGCGTGGCTGTTATGGGAATTTGGTTTAATCGTGCAATATTTTATCTTTTTGACACATTTTCTTTGTTTTGTTCAATATAATTATATCGGGGAAAAATGAGTGTGGACGCCTACGGACCGAGCTCACAAACACTCACGTTTTTGGACACTGAGGAAGCGGATCTTATTGGGGCTGATACTCAGGGCTCCGAATTCGAATTCACTGACTTCACCCTTCCTTCTCAAAGCCAAACACAGGCTTCCCAACATGATCATGGGTTGTCATCTTCAAATCAGGTTAGTGAAAACATAGTTCAATATTTTTGTTTTCCCTCTAACCTTATTTTGATGAATACGTAACTACGTAAGTGGTCTCGGTTAGTATTTTTACTCGATATTGTTTGTATTTCAGGTGAACGGTTTGGGGCGCTCTGACTTATCATCGAAAGTTTCCAATGTGACTAATGCCATAGCGGAATTGCAATTTGAGGAGGAAGATGAGGCCTTGTACAGCAAGGAGCTGCCTGACCACGCGTGCAAATACTGTGGCATACATGATCCGGCCACTGTTGTCATGTGCAATATTTGCAACAAGTGGTGAGTCACTTTCTCAGCTTAATGTCTTGTTACACTTGAACACTATCTATGATTATGATTAGTGTCACGTCAAACAAAACAGTCTATCATACACGCCTTATCACTAACCTGTAATATTTAAGGCTTCAAACAATAATTATACTAATATGATACAACCTGGCCAAATTACACATAAAATTCTGTATTAACCTCATTGTTCTAGAAATGTTGGGTTTACCTACATTGGAAGGTCATTACCTAATTTATTCATAGTAAAACTATCAAGTGTTGTTTAACCTTCCTGTCCTTTGAAATGACTTGAACTTTCAAGAATGCAAATTAAGTTTTCAAGTTTAATTTGCATCACTATCTGTAATTTGCATTACATCAGTAACTTCGAAAAATACACTTTCAAACAAGGCTAAGAAATAAAAATTCACATAAACAAGACATAAGTTGTGGTACATCCACACAAGAATCTGTGTTGCACTGCAATTATATAATTCTGATTCTGTCAGGTGACCTTGTTTTGCAGTGAATGTGCAACAAGATATAAAATGGTTACAAAACTAGCTCAATAAACTACTACTAATAATGGCTAACATCAATAATAAAGATATTCAAATACTGCTACTCAAAGTACTTATGTTTAGGTTAAAAGCTAATTTTTAGGTGCTTAAAGAGAAGAAAGTTATAATTGAGCAAAATATCCATTAAAGGTTCTGCAATGGACGTGGAAACACCTCAGGCTCGCATATCATCAACCACTTGGTGCGTGCCAAGCACAAGGAAGCCGCATTACATAGAGACGGACCACTCGGGGAGACATTGCTGGAATGCTACTCATGCGGTGCCAGGAATGTGTTTGTTCTTGGCTTTATACCAGCTAAGGCGGACTCTGTTGTTGTGCTGCTTTGCCGGTAAGAGAAGAACTATTCTGTATTTATATAAACATGTGTAATAGATAACAGCTTTAAGTATTCAAATAGTGTTATGATATAATGTCTTGCATAATATTATGTAATGTAATGTTTTGTAAAATTTGAGGTTTATCAAATGCTGGCAATTTGACAAAATCTAAAGAAAAATAAAGCAATTTAGGTTTTTCCTATAAAAATAATGATGATATTTGTAATGATACATCACTATCTATGTTTTTTTTTATTTTCAGCCAACCTTGTGCAGCTCAAAGCTCCTTGAAAGACATGAACTGGGATCAAGAACAGTGGAAACCTTTGATATGTATGTTTTGGCTTTTTTTTAACATAAAACATAACATCATGCCTGTAGTCCCCGAATGGTTACGCAGAGATATACCTATAGAACACCTACATTTGGCCAGTTATGTTTAAGTCCAATGTTATAGAGGACGAGCTTATTTTACCATACATAAAATTGTCTTTACTTAGGACCTACTAAAGTATTAACATCTTCAAATATTTGAGTTAAATAGCTTGATTTCTGATAATCTCTAAATTACATTTTGATGTCATGTTTCCTTGTGGTTACTAACTCAAAACCAATTAAATTAAAACTCATGAGCCATGACATAATACTACGCTTGTAATCAAATATGAATTTTTATTAAGTTTTGTAACAAAAATGTTTTATATCTTGCAGCTGACCGTGCCTTTCTATCTTGGCTGGTGAAAGTACCTTCTGAGGCTGAGCAGATGAGAGCTCGCCAGGTAAGCCCATCCTCCTTCACAAGTAATATATAAAAGACTAGCTTTTACACGCGGCTCCACCCACGTAGAGATCAGGAATTATCCCACGGGAACATACTACGGAGATAAAAAAAGTATCTTATGCCCTAACCCAGGTCATGGTCTACCTGTTTGCCAAATTTCATTGAAATCTGTCCAGCCGTTGAGATGCAAATAGGTGATATCAGGTAGACAGAATTACTTTCGCATTTTTAATATTATGTATGGATATGACATATTGTAAATGTATTCTCTGATGTGGTAAACAGAGATGAATACACGCGATAGAAGTACTTATTACGGGAAGGGATACGTCTAACTAAAAGCTGGTTATAGTCACTGCACACACTGTTTTAATTCAATATACCAACATTTTTCTACAGTCAAAAAGGGTGAGCTTATTGCCTTTAACTGGGCTCAAATCCATACTCCAGGCTGGTACAGAGATTTTCTCATAGAAGACCCATTAACACTGGTCAATTTAGGAATGAAACTGGATCCCAAACTCCCAGTCTCTGTCATGCATGTTGCAACTAGATACAATGGTAGTCTAGCATTTATCAGTACAGTACAATACAACAAATGATTCGGTATGATATGATTAATAATGTAATCATTTTGCCGAACCAAACAATTTTATATGTCAGGTCCAACTACTTCTGCACCACTGAATAGAGAAGTAGAATACTGGAAATATACTTGTACAACATATTAGTCTTTTCTTTGTTTATATAAATAGATATAAAAATATTGTTGTTTGTTCTAGGTGACTCCACAGCAAATTGGACGCCTGGAAGAGCTGTGGCGCGACAATGTGGATGCTACCTTCCAGGATCTGGAGAAACCAGGTGTGGATGAAGAACCTCATCAAGTGCTCTTGAGGTTAGTAGTGCTGTAAATAATATGTATTTCTAAATGTTAATGTTTACCTAACACCAAGCCACACTTGGCCCACGTGGTGGATTATGGCCCACTCCCTCAGAGAGGAGGCCTGTGTCCCAGCAGTGGGAGCTTTATAGGCTGATTATGCTTATGCTAATGTTTACCTTACCTAACTAATATCTCAAAGCTATTTGAAACCTTATTAGCTAGTGTACCAAATTACAATAATTATGTGGCTAAATAGTTACCTTACCCCAAATAAATTAGGATAAGGATGAACAGAATTTTGTTCTGGGAAACACGTCAATGTCTATATCAAAAAAGGTGTCGCGACAACGGCATAATATCTGACGCGGGCTCTGCCGCTTTAAAGCACGCTCCACATTCTCTGCAAAACTACACGAGACTTACCGAATACAAAGTATAAGTGTAGACGGAATATTCGTCTATATTCTTGCTGTTTTGTCTTCTTGTTCTTCTCGGCAAATGTTCTTTCTCGTCGAGACGTCCCGCCGAAAATGTGGAGCGGGTTTAAGAAGGTGTTGTATGTTTTGTAGTGTTAAATTTATAGTGAAAACTTCTTTAGGCGTGTTGGGAATTTTTGAGATGACGACACCAGCTTTTGACCATTAAAAAGACATCAACGCGTTGATTACCACCGTGCCGATTTTTTTCAAATTTTCACTTCTGTCGGCACTCCCGGAGTGCAGCAATTTTTATTTCCTGTGTATTTTATGGTGTACAAGCAAGTCCGCAAGCAATTCTTACTAAGAAACCTAAATAGAAGTGAGCTGGCTAACTCAGCTTTATCTAAAGTCTTGTGCCTTTTTCAGATACGAAGATGGCTACCAATACCAGAACATCTTTGGTCCTCTCGTAAAGCTAGAAGCGGACTACGATAAGAGGCTGAAGGAGTCTCAAACTCAAGAAGGCATTGAAGTCCGCTGGGACGTGGGGCTCAATAAGAAGACCATCGCGTATTTCACGCTCGCTAAAACTGATAGCGATATGAAACTGATGCATGGAGATGAGCTAAGATTGAGGTATTTTTTTTTTATATTTATGCACTCGTGTATAATTTTTCTATAATAGAATTATCTTCAGCTCCTGTGCGGAAATCTGCTGATTGCGGCATTCATCTGAAGCTGCTTCGTCTAATTGACTTCAGCCCAAAAACGTAGTAGAACGCAATATTCTACTATTACTAAATAATTTGACGACTTTTTAAATCGATTCAGAAACCGAGCATAAGTGATTATAAAATAAGTAGCTTATTTAATAATCACTTACGCCCGGTTTCTTAAACGAAAATCAGAACAAATAAGCGAACAAATTATCGAGCGCGCGTAAGCTGCTGTGATTGGTTGTATGAATTACCAATAGCCAATCGCATCACTTGACTTACGTTTAACATGATGCATCGATAATTTTCGTTCTAGAAACAGGGCGCTGGGCCCAGTATGGGCCACGTTTACATTTATGTCTACTGTACTAACTGTAGTTATGCTTCTATTACAGATATGTAGGAGAGCTGCATAAAGCGTGGTCGGGCGTGGGCCACGTGATCAAGGTGCCTGACAACTACGGCGATGACGTTGGGCTCGAGCTCAAGAGCGGCGCCGGCGCACCTCTGGACTGCACCTCCAATTTTGTGGTCGATTTCATCTGGAAAAGTACTTCTTTTGACAGGTTGGTGAAGACAGTGTCAATATTGAAATAATTAAGGACACTAGAGACCGACCGAAAACGAATTTCGGCTTGATTGTTCGGCCGACGACCGAAAACAAAAAAATAAAACAGTTTTTTGATTATTTTTGTTTCATAAAAAGTATATTACAAGTAAAAAAATATACAGTGTATCAATCTTTTAACCAACGGACTTTTAAGAAACGGTTAAACTTAACACTCTTTCTGCATATTTCGGATTTTTTTTGTTGACGGCTGAAAAACATCCAACTTTAATATGCTTGTCTACATAGTGTGCGTTTAATGCAGGTTTTAAATTTCTTCCACAAATCAAAACTTGTAATTTATTTATTTAGAAAAACCCACGGTAAAATGGTTAAAAGATTGACACTGTTTTATTATCAATCAATTCATCATGTTTTAGTTTTCGATCCTTTTTTGGTCAGTCTCTATTGGTGACTCACTGTAATTACACACTATGCGGTCAGTTGTGCAGATACGTAACCACCTAGTAGTGTACTTAGTGACCTATCTCAGTAGTTGAAAGCGGTCACCGCTGATTGTTGTGCGGTAAGGCGTTTTTCAAAGTTTAGTAGTTGCTAGTGTTTTATAGTTTGACCGAGACCGCTGTACCGCACCTAGGTACGTGCGCGGCGAAACAGGCAGTGGGGGCAGTGCAGGCCGCTCATTGGTTAACGCTCCCCCGCCTCGCCGCGCATTCCTAATGCGCGGCGAGGCGGGGCAACTATAGTTTTATATGCTCGTCGCATCGCGTCAAACGACCAAAAATAAAACTCATGACGAATATTAGGAATAAGCGGAAGATAATTGTCAGACTCGTAAAATTACTAAAATAATTCGCTGTGCGTATGTTTTACATTTATATTATTTTCCTTTTCGTTATAGGATGCAACTAGCCCTGCGCAAGTTCGCGGTAGACGACTCCTCGGTGTCGGGCTACATTTATCGCCGCCTCCTGGGGCACGAAGTTGAAGAGGTTTTGTTCCGCGTTCATTTGCCGAAGCATTTCAGCGCTCCCAACTTGCCTGACCTCAATCGTTCCCAGGTAAATATCGTATTATATCACAGTGTTCCCCTTATATTTAACCGACGACGTCTAAATGGAAGAGGTTATTATTTATGTGTTTAGTTTTTTTTAACAGAATTTCGTTGTAATTTTTACAGGTATATGCAGTAAAACATGCTCTACAGCGTCCCCTTTCTCTAATCCAAGGACCACCAGGAACTGGCAAAACTGTGACATCGGCTACAATCGTGTACCAACTGGTGCGACAGAACAGTGGCCCCGTGCTCGTGTGCGCTCCGTCCAACACCGCCGTCGACCAACTCACGGAAAAGATCCATAGAACCGGCCTCAAGGTCGTGCGGCTTTGTGCCAAGTCGCGAGAAGCTATGGAGTCGTCAGTGTCGTTTCTGGCACTCCACGAACAAGCTCGGGCTCTGGGTTCCGCAGACAGCGAGCTCCGCAAGCTGACGAGGCTGAAGGAGGAGGCGGGCGAGCTGTCGGCGGCCGACGAGCGCCGCTACCGCGCGCTGCGCCGCGCCGCCGAGCGCCGCCTGCTGGACGCGGCCGACGTCGTGTGCACCACGTGCGTGGGCGCCGGCGACCCGCGCGTGGCGCGCATGCGCTTCCAGTCCATCCTCATCGACGAGGGCATGCAGTCCACGGAGCCCGAGTGCATGGTGCCCGTGGTGCTGGGCGCGCGCCAGCTCATCCTCGTGGGCGACCACTGCCAGCTCGGGCCCGTCGTCATGTGCAAGAAGGCGGCTAAGGCCGGCCTCAGCCAGAGTCTCTTCGAACGTCTAGTCGTCCTCGGTATCCGTCCGTTCCGTCTTGAAGTCCAATACAGAATGCATCCTGAACTATCGCGTTTCCCCTCTGATTTCTTCTACGAAGGCTCTCTGCAAAACGGAGTGAGTGCTGAGGAACGCCGTTTGCATAAAATCGACTTCCCGTGGCCGAGACCAGACCGCCCAATGTTTTTCTATGTAACGCAAGGACAAGAGGAAATTGCCGGATCTGGAACATCTTACTTGAACAGAACCGAAGCTGCTAATGTTGAAAAACTTACAACACGGTTTTTGAAAGCAGGCGTACGTCCCGAACAGATTGGCATCATCACACCTTACGAGGGCCAACGATCCTACCTCGTGCAGCACATGCAGTATCAAGGTAGCTTGCATGCTAAACTCTACCAGGAGATAGAAGTGGCCAGTGTGGACGCGTTCCAAGGCAGAGAGAAGGACATTATCATCATGTCCTGCGTTCGTTCTAATGAGCACCAAGGAATCGGGTTCTTAAGCGATCCTCGTCGTTTGAATGTGGCTCTGACACGCGCTAAGTATGGTCTTATAGTGGTCGGCAACCCCAAGGTGTTGAGTAAACAGCCACTGTGGAACCACTTGCTAGCGTTCTACAAGGAGCGCCGTGTGCTCACCGAGGGTCCACTTTCCAATCTGAAAGAATCTGCTATCCAATTTGCGAAACCAAAGAAGCTGGTGAATGCACAAAATCCGGGATCTCACTTCATGTCGACGTCGATGTTCGATGCTCGCGAGGCGATGGTGCCGGGCTCCGTGTACGACCGCGCGCGGCCCCTGCGCGACCCGCTAGCCTATGTGGGCCCCGAGCGCGCCGCCCTGCTGCACGCGCCCGTGCCCGCGGCCGCCTTCGCGGCGCAGCGCGGCCTGGCGCGGGCCCCGCCGGCCGCGCGCAGCGGGCGCAGGCGGCCGCCGCGCCTGTCGCAGGAGCCGCTGTCGCAGCAGCCGCCGCTGTCGCTGTCGCAGGGCGCGTCGCAGCCCGACTTCAGCCAGGAGTCGGCGGCGCCCGACTGCCCGTCGCAGCCCGACGGGCTTCTGTCGCAGGACTCCACGTACCAGGGCGGTTTCCGAGCGCGCTGCAGCCAGTACTGAGAGTGCCGGGCGGACCGCCGCGGGGCCGCGCACTGCCGACACACCCGCCGGGGTGACATCCACGGTACTGACGACAGACGCCGACGCGCACCGCACGCCTGACCACGACGACCTCGGCTCGGGTGTAGAGACGACGGAGGGTTCCCCGCGGTGCGTTACGATCGCGGGGTTGAATCGGTTGCGCCGGCGGCGGAATCCGACCGCGACTTTGTTAGTCTTCGCCCATCGACCGTATTGAAGAGTGAAAACTCAAACTTAGAAATTGTGTCACGCGCGGAGCATACTTGAGCAACAAGTTTCGTTGCCTAAGGTAAAATGTAACCGTTCCATTACAGGGATAGTATTTTTATAGGATGTTGAAATAAAACCGATGTTACTACAAGGGTTAATTAAAATAATGCAAGCTCTATGAGCAAATTGGTCGTAAACGTTAAATGTAACTCCATTAGACACGTATGCACCAAATCGACATTGCTATAAACTTGTTGCTATCCTCTGTTACTACACGCGTTACTATGTAACAATTAGAAACGAGTAGACAATGACGTCTAAAGGGAGAATCAAGGTGGCTCGGATCGAATTTTGAAAGCTTGGAGGACGCAAATTTACGAGGAGAGAAGGATGGATAATTATGTATAAAATTTTGTAAAAAAAAAAAAAAGCTATGTTGAAAGAATACCTCATGAAATCATAAGGTAGTTATAATTCCTACAGTGGCAGAATTGTAAGGGACTATTTTATTACGACCTAAAATCATAAAATACTATAGAGATATTTTTTAAATCATTCATAAAAATCCAATATTTTTTTTTGAGTATGTAATGACAAGACTTGTTTTCTCGTTTCTAGGTGTATTAGGAAATCGCGAAGTACCAAAAATTTGGGTCCGCGAACGAATACCACCTCAGTTCGCTTCGTAGAAATTTAAACTCATTTTTATTCCACATTGTAATAAAAAAAACGAAATTTTAAGCCAATTATAAATTTTAAATTTTAAGAATATAATTTATTAGGCGACACATACAGTAATTCTAGTAATGGTTTGTTTTCGTCGTAGGGAAATTCACAATGTTCATATTTAACTTCATTATCATTGACGATATCAAACAGTGTCAGATCTACATGTTAGACAAACAATATCAATGTTAACCAGGCTTTATTGTTTTTCCTTCTCATCCAACGTTGTCAATATTTTCATGGCATAATGACATAACAATATAAGAAATCAAATAATTTTTATGGACTAATGAGTGATATCTATCACATGGCGATCAGAATATACTTTAAAAATATATAACCTTATTAATTTGATGGCTGTTACATGTATGTACAAATTGTAAAATTCGCTGTATATTAATTATTATGCTTTCTTCTTTTCAAAATGCAATGAAATACTATGTCGAAATTCTTTTGTTTTCTGTGAATACATGCTCTAAACATTCCTCGAGGTACCTTTTGAAACTCCTTATTTATACATATTTCTAATAATTGTTATCAATGGGATGCCAATCAAATTTCAATGATGTCTTCACGACGGTTTTAAATAATTTTAAACTGTAAGTAAATATTGCGGAAAAGTTTATTTGGCTATTAGTATTACCTACAGTCTTTTATATGTATTTCCATTTATTATGTTAATAATGACCAGTCTTAGATGGTTTTTACACTTGTTTGTGAAGGAAAATTAATAAAGAATGTCATAAGTATAATGCAGAGTTTTATTTGTAAAAACATAATATCATTTAATATACAAAATGATTACAAACACCTTCAATCTGTTTATTCGGCATCTCGCGCACAAGACGGCCACGACTACGACCAGCACAGCACGCTTAGCTTGACCACAATAGAAACGGGTTTTGTCGACGGAAGAATAGACAAAACGACAGATAATCACAATCTGTATAATCTATATTAATAATTACGTTTCTATGGTTGTCGCGTGCAGGTAAACTATAGAAAACAATACGAATCACGCTCTTGGGCGCAACGGTCACCCGCATACCATACCACTAGACGGCCACGATTGGCCGGAGTCGTGGCCGTCTAGTGCGCGAAATCCCTTATTCCAATACAAAAGACGACTTACAGATAAATATTTCATTTAATATATTATTTATGTAGCTTAATATTTACATAAATAAAGTTGGAAAATAAAACGTAACAATCGTTTTAAAATGTGCCCGTCAACAATATTGCTTTACAATTGTAGTGGCACAGTGATTAGGTAGGTACGCAAAATATTGTCCACTAATGTTGGCACGGTCTTTTAAAGCTTTTTTTATAAGCCGGTTAGTAAAAAAAAATACTATCTACACATCATTTAACAGACAAGCTCTAAATAGCTAGATATTGAGCACAATGAAGCTGCCATTTAAAACCATTCAATATTGTATTAAAAAATCCATCATTCTAGTTACTTCTATTTAAGACATTTTACCCAATAAGATAATTCTTTGTAATACTTATACAGAATCAATACAAAAATGATTAATTGTGCGAAGACACTAATACAATTCCAACCTTTTTTCTTTGTTATTTTAGTCCAAAAACATTCAAATTTATTATTCCATGTCCTTTTTTTAACTACCAATTCATAAGATCGAGCAATGAAGACTTGAAAAACGTACCTACGAATCATGTTAAATGCAAAGTGAACCACCATGTTTCTATTCTAAGGTAATCACAGTCTACTATCGCGAATTGACTGATGTTGTTAGACTGCTGTCATGCCTAACTTAATCTCGTTTATTCGATATTTCAAGACATGAATGACATTTCGTGAGTACAATTGTCGAGCTGTGCACATTTATAACATAAAAAATAGCAGTATAATATCAATGTTAGTAACATGGTACATATCTAGTGCGACATTGCCAAAAGGCGGTAGGCCTAATCTAGTTTTTTTTTTTTTTTTTTTAATTGTGACTTAACTATTAAATACGTTTACAAAATGCTAAGTTCTGTTCGGTATGACGTATACAGATCTACTGAGGTAATGGAGGAGGCTGGACGGCAGCATAAGTAGGATAAAATGGAGCAAAGTTGTTTGGGCCTCGGATCATCATGTGGTTAGACTCTCCTCTATCTTGAATCGTGCGCGCTGTGTATGGAGATTCTTTGTAAACTGGTGTAGCTGAAAATTGAAAGAACAAGGTCAAATTCTGAGCTAGGTCTACATAGGTTAGGAGTCAATTTCGTTAGCGCCAAAAAAAGAAACAAATTGGGTTTCGTTAGAGCCTAGCAATGATCTCCTGAACATGTTAGTGAAAATAGGAAGATTATAAAGTAATCGGCACTGACACTTGCCACTGAGAAAACAATAAAATAATATCAAGCTATGTATGGCTAATGAAATTATGCTTCATTGCTTTGGTCACTAACGTGTTCAGGCAATCAATAGTTTTTCACTGAATCAAGTTATTATCTGTTATTGTTCAACTCACTCAAAGTGGGGTATAATGTCTGGTACGGCTGCACGGGTGCCGCTCCCGGCATTACCCAACCTCCTGGTGTGCCTTCACCGCCCGGGGCTGAAGGCGCCTGTATAACAAAAAATTTAAGCTTACAATTACCAAAATCAATACAAATCATGATAAAACCTCAATTTATAGCCCCTGCTTCTGCACATGTAGCAAAACACTTAGCATTCTAAAAAAAAAGGCCCTACAGCTGTTTATGTATATTCTTATGGCCCTATAGCCAAGAGTGCCATGGGCTAGGGCGGCTTGAGCCGCCCCTGCTGCCTGCCCTATTTTCTTGAAACAAGCACTACTTATCTTCTACCCGGCCGCCCCGTAACTTCTATTACATCTGTATGAAGCTTTAAAAAAAACTAATCTATCTGAGGCAGAGCGCTAAAATTTTTGAGCTCGCTTCGCTCGACCTGACATCCTATAGTCGCTTTATTATTCTCTATCTGTCTGTATGTGTGGTCAAAAGAGAATCAAATCTATCTAAGATACTAAAATTTTCGAGCTTGCTTCGCTCGTTCTCGCATATTATTTGTTATTTTTGTAAAAATGTTCGTTAAATGACTATCAAATCCACAGTCACGAAGAATTTTCCTTTTTTTTTTGTTGTTAAATTACAAGGCGTCAAGCCGTATTGGCCCGGGGCGCCAAATTTTAAAATAAACGAACGCTACTGCTTGTTCTCTTCGAGTCGATGGTATATTATTTAATGAGTTGGGCCCAGCAGGTGGTCATGCAAATCGCGGCATTAGTGCCGTTTTTTAGGTCCTCAAAAGTGCAGGTGTATGGACACTTTGGACATGCCAACTTATGGGCCATGGTTTGGTTAGGAGCACCGCATTCTCACTGGGTGTCGTTGAGTTAATAATCCCAATTTCGCTTGATTGTGCTTGCAGCGGCCTACTTGGTTCCGCAGTCGATTGATTGCCTTCCATATAGACCACTACTGCTTATTAGACTAAACTACATTTGCAGTGTGTGGTCACAAGAATTGAATCCCATGAGCTGGCGACTTCTAGTTCACCGCGTCCATGATAACAGTCATTTGAATCAATGCTAATAAATAGATAGTGCTAGAAATAGTTAGCAGTCCTCTCATTTCTACGATTAAAGGTTCAAGAAACGCATTATCTACTTACCATAGGTTGTCCTGGACTAACAGGCAGTACAGCCGGCTGGCTAGGAGTGTAGGGTCCCGATTCCCCGTTTCCTATGTTTTCCGGAACGGGTGCAGATGGCACCACTTGTCCGGCCATACCCACCAATGGTACCGTGCCAATGGCAATGTACTTCTTGCCTCCCATGTTCATATGCATGCCTGATACTACACATTCCACCTGTGGGATAAAGAAAACAAGCACTTTTAGTGACTAACATTAATTTATTTTATCAAATAGGAACAAAAAAAAACAGCTAGCTACATTATGATATTACAACGGGAAAAACATAAATAACTTAAGTAATAAAGTAGTTCACTGATTAGAATTACCATTAATAAATAAAACTTTAAATTCGCTAGGAGGTAAACTGTACATGCACGATAGTTATGAAATAAAGAAAAAACGTTTATTTGTGGTAAACATGACGCAAAAAAGAGCTTAAAAATACAAAAAATGAGAAAAGGTCGGGGGAAGCATGCGTCACATCCACACAAATCGGCTATCGCTCAGCATTATGCTGCCACCCTATGCAAGATAGAGCCCCAGCGCTGGTTTTAAGCGACAGCCGGCGCTGACGTAATGACGTGGACCGGTGCAGCAAACAAATATTAAGACGCTGTACCATTACAGCATACTTAAAATAATTCATTAAGATGTCGTACAGAATAATAAAGACTAGCTGGTTAGTGAAAGTGAGCTAGCTCTTATTAATTGATAGTTATTCCAAATTGGTAAAGTAGTCCGTCTATACATGTCCTCGCGCACATTTGGGAGTGGCGCGAGGAGGCGAAACGCCGGGGCTTAACTCCGCTGCCGCGAGAAATCGCGGCACAGCGGACAGAGCTCCGGCGGGATCTCATGGCGTCATGGAGAGTGCGATTGTCGCAACCCAGCGCTGGGCACGCCACAATTGCGGCGATAAGACCCCTCTTTGAGGAGTGGCTAGAGAGGCGCCACGGCGTCCTCACCTTCCGCCTGACGCAGGTCCTCACCGGACACGGCAGTTTCGGGAGGTTCCTGCACAGGATAAGGCGGGAGGAAACGCCCGGGTGTCACCATTGTGTGGATCGCCCGGAGGACACGGTGGAGCATACGGTGGAGGTCTGCCCAGCTTGGGCGGAGCATCGCCGTGTCCTCGTGGAGGCGATCGGCGGCGGTGATCTCTCGCGTCCGGCCCTGGTTCAGGCCATGGTACGGAGCGAGAGGAAATGGGAGGCCGTCACCTCCTTCTGCGAAGCGGTAATGCTCGCGAAGGAGGAGGCGGAACGCGTGAGGGAGAGGCAAATTTCGCGCCCTCATGCCCCTAACCGCCGCAGGAGGAGACGCCCAGGGCGTCGGGAATCGCGAGGCGATTTCCGGCCACCGTAGGCGCGGGCTTGCGGGCGGTGAGCAATGGGTGGCTCACCGTCCGATAAGGACCAGGCCCGGGTCGACGGCGCGTTGTGTTCCACGCGCGCCTCAAAGAGATGTCAGCAGATTCGAAGGGGTCCACTAGGGCCGATGCCTGCCGGGGTTGCGAAGAAAACCGAAAGGGAGATCGTGGCCCCCGGCAACAGGGCAGCCGAAGGAACACGGGTGGGTTTTAGTCAGTAAGAGTCTGACACGCCCTCCCGCTCCGCCCAGAGCGGGAGAAGTTATTTGATGATTTCCCACCCTCAAAAAAAAAAAAAAAAAAAAGTCCGTCTATACATGGTTACTGATTATACGTCGGCAATCCGTTAAGGGGATGTAGGAGAACTCTGTATATGCATTATTAAAAGAAATAGAAACACTACATATTAGAGCCAGATGTTCCAGGCTTTTTTTTTATAAAATGTCTTCAATATTTCTGTTCCAAGTTTTCATTGCCATATCTAATTCTATCAATAAGTATATATGTCTGTTCTATGCATATATTCCGTGTGAATTTTTGTTTGGGTTCAAGTATGACATCATTATGAGATCATTCACAAAAAACACTGCATTATAAGCCGATCTGTATTACATAACGAAGTTACCTTGGAAACTACAACACAAATTAAATCCATGAACCATATAATGTACAAGTACATAATACACAAGTCATGTAATGGCCATCATGCATGTGTTAGATTGCAGAGTTCATATTGACTGAAATTGTTAATTCACTTTCCATTGCATTCGAATTAAAATATTGTTTTACGTTATACGACCTTTGATTGTCATTCTAAATTGAACCTCGTTAACATGTTCTTAAAGTTCACTTTTGATAATATGCAATACAAGTGTACTTCTGTTTTCAATTCATATTGGCATATAGATACTCCACTTGCTACTTTCGCCGCTCACATTGCATATTATGTGAATGAATCAGGGATCTAAACAACCATTGATCTCGCGTAAACTCACAGAGTTTTCTAACTAACGCCCAGCATATACGTCTGTAATAGGAAGTTTTTCTATAGCCAGCTGTTATGTCGATCCAGAAAGATATTGCATAATGCGCCAACCAGCCATTTTTGTAGTAATTCAATCGGTCTTACCTTGAAGTCGTAATCCAAATCGATAATGTTACAGTTGACGAGATCGGATGGCGGTATCGGCGGTACTTCCATCGTCAACTCCCAGCTTTTTGTGGTACCCGCGGGGGCCGGCCCTTCTTGAACGGTTAAAACTATGTCTTTTATTTTCTTCGTTTGGGTTGATGGTGATGTGGCCCTGTATGTCACCACCTTAAATAATTTGAATAATATTATTACACGCCAATTTAACATTAGATACGGCGGAACGCGTGAGAGAGAAGCAATCTTCGCGCCTTCACGCCCCTAACCGCCGCAGGAGAAGACGCCCTGGGCGTCGGAAGTCGCAGGCCGATTCCTGGCCACCGTAGGCGCGGGCTTGCGGACGGTGAGCAATGGGTAGCTCGCCGTCCGATAAGGACCAGGCCCGGGTCGGCGCGTTGTGTTCCACGCGCGCCTCAGAGATGTCAGCAGAGTTGACGAGGTCCGCTAGGGCCGATGCCTATCGGGGTTGCGAAGAAAATCGAAAGGGAGATCGCGGCCCCCGGCAACAGGGCAACCGAAGGAAGTTTACCTTTAGTCAGTAAGAGTCTGACACGCCCTCCCGCTCGGCCCAGAGCGGTAGAAGTTATTTGATAATTTCCCACCAAAAAAAAAGTCATCTTGATGAACATTAAGGTTCATAAAAGCAAGTGGCATCCAAGCTGCAAGGAAACTCATTTTTTATCCAACATATGTCCTTGCTAAAAAGGGTCTTAATTGTCTGTTACTTTTGACTTTTTTTTTTAATAATTCAAGATTCAGCAAAAAAACAATATTGTCATTTTAAACAATAACACATTAACCTAAATTCTTGTCTAACAATCTATCAAGGACAGTCTGTAGTAAGATATAATGAAGTTTCATGACCACAAGAGCATGGGGCATGAGAACTCACTTAAATTAACTATTGTAAATGAGTGTTAACACCAGCCTTGTTGTTTTTATTGTTTGATTCATAAAAACACTGAGTCATATTACCCATTCATCATTTACTCAACAAAAAAATCAATGTCAAATTAAATTTGTAAATTCATTCATAAGTGCATAACTTTGCACTAATTATTGAAATTTTTATAAGGATGTATTTCAATTGACTAATTTAATACGTGTCTGTCTGGTGCAATATATTATGAAAGTGTTGGTGGAAAAGAGATGATGCTTTTTGTCCTGATTGGTTTATTGCTATCTGGCACTTTAACCATCGATCACTAATATGACTTTCACAAACTGTTGTTCTAGTGCGAAACTAGAACAATGTTCTAAGGCAGCTGTTGTCACTAATAATAAACTATCTCTGACAATGATCAGTACATAGTATCTTCAACAAACTTTAAACAAGGCATATTTTGTTTAATGCTTTCTTACCTTCCTCAAGAAGATCTTGACAAGATGCAACTGCACATTGCTTTTGTTCTCAATTTCCACTCGTATCGGTATCTTTTGACCAGGAACATAGCCCGATACGGGGGCTTGGACGTCAACGGATAATGGAGGCGATGCGCAACAGAAGCAACAGAATGTCTTCTCCAGTTGAATGTGAATTGGTTCCTAGGTAAAGAAACTTTTCATTAATCAAAAAAGGAAAGACCACCTTTAAAAAAGAATATAAAAATTAATGATGAAAAATATATGTGTGAAACAGTTTTGGAAGTTCGCCTTTCATCTGATTTGAAGGTTTGTGTTGAATGTCCCTCTCTTTGTGATGTGAAATGGACATGTAACTAAATTGAATAAAGAGACTAATAAAGTGTGAGCAACTTTCTCCAAATGTTTTAAAAGTAACATAGAAAGGAAAGGATTGACATATGAGTGATAAAATTTTAAGCAAGCCTGTGGGAATAATAACCAGGGTGTATGAAAGTTTCATAGTTTTAACATCTCATACAGCAAAAATCCTAAATAGACATTATTAGTGACCGAAATACATAGTAGATATTCCAATAGAACCTTAATTCTTACCTTATATGAAGGGTTCAGGTTCAAATCAAATGCATTGATCACAGTGAAAGCCATCTTTGTTTCCTGGTCGAACTTCCATGGTCTATCCAGAGTAACCTTCACGGTATATCTGACATATCCATATTGACCCTCAAAGGATGAGGGCAACACAGGGGGCAAGGCACAAGTGAAGTTGTACACTTGCTTACCAGCTGGAATTTCTATTTCATTTCCTATAAAGAAATTAATAAGTAATATGAAAGACGAATGTGGTTCAAATCCAGGTAGGCACTTTACTTAGTGTAAATAATTTCATCACCACTGCCCTGGCCCGCATGGTAGAATATAACCTACTCCCTCTTGAAGAGAGAAGGCCTGTGTTCCAGCAGTGGGAACATTATAGTCTGATAATGCATGAAATACCAGTAATGTAGTGTCTTTGAAAAGTTATGATAACCAAGACATAAAGAAGTTAATGTTAATGATTGACCCATAATTGATAAATGAGACTGATAATGATTGTGACACAAATGCTGTTTTTGACTAATAGCAAGAAAATGTTATCTTTATAAGTTATTGCCAGCAGTTTCCTACATAGGGAAACTACTTTATGTACACAAATAAAAAGTTTCCTATGCGTCAAATATATCACTATGGCCATATTCTATCCAAATGTATTCATCTTGATTGGAGTAGTCTACACAAACACAATCCTACTAATATTATAAATGTGAAAGTTTGTATCTTTCGATGTTTGTTACTGTTGCAGACTTGTAAGTGCGCCAGCAGGGCGAAGCAGTGACTCGGATTCAGAGGCGTTGGAATAAAAGATGCTCACGATTCTACTGTTTCGCCCTGCTGGCGCACTTACAAGTCTGCAACATTTGGTCCTACGAGCCACATCTAAAGCGATCACCAGCGACCAAGGACGTGCGAACAAGAAGACGTCCACTAGCGGCCGGCGAGGAAGATCGGCTTCACTCAGGGGCGTAAGACCTTTCCAAATCCTTACCCCACATACCCCCTTCTGTCCTATTTGTACTAAAATCGCCTTATATCTTATAGGAACAGCGGGTGTGGTGCGCATTATTCACCACAGTGGTTGCAGGATAACCGTGAGTACTCTTTCTTCCCATAAATCGTCAATATGAGTGAGGCGTTTAAGGAATTAGTGAGAAAACGGGGTCCTATTAAGGGTAGTTTGACGCTGTTTGTAAAAAGTGTAGATTCCCTTTCAAATTCCGATTTAAAGTTAACTGCCAAACAAATAAACGAGTTAAAGCTACGTCAGCTGTCGGCAGCTAACTTATTACAAAACTTTAATACTGTTCAATATGCTATTGAGGAATTAGTGGATGAAAAGGAATATGATAAACAGTTGTTAGAACGTGAAATGTTTGAAAATTCATATTACAGTGCCATGTCTACTGTTGAGTGTCTGTTAGAAAATCAAAAAGTTAGTTATACTAGTAGTGATAATTCTCATAACTGCAGAAACAAGTTACTGGTTAAATTGCCCACTATATCGTTGCCCTCATTCGATGGATCTTATGAAAACTGGCTAGAATTCAGAGATACATACTTGTCAATGATTCACAACTCTGAAGAGCTAGATGATATACAGAGATTTCATTATTTAAGATCTGCACTTACCGGTAATGCCCTTCAGGTAATTAAATCTCTAGAATTTTCTGCCAGTAATTACAAAATAGCTTGGGATCTGATCGAGGGTAGGTATGATAATAAAAATTTGCTAGTACATAATCATGTTAGATCTATTTTTTCGGTACAACCCCTTACAAAAGAATCAGCACCTTATATTCGTAAAATGGTTGATTCGATTTTTAGAAATCTACGCGCTTTAAAAACGTTAGGGGAACCTATTGAGTATTGGGATACTTTGCTAATCTATATCATTGTGTCTAAGTTTGATGCAGCCATAGATAAGGACTGGCAGCAATACAAGATTAATTTTATTAAAACTACTAACGAATCGATAACATTTGACACATTGATTACCTTTCTAAAGGAAAAAGCTGAAGTCTTAGACTTGGTCAAAGCAAATCATTCCAATAATTCAAATGGCAAGGTATCTCAAGATAACAATAGAAAACAGACATCAAAGATTCAAACTTTTGTGTCTACTCAAAGTAATCAGTCTTTGAATAATAATAACAAGAATAGATCTAAGCGTGTATGTGTTAAGTGTGAGGGTAGGCATCCCGTTTATGCTTGTAGTCAGTTCTTAAGTTTATCCCCGCAAGATAAACTAAACCTAGTCGAGGGTAAAAATCTGTGCTTAAACTGTTTACGGGTGGGTCATTCTAGTAAAGACTGTTTTTTCGGACCTTGTAGGCAGTGTAATGAAAAACACAACTCGTTGTTGCATGAGGTTCTCAACAATGGAGACACAGTTTCCGCCGTATCTCATGCTGCCTCTGATCCTCAGTCGCAACCCGCAGATCATAATTCTTCAGCTAGCTTGCACTCTAGTATAATACACACCACTTTAGAACCGGTTTTGCTGTCTACCGCTGTAGTAGAAATTGCTGCAGATGATAATACACAGTATATCAGAGCTCGTGCTTTACTGGACAGCGGTAGCCAGCACTGCCTCATATCAAGTTCATTTTGTAAAAAACTTCGCGCCAAAACATTACAGTCCACTTATAAAATCAGTGGTATAGGTCAAACAGTTACAAAAACGAACGAAACTTGTTATATAAAATTACGTTCTTTAAAAAATAATCATACAATACGCATGCATTGTTTGGCCATACCGCAAATAACTTCCACACTACCCGCTTCTAGATTAGTGAGTAAGTTAAATATACCCGAAAATATTGAGCTCGCTGATCCTTTGTTTTGCACACCTTCTCAAATAGATATTTTAATTGGTGCAAACTATTTTTGGGATCTTTTACTTGAAGGTAAAATTCGTTTATCTAGTGGTCCGTATTTGAATAATACGAAGCTAGGATGGATAGTTTCAGGTCCGGTACACACTGAGAGCTTGCGCATAAATCAGGTGCAGTGTAATTTCGGCCAAACTTCCGAATTAGAAGTAAACGATCAGTTAAAAAGGTTTTGGGAAATTGAAGAAATTTCGCCAGTTGTAAAATCGCTTTGTTCTGAAGATCGTTTATGTGAACAATTATTCAATGATACTACTAAGCGAGACGACAACGGTCGTTTCTCGGTTAGAATACCGCTTAAGGAGTCACCAAATACTCTTGGTGATAGCTACCATGTAGCTAAAAATAGATTTATGTCCTTGGAAAGTAAATTACAACGTCAACCGCATTATAGGTCAATGTATGTTGATTTTATGCGAGAGTACGAGAGACTTGGACATATGACTCGTGTTGAGGATTACCCCATGCCGTGTTACTTTCTGCCTCATCATGGAGTCTTCCGTGAGCACAGCACTACGACCAAATTAAGGGTGGTCTTCAATGCGAGCCAAAAAACGTCGTCCGGTAAATCTCTCAATGATATCCAATGGACAGGTCCACCTCTTCAAAATGATTTGATGGTTATTCTTATGAGATTCAGGCAATATCGGTATGTTGCATGTGCCGATATAGAGAAAATGTTTCGGCAGATTTCCATACATGACGATCAACGTAACTTACAGTTAGTCTTGTGGCGTGAGAATAATTCAGATCCGCTCGGTGTGTATCGCCTTAACACCGTTACCTACGGAACCGCCTCCGCGCCCTACTTAAGTATACGTTGTGTGCGTCAGCTGGCACTAGATTCTAAAGATCCTGAAATCTCAAGAATAATATTAGAAAACATGTACGTCGACGATTTATTAATGGGCGACGACAATAAATCGCATTTATCTCACCATTGTAAACAGGTTTCTGATGAGTTCGACTCTGGTTGTTTTCCGCTGCGTAAGTGGGTTTTTAATTCACCTGAAGTGGCATCAGATTCCATGCAGAGTGAAAGTTCTAAAGAATTAATGTTAGACGAGAACCAATCTAATAAAACGTTAGGATTAGGCTGGTTAAACTATAGTGATCAACTTCATTTCACTACAAAAATTAAATCTGAGACATCTAAAATAACTAAACGTTTTATCTTATCAGTAGTGTCTCAAATTTACGACCCATTAGGTTTATTAAGCCCTATTGTAATAGTAGCAAAGGCGCTATTGCAAAAACTCTGGCTATGCAAAACAAGTTGGGATGACTCATTACCACCAGATGTTTTGTTATGCTGGCATAAATTTGTTCATTCATTAATCGATTTACATAAACTTCGGATTCCTCGTCACGTGATAGGAAATTCCCCAGATCGTATTGAATTACACGTATTCACTGACGCTAGTCAAACGGCCTACGGTGCATGCGCATTCATACGTTCGGTAAATAGTAATGATGACGTAACAGTCAGGCTGTTATGTTCTAAGACTCGCGTCGCTCCACTCAAACCGGTTACAATTCCACGTTTGGAATTGTGCGGTGCGCTAATAGGTGCTAGATTACAATCTAAAATAGTAAAATCTATGCACATTAATTTTGACAGGATCATAATGTGGACTGATTCCACCATAGTCTTAGGTTGGTTAAAGATGTCACCGCATTCCTTAAAGGTTTTCGTCCAAAACCGAATAATAGAAATAAATGACCTGATGGCCGGTAAAGGAATTTGGTGTCATGTTGATGGCAAGTCCAATCCTGCGGACTTGTTATCACGTGGTATTTCTCTGGCTGAACTCGGTAGTTCAAATCTGTGGTGGCACGGACCAGATTTTTTATTGAATGCGGTTGCCAACTGGGATCAACAATGTGATGTTCCACTTTGTGATAACTTGCCAGAAATTAAATCAAATACTGTTTGTATGCTTAATAATAATCCTAATAACAGTATAATTAATTTCAATCGATATTCTTCATTTATAAAAATACAACGTGTCTATGCATACGTGTTCCGATTTGTAAACAATCTACGTGCAAAACATAATTCGGAACGTAGCACGGGCGCGTTATCAGTCGCGGAATTAAATAAGTCACTTATGTTTTTATCTAGAATTGCGCAACTAGAAGCTTTTCCAAGTGAATATAGTGCCTTAATCAATAAACATAAAATTAAATCATCTAGTAAACTATGTTCATTAAATATTTTTTTGGATGAAAATAGTTTAATGAGAGTGGGGGGTAGGTTATGCAATTCAGACTTACCTTTCGATCAAAAACATCCTATTCTGTTGTGTAGTAAACATCCGTTCACTATACTTTTATTTAGGCATAACCATCATGATATGCTGCATGCCGGTCCACAGCTTTTGTTATCACATATAAGACAAATGTGGTGGATAATAGGTGGTAGGAATCTAGCTAAGAAGGTTGTGCATCAGTGTATCAGATGTTGTCGAATGAGGGCAAAGTCCATTCAACCTATAATGGGTAATCTACCCAGTGAACGTTTCGAATCAGGTTTTCCATTTATTAAATGTGGTGTTGATTACGCAGGGCCTATGTTTGTTTTGAACAAAAAGGGCAGAGGTTCTAGATTAGAGAAATGCTACCTATGTTTATTTGTTTGTTTATCAACCCGAGCATTACACTTGGAACTTGTGACGTCACTGTCATCTGAAAGTTATATCCTAGCTTTAAAAAGATTTATTTCCCGTAGAGGGAAACCTACCCTAATTTATTCTGATAATGGTAGAAACTTTGTAGGTGCAGCAAAGGAATTTTCTGATTTTTTACAAAACAGCTGTCAAAGTATTACTGATTACACTTCAAATAATCAAATAGAATTTAAATTTATACCTCCCTACGCACCTCACTTTGGCGGTTTGTGGGAAGCAGGAGTCAAATCCTGTAAGCACCATATAACACGCGTGATAGGGAAGGCTCATTTAACATATGAAGAGTTCAGCACGGTTTTAGTACAAATAGAGGCCGTCCTGAACTCCCGTCCTCTGCACCCAATGTCCGTAGATCCTGACGACCTTGCGCCCCTGACGCCAGGTCACTTCCTCATCGGCCGGCCCCTGACGGCTCCTGCAGGCGCAGACATCACGGCGAAGCCTTCACACGCTTTATCACGCTACCTACGTGTCGAGCAGCTCAGGCAGCACTTTTGGAAGCGCTGGGCCAAGGACTACATCCCCGAGCTCCAGAGACGTATCAAATGGAAGGAAAACCAGGGTGCACTCACTCCCGGTTCCTTGGTGCTCATCAAAGAGGACAATTTACCGCCCCTCAAATGGCGGTTAGGGCGAATCCTGCTGACATATCCGGGACGAGACAATGTTGCCAGAGTTGCTCGCATCAAGACAGCAGCTGGCGTCGTCGAGAGGGCGTTTTCGAAGATCTGCCCTCTTCCGGTCTCATCATCGTCGCCAGAAAAGGAAGACAAGGCAGCCAAGGTTGAGAGCTATGGCTCTCAAAGGGGGCCAGTATGTTAAAGCAGCGCCATCTGTGACCACCGAACGACACTACTGCAGACAACAACGAAGATAGTTCGATCGCTGATTTAGACAAATACACATTGTAACAGTTAGGCGACAGTCTAATTAGCTCGTGTCTCTGCGGTTAGATGGCACCACTTCTCTGAAAAATGTACCATATATAAACGTGAAGATTGTTATTCAAAAGGACTCATTAAAAAACAGTAGAATCGTGAGCATCTTTTATTCCAACGCCTCTGAATCCGAGTCACTGCTTCGCCCTGCTGGCGCACTTACAAGTCTGCAACAGTTACTCAATCATGCAAAACGGCTGAATGGATTGTTATGAAATTTGTCAGATAGGAGTTTTCAGCACAGTCACAGGCAATAGCTAGTTATGAAATTATTCTTAAAACTTCTAAGTAGTTTTGAGTAGGTAGTGTAATGCATTATTCATACTGATGATTAAGGCAATGTTTAGTAAGTAATGCAGGAAAATTATCAGTAAATACCAGTTCAGCCTGCAGTTGTTTAGTGCAAATTTATATTATACTGACATGCAACTGTATCATATTTTGTCAAAATTATATTCTGTTGCATTATGAATACCAGTACCCTAATTGTGTAACTTATTTTCGTAAAAAAACATTGACAACATTTATTGCATAATTTATATTGTTGAGCAGATTTTTTTTCCAACTTATGAAGCAATGGATTAGCAATCTGATTCAAATCAAAACATGTGACTGTGTTGTATTATGCAATTAGGGTACTGGCAATCTCATTTGAAGAATCTTGTTATCTAATTTACATATGTAAACAAAACGCTTGCACGAGTGCTTTATATCAAAAGAAAGTCATCTTTAAAACAGTGATTTGACATTTTCAGTCATCTAAATGAAGTACAAGATTTAATGATACTTTAGTAATCTGAATCATAGAACCAGATAATACAACCTTTGGAACTGATAGGTGCATCTATAATGAATGGTCTAAACTTAACGATACTTGCACTTTTGTTGTAAGTTATTTGACTGTTTTTAGACTGTTTTGATTGATATTCACCTGAATTGCTACCCAGCAAATAATATGAGACTTGGAAGTATTCCTCATGTCCAGTGTGCACGGTGTCGGTAGACTCTGTCTTCCCTTCGGAATTTTCTTCATTTTTACTTTCTCGCCACTCGGTATGTGCTTCTCCTTTAATCTTGACATGAATACCTAGGAAATAAAATATTCGTGTCATACAATTTCAGGGCGATCTTTTTTATACGTCCATAGGGCGATTTAGATCACTTAGATGTCTTTATCAATATAGTTTTATTTTCGTATTCATTCTAGTGTATGAGTCAGAGTCCATAATAAAAACAGCTAATCGTATGTGTTACATACCTCGAACTTTTTTGGGACTATCGAAAACATATTCTATTCTTCCGTTGATGGTTTGCCCAGCGTAATATGTATTCCATTGGTTATCTAAATAGATGTTAGCTTCCTTTATACCCATTTTGAGAAATAAAGTTCCTTGTCAGACAGGTAAATCCTCTCCTGGCTGCCTCACACCACAGAGGCACAGATTAGTAATTGGTGTATCTAACACTCACAGATACTTGACAGCTATGGCAGGTGGAAGCAGAAACCACAGAGCATAATAAATTTGGAAAGCACCATTGAGATCATAGACATTTAATAAGTATGGACTGGAAATACCTACAAAAAAAGGTGCATACCTACAACTCAAAATGTCTCTTAAAATGGCTGCCAATACTAGGGTTGTGTCAACCAGGGAACATAGTGTTACTATTTCGAGTATCGATACTAGTACGTAATAGTATTACGAATTTTACTAGATATCACGGTTGAATCATATTAAAAAATTATTAGCTAATAGTCCGTTGTAACAGAAAAAAACGAGTATTGACAATTTATCACTTCCCAAACAATTTTCCGCATAATTATAATTTCATTTATAGAATTATTACTTAGCAAATAAAGTTTTCACAGATATTTGTAACGCAAACCTAATGTTTGGCAAGTGAACGTTTAAACAAAGCCAAATATTTAGTATCGAGCGAGCATGCAAGTCTTATGCCTGTTTTCACCTTCACTAAGTGACACTTAAATGAATCCCTAATAAAAGTTCACTGTTGGATTTTCAACGGTAGACTCAGCGCTGAGAGTTGAAAATCCAACAGTGCAGTTTTATTTAGGTATTCATTTAAGTGTCACTTAGCTGTCGGTGAAATCGGGCATTAGTGAATTAAATTTTTAACAATTTTATCATAAATGAACATTCGGAATAATACACATCCTTACATATTATAAAACAAAGTCCACCGCCGCGTCTGTCTGTCTGAACGCGAAAAACTCAATAACTACTAAACGGATTTTCAATCAATTTTCACTATTGGACGGAGTGATTCATGCGGAAGGTTTTAGTGTATAATTCATTAAGGTTTTGTGTAAATTGGCTGAAATTTGACGATTATTGTTGAAGATGTCGGAAAAAATCATGAGGACTGGGAACTTTATTAGCGTGCGCCGCGGAAATCATAAAAGTTACATAAAATGTATGTTCTACAGTATTGTTCATCTTAAAAAGTTCAACAAAAAAATTGTATACACATCATAAAACTCTGTGGAACGGTCTCTCGGTGCTATGAACCAAAGAGTACAGTTTGCTGTAAACCACGGGCCTAGCAATATCATTTCAGCGCAGCGAAGGAACTAGTATCAGAAACTATTACGGCAACGGTACAACACTATTCCACCATGACATATCATTGTAAACAAACGAGAAAAAGCGCGGGAATCGTCGAATTTGGCGGTTGTGATTTTTCTTTCGGATTTTTAAATAAGACAAAACTTTTGAGATTGGAGATAAGTTGTGTAGATTTTTGTAGATATTAATTAAGCTAATTATTTTTATTGTCTGTGTATATAATTCTCCACATTTAGGGTAAGTTTTTTCATATTTTATTTTATTCTGTCCGATGGACAAGGAACCGCCTGATCCGGGGGGCACAGTCCCCTCGGTTGGGCTTAATATAACTATAATTAACGACGAATCAAGTATGGATACTGATGCGTCCATAACCAGATCGGAGCGGAAAAGGGCTAGAGCTCCACGCAAAATGTGCAAACACTGCAATAAAAGAAGGAGACATGGTCACTCTTCAGGAACCAATAAAGAAGCAGATTGCCATTGCGAAAATGAATCGGTAGAAGTTCATCTGGAAGCCACTCCACGTTCTGTGGATGGTCCCCAGACTGAGATTCGTCCCACCTCAGAACTTCCCCAGAAGGCGCCACAGGTTGCTAGGGCTTTGTACACAGCCACAGACCTGTCGCCATATGTTGTACATATTCAAAAAAATATTGATACTGGAAACTCTGCTCAATCATTACACCCAATTTCTTTAGGGCATTTTCTTAAAAAACGTCGCTATAATAATATTGTCAATGGCTCTTTAAAACGGATCGGTCGAAATAGGATTTCTTTAAGCTTCTCTCATTACCTAGATGCAAACTCTTTTATAAATGACCCTTGTTTGGCGAAAGAGAAATTGAAGGCATTTGTTCCATCTATTAATGTGTGTCGTATGGGTATTATTAAAGGTGTACCTACCGAATGGTCTCCCGACGAAATAATGGAAAATGTGACTGTTCCCACTGGATGCGGGAAAGTTATTAAGGCAAGGCGTCTTAATTATAAAGTGCACGAACCGACCCCTGTCTGGAAACCATCTCAAACAGTCGTGCTCACCTTTGACGGTCAAATTTTACCAAAACGTGTGTTTTGTTGTTACAATTCTATGCCAGTAGAATTGTACACATTCCCAACAATTCAATGTTTTAATTGTTGTCATTTTGGTCATACAAAGGTACAATGTAGATCGAACTCTCAGTGCTTCAAGTGTGGGGAGAGGCATTCTGCTGACACTTGTAGTATTGAAGACGAAAGTGACGGTAAGTGCTGTCATTGCGGTGGCATTCATTACGCCATTAACAAAAAATGTCCAGAGTTTGAGAGACAAAAATCAATTAAGCACTATATGGCCCATAGCTGCGTGTCATATGCTGAAGCGTCGCAGCTGCACCCCCCAATCTCCAAACTATATGCAGATGTGGTAACATCTGCTCCTTTACATACAAATAATAAATTTTCTTCTTCACGACCTTCGCCAAATTCACCAGACACATCAAATTTCACATCTCACAGAAAAACAGTATTCCTAAAACCTCGAGATCCCCCACAAAAAGCCAAGGGGTATGACCGGGCAGCTTATCAAGAACTTATTAATAATGAAGTTTCAATGTCAGGTAATGGTGTTGCTTTGCAAAATAAAACAACAACTAATAATAATGAAAGTCAAATTTTAAACTTAATAATCATGCTAATTAATACTTTTTCTAAAAATAATATCATTGAACCGTCCAACGTTGCCACCGTAATTGATACGCTGTTTAACTTATTTAATATTAACCATAATGGATCCAAATCAAACCAAGATTGTTCAGTGGAACAGTCGCAGCATTGTGAATAAAAAATCTGATCTGTACTATATATTAAATAAATACAATCCCTTTGCAGTCGCTCTCTGTGAGACATGGCTTAAACCGGGGTTCTCTTTTAGAATTCCTGGCTATGCTTGTCTAAGAACGGATAGAAGCGATGGGTATGGCGGTGTCGCCATGCTTATTAAAAATAACTTGTCTTTTCAGTCTTTTCCTCTTCCAAGTCTCAGTGACGATATCTCTGCCGTTGCTGCTATTGTAAATAAAATCTGTATAGTATGTATATATTATTCCCGCCCTACTGTAAATATTCTTTCTGAAATTAATAACCTTTTCACAGTTTTACCTAAACCATTTTTGGTAATGGGCGATTTTAATACACAGCATCAATCTTGGGGAAGTTCTAGTTCCAATTATTATGGGGAAAAGTTATTAGAAATATTAGACTCAAACAATTTGTGCATTTTAAACACATGTCTCCCAACACGCCAAACAAATCCAGATGAGGGAATAAGTGCTCCTGATCTCTCAATCTGCACACCTGATTTAGCATCGACGTTATCCTGGTCTCCTTTACCGTCTTCTCATGGTAGTGATCATTTTCCTATAATTATTTATTTTCCACATAAAAAACCAGACGCTTGCATTCCAATACCACAACCGCGCTTAAAGTACAGACTTCAAAATGCAGACTGGGATAAATACAAAAATTGTGTGGAAGAAAGAATTTCTGCTTTATCTAATTCCTTACTACAAGATCCTCAGTTACTATCTAATGAAATTACAAGAATTTTAATAGAGGTAGCAGATAATACTTTCCCTATTAAGAATGGTGCTACAGGCAAAATTCCTTCACCACCTTGGTGGGATGCTGAGTGCACTCAGGCCATTAAAAAAAGAAAAGAAGCTGAAAAAAATTACTGCCATACTATGACTCGTCACAATTTTGAGATTTACCAAGAAGCTGCTCGTACAACTCGTAAGCTCCTTAGGAAAAAGAAATTTGAAGGTTGGCAAAGATTTTGTGCATCTATCTCTCCAGAAGTTAACGCATCTGTAGTATGGCGAAATATCAGGCGATTCAGGTCAGCATTCAGTAACACAACAGTCTCAAAACTGCCATTAGAGTTGGCCAATGAGTTCATGGATCATTTAGCTCCTCCTTCAGTCCCAGAACAGAGATCTTTAATGCATTTTCCCTATGTTCCTATTTTGGATTCCGAGTTGAACTCTCTCTTCACACTAAGTGAGTTGAAAGGAGTCCTTTCACATGTTAAGGATTCAGCTCCTGGTGAAGATGGTATCCCATATTCATTTATAGCCAATCTGTCTGACTCTGTACTTTTAATATATTTAGATCTCATCAATACAGCTTTAATATCTGGCAACATTCCATCAAGTTGGAAGTCTCAAACAATTATTCCTATTCTGAAACCAAACAAACCTTCTTCTAAGGTCACTTCTTATCGACCAATTGCACTTTCAACAGTTCTTGCTAAAATTGTTGAACATCTCATTAAGAATCGTTTGGAGTGGTTTTTGGAAAGCAAAAACTTGCTAGCAACATCACAGTTTGGTTTTAGGAAGGGTAAGAGTACGATTGACAGTCTTAGTGTGTTCACAACTGATATTCGCTTAGCCTTTTCTTCCAATAACTCCGTAATTGCTGCTTTCCTGGATATAAACTCAGCTTACGATAATGTCCTAGTATCAGTCCTGGAACAAAAGCTGAATTTATTACAAATTCCAAAAATGCTGTCTAATTTTATAATTAATATGCTTTCAACGAGATCTTTAAATCTAGATATTGAAGGGTGTACATTTACCCGTTTAGTATGGAAAGGTCTTCCTCAGGGTTCTGTACTTAGTCCACTTCTCTATAATATTTACACTTATGATTTAGAATCCTCTTTAAATGAGTCAGTACAAGTCCTTCAATATGCAGATGATTTACTTCTTTATTTATCTGGTGATTCTGTTGCAAATATTTGTATTTCCTTAACCTCTTCTTTATGCTTACTGAAGACTTGGTTGGAAACCAATGGTCTACACCTGTCAATTGATAAAAGCAACATAGTCTTATTTACTAGAATGCGTAAGTCCCCAGTAGTTACAGTAACATATGATAATATCTCGATGCCGGTTAAAAATCAAGTAAAATTTTAGGCCTTATTTTGGATACACATCTTACAGGTTTACCACACTGTGATTATATAACTACTAAATGTGAACGAAATATCAACATAATTAGATGTCTTGCTGGTGTGTGGTGGGGAGCACATCCCTTTTCATTAAAACTACTATACAACACATTGATTAGAAGTGTATTGGACTATGGGACCTTTTTGCTTGAACCTGCTAATGTTGCTGGTCTTAAGAAATTGGAAAGAATTCAATCCAAGGCACTTAGAGTAGTTTCAGGTGCAATGAAAAGCAGTCCTATTAATTGTCTTCAGGTGGAATGTGGAGACCCTCCACTTCATTTGAGACGTCAATTTTTATCTGATAGATTTATGGCTCGGTGTCTGCAATTTACAAATCATCCTTTGCGAAATAGACTTTCTATTCTCTCTAAAGAAGTTACTTCGTCTACTTACTGGAGGCACAAAGATACTCCGTGTTTAGTTAAAAGCTTTAGAAAATACAATTTAATTGATGCTCCTTGCCACCAATCTCAATTTCTTCCTATTTATCATTGTAATTACAGTTCATTAATTATGTCACCAAACATTCATTATAACCTTAACATTTACCGAGATGACGTATGTCATAACATTAACTTCAACTTCACTATGGATAGAGACTGGAAGGGCTGTCAGCTCCTGTTTACAGATGCTTCGAAGCATGGAAGAGACTCATGTGTGGGAGTAGGTGTATACCACTCCCAGTATAATGTCGTTCAAAAAATAAAGCTCCCGCCCGAATCATCTGTATTTACGGGAGAATGTTACGGTCTATTCAAAGCTGTCGAATATATACTCCTTATGGGCTTACGGAATTCACTCATTTTAACTGATGCAAGGAGTGCCTTACAATCTTTGGCCAGATTTCCTTTCTATTCTCATAATTCTTTTATTATATTTGAAATACGTGAACTCCTCCACAGGTGTTCTATTAAGGGATATTCAGTGCATTTTGCCTGGATACCCTCGCATTGTGGTATTTTAGGCAATGAGAGAGCAGACCAGTTAGCTAATGATGCCGTATTAAGTGGAGACGTTTTTCCGTACAAAAACAACTCCCAAGATCTGGCTGCTCTGCCCGGGGCTTATCTACAGGAATCCTGGGGTCAGCTTTGGTTAGGGCAATCAGTGAAAGGGAAATTTTATCGTAATATTCAGCCATCCATTCCTGTCAAACCTTGGTTTAGCAAGTACAAGCTAAGCAAAAAGATTTCAACAATATTCATACGTATGCGATTGGGTCATGTGTGCACTCCAGCTCATCTTGCCAGACTCGGCATTGTGCAGAGCCCTGAGTGTGAATGTGGCGCTGAGGTGGGAGATCTGAACCACTTTATTTTTGCCTGCCCCCTTTATGACCACTCCTCACTTTTCCAAAGCCTTGTTTCCCTCCGAGTCCCTTTTCCCACTTCTATCTCATGTATTTTATTTAATTTTAATGTAGATATTTATAAAACCATAGCACTTTTCCTTGTAAATAATGATATATCTATTTAAACGTAAATTTCAATATGTATGTACATAATTTATAAGTAGTTATTGGTTTAGTATAAAGACGCACCGAGTAGGCCTTTTTGTTGGGTCACTGGTTGCGTTAAATGATTACATTCATTACATTTCTGTTGTATTATATTCCCCTACTGCTAAATTTATTAAAATTTATTATTTTTATTTAATAACAACTATTCTCCTTTCCGTTTCCAAATTTCCCTTTGTAATTCTTTTTATTATTTCGCGAGTTATCGATTCTTACGTTTTGTCATTATCAGATTATATATTGTCAGTGGCAATAAGCACGAATAGTGCAACGCCATGAAAAAAAAAAAAAAAAAAAAAAAACAAACGAATGAAATTATGAAATAATAAAAAGGTCTGTTGGACGGAAATAAACCCATATATTAAAATTTAAGCCATATTTAATGATCGCCTAGCAATTTTTTCATCGAAAGTTTATCACTCTATGTACTATTGCATGAAAACCGGCTACTAACCTGTGCAAAGACAATTGAGGTTGATTTTCCTTCTTTCTTGCACCACACTTCAGAATACAACACACAGGCATGTTGATCGCACTTACCTACAACTATCACTACGTCTCAACAAAATGTTGCCATTATTAGGAACAACTGAAATATTGTTGTCTCTTATCAAATACGATTACTGCATTAGAAAGAGTGAAATAACACGATATTTCACATTCTAGTTCGTATTTCACCCATATTTGTATAAGCAAATTTATGTATAGAATATCGCGGCGCCTCCATGTTTTTTCTATCTCAATGATTGAGATAGAAAAAACATGTCTATGCTCCGGAGTTACTCAAGTCTAGCACCCACCACTGCACCCACACCCACTGACACCGCCCGGCGGCACCCAGTCAGCCTATAGACACAGAGCATAAAACTTTAATACTTTATAGTATATACTAATTCCATGGGAAAACTCTACCATGTACACCGGTAAGCAATAGTTTTGTTTTATAAAGTTTTTACCTGATTTTGTATGATTCTGCCACACTGATTCCAAATCTGATGTCAGTTTTTCTCTAGCAGCTCTAGTTTTTTGAAATATTAACATATTGTTACGAGCTGGGTATGGGATAAATTAATTATTACCGATCAGACAATTAAATAACTTTATTGAGCACTAAACACTTCGAGAAGCATTCCATTATTATTAGTTTGAAGTTAAGTAGGTAACTACTTATAAACAATATTAGAACTCGTCATTGTAATTTCGACCGTACGCCGAGGGCATAAAGTACCTATTTCTTTATTCGGTACAAGTAGGTTATTATTTTTTATACCTACTACTTTTGTATTTCCTGGTAATGTTTATTTGTTGATGTTTTTCTGGAACCGTTCTACACATAGCTGGAATGTTCTTGAATATTTGCGGTATAAAAGCAGAGAGCCGACACACGATGAGTCAGTCCGATTTAGGCGATACAACGAAGCGAATCGAAGTGAACTAGAAGTGCGATATCTAAGCGAATAGTGATCAGTAGTGTATTTGTGATTACGTTTTAAGTGTTTTGTGTTTATTAAAGTTATTTATTTGTCCGATTGGTAGTAATAATTTATCCCATACCCAGCTCGTAACAATTTGGTGTCAGAAGTGAGGGATAAATTATGCCAATTTTACCGAAGGACGACACGGACGGTATCCGTACCAGGAGTCAGCGACAGCAGGACATGGACCAAAGGCGGTTTGGACATTCTCCAACACAGACACCGGGTGGTGTCCAGCCTACGTCAGTGCCAGTCGCTGGCCCATCCGCAGTTTCTACAGCATCAATGGCGCCAGACTTGTCAGCTTTAATGGCGCTGCTACAGGAGCAGTCTCGCCGTCAAGATGAGCAGTCTCGCCGTCAAGAGGAGCAGGCTCGCCGTCAAGAGGAGCAGGCTCGCCGGTTGGAAGAGCAGTTGCAGCGAGACAAAGAGGAGCAGGCTCGCCGTCAAGAGGAGCAGGCTCGCCGTCAAGAGGAGCAGGCTCGCCGTCAAGAGGAGCAGGCTCGCCGGTTGGAAGAGCAGTTGCAGCGAGACAAGGAGGAGCAGGTCCGCCGCCAAGACGAGCAGATGCTCCTCATAAAGGATCTTCATGCAACTTTTGGCAAAGAGCTAAAGGTGATGAAGGATCAGGTACAGCAGCACGAGAATCGCCTCTCAGAAGCCGAAGTTCAGATCGCTGGGGTGAAGAAGGCTTTGGGGGAACTGAAGACTGGAGACGTGACTGCAGCTTCAGTAGTTGCTGCACCTTCAGCGCGGGGCTTTAAGGTGCCTCCATTCGATGGCACATCTTCGTGGTCGGCTTATAAAATTCAATTTGAGGCCGTTATGAAGGCGAATGGATGGACAAAACCGCAAGCCATGACCGCGCTCACCTTGGGCCTCCGAGACCAGGCCTTAAACATTCTTGAGGCGCTCGGCAAGAATGCAACCTACGAGCAGCTGCTGGAGGCGTTAGAGTCCAGATACGGCGACGCGCACCTGGAGCACGTATTTCGTGCTAAGTTGAAGGATCGTGTTCAACGTAGTGCCGAAAACCTACAGCAGTGGGCCCTCGAAGTTGAAAAGCTGGTTCGGAAAGCATACCAGTCTGCCCCTGCACTTATCGATGGGAATCTGGTACAAGCGTTCGTTGATGGAATACGCGACCTAGAAGTTAGAGCCGCTGTGAGACTTGGGCATCATGAGACGCTGAAAGACGCCTTGGCCCATGCCTTAGAAGTAGAGGCAGTGAGGCAGGACCACCGAACGCACCGCGTCAGGGAGGTTGTAGCATCACCTGTACGCGACCGGCCGCAAGGGTACAGTCCTAGGTGCTACACTTGCGGAGTAAGGGGTCATCTTCGGTCAAACTGTCCTAAGCGCAGCACCCCGAGAGAAGATCAGCAGGGAAGGGTGGCTGAAGTGACTGCCCAGCCACAGCAGGGAAAACGAGTAAATGCCAGGACTGGGGGGCGGGTGCTGGCTGGTATTGAAAGAGCCCCGAGAATCTTGATCTCGCAAGCACATGATGGGAACAGCCAGACCATCAAAGGCGAAATCAACGGAACACCGTGCAAACTGACGTTGGATACTGGAGCTTCTCACACGGTCGTCAATTCTCACCTAGCAAGTCGGTTTCTTGGGAGAACTCACGGTAACGCAGACGCTTTGTCAAGAAGACCTTGTCCTGAAGACGGTAAGCACTGTGCCAGGCAAGAGACTAAGGAAGTAGTGCCCGTGAGGATGCTTAGAACAGATCTCAGCGATGAATGGAAGGAAACCCTACAGCAGGCTCAGCAAAATGACTCGGACATCAAACCGATCTTCGAGTGGATCAAAGCTGGTGCTACTAAACCTAAGTGGAGTGATGTGGCTGCGATGAGTTCCATCACGAAGAGTTATTGGGCGCAATGGAACAGCTTGGTGATCCAGGATGGAGTCTTGTGCCGTAAATGGGAAAACGCTCGAGGGGACAGCCGTCATCTACAAATGGTTGTCCCTAAAGCTAAGGTACCGGATGTTCTACGGCTCTACCATGATGGATGTTCAGGAGGACATATGGGAGTGAAAAGGACTCTACTAAAAATTCGAGAACGCTTTTACTGGATCCACTGTCGAGATGATGTGGAGGACTGGTGTCGCAAATGTACCAGTTGTGCGGCCGTGAAAGGACCCCACACACGCAGCCGAGGTGCATTAAAAGTGTACAACGTTGGAGCCCCTTGGGAACGGATAGCACTAGACGTTGCGGGACCATTTCCAGAAAGTGAGAGCGGAAACAAGTACTTCCTGGTGGTCATGGATTACTTCACAAAGTGGCCAGAAGTCTTCGCCATTCCTAACCAAGAAGCTACAACTGTCGCAGATAAATTAGTTCAGCAAGTTTTCTGTCGTTTTGGAGTACCCTTAGAAATACACAGCGATCAAGGAAGGAATTTTGAATCGCAAGTATTTCAGGAAACTTGTCGATTGATGGGTACCTACAAAACCAGAACCACCTCTTACCACCCACAATCTGATGGAATGGTGGAACGATTCAACCAAACGTTGGAGAGATATCTGGCAAAAGTCGTGGAAAGCAGGCAGAGGGATTGGGACAAGCACATACAGTTTCTGCTGTCCTACCGCAGCGCAGTCCACGAAAGTACGACTGCGACGCCAGCCTTCGCGAACTTTGGAAGAGAATTACGGTTGCCTGCAGATTTAATCACTGGAGCTCCCCCTGATGCTCCACGTAGTGTAACAGATTACGCAAATGATTTGCGTAACAAGTTGAATGATGTTTATGAGCATATCCGACAATCCGGCCAACAGATGTCTGAGAAGACGAAGACCCGTTATGACCGCAAGACAAACAGTAGGGGTTTCGACGAGGGTTCACTGGTGTGGTTACATAACCCAGTGCGGAGCAAGGGGAAGTCTCCGAAATTGCAAGCAAATTGGGATGGACCATACCGAGTCGTAACTAGGATCAACGATGTCACCTACCGAATACAGAAGGGTCTACGAGGTGCGCCTAAGATTGTTCATGTAGACCGATTGGCCCGATACTACGGGGCTAATGATGCTCGGGTCGAGCATGTCTAAGGAGGGGGCAGTGTTACGTCGTACGTACGAGATCTTTCGAGAAAGCACGGATTACAGTGTGTTTGCGCTAAAAACTTCGAGAAGCATTCCATTATTATTAGTTTGAAGTTAAGTAGGTAACTACTTATAAACAATATTAGAACTCGTCATTGTAATTTCGACCGTACGCCGAGGGCATAAAGTACCTATTTCTTTATTCGGTACAAGTAGGTTATTATTTTTTATACCTACTACTTTTGTATTTCCTGGTAATGTTTATTTGTTGATGTTTTTCTGGAACCGTTCTACACATAGCTGGAATGTTCTTGAATATTTGCGGTATAAAAGCAGAGAGCCGACACACGATGAGTCAGTCCGATTTAGGCGATACAACGAAGCGAATCGAAGTGAACTAGAAGTGCGATATCTAAGCGAATAGTGATCAGTAGTGTATTTGTGATTACGTTTTAAGTGTTTTGTGTTTATTAAAGTTATTTATTTGTCCGATTGGTAGTAATAATTTATCCCATACCCAGCTCGTAACAATATTTGACCTAAAGGTCCAGTAACCAGGTCATAAAATTCCAAAAAAAAAAAAATATTAACATATTACAATTTTAGCGAAAAATACTCGATAAATAAAATTGCTTCTCTAAGCTAACATGAAAAAAACTTTCTTTTATAAGATTTTCTTGCATGAATCGAAACTTCAGCCTTGTTTTGAATGCTCCAGCAGTAATCAGTCATCATATTTGTATTCCAACGACCCTGGTAGCGTTCTTCCATCGTGCGAATGTTCTAATGAAAGCGTTCACCTTATTCTTCGCTAAAATCGCCAAAATTTTCTAGGAAGCGGTCTAATTGGCTGAAGAGGAAGTGCATCTTGATGCTTCAGTTACATCCTAGTCTTTGAAAATGCAACATGAGCTGCTCAATGTGTTGAATGTGGTCTGGAGACTTTATTTCCTAAGAAATTTTGCACAACCCAAACAAATTCAATCCATGATATTCCTCTTTAATTTTTGTTGAATGTGCAATGGGTAAGCAACCCATTTTAGTGCCATTATGTAAGCGCACACATTTAAGGCTACGTTTCGATGAATCAATAAATAAACGCCAATCTCTTGGATCATAGTTTGTTAATCCCATTTCAGCCATCAAACCGGGAATATTGTTGCAAAAAAACAAAATCATCTTCTTTAGAAAAGAAAGGGATCTAAAGTCTACCATAATTTTTCTCTTGTAAGGTAAACTGATACATTAGTCTCTGGAGTTATCAAATTTCTTTCTTTAAGCCGTGAAGCTAGAAAGTCATTTTGGTTGAATGGTTTAGGTTCGGACTTACTCAGGAAAGAAAAGTCACTGGCTTCTGAAAAAACTTGTAGTGTTACGTTAGTAACACTACATGTTTTAAGTACTAGGTTACGTATCAGCCACAGGTTCTTCGCTGGTATTTACAATTGGTATAATAGCTGATTTTAAATTCGGGTAAGTCCATTTGGAACGGTTTTTTCGGTTTATTCCGGTAATATTCACAACACAAAAATAACATTTATCGTGATGATTAGTCGGCTCAAGCCAAATCATAGGACTTTTGAACTTCAAAGCAGTTTTTTTACTAGCCCATAAACGCAATGATGTTACGCAACTACCACATACAAAATTTGAGATCCATGGCTTACTAAACACTTGTAATTGCGTCCTAAAGAAGTCCATGTAGGCCTTTTTTATAAAGTAAACGACATTCTCGAAACATATATTCACCACAAACAGCACAAAAACTATTTAGATCGTCTAAGCAAGTTCTTAATGACATAACGATTTATTTATGGAAAATAATAATTTTTGCACTAAAAAAATATTAGTAAGCCGCGTAAGGAAATTTTAAGAAGTACATCTATCACAAAAACTAGAGCTGCTAGAAAAAAACTGAGGGTAGATATGAAATCAGCTAAATCAAATTACTAAGAAAAAGTTTGGAAATTTCATAAAACTGAAAAAAGAAGTTAAATTTCGTTTATCTGTGAATCAATGGTAGCCTGTGATATTCAAATTTTCTTACGTTTTTTTTTGTAATTTGCAGGTCAATGTCATGTCAGGTTGTTGTATCACGATCAAAATATGATTCGCTACTTTAACAGTTATGTATTTACAGAATTATATCATTAGAATCATTAATACATCTCTCTCTCAGATAGATTTATTCCTTATGAAGAAATCTCTTACGGAAAAGTTCGTAAGGAACAAATTTAACTTAAAAAGATGTATGAATACTACTGAGATTTACCGTCACGATTGATTTTAAGACTAAAGATTACTCGAACCATGGCTTAAGTCAGCATAAGAATATTTTGGTCTTTAAAGTACCCATTTCTTCTCTTGCTCAACATCTACTTTTTTTAAATAAGGTTAGAAACTGAAAGCTCATATCAGGTGGCAGCACCGTTGTACGTCTGTAAACCGCCATTGTTGTGTTTAAGTTTACTTTTGTGTCAATCACATATTATACGAAAACTAGATAAATATGTATGTGACTTGAGTGTAGCACTATTAAAAGACGAGCTAAGGACAGGGGAAGCATCTACCACTGGTAAAAAAGCAGCTTTAGTGGAAAAGTGTGAAGATATACAACCTTTATATATTACCGATGGTTTGTTGCTTAGCAATGTTTGTTATATATTGGTCTTGTCACTTATTATATAATAATAAATATGCTTTCTACATAATAAAACAAAGTTTTATTAAAACGTTTATTTCTGCATCTACGGCAACTAAACAATTATAAACTTTAAGAATACAATAAAAGTTTAACAAAAAGTCAATATTATGAACGTTTTATAATTTATAGGTTAATTTGTGTTTATTGACTTTAAGTTCGTTTTTTGTTAAAGAATAGAGGCGTAGGTACGATAGAAATAATCAGATCAGAGTTGAAAACCAACTCGGGCATGATCTTCCTTACCGTAGTAATATATTATAAACTCCTCGGTCAACATTGAACGTCTTAAATAAAGAAGAAACTGAATTGTCAGGATTAATGTGCCATTATAACATTATGTTGAATTTTGTTAAATAAAACCTAAAATACGGGTATATTCTTTACTACAATTTATTTAACAAAATGGAAAAATATCTACGACCAGAACGTTTCGACGGAGACCCGTCCTCAAGCCAAGATCTGTCCCCTCAGTGGACACATTGGAAAAGCACATTCGAAAATTTTCTGACATCTATAACTACGAACGAGAAAACTGTTGCAAAAGAAACTAAATTCCAATTACTAACGAATCATCTGTCCCCTACGACTTTTATGCGCATACAGGATTGCACTGATTACGATATTGCTCTAAAGAGACTTGATGCATTATTTCTGAAGCCACCTAACGAAATATATTCCAGGCACAGATTAGCTAAACGAGCGCAACAACCAGGTGAGTCCATTGACCAGTATCTACAAGCCTTGAAACTGCTTTCAAAAGAATGCAATTTTAAACAAGTGACCGCTGAACAAAATGAGAGTGATTTTATTAGAGATGCTTTCATATCAGGTCTTTCGTCGTCCATAGTTCGTCAAAGACTGTTGGAAAATAGCACTCTCACATTAGACGATGCATTCAAGCAGGCCCGCGCTCTAGAGATGGCGCGAATATACAGTGATGATTACCAGCAACCTAATACTAGTACCTTTGTTAATGCGGTACCCATTAACAATCAGAGAACACACATCCAAGAACTATGCTATTTCTGTGGAAACAAGAGACACGCACGGCAAAACTGTCCGGCTGCTAGTACAACCTGCCTTAAATGTGGAAAAAGGGGGCATTTTGCAAAAGTATGCAAAAGTGCAGTGACTGCGCCACCACAACGGAGTGCTTTTACAAATGCTATAGAGGAACCGAATAAACTTATGGAAAATGCAGAGTCGCAGAAATTGTTATCATGTATCGTGGCCGCTACAACTGATCTCGATAAAGCTATGATACCGATAAAAATAAACGGATTATTTGCAGCCAGAGCATTGATTGATACAGGGAGTACTGCTAGTTTTATAGACAGTCGACTAGTTTGTCAATATAATATACAAAAGAGCTCATGCTACCAAAATGTCAGCATGGCAGCTTCAAATCTAAAAACAAAGGTAGACGCAATGTGCTCTGTCAATATCGATATGCAAGGTCATAGTTTTCAAGTGGACCTATTAATAATGAAGAACTTATGTACGGATATCATAATTGGTCATGATATTCTTAAGAGATATAATACATTAGAAATGCATTTCGGCGGATCTGGAGCTCCATTGAAATTATGTGCACTAACTCAAGCCAATATCGATCCAATCTGCTTATTCCCGAATCTCTTACCAGACTGCAAACCAATAGCTGTTAAGTCACGAAGATACTCAGATGGTGATATGCAGTTTATTCGTACTGAAATAAGAAAATTACTAGCTGAAGGAATTATAGAACCTAGTTCGTCACCATGGAGAGCACAAGTGCTTGTAACTACAAATGAAAGTCATAAAAAAAGGATGTGTATAGACTACTCTCAGACAATAAATAGATACACGCAACTAGACGCTTATCCTTTACCAAGTATTGAAGAAATAGTTTCTAAGGTAGCCAAACATAGAATCTACAGCAAAATTGACTTAAAAAGTGCGTACCATCAGATTCCGATTCTCGAAACAGAAAAACCTTATACAGCATTTCAAGCAGAAGGTAATTTATACCAATTTCGTAGAATACCTTTCGGGGTTACCAACGGAGTAGCGGTTTTTCAAAGAACTGTCAATAATATAATTGCAAAAGAGGAACTTAAAGGAGTATACGCATATTTGGATGACATAACAGTCTGTGGAACAACTCAAGCTGACCACGATCAAAAACTGCAGCGATTTCTTGATATTGCCAAACGGTATAACCTTACACTGAATCTTGACAAGAGCGAATTTTCATTGAAAGAGATAAGTATTCTAGGATATACTATAAACAATGGAGTTATTAAACCCGACCCGGATCGTCTACGTCCACTATTAGAGCTGCCTCTGCCTTCAGGGGGTCTACTCCGAAGTGACAATTTCGAAGTATCGGGCCGAACGTTCGGACGTTTCCTACTACGAACTTCATTTTATATCGTTCGGTCGGTTCGGATTCGACCGAACTTCATTTTGACGTTTGTTGTGTCGTAAACCCTACTCTGAACGAGAAAAGGCCGACCGATCATTTGAATTTGACAAGAGTTACATCGTGAAATTAATGTCAAAATTCACGACAGCAAAATAGCTACCTTTTGAGTATCGTAAGTATCGAATTTAATTAATGATTACAATTATCTTGAGTTTTATAATTGTTTAAAGTGTTAACGTGAATGTGCCTTATTTAAAATTGTAGCGAAATGGCATTTCGTATGTTTTTGGTGGATGATGCTCTCGGAGAAGAGCGTTTGGAGCGCAGAAGGAATCGCAGACGACTTCGTGACTCCTTCAATACTAATTTAGTGCCCGACCTAGAGTTTGTAGCTAATTACAGACTCAGTCGATCACTGTATGAAGAACTCTGCCAGGATATAGTGCCCCTGTTACCCCGGAAGCGTAATCGCCGTGCAATTGACCCTGCTACAAAGGTATTTTTGATACACAAACCTACAAAGCTACATCTGCCACAGATGCTTTGAGGAGGGGACAAAGAGCGAGGGAAATTATAATACAATTGTTAGAAAATAGTTAATAATATATTTTTTTACTAATCAGTAAACTCTTTCTTTCTGTACTCAAATTAACCTAATGTTAATTAAAAGTATCACAAAAATTACAACTAGAACTAATCTCAATTTGTTATAAATAAGAAATAAAATTAAAAAGCGGGTTATAAAATATACGTAAGGTATTGCAATTGCAATCAAGGGTATAAAAATTATAGTTTAAAAAAGCAAAAAACGCCTTTTGAACTAAAATAATCTTTTAATGTGAAGATGTTCAACATGTAAAAAACCGTGGGGTACTTGATATCAGTTGGCTTGAATCTTTCATCTTGTTGAATCCTTTAAAATTATTTAAAAATTAAAAATAGAAAGCACCCCACTTTTTTTTTACACGTTGAACAGAATTATCAAATTGAAAGACTATGTTTTTTGATTGTTTAAATACATTTTTTTATACTCTTGATTGCAATTGCACTTTGATCTGCTGCAAATGCCCGCACAACTCTACAACAGCCATCCTTAAGCCAGCTAGTTCCACATTTCTTTGTTCTTCAAGGACCAAACAACGTTCCTCTGATCTAAAAAGTCTGTCCCGAACAGAGCTTCCAGCTTGAAGAGACTCATGATGCTGCCGGGATTCTCTGCGCTGTCGTGTGGCTGTAAAATGACAGAACATTAGCTCGACGTGCATGTATGACCAGTTAATTGTAACGGCGTTCGTGTATGACCCTGTATATGAACGTGGACGAGGCAAAAGGAGTATATAAGAATCGTAGCAGGCGGCGTTCTGTAGTTTCTGCCTACTCCCATGGAAAAAAGGCGTGAGTTTATGTATGTATGTTTTTAAACTTAACTTAACAGTACCGACTTTTTAGTTTGATTGCCTGTCAAATCGTTTTTATACAACAACTGTGTAAGCGTAACTGCTTGGCAGCAAAAATAAGAATGAGTTATATACTCATATAAATGACTTTGAATGGTTGTGGGAAATCTTAGTTTATTTAATTAAAATCTCAATCTGGTTTAAACCAGGTATTTGAAAAATCAATAAGATACTAATTAAATGCTTTATATTAAAATTAAACAATGATACTTACAAGTAAGTTGGCTGCCTGTTGCGGCATTGCTGACTGGTGGGGCTGAAGCTTGTTGGCTTGTTTCTTGCTGTGTCTGTATTACTGTTGGCAAAGATGTGCAAAGAATAAGTATATAATAAAGTAGGTAAACATAACAAAATAAACTAAGCACAAAGTAAGTGCTTAGAAGTTTTTGAGCGCATGAAAACAAAAAATACTTTTACCTTAGTTTAACAATAAAAAAAAATGCTTATGGTAATATTAAAATACTGTTATGTTAGTTTTAATGTTTACAATAACACAACAAAAATAAATTAAAATGAGTAAATAATACTGTGTATTATAATGAAACTGGAATATTATTTAGTTGCACTACATACCATTTAGTAAAGAAAGGTCTTCTTGAATGGATGGCGATGGCGTACAGGTAGAGGCAGCAGCAGCAGTATATGTCTCTTGAGATGGCTGAAAACAAAATATGTCTCTTGAGATGGCTGAAAACAAAATATGTGTTTTGAGATAAAGCCACATTATTTTATTTTTCTATATAAATTGTCACTGATCATGATCTGCCACAGGAAACTTTTGTATTGAAAAATTATCGATATTACTTTTAATAGACAGAAAAACAAATAGAAAAAAATACATACATGCTCAACAAAAGCTTGTGATCTTGCCGAGGTCTGCGGTTCACCATATCCATCTCCCATTATGGAAACTATCTTAAGTTCCCATTGGGAGAGTGAAGGAGCCCTATATGGTCCATCTCCTGTGGCAGATGCAGACCGCCGTGCTGCCGCTGCTGCCTTTTTAGCCAGATGTTTTTTTTCTGTCCACACCTAAAATAAATTAACAATGTAAGTAATTACACACTCACACTCTCATACAAAAAAATATAGTATGAAATCTAAATTAGTCCTCTCAGAAAATTGGTTTAATTTTAATACCCTAGTCACAATCTAGCATTGTTTAATGTGGCACAAATATTAGTAAAAAAAGTAATAACTGCTTTCAACATTACAAAAACATGTATGATTGTTCTTGTCAATTCACACCAAATGCATACATGCACATAATATTAATAAATTTGGTCATTTAAATTGACAAAATTAAGCTCAACAGACAGGTAATGTAACAAATATGTATTTAATTAAAATTATTTAGATAAAAAATTGCATCCAACCACAATAGTGACTAAACCATGAACACTGAAATAATTTATTGCAATTTAGAATGTGTGATATTCGTGTAAATCTTGCCTAGGTACTTAAGCACTTAAATCAATAAATGAAGACTTACTTTATGCCACTGTTTCGTCGTTTTGATGAAAAACACAAACAAATTTCGTCCCATAGTCGATGACTCAGCGTACGACCGTCGATACTCCTCAAGCTGCCTTGAGCCAAATCTCGATGCTCCTCAAGAAAATTGAGGAGAGCATCAATTTGTGCCGCTGTTGGTCCGGACATGGTGACTTCTTCTTGCAGAGTGTTTGTTCATAACTTTCATTTCCAAACTTCCAAAACACGAACATGAGAAAACTATAAACCCAAGGGGCACTTAATCACGGGTAAAAATAATATAAGAGTCTATTATTTAGCTTGGTTTTTGTTGATATCTCATAACTTAACTTGAACACTTAACACTTCAGTCAGCACTTGATGACAAACGACCGAAATACGGTTATCGCTAAATAACGATAGCGACAGATGAGATTTGGTTTGAGTTGAATTTTATTTTCAGAATTTTGTAAAAAAACAACTCAAGCACCACTTTTATTTTTTTTTTATTTTTTATTTTGGCTTCGCACGGTTTGTGCATTAGCCAATGTCATGTATTTTTTTATTATTATTTTTTTTTTAATCGAAGAGACAAAGTTGGGGAAACAAAATTATTAATTATATTAGAACGGAATTTAGGATAGGACGGATATAGGATCAGTATAAGGAAAAGGATGAATCGAAGGAGTGAATAATGAGCAAATTACAATAACGAATATTTACAACTTAATATTATTTAAGGTAATGAATGAGACTATACATTTATATACCGGAAAGCTATTTGTACAAAGTAAGGAAAGTATTGAAGTAGGAAAATGAGTACCAAGGGACAAGAGATTACTAAGAAAAGAAGAACGGTCGTATAAGGGACAGGAGAAAAAAATATGATTTAAGTCGCCTACGTCTGTGCCACACGAGCAAATGGGGTCGTCGATGATATGAAGTTTGGCAAGATGGGCTGGAGAGCAAACATGACCCAGTCTCATCCGTATAAGAACGGAGGTCTCCATCTTGCCAAACTTTGCCCTGCCAAACCACGGTTTTTCCGGAACGTCGGGCTGAATAGTTGAAAAATAACGGCCCTTTGATTTGCTTCCGATACCCCAGGCTACCTTCCAGGTATCCCGGAGAAAAATCTTTGGTAATGTCACAAGGTCAGTACTAAAATTCTGATATGGAACTAAGTCCCCACACTGCACTGCATCACCGGCAATTGTATCTGCCACTTCATTGCCGTGGATTCCAGCATGGGCCGGGATCCACGCAAATTGTAGTGTATTACCTTCAGAAATGGTTCTGAACGCAAATTCTCTTATTAAATAGACTATAGGACACTGCGATTTGTGTTCGAAAGGGGATTTATTGATGGCTAGAAGAGCACTTTGAGAATCTGTGAAAATAATAGTTTTCTTGAGCTTTAGAACCCGAATATATTCAATAGCTTTTAAAATGCCGAAACATTCCCCCGTAAAGACAGAAGTCTCCGGAGGTAATTTTATTTTTTGTACGATGTTGTATTGAGAATGGTAAGTCCCTATCCCAACACAACCTCTCGGAGAACGCTTGGCAGCATCCGTAAATATGTGATGGTACTCTATGTGTTCAGCCAAAAAATGATTAAAACTTAAATTGCAATCGGGACCTGGTTTACTTACACAGTATTTAATGGTGGGGCTGAATTGTAAACTCTCGTAACTACTGCTAAATAGGGGAAGTTTATTGGAACGGTGAATAGGAGAAGAAAGGGAGAGGAATTTTTTATAGCTTACAACTAAACAAGGATCACGTTTATGGGACCAGTAATCTGAAGATTCAATCTGCAATACTAAAGAGTCCAGTTTAGGAATGAGAGGATGAGTTGAGAACTGAAGAATCCGGAACAAATATTTGTCAGATAGAAATTGTCTTCTAAGGTATAAAGGAGCTTCTCCGCATTCTACTTGGAGTGCATTAATGGGACTAGACTTCATGGCTCCAGAAATTATGCGCAAAGCTTTAGACTGAATGCGATCCAATTTTTTTAAAGCCATAGCACTACAAGGTTCTAGAACGAACAATCCATAATCCAGGGTGCTTCTGATGATTGCATTGTAAATAAGTTTCAAAGAAAATGGATGTGCACCCCACCACACACCAGATAGACATCTAAGCATGTTTAGGTGATTTTCACATTTGTTAACAATATAATCACTATGAGGAACACTACTTAATTTACAATCTAGTATTATACCTAGATATCTGAAATTATCTTTAACTGGAATACGTATTCCCATATAAAAGATGTTTACTAAGGGAATATTTCTCTTTCGGGTGAACAAAACAGCTGCGCTTTTAGACGTAGATAAATCCAAACCATTCAGATGTAACCATGACTCCAAAGTAGATAAAGCTGAATTGATAGCATAGCTAGCTTGTTCAACAGATTGGCTTGAAGAATACAATACTAAATCATCGGCATATTGAAGAACCTTAACTTGGTTAGCTAAGGAGGAGTCTAAATCAAAAGTGTAAATATTGTATAGGAGGGGGCTGAGCACTGAACCCTGTGGGAGACCTCTCCATACAAGATGAGGTACCTCATGATCTCCTATTATCATAATAACAGAGCGATCATTCAGGATTCTAATAATGAAATTCGACAAATTCAATGGAACTTGTAGGGCTTTTAATTTATTTTGTAAAACTGATAATACAACATTATCGTAAGCTGCATTAATATCAAGGAAAACTGCAATGGTCGAATGGTTATTAGAGAAGGATAGCCGAATATCGGATGTTAAAATACTTAAACAGTCAGTTGTACTTTTACCTTTTCTAAAGCCATATTGTGAATCTGCCAAAAGACCCTTACTTTCAACATACCATTCAAGGCGATTTTTAATTAGGTGCTCCGCTAATTTCATCAGAATTGAAGATAAAACTATGGGACGGTATGAAGAAGCATCAGATGGAGTTTTATTTGGTTTAAGGAATGGCAACACCATTTGACGTTTCCATTCATCAGGGATGTTACCTGTATACATAATCGAATTAATAAGCTCTAAATAGTAACCGAGGACGACATCATTTAAATTAGCAAAAAAGGAATACGGGATGCCATCAATGCCTGGTGCAGAATCCTTAGTTTTATGGATAACACCTTTTAATTCAGTGAGAGTGAATGGGAGATCTAGCGTCGTATGAGTGTCTTGGTTACTAGTTACAAGAGACAGGTTAAGGTTAGTAGCCTCAGGAACCCAAGGCGGAGCTAATTTGTCTAAAAATTCATTGGCTAAAGAATCCGGAATAGGAGAAGGGTCTTTATAAATGGACCTAAATCTACGAATATTGCGCCAGACGATCGTAGGGTGAGTATTCGGTGAAATTGATGTGCAAAAGTTACGCCAAGATTCAAATTTTTTCTTCTTAAAAAGTTTATAAGTTTCGTTAATTATGTTAGTAACGATTTCAAAATTACTATCAGACATATCGAGGTTATAATTGTATTCAGCCTCTTTACGTTTGTAAACCATTTCTGTGCATTCAGGGTCCCACCATGGAGGCGAGGGAATTGTATTAATATTGTTATTTTTTACAGGAAAAACTTCATCTGCTGCTGCAATTAATATGAGCGCTAAAGCTTCCGCACAACTGTTTTCATTGCCATCTGAAATAACAGGCAAGGAGCAAAGCTTGCTGTCAACAATGTTTCTAAATTTGTCCCAGTCATTATTATTTCTATTAGGTAGCTTATATTTTAATGTTGATCTCCTTAATGGTGCATTTCGTTTAGAAAGAGGATAAGAAATAACTATTGGAAAATGATCACTACCATAAGTAGAGGTCAGAGTATGCCAAGTTAGTGAAGAGGCTAAGTTTGGAGAACAGATAGAAAGGTCAATTGCACTTTGGTTCTGATTGGGATCTGAACGACGTGTGACAGCTCCTGTGTTCAAGATGCATAGGTTATGTAAGTCTAATATATCTAGTAATTCATCGCCATAACAATTAGAAGTTGAACAACCCCATGATTGATGATGGCAATTAAAGTCCCCTAATATTAAAAATGGCTTTGGAAGAGATGAAAAGAGATTATTAATCTCTTGAAGAACAGAAGAAGAAGGGTGGGGAATGTAAATAGAAACAAGACAAATATTATGAACTTTAATAGCTACAATTGAAATTGCCTCACTATGAGGAGGTAATGTAATGATAGAAAAAGGTATAGTATTCTTGATAAGTATAGCTACTCCACCATACCCATCAGATCTATCCTCTCTAATGGTTAAATAACCATTAATTTTAAAAATATGATTAGATTTGAGCCAAGTCTCTGCTAAGGCAAAGGCAAATGGCTCATATTTGTTTAAAAGATATATAACATCACTCTTTTTATTTACTAGACTGCGGCAGTTCCACTGGATTATTTTGGATGTGTTGTCCATTACAAATGGATTGAGATACATTGGAAGAAGGGGCAACGTTGGACGGTGAAATGTTGAACTGAACAAGAAGATTGTGTAATGCAGAAAGAAAATCGTTTATGGAAAAATTTGTGTCATTTTTTTCATTATTATGATTATTAGAAAAAGCACAACCATCTGATGGTTGAGGAATATTGAAATCTTTAATAATGGCATTGTGAGCCTCTTTATTGTATCCTTGTACAGATTTGGGAGGGGAGCGTGGTTTGAGAAAGACAGTCTTTTTATAGCTAGTTGAAACAGGCATTCTATTAGGTGAAGAGATGGATGGGGTATCTGCAAAGTTTTTGGATGGAGAAAATAAAAGTGTATCAGCATACGATTTAGTTACAAGGGGATATACTTTTGCTGCTTCAGCATAGGATACTGAACTTTGTGCCATGTATGTTTTAATTAATTTTTGTCTAGAAAATTCTGGGCAAACCTTGTTAGTAGCATAATGATATCCTGAGCAAAGGCAGCAAGATGCACTTTCTGGTTCTCTGTCACAACTGTCCCCAGTGTGGCTTTGGCTACATTTATAACAACGAGGTTTGGACCTGCACTGAATTTTAGTGTGACCGAAACGACAGCAATTGAAACACTGTACAGTAGGGAAAATATATAAATCTACAGGTAATGCATTATAGCACATAAAAATTCTTTTCGGTAGCACCTGACCATCAAATGTAACAACTATCGATTGGGATGGTTTCCAAATGGTAGAATCATCAACAATGGCTTTAAAATTAAGGCGTCTTACTTTTAAAATTGGACCACAACCAATTGGTACTGTTATATTATCAATAACATCCTCCGGAGACCAATCTGCAGGGACACCACGTACTAAACCCATTCTAGTAACATTAAAAGTGGGTATAAAAGCTTTATAATTATAAGATTCTAGACTATTATGATTAATAAAAGAATTTGCGTCCAGGAAATTCGAAAAGGAAAGAGAAATTTTATTGCGCCCAATTTTTTTGACACTACCGTTAATTATGTTTTGGAAGGCGTTGTGTTTAAGGAACTTGCCAAATGTGATTGGGTGCAGTGTCGTTCCATCATCTGGTGAAATTATGTTTTTTTGTACATGAATGACAAAAGGCGCGCTGTCTGTTTTATCATAAGTTTTACGACCTATCTGAGTAGGAGCAACTGAGGACGTAGCAGGAATATCGGGCACATTGATAGTAGGATCGTTAGTCGTTGTAGTAGTTGAGCAGTTAGGTTCTGATGCAGTAATTTCAGGTGTAAAATCCGTACAGCTACAACCCGAAGATACGGTACCGTGGCTTTTACGGGTACGGCGACGCTTATTGCAGTGCTTACAAATATGTGTACGGCTTCTTTTTAAGTTACGAGCCGAAGACGACCCATCGGTATCCATGCCCGATTCGTTTGATATAGTAACGTAATTGCCTGCCGGGGGAACAGAGTCCCCCGGGTCAGGCGGGTCCTTCATTTTCCCGCGCTAATATAAAATAAAATAAAAACTTACCACTACCGAAGAATCTATACAAACTAAAGTTGAATTACAAGAAAAAGAAAATAGAACACTAAAAACTACGGCTACTGATCTTATATTACAACGTTTTTCAATTTTTCAATTATAGCTTTAAAAGGACACGACCGCCAAGTTTGAGGTTTCCCGCGCTTTTTTTCCAAGCACCACTTTTTTTTTTTTTTTTTTTTTTTTTATTATGGCTTCGCACGGTTTGTGCATTAGCCAATGTCATGTATTTTTTTTATTTTATTCGAGGAGGCAAAGTTGGGGAAACAAAATTATTAATTATATTAGATCGGAATTTAGGATAGGACGGATATAGGATCAGTATAAGGAAAAGGATGAATCGAAGGAGTGAATAATGAGCAAATTACAATAACGAATATTTACAACTTAATATTATTTAAGGTAATGAATGAGACTATACATTTATATACCGGAAAGCTATTTGTACAAAGTAAGGAAAGTATTGAAGTAGGAAAATGAGTACCAAGGGACAAGAGATTACTAAGAAAGGAAGAACGGTCGTATAAGGGACAGGAGAAAAAAATATGATTCAAGTCGCCTACGTCTGTGCCACACGAGCAAATGGGGTCGTCGATGATATGAAGTTTGGCAAGATGGGCTGGAGAGCAAACATGACCCAGTCTCATCCGTATAAGAACGGAGGTCTCCATCTTGCCAAACTTTGCCCTGCCAAACCACGGTTTTTCCGGAACGTCGGGCTGAATAGTTGAAAAATAACGGCCCTTTGATTTGTTTCCGATACCCCAGGCTACCTTCCAGGTATCCCGGAGAAAAATCTTTGGTAATGTCACAAGGTCAGTACTAAAATTCTGATATGGAACTAAGTCCCCACACTGCACTGCATCACCGGCAATTGTATCTGCCACTTCATTGCCGTGGATTCCAGCATGGGCCGGGATCCACGCAAATTGTACTGTATTACCTTCAGAAATGGTTCTGAACGCAAATTCTCTTATTAAATAGACTATAGGACACTGCGATTTGTGTTCGAAAGGGGATTTATTGATGGCTAGAAGAGCACTTTGAGAATCTGTGAAAATAATAGTTTTCTTGAGCTTTAGAACCCGAATATATTCAATAGCTTTTAAAATGCCGAAACATTCCCCCGTAAAGACAGAAGTCTCCGGAGGTAATTTTATTTTTTGTACGATGTTGTATTGAGAATGGTAAGTCCCTATCCCAACACAACCTCTCGGAGAACGCTTGGCAGCATCCGTAAATATGTGATGGTACTCTATGTGTTCAGCCAAAAAATGCTTAAAACTTAAATTGCAATCGGGACCTGATTTACTTACACAGTATTTAATGGTGGGGCTGAATTGTAAACTCTCGTAACTACTGCTAAATAGGGGAAGTTTATTGGAACGGTGAATAGGAGAAGAAAGGGAGAGGAATTTTTTATAGCTTACAACTAAACAAGGATCACGTTTATGGGACCAGTAATCTGAAGATTCAATCTGCAATACTAAAGAGTCCAGTTTAGGAATGAGAGGATGAGTTGAGAACTGAAGAATCCGGAACAAATATTTGTCAGATAGAAATTGTCTTCTAAGGTATAAAGGAGCTTCTCCGCATTCTACTTGGAGTGCATTAATGGGACTAGACTTCATGGCTCCAGAAATTATGCGCAAAGCTTTAGACTGAATGCGATCCAATTTTTTTAAAGCCATAGCACTACAAGGTTCTAGAACGAACAATCCATAATCCAGGGTGCTTCTGATGATTGCATTGTAAATAAGTTTCAAAGAAAATGGATGTGCACCCCACCACACACCAGATAGGCATCTAAGCATGTTTAGGTGATTTTCACATTTGTTAACAATATAATCACTATGAGGAACACTACTTAATTTACAATCTAGTATTATACCTAGATATCTGAAATTATCTTTAACTGGAATACGTATTCCCATATAAAAGATGTTTACTAAGGGAATATTTCTCTTTCGGGTGAACAAAACAGCTGCGCTTTTAGACGTAGATAAATCCAAACCATTCAGATGTAACCATGACTCCAAAGTAGATAAAGCTGAATTGATAGCATAGCTAGCTTGTTCAACAGATTGGCTTGAAGAATACAATACTAAATCATCGGCATATTGAAGAACCTTAACTTGGTTAGCTAAGGAGGAGTCTAAATCAAAAGTGTAAATATTGTATAGGAGGGGGCTGAGCACTGAACCCTGTGGGAGACCTCTCCATACAAGATGAGGTACCTCATGATCTCCTATTATCATAATAACAGAGCGATCATTCAGGATTCTAATAATGAAATTCGACAAATTCAATGGAACTTGTAGGGCTTTTAATTTATTTTGTAAAACTGATAATACAACATTATCGTAAGCTGCATTAATATCAAGGAAAACTGCAATGGTCGAATGGTTATTAGAGAAGGATAGCCGAATATCGGATGTTAAAATACTTAAACAGTCAGTTGTACTTTTACCTTTTCTAAAGCCATATTGTGAATCTGCCAAAAGACCCTTACTTTCAACATACCATTCAAGGCGATTTTTAATTAGGTGCTCCGCTAATTTCATCAGAATTGAAGATAAAACTATGGGACGGTATGAAGAAGCATCAGATGGAGTTTTATTTGGTTTAAGGAATGGCAACACCATTTGACGTTTCCATTCATCAGGGATGTTACCTGTATACATAATCGAATTAATAAGCTCTAAATAGTAACCGAGGACGACATCATTTAAATTAGCAAAAAAGGAATACGGGATGCCATCAATGCCTGGTGCAGAATCCTTAGTTTTATGGATAACACCTTTTAATTCAGTGAGAGTGAATGGGAGATCTAGCGTCGTATGAGTGTCTTGGTTACTAGTTACAAGAGACAGGTTAAGGTTAGTAGCCTCAGGAACCCAAGGCGGAGCTAATTTGTCTAAAAATTCATTGGCTAAAGAATCCGGAATAGGAGAAGGGTCTTTATAAATGGACCTAAATCTACGAATATTGCGCCAGACGATCGTAGGGTGAGTATTCGGTGAAATTGATGTGCAAAAGTTACGCCAAGATTCAAATTTTTTCTTCTTAAAAAGTTTATAAGTTTCGTTAATTATGTTAGTAACGATTTCAAAATTACTATCAGACATATCGAGGTTATAATTGTATTCAGCCTCTTTACGTTTGTAAACCATTTCTGTGCATTCAGGGTCCCACCATGGAGGCGAGGGAATTGTATTAATATTGTTATTTTTTACAGGAAAAACTTCATCTGCTGCTGCAATTAATATGAGCGCTAAAGCTTCCGCACAACTGTTTTCATTGCCATCTGAAATAACAGGCAAGGAGCAAAGCTTGCTGTCAACAATGTTTCTAAATTTGTCCCAGTCATTATTATTTCTATTAGGTAGCTTATATTTTAATGTTGATCTCCTTAATGGTGCATTTCGTTTAGAAAGAGGATAAGAAATAACTATTGGAAAATGATCACTACCATAAGTAGAGGTCAGAGTATGCCAAGTTAGTGAAGAGGCTAAGTTTGGAGAACAGATAGAAAGGTCAATTGCACTTTGGTTCTGATTGGGATCTGAACGACGTGTGACAGCTCCTGTGTTCAAGATGCATAGGTTATGTAAGTCTAATATATCTAGTAATTCATCGCCATAACAATTAGAAGTTGAACAACCCCATGATTGATGATGGCAATTAAAGTCCCCTAATATTAAAAATGGCTTTGGAAGAGATGAAAAGAGATTATTAATCTCTTGAAGAACAGAAGAAGAAGGGTGGGGAATGTAAATAGAAACAAGACAAATATTATGAACTTTAATAGCTACAATTGAAATTGCCTCACTATGAGGAGGTAATGTAATGATAGAAAAAGGTATAGTATTCTTGATAAGTATAGCTACTCCACCATACCCATCAGATCTATCCTCTCTAATGGTTAAATAACCATTAATTTTAAAAATATGATTAGATTTGAGCCAAGTCTCTGCTAAGGCAAAGGCAAATGGCTCATATTTGTTTAAAAGATATATAACATCACTCTTTTTATTTACTAGACTGCGGCAGTTCCACTGGATTATTTTGGATGTGTTGTCCATTACAAATGGATTGAGATACATTGGAAGAAGGGGCAACGTTGGACGGTGAAATGTTGAACTGAACAAGAAGATTGTGTAATGCAGAAAGAAAATCGTTTATGGAAAAATTTGTGTCATTTTTTTCATTATTATGATTATTAGAAAAAGCACAACCATCTGATGGTTGAGGAATATTGAAATCTTTAATAATGGCATTGTGAGCCTCTTTATTGTATCCTTGTACAGATTTGGGAGGGGAGCGTGGTTTGAGAAAGACAGTCTTTTTATAGCTAGTTGAAACAGGCATTCTATTAGGTGAAGAGATGGATGGGGTATCTGCAAAGTTTTTGGATGGAGAAAATAAAAGTGTATCAGCATACGATTTAGTTACAAGGGGATATACTTTTGCTGCTTCAGCATAGGATACTGAACTTTGTGCCATGTATGTTTTAATTAATTTTTGTCTAGAAAATTCTGGGCAAACCTTGTTAGTAGCATAATGATATCCTGAGCAAAGGCAGCAAGATGCACTTTCTGGTTCTCTGTCACAACTGTCCCCAGTGTGGCTTTGGCTACATTTATAACAACGAGGTTTGGACCTGCACTGAATTTTAGTGTGACCGAAACGACAGCAATTGAAACACTGTACAGTAGGGAAAATATATAAATCTACAGGTAATGCATTATAGCACATAAAAATTCTTTTCGGTAGCACCTGACCATCAAATGTAACAACTATCGATTGGGATGGTTTCCAAATGGTAGAATCATCAACAATGGCTTTAAAATTAAGGCGTCTTACTTTTAAAATTGGACCACAACCAATTGGTACTGTTATATTATCAATAACATCCTCCGGAGACCAATCTGCAGGGACACCACGTACTAAACCCATTCTAGTAACATTAAAAGTGGGTATAAAAGCTTTATAATTATAAGATTCTAGACTATTATGATTAATAAAAGAATTTGCGTCCAGGAAATTCGAAAAGGAAAGAGAAATTTTATTGCGCCCAATTTTTTTGACACTACCGTTAATTATGTTTTGGAAGGCGTTGTGTTTAAGGAACTTGCCAAATGTGATTGGGTGCAGTGTCGTTCCATCATCTGGTGAAATTATGTTTTTTTGTACATGAATGACAAAAGGCGCGCTGTCTGTTTTATCATAAGTTTTACGACCTATCTGAGTAGGAGCAACTGAGGACGTAGCAGGAATATCGGGCACATTGATAGTAGGATCGTTAGTCGTTGTAGTAGTTGAGCAGTTAGGTTCTGATGCAGTAATTTCAGGTGTAAAATCCGTACAGCTACAACCCGAAGATACGGTACCGTGGCTTTTACGGGTACGGCGACGCTTATTGCAGTGCTTACAAATATGTGTACGGCTTCTTTTTAAGTTACGAGCCGAAGACGACCCATCGGTATCCATGCCCGATTCGTTTGATATAGTAACGTAATTGCCTGCCGGGGGAACAGAGTCCCCCGGGTCAGGCGGGTCCTTCATTTTCCCGCGCTAATATAAAATAAAATAAAAACTTACCACTACCGAAGAATCTATACAAACTAAAGTTGAATTACAAGAAAAAGAAAATAGAACACTAAAAACTACGGCTACTGATCTTATATTACAACGTTTTTCAATTTTTCAATTATAGCTTTAAAAGGACACGACCGCCAAGTTTGAGGTTTCCCGCGCTTTTTTTCCAAGCACCACTTTTTTTTTTTTTTTTTTTTTTTTTTATTATGGCTTCGCACGGTTTGTGCATTAGCCAATGTCATGTATTTTTTATTATTATTATTTTTTTTAATCGAAGAGACAAAGTTGGGGAAACAAAATTATTAATTATATTAGAACGGAATTTAGGATAGGACGGATATAGGATCAGTATAAGGAAAAGGATGAATCGAAGGAGTGAATAATGAGCAAATTACAATAACGAATATTTACAACTTAATATTATTTAAGGTAATGAATGAGACTATACATTTATATACCGGAAAGCTATTTGTACAAAGTAAGGAAAGTATTGAAGTAGGAAAATGAGTACCAAGGGACAAGAGATTACTAAGAAAAGAAGAACGGTCGTATAAGGGACAGGAGAAAAAAATATGATTTAAGTCGCCTACGTCTGTGCCACACGAGCAAATGGGGTCGTCGATGATATGAAGTTTGGCAAGATGGGCTGGAGAGCAAACATGACCCAGTCTCATCCGTATAAGAACGGAGGTCTCCATCTTGCCAAACTTTGCCCTGCCAAACCACGGTTTTTCCGGAACGTCGGGCTGAATAGTTGAAAAATAACGGCCCTTTGATTTGCTTCCGATACCCCAGGCTACCTTCCAGGTATCCCGGAGAAAAATCTTTGGTAATGTCACAAGGTCAGTAATAAAATTCTGATATGGAACTAAGTCCCCACACTGCACTGCATCACCGGCAATTGTATCTGCCACTTCATTGCCGTGGATTCCAGCATGGGCCGGGATCCACGCAAATTGTAGTGTATTACCTTCAGAAATGGTTCTGAACGCAAATTCTCTTATTAAATAGATTATAGGACACTGCGATTTGTGTTCGAAAGGGGATTTATTGATGGCTAGAAGAGCACTTTGAGAATCTGTGAAAATAATAGTTTTCTTGAGCTTTAGAACCCGAATATATTCAATAGCTTTTAAAATGCCGAAACATTCCCCCGTAAAGACAGAAGTCTCCGGAGGTAATTTTATTTTTTGTACGATGTTGTATTGAGAATGGTAAGTCCCTATCCCAACACAACCTCTCGGAGAACGCTTGGCAGCATCCGTAAATATGTGATGGTACTCTATGTGTTCAGCCAAAAAATGATTAAAACTTAAATTGCAATCGGGACCTGGTTTACTTACACAGTATTTAATGGTGGGGCTGAATTGTAAACTCTCGTAACTACTGCTAAATAGGGGAAGTTTATTGGAACGGTGAATAGGAGAAGAAAGGGAGAGGAATTTTTTATAGCTTACAACTAAACAAGGATCACGTTTATGGGACCAGTAATCTGAAGATTCAATCTGCAATACTAAAGAGTCCAGTTTAGGAATGAGAGGATGAGTTGAGAACTGAAGAATCCGGAACAAATATTTGTCAGATAGAAATTGTCTTCTAAGGTATAAAGGAGCTTCTCCGCATTCTACTTGGAGTGCATTAATGGGACTAGACTTCATGGCTCCGGAAATTATGCGCAAAGCTTTAGACTGAATGCGATCCAATTTTTTTTAAAGCCATAGCACTACAAGGTTCTAGAACGAACAATCCATAATCCAGGGTGCTTCTGATGATTGCATTGTAAATAAGTTTCAAAGAAAATGGATGTGCACCCCACCACACACCAGATAGGCATCTAAGCATGTTTAGGTGATTTTCACATTTGTTAACAATATAATCACTATGAGGAACACTACTTAATTTACAATCTAGTATTATACCTAGATATCTGAAATTATCTTTAACTGGAATACGTATTCCCATATAAAAGATGTTTACTAAGGGAATATTTCTCTTTCGGGTGAACAAAACAGCTGCGCTTTTAGACGTAGATAAATCCAAACCATTCAGATGTAACCATGACTCCAAAGTAGATAAAGCTGAATTGATAGCATAGCTAGCTTGTTCAACAGATTGGCTTGAAGAATACAATACTAAATCATCGGCATATTGAAGAACCTTAACTTGGTTAGCTAAGGAGGAGTCTAAATCAAAAGTGTAAATATTGTATAGGAGGGGGCTGAGCACTGAACCCTGTGGGAGACCTCTCCATACAAGATGAGGTACCTCATGATCTCCTATTATCATAATAACAGAGCGATCATTCAGGATTCTAATAATGAAATTCGACAAATTCAATGGAACTTGTAGGGCTTTTAATTTATTTTGTAAAACTGATAATACAACATTATCGTAAGCTGCATTAATATCAAGGAAAACTGCAATGGTCGAATGGTTATTAGAGAAGGATAGCCGAATATCGGATGTTAAAATACTTAAACAGTCAGTTGTACTTTTACCTTTTCTAAAGCCATATTGTGTGTCTGCCAAAAGACCCTTACTTTCAACATACCATTCAAGGCGATTTTTAATTAGGTGCTCCGCTAATTTCATCAGAATTGAAGATAAAACTATGGGACGGTATGAAGAAGCATCAGATGGAGTTTTATTTGGTTTAAGGAATGGCAACACCATTTGACGTTTCCATTCATCAGGGATGTTACCTGTATACATAATCGAATTAATAAGCTCTAAATAGTAACCGAGGACGACATCATTTAAATTAGCAAAAAAGGAATACGGGATGCCATCAATGCCTGGTGCAGAATCCTTAGTTTTATGGATAACACCTTTTAATTCAGTGAGAGTGAATGGGAGATCTAGCGTCGTATGAGTGTCTTGGTTACTAGTTACAAGAGACAGGTTAAGGTTAGTAGCCTCAGGAACCCAAGGCGGAGCTAATTTGTCTAAAAATTCATTGGCTAAAGAATCCGGAATAGGAGAAGGGTCTTTATAAATGGACCTAAATCTACGAATATTGCGCCAGACGATCGTAGGGTGAGTATTCGGTGAAATTGATGTGCAAAAGTTACGCCAAGATTCAAATTTTTTCTTCTTAAAAAGTTTATAAGTTTCGTTAATTATGTTAGTAACGATTTCAAAATTACTATCAGACATATCGAGGTTATAATTGTATTCAGCCTCTTTACGTTTGTAAACCATTTCTGTGCATTCAGGGTCCCACCATGGAGGCGAGGGAATTGTATTAATATTGTTATTTTTTACAGGAAAAACTTCATCTGCTGCTGCAATTAATATGAGCGCTAAAGCTTCCGCACAACTGTTTTCACTGCCATCTGAAATAACAGGCAAGGAGCAAAGCTTGCTGTCAACAATGTTTCTAAATTTGTCCCAGTCATTATTATTTCTATTAGGTAGCTTATATTTTAATGTTGATCTCCTTAATGGTGCATTTCGTTTAGAAAGAGGATAAGAAATAACTATTGGAAAATGATCACTACCATAAGTAGAGGTCAGAGTATGCCAAGTTAGTGAAGAGGCTAAGTTTGGAGAACAGATAGAAAGGTCAATTGCACTTTGGTTCTGATTGGGATCTGAACGACGTGTGACAGCTCCTGTGTTCAAGATGCATAGGTTATGTAAGTCTAATATATCTAGTAATTCATCGCCATAACAATTAGAAGTTGAACAACCCCATGATTGATGATGGCAATTAAAGTCCCCTAATATTAAAAATGGCTTTGGAAGAGATGAAAAGAGATTATTAATCTCTTGAAGAACAGAAGAAGAAGGGTGGGGAATGTAAATAGAAACAAGACAAATATTATGAACTTTAATAGCTACAATTGAAATTGCCTCACTATGAGGAGGTAATGTAATGATAGAAAAAGGTATAGTATTCTTGATAAGTATAGCTACTCCACCATACCCATCAGATCTATCCTCTCTAATGGTTAAATAACCATTAATTTTAAAAATATGATTAGATTTGAGCCAAGTCTCTGCTAAGGCAAAGGCAAATGGCTCATATTTGTTTAAAAGATATATAACATCACTCTTTTTATTTACTAGACTGCGGCAGTTCCACTGGATTATTTTGGATGTGTTGTCCATTACAAATGGATTGAGATACATTGGAAGAAGGGGCAACGTTGGACGGTGAAATGTTGAACTGAACAAGAAGATTGTGTAATGCAGAAAGAAAATCGTTTATGGAAAAATTTGTGTCATTTTTTTCATTATTATGATTATTAGAAAAAGCACAACCATCTGATGGTTGAGGAATATTGAAATCTTTAATAATGGCATTGTGAGCCTCTTTATTGTATCCTTGTACAGATTTGGGAGGGGAGCGTGGTTTGAGAAAGACAGTCTTTTTATAGCTAGTTGAAGCAGGCATTCTATTAGGTGAAGAGATGGATGGGGTATCTGCAAAGTTTTTGGATGGAGAAGATAAAAGTGTATCAGCATACGATTTAGTTACAAGGGGATATACTTTTGCTGCTTCAGCATAGGATACTGAACTTTGTGCCATGTATGTTTTAATTAATTTTTGTCTAGAAAATTCTGGGCAAACCTTGTTAGTAGCATAATGATATCCTGAGCAAAGGCAGCAAGATGCACTTTCTGGTTCTCTGTCACAACTGTCCCCAGTGTGGCTTTGGCTACATTTATAACAACGAGGTTTGGACCTGCACTGAATTTTAGTGTGACCGAAACGACAGCAATTGAAACACTGTACAGTAGGGAAAATATATAAATCTACAGGTAATGCATTATAGCACATAAAAATTCTTTTCGGTAGCACCTGACCATCAAATGTAACAACTATCGATTGGGATGGTTTCCAAATGGTAGAATCATCAACAATGGCTTTAAAATTAAGGCGTCTTACTTTTAAAATTGGACCACAACCAATTGGTACTGTTATATTATCAATAACATCCTCCGGAGACCAATCTGCAGGGACACCACGTACTAAACCCATTCTAGTAACATTAAAAGTGGGTATAAAAGCTTTATAATTATAAGATTCTAGACTATTATGATTAATAAAAGAATTTGCGTCCAGGAAATTCGAAAAGGAAAGAGAAATTTTATTGCGCCCAATTTTTTTGACACTACCGTTAATTATGTTTTGGAAGGCGTTGTGTTTAAGGAACTTGCCAAATGTGATTGGGTGCAGTGTCGTTCCATCATCTGGTGAAATTATGTTTTTTTGTACATGAATGACAAAAGGCGCGCTGTCTGTTTTATCATAAGTTTTACGACCTATCTGAGTAGGAGCAACTGAGGACGTAGCAGGAATATCGGGCACATTGATAGTAGGATCGTTAGTCGTTGTAGTAGTTGAGCAGTTAGGTTCTGATGCAGTAATTTCAGGTGTAAAATCCGTACAGCTACAACCCGAAGATACGGTACCGTGGCTTTTACGGGTACGGCGACGCTTATTGCAGTGCTTACAAATATGTGTACGGCTTCTTTTTAAGTTACGAGCCGAAGACGACCCATCGGTATCCATGCCCGATTCGTTTGATATAGTAACGTAATTGCCTGCCGGGGGAACAGAGTCCCCCGGGTCAGGCGGGTCCTTCATTTTCCCGCGCTAATATAAAATAAAATAAAAACTTACCACTACCGAAGAATCTATACAAACTAAAGTTGAATTACAAGAAAAAGAAAATAGAACACTAAAAACTACGGCTACTGATCTTATATTACAACGTTTTTCAATTTTTCAATTATAGCTTTAAAAGGACACGACCGCCAAGTTTGAGGTTTCCCGCGCTTTTTTTCCAAGCACCACTTTTTTTTTTTTTTTTTTTTTTTTTTTTTTCTCTCTTGGCAAGTCGCTATTTGCGCATTTGCCACTAACAAAAACGGGGGAACTTATAATAATTAAAAAAATGGTATCTGAACGGAATTTGGAAATATAAATTGGTCAGGATCGGAAAAGGAATAAATTTTCAAATAAAATATATAATAAACTAAATACGGATTGAGTTAGAATTAATGAAAATAGATAAACAGTTGTATATTATAGGATCATTAGATGCTAAAAGAGTAAGAATGGAAGTAGGAAGAGGAACTTCATGACGATTTAAGGAGTCCATAAAAGGAGAATGATTATAAAGAGAACACGAGAAGAAAATGTGGTTCAGATCCCCCACACTTTCGCCACACTCACAAATATCGTCATCTATGATATGAAGCCGTGCAAGGTGAACTGGAATACAAACATGTCCCAGTCTCATACGGATAATACAACTGGTGGAAGTTTTATTTAACTTTAATTTAAAAAACCAAGGTTTTTTTGGAATACACGTTTGTATGTTAGAATAAAATTTACCTTTTAATACTGAACTGTCTGACCATAAGTCTCCCCAAGACTCCCGAAGGAACGTCATGGGGAGACCTGCAAGATCATGACAATAATTAATGTACGGAAAACGATCTCCACAATCAACAGCCTCATTGGCAAGCTGGTCAGCCCTGGTGTTGCCCAAAATGTTGCTATGTCCCGGAATCCATGCAAAGCTGATTACAAGCCCTTGCTGATAACATTTGTACAATAAATTTCTTATAGATATTACCAAGGGATAAACTGTTTTACATTTTAATGGAAATTTGCTAAGAGCTTGCAAAACACTCAAAGCGTCTGAAAATATGACCGTCTTTTTTAATTTCATAATGTGTATATATTCTACAGCTTTGAATAAACCAAAGCATTCTCCTGTGAACACTGATGATTCAGGCGGAAGTTTAACCTTTTGAACTATATTGTATTGAGAATGAAAAATTCCGACTCCTACACAACCAGAATTATCGTGTTTGGACGCATCAGTGTAAATATGATGCCAATCTTTCCAATAATTATATTTGATTGAATTAAATAAGAAACTCGTAAAATCATCCCCTTTATTTAAACCCAAGGAAAAATGTATGTCAGGAATAGAAACTATAGATTCATAATTACTGCAAAAAAGAGGATATAAATTTGAGCTGTAGCTTGGAGCCTGTAAGGCAATAAACTTTTTGTAACTCTGAATAAGACATGGTGGATTTTTATGAGACCAATAATTAGAAGAATTTATTTGATTTAAAAGTAATGGAAGTTTTGTATGTAGAGGATGGTTAGCAAATTGCAATGAACGAAATAAAAATTTATCGCAAAGGAACTGACGGCGAAGTGAAAGAGGAGGATCCACACATTCAAGTTGAAGGGCATTAATTGGACTAGATTTCATAGCTCCCGTGATTATTCTTAGTGCTTTTGACTGTATATTGTTAAGTTTTTTAAAAGCAACAATACTCCCTGGTTCTAACAAAAAAGACCCATAATCTAATACGCTTCTAACTATAGCATTATATAGCAGTTTTAAACAATAAGGATGGGCACCCCACCATACTCCAGCCAGGCATCTTAACATATTTAACCTTTTTTCGCATTTAGAAAAAATATATTCACAGTGGGGAATACCAGTAAGCCTGGAGTCTAAAATAACTCCTAAAAATTTGACCGAAGATTTTTCTGGAATCGGTTGACCATCAAAATATATAGAAAAAGGAGGAGGAAGCCGCTTTCGTGAAAATAAAACAGTAGAGCTTTTCGAAGATGATAACTCTAGTCCATTACGATCAAGCCATGTTTTTAAAAGATTAAGAGAAGAAGACAGTGAAGAGCAAGCCGTTTCAATAGAGCGATGAGAACAGTATAAAACCAGGTCATCAGCATATTGGAGAACTTTTACTTTACTGTCCAGGGAAGATTCGAGGTCATATGTATATATATTATACAATATAGGACTTAAAACAGACCCTTGAGGAAGCCCTTTCCACACTAATCTAGATTCATAAGTAGAATCCTCTAATAAAACATTAATACGTCGCTCAGATAAAATATTCATAATGAAATTAAAAAGAATTGTAGGCACATTTAACTTTTGTAATTTATTTCTTAAAATCGGAATAACTACATTGTCATAGGCGGAAGTAATATCTAAAAACGAAGCTATAAGGTGACTATTTACAGAAAAACTTAACCTAATATCCGTGACAAAAATACTTAAGCTATCTAAAGTACTTTTGCCCCGCCTAAAACCGAACTGACTGTCACTCAATAAATTATTGCTCTCAATAAACCATTCTAAACGGTTCTTTACCAAATGCTCGGTAACTTTTAATAAAACTGAAGAAAGTGCAATGGGACGATAGGCATTACTATCTGACGGGCTTTTGTCAGGTTTCAAGATTGGTAAAACTATTTGGGATTTCCAGGATGTGGGAATGTTGCCAGTGACCATAATAGAGTTTATAAGATTTAAAAAATAGTCAAGTGACGTTTCGCTTAAATTTGACATAAAGGAATATGGAATACCATCAACTCCAGGAGCAGAATCTTTTAGGTGGGTCAAAATACCTTTGAGTTCAGCAAGAGAAAATGGACTATTGAGTTCTGCAAGATTGACATAATCGGAAAGAGGTATAGAATAAATAGTTATTTCCTCAGGGACATACGAAGGTGATAGCTTATCTAAAAATTGGTCTTTCATTGAAGAAGGAAGCAAAGATGAGGGAGACTCCTTAAATGCAGATCTAAACCTACGAATGTTTCGCCACACAACTGATGGATGAATATTAGGTGATATGTTCTGACAAAAACGTCTCCAACCTTCGAACTTCTTTTGTTTAAATAATTTACGAGTATCAGTAATGGCAGAACATACAACATCAAAGTTTTCATCTGTAGTGTTGGCATAATATTGAATCTCTGCTTGTTTCCTCTTTTTAACTGCAATTGAACAATCCCTATCCCACCATGGAGGGGATGGGATATAACCTAGAGCTGTATTTTTTATAGGAAAATGACTATCAGCAGTTCTTATTATTAATTTTGCTAAAGCTTCAGCACATAAGTGTTCATCACCAAATTTAATTTCAGGAAGTTCCGAAATGTAGAAATCCAACTGCTCCTTAAACAATGACCAATTGGCATCTGCAAGTCTATACTTTAACCGTGGAGGAGGTTTAGAATAATGCTTATTATAAAAAGGAAATGAAAGTAATATTGGAAAATGGTCACTACCATGAGTAGAAGTTAAGACTTCCCAAGATAAATAAGGTGTAAGACTGGGAGAGCATATTGACAAGTCAGGAGCACTTATTTCCTCGTTGGGAGCAGTGCGTCGTGTTGGAGAACCATTATTAAGAATGCAAAGATTACGAGTGTCAATCAGATCCAAAAGATTAACCCCATAGCTATTGGTCAAGGAACTACCCCAACATTGATGCTGAGAATTAAAATCACCTAATAGTATAAAAGGTTTTGGAAGAATAGAAAGAATATTTACAATTTCATCGAAAATCAGAGTAGATGGACGAGGAATATATATAGAAACATAACAAACTTTATTTACAACTGCTGCAATAATAGAAAAATCACTATTATGAGCAGGAATGGAAAAATGAGTAAAAGATTGAGGATGTTTGATGAGTAAGGCTACTCCACCATACTTATCAAATCGATCCTCTCTGAGACATGCATAACCCGGAATCCTAAACAAAGAGTCCGGACTAAGCCATGTCTCCTGTAAAGAAAAAATAAATGGATTATATTTATTTATAAGATAAATTATTTCAGTTTTTTTAGAAATTGCACTTCGGCAATTCCATTGGATTACCTTGGCTGGACTGTCCATTATTATTATTAGAAGTGCAAGTAACTGCTTCGAGTGCAGAGGCAACGTGAGACGGTGAAATTAAGTTAGACTGTGACAAAGACTTAATTAATGCTATGATTAAATCTCTTGTAGTTTCAGATAGATTGTCCTTAGGAATCAGAGCAGTGCCATTATTTAGTGAAGAAGTGTTATTATAGTCCTTAATAAGGTCATGATGAGATTGACGATCATAACCTATAGAGGATTTTGTAGGTGAACGAGGTTTAGTGTAAACAGTTTTTTTATATGAATATGACTGATTAGATGTAGGATTAACCCGTGGAGCTGAAGGAGTAAAGCTATCTGACACATGAGTGGTAGTTAAGGCGTCAATATATGACTTCTTAGAAACAAAAGGATGTAGTTTTGATGCTTCTGCATAAGAAATGCAACTTTTGGACATTGTTTCTTTTATCGATTTCTGTCTCTCAAATTCAAGGCACTTCTTACTAGTAGCTTCATGAGACCCCCTGCACAAACAGCAAGAGACATCATCATCTTGAACTGAACAGGACTCGCCTGAATGTCCATCACCACACTTAAAACATCTAGGCTTAGACCTACAAAGACTTTTTACATGACCATACCTACAACAATTATAACACTGAATAGTTGGGTAAATGTATAATTCAACACTCAAGGCTGTGTAACACATAAACACCCGCTTTGGTAGAACTTGCCCATCAAATGTAATTATAATTGTTTCCGTGTTCTTGAATACATTATTACCATCAACCATTACTTTCCTTCTAATCCTCCTAATTTTTAAAATTTCTCCACAGCCTATGGGAACAGAAATAGCCTCCTGAACCTCCTCATCGGACCAATCGGCAGGAACGCCTCTTACAACACCCATACGGGTTATGGAGAAAGCAGGGATAAAAGCTTTATAATTTTCTTCAGCTAATTTTGTATTATTTAAAAACAGATTCGCATCATCATAGTGAGAAAATGCCAATGAAATTCGATTTCTGCCGATTTTTTTCAGACTACCATTTATCACATTTTTAAAATTATTTCTTTTCAAAAAACGGCCAAAAGAAATGGGATGTAAAAATGTTTTTTCAGTGACTTGTTCACGTTGCACATGAACGACATATGGAGCAGCATCTGATGACTTAAAAGTCAACCTAGCCAACTGAGTTGCAGACTGTGGAGATGTTTTATTTTGTACAATGATTGATTCATGAGATACCTGAGTAGTAATTTTTTGTGAGGGGTCTGAACCATTCTCGAAATGAGAAATTTCCATCTCCTGATTCTCTGGTTCACAATTGCAATCCTTTTTGCCGCCATTTTTACGCCTTTTTTTGTTGCAATGTTTGCAAATTTTGGGCCGAGCTGAAACCCTCTTCCTTCTACTATTATTTACTGTTGATACTGAACAATCAGTATCAACACTGGTTTCATTATGTGAAATTGTCACGTAGTGAGCTATGACCGGAGATATCGACCCCCCAGGATCCCCTGGAGGGTCCATAATAGAAGATTTATAAAAAACTTACCAACTATTAATACACACAAAAAAAAAAAACTAACTACTAGAAATATATAAACAAAAAACTAATTATTTACACAAAAAGATCCCAACAAACTTATTTTAGGAAATTAAAATTCACTTAGAAAGAAAAAACACGACCGCCGTATTCAAGGTTTCCCGCGCTTTTTTTCAAGTTCAAAAGCACCACTTTTTTTTTTTTTTTTTTTTTTTTTTTTTTTTATTATGGCTTCGCACGGTTTGTGCATTAGCCAATGTCATGTATTTTTTATTATTATTATTTTTTTAATCGAAGAGACAAAGTTGGGGAAACAAAATTATTAATTATATTAGAACGGAATTTAGGATAGGACGGATATAGGATCAGTATAAGGAAAAGGATGAATCGAAGGAGTGAATAATGAGCAAATTACAATAACGAATATTTACAACTTAATATTATTTAAGGTAATGAATGAGACTATACATTTATATACCGGAAAGCTATTTGTACAAAGTAAGGAAAGTATTGAAGTAGGAAAATGAGTACCAAGGGACAAGAGATTACTAAGAAAAGAAGAACGGTCGTATAAGGGACAGGAGAAAAAAATATGATTTAAGTCGCCTACGTCTGTGCCACACGAGCAAATGGGGTCGTCGATGATATGAAGTTTGGCAAGATGGGCTGGAGAGCAAACATGACCCAGTCTCATCCGTATAAGAACGGAGGTCTCCATCTTGCCAAACTTTGCCCTGCCAAACCACGGTTTTTCCGGAACGTCGGGCTGAATAGTTGAAAAATAACGGCCCTTTGATTTGCTTCCGATACCCCAGGCTACCTTCCAGGTATCCCGGAGAAAAATCTTTGGTAATGTCACAAGGTCAGTACTAAAATTCTGATATGGAACTAAGTCCCCACACTGCACTGCATCACCGGCAATTGTATCTGCCACTTCATTGCCGTGGATTCCAGCATGGGCCGGGATCCACGCAAATTGTAGTGTATTACCTTCAGAAATGGTTCTGAACGCAAATTCTCTTATTAAATAGATTATAGGACACTGCGATTTGTGTTCGAAAGGGGATTTATTGATGGCTAGAAGAGCACTTTGAGAATCTGTGAAAATAATAGTTTTCTTGAGCTTTAGAACCCGAATATATTCAATAGCTTTTAAAATGCCGAAACATTCCCCCGTAAAGACAGAAGTCTCCGGAGGTAATTTTATTTTTTGTACGATGTTGTATTGAGAATGGTAAGTCCCTATCCCAACACAACCTCTCGGAGAACGCTTGGCAGCATCCGTAAATATGTGATGGTACTCTATGTGTTCAGCCAAAAAATGATTAAAACTTAAATTGCAATCGGGACCTGGTTTACTTACACAGTATTTAATGGTGGGGCTGAATTGTAAACTCTCGTAACTACTGCTAAATAGGGGAAGTTTATTGGAACGGTGAATAGGAGAAGAAAGGGAGAGGAATTTTTTATAGCTTACAACTAAACAAGGATCACGTTTATGGGACCAGTAATCTGAAGATTCAATCTGCAATACTAAAGAGTCCAGTTTAGGAATGAGAGGATGAGTTGAGAACTGAAGAATCCGGAACAAATATTTGTCAGATAGAAATTGTCTTCTAAGGTATAAAGGAGCTTCTCCGCATTCTACTTGGAGTGCATTAATGGGACTAGACTTCATGGCTCCGGAAATTATGCGCAAAGCTTTAGACTGAATGCGATCCAATTTTTTTAAAGCCATAGCACTACAAGGTTCTAGAACGAACAATCCATAATCCAGGGTGCTTCTGATGATTGCATTGTAAATAAGTTTCAAAGAAAATGGATGTGCACCCCACCACACACCAGATAGGCATCTAAGCATGTTTAGATGATTTTCACATTTGTTAACAATATAATCACTATGAGGAACACTACTTAATTTACAATCTAGTATTATACCTAGATATCTGAAATTATCTTTAACTGGAATACGTATTCCCATATAAAAGATGTTTACTAAGGGAATATTTCTCTTTCGGGTGAACAAAACAGCTGCGCTTTTAGACGTAGATAAATCCAAACCATTCAGATGTAACCATGACTCCAAAGTAGATAAAGCTGAATTGATAGCATAGCTAGCTTGTTCAACAGATTGGCTTGAAGAATACAATACTAAATCATCGGCATATTGAAGAACCTTAACTTGGTTAGCTAAGGAGGAGTCTAAATCAAAAGTGTAAATATTGTATAGGAGGGGGCTGAGCACTGAACCCTGTGGGAGACCTCTCCATACAAGATGAGGTACCTCATGATCTCCTATTATCATAATAACAGAGCGATCATTCAGGATTCTAATAATGAAATTCGACAAATTCAATGGAACTTGTAGGGCTTTTAATTTATTTTGTAAAACTGATAATACAACATTATCGTAAGCTGCATTAATATCAAGGAAAACTGCAATGGTCGAATGGTTATTAGAGAAGGATAGCCGAATATCGGATGTTAAAATACTTAAACAGTCAGTTGTACTTTTACCTTTTCTAAAGCCATATTGTGAATCTGCCAAAAGACCCTTACTTTCAACATACCATTCAAGGCGATTTTTAATTAGGTGCTCCGCTAATTTCATCAGAATTGAAGATAAAACTATGGGACGGTATGAAGAAGCATCAGATGGAGTTTTATTTGGTTTAAGGAATGGCAACACCATTTGACGTTTCCATTCATCAGGGATGTTACCTGTATACATAATCGAATTAATAAGCTCTAAATAGTAACCGAGGACGACATCATTTAAATTAGCAAAAAAGGAATACGGGATGCCATCAATGCCTGGTGCAGAATCCTTAGTTTTATGGATAACACCTTTTAATTCAGTGAGAGTGAATGGGAGATCTAGCGTCGTATGAGTGTCTTGGTTACTAGTTACAAGAGACAGGTTAAGGTTAGTAGCCTCAGGAACCCAAGGCGGAGCTAATTTGTCTAAAAATTCATTGGCTAAAGAATCCGGAATAGGAGAAGGGTCTTTATAAATGGACCTAAATCTACGAATATTGCGCCAGACGATCGTAGGGTGAGTATTCGGTGAAATTGATGTGCAAAAGTTACGCCAAGATTCAAATTTTTTCTTCTTAAAAAGTTTATAAGTTTCGTTAATTATGTTAGTAACGATTTCAAAATTACTATCAGACATATCGAGGTTATAATTGTATTCAGCCTCTTTACGTTTGTAAACCATTTCTGTGCATTCAGGGTCCCACCATGGAGGCGAGGGAATTGTATTAATATTGTTATTTTTTACAGGAAAAACTTCATCTGCTGCTGCAATTAATATGAGCGCTAAAGCTTCCGCACAACTGTTTTCACTGCCATCTGAAATAACAGGCAAGGAGCAAAGCTTGCTGTCAACAATGTTTCTAAATTTGTCCCAGTCATTATTATTTCTATTAGGTAGCTTATATTTTAATGTTGATCTCCTTAATGGTGCATTTCGTTTAGAAAGAGGATAAGAAATAACTATTGGAAAATGATCACTACCATAAGTAGAGGTCAGAGTATGCCAAGTTAGTGAAGAGGCTAAGTTTGGAGAACAGATAGAAAGGTCAATTGCACTTTGGTTCTGATTGGGATCTGAACGACGTGTGACAGCTCCTGTGTTCAAGATGCATAGGTTATGTAAGTCTAATATATCTAGTAATTCATCGCCATAACAATTAGAAGTTGAACAACCCCATGATTGATGATGGCAATTAAAGTCCCCTAATATTAAAAATGGCTTTGGAAGAGATGAAAAGAGATTATTAATCTCTTGAAGAACAGAAGAAGAAGGGTGGGGAATGTAAATAGAAACAAGACAAATATTATGAACTTTAATAGCTACAATTGAAATTGCCTCACTATGAGGAGGTAATGTAATGATAGAAAAAGGTATAGTATTCTTGATAAGTATAGCTACTCCACCATACCCATCAGATCTATCCTCTCTAATGGTTAAATAACCATTAATTTTAAAAATATGATTAGATTTGAGCCAAGTCTCTGCTAAGGCAAAGGCAAATGGCTCATATTTGTTTAAAAGATATATAACATCACTCTTTTTATTTACTAGACTGCGGCAGTTCCACTGGATTATTTTGGATGTGTTGTCCATTACAAATGGATTGAGATACATTGGAAGAAGGGGCAACGTTGGACGGTGAAATGTTGAACTGAACAAGAAGATTGTGTAATGCAGAAAGAAAATCGTTTATGGAAAAATTTGTGTCATTTTTTTCATTATTATGATTATTAGAAAAAGCACAACCATCTGATGGTTGAGGAATATTGAAATCTTTAATAATGGCATTGTGAGCCTCTTTATTGTATCCTTGTACAGATTTGGGAGGAGAGCGTGGTTTGAGAAAGACAGTCTTTTTATAGCTAGTTGAAGCAGGCATTCTATTAGGTGAAGAGATGGATGGGGTATCTGCAAAGTTTTTGGATGGAGAAGATAAAAGTGTATCAGCATACGATTTAGTTACAAGGGGATATACTTTTGCTGCTTCAGCATAGGATACTGAACTTTGTGCCATGTATGTTTTAATTAATTTTTGTCTAGAAAATTCTGGGCAAACCTTGTTAGTAGCATAATGATATCCTGAGCAAAGGCAGCAAGATGCACTTTCTGGTTCTCTGTCACAACTGTCCCCAGTGTGGCTTTGGCTACATTTATAACAACGAGGTTTGGACCTGCACTGAATTTTAGTGTGACCGAAACGACAGCAATTGAAACACTGTACAGTAGGGAAAATATATAAATCTACAGGTAATGCATTATAGCACATAAAAATTCTTTTCGGTAGCACCTGACCATCAAATGTAACAACTATCGATTGGGATGGTTTCCAAATGGTAGAATCATCAACAATGGCTTTAAAATTAAGGCGTCTTACTTTTAAAATTGGACCACAACCAATTGGTACTGTTATATTATCAATAACATCCTCCGGAGACCAATCTGCAGGGACACCACGTACTAAACCCATTCTAGTAACATTAAAAGTGGGTATAAAAGCTTTATAATTATAAGATTCTAGACTATTATGATTAATAAAAGAATTTGCGTCCAGGAAATTCGAAAAGGAAAGAGAAATTTTATTGCGCCCAATTTTTTTGACACTACCGTTAATTATGTTTTGGAAGGCGTTGTGTTTAAGGAACTTGCCAAATGTGATTGGGTGCAGTGTCGTTCCATCATCTGGTGAAATTATGTTTTTTTGTACATGAATGACAAAAGGCGCGCTGTCTGTTTTATCATAAGTTTTACGACCTATCTGAGTAGGAGCAACTGAGGACGTAGCAGGAATATCGGGCACATTGATAGTAGGATCGTTAGTCGTTGTAGTAGTTGAGCAGTTAGGTTCTGATGCAGTAATTTCAGGTGTAAAATCCGTACAGCTACAACCCGAAGATACGGTACCGTGGCTTTTACGGGTACGGCGACGCTTATTGCAGTGCTTACAAATATGTGTACGGCTTCTTTTTAAGTTACGAGCCGAAGACGACCCATCGGTATCCATGCCCGATTCGTTTGATATAGTAACGTAATTGCCTGCCGGGGGAACAGAGTCCCCCGGGTCAGGCGGGTCCTTCATTTTCCCGCGCTAATATAAAATAAAATAAAAACTTACCACTACCGAAGAATCTATACAAACTAAAGTTGAATTACAAGAAAAAGAAAATAGAACACTAAAAACTACGGCTACTGATCTTATATTACAACGTTTTTCAATTTTTCAATTATAGCTTTAAAAGGACACGACCGCCAAGTTTGAGGTTTCCCGCGCTTTTTCAAAGCACCACTTATTTGTTTACATATCATCGTTTGACGTTTTTATTTTGACAATCAGCAAAGGTAATCTATATGTCGGCTACAAATATATCGTTTTTTTGAGAAATATTACGATGTTCGTAGGTATAAATACTGAATTAAAAGCAAAGTTCAGTTTCCTTATTATGAAAAATAATTTGAGTGCGTAATTCAACAGTTAAACTATATCGAAATGAATACTAATGACTAATAAAAACATATCCGAAAAACGTTCAACTCTAGCACTTCATTTCGTTCGGTCTGACACTCCACCGAACATTGACTATGGTGCCGACCGATCTGAGCCAATCCGAACTTTGTTCGTAGTAGGATACCAATGCAAAGTTCGGTTGTGTATCGGTCGGTCCCGAACGTTCGTATGTGTCATTTCAGAGTAGACCTCCAGACTCGGCATCGCTCCGGCGAGCATTGGGATTATTTGCTCACTATTCTAAATATGTGCCAAGATTCTCTCATAAAATTCAGTCCCTCGTTTCGCAAGGTACATTCCCTCTCGATTCTGAGGCAGTAAATGCTTTTAATGCTCTAAAGCAAGAGATAGCCAGATCAGCAGTAAACGCAATTGATGATAACATACAATTTATTGTTGAAACAGACGCTTCAGACTATGCTATCGCGGGAACTCTGTCACAAGAAGGCAGACCAGTTGCGTTTTTCTCGAGAAGCCTTCACAGTAGTGAGCGGAATCACCCAGCCATCGAGAAGGAGGCCGCGGCTATAGTCGAATGTCTTCGGAAATGGAGACAATTCCTCATCGGACGAGAGTTTAAACTGATAACTGACCAAAAATCGGTCGCATTTATGTTCAATCAGCAGCATTCGTCTAGAATTAAAAATGACAAAATACAACGTTGGCGATTAGAACTTTCAGAATACAATTTTGATATAGTTTATCGCCCTGGAAAGGAAAATATAGCGGCTGATGCTTTATCAAGAGCCAATGCACCATTAGTAGCCTCTGTTTACAGTTCAGAAAATGCACTCAAAGAACTGCATAAAACCTTGTGTCATCCTGGAGTAACAAGAATGCTTCATTGGGTTCGAAGCAAAAATTTAGCTTACTCCACTGAAGAGATAAAACGTATTACTGCGAATTGTTCTATATGTGCTGAAGTAAAGCCTCGATTTCAACGAAACATGGGAAAACTAATAAAAGCGATGGCCCCATTCGAAAGAATATCGATAGATTTTAAAGGTCCACTTCCCTCAGATGGCACTGGGAACAATCGATATATCCTTACGATTGTGGACGAATATTCTCGATTCCCATTTGCATATCCCTGCCCAGACTTGAGTACTAACACGGTTATTAATAAACTGACTGATTTATTTTCTATATTTGGAATGCCAACTTACGTACACTCAGATCGTGGTACATCTTTTCTTTCAAAAGAGATGAAAGACTTTCTTCACCAGAAGGGCATTGCTACGAGCTACACTACACCTTACAATCCTCAGGGTAATGGACAAACGGAGAGATACAACGGAATTATTTGGCGAACAGTACAGTTGGCTCTGAAAAGCCGAGATCTGCCTATAACTAAATGGGAGTCAGTTTTAACTCAGGCTCTGCATTCTGTAAGGTCACTTCTTTGCACGGCTACAAACAGCACGCCCCATGAGCGGATGTTCTCTCACGCCAGGAGATCCTCAAGTGGTCAGTCGATGCCTACATGGCTAAACGTCCCAGGAAAAGTATTAATGCGAAACCATAATCGAACCAGCAAATATGATCCACTGGTTGAAGAAGTAGAGACTCTGGAAAGTAACCCTCAACATTCTCGTGTGCGTTTGAGCAGTGGTAGAGAAGTTGTCGTCTCTAATCGACACCTAGCTCCTGCTGGAGTATCTTTAGAAACGGATGAAGCTGATTCCAATGATGACGACGAATTCATCGATGCAGTCGATGGCGATGATCATAATACAGATGGCCAGCGAGATTCCCAGAACGAATTGGTCCAGCCACAGAACATCACGCCAGAGACTCTGCGTCGTTCTGAAAGAGTACGACGTCCGCCTGCTCATCTAGCTGACTACGTGGCACAATAAATAAGCCTAGGAGAATGTAGTAATATATTATAAACTCCTCGGTCAACATTGAACGTCTTAAATAAAGAAGAAACTGAATTGTCAGGATTAATGTGCCATTATAACATTATGTTGAATTTTGTTAAATAAAACCTAAAATACGGGTATATTCTTTACTACACTTACTGAAAAACCATCATAGATAACACTTCTACCACTAATCTATTATGATAATATAAACACACACATACTTTACAATAATTTACATAATATCACATCACAAGTGCCTGTATGTAATGAAAACAGACTTAGTTCTCTTGGAAGCATCACCTATAAACCACTTTCTCCCATAAAAGGCATCGTATCGACGAAATATCGAATTCCAATTATTTTTGGAGAGCTTTCTCATAGTTTTCTCCTTATTAGCAAATATATGCGTTCCCGTATTTTTTAAGTAAACAGCTGCGCAACTGGGCTCAATCATTAATGAGGCGTGAAAGAAGTAGCTTGTTTAAAAAAAATGTATGGCTGGCTAGCTGTCAAATTATTGGACGCTGGAGATCAGCGCCATCTGAAGTGAGCAAATGGCAATTTTTATCCCCATTGTTGACAGCTCTCAGTTGTCATAATCGTGATATCTAAATCAGGACGCAAAATATTGATGTGATAGCTGAGCTGAGCTGAGGGAGCGCTGTGAGCATATACTACTATAAGTCCACGTACTCACGGACGTAATAAAATCGCGGCGATTTCTTTTCGTGCGCTTGATTTTCAACGCTCGACTTAACATCGAGAGTTGAAAATCCAGTGCGCGATACCCGCCGCGATTTTATTACGTCCGCGCGAACGTCGGCTTACTGTGAGCATTACGGTAAAATTCGGAATGCGGCCCAATGAGGTTCTGTGTAGTGTAGAGATGGGTTGTATAACAGGTTAAACTCGATATCTGTTATCACTGTTACACAAAAATAACAGATCCAAATATCTGTTATTATATAGCAGCCTGTTATTTTATTTTTGTACGGACGATAAATACGTATTTAAATATCAATTGAATATCTTCTTTATTTCTATTCGTTTTATGTTTGTTTTGCAATGGTAACTGGTCAGTAACAGGTAACACGACCTAATTTAGGAGTCACTTTTTCGTAAGGGTTTGTTTTTGTAACACCACCAACTGTATTTTATGGATAAAAAATACTAAGTGCTTCTCTTTTTAGAGTACTTTAACTGCTTTACTAAGAGTGAGAAGTAAACATATTTCGAAGTAAATAATAAGTGTTTCCCTTTTTAGCAAAGATCATTCCTTAATGAGGAAGTGCGAGAAATTGTTAACCTTGCAATGTTTCTTCCTTTGTGTGAGTGCGTATGTAAGTAACAGCCGTAGTAACAGTCTGTGTGAGATTGTTATAATGAATTAACAGTAACAGCCGTGGTGAGTCTTTGAGGGTCTGTTATTTTAACAGATATTTATATTGTTAGGAACAATTGTTATTTTTAAATATCTGTTATTTCTATCATGGTATAATAATATGCTTCGCCTGGTATTCTCTTCCCACGATGGCCTAAGACTACGTCACGATAAGTGTTGCCATTGATTGTCCTTTTGAGTAAATTTAGGAACTTTCTCATTTAGTAAATGAAAATAAAGTAAATTACTAACTAGATTAACTATTTAGTAAGTCGTGTGATTCATCTATTTAGTTTAAAATTAATGAAAATATTGAATTATTAGTTCATAATTGCTTTGTTAAGTTACAAATTCACGAGTAATTCAATCACACACAGTGGCCACACATAGAATTGACAAGTGTCATACTGACAGCTCGCCATTTCATCGCTAGTGTCGTGTCGCTCATATCTATAGCGTTGTTTCGCTCGGTGAGCAAAATACTGTGGTTCCCAAACATTGGTTACTGTGAAAAGGAAAACTGTGTAAACTGTGAAAGATACACAATAAAAATGGTTAATTGTTCCATACTAAACTGTAAAAACAGAAGTAAAAAAGGCGGTGTAATAAGGTTTTTTTCTTTTCCCAAAGAAGAGATGCTAGCAAATGTGTGGCTTCAGTATTGTAGACCGAAAACAACAATAAGAACTGGTATGTACCTTACTACATATTATTTAATTTATCTACGCGTTGTAAATTCCATATAAGGCATAATAGTGTCAATCCGGCTGTACGCCCGAACATAACCTAACCCAACTAGTTTTTTACTTATTTACGAAAATATCCACATCTTGGATACGAGACACGAAAGATTGATCCAGGTAGCGTAGCCTGTGATTGGTTTTTTTTTTTGTCTAGGGACAACTAATTTACCCTTGCAATGAATTGATCAAGGTTGCTGATATAATGGAGAGAGAATTTAATAAATACCACGGTGAATCGTTGCACGATGAAAAATTCATTTTCACAAATTTGACACGATTTTTTGATTATTCATGATGCCACAAAGGACTTGTATCCTCAAATTCATTATGAAGGAGTACTCCGTTTAGTTCGAACGAGGACCTATCTACGAGTAAGGGAACTAAATAAAACCAAATATGCAATCAATTAAAAAAGAAGCAAAGTAAAAAAATACAAAAAGTATCAAATATGTCGATTTAATAAAAATGATAAAAAATGAGTACAAATGGTATTATTTTTATCTTTTTCCCCCACTCAAAAAGTTTGAGAGCCGCATCGCAACTGATGACGTATTCTTAGGCCAATCACGTGACCCAGCTGTCACGGGAAGAGAACGCCAGGCGAAGCATATTATTATACCATGATTTCTATCTTTTACGATAAATACGCCTCACTCCTATGATAAAGTGCAAGTGGTGTGATTGCATGTGGATTACATGATCACTCTCCAGTATTAAAAAAGTTACATGCTCTATGCTCTTCATTCTGTGGTCCAGCGTAACCTGCGCTTGATGGTTTATCATAATTATCACAGTACTTACGGTACGTCAGTCAGGGCAAAATTGTGCTCGTACAAAAGCCATTTGTTAAGAGTTGAAGTTAAGAAAGGCTTCTTCAAAAGCAATAAAAAATAAAGTTTGAATGCTTGAATTAATAATATTGAACCATCTTCAAGTTGCTCCACAATAACACTCGTGTGCGCCCAGTCTGCTTCATCTATGTTTATAGTAATAATCTTAGATCTATTTAGTGGTTCATAGTCTAACTATGGACTCCTGTCAAATATCTCTATAATGGCTGAAATTTCTATAATAATACCAGTACATAATGGAGAAAAATGGATAGATAATTGCATGAGTTCTATATCAGCCCAATCTGTTTTATACACTAGTCTAAAGTTGGAAATCTCTATTTACAATGATGGCAGTTCCGATAAGACTCAAGAACTATTAGAGAAGTGGGGAAAATATTTTATGTCTCAAGGAGTAGGTTATGTGTTATCAGGTAGCGAAATATCAAAAGGTGTGGGTGCTGCAAAAAATGGTGCTGTTAAAATAAGTACTGGGCAATTTCTATGCTTTCAAGATATTGATGATGTGATGCACCCTGACAGAACATATTTACAATGGAAAGCAGCAAAGTTGAACCATAATACTCTAATTGGTACTAAAATATCTAGAGTTCCTGTAAATTCAACTCCTCGCTATGTTCATTGGGCTAACAGCCTAACTAATAAGCAGTTGAAGAAACAAATTTATACTTCCAACGGGCCTACTTTGCTTATGCCAACTTGGTTCTGCCATAGATCTGTATATGATAGAGTTGGAGGCTTTGTTGAAACTGGACATGGAACACCTGAAGATCTGTTATTTTTTTATGACCACTTAGATGCTGGTGGAGATTTACATAGGGTGGATAAAAAACTGGTTGTATATGCTTACCATGAAGGTGCAGCTACTTTTTCTGTTAAACGAGAACAGATTTGGAAAATACAGCTTGACAGATTACAAAAGTGTGTATTGCCACATTGGGATAAGTTCACAGTTTGGAATGCAGGAAAAGCAGGTCGAAGATTAGTTCGCTCATTAAGTCCAGATAACTTAAACAAAGTTGTGGCATTCTGTGATGTTGACAAAAATAAAATAGGCAAACTTGTTGAGCTATATTGTCCTATTGAAAGGAGAGTTATTATCAAATTACCTGTAATCCATTTTACAGATGCAAAGCCACCTTTATTGATATGCATTAAATTAGATCTAACTAATGGAGAATTTGAAGAAAATCTCAAATCATTGAATCTCATTGAAGGAATTGATTATGTTTTATTTAGTTGATATTGTAAGACGCCTCGACAATATCAAAATGTTATAGCTATAATAAAACTGTATTACTGTTGATCAAAGTATTTCATTGATTTGCATATAATTTGATGTTTAAAACTACATGTAAACACACCTTAAACTTATATTAGTGCTAAATTCATTACGAGTATTGGTTTCTAATAATATAAATACTACTATATAAATACATAAAAACTAATTTATATTATGTGTTTGATGGACTCTCCAGTTATAGATATTTGTAGGTAGTGACGTGTGGTGTGGATAAGATGTAGAATACTTTGGCAGTACATTCATATCAGTGCTGGTGATGTCCCCAAAACTACTAAAATAATATTTCGAGAAAATCAATGTCATGACAGCTAGGTCCATACTGTTGTCTTGATGTGCCAACATTCCAGTCACAAAATTTGCCTCAAGCTGTCCACCTTACATAGGTGCAATATCTGCACCTCAGTATACATTTTTGTGGCTCACACCAATGGACTTTTCAGGACATATGCCTTTCTCTGATCTGAGTAAAATCTTTAGGTGATACATCCTTCTATTGTTCCAGCTTACTGATGTGCCGATTACAACCCGATACAATGTTAGCAACATTACAATCTTGAAATTGATGTATTGATATTAAAGCTCAGCATCTAGAAGTTCATTCTGTATTTTATCAATAAAACTATCGTCAAAAATAGGAGAAAGTGCTCTGCGTTCTGTGTTACAACGACGTTTTAAGCTTAAAGTTCGAGGTTTATCTTCAATCATCTCTCTGCCGAGTTGAAAAGCTCCACACCATTTGTAGATCATGGTCTTACCAGGACATTGTGCACCATAAACGGCTTTCATCTCATTTAAAATGGCTTGGGGCCCCTTCCCTTGCTTCGTAAGGAACTTGATGACAGCGCGAAACTCTATCTGCTGCATATCCATTCTATTCATGGCAGAAGACATTTTTACAATTGTGTTTTAGTTCAAAATGCTAGCAGAGCGATTTATTAAGCCGTCAACACTACAACAAAAATATCAATTTATTTAACAAAACTAGTAAATTCGTAATAAAACTTAAAATTAACCGATTTTGAATAGTGCGCCTTTTTTGTATGCGTGTGAAACGTACGCAGGCGTTTGTTGAAGGCATCACGAACTCTGCCAAAGGTGTAAAAACCGTACAATTGAACAAAAAACAATATACTGAATACCATACCTGGTGGCTTCCCTTACGCCCAGCCAGTTTTATTGGAACTGCTACAGCTGCTGATAAACAGCCTTGTTAATTCAATCATGCCATGCCTTAGTTTTCTTTCAATTCAATTCCATTGCATTAAATAAGAATCTGTCGAATGAGTCAGAGCGAGTAGCAAATCCAAATGCGAATTTCTTTATAACTGAGAATTTGGGGCGAGGAACCGACGAAACAGCCGGTCCGGGTCAAGCAAATCACAAAGCAAATGTGAAATGTCAATGTCAAAATTTGTCAAATTATCAAGGCTTACAAAAAAAAAACTGAAAAAACTCGATAAATTGATATTTTTTGTTCGCTATAACAATATTTTTGAAGTGAAAATTTCTTTAAGCGCGTTGGGCATTTTCGAGATGGGACTATACCATTGATTTCGCGACACAGTAACGACACCTCATTTTTGTAAACACGATTGTGCTCTTTATTTATTGTTACGGATCACACAAATTATTGAAGTTTTCATTTCTGTCGGCACTATCTAGGTGATATTTAGTATTTCGATATGTCGTTAGAAAATATCAAGTATCAAATACCATATATTTCCTATAGCACCACCGTTGTCACCACTGACTAAAACCGCTGGGATTCAGAGCCCAAAAAAATAAATCTTTTTGAAGTGAAAACTTCTTTAGCGGCGGCGGCGTCGCGGCGTTGTGCACTTTTTTTGTAATGGATAAAAAATTTTAAACTCGCGTCAGGACATGTGACCTGATCGAAAATTCGTAAGACGGTTAAAAAGACATCAACGCGTTGATTACCGCGTTGCCGATTTTTTTTTCAAGTTTTCACTTCTATCGGCACTCCCGTAGTGCCACTGTTTTTTTTTTGTTGTCGTTGATTTTGCTTGCTCGGATAAAATAGCAAGGGTCCTATATCTAAAAGTACTCTGTGCAAGGGTCACACTGACGTAGGAGACCATTTTCCGCTGGGACATTAGCACCATCTTGTAGGAAAGCCCCGTAAACTTATTAGTATGTAGTACTTAATAGTGACACAGATGGCGGTTTGGACATTTTTATCTCACTGATGACTCGTGACAGATCTCATGAGGACTGGCTGGCGTCGCTGATTAGTTCGTCAAACTGCCGGTATGAGTATGACGACGTTCGATAATGCGATGGTTCGAATCTAAGTCAAAACATTGAACTCTTTTCGTTGAACTATCCTTTAGATAATTTAAGGTTCAAGGGATTCGCTATAAGGTCGCAGCACTGTCCAATGGGCGACAAAAAAACTAGCCAGTGTATAGACTACTATTATAATATAGCAAGTGTTCTCTATTCCCTCTACGTTTCTATGCTCCATATATTCAATAAGTGTCTGAAGGCAACCGTGTTTCCAAAGAGATAGAAAACCACCAGCACGCGTAGCACGGCGCTTTCTATTTCTCTACACTTTTTTGTAAGCTCTTTCTATACAAAGTGACATTTCGTTTCTTCATTTTTGACATCGCACTGTAGAAATCATTCTACAATCTGTCATTTTGTCTTTCGTTTCTAACGATCTTTATCTAGGTCCTTTTACATGTAGACTATTTCAAAAGAAAGTTTTCTATCCCAAACTGTCAAAATCACTAAGGTAGTGAAGACAATTTGATTTTGTAATCGCCATGCTAAAGACAGAATACTTTTTACTCGACGGTCATAAAATATAAACGGTTATCTACAAAATCATGATTTTACAGGAGAGCGTTTTTAATTAAAAGAAGAACAAAGCTATTCCTATTTTTTATCATTTAGTTAATAGAGCATTACCAAGGAAATGATTAAAGCCAATGTTACTGTAATATTTTTTTGTTCCAAAATTCGGTACTTCGACACTTTGAGATTTTTTTTTGTAGTTGACGTTACTTAATATCAGTAAAAATGAGAATCAAACAGAAACAACTCCTATGACAAAACAAAGAATTTTGAGTCGAATTATGTAAAAGAGTGAATTTCGTAAAAAGTGCAGTTGAGTCTTTCTACTTTGTTGCCGTCCGACTGTCTTCACGGAACGTCATTTTTCTTCCGTCGACAAAACCCGTTTCTACGGTGGTCATGCAGGAATCAGCCAGCCATGCTTGGAGAGTAGTGTTGGGTAACTCAGCACATGTGCTAGCACACACCACAGGGCACAAATTACTTACACCACAGATAATATACTAGTACAGATACCCAATCCCATACAAAGAAATGATACCTCCCTAAGTCTGGCTATTCAGCTGGCTATTTTTTTTCCTCTATTTTTTCAACAGATGGCAGCATCAGCGACTCACAAATTGCCAGAGACTGTAGTTTTATAACGCCATCTAGAAGTCGACTTAGATACTTATGGCATTCACACATCGCACGGTACGTTCAAGGACAAGTATAATAACAATACAACAAACATTATCTCGAGTTGGCGGGATAGTTTCATTTTTGTGAGTGAGCTAGCAATTTTCACGCGGCAGTGAATGCCTCTTTGTGTATTTTTTTGTATTTCAATGCTAAATCTAGATTTTCATCTCCTCGTTACCAAATCTACTATTTGCTAATACCCTAAAACTGAAATCACGCGTTCTTCGTCCGAAATTATTTTGACAGTAAGCCCACGTTCGCACTGATGTAATAAAATTGCGGCGATTATTTTTCGTGCACTTGATTTTTAACGCTTTGCCGAGATACCGAGAGTTGAAAATCCAAGTGTGTTTTTTCAACGCGCTAGGACGAGAGTGCGTCCCAGCGCGTTGGATTCTCAACGCTCGGTTTAACACCGAGAGTTTAAAATACAGTGCGCGATAAAATCCCGCCGCGTTTAATTGCGTCCGTGCGAACGACGACTTAATGTTTAAAAAAATAACAAATAGAACCGGCCAAGTACGTGTTGGACCACGCATAATGAAGGGTTCCGTAGTTGGTAAATTGGTATCCCAAGAACAAACTTAACTTCGTAGTTGAAAAACATGTTCTCCCATACAGAATGTATGGAAGAACATGTTTTGCAACCGCAAATGTAAGTTGGTTGATTATTACTCGTTAACTTATAGAGCCTACTTAGCTATGATAGAGAGTTTTCCTTTTATTATCGTTATAAATACTCCTGTGATCTTTTATCACATAAACCAACCATTTAGCTGGCAGGGTGGGGGGGACACTTGACTGTAATAAAAATTAGCTTTTTAAAGCTTAATGCTGCCCATTCTCTTGTACACCGAACTAACTAAAATATCACAAAAAATCCTTGCTTTTGGCTATGAGAATCTTGAACTATTCTGCAAAAAATCTCTAAATTTAAAAATGATTTTCACACAACCAAAATCGAATTTGACAATCGCGATTCCACGTCTAACCTAACCCGTGAATTTTTTTAGAGCCGTATGCGCGCAGGCAGGGCAGCCTCGACGTGTTTTTTTTTTCACTTTTTGTGTGGAAAATATGAAAAATTATTACCAAAATGTTGAGTTTAATGCTTTTATAGAGGGGGTCGAAATTTTCATTATTTTTTCGATAGGACACACCATTTTCGAGATATTAGTAAAAGAACAGAAAAAAAATATTTTTGGCACCTGAAGAATTCACACCAACATCTACAATGTTGCTGACAACTTATTTTATTCTACACCTTTTTAATCGCGATTAAAAATAGTCAAATTTATAGTTAGACAATCAAAATTTTAGGTGAAAAACGTCAAATTCAGAATAGCAAAATTGCCATTTTCACTAAATTAATAACTCGGTGCCATCTTAGTACTGTCAAACTAAAATATAGTTTTGTGTCACTTTAGTATAGATACGGAACCCTTCGTCCGCGAGTCCGACTCGCACTTCGCCGGTTTTTTTTAAGTTTTAGAAAGGTATTGGTAAAATAAAAAAAATATAATTAAGAAGGTAGGTATTTGCCAAAAACAAGTTAATAGATTTCTTTCAATCCCTTTATTTCTTTGTAAAGTAGGTACTAAATTATAAAAATATGTTGTTTGATTTTCCTACTAAACGTTTATACAGTATGTGATGACAAATTGAGTAAAACGCCATCTATTGCAAAGAGCTCATGATTAACTTTATCATTCTATGGGTTCGAATTCAAGTAAAAGGTTTCACTTATCATTTTTGTTGGAAATACGTGATTTATGAGTTTAAATGGATAAATCAGCATTAAACAAGGAAGTTTTGATTTTTACTAATCTTACTTCAGCCAAATTCAGACGTTTATCAGTTTTTAGTGATTGTTAATTTCATAATTGTTGCCTATGCTGCCATCTATGAATTTTTTTCAAGACTAATTATAATTTGTTCGAGTTGAGACCCCATGCTTACACAGAACATTTTGTACTCGTATTATGAGTATTGAACGAAACGATTCACTCACTAAACTGCAAGTCCATTTACGACTCTAAGCAAAGGAGTTAAGGTCTAAGTTTAATTTAACGCGCTTAACCGAATAATCACCGCGTAAGCCTAATCTACTGTATATGTGTACCGTGTCGTGTTGTCGTAGCCACACACCACACTCGCGAGACATGCACACACAGCACGTACGTGCTCACAGGCCTTCGCAGCCTCGCCTCATTCGTGGTAGCACTGTGTGCTAGCATGTGCTAGCACACAAGTGCCTCGCACGATCCTCATTTTAAATGAGTGAGCTAGGTACCCATCTCTATTGGAGTGTGACAGCTTGCTGTCAAACTCTTATGACACGCAATAGTAGCGACATCTGAAGCGAGCAAGTGGCAGTAAACAGCTTATTGAAAAAATGAGAATGACATTTTGTACTAGATTTTGACAATTTGTCAATGTCATTGTTGGTTGGATGTTCATAAATTATTAGAAATAGTATTACATCTCGGGAAACTATTTCATTAATTAAATCCATGATAATATTATCATTACTGACCAGTTATCGAATATTAGATATTTTATTCATTTATTTGCATAACTAACATTAAAAGAACTCTAGGTTTTGATTAAGAACCATGGAGGAAAATAAGAAAGGTACCCAGACTGCGAGCGTTGAAGATCTTAAAATTAAGGGTAATGAATGTGTTAAAGAAGGGAAGTTTATTGAAGCTGTTTTACATTATACTCAAGCAATTAAGTTGGACCCTAATAACTACCTCTTATACAGCAACAGATCGTTTGCATTTCTTAAGTTGGATCAGCATTATCTTTCACTACAGGATGCTAATGAAACAGTTAGACTGCAACCGCAATGGGCTAAGGCAAGTTTCTACTGCCTAAGTTTTAAAATTGCCTGTTTCACATACTATCAAAAAGCGTAAATTGTCAAAATTCTTTGTATTCTAGGGATACTTTCGTCGTGCTGAGGTCGAAGCAGCCAGTGAACTTTACGATGAAGCTATAATATCATACACAAGGGCACTTCAGTTAGACCCTCACAATGTTAAATTAATGGAGTCAATTAAAAGTATTACAGATATGCAGAAAAAGAAAATTAAAGGTAAAATAATCACATCATTTTTTTTTGCTTTGTTTGTATTCAGTTTTGCTTTCCAAAGCAGTTCATGTTGTACACAGGGTGCTTTAATATTCTGGCATCAGATTCAAAGTATAATTTCAACGAATTACTAGAACTGCTGTTGAATTTTCTAAACTCAGTATTCCTTCAATATTGAAACTTGCCTAATGTGCTTTCAAACTTCTAAAGTGATAATATATCGGTTGTTTCCAGACAGTCAGAATATAATATGGATATGCACTTGTGTGGGGTTAATCTTTGGAATTGGAATTGTGGTACTGGATTACAGTTTAACCACAAACCCTACATTATCGGTTAGTATATCAGCTAAATGAAGACCTGTGGTAGTGGGTTAGACAAAATTATATACCAAACCTTCATTTAAACAATTTCCTTTCAAAATTAAAGCAAAAACAATTCTTTGAGAACTGGTTTACCAGTTATTTGTTACACAAAGATGGTCATTTATAAAAGATTGTTTTTAACTTTATAACTATTTTTAATTTTTTCAGCATCCCTTCAGCATGTTAGCATTTTCCTTAGCCTTGGCGGGAATGGGCTGGGCAATAGGAAAGAGTGTATCTCTGATGAGTTCTTGGAATGCTGGCAAATCTCTACAGCCCCCTGATGACTTAGGTATTTAATTTAACTATTTTGATACATCTTCAAGATAAAAAAAAATGCTTTAATCTCATAGCATATATCTATATCTACACACAGGACACCATGCCAAAACTGATAAGTTACCTACGTATTAAGTTCAGGATGTAGTTCCAATTTAAAAATCAACATTTACTCTATTCATCACTGTAAAAACCTGCCTCCTCATAAGATATTAATGTCATCATTACAGAGCAAAATTGTAGCACTCATTTCACTGATTTAATCATATTTAACACACCAAGAGAGATAAGTAATCAGCCGAGACATTAACATCTTTGCACTATTTATGTAAACCTCATTATTGTATAAGACACTTTTTTATTATTAACTCTCGAGTAAACAGTGGCAAAGATTTCACTACTATGCTCACATGTCATGGTTAGAATAGGAGAAAGGGAGCTGTACCTGCATGGTTAGTTATCTCTTTTGTTGAAATGTTTATTTTCATGAGTTGGTTGATCATGCTAAAGGTGCATATATGTTCCTTGGGGTTGACAGCACAAATCAAGTCAATTAAACCGTGGTAGGCATGGTGTGGAATTTAATTTATATTTTTTCCCTAGTTGATACCAGCCTAGCTATAATAGCAGGTCCAAAGCTTCTCACATTAATTGTAAACTGTGTTGATTGCAGGTGTAAATGACAATTCAAACGAAAAAGATACAACAGTACCTGAGAAGAAAGCAAAGTACAGTAAGGCTCAAGCTAGACAAAGATATAAGCAAGGGAAACTTTAGTTATAAGAATGTTCCTTATATTTGATGATCCAATTTTTATAAGATTTACTAGGTTGTAAGCATGTATCAGTGGCTTGGTGGGTGGAGGTGTTGTGTTGTTAAAGGTTCTGCTAGTCCAATTATAATAGATAGTCCTTGTTTCAAAGACTTGACAAAAAGACATTTTTAAACTACAAATTATTCATCAATAAATTGTTGAAATAACAATTAAGGTTTATAATAAAATATTTACCATTTCCTGAAAATTTAATCCATGTTTAGTATTTTTATATAGTTATGTTAGTTTTGTACTTAGAAAATATTTTGAATTTATGTTAAATACTGAAATATTTAAACAATCTGTTTACAATCAGTATCCCTATATTCTGGATGTTTTAAAAGAAAATATAAGACGAAAATACATAATATTTTGTTTTAATCAAACATACATTTTTTATCAGGTCAATTAAAACATAAAATAAAGGGGAAATACTTTATTGATCCTAGTGTAAAATGTATTTCGAAAATTCCAGAATACAATATATCCTTTGAATAAAATTCTTGGTCTCATACCTTATACTTAAAATAAGTTCAACATGTATGGGGGATAAAAAAATCTGTACAACAATAGGGTACCTACATTTACAATAAATGACTATCGTGGCAAAATTTACAGTGCATTTCTGACCTTAGTACATACTCCCTAAAGTTTGCTCTGAAGTATGCGCTATTGAAGAGACTTTATGGGGTGGTTTGATCAGTTACAATCTGCAAGTGAGCTTGTTCTGTAGAGTTTCAACACGCCAGTACCATGGCCGTTAGAATTTTAAAATATGTAAGTCATTCAGAATAAAAATTAAACTCCACTGAAAATATCTGAAAAAACCATGGATATAACTTCGCAAATTACATTTACACAGTACCAAGGCAAAATTATGCGATGAGTGAATTAGGTACCATTCTTGGAATTGCACCTGTGTAATAACATAAGGTAACAAACAATGTATTACACATATTATTAATATTTATTGTATTGTAGAGTTGCACTTTGGTGTTTAAAATTACCGTCCTTTCTACAAAAGATATGTCAATCACTATCCGAGATTGCCTTCTTTCTTCGTTTAGCCTGCTTAGGTTTAACTATCTCTTCCTCCTGGAAAACAAAAAAAAAAAACTTATTTTTTTGGGTAATATGCATACAGTTTGTATTATTCGTAACTTTCATAGATGTTCTGCGCCCACCCCAAATAAATAGGAATAAGGGCCGGTAATCCACCTGCACATTCTAACAGTGGTTAAAAAGGCGTCAGTTTGGATTGTACAGTACAGTTAGTTAGCCGCAACTTCTACTCTAGGCCAGCTCAAGGTTACAACGTCAGTGGTAACCTTGAGCTGGCCTAGAGTAGAGTGCGCGCCACGAAAGAAGGCCCGCGGAAAATTGTCGAACTACCTTTTTTTAAATACAATGACATAGACACTAGCGCCGCGTCAAAGGGACTTCAGCTGTGGCGCTGACTCTAGTATCAAGTTTAAAAAATAGAATACGAGGTCGAGTTTATAATGGTTTTCTTACCAGTGAGGTGCAGTCTACTGTTCAGAGATTTGCACCTCAAGTGTTTCAAGGATAGAAACATCGGAGAAGAATAATTGCTGGACATAACGCACCTTTAGAATTATAGAGACCTAATTCGAAATTTGAAGATTTCGACTTTGACTCATAAAATTACCTTGCACGACCATCTTCATCGAATCTTAATAAAACATATTAAGTTAGGATTATCTGACAAGACTGACATTTAAATCTCTGTTTTATTAAGTTTCGATGAAGATGTCGTGCAAGGTAATTTTATGAGCCAAAGTTGAAAATTAAATCTTCAAATTTCGAATTAGGTCTCTATAATTCTAAAGGTGCGATAAATTCATTACCCTACTTTGCAAGTGTGCCTGCCAGTGATTCGTTTTTAATTAACAATAAATATTAACATGTTTTATTTACCTCACTATCTTCATTAGATGAATGCAGATTCTGGTTAATTGGTAATGAATTAGAAACTAATTTCCTGGCTCGTCTTGATATAGGCAACTCGTCCTCCCACGCCAAAGCAAGTAAATCACTATATTGTCTCTGTAATGATAAAGAAATAACATAATAAATAACAACCGTTTTTGCATTCATCAAAGGGCAAAAGGAAAAGTTTGTGTATTAAACGACCTGTTACGTCACACATCGCATTTCTCATTCACGGTCTGCAGTCAATAACATAATAATATGGTGGATCGAACCACAGTTCTTTCGAGCTAAGCATGGTATAACATATTATTATACCATGGAGCCAAGCTTGTTACCAGTGCACTAATGCGCGTCGATAAGTAAGCACCTACTTTTTATTGTAAATGTATTCAAAGAGGCTTCATACTGGGTTCATTGTTTAAAATCCCCAAAGGACCCACGACTTTGAGCCAAACAATTTATTAAAAATTCAGCTGTTGTGACTTTGGAATGGGAACAATTCAAATTATGTTGGAACAACGTTACGTAGGTACACACGGCAACACATGAAGTTATACATTTCCAGTATAAGCTGACCTCGCATTGTACGGAAATCCTATACAATGCGAGATTAGCTTATACTAGAAATGTATAGCTTGATATGTGGCCGTGTGTACCTACCTAATTAGTATCTGGACATAAGTACTACTGAGATAACCTAGATGTTAAAACGAGTTTATCAGAATTAATGGTTCAAATGTTTAGTAATCCCACAGTCCGATTTGTCCTGTTCTAATAAAATATTGATTCCGATTTTCCTTATAATTATTATACTCATGTAGGTACTTCATCATTCATGTGAATATTATTACTGTATGCTGGTCAATTTCGTGTGAATGATCTGAATGTTGTGTAGAAACGCCCTTAGACAGCCTTATTGATAGCCGATTTGAAGTGATATTCACAAATGGCTATTTTTGGATTATTCCACTCTGCCCCACTATGGGACAAAGTGAAATGTTAAAAAAAATTATATTCACTTCGTCCTACTAATGGACTTATTAAACTAGGGCTGATTTAAGAGAAACTATTTATAACGTAACAACATCACGCCCAATTCCCGAAGGGCAGAGCAGAGGTGTGCCTCAGTACACCCACTTTTCGCCAGTGTAATACCGGCCTATTGCCATCAACCGGGATCAATTCGAGATTCCAGGCCGGTACTGAGAAATTACTAATGAAAAAAACCCAATAACACTGCCCGACCTGGGAATCGAATCCAAGACCTCATGCTCAGTAGCGCTTGCGACCACTCGAATGTGAACTTTTGTGTGTTCGGCACACCAGTAGAACTGTTACCATGGGATGATTTCCGACATTCACGCTAGCGAAACCGCGGTAAAAAGCTAGTGACCTATAAAGTAACATTTAGAAACTGTACACATAAAAAATAGAACTTACCCTTAAACTATCACTACTATTCGACTGCGCTTGCTGAAGAGCTTTCTGCATACACTCCATATTAAAAATTGACATGTCGTTTTGTTCCACACAGCACACTCTCATTTGCTCCAAGTGGCCGAGCACCTGTTTAAATTACAACAATTTATTAGCATATTTTTCAAAATAATATATTTTATTTGGATTTTTGTCTTGCTCAGTCGTACAATAGATGAGAAAAAAATGGTCCCACAATTTAAGGCGGCAAGTAATAAAGTTGCAAATTCTAAATCAGCTAAGTTTATGGAAATCGCATCAATCAATTCTCCGTTGCGAAAAAGGGATAGAGCTGGAGCAATGATGGTCTCTAAGACGTCGTAATACAGTCCATGGTCGAATTGAGTAGAAACTGTAGGTAAGAATACTTCGCACAAGGCATTTGCTTAATACTAATGTTGACGTGAATCTTAAAAAATAAGAAAAGCACTGTGTTTTTGCTGCTCGTCATCCCATGCTTCATCAAGTGTATAATTATAGGCTTGTAGCAAACCTCCGCCGTGAAATTGAAGCGGCTAAAATGCGATGTGTCCCGATTATTAATCGTTATTACGATATATGTTGCAGATAATCGGAGCCTCTTTTTCGATGCAGGCGAAGGAGTGCGACAAGTTTCAAAGACGACTAAAGTGAACGGGTCTTTGGTGATCAAGAGGTTTTCAGCTTGCTTTTGTGCATTTTCAAAAAGCAATTAGGGATATTGGTTTCTATTGAGGCTCATAGGCTAGCAACCAAATATTATCATTAAAACTCACATGAGCCTGCGACATGTGGTTTTCTGCTTTGCAGTTCTAGTCATCCCGTTAGTGAAGTAAGTAGATTATTAACATAAACATGAATTATGACGTAACTTAAGATGAAGAAATATGTATTTAAGTAAAAAGAAGTTATAAAATGTATAATATTTACCAGTTCAGCAGAAGGCGGCGCGTTAGGCGGAATGCTATGTTTTCCCGGACGTTTTCTTTTGTTGGGACTGGTACCTGGATATCTTGTGCTTAAAAGAACTGAAAGTAAATCTCCAACTTTGTCTTCATAGTCTTGGCACCAATACATTAAAGTTGATACAACAAAAGTATCTTCATCATCTACAGCTCGGCAGAATAACTGTCGTACTACATCGGCAGTGGGTTTTTCCTGTTTTAACATCAAAAGGACTGATGTCAGAGCTTCAGCATGTTCTTTATACATCAGCTTGGGTATGATAGGTAAAACATCCTCTACTGAAATATCATGTGCTGTCAGAAGTTGCCAAAGGCAATATTGTTCGAACGTCTCCCAGCCTAGGCTCGTCGACAGCATTAATGTGATGTCATCTGACTTGAACATCATCAAAGTACCCTGTAGGGTCAAGCAAACGAGTCGTTGTAGCTGACTCGCGTCCAATGTTGAAACAATAGCATGTAACAATCTTATGTGGTTCTGAGCCTGATCTTTAAATTCTCTGTACACATCAGGGATCAACCACACCAAAACATTTGCATCAATTTCTTGACATTTTTCGAAGTCGTCGGCTAAACTTTCAGCCAGCTTTATTTCTAAATAGTTACAATACTCTTTATATATATCTGCTTTGAATTTAACGTTTCTCCTTTTCGCTGCGTCGCGTTCACCGCGCTTTTCACGCTCATAACAAACTTTCAAATAAAACAGCAAACAGAAACCCACAGTGCGAAGAGTGTTTTGAGCTTGAATTTCTTTAAATGTTTCTAATATTAGTTTGCGTTTGGGTTCATCATTGCTGGTAAGAAAAGTAAACATGGAAAAGATCGGCGAATTAAGAGCCACTTCGATCTCGGCTGGGGTTGCAGTACGGCTTATTTTCAAAGGTGGAATATCTTGCACAGCTGCTGTAACTAGATCTGCAAGAGCAGTAGCCGTCGGCATCGGCGCGCTGCAGGCGTTGATCAGAGCAGTGGCTGCCGCGGCTGTGCGATCATCTAGTAATGTTTCAGCAAGAGGTCGTAACATCGGAGGCATTGCAGCTGCTAATTCAGGTCGTTCCCGTGCACGTACTTCCGACAGGGGCAAATCGTCATCATCTGTGTCCTCTGCAATATTAGGAGTATTGTCCTCTTCATCATCAGAAAATGCAGGTTCGTCAGGACCTCCTCTTGGTAAGTCATCATTCCCTTCTTCACGAATTCCTGATACACCTTCACCATTGCCATTTGTGCAAAACTCTTTAAAAGTTTCTCTCACAGTTGTTCTGAGTTCACGGTCCAACTTTGGAGAGTCAAATAAGGGATGTAAATTTGGAAGCACTCTCTTCTCTATGATCTGTTGAAGTGAATTAAAAATGCCTTGCCTCACCTTCTCAGCAAACGATGGATAAAAGTTTGGAATGATTCGACATAGAAAATCAAGTAAAGTGGCAGTAACAGCAGGATGTGATCTCATTGAATGGTGCATTACTAGGATGGCTGGTTCAATGTTCATTATGTTATCTTTTTCGGAGTCATAAAACAACCAGTCATAGAAAAGTGCTAGTTTTGCATTTGATGCAGCTACATTTGAAGTACAAGTAGTAAGTAGCCATCCAATGACTGCCCACCGTGGAATGATATCAGAACACAGGAGTTCATTAGTAGGGTGTATTACACCAACAATAAAGCGAATCATATCACTTCTAAGGGATTGAGACTCAGGAGTGGCCAAGTATTGCCTTTGAAACCATTCTTGATACTTCTTATGATGTCCAAACCTAACTTGTGATGTCAGAAATACAAGTTTCCTCTCCATGTCTGGAGTAAGTCTTGACTGCAAATATCTGCGAGATGTTCTCGTTTGTAAAAGTTGTAACACATTTGTAAAAGTGGGGCATAAAGTTTTGGGATTTAACAATATATCTTGCCATAGCTGATGAAACTCAGGAATACGAGCAACATTCTGCAGCAGTCTTATCAAATCTCGTCCCAGAGTTAATACATCTGTGAAGCGTTCTCTTATAAGAGTGATAACAAAATTGACTTCTTTCTGTCTCAAGCTCATCAGCTGTGGTATATTGTGATCTTCTATCAATCTCATGTATGTGTACACCACCATGCAAATAAGTACAGGAAACTTGTCTAGCCATGCCCGATTTTCAATATAAATATCTAAAAGAGATTCTACCAGTATAATGTTCTTGGGAGTTATATCTCCTCCAGATGCATAGCGCATTAAATTCCAACAGACACTGTCTACGCCAGTTACTGCATTCCTTATCATTTCCTTTATCAACCATAGTAACTGGTTGCGAGTAGTATCATGGAACTTCAAGTACCTCTCTAAGATCAGGTTGGATAGGTTATTGAGCACGCACGTCAGACCGTCCCGAGTGACCAGCGTCAGATCTCTGTAGCACTTGGTTGCATTGTGAGGTTCTGTAAGGATGGACATCAGCATTCCGAGAGACACGTCTTCATGATTCTTACATACGGCATTGTTGAGCGCGTCGTGAGCTTCCTTCTCGCTGCAGTCAGCTACTAGTGATTGGAAGTAGTTGTAAGCCCTCTCGTACCTCTGAAAACGATAAAATCTAATAAGATCACTGAAAACATTCACAAAATTGAATTTCGCGCCACGCACACTGCAGCGCCACCACTACTAGTGTTAGAAAATACGATTGTACATGGCCGACTATATAGATATTCTTTGTTGAGAAACTGCGAAATTTTACACAGTACCTCCTCAACTTCGTCCTTGTTTTCTATGGCGGTGCACACAAATAGTCTAGGCGAAATAGGTTTACTCTGCTCCATAATTTGTAGATTTAAAACTACTTATTTAATAAAAATTTAGCGCAGGTTGCCTCCTGCATGGCTATCGTAAGCGAAAAATATTTATGAAGCAATACAATCACAAACATGAATGTGTGCGTGTATATGTCACCGACCGTGAGGAGCAAACAAAAGTTAGAAAATGCCGACAGATAGCGCTTTAGTAGATATTGAGATGTCGTCTAAAAAAATCTGAATTTTATGGTATAAATGTGAAACCTTCGATTCATTACATCAAACGAACTGGCAATATTCGTCGTAAATGGACAAGAATCTCAAACCTGATTGGTTTGAAAAAAAATTATTTGACGTTGCCCTTTTCCCTGATTGGCCACACCCATCAATCGTTTCAAAGTTGCCACAACAGGCGACTTGAGTTCTACTATATTATAAAGCAGATAACATACTTGTTACCCAAATGGTGATAAAATTGCTGACAAATTATGGTAATACCACATGCTTGCTAAGCTTCGACAAGTTTGACAACATCAAACATGTATACGAGAGCGTTTGGGTCCAGTGGAATTGCAAGCACTGCTTGCAAGAATGAGGTTAAAAACTGAAAGCTCATAACAGGTGGCAGCACAGTTATACGTCTTTAAACCGCTATTGTTGCGTTTATTTTGACTTTTGTGTCGATCACAAATTATACGAAAACTAGATACTTAAGTATGTATGAGACTATTAAAAGACGGGCTAAGGACAGGGGAAGCGTTTACCACTGGTAAAAAAGCAGCTTTAGTGGAAAAGACATAAATTATGAACGTTTTATTATTTGTAGGTTATTTTGTGTTTGTTGACTTTAAGTTCATTTTTTGTTAAAGACTGGAGGCGTACGATAGAACTAACCTTCCTGACTGAAAAACTTCAGAGATAGCACTTCTAGCACTGATCTAATATGATCATATAAACACACACATACTTTGCTATAATTTATATAATATCACATCACAAGTGCCTGTATGTAATCGAAAACAGACTTAGTTCTCTTGGGAGCATCACCTACAAACCTCTTTCTTCCATAATAGGCTTAAAGGATAGCACATCGTCTCAACGAAATATCGGATTCCAGTTTTTTTCAGAGAGCCTTCTCCCACAGTTTTCTTCTTATAACATCTTCGGCAAATACATGCGTCCCCGTATTTTTGCAGTAAACAGCTGCGCAACTGGGCTCAATAATTAATTATGCCTAAAAGAAGTGGCTTGTATAAAATGCTATAAAATGTATGGCTAACTGTCAAATTATTAGATGCTGGAGATAAGCACCATCTGAAGTGAGCAAGTGGCAGTTTTAATTCCCATTGCATAAGTGCCGAGCATGTGAACCCGTCTTATGAATTATACAAAAACACCACGTATTTCGATTTGTAGGAGAAGAAAAATACGCGACTCGCACGTATGTACACCTCCATACAAGTTAGTTGCGGTTAGGTACAATCGGCGCGAGTGTATTTTAACCCGCATCCCGCTCAGGATCAGGATACGACGGGGGCAGTTTAATATTAAATCTTTATTTATCTCTACATATTATTAAGGCACTGGTTATTAATATAATACATTATCAACAATAGAGAAACAAACAATAAAGAAAAGTTTCTGAAATAGGAGGATAATGAGTTTCAATTTTGTCTTAGATAGCAGTAGCGGCATTAGGGTAGGGCGTGGTTGGGCGACCGCCCAGGGCGCCGGACATGAAGGGGCGCTGCGGGCGCCCTTATAGATCCCCTCAATCAGTACCGGCGTTAGGGTAGGGCGCACATGGGCACCCGTTCAAGGCGCCAGACATGAAGGGGCGCCCAACACGAACTACCGGCCTTTTATTCCTCTATCTTTTCTGTTTTTTAACTCTTTTCTTACCCAATTGCGGGACAGCAAAGACAGGTTTAAGTCAAAGTCAAATAATTTATTTCAAATAGGCCCATGTATGGCACTTTTGAACGTCAAAATTTACAAAATAATATAATTGATTCTAGTCGCCCCTTCCAAAAGGTAGTTTTCGTATGGAGAAGAATGGGCAAGAAATTCCACCGTTACTCTTTTAAAATGTTTTACAATAGTTTGTATAAGTACGTACATTAGTTAAGTAATTACAATACGCGCCACGAAAGATGAGACTTGACCGCGCCTCTCGCCGCTCCTTCCGCCGCCCCGATGACTGCCCGGCGCAGACTTCATACCGCTAAAGAGACCCATAAATCGTCTACTGCGCAAGTCAAACCACGTGGTGTGTCAAGTCTCATCTTTAGTGGCACGAACTGTATATGTGAAGACGATGCACCTAGAATAAAATTACCATACCACAATAGGTAAAAAGAATTTAAATGAAGCAACGACAGATAATTTAATTATGTGATAGATACATGGTGCTCACATATTTACAAACATTGTAAAAGTAGACGATTTTCCTAATTTTTTTAAAATTAATAAGTCAGTGTGTGAGGAAGTAATCACAGAATGAATGTTTATGTTTTACTCTAACATCTGCAATGGAATAAATGGGCAACCCCATTTATTAAAAAAAAAGTTCGCAAAGTTCCATTCGCCTAACATTTATCTTTGTTTTTTTTTGTACATTTTTTATTATTATGAAAACTGAATACTGTGAATTTTCTTTTTCGTGTGTTCAAAAAAAAACAGGCCCTCCACTTCTTGGTTGTTCCAGGGCCTTCACATCTGTAGGTGCGGACCTGTTGGTATTGATAATTAAAATAAAAAATGAAGAATTCTTTTTCAAACATAAACAACCTCTGTCTGAAGGGGTGGGAAGGGTAGAATGCGCAAAGAACGCAAGTCGGGTCTCCCTATCAGTTGTCGTCCCACGCAAGATTTGCCTCATCTCCAGCATTCAGCCTTTGCCTGTAAACCCTCCCTTGGTTCCGTTTTGATTGTAAACAAACAAATAGTCGATTATTCTGTCTATTGGCAACTCTTAAGAGTTGAGTCATTGCGTCATGGTGATTTTTTTTGCTCGCTTTGCCGCCATTTTGTAAGCAAGCGAATGTGATTTTCCGTCATCAATAATTTGGTGTTTTTTTTCATATTTAATCAATTTAATTGTGTCGCTTGTGATTTTGTCAAATATTATTGGTGGAGTTCTGGTAAGTTAGAATAACTGGCAAGTTACATGAATAATAAATCGATTTTGTATTGTCGATCTGCAACGATGTGCCGGCGTTTATTAGGTACGCTCACTTTAATTGCATTATATAATTAACTTTACTATCCTTATCAGGTGTAACCTGCAATGGATAATCAGCGAGAAAAAGAGCGTGACCGGTCGAGGCGCGGCGATCGACCATCCAGATTTTCTGACGCAACCAGGGACCGTTCTAACGACCGCGAGCGCCCTGAAGGGAAAAGATTATTTGTATCCAACATTCCGTATGAGTTCCGTTGGACGGAATTGAAAGATTTATTTAAAGAAAAGGTATGCTATCGTTATCATCTTGACATGGTTGTTTGTACACAACAATCTTTCTAATTTTCATGTTCACTGTGTAGGTTGGAGATGTGGCTTATGTTGAGCTATTCAATGATGAGAATGGCAAACCCAGGGGATGTGGTGTTGTTGAGTTTACAAACTCAGAGGCAATGAAGAAAGCCCTTTTTGTTATGCACCGATATGAGTTGAATGGACGGAAACTTGTGTTGAAGGAAGAAACAGGTATCTTTGCCTTACTTATCTTACTTTTTTTTATTCTGTTCGTTTTCATGAACATAATAACAAGCGTATTTAACCCTAGTTTCAGGGAATGATAGGAACAGGATAAACTCGTCAAGGTCAGGGGGTGGCGGTGGCGGCGGCGGCGGCGGTGGCCGTAACAATAGAGATGACAAGGAGTAAGTACATTTATTTATATACATTTTCGTTTAACCACTTGTTTTATTGCCAATATTACATAGTAACATAAACTTACAGCTAGATCTTATCATGCTCATGGTACTTATAATTTTGCCAAATAATTCTAGCTCAGAATGGTGGCTAGGTTATAATGAATCTTAAATAAACCTTATTAATGTCATTGAAATGAACTTTACTGATAACAATTTACAAGAAAAGTTAATGTTAAGACACAAACTTAATAGCTCAATAGCTCATAAAATCACAGATTTTAAACATGTTTATTTTTTGCCTTTATTCAAAGTATTTTTGTTGTTCTCATTTTTATTTTAACTTTATTTGCCTTATTTTATCCATTTCTAACAATAGGTATTGTTGTATTTGTAAGTAATTTCAGTTGGGGTATCAACAAACAAAGGGAACCAGAGAATTACAATACTTACGGTCTTAGCCTCCAGTTCCTTGAGTCCATTAATGTACAACCACCACTAGTCAAAAAAGTGTTTGTTGCTAATGTAAGTTATAAACATTTATTATCATTATTATGCTAGCATTTTCCATACAATATCATTTTCCATGAGATTCCATTTTGAGAATTTTTCAAGAAACAATAAATAAACAAGGACTTTCAAAAAAATTTAATGCTATGGTTAATTTTCAGCTTGATTACAAAGCAGACAGGACTAAAATAAAGGAGGTGTTCAAAATGGCTGGCAAAGTGCGTAACATTGATCTGGCAGTCGATAAAGATGGTAACAGCAGAGGATTTGCTGTGATTGAATATGATCATCCTGTTGAAGCCGTTCAAGTTAGTTATTTAATATCATTAATGATTGAAGAAGGTACAAATAAGTTTTAAGTTAATAAACAAACCAATAAAATGCCATTTATTTATTTACAGGCTATTTCAATGTTTGATAAACAAATGCTGTATGACAGAAGAATGACAGTACGCATGGACAGGGGTGTAACAGATAAGGGTGAAGTAAGGCTTCCTGAAGGTCTTAAGAGCATTGGTCTTGGTCTTGGACCCAATGGAGAGCCCCTAAGGGATGTCGCAAGGAATCTACCACCACAGACCCCTGCTACAACTAACTTGAGTCTTGGAAATACTGGCACATCTTTAGGTGCTGGAGTTCTGGGGGCAGTACCGTCTGCTGGTGTGACCCTGAATGGTCTTGGTGCAGGTCTATCAGCTAACCAACTGAATACCAACTCTGCTTTAGGTGGAAATCTGGGACTTCAGGTAAGGGGAACTATTCGTTTATAAAATGATCAGGTTTTCAGATACCGAAGGTATGTGACCTTCATAGCCAATAAATCATACTTCTGTTTTCAGGCCCTGAGTCTGACAGGATTGGGAGCCCTTCAGAATCAGTTGCTCCAACAAGGGTTAACTGCTAACGACTTGGCAACAGTGCTTAGTGCTCAAGCCAATGTGAACTCAAATAATTTGGGTCTTGGTAATCAAGATTTGAGCTCTGGCTTAAACCTAAGCAACTCAGGCTTGTCCAACAGTGTGATGGGAAATAATTCACTCAGCTCTGGACCACTTTCAGGTTGGTATTATAGTATAAATTACACTTTAATTTATAATAATGTGTAGCTGTTGACTATTGACCACATATTCTCTTATCACAAAAATCTATTAGGCTTGGGCTGGTCAGAAAAAATATCACGTCAGAACAAAAGAATTGATTTAGCTACAATTTCGTCATAATGGTCTTGTAATTGATGTGTAACATCTTTCCTCTCGCTTTTTTGCAATCAAAATCGAAAAATAATCTAAATATATATTTGAGAAATGACCATGTGCGGTGCTAGAGTTGATGACCTTGACGAGGCCCCGCCCCTGCAATGTTGCTTATTACGAAGATGAGATGTCAGATGTTACACATCATATGCGACTACTGTAAGCCTCGTTTTTTTACATTTAGGCACTGGTCGCCAAATGGGAGGTGTGACAGTGTCTGCCCAATATGGACGGGACCCTGGCGTGCAACAGTCGAATCGAGAGAAGACATCCGACATGGTTATCATCACTAATGTAAGTATATATCTTACAATCACATCACTAATCTTATTTCTCAACAGATTGTCATATTTTCTGATATCTTGACAGTAGTATTGTTTGATTTCAATGGCTCTCATTTTAGGTTGCACTAGTCGTTATTTTATCCATACAAATTTCGGGGGGTATTAATTACTCCACTGTTTGTCATTGTACATCCAAAGTTAAACATGATATTGTTTTGTCTCATTATTAATGTTGTCTGTACGGAAATTGAATATTGAAATAAACGATGCAGATGAGACAGCGTGCTTTTAGGCCACGCCCACCAGTGAGTTCGAGTCCGCGACTAGTTCAACCTTAACACATGTTTCTATTAACGTTGTTTTGCAACTCTTTGTCCTCATGACCTCATATAATAGTTGATTGCACCTTATATATTGAAGTTACTAAATATATTAGTAGCAAGAGTAAATTGAGGTCAAATGATTTTTGTTATAGTTGCCGCCGACCGTGACTTGGCAGTTGATTCGCGAGAAGTTTAGCGAATGCGGCGACGTCAAGTTTGCCGAAATGACCGCGCCTGACACTGCCGTGGTCCGCTTCCATAAGGAATGGGATGCCGAAAGGGCAATAAGTATCCTTTTTACAATGAGACATAGACAATGTGTCACATTATTATTTTTTCATTGCAGCATTCAATTTAAAAGGTATGCATGCAAAACATCAAAATAGAAAAAGTACTTGAAAAGATTTAAATGTTGATCTTACAGTTTCACAAATCTGTTTACTTCAATGGATAATCCTGTTTTGAATAATTTCCTTAGCATAATAATCAGAAATGTTCGACCGCACCCGTATCGATGGCAGGACAATAGATGTCCGCTTCTTCTAGCATTCGGAAGCAGTAGAGTGAGTGCTTTGACTAATGATACTGTTTTTGTTGCATTCTATTTTCCTTGCGTTGTTTTTTTTATTCCAGAGATAACCCTTGCTTCTAGGAATACTCTTTGCAATTTCCCTTCTTAACTCTCGTAAAATGTTAGCCTCGTGCCTTCGGGAAAATAGTCAATGAGTAGATTTTTCTAACACGGCCCAGATTTTCCGCGCCTACATTGTGTTTCTACTTCTTTTCCCATTTTTGGGTGCATAAGATCTTAGTATATTTTATCCTTAGCCTTTTACAACTTTATGTACCGTATTGACTGTTGTCAAATGAAAAAAATAAACTTCTTAGTTTTGTGTGCATTTGATGATGTGTCACTTATCTGCTGTCGGGTTCCATCAATAGCAATAAGCATGTTTTTTCCTGCTAATGTCGTTCGTCCGGCCTGCACATTTCGTCCCACCTAGGAGATGGATGTGGAAACCTGCTCCCAGTCTTTACTTGTCTTGAAATTCTAAATATATATATTATCGAGGAAACTGCTGAAAAATCTACTCATCGCAATAAATTGGCGTCTATAAGTTGCAATTGAATGGAGATGAATGTCTTGGAAAGACATCTAAATATTGTAATTTTTGTGATTTCAGGGAAGTTTTGAAGTCGGTCTGATTTGGGGTTTGTATACACTCTGCTGCCTGGATAAAGGAATGATTTCCCATCTTCGTCTTGAATTGTATTTGGTGATGTGTTCTCAAAACTTTGTCTCGTTTGACGTTTAATTATCGATAAAACACTTGTATTTTAGGTTAAGTTAATGTAAGCGTCTGAATGTTTTATGTAGCCCTAATTATTAAAGCTTAATAAATTTCATTTGAGGAAAAAATCTATTGTTATGTTATGCTCCGCTTTTTTCGATTGATCCATTAATTATTCGATGAATTGGAAACGTTGATAATAAATCAGTTCCTTGTTAATATTTACACAATTTACGTCTCGTGCTATTTCGAGGTGTCAGGCAAATAGTGTCATTGTGCAACTGGTGATGCCGCTAAGTGTGTATCTAAACAAACGCAAAAGTTGTTGAGGCGACTGTCTGTTTCTGGAATAGTGAAGCAATTTGGTAAATTTTGTAAGTCACAACTTGGCAATAGGGTTCTGCCACGGACGGCGTGATAGTTATGAAATAGCAGAAGACCTGGCAGAGTAAGATGGTGAATAATCGACTTAATTTCTAAAACTCCAATTTTTTTAAAAGTGTTGAAAAATCTTGCAGCATCGGCAAACAACGGAACCTGTATTTTTGACTTGCTTTTGATTTTCCAATTCCATTGCCAGTTGAAACTTACATACTATGTTGTTGTTGAGAATGAATAAAGTATTTTTTTATCTGGTAAATATTTATTACTAGGTACGTGTTTACATTGACCAAGTTCTGGTAATAAAACTTATCGTAACACAGTTTTACTGTGCACTATTTAAGAATTTGAATTCGGTCGACATTGCTTGTGCCACCCTCGTTAGTTGGTTATGTGTAACGAGACGTAATATTTCATCATTATGACAAAAATAGTTGAATGAGCTATGACTTCTGTTTGGCTGCAATAATTGTAATTTACTCACTATTTTATCTCTCGACCAGTGATTGTTAAAATTGGAATGGTAGACATGTAGCTATCCTTGTGTTTACTTCGCAATAAATAGCTAAACATTGCACATTGAGCTGTCTCATTCAACATGAAAAGTTTTCGAAGATTGCAAAAGTTGGGTCTGTGATGCGTCGCAGTTACTATGAAATACGTCTTCAGACTCCTTCGACTCGAATGGTAAGTTTTCTGTCATCGAATTTGGAATTTTGCTATTTGTTTCGGGTGTGCATGGGGTTTTATAGAACTGTCATACTTAGAAAAATGTCCATACTTACTTGAATCACTCTGCAAGAGAGGTTTACATCGGAGTCGGTTTCCAAAATTTTAATACGAAAGCCCTTTTACATGTCACGGTGTATCCAGCGTTTCAAGGAGCGACTTTTGAATACTCAGTACTGTTGGTTATCATTCAACTTGGCAAGGAGATTGGTTTGGTCGGTCCGTGTACTGTCCGCTGCCCCCATGCGTTTGTATCCTCTACATTAGCGGACGTAATGTAATAGACTCACGATTTGTGACTTGGATTTGGATGTAGATACTGCGTCATTTGTATTCGAAGGTTTCGTGATTCATGCCATGTTGGATAACTAGTTGAAGTTTGGATTGTTTCGTAAATCCCTTTTTTAACTCAACGTGTGACATTTAAATGTGTTTGGTTTAATAAACATCTATTGCAGGGTACAAACAACGAGCTAATTTATGACGGCTCGGTCAATGTTCCTAAAATGGAAAGATGATAAACACCACAGAAAGCGACTTCGCCATCCATTGAGCTGACAGCAATACAGGTAGATAACTTTCTGTATGAATTTATATCTGTTGTTAATCTGACCCCTAAATAACAAATTTGTCAGAAAACCTTTAATACTAAGCGGGGACGCCGATAGAGCGACGGTGGGCGTGGTGACGATGATGTCAGTTTGAACGCATTATTAATTGCACTCAAATCAACCTGCCTAGCCTTTTCTCAACTATGTTGGGGTCGGCTTCCTGTCTTACCGGATGCAGCTGAATACCAGTACAGTTTTACATGGAGTGACTGGCCTATCTGACCTCTATAACCCAGTTACTGGCTAACACGATACCTCTTGATAAGACTGGTTGTCAGACTATTGGGAGTTAGACTACCCGCAACGACTGTCAGACCTACAAACGACAGCTGGTACCAACGGCTTAACGTGATGCAGGGCGGTGTGAGGCACGGATAGGTTTCGATATGTAATGGATGGTCACCCATCCACGAGCCGACCGCGGGAAGCGTAGCTTAACCTTCGATATTGCATCTCATTATGTTAGAAGTAGTGTCCGACCGAAAATGGATTTTCAGCCGAAAACGAAAACGAGAAAGATGCTTCAGTTTTAGTTTTATTTTCGGCCGAAAACAAAAATGATTTAGACATTTGAAAAACTGAATATTTCCGGTGTATACTGAAATCTTGTTTGCTTTTTTTTGCACCTAGGTAGAGAAAGAGCAAATATAGAAAGGCTTTATAAGAAATAAAACACGATAACTCTATGAGAAGATACAAAATTTCGTTTAATTTCTTGTTGTATTGATGCACCTGATATTGCCGAGTTTTACGAAGTAGGCCGAATGACGCGCGACAATTCACGGACTTCTGTTTTTCGGCTTAGCCGAAATTTCGGCTGGTTTATGGCCGAAAACGAAAATATAGCTGAATAATGATTTTTTTTTGGCCGGTAATGGGCGAAAACGAAAACAAAGCTTCGGTCAGTCACTAGTTAAAGTTCGTATTTTACCATTTTACAGATGGCGCATGTACTGTCTGATTCTTCTAGGCGGAAACGGTAGTAAAACAGGAGATGACATCACAAGATGGCGCTTCAAACGAAGAGGTAAAAATTTTACTTTACATGCACTATGGTCTAGCATCTGTGTCCTATCAGATTTTCTCTTTGCTTAATTCTGGTTCTTTTTGTTACAGGTCTCTTACGGTACGGTATTTTTAGCAGACAGGTGACAAGTCTTATTGTAAAGAGAAATTGAATAAATCATATTTTATTCATATTTGTTTTTTATTGTTAGACAAACTTGGTAATTTTGATCTTTTGTACCTCCGCCAGACACGCTTTGCAATTTGCATTATCTCGTAGATAGGGATCCTTAGTGCTGTTAACATTAACTCCATTATTGAAATGATTGATGTGCCGATACATAGGTTAACGACACCTCCACTTCGCACTGTAATAAAAACCTTGGTCATGCTTAGATAAATATAGAATTATGAAGTTGATAATATAAGCTAAGGTATACTTAAATCCGTTTCCAGTTGATGTTATTTTTACTAAAAAAACATCAACTTTAATCTAATTTAAATTATGTTGTTGTAAACGTGACTTGTACAATTGAAAAATTCATAAAAAATGTTGAAGTTGCTGCAAAAACTGAACCTTATATGTAGGTGTTAAAGTTATTGAAATGAACATGTTTGGAAATTAAATTGCGAACATAGATTACGTCTATATTTCTTACGCAGTGCCTAATTCTAAGCTACGAAACTGCCAAAATCTCGGGTAGTTCTGTGCCTGGGCACTAGTTATATATACTTACAGAAAAGGTCATTAAAGTTAAATATAATTTCCCTCATGACTCGCACTTTTGGAAACGCAGATACGCTGACTCTCAGTCGGTTCATGTTCACCTGTGGCAAGAACGTCTCACGGTCGTTCTTAAACACGTCCTCTTCACAGTTGCCCAAGCATCCACAATCACGGAAAGATCTTGGCAAATCGTCAGTATTATCGAATTTCCCCATAGTTTCATTGTCAATGGACAGTTTCAATATTTCTTTCTTGTATTCAAGAACACACTCCAGTTCTGCTAAGTTACATATTTTTTCGTGATCTGAAATCGCATAATATGAAATCTGTTACTAGTGCGAGTACTGAAACACGACTTACTACACTTATTCATGTCAAGAAAAACAGCACAACTGAAATATAAATCAAGCTCCCCAAACTTATTTTACTAGGTACTCATTCAATGTATGGCGCGGTAGAAGCAGTGGCTGAGCGATTGGCTGCTACGCTACTGCTCGCGGGTTCGATTCCCAAATGAAAATATAGGTATTTTTATGGCCTCGAAGGACCTAGTATGACTTTCCTTTAACCATCTCGACTTACGCTCCGATTGGCCCTTCACTGGCCTTCACTGGTGTCGGGCCAATCGGAGCGCCGAACGCGGTCGATGCGTAAAGTCAAGATGGTTAAAAGAAATACACTAGGGCCTCTGATGCTTTTCCGGATTTTGAACAGTATTATAGGTATCTTATTGACTTACCCAGTGGTTTATAAATATGCGGTATACAGCCGCACAGTTCGAATATCATTCTAATTCTGCAGTCCAACAAGCAACGATTATACGAGTAAATCGGGTATCTCTTACTAGTTGTTTCGTTGGTAAATCTGCAATGATCAATAGGTCTTCAACTGGGTAGGTACCGTATAGGTTTTAATACGTTATAAAAAATAAATACTTTAAAAAAAATTGTAACAAGTAGGTTCTTATAAGCAACTCGATCGACACGAACTACTCGCCTGTTCGTACAATCATGACATCACCCTTACCTGCACTTCCGAAGATGCAAAGGAATGTACTTGAGATCCTCTGAAGCTCGAGTGCTCGTAATTTGCACTCCAAAAGACAAGAACCCTTCAGTTTCGAAAGTTAACGCTGGCATCCCGCTCAGAATTACTTCGTCGGGGCTCAGAGTATAAACCTGCAATTTTAAAATGTGCAGTTTGGGTAGGTACCTACCTCTCTTCTGTGGTATTTTGATAATGCTTTTGAATTCGTAGTGGTTAAGGTTAACGGGTCGGTAGGTACCTATTGTGTTACTATTATTAGAAATCAATTAGAGGGATTCGGAAATCAATAGTCAATTAACAGGTAGGTAAACCAATAGTGGAAGACTCTATTACCCTATTATAGCTGGTACCTATAGCTATGTAGCCTAACTTACAACTTCGAGCAGAGTGGTAGAGGACTAAGTTCTTATTTGTCTTAACTGTAATTAAATAAAACTCCAAAGTTTCAAAGTGTGATAAGTATCTACTTATTCCCCCGCTACACAAACATTAAGTATAATTTTATTATGAGCTCAACATTCTGCAGACCACTGCCAATTATGGGCAAATGTCAATGGGTTAGCTTCGCGAACAAAAAATATCGCGAAATTAATGTGACAAATTGTCAAGACAAAGTGGGTTAGCTGTTAACAAATTATTCAACCAATCACAGCAGTTTAAGCGCGCTTGTCAATTTGTCACATACATTTTGCGATAGTTTTCGTTCGAGCAACTGGGCCTGTCCGTAACTCACCTTATAGACATTGGCGTAGTTAACCAACTGCACAAAAAAGTCAATGTCGTGCACGGAGAGCTCAATGTTGTTTTTGGCGTATGCCACACTGCTGTCACTCCATTTGCTGCTATACAAAACGAGAATGTTACCTAATGGAACACGGTTCGTGTGGTGCTTCGTCATGCAAATGTAAGTGCATTGCCTACAAATAAAAAAGCTGTTGGAACGCGAATGTTAAAATTGGATTCGGTTTAGGGTTGGTTAGATTTCGTAAATTAGGTACAAAATTTTCAATGATATTAAAGAGAAAAAATAAGTACCTATACCAAATAATTGCTTTAATAATTTTTTGACATTGAGCATTTTACATGATCACCACAAAAATGAATGCCTAAGTACCTACATACTTACAATTCTCCGATTTTATTTGCTAATTTTGGAAGCTTTTTAATTGGTCTGAGGTTTTGGATGGTTTTTACCATGACCATGACATATGCAGATAGCTTGTAATTGAATCTACCCATAGGTACGGTAATATTGGTTGAGACGGATTTCTATTTAGTGTGTTTTTAGAGACGCGGGTTTGGGTCAGACATGGGTTTTACGAGACTGGATTTACTCGGCACGGGAGCAAGGGGTAAAACGGATCATCAAGCTTTAAACATAGTTAGATAAACATAACTGGAAGTACCTAGGTAAACGCTGAATTAAGTTATGCCAAGAATTAGAATGAAACGTCCCATTAATTTATCCAGCAGAGTTTATCTACCTGTGCAATGAGGTTCCTAGGTAGGTACTCGAATAAATGCTTACGTGGGATCGTCGAGTATCGCAACGTTCGAGTTTATAATGTGGCACATTCCCATCTCAGTCATAGTAGTGTCCACAGTTATGGGCCATTTTATCAGAGTTGTCAATGTTTGGTTGTTAAATCTCATGAACAAATCTGCTGCGATTGTCGCGTAGTCTTCAGGATTTATAAGCTTTAAACAAAGGGAATTTGTAGTCACATCACTATTATTAATGATTAATCAAACCGTCTAGAGAGAAAAGGGGGATTTATCGACGGGTAGGATAAATGAAAAATTTATGGTAGGTAGGTAGGTACTATTTACATACCTGTAATATTTCAGGTGGAGGTAAATCCAGAACATTCAATGCTTCCAACGACACTGATATAATCGCAGAGTAGTATGACTCCAAGTTATAACCAGTCTTGTTGAGAGTATCACTGAAAAGCATTTCTTTTCGGATAGAACGTATGTATGACAGTAACAATATATCTAGGTATTTAATATAAACCAGCCAAATGCGATGAATTTATTCCAAGAACAAACTTAACAGTAGTTGAAAAACATGTTAGATAGTTGATAATTAGTTATTATTTAATCGTGCTTTTGTATGTTGTGCTGTCTTTTGTGTGCACTAAATAAACGATTTATCTATCTATGTTCTCCCATACATGCCAACTGCAAAAGTAAGTTGGTCGATTATTACTCGTTAATTTGTAAAGCATACTTATTTGTGATAGTTTTCCTTTTAAATTCGTAATACATATATACGACTGCCGTGGTTTTCTTTCATATATCCAAAAACAACCATTTAGCTGACAAGGGAGAGAGACACATGACACCAACAAAAATTAGCACGTTAAATCTTAATATTTCGCAAACGGATCCCTTTTTTTTTTTTTTTGGGTGGGAAATCATCAAATAACTTCTCGCTCGTTCATTGCTCACAGTCCGCAAGCCCGCGCCTACGGTGGCCGGAAATCGGCTTGCGACTCCCGACGCCCTGGGCGTCTCCTCCTGCGGCGGTTAGGGGCGTGAGGGCGCGAAATTTGCCTCTCCCTCACGCGTTCCGCCTCCTCCTTCGCGAGCATTACCGCTTCGCAGAAGGAGGTGACGGCCTCCCATTTCCTCTCGCTCCGTACCATGGCCTGAACCAGGGCCGGACGCGAGAGATCACCGCCGCCGATCGCCTCCACGAGGACACGGCGATGCTCCGCCCAAGCTGGGCAGACCTCCACCGTATGCTCTACCGTGTCCTCCGGGCGATCCACACAATGATGACACCCGGGCGTTTCCTCCCGCCTTATCCTGTGCAGGAACCTCCCGAAACAGCCGTGTCCGGTGAGGACCTGCGTCAGGCGGAAGGTGAGGACGCCGTAGCGCCTCTCTAGCCACTCCTCAAAGAGGGGCAAACGGATCCCTGAATTGAAAAATGGTTTTCACACCAAAAATAATATCTTTAATGATTTTATTTTAGGTACCACTTGTTTATCCATGCTAAATTACAGCTTTCTATTACTAAGAGTCTCTTAGCTAAGCCGCGGATGAACAGACAGACAGACGGACAAGGCGAAACTGTAAGGGTTCCTTGTTGACTACGACACCCTAAAAATAAAATGCTGTGCATTGGTAAGCGCATAGGTAACTCCAGAACGGCTCGACCGATTTGGCAAACTTATTGTTTTTTAATGTTTGTAATAGTCCTAATCAGGTTCTTACGGAAAGCAAAATTGGAAATGTGTCCCGGAAAATCTTCAAATTCGGGAAAAACTGAACAACGTTTTTTGTATTACTATTTATTGAGAACCGGACAACGTCAGTCGGGTCAGCTAGTTGATAATAAAACAGGAACCTACTTGACATAATAAGTAAACATTTCATCGTCAATTTTGGTCACGGGACACAGTACAATCGCAGGGTAGGATACGTTCCAGTTCAAGTAGTCTTTCTCTACACTGTTCACTATTGGTTGCTCCTGGAAATAAAACGTGTTACGGTAAAATGTTCTTTGTAACAGTACTATTTATGGCACTTGTCCCACCGCCGACGAGGAAGCGACTAGCTATCAACGATTTTCTCGCACAATTAACGTACAAAAGATTGTAGGTCCCGTGTAAATAAAGGAGATGGTACATATATTATTAGTTGATTGCTGACTGTTCACACCGCCGGCGAGTACTCTTTTGTCACAGCGACGATAGCTATCAAAGAGAGTACTCGCTCAGCGATGCTCGCTTGGCGTGCAGAACACTCGCTGAGAGACTCACGCTTGGTACTACGCATACCAGCGAGTAATAGCTCATTGCCGTCGCGTGCTCACTGCTCGTTTCTTGACCACTCGTTTTTAGTTGCCGGCGGTCGGTGGGACGGAAGCTCAAAGTACCTGGGCGTTAATATGGCACATAGAGCTTTTAGAAAAACTAGGGCTGTGAAGAGTATCGAACTGGCTTGGACATACTGTTTCAAAAAATGTGATGTACCATATTAAGGCCCGCAGATATGTAGGACATTAATATGTAGATCATTAATATCTAGGGAATTACGTATAGGGAATTACGTATAGGGCATTAATATGTAGGGCATTAATATGTCGGGCATTAATATGTAGGGCATTAATATGTAGGGCATTAATATGTAGGGCATTAATATATAGGGCATTAATATGTAGGGCATTCATATGCAGGGCATTAATATATAGGGCATTAATATGTCAGGCATTAATATTTAGGGTATTAATATTTAGGGCATTAATATTTAGGGCATTAATATGTAGGGTATTAATATATAGGGTATTAATATGTAGGGCATTAATATGTAGGGCATTCATATGTAGGGCATTAATATGTAAAGCATTAATTTGGCGCATCGATCTTTTCTACAACTCCAATTAAAGTTAAGTTACCACTATATAGTATGTCTTATCTACTTACCACAAGTCTGGTATATTGAGCAGACAAGAGGACGAAAATTAAAACGCAGGAGATGCCAAAGCATGCCGCCCAAAATATTCTGAAATCCATAGAAAAATGCCGCTTAAAATTTAAGTTAAGCAGCCTGTTTTAACAATATTAAAGTCTAATAAGTTGGAGTGGTAAATATAATGTTTTAAGAACCTGTAAAAATACTATTATAATAACGCAGATATTCCGACTTTGCGTTTAGAAATAAGTAGGGGGTTGAAAACTTGTTTGATAGATGCACGAAGGTTGAACTTGACGATAGTACCGGTTTATTTTCAGCTGGCCTTGTACTTTCAGTGTAAGTCCAATAAATATGTTTTAGTTTTGGCATGCGATTACGAATCGAAAATGGAGATTCTTTTCCAAAAACGATAATATAAGTACTCGAAGGGCAATGGAGAGAGCTACGCTTGGTGTTTCCCTACGACCAAGGTAATTGAAGAATTGCCAAACTTAAATGGCAGTGAGCAGGGCACATTGCTCGCGGAGTATATGGCCGATAGGACCGAAAGGTTCTGGAGAGGCGACCGCGTACCGGAAGACGTAACATTGGAAGGCCTTCCAAGACCGATGACCTAGTTAAGACCGCAGGAATCCTATGTCCAGCAGTGGACGTCTTTCAGTTGAAATGATGATGATGATGAGGTATTCGAAAACGGCTTTAATGAATGAATCAGATTTTACGTAGGTACCTCTCAAACCAATGTATATCAGTATTAGCGATGTAAGGTAGACCATGAGTGGTGGAAGTTCTTAACTCGCTTTGTAAATACTTGATCAGTTTCTCAGTCTTCAGCCGGCGCGCGTAATTAACACGTTTCTTCTTAAACGTGGGCTTTTCTTTCACTGTTATTCTTAACATGCTTAGTTTTTATTTGCAAGATGGCTGTTAACAGCTTCTACTTAATTTTTTATTAACTTTGAAATTTTCATGTAATTAATATTTTTATGGTGGCTGAGAACCGAAAGTCACCAAAACTCTACTGACAACGTTTTCCTAGCTACCTGTATTTAAATACAATTTCGAGTAGGTATAACGACTTTGGGGACAGAAAATTATAATGTGATTATAACGACGGCTTTGTTATTTAATATAGGTTTTTGAAATCTGTGGAGCAGCTTAATTGTCAAATATTTTTTATTCATTTTTTTCTAAGGAATAATTGAATTAAAGTCCACGGCCGACTCATGAATTGCAATTTTAATACAAATTAATTGAGATATCGGTGGACAGTCTATGTTTTGGTTACGCTCTACGACAGCTGCGTAGTCGTCGCGCTGCTACGGCGTAGCTCCTGTTGCTACAGCGTAGCTCCTATTGCTACAGCGTAGCTGATGTTGCTACGTTGCAAACTCCGTAGTTTTGAAGATGGTATAAAATTACGTCTTCATTTTTCGTTGCCTCTTTAGGCAATAACGTATAATTTAATTTAATATTTCGCTTGGTTATATTGCTACTGCTACTCAACGCCATTTATATTCAAGTATCAACTTCAATCAATCTGGTACAGCAACAACAATGGCCATAGACCTTACGCAATGAAAAAATATTCAAAGCTTTAGTTGCTGTGATAAAATGTCATGGTTCTATCTGGGCTAGATAAACCAGTTGGTAATGTAATGATGTGTAATTAATTTCGAAACTACGATGTCAAAATCACTTTTAACAAGTATTTTTACAGAGGTTAGGGTCAGTTCTCATAGGGTGATCGCGTTTGTAACTTGGCATAAATTCAAAGATGTTGCTAACAGAAAAAAAAAATGATTACTCTTTGCTCGATCCGGGATTACACTTACGACCAAGGAGTCTTTGAATTTGAAGCGGGTCTTCTGCGAACTAGACAATTGGACATTTTTGGCTGGAAGCTTTTGTTACTTAAAAATGGTGCTGAAAAAGATTTCGTAGAAAATATAGAAAGTATAAAATATAGAAGAATAAAATATAATATTGTGACCATACGTACGAACATTAATGTATTTTTATTATACGGCGGTATACTTAGTAACTTTCTGTGTAAGTAGGTACAAAAAGTATTCTTTGTAAAGCAAAGAATAGGGCTATTGTAGTAAGTAACCTTATTAAATAATCCTAACAATAGTCCATGATGCCTTCATATTTTATCATATAATAGGCAATTGACATACTAATCCAAATAATAGGTGACCCATTATTATGTTCTATTGATATTAAGGAAAACTAACTGAAATGTTTATGTAAAAAGTAGGAAAACGATCGGGAAAATGGACGTATAAAATATTTATGAAAAAAAACAAAAAAAAATATTAAATAAGATAAGTAAAACGAAATATCAGATAGAACGATCGAAATAAGCGATGAGACCATAATGGACTTAGAAATTATCTTAATTAAACCTTAAGCTTTCAATTTGTCGAATTGGCCTTAATAAAAGGTCTAATGGTTGAATCTCGTTAAAATGAGGTTGAATTAATTTTGGTGAAAACGTATTTCACGAAGCGCCATAGTACATAGTCTTATTTAAACAATTGAACGATTTGCATTAGTATTTATTAAATGTTTATTCTGTTTCAAATTGGGAATTTAAATTGGAAGTGGAGTCTATGATGCGGGATGTATAAATTACGTGAGGATTTATCAGAAGGTATCATCTATTGTTTATTATAAAGGTGAATGTTAAGAATTTTTAAGAAATTTTGGAAAACATATTTTGGGATGCAGTGTAAAGTTTACTGTACACATAAACCGTTCAAACCTTAAAACAAGTGAGTGATTTAATGTTGGAGCAATCTATTTGCTAGCCATAAAACCCACGAGACTCGTTGCAAAGCAAACGCTAACTTTATCAGAATGCCCGTGTTGTAGTCAAGAATGCCCTAATCGGCCATTTGCTAGCGTTAAGCCCCTATTTATTATCGTAACTAGTGAAGCACTATCGCTTTCGGCTCGAGTCGGAGATCGTTCCGTGTTTCTTACATGGCCATTTGTCTGCACCCTCTTACTAATTCAACAAAACGTGAGAGCCGCCAAGATAACAACTTCGTTTCGAAGATTGTCGATACAATGGTGCGCTATCGAGCGATAAAATGGCGCCGTTCCTTCGTTCTGTGTACACAATAACTTATTATTCGACTAGACGTATGGTTTTTCCTTTAGCATTGCTACGTGGTTACATTAGAAATTCTTCGAAGCGGCGTACATTGTTATATAAGTAGAGCTACACCATTAATTTCGCAAAAAATATTTACAAAAGAAGGTTCTAGAAACCTGAATCTTTGACGAGGTAAATAGGTACATAACAGCAAGCGACAAGTCGAATAATGTCAAGAAAGAATCTTTTGTGGTAAAACCGCGAGTCTGTGTATGTTATAGCGGGAGGTGTTGGTCCGATCGAGTCGCATCATTACTCTTTGTCAAAGTTGGCCGGTTGCTCACCGCGATCCCGCGCTCAATCTCCGGCCTTCGCCGGGCTCACGTAGATTGCTGCATCGCAAAACCTATTTAAACTTAAATAAGAATTGAGGCTCCATCTTGTTTTGCAGACGTTTTTAAAGATTGTTGATAACATTTGGATAAGTTTCAATTATTTAATAGGCCTGAAATAAATTTAACTGTAGGAGTTAGATAAAGAATCTTGTTTTAATGAGAAAGTTGTGTGAATGATTTATGACTGTTATCTAATTGTATTACGCGCAATATTTTTTAGGGTAGCATGTAAAATCTTTTGGTTGTTCAGAGGTAACACCACACATTTAATCTACCTAGGCAGGTTAAAGGTACAGAATGCCATAGAGAAGCCGTTAAAACTTAATATTTTTTTACCGATAACAATATTTATCTAAATCTACATTCTCTTATGCTAAGCGCGGAATAGCTGGTTATAAAAAACCTGCATACCCACAAACATAGAGAAAGAGAAACGTAGACATATATCAAATTGAATTAACTAAGGAGCAAGTAAGGATGTTGCAACAGAGTTCAGTCCATGTAAGTTTCTGAGAGAGCCGCATTGTAGCATTCTAGAACATGTTATATCCTCAAGGGATATATGGGAAACATATCATAAAGATCTGGGAAGTGAGCATAACTTGTTTCGAATGTATTTATAAAGAACTGTTGTGCAAAAGCGGATAAAGTTTTTACAGAGTTTTGCGGTCGGCCGAAGCTTCGACGAGCAGAGGTAATTTTATCAAAATTTTATAGTCATGCCGGTCACTATTACAGATAACTTTAATATCTGTACTTTTGAATTCATAGATATATTTTTACAATTGATAAAAGAGATTAGGGTTTATTTAAATTGAACAGAAATTAAGTACCCACATATGCTTACTGAGCCTGCGATAAAAGGTTTGGATAAAACAAGATAATGTAACAGACATCATCTTGTTTTTAGTGCTTTAATTAAAAACTATGTGTTATTTCGTTAAACCCGATTTCAAGTAAAAAAATATTCGCCCAAAAGCTGTTGCCCGTGACTTCGTCTGCGTTCCAGAATTAAAAGTATTCTTTGTCCATCTCCAAGTCCCAGTTTACGTATTTGTCAAATTTCATAACGATCGGTTCTGCGGTTAAGGCGTGATAAGGTAACATGCAGACATACGCATTTATAATATTTTGAGCAGCGTCCCGCGGTTTCACCCACATAAGTCCATCACCCGTGAGAATATCGGGACCAATAGTATCCTATGTCCTAATCCAGGCCATGGTCTACCCATGTGCCAAATTTCATCCAAATCCGTTCAGTCGTTTTAGCATGAAAGCGTAACAAACAAACAAATAAACAAACAAACTCACATCATCCCGCATTTATAACATCTGTTAGAATACTAGGTTTTGCCCGCGGCTTTGGGCGCGTGGTCGCCGGATATTACCGGGATAAAAACTCTTAACCCAGGTCGTAGTCTATCCATGTGCCAAATTTCATTCAAATCCGTTCAGCCGTTTTCACGTGATTGAGTAACAATAAAATTTTCACATTTACAATGTTAATAGGAATAGTATTACTATGGATTTAAATGTCGCTAATTTTCTAATTATAATCATATGGACTTCCTGTGGTTGTATAAAAACCTGTCTATGTTTACAACTTGCAGCGCCTGCAGTTTCACCCGCATGTCTCATTCGAGTCTCATTCCCGTGGGAATATCGAGATAAAAAGTATTCTTTGTGTAAGTCCAGGTTATAAACTATCTGTGTGCCAAATTTCATCCAAACCTGTTTAGTCTATCCTCATAAATCGCATTTATAATATTTTAATTTAACAATTAACAATCAAATAACAAAAGATTGACGGTAGATGAAAAATGAAGAGCAATTCTCAATTACCAACTAATCCTATTAAATAAAATTCCAACATTATTTTATAAGGAATTTTCTACCCACGACACTCTTCAAAGACCGCTTCACAAAGAAATTTACAATTTATTGATTAATACCTATTTAGAATTACGTCCACCCCTGACCCTTAACATTATCATACTGTAGTACTTTATAAATTGAATAAATTAATTTGAAACAGATGTTAACTAACTGATTTGCATTCTGGTGCTACATTGAGTGTTAAAACCTCTAAAGGGATTCGTTTTATGTAATTGGATCCCAGATTACTAGGGATTTGTGCGTCATCAGTACAGCGTGTGAAAGCTATCGTTTTAACGGCGAATTGCTTGTTTCATGTATAGTTTATGAAGTGAAAACTTATCTGTTTGGGGCATGTTTTCAGTTTACTTGCTTTGAGTTTATCAAATCAATTAATCTTAATATAAAATAGATCAATTAAGGTTCTTAATTGGTACAGAAAGGACCACAAATGTATTTTTGTTATGAAATAAATAACTTGAACTTGAACTTTGATTGGTAATGTATGAATAAATGAATGATCACCAATATGTTATTTGTATCTATGAGTCTCTCTTTCTTTAGTCTGTTAACTGCTTCCAAATTCCATGTTTTTTTTTTACATTCTTCTTTGACATAGTCATCCTATTATTTGACATTAGGTATATACCTTCAATTTAATTTCAACTCTTTATTAGTGATTTTTGTGGACATGATAAATATTCATTTTTTTTAGTTTTAATAGCAATCATGTCATTTCGTTTAAAATAGGTTTTTATTTTTATTAATTTATTTATCTTTATTACAGATTTTTTTCTATTTTGTGAATCAGTGGATTTCACTGATTTAATTAGTGCACACACTTACACGCATGCGCGTATTTATTCTGTTCACTGATTCAATCCGTGAATTCCACTGATTCAATTTAAGACAGTATATTTTAGTTGAAAAACATTTCTTATTTAATTTAACCCAGTTTTCTCGCAATTTTACACTGTTTCTTGCGGAAATCCCTCCCTAAACGTCTCACGTAATTAATGGACGCCCCCTTATATTAGCGTGTTCATTAATATTTTTAAGACCGCAAAATGAGACTTATAAGAGGTTCGATTAAATACATGCCATTTTGTAAGTAGGTGCGAATTTCCCGTGCCCACTCCCCAGTTTCCACAATAAATAAACGTGACCTTTGTTAGTTGTCTGTAATTATACTACCCGTACTTAGGATAACACCCTCGTTGTTTTAATTAATGTTGATTTACCGCCAAACGGTAGTTGAAAGCTTGGTAACCGATAATTTTTCCGGTTTTTTTTTGTTCGAATTTCATTTTACCGAAAACTATTGACCGACGTCTTTCTTGCTATATGCATTATTTGACATATTTTTAGATCATCGAAGTATCATTATTATTTTTAAATGTCTTTGACATATCTCGGGACCCTGGGGTCCCGGACCTTTGAAAGGCGTACGAGGGGCCGAAGCCAACTCGCCGCTTAGACATTTTTAAGTGTTGAGGCACCAACCAACGGTTATCCCTGTTCGCACTATGCAAGGGCACCCAAGGACAACTAAAATAGTGTCATAAAAAGTCAATATGTTGTGTTACAAAATTTAGTGACAGAAACGAATCGCTGCAAAACCGACTTCTCGCAGTCTTGTCTGCCTAGAGTGTAATTTAAGCACGCGTAGGCGCAGAGGGGTGGGGCGGCCCGCGAGCTGAGGAGCAGGTGGTTGGAAGGCTCGCCGCCGTAGCAAGCCTCAGCTGCGGCGGTGAGCGTTAAAACCATCTGCGACGATAAGCTCGCGTGGCACCAAACCGCGCAGTGTCGGAGCCGTGATAGAAACAATGCTTGCTGCATGTTGCATGCCTGCTTGCTTGTTGCATGCTTGTTTGCACGCTGCTTGCTTGATTGCATGCTGCATGCCTGCTTGCATGCTGCATGCCTGCTTGCATGCTGCATGCCGGCTTGCATGCTGCATGCCTGCCTGCATGCTACATGCTTGAAACAAGCATCCTTGTTTGCATTCTTCTTACTGGGACCACTTAAAACCACTTTTGTTTGGAAACATAATAATTCGAACAAATGTTATTTCGGCTAATTGTAACTTCGGTAAAAAGTTTTTCGACCAAATAGAACGACTGAGTAACGAAAAAAATCGAATTGATAATAGGTCAACTGATACAGTGGCAGACGTGACTTCGATGAAGTAAAAAAAACGAAACGATAAAAGTTGAAAAGTTTTAGGTGCAATGAAATTCGAACAAATATTTTTAGTCTTTTAAATACGCCATGATTTCAACTGCCTCGTTGGTCTAGTGGTTGCAAGCGCTACTGCTTAGTATGAGGTCCTGGGTTCGATTCCCGGGTCGAGCAAAATGTTATTGGGTTTTTCTATCTGAAATTTCTCAGTAGCAGCTCGGAGTCTGGATTTGTGCCCGGTTGATGGCAATAGGCTCGCCCCCTATTACATGGGACTTAAACATAACTGGCGAAATGAGGGTGTGCCTGCTACAGGGACACCTCTGCCCAACCCTTCGGGGAAACAAGGCGTGATGATGATGATAGGTTAACTGAAAGCTTACATTTATTCACTTTCATAAACCTTTTGGATATTATGATTCATTGTGGAATGTGGTCTTTACCTATATAGCGTTGCATGATATTACTTCACGAATATTTATAGGAAAATAGCTTTGAGTTAGTTGGTGGTTGACCACGTTGTACAGATTATGATCACAATCACATTGTCTCTGAGTGCTCACTCTAAGGCTGCCTGTCTGCTGAAGCGGAGCGAGGCAGCGGAGCGGTGCCAATATTAACCAATAGAATCTAAACTCCGCTTCAGAGCCCCGCTATTATTGGTTAATATTGGCACATTTCTCTGCTACGCTGCCTCGCTCTGCTTTAGTGGACAGGCAGCCTTAGGTAGGTAGGATTTTTCTTTCTCTATCTTACAACGTCTAGCTAATTGTGTCAAGATATTTTTTGTGATATTTTCTATCATTTGCAAATAAATAAACATCATCCATTTGATATGAAATTTAAGAAAATTTATATTTAGATTTTTACATATTTACTTTATTATTTCAAAACGACCAAGAAAATATAATAATTAACACACCGCTAAACACTATTATTTTATTGGAAGAGTAAATTTACATTTTGTAAATACAAACAGTTATGTGAAGGGGTAAATATTTGAGGCACTCCCGTTCAATTTCCGGACCGAGTATTTTTGACAACTCGTTTCAATATTTAGGTGAGCACCAAAACGTAAATACGTGTAGTATGTATTTTGTTTGGAATCATTTGGATCTAAAAACTGATTGCGGTTTTTGACGTGTGCGTTTTAAGGGTTCCGTACCCAAAGGGTGCCAACGGGGCCCTATTACTAAGGCTCCACTGTCTCTCCGTCTGTCATAGGGCTGTATCTTTTAAACCGTAATAGTTAGACACTTGAAATTTTCACAGTGTGGCCGCTATAATAAATAAAAATAAATGAAAATAAAAAATGTAAGGGATCCCCATCCAAGAAAAGTATTTTTTTTACCCGACTATGGTGAAGCAAAAAAGAGGGTTATGATTTTGACCGGTATGTATGTATATATGTTCATCTGTTACCTCATAACTTCTAAACTAACGAATAAATGAGGTATCACTGGAAGCGCATTGATTGTCTGCTGGTTATAGACTATGTGACGTCATATTAAATGCAATATGGTGCCCTTTAGAGGACATAAAGTCATGAACTAATAAAATAATTAATTGTGCCATGTTGGGTATCAAATGAAAGGGCTTCACGAGCACATTACAAATATGTGGATATCTTATATTGTCTAAGTAAATAAATATGTTTAAATTGTTAAAAACAAGCAAAAGTAAGACTGTGCCACGTACGGGCGCGCGGCTGTAAAATTAATACCTATTATACAAAAAAACCCAAACAAAAAAAAAATTTGCTGCTCTGCAAATACTTTATCACGAAATTATAACTCCAAAATAATTTAAATAAAAAGTAAGTTCAAAAACGAAAACCCGACTGCTGAAAAATCACGTTCTAAAAAGTATGAAACAAGAAAATATTTCAGACAGAAATCAAGACAGGTACCAAAATGGTCAAGGTAAAGCCGTGGTCGTATGCCAATACAATTTGTAGGTATACACGTACAGGCATGTGACCACGGCTTTACCTTGACCATTTTGGTATCTATGTCTCGATTTTTGTCTGAAATATTTTCTTGTTAAGTATGTGGTACTTATTCAATATTAAAGGTTGGTGCTACGGAACCCTTCGTGTGTGAGTCTGACTACCACTTGGCCGCTCTTTTTGATACGAGAGTCACATGTAAGGCAGTGTAATGTCACTAAAATGTTTGCTCGTGTTTTTTATTTGCGTTAGGGATTTGTGAGGTTGAAACTAAAACAATGCGATTAGGGGCTTGTGAGCGGCTTTTATTTTAGACGGGTTTAGTTTAGAATATTTTATGACTAATATTTTATTTCTAATTAGTACTTAAGTATATTAAGTATTATCAGATAGACTATAATAGTCAACAATATCGAAATAGTAGATTATTAACCAAGGGGATAAAGCAGTGTCTTCTGTCGCGGGTGACGATTTAAATCGCGAGCGTAACGAAGGACTCGAGGTTTACTCCCGAGCGTAGCGAGGGTTTTAAAAACTTAAATCACAAGCGAAGCGAGGGATTTAATACGAGTCCTGAGTGTAGCGAGGGATTTAAGTTCACCCAAGACTAAGACAGCTTTATCACCGAGGAAAATACTCTACTTTTCGTACCATTTGCGAAAAAATTAACACAATGATAATATGAGATAAGCATGTATTAAAAATAATGACAATTAAAAGTAAAAGTTATCATTCGAAACATTGGTCCAATTATTGATAGAGAGAGTTACATTTTTGTTTGGTACATTTATTGTTGATGAGTTGATTTGAGTATTTCTCTGTTCTTGCGTCTGAGGAACTTGCGTTTCATTGTAGATAGTATATATGTCGGAGATAGTGGTGGTAGTGCATCGTGAATTACGGAAGAAGATAAGATGCCGGAAGTTGATGGTTGTGACTCTGATGGATTAAGTTTTATATTTTTGTTAATTTGACTGTTTAATATGGTTTTATTCGCCATTGAGCTTTCGATATAACCCTCAGCTACTCCATCAGAGCTCCAACCACCGTGTCTTTTTATTGACGTAATATCCGCCCCTGAATCCGCCAAGAAAGTCGCCGAAGTTCTTCTAAAGCAGTGACCGGTGTAGAGTTCAACATCTTTAAGTTTTAAATGTTTAGCAATTTCGTTTGGCATATTGCTAATTTAATTTTTGCCGATGGCTTGTCGAGTACATTTCCCATTCCGATAGTTTATAAAAAATCTATTGTTTTCCATGTTGGTGGGACGTAATGCTTGGTATTTATGAATGATTTTAGTGTATTGTCCTTGTACAATGAATGACCGATTTTTCTTTGTCTTAATTTCCTTTACATTAATCAGCAGCAACTCATTGAAATGATTTTCAACGTCCTACACCTTTAAGTTTACAAGTTCACATCCGCGGCAAGTACCATTGAGTCCAAAAATGAAGGCCACCTATAACAAAGATAAAAAACAGGTAAATATATAGAATAATTACCATTACTAAGGTCTTGGGTGAACTTAAATCCCTCGCTACACTCAGGACTCGTCTTAAATCCCTCGCTTTAAGTTTTTAACAACCTCGCTACGCTCGGGAGTAAACCTCGAGTCCTTCGTTATGCTCGCGATTTAAATCGTCACCCGCGACAGAAGACACTGCTTTATCCCCTTGGTTAATAATCTACTATTTAGTATAGTTATAATGATGTTTTCTAAAATCTAAATTAATGTTGTGAATACTGAAAGAGACTTTAAAATAACTTTTGCTAAAAATTATAAATGACTTTACTGAACAACTTCGCACAGTAAATGAATAATAACAAAGTATATTAGACTGCATGCAGTTGCCTAAATAAATGTTGGTTTATCGGAGGATCGCGGCGGCCATGTTTGTTTAGCTAATTCAATGCATGTATGTATTTTAGAAATTGTTCGCAACGAAAATGTAATATGGCGTGTATTTATCCTTATTTTCATGTTTATTGACTGGTTCTATAAATTAGTTTCATTGTTTTATATGTAGCAGATAACATAATATATGCTTTTTTATAGTTAAAGCAATATTGGCATATGGCATGTTGTTACAACTGTATACTAACTTGTATATTATGAACTGCGATTGCCAGTTCACTTGACACCTATATTTGGAATATATGTATGTTTGCGTTCGTGATTCATGTTATTACAGGGCGTGTATAAATGGCGTAAAATAAATGAATAAACATGCCACAAACAAAATGTAACAATTTAAGCACAGTTTATTCGTTTGATACATTCAAAGAGATCTAAATAAAACAATTCAGGCAGTTAAGTCGAGAATTAGAGATCACAAACGAGCTAGGAAGTTTTTTATTTGGTGCTAAGCGCGCACTTGAAGCTGTGAAATATTCAGGCCGGGTGCATATTCAGTGCACATTTGCTGGGAATGTGCAATAACTGGCGGAATAAATCTGCGCTGGTCTTGCTTTCGGCACTGGATTGGCGTCGACTATTCGATACCAAGCCCATTCCGCATTTCAGCTTCGACTTTGTGAAATTATTCCCACATTTGTTTATAGAGATCCAATTTACGAGCAAGTACAAATGAATAATAAAAGTATGATTTATATCGGGAGCTATAAAAGTGAAGGTTACGCTGCTTTCATGTCTTCTGCAGGTTCACAACCATAAAAATTAAATTCACTACCCGCTCTTGTGGTTTTATGTGTCTACAATAGACCGTTACTATATTTATATCGGAGCCATATTAGGATTGTAGATAGGGATGAAAGCATGATGGACGAAATGGGTACCCAAATAAATATCGTAATCATAAGTGGTGATCTTTACGGTATCGTAAGGAATAAATTTACCTATCTTCTGGTACTCGTATTACCCTATTAAGTAAGGGTATAAGAGCTTCCGAACTCCAAAAGTTATGATCCAACACATATTCATACCTACCTTATTGGATTAATCATGGATATTTGGCTGTATTTAATTTGACGAAAGCTTGTTTTCTAATAAATTTTTTTTTAAATTTTAATTAAGTTTTATACATAATTAGGCTTATGGTACCTACCGGAAGAGAGACGGAAGCCTAATGAATAATTCAATAAATTGCACCTTCAAATCTGCTGCTACGCTTTTTCGTATCAAAACGTCTATGAATGCTACGAAAGTGTTCGCCTCGGATATATTTTGCCACAAAACTATTATTTGGCAAAAGTATTTTTCTTGATCACACAAATCCGACTTTCATTGTTTTCAGTCCGCGTTCTTACGCGATCGTGTTTTGTATGACAGGGGATTTGGCCAAAGCTTCGGCCGTATATCACCCGAAGCCGAATGTGTGGCCGAAACATAAGCCGTAGCGCTCGTACACCACCATTGAGTTATAGTCTGACTGCCTAGTGGCGGACTACATATCATTACATTGAAATTTTTATGAAACATTATAAAACTAGTTTTAGTTATTCTTTCATAAAATACATATGATTTGAATTTAAAAGTTGTGTTACAATTCTATAAACAAAAGTAACTCTGTGTAAGATTCGAAACGCAAATAGGGTATTGTATGTCAACATTTATTTTCACTGGAGTTGAGAAAAAGCTATTTTAAAGTTAAATTAGTTTAAAGTTTGCATTTCGATTGGAATCTGCCTTTCTGCTGCGCCAACATATCGCGCCGCAAAATGTCAAATGGACTGAATATTTTACGTGGGTTTGTGCCTATGTGTTTGCTGGAATATTTTTTTCATTAAAATACCTACCTAATTTATTTTATGCCGTTTTATTGTATTTGTCTATTAATAATAGATGATACAGGAAATCTTTAACGGAGACTTTAACAGAAACATGAGTAAAGCTATTGTTACTCTACAGTAATATGGGACCAGTTTTTTTTTTTGTAAACCTATACCACAGCACCGTTTAAGATTTGCATTCTTCATTCTCATAGGCATAAGGTATGTGGAGGTCTAGCCTGTTATCTCTAACATTACGCCTTAATATAAGCACAATGTTGGATTTTCAACAGTCTGCTCAGCGCCGAAAGTTAAAATTCCAATTGCTTTTAGTTTTCGCGTAGTGTTAGTGAAAACGGGCATAAGATTAAAAAACGAGCGAACCTTACAGTGGTCGCATATGATGTGAAACATCTGACATCTTGCGTTTAATTAAAATTGGTTTTTATTTTTATTAATTTATCTTTTGTATAGATTATTTTCTATTTTGTGAATGTGAGAACGCTCTAGGCTTAGTAGGCTGTAGATTTGTTGACCATTTTCTATTTTCTTAAGTACCTGGTACTTATTGAAAGACCTACAATATCCTCCCATGCCCAGTCACACCGTTATTTGAAAGAATTGTAAAAGCCAGTTATTTTTAAAAGAGTAACCGTGGAGTTTCTTGCCGGCTCTTCTCCATAGGGAACGACCAATTGGAACCGTGCACCTAGCTTCTGACGTTTCATAAGTGCCCATGTAAGTTTATGTGAGAAAAAAATATTTTGAATTTGAATTGAATTTAAACTTGGCTGACGTATATATGATATAAACAATATTCATCATAATCGTCATCGTCATCATTATCACCCTGTTTACAACCTCTCGGGAAATGGGTTGGTACACACAGCGTCAGTATGTTCTAACCCCTCAAGTTTTAAAATGTTACACTGCTAAAACATTGAATTTGTTACGAATAATCTAAAGAATACTTCAAAAAGTGTTCATTGTTTAGACTTAGATTCGAACCATCGCACCACCGAACGTCGTCATACTCATTCATACGTATAGTTTGACGTCCTAGCCAGCGAGCTCATATGAATTGCGAAGAAATTTTATCTACTATCGTCCGACTCACTTTATCTTTAGGTTTCTGTCTAATCGATATATATTATAATTTGAGGGTATCCATTACCGTTTTCTTTACAAAATTAATCCATACCCTCAAGTTATAACTACTACGTTTGATGTATACGTTCACTTAAAATTATTGTTTATTTCTAGCGCTTCCCATTTCATCGTTTGCGTTAATAGGATGTCATTTGTCTAGGGACCCGTTTGTGTCAGTTGGCAAAATATTATGATAACTTTAAATTATCAAATCAAATTGTGAAATATAAATCATTGTAGTAAAATAAGATCAAATAAGAATAAGATCAATAGTAGAATAAGATCAATAATACAATATTATTAAAGTATTTTATTTTTCTTGATTTTTAAATTCTTTAGAAATATTACTAAAACAAAATAGAAGAATACGATATTTAAAAAATATATAATGCATGACAAAAAGCACATTTCGTGCTTAGGATTTGAACCCCCAATCTTATGCATGGCAAGCGGTCTTGAGACGTTGAATAACTTTTCGTAAATGTTAACCATATTCACTAAAAAAATACATTATTATAATAAAATGTTTCTGCAAAATACTAAAACCAACTTGGGCCCATCACGGATTTGAACGCACATGTCTTTTCGGGGGTAACTACTTAATGGAGCTGTGTGTACCATCTGACGGCCAACTTTAGCACCACGCGCGTTACACACTTCCGTCCCTTTTCAAGAAATCACTCCCACAGATTGCATGAAAGCGAGAGTAAAGATGTTACACATAAAAAAAAATTGTCTTTAGGGCTACACAAGAACTAAGGACTATGATATATTTCTACTACGCGGCAAATACATATTCTTAGGTGATCAGTCAGTGTTTGTTTTCATTACGAATCCTTTACACGTTGCGCAGTCTAAGTTGGGTTACCTTGTGGGTAAGACCAATGTTTAGATAGCGTAGATCAGTACATGTAGTCCTGCAGGTACATGTACTCTTGAGTTAGGATTATGAATAATACAGTACATATATATATAATAAGGTATATAAATAAGGGGATATATGTACCAACTTAACTGCCATCGAAAAATGAACGGTGTCTAAATGTGGCTTTACACTTTGCATTGCATTACAGATTGAAATTATAAATGTTCTGCATCATAAAATCTTGTGTGTGTATGTAGGTACAGATGACCATACGGCAGTGGTAACAAGTTTTTTGAAACTAAAAACAACAACAATAACAACTAAATGCATGAAAACAGCAAACAATATTATTTCCATTTATCTGCCTCTCTGATAATAAACTCTTTTGTAAAAAAAACGGGCACTTTAGATTTTTTTCTCTACTTCAATGAAGAAGAACAAGAAATTGGTTTTATTAATTTGACGATGTATTGGCATATTATTTGAAGCATCCTGGCATGATTCTTTACGTTCCAAATTCAAAATTTGAAATTAATAAAAGAAAAATAATGATCATTGTGGAGTCTCTCAGCGGCTAAATGTGAGTCGTTCAACTGTCCAGAGGACTTGGCAATGGTATCAAGAGACCGGTTCGGTTAAAAGAAGACCCGGTTCGGGAAGAAAACGATGCACAGAACCAAGAGATGACCGCTTTTTGGTGAGTCGTTGGTGGCGTTGCGGAATCGTAAGGCGTCAAGTGTGGACCTGAAGAAGAGCCTTGAAGAAGTAAGAGGAGTAGAAGTTAGCTTGTGGACGGTCAGGAGGAGGCTTTTGGCTGCCAATATCAGGAGTTACCGCCCAGCTCGGGGCCCTAAATTACTCCGTGAGCACCGTGTTGCTCGACTTCAGTTTGCTCGGAGCTGTGCTTCATGGACTCTGGAGGACTGGAATAAAGTATTATTTTCTGATGAAGCTAGAATCTCTTTGTGTGGAAAGGTCCGACGCCGGCGAGTGCTGCGAAGACCACGGGAACGCTATGCGGAAGTGTGTTTCGAAGAAATCACTCCTTATGGCGGTGGCTCCGTTATGTTTTGGGCAGCAATTAATTCGACGGAGCGTACGGAGTTAGTTTTCGACGACAATGCTCGCCCGCACCGTTCTGGCGACGTGGAAGCGTACATGCAAGAAGTTGGGATCCGTCGTTTAGATTGGCCAGCTCGAAGTCCTGACCTCAATCCAATTGAGCATGTCTGGGATGTTCTAAAGAGACGGGTAAGATCAGTGCAACCTGCTCCACAAAACATCAGGGAGCTAAAAAGAGTCATTGCAGAAGAGTGGGAACGTATTCCTCAAAACGTTATTAAAAACATCGTGGGAAGCATGCCCAGAAGGTTTCAAGCTGTGATTTTGGCACGAGGAGGTCACACTCGTTATTAGGTTTTTACATTTGTAACTTTATTTAATTAAAAAAAGTAAAAAAAAATCTTGTCTTTATTGCCGACCACTTCTTATTGTTTGGGCATGTACATCGGTTTTAAAGAATCCATCGTTTTTTTTTCTTTTAATTGCCCCAATTCACTTCACGCGCATTAATTAACACGATTATAAGTATACATAGACTACGTCAAAGAAATAAATTTCATTTAATTAACTCAAATCGACCTTAGAACGTAAATTTCCTCAGGTGCCCGTTATTTTTGCAAAAGAGTGTAAATGCGCGATTTTGTTTTTCATTTTCACCGCAATGGTATTACGAAGCAATAAACACTTCAATTCCATCACTCATCTTCCTAACCTTTTCCCAACTATGTTGGGATTAACTCCCAGTCTAACCGGATGCAGGTGAATACCAGTATTTTACATGGAGCGACTGCTTATCTGAGCTCCACAAATAAGTTACTGGGTAATACGATAGATAGCCCTTGGTTAAACTGTCGGGCTTCTGACGACCCGTAAAGACTGCCAAAGATCTACGAATGACAGCAGGGACCAACGGCTTAACGTGGTTTCCGAAGCACAGAGGGAGAAACCGCGACACGCGTAGCTTAACCTGATCGATTCACCCGTGCGACTGTTATTTCTTAGCCATAAGCTCCTTCCCGTCTATCAGTTTTCCTCCACTTTAATTCCATCACTATCTTTATTAAAATACTCAAGTATGTTCCATTCAAAGTTGGCCGCAACTGTAGGTAATGCGTGTGACGTAATATTGCTGCTCGTCTTTATTATTCCCGAAACAGCGACATCAGAACTATTTAAGTTTGTAAAATCTAAAGTAGGTGTTGTTCATTCAGAGCAACTTGTACAATAACAAGCGTAACTGTTTAAGTTTGAATTAAGTGAGTAAAAGTTGCTGTTCTAGATATAATAACGCAGTTATTACTTCTGTCTGCTCTTAGGCCCGGACTCCACCAAAGTGGTGACGAGACTAGAGGAGAGGAGATGTGTTTTAAATGGATTTGACGCAGAATGTCCCATTCGCAAAATGTCACCGTGAAAACGAATGTCCTATTCGCGAAACGTCCTATTCGCAAAATGTCCTATTCTCAAAAGGTCCCATTCGCATAAACTCATATATTGTGCGTCAAATTCCAATGTCCGATACAAACCCGATCTCCGATGACGACCGATTGGCTTAGTTGGTAGTGCCTTCGAAACCAACGGTTGCGAATCAACGGGTTCGAACTTTGTTACACATATCCTATGTGTAACGGACGGCCAGGAAACGAACTCGAAAAGTTTTATAAAGGACGCTCTAAATTCATTTAATCAATTTACAATTGTTGCGGCACTATAGATGCACTAAGTGCCCTAGTCTAAGCACTAAACATTTCAAACTTTAATTTTTACTATGTTTACAAACTCTCTAACAAGTGACTTCAAATTGGCTATCAGCACTCAGCACCTCAGCTCTCAATCTTTAACTGATGGATACCACTAGTCAATACTAAAACAAATATTAGAGGGGCGCCAGTCATATCGCGAAAAAACATCAGGTCAAGTATATTGTATGGAACATCTGATTTCCTTTTTTTATGACTGGTGCTCCCGAACGGGACATTGTGTGAAAAGGACATTGTGCGAATGGGAATTTGTGCGAATGAGACATTGTGCGAATGGGAATTTGTTCGAATGGGACTTTGTGCGAATGGGACATTCTGCGAATGAGACTTTGTGCGAATGGGATATTCTGCGCCAACGGGACATTCTGCGTCAGATACGTTTTAAACAACCAACTAATTCAGCTTCAGTGGAGACCACTGAGCGCAGATGTATCATATTTTTATGGCGCGATCGAAGCGGAGATGTGAGCTGTGCCTCGCCGAGAGCTGGGCGGCGGCGGTAAAAAGGGAGAAGTGAGCTGTGCCTCGCAAGCTGTCGACGGCGCGCCGCGGAGACGAGAAGAGATGTGAGCGACTCTGTAACAGCTCCGCTCTAGCCAGCACACATCTCCGCTCCAGCCTAGCCAGTACGCATCTCCACACAGCTTCGATAGATACACCTTACTAGAAACACATTAGCTTAGTGGAGTCCGTGCCTTATACCTACTTACTAAATGGATTTTGAAGCTTTTAAGACTATAAATCTAAAATAAAATAATAAATCTTTACTCAGTATTCAAAAAATTGGCAAAATATTAACATAAAATCTTAGAAATAATTTACAAAGGTATTATAATAGTAGATGCCTGTACTAGGATAAACCTGTATCACAGGCGGCATGTGCTGTAGGACAATAAAATTCTTAACAATATTTAACATTAGAAGTCTTGAAATAATGACAAAATTTAATTACCTAATTCATATTTTATACCTAGTTTACTTAAATACTATTTACCTTAAAGATAAAAATAACAAAAATAAAAAGTCTTAAATACGTCGACTGTCGATTATTCAAAAAAAAATTAAAAAGGCTATATTAAAACAAGTTGTGTGCCCGAGGAGATTTCCCATCGGCAAAAATGACGAACTTCTATACAAACTTTCATCCCCTATTTAACCCCTTTAGGGGAAGTATTTTCAAAACTCCTTCCCTTGTGCTTACCTTCGTTATATAAGGAACTCTTGTGTAGAATTTCATGCTTAAGAAACAGCGATTAAGGCTGTGTGTTATTCTTCAATGAAAGAATTTAATATTTTTATTAAGTATATTTGTCAAAGGATGCCCATGATGAGCAGGGAATAATTATCCTACTGATATGTTATAATCTACATTTATATGTGCCAATTACTAAATTAAACTTTAACGAATTCAGTAATAAAAGCACTATTTAATAAATGTAGGTAAATAATACCTCTGAAAATATAGGTAGGGACAGCCCTACCTATATTTTCTTCTATTTTTGAAGTGAAAACTTCTTAGGGCACGTTGGGCTTTTTTGGGATGGATGGGACTAAACTATTCGTAGCAGTAGATTTCGCGACGCCATGACGATACCTTATTTTTGTAAACGCGATTTTGCTCTTCATCATATTTATTTATGAACTCGTTGATATTATAATAGCCCTTATTATAGTATCAACGAGTTCATAAATGACAAACGACAGCCACTATCAAATTAATTATTTGTGAATTATTATTTTTGTGTTTTTTTAATTTTTTATAATGCATAATGAATTTCTAAATTTAAATGCAATGTTGGGATTATTTAATTTATTGGTGCTGAATTATTGACACAAAATTATATATTGATAGTGAAATTGACACATTTTAAATGCGTAATAAATTTTAAATATTAATGTAATGTTTCTTTACTTGTTATTATCTTGTTTATCATCACTATAATATTTTCAACACAATGTATTTTGTTATGAAATAAAATGACTTATGACTTATTTATATTATGTTACGGATCAATTTTCTATGCAAGTATTTTTACTTTAAAGGTTTCGGAGTTTTTTTTTTAAAGTTATTGTGATCTTCATTTAGATAAGGTTATGGACCAATGTTCTATACAAGTATTTTTCTTCCACCAAGGCGATCTTTTTCAAGTTTTTACTTCTGTCAGCACTCCCGGAGTGCCAACACTTTTTTCTTTCCTCTACGAATATATTTAGTAGGTACCTAAGTTACAGAACTTCATTTCTATATAAGCAAGTACTAATTGGCATTCTCAGTACTGTCAGGAGTATAAACAGTTTGAATAGCTTTATTAAAGCGAAGTACTTCCCGGAATCCCGACTGGCTGGCCACATCGGTTGGTTTGCGCTGTCTAGTTCATTCAATAGTACGTAATGGAATTAGAACCAATATCTGTTAATTTTCCATGCCGTTTGCCCAAACCAATCGATATTCATTTCCATCACGGTAATGAATGGCTTCTATCTTCAAATATCACTCTTTATTTAAGAAAGATTGAAAATCTCGGCTTTTTTTTACTTTTTCTTCTGTACGTAGATACAGTAGGTAGTAATGTAATTTATTTGATATTACTGAGACTTCTCCAAGGATTTCTTTTATAAAACTTTGCGTTCTAGAAATCTTTTTCAGGGTAAAAAATCAGATACTTCTATTAAAGAATCTTGTCTAGACTCTGTTAGGAATGTGTAGCCGAGAGTAATGTATCTTTTGAAATGTTAAATGTAGTTTACTAGAGTTTGGCTCGTATTGGTTGTATAATTGATGAGGGTGCTCAGACAGGGTCAAATACAACACCCAATCGGCTGGGCTAATCTGGTTAGATTTTTAAATCGTGCGGTGTAGTGTCTACCTCCATGTAGGTAATCCTTACAAAATCTCTATATACAAATAAATCAAATTGAAGTGTCTGTTTGTAATGTAAAAAAACAACTTTTTTTACTAAATGCTTATGAAAGTATACTAAAAACAATGTTTCGTTTGTCTATATGTTTCGGCTCATCTCCGAAATGGCTGGACCGATTTTGACAGGACTTTCACTGGCAAATAGTTGGCTGATGTTATAAGGAATAACTTAGTCTAGTTTTATTTTACTGTCCACGCGGGCGCAGCCGTAGGCAGCTGCTAGTATTCAACATAAACATGTAAATAACATATCATTTTTAAAGAATATATATACGTGTAAAACTCACAGAAAATATATGCACCACACGCGTCAGAGATATGGTAGTTTTCTTTCTGACATTTTTCATAACAACGCTAGAAAGATGCTGAAAATATGAAGCCTTTGTGAAACTTTTTACTTCCAGAGAAAGGTAGATACGGTGACAAATAAAAACTATTAGACAACTATTCAGGCTTGAGAGTAATAATAGGTATCTGGCCAAGGGTAAAGACAAAAGATTCGTAAATATACGCATAAAAATAACGAATGTTAATAACGTCGAATACCCCTATATGTTTCTGATGCTGAACTTTCTCACCTCGAGGTAATGTAGGGTTCGTCGAAAAACACTTCTGATACGTGACCCAACACTGTATCCTTCGGGAACCTCTCATTGATATATTGTAGTATCGGATGGAGCTCTCAGGAGCCTATCTCACCTAACTATTCTTGTGGAGTGTGTAAATCTTCGTGGTACGGAGAATTATCGTTCATTAAACGTGTTTCGAAGGTTTAAAGGGTGTGTGTTAGTATAGGTTGTTTTGATCTTTTCCGGAGGTTTTTGGTAGCCGTATTGTTGAATAAAGGCTTAATTTGTTTTGTTACGCTATTTGATATGACTTTTTTGTAAGTCATACGGAATTACTTTATGTAATAGGTTACCCCCACCTTATTTCCCAACGTTTTCAGTTTCGAGTAGTGTAAAAGTGGACGTCAACAAAGTGCATTTATACAATTTGAATTCGTAAAAGTTATCCCTCTGAACCTAACGCTACAATTCCTAACTTTACGTTACAATTAGTGGTATAGTATAATTGCATAAAACATATGTGAGCACGGTGTACCTACAATAAAGCTAGCATTTACTGTATACGTCTTTTATTGACTTAAATGTACCTTGGCGGTTGAGAGTATATCGTGCTCTCTCAAATGTCTCGCTGGTGATGGCGTGTGTGTTAGATCATTAATTTCCCTTCAAAACGGTTGAGCCGAATGGTGCTGATCCATGCGTCAAGTTCGTGAACGGGCGCCGTCAGTAGGGTGCCGGTCATCTGGTCATCCTGGTCGTCTCTTAGCTGCTACGGCTTATTTTATTTTAATTGTTTTTATTACGAACACTTTTAACGTGCACGACTTTCTATATTGTTCTAACATGTATAATTCCAACATGAAGGATGTAACCAATATTTTGTTTTAAAAGAGAGTTCATGCAGTTTCTTGCCCGTTCTTCTCCATAGGAACCTACTAAGCTTTGGAATGGGCAACTAGCTTCATCTTTCTGACTGATTACAGGCACTTTTGATTTGTCAAGGTGAGCCCTGGACAATTCAAAAGTGCCTGTAACTAGTTTATTTAAAACAAATGCTTTGAGTTTGATTTTGGATTCCGTTGAAATATTTCACAAAATAAATACGACTTAACTTAAGGATTACATCGAGAGTCTAATATGCTAAACAAACGACTTTAGTACTTAAGTATTTGTGCTGGCAATAATGCTAATTTATGTGTTTCAAGTGTTATTTTAATAAATTGGTTTTAAAGCCTTTTAATTTAAGTGGCTGGTAAATCTTGTAATCTTATTTTAAACATCTACAGTTAATTTATTTATTCACGGATGGTTTATTTATATGCGACCAGTTTTTCTCATTTTAAATTAATAAATTATCTTAACTACATATTATATATGTGTAGAAGTATGTAAAGAAAAATTTAAAAAATAAAAGGAAGATCTCATTGGGCGTCATAAAATTCGTCCGTATCGCTGTCAGTGGGAAAAGTGCTCAAATGGCTGGCAGCGTTGCCACGTTGGATAACAGTGATGATTCTTTGGCCTATTGATTTGATATTTTGTTACGTGTATTTAATTACTTAGGAAGTGTTAAGACCAGGCACTTCAAAGACAATTTCCATGCAATCTCCGCCCCAATGCACCCCACCACTCCAATATGTGCTAAACGCTAACACATCAGTAATAAAGTTGAATATCGCTTGCGCTCTTTGGTCGTATTCTACCACGGAACTAAATGTCGTAAGTCTCGATTCTTATTTCGTTTATAACTAAAGTAATAATTGATCTAGAGAAAAATATCTTATATTTGGATAATAAGCTATATTTCCTTACTCTCAATAATTATTTTAGACATAAAAGCCGAGTAATCTTGTTTTTGTTTCAAATAATCTTTAAAAAAGACATGATTTTCGAATAAAAAATGGATCGAGCGAAAATGTTCTAATTACATAACTGTCTTATATTTGAAGAGAAAAAGATCTAATAAATCATATACTAAAGTTCCATTTTGATTGCATGCGTGCCTTTTCCAGAATATTAATGGAAATTAACATACAATTTAGGGAGCCTCCTCTTAATGTGTTTAAACAGAGAATCACATTGTAACACATACAAACACATTTAGTAATATACATATAGATATACTCCAGTACTTACATTGTGTAGTCCTTTCAGAAGTGATAAATATTATCTTTTGTGGTACATTCCGCAATCAATCGCCTGACCAATAGGTAGTGCGCACTGGCGACACAGGTTGAATTAAACCTGTATCCCGTAGGTGTGCGCGGTGATTTATAACTTTACAATGAATAGGCGGCCGACTGGGATGTGTCGGAGGAAGCCCGCTAAATACAGGTATCTAGCAATTGAAATCCCCAGCCAACATAGATTGAACTCTAAGGCCTTTCTTACAGGTTTCCCATTTAAAAGAGACTAAACTGATTTGTGATTAGAACTTTGCACTCGATGCTTCTCAAATCACTGTGATTTTGTAATATGTCGTCGAGATTTGTTCGATCCCAGTTAGTAGATTCGTCCGACTTACTTATAATAAATAAGCTTCGAAAATAACTAATAGCTCCACGTCTTGAGAACATTGTTTCCTAACAATTGAAATAATTATCATACAAGTTACTGCTTTAGTAGTAATTAGAATAATTTAGTTGCTTTTGAGTAGCTCCATGTGAGCACGGACTAACGCTTCTTACCCCTTTGTACTATGTAAACTATGGCTCTTTATATAAACAGCTCAGTAAATTATACACAAAAGCATAGCCGTGTAAAAACGCAGATAATCTTATTGATACAAGATGTTGGCGAAGAAAATTTTGTTGAAGCTTTATATGTTTGTCATATTTGTTTGCGCAGTCTGTTGTTTATGAAATTCAGTATAAACATTATATTCTACCCTTTTCATAGAAATCGTGCCTTTGATTTACTGATACATGGTTGATTGTCAAATGGATTTTTTTCGTGTGAACCTGAGACGGTGACCTTATCGTTCATTTCACAAACGGTGTAAGAAAGGTGACTTTTGGAATGTTTCAGTTCGTAACAACAGCAAGTTAATTTGCTGTGATTGTTTCCATCTTGTTGTCATCTTAAACTATAAACTATACGCTGGGGGCATCCCACATAATGCCAACCTGTGCTATTATATTTACCGGTGGGTATCCTGCATAAGGCTTAAGGCCATTCTCAACATTGCGCACCATCACTCCTATTATTAATTAGTGTAACAATGAAAGTTATTAAATACGAGGTCAAACCTAGTTTCAAATCCAAACAACGTGTTTTGTAATTCGATTCGATTAGGTAATTGTTTATTTTAATCAATTAAGCCAGCTGCACGTACAGTAAAATCCATTGAAAAGCATGTACGTATAAATATCCAAATAGGTTTATTTTGCACACGCCCTGTTTGATCCGCACAGAACCAAATAGTGCCGGTCCACATGGCGTGCGTATCGGCTTAGCCTCGTTCGATAGCCGCTGTAATAGATAAAATATAGAGGAATTCCGATATCCGCAATAGAATTCATTGCATGGTTTTAGAAAGCAATTTTTAAAATACCTACATAAGTAACGATTTTTAAAAGATCTTTGTTGTTTACCTTCCTGTTTACATATCATAATAATAATACCAGTCTAATGCCCCACTGTAGGCCAAAATCCTCTTCTCATACAGAGAAGGGACGAGCATTGATCACCACGCTTGCTCAAGACGGGTTGGCGAATTCAGATTTCTAAAAGTCCAGGTTTCCTCATGTTTTTCCTTCACCGATGTCAGTAACCAAGATAAACTCATAAAATACATATGAATTGAAAAAGTCACATAGGCACTTGCTCGGATTTGAACTCACAACCTTGTGCATAATATTAATTATACAAGAGGCTTGGCCTAATATTAATGGGCCTTCACGATACATATTACTAATTGCCAAATACTTCTGTTTTTTTTCCAAATTTAATGTTGTTTTTCGATTCTGGTGTGAGAATTTCGATCACGATAATAGGAATCAAGAAATTTAAATAACGAGGTCTTGGAAGATGCTGTGTAAAATGGAAACAATATTTGACTTGAACCGAGGAAGCGCAGACTAAAATGAAAAATAGTAATAAAATACGATTATTACGGTACTTTCTGAGAAAACTATGAAAAACAAGTCTAAAGCAGAATATTGCTCTCGTCTCGTGTTGTCGCTAAAGATCGACTAAGAAACAATTTAAAAGTAAGTAAGGGCAGAGTTTCTTCTCGAGACCCAGTGTGCTTTAATTTATCTACATTCCTTCTTATGGGACTCGGCCATTATGGCACATCGAATATTATGTTGAAAAAGTTCGGCTGAGTACAATCCTTTCATAGTTACCTCTGATTTTGCATCACTACAAAATCAAAGAGATGTTTATTCTGTTACAATAAAGTTGCTGTTGGGTTGCTACTGTGGGTTACTGACACTAACAAGTCTATCAAAATCACTGTGATCTTTATGTTCATTTCAATAACGTTGCTGTTGGGTTGCTACTGTGGGTTGCTACCACTAACACGTCTATCAAAATCACTGTGATCTTTATGTTCATTTCAATAACGTTGCTGTTGGGTTGCTACTGTGGGTTGCTATCACTAACACGTTTATCAAAATCACTGTGATCTTTATTTTCATTTCAATAACGTTGCTCTTGGGTTGCTACCACTAACACGCTTACGTTATAGTTACTGCTGTTGAGGTAAAGTATCTGTGATAGGACTGAAGACTGTCATCTCCGTGGTTTTTGTACTGTAAGACAGTCTTTTAAATACGTCATAATTTCAACTGTCTCGTTGGTCTACTGGTTACAAGCACTACTGCTGAGCGTGAGGTTCTGGGTTCAATTCTCGGGTCGGGCATAGTGTTATTGGGTTTCTCCATCTGGAGTTTATTAGTGGCAGCCTGGAGTCTGGATTTGTGCCCGGTTGATAGCGATAGGTTCGCCCCCTATTACATGGAACTAAAACATAACTGGCGAAATGTAGGTGTGCTATAGGTACACCTCTGATGTCGCTATGTAATATAATTTCAAAATATCAATTTTGTATTCACAACTGTACGTTTACCTAAAGATTAGCATCACGAAGGCTAGTCTCGTAGGAAACACAGTTTTCAATATAGCGCTACTTGAAAACTGGGCCTAACACCAATAAAGGCGGCAAAGCTGTTTACAGTCTCTTCCTGAACACAGTTTTGTAATCCTTGCCGGGTTCACGTCCTTGCCCTGAATACAAATTAGGTAAAGGGTAAAGGTGTATTATTGGTCAGGCAGATTTCCTTCTACGTGATCAGGTACCTTAATATAGTGGTGAAAACTAAGTGTTTTTCCGTGTCAGCTTACTATAGTAAGGATACTTAGAGGTTTTGTAACGGGTCAATTAAAAGACCCTACGCTTTATTGCACGTGGTAATGTGGGTCGCTTGCGAAGGTCGTTACTGGCTTTATTTAAGTAGGTGAAATAATTTTATAGAAGGAAAGCATCTTAGTGTTTAAAGGGGAATTTCACACTTTCAGAATGTTAAACGTTTAGTTGAACCCTAAGGCTAATAATAACTAGCTACAAGTAATTGCTATTTCGAATTATGGGAATTAATGCTAGGGAAAGGATATGCCATTCGAGTAATTAGGTCACTACGGCTCCTTACAGTAGAAACCTGCAGCTCTCTCAATTGTCTTTTAATTATTTTATGTTACAAAATAATAATACAAGGTAAGTATCGTTAGAAATAAGTACAGTAGTTTCGAATTCCAGGTGAATATATAAATCAACTAACTTTTCTATTGGTCTGTACACAAAAAAATCGCAAAAAAACACTATAAAAATCATTAAAATTTGATTTGAAGAATTTGTTGTCGACTTATTTTGTAAGCAGTTTCTATTGGAAGTAAAAAAAAAAAAATGAAAAATTGGTTTCTTTGACACACAAAACTCGTGCATAGTAAAAGATCAGTTATCACGAAAGTAAACAAAAATTAATCGAAAGCTGCATGCGCAAGCAAGTGTGAGCAAGCAAGTGCTGCAAGTGTGTTGTTTGTAATTTTTATGGGGTCTTTTGAAGTATCACGAATACTTTAACAAAAATCACGATATATCTTGTCAGAACTGTATTAGGTACCAATCAATCAATTTCTAGCGAACACACACGTAAACAGAGCTAACACTCGTTTTGTTTGCAATGTAATGAAACGTCTCGTTCTGAACGGAAATATCTGTTCACCTTGAAGAGATAGATGACTGTGAATGGACATAATTGAGTTTAATATTTAAGATATCGTAGAATGTCAACTGTTGGTGTCTACATCTATGTATATATACAATAAATAAGAGTTGCTTTTCGTGTCTGTCTGTGTGTCCACGTTCTTCTAAACAACGCAACGGATTTTGATACAGTTTTCACCATCAGTTAGAAAATTTATTCCGAAAGGTCTAGTATGTATATGTAGTTGTTATGAACACTTAATTAAAGTGTTAAAAATATTACATGCTTTTATCATAAAGCGATTGATATCCTATACTAATAAACGAGCTATATTTGTATATATATTTAAAAGTATGTATATTTGTACTCACATTCTCGAAATCGGCTCTAACGATTTCGATGAAAGTTGCAATATAAGGGTTTACGGGGGCGAAAAAGCTAGGTCTCATATCTGGGAAAATTAGTTTTTTCCTTATCTTCTATCTTTTACCCGAGAAGCGCTCGGTCGCCCAAAGTTTAGAACAAGATATTGAATAATGACATGAGAATAATGACATGACAGCATGGAATACGTAGGTACTATACATGGATTAGTATGAACTTTCATATACTGTTAAATGAGCATTCTCTTTTTTCACCAGAGCAGAGCTCAATCGCCCAGGTACTTAAACTTACACATAATCAAGAAATTACGATGTCAAGTCATAAAAACCGTGCATTAAAAACATTTATAAAGGGCTTTACCTATAGTTACTCAACTTAGCATATTAAGCACGAGTATTATTTTGTTACCAGTAACAATTGAAAAATATTTCAACAACGCAATAGAATATATTAAATTGAAACGGATTATATAAAAACGTTACATTCCTACAGGATGATATCAAATTTCGAGTCGAGAGAGGCTCCAGAGAAAAGCAAGTTTGCCAAATGAAGTCAACCTAAAATGGATCCAATTGAGTGTAAGAAAACAATGAATATAATACAGACCCTCTGAAGAAAAATATACCTTTATTTATGTAACCTACATTTTGTAAAAGTGTTATCGTACGTAAATGATACCTATATTTTTTCCTTAGCTCGTCTCCTGTGTTAACAAGACAGCTGACATGCAGTATTTTTATCCAAGCGATATATACACGGATCGTATATCTGTTATTGATACAAGTATGAATTAGGTAAATATCATATTTGTTCTGGAACAGTTTGTATCTTTACCAGCTTTAGTAAAATTGCATTGGGTCACCGCAACGCAGACGGATAATGTTGACATGAAGAGGGAGCGGAAGGCGCTGTCAGTCCAGGGCAATATGTTGATCCGTAGGTTTGCAAAGTACTCGAGGGATGTAAAAACTACTCTATTTAGGGCATATTGCCAATCTTTTTACACCTGCAGTCTATGGGTCGAATACACGCAAAAGGCTTACAGCGCTACAACATCGCATATAGGGTGTTGTTGGGGTTGCCACGACACTGTAGCGCATCAGGGATGTTCGCAGAGGCACGTATAGACGACTTTTATGCAATCATGCGAAAGCGTGTCGCCTCCCTGATGCGGCGGGTGCGGGGCAGTGACAACAGTCTCTTGGTTACTGTGGCTGATAGGGCGGAAGGTCTAATACTCAGGCACTGGACCGGGACATAGGTATTACCGTCAAATCGTGCCTTAAAATGATGTTAAATTAAATAATGCATATTTGGTTGTCTTATTGGTGATTTTGACATTGTTAATGATGATTATGATTAAAGTTATGATTTTGACATTATAGTTATGATTTTGACATTATAGTTATGATTTTGACATTATAGTTATGATTATGACATTATAGTTGTGATTTTGACATTATAGTTATGATTTTGACATTATAGTTATGATTTTGACATTATAGTTATGATTATGACATTATAGTTGTGATTTTGACATTATAGTTATGATTTTGACATTATAGTTATGATTTTGATATTATTATTGATTGTGTTGACATTACTAGTAATTATGACCAAAATTTGCCAAATATTATCATGTACTAACCCTAGTGTTTAAGATGTGTATGTAATTACTAACAAATTGGATTGTATGATCTTTTTTTTTTTTTTTTTTGGGTGGGAAGTCATCAAATAACTTCTCCCGCTCTAGGCGGAGCGGGAGGGTGTGTCAGACTCTTACTGACTAAAACCCACCCGTGTTCCTTCGGTTGCCCTGTTGCCGGGGGCTACGATCTCCCTTTCGGTTTTCTTCGCAACCCCGGCAGGCATCGGCCCTAGCGGACCCCGTCAATTCTGCTGACATCTCTTTGAGGCGCGCGTGGAACACAACGCGCCGTCGACCCGGGCCTGGTCCTTATCGGACGGTGAGCTACCCATTGCTCACAGTCCGCAAGCTCGCGCCTACGGTGGCCGGAAATCGGCTTGCGACTCCCGACGCCCTGGGCGTCTCCTGCGGCGGTTAGGGGCGTGAGGGCGCGAGATTTGCCTCTCCCTCACGCGTTCCGCCTCTTCCTTCGCGAGCATTACCGCTTCGCAGAAGGAGGTGACGGCCTCCCATTTCCTCTCGCTCCGTACCATGGCCTGAACCAGGGCCGGACGCGAGAGATCACCGCCGCCGATCGCCTCCACGAGGACACGGCGATGCTCCGCCCAAGCTGGGCAGACCTCCACCGTATGCTCTACCGTGTTCTCCGGGCGATCCACACAATGATGATACCCGGGCGTTTCCTCCCGCCTTATCCTGTGCAGGAACCTCCCGAAACAGCCGTGTCCAGTGAGGACCTGCGTCAGGCGGAAGGTGAGGACGCCGTAGCGCCTCTCTAGCCACTCCTCAAAGAGGGGTCTTATCGCCGCAATTGTGGCGTGCCCAGCGCTGGGTTGCGACAATCGCATTCTCCATAACGCCATGAGATTCCGCCGGAGCTCTGTCCGCTGTGCCGTGATTTCTCGCGGCAGCGGAGTTAAGCCCCGGCGTTTCGCCTCCTCGCGCAACTCCCACAGGTGCGCCAGGACCTTTGCCTCCAGATCCCATGGCCCTCCAGATCCCATGGCGGATTGTATGATCTGACAATAAAATTATTTGAAAATCATGCCTATATTTAACATTTTGGAAGATAATTACACATATAATTCGAAACATACAAGTAGAGCTTTAATAATTAATTTGATTAAACACTTTTAGCTTATTAAATATAGAGTATAGATAGTAATCACGCATATTATTGCAATTTCGAGCAATAAAATATACCAATAAAATGCTCTTCACGTTAATTAGTTCAGTAATTATATATATAATTATTTATAAATTTATTTTAATTATAACATTAATTCATAAACAATATGTTATATATTATAAAGTCGGGAAACTTCCTCAATTTTCGACTTACGATACTCAAGAGGATCATTAATAATAATGAATATTTCTTTTTCGATACTGCCTGAAAGTATTAATTAAAGGTAACTTTTACAGGTTTTTCTATTGTTTCCGTATATAATATTTCGTTCATAAAATATTCTTTTTGTTTTCATTAAAAAAAAATATTACTTACTTTCATTAGTCTTAATTAAGGTATTAAAAATATTACATGCTTTTATCATAATGCGATTGAACTTCATATAGTGACCACGTGTTTAAGATTGGTTCCTGAATAAAAGTCATCCGCAAAGTTCTCTGAAATAAGGGTCATGCCGTGAAATACTAAATACATACTCAGAAAAGTTTGTAGGTACGTGTACTACGCCGGCTATGGGAACTGTTCGTACGAAGACATGAAACTATCCTTTACCAGATGTGCAGTGTACTAACATTCTCTACTTACACCACGATGATTTTCCTTGAAAACGTCGCTGCATTGTTTGGGAGTTTCCCTGAAGTGGAAAAGAATTCATTAGTTATTTTTTCAGCCATCCACAACATTGTCCTCACTAAGATGTTTCTCCTCTATTAAACTAAGAAATGGAAACTGTTGGGGCGGGGTTTGAAGAGGAGTACGTTACGAAGAAACAGTGCGGTAAAGTGACAGTCGGTATATGGTTATATATCATTTCCGTGTACCTGTCTCTTGCTGCGTATGGGATCGAGAGCGCGAGGAGGTCGATCGTAGGTTTCTACTACAACACTATTTTATAAGTAAAAACTTCTTTAGGCGCGTTGGGCATTTTTGAAATGGGACTAGACCATTGATTTCGCGACACCATGACGACACCTCATTTTTGTAAATGCGATTGTGCTCTTTATTTATGTTAGGTTACGGATCAATATTCTATGCAAGTATTTTACTTTAAAGGTTTTGTAAACGCGATTGTGCTCTTTATTTATATTACGTTCCGGATCAATGTTCTATGCAAGTATTTTTACTAAAGGTTTTGTGAACGCGATTATGCTCTTTATTTATATTAATTTACGGATCAGTGTTCTATGCAAGTATTTTTACTTTAAAGGTTTGGGATTTTTTTTTTGTGAACGGGATTGTGCTATTTATTTAATAAGGTTACGGACCAATATTCTATACGAGTATTTTTCTTCCATCAAGGCAATCTTGTTCAAATTTTCAAATCTGTCGGCACTCCCGGAGTGCCACCACTTCTTTTTTCCCTATTTTATCTACTGATATAGGTACCTACCTGGTTTCTTTATTGGCTTGTAAACAAACTTTCATTTATGCATTTTTTTCTACTACAAATATTTTATTCTTCATACTACGTATTGTTAAGTTATGCGTATCTGCTGGTCCCTCCACTTCATCACCCTTATTATTACTATGCAGCCAGCTTAAAGTCACGTTCATGGTATCATCCGGGTAGCCAGATCAACGATAATCATAAATTCTTTATTTTATCTGTTCCTTTTCAGGGGCCCCTTTTTATACCGTGGTCACATATTAACCTTTTTACGATGACAATTCAGTCGTGGCATTGATTTTCCGAATATTCTTCTACATATCATGGTTCTACATGATGTTGCCAATGATGTCGGCCGACTGCATGCCAATCTCGCACTTGATCACCATGACTTACAAGTTTATTACTCTCTGCCATCATTTTGAACGGATACGGACCGAGTTTGATAGGGAAATAAAAGTAATGAACAAAAGGCAAGCTATAGACAAACTAAAAGCTGGATGTTGGGAAGGTATTCGGATGCATCAGTAACTTCTGTAGTAAGTTCTTAAGTTCTTTTGTTTAACTTTTGTTATTGTATGTATTATTCAGTGCACCTATTGTTCGCCGACAAGAAATAAACAGGATTTACGGACGACGTAATGAATGATTCTAGGATGGAATTGTATCTTTGTTTTCATGTGGTATATTTTATCGATACAATAAATATTTTTAGAAGCTAAACCGAAATGGATCGAAAATGCAAAGTATTTTTACAAAATTATATTTTTGTATTAATATTCCAACGGAGCGGAATAGTGTTATAGAAAACTAGCAAAGCTAAATTGGATAAATCGCTTTCGGAAAAATCACGTTCATTTAATTCTAAATAAACAGCACACCTGGCGTTGTAAATGAGAGAATGAAACTATTATAACGAAAATAAAAAAGCCCATTGGCTATTTCTAAAACTATCAGCAATTTTCTAGAGAAATGTATTTTTTTTAGCAAATTGTCAATTTGACGTAAGCCAAGAGTTTTTTTTTTTTTTTTTGTAGAAGAAAGGCTTCATGTAATGTTGTTTGTTTAGTTTAGCAGACGAGATACATCGTGTTTTCGGAATAATAATGTCACTCCAAGTGTGCGAAAGTTCTGCCGTCGCACTGTGGGCTGAAAATCGGCTTTCATAGACTTAGGGATTTCAATTTACAAGTGCTTGTTTTTATGCTGGATATCGCTTCTATTAGTCATTACTATGTACAAAAATGACATCCGAGTTAATTCTGCCCAAAAACGAAGGAAATATAATTTTTTTTACGAAAAATTTGTATGAAGCTAGTATGAAAAATCAAATTATCTCCTAAACGGCATGTTTAACCGTAATATCCTTGGAGGTGGTCATAGTGCTAATTATTTATGATTTTTTGGTTGCCAATTTGACGAAAAATTTAATGCCGTTTTTTTAAAAAAAATCGTCAAAATATTTTCATTTATTTTTACATGTAAAACGATCCCTTTTAGTGTCCAAGTTAAAAAGTTCGATATGTTATTAACCCAAATATTAAGAACATACAAAACAAGAAAAATTAAATAAAAAAATTGCTGTTTTTTGACACATTTTTATTAATTTAAATAAAAAAAGATTATCGAACTCTTATTTAAGTATCATATAAAGTTATATTATGTACAAAATAATTTAATTTAAGGAATTAATACTAAGCATTTATAAAATAAAGTAAAATAAATAAAAAAAAAACAAAATATCATTAAATATTACAAAAAGAAACCCAAACAGTTCAGTTTACTTTTGTAAAGGAGAGTAAAGCAGTTGTCCTTGAGCTGAAAAAACAAATGGATGAAGAAATTGAGGCCCTTATCCCCACAGAGTGCAATAATAATAATAGGGTGACTCATGAACTAATGATGACGATGATCGACGCTAAAGTTTGCACTTACCTTTCTGAAGCTAGATCAAATGCATCGTGCTACCTGTGCTTAGCAAAGCCTACAGAAATGAACCGCTTAGATGCTGTAACATCAAAAATTGTGTGTTCTGACCTGTATGAATTTGGCTTGTCATCCCTACACGCCCGTATAAATTGTATGGAATGTCTGTTACACATTGCATACAGGCTCGACTTCAAACGGTGGGCAGCGAGAAGTGATGAGCACAAAGAAATGCTACAGACAAGGAAGAAAATAATTCAAAATAAATTCAAAGATGAGCTCAATCTGTTGATTGATATAGTAAAACAAGACTCGGGAACCACCAATGACGAGAATACTGCAAGAAAATTCTTTGAGTTTCCTAATAAAACCGCAGCTATAACCGGTTTGGATGAAGACCTCATCAAAAGATTTGCTGTAATTTTACAAGCAGTTACATCTGGAGAGCAGGTCGATATAATAAAATTTAGAGATTATGCCCGCAAAACAGCAGAAAAGTACGTATTATTATACGACTGGTACTACATGTCGTCAACCGTTCATAAATTATTAATCCATGGGGCTGACATAATCGAGAAAAATAATATTGTGCCGATTGGGACTCTCTCGGAAGAAGCCTCAGAGAAGATTTTAGGAGGTTTCGAGAACATCATTCGCGGAAAAGAAGCAGGCAGGATTCCAATTAAGACATTTTAAATATGCTTGTTGTTTCTTCGGATCCTTTGCTAAGTGCACAAAGGCCTATGTTTGCTGCAACTCTGACTTTCTAACTCTGACTTCTGACTGAGCTTTTTTGCTGACACTCTCGACTTAATTCAATTTCAGGAAACTGAGTTCGAGTTTTTGGATATTTCCAATCTGGATGCTGACTCAGAATTGGAGTCTGACAACGAGAGTGATAAGGAAAATTTGTAAAAAAATTATATATGTACATATTTGTAAATTTGTATTTGAGTGTGTTTGGTTTTTTTTTTCGTAATATTTAATGATATTTTGTCTTTTTATTTATTTATTTTACTTTATTTTACAAATGCTTAGTATTAATTCCTTAAATTAAATTATTTTGTACATAATATAACTTTATATGATACTTAAATAAGAGTTTGATAATCTTTTTTTATTTAAATTAGTAAAAATGTGTCAAGAAATAGCAATTTTTTTATTAAATTTTTATTGTTTTGTGTGTTCTTAATATTTGGGTTTATAACGCATCGAACTTTTTAACTTAGTCAATAAAAGGGATCGTTTTACATGTAAAAATAAATAAAAATAATTTGACGATTTTTAAAAAAAAAACGGCTATACATTTTTCGTCAAATCGGCAACCAAAAAATCATAAATAATTAGCACTATGACTACCTCCAAGGATATTACGGTTAAATATGCCGTTTAGGAGATAATTCGATTTTTCATACTAGCTTCATACAAATTTTTCGTAAAAAAATTATATTTCCTTCGTTTTTGGGCAGAATTAACTCAGGTGTCATTTTTGTACATAGTAATGACTAATAATAATGAAGCGATATCCGGCAAAAAATCAAGCACTTGCAAATTGAAATCCCTAAGTCTATGAAAGCCGATTTCCAGCCCACCGTGCGTCGCCGTGTTACTTTTGCTGCGTTTAGCGGTACATAAAACCTTTTTGATGTACCTTTCATATCTTTCACAGCCATGTTATTTTTTACTTAGTTAAGTATACTGCTTTTTTGTCCTAGGTTTCATGTTCATTAACTTTTTTTTTGCTCCTTTACAAAGATTTATAATAATCACAGTTTCAAGATTGTATTATTTTTGTGTAACTGGTTGTTAACCAACAAACTCTAAGGAATAAATAAATAATTCCGAGCAAGTGATTTGAATTATATCAGGCTATCATTGAGTCCAGACATTATATTGATAATTTATAATTTTCGAAAAGTCCAGCTATCTCCACATCTGGATCTTACTAATGCCTTCATGACGTATAAGTTTGTTTTTCTTATTGCCGGTAATTAATTTGTGGAGCGCAGGAGAAGTTACTTATCAGGTAAATATTCATGTTTACGTTCCTAAACAGACTAACTTATTTTCAAAATGCTCGACGGATAACGATAGCAATATAAAATAACATCAATCTTTTGTATGTAGGTTTCCCGCAGGGTCTTATATTTGGCACCACTTTACTTACTACATCAAAAAGGTTTATTGTAAGTATACAAAGGTTTATTCCAATACGAGAGCTTTATCCTGTCGATTTTAGCCGGACTATTGACTCGATACGAAATGGGTACGAATACATGCCCGGAATATTATATGAATTAGAAATAGCTTTCAGCGTAGAAACGTTTGGAGTATTGCTGAATGTTCCAGGACAGATTGCATTAAATAAAAAAAAGGAGATAAAAAATAAAACTGATAACTATTTTAGTTTGCAGTAATCTTTTATAAATGAACTTCAGCTTTTAAAAATAGGCGTGAGTTTATGTAAAATACGTTTCTATTTCATATTAATTTTGGCTTAGTAGTTTTGGTGCTAATGATACCTTTTTAGTGTAACAGTTACAAACAAAAATCTATTTTTTTGGTTGGTCGTTACACTTTAGTTTTTTTTTGTATTTTGGATTTTAGAAAAACTCAAATAAAAAAATTTGGAATAACCCTAAGCGTTGGAATACTAGCGAAAAGACGACAAGATATTTGTGTTGAAAAATCGAAATTGAATGGAACATATTTTGCAAAAACCATGATACATAGTGCAGTCTCGAGTTGTTAACCGGTCTAGAACACACGAACTGAAATCACGCAATGTTACATAAGTACTGCAAGGATTTTTGTGTGCACGGTACCTTTCTATAGTGACGTCTCTTGGGGCACGTTATTCACATGCATCTATTCGTCTCGCCTCGTCGAATCTTGCCGCTGCGCTGGTAGGTTTCATGCTTATAGACTACAGAACCGGGGTGTTATTAAAGCAAAAAACTGTCATTTTATGAGCTAGGAAGCTGATTTTTCTTCTTAGACTCTGTGTCATCAATGTACCATGTTAACGTCCGCTTATCTAGTTGTATCTACGTATACTGCGTTCGCTATTTAGTTTCCAAACAGGTTAACAAAAATGTGTTATTGGAAAAACAACTTTAACAACCACACATACAGTTTAGTTTGCGTAAAAGTTTAAGCATTTTTATGATTTTTTCAATAGTACATGAGTAATTCTGAAATGAACTAAATTTTTGCAAAATTAAAGTTGATAATCGTTAAAGTGGAAATACCATCAATTGGAAACAAAGACTTGAGTGGATTTTGTATTGATTTATTTTACATCTACTGGTTTCGCTTCTCCAGGCATCCTTGCTATCGAGTGCTATGTTCTACAACTGTGACTGGCATCTCTACGAGATGGAAAAGGACTCTCAACGAGATATTTGAAGCCTGATCCTCATAAGCTGAACGCAGGCGCAGAAACCTCTCATCCTAAAGATGTTCGGCATCCAGGATTTGTCGTATGAAACTTTCGTATCAGTAAGTTATTAAAGATATGATAATTATTCCAACCTGAAAAAACAAATACGTACGCATTAATTGTAAAGACAGCAGCATTCTTCCACAAGGATACTTCACGGAATAATAAACATGTCACGTAAATGATTTTTTACGAGCTATTTTGAGATAGACATTTAAAAAGACGAGGAATTACGAGGTGTTTCCCGAGCTCTTAAATTTTCACGTTTCCCATTGCAGGTAGCAAGAATGACGTACTCAGTATTCGCGGTGTTTTACCATAGAGGCGAGTAATGTTTTTTTAAGCAGGCAGGTAATTATGCGGAACCGTCAAATGACGTAGATTCTCATTCTAACCGATTTAAAAAATAATAATTTGAGCCTTGTAATATAACTGTTAACATAAAGCTTGATGTAACCTAAATTCACTGTGTTTTAATCAAGTTTTGATGAAATCCAAATAACTCTAAAATATGTCTACATAGTTGTTAACACCATTTAGTTCTTCACGCAATTGAAACAAATATTCACAGCCCTTAGACTGACTATTTAACACTTTAGAGGGCGTTACGGAGCCTGAAAATTAGTATTCCCTTCTCAAAGGGTCCACATTATGCGCCGTAGAAAGTTTCGATAAATCCTCACACGGACCTCTAGGCATTCCTACCGACGGTTCGACGTATAACTTGGGTAGCTATACGAAAAGGTCGCATGCCTAATGTATTTAAATTAGTTTAAATTCCATTAGTTTTGGTGAACAGAGAACTCTACTCTCTACGTGCTTATTAGGACCTCAATGAAATGTTAATTTATTGGTAATATCCGAATAACTGTGATCTCAAGTTATTGCAGCGTTCACCTGTACAGGCTGTGACAAATGTTTTGAAATCACAATTAAATTATAGTCTACCATAATTATATGTAGCGAAATTGTCATTAAACTAATAAACGGTCGTTTATGGGTTTGGCGTAAACATAAATCATTTTCATATGGAACTGATGTGAAATGAAAATATTCCGCTGGTCGAGTTGTAAAAGTCCATAAACTATTACTGAAATATATTACGAATAAATGCCGCATTCGACTGCCGATATAAAAATAAAAGTTTTAATGCTTTACGGTAAGAATATTTTGTTATGATACCTACAGGTATCATAGTACTATGAGATGTGATTCAGCATGCCTTTAGAATAAGATTAGGTAGCCTGAAAGATTGAAGCGGGACTAACTGTCTAGAGGGCGCTGGACAAATTGAAGTCATATCACAAGCGGAGAATCTTTCAATTCGTATGAGTATGCCAAAAATGTATAGAAAAATTTGAAATGATAAAACTTGTTCTACGAATTAATTAAATAAGAATTCATCAAATGCAAATAAATCAAATGCAGGGCTTGAGTGACGCGCAATATGAGTTTATTTACAAAGTTTTCAGGCACCTGCCGAAGTCGCCGCATTCAGTTTTAAACAGATTATAAATTACATTTTAATATTAATAGGTAATTCCTATTTAATATTCATCGGTTTGTAAAGTTTTTATTGATGATCTAACTTTTGCCCGCGGTTTCACACGAGTGCATGCCGAAAAATATCTCACAGGAACGTACTACTGGGATTCAAAGTTCCCAGTGTGTTAATCCGGGTTATAAACTATCTGTGTGCCTAATGTCATCCAAATCCTTTTTTGCCCCACTCCGGAACATACATACAAACAAACGGACAATCATTCTTCATTGCTATTTTATTATATAATGTATAAATAATTTTAGGAATTAATAAGCGAGTTTACCTCAAAGAACGTCCCTTTCCAGGTACTTACAATTTTTTTTAATTTTTTTTTATTCAACATTGTAATAAGATATTAGAATAGAATAAAGGTGAATAGATTAGTCACCGATTCTTAAAACAAAAGCGTCACATTCCGTTTTGGTTTCTTTTAATTAATGTTTAATTAAAGTTCATTCTATCGCTTTTCTCTGAAATTCTTATAGAATGCAAAATTTCCGAGAATCAATATCTTATAGACCGGTTAATAAGCGAACGAAGACACCGTAAATCACATAAGACAACAGAAATTTAATATCGCCGGTAAAGATGTAATTTTACACTAAACTTTTGCAATAGATAGCTAACTTCGCCTCATTGGGACCTCAGTTTCAGATAGAGCGCTTATTGAGTACCACTTTCCACCTAAATCAATAGGCTTTGAGCGAACAATACCATTGAGTTGGTTACCGTTTGAATAGACACAACTTGTGTTTTTGTTTGAGGAGACTCTTCTGATATTAAACGTTATGTATACTATTCTAGCTTTCAGACATTTCAAATCAAACTCAACCACCAAATGCCAAGTTTTTATCAAATTATTAAAAAACAAATTAACATTTCATTTAGTCCGAATCCGAAATAAGAATTCTCAAAAAAGTTGATAAAGTTATTCATAATTCGTTCTTATTTCGTCATTTAATACAATTAAAACTCTTAAGTGGTTAAGCAGCGTTATAAATCATTGAGACGGATTCCTATTTAGGTGCGTACTCCGAAAAAGATGTGATTACGTTGACAGACATCGCGTTTGTTACTGTGATTAACGACCAAGTCGAAATGTTCTGTTTATTGCTTACCTTTACGCGCTTTTACCCTGTATGGCTGTATGGTTACAGCGGTGAAAGTTGGGACGACCGACGCACGCGGCCGAAAATCTGAACGGGAATGACTTGAAAAATGTATACCCATTTTTTGTGAGTGTTTTTTTATTTCGCATTTTATATCGTAAATACAGCAAAAATATATTTTGATTAAAATCATGAGTGTAGTTTAATTTTTGGCTGGGTTTATTACTTCGTTTTTGTGCAGATTTTTCTCAATATTAATCAAACTGATATGTATTGCTGTTGCTTATTTTTGATACAGTATTGCAGACTCTAACAGGCCAGACAAAGCTAGTGCAGACGATATGTAAAAACAACATTTTGAACTATATACAGTTTACCAATAAACAGATCAAATTTTGAACTGTTTGTGTTTTGAACTTCAAAACATAGCCTAGGTTACGAGCAAACAGAATTCTAGCAATAATTGAATGGTCACCAGATATTGTTCAAAAGTACTTGTCAACAATTTGAGAGATCGGAACTATCCAATGAATATCGTTACTGACTGTTTATGCGCCGCATTCTATATACGTTGTTCTGGCCGTCAGACCATCAGACCCCAAGGGTTTTCGACCGACTGTTGGCAAATTTGACACCAAAACTTGTCAGTTATATACAACAATAACTATAGATAAAAGTAACCAGAGACAAAGAATGATAGATGGTTGTTTTTATTTCAGGGTTGCGTTTTGAACACACCTAATTGATCGATTGTCTTCACCAAATCTTTAGAATGATGAATGGTGGCTAGCAACTTGAGAACTGGGGACATGTTGTTTTTATTAGTGTTAACAAAAAGAAAAGCTAAGTTTTGGCTGTTACTATTTTTGGCAATCCTTATAAAAGGCGTAGAAAATTCTTGCTTTAGATTTTACCAATATCAGCATTTCCATACAACGTGGCAATGCTGCCAGTCTCTTAGGTAGTAATGCGGATGAATTTTTTGATGCCCTATAATTATCCCCCCCCCCACCTTTTTATATTCTTGTACATATTATTATAATAATTTTAAGTCTTAGTTTTTAAATCATGTGTAAATAAATATCAAACTCGTTAAAGAGAAACGTGGGTACAATAAGTGTTCCGATAGTTAATTATATGCTTTATTTTATCTTAATTGACATAAGTATTACTTTAACATAACAATGTTGTAACTTTAACAAGAAAATAACGTACCAAGATTATATTACAATTAAAGAACGTAGACATCATCATTAAAATGGAGATAATATACATTTTTCCTCCACCTCTGTCAACGTTAACTATTTTATATTCTTGGAAAAAATTTAATGAACCAAAATTTTACCTACGCAAACAGACCTTACATATTGCCTTCATTATAATATGTGTATACCTAGGGACCTACTTACCAAATATACAGATACATAGTATATACAATAAATAAAATTAAAGTGTCTGTTTGTAATGTCAAAATAACAGTTTTTTACTAAATGCATAATTATGAAGGCATATACGGTACATGTAACATTTTATTTTATTTTTGTCTGTCTGTTGTTCCGACTAATGTCCGAAACGGCTGAACCGATTTTGACGGGACATATACATGTTTATATTAGAAAAAGAATTTGGGTCCACGCGGGCGAAGCCGCTAGTTTTAAGTAAAGTATAGCGGAGCAATGCTTTAAACTTACCTAATTTATTTACTGTGATCAAAAACCTCATTTATTTACCTGCAAATATTAGATAAAATGTTAATAAAGACACCTATTGAAGAAAAGTAATTAAAATTCAATGTGATTCGAATTTGAATAAAGACAAGTGCGTATTTCACGAAGATGCCCGATAAGATCACAACCCTTCAACCACCTCTGTTGCTAAGAAACAAAAAAACGAAAGGTGTTGTGGGACACCCGGTTGGAACGAAGTTTCTTTCGCTTTTGCACACTTGGCGAATAAGAGCTAGACCAAAATAAGTGTAACATTTTGACGGTCACTGACGACACTTTAGGTGTGCAGAGTACAACGCGCGATAAGGGAGGTCGTTTCAACAACATCACAGAAAACGATATTCGAGACATAAAAATGCATGCACACGATACGTGTCGAGTATGCTTTTTGTTTGCGGAATGTTCCGTTCATAACGATAGGATGGTTGTACACATTCTGCGTCCGCCTTCCAATATCGCGAGTATTGCGACCCAGTCCGGTCGGACCTCGGCAGCATTCGGAAATACCCGAGAAGTTATTCGTCCGTATAGCAGCTTCGTAAATAGCACAAGTGTTAGAGTAGTGTGGCAGACCGGCTGTTTGCAGGACTACGGAGTGCTTTGTAAATTACAGACGTGTTGGGTGACGTTTGTCTTGACCTTATGTGATAAATGGGTTACAATTTTAGTTATGAGATAATCAGTGTCTAACTTAACCTATAACAAAAGTGAATTATTTTATGTATTCGAACAAAATACTGAGAATTTAACATTACCACGAGGACCACCCATAAATAAAACTCACAGTTTCAGAAGTAGATTATGCGGCGTTAATTGCGATAACATGAGAGTCTAGACAAAATCATTCAGTAATTTCAAAACTCTCATAATAATAATCCTTGACGCACCAACAGCTCTCATTAACACACGAGTAATATCTGTTTCAAATCCCATTACGCTGGAGGCGACAAATATAATTTACAACTTGCGTAGCCATTAAAAATAAACTCATTACCCGCCTAACTAATTTACACAGGTGAATCTAAAGCTTGTTTCGTACATTTTATCTGGGGATTTTTGGTCTTAAACCTATTAAAAAGTTGCGTTCCCCGCGGGATTAATACTGACGGCGCCAGAGCAGTTTGTAAGCGCCACCCACAATTTTAGTTCCATCCAAGTCATTTTATGAGCGTTTTGTGTTTATATTGTTACTTTAAAATTTTATTTTGGAGATAATTTTCAACTTGGGAAGTGCTGTGCTTAAAATTAATTAGGTTGAGGCCTTGACGCCGGGACTTTATGTTTCTTGCGCGCTCAAGAATGCATGTCGCCGCGTAGCGAAATACTTGGGGAGATTCACGAAGCCGTTGGATTAAGATTTTCGAAACAGTTTATTCGATCCTCTGCTGCATCTTTTAATGAACTTGTGTTACATTTTTCAAATAAAAAACAAATAATTTGCGTTTTGAACCTAGGTAAACATTCAAAACACACCCTTAGTAATAAATTTCTATGATTTTCCTAATTAATTTTGCTGCGCAATAAATGAAAGTCATATTTTCTGTGGAAAATAATCATTTCGATCCATTAGCAGAAATTAATTTATTTACTTGCAGTCACATTCAGCGCCCACTAATTGATTACTGCTTCTGAATCAAATTAGTCGACGACGCACAGAATGCTGAGCTTCATAAAACATAATTTCGTTTGGGAAGGTTGGGATACTTTCAAAATTACTACACGTAAATAGCGGTGAATTTGATGTTCCAATATTTCCAATTCAACGCGTAAGTACCTAAGTCTCTGGAGGTGTGACCTCACGTCACATTAGCACAGTTTATGGCAGCTTTAACGACGAACACCTACAGCTCGTTAACCTCTATAATTCGGGAATACATTTTTTCATGACGTCACGCGAGCTCCCGCTATGTTCCCATATTAAGTGAAATTATTCTGAAGTCACCTTAATCTTTCTGACATACAGCTCAATTTACGATGGCAGCAATATCGATACGTTTTAAAATATTGGAACTTCCCGCTGTGGAAATAAATGACTGTGTGCAAACATTTTGAAGTATTTCACCAATTTATCAATTTTGTTTTCATCTTTTCATACCTGCGGTGATGTACTGACACTTTTATAGCCCCTACTTTATGTAGGACGTCATATTTGGAATGAAGACAAGGGAGATGAATATAACATATATAACGGGTCGGAAACAGAAAAAGTAGATAATCTTTGTGACAAATAGTTAGGACTATTCCCAGGGATCGTGAGATATGGATGTCATTAATTTGAAACAAACTATGGGTCCCCGAATGGATCAGCTTTGACGGACGTTACTTTGATAGATGTAGCAGTGGTTATAATGTTTAGAAATGTTTAAGGATTTGTTGGGTTGTGGTAAGGGATATAAAGGTATGCTATCTATCACTTTGATGTCATCCTTTTGTGTTCTTATATTATCCGTTGGTCCCTTTCACACATTTGAGACATGTACCCTGTTATTTCTAGGCAACGAAGGTAGATTAGTCCACTTAAACCCATCAGAGAATTCGGCTAATTGAGGCATAATATCAAATATTAAACCCGTCGTAATAATGATGATATTGGATATTCAGGCTCCCATTAATTGCGATAATTAACTCGCGCTTCTGAGATGTCCATGATATTTAGTGGGATTGGAATGAAAGCGGCATGTGTGCGGGATGGTGTGCTCGTGTCGCTGGTCGCAGCCGATCGTGTGGATAATTCGCTTCATAACGAGTTGGCGGCCATCCAACCTCCACTGGATACGGTTATGTTAAGCTACACGCAAATTATTAATTTTCGCAGAGTTTTTATCGCTTTTCGTATTGTTATTGTTTCTTAAGTTATCTCCAAAAAAGTTCAATGTCTGTTCTCTCTTCTACAATCGAATAAAAAATTCGTAGTAATTACATTTTCACTTAAATTGTATTAAAATTGGTTCCACATTGTGGTCTTGAGTTCTGTTACGAGGCACGTGACTATTTTTTATTTCTAGATTTATTTATTCCACCTTTAAAAGATCGACCACTTTAACATTAAAAGAAAAAAAAAACAGTGGCATTCCGGGAGTGCCGACAGAAGTGAAAACTTGAACAATTTTACTGTGCAGGATATAATGTATCACGCGTTGATGTCTTTTTATGGTCAAAAGCTGGTGTCGCGAAATCAATGGTTCAGTCCCATCTCAAAAATACCCAACGCGCCTAAAGAAGTTTTCACTTCAAAAAATGGAACCTTATGTGTTAAATTAAGTATTCATTTCGGTACAGTTTGTCTATACAATAGTATTTATTTCTTCTTCACAATAAACAGATAAAAGGCCTCCAAACTCCCAAAGATCTTTTCGTAAGCGACCTTTTTGGTGGAACTGTTTTTAGGGTTCCGTACTCAAAGGGTAAAACGGGACCCTATTACTAAGACTCCGCTGTCCGTCTGTCTGTCACCAGGCTGTATCTCATGAACCGTGATAGTTATATAGTTGAAATTTTCACATTTTCAGATGATGTATTTCTGTTGCCGTTATAACAACAAATACTAAAAAACAGAATAAAATTAATATTTAAGGGGGCTCCCATACAACAAATGTGAACTCTTCGTGGGCGAGTCCGACTCGCACTTGACCGGGTTTTTTTTTGCTTTCAATGGTCAACAAAAGTTTTGTTGCGCTGCGCTGAACAAAGTGTGTCCTGTGCCTAGTCGGTTCGAACGTGTCCCAACAAATTGGTGGGAGTTTAATTGAATGTAGGTACCTAGGTACAGCCAAACAAAGCGATAGGTGTACAGGCAGTTATCTTGCAACTATTTTAAAACAATGTTGTGATTATCTACTTGCCTTAGAGTGTGTTCAAGTGACGTAAACTTAAAAAGTCACTAATATTATAAGTATAACTATTATAAGTGTAATGGAAAGATGAATATATTTTTGCTTGTATAGGTAACTGAAGCTCTTGGCTCTTGTGATACAGGAACTCCTAGTATAAGAGTCAGGGCTACACAAACATTTTTGGCTTGAAGTGAATATAAATAAATAATAAACATTAAGTATGCTCACACATGCTCATATAAAGCATGCTTAAAAATCTAAACAAAAGCCCCTTCTCAAACAGAGAAGGCACGATCATTGATCACCACGCTTGCTCGAGACAGGTTGGCAATTTCAGACATATTAACAGTAAGTCCAGGTTACCTCACTATGATTTTCCTATACCGATGTTAGTAATGTCCAATATAAACTCAGAAAGTCCTAAGTAGCGATTGCTTAATAATAATGTAATGCTTTCGTGATAGTAATGAGCATGTGTGTCGTATCGGTGACTTAACTCTTTTGTCGATTGTACCCAGTAGGAAAAGTCGGGCAGACGCGAATGTTGCACTATTGCAGCAGATTAGTTTGGGCACCTAACTATTGCTTTTGCCCTGAATTCTGCTCGTCTAGTGTTTTAGTTTACGTACTCGAACGTTCGAATAGCCAGTTTAATGATTAAGCGCTGAATCTAAAACTACTTAGTTTATTTACAAGAGAATGGAAGTAACTTTTCGTTATAGAATATTAGCTGCGCCTCGCGGTTTCGCCCGCATAAGTCTCGATCTCGTGGGATTATCGGGATAAAAAGTATCCTAAGTCCTAATCCAGGTGATGGTCTACCCATGTGCCATATTTCCTTAAAATCTGTTCAGCCGTTTTAGCGTGAAAGCTTAACAAACAAACAAACTCACTTTTGCATTTAAAATGATAGTTAGGATTGCTTTCGAAATAGAAATTGTGAGTTAGTTGCTTAAGTGGATTTACGACATGTCTACGTGTAGGCAACTATTTGGATGATATTAAATCGCAGCATTTTCACACATTCATACGAATCAAATTAAAGTGAAATTTAAGGTCTCTGTCCGATCTCTTTGCTTTTATATTTCGCTTCAATAGAAATTTTCACGACAACCCGTCATGTGTTCACAATACACATAGGTAGGTATATCAGCCAGCTTTTGCTTTGTCCTGATGGCCCAGTGATTAAGGCCTCGCCTTTCATGCACGAGGTTGTGGGTTCAAATCCGGGCAAGTCCCAACGTGACTTTTTCAATTCATATGTACTTTCTGAGTTTATCTTGGACATTACTGTCATCGGTGAAGGAAAAGCATCGTGAGGAGACCTGGACCTATAGTTAATATAAGTCTGAAATCGCGAACCCATCTTGAGCAAGCGTGGTGATCAATGCTCGTGCCTTCTCGGTATGAGAAGAGGCCTTTGCAGAGGGACAATAATAGGCTGGAAGTATTATTATGCTTCAAAATTTCGTGTACTTATGCTTTAAGCCTTCATGTATCAAAACAATAAGTATATTGGTGACGTGATTAGCTATAACAACTTTGTTCCCAACTCGAGATAGTACCTCATATCAGAATTAATTTGAAACTGTATTGTTATACTCATTGCTAGTTTTAGTTGTAAGTTTATCCACAGATTATTAAGTATTGTCAATGCCCATATATTATTAATTCTTATATAAAATTGTAGACAGTAGATTATAACCCTTCAACACAAACGAAAACTAAATATTCCATCGCAACTCTTAACGCAAGATCACTGTCGAACGAAGTTAGAATAATTGAGCTTGAAAACGCACTATCAACTATAAAATGGGATGTTCTAGGTATTTCAGAGGTACGACGTCAAGGCTACATAATAGAAGACAGTGGTGCATATTTGTTTTACAATTATGGCAAATCAAAAGGCGTGAAAGGAGAGGGCTATCTCGTCAAAAAATCAACACTTTATTGGATTATCGGAAAGACCCTTCTTCACATAAAAATACAAGACAAATCATAAAAAGTAATCCAAGTATATGCACCCACAGAGAGCGCTGACGAATCGAAATAGAACAATTCTACGACTGTCTTAAACAGGTGATGGAAAGAAGCACGAAAAATATCATACTAATGGGCGACCTAAATGCAAAAGTTGGAAAACCACGTCCAGATGAAAACCTTATAACGGCTGAATTTGGTTATGGTAACAGAAATCTGAAGATAATTAACACTTTATTCAAAATGTCGCCAAAATTGAGATGGACATGGAATTCGCCATATGGTATAACCAAAAATGAAATAGACTACATTACCGAAAATCTCCCAGATCATTCATAGAGAATATAAATGTGGTAAGCAATTTCAAGCTCTCTAGTGACCACCGGTTATTTAGAACCACCTTTAATTTTGATAAATCAGCAAATAACCGGAAGAATTTCAACAACAAACAGCAAAATCAAATCGACCTCGAAAGATTGAAAAGCTCAATTTCACACCGTAAGCTGCCAAGATTTTAATGAATCAATATAGGCTCAGTACAACATTTTAGAAAATTTATTATTACATTGTGCAAAATAATCAACTGTATCAACCAAGACAATAAGTCACCAAGCCATTATAACAGAAGAGATAACAGAAGTTATAAACCAAATATATTTACTGAAAAATAAAGAAAATAAATCAAGAATAGAAAATATTTTTTTAAGCCAATGTTACAGAACTATAAATAAATAAAAAATGCAACATCAGAACTCACAGACTAAATACAATATAAAAATACATACAGAAACCTGGAGAAGTCAAAAAAGCGTTAAAAAAATGGAAAAATACGAGATATCTCATGAACCAACTACAAAATTCATCAGGAATCAAAGTTATAAATAGGCAAGATCTGCATAAAGTAGCTACTCAATTCTACAAAAACATTTACTCTAAGATAAACTCAAATAGCGAGATGAATGTCTCAGAACACACACCAGATAACGACCCTGTTCCACCATTTAACGAAAATGAGATAGAGTTCTTAATAAGAAAATTAAAACAGAAAAGAGCCCAGACGGCATAACAAACGACATGTTACTAGCAGGAAAAAACAAACTGGTCACGCCGCTAACTAAACTATTCAACAGTATTATGAAGAAGAAGGAACTACCTAACCAGTGGACATGTTCCGATATTATACTGTTGTATAAAAGGCGATCCTACTTTGATAAATTACAGACCTATAAGCCTAATGTCATGTCTTTATAAAGTGTTTTCTTCAACATTGCTGAGACGAATAACTAGAGTGATCGATAAAAGCCAAGCCGTGGAGCAAGCAGAATTCTTGAGTAGCCGATCTACGGTAGACCATCCACACATTAAAATTAATCATTGAAAAGTACAACGAATACAACAGGCTACTGTACATTGGCTTTATCGAATACTCAAAAGCGTTCGACTCAATCTCCCATAGCTCTATATGGAGAGCATTAGATGAGCAAGGACTTTATCCAGAGTAAACCAGCATAATAAAGGAGATATATAGAAATAGCAAAGCCTTCTGGCTTTACGCTAAACTGGGCAGTACCAGACCTACTTTTGAGATAGAGCAGGGTGTGAGACACGGAGATCCACTATCAACAAAAAAAAAAAAATTATAGCTGTTCTAGAACAAATATTTCGTTCGTTGACCTGGAACGACATGGGTCTGAATATATATGGAAAATACCACCCCATTTGCGATTTGCTGACGATCTTGTACTGCTTTCCGAAGACCCAAACAAGTTACAATATATGCTAGAGACACTCAATGAAGAAAGCAAAAAAGTGGGGCTTGAGGTGAACCAGCGTAAAACTAAAGTTATTACGAACTGCACAGACACAACAATAACGCTTGTGACTGATATACAAAATAGTGCCATCTGTTGGCGAGAGGTGGAAGACTTTATAGATCGAGTCCCAGTAGCTGTCGTCCGTCATTTCTAGAGGGCGTCAGCATTTATGAATCAATAATAGTAAATACTTCTTGCGCCACTCTCTTCCAGAGGTAGGATTTATGAATGGGCTATTGTGTATTTATCAATGAATATTAAAGTTGTCGCTCCTCGACGCTAGGGAAAGCACTGTAAGTCATGTTAGAATAATCTCGAAGTTTCTAGAAACGGAAGTTGATTCAAATGCAAACTCTTTTCGTCCACTTTCCTTTGATGTGTACACAGTTCGCTTCCAGACGTTACAAGGATCAAACGTTTCGTATTTTTTGTTATAAGCGCGTATTGTGAAAGTTGGTCTGTAATTGAAGCCCTGTTTGCCTGCCTGAATCAGTGTATTTTTTAGTTCATAGATTATACCTGTGGAAAAATACAACAATAAATCTGGTTGTAGTGCACCTCGTGTTTCATTGCAATCAGAAGTCCTCAACAAAGACTACACAAAGTTGGAAATACTGGGCAATGAAAGAAATCTTCAAGAGTACAGTTCCTGTTAGCTTATAGACAAAAGCTATGGAGATCTGCCTGATTCTGTGTCTAACATATGCCTGCCAAACATGGCCTTTAGCAAAGAAAAATCTACAAAAATTAAGAGTTTGCCAAAGAGCAGGAGAAAGAAGTTATATGGGCCATAAACTAATAGGTAAAGTCACAAACAGCTCAATACGAAAAGAAAACAAGGCTATAGACGTAATCAAACAAACACTAACACTAAAATGGAAATGGGCTGGACATATACAGAGAATTAGTGATGGCAGATAAACCCAAACCATAACAAACTGGTATCCTATCAACAAAAATCAAAGACGGGGTAGACATACGAAGCTTAATAGGAAAATCTTGGAGCAGACTAGCTAGAGATGAACAAGATGGAGACAGATGGAGAAGGCTTTTACCGCACTGCGGTCCTTATAATGAAACAACAAAGTAAAAAAAAAATACTAACTATTTAGTTATAAATTTATGTACTCACAATAATAATTGCATCATTTCATGGATAATTTATTCAATTATTTATTTTTGACATTTTTCTTCACATTTAAACTAAAATTATTCAAATTTAGATTTAATTAGTTCTCTACTGTACTAACTGTGATATTATATTCGTATTAAGTAAACAATGCCAATGCCCAACAGCTCGCCACATGCTGCCCTGCGTGTTTTTGTGTCTCTCTTGGTCCGGCTCCTCATCCCAGACCTGTTCCGGCAAAGTAAACTCTACCGGCACAGACCTAGAGTTCGGAGCGCGCAAGCCCCACTACGACGTCAACGTAGAGATACGGCAGTGGGGTTATTATTATTATTTTTAAATGTCTTTGACATATGTCGGGACCCCGGGGTTTCGAACTTTTGGAAGGCGTATGAGAGGCCGAAGTCAACTCGCAGAGGCCCCTTAGATTTTTTTAAGTTTTGAGGCCCCAACCGACGATTATCTCTGTTCGCACTACGCAAGGGTACCCAAGGACAACCCCCGGTTGGTGTTGGACTATTGCAGGATATGGAAACAAGGATATTGGACTATGGGTTTGGATGGCTAAAGTGGACTGGTTACCTGGAACTATGGAAGGAATATGGCCCCTGCCTGATCAATGTTTGTATGTACACGGATAAAAAGGAAGGAGGTGACTTGCACACTCAATAATAGGCCCCCGAAAACGGTCGCTAACACAGAGTGTAGAAGCGACAAGGGGGCAACATGTCTTGAGGTGCTTATGAGAAGTGGAGAGGTATTCCACGGCTATCAGGACCATTCCGGAATAGTTTCTTCCTCCGAGCACGTTAGCTCTTGCGAATCTCCACTCAAGCCGGCCAATAAAGGCAAGAAAGAGGTGGGAGCTCTGTTCGTTGTTAGTGCTCACTCCAGCCGGCCAATAAAGTAGGCCAAAGGTGAGTAACAAGACTTCTCCCGGGACATAGGGTCCGTGGGGTCGCTACTGCCCAACAGCTCAGCACATACTAGGGTTTCTGTATCTCTCTTAGTCTGGCTCCTCATCCTAGACCTGTTCCAGCAAATTAAACTCTATCGGCACAGACGTAGAGTTCGGAGCGCGCAAGCCTCACCACGACGTCAACGTAGAGATACGTCGGTGGGCTTAATATTATTATTATATAAAATTGTAGTACATACTACTTATGATGAAATTCAAAACGTTTTGTCAAAGAAACATTCTGAAGTTTCTTTAAAAGTGTTAACCTCCACTTTAAGTTTTATACAGCAGCGGCAAAGAGTGATAGTTTTTACAAGAGATCAGTTCGAAAGTGTGTTCTCAAACTCAGTGACATCAGTGACTAACATGTTTAAAATTTGAAGCTGAAAAGAATCGTGTTATATTAACCTTCCGCGACTGCTAGCCAAGAACAGAACTGGACAAAAACATAAGCAGTACAACACCAATGAGCCAAAATGTTCAGCGCAATAAACGATTAAAAATATTGGGCAGTAATTTTGTAGCGTATGTCCATTGTCCAGTTCGCAACCAGGCTGGCATCTGGCAATAAGCCAAGCTGTTTCCCTGCAAGGCACAGTAGCATCTGGACACACCATAGTTATATGCCTGTGTCGACTGACATTAGAAATGAATGACTATGTGCGTAAGTACATAGTATTTGACCATTGTGATAATTAATATACTCTTTATTTAATGTGCTGCGTCCAAAAATATGAAAGTTAAGTGTCACTTTTGCAACATTCAGAAAAAATCATGAAGACCATTAAAAACCGTATGAAATAATTGCACCAATCTTTTAAAATTTGTTAATTGTAAAACTCATTTTAAATAATTTGAACGATTTTAATAATCGTTTCAGATTGTTTTACAAGTTTTAAAACTAAACTAATTGAAATCTTTTACTTTGTATTTTAATATTTTAAGACCATTGAGAAATCATTGGAACTTGTGCGAAATGCATATTAAATTAATGAAAGAATTTTTATTTTGAATAAGTTTGAATACTTAGTTTTAAAAATCTGAGTTTGCAGTGAAAATAATAAAACCGGCCTAGAGCGAGCCCTCGAACACGAAGGGTTCCGCACCACCGTACAATATTCAGCAAATAAATGAAAAGAGTCCGTTTAATTTTTAACTTTATTTAATTTTTATTATTTTTTGTTATAGCCGTAATAGAAATACACAATCTGTGAAAATTTCAACTGTCTACCTATTACCGTTCATGAGATACAGCCTACTGACAGATAGACGGATGGACAGACGGACAGATGGACGGACAGATAGCTTGAAGGCTTAGTAAGAGAGTACCGTTTGGCACCCTTCGGGTACAGAACCCTAAAACTTGACTTTGATTGACTTTTTAAATTGGAGATTTGCAAAGATATTTTATGACGTGATGGTACAGGTTGAGAAAATCTTTGCGAATGATTAGATTAGAAAAAAAGGTTAATAATTTTTACATCTGTTATATAAACACCTGGGAGGTTATTATGTAACTTGAAAAAAAAAAAAATTACGGGCTGTAACTTAATTTTTTGGCGGTCGGTAAATTAGTGGTTAAAATTGGTTGGTTATTTCATCCTACAATATCAACACAAAAATGTTCAAGTAGTGTATAAATGAGTGGACAGTAAAAATGTTTGCACGACCGTGCTGAATTGGTCACAAGAACTAAGCCAGGGCACCCCGATCAAATGGGTTACATTAGGTTAGAATTGTGACAATACTGCGCGCGAGCCGAGCGAGCGAAGCTAGCGGTGCCGGGGCAGCGGCTGGCGAGCGCTACTTCCAAGTAGGGAAGGTACGTATTTACGCGACCAGGTTTTTACACCAGGTATTTGCTTCCAAGTACGTACACCAGGTACCGCCCCGAAATACTTGCAAGGCTTCAAAGTATTTTATACGGCTACTCGGACTCGCTCCGTCGGGGCTCGACGCTCGGTGTTTACAAACTTCATAGTCTACGTAGGTACTCAATCCAATCAGATCTTCAATAAGTCCATAACCGCGGTAGTTTTCGCAAATGCGATCATGCTCCTTATCTGTAAGAATCTACGGAACAGTTTCGTATGCAAGTATTTCTAAATGGTTTGTCTTTGCAAGTATTTATTTGTAAACGCAATTTTGCTTCTTATTAATAAGAAGTCACGGTTCAATTTTCCATGCAAGTATTTTTTATTCCAACAGGGCTTGGATGGTAATAAAAGTAAAAACTAGGTATTTATTTGTAAACGCGATTGTGCTCCTTACTTATACGAAGTTACGGGTCAATTTCCTATGCAGATAGAAAATACTTGAAAGTATCCCGAGCCCTGGTTTTAGGACCTGGTTTCTGAAGGTAGACGCACTTGGAAGCCCTGGTACTCGATTTTCAAGTACGACCCATGTCTACTTCCAAGGTAGGTTTGTTACCAACTAATTCCGATTTGTTAACTGTCCACACGTAACTGGCCGTTCAGTCATCTTACTGTTTAATTATTTATTTAATTACCCATTTAAATATTAGGTATGATTAATTTCTATGTAGTTACTGCTCAGTTTTTACTGACGAACTTGTTGATAAACAAGCATTTTGTAATTTATTATTTATCTAAACTACAATAAATAACTGCCGGTTTAAATCAGTGTCTTAGAAATATAATAGGTAGGTACACATAGCTATATAATTAAAGTATTCAGAATCAGGAAATGAACGAAAAATCTGATTTGATGAAACAAAAACTTGAAATGTAATTTGTACTACGTCACTGACCATGTTGTAAGAATTCTTCTTTTGTCTAAATAAATGATCGCCGAGGCTTAATTAGACTTGGTAGCGGCTGAAGTAATTATCTCCGTAACACAATATTATATTATTTTCTCGACCTTAACAAAAACATTTTTGGTACTAATAAATCATCATTTAGGAGGCTTAAGAGAAAAGCGATTTAGACAAACTAATGTAACGAAATGATAGTGGTGAAAATCTACACCGACTGAATTTATTGCGTCTAACTATGTAGTCCTAGTGGAGAATGGACCGTTATTCCCTAAAACGGTTTTTCTTCGAACCATTTTTACTCAAGATTAAAGTACCCGAAATATCCCCGCAGTTCATGAAATTGAGCAATAACTTTAGGGTATGATAGAGTTTTAGGCGTGGTACGAATTGATATGACTGCGTTACTGCGTAAACACAGAAAATAGTTTGAAGAAAAGTAGACCAATCAGCTTCACCCAGTACTTTTTACTTGCGTAACAAACCAAGAATATTTACATAACACAGATTTGGTATAAAAAAACACCCTAAAAACAGTTACGTAATATTACTTACTATTTATACAGTTTGCCTTTTTATATTTCTAGTATTTCGTCTTCAGCTCTTTAACATAATTTGCCTATTGTTACTTGTCAAGTCGAGTCTAAGAATGAAGGTTGTACCAGAGACATTGCTCCGAATTCTTAAAATATCTACATTAAAAATGATAGCATTGTTATTCACGGCTGAGGTAAACTAAAAATGGTTATTGCGGACTATTGTTATAAAGGATTATCACACAACACAAAAAGGAATCTAATTTTACACGAGTCTGTAAATGATTTATACAAAAACAACATACCATAATTTTACGCCTATATCTCCCGAAGGGCTCGGGTACTAGTATTATATCTGTGGCTCGGGGTATAGTGCCCACGTTTCCACAGTTATGTTTAATAGTCTATGATACCTTAAATTGCTCAGCATGATCCTCCGTTATATAGAATATACTGCAGCATTAATTTTAAAATAAATATAGGCTAATGTTGAGGATTAATGTTAAGTATTATGTTTGACGGTAAAATGATTCCATAAAAAATTTGCCGACAATTTTTTTTTAATGTAGCTTCCAAATAATAAACCCCTAGTATTTAAAAAAAAAACTTCAAATTAAATCATTAAACTTTGCATAATAATTGAATTAAATAAAAAGTATAAATCAGATAATATGTTTAAAAAAAAAAACATAATCTTCACCGTAAACTCTCGGCGCTGAGCCTAGAGCGTTGAAAATTAAACAGTGCATTTTTATTTAGGGATTCGTTTAGGTGTCACTTAGTTTCGGTGAAACGGGCATAAGTCTCATAGAATAGGGAGCGACCGTATTGTCATTAATCGTTCACAACCTTAGACTCGCTGCTACCGAGTAATTCCTAAAAGAGGAACCCAATTTAAGCTTTGCTCGAGCTGGGAATCCAGGACCTTACAATCAGCAGTCCCGCAAAATGTCATGCTTTAGTTATTTTAGGATTTTGGGAACAAAAAAAATCTATGACCAATTCTTTTGAGTATTAATAAAAACACCTTCAATACTAGTTTACATTCCACCACTGAAGTAGGTGTAATATTTTATTAGTAAGAGAGTAAATTAACGGCAGGTGGCGGGCGAGTCGTAGTTAATCCGGAATTTGTAGGAATAAGTAACGCTAACTGGCGCCGATCCAACGCGGGGAATATTGGGTAACTGCTCGGAATATTGGGACCGCTTCATCACTATGACTTGTGTATACCTACGTACTTGAACGTATAACCGAATTAAGTTATAACTTTGTGCTGTTGTTTGTACGGTGAACATCGACGTATTGGTTTTTTCATTTAAGAAAACCGGTGGTGGAAAGTGCTCTCTTTGGGAAAGGTTACAAGTCAGGGTTAATCTTAGTATTTTCGCATGAGAAACATATTATAAAATGCATGTTTATTGTCTTCTATAAAATCCAGCCATTCCCATCTTTGATGTCCTCCCTCCGGTGACGCCCTAAGCCAAGGCTCGTACCCCACAGGGGGTGCCCTTAGCGAGCGTTCATCTAGCTTTTTAGCTTCGTTTGTATGCCCCTGGCTGGAGGCTTTGAGTGTAGCAGCTTAAGGCAACCATATGATTGACCGGTTAAATAGTCATGACCTCAGAGGCCAGCTACGAGACGCCCTAGAGAAAAAAATAAAAAAACTTCTATAAAATGGTCTTGTAGACGTTATTTATAATATTTATGAAAAATAATTGCAAGAATGCATTAACATAATTACACATTCTTCATGCATTAATGGAGTTCATTCAGTTAATTTTATTTAGATTTGATTCAAAACACTCTAAATAATAACAATAAAACCGTTAATCGAACGATTTATTTCACAAACACTCCTCTTTGATGACCGCTGAAGCACGCGATGCGTATAAACGTAATCAAAATCATTCAATTAAATGCAATTAATGCTGATAAGTGCGTTCGACCTAATTGGATTAGATTTCGATTTCAATTAAGTATATTATCTTGGGATTTGAGTATCATACCCAGTGGCTCAGGGATTACCTATAATGTTAAAAAATTGTAGGTTAGGTTTTTCGTTCCGTTCTCCGGGATTCGTATTTATTAGGTAAGTTAGATATTAAATTAAAGTTATCCGTCTGCGCTCAGCGCTCGGTGTGGCAACACGCCATGTTGGACTTCGCGGCAAGTCAATCGTCATCCTGAGGATGAAACACTCGTTGAGGGGTGAAACACGTGTCGATTTCTTTCAGGGTTTTTTTAAGACTCTTTAGAAATAGCTAAGCGGAACAGGTTACTGTATTTATATCCACTTCTATTTTATTTTAGATATTATCTTTTAAAAGCTTTATAACATAAGTTTAAATAAACACTGGTCTTATATTCCAATGTATCTTCATTATTAACGTAATAAAGGAGAAACAATTTGACTCCAAGAGTTGCAAATCTTTATTCTATAGAAAGATAAAGTTGGCGTGACACAATTGAACCGTTTTTCTGCACAGTTCAACCAATATTCCTTGAAAAGCTTTTGTTTGAGGAAAACTTAGCAGACGCATTGTCTGCTCGTTGCATTTAAAATATACGGAACAAGATATTGAGAGAAATGCCTGGCAAGAAGTGTACAGATGTTTACATGGTCTGAGAAATCTAAACACAATTTTGACTTATTCTTGTAGGTGTTGAGGGACAAGGGGATGGACTTTATAAAACGCTTTCTTAAACTTACCTAGTTCACCTATAAAGCCATCCTATTAATGACATATTATCGCCATTCTTATCAAAATCTGAGCATTGATAACATGAGTCTATTCTGCGGCCTCTGTGTGGCTGTTTATATATTGGTATCAAAAATTATTGAAAAAAAAAACAGACATTCCCACAAACCGTATTTTACTATCCCTTTTTTCCTTTTTTGTTGCTGCTGTACCGCGCAATAGTATTTTTAAATAAATAAACGCAATAACTAATAGGCGGTAGTGGTTCACTTGCTCCATGTCTGGCCAGGCGCCAGACATAATGGGCCGACGTGGCCCGACGTGGCTGTTTGGCCGCGATTATTTCAACTAGATAAATTTTACGCTCCTTAAACGTAAGGACGTGCAAAGTGGACGGCTTGTTGGGATTGTCTTGAGATGTTTGCTTACGTAAGTACTTAGCGATATGCATTACCGGAGTAGGTAATTAACACCGTGGTGAAATTGTTTGGGTGAAAGCCTGGGGCGTTTGTGTGATGGAATTAATTCTATTCTATACCTACGACATGTCTTTCGATTGAAAACTTCAATGTGATTAAGTTACTTTGTCAATCAAGGAACGATATTGCATCTTCATGAAAACCGCAAAAAATACTGTTCAAGAAAGTAGGAACAAATCGGTGTACAGTTGATTCGAGAATAAAGCTATCGACTCGACTTTTGTCACCTTTCCTAACACCTTATCTCCCATTTCCCAACGAACGAACTGTAACCGCTATCAGTGCTGACCTTTCGATTATATTATCGTTTCACAAAATTCAGATTAGGATCACGCGCCTCCTCTTTGGTAACAGAACATTCGGTGTCCTTAATACCGTTGGTAAATGTCGGCTGGCTGTTTGCCAAACACCCCGATAATTTACCATCGATGTGCTGCATGCAAATTTCAGTCTAATCTTTATTTTTCATTTAAAATTCGACCCATTCACTCTTTGCCGAGGATTAAAATATGTGGGTGAGATTTTTGCAGATTGAGTTTGGTCGATGTGGCTTGTTTTTAATTGCTAATATGATTGAAGTGGCTTTTTTATCAGGTTTTATGAGTTTATTTCTGGTTGAATATTTTGCCTGTTTTTTTATATAAAAGTACCTGGGCGACCGAGTTCTGCTCGAGTGAAAATAGAGAAAACGATTTTTTTTAGATATGAGATCTAGCTAGATCGATTTTTCGCCTCCGTAAACCCCACTATTGCAACTTTCGTCGAAATCGTTAAAGCCGTCTTCGAGAATCCTGATTACAAATATATATATATATATATAAATATTGCTCATTTAATAATGTAGGATACCTACATTAAAAGTCCAATTTTCAGGAAGGTATTAGCAATAATAATAGGTTAATTAGGCGCCAGCATAATTGCATGAATCGGACGTGGATACGTTTCTGTGATTTTACCTCTTTGGCAAAGCAAGCATAGTTTCATAAGACTACGTATCTCTTTTCATCAGTAACTAGTGCTTACATTAAATGAAATAGGTTTACATTAGAGTCAAAAGAAACGCCATAAAATAAGCAAGCTGTGACCGTGCAAATATTACGTCAAACTCATACGACGTTCTTCGTTTCTCTAAAACTGTCATGGCGTAATATACTTCACTTCCCCAGTATTCGTGGAAGCGCAATTTCATTAGTCGCAAAGAGCTCCATCGCGGGGCGACAACCATGAAGTTGTCATTCATTAGTGTGAAGTTATGTGACCCAGGTTCCGTGACAGACTCTATCTACATCGAATCGAGTTACCCTTTGAGATCAGCCCGATATTATTCGTAAGGGACGTACCCTCCCGCCTTCATTAATTTATACTTGTCCATGTTCGACTCACGATTATACTTGCAAGTTATTTATTAGTTAATAATATCTTTCAGTTAGTTGAATAAACTCTGAGTACATTTATCATCATTAGCAGATACCTTATACAGATCGATCGTAGATGAAACTTTCTTAGTGTGTTTCCATAATCGACACGATGGATTCTGGCCAAATTTTCGCATAATTCAGTAAAGAAAACGGAAAGACTGGTGAAAAAGATGGTACACCACACGATAGAAGTGAAAACTAAGGACTGGAGTCGAGTATACGCGATTCAGCGTCACCGACCCGAGCATGACGGTTCAGTTTTGTTCACAGTGCAGAAAGAGCGCAAAGTGTGCCTAAATTAAGTTTTCACTTCAATAAAACGGTCAGAGACTTCATTTTCATGATATCTACTTACTAATGAAAATTCTACAGACAAATGCTTTATACAAAATGATGTAAGTATTATTAAAATGCACGCAAGCATGTCGTTACGGTCTGAACTCACACGTACGCTGCTGAGGAACGTACGACAATATTAATAGTTTTAAGGAGCGCTGTCATTGCGGCGTGGTGGCAAATTAGTTTGCAAAGTCTTCATTCATTAGTACGAAGTTGTGTGGTTTAACTTTGACGGGAGTGTTCTGTATGAGCCGAGTTGTACAAATTGTAATGTATTACGGGTTTAGACGTCGGAGAGTGAAAGCTGTGACGTGGCGCTCTGTAATTGTTTGTAGTTACGTTATTACGCTTCACCTTACCCGACACGTTTGTTAGTTAAACGACTTCACTTAGACCATTTAGACCATCAGATTTTCCATAATGTAATAATAAGGAATAATGGGTGTACGTGACCGAAGTTTTATGAATTTATTAAGCATTCAGTACAATTGGTGTTTATGCGAATTGAGTCACGACTTTTCAAGGAATCTACTTGTTATTTCTTGAGCTAAATATCATTTTCTGAGCCTATTATTATTAAGCTTGTTTGACAAACTAGAAAGGTTAATTACTGTTACTAAGAAATGTTACAGCCTATAGTCTATTCTAATTTATAGGATTAGCACTCTGACTATCATTTTAATCTATTCTACTAACTGGGTTTTATTTTTCCTTCGTAACACGCTTTTTTAAGAGCTATTCTTAGCTGACACGACAAAACCAATTAGATATTTTGGGACATACAGATATCACAATAGTTTCATATATATGTATTATTCATTCGTACAACAACCATGATCTTTAACTGTAATTTGAAAGCTGAAAAGATCATACAACAAATAATTATTATGAAATGTTAGGAAGAAGGGAGACACATAACATAAAAACATAACATCACGCCTGTAATCCCCGAAGGTTTAGGCAGAGGTGTACCTATAGTACACCCACATTTCGCCAGTTATGTTTAAGTCCCATGTAATAGGGGGCGAGTCTATTGCCAACAACCAAGAAGGGAGGTAATGCATATTTAGACTTTAATGTTCCCACTGCTGGGAAACACGCCTCCTCTCGGTGAGAGGGAGTGGACCGTAATCCACCACGCGGGGCCAGTGCGGGTTCAAAGATGTCACATGTCTTCGAATGTTTGGTTCTCGGACATGGCGGTTTCCTCACGATGTTTTCCTTTACCATTTTGAGTGCAGCGGTGATGAAATATTTTTTTCTAAATTATTTCATCAAGTAAACCGCCATACAATTCAATTATTTATTCAAGGTATTGTCAGTATCGGTAAGAAGGTATAAATCTTGTGCTTACAAAGACACAAATGATCTCTTCGCGATGAATGATTGAAGTAATCGGTACATTCGTGACGAGCTTAATTTTTCCACCAGAAGGTTAAAGGTATTACTGTTGTATCAGTCATAAATGCAGTCAGAATGACCAAACTTAAGTGGCAGTGGGCAGAGTACATTACTCGCAGAACAGATGGGCCGAAAGGTTCAAGAGTCGCGCCCGCGTACCGAAAGACGTAGCGTTGGAAGGCCTCGCACAAGTTGGACCGATGATTTGGAGAAGGCCGCAGGAATCCACTGAGTGCGAGAAGCACAGAACCGGTCGAAGTGGCGGTGCTTGGGGGAGGCCTATGTCCATCAATGGATATCTTTCGGGCTGAAATGATGCTGATGATGATTAGTAATTAATGTTATCTATTCAAAATTTTCTTTGAATTAAGAATTAAGATAGAAAAGGTTAAGCCTAAAACGGTTCCAAATGATTTAAAACATGCAAAATGAACGCAAATTAACGGAATTTTCCGAAGGTTTCAATAAAACAGGGCAATTTCCATGAAAGTATCCTTTTAATTTATTCGGAGTTCAATATATACCTTGGTACGGCGGGAAACCCACGCTCTCTGATGTCGTCCATTTGCATAGGAATCTAATAAATTGAGTGTAAAAATATAATGGAAGCGTTTGAAAACGACTGATTTACGGGAAATTAACTGTTGGGTACATTACAATTAAGTACTCTTACGAGTATTAGGTATTGGTTACATATTATGTGTGAACTTTTAATTAAGGATTATTGTATTTTAATTAATGTACAAAGCTTTTTGTAGATACATTGTAATTAATTTGCTATCGTAGTTGAATGTTCCATGTTTTATTATACTACTCCAATTTATATAAATTCGTTTATTTGAATGCCGTAAGGTAAAATGTGCTGGTGCTATTATTATTAAAAATATCATCTTATTTGTATACCTACAAGCAAATAAATGTTTTCTATTCTTTCTTTCTAGTGGTCCATGATAGTTTCCAGTACGTGGAAATTATTTCGAAATCTCACAATATGTTTGAAAATGAACTTTGGGGAAATAAGGTTTTTTGTCAATAACTTTGTTTTTCCTTGAAATGCTTTCATTACATTCCAAACAGCCTTTGAAAATATACAAATACCTTATATTATTATAACACTGGAGAAGCCATAAGCGTAATATTCCGTACAAAAAAGTCTGTCACTATTGGCAGGGGACGCGGTAGCTTCTACGAAAAAGAACAATAACTATTTTATTTTTTTGAGCCCGGAAAGAGAAGTCTTCTACCATCAATATTTTTTATCGATATCGATAATTTTTGGAATATTGCTAATAACAAAAAACTTAAATTTTAATAATTACAACTACTAAATAAAAGTAATAATAAAATTATGGTAAAGTAACAACAATTAATTTATTTAAAAAATCAGTAGGTACATAACAACTACTGATTTTTTAAATGAATGAATTTGGAGTAAATATGGCGTATAAATTTTTGAGGGTTCCTTTTTTGTTATGTACGCAACTGCCATCTTGTATTTACATTTTGACCTCATTATCGACACCCTTGAAAACTATGGAAATAACACCCATGACGAAAAATGTGAACATTTTTGACCAAATTCACACTTTCTCTCTCTCTCTCTATCGAATTAGAAGAAGACAGTTGGAAGTATGAATGCTTTTTCACGTGACGATTTCTGTCAGTTTACTCCTGCCGCAAGCCGCGTTAACGAACTTCGTTCCAAAAACCATTCTTTTTAAACAAAAAAAAAAAAAACTAATTCGTCATAAGAAATTATCGAGATGTCAATGTTGGGGTCATGCATTTTCATTGTCATGTAGTCTCGGTATAATTTTTTCTAGAAGACATAATCGCATGTCAAGTGCATGTCAATTTTGCTGATTTGACGTACATTTTTGTAATGCAAGAAAAAATATTGTGAACCTTATTAGTTTTTATATTCAAACGAAAAATAACGAAAAACACCACCTAACAAGTCCCCATTCAAACTCCAATCCAACCCAACCAAAACCTTCACCCAGTCTGTAATCCCTGTAAAATAAATAATAGTATGCAATGTAAAACTGCATGGTAGAAACGAGTTTTGTCGGCGGAACAATAGACAAACTGACAGATTGTGATTGTTTATCTGTCATTTAGTATATTCTTCCGTCGACAAAACTCGAGTCTACGGTGGTCATGCTATGCGTGCAGAGCGAGTCTGTCATACTCACACAGATGCTCTACCGATGGTGACGCTGCACATCCAGTCGTATGGTTGAGCTCAACGGCGCGGATGTGTACGTCAAGTCCGTGAACGGATGCCGTCGGTCGGGGCCGGTCGGGTCGTACTACCATGCAGTTTACATTACAAATAAAAGCATGTAAAAAAAAATGGCGGTAAGAGTCCGGCACTGCCCAGACTGGCTCACCTGTGAGGCAGCCTGGGCGTCCATGAGGATTCCACTCCTGCCGAAAAAAATAATATAATAACGAGGTGTGGCGAGACATGGTGACGTCACAAAATCAAATGCGACAAAAATACTCGATTCATGCCTTGTTTTATGTTGAATCATGGTTGAATCGAATGAAAAGTCAAAATGTTTTATGAGGTTAGGATTTTGAATTTCACTGAAAATACGACTATTAAATATTTAAAAAAATACTTACATTAATGGAAGGTTATTTAGCCTTTATTTAAGTTAACGCTTTTTACAAGTTTTAATAGCACAACTAGGCATTCTCACGGAGCACTGAATGAGAACCGCGCGTCTCGAAAACGACGATGAGCGTTAGAATCGATTTGAAAGTAGTTTTTATGACCGTACTAGAACATTAGTTCTTGTACTTTTACAAAGGGGGAAGTGTTCGTAAGGCTTCTCCAGTGTTATTATACTCTAAGCCAAATACTGATACAATAAAAAAAATGAAATGTCCCTAGTGGCCTGTTTATATCCAAAACTATTGTGCTCATCAGCTGTTGCCAAAATGAAATTGACGGAGCGGAGCTGTGAGGTTTTCTGCCTTCTATAATTAAACAGAGGGAAAGTGATAATAGATAGAGTTTGATTTTCCCTATCATCGACTATGGTGTCGTGTGCTACTTGAACTTGAATGCTTTTGCTGGATAAGCTCGACAGACTGCTCAAGCTCAAATGGATGTCCATTCGCCAAAAAAGATTCCGCGCTTTGACCAAGCTTTTCTTCCTTCTCAACTCTCCCACTCCTCCTTCTTATCTTGTGACCAACTTCCAATATCTATGTTCTTCACACGCTAAGAATCTACGTTCTTCTAAAAATTTTCTCCTACTCTGTCCTTCTCATACTTCTGAGTTTGTTCATTCTTCCTTTCATATTCAGTCCATTTTTCTTTGGAATGCGCTTCCTCTTGATATAACGACGGCCACCAGTCGGTATGCATTTAAACGGAAATTGCATAGTTATTTTCAAAATAAATAGTGTGGAGTCATCTCAACACCTCACTCCCTTGAATTTGTTTAAATAATATAGATATATATTGTAGTAAATATGTATGTATCTGTATTATAAGTTTATAACCTATTTATGTATTTTTGTACCTATTTTTTCTATAAATTAAATCATAATATCATTTTTTTTTTGTGAAAACTTTCTTAGGCGCGTTGGGCATTTTTGATATGGGAAAAACAATTAAACTCGCGACACCGTTACCGACACCTCATTTTTGTAAACGTAATTGTGCTCTTTAATTATTTTATGTTACGAATCAATGTTCTATGCAAGTAATTTCTTGTTCAAGTTTTCACTTCGGTCAGCACTCCCGTAGTGCCAGTGTTTTTTTGTTCTTTATTCCTCTCAAACAGAGCACCTGTCATCTAATGTCTTCACCACTCTTGATTGACTGGTAGAGAACGCCTAAGGCATTAAGTCCGCCTTTGAACCTTTTTTTTAGTGAGAAAAGTTTAAGTAAATAAATAAACGAAAGCAGTTGTAAGTAAAGTACTACATCAAACGTAATACAGTTACTAAAGCTGGTAATTCATAGAATTATCGTTCGATGTGGTTTTAAGTGGTATTACCACTTCTGTATTATCTCAACGAGATAAGCTCGGATTGGCAGCTGTTAATCCGATAACATGTTGACGTATCCTAATCTACATTACATATATTATTTTAACAGAAACGTTTTCTATGTTTTGAAGGCTCATTAATTTTGTAGGGAGGTATACGGTTCGATTTCGATTAGATCAAGAAGGTATTGTAAAACCCTTTTAAAAAGTCCCCTCGTTGATCTAGCGGTCGCAAGCGCTACTGCTAAACATGAGGTCCTGGGTTCGATTCCCGGGTCGGACAAAGTGATATTGGGTTTTTCCATAGCTCAGTAGCAGCCCAGAGTCTGGAATGTTGTCCGGTTGATTTCAATAGGCCTATATACATGGGACTTAAACATAACTGGCAAAATGTGGGTGTACTATAGGTTCACCTCTGCCCAACCCTTCGGACACTACAGGCGTGATTTTATGTTGTTGATATTTAAAAAGCTTATGTTAGGTCAGTTCCAAAAAGAGAAAAAAAAAAGAAGAAGGAAGAAAAGAAGAAAAGAAGAAGAAGAAGAATATGAAAGAAAAGAAGACTAAGAAAGAAAAGAAGAAAAGAAAATAGGTTTATTTGCGGTAAACATGACGTAACGAAAGAACATAAAATAAAAAAGAACAAGTAAATGGAATGAATGGTTATGTATGGAAATTATCAGCTATATTTATGCCACTTTTAACAGCATAATGCTAATCAGGGTACAGCCAGAAGTGTGCTTAAAAGCAGAGTGGAGCATCGTTCTTACTGTAAGCGTAGGTATGCAGTTTTCATTACTTATACTAAGTATATTTTAAGATTGCCAAGGTATTTATGTTTTGTTTTTACGGTTTATATCTTTTGGTATCATAGGTACTGAATTAGCTAGAAACTCAAGACCTAGAATAAAATAAGGGCTAAGTAACATTTTCCGTAACCCTTTGAAAAAGTTCTAAAAGGGTGCAGCTAGGCTGAGTCGCTGTGTGTAATTAATTACCTTTGCTAACAATTAATATAATATAACGCTAATTTCCTAGTAATTGTTTCCATTGAAAACGCAAGATCCAAAAGTAACATCTGAGTATTTAAAACATGTTTAACCAACCCAAGTACCACACTGTAATCAATTTCTACTCAGGTCACCCAAGCGATAGAAATTAATGACGAAATTATTACAAATGTAGGCACAGCTGCTCATATCGTAAACAGAATAATCCACAACGGAAAACGGAAATATACAGGTCAACGAATTTCTAATTAAGTAGCGAACAGCGATGTTTCCTGAATAACAAGCTCAGATATATAATGTGGTGAGTTTCAACGTAGTTCTCATTGTGTGTATACCTAGCTGATAACAAGATTTAGAAATTACATATCATTATAGGTACCTATAACAGACAGAGGTAAGCCGGTATAATAATAAAAAAATAAAAATAAAATTTCTTCGGACTTTCGTCGTGGCCGCGAAAAGTTACTTTTTGTTTATTTATCAAAATGACGGTGTTAATAAACCGTTTCATTAAATTCTTATTTCGATCTTCTTTTCTATTATGAACTTGATGCAAATTAGTCAAAATAATTCTATTCCTACCAGTCCCGAACTTATAAAACAATTACGAATATGTTTTTCAGCCTGCACATCTTTTTTGATGAATTCGTCAGATTAAAATGTAAAAAAAACCTTTATTCTATAAACTACTAGAATCTAAGAAAAGTAAACACGGAAACAATACATTTTATTTAATTTACGACTGCCAGTCAGTCATTGATATTTATCGTAAAGGGAAACATTAAACTGTTAGAAAAAACCATGACATCGTTTGTAATTTATAGTCATATCTGGACCAGTACGGCTTAACTTAGTTTTTTATTTTATTTTTTTATATGGCGTTGCACTATTCGTAATTATTGCCACTGACAATATATAAACTGATAATGACAAAACGTAAGAATCGATAACTCGCGAAATAATAAAAAGAATTACAAAGGGAAATTTGGAAACGGAAAGGAGAATAGTTGTTATTAAATAAAAATAATAAATTTTAATAAATTTAGCAGTTGGGGAATATAATACAACAGAAAAATGTAATCATTTAACGCAACCAGTGACCCAACAAAAAGGCCTACTCGGTGCGTCTTTATACTAAACCAAAAACTACTTATAAATTATGTAAATACATATTAAAATTTACGTTTAAATAGATATATCATTATTTACAAGGAAAAGTGCTATGGTTTTATAAATATTTACATTAAAATAAAATAAAATACATGAGATAGAAGTGGGAAAAGGGACTCGGAGGGAAACAAGGCTTTGGAAAAGTGAGGAGTGGTCATAAAGGGGGCAGGCAAAAATAAAGTGGTTAAGATCTCCCACCTCAGCGCCACATTCACACTCAGGGCTCTGCACAATGCCGAGTCTAGTGCACACATGACCCGATCGCATACGTATGAATATTGTTGAAATCTTTTTGCTTAGCTTGTACTTGCTAAACCACGGTTTGACAGGAATGGATGGCTGAATATTACGATAAAAATTCCCTTTCACTGATTGCCCTAACCAAAGCTGACAGAGCAGCCAGATCTTGGGAGTTGTTTTTGTACGGAAAAACGTCTCCACTTAATACGGCATCATTAGCTAACTGGTCTGCTCTCTCATTGCCTAAAATGCCACAATGCGCGGGTATCCAGGCAAAATGCACTGAATATCCCTTAATAGAACACCTGTGGAGGAGTTCACGTATTTCAAATATAATAAAAGAATTATGAGAATAGAAAGGAAATCTGGCCAAAGATTGAATTCCGTAAGCCCATAAGGAGTATATATTCGACAGCTTTGAATAGACCGTAACATTCTCCCGTAAATACAGATGATTCGGGCGGGAGCTTTATTTTTTGAACGACATTATACTGGGAGTGGTATACACCTACTCCCACACATGAGTCTCTTCCATGCTTCGAAGCATCTGTAAACAGGAGCTGACAGCCCTTCCAGTCTCTATCCATAGTGAAGTTGAAGTTAATGTTATGACATACGTCATCTCGGTAAATGTTAAGGTTATAATGAATGTTTGGTGAGATAATTAATGAACTGTAATTACAATGATAAATAGGAAGAAATTGAGATTGGTGGCAAGGAGCATCAATTAAATTGTATTTTCTAAAGCTTTTAACTAAACACGGAGTATCTTTGTGCCTCCAGTAAGTAGACGAAGTAACTTCTTTAGAGAGAATAGAAAGTCTATTTCGCAAAGGATGATTTGTAAATTGCAGACACCGAGCCATAAATCTATCAGATAAAAATTGACGTCGCAAATGAAGTGGAGGGTCTCCACATTCCACCTGAAGACAATTAATAGGACTGCTTTTCATTGCACCTGAAACTACTCTAAGTGCCTTGGACTGAATTCTTTCCAATTTCTTAAGACCAGCAACATTAGCAGGTTCAAGCAAAAAGGTCCCATAGTCCAATACACTTCTAATCAATGTGTTATATAGTAGTTTTAATGAAAAGGGATGTGCTCCCCACCACACACCAGCAAGACATCTAATTATGTTGATATTTCGTTCACATTTAGTAGTTATATAATCACAGTGTGGTAAACCTGTAAGATGTGTATCCAAAATAAGGCCTAAAAATTTAACTTGATTTTTAACCGGCATCGAGATATTATCATATGTTACTGTAACTACTGGGGACTTATGCATTCTAGTAAATAAGACTATGTTGCTTTTATCAATTGACAGGTGTAGACCATTGGTTTCCAACCAAGTCTTCAGTAAGCATAAAGAAGAGGTTAAGGAAATACAAATATTCGCAACAGAATCACCAGATAAATAAAGAAGTAAATCATCTGCATATTGAAGGACTTGTACTGACTCATTTAAAGAGGATTCTAAATCATAAGTGTAAATATTATAGAGAAGTGGACTAAGTACAGAACCCTGAGGAAGACCTTTCCATACTAAACGGGTAAATGTACACCCTTCAATATCTAGATTTAAAGATCTCTCTGAAAGCATATTAATTATAAAATTAGACAGCATTTTTGGAATTTGTAATGAATTCAGCTTTTGTTTCAGGACTGATACTAGGACATTATCGTAAGCTGAGTTTATATCCAGGAAAGCAGCAATTACGGAGTTATTGGAAGAAAAGGCTAAGCGAATATCAGTTGTGAACACACTAAGACTGTCAATCGTACTCTTACCCTTCCTAAAACCAAACTGTGATGTTGCTAGCAAGCTTTTGCTTTCCAAAAACCACTCCAAACGATTCTTAATGAGATGTTCAACAATTTTAGCAAGAACTGTTGAAAGTGCAATTGGTCGATAAGAAGTGACCTCAGAAGAAGGTTTGTTTGGTTTCAGAATAGGAATAATTGTTTGAGACTTCCAACTTGATGGGATGTTGCCAGATATTAAAGCTGTATTGATGAGATCTAAATATATTAAAAGTACAGAGTCAGACAAATTGGCTATAAATGAATATGGAATACCATCTTCACCAGGAGCTGAATCCTTAACATGTGAAAGGACTCCTTTCAACTCACTTAGTGTGAAGAGAGAGTTCAACTCGGAATCCAAAATAGGAACATAGGGAAAATGCATTAAAGATCTCTGTTCTGGGACCGAAGGAGGGGCTAAATGATCCATGAACTCATAGGCCAACTCTAATGGCAGTTTTGAGACTGTTGTGTTACTGAATGCTGACCTGAATCGCCTGATATTTCGCCATACTACAGATGCGTTAACTTCTGGAGAGATAGATGCACAATATCTTTGCCAACCTTCAAATTTCTTTTTCCTAAGGAGCTTACGAGTTGTACGAGCAGCTTCTTGGTAAATCTCAAAATTGTGACGAGTCATAGTATGGCAGTAATTTTTTTCAGCTTCTTTTCTTTTTTTAATGGCCTGAGTGCACTCAGCATCCCACCAAGGTGGTGAAGGAATTTTGCCTGTAGCACCATTCTTAATAGGGAAAGTATTATCTGCTACCTCTATTAAAATTCTTGTAATTTCATTAGATAGTAACTGAGGATCTTGTAGTAAGGAATTAGATAAAGCAGAAATTCTTTCTTCCACACAATTTTTGTATTTATCCCAGTTTGCATTTTGAAGTCTGTACTTTAAGCGCGGTTGTGGTATTGGAATGCAAGCGTCTGGTTTTTTATGTGGAAAAGAAATAATTATAGGAAAATGATCACTACCATGAGAAGACGGTAAGGGGGACCAGGATAATGTCGATGCTAAATCAGGTGTGCAGATTGAGAGATCAGGAGCACTTATTCCCTCATCTGGATTTGTTTGGCGTGTTGGGAGACATGTGTTTAAAATGCACAAATTGTTTGAGTCTAATGTTTCTAATAACTTTTCCCCATAATAATTGGAACTAGAACTTCCCCAAGACTGATGCTGTGTATTAAAATCGCCCATTACCAAAAATGGTTTAGGTAAAACTGTGAAAAGGTTATTAATTTCAGAAAGAATATTTACAGTAGGGCGGGAATAATATATACATACTATACAGATTTTATTTACATTAGCAGCAACGGCAGAGATATCGTCACTGAGACTTGGAAGAGGAAAAGACTGAAAAGACAAGTTATTTTTAATAAGCATGGCGACACCGCCATACCCATCGCTTCTATCCGTTCTTAGACAAGCATAGCCAGGAATTCTAAAAGAGAACCCCGGTTTAAGCCATGTCTCACAGAGAGCGACTGCAAAGGGATTGTATTTATTTAATATATAGTACAGATCAGATTTTTTATTCACAATGCTGCGACTGTTCCACTGAACAATCTTGGTTTGATTTGGATCCTTGATTGATTTTTGTCTCTCAAACTCTGGGCATTTTTTGTTAATGGCGTAATGAATGTCACCGCAATGACAGCACTTACCGTCACTTTCGTCTTCAATACTACAAGTGTCAGCAGAATGCCTCTCCCCACACTTGAAGCACTGAGAGTTCGATCTACATTGTACCTTTGTATGACCAAAATGACAACAATTAAAACATTGAATTGTTGGGAATGTGTACAATCCTACTGGCATAGAATTGTAACAACAAAACACACGTTTTGGTAAAATTTGACCGTCAAAGGTGTGCACGACTGTTTGAGATGGTTTCCAGACAGGGGTCGGTTCGTGCACTTTATAATTAAGACGCCTTGCCTTAATAACTTTCCCGCATCCAGTGGGAACAGTCACATTTTCGATTATTTCGTCGGGAGACCATTCGGTAGGTACACTTTTAATAATACCCATACGACACACATTAATAGATGGAACAAATGCCTTCAATTTCTCTTTCGCCAAACAAGGGTCATTTATAAAAGAGTTAGCATCTAGCTAATGAGAGAAGCTTAATGAAATCCTATTTCGACCGATGCGTTTTAAAGAACCATTGACAATATTATTATAACGTCGTTTTTTAAGAAAATGCCCTAAAGAAATTGGGTGTAATGATAGAGCAGAGTTTCCTATATCAATATTTTTTTGAATATGTACAACATATGGCGACAGGTCTGTGGCTGTGTACAAAGCCCTAGCAACCTGTGGCACCTTCTGGGGAAGTTCTGAGGTGGGACGAATTTCAGTCTGGGGACCATCCACAGAACGTGGAGTGGCTTCCAGATGAACTACTACCTGCATTTTCGCAATGGCAATCTGCTTCTTTATTGGTTCCTGAAGAGTGACCATGTCTCCTTCTTTTATTGCAGTGTTTGCACATTTTGCGTGGAGCTCTAGCCCTTTTCCGCTCCGATCTGGTTATGGACGCATCAGTATCCATACTTGATTCGTCGTTAATAGTTATATTAAGCCCAACCGAGGGGACTGTGCCCCCCGGATCAGGCGGTTCCTTGTCCATCGGACAGAATAAAATAAAATATGAAAAAACTTACCCTAAATGTGGAGAATTATATACACAGACAATAAAAATAATTAGCCTAATTAATATCTACAAAAATCTACACAACTTATCTATCTCCAATCTCAAAAGTCTTGTCTTATTTAAAAATCCGAAAGAAAAATCACAACCGTCAAATTCGACGATTCCCGCGCTTTTTTCCTTAACTTAGTTATGTGTTTCATATTTTCAAAACTTAAACTTGAAAAGCATATTTCCTCACAAAGTAAATAATCTGTCAATAAACAAGCCGCCATTCTTAATCCTTTCGATCGTACTAATTACTTTTCAAATCTGCTTTAAATAAGTAAGTAAGTAAGTTCAACATAATAAACTATCTACTTACCTCAAATAACTTATTATTACAAGGAACGTACTTTACTTTCACATTCACAAAACTCAATACATTTAAAAAACACTATTTTAATCACAATAATCACTGTCTACAAACAAATATTACTACTACTAGTAATGATAAACTAATGAATTCAATGAATACTGAGCCAACAAAATGCAAATTAATATGGTTCTAATGCGATTACGTCAAAAAATCACAAAAAATCGCATCACACATTGTCAATCGAATGATGAAATGTTTACGAACTCCCAGCCGAACACATTACGAAATTCAACGAAAACAACCGAATCAAATGCGTGTGCCAGAAAGAGGTGGTGCAATAGCAATCATTCTTTCTCGCTCCCGCGCGCGCGTTTTCTACTAATATGCCTATTGTAACTCGGTGCAGATCGGCTTACCCGGCTGCTAAGAAACCGCGGTGTCACGTAATCGAAGTCATGTCATGATGGACTCTAGTTTCTAAAGTAATTGAATTCACGATAAGCCGGACGCGCCTGCGAGTTATTTTAGCCCGATGCCTTTGATATGTTCCTACTATAAAAGCTGACTACTAGTATCAGTCCGGATACCAAGTTTCACGCACCGAGCGAGAACGGAGGGATTCCTATGTGCCGTGTGATCGGTCATCCATCGACCGGGATGTATCAACTACAACCCAACCGTACTGCCCGATCCAACCATTTACTCGTAAGCCGGACGCTACTAAAACGAACCCTCTCTAACTGCCGATCAATCACGTTTAACGTCTATTTAAATGTACACGTGAATAAATATTTGGTGTCACGGAAACGCTATTTATTAACCCTTGAATTCCCCGCCAACGCGGTTGAAGTTTTCCTTTTGCCAAGGCCTCGGATGTTGACTGATTAATCGGGCACCTTGTCTCAACACCACTTTGTGATGTCGGCCTAACTATTTTAGCATAGCGTTGACTCGCTACTGAACTGGTGCAAACTCAGCCTTACCGAGCCTAACTACGTGTTACGTGTGTTCGATATAGGCGTAGTTTTAAAAACGGGATGAACCTCTCATTTTTCTGCGTAAGTGTAAATGTCTCGGGTCGAGTTATGCGGCTCACGCGCTGCTTGGGCGTCGGGTCACGTCTCATAAAGGGGTGAGGCCACGAATTCTCCAAATTCCCATAATAGCCGTCATCAGAACGTCAGCTATCCTCGCTCCCACTGAGTGATGACTTCATTATCATCCATCCTTGTATATCACAAGAAATATACATAAGGACATCATATTTTAGAAACATCGGACCGTACTTGAACCTGTATTATAAGTTCGAATAAAAATCACAATAAGTTATTGAGAATGACCTATTTGCGTTTGTGACTTCTGAGGGAGTCATAATAACGATTGCGATAAGAATAAGCGAATAAGTCTGCGTAATGACTGCGTAAGTACATAACTCTCGACCTTTATCATTCTGAATATCAGAATCAGGTGCTCATAACTGTAAACGGCTACGAATAAATTGAATCTTTTTAAAATAATGGAGCAATTTCTTAAGTACCGAAACGTACCACTTTCAAGTTACGTCTATATTATCTGAACTCTCTTGATGTAATAAATAAGGTCACTCCAACTATTTTAATATTTTTTATTTAAATGCGTAAGCAATTTTAAAACTGATCTCGTTATTTGTTTGATTGAAAAAGCAATTAACAATCTATAACTCTAGTACCTCTTCCTAGGTTAAAACTATCTCAATAATATGGATATTTACCGCGAACCAATCGGAACACAAAATCAGAAGTGTAAACCACGGTGGCGTAATCCATCTAACTGTAGTTTGTCTTCTTTCCATTTCTATTTTTTTAAAGCAATGGATTGACAAACACGGTGTTACAAAGTTTATACCGGCGCAGTCCAATAGTTGCAAGAAGTTGATGCGTTGCCAACCTTGCCAAGCCCCATGTGTTTGTAATTTCTTCAAAATACATTATCAACCCAGTGTAATTCCAAGAGACTAATAGACCTATCCCGAACGATCGGCGAATTGTGTACTTTATAAAATAATATATTTCTATCTTAATTTTATTTTCTTGCTTCATTGATAAATTAGTAAAATGTGATGCGGTTACAGCGTTAATCGGGCGGACTGGGCCGACCAACTGATGGATCACCGAAGGCTCTGTACTCACGATCAATCATTCGCTCGTTCCCGGGGCCCGAATTTACTTTAGTGCTCGTCTGTAGGCAACCTATCAAGTAATGAACAACCCAATCATGATGCATAATCTGAGTAAAATTGTGAGAAGATTTTTGATCGCTATTTTCTCTTAATTGTAGGATTTAATTTCTAAAGATGTTTAAAAATTATGACATAAGTCTCAAAATTACGGCATAAAATTGGTTTTACACGATTAGAATTCGCTATTTAATATCAAGCAAGTAACGCAGTCGTATTACTTACTATCTGAATGTGCAACCGACTGAATAGGATATTAATTTTGAATGCTTTAAATCTGAACCTTCCAGAAACTATGAGAAGCGAAAACGATCAATGCTGTCGTGTCATTTGTTTGGCGAATCAGGGGCTGATAGTTAAAGAAAATGAACAAGAGAAAATTGTGAAGGAATCTGCGCCGTGAGTGGTCCGACACAAAATTGGATGGAATATGTAACCCTGGATTGCCACAGCTCTGTAATGTTATGCTAAACAGCATGCTTCTTCAATGTGTCAAGTATTTTTATCATTTTGTTTTTAAAATGTTTAGATCAAAGAATGCTTTATTTTCAAATGTTTGAGGTTGCTTTTATATCGTGCCATTGCACGAAAAATAAGTACCTATGGGTACCTATACTTACATCTCATCATCTTTCCTTCATTATACGAGAGAAAATAAGCTTTAATCGTTGTAAAACCGCTTAGTCCCTTATAATTAATGCGATTATGAACAAGTAGAAATTATATAATATATATAATGTCCACATCTGATCCTAAATCAAGGAATCAAAATTAAAGCGGCAGAGTGGTTATGGCTTTTAAGGTTTATAAATCAAACTCTAATAATGGCTATTTTAGATAATTAGGCAGAGGACTTTAGTATGTAAACCAAGCACAATATTGAATGATCTGTAACTAGTCGAGTTTGCATATTTTATTAATTTATTCTGTAGAATATAGATGGTCTTAAGTAAACTAAGTGTTTGCATATTCATTCGTATCAGTGACTGGCCCCTCAAGATGACAAGACACGAATCCCGTCGCCAATATAACGTAATAGTTTATTTAATTTTGTCAGTAGTGTAAACAGTAACTGAATATAATGCAATATCATAATCATAGGTAAAGGTCAGATCAGTAGATCAAATAGCTAGTTGTTTTTTTTTTCAAAACTACAAAAAATCCTGAAAACAACTTCTAAAAACAAAAACAAAACCGCCGCCAAAATAAAAAAAAGAGCATTTGAATCACTCTAAACGCCGTTATAGAACGCGCCATTGATTTTTATATAACTCATTGATTTCGTGTACACGAAAGCTGGGTTATACCTACCTACTTACATACATGCAAATGTTCGCATGAGCACAGTTATAAATTTTACGATTTCTGGAACTCCGTGACGACGTTCGATCAGGGTAATGTTTATTTGAATAACATTCAAGTCCGTCGCCCGTTTACGAGGGCAGGTCATGTAATATATTTTCATTATGTACCATTTATTTGTGGGTTGCCGATATTGACTCTTTATATGCTTACCTTCAATGTTAACAGCGTATACCGAAGAGCTGGTGAATGTACGGCTTTTTCATTATATTTACATAACGTTTTTCCAGGTCGCCTTTACATATTTATATACTTACCTGTATGCTGTATGGGCCATTGTGGACCTCGGACGCTTTTTAAATTGTATTTGTTCAGCTTATTTCTTGGAACTATAAAAATAAAAATAAATGCTCAGAAAATATAAAAACTTTATATATTTTGTAATATTTTTCAATACAAGTTGCTAATGATGGTGTTCACTCCTTATAGAAGCACAAAAACAAAAGTCTAAATATTATTCTCACAACATTTATCGATATAACAACAGAATGCAAGTAACTGTTACAACAAAAAATAAATAATTAAAAAATACAAAATAGAAAAGTCTTTACCTGCTTTTACGCTAACCCGTCGCAACCACGCATGCATCAGTCACTTCGTATAGCTCAACACTATTTAAGCTCACCAACCCGCAAGCGTTAGCCACCGTTCATCAACACTACTTATGGTGCTCAACTATCAGTCCTACCCCTAGTAGATATTAAGTTTCTGAGTATTCAGTTACCGTTAAATGGTATTTGATTCTGAACACATGAGCCACTTATGAATGAATGATTGCGGCGAAGTTACAAGGATCAAGTGATTAATTAATACTAACTCTATTAACTGTGTCTTATAGATTTCTAGTTAAATGTATTTGAGTCTCAGAACTGTTTAGACGACTAATAATGTTGTTATGTGGTTGCTCTTTACTTAATTATGTAGTTTGCTGCTGTTTTTGTTATCAATTAAGTGTTTATGAAAACATCTCATCTCAGGAGTAAATAATACGGGCTCATTTATTATACCATACCCAACTTACGATTAAACTAACTATTTTGGAGACACAATCTCGATTTTGGAGAAAACCAAAACTTTATAAAGTTTTTCTTTGTAATCGAAATTGTGTCTCCTTTGACTAGGTTTGAACAGCTTTAGCTCTTCCTTGTCGTTTTGTTCTTGCATTTCCTTTATCTTATAAAACTCAAAAATTTTACCAAAAATTATTTCTAAATCCATAATATTGCTAAAACAGATGAAGCTTTACACGTTAACAAAGTTAATTTGCCCAGTACCTTGCACATTAACTTTGTTTGCCGAGTTTCCTTGCACGTCAGTGTAATCCTTGCGGTTTCAGTGACCACGGAATTAGTTTGTTCATTGGTTCATTCTGACCGGATCTAGGTTTCGTTCTGCATCAAACGTTGCACTAACTATCCTTGAATTTAACTTTTTGATGCTGTGGTGTCTAACTACGTAAAACTCCGGAAACTCTGGTTGTCTCCGTTTGTGTCAGAATCTGTTCTGATATTTAAAACTATGTAATTACTAGTTTGTGCAGGTTTTTTTCAAAGAAACACACTCTATGAGAGGCTGGTAAAGACGATCTAAGAAGCTCATTTTTTAGGGTTCCGTAGTAAACAAGGAACATTTATTGTTTCGCCACATCCGTCTGTTCGTCTGTCCGCGGCTTAGCCCAGAGACTGTTAGTTCTAGAAAGCTGAAATTTGGCATGGGTATACATATTAATCAGGCCATTTTTTTTTAAGGTACCTCTCCTACACGTAAATAGAGGATGTTTTTTTTTCTCGTCTATCCCATGGTGTGAGATGTCGTTGGGAAGGTCATTTAAAAATATTGTGAATATGTGACAACCGTTTTTCGATTTAGGGATCTGTTTGCGAAATATTAAGCATTTTTTGTTAGAGTATTAAGTACAATATTTTGTTAAGTGCCCCCCCCTGCCAGCTTAATGGTTGGTTTTGGATATGTGAAAAAATTCACGCAGTTGTATATATAACGAAGGTAAAAGGAAAACTATCACAGCTAAGTAGGGTTTACTTTACAGGTTAAGGAGTAATAATCGACCTACTTACTTTTAATTTGTATTTGCCAAAACATGTTCTCCTATACATTCCTTTAAATTTATCTTAACTATAGAACCCTTCATTGTGAGTGTTCCGACACGCACTTGGCCGGTTTATGAACTTAGTGAGTGTTATTGTTATTCGGTTTAGAAATAACGCTTGAAATAACCATTTATCGTAAAGGTAACATGTCCCCAAACAACTTAAACAATATTAAACATGTGCATTAATTGTATTCAAACCACTATTTCGTAAAATTACTTGAACAGAACAGTATCGAATATTAGTTTATCTTGACATTAATATTCCGATCTCAGTACAATGTCAATATCATGTACGTATGTACATATCGATCGATCAGCGTTACATAGCGTTTGTCAGCACGATATCGCGTGCACTATCTTAACAACCACAAATATGACTTTGACTTTGAAAGTACAATGAGAACATGTCTACATGGACGTCCATCTTCAAAACTGTATAGGGCTGAGTGCACATTGAATAATAATTTGTACGAAATTAAGTCGATATGTATTGTGTTTTTAAGATATGATCGATTGGATGCTTGAAGGAGATAAGAGATCTTAAAAATACTTTCGTATGATATGTATGTTACAACCGTTTTTCCCGTCGAGTTTGGAAGCACAATTTTGAGTATTGGTACGTTTTTCACTATGAAATAAAATGAAACTCATACACAATTCACTCATTCTAATAATTGATTGGTTTGTAAATGTTTCTAAATATTCGGATTGCACAATCTCGTGTCTAAACTGCGATTAGCCTAAAGCGGTGGCACACTGAACGACCAGAATGAAATAATTTCCGCGGACCGAGGCGAATTCGTGTCGCAGCCACTTCCTCATGATATAGGAGCTTGCTGCGGTCACGTAGCCGCTGCGGCATCTTATCTGTGTGACCACACCCTAACTGTTGTACACATTAATACATTATATTGATCTTGAGGACATATTTGAAGGTGACGCAAGGAGACTCGTAATAGTCGGGTTAATGTTGTAAATGTGCGTAATTATGCACGATATTTAATGCTTTATGTCTATGTGGTCTTTCGTGGCAATTAGCGGTGTAATATAAGTGTTATGTACCTACTTTAAAGTTTGATTAAGTGTTATAGTATCTATAAAATGGAATGTTATTATTACAGTCATTTAGGTAGTTAACGAAACATTAATTAATTTTACTGTTGAGATTAGGTTAACTTCGGTTTCATTGCGGGTTTATGACAGTTTCGGTAAATGAAGACCTAATAAGATCATAGGAATTTCAATAGCTTACATTTCCGTTTTGTGTCCCAATACTAAACCAAACCTACTAAGTGGAAAAGTATTTGTGAAAAATATGGTTTTTATTACGAATAAAGTACCGACGTTATATTTCAGTATTTTTACAGTAATGATACAAAGTAATCTATGTTGATAATGTAAAAAGTTGGATGACTCGTTGTGTAGCAGACAGAAAGCAATTTTACCCGAACTCAGGTATTTGGAGCAAACATATCGTTACCTATTTGAACACGTTGCCTATTTGTACACTAATCCATACTTAGAATATAATTATATAAAATATTATAAATACGAAAGAAACTGTCTGTCTGTTACTAAGCGGCTGGTTGAGTTTCGATGTAATTGGGCAGACATGTAGACCATGACCTGGATTAAGATATAGGATACTTTTATCCCGGTAGTTAGCTCCCGTGGGTGATTTCCGGCCTCCATGCGGGCAAAAGTTAGTGCTCTTTATACCTAACTTCTTGCTTTCTTAGTTAAATATCTGAAAATGCAAACTCACAACGACCACTGAATTGGCGGGTCCTAAACGGCAATAACCACAAAGCTTGGCTAATTATTACGATATAACCCATATAAGCAGTATGGTGTTGTAAACCCATAGAGTATATCATACCCGTTCTCTTGGATATTATTTCTCGGTAATTTGCTTTATGAATTCTTCACAAGGATGTATTTATTTGTAATGAAATATATGTATATAGAGGCATGAAGAACAGGGTATAAAGTTCACTCATCTTCCATAGAAAAGGGAAGATCTTCCGATCAGACGGATGACGTGTCTGGTGGGCAACTGCCCGACGATTGATGTGGGAAACTTATATATATGCTGATCGCGCGGTAAACTCAGCTTGCGCGATGCAGGATTTGTGTGACGTCAGGTCTTTGATGCGTAGTTTGCATGTGGCGTTGTAGATGCACATGTGTGACATGTGTATTACATAGCAAAAAAAAAATTGGTTTTTGTCCCACCAAAGAAAAGCTACGTTCCCTATTACTTTAAGTTACATAAAGCAACTAAGTAACATCTAACTTAATATATTTTCTAATGAAGTTGATATAGAGAGAAGAATGCCACAGGGACGAGTGGTAAGACAAATGTCGTGCATTACTCTGTGGCCGATAAGAGCGACGTTTCGACATTCATATCTGATAATAAGGGAGATGTATGAACTCCACATTTATAGAATAGAGGAGGGCAGAACGTACTGAATTTATTAGAGCACTGGAATTAAACGTTTTGGCGTTTTTGTCTGTATTACTAATGACCTAATCTAACTTACTACCTAATCTAGCACGTACACATTAACACTTCTACAATAATATTATGTAGAGAAAAGATTTATATTTTTGTTAGTAATAATAAAAAAATAAAAAACAGTGGTACTCCGGGAGTGCCGACAGAAAAGACATCAACGCGCGTAAATTATTTCCATTGTGCAGAAAATAATGTACGCGCGTTGATGTCTTTTTAAAGCTGGTGTCGGTAACAGTGTCGCGAAATTAATTGTTTAGTGTCTCATCTCAAAAATACCCAACGCGCCTAAAGAAGTTTTCACTTCAAATAACTACTGGTCTGATTAAAAAAAATCTTTCATCAGTAGAATGTTTATTATCACTGAATAAAATTACATAGGCTATAAAATTTATAAAGATAACACACGGGCGAAACCGCTGGCGAAAGCAAGTAAATTAATAAAGAAGTGATTAAAGTTTCATGTTTTGATAGTGTTTTTTTTTTTTCTAACAATTACAGTATTTCTGTGTGTTCAGTGTGGGTGTCCTATGCGTATACCTCTGCCTAACCCTTCGGGAATTGCAAGCGTGATGTTATGTTATGTGTGTTCCAGTGTTTCTAAATGTTTTCCAAACACGTTTTAAAGGACATAGGTTTGTAGCTATGTCTACTATGTACAATTTTTTTAAGTTCTTCGTCATCGTGCAATAGACTTCAGGCCAAGTCTAATATACGTATAAGTGACGGGGTACGCATTGCGGTTACATTCAACGTTGTGCAACGTTTAAGACTGAGTTCAATGACCTCCGCTAACGTAATTTTGCAAACAAAAGATGCAATTAGTCTGCAATTACTGACCAAACGTCTAATTGCCTCGACCTGTCTGAAATTAGTGCCTCCTATGTATAAGCTATTTATACAGCTATGTATCTATCTAGCATATGCTATCATAGGAGCTATCAATAAACCTAAGTACTTATATAACATGAATTGTATGTAACGTAAACCAATACTATACAAGTTACAGTAACGCATATATTCATACTTTACAAATTCGCATCCAAGGTCTGACCGCTCCTAAGACATACGGACAGGGTAGATCTAAAGCGTAGTGAATGGCCGGGGATTCGCTAGATCAATGGGGTTTAACCTCAATTTATTGGTCAAAACGGTCCAGAGGCAGACTGGTGTCAAATTAATCGCCTTCAATATTGCCCATAATTCTGACCATTATTATAGTTCGACTTCAATATACTGAATTAAGGGGAGTTAATCGGCTTTGCGGTTTAATGTACTCGAAATGTTTTTATTTCACTTGAACTGTGTTGTTAACTTTTAAGCTTTTTTATTGTTAAGTTGAAATATTTTTTACGACTTTCCATAACTAACGTCAATCACGTTTTAACATGCATTCGTACCGGATTTTGTAAATAAATTATAATTTATGAACTTATTAAAAAAAAATACTATTATAGAATTAAGAAAGTCAGCTAGTCTTATTTGAATTAAAAATGGCTTTCATAAAAATGGGCGTCTATCATTCTCACGAGTGATAATGATTTTTGATACCTCATGAGTACGTATCATAACTATTAGTGGATTGGCAAGTTAAGTCTTTGGTTAGATTGGTTGGTTTAATCACACATGTCCCATAAACAATCCTTTAAAGTCCAAGAGCATGATTTTTCAAGATCGTTTCTCGTATGAACTTATGTCCAACGACCGTTTATAGACATTTTTGGTAAAATAGACATATGTACCTAGCGAAATACTAGCAAAATTACGCGGCGGAAATTTAGTGCACTTTTCTTGGTTTATATAACAAAAAAGAAACGCCCTTTAAAGTCAGAACAAATAAGCCAACCTAGGAATCTCATTTATTCAACTTGCACTTTAAATTATGCACTTTATCAAGTATATTTCACTGAATAATGAGTGTAAATGAATGGATCGTATGTCTGTAATTACGTGTTAAAGTATTAACACAGTGGTCACGCTCGGTGATCGATACACGAAACTGCATGCGGTGAGAAACCCCCAGAATTTCCCGTTTTAATTCAACCGTGTATTCGAATTGCGGTACTAACGTTTACAAATATTTGCATCACACCTAAACACACATTAATTAGTGGTTGTTGTATAATGTTATATTTAATTTTATTTATGAGTTATAATAAAAAAAGCATTTATTTCAAATAAACCAATTACAGGTACTTTAGAATTAAAAGAAAGAAATAAAAAGGTCGGTCAATCAGAAAAATGAAGATAGATGCCTATTCCAAAGCGTAGTAGGTACCTATAGAGAAGAACGGGCAAGAAATTTCACGGACACTCTTTTACTAGGTTTACTAGGTACTGAATTAGGATATATGCAACAAAACCTACATTTATGACTGTCTTGGTCTAAATAAACGATTAATTACTGAAGAGGAAACCGATTAGTCGAAGAAAATAACATTCTTATAATTAATTATTAGTCCCTAAGGCTGGCATAATCAATCTGCTTTCATAAAAGAAATCTTCAGAATTATTTCAGGAATTTCTCGTCTCCTCTGGGGCCTACTTAATCTGTGGCGATTTGAAGAACGCCCATCGTTTCCCCGTGACCCAGCCACGGCCCTCTAAGATAAATGCACCTATCATTAGTTATTCAACCTAAAGATATTATACTAGCGCCGAGTGATTATGGACGTAATATTTCGTCGCTGATCCTAATATTTATTAGAAGAATTTTCGCAAAATATTACGAGAAAGAACAAAATTTTACTCGTTTCATTAAAATGATTTATTGTGAGTTACAGTGTGTAGCGTTGGTTAATAATTGTGTACAATTCATTTATATTTCAGACTTATTAAATTATGAAGAACACGCTACGTGTACGATCGACCGTGGCGGACGGTTTCATTTAGGTTTTCTTTGACGTTGATGAACAAATAAATAAGTAATTTAAGTATGAAAATATTTTTATGAGATTGATCTGAAAATAATGCAACTGCGAAACTTGGGTTACTTGGGCGGTCTCTGATTGACAAAATAACACATATTTATGGGATAAATCGAACAGATTACGTGTGATTCCGGATATTTAATATGTCTGTCCGTGATGTCTTGTTTATACCTTTTTAGTTGGCTTTTTGTCGTAGTTGGGTTTTAGTTTTTATATTTTTTATTTTCATTTAAATTATTTTGGGGTTATAATATATATATTATTGAAATGTGCTAATTTCAACTTAATCGGTCCATTAGATTCGGAGCAAATTGGACAGACAGACAGACCGACACACGAGTGATCTTATAAGGGTTCCGTTTTTTCCTTTTGAGGTACAGAACACTAAAAAAGACAAGAGTAGATAATCTGAAAACAACAAAAAAGTACATAATAAATCACGAGCATAAAACAGAAATTAGTCGGCAGCTGCACGACACGATTGTGACAAGAAGGCTTCCACTCAGCGTGATGCACAGCACAGCGCTGATTTTCAGTGGTCACCCATTAGTGTACATTACAGTGACACTAGTACACTATAGTGATACTATATTGTCCGATTACAGCCGCCGCATAAACCACTTGACTCGTGACCAAAACGGAGCTCAAAGTCCATGTTTCGCTTCAACTGTAATAGTATAGATGTGGTAAAAGTAGTTGAAAGTATTGCGTGTCATAGTTCTCTACAATTATTTAATAGAGCAGTTACCTTTTACTTCAATATTTGTGTAGATAACACAAAACCGGGCCTAAATTCTGATTCTTACAGCCGTAAATTCCTTGGCACAGTAAACATTGCGTCAACGTTCCGTAATGTCATGTTTGTAGGCAAGACTCGGCAATTTGCATAATATCTCACCTACCTCCGGCCGAAATTTGTAATTCAATTTAGCTGTTGCCCGAGCACATAGTTTATCAAGATTATGGACATTTGTCTTTCATTATAACATGATTTTGGGGAAAAAATGGTCTACTTCATAAATTTTTCGACTCGACCCCCCACCAAGTGGTAGTTTCGGGGGGTCGAGGCTTGTGAAATATAAAACGTGCTCTTAACTCGGCACTGGCGTGTGTACAATATTGGATTTTTCCTTACAACTTAGTAGTCTTTATAATGAAGAATTCTTCAGAGTTTTTATGAAGCATTTTGAGGCAGTGTCTTCCAAGTTATGTCTCAATATTATACAAAGCCATTTAGGTTATAAGCTTCAACTTGTGAGCCGTAAGTGTTTTAAGTTCCCGTATTTAAAACAACTTAAATCCATAAAACAATACGGTAAAAAAAAAGAAATTCTATTTAGTCCGTCTTTCAGATAATAAATAAATATTAGACACGTATGTTTTGCTTTATCATATTAATCAAAAATAACTTAGAAAACACGCATTAAAATTGGGGAGTGGGGGTTCGCTACGCTATAAAATCTAGCAAGGCCTGACGTCATACCACAATGTATCGCCATAATCTTTTGATTACGTCAAAAAAGAAAAAGATACGTGTCCAATATTTTTATTAATAACATTTATTTTTTGGACACAGGTCTATTGTAGGTATTTACATTTCATTAGGGTTATGTTTATGTTCCTTATATAACAGCATAGAAATCGTGTTTTATGTCCGGAAAAACACAGACAGAGAAGTTAATACTGCGCATGTTTACGACTTCTAGCGAAAATAACGAGTACTGTTCACGTCAAAGCTAACTTCCCTAGGCACACAAAGCTATTGTACAAGTACGTTATATACTTACAGTCGAATTAGTGTGTTGTCATGGGGCCCACAAAGGTTAGCAAACGCCTTGGGCACTTAATAACATGAAGCATAGTGATGTCCCAATTAACTGGGTAAGTACGCACTTTACATGTGACCCTACAGTCGGATGAACCATTCAAATATATAAAACAAACACCGTTCTATTCTACTCTACTAAAACAACATAAACCGTTTACATGTAAATGTTGAGATTAATTTTACCTAGGTACTAACTTTGTTACCGTTTAGGTTCCACTGTGGTATTAGGTTCTGTTAAAGGTTACGTATTCTATAAATAGAAAGAAGCTCATTTGGGGTGTGTTTTACTTTTTGCTGTTTAGGGGGGAACAGACCACAGACACATGCCTTCCAGACTTACGCTCACAGCCTACTTGGTTTTTAAATACAAAGACCACTTTGACAGAAACTGTCATTCAGGTACATGTATGCCGATGAGAAGAATGTCACTTTTATGACCCTCGGTTAGTGTGTCGGAGGCAATGATATTTTAAGTAAAAAGACGTAGATAGGTTACCTACCGTACATTCGTTCTTCAAAAACGGCATAATGTCACGCTATTAGATGACACGTGTAAGTAGGACGGCATGTCGTAATTATCGGGAGCGAAAAAGAGACAAGACGAAGAAAATGTGGCTAATTAGCCAAATTTTGACGTGCCTCTTGCGAAGCGTGTATAACCTATCTACCTCTTTTTTTACTTATAATATCATTGGTCGGAGGCACGTAATGTTCACGTAGACAACTGGCCATTACAACTATTATTACAAGCGGATCGACTCTCTGATAAATGTTGTAGGCGGAGAAACATGCTTTGTGCGAATTGAGCTGCCATCTAAGGCAGTTTATTCGATTATCTCCTTTACACATGTTCGATAGGTACTTGCTCTTTTTAACAAGGATATTTTTTCTTGCTTTTTATCAAAGCTTTGTGTTAGTACCACAAGTTTGTGGTACTAAGCATTTGATAAAAGAGAATAACGGTTTGGCAATCCAGACGTGGCCTGATGACTTTGACGTTGAAAAGTGCCTTTTATGTGCTTAATTGAAATAAATTATTTGACTTCGACTTTGACTCTGATAGAACAATCATATGGCTAATTAAAAATCCTATCCAAAGGTGATTTATAAAAGTGGTTTTATTAATACTGCATTAAAATGGCCGCCAAAGCTGAATGCTGTCAAGTATATTTTTATTCCTTAAATTTGGCGTTTCACACACGAGCCAAATCATGAATTATTCAACGGTGTTGTATGTTTTAAGCAGAGAAAAAGTTTTTTAATACGAGCATCCGTTCCTGCCTCGTGTCAAACTTTCATAATGTACCCCAAATGATGTTAATTAATAACTGACTTTGCATGAAGCTGTAATCCCTCACAGCTGCGAATATTTCGGAACACTGAAATGTTTTTTAGGGTTTCGTACCTCAAAAAGAAGAAACGGAACCCTTATAGGTTCACTTCGTTGTCCGTCCGTTTGTCTGTAAAGACCCTTTTTCTCAGGAACGCGTTGAGGTATCAAGTTGAAATTGATATCAAATACGTAGGTCTATGGTCCCGTGAAGCTCTAAAAATCAAGCTTCTAACAACGCAATAAAACTTATAAAGAGAAAAGATTTGATTTTTCGTATGTTTGTTTGTAAAAAATAAACTCAAAACTACTAGATTGATATTAAAAATTCTTTCTCCATTAGAAGGCTATATGACTGAATAACAGAGGTTGTAATAACAAAGTTAAGTTTGTTCTTGGGATAAATTCATCTCAACTACCTACGGAACCCTTGATTGTGCGTGATCCGACACGTACTTGGCCGGTTTTTTGTTAATATGTTAGTGTTTTTGGTCTATTTTGCAAGTGTAGTTACCTAACCTAATTCGACTACATTGTTGGTTTAGTGGTTGCAAGCGTGAATGCTTGGGTATAAAACATGTAAAAAAAACCGTGTCCGATCCGTGAGGGTGTTGGTAGGTATCGTACTGAGAATCTAATTTACGTGGTAAAAGGCAGTAAAAAAAATCGGCACTTTTTTATTCCTAAGGGGAAATTAATTTTACCGGTCCTGGTCCCAGTTCCCGTTCATGGGATCAATCCCAGTTTGTAATTGTGTAATTAAGTATCTGCATTAGGAATTTCTCAATAGCAGCCCGGAGCCTGCATTCGTGTCCATTATATGCACATGAGACCTAAACGTAACTGGCCAAATGTAGGTGAAAAAGACATGTCTGCTTTTCCCTTGGGGAACACAGGCGTGATGATATGTAATTACCTAAGTAGGTTAGGTATTCAGACAACAATTACAAGGGGACACAAAATGGCGGCTGTGCGCTATAGTCTATTTGGGAGTCATTAGAAGGACGGAGGTATTTGGGACTATAGTAATAGTCTATTTGAGACTCGATTAAGGGAGATCTTAATAAGGTGTTAAGCTTCCAGATTAATAAATCTTACATTGGTCTAGTTAGACATGAAAACATCAAAGGACGGTAAAGGAAAAAGTAAAGCCGGCCAGTGCGTGTCGGACCACGCACAATGAAAGGGTCCGTATTTGGGATGATCCCAAAAACAAACTTAACTTTAGTAATTACTTAAGTTAAGTTACATCGATATACGTCACGGTCAATTCTCCAACTGCAAATGTAAGTTTGTAATCGCAAAATAGTATTTTATTATGCGATAAACTACTAAAAATTTACGATTTTTTTGAGTTTTTCCTTTACTTGTGCTATGAGACCTTGCTTCGTGCTAAAATTCATGATTCTAGGTCAACGGGTAGTACCTTGTAGGTTTGAATTTATTTGCGAATATCACAATATGTCGCTTAAATGGCCGAATTTTTTATTGCTTTTACTTAGAAGCTTGAATTTTTTAGAGCTCTAAGGGACCACAGACTTACGTATTTGATATTAATTTCAACTTGAAACCTCACGCGTGCTTGAGAAAAAGGGTCTTGAGACTGACGAACGGACAACTAAGTGATTCGATTTTAGTTTAGTTAGAGAGACATCCTATTTTAAGATTACTGTAAAAAATACTTTTTGCCTCATTTACCTTGGCTGACTGATCCAGGACCTTGGAAAAGTAAAAAATGTACTGTCTGAAGTATTTGTAGAAAAGAAACGCTTTTAAAGCGATTGCCATTTGTTTGAGGAATCATTTTGAAGGATATTGCCAATACATTGCTTCATATGTTCGAAAAATGTATCTGCTCAACAACATAAATCTCGCAATGAAATTGTTGAACTGACAAAAGGAAACAGATTGTGATTGGTCGTGTGTTACGTAATTAGGATGCAGTTCTAAAACCGAAAAAAAGTTCTCCCAAACAATCTATTATTAACGTCATCTAATCTAATCTACTCAACAGCATCAAATTTTTTTTTTCAGTACCATTTTCTTTCTGACAGGAAAAAATGTCGAGCGTTCAATATCTAAGTCTAAAAGCTCCGACATTAAATGATGAGGTGTTAATTACTGAACAGCTTTCTCTAGTTGACATAAAAAATATTTGAGAGGCATCTTTATCTTCAGCCACATTGAAACTCGTTTGTCAGGGATCTTGAGCCTTGGAGGTCAACTCGCATTACTTATTCTCTTCGCATGTTCTTTTTTCTGAGAAATATTTAATTTTCTAAGGTTTCCAAAGGTGAACGTACTTACTTGAAAAACTCATCTTAAAAGATTTCGATAAAGAGTCGTTATAATTCCGGGAAAATTATCATGGCGCTTACATCAAAAATATTGCTATTATAAGTGTTATAATAGCAGGTTTACAAATCGTGCTTAAGCAATCGTACTGTTTCATAAACCTCGGAAACTCCATAATGAACATGATATAATAATAACCCGACGACGTAATAAAACCTAGTGTAGTCTTTTAAAAATGGTTTTCGACGAATACTTAGTAGCTTGCGTAGCTACAGATACGTCGTAGCAAGAGCGTAGGGACTACGCGCTGCGTAGGTCTACGCCGTAGAACTTTGTTTGACGACCATTATTTTATTTAGAACAGTGTTGTTGTAAAGCAACTTTAAGTATTATCCTCTTTTTCCCTCAAGTGTCCAACGTAATAGTCCTTGCAGGAGCATATACGTCACACATGGCTACGTCATAAACCGTCGTGCTCAGGTCAGGCTGCGCTCATTAAGAATGGGAGCCTAATGATGCAGCTGCTTGTTAGCCGTCTTGTCGCCTCGCTTCGCACAAAAAAACGGTCAAGTACAAGCCGGTCATCGTGTAATTAGTGACTTGTATCCCTCCTTTTTATCAGATTGGTACTGCGAAAGATGAAGGGAAAATGCAGGAAATGCTTATGCTACGTTCAAAATTTTTTTTTGGTCTGTTGAGTCGGATTGAAGTACTTACGAGTGGGTGAAATGTGTCGCAAAAGGATTTTCTCGAATTAATCACACACACGCGCGGTGTGTATTTATTTTTTAACCTTCTTGTGTTATTCTCGAACACATCGTTTTAAATATACAGGTTCAAATTAAATTATTTAGCGAAACTCCGCAGACGTGATGGGTATCGATATCTTAACATGATTAAACAAAAAAACAAATTAATTTGATGAAGTTTTCTTTTTGGGGTCATCAACCGCCGGGAGTGTAGTCACTTAAAATATCAGTTTAAAAATCTGTTTTTTTTTGTAAACTTCACAGACGTGATAGGTATCTCAACACAATAATACAGATTTTATCACCTCACACTTCAACTAACAACATTACCAGCGGTCACTGACCGTGAAAAAAATCATAAAATCTTTGTTTTCCTTTAGCTAATTTATTTTGACCCTGTAGACAAGGAAGGATATAAGGAAAATACCAGCCCGTCCCATCCTTGATGTCCTCCCTTCGGTTGACGCCCTAAGCCAAGGTTCGTACCCCACAGGGGGTGCCCTTAGCGAGCGTTCAACTATTTTTAATTAGCATAGTTGAATAACCCCTGGCTGGAGGTTTTAATTGTAGTAGCTTAAGGCACCCACAGGAAAGCCCGGTTAAGTAGTCATGATCTCAGAGGTCAACTACGAAACGCCCTACCTAAAAAAAAAAAATAAGGAAAATAACACTACTTCTGACTTGTATCGAGATTTTGTTATTAAATAAATAATTATTTAACGATATGTTATATGTTCGTTATTAATTATTGATATCTCGGTACAATTTAGAAGTAATGTACCTACTTATGTTAATAAATTTTGTTAATATAAGTAGGTACATAATATGTTTTTATATGAAAAAACGTATTAAGCTAATAACGAAATATTTCATATTTCAATAAAAATATTCAGAATACGTTCAGTATAAGGTATCGACAATTTACTATCGTCATTATGGATGCCGCTAGAATGTTGTTAAAAGAGAAATAAGAGGAGAAAATTCTCCATTATTCTCGTTTTCGCAACCAGTCCAACATGGCGGCAAAATTTTGCTCCAGTTGAATTCTAATAAGAGCAGGCAAATCCAACACATTTTCTTTAATTCAGCACATGTATTAAAAAAAAACAGTCACTGAACGTTTCGTTTATATTACAATGCACCAACTGTAAGCAATTGTACCGTCATTGCGATAAATCATTTATTCCCACGCTTCCTTTTTCCCTTATTTCCGTAAGGTTTGCTCTCAAAATATATTTAAATTGTGTTGCGTGAAGCATTATTACAGAATAGATACAGAAGGTTGGCTAAATATAATGAGCGAAAATGCGCACACTGATAGATATGCTTCACGTACAGCGGGTACAAGGCACTCGCGACAGGATTCCTTCCAAATCACTGTACGTCTATGGGTGTGTACGCCTGTTTTCACTCGTTGTCTCCCTTCTGTACCTATTTATATTGTGACATTATTCTGTTGAACAAAACAGCAACCTTGCTCAAGGAAGATACACTTTACGTAAGCGTACGATGTTTACTCATGTTACAGGACTACCGCCCTTTGATGGCTTCTACAATTGAATTCTGTACACAATGTAAATTTACCTATGCTTCATATGAGTACTATTTATTACGGAGATCATATGTACTGCATATTATTGTTTACGGCTGTTCTCACGTGTTTGGAGATAGCGTCTTGATTACTAGTTACCGGAGTAGTTTCTAGGCTTCGTTCAAGTTTGAATCTGGACATGAAAGCCTGACATATAAACGTGAGACGATCGTCAACAATAAGAATGTGTCTTACGAAAGTTACAATATTGGAATGGGAGCAGTTTGATGATTTTTTTAAACATTTTATGTCAGGTTTTCTAAGTAAATAACTTAAATCATTTTTAAGCATTTTCCCAGAAAATACTTTCACGCAAACCGTGTAAAAAAAATACACATTTTCCTAGAATTTCAAACACGTAGATTTAATTTAATAGTAAAAGAAAGATTATATATAAACAAATCAAAATTTAATTATTCAAAATTAAGATATATTGAGGGTCCTAGACAGAACAAGATCTCTTAACGTCCCCGTTATTTTAATATAAGCTGACGTCGTAATGAAAACCAAATTAATTGCTAAGAAACGGCAATAAATGAGAATTGAAGAAGTAGAATGCTATTAGGCTAATACAGCAGAAATCCGCATTCGGGCCGCAATGGGCCATTTAGCCAGCGCTGGCTTTACAAAACATTGCCCCGTAAGCCGCAGCCAGAATAACGTTTATTAGGAAAAATGTGTTTACTCTGAGCGCGTAACACATGCTTATTTAAATACGCGTCCTGACGATTATTCCTACAGTGTGCGTCGTTACTTAGATTTGCGTTTTGTTCGCGTGATGATGAGCCCACCTCATCCCCGGCGACGGATTTACTTGTGTGTTAGCATTTGTGTTGCTGTCGTTTGAAATAATGTGTTTCGTAGATTGTTTTATGATTAGGTTGTTCCGTGTGTTTACAGGTGTACCTAAGTAAGGTGCATGTATTTGGAGATCTTAAAATTAAATTAACTTTTACAGTAGGTAACTTTGCTACCAGCATACAGCAAGTTTTTTGTCGTGACTATGATCCCTTGTATGAAACTAAAAGACGGATTTTATTTAATGATTAATAGCTTCCAAATTCCTATTTCTCATAATGCTGGAAACGTAGGCACTTGCGACTGTAAGTACAAAAGCCGCTTCGCCAACGCTACAGCAGTTTTTGGCAACTTTTCCTTTACTAAGAACACAGAGCTTTAAACAGTACTTATACCTTGGGTGCAGTGACCCTTGAACCTTGGAAATAAATGTAAGAAATAAAGACATTTTCACAACATAATGAACTCAGTTAAATCTCGTTAGTTTTGCTCATTTTTTATTGTCTAAAACTAAATAATGGGATCTAAAAAGTGTGATTACATTTTAAATAAATGTGTTCGCTTCGTACAAAATTGAAAATGCTGCTGAAATCATTCTTTATTGTTAATTAGAACGCGAAATTACGTCAACAAGATAAGTAGCGTTGTGTTGAACGTTAATAAAAGGTTTGTTTATCAACATCATGCCTTAAACACCGCCGGCAAACGTTCTTTAATCAGATTTCAAGATTTATTAATTAATTCGAAGACTTTGACAACTTCAATAGGTTTCGGAAATTCTCTAATTGGTTTAATTTATACTTAAGTCATTCATCACAACGCGAATCCAAAACAACGTTTATTAGTTAAAGGTGGGCGAGGGGAAAGTAATTAATTAACAAACTTTAGTGAGACTTTACATCGAGAGGTTTCTTATCAATTTGTCTTCCTGTTGGTAGGGTATACCAGATTTCTACTGGATCACTCAATTGTGCCAACTTTAAATAAGTTTTATCAACAGGTTACAATTATGTTCTTGAGTCCTTTATATAAAGAGTTTTTATAATGAAGTGATCGTTAGCTTCTTATTTTTGTTTGAATCGATATAAAAGCGGCGTGCGTATATGACCAGATGTATGAACACGAATGAAGTAAAAGGAGTATTTAAGGATCGTAGCAGATGGCATTCTGTAGTTTCTGCTTACCCCCTTTGGAAGAAAGCGTGAGTTTATGTATGAATGTTATAAAATCTATAAGTACTTTATATCAGACCACGTTCGACGGTGAATTCATGGAAATTCGAAGGGTTTATACATAGGAATGTTATGTGTAATCTACTCAGTTAATTCTGTATCTAAATACCATATATATGTAAATAGGTAATCTATCTAATGTTATAGATGGGTATGTGATACATTTTGATTAATGCCAGACAGGTGTGAAATTGAAGTAGCTGGGTGTGTTATCAACAGTTCGGGAAATACATTATGAGATTGATGTAAGGTTGATGGTGTAGATGGTAAATAACTTTAAGAGTTGTCTTTTAAACTAGAGTACAAAAAAAGTTGTATAGTACATAAAAAACAGCTTCAGAAATAGAATAAAAAGGGTTATTTTACTATTCTCTTTCTATTCATGAAGCTTCGTCGTTTTTACACTGGAAGTACAGTATTCATTCATCATTACTATCCTTTCAAAAGTTTTCAGAAGTTGTGATTTTTATTTTAGTTTTTTCCCGTCCTTGCCTCAGTTTTATTGAATACTTTAGTACTTCTAAGTAGCTAGCTTTTTAGTATAAGCTTTTTGTTACTATTGAAATACATCTATACCCTTTTGAAGCATAACCTCTTTTATTAATTGACCCTCTACAATAAATCTGTTCTGTACTTCTTGTTTTCCTGCCTTCTCTCCCTCTTCTAAATGGTTTTTTCAAAGAATTTCGTCAGAGCAATTCTCAGCTACTATACTCTCTTACTTACTGCGATATGCACTCTGTTAGTTTTATCTGACAACCATTGTTTTGCAAAGCACAATTATTAGGTATATGTATCAACAAATCAACCCACTTATTTATAAATCTCTTTGTCAAGTATTATCCTCAAGTTGGTGAATAATAGAAACACAGATCAACTTTCCGTAAAACTAATATCGTACAAAAAATAAACAAGGAAATGGTACAATACAAAGGCCGAATCATTCGTCCATCGAATGTAATCTTATTTCCGCAATCTCTCGTGGTTGTTTGACTATTGTTGATGTTAAGGTTGTCGCTCACTTTAACATTTCACAACTCAACAGTAGGCTAACAGCACCTGAACTCCAACTTTCAGTCAATAAGAGTTCATAGTTTCGTTGACCATCATGTCAACGGATCGGGATCAAAAATAACAGATCCGCCACATAGTTTACTTTTTGATATAATTTCACATGCATTCATTGTGATGCTTTTGTTACCTCATTTTATATTCCTATAAACTGCATAAATAGCTGTTGTGTTTGATGTTATATGAAGAAATGGCTGAAAGATGTTGTCAATTGAGCGATGGCCTTGTTAAAGTGCGGTTTCTTTTCGGAGAACATGAAAAAAGAAGAAATAAGGTACGCAACATTCGAGAAACCGTTAATGTAGCTTCATTAGTCACACAATTTATTATTTTATGAATCGTTTTTCATACTTGATCAGAACGAATGATAAAAACGCTCACTTTATATAATTCATCATTAGTATTTATCATGAAAAACATAATGAAAATGGAATAGACTTTGTTTTAAGATAACAATATGATTGTTTCTGTTCAATTATTAAAACAAAAGATGCAGCAAAGGTCGCTAGCCCAACATTTCGTCTCGAGAAGAGAATTAAACTTAATTTCGCCACAATTTGAAATGTCTTCTTGACAAACGATTTAAAGTTTTCGTCTTATCGGTATGACTTTATCCACCGTCGAGTCTGGGTTTTACTAAAGTATTTTTATAATTACCTTTTGCCCTTTGTAAGCGCAGAAGTTTGTGGCTATCAAGAATTTGAGGTACGGCGACGTAAATTTAAAGTGTTTGAACAAAATACGCGCTGTAATCCATCAACTTAGCCTTTTTTTTTGTTGGCAACCTTCCTGTTACTGAGCAAAATAAATATCCAAAGTGCGGTCAATGTGGTCAGGTTTTGGCCTCTGTATTCTCCAAATGACTGAGAAAGAAAATTTGATAAACTGAATCGATCGATTAATCCTGCTGTTAGGCATCCATGAGAAAACATGTAATTTTCACAAGTTCCAAGTCAAATGATACAAAACTTCAATGAAGTTGAAGAAATTACAATAAAGCTGAGGTACATTGTAAATCGTTTGAGAAGATTGCTATTTTTGTAAAATTAAACATGACGGCGGTTTACTTGGGTATTCTCTTTGTAAAATGTTGTTTTTTATACTTATTGGTAAATATGATTTTTAAAAAGAATATTTCAAGAATCTTTTAGTTTTTATTTTCGAGTGGAGAGCCTTGAAATTTTTGTTTAATTTGGAAAATCTGGAAAAGGTCAATCTGAAAGGCAAAATAAAAAAAAATGAGTTTACCTACAAGGTGTAATTGAAATAACTGAAAAGGGGTCATTGTACTTTTCATTATGTAAATTATCTGCTTCAAACATTTATGTTCGCCTCGACAAAATGTAGGGAACAGGTGATTATTTTTTACGCGTTTTCATGTCTGCTTCTTCTTCCCCAAAGTAAAAAATGTTTATAAATAACTAGCTTCTGCCCGCGGCTTCGTTCATGAACCTATAACCTTTCTCAAGAATTGGGCTATCAAATGCTAAAATAATTTTTCAGTTCCGATTGGTAGTTCCAGAGATTATCCTCTACATGCAAACTTATCAACAATAAAAAAAAAACCTCTTTTTAATATTAATTATTATAGTAAGATAAGTACAATGACCGCTTTTCAGTTAAGAATTTCAATTAAACCTTGCATAGAATAAATTGTAGGTAGGTAGGTACACACGGCTACACATCAAGCTATACATTTCCAGTATAAGCTGACCTTGCATTGTACGGAAATCCTATGCAATGCGAGATCAGCATAAACTGGAAATGTATAGCTTGATGTGTAGCCAATCAAGGTCGTCGTGTGCTCTTACATATTGTCAATCATCGTCAATTAACCGTCTTCATCTAGCTCAAACCTAGGTCGAAGAAATGTCTAGATTTCAACGACCTTACGCAAAACATCGCCTTCAGCAGCCATTTGAGTCGGCGTCATTAAATACTCAAACATAAGTAGGTACAGTAAGCGTTCAAAAGTACATAGGCACGTTAAGAGTCGTATTGCTGTGAACACGCGGTATAATCCGTATATCTGTATGTGTAAACAACACGGCACACACAACACAGAGAACGCAGTTTTGCGCTTTACACACTGTCGTATCGTCATGTATTTGCGCCGCACTACCGAAACAAATACATATTTCCGTCGCTTTTGTTAGACACGGTAACACACACGCATCATGCGCTTGAGCTTGGCCAGTTTATGGCATTGCTAAAATTCGAAATAAACTTTCGTGTGCAGATAGCAGAACGCGTTAAGCATTGGTCTGAGTCGATGCAAACCGACTTACGTTCCGATCTCGTAAAACACAGTGCAGCTTTTTGCAAATATTCGTATTTTCGTTTGCAATAATAATATATTTTAACTATTGCTGCTTTTTTTATTAATGCTGTTATTTGCAATAAAGGGCTTAGAATTAAAAATGCGTGATATGTGATAACAAAATTAAAAAAATATTTATTCGTTATATTTATTTTACTTATAGATAACAAATTGCTACAATTATTTGTTATTACTTCAGCTGAATAAGATGTGAAATAGATGCCAAGAAACTTAGAAGCAATTTGTATTATTTTGACATATTTGTATTATGAAATGTTTTAAATTTTAAATGGATTTTTTTCAACATAAATATTAGCTACCTTATTATTAGCTAGCTTTGATCTTGGTCGAAGTAATTAAGCAATAAATAAGAATATAAGATTACTCAAAATGAAAAAAAAAAACTACTTACAAAATAGGTGATTTTAAGGTTAAGTATGGGCAGTTTGTTTATATTATTTATTTTACATTTTATTTGGCTTTAGTAAATATTGGTTGGTATTGAGGTTATAGCATAAGTATTCATTTCCTTTACGAAAAGAAGATTGAAACTAAACCTCAAATTTTAATCCTAAAATAATAATATTACTAAAATAATTTTAAATATGTTCGGTCTATCTGGGAGAAATACGACCAACACCATATTGTAACGTGCATATTATAATGTGCTTAAAAAAATCGCTACCACAAATTCATGCAATAACGAATCTGTTGTTTATTAAGTTGGTACGGTAAATATTTTAAGGATCCCACTAGCAGTGTAGTGCAGTGGGTAGCAGTGTCCCACTTGAAGTCTTAATCTAATGCCTTTCTGTCAAAAACGGCTTCCTAGCTGGTCTTCAGTGATACAAGCCTTCAGAGTGCACAGCGAACGGTTCATAACGACATGTTTAATAATTCAGCAAAATATCTCGTTGGTATGAAACCATTTGTTTCATATTCATCCATCATTTGACGTCGCTGCTCCTCGATAATAAGCCTCTTCCTCATACCTCTTAACCCTCACAGCATTTCTCTAGAACAAAGAATAACATTGTATTTATTACACATAATAATTATTTATTATTCACTAATCGAATTAAACCTCATAATGAATTTAAAACTTTAAAGGCATCTTCTGTCTCAACAATACCTTTGATTAAGATTTATGTTTAGTAAAGTATGAAATATTTAAATGATAACACTCACACTTAGACCGGTTTCATTAGATATTTGTGTAAATTAAATTCAATTTTACGCAGCGCAGTAAGTAATATTTGATCTCCCTTCAATATTTATATTTGACTGCATTATGAAAATAATAACCACAAAACCGCTAATACCGAAATAGTCGTCACCAACCGAACCAACAAAGTTTTACTATGCGAATACGCGTAACGAACTGCGTCTGTCTACCCCACAGAAATCGAAATAATTTACTTAGTTTTCTGTGGTCTACCTGCTAAACTTTAATATTTATGTGAACAAGACGACCGAAACAAAAAACGAATGATTATTGAACTAGTCATTATTAAAAAATAACAAAAACTATGAATAGTAATTATTAAAAAAGTACAAGCAAACCGCAGATGAGATTTGAACCCGCGCTCGGCTCGCCATAATCGCACATACCAAAGCATGTTATCCACTGAGTTAGCATGCCATATACTATATTGATAGAAATTATGAACTACTATGAGTTGCAAAGTGAGTGTGTGTGTGTGTGTGTCTATAGTATTGTAACATCTTATGGAAGAAGGTCGTAAGTCAAACCGAAGCGTCAGTCTATTGCTTTGTGAGATTGCCTATGGACTGTACGTAGTATATCAATGGCCTACTTATTAGGACTTAAGTAGTCCTAATAAGTAGGTTAAGTAGAGAGAATTAACATATTTCACATAATGTTTTCTACGAAAATTCGCGTAAGTAATGAAATGCCATAACCATCTGTGAGCTGTCATCTATACGTGTTATAAATTATAGTTACTATTCGTGTCTTTTTGTGTGAGCGCTTGGTTCGAAACTACGAAATGGATTTTTCACCATCACTTAGATAATTTATTCCGGAAGTTTAATGCGTATAATAGGCAGATTAGTATTAAACTTGCATATAACAAATAAATCTCGATGTTTTGTCAAGTCTTAAGAACCGTGCGAAACAGGGTCGGTTGTTACTTATAAATCTTCAGAATGAATGACAGAATGCATGTTCACAATACTTCTCGTATTGTGAACATGCATTCCGTCATTAGTAACGCATGTACAATCAAGGCCAGGCTTCCTGTGGTGTAACACGTGTAGCTTAGTGTCACAGAAACGAAATTGGAATGATAGTGGAATGTTCACGTTTCTAAATCGGAATAAGTGAAAAATAAAAGAATAACGACCGCCGTGTTGGTTTAATCGTAAGCGCAACAGCCCAACGTGTTGATTCTGATTTTATTCACCCATCGATTCCTATTGTTAAAAAGATTTTTAAATCCGAACAAAGAATCCATATTATAGAGCTAAAATCTAGACTTATCAAAAACTAATAAAAATATTGTTAGTAATATTATAACGCTGTACACTATTCGTGTATGTAAATTTAAAATATTTACAAGGATTAAATGATGGAATTAATTATGAGCATTTTTGGAACATGACGGTTTGACTGTTTCTACACGGATCACCTCAAAACTACTAGATAGGTTTAAATGGAAGTTGACAAAGTGCCAGCTTATCCTATTAAACGAGCAATATTGGTATATTTATGTATATATATATTTATACACACGTTCTGCTCTAACGATTTCGATAAAAGTAGCAATATAGGGGTTTACAGGGGCGTCAAATCAATCTAGCTAGATCTCATATCTGGGAAAATTCGTTTTCTCCGTATTTTCACCCGAGCAGAGCTCGGTAGTACAAAATTTAGAAACTATTAATGACAGAATAATGACATGGCAGCATGGAATTAGTAATTACCTACATCATGGCAGTATGGAATTAGTAGGTACTATCCTATACTATTAAATGAGCATTCTCTATTTTCACCAGAGCAGAGCTCTGTCGCCCAGGTACTATTATTTAATATTCCAGAGCAATATAAGGGCCTAAAAAGCAAAGTATTCCTTCTAGGTATCTATCACTATGATTTGTCACACAAGTTTTTAACAGCACTTCGCTTTAGCATATTGTCAGCTCGTACCTTTTCTGACGTTTTGACACATAACATAACATCACGCCTGTTTTTCCTGAAGGGTTAGGCAGAGGTGTAGTCCATGTTTCGAGAGCTATGTTTAAGTCCCATGTAATAGGGGGCTAGCCCTCAACCGGGCACAAATCCAGATTCCGGGCTGCTACTGTTAAATTCCCGATAGAAAATCTCAATAACACTTTACCTGATCTGGAAATCGAACCCAGGACCTCATGCCCAGCAGTAGCGCTTGCGACCACTAGACCAACGAAGCAGTTGACGTTTTGATAGCTGACGGTAAATTGACAACTTTGCACATAAAACTTCTTAGTCGACTTTAATGAATTTAATCATAATAATACCATTTATTTTAGGCGACACAGGCCCATAAAAAATACCTTAACGTAAAGATACATATTAAACATATACACACACACACACAAAACACATACACATATTATACATTTATTATTATTATTAAAGAAAGAAAGAAAATATTTTTATTTGGGACACGCACAGGAAATACAACATTAAAACTAAGAAAATTATACAAACAATAAAAATTTCAGAAAAACATTTAAATAAGAAAATAAAAAAAATTAAATGAATGTATTAATGAAATGAATGAATGAAAAAAATCAATTGAGTGGAGCCGCGGACAAAGCTAGCTTGTAACAATTTGCCGGAGGTAACGTAAAACTATTACAAATATGTTTGTATTACGTTGTTGTTTTTGTTTTAATCACTTGTTATGTTTTGTTTTAACTCATTAAATATACATATTGTAGCGTTATGGAAAATATTATCCATTGTTGTTGCAACAAACAGAGGCTCGTGGCTAAGTACCTAATAACAGCCGCACGGGTCGATCGGTCAGGTTAAGCTACGCTTGCCGCAGTCAGACCGTGGATGACTATCCTAACATACCGCGACCCCTCCGTGCCTCGGAAAGCACGTTAAGCCATTAGTCCCGGCTGTCAGTCTTGGAACTTTGACAGTCGTTACAGGTCGGCACAAGCCCGAAAGTCTGACAACCAGTCTTACCAAGGCGTATCGTGTTACCCAGTAACTGGGTTGTGGAGGTCAGATAGTCTGTCGCTCCATGTAAAATACTGGTATTCAGCTGCATCCGGTTACACTGGAAAGGCTAGGCAGATTGATTTTTGTTGTTTTAACAAACAACAGAATAATATTTCAAACTTTATTTCTAATTAAACTGGAATTACAAATGCATTGTTTGAGTTTGCGTGTTAGTTAAAGTTAGTAAATAAATTTATATTTTCAAAATAATTCAAGAATAATATTGATTTTTCTTCTTTTTCCTACTCTATTCCTGTATTTTTAGTAACTGTTTTGAATCAAACGTCGCCGTCGGTAAGCTATGTAAATTAAAGCAAAGCAATTGTAAAGTTGTTGATCAACACAAATATTTTCCTGGTAAACAATAATAAATAAATAAGGTTAATCAGATGCTATTTCGATTAGGTGTGGGACCGATAAATCAGTAAAGGGACAAACACACAATTGTTGTCACTTCCGTATCCCACGTAACGCTCAATTAAGTTCTTTGAAATGTTTTCCGCAAGAGTTTTCTTATCTCGACTCTAATTAGAGAACACAAATAATCGCAAAATCTCTTCCCACTTCCCGTCGTTGAAACAAGAGAAACAATATATGCAATTATATATTCAGGAAACGCGGGGCAATTAACATGGAAATTCTCGTTAGCGTTTCGCAAAGGGGAACTTTTGATGTTAAGGAAGTGAGAAAAAAAATTCAAGAGCCGCTCCCAGCCTCATTAACAGGCCTTTAATACTAGTGAGATGCATCCGGGCAATAGCTCTGTAAGTATTATAAGCCGGTTGCATTTTATAATCCGTCATGGGACTCTTTTTCGGTCAGTACGTATGAAGAATTGTTATGGCAGACGTAGCCCGCGGTTCTGAAGTATTTATGTGACATTAAATAGTAGGTACTCTGGTATTGTTCCACTGTAAGCCCTCTTTTGAAACGTACAACTGTAACATTTCGACTGTAAAAAGATTACTCTACTCGACTTTTATACCTAGTCAACCTTACCTGTAACTATACGTAGATTTGCAAAGAAACAACAATATTTACGTTACTTTTCTATTACCGGCGAAAGTAAAATTTTATTTTCGATCCTCGAATTTTAGTTCTGTTAGCCGCAATGAATTTGATTTCTCGCCAGTAAATGAACTTACTGAGTTGTAACAAGTCTGACCTTAGATCCCATATCTGAGGGAAAGGGATCTAAGGTATACGTGCTGACATGAAACTGTGAACAGTCTTTCAGTCGAGCCTCGGTACGTGGCTCACCCAAGAATGTTATTAAGTTACATTCTTTTATAACCTTCGCCAAGTTTTGGAATTTTTGCGGTAGTGCTGAATACTCTTTTACAATATAGTGGCGGAGAAAGGAATAAGGACGAGATAAAGATAAAAATATTTTCAGTAACATCGGTTTTGCTCTTGCATTTTGAACTCTATGCTTCATGTTATACGATTTAGTTTTCTATCTTGTTCTAAGAAAGGGAATCGTTCTAAATAGTCAGTCAAGTCGACTAGCTATCAATTCGAAGTATTCAGTCAGCTGAATAACAGACTCGACTGTGATCTCACTGCTAAACTTGAAATTGAGAAGGATTTTATTTTTGTATCACAATAAATAATACCGGTAATTCTAAAGAAGATCTCTCACGTCGTTTCAATAGGCTTCTTTTTTGTTGGAAGCCAATAAAAGTGATTATTGGTTGTCTAATTATTTGTTTACAGCGATAATGCAATTATAATTAAACCATTCCTGTCTAAAAAGCGATGTAGGATTAAAAAATCCTAACACATTTGTCAACTTACGAACTTTTCGAAAAAGATTGAGACACTAAAGATAATTATAAAAACAACTCAATTACGCAATTCCTTTGGAAAAAATAACCCTAAGTAACTCTGAATGTGCTCGTTTACATTCAACTCGCCAGAAAAAGCGATCTCCTTCAGAAAACGTCTGAAGTAAAAATAGAATAAAGCGCGGTGCACATCACAAGCAAGGCTTTTATTATAACAGAACGTCTATTTTGTTGAGAAGTGTCCTCGTTGTTAGGGGGCGACGAAAGTGAACTTTATAGAACAATAGAGTGATGATCAGTGTTGGCCCAGCGGCGCTACTGTCGACACGATGGGAACCTCCACGACACTTTTACATTCTTTTTCTTCCCTGTTGAACATTTTGGTCATCTATGTTTGCCTAAGTTTTTTGACGGTTACTATAGGCGATCAAATAGTAGCAAATATACGGATTGTGCTTCATAAATCTTTATTTTTATTTATTTCGACATCTAATTACAGACACTGGTTAATATAATACACAATCTTAAATAGAAAAAGGTGTCTGCGATAGAAGGGTCCTGATTCAGCAAATTGGATTAAATCTGTTTTGTTTCAAGCTTGCTGGGACTTTTTTTTTTTTTTTTTGTAGAAAACTCAGTTTTAATTTACACATACGTATTTACATGATTTTTAAAACTAAGACTTAATAATAATAATATGTACAAGTTATAAAAAAGGGAGGGGGGGGGGGGGGAAATAATTATGCGAGCTGAAAGCTTGCTGGGTCTATTGTCTTCAGCATTTTTATCATATTTTTAGTAGCAGTATGACGAAAATATTTACTAAAGTATACTAACTTTTAAAATAGTTTTTAAAAAAAATCAAGGGCAGTTACCAGACCGCTATACATAACAGAGATTCCTAAACATTTTTACTTAAACGAAATATTTTAAGAATTGAACTCAAAACTACGGAGTTGACGACAAAGCCACGACCGCCAGCTTGCTTAAAATAATACCTCTAATCTCTCCTACTCAGAGTGAACAGCTGGTCCTAGTTGAACTAAAAATGAGGCTAGAATTTGCAATTTTCAACCTGATACACTTTTTTATAGTTTTACGCGTTCGGATTATTTGAAGCTGCTCCAGATGAGTATATTCGAAGGTCTATCTCGTAATAATTTACTTTCTAGAATGGTTTACCATACCATTGAACTTGGATGTCGAAAGAAGAAAACTTCGCAGACTCATCTTAGCTTTCTGCATCTTACATTTGAGCAGTGCACTGGGATGGCGATAAGTAAAGTTCGTAGTTTGATTTAATAGACGAGCTCAGTAGGTAAGTTTAACGTACAATAGCATTTTACAAAATTATGTTAAAAGAACGTACCGAACATGATTTAAAAAACTGATTCAAATAACCGTTCGATTTACTTACGTCCCAAAATTGTGTGTCATGTCAATGCCGTGTAACAATTCGGGGTAATTTAATATTATTACGTTTTCTGTAGATGTATAGTAGGTTAGTTAAATATTACAAGAAAAAATCTATTTCAAAATGTTAGGGGTTACAGAAACTTCCAGACGGCCAAACAATGACTGAAAGTTAAAAAGCACCAACGAGAAAATAATGGCCATCGAAATGTCAAGGCCTTCTTTGAATGCAAGAATAATATTCGGAGCTGAAATCGATAAAGGTGAGGTTTGAAAGGGCCGCGCCCGTGGCGAAATACCTCCGTAGATTCATTGAATGCAATAAAATTTTCTGCACAATTGAAACCATTAAAGAGCGTCGCCACTGCGCCGCGCTGAATGTTAATCACGAGCTTGTGTGAATGGAACAATCACATTGTGGGAAAGACCTCATTTTTATCCAATTTTCATTTGAAACAAAGAATCTTCGTAAGAATGGAATAGGTTTAAAATAATTCAACGTGAAGTTGTTTAGCAACCAAAAAGCAATTCTCGTTGTAAAACAGAATGCATTTTGCTGTTGTAGAATATTTTTTCTCAGATGTTGACAACAAAGAATCTCTTTTAAAATGAAAAGAGCACACGTACGGCACACACTTATTAAATCTTAATTTACTCATAACTAACATCCTTGGGGGAAATAGTTTCTTCTCGCGGCGGGAAGCGCCTGACGTAGGTAGTCGCTAGAAATGCCGTCGGTCACAAGGAAAACCTTATTTTCCCTGAGTTCCTTTGTCATTAACCGGGTAAATTGTTTTTCCTGTGCGGGAGTGTCTTGGCGGGATCTAGATTAAGCGGTAAGCCTGGCTAATTCGGTTCACTCTTTACAGTACTAGCCTGTTATGGTTTTACGATGCTACAATTTTTTCTTAGAGAGTTATTTTATAAAGTGTGCATTTGTTCTTTTATGAAAAATCCACGGTGAAGAAAATAAACTCGAGTTTGTATTCGCTTTTCAAATTTTAAATGGTGAGATAGCGTAGTTATGGTATCGTAATGTTAGTCGTGTCGATCTTGTTAGCGGTCAAGCACCCGTGTAACATCTCTTGCTCGACATTTTAACCTCCTTACACACAGTCAATTTTCCATATAATATTTACATACCATAATGTTGAACCAACTTTTAATCCCTTGAAACGGTTAGTGTTAATAGAACATCAATTAAATTATGCACGTACTTACAATACAACTAAATTAGATACAGGCAAAGGAATTATAGTACAATACAGTATGGAGCTACTGTAATGTCCAAATCTGTATTGTGTTACAGTTAGCACAATACAGATTTGCATAATTAATACATAATATAATGAAGGTAGGTACTTACGTCAATTATTCCATCTTGCGGCAGGAGAAATTATTTGTAATAATATGCATATACAACGCCGCAATGATTGAACCACACGGGTAACGTTAAGCTCTATTACGTATTCCATCTAAGTACAAACATGGTAAACAATCAAATAACCGCTCTCGTTTGATTTGGAATTGTGTATGGATTGTCTATAAATAATCTTTCCACACATTCGAAGAAATGAGCTGAAATCACACAGCTGAAACCATGTGTCATGACTAATTTTTTGGAGGCTTAAAATATGCACTGCAAATATCCACACATACACGTCATATTCTTGATATGAAAAAAAAAAAACGATAGACAATCTACATTTTTGGGTACTATCCATCCAAAACCCATGGATACGATAAACGTCCCATGATCCCATCTCCAGTAACAGAATAAAATGAGTTCCGTTCATTCGGCGGTCGCACGTCTCTGCAAAGGCTATCGGGTGCAACATTTTTCGTAGGGCCATCGTATGTCCGGCCGCCGATTTTCCTTTCATAAATCACAGAGGCACGTGATGTCACGCTTTTGTCGTGTCGGTCACGGACGTGACAAAACACTTTGCGTACTCTTGTTAACTCCCATCGGTGACTCGTTGCAAATACTTTGGAAACACGAGGTTTTTCTCAGCGGAAATAGGATACGTGTGCTGTTTTTTTTATTGGGTGAACGGAACTTTGAGCTATGGAGATCGTGCACTTAAACACGCGCGGCGGGAGATTGGAGTTTGCTGAATCTGTGCGACGTTGTTGACAGGTATGCGTGAATAGTTTTCAGGTCGTAATTAGAGATGAATGCATTCATCAGCGTGGTATTAATCACTGTGTGTGTTATTAATAATTTTGAGTTTGTTAACAACATAATGATGTATTTATTTTACTGTGATTTGCATGACACATGAAATAAAAACACCACACAAAACCATTGCCGCTTTTTTTTCAGAGCATGCTACGCTAAAGCCGCCTTTGGCTACCAACTTTCAATCGCAGCTTTTTACACATATGGCATGTGTCATCATCCTATCCACAGTAAAACAGACATTATCATTGAAGTACAAATCCCTGGAGCCGTTGCCCGGACGCGTACGACGTGTTTTGTCGTGTCGTGTCGTTGAGCTGGCACGACAAGTCACCAGGCCAACCTAATTTTTTGCGTAACGACACTATCTGCGTCAGTTGGCTTCCGCACAGCCTTATTCACGGCTTCCCGGGAACGGGTAATTTTGGTGTAGCCTGCTGTAAGTCCGTACAATTCGCTGGATTTACTAGCTAGGTTTTTAAGCTGTGTGGTGATATAATGTTGGCTGGGTTGTGCTCAGAAATTGGTAGGTACATATGTTTATATTTCTATTAAGTTCGTGGGAATATTATACGTGTGGTACCAGAGAAAGAAGAGGACTCGTGAGTGTCGTAAGAGGCGACTAAGGGAGCTCAAGACCCAGTGCAATCAATAAAGCACTTTGTGTCACCCACGATGACAGGTAAACCATCAACAATCGGATTCCCAAAGAGGGTTGGTGTCAGGCTAGCGGCTGACTGTAATACTGTGCCAAAACTTCAAACAACATGATGAGTAAAAACGATATGAGGGCGTACCAAACAGGTGACGCGCAGGGGCAGCACCTGGATCCTGCGGAAAGTGGACAAGTGTTGTTACAGCACCCCGAGCGGGGGCAACGTAAGAAGCGAGCTCGGGAAGTGAAATTGAGGTATGCAAGTTAGAATGTTGGGACGATGACTGGAAGAGCCGGAGAGTTTCCGGATGTATTCAAAAGAAAACGAATAAATGTGGCGTGTTTACAAGAAACAAAATAGAAAGGAACGAAAGCGACGGAAATAGGTGACGGATACAAGTTTTTCTACGGTGGAAGTGACGGGAAAAGAAATAACGTGGGAATAGTGTTAGACAGTAATTTGAAAGAAGGCGTGATGGAGGTAAAAATAATTAATGATAGATTGATAGTTATAAAAGTTATGTTAGAAAATGTAATACTGAATGGAATTAGTGTGTATGCATCGCAGGTAGAATGTGATAAAAGGGTGAAAGAGAAATTTTGGGAGGACTTTATCAAATTATATATCCCGGTGCATGAGGAATTGATAATTTGAGGTGATTTTGATGGACATGTGGGAAGAATGAAAGGGGTTTATGAAAGAGTGCATGGAGGATGAGGATTTGGTAACCTAAATAACGAAGGAGAGACATTGATGCAATCCGCTACCACCTTTGACGTGGCAGTAGCCAACAATTGGTTCCACAAGATCGATGGACACCTAATTCCATACAAAAGTGGCAATTACAAGACGCAAATTGATTACTTTCTGGTACGACGCAACAAATTAAAGAATATCAAAGACTGCAAAGTGCTGCCGGGCGAAGACTTAGTTTCACAGCATAGACTCCTTATTATGGTTATGGAAATAACGCTCAATTAAATCAAAGAGTGATCATCCCCTAAAATAAAATGGCATATGCTGGAATAGAATGATTGTGTGAAGAAATTTAAAGAACAAGTGGTGGATAAAATTATAGATATGGGAGAAATGAATGATCGAAGTGTAAATGAATGTTAAAATGCGATGGCGGGGTGTATTAAGAGTGCAGTGAAATATATTTTGGGAGGGACGAAAGGAAGAGTACGATAGATAGGGATATATGGTGGTGGTCGACAGAAATACAGAATGTGTTGCGAGATAAATTGTCAGATAAAATATATAAGGAAAGAAACTGGGGTAGTTCTTTGGGATGATGAGAAAGTTATGGATAGGTGGAAGGGCTATTTCGAAAGACTGATGAATGAAGAGAATGACTGGAGTGGTGTGGTTGAGAATAAACCAATATCAATTCAATTTCAATTTATTTATTTATTTAATTAAATAATGCATATTTACAATATTAAGCCTTATACTAAAATGGTAGGTATATAATAATGGTTCGACCTGAACTAGGATAAACCTGTATCTCAGGTGTAATAAGTGCTAAATTACATTAAAATTTTCTAAAATTGATGGTAGACGTAAATAGTGAGTAACTTAACAGACTAATGATAGGACAATACTTAATTAAAAATAATATTTAACTTAAAACAAACAGTAACTTTTCTGTATCATCATAAGACAAATTTTGTAACCAAGTTGTAATAACATTTTTGCATTGTACCGTTTTTAATGCATACATAGACAAAATTGCGTTTACTTTATTATACAAAAATGGGCCTAAGAATATAAAAAAACTATACATAAACGAATGCCTTAATCTATAATTATCCATACAGATGTCTTTACGTCTTTTTTCAGTGACAACTCTATCGTACGGCAAAATAAATGAGGAGTTAGTGAGAATGATTAGTATGAAGTGAGAATAGCAGTAAATGGGATGAAGAATGGTAAAGCAGTAGATGGACGGACGTGGTTAGCTTTATTCTTCAATAAATTTTTGCTGGAAGAAGCCATACCTGACGAATGGTGTAACCGTTCGCTGGTGCCAATCTTTAAAAACAAAGTTGATGTGCTGGAGTGCAACAACTATAAAGGAATTAAGTTAATGTCACATAGTATGAAGGCTTGGGAGAAAGTTATTGAAAGGTGATTGAGAGAAGAGAGTGAAATTTTGCAAAACCAATTTGATTTTATGCCTGTTCGGGGAACAACGGATGCCATCTTTGCTATCCGCTAGCTGTGCGAAAAATACAGAGGTGCGCATAAAAAGTTGCACATGGTATTCGTTGATCTCGAAAAGGCATACGATCGAGTGCCTTGCGAAAATTTGTGGTGGGCCTTAAGGCGAAATGTGTGCCAGGAAAGTATGTGCAGTTGATTCAAGCGATGTACAGTCGATGCAGTACCCAAGTCCGGTCTACAGTGGGCACTGCTGGCGGCTTCAATGTGGCTGTCGGCTTGCACCAAGGGTGGGCACTCAGCCTCTACCCCTTCCTGGTCATAATGGATGCTCTTACGTCGGATATCCAAGAAGAGGTACCCTAGTGTATGCTGTTTGCTGATGACATTGTACTGGTTGCCGAGAGCAGTTTAGAGGTCCAGAGCAGATTGGAGGTGTGGTGGGAAAGACTGGAGACCGTTGGCCTGAGATTAAGTCGGACCAAAACAGAGTACCTGTTTTGTGATTTTGGCGGTCCATCCAGTCCAGTGCCCATATCTCTCGCCGGAACGCCCTTACCAATCTGCTCCGTCTTTCGGTACCTCGGGTCACTTGTCCAAGGGGATGGTGGAGTAGATGGAGACGTAATGCGCCGGATCAACTCAGGATGGATGAAATAGCGACAAGTCACAGGAATAACTTGCGACACCCGGATGCCCCTCAAGTTAAAAGGGACAATCTTCAAGTGCGCGATAAGGTGCGTCGTACTATATGGATCGGAATGCTGGGCCGTGAGGGAGACGGGTGAAAACAGATTGTATGTAGCGGAGATGACAATGTTGAGATGGATGTGTGGAATGACGAAAATGGATAAATTAAGAAATGAGTATATAAGAAGGAGTTTAAAAGTGGCGCCAGTGACAGAAAAGTTGAAAGGAAATCGTTTGGCCTGGTATGGGCATGTGATGAGGAGAGAGGAAACGTATGTGACTAAAAGATGGATACATTTATATTCAAAGAAGGCCAAAGAAAAGATGAATGGATTTTGAGTAAAGATATGAAAGAGAAGGGAGTGAATGATAGCGTGACGATTGACAGAAGAGAGTGGAAAACGAAAACGTGTTGCGCTGATCCCAAGCAACATGGGACAAGGGCAAGAAGATGATGATTGTGGGAATATAAAAAAAAATGAATCGTCGCGGGACGTCTGGCAGATGTGAAACATCGAAATCATTATGTATCAAGGAATATGCATAAAAGGATCGTTTACCGACGCCAACATTGGCGTTGGCGTTGGCACTGTTGGCGTGGTGACGCAGCGTCGCCACGCCAACAGCGACCCGCCGCTATAGAAGTATCACATAAAAAAAAAACAGTGGCACTCCGGGAGTGCCGACAGAAGTGAAAACTTGAACAATTTTATTGTGCAGGGAATAGTTTTAATGAGATGTCGGTAACGTTAACAGTGTCGCGAGTTCAATTGTTTTTTCCTATCTCAAAAATGCCCAACGCGCCTAAAGAAGTTTTTACCACAATAATGTTTCAGGTATGATAAGCTTTACTTTATAAATACTCTAAACTTTGTGTGTTATGTGTTGTGTTGGGGAAAACCCGACCTTCACTATTTTCATATAATATTTTCTAAGTTTTTATGGGACGTTTGGACCGGATATATGTAGATCAAAATGTATTCCAGTATTCCCAGTAGATACTACCACGCACGTACTTTCACAGTTTATCGCTCTGGTATTTTACGCATAAATCTTTAAAGGTCGTCAGAAAACCTCCGTGATGTCATATTTCCTTTCACACAGAACCTAATTTTTGTACTAACTTTTTACTAAAAAAAATACGGAAAGCACTCAAAAAGGTTGAAGGAATTTTATCTCTATTACTTGAAATGTAGCGATAAATAAGTTATGGCGTAAAACTATCGCACAGGTACTAAAACAATCACCAAGTATAAATAGAAAAGGTTTAAATAGGTTCCTTATAAAGAAAGAATAGTACATTAATGTCGCGGCCTGTAACAAGGGCATTGATGGACGATTTTGATCGTGAGTGCATTGTATAGTACTTTTGTATTGTGCGTGTAGGTATGTGAGCGGCTTGTGTAGTACTTTTTTTAAATAATGCGTGGAAATTCAAACTAAGTAAATCAATTATATATTCCAGAATCAATGACGAATAACGATACTTTTTCTCGCGCAAATATGTTCTATTTGCAAGCCAAATCAAAAGGATGGTGATGGTCCCAGTTCCGCCAGCCACTAAGTGTGAATTATTTAAAACAGCAAATAACACTGAATCTTTTTAACATACCATCAAAATATATCCAAGAGGATGGAAGACCGATCTACGTGTATATACTTTAGATACACGTAGATCGGTTCCTCTCGGATATATGTTTTCTCTGTCTGCAGCTTAGCTCGGAGACTCTTAGTACTATAAAGCTGTAATTTGGCATAGGTATATGTGTCCATGTGTTGAAGTAAAAAGTTCGTTTTATTTTTAAATGACACGACAGATATGAGTTTTCATAGTAATTTAATTTTGGGCACGCTACAATAGTGGCGATAAGTCTTTGAAGAGTGGCTAGAGAGGCGCCACAGAGTCACCACCTTCTGTGTGACGCAGGTCCTCAACGGATACGATTGGTTTGGGAGGTTCCTGTTCCGGATAAGGCGGGAGGAAACGCCCAGGTTTCACCATTGTGTGGATCGCCTGGGAGACACGGTGGAGCATACGGTGGAGGTCTGCCCGGCTTGGGCGGACCGCCGTGACCGCCGTGTCCTCGTGGAGGCGATCGACGGCGGTGATCTCTCGTATCCGGCCCTGGTTCAGGCCATAGGTATGGAGCGAGAGGGCATGGCAGGCCGTCACTTCCTTCTGCGAAGCAGTAATGCTTGCGAAGGAGGAGGCGAAATGCGTGAGGGAGACGGGACAGGCAAATTTCGCGCCCTCACGCCCCTAACCGCCGCGGGAGATGCCCTATATAGGCGTCGGGAATCGCAGGCTGATTCCGTAGGCGCGGGCTTTCGGCCGGTGAGCAATGGGTAGCTCGCCGTCCGATAAGGACCAGGCCCGGGTGGACGGCGCATTGTGTTCCACGCCCGCCTCAAAGAGATGTCAGCAGAACTGACGGGGTCCGCTAGGGCCGATCCCTGCCGAGGTTGCGGGAAAGTCCGAAAGGGATACCGTGGCCCTTGGCAACATACGGGCAACTGAAGGAACATAAGTGGGTTTTAGTTCGTAACAGTTTGACACGCCCTCCAGGAGCTCCGCGCAGAACGGGAGAAGTTATTTGATAATTTGAAAACAAAAACAAAATAAAAAATTGTAATTTTATTTATTTGGCCGCTAAACTCGACAGATATGGATTTTTATACAAACATTGCCGGCCGGGCGCTCGCATGTATTCGACTAGTACCACAATTTCGATTTATCTCGAAGAAGGTTGTCAAAATATTGTTCGAATTTCCAAGCATGTTTGAGAAAAATATGTTTATTTTCGTCTAGAAGACGCACATTATCAGTAAAAGTAATAAAAGATGAAAACAAGAAAGTTTAATGTTTAAGCTCAGCTTACTTAGTAGTTTGTTACTTTCTGTAATTACTAAAATTTTTGTGAACACTGAAAAAATCTATAGCTAAACTAAAAAGTGACGTAATGCGGAGTCAAAAATATGGTGCCATTCCGTTCAAGTAAATTACTTCACTTAAAAACAAAATGGGTTATTAGAGCGTCCTTTACATCTCACGGTTGAAGTTTAGACATTGACTTAAGTTACTTTGGACAGCTTTTGTACCAGTTAATTTTTAAAGGGTTAAACATTCAAAAAGATTTTCGTTGTTTGCGAGCACCACTTTGTTTGAACCCTTAGAGAACCCAAGACTATACATATTGTACACGAATTAATTATTTTTGGAAGAAATGTAATGAAATGCTTAAATATTTTGGTGGTGTTTTATATGCATTACATTATATGCAACATTTATTTGAATCTTTCCTTTTATGTCCATGTCAGGTAAGAAGCCAAAAGAGCTTACTTGGGGTATTTGTTGTAAGCGGCCTCATATAGTGGACGGCGAATATAATCTCTGGGGAACTAATACAAGGCACGTACTGTATTTCAACAGGTTCCCTTTGCAACGGTTTCCTATTTTTATTATCCATCCAGCTTATTGTTATAAGCAATTTTGTATTCTTTATACAAGCGACTTTGTCCCAACATTCGGCGCAAATTGCCGTATCGACCTCGAGAATTTCGCAGTCAAAAGAGCCGCCTGAATTATGTAGAGTACGACGAGGGAAAATTGATATAAAAATTGCTCGTAAAGCATAAAATTAAAACGTGGATCGCGGCGGACGGTGTTGCAACACGCTAAATACCTGTCGTATTTCAGGCGCCATCTGTCGGCGACGGCGCTGAGACTGCCGCTTTTAATTTATTAACCAATTTGCTGAACGCCCTGAACCGCGCTCCACTCCCGCTATTTTGTTTCTTGACTTAATAAATTTGAAGCCATAATCCGTGAAGAGTATTTTCATGATGGTAATGGCTAATTAAGTTTTAAATCACATAATTACCAATTAAATTTTTACGGTAATTTTAAATTATGGGAAACGAAATACAGGATACAGTCGTAGTCTGTGAAAATGTCAGTGAAGTGGCGGAACTGAAAATTATTTTTACACTTTTTGGAGTCTGAGGGTGATTGTTCACGAAGGACTATTAAAGTTCGCCACTTACTCGCGCCTGAGCTCGCAGCTCGGATGGCTTTTAGAGCATGTATACGGAGCTCGCTCCTCGGTGCGATATAAAATCGTTACGGCTTGTTTACTGTGAGAATATATTGTCACTTAAAATTGTTACCAAGCATCATCAACTACTCTTTGTTTAACGATGGTTTAATAACGCACTTTTATTTTAGAACAGATAAATTATTATTTTTCACAGTTATTGAGCTTATTGGTGATGTTCTTCAGAAAGGTCAGGTGCATAGTATTTAACTGGCGTGCATGTATGACCAGATGTATAGACATAAACGAAGCAAAAGGAGTATGTAAGGATTGTAGCAGGTGCGTTCTGTTGTTTCTATCTACCCACATGGAAACAACGAGTGAGTTTATGTATATATGTAAATGATAAGTATGTAATGCAAGAAAAAAACCCAATTAAACCCAGGTTATTAAAGGTGTTAGAAGAAGAATACTCAGTAAACATAATTTATACTCGTACCTATTTGGTACAATCTTATATAACCTTGATTAGTATCTCTTTCTACAAGTCTAACAGCGAGCTCCTAATACTTAGTAATTCAATAAAAAGTAATAGTTATGATAGAATCACAACGTGACTGTTTCTAAATGAGCGGTACGGATTATACAAAAACCTTGAGGATAAGGATAAAAATATTGTGGAAAGGTCCTGATATTGCTAGATATATTTGACAACAGATTTAATTTAATGAATAAAAGGAATGACTTTGGCAACTTTTTATAATTAAATATTACCTAAGTTATGACTCAAGTATTTTTTTTTTTTACTCAAGAATAATACGCGCTATACGCGTATTTTTTTACACGAATTCTGTAAAAGAAGTAAAAGTTAAGTTAAGTAAAAGTTAAAATATTTCATTCATCTGGACCATATCGCACTAGGTACCTAACTATCTTAGTTTCTTTCACTAACGTTTGATAAATAATTACAATTAAAAAAAAAAAAACAATATTCAAAATATTTTATTTCACATAAACCTACATGGGCACTAATGAAACGTCAGAAGCTAGGTGCACGTTTCCAATTGGTCGTTTCCTATGGAGAAGAGCCGGTAAGACACTCCACGGTTACTCTTTTAAAAATAATTCGCTTACAATACTTTCAAATAACAGTGTAACTAGGTATGGGACGACAGTGTAGGTCTTTCAATAAGTACCAGGTACTTAACAAAATAGAAAATGGTCAACAGATCTACATACAGTTCACTAAGCCTACAGCGTTCTCACATTCACAAAATAGAAAAGAATCTATACAAAAAATAAATAAATTAATAAAAATAAAAACCTATTTTAATTAAACGCAATTAGATGATTGCTATTACAACTGTAATAAATCTGAATAATTATCATGTCCACAAATGCCACTAAGAAAGAGATAAAATTAAATCGTAGATATAAAATAATAGGATGAATATGTCAAGGATGAATGTAATTTAATAATATGCTTTCTTGATAAGGACACGTTTGATGTGGGTTTTGAACTTGAACTTCCCATGGCTAAGTTCTGTAACCGGCTTTGGCAACTTGTTATAAAAGCAGATACTGTTTATAAGAAATGACTTGCTTGTTTTAGTTAATCTAAATTTGGGTATCACAATTTCATGTCTACTACGTGTAGTTATATTATGGAAATCGCTTCTTATTTTGAAAAGTCCTAAGTTTTTGCGAAAATACAAAATACTTTCTAAGATATAAAGTGAAGGCAGAGTCAGTATATCAATTTCTTTAAATTTGTCTCTAAGGGACTCACGAGGATCCATTTTATAGATCGCAACGACAGTTTTAGCACGATGCGGGACCAAACACAGTAACAAACAGAATTTGAAGCTAGAAATTGCACACAAGTAGGTAGGTAATGCAAGTTTGATGAATACAAATTCATAGTTACAAACACATGAGCTACTTACTACAAATTACCGTGACAATATTAATACACACACACCTACAGACCCACTCGTTGTGTTTGACAGTCATAGGTTAATGTGTTCCAGCAATATCGATGTAATCAGTATTGATGTCAGTGTTTAGAATTCGCGGAAGGTACGTCATTAAAGCGTGGAACCACGGCCTTTGTATATTCATGTCTATTGACAATTAGGTGTAGCGAAACTTATACCTGCTGATATTAGAAAATTGAATCGTTCGTATTCTAAAAACAGCACTCATTTTTTTTTTGCATTTTAAGAAGATATATTTTCATGAAAACTTGACTCTTAGATAGTTTAATGTTGCGATAATACCTTATTTTGCTTAGTGTTGTCAATTTAAAATGGCTAAGTGAAACATGTTTGAAAGAAAATAAAGAATCAAAATATGATAATTTAGAAAAACCGCTGTGCTGGCGCCGTTTCATTTGCCCGGCATCGTCATTTCAACTTGGACTGTTTTGTTATTTCTAACTTACACTAGGCAATCAACTTTATTTAGTCCCGTCAACAACAATTTACATAAGTATTTAAAGGTTTTATTTTTTATGTTTCGACGACGCTTATAATAATATATATTCGTTTTGTAATGCAAGCTTTGATGTGCAAGCTCACATTAAAATTTCTACAAACAAAATTCATTTTTTCATGCAACCCGCGCACAGCTCTACTTTAAAATTGATTAAGCACTATTATTATACGTGATATTAGATCGTAAACAAGCAAACGCGTGTATAGGCTTTCAAGTTTTAGACGTATGGCTCTCGCATATTATGAATATTGCAACATGGAGCTTGTAAGCAACTGTCGAACAAATATGTTTAGTTTAAAGCAGTTTGAGCTGTAAGCTCAACCTATGGTATAGAGTGAACACTATGTAGTTTAATTTAACGCTCGATTAAGTTATATGGTTGACAATATTTTTTATTTACTCGAATTGTAAACTTCAAAACGAGTTTATATTGACATACTTTAAAAATATAATACCGAAATTTAAATATATAATCATATAATAACACTTTATCTCTATCAATATAATGTTATATAGTACATTATTGTTACTTTTCTCAAATAATGCGCGGAAATTCAAACTAAATAAATTAATTATAAATGCCAGAATCAATGACGAACAACGATAATTTTTCACGCGCCAATATGTTAATTTGTTTTTTCTTTACTTCAAACAGTTTTATTTGCAAACCAAATCGAAATTTAAATAAAATCTTTTTCATCTTACCTCCTTAAAAGTTTTTGAATAACACGACTGATATGACTTTTCACAGTAATTTATTCGGCCGCTAAACACGACAACTAAAGAATTTTATACAAACATTGCCGGCTGATAAATCGAACTTGCTGTACTGGTCGAATATATGCAAGCAGCATATATTTGACACAATTACAGCAATTTCGATTTATCTCAAAGAAGGTTGTCAAAATAATGCTCGAATTTCCAAGCATGTTTGAGAGAAAACAATTTTTTTTCCAATACAATCCTACAGCGCAAAGAAGTTAATATCACGAAGGAGTTTCCATCAATTATTTTTCTCAAATGGAATATGCGGGCGCGCCATTTTTATTGCATTACAAAAAAGTTTTGATTCCAATTTTTACTTGTCTGTGGCAGTGCCCGCTTTTGCGTATGCGCGTTTTTCTTACTCTTTTAACTTTGATCTTTTATTTAGTAGGTTACTCTCATAGATTGGGATTGACCCAATCTATGAGAGTAGATAAAGTAGTGTATGAAACTGCATATAACTAGGTATTAAAACGTGTGATACTATTAAAAACCTCGCCTATGGCTCGGTTTTTAAACACACACTCGTGTTTTAATACCCCTCATTATGCAACCGTTTCATAAACTACTATAATATATTAATTAAGTCACATGATGAATTAAATATTAATAAAGGGTTAATAGCACAAGTTTCTAAGTAACTTATTGTTTGTTCGATAGTTGCTCAATCTTATGCTCAATCTTGTGCGTTTCACATTGCATAAAAAAAATGCACACAACGAAACGATGATTATTTTTAAACTTATAAGCATTTAGCAGACATAACAAGAACGACTATGCTTTTACGAATTAATTTTCATTTAATAATTTAATATCTAATAAAATATACCTAATAATTAATAACATCTCTTCGTAAATTCTGGGAGTATCACAATTTGGTACGAGACACCGCGCCCCGTCCATATTAATTGTCTTGTTACTATTTAATTAAATAATAACGATATCTATTACAAGTTGATGGCAGGAATATTGCGAGAGCGTACTGCAAATGTCCTATGTAATCTAATATCGGTCTTAGCGGTTAATTTACAAGTTATTGCATATTCATTATATTGATATCAAGTCTTATTTTATTGGACTTGTTGGCCATGAGAGCATGTGTTGTGTACTTTATTACATTTCTACGATGAAGCAGTCGAAGAGTAATCTTAAAAAGTAAAATAAAAACATAATATTTTTGGTTTTCCTTTTTAAGATCGCTCATGTGTCCGTTCACTTGTATGCCACAGACTTGACTTAAGCTATAAAGGGCATTATGTAATATAGCTCCAAATGTGCGGAGCGATACCTGATGCTTCAAGGGTTCTAACGCTAATACCTAGATACTTAGAACGTAATTACAGAGGTAAGTTATTTTAGTAAAATATTTCAGAAGCTAGGTAAAGTAGTGTGGCTATCGCAAAAATACCTGTGCTACAAACAAAAATGGTATTTTGATCTAAAAATGGACGTGGCTCGTGGTAAAAAAGATTCCAGTGGTTTGTTTTTCTTTTGTGTTAAATAAAAACGCATCAAAAGCAATTTCTGGAGCCGAATATGCTCTAAATCCAGAAAGGCTTAACATCGACAGAGGTGCTCTCAGTAGTGAGTGTCACGCCCGAAGCGGATTGGGGGGATTTTCCGATTTTCCGACACAACGCCACGGCTGCTGTTGCTCCAACCTCGATTTTCCGCCTCTCGAATAGGGACCAAGGTTACCCAATATACCGAACAGATGGCTTGTTGTTAACCTAAAAAATACAATTTCCAATTCGTTGTCAATAAAAACATGGAAGCAATTCAGCTAACTCTGGGTTTAGAATGAGGATAATCGTTTTAGAAATTGTAAGCAGTAGATTTTTTGGAGCAAAGTAACACGGTTGTAAGCCGCCCTTTTCCTCCTTTTTAGGGTTCCGTAGTAGTTTCGCCACGTCCGTCAGTCTGTCTGTCTGTCTAAGCTAAGCCGTGCTTAGCTCAGACACTCTAGAAAGTTGTAATTAGGCATGGGTATACATATTAATCACATCGACAAAGTGGTACCATAAAATCACGATTTTTTTTAATTTACCTCCCCTACACGTAAAGTGGGGATGATTTTTTTTCTCATCTGTCCCATAGTGTGGAATGTCATTGAACAGGTCGTTCAAAGATATTTTGAGTTTGTGAAAACCATTTTTGGATTTAGGAATTCGTTTTCGAAATATTAAGCTGTAAAATGCAAATTTTTGTTAGAGTCAAGTGTCCCCCCGCCCCCTGCCAGCTAAATGTTTAGTTTTGGATATGTAAAAAAATCTCAGCAGTATATATATATAACGAAATTAAAAGGAAAACTATCACAGCTAAGTAGACTTTACAAGTTAACGAGTAATAATCGACAAACTTACATTTGCGGTTGCAAAAACATGTTTTCCCGTACATTCCATATCGGAGAACATGTATTTCAACTACAAAGTTAAGTTTGTTCTTGGGATGAATTCATCCCAACTACGGAACCCTATATTGGGCGTGGTCCGACACGCACTTGGCCGGTTTTTATTAAATATGTAGTAGATTTAATCTTGGAGGTGAGACTACTAACTGTATCTTTCCCGCTTAATATTTTTCGCGTAAAAGGTAGCGCAGATTACTCCAATAAACGTTAGCAACGCCTCCGACAAGCAACAACAAAAGCTCAGAAACCTCTTATTAAATACGCGGCACCCTTACAAAGCAACTATCGAACAATGAAAATGGAAATATAGCGTAAACGAAACAATGCTTATACGGAGTAAGGGTAATATTTTCCTTGGAGAGGAATTTTCTTTAACGAAATGTAGGAAATTAACAGTTAGTGGGCCCATAAAGCGGCCGACGCGACTTTGTAAGCATTGAGTGCTTTTGGCTATTAGGTTAACTCGTCCATTAACTACGCACAGATTCGGCGTCTCGTGTTGACTTTCTTGAATTGCTTATGTTCTGCCATTTTATTGGTCACGCCCACTACTTACTATCACGCGACTCCGTGACAAGAGTTTTAGTATGTTTTCATTTGGCTAAGGGATTAAATTGTCTCGATAGGCACTTAAAAAGTACTATCAGGAAACAGTGACTGAGCAAAATAATATTGCGGAAATGTCTATTGCAGGTTTTGATGTCGGCCTACAATAGCATACTCCAGACACCCCTTTAGTTTGAACGGCCCAAAGCGAATGAACCGCGGGCCATTCGACCATAAACAAAAATCGTCTACGTTCCAAAGGACCGGTGATAAAAAATTGTAAACAAACTCAATGTCATAAACTACGTCAAGTACATTCGGGTGCAAAAGTTAAAAAGTTGAAATAAAGGTTTTAATTTTTTTCTTACAATTGTATTATCTTCTTTAGAATAACAATCAACAATAAGTAATAGGAAATGTTACAAAAGTTGAATTTGGTAATTCAATAATTTTAAGTAAAAAACCAGTCTTCTTTTAAAGAAACAAATCAACAAAATAGAAAAAAAAATAAGATTTAGTAAAAAGCTGTCTTATTTTAAAGAAACAAATCAACAAAATATACAAGGTGGCAGGGACATCGACGCCAAAACTGTTACCATGGATTCAGTACATGATTCTGAACGCCCCTGCGTTGAAATTTTGACCGCGTAGGTATTGCACTTTTCTACCCTGTATAATTAAGTAGGTATTTCTAATCTAAATTTCGAAAAAAAAAATATTAATAATTAACTTTTAAACAATAAGAAATCTTACAATACCTACAAATAAGTAAATATTTAAATAGTTAAAATTCTTAAAATATGCGGCTATCACAATGTATGTGACTGTCCCTTTAAATTAATTTTGAAATAATTTTATTACCGGTCCTTTGGAACCGCGCGCCATTCGACCGTAAACAGAAATTGTCTATTTTTGTTTACGGTCAAATGGCCCGCGGTCCATTCGCTTTGTGCCCGACTAGAATATTGTTGATACTAGATCAGATATCCTACAGTAAATGTAAAAGTGTCAATTTTTTGAGTTATTAATAACCCAAAAAAAAAACTTTTGTGTTGACGGCCGGGGCTGACAGGAAGGGGGGAACGGCCTAGTTGGTTTAGTGGTCACACGTTCTACTGCTGAGCATGTCCTGAGTTCGATCCCCAGGCAGGGGAAAGTGTTTTCGGGTTTTTCTATCTGGAATTTCTCAGTACCAGCCCGAAGTCTGAGTTGTGCCCAGGTGATGGCAAAAGGTTCGCCCCCTATTACATGGGACTTAAACATAACTGGAGAAATGTAGGGGTACTATAGGTATACCTCTGGCTAACCCTTCGGGGATTACAGGTGTGTGATATTATGTAATTAAACCGGAATTTTACGATATTCCATCAAATAATTGCATTTGTTTTAATTGTATGATTCAGGTTTACGATGTCCATAATAACAAGTTATCGCTTAAAACTTAAATAACTAATTATGTTTGTTACAGTACAATATCTTTGTGCTGTATCTACAATCTACATCGCAATCTTATGTTCTTTATCGCACGTTCAATATCTATTAAATGTTTCCACTATCTGTGATCAGCACGTAGTCGTTAGTATATAAGATGCACCTTTGGATAATTATAACCAGACTATACTACATCTTTGGTCTCATTTATACCTAACCATATACTGCCAAGAAGTTTGGCAAATTGGTGACCCCGACGAACGAATACGCAGCAAGAAACATGGCGCAACCACCGTGCAAGGCGAACATAAATCAGCAAGGAACACTTGAAGTAGCTGCTGGCACCTCGGTTTTATCCCGCATTCCGGAATTTTGGAGAGACCAACCCAGATTATGGTTCACGCAACTAGAAGCCATATTAGCACCACAGAAGCAAGGAGACGAATACAAATACTGTACGGTAATAGCAAAGTTATCCAAGGAAGAAATACTACAGGTTAGTGACCTAATCACTTCGCCACCAACTACAGATAAATACAAAAACATCAAGGAACGTTTAATTGATTGTTACGAAGAAACAGAACAGCGGCAGTTTCAAAAATTAATATCAGAGACAGAACTCGGTGATCAAAAACCTTCGCAGTTATTACGTCAAATGCGAGTCCTCGGGAGAGGAAAAATCAGTGACGAAACAATTAAACTACTATGGTTCAGGCTTTTACCAACATCAGTTACTACGGTTCTAGCAGTTACGGAAGACATGGAAATTGACAAACTGAGCCTAATTGCAGACAAAATAATAATGAATTCAAAAGTAACCGAAATATCAGCTGTTAGCAACGACACTTCAAACGACAACAATACAGCATGCATTTTAACCCAGCTAGCAAAATTACAGATAGATATTGACGCAATTCAGCAAGGTCGATATGGCTATCGACCCAACACGCACAATCATTTCAAGGAACGTCAACAATTCCCGATTATGAGGCCGAGAACAAACTATAGAGGGGCAAATCGATTTTGTTACTACCACGGAAGATTCGGAAAATATGCAAGGAACTGCATTAAGCCATGCGGTTGGAAACCAATGACTTACGTACGGAACCAGGGAAACGAATAAGAGCACAGACAACGGCGAAACTCTGTGCAATCCACCCATCCAATCGCCTCACCATTACCGACCGAAAAAGTGGTATGAAGTTTTTGATTGACACGGGCGCAAATATCTCAGTCATTAGCAAGCAACAGAGATATTCAATTTTTCAAAATGAACAATACACACTATACGCTGCAAATGGGACTAAAATTAGGACTTACGGCGAGAAGACGCTTACCTTGAATTTAGGACTACAACGATGTTATAAATGGAATTTTATAATCGCCGATGTTACACAACCAATAATTGGAGCAGATTTTCTAGAGCACTATAAACTATTAGTCGACATAGCTGGTCGCAAACTTATCGACAAAGTTACAGAGCTGACTACGCATGTAACTTCAGAAAAAGCGGCACAACAAGCAATTCGTACTATCGCAGTGGGAACGAATCCACGTATTACGCAACTTTTAAACAAGTACGAAGACATCACGAAAGAGTCCTCTCTACGCAATGCGCCCAAACATAAGATTGAACACCACATTATCACTATAGGACCACCCGTCGCAGCTCGGGCAAGACCATTACCTCCAGAAAAATACGACATAGCCAAAAAGGAATTTCAAAGTATGATAGAACTCGGAATTTGCCGACCGTCAGATAGCCCATGGGCAAGCCCATTGCATATGGTAAAAAAGAAAAATGGCGAATGGAGACCGTGCGGAGACTATCGAATGCTCAATAGCACGACAGTTCCGGACAAATACCCACTACCAAGATTAACTGACTTTACATACATATTAGAAAATAAGAAGATACTAAGCAAGATAGATATACGCAAAGCATACCACTGTATTCCTGTTAAGGATATAGAGAAAACAGCCATCATCACACCTTTCGGACTTTTTGAGTACTTAAGAATGCCTTTCGGATTACGCAATGCGGCACAAACATTTCAACGATTCATGGATTCCTTATTTAGAGATTTAAATTTCGTATTTATATATGTAGACGACTGTCTCATCGCATCGGACAGCGAAGATTTGCATTATCAGCATTTAGAAACGGTTTTCAAACGTTTACACGAGAATGGAATAACCATTAATCTCGAAAAATGCGAATTTCACAGAAGGGAAATAGATTTCTTAGGTTATCATATAACGAGCCAAGGAATACAACCTACCGAGGAAAATTACAAGGCAATCATGGAATTTCCCAAACCGAAAACGATTCAAGAATTAAGAAGATTTTTGGGCATGGTCAATTTCTACAGAAGTAATATTCCACGCGCAGCGGAAAATCAAAGAGTTTTAAACGAATTTCTACATGGTTCAAAAAAGAACGATAATTCACCTGTTCCTTGGACAACGGAAGCAGACCAAGCTTACGAAAAATGCAAGGAAAGCTTGAAAAACGCGGTATTAACAGCGCATCCTTCCCGCAACGCATCACTAGCGCTCATGACCGACGCTAGTGCTACTTGCGTTGGTGGAGTTTTACAACAAAAATCCGGACGCAATTGGGAACCATTAGGTTTTTTTTCACAAAAATTGAGCGAAACTCAACAAAAATATTCTACGTTTGACAGAGAGCTGTTGGGAATTTACATGGCCGTCAAACATTTTCACAGATTAATCGAGGGAAGAGAATTTACAATATTTACGGATCACCGACCTTTGACATACGCATTCTCCCAAAAACCATCATCAAACGATACACCGCGACGGGTCCGGCAGTTAGATTTCATTTCACAGTACAGTACCAACATCCAACACATAAGCGGACGTGACAATATTACCGCCGATGCCTTATCTCGAATAGAGGAAATATACGTGCCATCACCTATCGATTACGCTGAATTGGAAAAATGTCAATCAACAGATAATGAACTTAGTAAATTACGTGACAATAAAAGATTAAAATTCAAAAACATTACGCTTCCGGGTTCCACAATAAACATCACCTGCGACACGTCTACTGGAAAAAGCCGCCCCTACTTACCAAAGCATTTTCGCAAACAAATTTTCGATACCATTCATGGTATGAGCCATCCAGGAAAAAGAACTACGAGAAAAATGATAACCCAAAGGTATTTATGGCCGTATATGAACAAAGATATCAATAATTGGTGTAGATCATGTTTAGCCTGCCAGAAATCAAAAATACAACGACATACGATATCACCTCCTGGTGCTTTTATGACAGCGCAACGTTTTGAGCATTTACATATTGACATCGTCGGGCCACTTCCGATTTCACAAGGGAAGAGATATTTAATCACAATCATAGATCGTTGTACGTCATGGCCCGAAATATTTCCGGTAGAAGATATAACTGCAGAAACAGTAGCCAAGACGCTTTTCGAAGGATGGATTACTCGTTTTGGTTGTCCATTGCGCATTACTACGGATCAAGGCCGACAGTTTGAATCAAGAATATTAGAGTCACTCTCTCGATTTTTGGGAATACATAAAATTAGGACAACACCTTATCATCCGCAATCCAATGGAATGATAGAGAGATTTCATAGAACTTTAAAGGTAGCGTTAATGACAAGAGAATCCAACGAAAATTGGTTAAAAGAAATCCCAACAGTTTTACTCGGGTTGCGGAGTAGCTTGCGAGAAGACACAGGTTATAGTTCAGCAGAGATGACATATGGAACGCCAATACGACTCCCTGGAGGGTTTTTTGAGTCATCAGCAGCACAGTTATCAACGTACGAAGAATTTGTAAAACAAATTCAAAAGGGCATCACACAAATGACGTCAATTCCGAAAAGAAAAAACCATAACCAAGCTATATTTGTGCATCCCGAACTCAAAGAATGCTCACACGTATTTGTTCGGTGTGATAGAATGAAGAAAGCCCTGACGCCGCCGTATGAAGGACCCTACCCAGTAATTAGTAGAACAGATAAAACATTTTGCATTAGAATTAGGGATAAGGAGACAGTGATATCAATTGATAGATTGAAACCAGCTTTCATGATCAATGACGAATCAAACTACGTGCCAGATTCAAAGGATTGCGACAGACATTCACACACGTACACTACACGATCGGGACGTAAGGTAAAGCCAGTGGTACGTCTATAAAAATCGCTGATAGAAGCAAGTTATTCGTATATATATTAGCATAGATCTTAACATATACCATTAATTCACAACTACTCGTAACAACAAGACATCTAAAATGGGAAATCAAAGTTCTAAGGACCAGATAACATACAATACGGACAGTTGCCTCAATCAAAACGAAGCGGACAAACTCCGTAACCTGATCCAGGAGGACTTACGGTGGACAAGAAATGTTGCGATGGGACAGATTATTTTAACAATCGGTGCGATCCTAATTTATGGCATAATGAAAACACTGGACAGAAGAATGAAGAGTTTAACGGAAGAAAATAATAAACACTCGTGCAACAGCTAAGTCAAAATTACAGACGTCAGCAAATCGCACCACAACAGGCGTCATCAAATTCCACCGCGTACAATAGCATTATTATTTATATACATCAGCAAATAACTAGTAAGGTCTAGATCAAATTTATATTGTAAACACTATTACCATAATATTTACTTTTTTTTTTTTTTCTTTTAAAGGGGGGTGTACTGTTACAGTACAATATCTTTGTGCTGTATCTACAATCTACATCGCAATCTTATGTTCTTTATCGCACGTTCAATATCTATTAAATGTTTCCACTATCTGTGATCAGCACGTAGTCGTTAGTATATAAGATGCACCTTTGGATAATTATAACCAGACTATACTACATCTTTGGTCTCATTTATACCTAACCATATACTGCCAAGAAGTTTGGCAAAATGTTAATAAACTATTACGTTTGTTAACTTTATTCTTGCAACTAATGAATAATTAATTTAAGTTTCGAGACAGTCAACAGTCTAGACAATGAATCACAAATCTGATGTAGACTTGGAAAGTTGGGCATTCTCGCGTTTCCATAATTATTTTTACGCATTTACTATCTATTCATTCATTCATCATCCACGGCCCGAAGTCACCAACTACTGCACGCGTAACATGACAACCAATGACAACCATACAAACAGGTTTTGTCGACGGAAGAATAGACAAAATGACAGATTGTGATTGTTTATCTGTCATTTTGTCTATTCTTCCGTCGGCAAAACCCGTTTGTATGGTTGTCATGCTACGCGTGCTGGGCATTATTTTCTTGTGCCTGTCAATTAGGTAATTGCCTACTTATTACTTTGACTTAAGGTTCCACTAGTCGACGGCTCGAACTCGTTGGTAGCGTGGCTAATATGTATGCTATTTAGTACAGATATTTATTTATTAAGTTTTATTTATTTAGTATTTATTTATCTAGTTTTTGTTTATTTATTTAGATATTTAATTATTTATTTAGTGAAATAGACAATGATTTATAACGAAAACAAGCGTGTAAAATTTCATGAAAAGACTTTTGGGCGTATAGATATTATGGAAAAACTACTGAAAGTATCTACTCAAAATAAAATTATTTGAATTTTTAAATAAATTACCTACTCCTGTACGGTTTCTATTTTGCTATTTTCATACTATATAAGTTATTTATTTACGCCCAAAGATGAGTTAAAATTAGTGTTGAAATATGGAAGTTTCGACGCTCATAACTTCCAAACCAATACTTTTTCCCAATTCTGCTTTTATACAGGGCTAGATAATGACAAGGCAAATTGATGCCATTTTTATTTTTGAATGTACACCGTCAAATAGATGAGTAATCACCATACTACGTTTGTATGGAAGAATGACCGACTACTGTACCCTTAAGGGCAATATCGTGCTATTTTATGCATATTTGTCTACACTAATATTATAAAGAGAAAAGATTTGTAATTAATAATAAACTCAAAACTACAGATCCGTTTTTAAAAATTCTTTACCAGCAGAATGATATATTATCACTGAGTAACATAGGCATTTATAAAGATATTACGCGGGCGAAGCCGCTGGCGGAAGCTAGTGTTTAATCATTTTCATACCTACCTACTTCATTTTATTTTTCATGTAGGTATAGATACTTTCATACAACAACCTATCATACACATCGCTTTCAAAGAACCATACTATAAATAAATCATTCAACCAAAGTATCAAAACTTTTATTCTAACTTCAAAAACTTGTCACCGTGCAAATATTTCGATCCAACAGAACTCAGTTCACACTCTTTACCAAAACATTCGTGTCAATAGCCCAAGTTAGCAGAAACGTTGGCAGAGGATAAATAAAAGCAGAATGCAAAGATCCGCACTGAGTACATACGTTTCACAGCCGCTAGTGATGTCCTCGGGGATTCATTCCGGCGTCGAACCATCTTATTCGATTGCATTTGAGTAGAATTGATACAACAACAGTAACTACTAGTTCCATACATGAAGTTATGGAGTTTTGGGAGAGGTACGTTTATGGCGTAATCAAATGATGATGTTCATAAGCAGTAAATTCTTGTATTTTCTAATATAGTGTGAGTCTTTATAATGTGCACATATCGAAATGAGGGAATCTATGCTTAATTTTTATCGACGGAAATAATATTTAAAAATAATTTTAAATTTTTTTTTTTTTTTCAAATAAGTTGGGATAATCGCACGAAAATGTTGAAATATTGACATCAACCCCAGAAAAGAAAATCTCATAAATCGAATCCAATAGTTAAGTTCGTTAAAAATTAAAATGAATTATAAACTTTTCCACAGTTTTCAATCTTCTTTATTTAACATCTTCGCGGTTAACTTTATAAGGAAGCTGACACCTGCTGTTCAGATAAATAATTTAATTTAAATTCTTAGTTATCTGAACTGATAATATCTTGACACCCGCATTGACCGACTTTTGAGTCGTCTCGTCAATTAACGCTAAGTTGTTTTGGTGTTTTCGTTACCTAAGAAGACTGAATTTCGCTTTGCGGTGACATAACGGATGTCCATAATTTTGCCAACATGTGGATGGTACTTTTAAATGAAATTGAAGAAACATTTACAAAAAGCCACATTAAAAAAAAAAAAACTATACCAACATTCACGCGCTAACCATCTAAAGTTATTTTTCGTGTCTGTCAGTGTGACTGCATTGTTCTTCGAAACAGCGCAACGCATTTTGATGCGGTTTTCACCTACATTTAGAGATTTTTTTCGGGAATTTTAAGTGTATAAAACATTAATGATAAACTTATTTTATAAAGAAATCTTGATGGTTTTTGTCAAGTTTTAAAAACAGCGCGAAGCTAGGGCGGTTTGTGGTAAACTGCACCTATATTCTACTTGCCTAGAAACAGCTATCATTACGATACCAATTAGTGTTTCACTCTCCATTTGTACTGCACTTTAATACATGCAAGATCGATCTATCGAAATTCGAATATAATCGATCATCGTAACGAACTCGCGATATCTCGCATTCGATTGCTAGCCGCACCAGCTGTTTGCCGACTGGTGGTGCCCTCTGCCGGAGATTGAATTCCGAATTAGGGCACGTCATGCGTGTTGCCGAAAGTGGGTCCTGATTGTAATTCAATCATTAATCATTACTGTTGAAGCGTTCGTGAAATGCTACATCTGTACTAAATGCGCGAGAAATATGGAGTTTATTTCTTGTTCCGATAACATGAACCGAAATACGGGTGGGCTAATAATTGAATACGTTTTTTGGTGGTGACGAAGAAACCTTGCTGAGATTTCCAGGAAATCTAGAAGGTTAGGTTTTCTCAAAAGTGCCCTTATAAAAAAAAAAACATCAGGTATAAATACTACGTTGAAGACAAAAAAGTTTGGAAACATCTTTTTGCAAATGTGGTACCTCATTAAAGGCACAATTATGTAAGTGTCTATTAACTGCTCCTAAATTACGATGTTTAATTTTTACTTTCTTCCTTGATAGAATCATCTCATTATTTGGCATTGTATACCTGCAACTTAATTTCAACTACTTGTTAATCATTTTTGTAGACATGATAATTATTCAAATTTGTTGCAGATGTAAAAAAAAAAAAAATGTGTTGTGTTTAAATAGTTATTAGTTATTTGAAAATATTGTAAAAGCCAATAATTTCTAAAAGAGTAACCGTGGCCGGCTCATCTCCATAAGAAAGGACCAATAAATTGGAACCGTACCTACACCTAACCTTAGACGTTTTATAAGTGTCCATGTAGATTTATGTGAAACTAGCTTCTGCTCGCTACTTCGTTCGCATGAAATTTTGGCCCCCAACCCACTGCGTCGCATCGTATCGCCCGCGCGCTATTTCTTCGATTTCGCTTAGCGTTTTTTTTTAACTATTGTTATTATTGCTAGGCTCCTAAGGGTCGTAGCGTGATGTAAAGTAGCATATATATAACCTTCCTCAAGAATTGGATGCAAAAAGATTTCTTCAAATCTGACTGGTAGTTCCAGAGATTACCCCTACATACATACTTACAAACAAACAAATTTTACCTCTTTATAATATTATTATAAGTATAAATAAGTATTGATCAAATATTATATTATTATATTTTATTAATATTATAGTGTGATGTGAAATAAAATATTTTCATTTTGATTCTTTAGGAAGCGGATTTGATAGAATCTCATTACTGCCTCGTGCTTAATTTCTCCGCATTACTTATTTAGTGCCAAAACAACATCAAAATTAAGTAAATGTTATTTTACATTTTCCACTATAGCTGTCAATGATCTGCATTAGTAGTAAAACAAAAAATCTGTAAAACCATATCAACTTTTTGAGCGCCACACGCAACGTTTTTGCCCCTTTATACGTTTTTGCAAGCAACTCTAACCAAACCAAGCACTCCCCTCAAATTTAATTTAAAAACCCACCACAATTTCTATAGCCAAACGTGCACAGCATACAAGAATCGCTTTCCTCATTATAACGCGTTCTATCACACATTCTTACCCTCTTTATTGCATTCGCTAAAGAGCAAACAAGATAAAAATAGAGGATATTGTGTGGGAGTGCCCTAAGGCGCACCGCAGAGCAACAAGCACGTTCGGTTGCATCGCCTTAGCCGTTTTAAAGGAGCTTAGCTTACCGAGTAGTCATCGTCGAACACTTACCACCGACCTGCTTTTTGAGCGCAACAAATTTTCAGCTTTTCTTTCTTAAAAAGTTTTATTTTATTGCCTTGTTTATTCGATGCGGCTGGCGTGAAAGAATTTTTATTTTTATAGCAGTTTTTATGATTATTTTTGTATGGTCACTTTTAACTAGTTTTGAATGGTACTAATTTTGTGCCTGGGAGGTTTAAGTTGTTTGTTTTTAGCTTGTGTCTGAAGAGATATGTTATTTTATACTTATTTCTTTGTGAACAGTACCAAGAAGGATATGTACTTTCACAATATTTAAAGTACCTACCTACTTGCTACTTATCCAGTCTTACTATAATGTGTATAAAACATAATACCTCATCGAAAATAACTTCTAAAAACTAAATAATAATATCCACCAGCTAGCAAAAATAACAGATATATCAAAGATATTATTTGTCTAGATAGACAATCAAATCTGTGAACTCGTCGAGAAAAATAGCGTCCAATGGTTAGCCGCTAAATGCACGAACACTAGAAAAGCACAATGACGTGACGCGAGTGTAAGACGCAGCTACGTCTTACACTCGCGTCACGCACAACAGCATAACAAAGTTTACTTGTTTGTTTTAGTTCTTTTGCAGCGCAACACTCGATCTAGACATACAAATTATCAAAAAGATTTATATCAGTCAGCTCAAATAAATTATAAACGGACGAATGCTCTCTAACAGCAAAAGTCTGTTTTTGCAGAACTAAAGTGCATTTACATAATTTATATTTTTAAGCCACGTTTGTTGAAGTGCCACTCGTCCCATTACTAAAAAAACCATGGGTTAATGTATATTTTCCTATAAATAATTTGTTCCCATAAGAATTTCCAACGCTATGTTTTTGCCTACACCATTTCCGTACGCTAGTTGTGTGATTGTAACACATAAATTTAATATTTCACCATTTTGTATTCATCCGATGGGACTACTTTATTTTCTGCTGTTGTCTTGAGAAGGTTCTAGCAGCTTGTCGCCAAAAAGACAGAACTACTAAACGAAATTAAAAGTAGATTAGAGAGAAATAAGCAATTTCAATAACCGACTCGCTTCCTATTACATGGGAATGGGACTTAAACATAACTAGCAAGATGTGGGTGTACTAAAGATACACCGCTGCCCAACCCTTTTGGGAAAACACGCGTGATGCTATGTTAAAATCTATAGATTCATATGTACATTAGGTAGGAAATACAAATCACATTCACGTGATCTGACCAAGATTATGTCTGGATTTTAAAAGAGATTGTGACCTCTGAGTTTGTTTCGGCCTTTATTCTCAGAGTAGTCAGATAGGAAATGCCGACCTCGTCTAGTTTTTAAAATATGATTTATGTGTAAAAGTGTTTGTACAAACCTATTTACAGAAATAAAATCAATTATCATTTATAAAATACTTTTTAAAATATTGTTCCTAGGCCTGAAGTTTCGTAAATATGAAGCCTAAGCTTTATGATATTTAATAGCAATTAATAAAATATTTTCAACATAAAATTAAATAAACTGAATAACGGCAGGTATTATGGATTTGATGAATCGTTAGAATCGATATGATGACTTGGCAACACTCTGCGAGCGCGGGGATTTTAATCTCTACAGCAGGTTGTGCGGACGTGTTTAGCTGTATTTTGCGGTGGAACATTGTTTGGGCAATAAAATAATTATAAAACATGAGTTTAACTACAATTCAGAAGTGGAATGTACATGCTCACGTTTATTAAATTTAATTAGGTACTTAATTTTATAAGTTCGTTACTTATCAATTTCCGGTATAAAATCAAACAGACTGATGGTTCGGCAATTCAGTATTGTGTCAAAGAATAGAGTGTAATGGTTAATGTAATGACATTTTCTCATTCTTACAATTTCATTAAATTGGAAAACGTTTTATAATAATAATAATGTTAAAAAAAAAGATACAAACTGTTTGTGTTTTCTGAATAATTTGGTGTCTACGTAGTTTTTTTTTTGTACCTATGCTTTTCTAATGTTTTTACAAAATATGGTATATGACGAGTAGGGATAAGACATACGACGTATAAGAAATAACAATTATCCCAGAGCAGAGATAATTTTGAGGTCAATAATTTTACGGAACATAATTTTAGGGATAATATTTCAGTTTGCAAGTTGGTTTGATTTGGTTAGTTAGCATCTCCTTTATCTTGATTATCCGTTTTAATGACCCTGGATCTTCAAAGGTCAAAGTCACTTTGTTGTCACTTAAAGTTGTTCGAACTATCGCATTTTTCTTTCCCTAAGTTTATCTCTTAGATACGTTCTGGGATGCAAGGGGAAGTAAAATCTTGTTATTTTTGAGCTATGACCAACCTTTTAGAAGATATTCGACATTTTAACTTTTTACGAATTGAACTTGAGTCAAACCCGTTGCTGACCCCGGCCCGAGATAGTGCCCATTCAGGGTAGAACCGGGAACTGGTCGTAGTCATAGCCGACGTCATGGAGATCGCAGCCGCCGTGGTCAGAGTCTCATGCGCAGCACCCGTCGTGAACGGACCGCGGAATGCGCAAGCGAGAGTCAGTGCGAAGCGGATACGCTGGTGCAGTTGGACGCCGGTGCAGGTGGGCGCCAGTGCAGCTGGACGCCTGTGTAGCTGGACACCAGTGCAGCTGGATGCCTGTGTAGCTGGACGCCTGTGTAGCTGGACGCCAGTGCACTGCAGGTAATCGGTGCTCGGTGCTTCAATATCTTTTCACTAAATCATTTTAGATAAACAGGTATTTATTCAAAATCGAAACATTTATTTGCAAATAAGGTACAGAAAGTTCTTAAGATAGTTCCATCTAGCTTATATTATGCTTTTAATGTCGGAGTGCACATACATAAAGGCTCTTTCAAACAGGCGCGACACGCGACGCGACACAAAGACACCGCTCGTCGCGCGACGCGACGTACCTTTGTGTCGCGTCGCGTGTCGCGCCTGTTTGTAGGAGCCTTAAACATTATTTTAAGAAATTAATTAATAAACCTATATAATGAATGCGATTAGTAAATTATATCAAATTCAATCCTTATTCATAAATTATACTACAATCCACAACATAAAATCTAAGAACCAAGTACACTATAAAAGCATTTATCAATAAGTATTTTTGTTACGAAAAATGAAATCGTTTTAAAGGAACTTGGGATTTTGATATACAATTTAATGCACATGATATAGCTTTTGTTGGATGTAAGTGTGAGATTCGACTTGTGTTGATATCAACACAAGTCGAATCTTTGGCTTGTTGCCACTGGTAATCAGGACAATGGGGCCTGTTGCCAGGGGTATTCAGGACATTGATAAACATGCATTATAAAATAATTAAGATATTTTATGTGAGATTCACAAGTTATCTCACCATGGTTAGTACGAAGATTCACTACCACCGTGATTTTATAATTCTATTCATGTATTTATTGCTTGTGAGAAGGTAGGTTCACAAAATTATGTTTAGTAAGAAGCTACTAACAAAAGCTTATATATTTTGTTGTGATAATTATATCGGAATAAATTAGTTATTTTAGCGCAAGGATAGTTTTTATTATAGAAGTCTCTTACAACAAATAAATTGTAAAATCTAGAATATGAAAGCCCAATGAATAATAAAAAAAACACCTTATACCAAGCTTCACATTCGAAACAAATAGACCTGCAATTAACGCTACAACAATGATACATTTTAGAATCAAAGCGCTTAAGAAAAATAGAATAAAGAGACCTTCCTAGCGACAGCTCTCCAACGTTATCCTTTCAGCAATTTCACATGATTTGTGCTTCTATTTCCTCCATTTCTAGATCATAGGAATAATATTTGCACGCTGTAGCAAATCCATGCATGTTGCCTCAGCACTGTGTTCCTGTTGGTGACATTTTTTCATTAAGTATGAATAATGTCTCGCTGACAGCGAAACGCGGAGCGGTGTCAGTGAGCCTTTACAAGTTTACATGAATGAAATATGCAAGCACGTTGCGTTACTCTTTGTAATGCGAAACAGTGTAATTAAAAATAAAGTTGTTGTGCTAAGATGCCAATTAAAATTGTTTGGTGGTGTGTATATTAATAGACGGTATTGCTTCGAGATTCTTTGCAGTTTATATATGCTTTGTATCTTGGTAAGTTTTAGTTGTGAGTACCGGAAAATAATTGACTACTCTACGTCTTTCTGTGGGTGACAAGACAAGTGCTTACTACCGGGGTTGCGGAAAACTTCGAAAGGAATACCGTGACCCCTGACAACATGGCAACTGAAGGAACACGGGTGGGTTTTAGTCAGTAAGAGTCTGACACGCCCTCCACGCCGCCCAAGTTATGTGATAATTTCCCCGCCCAAAAAAAAAACAGGTCCTTAAGGTACCGATTATGGCAATATTTAAGTAAATCTATTAAACCTTAACATTGAAGTACACATAGTGTGTGTAAGGAGCACCATAAAACCCTTGTTAGCCTCTATTGACCAAATAACGTTGTGATTAAAAAGATAAAATACTTCATACCACATTTAATTTTTAATTGTTTTAGGCTGTTAGAGTACTGGTATAATAATTTTATCCAGTAAAAAGAACATTTCAACTTTTCTAATTTATGTGATTATGTGTACATTATCTTTATCAGCAATGACAACATTATTCGGTCACACCTGTGGTCAGCTGTGCGCCATGTTATCTCAATATTAACTCGCCTTTATGACAGATTGATTAGTAGGTAACTAGGTAGTAATTGTCGGATGATACGAACCACACACTACCTACTTAAAAACTCAAACTCAAAGCATTTATTTCAAATAAACCAATTGCAGGTACTTTTGAATTGTCAAGGGTTCGGTCAGTCAGATAAATGAAGCTAGTTGCCCATTCCAAAGCGTAGTAGGAAACTCCACGGACACTCTTTTAAACCAAAATATTGTTACAAAACAAATGACATACACTTGAACTTCAGTGTAACCAGTTAGTAAAAGGTTCTTCACGGCAGTGCTACCTTGTAAACGAAGAATTAAATAAAATGTCAGTTCAGTTAAAAGTTCCCTAATTATTTTGTAACTTTCCCATTCCGAGTTTCCTATTTTGTAACAGACTGTTGAATTATGAAAGATCCTCCTTCATATTTTTGAAGCTTCTGAGATGAATGCATTCATAGTGTTGAAATTGTGTCTTAAATAAAACGCAAATATTTGTAATTTAAGTAAGTAGGTACCTACATAGATACTACTTTATCTTCAGCCATTTTCAAACGTTTCACATCAGAGCACGTCGATATTGAAGATAATGATTGCAATTTCAGAGAATCGTTTTATTTGATCGAGATCAAAGTTTCCTCATTCTTTTCACCTTGATTCTTATTTTTGAGTTCCATGCCTATTCTATTCTTTTTAATCGGAATATTATTAATCACATATCATTATATACTTTTTACATCAAATAAATTATTTCACTACAAAGAGAAAATTTTATTTACCCATACGTATTTACATGATTTTTAAAACTAAGACTTAATAATAATAATATGTACAAGTATATAAAAGGGGGGGGGGGGAAATAATCATAGGGCATCAAAGCCCAAAAGGCTGGCAGCATTGCCACGTTGTATGGCAATGCTGATTCTTTCTTTAACTACAAATAAATTAATTATTTAACAAAACTATTACAGGCAGATAATTTGAAAATATACATAGTATCAACACTACATAAAAAAATTACGATAATCATATCATAAATATTGATTGCATAAAAAATTAACCAGAGCGTACTCGTACACACATAATACTCAAACTCATAGCAAAATAACTACCCGTGTAACATATATCCTAATAAGCATCTCAAAACTGAAGTACTAAGAACCCGGAACTGAATTAGTTTAATTAGGTTACATATTTTTACTCGCAAAAAAAGTTAGGTTAGCACCGTCGTTTGTTTTTTTTTTTGGGTGGGAAACATCAAATAATTTCTCCTGCTCTTCGTATCAGACTCTTACTGACTAAACTCCACCCATGTTCTTTCATTTGCCTTTGTGTTGCCAGGGACCACGGTATCCCTTCTGGATTTTGCCGCGACCCCGACAGGCATCGGTCTTAGTGGACCCCGTCAGTTGTGCTAACATCTATTTGAGGCGCGCGTGGAACACAACACGTGAAGTTTCACCGCCCCGGCTTCTTAGTGAGGACCAGTTTCCCCGTCTTCCAACGAAGTGGAAACTGGCCCCTCCCCAAGCATGCGCTTAGGAGCTCCCTTAGTCGAAGCCCGAGAGCCTCCAAGTCCAGGACCCAGGCTTTCCCAGGTAAGCCGTTGGGTCTTGGGAGGTATTTTTGGCATTCAGCCTACGTACCGCCACTCTCATCGGTCACTTCCGGAGAATTGTCGTCGTCGTCGGCGGTGTGGTCCGCTTCGGGCACCGCAGTAGGCGAAGCCATGGGACGTATGTTCTCCTCTTGAAGGGAACAGAGCGTTCTCCACGTTCCCCATAAGATGGAGCTGGAGACTGTGTCAGCGGGGGAGCTCAAGTTTTTTCCGCACCGTTTTGTATGGGCGTCCCCACGGGTCCCTGTTCAGAGTCCCCAGCGACTTCTCGCGGGCCAGTCCCCTGGCCCTGAGGATCTCCGCTTGAAGGGCGGTCTTCCCCGCTCTTTACCCCTATGAGCCCGCCTGAATGAACTGTGACCTCCTACGACTAGAATATATAGAATATATACTGTTGCTTATTTAGTTATATTTTGAGGTGAGTATGTTGCTGTGCAATCAGTAATTTTGATTGGATTTTGGATTATTTTATGGACTCGAAAAAAAAAATGTTTTTCTTTTAAATACTACCCTTTTTAATAAAAGAACGTATAGAAGTCGAATGCTAATAATTTATTTTAAGTCATGGTTTGGATATTTTATCCATGATATTTTTACAGAGGGGCTTGTGGCTAAATAATAGCAGATCAATGGGTCGATCGTAGGTTAAGCTACGCATACCGCGGACGGGTCGTGAATGGGTGATGTCCATTACATATTGAGACTGAACAACAGAATCCAGAGGGTCGTTGTTAATAGCAAGAAATCTGCAGGATCTGCGGTCACCATGGGCGTTCCGCAGGGTTCAATTCTTGGGCCTTTCTTATTTCTAATTTATGTAAATGATTTACCTTATCACATAAGGGATAATCACAAGATAGTATTATTCGCAGATGACACTTCCCTCATTTTTTAAATCAAACGTCAATTAGTCAACTTTGAACAAGTTAACGATACACTCTCTAAAGTAGTGCATTGTTTTAATGTAAATAATCTTCTACTGAACGAAAAAAAGACTTAACTCATTAAATTTTCAATGCCAAATGTTAGCAGCTATCTACCAATGTTCAAGTTAATGGAACAGAGTTGGACCCTGTTGAGTCGACAGTTTTTCTTGGAATCACTATTGACAGTAAATTACAATGGGGCCCACACATAGAAAAATTGTCAGGAAGACTAAGTTCGGCCGCCTATGCTGTTAAAAAAATTAGACAGATAACTGATGTGGATACAGCCAGAATTGTTTATTTTAGTTATTTTCATAGTCTTATGTCATATGGGATTCTTCTCTGGGGAACCTGTGCGGATATTGATACTATCTTTGTTCTACAGAAAAGGGCTGTTCGAGCCATATACAACCTAGGTCCAAGAGATTCCCTTAGAGAAAAATTCAAAGAAATAAATATTCTGACTGTAGCCTCACAATATATTTTTGAAAACCTATTGTATGTACACAAAAAATCTCTCAAAAAATCAAATTTTAAGAAAATGTCCGATATTCATAGTTTAAATACCAGGAATAAACACAATCTTGCTGTGCATCGCACACGTCTCCACAAAGTAGGCAACTCGTTCATGGGTCAATGTATACGCTTTTACAACAAACTTCCCATTGACATTCGAAACTTACCCATTAATAGATTTAAAATCTGTATTAAAACCAAACTTTGTAAAAAAGGGTATTATAAAATTTCAGATTATTTAGAAGATAAAAAAGCATGGGATTGAACTGCTCGCTCTGCTAAGCCTTGTGATAAAACTTAACATTTTAATTATTTTGTAAAATCATGAAAATATACCAGTTTTATATACACATTGACATTGTTGAAAATTATATTCAAAATGACATGATTACTTTGTAAAGTATTATATTATTTTAATTAATTATTGTGAATGTGAGGACTATGTGGATATAATTATTATTTTCATTTTTCAGTTAGTTTTAATTATGGTCTGGCAGTTTGAGTAGTTTATGCGGCCTACCCAAATGTCCTTTCTTTGGTATTGTTCGTCGAGTTGAGCTCCTTAAGTTCTGAGTTGAGCTCCACGATTACTGACAAATGCTTGCACTGACTGGACAGGTTCACTCAAATCTGTGTGGTTCTTTCCTCAAAAGACCATTTCAGATACTAATCTACATGGTCTTCATATGGCCTGACCAAGATTATGTCTGGACTTTAAAAGAGACTGTGACCTCTGAGTTTGTTTCGGCCTTTCTTCTCAGAGTAGTCAGATAGGAAACGCCGAACTCAACTAGCTTATTTTTATTTTTTATTTTTTTTAATATGACGTGTAAAAGTGATTCCGATATCCTATTTACAGAATAAACAATTTCATTTCATTTCACTCTCTGTGCCACGGAAAGTGCTCATTCGTAGATCTTTGACAGTCGTTACGGATAGTTAGAACCTCAAAAGTCTGACAACTAGTCTTTAACAAGGGGTATCGCGTTATCCAGTAACTGAGGTTGTGGTAGTCATATGGGCAGTCGCTCCATGTAAAATACTGGTATTCAACTGCAACCGAGTAGACTATGATAACCGACCACAACTTAGTTAGGAAATCGCTAGGCAGATGTTCTTACCGAGTTGGTGTTACACAAAAAGTTGTTTGGTTTACAACTTTACTCTGGGCTTACCACAAATTCGGAGAACTGTTCGTTGTTTTATTTTCATTAAGTTCAATTCCTGTTCTTAGAATCAATCTAATCCCAATCGTCCCAAAACTGTCAAGGAACTTTGAAAGTTCCGGGAACAATTTTCAGATACATCGAAACTGCTTAATTAACATAAGGATATGTAGGTACCTATTGGGTCAAAGGTCATCCCTATGTATGTATTTTCAGGCTTGAAGTTCATTTAACTTGTTTCAATGTTAAACTGACCTTTACATTGAAATACGCTCTCGAAACTAAGAGAATGTCGTATGCAGCCGATACATGTAAGATATGTCACCAACGCATTCGATAACATAGCATGCCATTTCCCGTGCTCGATAGCATCCGCTGCGGTACGATCTACAAGATAGTTGAATTAGTATTGCAATATTGTGTTTACGCAGAAATGTTAATGTAGGCATTTGTTTACAATTATGTCTCTTCACGGCTTGTAAATATCATGTTGTAAAATTGACGCAGCTGACCACGAAGGAGACGGCGGGACATGGATGTCTTTATTGAGAAGTAGCGCAGATTCGTGCTCAATAATAGGATCGGAAAAAGCAAAGGAATTCTCCATTTGCTTTTTTTAGTCATCATACTGCTGGCAGTGGGATGACTTGATCACTTTCATGACCAAGTAGCGCCTTAACTGTGTTAAATACCTGCACTAGTTAATTTTTTTTAGTCAAATCTTTGGTAGGGGGTAAACTTGTCGATTCGCGTCACCGCGCGCCGTAGTGCTCTACTATAGAATATAGATGGCGCTAATACTAGTTTTAAGTTTTCACTTCCGCCGGCAGTCCTTATGTCTGCCTATTTTCAAAAAAGTGAAATGCGATAGGTTTTTGACGACCATCGAGCATTTAGCTTAACCACCATGTCAATGTGCTACTCCTTGCGAATGCTCTTGAAGGAATGTTAAGGCATCGTTCTGGCCGCGACTTTGTTCGCGTGGAAGTCGTAAGACACCACAATATACTAAAATAACTACCACATTTTCCACCCGCGCTATTACTTAGTTTTCTTTTTGTTTTTTCTTCCTTTTGCTTGGCTCCTTAGGGCCGTAGCGTGATGTAAAATAGGCTATAATCTTCCTGAAGAATTGAGCTATCAAACGAAAAATAAATTTCTCACATTCGACTGGTAATTCCAGAGATTTACGCGTTCAAACAACAAACAAACCTATCAAATAAACAAACTCTTCAGCATTATTATATTTGTATTGATTATTTTAAATTTCGGATTCGCGGAATCCTTGTGACTTTTCTACGGAACCTATGGTTCCGCGGAACCCACTTTAGGAATCGATTAAACATTCGTCACGATCGATTAATTATGTTATAATGCTTAATAGGTTGTTAAATCGGATTTGTTTATTGAAACGTGTTTCATTAATACAGGAAATGGAACTGAAAATCAGTTTCAATTTTTATAAATAACATAATATAATAATATTTATTGAATAAAAACGTTTACAAAAAGTGTACATTTAGTCAACAGTAAGATTTCGCAAACAATTATAATGCCTAAAAATAAAGTAAAACTAAAATAAAAATGTTTATTATAAGTGCTAGTAATGATGGTTCGGAATTAGAATGTTAGGTAGCGACCCGCCCGATCTAGGTTAATTCAAACTTGTGTTACAGGCCATCACTTCATATTTGAATTAAATTGGAACACTAAAATTTTAAGTTTAACTGATATAAGATAATCTATTAACAACTATTACGTCTTTACCTATGAAATTGCCGTTTTTTCATGAAATAAGTTAACGCCCTTGTTTCTCTATATTTTTTGTTTTTATTAAACAAAGTAATTACCCATGCAATCAATGCATTTTTGTCAACGTAGTGATAGCTTATTGATGCCCTTTTTGAAAAAGTCTGCTGGACGGGAGGCAACAAATTCTTCAAAGGCATTTTGAACTGCCTCTTGGTTATTAAATTTTTTCTCCGCCAAGAAGTTATCCAAATTCTGGAAAAAGTTGAAGTCTGTAGCGGCAAGGTCTGGTGAGTACGGTGAATGACGGAGAACTTCCAACCCCAGCTCTTGTATCTAACTTGGAGACCGTCTGCTGTGCAGTATGAGGTCGCGCGTTGTCGTGCAGGAGCAGCGGAGCCGAACGATTGACCAAAGCTGGTTGGAGATGTGCGAGCTTCTCCATCATTATATTCAGTTCTTCACAGTACACATTTGCAGTAATGCTCATCCTATTTGGTAAGAAGCTGTGATGAATGACACCGGCGCTAGACCACTAAACAGTGACCATCACTTTTTTAGGGGTCAGTTTTCGTTTGGGGCATTGTCTAGGTGCTGGACCAGGATCTAACCAACCTGGTGAGCGTTTGCGATTGTCGAACAGAATCCATTTTTCGTCGCAAGTAACAATGCGATTCAATATGCCTTCATTTATGTGCCTGTTGATTAAATTCGTGGGGCTTTAAGCTTTTTTACCTTGCCAATTCGACGCAAATGGACCAATATTATTTTGATGCTAACATCGAAAGCTGATGCTAATTCAGCTGTAGATTGAGAATCATCAGCTTCCACAAGCGCCTTTAATTCGTCATTGTTGACTAAAGTTTTCGGTCGACCACGGGGTTCATTTCTTTGGTCGAAATTTCCAGAACGGAAGCGGGCAAACTAATAACGGGTGGTGCGATGTTCTCTCCGTATACGTCGTTGATGTTGCGTGCCGCTTCTGCCGCTTTGCTGACACGACGGTACTCATACTTCACAATCACTCGAATTTTTATCCATGATGACGAAAAACTTACAAATGCGATGAAAACAAAACGCTAACCATTAATCAAATGACATATTAAAAAAAAGAATTCCATATTTTAAAAATAAAAATAATTTGAACTTAGAATTCTTAGCGAAAAAAGAAAAAAAGGACTTGAAATAGCCAGTACGGCAGAGCGACAATTTAATAGATAGAGACCTATTTTATGAGAAATAGCATATTGGTACATTAATGTCTCAAACTAAACCTATGTAAATATACAAAGGTAAATATTTACGAGGGATAAATTATTATCATGACACAAGTCAAGAAGTTTTTCTGTGTAAGTGTAATTGAGTATCGCTAAATGTTCAGACAACATTTTCAAAAAAAGAAAAAACTTACACTATAGGAGCTTAGTAACTTGTTGAGCCTATTATACAGAAAAGATCCTAAAAACATATAAAATCGATTAGCAAACCCATGTCAAGTTTGAGGCTTTATGCAAACTAAGTCCTTACTTCTCTTGTCGGTAGGTGTTGGGTCAAAAGGAAGTGCAGTGTAATACTTTGCTTAGTATAAAATAATTGCCGTACTGTTAGTACATTACATGCTATGTAGAGCTGGTGCGTAGGAAATCTAAAAGGCGAAAAAAAGATATCTCCACTATGAAAAACAAAGCAAGTAGGTAATCAATGTTGACCCATTTGGAAACAATCCAATGAGTTCAAGTTACCCCTAATTCAGTAGTTTTGCTGTGAAAGTAAATCAAACATTTACAAACTAGTCAAACGCTTACAGGCAAACAAACATACATTTTAATAATCGTAAGGTTTTTTCCCTAGGGAATGAGATATTTTCCGGGCTTTTAACTATGTATATTTTATACTATATTTATATTATATACTATATATATTATATTTGTATATACTATATATATTTGTATATTTTATACTATGTATGTGCAAAATCACGTCGAAGTAGGTATTTATTGCTATATTGTGTCGTTAAGAAGGGGCAAACAGTTTTAATAATTATCTTTAGAATTACTCTTTGATCACGTTCTATAGGGAGTAAAATTGTTTTTGCAGCACCACCCCAAAAAAATATGCAATAGGTAAGAATGGATTTAAACAAACCTAAATTAACCTGTTTAATTAATTTATAGTCTGCTATGTTCCATAAATTCTTAAAGACATATATTAATTTGTGCACTTTAGTACAAACTAAATCGATATGTTTACGGAATGGCTAATAAGTGGTGTAATTGATATTAAAAATAATACATAGGTACCTACAATTTGCGTTTGTGTAGTTTTAATTGCAATGTCTTACAGTTCAATGTATTATTTGAGAGATCGGCTTCGTTGTAGGATAACGAGATTTTTTGTCTATTTCCCTTTTTTGAACAAAAAATTTGTCGCTGGTTATCTTCTATCAAACACTGAATTCATCTTTAGATTTTTTTTCCCAAGCTCTATAATAGTTTAATCTTAAATCTCAATACGGTGGAAGTAAAACATGGAAGTGATTTGATTGCATCCCAGATTAATCGACGAGCAGTCTCGAGTTAAGACGGAAACTAGTTAATAAGTTCCAGCTAGGAAGCTTTGCTTTTGCTACTGATAAGTTTATCTTGGCTTCGTTATATGTTTAAATATTTAATTTTGTGAATCATTTTTAAAGAAAATGATTAATTATTTGACCCAGATTCAAGACATCTACCAACCTGCACTACCTGCGAGGTTGATTACGGTCACTCAAAAAGAGGCCCTGAATTCCAACAGTGGGAGTAGTATAGCCTGATTAAGTATTCAATCCATTATCAAAACCATTATTAGCATCATCTGCCTAATGTTTTCCCAACTATGTTGGGGTCGGCTTCCAGTCTAACCGGATGCAGCTGAATACCAGAATTTTGCATGACCTTTACAATCCAGTTACTGAGTTACGATGCTCCTTCGTAAGACTGGCTGTCAGGCTTTCGGGCTTTTGACTACCATAAACGACTGCGAAAGATCTACAAATGACAGCCGGAACCTATGGCATATTGCCGATTCCTATAATTTATAGACCGATTTTAAGGTTATCATTAAGACTCTTATATCTTTACCAATACTGAAGCAAAAACCTCATAGCTTTGCATAGTAGACCCTCCCATACGGAAGTAGCTATCACAGGTAGTATTCTGCTGAATAAATGATCTTTGGTAAAATCAGCTTGCGAGTCTATTTAAATACCCAGATGAACAATTAAAAAATTACCATTGGTAAGTTAAACGATTCGTTTTTGTTTACAGGAACCGAGCATTAACGTTCTTTCCGAAGTACGGAGTCATTCATAACCAATCGTAACTAATACCTACCTACCTATTCATTTCATTTTGTATCACTATAGGTAAACAAAAAAAACGCATTTATATATGACAAAGCAGAGCGGACCTTCTCTGTGGTATTTCGTCTATTATTGCGGCGTAATGTCAAATAAATGTACCTACTTGTATCTATTCCATGTGCATAGGTACTCTATGTCAAAATTATTTTATGTATCACGATTCCCGTATATCTTTGAGCTCACGCCACTATAACCGAACACTGCTTTGAGTGGCAACACCGTGTCTGATTGGATTCCTCACTACTGCAAAATGATCAGCACGTATATACCGACACATTACACTACATTACATTACCCTACATTATGTTTACACTGCCAGTCAAAGTCCTCCGTCAAGATTAATATCTGATATGAGATGTGTCTCTTGCGCAAATACGTGGATTTGACAGCTGCCAGAGATATTGCGTATGACAGGAAATTGCTCATTATCAATTCTATTTCCTGTTAATTCAATATTTCTAATTGATACATCATTAACGAATGCACTGCCTCGTTGGTTTAAAAGCCGTAAGCGTGATCGCTGTGCATTGTGTCCTGGGTTCAATTCCCGGGTCGGGCAAATTGTTATTGGGTTTTTACATCTGGAATTTGTCAATAGCAGCCCGGAGTCTGAATTTGTTCTCGGTCGATGGCAATAGGTTCGTCTCCTATTACATGGAACTTAAACGTAACTAGCGAATTTTGGCTATACTACCTGGGTACACCTCTGCCTAGCCCTTCGGAGATTACGGGCGTGACGTTATGTTATGTTAATTAACCAATAGTGGCACATAGTGGTCACGTGCAACTGTGCACCATAACGGTATTGGAGGAAGCGACTTTGTTTCTCCCGGAACACGTCAAAGGCGTTGCACATAAGATGCATTGGTCTGTCGGAGATCCCGGAATCCTCTCTTCATGTCCGTCGTACCCGTTAAGGATTAGCCAATCTTGGTTAGGACATCCCTCCTATAGCAAGAACCGACTATACCTACATTGTGAAGGTGCGTGCGCTTTTGACGAACTAGTAAGCCTAAAACCGGGTGTGGCCGCTAAGAAAACATTGAATTTATTCGCGAAATAAATAGCTATTTACGCCATAACAACTTAACAAGTAAATGTTAACAAGGTAGACATGCTCAACGCAAAAGTAAGTACATAGATACAGCCTTAAATCCATCTGATACGCGAACAAACTTGACACTCGCTACAATTTGCGCGAAAAATCGTACACTCCGTACTTTTATTACTTTTTTATAGTTTTTCTGAGTTCGAGCTTTCTGTAACACTTTAAAACTACTCGGACTTTGTTTTCCAAGTCCTATTTCGCACATTAAACTCCAACTATTCATAGAACTGCACTTGATAGTTTTTCTATTCTTCTTTTATAGTTTAATCTGATTGCTAATTTAATAGAAAAGTCTAGTGATGAAAGGCTAACAATCTCTTAATGGAACTTTACTTTAAACTTCGTTAATGAATATAAATAGATAGACTTCAGTTTTCAAGAATAATTGAGACTTTAGAAAATTGGGAAATGCGATAAAAATAACGAAGGAAAAGTTCGTAATCAAATTTTAACTTTGTAAAACTTTGCAACTTCTTTGCATACTTGGATTTGTAATCCAAATATAAAGGCAAAAACTTAAAATCTGTTGTGTTTTGCACAGATATGCTAAAATGTTTCATTATTTATTACACGCTACTAATCAAATCTAAGCCACCACAAATTATAAATGAATAAAATTACAAGTAGGTAGCTCTAATGCAATATGTATAACGGATAACTTAAATATTTCTAACCCAGTAACACCATAAATCTCAATCACTGTCTTAAAAAAAACCTCTTAAATAAAAACCACAAACGTCAAACCTCATTCACGCCGTGCACAATTTTTCCCTTCCACCAAAATATAGCCGAAGCAGCCAACTAACGTCTATTTTGTCAACAGAACAATGGCAAACAAAGCTCGGCATTTAGCTAGCCTTCGCTGGGACATGTCGTGACAAGGACAGCCGGGTAACAAGATAAGTAGGATGTCCTGCACGCGAGCCGTCCTCCCTAATCCTACGACGTAGCGCCACGATACTGTTCAAAACTTCAGATAGGCTTTACAATGCCTCCACTTGTCAAAACAGTCATCTTAAGATAGTTAATTTAATGTTTTGGTAGTGAATTGTGTTTTCAATAGTGTTCTTAGTTAATGGAATGAAGTGTTTGTTGATATTTAAACAAATAGGTACCTACATGCATGGTTTTGCGTTCGTTACATCGGGAAAATTTGTTAATTATAAATGAGATATCGTCTCTTGTAAGAGGTTGTTTCTTGTAGGAATTAATACACAGTAACAAAAAAAAAACAATACCAGGGGGCTTACCACGCCCGGGTCGACGGCGCGTTGTGTTCCACGCGCGCCTCAAAGAGATGTCAGCATATTTGAAGGGGTCCACTAGGGCGATGCCTGCCGGGGTTGCGAAGAAAACCGAAAGGGACATCGTGGCCCCCGGCAACAGGGCAACCGAAGGAACACGGGTGGGTTTTAGTCAGTAAGAGTCTGACACGCCCTCCCGCTCCGCCCAGAGCGGGAGAAGTTATTTGATGATTTCCCACCGTCAAAAAAAAAAAAAAAAAGGGGCCTACCACCAGCTTATAAGCAGTATTATTTTAATATTACTTCAGTGGGAGAAAGAGATGAAGCTATACGTCCAGTAGAACTTCATCTCTTTCCCACACTGAATTAATATTAAAATAATACTGCTTTACGAGCTGGCGGTAGGCCCCGTGGTTTGCTAAGCAATACGTTACGTTGCACCTAACAAAAACTTCAAAAAAAAAAACGCAAGCCAGATTATTAATGAATTCAACAAAAACAAACAGAGCTTTAACGGGAAGTTCAAGAAAGTCAAACCATCAAGTATTTAATTGATTCCAACCTTATTTTAAATTGACATGAAACCAGAAATTCTCGAACTTCAGTCTATGTCGTAACCACAACTTCTTGTAGATTAATTAATTGGTCTCTTCAAAATATGGAATTATTAATTTCCCAGTTACTTAATTATATTTGTCGCGAGTTCACGTAAAAGCCTCGGTTAAACTCGTTTATACTTAGATGCTTCAAACTTTGTTTTCCTGTTTCTACAAGGTTTGTAAGTAATTATATTTGACAGAAGAAAATACTCAAAGGAAAATATTTGTTGTTTACAGTTGATTCTAGTTTTATTTTTGGATGGTTCAGCTGCCCGACGTGGTTTACTAGTAGCTTTTCCATTGCGAAAAAGTATCCAAGCGTATCTTACTTTTTTTTTCATCAAAATGATGAAACAAATTTCAGCGAAACGTCTATTTTTAAGACCCCGGTAACGGAGTAAGGTGTTATATTAAGGCTCGGTATGTTCGGAAGGGAATGAATAATAAAAATATTTGCACAATCCGTGGATTATAAGGGTAGCCTCGAGCTAACCAAGATTAATAATAAGTTAATATCAATCTCAAAGCCAACCTCTCACCTTTGTACTGTAATAAGAGAAGCTAAGTGTACCCATGATGGCTTCATATCTCTCGAAAGTGATTGTTATTTCACAACACTCCACAATCTTTGAACAAAGAGCAATCGAAAGCAATTTAAATTCAAGACCCTACTCGACCGCAATTATTTACACAACGGCACTACACTATCCTTAAATCTGTATAAATATTCATGAAACTGTTTTATAAGGAGACCCTTGCTCTCTTTAGCAACGTAAACGAAAGTTGAGTGACTTTCCAGTTTCACTTCTGTACGGCGTACTCTCCCTTACCGCCGTATCACGCGCAACTTATGAACTGTTTTAGCATAATATATTAACGTTAGGTATTACGATTTTACACAAGTGTGCTCTCTGGTTACAAAATTTACTTGAAAAGGCGTGACTGAAGTGCTGTTTCGAGAGGTTTCTCTTCTAATTGAAATGTAAATCTCTGTGAATTTGTAGAAAGCACTTTTTATTCATTTAAGACGCTTATTTTTGTTATACTAAGTACATAGAAGTAAAGCTTTCTAATCTGGTGTTGAATTAAATTCGTTTTCCAGTTTAATGTATTCAGATGATTTAAATTATTTTGTTTGCAGACTTGTCAGCTATCAGTGTGTTGAAGTTTCGAATACGGTTTTGTATAGTTACGTTCTAAAGTATTGGGTTCGTTGTTGGCAAAATTAGTAAGAGAATAACATTTAAGTTGGAGCTACATTTAACTGGGTGTCGGGGTGTGCACATGAGACCGCAGATGACGAGGGTCCCGTGTCAGATTGTTTGTGTTGAAAACAAAATTTTAATATCTTCGCTGTCTACATAGGCTTACATATTCTAAATTTGTTTTACAAGTTATTGAATAACGTTATAAAGTTTTGGACGTTTAGTGAATTATATACGGGCTTAAAATTAAAAACACCGCTTGATGAATATTCTTTATTCATTTTAGTTCTGTTTGAAATTTTGTAACATGTTGTTTACGTCCATGCCTTAGTAACTGCTTTGTTTTTTCATACTATTTACAAATACAAAAAGTTTTATTGGCAAAGGAAAAGTTGTGATACACATACAGTGATTTTATACCTACAATTAAGATAAAAAAGGTGATGCATAATCATAATTATTTTATTTGACTGACTTTCATTTTATGTATTTAATTTTGACAACGAATACTTATTATCCATATTTCTAAACTAATAATTAATAATTTAAAAAAAAATTTTTTCAATGACCTAACTTTATTTAAGTACACAGCAATCTTCAATATAACTTTACAGTTTTTAATGTAACTAACTATTTACACTAGGTACTAAATTAAAAGACTAACTAACTATCTGTATAAATAGAAAAATAAATAAAACGTCACTTAGGCGTCGAAGTATTCGTCCGCTTTATTATTAAATAATTAATAATATTATACAAAGAGGTAAAATTTATTTCTAAGTTTGTGTGTAGGGGGTAATCTCCGGAACTACCAGTCGAATTTGAAAAATTATTTTTCTATTGGATAGCCCAATTCTTGAGGAAGGTGGACGAAGTTGTGGAAAGAAGCTATTTAAATATATTTAAAATATTCAAGTAAATAAGAGAGTAAAATATAAAGAAGATCTTTACATCAAAAAAATCAAGGACCGCATCAAATATTTATGTTTAATGTTCAGAAGAAAGCAGCGACAGGCTAAGTTGATGGATTATATTATCTTAGAATTAGTTATTTAGATTAGTATTCTACATATCACGGGTATAATCAACCCGACTATAATAGTGTAAGCAATGATCGTAAAGTCGAAAACCAAACAGCTTGTGAGGGCACCCGGAGGTGATGATTAGCGCTCCCTACACCACTTGGCTGTCCCGTCACGTAGCTTCCAATCTGCTTAGCGGGACACCTTTGTGTCGACCCTTTTATTTGGGTCGCAAAGCCTTTAGATATACAGAAACTGATTCACAGATAAACACTACCGCGTCGTTAGCAAGATATACAGACCTCCTTTATAAGTTTATTTACCTAATATATTGAACAGTTCGATCTACGAATTGAATTCAGGTCGAATATCTCATAACAAGTACTTTCCCGGTCTGTAGTTCGAGTACCGTTTATCAAACAGTGACATAGTTCCAGTAAGTGATCTATAAAGTATCGACTGACAATGACAAACACTACTCATAACTCATAACGAAATTACGAGGACGTTTCATCCCCCAAAGTTGGCAAAGTACCTACTTCGCAGCTTATCATCGAGGGACAGAATTGCTTCAGTTGAACAAAGTAATCGTCGAGGTATCTGAATGAGTAATGAGAATGGTTAGTTTAAACGAGTTACTCGTATAGTTGGAATCACACTCGCACTAATCTCTAGCATCAATTATGAACTGAATACGAATGTAACAACCGATGAAAACCATTGGGGTGTGACAAACGGTCATTAAAATGCGGGATCAGACGGGATTTGGGCGAGATCCACCAGAAATTAATATTTGAGACGTCAGCTGCTCCACACCTGGAAATTGTCTAATAAAGCCGCCTTATGAACTCGGCTTTTATAAACTTTGTGCGTCTACAGCGTTTTAAGTGCCTTATCTCTACGGAGAGGGAAAAAAGTTGACGCGGTTTACATCCTTTGTTACGCGCCCACATAATTTTTAAACAGATTGATGAGCTTGCGGGGAAATTATTATGGTTTCTATAAGACACCTATTAAAACACGAGTCGATATTTTGGAGATTGTTAAACGAGCCATAATACATTCGCATCCCTTTGCCCAGGCTGCCATTATAAATCTACGTAAACAAATAAACAAAATCAAGAAACAATTTCCCGCCGTCCTAAAATCTTTTCACGGCCAACAGTGTCTACTTCCGAGAATGGAGTGTTGGGGAATGTGTACTGAAATTGCTCGAAGGGTTCTGTCAGTGTTGTAGTTTCACTGTACAAATTTCTTGAAGAATATTATAAGACGCCCGAGGGTGCCAGATCTACCGGGCTGTAGAGGACCGTTGAACTGTGCAGCTCTTTGTGAAATTGCACACTCTACTTTGCTTTTTTAACCACACATTTTTAATAATAATATTATTTTACAAGGTCTTTTGGAACTTTATTTTCTTTTATTAAATGAAATCTAAATGGATGTTATGTAACAAAATGTTATTTTTCCACCAAATATAGGCTCTATGCCAAGATTCATTTTCACAAAGGGCTTAGCGAATACGTCCGTTCGCCTTTTACCTTTAGTCTGTCAGACTTGTGAAAGCGACGTGATTCTCAGCGATAGTTTATCATGATTTTCCAGAAAGCAAGTACAATGGATTTAACTGTCATAAATCGCTCAATGGTCGGGCGGTGATTAGAAGGAATCAGGAGCGCACTACTGTCAGCTCAGTGGAGCTCAAGGTAGCTTTACCTTTAGTCGAATTGTGGATTTGATAAGCAGCTTTAATGCATTTATTACAAATTAGTTTCTGCCCTCGACTTCGTCCACCTATAATTTTCCTCAAGAATTGGGCTATCTAATGTAAAAAGCAATTTTCAAATCCAACTGGTAGTTCCGGAGATTGTAAGTTTGTATGTGGGGATATACAAACTTACAAAAAAACAATCAAACTCTTTATAATAATAATAACCCTAAAGCCGTATCTCTAATAAGTGATAGACATAATTTTAATACTAGAAATAAAGATAAACTAGATCAACCATTTTTCAGATTATCTAAAGTACATACATCTTTTATGGGGTACTGTGTTAAATGTTACAACAAAATACCTTGTGACATATTGCAATTAAATGAAAGAAAATTTAAAACTCAGATTAAAAGTACACTTTGTAAACAAGCATATTACAAATTAGAGGATTATATCCAAGATAAGAGTGCTTGGAAACATGCTGGTCCTGCTCCATAGGACAATTTAGAATCAAGACAAAATCAAACAGGTTGCTAATTTAATTGTTAAATTTATAATTTTGTATTATATGACATTGATTTTACATTCTGTGATTACTTCCTCACACACTGACTTATTAATTTTAAAAACATTAGGAAAATCGTCTACTTTTACTATGTTTGTAAATATGTGAGCACCATGTATCTATCATATAATTAAATTATCTGTCGTTGCTTCATTTTTAATTCTTTTTACCTATTGTGGTATAGTAATTTTATTCTAGGTGCATCGTCTTCACATATAATTATTTAAGTAATGTACGTACTAATACAAACTATTGTAAACATTTTAAAAGAGTAACGGTGGAGTTTCTTGCCCATTCTTCTCCATACGAAAACTACCTTTTGGAAGGGGCGACTAGAATCAATTATATTATTCTGTAAATTTTGACGTTCAAAAGTGCCATACATGGGCCTATTTGAAATAAATGTTTTGACTTTGACTTTGACTTCTACGTTGACGTCGTGGTGAGGCTTGGGCGCTCCGAACTCTATGTCAGAGCCGGTAGAGTTTACTTTGCCGGAACGGGTTCAGGATGAGGAGCCAGACCAAGACAGATACAGAAACCCGCAGGGCAGCATGTGGCGAGCAGTTGGGCAGTAGCGATCCCACCACAATATTAAATATTAGTGGAGGCAAAAGTCCTCGCGCACATCTAGGAGTAGCGCGAGGAGGCGAAACGCCGGGGCTTCACTTCGCTGCCGTGAGAAATCACGGCACAACGGACACAGCTCCGCCGGGATCTCATGGCGTCATGGAGAGTGCGATCGTCGCGACCCAGCGCTGGGCACGCCACAATTGCGGCGATAAGTTCCCTCTTTGAAGAGTGGCTAGAGAGGCGCCATGGCGTCCTCACTTTCCGCCTGACGCAGGTCGTCACCGGACACAGCTGTTTCGGGAGGTTCCTGTTCAGGATAAGGCGGGAGGAAATGCCCGGGTGTGACGATTGTGTGGACCGCCCGGAGGACACGGTGGAGCATACGGTGGAGGTCTACCCGGCTTGGGCGGAGCATCGCCGTGTCTTCATGGAAGCGGTGATCTCTCGCGTCCGGTCCTGGTTCAGGCCATGGTTCTAGACAACCAGTTCACTTAGCCACCCAAACCCATAATCCAATATCTTTGTTTCCATATCCTACAATAGTCCTGCACCAACCAAGGGTTGTCTTTGGTTGCACTTGCATAGCGCGAACAGAGATAATCGTCGGTTGCTGCCTCATTTCATTCAAAACGTATATCGGGCCTCTGCGAGTTGGCTTCAGTCCCTCGTACGCTAAAGGTTTCAAAGGTCCGGGACCCCAGGGTCCCGAGATGTGTCAAAGACATTAAAAAAAGACGAAAAAAATTAAACCAATTAATTAATTAAAAACAAAATAAATAAATATATTTTTATTCATTAATTAAATTAACTTATTAATAATAGATATAGATATAGGAAATTTACAAATTTAAAAACAATGATCACAACTTTCCTATCAAATCACAGTACCAAAATATACAGGAAAGTCAGTAGGACATCCTTTGAACGTGTGTGTTTATTTAACAACGTATGAAACTAAAATAAGCTTGAATGAAGTGGTTGTATTTCTTATCCTGAACCTAAAACAATAGAGGAACTACAGGAAGGATAACCTTATTCATCCGAGATATGTTTACGTAAGTAGGTACTGGCATACAGTACTTAGAAGGGTAGGTGGGTATATATAGAATACAGGATAAAGTAAATGATTAACGAGGTTTATTGGATGAGTCGATCAGCCAAGGCTAAGCGGCTTACTCAAAGTATTATTAGATTTATTTGTAATTAGAATAAGCTAGGCATTTTTTTTGTTTTTTTTTTGTTTTTGGCATTTGCGAGTTTTCGTTCAGGTTTATGTGGTTTTAATAATGCTGGCTCTTAATTGTTGTTCTAAATGACGTGTGTCTTTATGTCAAAACAGATTAAATTGACGTTTGTTAGATTGCCAGTAAATTACCAAATAATATAAATCTTGTCGTTTGTATAACCTTGAATCAAATCATCATGATATCTAGAACTAGAAAAAACAAAATTGAGTCCTCCGATAAAGGTTTATTTATCTACCAATGTAATAAGAGATAGACCGTGACGGTTGCGTATATTATAGATACCTACGTATACGTACGTATATTATCGTGAATAACAGATCGTAAAGCCTCTTAAACTCGCAGGGGTACGATTAATGAACCAATAATTATTCGCTAAGGGCTTTACCCTGTACGCACTTTGTCTATCTGTATGTATATGTAGATATTTATGTATGTTCAGACCACATTATTAACTAATAGCATATGAAATTCTGTTGATAGGGTTTGCTTGAAAGTTTGTTTCGAATTTTAGAAGTAGTTTTAGGTAAATACTAGATTTTTAATGTCAGTCTACCGGGTGTTAACTATTATGTCATAGATTTATCATTAGGGTCGGCTCAGTCTCCTACAGATAAAAGAGGGGGGATACCAAACAAAGAGCACGGAATCGCCGCGCCGCTAGCGCCTAGAGATGCCCGTACTTAAGATCAGGCACTCTAAAGACAATTTCCAAGCAAACTCCGCCCCCATGCACCCCGCCACTTTGATGTGTGCTAAACGTTTACACATCAGTAATAAAGTCGAATATCGCGTGCGCTCTTTGATCGTGTTCGTTCACGAAACTAAATGGTGTAAGTGTCAATTATGATTTCGTTTATAATTAAAGTAATATAATTGATCTAGAGAATAAAATCTTGTGGCTGGATAACAACTATATTTTCTTACTGTGAATACTTATTTTAGACATATGCGAGTAATCTTCATTTAATTAACATAATCTTTAAAAAAAGACATAATTTTCGAATAAAAAATTAATAGAGCGAAAATGTTACAATTACGTAACTGTCTTGTACATGGAAAGAAAAAGATCTAATAAATCATATACTTAAGCTCAATTTTGATTGTAAGCGTGACTGTTTCAGAATATAAATGCAAATTGACATACAATGCTAAGGGCAATGGAGAGGACTATGCTTGGAGTTTCCCTACGAGATCGAATCAGAAATGAAGAGATCCGCAGGAGAACCGAGGTAACCTACATAGTCCGAAGAATTGCCATACTTAAGCGGCAATGGGCAGGGCACATTGCTCGCAGAACGGATGGTCGATGGGGCCGAAAGGTTCTGGACTGGCGACTGCATACCGGAAGACGTAGCGTTTAATGCCTCCCACAAAATGGACCGATGACCTTGTGAAGGCCGCAGGAATCCGCTGGATGCGGGAAGCACAGAATCAGTCGAAGTGGCGGTGCTTGGGGAAGGCCTATGTCCAACAGTGGACGTCTTTCGGCTGAAATGATGATGATAAACAAACAATTTAGGAAGCCTCCTCTTAAAACATTCGTGACGCCGCAAACGCGTTAAGCTAAACTTCTGTCAAAGTCCGCCTTTAAAGCCGTAATTTCCTATATGTTATTTGTATCGTAGAGCGAGTAAACGTGACACGCTCGGTTTATATGGAAACTGTTGACATTGAACGTAAATAAGACAAACGGACTATGTAAGGATCGTAGCAGGTGCCGTTCTGTAGTTTCTGCCTACCCCCATGGGAAGAAGGCGTGAGTTTAAGTATGTGTGTTGATAATGCCGCCTCTAGCAGCGGTTGCTGTGGCGTCTCCGTGCTCCGTAGCTCCGTAGGGGGTTATTTCCTTGACCGTTACGCCTACTTCTACTAAAAGCTTCTTATAGGTGATCATAATTTCTTGTTAATAGAAAGAACGCCAAAGCTCATCCTCTTCACGGATTCTTTCAATTGGTTTTTAGGTGAGCGTGGGGAAAGGGTGAATTATATTCCATACGCGCGTAGGTTCAGAGCAGCACGCACAATTACGCAAATCACTGCTGTAATCATACTACACTTTTCTTTCTTTCATAGATTTTGTATGCACCGCATAGGTACTTACTTAGCCATGTCAAAGGTAATAAAAATCAGAAAAAAGGTCAATCTCTTTATAAAATAAAGTCCAAAGTAAAATTCTTTAACGAAGGTTATGGGTAGTAAAACCGTAAAACTGTGTGCGTGACTAATGAATTTAATGACTCTTGTCGCCTGGGAAAAAAACAACATTAAAAGCGAATTCTGATAAACATCTGTGTCGTAAGTTTCTATTCTCCTTTATGCCTACTGATTTCTTTTGGATATTTTACACATTAAGTTGTTTTTGAATGAAAATACTCTGATATTTATGAAGAAGTATAATAATGGGTCTATTAAATAGTTTAGTTACAACGTTCCAAAGTTGTCAAATAAGCTTCTCTAGTGACGACAAAATGAACAGGTTAGTCATAGTGAAAATATTGAGGATCTAAATCATTGACTGGCAGTCAGCATAATTATGGGACATGCTGTGATACCATATATGGCAAAGAAAAGGGTCGAGCTCTCTGGATAAAGAAGAATCCAAGTATCCTTTTTGACTAAAAGTTCTTCGTCAGTTGATGCTGTAGGTACGCAGCCTGTAAGACCCTTATCTTTACTTAGCTTGAGTTAAGTAAAGACACCATACCATTCAAACTTAAACGTAATCAAACCCACAGGAGTAACGCAAACTAAACAAAGAAGCATAGCCAAGAATCCCTCCCAATCCCAAACATTATATGCCATGGTTACACAAAACAAACGGTAATATTTCTAAAATCAACATTTAGCGCAATGTAAAGGCGCCGTCACAGGAGCGAGATTTTTTTTTGGCGAGACACCTCTCTCTCCTCAGAGACTTTGGAATTCATACTTTATACCTCTTCTCATAACGTACATAATCTTAATCATAAAGCACTCCGCTTATGCTCAGAATGCGAATAGCAACCGCGAATACGTACTTTACGTAAGTAATATGTAGATATGTTATGACAAGAGGCAAACGACGGCACGACGCGTACGCTATTCAAAGGCTGCTGCAACGCGAACTCGTGTCTTATGTACGCGCCCTAACCGTGTGAGCTGCGACATGGAAGCAGCGCGTGCATCCACTGCTATCATGCAAATGAACACAATACATGTAAGCGAATATTCATGAGCTTGTAAAACCGAGGGTAGGTTACGTTCTGTGGTACAAACAGCTTCTCAATAACACGAAGCTGTTTAGTTTACTTGAATGTTGACTCCAATATTCTGGGACCCATGGAATCAAGATTTCCATTATAAACTTGTGAACATCAACATTGGTTTATCTTGGGTTTCCTGGAAAAAGGGCACTCCATAACCAAAACGTTTCGAGAAATCGTCGATGAATTAAAATCAATAAATCTTGAGTAACGTAAGACAGGACTATATTACAGCGTTATTGATAATACAACTGTGATAAGTTGATAACCGATCAGTCTGCCAGATCTGGTAATAATATTATTTTGCCTTTGATTTCAAGAGTAATTTAGAGAGAAACAAAACTTATGAGCTAAACTTACGTTATACATATCAAATTGTCTACAATAATTAATTTCATAGGAAAAATTAATCTGAGTATAACACAATAGGCCTGTGTCCAAACATTATTTTTTTAGGTCGTCTTTCATATAATAAAAAGATATTGGTTACGTATTTTTTCTTTTTTGACATAGGTAATCAAAAGATTATGGCGATACATTGTGTTTTCTAAGTTATTTTTGATTAATATGATAAAGCAAAAAATACGTGTCTAATATTTTTTTATTATCTGAAAGACAGACTAAATAGAATTTCTTTTTTTTAACCTAAGCAACTACCGTATTGGATACATTGTATCATTTCGTAGAATAACTTTATTTTCATTTTAGTAGATACATCGTCACATTGTAGAAACCACTAGAATTCTTCAAAATGTAGGTAAAAGTGGAAAGGACCGTTTTCTTTCATTCTATGAGACTGAAAAAATATCTGGAAGAGTAAGTTTATTTAACGAGGTTAATTTTTAGGGTCCCTTACCTTGAAGTGAAAATAACAGAACCCTTATAACCATGAACACTTTTCTCAAGAACAGTTAAAATTAATTTCAAGTTGGTACCTACAAAAGTTAGTCAGGATAATTTTATATTGCCTGTAGGTACTCCCACTGGCCTTTCTTTTTTAACGTTAATATAAGGACTTTGTAATTTGCTACACAAAGCCATAGTAAATAATAAAATTTTATTCATTTATTTATATTTAATTAACAAGTAACAAGACTCAAATATGTTAGTTATAATATTTCTTAACAACTATTTTAGTAAACTTAACCTACACACTTAACGAATCCCTGCTACACGCTCTACACAGATGTGGAAAGCTTGCAGCAGCGATTCATGCACACGAACAATTCCTCAATTCATACACAATGCCTCACATATTACATTTTTTATATTAAAACATGTAAATGCAGACAGAAATTAGACCAGCGAGACTAACTCGCACTTGCCCAGTTTTTTCGTCTGCTCATAGTTATTTCACAGGTAGGGATCAATCCTTTTTATTATGAGATTTGTCGGGATATAGATATTCGACTTGAAAGGGTAATATCTATTTCTCCTTCGTGCCAGGTTTAGGTAACTGTTTTAATGCATGACAAAGGCTTGACATAGGTTGAAGGATGAGCATCGATCATCATATCCATCATTAATCACTAAGTGGTTAAACGTTGTTATTCGTTCCATTATGAAAGCTATTATGAAAAGATTCAGATTGTATAGTCTTGGTTGTCAAATTCCATTTACGTAAAAGACTTGTTGGGTTTCTGAACTCTGGTACAGTCATTTGGATACCTGAAGGCGGGCTAACTCCAAAGTATAATTGCGCCTCGAATATTGCCATGTGCAAATTCAAAGCAACTGCCGATTAATCTGTCTCAAAATTTATCTAGATTTGAAATTGTCGTCAAAAATACACCGCGCTGTCTGCCGTCTGTCTGCTGGGTACCTATTCGAAAGCAGTGAAAAGTCAGCTCATCAATTCAATCGATATATTAGGACTTAATAAACTGAATGAATGAGCTGATCAAACCTAGTGTGGCATTTCAATTACCCGCCGGAAAAAAAGACGCTTTATTTTCTTTGGTAGTTGAAAGAATAAATAAAACGCTGGTGTAAGCATAAAACAAAGTCTAAAGCATAATATTATCATCGAAAACCCAAATCCACAGACCATGGAGGATATAAGCATCTTTTTCTTTTTGTCTCCTCCCATTTCCCGCCCGTCGCATTTGTAAGCATCCTTACTGTTTAAAAAAATAAAAGGAAACCTCAATTGCCGATTCAAATTGCTTCATAAGCTTTATTTGTCTTGCGGAACATGGACATCTATTCAACTTGGCTGTTCCGTTCTGCTCAGTGACGTCTAAAACAAATATTCGCCCTCACTCCTTTGCATGGATATCGCGTATGTTAAGTCCATATAAAGGCTGCGATCTATTAACGTTTTTTAGCTCTTGCTTCGACTAACACATATTGCCGTCTCTATCTTGAACTTGTAGTTTGACAGTTGTGTGATAATGACAGGAATAACGCTAAGCCAAAGTAACTTTTATAGATTTCGGTATATGAGCGTTTATACTGAAAGTAGGCAACATCGCAAATAGCTGTCAAATATTTCACTGTTTTGATTAATTTGGCAATATTACTGTATGGAAATAAGAAATATGGCTAACTAGTGAACTAAATAAAATATTGATTATGAAATGCAATGATTAATATCGTTACACCGACTATTTCGTTTTAGATGTAAAAAAAGTACCTATTTGGAAACTTTCCAAATGTCTTTTTTACACTTAAAACGGTTACAACATCAATTCATTATTAATATTCTAGTTCACATATTGCCAAATTAATCAAAACAGCGAAATATTCGACAGCTATTTGCGACGTTGCCCACTTTCAATACACACGCTCAGGTATTATTAGATTTTTATAACATAAGGTTTAATAAAAATAAAAATATAATACTTACCTGAGCCAAGAACTGAAGGTTAATAATTTAAAGGCAATCCTCAAAAATATCTATATGTCTAATAAAACTTGACGTTTTTTTCCATAATGTATTCGCGAAGGGAAAATATTATTCCCTGATAAATAAGCTAAACATTTAGTATTCTATAAAAAGAATTAGAATAAGTAATTTGTGATTTGAATAAAATGACTGTTATTGTATGGTCTAAAACTTACTTTAGCTAAAATAACTCAAACTCAAAGCATTTATTTCTATTAAACCATTTACAGGCATTTTTGAATTGTCAAAGAGTCGGTCAGTTAGTCAGAAAGTTGAAGCTAGTTCCAAAACGTAGATCTCTATAGAGAAGAACGGGCAAGAAACTCCAAGGAAACTCTTTTAAATATAGATATTACAAAATCCTGGGTACATTATTCTTGTTGCTTCTATATATGAGAACAATGTATAAAAAATAATCAAAAGCAATTGAAAATAATAAGATTAAAAAACATTACCCTCCTTCTGGGGCAGTCGGGTAAAAATAAGCCCTGGCAGATAATAGATGAACAGCAACTGACGGCGCCCGTTCACGAACATGACGCATGAATCAGCACCATCCAGCTCAACCATTTTGTAGGGAACCGAATGACCCAACACACTCGCCACCATCAGCGAGACATTTAAGTGAGCATGGCATACTCTCAAATGCCATGCTCTTTCAAATAAACATACATCTTAATAACATAATAAACGGCTCCATGGTACTCACATTTACAAAATCTAAAAAAAATGCTTCTAAATTATACAAAATTATAAGTATCTGTTTGAATCAGTGTCAGTAAAATATTAAATATTTTATTCGGCAATCATATAAATTACTAGCATGCCGCCCCGACTTCGCAGGGGAGCAGAGAATATCGTATATGCCTACAATTTTTTTTTACGTCGAAATGTCGTATCAGCCTGTTTCGTCGTGCATATGGGTTAGATTAAAATGTAACTGATGTTCTTCCTACTTGGAATATTTTACATCGTCATATTTCAGCCAATTTACACAAAACCTTAATCTTAACTAATATTATAAATGCGAAAATGTTGTTTCTTTATTTTTTTGCTACGCTCTCACGCTAAAACGGCTGAAAAGATTTGGATGAAATTTGGCACATGGGTGGACCATAACCTGGAAAAGACACTTTTCATCCTGGATCGCAGACGAAGTCGTGGGCAACAGCTAGTGAATAGTACAACTTAAGCCTTTCTCATGAATCACTCCGTTCAGGCAGACAGACGTAGTAGGGGTTTTATAATATGTAAGGATGTAGTTATAGTGATACTTGAAATATGTTATAATACAATACAGGCATATTCATAATAGAATCAACTAAATCAAATTTAAAAAAAAAAAACAAACGAATCATATTTGGACAGTGCAACAAAGAACGGTTTTATTAATTACTTAGCACTGACCTTTCAAAATAAACACGAGACAATAAATAAAAAATAATCGCCATTATCTACCACTGTATTCTAGCTATTACCTTTATCTCACTAAAGCACTTACAAAGAACAGCAATATTTTGAAATAACGATATATTTTTCACGTAAAGCTCACATAATGCTCCTACGGGCAATTATAGGCCGTTAGAATGCTATAATGGATCTATAGGGTAGCCAGTATCGAGCTCTGTATCTTAATTACTAACGTTCTTAAATAAAACCAAAAGGTCTTATCTCCATTCTCACACCTTATTAATTTCTTCTGGCAATTAATGACGTTAATACTTTACTGTTCTATTTACTCATCTTTTTTTAAATTATTTCTGAGTCGATTTCAGCCATGCAGTATTGATACGGTTGAACATTTACAGGAAAATAGGAGGGAATAGAGGGGTTTACTTTTAGGATTTACGGAGCCGATACGTGGACACTCATGGGAACGGTTGGCACGTAAACTCAAGGTATCTTGGCGAACTATGGAATGGGCTATGCTTGTAATCTCTCTGTAAGGTCGAATCCGGAACAAGGTGATCCGGCACCGAACTAAAGTTTTCGACATAGCTCACATAATAAGCAAACTGAATTGGCAATAGGCCGGCCATAATCGCCGTAGAACCGATGACCGTTGGAGTAGACGTGTTCTTCAGTAGAGACCGCGAATCGGCAAACGTAAGGTAGGACTCCCTGAAGCTAGGTGGAGCGACTACTAGTGTACCAGTGGCTGGTAGCAGATGGATGAGAGTTACAGTAAACCGAGTTGAATGGCATGCAATTGTAGAGGCCTATGCCCAGCAGTGGATTGCCGTAGGCTAATGATGACGATATTGAAGGGTCAAATGGTGTATCTATATTTGGTGTATATCAACGAGCCCAGCAGTGGATTGCCGTGGGCTGATGATGACGATATTGAAGGGTCAAACGATGAATCTATTTTTGGTGTATATCAACGATCTTGGTCAGCTACAGCTTCATAACGGAAGAATCTAAGCCTTCTCTGATGACACTGCGCTCTTGTTCTACGGAAATAGTTGGGATGATGTTTTTCGTAATGCGCAGGATTTCAGACCGTTTGCACATGGCTGAAGAACAATGTACTTATGCTTAATGCTACTAAAACGAAATACATAACATTTGCTCTGAGAAAAACCTTCTTCCTTCTACGGCTCTATCTATCAATGCTCATTCATGTCACCACCCGGTGTTGAGTGGCTGCGACTGTCCGTCCCTTCAACGAGCGGATTCTCTAAAATACTTAGGTGTCACTATAGACCAATCCCTATCATTCAAATATCACTTGGGAGTTCTTGTTACCAGACTTTGCAAGGTAATTTATATATTCAAGACACTCAGACACATTGCTGATCGTCAAACAATCAAAATGGTACATAACGCCCTTTGCTATTCTCTTATTAGCTGTTGCGTAGCCTCATGGGGAGGAGCCGTAAAAACTCACATTTTGGAGGTTGAAAGAGCGCAGCGGGCAATCCTCAAGGTTGGAGCTGATTTTCTTTTTAGATTTCCTACTTCACACAGACGTTTCTAATAAACATAATTCTAAAAAAAATACTCCCATTTGAAGTACAATAAGGACATAACAAAAGGAAAACGCAGGAAGGGTACGTATGCCATAACCCCTTATTAAAACCAGCTTTTCTCACAAATTCTATTGCTTCCTTGGTTCTTTCATCTATAACAAAGCAAACACCGCTCTTTCCAACTACCAGAAGCCCAAAAGTGGTTGTAAGGCTTCTGTGAGTAAATAGCTGAAAGCTTTGGATTATGAAGCAACTGAAAAATTATTGATTCCTTTAACTTGACACTTTTACTTACACATTATCTCACTTACACTTACACATGCACACAACACACAGTCAAATTCATTTAATAACGTTATTTTAATTACGTTATGTTGTTTTTATCTTATTTATTTTCTTTTATTCTTTATTCTCTTCTATTTTATAAAAACATCCAATGTATGCTTGTACATACATATTAAGCGTTGTGAGGCCCTGGTAACTTGTACCACACTTTCAAGCACCAGTCTCTCACAAATGTAAACTATCCTTAAGCTAGTTTTAAGCACCTACTGTACATTTGTGAAGAGAAAATAAATATACTAATATTATACTACGTAGGAATTACACTTCTAACAAGCCTAGGTTTTCGACATAGTTAACAATAAATATATTCATTCATCGTGTATTAAATTATGTTCATTTCTCATTCTCAAAATCATTAGCATGTTAGCAATAAGCATGTGTCACACATTGATAGAAAGGTACTCGTGTGGAATGATATTGCTCTTCCATTTTAGCTGTTTAACATTCAAGTATATTTTTCTGTCAGGACTTATTTTCATTTAATTTCATTTCATTGCTTCTGAATTTTCTATACTTGCCTTATTGTTACTGTCATTAGAAAAAACATCTACCAATAACAACCAAGAAAACTACGTAAGGATGGAGTTAAGAAAACAACAAAATGGCTTTAAAAATCGACAGTGTAGAATCCTGTTGATCCCGTATTTAAGCTGATTATATCACCACACCAAGGCTTGGTGTGGTGATAACCCAGTGTAGTGATAACCTCGTGCAGGCAGGCTCCACTTTCCACTGCTTTCCGAGATTCGCGGTGAACTGACACTTGGCATTAGTGACAGCTACCTCACTATTGATGTGCGAGACAATATTTATATTCTATTTTATAGATTCACTAAAGACAGTATGACGAAAATGTTACACGAAACATAAAATGTAATATATAAAGTATTCACACTCGGTTGGTAATCCAAACATCGAGATAAACAACGAGTAGGTACACAAAAGAAGTGCCAAACACAATAGAGCTTTTCTCCGTTGGGTCGGCTGACAGGCGTAGAGGCGTAAACATCGCCTTTGTAGGCAGTTTACGTGCTTTGCAGTACTCGCAAGGGCATATTGGTTTACAACCCGCCATAATCCGGACCAAGGGATTGTCTGCAACCCGATGAAAAGCGTTCGACGACATCGAAAACACTCGGAAATTTCCACAACTTTAGTTTTCCAAGGCTGGCTTTTGTAAAACTAAGTTTGTTATGTGCAGGAACTAATTTAGTCCTGGCTAAAACTAAGAATATTAAGTGAAGTTTGACTTTGAAATTGGTAAGTTAAGAAACTTCTAAGTACACAATCAGGATTTTTTCCACCTTGCCCTAGCTATTCGTGCTTGCAAATTAAGCCGAGATATTGTGTGAAAAAATGAGTAGTATCTCTGAAGGTCAATTCTCGTACTTAAAAACTTTTAATTTCAAGTTGCAATCTTAATTCAGCGCTCACGAGGAGCTCCTGCCTAAGTACTAACAGCGGCACGGGTCGATCCATCAGGTTAAGCTACGCTTGCCAGGGCTGGTTCGTGGATGGGTGACCATTTCTACTTCGTCTTACCAAGAGGTATCGTATTACCTAGTTACTGGGTTGTGAAGGTCAGATAGGCAGTCGCTCTGTGTAAAATACTGATGTTCAGCTGCATCCGATTAGACTGGAAGCTGATCTCAACATAGTTGGGAAAAGGCTAGGCAGATAGATTGCATCTTAATTCAGCGACAATCAATGTGATTTTTTTTTCAGAAATGTAGGTTAATTATAGGTATTTTTTGTATAGGTATTTTTTGTCAGATTGAGACTGCGATTAGAATGCGAATGTTCTTAGAAATACGGAAAAGTACTTCTGATTTAAGACTAAATAAAAGGCATTATCTTTAAGACCATGCACTGTAAAATCAATTTCAATGCAAGCTCCGCCCCCATGCACCCCGCCACTCCACTATGTCCTAAACGTTAACACATCAGTAATAAAGTTTAATATCGCGTGCGCTCTTTTTATTGTGTTCTAGCACGAAACTAAATGGCGTAATTCTCAATTCTTTTTTCGTTTATAACTAAAGTAATAATTAATCTAGATAATAAACTATATTTTCTTACTATTTATAAAAAAAAACATGATTTTGGAATTTAAAAAATTTCGAGTAAAAATGTTACAATTTCGTAACTGTCTTGTATAAATCATATATTCGAGTTCCATTCTGATCTGAAACAGTCATACACGTGACTGTTTTAGAATATTAATGCAAATTAACACAAAATTTTAGGAGCCCCTTCTTAATAGCTATCGAAATCAGTACCTATGACAAATAATATTAACTTTTCGGAATCAATAAAATCCAAAAAGGTATCTAGAAAATTGACTTTGTTGCCAACAAAGCTGGATTACAGCTTGCGAAAAATATTTTCTTATATTCTGTTATGAACTAGATCTGTGCTGTTATAAGCAATCTTTCTGAACTAGAAGTAGAGTGCCTGCAGGTATAAAACAAAATATAAACTCGCTAGCTATTCTTCGCAAGGTACTTACTCCAAGGGTTGTTGTTCGAAATAACTCCGAACTATGATATGAAGTTGTTCGGAGAATTAAACCTAAGTAAATCCTTCACATATATGTATGTAGGTATACCATTTCGAATAAGATAGCATTCATTTTAAAAGTTTTGTGCTATAAATTGTTCGTTGATACAAGTAATCTTTTTGGTCCGTTTTGTAATGTCTACATGTAGGTAAAGGCGTATGTACCTATACATATAGCACAATAAACGAAGTGTTCGTGAAATCATGTTAGTGTCTGTGAAGGTACTTTTCTTTCAGGTAAAACAGGTGTAATGTTATGCAATTTATTGATGTTCAAAACTGTCCATATTTGTTATAATTGCTCGGATATGACACTTGTGTTGTTCTCTACAAAGAAAACAAAACATACCCTCAAACCAACTTGCGCAATCGTAAAGAAAAACTCAAACAGCACCACAATAGAACGTGTAAGAGCCACCGAAATGAAAAGCGAATCATTACTAAAATTTGAGTATACTGGAGCGTGTCTTTGATTGAAACGGGCAAGCAAGATTTGAAAGCTTACAGTTTGAAGTTCAAACAGGAATTTCATTGAGGCCGACCTCTTGTACTGTAACGCCTTTGAGAAACACCACAACGGTGAGTGATCTGCTATCGCGCCCTCTCTTGAGCACTCACTTAAACACTCCATGGCTTAGTATCAAAGGACCTCAAGTTGCCGACTCAACTAGAAGTGTGGCCCTTCTTTTTAATAACTGTGACCAAAGAATCTTGCTGAATTAGTCTCGAAGATGACGTGACAATATTTTCGTGTAGGTACTTATTTTCCTTTGTCTGATTTTTTTTTATTACAGATATTACCGATTTTTTTTAAATGTCGAAAATGACGTGGAGCACGCTTCAATGTCAAACCGCGGGATTTGACAGTTACGTTACATCACGCGGGGCCTCTATCGGTAGGTACCTATTTATTCTACTCATTGTATTTCACGATTTGGCTATATTCGTTAACAATCTCCGTTTTCATTTAACTTTAACCCCCATCAAATTCAACGGCAAAGCAACAGCAAAAACTGTTCTCAATTTACATTTCCTACCGTAGCGTAGCCTCAATAAAAACCGACGTCACTAGTGATGCGACATCGGGATGCACAGATCGATTGCTATTAATAATAGTTTTAGCTGAACGCTTACCCGTATTAGGCAGTTCGCATCTCTAAAGTCGATTAACTATCGCTAATTCGAATTTAGCTCGCTGACACATTAGCTCGGATGAAGAGTCAGAGCCATCTGCGAGTCGGGATTATCAAACGTGATTCTATGTAAATGCGGGTAATGAAATTTGCCTTTTGGCTGTGAAATATGGATTTTATACCTTTAAATAACTGCATAGTTTGCTATTTTGATAAACCCCGTTCAGTTTTTTGCAAATATTATGTATCTATGTCCATATAACGATGCCTGTTTCAACGAGTACCTCTAATAAACCGTGTCAGGTTTTTCTCAACGCTAAGGCCTTAAAACTTTCGACGTGACCTCATTGCCAAGGCTAACGAGGTATTACAGTGGTAAGTGGCTGCTAGGGCTGTTTCAGAGCATATTTAATTCAGTTCTACCTGGTATCCGTCGTAAACTCTGGAAGTTTTATACAATACGTAACAGTACAATTTTAATAGAGAAAATGTGTTCTAAATTACGCATGTATCTTAGGTTAGGTATTCTGCACATATGGTTTTAGTTTATATGAAGAATTTATCGTGTAATTGAACTGTGGTTCAAAGAAATACTACTACTCCTTGATACAAATGATTCAAAGTTAATGTGCCAGAAAGTTCTACGTAAATATCATTAATTAATACGAAGATATAAATCGAAGAAATCTCAACAAATGAATACCTAACGTCCGTTTGAGTAGAGCTCACATTACATGAAATATATAAAATATAATACCTATGATTCAAGGTTGTCATTGCGTCACGATAGTAACGCTTTCCAACAAGGGCGAAGCGATAAGATATTGTAAACAAAATGTTGTGTACTTCTGAAATATATACAGCGTGTTACGACACTGTATTTTGTGTTAAAGCTTGAAGTATTAGGTACTTATATTATTTGACTGAAACGTGTGAAACACGTGCCGACTTTAACAGTTCACCATTCTCAGAACAAGCTTAAGAAATGAGTCTAATTTATCAAATCATAAGATTTTGTAACTTAGGTAACTCAAGAGATGGCTCTAAGTAGCTGAATTATAGATAAACCAGTTGTTAGGCTTCTAGTATAATATTTTGTCGAAGAAAAACACTGAGCATTACAAAATTGTCTATTTTATTTTAAAATGTATTATAGAAAGCGTTGCTTTGTAAGCCGAGAGCAGTCTGGAGGAAGGTGGCAGGCGGACGCGGAACGATAGATGAGAAATGTTGTGTGCTCAATTTATTGCTGCATTTTTTATGAAATCTTAAGGGTTACAATTTATTATAAGTTTGCTTTTTTGCATGATGAATAAAAATATTTGTGCTTTTGTTATGAAATTGATAACAAGTGGAGAAAGAAAAAAGTAATTTAAAAAAATAAAACGAAAAAACCCGACTGCGACAATACATATCTGAAAAGAGAAAAACAAGCATTATCCTTACATATTATAAAACAAAGTCCCCCGCCGCGTCTATCTGTCTGTTTGTCTGAACGCAATAAACTCAAAAACTACTGAATGGCTTTTCAAACGGTTTTCACCAATGGACGGAGTGATTCATGCGGAAGGTTTTAGTGTATAATTCATGAAGGTTTTATGTTAATTGGCTGAAATTTTACAATTATTGTTCAAGATGTCTGAAAAAAAAAACATGCCAACTGGAAGCTTTATTGGCGTGCGCCGAGGAAATCGTAAAATTTACATAAAATTGATGTTCTACAGTATTGTTCATCTTAAAAGGTTCAACAAAAAGTCCACGATGGCATATGTCTATCTTCTAAGGATGACCCACAGTAACCATTTTAATCTTTCAGAATTTGTAGTTATATTGTAGAATAGTTAATAGAATAGTTATTTATTTGTAGAATAGTTATTTCCAAAGCTTTTATTACGGGTATTATTTTAATCCTTATCTATTAAAATATGTTATTTAAATTAGGCATTTAATTAAAATTAAAATATGCCTTGACATTATGTCATTTAAATGAATAGTTTAAAAGATATGTTTCAAAATTACGCGTAACTACATAATTATGGTTGACGTCAACGCGGGCGCAGCGGTATTAGTCAATGACGTTTCCTCGGCTATTAGGTATGTAATCCCGGTAGTACATTCCCATAGACATCTACGTGGGCGAAGCCGCGGGCACAAGCTAGTAATCTATAGAATTTTGGTGTTGCAGACCCCGGGACAAATAAGTAACCTGAAATATGGTGTACTTAACTTTTGTTCGTCCCGCCTGCGATACCAAAATTCTATAGATTATAATGCATGTTTTTCTCTTTTCAGTTATGTATTTATGCAGTCAGGTTTTTTAGTTTTTTTTTTTAAATTACTTTTTATTTTCAACTTTTTAGTTTTTTGTAATCGTACAATACCCACTTATAATCGGGTGATAACGACCTCTTACTCACTTCAAAAGTTCGGGATTTTTTTATCATTACCCATTTCAAATTACATTTAAACAAATAACTTGTGTATATATTTTTGAAATCACCTTTTAAACCCCTTTATTTTGATACCCATTCGATAAGGTTGGATTTTATTTTTATTTTTTAACCATGTTTTTGGCTCCAAAAATCCGTCATTTTGATTTTTTAAATTTTAATATGTAACACTCGCGCAATAAGGAAAAATCTAACGACATATCATTCATAGAAATCGGTTCAGCCGTTTTGTACTAACGAGGGAACATAGAGACGGACACATTCATATATACATACAAGTCAAACAAATAACCCTCCTTTTTAGACTTCGCTGCAGTCGGGTAAAAACTGTATTTTATCTCAACAATTTCCCTGTCTTACGAGTCTCATATGCTATTGGCCATTAATTGCCCATTGTTTAATTACAGTGATCTCCAAAAGTCAGTTGACATCTTTCTACTTCATCTGTTCACTTCACATAATGATTTAAAATTCTAGTTATAAATGTTTAAACTGAACACTATAACGTTTTTTAATTGAATAATTCAACTACCTATGACAAGGGAACACCCGAACATATTTAAAAAAAATGTGAGTCTAATATTATGAATCGTAAAGTAACAATTTGAAAGCTAAAAAGCCATTTTTTCCCGTCATTTACAATTTCTGCCCCAATAAATGACACTCACAGCTTGAATGAAAACTGCCCACATATTAAACTTCGATCAAAACTATGAATACTCTAACAGTCGGGTCGCAGTTACGCTTGGTGGTCAATAAAATTCCACTATATTTCCATAATGAACACTTTCATTTCTCGGTGGCTGTCAGCCGACTAAATAGTCAGGGAAATTAATCGTTAAGCAAACTAACTGCAATTCATTGACAATTTCTTTGTCAATTTCATACGACTGTCAATCAATGACTGTTGTGATTTGAATATCGTCGCTCGGCATTCAATACCGCGAATGTGACATTTTTGACGAAAATCAGATTTTTGTTTTATTTCATTCTACACGTTCAAATATGTGATCCTACACTAAAAAAATGGCCGAAATTTATCCAGTCATATTGTTTTAATTTAATCAAATATATTATTTTAAAATAATAGTATGTATATATGTAGTACATTTTGTAAAGTTTTTTTGTCTCCTGTAAAATTTGATGAATGTTACATTCTCGATATTGGATGCCAAGTGACGATATACGGACAATTTAAACTGGTAGTCAATTTACTTAACAATTAATTTCCCTGATTTACCAACTGACTGGACCTGGTAATCAGCATTGCGTTAATAATATGTTATTAACTTGTTTTAAAAGAATTTATACGTGGGTATCGAATTTGAACCAGTCAAGAAAAATACTTGTTTTTACCAAGGGTAAAAAAAATCTAACGGTAGATACGTAAAGGAAAAGTACCTGAAATATCATCTTAGATAGAAAGTTCTCCTCAAAGGTGACTTATCTTTAATTTTATGTAGTGAAATCGCTTTCAGTTTTTTTTTTAAATTGTTGGTATAAATTAGGCACTATCGCGGCAACTCAAAATAATAAAAAAAATAGTTTAAAAACTGTAACCCAAGTGCGGAAAAATTAAAGTGACCTAAAAAGTACGAAACAAGAAAATATTCCAGACAGAAATCAAGACCTACCTATGCTAGGTACAAAAATGATCAAGGTAAAGCCGTGGTTGCATTGAAGAACATTGGTCTCCACGCTTGCTCAAGACAGGTTGGCAATTTCAGATTTATATTAACTACTAGCTTCTGCCCGCGACTTCGTTCGCATGGAATTCGATATAATAAAGGCCATGTAGCTTTCTATACGTGAAAGAATGATGAAAAATAGTTTTAGAGTTTATCCATTACAAACAAACATACAAAAAATCAAATCTTTTCTCTTTGTAATCTGCCTCATTGGTCTAGTGGTCGCAAGCGCTATGCTGGGCCTGGATATTGGGTTTTTCCATTAGGAATTTCTCAGTACCAGCTCGGAGTCTAGATTTGAACCCAGTTGACGGCAATAGGCTCGCCTCCTTTTACATGGAATTTAAACATAACTGGCGAAATGTGGGTGTAACTACTATTGGTACACCTCTGCCTAACCCTTCGAAAAGACAAGGCGTGATGTTATGTGTTATTAACTATAAGACCAGGTTTCCTTACGATGTTTTTCCTTTAGACACGTCAGTAATGGTCAAGATAAACATAGAATGTAGGTACATATGAAATGAAAATGACCTTTTTCCGGATTTAAACCCACAACCTCCAGCATGAGAGGCGAGGCCTTAACCGCAGGGATTTTTAAATGTGTGTGTGATTTATTTAAAACATTCTAAAATATATCTAAATTTAGAAAACAATATTAACTAAGTATTTAAAAGCTGAAATTATTCACAATTTTCTCCAACTCAGAATGAAATTCCTATGGCTCCAATTATTTATCAAACTTGAGACTTTAATATACCTGGCGTTTAATAATTCAAGCCGCAAAATAACTTTGTTAAATAAATAAAAGGTTTATTTAATACTCGGAGCGCAACACTCAATGCCAACCTGTAGTTAATATGCAGCAAAGGGTACTGTAAGGGATTAGCCATTCAACCAATTTTGAGTTACTTACCCCTGCAATCTGTGCTTCGAAGTCCGTTACTCCAGAATGAAATGATGTATACACCTACATAGAACTATGTTTGGCGAGTCTTACAAAGGAATTTAAATTCGTGAACTCATCCACCACGGATTAGAATTCATAGCGTATTTAGAAGAGTTGCAATTCTACGTCTGTGTTATCAAAACTACCTCAGATATCACCAGAGGTAAATAACAATTTTTGACCCCATCTTTCCAATCAATTACAATATTCAATCAACTGTAATAGCAATTGCCCCCGACATCACGCATGGGGGTCGAAAAAATCCTTTAAAACCTTCTCCATGAAAAATATACAGGTATAAGTGTCGATTTTTAGTGTGATCAGTCAAACGGTGCTGGAATTTATTAATCTCATATACACCGTGACATTTTAGTTGTCTTACAAAAGCAGCCCACTTCATGTATCCAATGACTACTAAACATTAATTTAAAAAAAATATATATAAACCGTGACATTTTAATCGTCTTACATAAAGCCTCTCAATGTACCCGACATAAAATACATCTAGGAGCAATTAAAAAATTGTTGCAATATATCTTTTTTTTTTCATGAATATTTAGTAGTCATTGGATACATGAAGTGGGCTGCTTTTGAAAGACGACTAAAATATCATTGTGTATATAATCCATGTTTATACATACACGTATGGATTACAAAATGCCAAACAAATCCTAGACGTAGATACGCTTTGAAATTGTGAAAATATCTGGGAGCTATTCGGCTGAATATAATAAACATCATAAAAATTCGTTCAGTATAATTTATCTTATTTTTTAAATTACTTTAAGAATTGTTGACAAATCGTTTCTTTTACAAAAATCATAGCGAATGTTTTCCAGTACCTATTCTTTTCATAATGAGTACAAGATACCTTCCTAAATATTAAAACTCGAATTAAGTAATTGAGGAAAATACTCAAAAAAGAGGAAATTATTCGTAACGCATCCATTTTGTAATTTTTCCTGAATTAATCGTTTTTATTAGGCAAGTAGCAGAAAAAAAAAGAGATTTTAAAAATAATCGCGTTCTTGCGCCCTCATTAAATCCTATGTCTACTATTAAGAAAGGGGCACCCTTGAACTGTAAACTGATTATACTTAGAATGAAACTGTAATACCCGACATTACACCCCTCCCCTCACCCCTTCATTTGCATAAATAAATTTTATTTTGGACAAAACAAAACATTTTGTTTCTATTACGTTCGCCAGACGAAAGTGACGCGATTCTTGAGATGTTTATGATATAAACGCAAAACAATAATAAGTCTTCTGCAATGTCTGTTATATCAATTTACAATCAGTAATAGGATATCTCTTTTATATTCAAAGATTTCCATGAAGAACTCATACATTCTCGTAAAGAATTACATAACATAACATAACATAACATCACGCCTTGTTTCCCCGAAGGCTTGGGCAGAGGTATCCCTGTAGCAGGCACACCCACATTTCGCCAGTTATGTTTAAGTCCCATGTAATTGGGCGTAAAGAATTAATTTCCTAAAAACCATACACATTAAGGAAATACTTTCATATTTAGGCAAAGGAACGTTTAAAGCCAAATTAGCAAAAGCTGCGTTTATAATATCGTTAGTGGCATAACAAACGGGTGTAATGTGAAAACCGCGGATTTGTTCGTATAAGCGGATTGCACGGCGTAGGAAAATGCTCTCGCCTTTGTACTGAGGTCGCTAATTGCACGTACCAGGTGTTAATTTTTTTATGATTCAACAAGTCCTTATTTTTGGCAACACCAACAAGGAATATTCTTTTTAAATTACGTATTTTGTGCATTATTCGTCCGACGATTTCTACTATGTTAATGTGTGTCCGACATGCAAGAATTATACAGGGTGGAAGAACCTAAGAATAATTATAATGACATTTTATTTATTTTTTTACAAGTAAGTATGTATTATTATTCATTAATAGTAGTTATTTAAGTAATGACAAAACTAAAAATATAATATCCTAACCTAACTAGAACTAAACTAAAATTAAACTAAAATATGGCGTCGAAAAATTCCACCGCGTCGCTGTCGACTGGTAATGTACCCAAGAGACTGGCGGCATTGACACGTTGTATGGCAATGCTTAGCTGCTGGCCAAGGTAAAAGCCAGCAGTTAAGCCCTTGGGTCACGGGAAGTGTCAACCAGTCGTTTGGAGATTTCATTGAACAGACCGTGAGCACTCGGACCCCACGGCCCCAAACAGCGTTTCAACCCCAAACGGCGTTTCAACTCCAAACGGCTCGAACATGTAAATACCTATAAGGTTATTATACTTTCGCCGCTTGAGGTTTTCAGCAGCCGCAGCGGCAGTGCCAGCACAACACGCTGAGCCAGCCGACACACGTTTCGTCCCACACTAAAGGCCTACCCACCTTCCATTAGTAACAAACTTACTATAGAGATTTGATTGTATTGATCGGTTCGGTAATAAATACAAAAATTAGTTTAAAAAACTTTAACCCAACTAAGGAAAAATAAGTGATCTAAAAAGTACAACAACAAGAAAATATTTCAGACAGAAATCAAGACATAGCCATATAGGTACTAAAATGGTCAAGGTAAAGCCGTGGTTGCATCAGTCACATGGCTGTGTACGTCTCCCGGTACGCAGTCGCCACTCCAGAACCTTTCGGCCCCATCGGCCATCTGTTCTGCGAGCAATGTGCCCTGCCCATTGCCACTTAAGTTTGTTCGGGCTATGTCGGATACTTTGGTTCTTCTTTTTTTTGGGTGGGAAATTATCAAATAACTTCTCCCGCTCTGGGTGGAGCGGGAGGGTGTGTCAGACTCTTACTGACTGAAACCCATCCGTGTTCCTTCATTTGTCTATATTGCCTTACCTTGGTTCTCCTACGGATCTCTTCGGGAGAAAAATAGGTTGGTAGGTATTATTATTTAAAAAAAGTTGGTTGCTATCTAGTATTGTAATTATTAGTACCTATTCTATATATTCATAAAAAAAAAACTTAATGAGTGTTCCCGTGGTTATAGGATTAATTCGTTTTATGTAATTCCCGAAAAGTCTCACAATTTTGATACCATGGCACTTACCTCATAAAGATGACTCAACACAGGTGTTCAAACCATTAACGATAAAAGCTTAAATACTAGGCGCTTGAGACGAAATTTACAATCTGTTGTCAACTAAAAGATACACACACCCTGAATAAGTTTCGTCAATTTCATGAAACGTGTAAAGAGGAGTTTTAATAAAGGCCTGTTCCTCCAACTACAAAGGTTTCGACGCTTTGTTCCTTTGGCGGCAGCGGTCGCATCTATACTTTATAAAGAACCTTTTGTCAATGCCACAACATTTTCGTTTAAAATATATTTGAACCGTATAAGCAGTTTTATTGCTATTGTAACTTATGATGACGATAAGTTGATATCAAGGGTCTTCGATATAATTAATTAGGTATTTAATTAGAAAAAGAATCGGCTTTTATAGGTATATAAAAAATCTTGGTAATGAATTGGTAAATTATAATATTAGTGTTACGAGCTGGGTATGGGATAAATTAATTACTACCAATCAGACAATTAAATAACTTTATTAAACTCAAAACACTTAAAACTTAATCACAAATACACTACTGATCACTATTCACTTAGATATCGCACTTCTAGTTCACTTCGATTCGCTTCGTTGTATCGCCTAAATCAGACTGACTCATCGTGTGGCGGCTCTCTGCTTTTATACCGCCAATATTCAAGAACATTCCAGCTATGTGTAGAACGGTTCCAGAAAAACATCAACAAATAAACATTACCAGGAAATACAAAAGTAGTAGGTATAAAAAATAATAACCTACTTGTACCGAATAAAGAAATAGGTACTTTATGCCCTCGGCGTACGGTCGAAATTACAATGACGAGTTCTAATATTGTTTATAAGTAGTTACCTACTTAACTTCTAACTAATAATAATGGACTGCTTCTCGAAGTTTTTAGCGCAAACACACTGTAATCCGTGCTTTCTCGAAAGATCTCGTACGTACGATGTAACACTGCCCCCTCCTTAGACATGCTCGTCCCGAGCATCATTAGCCCCGTAGTATCGGGCCAATCGGTCTACATGAACAATCTTAGGCGCACCTAGTAGACCCTTCTGTATTCGGTAGGTGACATCGTTGATCCTAGTCACGACTCGGTATGGTCCATCCCAATTTGCTTGCAATTTCGGAGACTTCCCCTTGCTCCACACTGGGTTATGTAACCACACCAGTGAACCCTCGTCGAAACCCCTACTGTTTGCCTTGCGGTCATAACGGGTCTTCATCTTCTCAGACATCTGTTGGCCGGATTGTCGGATATGCTCATAAACATCATTCAACTTGTTACGCAAATCATTTGCGTAATCTGTTACACTACGTGGAGCATCAGGGGGAGCTCCAGTGATTAAATCTGCAGGCAACCGTAATTCTCTTCCAAAGTTCGCGAAGGCTGGCGTCACAGTCGTACTTTCGTGGACTGCGCTGCGGTAGGACAGCAGAAACGGCTGTATGTGTTTGTCCCAATCCCTCTGCCTGCTTTCCACGACTTTTGCCAGATATCTCTCCAACGTTTGGTTGAATCGTTCCACCATTCCATCAGATTGTGGGTGGTAAGAGGTGGTTCTGGTTTTGTAGGTACCCATCAATCGACAAGTTTCCTGAAATACTTGCGATTCAAAATTCCTTCCTTGATCGCTGTGTATTTCTAAGGGTACTCCAAAACGACAGAAAACTTCCTGAACTAATTTATCTGCGACAGTTGTAGCTTCTTGGTTAGGAATAGCGAAGACTTCTGGCCACTTTGTGAAGTAATCCATGACCACCAGGAAGTACTTGTTTCCGTTCTGACTTTCTGGAAATGGTCCCGCAACGTCTAGTGCTATCCGTTCCCAAGGGGCTCCAACGTTGTACACTTTTAATGCACCTCGGCTGCGTGTGTGGGGTCCTTTCACGGCCGCACAACTGGTACATTTGCGACACCAGTCCTCCACATCATCTCGACAGTGGATCCAGTAAAAGCGTTCTCGAATTTTTAGTAGAGTCCTTTTTACCCCCATATGTCCTCCTGAACATCCATCATGGTAGAGCCGTAGAACATCCGGTACCTTAGCTTTAGGGACAACCATTTGTAGATGACAGCTGTCCCCTCGAGCGTTTTCCCATTTACGGCACAAGACTCCATCCTGGATCACCAAGCTGTTCCATTGCGCCCAATAACTCTTCGTGATGGAACTCATCGCAGCCACATCACTCCACTTAGGTTTAGGAGCACCAGCTTTGACCCACTCGAAGATCGGTTTGATGTCCGAGTCATTTTGCTGAGCCTGCTGTAGGGTTTCCTTCCATTCATCGGTGAGATCTGTTCTAAGCATCCTCACGGGTACTACTTCCTTAGTCTCTTGCCTGGCACAGTGCTTACCGTCTTCAGGACAAGGTCTTCTTGACAAGGCGTCTACGTTACCGTGAGTTCTCCCAAGAAACCGACTTAATAGGTGAGAATTGACGACCGTGTGAGAAGCTCCAGTATCCAACGTCCGTTTGCATGGTGTTCCGTTGACTTCGCCTTTGATAGTCAGGCAGTTCCCATCATGTGCTTGCGAGATCAAGATTCTCGGGGCTCTTTCAATAACAGCCAGCACCCGCCCCCCAGTCCTGGCATTTACTCGTTTTCCCTGCTGTGGTTGGGCAGTCACTTCAGCCACCCTTCCCTGCTGATCTTCTCTCGGGGTGCTGCGCTTAGGACAGTTTGACCGAAGATGACCCCTTACTCCGCAAGTGTAGCACCTAGGACTGTACCCTTGCGGCCGGTCGCGTACAGGTGATGCTACAACCTCCCTGACGCGGTGCGTTCGGTGGTCCTGCCTCACTGCCTCTACTTCTAAGGCATGGGCCAAGGCTTCTTTCAGCGTCTCATGATGCCCAAGTCTCACAGCGGCTCTAACTTCTAGGTCGCGTATTCCATCAACGAACGCTTGTACCAGATTCCCATCGATAAGTGCAGGGGCAGACTGGTATGCTTTCCGAACCAGCTTTTCAACTTCGAGGGCCCACTGCTGTAGGTTCTCGGTACTACGTTGAACACGATCCTTCAACTTAGCACGAAATACGTGCTCCAGGTGCGCGTCGCCGTATCTGGACTCTAACGCCTCCAGCAGCTGCTCGTAGGTTACATTCTTGCCGAGCGCCTCAAGAATGTTAAGGGCCTGGTCTCGGAGGCCCAAGGTGAGCGCGGTCATGGCTTGCGGTTTTGACCATCCATTCGCCTTCATAACGGCCTCAAATTGAATTTTATAAGCCGACCACGAAGATGTGCCATCGAATGGAGGCACCTTAAAGCCCCGCGCTGAAGGTGCAGCAACTACTGATGCTACAGTCACGTCTCTAGTCTTCAGTTCCCCCAAAGCCTTCTTCACCCCAGCGATCTGAACTTCGGCTTCTGAGAGGCGATTCTCGTGCTGCTGTACCTGATCCTTCATCACCTTTAGGTCTTTGCCAAAAGTTGCATGAAGATCCTTTATGAGGAGCATCTGCTCGTCTTGGCGGCGGACCTGCTCCTCTTGGCGGCGGACTTGCTCCTCTTTGTCTCGCTGCAACTGCTCTTCCAACCGGCGAGCCTGCTCCTCTTGACGGCGAGCCTGCTCCTCTTGACGGCGAGCCTGCTCCTCTTGACGGCGAGACTGCTCCTGTAGCAGCGCCATTAAAGCTGACAAGTCTGGCGCCATTGATGCTGTAGAAACTGCGGATGGGCCAGCGACTGGCACTGACGTAGGCTGGACACCACCCGGTGTCTGTATTGGAGAATGTCCAAACCGCCTTTGGTCCATGTCCTGCTGTCGCTGTCTCCTGGTACGGATACCGTCTGTGTCGTCCTTCGGTAGAATTGGCATAATTTATCCCTCACTTCTGACACCAAATTGTTACGAGCTGGGTATGGGATAAATTAATTACTACCAATCAGACAATTAAATAACTTTATTAAACTCAAAACACTTAAAACTTAATCACAAATACACTACTGATCACTATTCACTTAGATATCGCACTTCTAGTTCACTTCGATTCGCTTCGTTGTATCGCCTAAATCAGACTGACTCATCGTGTGGCGGCTCTCTGCTTTTATACCGCCAATATTCAAGAACATTCCAGCTATGTGTAGAACGGTTCCAGAAAAACATCAACAAATAAACATTACCAGGAAATACAAAAGTAGTAGGTATAAAAAATAATAACCTACTTGTACCGAATAAAGAAATAGGTACTTTATGCCCTCGGCGTACGGTCGAAATTACAATGACGAGTTCTAATATTGTTTATAAGTAGTTACCTACTTAACTTCTAACTAATAATAATGGACTGCTTCTCGAAGTTTTTAGCGCAAACACACTGTAATCCGTGCTTTCTCGAAAGATCTCGTACGTACGATGTAACATTAGTAATTCCTGTACTATGGAAACTCTAGTAAAAAAAAACCGGTCAAGTGCGTGTCGGACCACGCACAATGACCGGTTCTGTAGTTGGGATGAATTTATCCCAACAACAAACTTAACTTTGTAGTTGAAAAACATGTTCTCTCATACGGAATGTATAGGAGAACAAGTTTTTGCAACCGCGAATGTAGTTGGTCGATTATTACTCGTTAACTTGTAAAGCCTACTTAGCTGTGATTATTTTCCTTTTAATTTTTGTTATATCTGCTATTGCCGTGATTTTTTTCATATGTCTAAAACCAACAATTTAGCTGGCAGACACACACTTGACTCTAACAATAATTAGCATTTTAAAGCTTAATATTTCGAAAACGGATCCCTGAATCCAAAATTGGTTTTTACAAACTCAAAATATTTTTGAACGACCTTTCCAACGACACCCCACCCAGATGAGAAAAAAAAACATCCCCACTTTACGTGTAGGGGAGGTACCTTGGCAAATTTTTTTTTCATGATTTTATTTTACCACTTTGTTGGCGTGATTAATATGTACACCCATGCGAAATTACAGAACTAAAGGTCTCTGAGTTAAGTCACGGACAGAAAGACGGACAGACGGACATGGCGAAACTATAAACATATATATCAATATCATTTATGGGTTCCTTGTTTACTACGGAACCCTACAAATGATATTGATCGCTAGCAAACCTCAGAAGTTCAGTTGAATCAGCAAATTGTGGCTTTAATTAATAGAATGAGGCTATAAGTACTAAGTAGATACGCGTGTAAATAAAGTGGGTTCACCACACTATTTCAAAGATGCTAGCTTTGAACTTAAGACCTCAATATTACGAGGCGAAACCCCTGATTAAAGCTAATGCAAAGAAATTAACTATCAAAATAATTAAGAAATTCGTTTCACCAATCAGCCTTAATAAGATTACAAAACAAAAAAAGTACCTAATCCGAATTACATCCTAAAATAACAAAACAAAAAGAATCAAGATTACGGACGAAAAATATTCGATCGGGGATGGCAAACAAGCAAAATTAATTAACAAAATTGAAAAATTCCATTTCATTCTTTCGGCCGTGACCGTTCAGTTGGAGTGAGGCCTGTTCTTACGTTATTCGCTTTCCGTCTAAGAGTTTCGTTCGTTTCGTGCCGCGTCTCGGTTTGAGCAATGCCGTTCAATTTGGCGAACTGCTTCGTTATTGCGACAACACGTCTTAGTTGTCTTCTCGGACATTCTAGTTTTTACAATAGACGTCCGTTTTACTGCGTTCTAGACAAGGATATTTTGGTTCTAAATCTGTATATTTGGACTTTATAAATTGCTGTTATAAAAACATGATTTTAATTAGAAGCTGCCTTAACCAACTACAAAACGTAACGCTTTGATAATAGAGTCGATTTTTCTTAATGCCTACGCTACGCCGGTTATGCTTCACTGGCAAAAAAGTAGGTATTCAAATTAATTGATCTAGTATTGATAATCGATTCGAACTCATTGTTATGGTCCGTAAATCTTAGGTCAAGAGCCTATAATGTAAGTAATATCTACGAGATGTTTATAAGCAAAATGTTATATTACCAAATAGATAGAGACTATAAGAGACCTTGTTAAGTACCTAATTAGGTAACATATTCGTCCTCCTTTTCTCAAACTAGCCTTGGGTCGCATTCCAGTGTAACCAGGATGAACGGTACTAAATTTTTGCGAACTTATCTTTAGAATGTAGGGTTTGCGGATATTACAAGAGTTTAGTTTATTAAAATATCGAATTTTAAGGAAAATTTGCGACTAAGCCTGTGCCCGGGCTTGAATCTATACTGCTTTTAGTCACTCTTAGTTCCTCAAAGTTGAGTAAACATAACATAACATCAAGCCTTGTTTCCCTGAAGGGTTGGGCAGAGGTGTCCCTGTGGCAGGTTTACCCACATTTCGCCAGTTATGTTTAAAGTCCCATTTAAATACGGGGCGAGCTTATTGCCAAAAAAAACCACCTAACAACCAAAAATCACCTCAAAACTGTATTGTCTTTCATGTACAATATTATTTTAACAAAACATAACATCACGCTTGTTTTTTCCGAAGGGTTAGTGGCAGAGGTGACCTATAGTAGGTACACCCACAATTCGCCAGTTATGTTCAAGTCCTATGTAATAGGGGACGAGCCTATTGCTATCAATAGGGCAAAAATCCAGACTCCGGGCTGTTACCGAAAAAAATCCTTGTGGAAGAACCTAATAACACTTTGGCCGACCTGGGAATCAACCCAGGATCTCATGCTCGGCAGTAGCGCTTGCCACTAAATCAATAAGAAAATCTTATCTAAAATTGTTTTAATTCAAAAATCAGACAATTCAACACGTAAATGTATTAATTTGGCACTTACTTAAGTAATAATACAAGTAGGTATTTGAAACAAGTATAGCTAAGTGAGCAGTTAATAAAATTCCAAAGGGTAAAGGTCTTCAGTGGCCTTCAGTAAAGTGGCCATTTTACGTGCTTCCCGACGCTTATCTGAAAACGGTTTTCAGTAACACACAACGATGTTATTGCTAAGGTTTTGTTTGTTTGTTTGTTGTAATTAGGGGACAGTCGTAGAATGAGGGTAACGGGTGTCGGAATGATGTCATTCCATGTTAACACCATAACGATACTGTCTATTGGGAGTTTATTGTAATGTTTCTTTTGTTTTTCCGATATCATTCTGGAGATATACAATTGATATTAGATCTTATTTACCGCGATATTTGTGCGTCCTTACTATTGAGTAGGTACTTACTGGATACATAAAAACTATGTAGGCCAATTCAATTGTGGTAATCACGAAAGACTTAAAAGTAAGAAGCTTACAGTTCTGTATTATTAACTTTATAATCTTACTTAAATTTTAAAACACCTACCGGAGAAACGGCATACGATACGATATAAAATTTGCGTCTAGTGACATTTTTAATTTAACAGAAGTGCGGCGCAGTCAGTCCGGAACCATTTGCGGGCGACGTCAGCCCCCGGTGCCCGCGGGAACAATACTAGCGCCCTCTATTGTCCCACATAAACAACATTTTATTAGAGACCTCTAAACCTCGTATATCACTTTTTCATTTTGCTGGCGATCACAGACCGAGCGGGCAGTCGAAGTGCAATTGGAATCACTTTATCAATGAAATCGAATACATGACGTTGTACTTACTGGGGTAAAGTTCGTCTTTAATAGGTATTTGATTTCGAAGAAATATTTTTTTTAGTTGCCTTACGTAGGTATATGACGTATACCATCACCATTCACATACATATATGTGCGTACATCCAAAACTAAATATGAAAGGTCTTCCACCTCTTGAAAGTACATCTATCATTTAAAGAACTTTTAGTAATTTTATGATTATAGGCCTTTGCCTATTATATAATCATCAAATTACTTAGAATTCTCATTAAAGTCCTAATAATTCCGCAAAAGGGTGTATCTAGAGTTCTAGTCTCTTTGTAGGAACTAGCCTCTCTAATTAGCGCTTGAACAAATACCGTGGATATTTCGAGTACTTTCTTGCTAATTAATAAAGTAGATAGTAAAATACTTCTTCCTAGTAAAGTCTATTTGATGAATAATTCAATCAATATGAAATGAGATATTATAAATACAGGATGTTAAAACCCCATCACATAGCCGTTCTAAGCATTCAGTACATCAAACTTGGTAAAGATAAAGATAATTTTATTTGTCTAAACATGCGTATACATGCAAATTAAGCATGCAGGATGTCACAATATTAATATTTCGTACGTACATGTTTCACCCGTAAGTTATACCACTTGTTTGTTAATCTCGCATCTTTTTTTTTAAACAAATTCAGCGGCAACGCTTTATACGACTGTGGTATTGTATTATAAATCTTTTGAGCCATACATAAAACGCTTTTTCCCATTAATGCCGTCTTTGCCGTATGCGAACACAGTTGGTTTTGTCACGTCTGTTACGGGGGAAGGCGTCAGCTAGTCGTGGAAATAGAAATTGATTTACCCTTGATTGATTTATTAATATTGAGCAAACATTATTGGTGGGAAACGACTTTTAATTTTAGTGTGAAAAATAGCTGTTTATGGAGGGCGCAATGTAACGCACGCAAAACATTATGCTTTTGGGTGGATACAACGGTATAGGAGTTGCAAGTGGTTTTTAAACATAAGTAAGAAAATGTTGGATATATTATAAATATCCCATGGGAACGTACTACCGGTATTAAAATGTGTTATAAGCTATCTCTGTGCCAAATTTCATCTTAATCCATTTTGCGCCAATCCGGAACATACATCCAGATAAACTGACAAACGGACAACAATTCAAAAAAACTATATTTTCTGCATCAGACTCGTTCCCACCACACATCGTAGCATTACTTTTTGTACAGTTTTGACTATGTTACTGTTTAATTATATGTATTAGTCATTAACACTTCTCCGTTTCCAACTACCCTCCAACTAGTTGAACAAATTGTGTCAACATTACTGGCACATTTGTGCTCATTACGGTCGTAGATACTCTATTCTTTTATTTAGCTACAACGCCCAGTAATATCGTGAAATCGTGGCCGCTTAATTAATGCAATAAGTCTCGACTCTTAATTACTTATTTAATTAATCGAAATTCGTGTTATTATGATGGTGATGATAAGCTAATTACTTTTTGATATTTGGTTTCAGTTAATCTGGTAATAAAATTAAAGTTTGATTTATTTATGACGTGTGATTGCCTGTTTGGGGAACATAGGTAACTCCACTGTTACAAAATAGGCACAAAATAAAATAAAACTGCACCAGTAAACTTTCCTGAAAGATAGTTACTTTTCTGCAGCGAAAAGAACTTTGCACTACATTCATGATACACTGGGGGTTGCCAGCTGAGGGGTTGCAAACTCCCTCCAATAATTGGTACCTACTTATTAGTTGGATAGAAAAACTGCAGCACTCGCCAAGATCATCAAAATAATAAATAATGATATTGAAAAGCCGGAAATCTAGCCAAAAACATATACCTATTAAAATAATACACATCCCATCCCGTGGATTGCCTTGTTTTATTGTTCGGTTATTATTTTGGTATTTAAATTTAATTTTCTCAGGTTAGTTCCTGGTATTTTCAGAATCTTACGGGTGTGAACCAAGATGAGATTATAGTTATTATTCTGAGAAGTTAAATTGCTCTGTACTGCAGTGAAATTATTATCTAAGTCAAGTTGTAAAAAAAATCTTACTATGCGGCAAGTGGTTTAATATGGCAGCTTTTTGTAGTGTTAGGTATGTGTATTTGGATAGATTGAGTGCACTAAATATATTGAATATTTGTTTCGGGATAACACCTGTTGTTGATATATAATATTGATAACACTATTGGGACTATAGTGACACTATTCATTTTCTTAAGTCTGGTGATTTCTTCTTGTAATTCTGTATACTTCCTAATTTTTTCTGTGATAGTTTCTTGTATGTTATTAGTGGGACTGCTATATCTATAAATGTGTGTTTGCTTACTTTATCTACTAGTGCTATATCAGGTCTGTTGTTATATATGGTGTTGTCTGTAATTATTGTGCGATCATAATATATTCTGTAGAATTGGTTTTCTAAAACAGGTAGGCGTGTACTTATAATATGGTGTGTAGGGATCTTGCATGAGCTTAAGTTTAGTTGCGAGTTTTTGGTGTATGATATTAACAAGTTGATTATGTCTATGCGTATAGTCGTTTCGGGTTAGTGTGATACAAGCTCCTGTGATATGTTGTATTGTTTCCGGTTTGCTGTGACATTATCTGCATAAATCATTTCTTACTGTACTATCTTTTGTTATGTATTTTTTATATATTTTTTTGTATTTATTACTTGATCTTAAATGGCTAACATAAACCCTTCTGTTTCAGGAAACAGCTAACTTAACTCTAGCCATTTGTTAGAAGCCTTTTTATTATTTTTCCCGTCACAAAGTGAAATAAAAGTAATAAATGGATTATAATAATATATTTATAAATCCTTCTAAATTTATAATTCATTATTCACCTGATCTATGTAGTTCCGCCAAGGACCTCTTGCAGCATTGCAGCATTGCAACTAAGGTAACATGCGAGATGAGTCACTTACAACTATATAAGTATCTACGTGCTTGGAATGCCTCGCGTTGCGAATGGAATATTTGCAAAGGTACACTTATCTTAACAGTTAGGTATTGGACACACTAAGGTTATTAATATGGTCTAATATAGCCTCTTATGAGGTCAAATGCAACAATAAAAAATTTATAAGTGAAACCTAACGCTTGGTTTTCTTGACATAGCAACGACAGGCGCAGTACAGAAGCCCCAGCATGAACACGCGGAATAAACGTAACGTAAATAAGGACGGTTTTGAATCGAAAATTATATTTAATCAAAAGTTTTTTAGTCAAACTAGGCTGAGAATCAGTTATCCTATAGCTTTTTGGTTTAAAATGCGGCAAATACAATTACAAATAAATCAATTATAGATAATATTATAGAATTGAGACGTGGACAATCCGAGCAAGAGGAAGACAGATGACAGACGCATTCGAAATGTGGTGCTGGAGGCCGATGCTCCGAATACCATGGACAGCCAAACGCACAAATGTGTCTGTCCTTTTCCAACTCAAACCAAAAACCCGACCCGATTGTCTACAGTTGTAGACAATCGGGTCTTGATATCGAGTTGTGAAAGTACACTGTAAGCAAACTTGCTTATAGTGTATTTTGACCTATTTCGGCCACATAATGTGAAGGGGACATATAGTTTGTCATTGTTGGCAATACCGAAGGAAGGAGAGCACGAGGACGGTCGGTAACACGATAGTCCGACCAAGTAAAAGAAGCTACATCCTCAAGCAAATTTCAGCAGGTGGTGATGGCAACTTTGGACCGGAGTCGATGGAGGCAAATTGTCCGCTTAAAGGGGTCCTGTGACCACGATCCTCAGTAATGAGGAAACGATTGAAGAAGATAGATAGTATCTGTAGGTGAAAGTATTGTGCTTGCCGCAAATAATGCAAAGAATTAATTTCAATTAGATATGAATTTAGTTTTAAGGTAACACCTATAGATATGAATAAATATTCATATCTAATAGATTATCTAATTTATATCTAATAGGTATGAATCTTTTTTAATATCTGAATGTGGTGATAACTTAAAATCTCTAAACTAAATAAATATTATGTGCAAAACGCGTATTTTCAACTTTAAAATCGTTCGAAATTACGTTACGTTTACTCCGCGCGTTCGTGCTATGTTCACTGGTAGTAGGTACGTACAGAGTTACAGACATTTATAATTTTCGTGTATAACACTTTATAGTTTTCGTACATAATACTTTGGCACTACGAAAAGATTTAGAAATACTAATTTAACTTATCCATACCATTTTAATGTGGACATTAAAATTCGTTGCCGGAGTGAGATCCCAAAAGACCACTGTGGACAGACATTAATAAGACATTTATGCATAAATGAGTTCTGTGACAAGGTCACACATAGGGTCCCAGTGTGTTTTTGATACTATCTATCTGTTCAATGGTAGATTGGTGCATTTAAATAGCCTCGACGAGGGTCTATACCTACTTAAATATATGTAGGTACGGATAACGCAAGTTTTGTGTGTGCTACCACGGCATATGTATTTATAAGTCAGGTTGCTGATACGAGAGAAGAAGAAGTAGGTATTGTAGGGCCATTTGTCCACCGCTACGTCAGCAAGACGTCAACGGGACGTCCACAAGAACGAGATGAGGGCGCTGAAGTCGCGATACATACATTTATTAAGACTGCGAGTCCACCGCACACCGCCACCGGGACGTCACGTACGGTTCGAATAATCTCTTTTCTCGTTGACGTCCCGATGACGTTGTGCGTTGAAAAACAGTATTAGGACTTTGTTGCTTTGATACCGTAATAGATGTGGCGCAACCACTAATAAAAAGTTATGCTGAATTTGTTCGATTTATGTTCAAGAAAACGTGCTCATTTTTTCGCGACGAAACATTTCTTTACTATTGAACAAACGCTTCTTTTATAATTTTTAAATTCGCTTGATTGATCGAATGTAACTAGAATAATTTTTCTGTCAGCCTGTATGATGGAAGGTTCCCTTTTGTAGATAACCTTCAAAGTAGGTATCTATTTTTAACCAGCAATGCGAGATGGTCTACCATTTTGGCCTATATCCTTTAGGGATTACTCGCGCGGTTATATTATACTAGATAAACATGTACTTGATTATCAGTAACGCGTCGACGCCCCATTCCCCGTTTTTCTTCGCTTACTTCCTTTCCAGTAACATATGGCTGATCAAAATCTTTCCTTCAGACAAGCACAAAGAATATACGGCAATATATTACTCGTTATAGCTACTTCGTAAATTTTGTTTGGAATTTCTTTACAAAGGGCATGTATTTTTTATTTATGTATTTAATATGTTAATGATTTTGTTGATGTGGGTGGCCTGGGGTGAAGAGATTTCCGATTGTGGATGTCACTGGATGAATATTTTGTTATACTAGAGATGTCACAGTTCTTTCATCTTGATTCAATGATTTGTGCAATTGCACTAGTTGTGTTTGACAGGATTTCACTTAAGGCGAGAATAAACGACTTTTAATGATTTTATACTGAAGATCACGTCTAAACGAGCAGTGTTAATGATTTAGAAAAAAAAAGTTAAATTAAAACATTTTATTTATAACTTAATTTGTGAATATTTTAGATTTTGTTAATATTACATAGTGTAATTAATTTATAATGTTATGTTTAACGCGGATAAAAAACAGAGAATCACGCAAAAACTATCAAGCGTATTTTTCTGAAACCTTGACCATTTTAAAGATTAAATTATTTACCTTTAATATACGTGTCTTATTAAAATACCTTTTTTATGTATAATAAATTAATAATACGTCAAATTTGGAACAGCGCTCCTTGATGTGCGAGTCCTATTACTGGCTGGACGTACGATGCGTTGCGTGTGCTTAGCACAGAACACGCAAGCTAACCACTTAAGGTCACTGGCATTTAGTCACGTCCTAAAAGTGCTTTTAATCGCCTCGTCATGTCCTATATTCTATTTGCAATGATTAAATCCAGGAGTAAATTCAACGAAGCCTAAAGCTTCGTTGCAATTACCTACTGTTAGACGATTTCTGGAATTACCTGTCATAAATGAACCACAAGTCTATTCTTTCATTGTTGATGTGGTATTCAAACTCCCAATTCAGTAATGTTGCACTAACATCAAAGGAAACACCATTACTTCCCCAAAAAAGGAACGCATAGGCTCTAAAACAAATATTTCACAGTGAAACTTTCGTCTTAAAAGCAATGTCTGCGTTAATACTCAGTAATTTGAGCGTTACGAGTTTACGGCTTAATTTGAAGTCGTAATCAGTTTAGCGCGACGCCTCGCCCGGTCGGAGATTACCCGGCGAAAACAAATGACTGACGCATAAATCTTCCTATCCTGAATTACATTGGTACTAACATAATGTTTTTATCTTTACTGTTTGCTTTTAATGTCATAGTTTGGATGCTCCTTCACACCTTTGTTAGTTGTTTATGTGTGTGACGACCTTTTAGGGTGTTGTAAACTTGAAATAAGATGGGCCTTGTCCTTATTTCGATGATGAAAAGGGCCTACAAAGCTACAAGGTCCTTTTGGCACGTGGCCAAACTAGCCCCGCCGCCATCTTGTTTGGTAAAAACAATTTCTGATATTATTTTGACCAACAACGCCCCCCTGTCAACATCACTCAAACGCCAACACGTCTTTGCAGCACTCTATGTACAGTGCGTTCATTAAAACTTGTCCCGTGACGCGATTAGTAGTACTGTTTTGTCAATCGCCATTTTGAACTGTATTAGTATTGAGATTGAGCTTGACAAGCAGTGGTGCTAACATGACGGCAAGGGACAAGATAGAGAGAACGGTCAGTACCGTTACAGATGAATACAGATGGGACACTCTGCAAAATCATTTAAATAAAAAGCGACTCTTGCTACGACACAATAAAGTGCAATTCAGGTCGCACAGCGCTAATATTAATATAGAAGTTGCCTCTTTTTCTATCGCTCTTAGATCTTCTGACTACGTTACATTCACTGAATTGGCCCAGCAAGTCGAGCCCGCTGCGTACTTGCGGTTGCTTGCGGTAGCTTCATGCCTAAACTGAATAGTATCCCATCTGTATTCATCTGTGGTACCGTATACTATACAGTAGTCCTTGGTCTTTGACATTAACAGATTTTGGCATGCAGGGTCGTCAAAAATTACCACTGCATTGAACTTCAAAACACGCTTCGCATAGCCTTATAGCATGAATAATGAATTAACAAATTAACAAAAGTAATTAAGTAAAGAAAGGGCGCATAAAGGCACATTGGTTTTTTTTCTGTAGTTTTTGCATAATTATTCTATCCTATATTTTATACTTACCGAAGTATATATATACGTATTTATATATCTATAAATTTCCTATATATTTGTTTAATCCTATTTGAAATGGCTTTTGAAATCCAGACTGATTAGCTAATCTATTGTGTAATATAGTGTCATCTCATATGATTTTGATATCGTGGTGGTTAACCAATCATACAGCTGAGAAGATACTTGACAGACAACAGATTGACTGATTAGAGAGCAAATAAAGTGACAGGGTTCATGTACATGACAGTAATCTATTGTAAAATGTGTGATGTGCATATGTAAGAGCAAATAAATAAATAAATCGGGTACACAGAAAACAGAAGCTACCAATTAATTTCTTGTCCTGTAAAAATATTAACTTTTATGAAAGTCATGAATGTTTTCATTTTTCAGTTTTACCTCTAACGTTGCAAATACATAACCGAAAGCGGAATTGAATTTTTTTTTTTATTTCACTGCACAGTTGTCGCTTCCGGCTTGCTTTCTGCAAAAAGTATAAAAGAAAACACAACATTTTATAGGCTACTTCGTTAGTCGTGTCAATTGTTTTTGCCGTACAGTTAATTGGGGGGGTATTTATGTATCTAGAGAGGTATTTATGTCACTGTTTAATTGCAAATACTGTCAGTTTATAATTAATCTCGCGAGATAATGAACTGTGGAAAATCTGTGAATAGATCATTTTGTTTACAACGAAACGCATCAAAATTCGATAGATCAAATCTATCCGCGTCTTGCCGTCAATTTGTGAGATAGCAACGATGAAACGAAATAAATATAATATCGAGTCTTATTTGTTCTTTTGAAAAATAAAAGTTTTGCAGTGCAGGCGGTATTTATAACTTACCATTACATCACGCCGGTATTACGGATAGGCAGACATGTATTACTGCATCCACATTTCGCGAGTTATGTTTAAGTTCCATGTAACAGGGGCGAGCCTATTGCCATCATAATACATAAACTCACGCCTTCTTCTCATGGGGGTAAGCAGAAACTACAGAACGCCGCTTCCTACGCTCCTTACATACTCTTTTTGCATCGTTTACGTTCAGTACCTGGGCGACCGAGCTCTGTTCCGGCGAAACTACGGATAAAACGATTTTTTCCAGATATGAGACCAACATATCCTATGATATGATATGGCAACTTTTATCGAAATCGTTACAGCCATTTTCGAGAAGGTGAGTACAAATATATATATATATATATATAAATATTGCTCGTTTAATATTATAGGATAGGATACATCTGCCGATCTATTCTGTAAAAATCTGACCGTTAAAAGTGTGCAGTGAGCTCAAAATGTGCTGTCATTAGTGTCAATCCTGAGCATCACGTCAAATGACAGCTCACTTGAAGCCCCCTTCACCTAAATCACTGTGATTTTTTTACAGATTAGTACGGTCCACAGACCACAATTATATATAGGGTAGTATCGCCTGGTCATACACGCATGTCGGTTGCGAGTACTACGTACCTGGCCTGTATGAAGAACATCACCAGTTAGGTACTATGTTCTCCTATTGCACAGAGTCCGGGCCGCTACTGGGAAATTCCCGTTAAAAAAACGAACCCAGGACCTCGTGCTCAGCAGTGGCGTTTGCAACCACTTGATCAACGAGGTGGTATTAATGAAGATTTAATTGTTTATATTTACGAAATATATGTACTAATTGATTACGTTAATAATAATTATCAACTTTTTTGGTACGGAATATTTTGATTAAAAAAGGCAGGAGTGCCAGCAGAAGTGAAAACTTGAACAATTGTATTGTGCAGAAAATAATATATCGCGCGTTGATGTCTTTTTAATGGTCAAAAGCTGGTGTCGTAACAGTGTCACAAAATCAATGGTTTAGTCCCATCTCAAAACTGCCCAACGCGCCTTTAGAAGTTTTCAGTTAAAAAATACAGCGGTTTTTGTTTACTTCATTATTAAACCGAATTGAATTTGCATGAGACAGTTACTGAATTAAAAGAATTTAATCAGCCTGTTTCGTGACCGCATTGTTTTCATTTTTAAATACAATATTTGCTGCTAAGAATTTTCTTAAACTGAATAAAATTTTATATACCTCCTGAAATCTTTTGAAATTTTAATATAAATAAATGAAAGCTGAAATAATTCTTGGAGAGTTCCCTACTTATTTTTAAAAGCTTCCAATTATTACGATGTATTTTAATTGCGAAATCTGAGTTTCATGCAATCTAAAATAAATTCTCAGGTGTAGCTACAAAGTTTTTATTTTGGTTTCGTACAAAATTTTATTTTTACATAAAAATATACAGAAGGGTTTCTCCGGATAACTTTACATTGTAAGGCAATGTGTTCATTGTATTGAAACATGCAATACTTGTTTATTCAAATGCAACTATTAGAATAATAATCACTGCATTTGAGCGCATCTACCTGGGACCTAATTATACCTACAGGGTGGAAGGGACACTGCTGCGCAAACTCTTACCATGATCCTGCACATGGTTCTGAACCCCCCAGGGTAGATATTTTCAGTCGATTATTTAAAAAAAATCTCATATTCCATACGATTTGATCACGTGTAGGTATTGCACTTTTGTATGAAACAGATTTAAAAAAATATTATCGACTGAAAATTTCTCCGCTGGGGGTTTCTTTTCAACGTTTGGGCTTCGTTGCAATCGATAAAGCCAAGTTTTAGAACAAATAAGACACAGAACAACGCCGAAATCACTTAATAGATTGTCTACAATTATTCAGCCAACCTTTGAAGTTATGCAAAAAGCAACAACAGAAGTGAAACAATAAAATATTGTTTTGTGATCCATGAAAGAACAAAGCAATAAATTATTCCGAATTAATCTGAATAACACAAAATACGTTAGGATTATTGATCCAAATATAAATTGTCACAGTTGCGATGCTGAGTGTTTTTCCTTGTAATGATCTTCGACCTTATTCCGACGCCAACGATTTGTCGGAATTATGCGTCAATTATCACCGTTCCTCCTTTGTATGAAATTCTTTGAAGTTCAAAGTATTACCCAATTATTAAAATAAGAATTGTTTTCATCGTTCCGTCAGTTTTTCGATGATTGTCGATGTCATTATAATTGAATAAAATGATATTGATCTCATTTGAGTGGTTAGTCCGAAAATTGGCATGGTATTAGTGACGTGAATCTGCTATAACATGAACATACCTACATGTAGAGTGGGATTTATTCATGTTCTACGGGGGACAACTTTCAGGTAGACCTGTTAGAGCTATCTATCACATGCATGACACACAACGACAGTAGATGCAGTACTTTCACAGCTATTTTACCTCTGACAGCAACCTTATTGCAACGAGAATAAAGACCACTACAAAATCAGGGGTAAAATAAATGTGAAAAGACTGTACTCTAGCCAGGATATTAGTAGTTCACTACAGTCTACTGCACTACTGCAGCACAGATACGAATGAATCAATAAGGTTTGCTGTGACTGACAAACTCTTTTGTGATTAGTGAATACTTGATACTACATGGTTGTGACCTAGATAACCTTTTTTTGGGTGGGGTATTATCAAATAACTTCTCCCGCTCCGCCCAGAGCGTGTCAGACTCCTACTGACTAAAAGCCACCCATGTTCGTTCAGTTGCCTGTATGTTGCCAGGGGCCACGGTATCCCTTTCGGACTTTCCCGCGACCCCGGCAGGCATCGAACCAAGCGAATCCCATCAGTTCTCCGTTGACCCGGGCCTGGTCCTTAACGGACGGTGAACTACCCATTGCTCACCATCTGGAAGCCCGCACCTACGTTGGCCGGGAATTGGCCCGCGATTTTCGACGCCCAGGGTGTCTCCTGCAGCGGTTAGGCGTGTGAGGGCGCGAAATTTGCCTCTCCCTCACGCGTTCCGCCTCCTCCTTCGCGAGCATTACTGCTTCGCAGAAGGAGGTGATGGTCTGTCATGCCCTCTCGCTCCGTACCATGGCCTGGACCAGGGGCGTTCGTGAGAGATCACCGCCACCGAGCCCCTCCACGAGGATGATGGTAGGTACAGTGCGTTCAATATAACTTGACCCGTGACGCGATTGGTAGTACTGGTCTGTCAGTCGCTATTTTTAAGTCTATTAGTATTGAAATTAAGCTTGACAAGCAATGACGCAAGGGACAAGTTAGTGCAAACGATCTGTAACTCCGTGGCCATGAGTTACACGCTCATGCGGCGGGGCGAGAAAACAAATAAAGTTGTTTAGAGTATGGCATGCGTCACTGAGACGCGACTTGCGGAGCGACGGACGGATGGAAACAGGTGACGTGCGCGCGTCTGCCTTGATGCAAGTCGCATCACCCGAGGCCGTGAACAAGGCCTTAGTTCATCGCGAGCGCCATACGGCGTGTTTTTCGACCATGTCTGATCTTAAAAATATCGATGACAGATAAAAAATAAACCAGATAGATAACAGTAGGATTAAAATTAGAACAAAAAGTTATCAATTCCTTTATAAAATATCAACAGTCCGTAGTTTTAAATAGCTTCATTATATGGTGCGCCATTTGTTCATGACAATACAGTAAAAAGAAATGGCGAAGGCGTAGGAAGTCTTTGCTCCTAGGACGAAGAGTTTTGTTCTTTGTTTTAGCGGTGTAATTACAGACAGCTTTTAGGTTTTGGCAGAGAGGCAATCTATTTCTTTCCCATGAAATATAAAGCACAATCACTGCTAGTGGTAATGAATTCCATTACCATAAAACCTAAGGTAATTTAGGTATATTTTAACTAAGTTTTATATTTTCTCATAATGAAGTTTAGTCCGCCCCTTTTACGTTTGCCTTATAATCATGATAAATATTTAGTGCTGTAATAAGCCTCGTAATTAGTTATTAAAGTCAATATTAAGCCTTGGACGTAGAATAGCTTCTAGGGAAAATATTTTCTTGCTATACCTACTAGTCATGAAAATATTTTTGTTTCTTCACGCCAACTTTTGTTATAGGATATTTTAATATTAATAAAAATCCTGAGTAATATACCAACAATTGAATAGTCCTTTGTACAAGGAGTGTTTTTTTATTAATACACCTATAAAAAATATTTAAGTAAAAAAATATTTTTTATTCATTTATTTTAGCATAACGAGCTGGATTCATTAAAATAATTGGTATCATTGGATTCAAATCCAAAGTAATATACCAACAATTGAATAGTCCTTTGTACAAGGAGTGTTTTTTTATTAATACACCTATAATTACTTAAACATTTTGACATTTAGACAACATTCATTGCGTTATTTACGTTGTCAAGCAAATAAATTTATCAAACATATGAAGAAATGGATTAGGAATTTCCTACAAAATCCGTCATTGAAAAAATGTGTGTTATGCAATTAGGGTGCTAGTCCTGACTAAATCGGGTTCACGTTAACACAGTTAAATTATATTGAGCACGTACGTATTTTTTTTATTGGACAGTGTTAACGAACTCAACAAATCCTCACTTTGGATTTGAATCCAATGATACCAATTATTTTAATGAATCCAGCTCGTTATGCTAAAATAAATGAATAAAAAATATTTTTTTACTTAAATATTTTTTATAGGTGTATTAATAAAAAAACACTCCTTGTACAAAGGACTATTCAGGCGGACATTTGACCATTTTGCCTTATTTTTGTCAACTGTCTTTACTATATTGTTGGTTTATGTAGAGAAAATAGTGAAAACTATTTCAATTTTGTCAATAATCGCCGATTCGCCTAGAGCAAGCGTAATGATTTATGGTCCATCCTGATACATGCGTCATGTTCGTGAACGCCGTCAGTTTGGACTGGTTATCTCTTAGCTGCCATGGCATATTTTAATTTTTGAATTGTTTTTGTTTCTATCTTTTTATTACGGATGCTTTTAACGTCCACGTCTTTTTACATTGTTCTCACATGTATAATTTCAACATGAATGATGTAACCAATTTTTTGTAACTAATTTTTATTTTAAAGAGTGTCCGTGGCAGCGTTGTCAGGTGAAAAAAGCGGGATTCTTTCGTCGAAAGTGGGACATAGTAAAGGAACGTAAGTAATCAGAAGTGTTTAAATATTTATCTTTTTATTTGAGTTTTAAGTTACGTTTACGTGACAATAGATAGCAAAAATAGCCATAGAGAATGTATTTTAATAAAAATATGATATTTTAAATCAGATTTACCCTAGCTTTAGGTAGCTGAGACTTGTTAGTCTTCTGAATAAAAAAAGAGGAAAAATAAGGGAAAAAAAACCGGGACTGAGCCTGTCCCGCACGGGACATTTAATTTTGATTTTAAATCGGTAGATACGTCCCGTCAAAATTGGGACGTCTGGCAACGCCTGTTCCGGGGAGTTTCTTGCCCATTCTTCTCCATAGGTACCTACTACGCTTTAGAATGGGCAACTAGCTTCATATTTCTGACTGACCGACCCCTTGACAATTCAAAAGTGCCTATAAATAGTTTAATTGAAATAAATGCTTTGAGTTTTGAGTTTTTTTTTTTTTGAGAATGATAATGCTCATGCCTTCTCTGTATGAGAAGAGGCCTTTTCATTTAATGGTATAATACATAATAGGTATAGTATGTTCTTCTTAACAAAAATCCTAAAGTCATTCACTGATTGACAACAGCCACTGGGTATAGAAGCATGAAATGCACGATTTCCAAATATTCCTTTAATAACGAAACTGAGCATTAAGGAAGGAATTTTTAATTTAAAATTCGTATGGAAGTTCGTTATTTTCTCCGATAGCAAATCCCCGCCCCGCGCCCGGCTTTTTTTTAATAACTACCTAATACCTAGTAACTGAATGAAATAGTGAGATGCATTGCAGTAATACAAATGTTGTGTGTTGTGTTAGTGACGTCTGCATATGCTGTTTGCATTAACTGCAAACAAGTTCGTTTCACAGCATAATATTTTCTTTAATTTCCCCAGCAACAAGAAAAGTATATTTAGCAGCACACTAACCGAAAAGGCATTAAAGCTAGACACACTTCCCAGAAACTGCATAATATATTATGTGTGCACTAACGACCAGACAGGCGCATTTAAGTTTTAAGTTCTTTAGCAATCAAGAAACGCTTGTAAGAGATTGCTGGGTTCCGTAGAACAAACAAGAGCTCGGCACGTCACCGCTAAATTAGGGGAGTTCGCTTTAATTATAATTATTAGTAAGCCGACGATGCGAAGTACATGCTGCTACTGACATCTATTTATTTATTACACGGCATTCTGTTTTGCGTTTCTGTTTTGGATTTTGAGGTATTTTGTATCCAGTTTGTTTGTTTTATTTTGTATCTACAATCACGTAGCCGATGCGGTGGGTATTGAAATTATCCATTGGGATTTGATAAAACGATTTGATTTTTGAGATGCTTAGTATTATAAAATGCTAAAAAAATAAAAAATGTATTATAAAGGATAAACTATACTTTTTTTGAGCACTGTTCATTCTATCTAATAACTGAACATTTCTATGGACTAATTTTATGTAGAACAAACTATTATAAAAATCCGTGCGTGCATGTCCTGTTGCCTGCACGATGCAGGACTGATGGACGCTACTAAAGTGCCAAACTCGTAGCTAAATTCTGGGCTGACTCTTTTTACATTTGCCATCGACACGCTAAGAAGAATCATCATACATATTTCAACACCTAGGTATAACACGCATCAAATTTTATGGCGGCTCTGAAGTGAGCTACTCGTTGCGCAGTACCCCACCCCTTACCCCCGCGGTCACATGAATTTGTTACTGCGCAGGGAATCGCCTCATATTCCGAGCCGCCATAAAGTTTGAATCGGGCTGTACACTTATCTACACATCAATCTAAAATCACCTCTGGGGTTTATGTCACCTTAACATTGCCCACGTAACCTCTCCACCCTTCGTAAAATTAATTCGAAACTGCAGCCTCCTTACGAATTCCTCAATGCAACATCAACAAACGTCCCACATACACGTTACGGAACACAAACACAATGGTTGTATCCACAATCAATGTCAAATCAAAGCCTTAGAAACTGAACTAGTTGTGAATCTGTGAACTCAGAGGCACAGCACGGTATGCAAACGATCGGGAACGAAGTCATCGTCTCGACGGAAATCCTTGTAACTAATAACTGAACAGTTGCAAGTTGAGTGTTGTAGTTGCAAGGCATTCTGCTTTATTTTTGGTATTTTTCCTTTTTTTGTGTGGGCCATCTCGCTGGTCAACCTAGGTGGTTGTCGGCTGCTTAACCGGGATATCCTGTGAATGCCTTTATAAATTAAGGCCTCTAGCCACGGCATAAAACTTATAAATTAAGCGACTACACGCTAAAGGCACCCCTGTAGGGTACGAATGGCTTAGGGTGTCGCTGGGGGAGGGCAGCAAGGGACAGGCTGGATTGGATCAAAAACAAGGCTTTCCTGTGGGTTCACCTTTTTATGTTTTACTAGCTGTACCTGTTACCTAATGTTACAATAGAATCTGAATCGCCATTACGATTAATAGGAATGTTTTCTTCCTATTAATTGAAATAGAAATAACATATTAGTCGGAATATAAGAGTCAACGAGACGTTACCTTAGATTTTTAAACAAACAAAAAATTCAAGTATCTGCTAATTCACGATAAGTACGGCAGTAGGTACATGAAATCGCTATTTTTTTCGAAACTTGAACGTAATATGAGTTTAACCTAGTAAAGGATTAACTTTTTTTTATATGAACCAGTTACTTTTCTAATTAAGAGTCCTATTACATTTTTTTTACGGGAAATTCATGATTTCTGACGCTGTCATTTTCAGCAACAGTAAGATATATTAATTATTTGTAAATAATAGAGTTCCATTCTCTTTCTTGTAAGTTGGAGTTACACATTCTTTTAGTGTAATTTGCGGAATTGACGCGGGATATTAGTGCTTTAATTTTATTTATTGTAATTTTGTGGTTTGTATTGTAATATTGTGAAACGAAAACTGTTGAAGATGAGGATGGGCTTGAATATTTAATGGAAACATATAGTTTTCTTTCGTGTATTTTCTAAGACGTATATGAATGAAAAAAAGGTTGGTTGGCCAACGACAAATACGAAAGAAACGTATTTATTGTAGACAGAAGTTTTATATCATATTAGTTTATTGGATAAAATTGTGTTAATTTGGAATATAATATACGATTTTATCCGTGAAAACTCAAGGAATTTAAAAAATTCTTGAACACCAATAAAGAAGTGAAACATTCGACTTATCTTTTAGTATTTTAGCTTTTATTAGAATTGAATGGAACAATGTGAATTTGAGTGTCAAAGTTCCATCACAGACGATTTTTCTTGTAAACTGAGTTCGTAAAATATTTATAGTAAATTACGCGTAAAGAAAAATGAAAACGTGTAACTCCGATTTACAAGAGAATGGCACTATCGTTACCATAATCAAATAATTAAAATATCTTACTGCTGCTGAATATTACAACGTCAAAAATCATGAAAATGCGTTAAAAATGTAATGAGTGCTATTACATTTTTTTTGCAAATTCATGATTTTAAAAACGGAACCCATTTTTGGACGATAACACATTTCTCCTTAGGGAAAACGGTGTCAGTTACACAGAAGTTTAATTATAAACAGAAACTGTCCCTTAACCTAGACCACTTCCAAACAACTGTCCAACAAAGCATCTAATCTCTATCTCAACTTTAAATTAAGCAAGTCGCGAGTTAGCCTAAATACGTAATGCGGTACCGTCTCGCCGTGTCCCTAAACACCTTAACGCAATCTGGAATTTATACGTGCATTCGCTTACTGTGCCGTTGAAAGTTTTACCTCTACCCCGCCTCTGTTATACGAATGTTTCACAAATGTACACAAGCTCGGTAGACACCGCGATCCTTAACTGAAGTGCAGCAGGTGCCTTCGTGGCCATGAATATTAACACACATGAATATTCCGACTATGTTTGCGCATTTCTTGCATGATGACGTCTCGCTTGCAAGAAAACCTTGAGCGACTGTTAATACTGGCTTTAATAAGTTAAAATGAACGAGTGCGGAATATGAAGCTCATATTATGGCAAACGTTTGTGTGTGTGTTAGCGATTCGATGTCGGTTTGACGGATGACGGTGAAATTAAACAAAGAAATAAAATATCCTGGATTATCATATTGAGTGGTTTTCATCATGAAAAAAGTAAGTTCAAAAACTAAAACACGACTACTAAATCACGCTCTAAAAAGTATGAAACAGGTAAATATTTCAGACAGAAATCAAGACATGGTAAGACAAGGTACAGCCGTGGTCGCATGCCATTATAATTTTGTAGGTGTACAGGCAGGTGGGCTACTTAGCCCTCTACCTCTCTCCTAATTTTGCTGTGCCCAACAGAGTTCATTTTACTTTGTTATACCATCTATGTAATACAATATGGAATGCAATAAAGAATTGAGTTTTGAGTTGTACCTTAATAGCACACCCATATTTTACCACTTATTTTTAAGTCCCATTGAAAAGGGGGCGTGCCTATTGCCATCAACCGGCCATAAATCTAAACTCCGGACTGTTACTGAGAAATTCGTTACAGAAAAACCCAATAACAGTTTGCCGGACCTGGGAATAGAACCAAGGATTCTTGCTCAGTAGTAGTGATTGCGACCACAAGACCTTGAGGCGGTCGAGGTTTTTAAAACGGTACATAAACTCAAAGAATAATTTATTTAACAGGAAGATACTAGTTTAAAAGAAATAATTTTACGTAAACCTGTAAAGTCGAGAAGTTCTTGAACCTATAACACTTGCTAGTTTCTTAGACGCAGGTACTTTAGAAAATTATAACAAGTACAAAATAATTTGCTACACGGAACCTAGATTTAGATAAGAAGTAGTTTGTATCTAAATTGTATCAATGATTCGACGAAGAGTGAATGTTTTAATACTTACGGGAAGCCGAAAAATCATCAATCATCACCTATCGCAGTCCACTGCTGGACATAGACCTCTCCCCGGCTGCGCCGCAACTCCCTGCCCTCCGCCTTCCCCATCCACTTTGTCCCAATCCCAGCCACCTTTTTAAGGTCGTCGGTCCCTTTAGCTGGGGGCCGTTCTACACTACGCTTGCCGATATACGGTATCCAATCTAGGCTGCGTCTGCTTCACCGGCCATCGATCCTTTGACAAACATGGCCAGTCTACTGACTTTCTTTCTGCTTTTCTGGATAATTTCATTTCTAATTTTGTCCTTTAAAGAAACTCTGAGCAAATTCTGGAAAATCATGGTCCTTCGTAATTGGTATATATAGATACTATTTTCTTAAATATTTTTTGTGGCAAAGTAGCCATCTTGGAAGCTCATCTGATAGCAACTGGTTACCACCGCTTATGCTCGTCTGCAATACCAAAAGTATCACAGATACGTGTCTATCTCATATTGAAATAGGTCTGGCGATAGTACTTCCCCGGGCGAAGCACTCACCAACAGCTATAACAACTATTAAAAACATCAGATAACATTACGCTTTGTTTCTACGAAGGATTGGGCAGAAGTGTACCAGTGTGTATGTGTTTGTACACCAACACTTCGCCAGTTATGTGTGAGTCCCGTGTAATAAGGGGCGAGAATACTGCCATAAACGGGCACAAATCCAGACTCCAGGCTGCTACTGACAAATTCCAGATAGAAAAACGAGGCAGTCTAGCGGTACTATTAAAAAAATTCGTAAGAAAACCTTCAAAATATTCACGCTTCGCTACTCAATATTGATTGGTTACAAATAATACTACCAAAGTTCTCTCAGCCATAAATATGTATCGTTTTAATAGGAAACTACAATAATAGGTAAGACTTCAAAGCGAAACACCGGATATTTCATATGTTACTAGAGCAATAAATCCCTCTTTATGGGCAGTTAAACGCTTGTTATTCCACAAACATAAGCATGTTTCTTATATGAAGCACAAATAAAAGGTAAGTAAGAATATTCTGTCGGCTTGTGACTTCATATTTATCTGTCTTTTTATGTTCATTAGGTTTATGTCAATTTTGACGTTTTATTCGTGCAGTTAATATCTTCTTGGCTTTGAAGTCATGCGTTGGCTGTTGCATTTCACATATTCCATGCATGCATGGTATTTTATTAAACGCTTATTTCTATACCATAGGCATGTACACACGGCTACACATCAAGCTATACATTTCCAGTTTATGCTGATCTCGCATTTTATAGGATTTCAGTACAATGCGAGGTCAGTTCCTGTCAGTCTGCGCTCAGTGCTTGGTGTGGCAACACGCCGTGTTCGAGTTCGCAACAAGTCAATCGTCATCCTGAGGATGCCTCGTTGAGAGGTGAAACACGTGTTGATTTCTTTCAGGGTCTTTTTAAGACTCTTTAGAAATAGCTAAGCGGAACAGGTTACTAAATATATCCAAATCATCATTTTAACAATATTTTTGAAACTATACTAATATTATGAAATATGTCTTTTCTCAAAGTTTCAAGCGTTATTTTACGAGAAAACAACTTTTGAATTTGCGTAATTGTAAGTTATTTACGCTCGTAAACACTCTCTCGATCGCACATGAGGTAAAAAGAAGAAAAATCACCGGGTTTTTGTCCGATGTTTTCGTTTACGTCATTCGTACAGGAAATCCCTGTACCTAGGGAGCAGTAAAGCAGGTACTAGTGATGGATTAATTAGCATTCGCATTCATTATTAGCATGCGAATGCACATTTAGCATTTAGCAAATGAAATGTAATTACGAAATTCTGGGAAGTGCGAAGTGATTTTATCACTTCGTACTTTATATACTTTACTTTAATATATTTAATTATGTGATCAATTTTAATCACATTATATATGCAAGTGTACTAGCACAAATAAAATATTATCGGCGAGTAAACTAAACGCACGCTAGGGGACGTCCTAAGGCGAACGCGCTTTTAATTCGCATATTAACAAAATTCACATTATCATTATTATCAATTATTATCGTCATATTAGCGAATAGCATAGCAATAGCAATTAGCATGTTAAGACTCAAGAATTCACTTGCTAATGTTTATGCAAAATCGCATTAATTGACATTACTAGCAGGTACTCACTCAGGTATGAATTTTTAAAAGCCCTTCTATCGGCGTCTGCCGACGTGTCTACTTCATGCATCCTCAATCGTAATGAAGCATGTCTATGTTTCATTACGATTGAGGATGCATAGAATGTGACTCACATTAAATTTGAAATTAATTACGATTACAACGTCTGAAAGTGCAGAAATAATGTTACAAATTTTGCGAACCAACCTGCTTAGTCGTTTTTTATCTAAATAAGTTCTTGTAGAAGTTTCTTCAATCTTGAAATTGAGAACAGCTACGTATTTAAAAAGAAACAAGTTACGACAAAATTACATTTCAACCACAAATAACATTGAATCCAAGTTAACTTAATTTAAAAAAAGTTTTTCATACCCACTTTTGGAAGAAAACGTGAAGAAAAAGGATTTTCATGAAATTATTTACAATTATTCAGTAACGGATTCCTCTAAGTTAACTCAGCATCGATACGTATCAAAATAAAAACAGGATCGTGAACTTTTAAAATGAGTTTTCTCGATAATCTACTATATTTTGTGGCTTATTTTTTCAATGTTTTTGTTGAAGCGTTTAATTTTTATGTTTGAATAAGGTTTTAAAGTTTCACTGGTTTAACACAATTTATAACTTCATCAATTTTAAATTTATGTTATGTTTTAAAAAGTTTTGGATGAACAAATGGTTTTATTACAATAACTGAGTTTATGAACTTGTGCAGCTTAATGAAGACTTTATAATGATCAAACAATATTAACAATAATTGTATAAAGCTCGAAGGTAAGTGTTATCAGCAGGATTAGTGGGTATCTCCAACCATTTGCGCGCGTGATTGTACGAGTATCTCCCGGGCCCTGACTCATGGTAGTAGTGGGAACCGTGGGGTTATAGTCTTTGGGAATCAAACATAACCTTCCGTTCTCCCCAGACGGAGGGTTTCCCCACAAGAAAATAACAAGGATTATGTAAACATTAAACCAAACCATTGTTTGCAGTTATAGTACTGCGTACTAGTACACATGGATGTCGTCTATTTTTGGATTGGCACACAGTTGTGTGAGAGTCTTATCCGTTTATCAGTCTTTGTACTTAGGATCTGCGGAGGCTACTCAGACGTCCGTTGTTCGACATTCCTAAGCCTTTGTTCGCCTAGGCTCAGCCCCACCGTTCTTGATACAAACTACGTAAGATATAAGGGCAGTTGGATCTATTGGGATGCTAATTTCTTAGCGTAATAGAAATCTTATGTATCTGCCGACTTGGTTTTATGTAATATATATTTAGTATTTAGATTTACGTTGTGTAAATTTGCTTTAAGTCTCACCTAAAATGTGAAGGATTTAAAGCCTAATATGAACTGGCTTTACTACAAGTTACGAATCCAAAATTTTCCTAATATTATAAAGAGGAATTTATTTCAGTAATCACATTCGATTTTTGCGGCGAAAAATAACAGAGGACAAACGTATCAATCGAAATGAAATGAGCCTTGAATATCTATCCACCTGAAAACTTTCTAACTCGTAGATAAGATCTCTTATTATGGTAAGTTATTTCCTCTCGAGGTAACCTTTCCAATATGGTAAACCTTTGTAAGGAATACCTACCATAGGAAATTGTATTTCATGATTTCGCCAATGAATAGATATGATTGTTCAGGAGCTCCCTTTTATCCCAGTTATTGTATCTTCTCTTACAAATTCCTCGTTTTATCGAGCACTGTGCATTCAAAGAGGGAATATCAAGAAATACTACATAGAATTGAACTCGCCTAAGAGAAGGGACACCTACTAAATATTAATAAATCATGGAAAATATTTTCTCGCTAGAATATCTTTGTTGTTAAAGTCGGAGAAAGGTATCAATGTCTCTCGATTTTATGTTTATTGAATTGTAAAACGACATCTGAATGTTTACAAATACCTCTTTTCTTTTTAACAATTTTTAATGCTGCTCATGGATTTAAGGGAAAAAAGATAAAGATAACAATATTGCTTTCAACGTTAAATAAATTCATGCCAATAACATAAATAAAGGGATTCTGAGAACGCTTCCTTATAGGTACGCGACGGTTTTCCTCATCTAAAACATGATGTTTTTTCTCAATTTGGCAGGAGGTTCCGGCGCACTCGTGTCTCACAAATTCATAGCTTAAAATGTCCATATACATAATGTTAAAATATATGAGTACTGTCGGCCACACAGAGGAACTATTAAAATGACGCCATTGGCTTTAAGCCAAATCGATTTGTAACTGCCGCACAAAAAGCAATAAAAATTGGACGTGCATACATGATAACGCCGGAAAAATAGCTGCATTCGTCATAGTATACCGCTTCCTTGATAGCATTGAAATATATTCTTGTCAAATGCCTGTATATAAGAAATAAACTCGGTATTTGTTGGAATGGACTTTTATTTCTACGATTTACCAATGCTGAATTTCTGGTTTGAAAACAGTAGAATCAAGTTAATTGATTCAGGCGTGACCTCCATTTCCGTGCCAAAATCCATTATAAAATGCAATTGAAGTGTGGTGTGGCAACACGCCGTGTTCGAGTTCGCAACAAGTCAATCGTCATCCTGAGGATGCCTCGTTGAGAGGTGAAACACGTGTCGATATCTTTTAGGGTCTTTTTAAGACTCTTTAGATATATAGCTAAGCGGAACAGGTTACTTAATATATCCACTTCAATTGCATTTCATAAGTATTGGCGTTCAACGACGATTAATATGGGTGCCTAATGTCCTTTGCCCAGCTCGTTCATTAATATCCTAGTCTGGACCTTAGACCTCGTAATATGAAGTAATTCAAAGGCACCTTTCTTCATTACTCTACCTCATTTCCATCAAAATTAATTTGCAAATTTATTCGTTCAATATGCGTGCCCGTACATAAACTAGGTAACTTTTGTAGGCGATTATGAATTAATTTCTTCGTTAAATATTACACACGGATACATACTTGTAAGTTTGTAACATAATTATTTGGAAGTTACATGACTCCTTACCTTAATATAGGTAGCGTTCGTGGGCGAAATTACACACTATATTATATTGAGTAACTTTACTTTTACGACGTGTAAAATCTACGCTAAATCTCATAATATTAAACACAATTTGTACAATAAGTTCCATGCCGAATCAATACAATAAATCTTTTATATTGAACCTAGAAATATAGTATTAAAAGAATATTTGCACGCCGCAAACAAGATTAAGTCGGCCGGAGGAATTGTGGGGGCAGGTACCCTCGGAATACTTTCGGTGGCCTTGCCCCATGATGAATAGGCTAGGACGTGGTGTGAGTGCCAACTAACCTAGAATATAAAGTGAAGACTGGCCGCTACCTAGCTAATAAGGTAAACGGCTATTTCGCCACAAAAAGGCCGCACTTCATAATAGGAACACCGTTTTTTTTCTTTTTTCGCAATGTTGTTTGTGTTTTATGACTTTTATGTAAGAAGTTGCTGTTTAGTTTTGTTTAGTTAAATATTGTTTAAATAAATGTTTTTGGTTCAGTTGATAAGCATTGTTATTTGTTGTTTCACAAGAGTTGGCTCGATTTTAAAATCTGTTTATACTTATTCAACAGTATTGTTACCCGTGTTGAATGCTACTGCAGCTGGTTCATCAAATCTTAGCTTTCGTCAGAGCTCTCTCTCTGACTCTGACGATCTCTCTCTCTCTACATATATCGGGAAGAATTAATTAATTCCTTCTATTTACTCTAACATAAAATTAAATAATTATTTACGACATGCGATTGAAGCTACGATGCTAGTTATAAATCTAATTATCAATTATTATTATTATTTCCTTTATTTCATTTACATACTTATAAATTATATTTTTAAATATTAGAACATATAAAAACATTTAAAAATATAAAAAATAGTAGCCCACCGGTATCGGGAACGGGGTCCAAGCTACCGGCGGTCAGGGCTCCAGAGAGAGGAACCTTCTGACAATGCGAGCCGTGTCCAGGAGTACCGCTTTCTGAACCAAGCCCTTGATCCAGCTGCCCAACGAGAGCCTCCTTAGGTGTTGGTCGAGGCTCTTGGCGATTAAGCCATTGGCTGTCACGACTATCGGCACAATGATTGCTGAATCCACATCCCACATGTCGACAACCTCGCGAGCCAAGTCAAGATACTTAATTTGTTTGTCTTTCTCAGCTTTCACGAGGTTCTCGTCATGCGGGACCGTTATGTCAATAATCATTGCGCTCCGCTCTTCTCGATCCACCACCACTATATCAGGCTTATTGGCAACAATAGTTCTGTCAGTGATGATGGATCGATCCCAGTATAATGTGATATTTCCATTTTCGAGAACTGGGTCGGGCACATACCTGTAGTACGGCACTTCCGATTCCACAAGGCTGTACTTCAGAGCAAGTTGCTGGTGGATAATCCTGGCTACAAGGTTGTGTCTATGCAAGTACTCTTCATTAGCTAGACGAGAACACCCGGAGATAATATGTCGGATTGATTCTCCCGGACGGTGGCATGCCCGACAGATGTCAACCGTGCCGTCCTTCACAATGAATCTCCGGTAATTGTTCGTCATCATAACTTCGTCCATAATTGCACAGACAAAACCTTCGGTTTCCCCAAAGAGGTCACCACAACGCAGCCAGGCTACGGACGCTGGTAAATCTACATCGGGCCCATGCAGGGCCCGGAAGTAGCGTCCGTGAAGCTCCTTACTCTGCCATATCTCCATGCGGTTCTTAGTGTCAAGCACTACAGGCTTGCGCCAGTTCTCTTTAGCCAAGGAGAGCGGGGTAAGGCCCTTGTCCACCACGACCACATCTCGATGCATCCCCACGTCGGCTTCTAGGAAATATTCCCTGAGACTGCATATCTCGCGATTGTGGAGGGTCTTAGCGTTTAAAAAGCCTCGACCACCACACTTTCGCGGGATATACAATCTCATTACTGATGACCGTGGGTGATGCATTCGATATGCAGTCAGCAACGTACGGACCCTCCTATCCAAGGCGTCGAGTTCGGTCTGACTCCATTTGAGTATGCCGAAAGAGTACATCAAAACCGGCATAACCCAACCGTTGAAGGCGCGCACCTTGTTTCCGCCTGATAGAAGACTATTTAATACTTTTTTCAGGCGGCCAAAGAAGCGCTCCTTCAACGATTGCTTCATGTCAGTAACATTGATGCCCAACGCTTCCGACATACCCAAATACTTATAGGTTTCGGATGCGGAGAGGGCTCTAAGGTTTATGGAATCCGAGAGTTGGGTTCCCACGGATTCCATAATCTTCCCTCGCTTTACATGCATGACCGCACATTTGTCCACACCAAATTCCATCCTGATGGCGCTACTAAAAGTTTCAGTTACTTTCAGTAGCTCCATCAGTTGCAAGTTGTTGGGGGCAAAGAGTTTTAGGTCGTCCATGTAGAGGAGGTGAGATATAACCTGACCACCTCTCCTCAACCGATAGCCAAGACCTGAATCCTCCAGCAGTGTGCTTAGAGGATTCAGGGCTAAGCAGAACCAGAGCGGACTCAAACTGTCGCCCTGAAATATGCCTCGCTCGATCCTTATCGGCTCGCTATTCCTCTGGATATTTCGACATCCTGGATAGCGAAGGACCGTCCTCCATTGCCCCATACACGACATCAGGAAAGTGCGCAGAGTTATATCTACTTTATACAACTCCAGCACCCTCATGAGCCATGTATGTGGCACATTATTATTATTATTATTTATATGTTAACATATCTCGGGACCATGGGGTCCCGGTCTTTTGGAAGGCGTACGAGGGGCCGAAGCCAACTCGCAGAGGCCCTTTGGACAAATTTAAATGAAATGAGGCATCAACCGACGATTATCCCCGTACGCACAGTGCAAGTGCACAAAAGGACAATCCCCGGTTGATGTAGGACTATTGCAGTACATGGGAACAAAAAATTGGACTATGGGTTTGGTTGGCTATAGTGGATTGGTTATTAAGAACTATGGTAGGACTATGACCCCTGCCTGACCAATGATATATAATATACACGGATAAGATGGCAGGGGGTGACTTGCACACTCAAACTCAACTCAAGCAAGCTCACCAATAATGGGCCCCCGAAAAACTGTCGCTAGCACATACTGACGTAGCGACTAGGGGACAACATGTCTTGAGGTGCTTGAGGAGTGGAGAGGTATTCCACGGCTTTCAGAACAATTCCAGAGCACGGAAGATGGTCAAGATCCCTACGAGCACTTACTGGAATACTTCCTTCCTCCGAGCACATTTGCTCTTGCGAATCTCCACTCAAGCCGGCCAATTAAGGCAAGAATGAGGTGGGAGCTCCATTCCTCGTCAGTATTCACTCGAGCTGGCCAATAAAGGCAAGCTAGAGATGAGGAACAAGACTTCTCCCGGGGGATAGGGTCCGTGGGGTCGCTACTGCCCAACAGCTCGCCACATGCTGCCCTGCGGGTTTTTGTATCTCTCTTGGTCTGGCTCCTTATCCCAGACCCGTTCCGGCAAAGTAAACTCTACCGGCACAGACCTAGAGTTCGGAGCACACAAGCCCCACCACGACGTCAACGTAGAGATACGGCGGTGGGGTTATTATTATTATTATTATCTAGTTATTAATTATAAATCTGTTAGCAGTTGCTAACAGATTTATAATACAGCAAATAAAGTTTGTTTTCCTAGTATTCGAGGACTCGGAAAACAAATACATGTAAAAACTTTGTTTTTTTTAATAAAATTAGTTAAATACTTTGTGTTACTGAAAAAAAAAAAATAATGAAGAAAGAACATTTATTTATTTATTAAAACTTTATGCACAAGTAAAAATACCGTACAAAGGCGGACTTAATACCTGATTAATCTGTTACAGATCTCTGAATTATAATGTTAATTTATTTTTTAAACTTTGACTTTAGTATTTACACGTTCTCTTTTTAAATTCTGACTCTAGACAACAAGTAGTATATTCAGCATTAGTAAATCCTTTTTTAACTACTGAGAATTGTGAACACAGTTACATGTAACTAACTTATGAGAGATGGAAGATTCTTCTCTTCTATATAATATATAACAAAATTCAAGTAATTTTCATATGCTATTAAATGGTCTCTACTTAAAAAACCCAGTATTACTACTTACCTTTCTTCTAGTAAGTATCCCTTAGTAAATTTTGGCAGAAGTATATGAACAGGGCAGTGTGCTTGAAACATACATGACGCATTAAAGAAAATACCTGAAGCAAAGTATTGCGTCATTTGAAGTTTACTATATTTTTGCCCCCATGCAAATATTCGTAGATTCATATTAAAGCACATCTATTTCATAATCATTTTTTATTGCAAACTATTTAAAACTTAAGTACTTTTGATGAAATGGTTAAACCGAGAGAAGTAACTTTAACGTTACTTAGAAAGTTAAGTTACTATTAGAGAAACTTGCTATGATTTCTACTCTGAAATGTAATGAGATTTCAATGTAAACCAATTGCATTACAAATCGTGAAGATGTTTAAAGATATGTTCTGTTATAAAAGTATGTGATGAAAATGTAAACAGATTCATTAGAAAACTTATCTGTGTATACCAATTTGTAGTGCGACGTACAAATTGGATGCCAATTTGAGCATTTGAATTCAAATGATCAAATTAAAACACTTAATTCCCTGAAATTTTAATTTTAAATCACCTTAAAGACGTTTTTAATTTGACAGTTGAGGTTAATTTTAAACCCTCGTTTTTCGTTTGTAAATAAAACGACTGATGATGGAATAAGAAGATCCAGCCTTTTATTTGGTTTCCATTTAAATTACAGAAATTCCAGATAATCTTAAACTGTGTTTTACACCATTTGCCCTTGCGAGCTGTTGGCGACCTTCGGCCTTCAGTTGCCAACACCCAAAAACTATATTTTCATAATCAATTTTGGAGTATTAGTCTTTTAGGCTTACACGTTGATGATTTTTCAATAACAATTTAATAATTTTATTTTTAACTCACTGGCTCGTAAAGTGGCGCTTATTGAACCGCTTTTAGGTTCATAATACAGTGTATTAAACACGCGTGCTTTTTACTTTATATAATCGCACTAGTGCGGTAATTTGCGCCACAGATCTGGACTTGGTCGCAACTCGCCAAAAGCAACAGCATTGAACTTGCCTGGGAATTTAACGCGATATATACGTGTCACTGATAAAATACGCACTAAATAGGATACACGTATTAACACACCCACTTTTAAATCCTATGCGTGTTTCTTAACTTTTATTTGAACTATATTATATTTAACAAGAAAAGCGAAAACTGGGATGGATTTTGAACTTTTACAAACGTCAAACGACCGACCATGATGACACGGCTGTTTCGGGAGGATCCTGCACAGGATAGGGCGGGAGGACACGGTGGAGCATACGGTGGAGGTCTGCCCAGCTTGGGCGGAGCATCGCCTCCACGAGTCCGGCCCTGGTTCGGGCCATGGTACGGAGCGAGAGGAAATGGGAGGCCGTCACCTCCTTCTGCGAAGCTGTAATGCTCGCGAAGGAGGAGGCGGAACGCGTGAGGGAGAGGCAAATTTCGCGCCCTCACGCCCCTAACCCTAACCGCCGCAGGAGGAGACGCCCAGGGCGTCGGGAATCGCGAGGCGATTTCCGGCCACCGTAGGCGCGGGCTTGCGGACGGTGAGCAATGGGTGGCTCACCGTCCGATAAGGACCAGGCCCGGGTCGACGGCGCGTTGTGTTCCACGCGCGCCTCAAAGAGATGTCAGCAGATTTGAAGGGGTCCACTAGGGCCGATGCCTGCCGGGGTTGCGAAGAAAACCGAAAGGGAGATCGTGGCCCCCGGCAACAGGGCAACCGAAGGAACACGGGTGGGTTTTAGTCAGTAAGAGTCTGACACGCCCTCCCGCTCCTCACAGAGCGGGAGAAGTTATTTGATGATTTCCCACCCTCAAAAAAAAAAAAAAAAGTGGACCGACATCCTTTTTTATGTAGTCTTAATTTATCTTGTCATTGAAATGCCAGTGATTGACATAATAGACATCGACTATTTGTTCAAGGAGTATTTAATACTCTTTGACTGAAAAAGAAACCAATTTAGAAATAAAGAAAAGAAAGAAAGAAAATATATTTATTTGGCACATACCAAAAAGCACACAATATAATTAACAGCATATAAAAAAAAAATTAAAATCAAATAAAAAGTGTAAAATGTGATGTAAGAAATTAGCAGGCGAGTGTGCCTCACGGCTGCGCCAAAAAGGCACAGAGAGGTACCTAACGCTGGTTTTCAACTGGTACTGTTACATTTTAATGTATTTATAATTATTATACTGAAAACAATTGTGTTTTCCGGCTAGGATTTTCAAGATGCTGTTGGAGCTTAAAGATGAGGTCTTTTTCCTTATTAAATAATGTCATAGGGTTGTAACTAACATGGGGATCCCTCAAGTTTTAGAATATTATACTGCTTTAACACTGAATTTGTTACGACTCATAACGAATACTTTAAAAAACAGCACGGGTTGGCGTGTATTCGAACCAAAACGTATTGCTAAACGTGGTCATTCAATACCGAACGTCAAAAGGAAGACTGTTTCTGGGAATTGGAACTCCAATCATATCCGCTTCAAGTGATCTTAAATCATCCGAGCTAACTAGACGAATACAATATATCGTTACATACTTGACGAAATAATCATTATAAAATGTTTTTGTACTTCCATTGCTCGGTCCGCCATTTAGTGCCTCCTGAGCTACACCGTCTCTAAGCTAGTCTCGTATTATTTGGTTAGCTTAAGCAATTTTTTTATAATCTTTGACATACCAAACGTACGTAAGTAGGTGTGCGTATTAATGCTATTTTTTTAAGTCTTCAATATTTTATCGTATTTATTTCGATTATAGTTTGTAACAAGTGCAAAATTTGATTGTATTTATGTCTTGTTCATTTTCATGGTTTACCTACTCAGTATAAAAAATACAAATGAAACACTATTAAAAAAATCGTAACATTGATAGCACCAAAACTTAAAGATCTCATCTATTTCCAGTGGCCATTATTGTTTGGTATATTTTTAAACGCGACATGGCAGCATGGAATTTGTATTTAATAGAAATTGACTTTGAAGACATGGAACTAGTATGAACTATCCTATACTATTAAATGGACATTCTCTATTTTCACCCGTGCAGAGATTTGTGCTTTTTTAATCTCATCAAAGAGACTTCTTGCCTTCTATGTTATGGGATTTGGTTTCTGCAATTAGTTCTTCAGGCGGACCATTGTCGCAACCCAGTGCTGGGCACGCTACAATTGTGGCGCAGTCCCGTGTTTGAGGAGTGGCTAGAGAGGCGCCACGACGTCCTCACCGTAGGCGCGGGCTTGCGGACGGTGAGCAATGGGTTGCTCGCCGTTCGATAAGGACCAGGCCCGGGTCGACGGCGCGTTGTGTGCCACGCGCGCCTCAAAGAGATGTCAGCAGAACTGACGGGGTCCGCTAGGGTCGATGCCTGCCGGGGTCGCGGGAAAGTCCGAAAGGGATACTGTGGCCCCTGGCAACATGGCAACTGAAGGAACACGGATGGATTTTAGTCAGAAAGAGTCTGACACGCCCTCCCGCTCCGCCCAGAGCGGGAGAAGGTATTTGATAACTTTCCCACCCAAAAACAAAAAAAAAGGTGGACCATTATGCGTGGGTACTTTTTGCCTTTTTTAAGCCTACTGTGAAAATAAATAAAATATGATAAATTAACATAATATTTATCAAATTATATATTTTTCACTTAATGCTTAATCTTCGTATTCAAAATATTATTTTGTGTTTATTATACTTTTTGTATAAGTTGTTCAGCGGTTTTCCCAGTGCCTTTGTTTACACCTGCACGCGCATCGCTAGCGGAAAAATCAAAACCAGCGCACCATTTTCCATAAATATTTGTTATCGTTTTCGTTTTGTTATTATCAAAAATACGAAATCTAAAGTATTGCCACCAACCGAGGTATAAAAGTTTTTAAAAGAACCTCCGGATAGTCAGTACCTGGCAACAAAGGTCAGTGGAACTTTGTTAATCTAAATTTTATCCACGTCTTATATCTTAATAAGTTCTTACAACAAGTCTATTTTTTCCTTGCAAGTATGTTGAAAAACGTCAAATGATACGCGTGTGCATTGATCATTACACACAAGGCGGTCTTATTCACGCGAGACGTAGGCAAGCGCGATAAGGTAGCCGAGTGTGACCAACACAGCACACTTGTATCATAATGTACTATTAAACAATAAATGTTGGAAAAACTGTGGTTCTCCGGGAGTGCCGACAGACGTGAAAACTTGAAAAAAAAAAAAAAAAAAACTGCGCCGCGGTAATTAATGCGTTGATGTCTTTTTAATGGTCAAAAGCTGGTGTCATCACAGTGTCGGAAAATCAATGGTTTAGTCCCACCTCAAAAATGCCCAACTCGCCTAAATAATTTTTCACTTCGAAAAGGGTGCATGAAGAAAAAACCTAAGTACTAAGTTACAGATGAATGTGTTACAAATTCCCTATAGTGAGTGATTGTGTAAGAATTTAACCTGAACAGGATTTGTTTACACTTTCATCTAATACTTTTGGCACAGACATTACCTATTATAGTTATCTACGAGCAACCTCCCAAGATAAGAGTTCGCGAAAAACAAAACCAGAATCAGCCGCGGAAATAAGCTATAACAGAACTTAAAGAAGGCGGCAACATGCACATACCTCAAACCGCTTTAAATAAAACAACACGCGAACGGCAATCAGTGGCTGAGATCGCAGCAAACATTAGAGGGTAAAACAACCGCTTCCCATTGTAAATGCGGCGAAGACAAAGGGTGGTTAGTTAACATTTTAATCTGGCGTTCAGGGAACACTGTAATGGCCTTGCCGCAAGTGATATATCGCGCTCGGCAGGATGCAAGCCGGCATTCTATTGCCCACTAGATGATCTATGGGCAGGTGCATGCCGCGTTATTTTGTATCTCTATTTTAAAGTAGAGTTGGAATGATCCGAGACTGGTTGCCGTCAATATCCTAATTATGTGAAGTAGTAAAGTGAAGTTGTGTTGCCATTGTACAAAATAAATGAAATAAACATTCGCTTCAGTAATCTTTCGCTATTTATAAGTTTGTATTTATTAATACAACGCCTTCTGTAAATAATTTGGTACAGTTACGTGATCTATATAAACCGTGAACTGTGATACCGAGAGTACAAAATAAACAACGTAGGCACCTATTGAATAATCAAAGTCAAACTAACGCCCAACTAATAACAATATGAACTAGAATTCAGACTTAAGTTGACCTGAATTAGCTGGTACAGAACTGGCAGCGTCATTATGTAAGCAGAAGTACGGTAGGTAGCTACTACAGAAACAAAAACATTGATTATAATTCAACAAGTTAAAGGTGAATTAAAGTTGGAATAATCCGGCGTAATACAAACTAGGGATCGTGGTTCGTGCAGGTGGCGGGCCTGGTAATGGCTTCAGCGACTTGATGAATAGGCTTGAACGTGCGCCGAATGCAAAATGCCTCATTCTATTGCCGTCGCCTCTAAAATATTGCCAAAATCGCCCGTTCAACATCAACTAATTCAATGTATAGATTGATTTACTTACTCACTCCCCCTCTATGCCCCGTTACATTTACAAATGCCTTTAATTTCGCTTGAGATTAAAGAATTTCTTATACTATTACAGCACGGATATTGTCAAGATGATATCGGATAGGGTTGTAAATCACGAAAAATATTTTTCATTTTTTATCGCCTCGGCTTACAGTCTCGTTGACTTGTTATAATAAGTTAATCTTAGCGCTAGCACGGTTTATAAATAATTCATTACCTACGCAAATAGAGCGTGGCCGTCCGGGTGTTTTTAATAATATTTTTGGATTTCTTTTATTCGGGTCTACAATACGCTGAAAATTCCTGTCATACATTATTTATGATTTTTTTTACCTTATATTTGTGCAGAAATACATACATATCTATCTCATATAGCAATAAAAAAGAGCAGTGAACATTTGGTACTACAGTCGATATTTTTGCGTAAGATAGCTATCACTGAGGTGAAATGTTATCGAGCTTAAAAAACTACAAAACGTCTTTGGCAAATTCTCACGAAGTCAAGATTTATTGAGAGGGCTTTGATTTATGGTTCAATCCACACATGGGCCCAAAAGGTTCAAAGACAAAAAGTAAAGTTTATTTTCGCCCAAAAAACAAAGAGATACCCATCATTGAGATCCGAGGATTTTCCATCCACTCTCGACATTTTGCTTTGTTGTCTTGTTTACCTCATTCTTATGCGCATAGTTAATTTATGAAAGTCATTGAATTAAGGGCTTATTTTATAATCCGGAGATAAGCAGCCATTAAATTAATTTGTAGGATCATTAAACTAACTAAAGCTAGCGCAAGCTAGCGCAAATAACGACACAACTTCTATTAAACAACTCCGCCTGGTCTGTTACTCTTTTATTTGATGAATCTTCAGAGAGAAACTTTATAAAGCCATAAATCAAAATATCACTTTTATCAAAGAAGCGAGTGTAACGTTATGAATCAATGTCATTTTCCATAACTGGATCGGGCCTTCGTAAAGAATGATTTCAGTTCAGAACTACTTCTTTCATCTTTAGTTAAACCTATTTTCGAACTGCAAGTTTACTAGAAGTTCCGTTAAGTTCGGCGAGTCTCGAATTCGATCAAATCAATCCGGGATGGTAAAAATAGACAAGCTGCTGGGCTCTCAACTTTACCTATTTTTACCTCGAAATAACTTTTCTTAGTTGGAAAATTAATTTATATAACCCAGCTACCTTTTAATAATATTATTTTCTTCTCGCCACTGAGTCTGCACTTAAAAGGTAATTTTGGGGCGAGTTTCTCGCTTGCAACTGCACAATAACGTTTGTGTAGACATTACCATTAGCGTTATTACAAGACTGTAGACAGGCAAAAACCAGTGAAATAAGTATGCCATTTCTTTTTCCGTTTCCTTTTTTTACACGTTTTATTTGTTTTTCACTCACCACAATGGCTGATAATTATTTTGATATTATTTCAGTAAAAACAGACGTGCGTTGCTGAGTGCGTTTGATTGAAATTTTGCAGATAGTAAGAAACTAATACCGAATATTATCTATCAGTTTGGGTGCTCATAAAATCGGAAACACCGAGATTGGACTCGTCGTTTCAATATAAAATAAAGGGAAAATTCGTTTCCATACGACGGGAAGGAACGTTATTAAAACCCATTTCACGTAGAGAGCTTTTCCGTATTACAAAATGCGTGTCATCGGTCACCCACATTAGGACCGTTCGACGTCCGTGATAGATACGTCGGTGTATCCAACGGGATAATAAAAAACCGCAGCGAGGAAACGGATCCACATTTTCTAGCTGTGGGAACCTCTGTGGGAAGGAAAGATACCATAAAACAATATAAATGGGACGTGAGCACCGCTTCTCGACTAACTTTAGTCTGTCTGCGTTGTAAATTTGCGAAAGTCGTATGTCCTAACAAATTTTTGCTGACCTGGCCTTTTAATGGAAGGTTCTCGTCGCTTGAACTGTTAGTGCGAGTTGAGTAGCCTCGAGCCGTGGGTGGAATGTAGACGATATATTCGCTTTCATGACATTCACACATAGTGAGGTTAACTTAACATTTTTCATCAAGGATTTATGAAATTCTCTTATCGGTGTAAGTTTATGCTGACAATAGGATATAAAAGGCAAGTTGATTTAACATTGATATTATTATAAAATATTAAAGTCAGATAAGTATCAAAAGAGGGTGAAATAGAACAAAATACCGACAGATTTAGCGTCACCTTCCAAGTAATTTATGTAAAGTTCTGTACACAGGAGTGTGTCGGGTACCTACCTATCTACCTACTGAGTGAATGTCGCCCCCCGGCTCTCATTATTCAGTAGGCCTCTACTTTACTGCTGACTCCAGCTTCTAATTATTTCAGAATTCTTAGCGCTCTGTTCCTTTTGATAAATCTTTTAGAGGAGATTTGCTCCTGCGTAGCACCTCTTAAACGACTGTAATAAAATAACTGAGCTCACAAATAAACCTGAGTAATAAAGGTGATATTTTCAGGTCACACTCTGTACCTACATTCGGTATTTTATTGTTAAAAATGTCAAACTACAAACATGCTCCGAGCATTATTCGCTTATGAAAAGTTAGTTAAAGTTTGTATTAATATTAACGTTAAATGCAGAAATACTTCTCTTGCTCTGATGGCGACATAAAGGCAAAAAATTTTAAACTACAGATGCCGAGTAAAGATAGTCTTACTTAGCCACAGTTGAGTTATATTTTATTCTAATTTGAGATTGATTTTTTTTTTGTTTTTCCATATAACAGCTTCATCGTTTACGTGGAAGTGAAATAACAACAGGCACTTCTTCTAATTTTAAATCAACAGTCACAACAAACCTCTAAATTGAAGAGAATTGGAAAACAACAACAACGTTTTGAAGTTACTAAAAGACAGAGAGATAGAGAGAGAACTTAAAAGTGTTCAATCCGTATCCTGTAACTACTACATTTAATACCTATTCCTATTGCCTAATTTGACCTTTAAAATCTTATTATACTACTTAGATAGAAAAGAGTCAGGATCGTTAAAGAAAGTATGAAGACATTTTTTTGGTCCCGCAATATTACTTTTAGAGATATTAATAGCCGAGTAATTTCGTACAAAATCATTATTTACAGGAAAAATCAAATTAAACTACAAGCAAATCTATATCTTCTACCAAAGTAACATTTTCCAAATTAAGTCGCATATTTATACAAAATTATACAGTGAAAAAATATAATGCAAATTCACTGAAGTTAATCAAAAGCGGAACGTGTGGAAAGTGAGCCGTCTTCATAATAATCGTTTGTCACCAGAATGGCAATAAAGCCCCGTAAGTCACCCCCACGTCTCCCAACTCTCCCTTCGCCTCTCGCGCCATGCAGTCTTCACACCCTTTGCTTTTCACCGGATTTGTAAACCGATTGTTCCCAAAGTACCTACACAAATATTATAAGGGGCTTCTGAACTAATACGCTCGGAAAATTTGCCTTTTGTCTGAAATCTAAAGGTAAACCAAACAGTTTACGTCATTGCTGTGAGATGAAATGAGCTATTTTCATCTTATTTCTGTAGCTACTTATACTATTTTAGTAATCAGGACATACCCAATAACAGGCCCCGACTTAGAAACCCAGAGCACCTAGGCACTTCGAATTTTGAGACCCCCATTCCGAAGCCATTTTGTAAATAAAATGCACTAGTACAGGAAATAATAAATATTTTTTCGTGTAATTTTTATTCGCCTTTAAGTTTTATAAATAAACATTAGAAATAATACAGTCAATGCTAAGTATGTCACTATAGTCATACTACCTGGTCAGGGTAGCTAGGTGGCTGGGGCCCTAGACTAGCTGGGCCCCTAAGGCCTGGGCCTTGTGTGCCTAGGCGTAAATCCGGGGTTATCCACCAAATCTATTAATTGGGCAAATGTCACAAGGAACGTAGATAATAATATGTAGATTGAGCATACTGTGTTGGTACTAATTTACGTACCTCCCTAGTTAAAAAGGTGGCAAAATTTTGAACTTTATTAGTATTGAATTTGAAACATTGTAACACTGTCTGCTTATAAACAGCGAATTACTATGAACTACAAAGATACTGTACATATTATGATAAGTTCCTATATGATTGCCCCTCCCTCCCTCATGTAGTTAATCTTAAGATAATGATTTGGCGTTTCTGAATGCGGGCGTAAACTACAAATTGTGCTGATAAAGCAGCCTTAAGTTAAGAAAGAATAAAATAAATACCTTACCTTATTCTTATCCTAGATTAAATGTAAAATCTTCTGACTAGATTAAATGTAACTTAGTAAAAATCACGAAAGTTTCGTCTTATATTTTAGTCTCGTTATTAATTTTGACGGAAACTGGAATTGATCTGTTTCACTAAATATTCAGATTAGCTTAATTAGATTAACAAAAATCTTCGCCAAGAATTCAACGACTTTCAATCTCGAAAAAATCTTCGAAGACTTCAAATATTAAGATAGTCAAGTTCTAAAACTTAATCTATTAAATGGAAGGTAATTGCTTTTATTGATTAAATGAATCGATTAAATCTTTTTGAATGTATTGGCAATTACATTAAATGATTGCTTTACTTGATATCATCATGCATTCAAAGTAAGAACGATTTCTAATCAGCGTCCATTCCATTTTATCATTCTGATCTATATTTGATCGACATACAATAGATAGTATAGTTCTTCATAATTCAATCGTTTTTCACTTTGGGAACAGTAGAGTCAATTATGAATGGATATGAATATATTAGAATATGTTAAGCACAAATTGTAACTATACGCGTATATTACGTAAATGTAACTTCTTTGTAAACGCCTTGGGTTGACCTATTAAGTCTACAAAATGATTAATGAATAAATTAAACGTTGCGTGTGAGTGTTTATACATGTGAGATAAGTCTAAACGCAACCACGATACATTCTAGTGAAGTGTAAATCTTTTTTTTATTTTAAGTTGTAAATACTGTTGCTGGATGAACTGTTTAAGAATGTTATTGAAAAAACTATCCGATTTTACTACGCATAACTGATATCCATAATCAATAGGTATACTGACCAGCCGCTAACCTAAATGATGTACTCAATTGGATGTCAATATCACGTACGGTGGCCAAAAAAGTATGACATAATTCACAAAGGACTTGATCGACTGATGGTAACACGACGTGTCGCCGTGTGTGCCGAATCGTAGTTTTTGTTAAACTTTCGATAGATTTTGCATTAACTTCGGACTCGTTTTAATTTCACGGTTGAGAGCACTGATTTATTCGAATGTCCCGAAAAGCTAAACTTTGCCAACTTTTGATCAGTGATCATGGCGTGTGATTTATCCCAGCAGTAGAGATATATTCACCGGCGTTTCAAGCTCGCCCACCAAACTCAGCAAAAAATGACACTATTATGACTTATGCGAAAATTGTTCAGCGAAATTCCGCAGTCACAGCAAATGCTGGTATTTTATAAAAAATCTTTTTGAAACAAAACTGCGAGAGAGCAAGTAATGAACATTTTTCAACACATAGGTATTTACTTGCAAAAGAGGAGAGGTTTGTGGTTCAAAGTATATAGTAATAAATAAATAGGTACTTACAATGTAAGTGACTACAAAGCCGTTGAATAAAAGTGGGTTACCTACGTAAACAAAAAACAAAGAACGAGGAGAAAAACATAGTGTTAGTGTCAACGAGCTCCGAGACAGGGTCCACTGTCCGCACGGACGCCGCGGTCAGGCCCATGATTAATTACCCGAGAGATTTATGACACAGGAAACCGATTATTCGTGTCGATAACAATACACAGACCCCTTCGAAAATATACCTATAGACAGAAGAATAGTTTCTCTCGAACCAGATAACATTGTCATAGATTTTCATTGACGCCATTCAAAATATCTCAGCCCTACAAATCATTTTTATATCACAAGAATTCTAAACGTAAAAGTTATAGAAAATTATAGTTGAAACGTTTCTAATATATCAAGAGTATCGAGCTATCAGTTGTAAATTACTGTTACACGATTAGAAATTGAAAATATTCAATTCTCTTGGGGCGAAGTATAGTTTTTTCAAAACATCAGTCTGTCGATCATAATCATTCATATACAACGCATTGCGTAACTCACTGATGAATATTGACAAACACAAAAAAGAATTCCATTAAATTTAAACTTTAAATCATCTTGATAACAATCGATTTTATGAAATTCTTTAGGGAGGAGGAGATAAATGAAATTTGTTACAAAAGTTCCATTGGATAGCTCTCGGTTACGATATTAAATTTATGCCATCAAGTGGCATTCAGAGAATGGGCATTTAACTTAGATTTTCAATCGTGGAATTCAATAACGCTTGAATGTCTAAGCACCCACCTATCCTAACAGGAATTTAGTATCTCGAGTGCACTATTGTTACACCAACGTTTAAAATAATAGTTGCCTGATCGAACTTGATCTTCTTCAAGTTTTTAGTACAATATGATGACTCTCTTACCTGTCTAAATTAATGTTCTGGCGTGTTTCATATGTTAACTATCTTCATTTCCAACTACAGAACATTGTTTTTATTCGTATCTTAAACAGTCATAACCCGTAGGAGTTATTTTACTTTGAAATTATTTCAAAGCTAAAAACTTAGAATAGTCTTTCAAAGTTTAGAATTTAATGCATTCAAGGACACTGAATGAGACACAATAGAAGTTTTACTAGTATAACGCCTATGGGCGTTTAGAGTTGGTTGGGCGTTACTTACCTTTGTTTATACAAGTAAAACCGGAAATAACTATAAAATTGGATTTCAATTTCCCGATACGAATGAATAAATTAGTTCTTAATACAGATAATGGAAATAGGTAAGCTTATTAGGGTTGTCAACAGTGTCCGATGGGATTAACAAAAACCGATCAGTGGTTCCGGATCGAAGGTGCGGTTCCTGAGAAATATCGCGACGGTAATCCGTGGGTGGAACCCCTGTTTTATGAGCACAGATTTTCGACATGTCTCCTTTTATGCTCCGTAAAACTTTTATCCTTCCTTTATGTACCTACGGATTCCGGCCTTTGTAACTCGTACGTATTATGTGCGTTTTTATACCGAACAAAAGATATTCATAAGATCACCCAAGTTTCAGGCAGTTTGGTGATCGTTTTCAATAACACCAAATTCTAGTGAACAGCTGTAATTCTTTTTTATGGTTATGCATCCGTTTACATCGATTTTTCTTTTAGAAAAACATGTTGGGAGTGTTAGGAAGATATTTGTATAGTTCTAGAATTGAAAAACAAGTTATCAGACAATAAACTCACAGTGATTAGATACATTCGGTGTTATGTTACAGTAGGTAGGTATGATACAAAGAATTTGAGACTCGAATAACCAGAAATAAACCCAGCCAAGTGCGAAAGCTTTACCTCTCATCCTGTAGCTAACAAAGCAAGATCCTTTCTCTATTAAAATGCTTTGTACCAAGTGGTGTAAAATCAACAACGAGAGGCAGGAATCCGACCCCGCCGTCCTGTGGTAAAGGAATATACAGTATTTTATGCAATTCATGCGTTTTCTAAAATAGATGATATATTTTGAATGTAGATTACCTACATACTCCATTTCATCCTACATTCTCTCTATATGTACACAAGAATTGCATGGAATACCTACTAACGGCTTAGGTACATACACAAATTAACTCCTTTAGTCTGGTCCTGTTTAACTGTTTAGTGTGTTATTAAGTCCAAAGGATAATAACAGTGCAATATAGGAAAGGGACGTTTTAATCCATCCGATTGTGTCGTACTAACAACAAAGTCAAGAATCATACAGCTAGTTACATACTGTTTAGACAAAAAACGTTGTAACTAGTCAATTGACACAAAAAGAAGAAGAATGTCCAATCAATTTTATCCCCTAAAAAAACTTTTATACAATAAAAACAACCGACTTCCAAAAAACACTACAAAGTGAAAAATTACTTAAATTTCCGAAGTCGGTGTCTTTGGTTTTAGTTATTTGCCACTGACTTCCGAAATTTAAGTTATTTTTCACTTTGTAGTTTTTTTTTGGAAGTCGGTTGTTTTTTTTTGTATAAATTTTGTATTTCTCGCTTTTTAGTAGGTAGTTTGTAATTTATCTAAGTTACAACAGCCTTATCTCAACTGCTCATCACCTTTTACAAATATTGCTTTTCCCGATACAGGGACGTTAATCGTTGAGGAGTTCTCCTGGTACTTAACCATCAGCTCCACTTCTCCATATGCATTGTGACGAGCATAAATTATCAGAACAACCAAATTGAAATGGGACCACACGGGAAGTACCAGCTTTCAAATAAAAAAATAATCATCAAAATCGGTTCACCCAGTCGAAAATTCTGAGGTAACAAACATTAAAAAAAATACAGTCGAATTGAGAACCTCCTCTTTTTTTTGAAGTCGGTTAAAAACTAAGTCGATCACAAATAATTCGCCCAAAACCAGCTGCAGAAATGCATGCAGAAATAAAAAATAAAAAGTTATATGTCTGTGTGTTGTGTTAAGAGGGAACTCCGGTATATATTCTACATTACCGCAACCGCAAACCGGAGCTAACGTAAACCGGACCTGTAAACACGTCTCGATACAGAGCGGCCGCTTCATTAGGTAGCCGACGTGGAGGGAACGTTACATGGACAAATTTGAATAGCATTGGAGTATTGTGGCCAAATTATCATCAACATTGTTAGCGTTACTGTATATGGTGGAGGCAAAAATAAATTAAATGACGTTCTCAGTTTGCATACAAAAATTCAACCAAATATTAGTTTAGTTACTAAGTATAGACAAAGATTACCAAAACCCATAGTCGGTGTCACTACATTCAGTTTGTTTGTTAAATTACAAAAGTGATTTATTATCACTTTTGTAATTTCGATGTTAGGATTTATTTTATCGTTTCTAAATAATCTTATGCATTAAGGCTCCTACAAACAGGCGCGACACGCGACGCGACACAAAGGTACGTCGCGTCGCGCGACGAGCGGTGTCTTTGTGTCGCGTCGCGTGTCGCGCCTGTTTGAAAGAGCCTTTAGTAATGAAAGTTTTGATTTAGAGTCAAACTAGCTGCGCCCCGCGGTTTCACCCGCATAAGTCTCGATTCCGTAGGAACATCGTGATAAAAAATATCCTATGTCTTAACTCAGTTCATGGCTACCCATGTAACATATAACACATAAAACAAACAAACTCACTTTCGCATTTATGATAGACTATTATTAGTTAGGATTGCCGTCTCCACGTTACAGTAGTTTGTGGCCACGGTAACCACGAGCCAATCTGATTGGGTTTGCAATTATCATCTTAATGGCTTGTTGAGCTTTTGGCACGCTTACGCTTTCGGCAAGTTAAACGCGGGTAGCGAGGGGTGCGTTAGACGCCGGGACCCCAAGAGTTGGGTACAGAGTATTTTGAAATATGAGACATCAAGAAATGAGGAAGCTTGAAAGCTAATGGCGTTCACCAGCGCTAACAGTATTTGCCGGGGGCGGTAAGCGTCACCAGAGACGAATATGAGCGAAAGTTAAGAAATCTATGAACGTGCATAAAATCAATTTACGCTTTTATAATTTCTAACGTGACGATATTACGATAATATCGCGTCCCCGTCCACGTTCATAAAATTTATGGAAATAATGTGCACGTTATAACGTTGGTGGACGGAACTTTAAAAGAGTCTTCATAATATTTCCATACAATATTATATACGTATACTCGTACACTTAATCCCTTCAAAGTTTTCCCTACTTACCCTCCTTTTCTTTAATTTTCAGTCCTGCATTTTTGAAGTGAAAAGTTCTTTAGGCAAATTGACCGGTTTTTGTAAGGTTATATAGGGTCTCTTTAAAACGTCAGATCCTACCGATAGCGTGCGGTGACGTCACGACCGACGACCGACTCGCCGTCGGCTGCCAAAACGTTCGTTGCCGTTCGTGCTAGCGAGACCGCGCCCGTGTGTTTACGAACATAGCATTCGGCCGTCGTCCGTGACGGACAGTTACCACTTCGTCGGTCGCGGTTGGCGTGTGTAAGATAGACCGCAGCCTTAGGGGATAAAGTTATGGATTCGCGTCACCGAAGCACCGTAGTGCTTCACTATAGAATATAGATGCGCTAATACCAGTTTTAAGTTATCAATTTTGTCGGCATTCCCCATGACAGCCATTTTTTTTCCACTTCTAATCTTTTGCTGGGTCATTCTTTAGTTCTAGTTGCCAGTCAGATTCGTTTTTTATTCAAAGTTAAAACAAATCAAAATATTCAACTTACTAAAAATAGTAGCAACGTGGTATATAGCAAGCTATTTCATTACGTAGAAACAAATTGATTTGCACTGCAAACTGTTGGCTTCGAACCGTTTTACTGACGTTTGTGTAAATTACAAAAGGCAGTGTTATAAATACGAACTATACGAATGCGAACCGAAGAGCGATTTAATTCTGCAATTCGGATCGTAATTTCCGATGTTTAATTTGTTTTTTTTTTTTTAATATCGATATTTGTCGGATAATTTGCTGAACTAAATTCTCTAAGTTAAAGCGCATTAACGAGTTGTAAATTCGAGTGAGGTATTCAGACCACTACAGCTCTCCAAAATTATCTAACAATACATGCACAACCACAGATATGGTACCAATTCCAAAAGCGTGTTTATCCCCGGGTATCTACAGGGTATTCTAAGCTGCCTTAACAATCAGACTACAGACGCCTGACCGATTGACTGAATTTTTAATAGACAACCACATTTAGACGAAATGGAAATAGAAATTTACATGTAGGTTGTATCCGTGGACATTTTAAAATGTTGCACTCTCTCTAAAGCCAAGTCTTCCAGTTTTACAGGTTGTGAAATTAGGTATAACAACCTACGCAATCCATTCCATTATATATATCCTAAAAGAAGAGGTGCTGAATGAAAGAAATATCTCGAAAAGAAAATGATTTTTTTTGCTTATTGTAAATATTTTTATTGACATCACCAAGGCGCCGTACAAAACATCCTGTTTACTGGAAATAATTAAGAAAAGGTCAATAACTTGGTGTTAACAATGTAAGTAATATATAGTAATAAAAAGATACATTGCATTGTCTATTCAACAACTCGTGTCCCGGTCAAAGACCTCGAAAGATACTCGTCCTTATTTTTGTATCTCATTTTGGCCTGAATATGTCAGATACCTACGTCCGTTCATCTCACTCGGCTTAAGTAATTCTCGTACCCTTTTAATTACAGATCTCTGCGATTTAATGCGATCCTAAATTGTTTTATAAAATGTCAGTTAAAAAGTTAAAATTAAAAGAGGATTACACTGACATCCGATTATTACTCATTTGTCGTGTGAAAGGTATATATAGTACTTAATTTCCACTTTTTTTTGTATTTGCACAATATACATCAGAAGCCGAACTTTCTCTCATAACATCTACAAGTCAGTCACATTTATTTGTATCCCTACCGCATGACAAATGTGACATAACCTACGGAAATATTCCCAACTGTATCATCATTATCATTACTAGAGGTGAGGAAAGACGTGTTACATGTACTGAATATATGTAAAGCATTGCCACAGTTAATGGCATGTCATTAGGTGTAAGTGCCGTACCGTGTATCCACACTACTTTGAATGAATGGTCAAATGCGACACACGGAACGAAAAAGACGCTATTCCGTTTTTTTTTTTTTGGTGCATTTGATGTTAGGTGGATGCCTAACTTTACGACAAGGCTGAGGGAAACTGAGTCTAAAATGTGAACTTGGAATCGTTGCTTGTGAATTAAATGCTGTGTAAAGCCGAAATTAAAATAAATATCATTTGTAGGGTTCCGTACCTCGAAAGGTAAAAACGGAACCCTTATAGGATCACTTTGTTGTCCGTCCGTCTGTCTGTCTGTCAAGACCCTTTTTCTTAGGAACGCGTGGAGGTATCAAGCTGGAATTTATATAAAAATACTCAAGTCTACTGTCCATTGGAGCTGTGAAAAATCAAACTTCTAAGCCAACGCAATCAAAAGATACAGCCGTTTATGCCGCCAAATTTCCGCAAATTTTCGACACTCGCAAGGGAATCAAAACCTACAGGCTACTTCCCATGAACTCAGAATCTTGAAATCTGGTACGAAGCAACGTCTTATAAAAAAAATAAAGGAAAAATTACGAAAACCGTAAATTTTTAGTTAAATCATATAATAAAATTATTTGTAATAATTTTAAACTTACTACCCCTTTCATTTTGCAATAAAAATACCATAACTATGACTCGATTGTCGTGATGGGTGAACTTTTACTTATATACCTACAGGTTTGTACGGAACTCTCGGTGTGCGAGTCCGACTCGCACTCGGCTGGTTCTTTTTTCTAGTCTGCGTAGTCAGTCCTTCCTTTTTCGTTATATTACCATCTTCCAACCGTACCCTAATAACAACAAACTACAAAAAACTAGTTTGCCTAAGGGTTGCCTAGGTCATGCAAAGGTCAGACGGCATTCATTCTGAACACAAGCGATTCGAAAAGAACATTGAATAAGAATCGGATGAAAAAGAAAAAGAAAATAATCCTGCCCAACTTAAGAACAAGCATTAAGGGGTTTAGAACAATTTGACAGCTGAAAATATAACAACGCTGAAGTAGCATATCTTAATGAAATGCATAGCGTGCTACATACTATCTTCAACAAAACTTATCATGAAAAGAAACTACAAAAACGTTTCTACGGTGATACACGCAAACGTAAAACACAGATTACAACAGCCATTCCAAGTTAATCGCTAAAACGCTGTTAGTTCGTTAAACTGCTAATCGCCCCACAAAATTAGGTAACATAATAAATGTCTCTGGTAATTGCACGCGTGAACCGGATCGCCTCGAACTGGTCGCCAGAATCAGTACTGTTGTAGAATATATTAGAACGCAGAACCTTTATAATTATTAAACTAAAATGGTATTTCAGAAATTTTGTCCCTTGTGATCATGAGTCGGGAAGGGGCGCTGAAATATAATATTGCCCAAAAATTGTAAATATTAATCGCTGCATTGCACTAGAGTTTAATTTGATGACAATGATAATCTAGATGAATTAAAAATACTGGGAAATTTTTAACGCGTGGAACGAGTCCTGTTTTTCCCAACCCAGTTTACTTTCATTATGATCGTTTTAGGTTGTACTGAAACACCGTGTTGGTAGTCGTAACAAATGCATCCAACTACACTGACGAGCAATATAAAAAAGCCACTTGCAAAGTGTCTAAAAAAATCTAAATATCATCTAAACGACACAAGTTAGCTAGATGAAGTAAAAAAAATCTTGAAAACAGTTTTATACGTGTTTTTATGCGTTAATAAATACACTTGAATGTTGCTTTTTGCTTCAAGAAGCTATCTTGTGTGGTTTCGGAAATAATTCATGATAAATTAGTGGCTTTTTATATTGTATTTAACACAAATAATAATATAATTAAACTTCATTGTTCCAACAACGAAACACCGTGACACAGCTTTCCTTTTCAGATGTCCAAATCAGGAAATATTATTCCATAGCCGTCACCCTCAAGGAAATGGGTGTCATTTGTATCGAACTAAAAATAACAGCAGACGCGTCAATACGATTCGATGCCAATATTTTATCAATGTCGTCAAAGAAATAGCGTTATATTCGAGCAGATGATGTCGCGACGGAGTGCTTTCGACTATTATGTGAATCGCTGCCGCGTTAGGCAAGCAGTGGAGTGTGTGTGGACCATTATTAAGGCTTGCGCATGAGGTCTTTGCTCTCTTGACGAACTTGTTTTCATTACTTGGATTTTCTTGTGATTGGTTATGATATTGCTTACGTTTGTGTTTTGAGATTGATTACTTACTAAATGTCAAACTAAACGTACCAAGTCGTGGCTGAATATAGTCCAGTTCTCTTTCATCATCCACGTTTTATAGAAATTATAACTTCATATCCAACCACTTATGTCAAGTCTATAATGACCCGCTACGCTCATTTCTCCACGCGACCGATATTAATCGACAAATTGGATTGCCTTAACAGAATAACGTCCAGCAAAAATATTGAATCACCGATGCAACTGCTGAATCGCAAATTGTTTATGGTAATTTTCGGTGCTACGATACGTGAAATATTCAGGTTTTATTAGCGGCCGCCGGCGACGCCGAATGTTCGGTAATGACGCAGGATGACGCTATTACTCCTCTGATCGGTACGCGAACGCGAATGCGAAACGCGAATGCAGCGACGAAAAACATCGCCGTTATAAACTTCATATCTGTACGTGAATGAGGTCAACAATGTTATGGTAATCGATGTAGCTAGATATATATTATATGCGCGTTCTTGATGCTGTTTTTCAAGTTGTTTTCTACATGTTTTTCTCACAGCATCATATTATTATGTTCCTACAGCAAGAATAAAATAGGGACATATCATTAAGTTGATTGTTCTCACACAAGGTATTTTTTGGCGAACAGTTTTGCTAGCTATTTGTCAGGGACTGCTTTTGAGTTCACGCTCATTAGCAAGCGTTCTGTTCTCTGTTCATAATGCAACATGTTTCAGAATACGGCGGTGTGTTTTTATTGGACTCTGCTACCTATGTAATTTCGCCAACTTCAGAAACATTTTCATCGACTTCAAAAAAACATTATATTGTAACTCTCGACATTTTTTGCGTATTATGTTACAGTATAATTATCTTAAAATTATGTCATTTTAGATCGTTTTATATTTAAATGGATGAAAAAATCCGAATTCATATAACCTACTTACCTGTTTCACAGTTAACAAGTTAATGAAAAGATGCTTGAACCGAAATCACAGGACTCACCCACATATTATACCGACGGATTATCCGGGTCAAAATGCCAAACATAGGAAAACCGTGGCTCCACCTTAAGTAAGTCTTCACTCTGTAGGTCGTAGGTAATGGTGCGTAAATACAAACACTTCTCAGCCGGAAATTGAACTCAACACCCACATGTAGGTATAACTAGCTAGTGCTTTGAGTTACACTATATCTATAGTACCTACATACCCACTTATATCTTGGCATTGAGCGGTTGTGAATGTGTGATACACATTTAGAGTGAGAAGTGAGATTTACGAAAGAAATTGCTTGATCTTTTTTTGTGTTGGAAGTCGTCGATAAATGTTAAGCTGTGAATGCCTGCCTACTCATGGAAGTTTTGGTGAACACAATTTTAATAACGTATGCAAAATATTTTACAGTGAACAACAACTTCAAATGTAGGAAAATTACTTGAAAATTTTATTCCTTCCATGTCTTTTCATTTAATAAGCATAATTTCAGCCGAAAGACGTCCACTGTTAGACATACTTTGAGCGTCGCCACATCGAGAGGTTCTGTGCTTTTCGCATGCAGCGATTTCCTGCAGCCTTCACAAGGTCATCGGTCCACTTTGTGGGAAGGTTCTGGAGTTGCGACCGCGTACCGGAAAAAGCATGATAGTTCGTTTAAATTCGAATATTTGCGGTGCCTACTACTGAGTGTTCAGTGTGACTAAATTGTTAGTTACAAGCTTATTAAACTCCAAAAAGTTATTATTTGTAAGCAAACTATCATGCAATTCAAGAACACAAAAGCGAACAATTCGCTAAGGAAAGTTGAGAAGTTGCAAACAAGCTCTAAGTTAGCAATTCTTGCTTGACTGTTTTCCCATACTCTACGTTATTAGCACAAGTATTGGAAAATCTTATCTTCCGCAAACATATTAGGTACATAATTTAAAAATATTATCTCTACTGACTTATTTATGGGATGAACATAAAGCTTCTCGATAAGGTACATCGACTTTTATGACTCGATTAAATCGTAAAGCGCACATACGATAATTCTACATCAGCACCATTCGTATCGAGACTGCATAGCCTTGCTTCGAACCTCATCTCGGTAATCATTTGAATATCGTATCTCATTCGTACATCAAAGCTATAAATGCGCACATATCGGTAGAGATGAAATGATTTTTTAGAAAACGATCTAAAATATTTCACGCAGGGAACTGAAAAGTGCATCTGTTTGGGTATATATTTTGACTGATACAACTAGATTTTTCGTTGTATTTTAAATCATAATTTTCTTCGAATCCAAACTTTGTGAGAGCAAGGATATTTATGCGATAATTAAAAACAGATTTTTTTTTCTATTAGGTAATCCGTTATTCTCGTAATATCACGTTCATGCCTGCCTCGTGCATTGTAAATCGCACAAGATAACTTATTGATAGTACGGGAATTTAGTTTAGTTCAGCATTTTCGGCGCATACGACCTCATTTCTAATATAATAAAAAGATATTTCGGGACCACGCAAAATCGTATTTTAAATCCGATTAAAAACAGCTAGATTTCGTTTTTCAGTTCATCTGCTGCAGTGTTCCCTGCTAAAAAGTCACCCAGTGTACTTCCAAATTAAGAATTCCTTCCTCTTGTAAAGTCGGCTAAGTGTATCGCATCAGCGCTAGACGTAATTGCCAGGCGCTTCACGTCCTTCTACATTTATCAGTATCAGCAACACATTATGTGGAAGGTGATACGTCTATAGCATCGTATCTCTTGCTTTTCTCCGCTGAAGTTTACAGCAATAAAATCCTTTTATGTCGCTGAGATTCTAGACAAGTATTTTAAATGTAGGTAGGTACTAAGAGATCGCCTGTTTCTTTAAAATATAGAACTGAATAGTTCATTAACAAATTGGTGTTGTAAGAGTAGTAGGAACTATAACTATATGTACATATAATTTTAGAGGAAAAAGGTAGTCAACCGGACACAAATCCAGACTCCAGGCTGCTACTGACAAAACTCTTGATGAAAAAAACCAATAACAATTAGTTCGACCTGGGTATCAAAACCAAGACTTCATGCATAATAGTAGCGGTAGCGACCACTTGACTAGCGAGGCAGTCAATAGCCTCGCCCCCTTTTACACGTAGGAGTTACTATTGGTACACCTCTACTTTACCCTTTGGGGATTACAAGCGTAATGTTATGTGATAAGGGTAGTTATTACTATATTTTTTAAAATTATATCCTGAAAATTGCTTCTCACTATTTCATTTCCAAAACATTGGATTATTTTTACATAAAATGAATCTAAAATTCACGTTTTATTGTGACCAACAAATCATACAGACACAACACTGTAATTGATAAACCGATTAAAGTGAAATATCGATTAAAGTATCTGGTATACCGAAAATCCTACCGAACTGTCGACATGTAAGATATAGACTTGGCTATCATTGCGTCGATAATCGTTACGGGCAATGGCCTAATAGCTGAGAGCTTCGATAAACACGTCAAGAGGCTCTCGTTAGACGGCTATGATCTGATATAGACTAGTGCTCCTCGACTCGGTTTCTAAATGTAAGAAATATTTTTTATCATTAGTACTAAAGTCTAGAAACTATTTCTGAAGGTTACTTGACTTATAAATAACCCCACTATCCTAATATTTTTTTGACGTTATTGTTTAGAAGTTTCGTCTTTCATTTTTTTACGTTTGTCACTAAAATCACACATAAACGGATGAACGGATTTGAAGGAAATTTGGCACACAGATACACCATGATCTGGATTTAAACAGATTTATTTTTTATCAGGGTGCATGTAGTAAATCTCAAGAGTGGGAGTTAAACCGCAGACACCGACTAGTTAAAAGAAAATTAATCCGAGTCAAATCTACGTTAAGAGTAATAAATTATATTGCTCGTAAAACTCTACTACTGCATGTGGGCCACTTTATATCCCACTACAAATAAAGCTGATAGTGAATGAGGAACCGAACTCATTACAGAGACATTAAAACAAACTTTCGATTGAGGGTGGCGAAGACAAGACAAAGTAAAGATTAAGCCGGAAATAGGATCCTGCTAGCAGTCAGGATTAATTACCCCAGGCAGAAGGAAACTAGGGAAAGTTTACATAAACTTGATGGAAAAGTAATTAATGAATATCTGGTATACATTGTAAACATTTTGAGTTTTTCTTTGGAGTAAAATTACACAAAACTTCACCACTATCAAGAGAGTACTGTTCTTTGATGGCATCAAAATAACAAAAAATAAATCAAAGGTTGTTACTGAATCACTTTACGGTTCCGTTCAAGCATGCCCTGCATGAAAGCAAAGAAAAAAAACTAAACAAACTAAAATCGAATGCGCCGCAGTAAATTCAGGCACAAACAACTATTTATCGGGCGGGACTTACACAATAACCGCATCAGAACCACAAAAGGGACGCGAGTTAAGCTTAAAAACGAAACATTTTGCACGGAGCGGATAAAGATCTCGCCTCGTAAAAACTAAGTAAATACAACGAAGCTCTTGAGTTGAGTGTACAGTGCATAAATTGCCCCCTATCTGACCATCGCCTGACCCTTAATGGCCACAAGGTGGGACATGATCGTTATCGTGAAAATGGGAATTCTGGTTGCCAGCTACTTTGTCGATACAAAGAAATTTTGTCGCTCGTTTGCTCGCAACTAATGTTACCAAACTCGCCGACTAGTTTTCCTGATAAAACGAATAAGAGTGATTTATTGTGTTGACATTACAAGATTTTTATGGTGTTGTTATGAGCTGTGTCTGATTGGAATATTTTTTCATTTCCTTGGCAATATCTATGTAATATGAACGAGTAGATGTCAAACAAAGCGCTGTGGCAGACAATTCCGGAGATAATTTTGTTTGCTTAGTTTCTTTCGTTTTTTTAATCTGCATGAATTGGTTTTATTGAGTAGTCTTTGTGGTCGTTTCTCAAACCGGGAGAATTTCAATTTGAGAGGTTTGTTTTTATTTGCAACGCAATAAACGCATCCCGACCTTGATGTTGTTAGAAGGAAAAATATTTGTAGTAGGTCACAAATTCATGGCATACACAAATAAAATGGTCTGAGCAATATAGACCAATTTCCTAGGAGTCTTAAATCTACTGTTGTTGAGGATATATCAGTATCTAAACTGCAATAAAAACTGCTATTTTCAAACTTTATATCGCTACCGAGTAAAAGCCGTAGAAACTGTTGGTAAGTTGCTTAAAGACTATTGAAATAGAGCGAACAGTCGGCGAGTTATCGTTTGTTTCTTAGACAGATACACAAGTGCTTTTCCGACCGATTTCATTGCGTACTTACCGACTGAAATTGTCCATGATGCAAATGTTAATATACTTTTAGTGTTGCACTTATGCTCAAATACTGCCTTATTGAGAAGCTTTGGAATGGGCAACTAGCTTCATTTTTTGACTGACCGACCTTTTGACAATTTTGAAGCGCCCGTAATTAGTTTATTTAAAATAAATGCTTGGAGTTTTGAGTTTTTTTTTTTTGGATTCTTCAGGCTTAAAAGCAAATATAACTGTCATTCGTGAGTATTGTTTTACTTCACATCGGCACAAAGGACTACTTACGTAAATATTTATTCCACGCAAGCCATCTTTGGAATTTATACAGCGATCTTAGCTTTGCAATTAGAAATCTAGGTCCCTGAGAGAATTCCTTGAAAGACTATTGAGGCCAACGTCGCGTTGCCTAGTGCCTTTAGTATAGGATGGTAGGCCAGCGCCAAAGTGATTGTTTAAATAGCAAAACTTTGAATAGTAGATATGAGAGGCGGTGAGGCTCCAATAAATCAAAATTATTGGCAAAGTTTTGGGCTAGCTAGGCACCTGAAATATTAATTCCCCCATATTTCATTACACTTGAAACATTTCTCGTCAATTACGGATAGTTTTAGTAGGCTTCCGCCTCGACAAAACATCGCTGTCGTGAAATATGCAAGTTTACAGTATAATTTAATTAATTTTCGTATAGTTAGACATGTGTGAGCTTTCTGCTTTGAAAATCGATGTAGGAGCAATGTTGTTAAGTTGTTGTAGCTTTCCAAATGTGCAATGATAGTAGAAGATATGTATTTCAAAATGTTTTCCTTCTAAAAATTCGGTTGTTTTTCCAGCTATATAAATAACAACACGATATTTCCAAAAGTCCGAACATCTTCTCAATTGTAATGAGAGTGGTCAATAAAAGAGAAGCTCAGCGAAGTTTCGGCTGAGGCCGGCGACACGCCACAAGTAAGCGTTGTAAATTTAGCGAAAAATATTCCTTTCGTGAAGAAAAACAAAGGCGACTTTATCCCCGGGTTGAAATTTATGAGATGCGCCGCGGATTAAAAATGTTTGCCGTGCCCTCCGGCGCGGGCTTGGCTTCATTAGAGCATGTTTCTGGAATATTCTGATTAATATTTACCTTCCACTTTTTGCGGATTGTAGTTCATTAACCTTTTGTCTTGTAATCGAGGCGCGCTGCAACCAAATTAGGTAGCGAGAATATTTTTAAATATTTACTGAGTTGCCTATTTAATGAGGAATCGCTAATGATGCAAGAGAACACCTTAATCCGGTCAATCCGTGTTGGAACGGATCACGTCTTGAACGGTCAACGTGTACCTATCGTACCTGGTACCCCAGTAGGTACTTGGGATCGCTGGCCTAACGACATAATCAAGGATATTGTAAGATTACAATTCCATAAATCCAACAATTTTTGTCAATAATTCCAACATAAATATGCATTAATGACCGTTCAAGCTTGTAGTTGATAGCTTTACATTGGGTAATTACCGAAGTAACGTTAGTGGTAATACTTAAAGTTGAAAAACCGCCCTTACTGCTTGGAAATAAAGGCATTCTCTATGTCAAATTGTGACTATAGACATACCCACCGGGGTCAAATGACTCAGCCGTGTATAATTAATACTGTCCCGTGTCTGCTAGACATTATTCAAGCAAGGATCGGTCCGACCTTATCGAGTTCTGCCCTTGGATTTGGTTATCTAGTCGGCTACGTTGTAAAAAATCTGTTGAACGGAGGGCAGTTATTTATAGAATCGTAATGTCATAGTTATCGACTTAATGGCGTCATAACCGTTAAGCGGTTTTTAGAGAAAATATCAAACTTCTTATATCTTTTTTTTTAATGGTATCTTTGTTATTTTTCAAAAATGATAGTAAATAGCTACATAGGTATTGAAATAATAATAATATAGGTAATATAATGAATTTATTTGGTTATTCTGTCCAGCGGCCTTTTTTTACTTTTTAACACTTCTGTTGTCAATTTAACTTCTTAAGGAGTCTGCCCACTACACCGCACCATACTATGACCGTGCTATGAACATATCAGACACGGGAAGAAACATGAAACGGACTACTATGCCCACTATAGCGTTTCAATAGCGTATCATACCCGTGCATAACGGTTTTACTGATCGTAGCATTTACGTATCACATCCGTACGGGTCCCGTTGTCTCAGTTGAGTAGTTCACCTGTGTTTTCGCATAAGGTAGACGCGTATGTACGTAAGTATTTGCTATATTATTACGATGGCAATAAGAAAATTGTCCGTTTAAAACCCGTTTATAACGGGTTTAGAACGGTCATCATACGCAGTTGCTCACCATTTCGCCGTCTGCGCGCACTGGTTTGGCAACGCAGCATGCCATGCACGGAGCGTATCAACACTGGCAAAATATTCTCCCTGACAATTGTTAACGCTCGCTCCGTGCATGGCACGGAACAGTGTTAGTCGGTGACGGAACGGTCTAATGGGCATAGTCTCATAATTTTTAATAAAAAGTATATTATTTTGCCTGACACGTTCCTAGCACGGTCATAGTATGATACAGTGTAATGGGTACTCCTTTATAGTCCACTATACAGAACAGCCGTAAGGCAATGTTTCCATCTTTACTATCGTTGATTAATGAATTATATGCATGTTGTATGACTTCACCTTTATGGTCTTGCTCGGAAACAGAGCCAGCAAGTGATTAGCCTCTGCAGGAGTTCACAGGACAAATAGGTACCTAGATCTGTCAAGCCTCCAAAGTTTACCTCGAAGTGATCTAAACTGTGTCTAGCGATTTGTTGATACAATTGTAAGTTCTGGTCAACTTCTGAGATGTAGCACCGTACACGATAGTATTTGGGTTAATATGGGATTGTACAAAAGAGGTTGTGTTACGTTTAACCGGAGCAAAAGATTAATATTATGATTGTCATCTTTTTAAAATTTATTCAAACTCATGACACAAGCGCCACCATTGTGGCGATAAGTCCTCTCTTTGAGGAGTTCTTAGGCGCCACGGCGTCCTCACCTTCCGCCTGACGCAGGTCCTCACCGGACACGGTTGTTTTGGCAGGTTCCTGTTCCGGATAAAGTGGGAGGAAACGCCCGGGTGTCACCATTGTGTGGATCGCCCGGAAGACACGATGTAGCATACGGTGGAGGTCTGCCCGGCTTGGGCGGAGCATCGCCGTGTAGAGGCGATCGGCGGCGGTGATTTTTCCTGGCCACCATAGACGCGAGCTTGCGGACGGTGAGCAATGGGTAGCTCGCCGTCCGATAAGAACCAGGCCCGGTTCGACGACGCGTTATGTTCCACGCGCTCTTCAAAGAGATGTCAGTAGAACTGACGGGGTCCGATAGGGCCGATGCCTGTCGGGGTTGCGGTTTTGTCCGAAAGGGTTACTGTGGTCCCTGGCAATACAGGCAATTAAAGGAACACGGGTGGGTTTTAGTCAGTAAGAGCCTGACACTTGGAGTGGTCGGGCAAGGGCATAAAGTGGCGGGCACGTTGTAGACATACGAAAGCTAATGCCACTTGTCTAGGCCCTCAGGATTGATTACGGTGGAACTCTTACTTAATTTCTATCGGTTTTAGATAACTAACAATACACTTAGTGCGTTTGCCCACCGTTGCTGTCACCGGGACGTCACCAAGAAACGAAATTATTCGAACCGTTGACGGCGATCGTTTGCCCACCGCGATCGAACTCGGCGGTCCAGTATATTACGATTGACAGCAGTGTGTGAAAAATATGAAACCTGTGTTGTATTGTGGGCACATTTGCCCGTCACAAGCTCGGACCAAATTCTATCGGTCGTCGCGCCGGACTACTTGAAAATTCGGGGGCCGGTATATCGGCGCTTGGGTGACGGACGTGCCATGGACACGCGACTATTGTAAATGTATGTATGTATCGCTACTTCGGCGCCGTCCCATTGACGGTGGCGGTGGATAAACTCGCATACTGCAGCCAAGTGCAACAGCCCTACGTCAAAACCTAATCTTGTCCTGTCAACAAAGTAAACTGAGCACCTTACTAATATCAACAGTAACACGCTACTATTCATAATGAACACGATAGTTCCAACATTTCACAGATAAAAATACCGGCCAGGCACAAGCATACCTATTCGTGTATTTAGGGTTCTATACAGTATTTACTTTTACTGTTTTTTTTTTCTAATCGTAATTAATCGTAATCCAACTTAATGTATAGTTAGGTACTTGACGTTAGATCTATCCCATACTAAATCAGTGCTAAAATTCCAATAATTACCGCAACTATTTTTAGAAAGCCCATGTCATTCGGACGGGAGGACACACAGTCTTCTTTCTTGTAGGTACTAAGGAAATAGAATTGAATAACGTGCTAAAAACATAAGCCTATCAACAAGGTGGTGGCAGGGTTGCCCAAAGTGTACCGGTTGTAACTTGTACCGATATATGTACTAGTAGAAAAAAAAAGGAAAGAAAATACGTTTATTTGCGGTAATCATGACGCAAAGAAAGAACAAAACACAAAAATAACAATTTGGGGGGAAATATGCGTGACATCCACGCAGAACGGCCATCGCTCTTATCGTACTATCCTTACTACTCGTACCTACCTATATTTATGTACCGCCAGTCGAAGATGCAATTTAGTGACATCGAGTGATCCCACAAGTGTTCCGTTTCGCCAATTTTGCCACGGAACCCTACTAAAGCAGACTAACTCACACTTAGCCACGGTCGGACACGCCATCCGCCAGATATCTACGATCCGAGCCACCATCGATCAGCCACTATCTGATATTCAAACTACATCATTCAACATGAATTACCACTTTGTTACTTTATTATTGAACAATGAACCTTCTCTTGTAAAAACAGAATTATGTCTGCCGCTTGGTAGTCAGGTACGATGTAGATACAATAGGCTACCTATTATGATATTGTGTTGAACAATTATAATGATTCACTATTGTATTTGAGACAAAAAAAAAACCGGCCAAGTGTGCGTCGGACCACGCACAATGAAAGGTCCGGATGAATTTATCCCAAATACAAACTTGACATTGCAAATGTAAGTTTATACGCACGATATTGAGAGATTTACCACGTTATTTTAAGACTAGACTTCTTATAGGTTTTCCTGTTATCAAAATTTTAGGCTCAGTCGTTTCGGAGATAATAGGGGGGAATGGTCAATTTTCATCTATTTTCTTAAATATCTTTAAATGTATTTGTTTGGGTTACAGAAATACATATGTGTACCAAATTTCAACTTAATTGGTCCATTAGATTCGGTGCAAATTGGCTGCGGCAGACGGGCAGACAGACAAACAGACACACGAGTGATCCTATAAGGGTTCCGTTTTTCCTTTTGAGGTACGGAATCATAAAATAACAATTTTAAAGTTCTTGATATTATCAGGAATTCATTTCATTGCATACGTGAATGGAGCGATATATGTTGTTAAGCTGATTTTGCCGTTTCATGGAATGGGGAACCATTTTTTCGACATTCAAACGCATGCGTGGCTCAACAACGTAATTCATTACGAGTAGTCGGAAGCTCGAAAGTCGTGATTAATCTGTGTTGCCGAAGGATATTGGTATTGCCCAGTATTGAAATCGACCTAGTTTAGTTGGATTGATTTGGTGTAAAATACTGCTATTTTACCGCATCAGATGTAGATGGCATTTTCAAAATAAGGATTACAGGATATAGAATAGAATTGGATAGAATATTCTCTTCGAATAAGGATTGCAGCTAAAACATTTTTTTTTTCGTCTAGGCCTGTCCCACAGGAAGCTTATAAGATTTCTCCTTGAAATTACAATTCAAACTTTACGTACAATATCACAATGAAATACAATATTATAGTATTATAAAACTACTAGCTTCCGCCAGTGGCTTCACCCGCGTGATATCTTTATAAATTATAGCCTATGTTACTAAGCGATGATATAACATTCTACTGGTGAAGAATTTTTAGAATTGGTTCAGTAGTTTTTGAGTTTATTCATTACAAATAAAAATACAAATCTTTTCTCTTTATAATATTATCATTAGTGTAGATAATCATGATATTATTATTAAGTATTAATACATGTTTATTTAGGTTATTTATGTAATAATATGAACTTAGATAAAATAGGTCTATTTAGAGCATTTAATGTTTAATGCTTTGGGCGACCGAGCTGCTGCTCTGGTGAAAATAGAGAATGCTCATTTAATAGTATAGGATAGTACCTACTAATTCCAGACTGCAATGATAGTAGGTACTTACTAATTCCATGCTGCCATGATCATTATTCTACTGTCAATAACGTCATGTCATTATTCATTATCTTCTTCTAAACTTTGGGCGACCGAGCTCTGCTCGGGTGAAAATATCGAGAAAGAGTAGATTGTTATACAAGAGTCGAAAGGAACTGATGACTTTCACCCGTGTTAAACACTACTTTTCATTTCGAATTTAAGGAAAGTAAAAAATTGAAGTTTTCCTAATATATATTGATATATATTAGTCTTTTTTAATTTTAAATAAGGAACACGCCGCGGGTCATCCTGCTTATATTGTTTTTAATTCACACTGTTTATTCATACACTGAGAAGACTGCAGCATTAATTATTTAATCAATATTTTTCTATAGGGGGGTTTTACACTATCATATCTATGATCAGTTGATCATAGATCTATCATCAAACATATTATTAAATTGTAAAATAGACATATTATGGGTAATTTGTGAGCTTCTTAGATATAATATGATAGTATAAGGGGGATATACCTATAATAAATGTATATTTTACATTTCCATTATATCTTTGATCAGAGATATGATATTGAGTGATATGATACCTCCCTTAGTAAAATTTTTCGTAGCCGACTACCTAACCCAATTTAGTTCTATTTTTAAAATTCACTCCCGCCCTAGAGAGGGAAACAATTACTATGAGTCTTTCCCGCCCAGCAGCGTCTTCCACCCACTACTCGGATCAAAGAAACACTTCTTTCTGAGTATGAGAAATGAAAACTAATTTTCCCAGATATGAGACCTAGCTAGATCGATATTTCGCCCCCTTAAATCCCTATATTGCAACTTTCATCGAACTCGCTAGAGCCGATTTCGAAAACGTGAGGACAACTAAATATATACCTATACAAACAAATATACAAATATAGCTCGTTTAATAGTATAGTATAAAGTAAAACACTCTTTTCTTGCTAATACTTTTAATCCACACCACTGTACTATTTCACAATCGAACGACGACTAACTATGCATTACATTTTATCATTTAAAACAGGACTTGAAACGTTACTCAAACTCAATACTAACATAACAATACTAACAAACGATACTAACAAACGGAACGAAATCTTAAACTGTTTAATAACAGTATTAAAAATATATCGTTATTAATATATCTGTATAACGAAATAATAACGTTATTCATTTCGATACGCAACATTGCCAAAAAAATAGTGAAGATGACACTATCACATAAATATAAAAGTAGGTAGGTAACCACAACTATTCATTCACAACATTGTCTGTAAAAGATGCGCACTCTCGAACGAACTTAATGTTTGAATCGGCGGTGGCTTACCACCAGACAGTCGCCGGCCGCCGTAACGGGGTGGCCGGTGATAGTGAAGGTGGTGGGCGACAACGGAGCGGTGGTCAGCGGGACAGGTTCTTAAGAATAACTTTATACAAATGAATCTGTAACGTTATTACAAGCGGATATTAACATAATGTTACTGATACCTATAACGTTTTTTTTTTTTTGTAACGTTATTGATATTTTTCGGTTTTAGTATCGTTACAAAATTTGGAGCGTTATAAGATAACATTTAGTGTAACGGAACGAAATTAATTTCGTTTTCAAGTCCCCGATTTAAAACGAAATACCACCCAGAAATAACGTTATTATCATAACCGTCATTTCTAAGTGCTGCCAAAGTAAAACAATACATTAAGTTGCCATATTGAAAATACATTTAGAAGTTTTTTATAATATTAATAATTTGTAGTTTGACAGCGTTGCCACAGCAGATATTATAAATCGATATTAAAATAATACATTTTTTTATTAAATCAGAGAAACCACGACAATAGGATTTTTATTTAAAAAAACTATGAGGTCAAAACATATCACAATAACTACAAAACATAGCATCAGACCTTGTGTTCCGAAAGGTTGGGCAGCTGGCACAATGTGGGTGTACCCACTACAGGTATACCCTCTCTAGTAGGTACACCCACATTTCGCCAACTGTTATATTTAAGCCCCATGTAATAGGGGGTGAGTCTATTGCCATTAACCGGGCACAATGACTGTCTTAGGAAATACTCCGAACTATCGCACGTCTAACCTATTAATTCTTTGTTTATTTTTTTTTTTTATTCACGAAGGCGTGAGTTCTTTAAACTGCAAATGTAAGTGAACTTAATGTAAATGAGCGTTTTCATATAAGGGTGTGATAGGAGAAACTTAAGTCAAAAAACGGCCAATTCAATCATCCACCGCTTTGACTTATTAAAAGAAATCGTAGTACTTATTAAATAATTGAGCGTTTATAGAAAAGGCAGAATAAGCTCGATATGGACTAAGCACTTAACCGGAATTATTGGTTCAGGTTTTACTACATAATCAATTTAATGCTCTTGAAGCATTAAATTTCTCCAACAAAAGCAAATTTGCTGAGATTCTATGAAACCATTATGAGAATTTACTAAATCATCGCAAGTTATTTTTTTAGAGTTTATTTACATTTCTAAGCAGTCCTTCTTAGAAGGATATATGGAGTTATTTTATGGTTCCGTATCCCCTAATGTTGAGACGGACTGTTTAAGGCCAGGAACTTTTATTCACACCTGACGGATTGCGTCAAATCTTTGCATCATAGGATCATTTTGTAGTCCGTCTGCCTACTTACCGTAAACAAAGCCGCTATAAGGATCAAATTAAATTACTATCAACTAGGTACTACGGTTAAGAGTCCATTTAAAACAAAAGTGGATTAAAGCTAATATCTATTCTGCTTTTAAAACTTAAAAGTACCCATTCAGCGTAACAAAAAACGACTGCCAAAGCAAAAAGTCTCATGTAATATGTACCTAATAAATCACTCGACTGGGCCTTAAACGTTTAAGTGGAGGAACTACAATACTCGTCGGGAAGCGCAACGCAGCAGTATTGTGTACGGGTGCGGCGCAGCGCGGATAGGGTAGGGAACTAGGGTGCAGTGCGGTACGCGAATAAGGAAGCGCCGAACCCCGGCTGACAAGTGCAATTGCCCTACGCGAGATACTAGATAGCACAGGCACGCCCCGTTGTTAACACTTCCTAAGCACGCCACAGAACACTGACCTCTTTCATAAACAAGCTACTATTTTTATGGGTTAATTTTAAGTTGACGGCAAATGACGGTTTCGTGCTTCCGCTGTATTTTTTTTGAGGCATTTAATGAGCAAGCACTTGTGAAGATATTTTTTATAACCTACTACCGGCGCTACTGGGCAATTAGGATCGCTACTAACCTAACCTGGCTGATTGAACAGCTTCTGTTGATACGATAGTTGTAAATGTTTCATTATGATTGGGTCTAGAAAATACATTGTTTAAAAAACTAATTCAATATGCAGTGTAAAATATAGTAGCTAATGAGCAATCATAAAGTAATCAGGGGAGAGTAAAACTTTTAAAATTAGTAGGTACTGCCATTTTCGCTAGCAGGTGACCCAATTTTCCTGGAACATGTATCTAAGAATAGAAAAAACTACGCACGATTTCTGGGAATGAAAAATTATGTCACCTAGTTCGATTGGAAATATAAGAACCGTTTTTACGACTCAGCCTAATATTCATTTGAATATCTGCTTACAGTATCTGGCCATTAATTTGGCACACAATTTTTAGAAAAAGTTCGGCTTTGTAGAGCGTCCTCGCTCTCTCTCTCTCTCTCTCTCTCATACTTATACAACATCCTCTTTCTAAATATTCTCGATCATATTAAGTCAGGATATTGTCTCAATATTACGTAGTAGTTAACTTCCACAAAAATACTAGTTCCACAATGGCTAAGAGATGCAAAAACAACTTTAAAATGTTAGCCACGATACAGATATTATTTTTTATATATGCAAGACACAAAATTCGCGGCCTGGCTGTATATTTATTACCCCTGGCGGCGTCCAGTGTTCCGGATACCATCACTACAGTACAAGGCAGCGGAAAGGCGCACTTTGAACCAACTACAATGGCGGGTGTTTAAAAAACGTGTGAGAATTAGACAAAACATCGCGTGAAATACTCTGGGTAGTCTCTAACACATGATTATTATTTTTTTATCTTTTTACTTCTTTTTACTATAGATAGTTTTTTTTTTTAATCTAATTTTGGTCTGGTTATGTATTTCCAGAAGAAGACTTATATATCTCGAAAATTCAAAGTTCTGGAGTCTCAAAGAATCCAAAGCGATGTGTCCCCTCATTAACAAACGCCTGCCAGACTTGGAAATTTACCGGAAAAGCAAAAATAAAATTACATCCTGCCAAAGGAGTATGGAGAGAAGCATCATGATAATTAAGAAAATCCAAAAGATCCGCCACACGGATATAAGACAGAAAACTAAAGCCCGCTCTCAGCTACTCACAAAAACTCAAATGGCGATGGGCTGGACGAGTAGCGAGCCTTAGCGATAATCGCTGGACTAAAAAGACACCATCATGGGCAGGTCCTAGGACAGAGAAAAAGAGGAAGACCAAACGCACGCTGGATAGACGACATCATGAAAGTAGCAGGTATTCAATGGCCGCGAGCGGCAGAGAATAGAGAGTACTGGTCATCTCTGGAGGAGGCCTTTACCTTTCATTGAGTGGGTTCTTGCTAACAAAATACAAACCCTAACTATATCTAATTAATTAAATCAATATATATTAATATTTTCATTTTAAATCTAATAATTATTTAACTATATCATGATTATGTTATGAATCTTATTAATATTTTTAATCATATTACTTCTTAAAATGAAAATAGAATTAATTATACTATTTATAAGTATGTACTAAATAAACATTTCAATAATAAAGGTCTAACCATAAAATTTTTCTTTTTTTAAATATACTAAAATTAGTCAAATCAATTTGTGAATAATTTTGCAAGCAAATTGTTTTTGATATTGAAATTGTACTGTAAGAAATGAAAGGCTTTTTTATTTATTTATTTATGCATTTCGCGGTTATGACGATCACGTCCACCATTTCGAGTGATACATTCAATATCGGTTTTCTAAAAATGGGTAGGTTACCTATCTATACTTTTTTTTATTTGGTTTTCCGGAAACCGAGAATATTAATCACAGGTATTTCGATTTTTCTGTCGTGTTTCTGGTAATTTCAACTTATTTAATTCTTTGCTGTACCAACTAGGGTACACAGTTCTTGCAACTAAAGTAGTAAATAGCCTTCTCAGTTTTTTACGGTTAGCAGTCACCGTTCATCATAACCTTTGTTAATTTCTAAAGGTACGCGCTCTTGGGCGTCGGAAACTTTGCAGAGAAACTCCGAGCCGTTGGAGGTTTTTGGAAGCTGAGATCGGGCCGCCGTAATTTTGGCGATGCCGCTTTTACTTCTAGCAAATTCTACATTCTAGGAATAAGCATAATGGAAGCAAGAAATAGTTTCAATGGAGCCACTTCTTTTGGTTTGAAAAGTTTCAGAATAAGTTCTTAAGTTATTTACCGCGGACGGTATATTAATTTCTGTTACAGCACTTATCAATTAAAACCCATTTCATTATTTGATCATTTCAATGAAAACTTATCTTGTTCACGAATCGACATTCAGTAGGTTCCAATTAAGTTGCATGCAACTTCGTAACAATTGGTGTATTCAAATTCGTTTTGATGCCTCCCTCGTGGTCATTTTAATTATGTGATTAAAAAGTGTATTATTAGAACGTTACTGAATGTTCCCGCTTGATTGAATACATTTGTGTAAAAAAACCGTGTTAAATGATTTAACATTAAGCTGTATGAACATTGAGGATTTAAACGTCCTATTTCAGCAATTCAAGTGAAAATGGCAGATACCAGCGGTCCACAATCTAATCCGTTTTCATACGCAACGTAACAGGCATTCCATTGGAGCCGCATGTCATGTGCGAACCAGATTTAATTAGGGATATGGGGATAAACAGGCGAAAATTCATCGTTCTCGTCAAAATGTTCATTTGGACGGAACGTGCCCACATTTACACCAAAAACACTGAATAAAAGGGACCGAGTACCAGTACTTACGTCTAATGCCACCAAATCCCAGTTTTAATTTTCTCGCTCGGAATAACGGTTCCCCGACGGTTTAATACTACTGCCTAGTTCAAAAGTGTGGCCGCTTGAATTTTCACAAAACGGAAAGTACACTTTTAAGAAATTGAAATGAATTTAAAATGAAATGAAAACGTTTGGATTTGTGTGAATTAGACTGAAATATTGAATTTAAATAGGTTTCTTACTAAGTTCTAAGAATGTGTGGAGGGGAAATAGTATTTCGTTGTACTTAGCTACCCAAATGTTACCTATTTCGCCAGTAATACTATTATTTATATAAAACGGTGTAAAACATTGATTAACAACATTATTGAAAATTATGCGGGCCCTACACCTACAATCATTATCATTGTGCAATACTTTTACTGTTCAATAATATTGAATCATCCCTTGCACTCAAACAATCAATTATATTATTGCAATAGTAATGATGGCTCATAAGCGTCAATATTTTCGCGTGAGCTAGATTTGTTTTGTCTTTCAAGAGCATGTTAGACCAAGTTTTGGCTGCAGCTATAGTGTTACTACTTGTGTCTGAACTTAAAAAAAAGCCTTTCCAACAGCTACTAACATTACGGTGTCGACTAAAAATACTCTCAAAGATTTAATATTTCACAGTGCTATTTCCCGACAGTACCTTTCCTTAATAATTATGCGATGCCATTTTTACGCGCGTGTAATCCTTGCCAAAGCTAAAAATAGACTAAAAAATACTGCGCAATACTCATCCTACACGATGTAATGAAAAAATATGGTGCAACAAAATGAAGGCTCGTGTAGAGTGGCGCGACACCGGTAATTGTTCTACTGTGATGTTTCTTAGAAATTGTTTTATTAGAGTCGCATTGCGCTGTCCCGTTGCGCCTATTTGCCTTTAAACTCGCTCAAACTTTTGTTCAATCATTGCGCAGTATACAATATTAACCCTAAACGGTCATAAACATTGCGCAATTCGTGATAGTGTGCAATATAATTAATCGTTTAGCGCCCGCCTTACTATCAGTCGGGAGTGTAGCGAATGTACAAGTGTCTCCCGACTCATGGACAGTGGGGTTTTAGTCGGTAGAAGTCCGACAAAACCCTCCGTTCTTTCCAGACGGAGGGTATCCATGAGGATTTCCCAAAAAAACAATAATTTAAAAAAATAATCGACCCTCCTTAGTGTCGGCTAGGTTTTTGAAGTGAAAACTTATTTAGGCGCGTTGGGCATTTTTGAGATCGGACTGAACCATTAATTTCGCAATACTGTGACGACACCTTATTTTTATAAACGCGATTGTGCTCTTCATTTATATTACGTTACGGATCAATTACTTTAAAGGTTTTGTAAACGCGATTTTGCCTTTATTTATATTACGTTACGGATCAATGTTCTATGCAAGTATTTTTACTTTAAAGGTTTCGGAAGTTTTTTTTGTAAACGCGATTGTGCTTTTTATTTAGATAAGGTTACGGACCAATGTTCTGTACAAGTATTTTTCTTCCACTAAGGCGATCTTATTCAAGTTTTTACTTCTGTTGGCACTCCTGGAGTGCCACCACATTTTTTTAAATGCATTTATCTAAAAAAGTTTTATTTTTCACTAGCTGCGCCCCGCGTTTTCACCCGCATAATCCCGATCCCGTGAGAATATCGGGATAAAAAGTTTAATGTATCCTATGTTTTAATATAGGTTATAAACTATATGTGTGCCAAATTTCATCTAAATCGGTCTAGCCGTTTGAGCGTGAAGAACAGACAAACAGACACACACACTCACAAACTTTCGCCTTTATAATATTAGTGTGATCAGTGTTATTCATTATGTCGTAATACATACAGGGTGGCCGGGACATCGACGCGAAAACTGTTACCATGGATTCAGTACATGACCTCTGGACCTCCCTGGGGTGAAATAATTCGTCGGTTATTAAAAAAAATCTGCTGTTTCATAGAAAAATGCAATACCTACGCGGTCAAAATGTATAGAACAGCTTTATTTTTATAAGTAACCGACGCAAAATTTCAATTTTTCGTCGATGCCAGAAAATTTTTTCGGAAATTTTTCGGTTCAGAATCATGTACTAAATCCATGGTAACAGTTTTCGCGTCGATGTCCCTGCCACCCTGTATAAATATCCAGGAGTAGAAACATACTTGTAATATTAACCTGTTTTACATAAGAAAAACAATAAAAGCTCACAAATGTCGTTTTTTTACTTAACATCAAGAAACGTGGAAGGAAAAAATTTGGCACTCTAATGTACGAAAATAAGGTTCCTGAATATTTATCTAAAATAATTTGACTGTAGAATGGCATGACAAAAAACGTTTACAAAGTACGTACTTCAGGTCCCACCATTTGAATAAGACATTATGTAAATGAACACTTTTCAAAGCTTTTAGAGAACTATTGGCATCAAGGCCGTTTAATAAAAATTCAGTTCTCGCACCTTATAATTAGCAGGCACCTTCAACTTTCCATTTTGGTCTTGTAAAATATATTTTTGCACTGATTTTGGTGGATTTTTCTACTGTGTTGTTTTCAGTGTAGTAGCACACACTATACTAGTACTATATGGCATCAACGCCACTGTTACGTTACCTGCTCTTACTGCTCCATCTTTACCAATTATAAAAGTTAATAAAGATAGTATGATCGTATCGTCATATATCACGATACGATCAATTATCGTTCATAATATTTTTTATTAACTTTCATTTAATTATTTTTTTTTTAATATTAATTTTAATATGATATATGCGATTGTCATTTAACATTTTCTGTTGACTAGACCCGCATTGGGAACACTTAGAAATGACACTCGTTCAACGGTAAAAAAATCATCACGACACAGTCGGAAAGGTGCCTAGGTGGACAGTTGCCAAAGGGCATTTGTAAGTATTTAATCGAAATTCAAATAATTACCATTTCAGGGTCCTAATATTATTTAATAGCCAAGTAACTGCGACCAACTTGGATGTAGCGCTCGCCAGCCGCTACCGCGGCAGCTTCGCTCGCTCGGCTCGCGCGCGGTCACAATTCTAACCTAACTTAAACCGTTTGGTCGGTACCCTAACTAAGTAACTGTTATTGACCAACTGTGAGTAAATATAAGAAAGTTAAAAAGAGACTCATTTATATTAAAAAGTTTGCATCATTAGAATCTCAAAAAGTAGTAAGAGGTTCATTAATTTAAAATATGTATACCATTACAAGGTCAATCAATTTTCAAAGGATCAGTTGAATATTACCCTTTCCAAAGATGGCAAGTTAGGTTCAGTTTTAAATTAGCTCAATTTGCGTTTGTTTGCAGAATTTATAACGTTATGTAGGCGAAATAGTTTTGTTTGTGAGGCAGTGATTAAAACATTGTCCTGATTTCAAAAGGTCGTGAATTCGTATATTTATTGCTGTTAACGAACCCAATTTTATTGTGATGTTCAACAAATTGAGCGATTGTAATATATAACTACAAACTACCTAGATTTGTGTTTTATTCACAAGAAATAACACCAAACGCATATTAAAAAACATCTTCTCACTACACATTTTTTGTACTCCGTATTCCGGAATAGGAAAGGAAGAGACAACCTTCACCTATAACTAGCCTAGCACTAAGATTAAATCGGACTCCTCTCCTTCCCTCATAAATTAAACGTAAGAAGTGCTTAGGTAATTAAGTGGCTTTGTATATATCTATTATTGCACAGCAGCTTTAGAAAATAGTTCTATTCTTATAAAGGTTTGAGAATATGTTTTTTAATTTCAATCTAAATGGGATACCTAGTAGAGGTTTTTCAATTCTGCTCAAAGTTAATTGGGTACTGATCTGAAAGGCAATTCCCGTATTTTAAAAAACATTTGCATTCTAATCTCAATATCAAACTGACAAAATGGAGTCTAATTTAGAAAAAATTGACATTGATTGTCACTGAGATGAGATTGCTACTAGATTTTGAACGTTTCTAAATACGGGAATTGGCTTTCTGGTAACAATATCTTGTATTTTACTTTTATCAGCACCTTAAATTAACTAACTATTTGAAGTTATACCGTATTATGTAATTACGTTTAATTTGTTGAGCAGCTTATGTAGCTCACTCATGAAATCTCTCAGACATGCACCTCGTTTCCGGTTGCCCTCTACGTTAAATATACAATTAAACTTAAGTGGCAAATCTAACACCGTCTGAGCTTCAGTGAACTACACATACATTGTGGAATTAATAATGTAGTTAGCTCTCATCCCTCATCTCATCGTCTCTAGGATCTGGTCTTAAAACGGTGAAGAAAAACATCGTGAGGAAACCGGCATGTCCTAGAACCGAAATTTCGAAGACATGTGACAACTCGCACTGGGCTTGCGTGCAAATATATAGCTAGATAGTATAGCCCACTCCCTCTCAAAGAGAGGAGGCCTTTTTGGGTGGGGAATTATCAAATAACTTCTCCCGCTCTCGGCGGAGCGGGAGGGCGTGTCAGACACTTACTGATTAAAACCCACCTGTGTTTCTTCGGTTGCCCTATTGCCGGGGCCACGATCTCCCTTTCGGTTTTCTTCGCACCCCCGGCAGGCATCGGGCCTACCGGACTCCGGTGTCCCAGCAGTGAAAACATTATAGGCTGATTATGCTTACGCTAAGGTCTCATATACGTGATACTAACATCTACGAATGGGAGGGTTTCAGTGACAGCCTAGGACATAAAGTTATTGTTGCATCCGGACCTGCTACTGAAAAGGTTTAAAAAGGAGGTTGTTTGCTTATGACCACACGATAAAAGTAGTAACTTACGACTGGAGCCGAGTATACCCGATTCAGCGTCACCGACCCGAGCATGACGGTTCAGTTTCATTTACTGTTCGGAAAGAGCGCAAAGTGTGCCTAAAGAAGTTTTCACTTCAAAAATCCGTAGACTTCCCAATCATTCCCTAGATCTATTAAACCAACTGCGCGTTTGCTAGTAACCATGAGTAACCATGAGCCTCTCGTCAGACTCTGCTGTAAACCGTCTGCCTGTGTCTGTATTGCCTGCAAACGACTTTTGCAACAAGCAATATAACAACACTATTGCTGCGTTTAAGAACTCCCAAGCGACCCGAAATACTTTTACAACGAACTCAAAATAACGTGTACAGCATCGAATTGCAATTGCCGACTACTGATACGAAATCAATGTGCAATTTATTTAAATTGCACATTTTTCCATTTAACAATTCGCTTTTAATGATGGTCGTGGAAAGAAATCGGAAACCTCCTCAGTAATGGTTTGGGAGTTGATAAATCGAGAGGGGCGGGACAGTGATCGCTCGTAAAACTTTTAACGACACACCAAATTGCTACCTATTACAACGTGTTTCATTCTCAAGCTTTTCAATAAGCTGTACGGTATGACTGCAAGATTAGGTGCGATGGTGTGTGGTTTTAATGTTTTTAATTTTAAAAGAGGCAGTGGTATTCATATACTACCTACACAAAATTATGAAAACAACTAAGATCGTAGTATAAGCGAAATTCAGACGAATTTAAATATGTACTCGTAACCATTGATGCAAATCGATGCTCGTAACGAATTTAGCCAAAATATTTATATTTTAAGTTAGTTATTATCAAAAAATTATATCGTCAACATTGCTCTGATCCCAACTATAGATATCTTACTAAAGAATAACGAACTTTCAATTTACTTAAACTGACGAATAAAAGTTGGTATACTATTTCTTTATATCTCGAAAGTAAGTAATTTTCCTCGAATTCGCTCGAAACCAATTTCCGAATGATTCGACTTTCGGCACTTTTACGTTTCCTTGCTCTTTGCTGGTAAAGCGTGAAATTTATACCTCTAAACCTCTTCAAAAATGACGTTATACTTTCTTCAAAATTAAAATATTTAGCTTCTCCTTTTAATATCACGTAAAACGTGATTCAGTGATTTTGAAATTTATATTCTCTTCGCTCTTAATACTGAAGTTATGACGCATCATCTATCTTAAACTTAGTCTTATCCGTTTTTAAAAATACTGGTATTTTTTTAAAGCCATTAACTTGATTCAACCGTCTCGAATCAAAATTAAAGAACAGTTATTAGTGAAGTGAGTTTCGTAAAATGCACTTTGTGAAGATCAAAAGAGAATATTAAAATAGACTAAGCTCTACATTAGAGGAGTTCGTTACTAAACAATAACAGCCACACGGTTCGATCTTCAAGTTAAACAACGCTTGCCGAGTTAAGTACGTTGAGGGGTGACCATCCATTAAATACCGAAACCTCTCTGTGCCTGGGAAAGCACGTTAAGCCGTTGGTCCCGGTTGTCATAAGTCCGAAAGTCTGACAACCAGTTTTGTCAAGGGGTATCGTGTTACCCAGTAACTGGGTTGTCAGATAGGCAGGTGTTCCATGTAAAATACTGGTATTCAGCTGCATCTGGTTAGACTGGAAGCCGACCCTAACATAGTTGGGAAAAGGCTAGGGAAATGATGATGACTAAACTCTACATTAGAATGAAACCAATAGTTTAATTGCATCATCTATCTATACTCGCATGCATATCTCAACTGCGTTGCTTCTAAAACAAAAGATGTCCACTTTTACGGAATAGTTTAAAGCTTATTCTACACCAGAGCGGCGCAATGTGTTGTTCTCCTAGGCGCCCCATTCAGGCAATTTGTTTCTTTGCGTCGGGAAACTAAGAGATTGTCTTAAAACATCCCCAGATTCCTTGTTTTACATCTCATTTGCTCACAAACCGGCCAATGTTTGTTTTCCAAGATGGGTTAAATGAAACTATGAAAATTAATGAAGCAATTTGAATTGTATATTGGCGGCGACGTTTTCGTTTTAATGTTTCTCGTACTGATTTAAGAAAATTGGGGACGAATTTCGTTGAATTTAGTCTGTGAGGCAATGTAAGCTTTTGGAATCAGCTTTTATCAATGTTAGATGGAGGTCGTATTTTCGATTCTTGTATAACTTCCTGAGATACAGTACGTAAATAAATAAATAAACAGTCTTTATATTTACATTAGAAAAGTAAACACATAAGAAGATTCTGGTTTCTAATCCAAGGCAAAGTCCTTTATCAATGTTCAACAAATTACAGTTTTTTTTTTACAGTAGTCGAACGTAATATTACATATTACAGTAATATTTTTGGGTGGGAAATTATCAAATAACTTCTCCCGCTCTGGGTGGAGCGGGAGGTTGTGTCAGACTCTTACTAACTAAAACCCACCCGTGTTCCTTCATTTACCTATATTGCCAGGGCCCACGGTAACCCTTTCTGACAATAACCACAACCCCTTTCTGACAATAACCACAACCCCTTTCGGACAATAATCACAACCCCGGACAATAATCGCAATCCCATCATGCACGTTAATTATTATTAAAAAAAATAACACGTTGTTCCTAAGAAATATACACAATAATTTCGTCTCCCACGTAGTAAAAAAATTGAAAAGGAAATCCACGAGGAAAAATAAATATTCCAAACAACAAATTAACAAAAAGATTCCTCTCACAAGGTCGCCACGTGTAGAAACTCCAGTTCTCTTTCATTCCATCTACTGTCAGCTTATTGAAGGACAACATAAAGCTGACATTTTTATTCTATTTCCTTCACTAAAACAACGATGAAATTATAAACAAACGTATTAAACCTTGTTACTACTTTCAATATTAGTTAAGTATTACGTACCAAAGGGGCTTGTGGCTAAATAATAACAACGTGCGGCTGTTATTCGATCGAAGGTTAAACTACGCTTGCTGCGGTCGGTTCGTGAATGGGTGACCATACATTATATATTGAGACCGCGCCGTGCTTCGGAAATCACATTAAGCCGTTGGTCCCGGCTGTCATTGGAAGATCTTTGATAGTCGTTACGGGTTGTCAGAAGCCCAAAAGTCCGACAACCAATCTTACCAAGAGGTATCGTGTTACCTAGAACTAGGTTGTGGAGGTCAGATAGGCAGTCGCTCCATGTAAAATGCTTGTACTCAGCTGCATCCGGTTAAGCTGGAAGCCGACCTCAACAGAGTTGAGAAAAGGTAATAAATAGGCAGATTGATTTTTTACGTATCATATGTGTATCTAGGTATGTAAAACAGCCCAAATACAAAATGTGATGATAACACAATTTGTTTGTTTTTAGGGATCCGTACCAAAAGGAACCCTTATGGTACGACTCAGTCTATCTGTCCATCCGTCTGTCTGTCACAGCTGGATATCTCAAGAACTACTAATGTTATCAACTTGAAATTTGCAATAGTTTTGAATGACGTTTGCCTAACTATTTTGCAATTTAAAAAGATTAGTCTTAAAAATTCGAAGTGGGGCTACTAGGGCATTTGGGGTATCATATGAAAGAGCGCTACTTGCAAATTAAAAAAAAAAATTTTTTAGGCCGCATAGTTTTCAACTTTTGACGAAAAACGACAAAAATAATACCGTACTGAAGTTTGCATAGACAAAAATCTGAAATTGTTCTATGTGATAGAAATTTATGTAAAATTACAGAAAAAATAAAACGATGTTTCTAAATAGCACAAGTTTTTGGTCTGGATTACTATTAGTCATCTTCAGCGGCCTTAGTTAATTCAGAATTTTAGATGTAGGAGTTTTAGTTAGTTTCACTCACAATGCAGGCATTCGTCAAAAACTAAACGTACAAACGTAACAAACGATATAAAAAATCTCGTAAAACTATTCTATAAAACACAGAACTCTCAAAAATACAGTGCTCACTCAAAGGCACACGGTAAAAATGACGAACATCCATGTATCCAACGAAACAAACTCATAACAAAAACGAGCACTTTTTATCTGTAGTAAATGAGTTAAAGTAATACACAGTATGTTGATAAAACAAAACACAGTAGGACAACACCCCGATAAGTTCGTATCGAGTCCAACACTAATTAGTGTTGGACCAAACAATCAGAAAAGTTTGTTAATAAAACTGGTCTCAACTATTAATTGCCGCCATTCGAGTGTTGCTGACGGGTAAGCTCGATCAGTTTTGGTTATAATGACCTCCAACGAAATTGTAACCTACTGTTATTACCAATTTCTTGACTATTTATGGTATTGAGTTTATTTCGTGTGCAGCCGGAAAAGGTGCGAGTTCGTCGGTAGTTTAAATTCTGCTTTTGACCTAAATTGGTTAAACTGTTTCTGCTATTAAGCTCATTTACCTCAGTTTAATAGCTAAGGCTAATTCATGCTGTGCGCGTTTCGGTATTCCACGCTCCCGTTCGCTTCACTGAAGAAGATACTCTCTGGATATAAAGTTTATGGAAGAAAAAGAGCACCCAATTTGCTGCTATGATGCCCAATACTCTCTTGTTTACGTCACTCAATGAATGATGATAACCAAACAGCTTCTAAGAGGCAAACAATTTTAGTCGTTCGTGATAGTCGACGTTCGTGATTCTTAGAAGAATTTCTAGTGAAGGAGTATCGTGTACCCTTCGAAACTTCTGCGTATACAGCGCAAAGTGAAGTACATTATTAAATATTTGATCTAGGTATCTATCTACCTATCTATTTAGCCCGTAAAGTCCTACTGCTGAGCAAAGGTCTGCGATTCCTTTGTCCACGCACGTCGCGTATTTTTTGTTTGTTTTATATAAGCTATGTATAGCCTTAAAGAAGTTGTAAACAAAATAAAAATAACGCTTATCTGAAATTGTTTGATCGAAAGCTACAATCTGACCTGAGTACGATTAAAAATATCGAACATACAAAACTTAGAATCAAGATATCATGTCAAAAAAGTTTACATCCGATTTAGAAATTCTATCACAAAACGTAGCCCACAAAAATAACAAATAGACATATTTGTTTGCCTAAACCAAATTGTCGCGCAGCTTAAAATACGACGACGTTTACTTGGTGAGATTCCGCCGCTGAGTAACGGGGATATCACGTAAATGAGTTAGAAAGAGTTATTTGACTTGGGGTAGGTAATTTCCTACGTTCGACGTATATGGTGCGTGAAGCTTCACACGGGGAACTCACTTTGCGTCACAAATCAACTTTTATTTTCTTTTTTTTCCTTTAAAATATAAATGACGAGAGTGGTTCACTGAATTATTTTTTATTTACGCGGTGATCGTGTTAAGAATGAAAAGCTATGCGAGTGCTACGGTGCTACGGCGTAGCTGACGTCAGTGCTACGCCAGCTACACTGTTGTAGCAGATAATAGAACAGTAATTTACCAAGCAAACAATCTTCACACTCTCGGAAATATATTATCAATGTTATATGTAATATGAAATTTCGTTCAGTTTGCAGATAGTTTAGTTACACCATCTTAAACTTAATATTAAACTATATTTTCTTACCCATCAATTATCTCCTATATTACTAGTTAACTCCAGTCTTTAACGATGCTGACGAGCAGCTGATGCATGTATGTTTTGTCGTTTACTGACAGATCAGCGTAAAAGCGTGCATGAACTCGCTCGCACAACTTTTGCGCTCGCAAAACGAACACGCGTTGTTTCCCTGCAGTGTTTATTAATGTTTTAAAATATTTGTGCAACCAAAATGTAAAACTATTATGTGCTAGGGATGTAACGTGGCTTTCTGGTTTTGAAATTAAAGAACTTTTAAATCTGACGTCGGTTCAGGACCAAATGCGGCGAAAGGTATTCATTCCATTTATTAGGCCCTTTCCTCATTGATCGCTACGGTATCGTTTTGGTACCGTTTCTGTACCGTTTCGGTACCGCTTATGTTTCCTCATTGATCGGTAAGCACTCTGTACCGAAACGGTACCGCACGCGCGCACTGCTTTCGATTAGAATTCCAAATTCAAATTAATTGTATTGGTACGAGAGCCCGTGACCAAAATTTTTGTCTTATCGTTTTACGAACAAAATCGTTTAATAATAATAATATAACAAAATATTTATTTTCAAGTAACATGGACTCATATCGTTAGTAACAATTTACTTACAAACTATGTCAGTAATATTTATAAACAATTAAATAAAAAAAACAAACAAAGTTCCATGATCTCTAACAATCAACCATTAGTAGGAACATGCAGCTGGCTTAAAAAGTAAATGATAGGACAATCCAGTTTGCTAGCAATGACAACCAGGAGACTGTTGGAGCTGGCACGCACTCTGCGCAACAGGGATGCTGCACGCTTGCGTCTGATTGCAGCGAAGCCGTTAGATTGCGCGTCCGCGAACATACCCGAGGCACTACAAAAGCGAGGCAGCCCCAACAGCATCCTGAATGCATTGTTGTACTGAACACGAAGGGCATTAACAGCTTTTTGAGTGAAACTAGTCCAAAGGCTTCACGAGTAAAAAACTTAACATTATACCTTAAAAAGTGTTATTTTAACCGCATTCGTGTAGCCTGAGAACCTTCGGATCAGCATATTACAGCTCACTGATAATGCTCTTCGCTCCCAGTCTACATCTAGATTATCCCTCAAATCCTTCGCTACAATGTGCCCTAGATATTTAAACTGAAGAACACGGTTCAAGACACCACCATTTAAAGTGAGAGTTGGGTATCTCTCTGCGCCCTTATTGGCCGCCTTATAGATAAGCAACTGACTTTTGTCCGTGCTATATCTCAAACCGTGCTCCTCACCGTAATAAAATCGATAGATTTGGTTATTCTGAAATTCAAAAAACCTTTCACCATTTCCGCGTCACGTCTGACCTGACCGCTTTTATAAATAAGTAAAATAAAAAACTACCGAACTGTTTTATAGCAATCAGTCTTATTTTCAAAATATGGTAAAATATGTTAGATTTTAATACCAAAAAAACAATTTTCAGAAACCAGTAACGTCACACGTATCCAGGAGACCAAAATTTGAGATAATTAAAAATGAGGCATATAATAAAACCCATAGCAACCTGTAATCATTGGTCAGTTGATGCGAATATATCATTTTTCAGAAGAAAATATGACCATCCTGTGTTGAAACCATTTTGAACGTGTTGAAAAATTTTTGCGATCGGTATTATAGCATTCTGTCTGAAAACTGTTGGACATCATGAAAAAAGTTGTGCAGATGTAGACAAAAATTATATCAGACAAAAATAGTGTCTCGCGGTACTAATCAGAAAACTATTCGATGATCAGAAATTATTAATAAATCATATTGCGGCGTTCGCCGAAACCATCGAACTGAAATTTTTATCTTTATAAAAGGAAACTGGGATAACGTTTGAAAAATACGGTTTATTGAAAAAATGTCATTGTTTTTAATCATTATCGGACTCATCTTCGTTGAGGCATAGGAGCGTAACAAGCACTGCGCGTTTGTCTGCGGCTCCGAAACGTTGTTTTGGTTTTTGGAATTATAGATGACATTTTTAAATTCTGAAAACAGGTTTTAAGTAACCCCGGTAAATAAACAAAATATTTAAAAAAAATTAAATCAGGTTGCTATGAGACAGATTTGTTTATTTTTTTTAACATTTTTGAAAAGGCGCTCAGGTCACATTTGACATCAGACATATTGTGATAAAACCATCTGTCTTTTTTTTTTTTGACAAAGCAGTAATGGGCTCTTAGAAAACTGTGATGTTTCTGACCGGTACTGCCCATCCAGTCGGGTTCAGAATCACCAAAACTAACGATTTTATACGGTTTTGGCCGTAAAACGTTGTGACATGGTTTTGGTCGTGGGCTCTCGTACTATATAATTTACTAGCTTTTGTTAGCGGCTTCGCCTGCGTGCATGTCGATATCCTATGTACCCTGTATCCCCCCCGCCCTCCCTGTACCCTGTGTGTCTTGTTTGTATGTGAGTGTGTTTTGTATGTGTTGTCCTGTGTGTCCAGGTCATGGTCAACCCATGTGCCAAATTTCATCCAAATCCGTTCAGCTGTTTTAGCGTGAAAGACAAACAAACAAACATACAAACTCGCTTTTGCATTTATAATTATATATATATATAAGGCACTTGATAAGCTTTCGGTACCGATGCAGTATAACGCATGACGTCACGCGGTACCGAAACAATCTAGCACCGTAAACGTACCGATCAGTGAAAACAGGGCCTTATGATTCTGACCGTGAGGCACAGTTTAGGCAAACAAAAAAGGTTGATACGTTCTCTTTGGGGTAGAAAAAGACAAAAGACGTTTTATGGGGGTCACTTGTCTTTTCCCAACACACCCAAAAACAAAATGCACGGGTCCATTTCCCTTCAGAAAATCAGTACCATCCCTATCTACTTTTGTTTCATAACGAAACACAAGGACAGTCAACAAAAGAGTTACTATTACGGGACAAAGAATCATCTTTCCAGTAAATTGTCAATACTAATTTAAGACACAGTTAAAAGTGTATGTAAAAGACTTGCCTGTTTAGCAAACCTAAAACCTTGTTATTACGCAACGTTTTGAGAGACCTTATCAAGCGTCAACATAAGCGACACAATTTATTAACTATTGTTCCGTTACCCCGTGGATCCCCAACGCGGATCAATAAGTTAAAATTTGTAGAAGGTTATCTGCCTGTACACTTATCTCTTTGTTTGACTGTAGTCCACAAGTAGAAACTCTCGCAATCCCAGTTCCAGATACCTTCCTGCTTTACAATGTCGTAAAACAATGTGACGCGTTTCCGGGTCAACTTATTGTTTTCGCTTAGTCCAAAATGTTTGTGCTCATTGCAAATATTTCTAACTACACAGCTGTGCTCAAAGTGCTGGCGTTACTAAATTATATCTTGAATTATGTATTTTTGTTTATTTTAGTTAATATTGGGATAGATGGAAGCAGCTGGGATTAGTAGATGTCTTAATTAGAGATTAGATGGGCAGAAATAGTTATAAGAGATCTCAAAAAAATATTTAAATTCCACACGAAGGTAGTACATGTTTTAATTAAATGTCTTAATTCACTAATGTAATTAAGACACAAACATGACACAGACACACATGAAACATGCTTCAAAATATGATTGTAGGTAGGTTTTGACCTAAAATGGGTTGATTAGAACATACCCGTGATACAGCAGTAACCTAGATACGAATTTCTACTATTCTCCGGTAAGAACTCCCAATACAATGTCATTTGTTGGCTACAGCCAGAATTACATTTAAAATCAATTATTTTAGTTCAATTGAATTAAAGTTGGGAACTATCGCTGTCACAAAATTAATAAATTGTACCGAAGCTGCGGGCTCATTATAACAAACCATATATTTCCGTGATGACGTACAATTTAAAATAAGTTTGTTTCTGATATTGTTTTGCTGTTTTTATTATGATGTAGGTATATTATAAGGTTGTGACTCACAATGCAGCGCATTTCAAAAGAAAAGACAGTGAGAAAACACGGAGCACGTAGGTACTGGACGTTAAACGCGAAACTCTTGTGAAAATCGACGTACACCCTTTTCTTTACCCGTTTGCTTCTCATTTTAATTCAATTTACTGGATGAAGGAGAAAAAGTAATCTTCAGGGTTGGGTCGGGACGCTACAGAGAGATTGGAAGTCATCGGCGCAGTATTGGGACGAACTCATATACTTTTATGGGGGCGAAAGTTTTTTTATTCACGGCAGAAGAAAAAAGATTCGCGTACCGCGCACCCTCAAACATGTGAGCCGCATACTTGAATAACTATGAATACGGAGATGAGGAATGAAAACATTAGTAGTCCGTTCGATTTCATCACGGATCAAACCTATTGGGGCTGTCTATAGTTTTATTGCGTAAATATTGTGATTCTCTTTGAGGAAGTATGGTATAATGATATATATTTTATATCATACGCCCGGCGCCTTATATACGAATATGTAAATAATAAATAAACGGTTCACAGTCATATTTCTTAATTGTCGAAAGTACCTACTCGTTTAGGTGTGTTATAATATTTATAACCTTCACACTTTCAAAGCGATTCGCGGCACTTAAGCAACTTGTTCATTTGTAGCCTACATAAATTATAACATAAAAGTCTATATCATTTACGGTTTTTTTGAATAATAAATCTTTCGGTTTTCCATCACACACTTTGCTCTGCCCTGAGAATCGTACATACTTTTTGTACAGAATGCTTGTATTGGTAAACGTTATGCACAAAAAGAATGTACGTAATAAATACTTCTACGAAATTAAATTAATATCTTAAGTACAATGTTCCTCAGGATCGATTTCAACTTTGGTAATATACCGTATACCGTATGATCTGGCATCACAAAACAAAAGCAATAAAAAGTACTACGCGTAACAGATATCAAAAGAAAATATGTAGTAACGGTACCTTATGTCTAAATAAAACACATATATCTAATAATGTATTCAATTTATATTACTTCCTGAAAAAGTTTGATATCAATCAAATGTTTACCTGCGCAAATAGATAAAAATATAAATGTCTGATCAAATGGAAGTACTCAGCAAATATTCTGATGGAATGCGTGATATCAATATCGTTATCTCAACTGGCATACCATTCAGCGAAACATCATTCATTCAAACTGAACTCCTGTTCATGCAATCCCCTTGACCTTTGCCGTTCAATACCGAATTTGAATTCCGAAAATAAAAGTTGAAGATAAGAACAGGCGATTAAAGAATAAGATGGTAAAATATTGTTCAGTAAAATGTTATTTCTTGCTCTCGGGTTTCTCCACGCGTTTTCTTATATTTCCGCTTCTGAGGAAAATTTATTTGGGCTTAGAAAGTGAGAGTAATAGTAAACCGGACCCCGAATAACGAATATGTGACACGCGGCACGTAATATATCACGGAGGCAAAACTTTAATGTAACCCCTTCCAATCCAAGTTTCCGTACGTAAACGAAACATACCAACGTTTGGTTCGACTCGTTTGTTATTATAACCTCGAAATATTAGCACAAGGTACAAGTTATATGTGAGAAATAAAAGCCAAATATGTATAACGTACTGTTTTATTGTGCACATACTTCTAGAATATTCGTCGATTTGCAAGTATTAGTACTTGTTTCGTTGTTACGTAAATGCGAGTATTACGCGTATGTCTAAGCATAGGTAAGTCTTCCAGCTTTTTATTTATTCATGAACTTATTCCTACCACGCAATGCGTAACATTGAAATGTTCCGTATTTGCATATGTATGTGATACAGAAATCTTAACGATAACAGATTTATCGGGATTTGCCATCTTGTTTTTATGAGTGCGTGACTTTGAAGTTGTGCACGTTACGACGGAACATCGGTGTACATAAAGATAGCTGTGTTGTAGAATTGATTTATTTCGCTGTATTCATTATTGCTATTAAATGTTGTGCTAAGCAAGATATTTCTTTTTTCTACATTTATCATCATTAGAAGTGTTTCTTTAATGTTTTTTCACAATACATACTTTTATATACTAAATTATTTCCGCTGTTGCTGTCATACAAAATCAATATATACAAATCTAGTAAAACATTTGTTTCTTGAAGTATTTGTTGGCTTCTTTGAAATCGGTCTCTCAGCTGTCATACCATAATCCTCTGCTTACATTACCCAACTAACATCTATACTGCAGAGACAGATAATTGACTGACAAAAACTACATTTTATTTGAGAGAATTGTTCAAGAATACAGACCTGGATAAACATTATTCAATTTCCGTTAAGCTTAGCCTCAATACAACTGCAGGAAAACACATAATACTATGTTCTTTGTACGTTACTATCCCATAATACGTCTTAAGAGACCCGTTAAAGTAACAGAGCGTTTTATTTCTTTGAACGAACTCTTCAAGAAATACAATAAAATATAAGCGAACTACGTACGGACTACGGTGAGCAAAAGAAATATTTATTCAAGCAAAAACATGCTTTATGGACGTTTTTATAGAGTTTAGCGTATTGAGTCTTCATCAGCAATCATCGCTTTTCTAATTATGACTTGTAATTTAGAAGTTATTTTAGTTTTTCTTACCTTTGAAATATGAAGTAGGTACCTGCTTACTCAATAGGTACTTACAAGCAGTGATAATCTAGAGGTGTGACCGTCGGACTGCAAAGTCATACGTCTCGAGTTCGAACCCAAGGCACGCACCTCTGACTTTTCGGATTCATGTGCGTATTAAATAATTATCACTTGCTTCAAAAACGGTGAAGGAAAACATCATGAGGAAACCGGCATGCCTGAGAGTTATTTATCGACAGCATATTAAGCCAAGTCAGAGGCCCATGGGCGGCTTTAAAACTCTGACACCAGGTTAGTCACTAACCACACGAAGATAAGAAGACTCAATACTATGCATTTTTTAACTTTTTAAACACAAGCAAGAATTTACATCAATTCAACTAATAATTAATAATTCTATGTATTTTGTGCATAAAATAAGGCAAACACGGAGTACGTCGAACGCACCACCTGAAACGATAAGCAATTAATTAAAATAAAATAATTTTCCAATGACCAGAAATAATCAATTTAATTTACGTAGGTTTCGCATTTCACTGAACACCAGTACTTTTGGAACTTAAAGGCTTAATGCGATTATCGATTAATGGGTCTTTTGTATCCACTCGGTATGTTAAAATGGGAACAGTAATCCTACAGTCGAACGTGGATAAACATATACATTTTTTTTTAATAAGCGTTAGGATGCAAAAGTGCTGAGTAGTGTTATGGCATACTAGCTACCTCACTGGACAAGTAATCCCAAGCGCTACTGCGATTGGAGTTCGATTCCCGGGTCAGGCAAAGTGGTATTGGGTTTTTTTATCTGGAATTTCTCAGAAGCAGCTAGAAATCTGGATTTGTGCCCGGTTGACGGCTATAGGCTCGCCTCCTATTATATTGGACTTAAACATAATTGGCGTAATGTGGATGTACTATAGGTACACCTCTGTCTAACCCTTCGGGGAATTCAGGCGTGATGTTACTTATGTCATGCCATAACAATTGTTCCTTATGATTTCGTTGGCATGAAACTTATAAATTCTGACTCATATAATGATACGGAATTGAATTTGGAAAAGTCTTCGTCAAAAGAACATATCTGCTCATTTTTCGTGAACATAGATCAGTTGATTACCGTCGCTGTGTCTCCGCTCCGCTCTGGGCAGCAGTGGTGGCCCTGTGGTAACGGCCCTGACTAATGATTTGTAGGTCGTGCGTTCGAACCCTGACAGGCGCTTTACTTTGTGTTAATTACTTCGTCACCACTGCTCTCAAAACGGTGAAGGAATACATCGAGAGGAAACCGGCATATCCTTGAACCAAAAATTCAAAGACTTGTGACATCTACCAACCCGCACGTGGCTCGCGTGGTGGATAACGGCCTACTCCTCACAGAGAGGAGGCCTGTGTCCCAGCGTTTTGAGAGCAGTAATAATATCGTCGACTGGCAATATCATTTGAGAGGTACTAAAGTAAATCACTTAACATCAAAAGAAGCTTGAAATACGACTCTTACGACCGTTTAATTACAACTTTGATGTTATTTCAAGTTAGACAAACAAATTGCTGTGATACTTCCCGAAGAGGAAATTTTTGTCTGATTTCTTAAACTAGCTTTTAATATCTAAAATTTAAATTAAAATAATTATTGACAAAAAAAAATTGCAATACGCACAAATTACCTAACTTCCTACGCAATAATAGACTTTTTAAAATTCCCTTCGCTAAATTAATATTTCTCTCGTTTCTTGGCTTGGTTGCATTCACAGACAAATCGTGTGAGATTGGTCTGTGACAATGTCTCGATAAATACGAACAATATTTATCAGTAAGCCTTATGTGTAAAGTGGCTACATTAAAATAGAATCGTTTCCTTTTCTACCTCACGCCAGTATTCTCCAAAGGAGTAGGTGGAGGAGTACCCATGAAAGTCGTCCGAATAGGAAGTCGTCCTCGTTCTATTGCCATCAAACAGGGACAAATCGAGACTACAATCCCGCAGACCCCTCTTTCTACAATTCTAAACTTTAATATTTTAAATAGGTAAATTTTTTTGTTTGGTTTTAGGGTTCCGTACCTCAAAAGGAAAACCGGAACCCTTATAGGATCACTCGTGTGTCTGTCTGTCTGTCCGTCTGTCACAGCCAATTTGCTCCGAATCTCAAGGACCGATTAAATTGAAATTTGGTACACATATGTATTTCTGGGACTCAAACACGGACGTGTAACGTAAATAAATGCATTTTGAATATGGGGTCACTTTTGGGGTGCAAATAAAAAAAATAAAAATAAAGTTTTTCGGACTCTACCGTGTGACATATCTAATAAAACGGCTTGTTGTGAGGACCTTAAAAAAATGTTTTTTTATAATTTTTAAATAAATATATTTAAGAAAATTGATGAAAATTGACTATTCGCCCTTATCTCTGAAACTACTGAGCCTACAATTTTGAAAAAAATACAGAGAATGGTTCTTTACTCATAGATTACAGAATAATCTATAAGAAGTCTATGGTCTTAAAATAACAAGGGAAATCTGTCAATATTGTGCATACAAACTTACATTTGCAGTTGGAATGTATGGGAGAACATGTATTTCAATTACAATGTTAAGTTTGTATTTGTGATAAATTCATCTCAACTACGGAACCCTTCATTGTGTGTGGTTCGAAACGCATTTGGCCGGTTTTTAAGAGGTAATTTCTGGAAGTATTGATCCGATTACAAAAATATCACTAATATAAACTTAAACTATGTTTTAGTGTATACTTAGTTGACTTCCACGCAGACGGAACCCTCGAGTTTTATAACTATGAAAATCTAACCAGTATGAAGGTCCCGTAGGTAAGCTCCAGCATCTTGAAGGCCTTCATCACCAAAGGTCGCTGCGCTTGCATGATCGCCAGAAGAACCAGCTGCCTTATGTTCTGGTGGGAGTTGGACCTGGGCCGCGGGGGGCAGGACTGCCAGCCGCAGTAGAATATAGCGTCTGATACTTCAGATGCCTGTGAAATGCACATAATTATTAATAAATTGTATAGAATTAATTCGCATAAAATAATGAAGTTGAAGAAAGTGGTTTAGGTATATTTTGGCATCAAGTAAGTTAATATGGAAACTTTAATACTTACCAAAGGCACGTATTTAAATAAATAAATAAAAATATTTTATAAAACACATAACTCTTTTTTTGCCATTGCAGCAGTCGGGTAAAAACAGATATCTTTCAGTTGTTAGAACTCATGAGTATCTTGAATCAATATGGTGGGTCAAACACTGAGGTGGGAAAAAATCCGAACTCAGTGTAGATTAACATAGACCACTCTAAGCTTCATCGTTTCGCAAATAATTAAAAGCAAAACTTTTAATTCCAATCGATTTATCGGTTCTCTATTAAATCGCATGCCATACCTTAAAGATTTTACATCAGTAATATAAACTTTTCGCTGCCTAAAATCATACCTAGATATTTTTATCCAGTGGGGTGTTCACAAACATAGGTCTAAGAAAAATTGTAACATCATTCTTTACTTGGTAAATATACATAACAAGGGAGTAGGTACACAAGCTGTGATTTATGTTGATGGTCCGTATCTGACCTTATGTCGTAACTTATTTTTATATCCGACTCCACAATTTCTGTGGATGTTAGCGGATGTCACATTTGGCCGTAATGCTCGTGACATATTTTTGTTTCCAAATTTGTACTGTGTCAACCGGATACTTGAGTGTGGATTATCTTGATATAACACTTCGGCGACTGAAACTAATGATTACTGAACCATTTATTACGAATCATTTCGGCATTGCTTATTTCTTAGAACATTTTATAAGGCCTTTTTAGTATGTATTATATAAAATGCATTTATCACTATGCAAGTTTAGATTTTTCGCCAAAACATCGCTGGCACAATACTACCTCTTCGCCTATTCACAGTTTCTCCTCATATTTCATTATTTTTGCCTGAACAACAATAACAATTCAATATTGTGTGACCTTTACAAGGAATTCAGAAACCATGGACGGATTACCGAGACACAGTGACGCAGAACACAATAGCAAGTCGATACATAAACTGAACCCCTCAGGAACAAGGTCACATGACACTGTTTACAGCTCCGTTTTCCCCATAGGGAAATAGTATTCGTGTCAAACACATCTCGAAAATATGATAAAGTCATACCTGATACGTTATTTCCCCCGCGTTGCATAAAAAAAGGCCCAGAAGAAAGAATAGAGCCACTACAAAGAATATCAACTTCAAACTTGCGATGAACGTCAGTTGATCTGAAAGCTGGAAAATTTATTAAAATGTTGCGTAACTATCGGCAGAAAATTTTAAAATAACCGACATTTTCTGTCTCAATCTTTGAATCGTTGCATTTCGGTAAAATCAATTATGCCAGACAGAAGAAAACAATTATACTGTTATATTTCTAAACATTTTGATACAAGGTTTAAAAGAATAAATAAACTAAAGAATTACACAAATCCACAAACATAATAAAATTGCTACTATTCTTTACAAATCTTATCACACAAAAAGAGAGTGTTTCAGAAACAGTAACACGATGAATGCGTAATCAAGACAAATAATACGCAGTTTTGCAAGATTCCGAGCCGTCAAAGGTACTGGGGTACAACAATGCGATTACTTACGGCAATTTGAAGCAGGAGAGAGACGGCCGACCCCGAGCTTTGACAAACTTGTAGCGCCATCACCGTTCCAAACGCTTTGTGGATGTCGCCCGATAACCTGATGAGATAAAAAGAATTATGCTCCGTTTGACATTGGATTGACCTTGATGAGTGTCTGCCTTCTGAAACTAGTTTCTTCGAAATTAAAACATTTCTTTACAAAGGAGCCTGAATTTAAACTTATTTGCTCTTTCTTTATCTTAATTAATACTTTGACATTCTAGCAAGCACCCTTGTCATTTTGCCATCACAATTCATCAATTAAGTGCCAAATGTAATGACGATGTTTCTCGGAATTTTTTATGCCAACTATGTACCTATAAAGCTCCCCTTTCCACTACAATGTTAGCTTGCTTTTGTCTATTTTTATCTCAGGTTAGGTTCGATCCGTGTTTTTTTGATCAAGAAAAAGATGTTCTTAAAATGTCTACCTTTTTTTGGGTAGGAAATTATCAAATAGCTTCTCCCGCTCTAGGCGGAGCGGGAGGGCGTGTCAGACTTTAGCTGACTAAAATCCACTCGTGTTCCTTCAGTTGCCCTGTTGCCGGGGGCCACGATCTCCCTTTCCGTTTTCTTCACACCACCGGCAGGCATCGGCCCTAACGGACCCGTCAATTCTGCTGACATCTCTTTGAGACGCGCGTGGAACACAACGCGCTTTCGAACCGGGCCTAGTCCTTATCGGACGGTGAGCTACCCATTGCTCAACGTCCGCAAGCTCGCGCCTACGATGGCCGGAAATCGGTCTGCGATTCCCGACGCCCAGGGCGTCTCCTCCTGCGGCTTTGAGGGGCATGAGAGCGCGAAATTTGCCTCTCACTCACGCGTTTCACCTCCTCCTTCGCGAGCATTACCACTTCGCAGAAAGAGGTGACGGCCTGAACGGAGCGAGAGGAAATGGGAATTTCCTCTCGCTCCGTTCCGTGGCCTGAACCAGGGCCGGACGTGAGAGATCACCGCCGCCGATCGCCTCTACGAAGACACGGCGATGCTCCGCCCAAGCCAGGCAGACCTCCACCGTATGCTCCACCGTGTCCTCCGGGCGATCCACACAATGGTGACACCCGGGAGTTTCCTCTCGCCTTATCCTGAACAGGTACCTCCTGAAACAGCCGTATCTGGTGAGGACCTGCGTCAAGCGGAAGGTGAGGACGCCGTGGCGCTTCTCTAACCACTGGGTTGCGACAATCGCACTTTCCATGACGCCATGAGATCCAGCCGGAGCTCTGTCCGTTGTGCCGTGATTTCTCGCGGCAGCGGAGTTAAGCCCCGGCGTTTTGCCTCCTCGCGCCACTCCCAGATGTGCGCGAGGACCTTTGCCTCCAGATCCCATGGCGGTAATTCGTCAAGGAGGCTCGCCGCCTCGCAGGAGACCGTGCGGTATCCTCGGGCCAGCCAGATGGCCATGACCCTCTGGGACGCGTTCAGCCGGCGGGCTGGCCGCAGCCTTAATGAACGCACCCACACCGGTGCCCCGTAAAGGGCCATGGACCACACGACCCCCGCGTAGAGCCTCCGGACCGCGTAGAAACTCCTCCTGAGTTTGGACCCCCTAGATTGGGCAGGAGCCGCTTCAACGCAGCCCCGGCCCGTTCCAGTCTGAGAGCGCTGTCGAGGACGAGTCCCAGATACTTTATCGTCGACTCGACGCCGATGTGAACCCCTCCCGCCATTATCTGGGAACCCGACAGTCAAGGAAAAGATGTTCTTAAAATGTCTACCTGATAAGAGTATTGTGCATTTTTATTCCTTCCACAAGTCCGTTAGCCAGTTTTTCCGTTGCCCTCTCATATTCTCCTCTGTCATTCAACGCAAAGAATTCTTCTCTCAACTTCTCGAAGTATTGTTTGAGGGTCATAAATTTATACTTGTACATGATTAGATAGATCATAGTGAAGGTGTCGGCTGATAATATCATACTGATCATCATAATGTACAGGACTACTGTGGTGAATACTCGGACAAAGATTGCTAGCATTGAATCGTCTTCAAACGTAGGGAAATACGTTACCACTGTTACGAAATGAGATCCTGAAAAATAAATGTTTATTTAGTAGCACAATCTGACGATTAACCAACGCGGATTACAAGTTTAAAATGTTTTTTAATTGATTCTCAAAGTTCAATTTCATTTCCTTGTTACATTATGAAATAGAATTTGGGAAAAAAAACGAATACAACAATATAATGTGCGGATGCGACCTACTAGCTTTTCAAATTTAGTATTACGTAACGCGTTTTGTACTTTGATAAAAGGAAATTAACTTACCTGTAAACATCTTCCTTAATCCTTCAAAAACAAAGCAAAAGCACGAGCCATAAACGATCGAAACATAAGCGATAACATTTATTTTCATGATCTTATATTTCTCTGCCATCAAAGCGCTTTCTTCGTAACTCTCACAAACTGACACCATTTTATGATTCAGGCTTTTTATCAACGATTTGTTGGAAATAACCGATATTATTTTGATCATAACTATTGTGTGACTGACGGCGAAGCTTACGGAGTCACGTTTTTCGTCCTCGGGATAGTCACCCATCGTGGCAGCCATAATTTCGAATATCGTCATGCAACCGTATATGAACAACAGCAGGGCAGTGTATGCTCTATAAAGCAGGGTTCGATCGTCCCCTATTTCACTTTCCTTGTACCAAAAATTTCCGGAGCCGACTAAGAAAATTCTTTCGCAATATGTTTTCAAGATGAAATGGTTTTTCATTTTGTTATTTTTCGTTCACGGTTTTGAGTGGTTAGCTCTAATGGGCTGGAAGACTGCAAAACGTACAACTTTAATGATAAATGATGTCATGGATAAGATTTGTGTTTAAGCTAAGCATTTATAGTACACCTAAATAATAGCAACAAACTAAATGTAAAATCATGTTCTTTAAAAATGTAGTACGTATTTGATAAATACAGTAGCAATACGGTATCGTTCTATGACGCATCAATATGCACATTAATATTATTTACATCACAGTCCTTTTAAAATTATAAAGTGATTGATCGTTTATATTTATAATTGTTTTTTTTTTTCAAATTACATAAAATGTTAGTAGATCATTTTTATGACGTACCGTTAATTCAATACTAGTACCAATTAATTGTAAATAAATTTATATATTTATTATAAATTGGTTTCGTTTATTAAAATATTACGTAAAAGCACACATTGCCGCGAACGAGTTTTATCAAACAATGACTGAATAGTATTAAATTATCGTCGATAGCAGTTAGTGTGAAAAGAGAAAGTTTTTAATAAGCTAATTTACCCCTCTTTAATAGGATCACAAAGACAAAAGAAAAAAAGATCGCTTGCGGCAATATCAAGGTATTATAAAAGCAATTTCTGTTCTATTTTTTCAAAGCAAAAATAATTTGATAAGGAATCTATTTTGTAGGTATGGGATTTATGTGTGTGTGGCTTTTACAAAATTCCAAGAAAAAACAATTACCCAAAACACGAGTGAAAGCGATTGGCGAATATTTTGTGAATTGGCTTTATGCATGATAAGAATATACCTAAACGGAATGTAGACTTCCTCGAGCTACTTTGTGAGTCTACTTTGAGATAAAATTATAGGGCACAATACCTTTCCTTCCTGAGTTTCCGACTTCTGCATTTTCCTTACATAGAAAAATCCAATTGAGAATTCCACCGAACCGGGAAGACGGAATTTGCTTGCCCATTTTCGGATGTTCTATCCCATTTTCCGGAACTCGTCAACCACGGCCATTGTAGGGAATCAGGCATATTTGTATTGGGTGACAGTCTTTCCCAAAGTAGACATATTCTTTTATAGACTGTGTAGTCATCACACACACCACTCACTGGGAATATGGGAATATTTGGAATTACTCAGTAGCAGCCCAGAGTGTGTATTTGTGTCCGGTTGATGGCAATAGGCTCGCTCCCTATTACAAGGGACTTAAACATAAGTGGCGTAATGTGGGTGTACTATAGGTACACCTCACAAACTTAATAGCGTAACATACATTACTTTGTTAATAAAATACACGTGTTTAAATAACTCGTGGTCATTTACCAACTTATAAGTTAGTTAAATGACCAACTTGAAATATTTGCCGCTTCTACGTGAGAATGCTTCGTTAATCCTTAGTACCATAGTTAAGTAAGTGTAAGTGATTACTTAAGAACTTTTTATAATAGTTCATAATAACACCAAGTTTTGAAACTTCAAGGGGCTATAATAAATGCTTTAATAGATGGCGCGCGGAAAAACACACTAGTTTAACAAATATCGCTATTGTAAAGTTAAATTAGTTTCACCTTAACAATGGAAAAAGTTTAATATTACTAATGTTATCCAAAGAAAGGCGAGATTAATTGTTATAATGTCTGAAGGTTAAACTGAACAAAAACAGGCTCTTATGTATTGTGATTGGATAGTGGATAATAAAGAATAGCTTATCCCAATTCCTTTGTTTTAGATGGTAAAAACCAGCATTTATCAATGCTATAAGTTATCAAAAGCAAGCTAGCAAGCTAGCAAGCTTGCTAGCTTGATTGCATCCACTGTTTTACAGCTGACTGTCGATTTGTCACTTACATCAAAACAACAAAGATAAACACGTGAATACCTTTGTCAGTTCCGGCTAAACGTTATTCTCAGATTTTGTATTATGCTCGATAATAATGGCCTCAGTATATATTTCAGTACAAAATGCAACAGTACTGTTTTGAGTGTCAGATACATAAGTCAAAAACTCAAACTCAAAGCATTAATTTCAATTAAACCATTTACAATTTACAGGCACTTTTGAATTGTCAAAGGGTCGGTCAGTCTAACTAACCGTGAAAGTTGAAGTTAGTTGCCCATTCCAAAACGTAGATCTCTATGGAGAAGAACGGGCAAGAAACTCCAAGGACACTCTTTTAAAAATAGATATTAAAAAATCCTGGGTATATTATTCTTGTTGCTTCTATATGTGAGAACAAAAATTAATCTATCAAAAGGAATTGAAAATATAAGATTGAAAATAAGCCCTGGCAGATAAGAAATGACCAGCTTCAATTGACGGCGCCCGTTCACGAACATGACGAGTGGATCAACACCATCCAGCTCAACCATTTTTTAGCGAACCGAATGATCCAACATATAATGCTTAGAACCAATCGACAAACTATTTACCAACATTAAATTCAGCCGCTTTGTTGTACACAGTCAGTGAAAAACAAAGGTTCATAATAAAGACAATCATAAAATCTCAAGTTGAAATAGCATTTGCCAAAATTTGTCTTATTTCGCAGATTCCGTCGTCCGCTGGCTCCAAGCCAGACTCACAGGGACTTACGAAGATAACTATGTTCCCTCTTACACTATACTTCATCTTAAACTGCCTCTCATGACTTCATGTTCAACCCATCCATCAAATGAAATGAGTTTAATTCTCAAAAACAATAAAGACTTCATCAAGTTGGGAGTTTGTTTAAACAACTGTCATGATTTTAGCTTTATTTGTTGGAAATCTAAAATAGATGGAGAATGGATGGAGGTCACTGTCAAGACAGGCTATCTATAGTCATCATTTACAAAACAAACGTCCCTGTCACTTTATTTTGCCATCTCCTATAGAATTTATATCTACAAAAAGGTTTTCTTGCAAATAAATCATTTTTATTCTTATGCCAGACTCTTGCCGTTGTAGTCATTCATTTTCTCTCCAATGCACTTTTGCTCCTCTCTTATCTGCCGTATCCTTAAATTGTTCTACATGATTCATCTTCGATCTGTCTCGCATTTTCTGTAAACGCAATGTTTTACCCATGATAAAACCCACCATTGACAATAAGGAAGTGTTCGAAATAAAATGTGGACGATATACCAGTTCGAACCAGTTACAATGTACGCAATGCACGGCAAACTGCACAGACCACTTCCAGGCTTCGATGTTGTATCAGTTATTTATTGCCTACCACTTTATTGCCCCACTGCGGATTTGGGAAATGGACACCCTCTGTGGCGGCGGTTTCTATCCAATCGGCCTTATATTTGGTTTGCAAAATACATTTGTAATATTCAATTACATGTTTGGGTCGTTTGATATATGAACGCTCTGACTTGATCGTATTTCCTGTATAAGTTGTATTATATTGTATGTTAAGGTACACTTCTTAATGTATCCGAACAGGCACTAGAGTTAAATATTTAGCTGGTATCAAAAATAAGTTCATAATGTTTACATATCTAAGTATTGCAAAAAAAAAAACAAGTACAGTCGTCTATACAACCTGCCTTGTCTTTTTCCAACTAGCTATATTGGAGTCGGCTTCCAGTGCAACCGGATGCAACTGAATACCAGTATTTTACAAGAAGCGACTGCCTATCTGACCTCCACAGCCCAGTTACTGGGTAACGCGATACCACCTGGCAAGACTGGTTGTCAGAAGTTTGGAGTTCTGAACTACCCGTAACGACATCCAAATATATATATTTTTTAATTTATTAATTAAAATATCTACGAATGACAATGGGGATCAACGGTTTCAAGTGCTTTCCGAGTCACGGAGGGGGTATCGATATGTAATGGATAGTCACTCATCTACAAACCGACCGCGACAAGCGTAGCTTAATCTTCGATCGACTTGTGCGGCTGTTATCAGTTAGCCACATTATCTATATTCCAGGAAAATCATACAAAGGCAACTTTCTTTATCAGCCGAATAAGTAAAATTATAAATCTACTTACCTACATCACAGAAAATAATCAGGGATAATGCGACATTGAAAAAAATACATGCATTCTCAAAAGGAGAGACGAGTCTTTCAAAAGAACTGACTTTTTCTCAAGGATTCTGCGTATCATCTTACATAAAAAACTATTCGCTTTAATTCTTTGATGCATCTAAAACACTTTTTTTCTACTCTAAGAATTGCGGCAAATCCGATTAAAAATTTTGTGCCGAGACCATGTGCCGATACAAATGTGCCTCAATGCGGCCGGCTTAACACAGTGTGGGTAGTTGTTCCTTTAAATTCTAAACAAACAAATTAAAACTCGATTCACTGCCAGCAGTACAAAACAATTTTAATTACAAAACCCAGCAACAATTCATCAATACCATTTTCAATACAAAGCAAACGTTGCGGTTTATTATAGAATCCACACATAGATCATAATACCGTAGAAAACTCTTGAAAACTCTTGGTATTCGCAAGTGTGAAAACGAACACTTCTAAAGAATTTTTGATGAAGTAAGTAATTAATCTTGCTTTGTTGCCGACGTTGAGAAGAGCTGCTTACTAAGTGCAGAAATGTTTCGCCACTGCAAACTTTACAATTTCGAGAGATGTCGTATTTTATTTGTTGAGTTACAATTTATTTTTAATGTGTTTCGTATTGTTTTGATAATTATAGATTCTTGGTATTGATTCTAATGTTATCAGATAGTACTGTCTGTGCCTGTTGCAGGGCAATGACATATTTTTGGAAGGGGCGAACATTGATCATGATGGTCAGTGCGAGTTGCCAATTTCAGACGGGTTCTTCGCGATTTATTTTTCTGAACTACCTATCAGTCCAAAATCAGTTCTCAAATTACTTTTGAAAATAGGTCTTTATGAATACATACAGGACTTTGACCAGCTGTGGGACAATATGGACATATTTTGTATCCGATTAAATAGTGTAGGTAAAGCAGAGCACGCTCATATTATCTGCGTAGTTTTGATCCTATTTCTTTGCTATTTCGTACATACAAAAAAAATTGCTTCAATAGTTTTTAATTAGCAATATAATATTTATGAGTGGAGGCTCCAATATTTATAATAACTATAGTTCCAACTTTATTAAAAGCAAAATTCAAATCGAGTAACAAAATTAAATAGAAAACTAATATCAGACTAAATTAAATCTTAGTTCAATATTAGTAGCTACCTACATAGTTTTAGGAGCTGCACTAATTTAATAAAATACTTCATCAATATTGTTATTCAAATGCTGGTTTAGTGTATTGTTTTTTTTTTTCTTCTTTTTAGTATCAGATCGCACGATATCAGACTGGTTGCATTCAAATGGTTTGCATGCAAATAGTTTTGAATATCATTTCCAATACACGATATGTTTGACTATTTTAAAAACGAACAAGTGAACCGCGAATGAAAGATTCCACGTATTGCGAGATTACCTAATTACCTATACAACGTTTATTTCTGATATAGGGAAAAGCTTAAACACATGAGATTTTAATTAAAAGAGTCGAAAAAGTTACCGGTAGAAAAGCTGTTGCCCATGACTTCATGCGTGTATGTTGTATTGCATCATTTTTAGGGTTCTGTAATCAAGATTGGTAGCCTGGGACCTAGAAAAGAACCTAAGGGTTGCATAGTTGGGATGAATTTATCGCACGCACAAATATAACATTGTAGTTGAAAAACATGTTAGCTCGTGGCTAAGCAATAACAGTAACAATAATTCGATCCATCAGATTAAGCAACGCTGGCCGGGATTGGGCTGTGGATGCGTGACCATCTTAACATACCGAGGCTCCTCCGTGCCTCGGAAAGCACTTTAAGCCGTTGGTCCCGGCTGTCATTCGTGGATCTTTGGCAGTCGTTACGGCCGTCAGAAGCCCGAAAGTCTGACAACCAGTCTTACCAATGGGTATTGTATTACCTAGTTACTGGGTTATGGAGATCAGATAGACAGTCGCTCCATGTAAAATACGGTATTCAGCTGCATTCGTTTAGACTGGAAGCCGACCCCAACATAGTTGGGAAAAGGTTAGGCAGGTATCGATACTCATCAGCTCTACAGCATTCTGTTCAATCCTACAACCCCCTCTCAAATTAAAGAACGTTTCAAGTTCCTTCATGACAACATAATAAATATCTGAGGTCATCGGAAAATTTGAGACTAGAGATGCCGATGCATTCCACCGGCTTTTATGACAAATCTTTTACAGTTCAAGCAGTACGGTTATGGAATGCCTTGCCCGTGTCGATAAGGCGTGCTCAATTTTTGTCTACTTTTAAAATTCTGTTGAATAAACACTTCCTCTCTCCTTAAACATCATCATTACATATAGGTAGTTCCTTGCTCTTGTTGTTTCATGTTTATAATTTTATGTATATATATATAGATAAGTATATGCTTCATGTATATATGTATCAGTTGTATATGTAAATGGTACACCACTGACTACCTGCAGTATTGTCTCTCCTTTTCCACATAAATCCACCCAAAGGTTGTCTGTAAAAGATCGCTTTTAGCGGCGGTAAGACCGCCCATTGTGTCACCCAATGTAAAATTTCTAAATTTATGTCTGTAATTTTTATGGTGTACATAATAAAGAATATTCAATCTATCTATCATGGTACTATCTACAGAGAGAATGAACGTTTTATATCATGGTGTTGTTTTGTTAGTGTACGATGATACAGTCGGTCGACGCTGTCCATCCCCTACCGCCTATTAGTCATCTCTCAACACACTCCACGTGGAGGGGTCAAGTCCTACGGGTGCCATTTGTGACCCGGAACTACAAGAGTTTTGTCCTCATAAAACATATTTTAATTTATGCAAACAAAAAGTTTTTAAATCAAATCAAAGCAAACACGGGTAGGTTTCAAATTAAATAAATATCAAAAATAAAGGAAATTATTACAATCTAAAAAAACCTGTGTTAACAAGAATAGCCATCAGCGTTCTCTTTGTGTGTACATTTGAAATAATATTAAAATATCAAAAAAATGTTTTGATATCATTTTCAATGTTTGTTTCATTTGTTTGATGTTTTGAACACATATAAACTGATTTATGACGATACATAGATGTAATATGTATGTATATGCCTGGTACAGTGCATAACACATGGTACATAAATCAGATTACAGCCGAATCCTCGCGCGCACTGGTATCACATAATCCCGTTTGGTTAGCAGCTGCCAAATTTGCAAGCAAACTATTCTGATCGATGTCACCACAATCTGCCACGCTGATGTATGAGACGACCTATATCGATCGCACAAATGAGCGTATGAACTATTCGATTCGGGCTACCTTTCGGTTTGAAACGGCGGCTGTATCTATCTGCGCTGAAAGGGTGAAATAGATGGATCCGTTTTGTAATATACGTGTGGATGTAGGTAGATTTGCGCCTACATATCCTGTTCCTAAATGTCAATGTCAATGGGCGACCGCTGAGAGATCTTTCAGTAAATTGAATCTTTGCTGATTAAAATGTATTTATTTCTACAAACTGAAAGAAAATATGATATTTAGTACCTAAATAATAATTTTATTAAAGTTATAATATTTTATGCTATAATTTGTAAATGTTAAATTAATAACTAATTGGGATGGTTGGAAGGTTCTTTGGGCTCAAATCGTGAGTTGAGTGGAATTTTAGCAATCAGGTTTCATTATTTAAGATTTTTCAAGAGTTTTCTCCGGCGTTCTTTCTAAAAGTTGACAACGTCGCAAATAGCTGTTCTACCTTCAGAATCCTGTGACATTTTGTTAAGAGCAATACTTTAATTTAGTGATAAAAAATTAAACAGCTGTTTACACAGCAGTTTTAAAATATGAGTGCTGTTTTTTGTAAATTAGTATTCATGCGTCAGAACCAGAAACAGTGTCCCGGTTACCTAATATTTAATGAAACAAGTAGTTAATATTTAATGAAGAGAAAAGTCGCAGATTTCACAGTAACACTGAAGTGACCAGTTATTGTCAAAACTTTGCCTGCCGCACTAAATTCAACCCAGCAATGTAAAAGTTTCGGGTGAAGTTATCAAACTCCAAATTTTACAATTAACGGAGCATGTTCGCGGCGTAAACTTCCATATTTTAGCATAGGTGAGCGCCAGTTTCTAATATGCTGCAAAATATATAGAGCCACTGTTTCCAACAGAGACTCTAGTGAAGGCTCCGAAGTCAGCGAAGTTTGCTATGATGTAGCAGATTGTTTACCCATATTGTGAGCTTGTTAACTGCATTTAATTTTAACAATGGAAGGGTTAAATAGGTCACTAACACAATACTATCGTGCATGGACTAATTTATTGATGTAATCTCTAACTTTATGTTATTTTGTTGTAGTACCGAGAAAAACTTGCAGCTTTTTCAACCAAGGTAAGCAATTACGTATTAATGACGTGTTCTTCTTTTACAGGCTTCGATCCTGGCGGTGGTTTTTGTTTGAGTTCTATCTCGGCTCTCGCTTCATTAGAAGCCCCACTTCCACTGGTAAACTTGCAATGGGACCCGCGGGTGCGATCAACTATACTTATACTTGTGTTAATACCTGCGCTCAGACCTATGTCAAGCTTCGCTGGAGACGAATTTCACTAAAATTAACTGGTCGAAGAGCTTTCTAACACTCATTACCGATTCTCAACGGAATCGAAACGACTTTGAGTATATTTTTATAAATAAAATGAATAACCTTTCGTCTTCAAAGGTATCATGATAAGTATGGTCGTTCGAAAAACGTTTGCTAAAAATGCCAATCATTTCCTTGTTAATGAAAAGGAAACCATTATTCTTCGCCCAAAAAAAGGTATTATTAACTTATTAAAATATTCAAGTATTCGAAATGCTATTGAAGCGTAAATCTCGCAGTCGATCGTAAAACTGTTCCCCAGAGTAACGAAAGTAACTCTGTTTCATTGGATTCGAGTCCTACCATTGTCCTCATACGCACTCTGAGAAAAAGACCAATTTCTGAGATTTCCGAAGGGCTTAGCTTCATTTCCTTTTATATCTCCCCAGATACTAAATTCGTTCAGCCAATAATAAAAAATCGTCGGGGACACTTGGAATGGACTTGACGTAAAATTTACTCTCTATCCTACGACAGATTGGACATTATAACGCACTTACGTCCTTCGTATACGACGTTGAGCCGACTTGATTGGTTTAGGCTTTGCTACAACTATTATAGATTACTTAGAAGCATACAAAGGCACAAAGTAATTGATCGACATCAGCATGATAATGAGATTACAAGTTCGTTGAATTGTTAATAAGTATAATTATGAAAGGAATATTCTGGAATGCTTGAGGTATTTTTAAGATATATAAAAATATAATATGAAAGAACTTAATTACAGTGTTGTTGAACAAATGAAAGAACAACAGAAGGTTTGAGCAGCACATTTTACCGACTACGTTGGAGTCAATTAAGAGTTGTCTGCGAGGGAATTGTAAACTGTAATTATTATCTAAGTATTTATTATTATTTTTATGTAAATCGTATACAAAGTCAAAGCCAAATAATTTATTTAAATTAGGCACATAAAAGGCACTTTGAAACGTCAAAATTAACATAAAATAAAATTGATTCTAGTCGCCCCTTCCAAAAGGTAGTTTTCGTATAGAGAAGAATGGGCAAGAAACTCCACCATTACTCTTTTAAAATGTTTTACAATATTTAACATACATGAAATATATATATGTGAAGACGATGCACCTAGAATAATATTACTAAACCAAAATAGTTAAAAATAATTAAAAATGAAGCAATGACAGAAAAATGAATTATGTGATGGATACATGGTGCTCACATATTTACAAGCATTGTAAAAGGATCTATACGATATTCCATTTTTTTTACAAATAATACTAATAAGTCAATGTGTGAGTTCAAGTAATCACAGAATGTAAAATCAATGTTATAATAATAATAAATTATACAATTAAATTAGCAACCTGTTTGATTTTGTCTAGACTCTAAATTGTCCTATGGAGCTAGACCAGCATGTTTCCAAGCATTCTTATCTTGGATATAATCCTCTAATTTGTAATATGCTTGTTTACAAACAGTTTTTTTAATACTGAAATGTAAACGCAATTGTTACTTAAATATACTATAGTTATTTTAATTTAAGCCGGTTTATGTACGCGTACTGCAAGATATTTGATACAAGCATAACAGAATGCGTTTTCTTTCCTGAAGTCCTCGTGTTTCCCAAAACTTCGTTTGAATTATTTGATGGTTCTGCGGTCCATAAAGGGGAAAAAGTGTGAACGCAGCAATATGTGGGCACAAATGTTGACCCATGTCTTAACCCGGACGTCAAACGATGACTTTCGAGATAAAGAAACTGTATTTTACATCAGGGAATTGCTGACGTACAGCGGAAATGCATAAAGTGACATGAACCTATACGCAATTTAAATTTTGACGATCTGTGGTGTTTTAATTAGCATAGCTGCGGCCATGTGGTCATATAACAACCTGTCCATTTATAAATGTCAGAATTTACTGTCCTTATAAAATGTTGAAATCATTATTTTTAACACCTAATTAATATTACTAGAAAGTAAAACTCAATCAATTTTCTTTAACTTATATATACTTACTTACATGTAAGTCTAATGGTAACGATCCATCTGCAACAACAAGAACTAAAGTATAAATAGCCTATAATGTTCCCACTGCTGGGACCCAAGCGTCCTCTTTGCGAGAGGGATCACCAGTGAGGAGTAATCCACCACGTCTATCGTTGATCTACATAAAAATCAAATTAGATAAATACTCAAAACTCGGACAACGATTTCACTTATCAACGAAACTTGTTGAACAGGTTCCATTGATCGCAGCTCTTAGTTGAGGCGAGTTGTAAGCCAGCGTATTAAGCGTATGTATCTAGATAATAGCAAAAACTGTCATACCCACATCAAAGTGTACAACTTATGTTGTTAAAATAAGGCGTCAGGTAACGGTCCACTGAACAAGGCACAAACATTTTTATTGTGCTAACGACTGGTGACATCGTAAAAAACTAAAGCTCTAATAAAGTAAAGAAAATCCAATAATAATAAACAGGGGTAGCTCTCCAAACACGTTAGAGAAGTCAGAAAAGTAGGGTGTTCATGTATTCGAAACAGAATTGAAGTTATTGAAGCAATAAGGATTGCGTCTTGTGAATCGTGACAACGGTGTCCGGGACAGACGCGGTCGGAACTTCCCGGGCAAAGTTGAAGGCAGACTCCACATATTTCACGGCCACATTACAAAACTTTTATAGAGCTTCGGAGTTTCGATTTATAAAAGATTTAAAGGTCTATCTCTTGGGCGCAATAACTAGCTACAAGTCTTGGATTTCTATTATTTCAATGTTTTATGATTCAATCAGTTTATTGGAAAGTTTCTGAAAAAATGTTAATGCTGATAATAAGCTTATTCTAGTAGAGTAGAGTACTTTGTTCTAGAAACTCAAGTCTGATACGTCGCTACTAGCCCAACATCTATATCTATAATATATGTATATATCCTTACATTATTATAGAACAAAGTCCCCCGTCGCGTGTCTGTCTGTCTGAACGCGATAAACTCAAAAACTACCGAACGGATTTCCAAACGGTTTTCACCAATGGACGGAGTGATTCATGCGAAAGGTTTTAGTGTATAATTAATTAAAGTTTTGCGTAAATTGGCTGAAATTCGACGATTATTGTTGAAGGTATCGGAAAAAATCATGCCAACTGGGAACTTTATTGGCGTGCGCCGCGGAAATCGTAAAAGTTACATAAAATTTATGTTCTACAGTATTGTTCATCTTAAAAAGTTCAACAAAAAAATCTGCGATGGTATGTCTATTTTCTATGGATGACCCACAATAACCATTTTTATCTTTCAGAATTTGATAAAAATTTCATTGTTATTTCCGAAGCTATTTTGACCGGTATTATATTAATCCTTATCCAATAAACTATGTTACTAAAATTGAGCATTTAATTTAGATTAAATCACTTGTTTTGACATCATTTCATTTAAATGAATGGTTTAAAAGATATCACAGATTCAAAATTACCCGTAAAAAAAAAAATTATAGTTGACGACAACGCGGGCGCAGCGGTAGGAGTCAAATGACCTTTTCCTCGGCTATTAGGTATGTAATCCCGGTATCGGTAGTGCGTTCCCGTGGGATATTTTCCGACATCCACGCGGGCGAAGCCGCGGGCAAAAGCTAGTATTTTATAATTTAAAGACACTTTTCATGTCTGTCTGTGTGACCGCGTTTTTTTAAACTACGGTACGTGTTCAAAATGTTGATGAGATTTTCAACATCATTTAGAAAATTTATTCCGGAAGGTTTATGTGTGTATAATACGTTGATATTAAACTTGCATATAATAAATAAAACTCTATAGAGGCTGGCATACATCGACGCGAAAACTGTTACTATGATTCTATACATTTTGACAACGTAGGTATTGCACTTTTCTATGAAACAGCAGATTTTTTTTTTATAACCGACGAAAAATTTTGTTTGTTTGGGTGTTTGGTTCATGATCATGTACTGAATCCATGGTAAAAGTTTTCGCGTCGATGTCCCAGCCACCCTGTGTTTTGTGAAGTCATCAAACAAAACCATGCAAAGCAAGGGTCAATAGCTAGTTGAAGAATAAGTAAATATAACTTTAATAACACTATAATTAAGTTCATCTAACCTTATATTATAAAGATAAAAGTTTTTTTTTTTATGTTTGTTTTTTTGTATGTTTGTTTGTTACGCTATGACGCTAAAACGGCTAAACGGATTTGGATGAAATATGGCAAACTCCAAGATAAAGATCAAGACAAAATTAGGCACAACACGTTTTCTTATAAATAAAAATTACATTTTGGTGACAGTCATTAATAAAAAATTTGGTTCTTCGTTATATTTGAGGCTATGTCTCTAATTAGGCCCTGACGCCCCACGCCGGTCATTGCACCTTTAAGACGGAGGTGCCCTACAATGTGAGTACCTACGAGTACGTCTGCCTAAACACCCCCTCATCGTAACAACACACTTGTGAATACACTGCATACGCAAAATATTCATATAGTATTTATATAGTAGATATTGTTAATTTTAATGTTTAAACTGAAGTAAATCATACTTAATTAATAAAATACAGACTATTCAAACTTCCAATAATAGCCTGTGTTACTGCAAGGAAAACATATTATTAGTACTATGAAGGAACCAGTACTGACAATGACGTTTGCGCCCTATAGGTATCATCGGTGTTCAATATTGAATAGAAAGAACCCATTTGAGGTTAAAAAGGTTACTTCGGCAAGTAAGTACATACCATGTTCTAATCCATCAGCCTTGTACAGTTGTACCCAAAAAGCGTGTCCTGAAACCTCTAGAATAACATAAAATGAATGACACAGTAGTCCATTGTACTTTTATTCCGATTCTCATTTCAAACAGCCATCAAAGACGAACAACAAACGAACAACTTAATTCACTTAAAACATTTAACATACAATGTAACCCAACTTTAAAAACTGAGAGTATTCAGAGTTATTAAATTACGTCTTAAAGCAGACATAGTCCAAAATGATCGTTGAGACGAAGTTTATATAGCACAAGGCAGACGCTGAGGCTTTTAGCAGGGAAAGTTTTAACTGCACAGCGTTTACTCAAAATGCAAATTACAGGCTCCATATATGCGAGGTGGGGTTAGACAGCCCACAGGATGTGATACACGGGACCCCAATATTAAACCACACGATAGCGCCATAAATTTTCAACCTGCCGTGTATACGTTGTAATTTTCACGTACGTTGATGTTTACACGTTTTTAAGTGTTCAGCTGTTTTTGTTCGACTTATCAACTCTGTTAGTAGAGTGTAAGTCGTAAATATTGAGGGTCATCTCGTGTTGTGGGTTCGTATTTTTCAGATAAAGTCTGCAATTGAGCTGGGTTTAGCAGATAATTAAATTACATTTTCAGTTGGGCATTTCAATGTTTTTTTATTTTTGAGAGGAAAAGATAAAAGGTATTTTACAAACTGCAGCAATAACAACTGCAACTTATGCATTCAGCCCTGCATGATCGTGGTCCCTAATCTTGTTTGTTTACACTAAACATACACTTTTTTCTTCATTGAAAATCCTCATGGATGAACCCCGTCTAGGGAGAACAAAATGATGTCGAACTCTACAAATGAAAACCTTACTGTTCAGAACCACGCTTACATGTGAGGATATACCCGCAAAGTCAAGGCAACAACACTATGCTTAAACAGAAAAAAAAAGCTACCTAATTAAAAACAAAATAAACCGCACTACTTGCCACTACTAACCGCTATTTATATCACTGTAAATTATTTTTAGGACTTCCAAGTTACGTACGACAGAGTCTTTACAACGACAAGTTGTGGTATTGTTAAACTTTAATGCACTTTGGCACTTTACACAAAGGAGTTAGGGTACTTTAGTTCACAGTACTCTTAGTAGCCATTCCTCATTTTGTTTGTATGGACTGTGCGCAACAAGATGGGGTTAGGTATAACCGTTATTTGTAATGATGTTAAATGATTTACATTATCACATGATATATTTGTAAGTTTTACAATAAAAAAGTATTGTTAATGTGAAATTAATTTGCATGTCCTAAACAGGCAAATTATGGATTGTACATAAACCAACTTTTAAAACGGGTACCACCTGTATTTTCTGCAAATTAATTATTCTAATTTCATGATTATGTATGACTAACATTTGACTGCATTGGTTGTCACACCTACTAGACCTGAAAGTCTTAAGATCTATTCCTAGGTTGGGAAAAGTGTAATCAGCTTTATCCATAAGGAATTATTTAGTAGCATTCCGAAGTCTGGATTTGTGCCCGGTTGATGGCAATAGGGTCATCCCCTATTATATGGGACTTAACTATAACTGGCGTAATGTGGGTGTACTATAGGTATACCTCTGCCTAACCTTTCGAAGGAAGCAGGCCTGATGTTATGTTCTTACATGCATATGTAATTCATAAAAAATAATGAGATCAGAAGTCATTTCAAGTTGTCTGATGGCTGTGGATCGTTACTGGGAGGGGAAATGCAATGTCCACGTTGTAAATACTATTGACGTCCAATCACTGCAGTAAAGCAACATTTGACGCGGTCAGTATATGAATGGGTGAATATATACACTTTGTGAGCCTTAGGGGGTGAACAAGAAATACATTTGAGGCGGCATGTACATTGCCACATGCGAACTACGCAACACACTGGCGTCACGCAAGAGTCCTGCATTGCCCAAGCGGAGTTTACCGCGCGACTAGCGTATATACAACGTCCCGACATCAACCGTCGGGCAGCATACCACCAGACACAGAACCCGTCTGGTCGGAGGAACCTCCCTTTTCTATGGAACATTATCCATAGAACAGGGAGTCAATTTCACACCCTGTTTCTCATACCTCTATACTTTTACATCAGTTTTTCGAGTACAGGCTCAAAGTTTAGAGACAGGCTTTCGTCGGATTCATAACCATGGATAATATCCTACGATCATTGCTAATCAAATGTGGATGAGTCAATAGCCTTTTTAGCATACACAGTAATGACGTGCATCTGCCGACTATTTCTGTTTGTGATTGTTTGTAAGATCTATTTTGTTTTATTTTTCTGATTACTCGAGTTAATTATCTTTTTGTATGCACGTGTTTCGGTGACAAATAGACCTATATTTCTTCTTGCATTTCGGGCCTGACAAGTGCCTAACAAGATCACAAAATAGATTGAAATACTTTTCCTTCTCTAGAACAGAATTATTGCCTACGGCTAACAAGAGTAAAGTTGCGAACTATAACTTTTGTCAGAAATGAGAAGGCACAGAATTTCTACAGCTTGTCAACATAGCTAGCAATTCTAGATACTACACCCCTTGAGAACTCAAAGTTAGATATCATTTGTAATTTGCCTCTGAAGCACATTAATTTATTAAGGCCCTTAACAAATTCTACTGAAATATTTATATTTACATAAATAACTTAAACATATTATTACTTCATTCTGCAAAACTATTCAAATTCTATTGAATTCCAGTAAACACATTCAGTCGGTTAGTTCAAGTCGTGAAACAATCAAACTGAGCTGTCTCATTGAAAGTTTGCGTTAAATGCGATTGCCTTTCTAGAACCGTCTAACCCAAAACTGTCTCTATGTATAACTTTTCTTCAAAATTAGTGAATTTAGTTCTTCAGGGTAAATTCTGCCAGAAATCTTAGAAATTCTCTATCAGTTTGCTACAGTAAATTGCTGTCGTGGCCAGCAATTAGGGCATTGATGGACGATCGTGAAAATGTGGGCCGGACCGAGTTGAAGCTGAGGCACACATACGTGAGTCAATCAATGCCTGGTTGCGGCCAAGGCTTGTATAGTACTTTTGTTAAACAATGCGCGGAAATTCAAACTAAGTAAATTAATTATGAATTCCAGAATGAATGACGAACAAATCGCGAACTTAGAAATTTTCCTACGCACCAATATGTTCATTTGTTTCTTCATTACTATACACAGCTCCATTATAATAATAATACCATGCAAAGCTCTATTTGTTAAGCCAGTTCGAAATTTAAATAAAATCTTTGACACATTACCTCCTTGATTCCCTTGGGTCGAAGTAAGAAGTTAGTTCCATTTTTAAATAACACGATAGGAATGTGTTTTCATAATAATTTATTTGGCCGCTAAACACGATAGATATGGCTTTTCATAGTAACATTGCCGGCCGCCTACTCGCTTGTTTTTGACCAGTACAGCAATGGGGATAAAAACTGCCACTTGCTCACTTCAGATGACGCTGATCTCTAGCGTCTTATAATTTGACAGCTAGCCATACATTTTTTGTAAACGAGCGACTTCTTTTACGCTAATTATTGAGCCCAGTTGCGCAGCATAATTTATTGAGTTTTCTACTAAAGCTGTTTTTTTACCAGTGGTAGACGCTTTCCCTGTCCTTATCTCGTCTACTAATAGTGCTACACTCCAAGTCTCATACATATGTATCTAGTTTTCGTATAATTTGTGGTCGACACAAAAGTAAACAAACACAACATTAGCGGTTTATAAAGACGTACAACCGTGCTGCCATCTGCTATGAGCTTTCAGTTTTTAACCTCATTTCGATTTATCTCGAAGAAGGTTATCAAAATAATGTTCGAATTTCCAAGCATGTTTGAGGAAAATATCTTTTTGCTAATGAATCTGTCAATGGTACGTATGTTACCCATTTATTTAGATATTTAGTATAAACAAATGCAAGTCGGACTCACACACAATACTACATATATTTTTTTCATTACTTTAGTTTAAAAAATACATTTCTTGTATGGGGACGACTTTTAATTTTATTTTATTTTTAACGTGAACACGTCTTTACATTTGGAGTACTGGTAGTAAGTTCAATATTTCTGACCGTCAAAAATATGTAAGATTTCAATCGATATAACAAAAATATTTCGTACATTATGAGTAAAAATGCATATGAAGTTGACAATAGCAAAATAATTTTATATTTAGACTCATATAAGCCGTAAATCTGCTCAGAAATATAAAAAAAAAACAATCGAAGAAAGCTTGTATCACAAGGAATGCAATGAGCCTAAAAAATCTACTGCCGAGCAATAACAATAGCAACGATAGTATCAGAAACCGTAACCATTTTTTTTCCAAAACGACGTCGTCTCATAACGGCCGTAAATCTGCTCAGAACAGAAAAATATCAATTGATGAAAGCTTGCATTATTAGGAATGCAATGAACATAAATTTTTGTTAGTTAATTGATTCAGGCGTGACCTTGCGAAAATCCATTATAAAATACAATAGACGTTGTTATATTTAGTAACTATTCCACTTAACTATTCCTAAAGAGCCATAAAAAACCCTGTAAGAAATCGACACGTGTTTCAACTCTCAACGAGGCATCCTCAGGATGACGATTGACTTGTCGCGAACCCTAATACGGCATGTTGCCACACCGAGCGCTGGTCGCAGAGTACCAAGTACCGAGTAGAATAGAGTGGTAGTAGAGAGAGTAGTGTAGGTGGAGTTAGTAGTTAAAGTTATTTTTCGATAATTTTTCATGAATATTCAGAAAAATATAATTTTTCATGAATATTCAGAAAAATACGGGTAGGCACATGCCGATGTCCTTTTATTACAATAAATATTTATTCTACAATGCTCGCTATTACACCTACCACTAAACAGTGTTAGATGTAATGTAAGCGAGCGCCTGGGTGAGTCTCTGAATCACCCAAAGGTTGACTGGTAGAAAATGCCTATTGCATTAAGTCCGCGTCTGTACAATTGTGTGCTTAAAGTGTTAGATAAATAAATGTGTGAAAATTTCAACTGTCTACCTATTACGGTTCATGAGATACAGCCCGCTGTTAGACAGACGGACGGATTGACGGACAGCGGAGGCTTAATAATAGGGTTCCGTTTGAAAGAAAGAAAGGAAAAGTATTTATTGAGACTCGCACAGGGGATCATAAATTAAACTAAACACACACTCCTAGAAACCACCACCTTTTGGGTACGGAACCCTAAAAAACACTACATACTTTACACAGTGTAGATATACGTTTTGTTTTTTCCCTTTTCCCAACTATGTTAGGGTCGGCTTTCAGTCTAACCGGATGCAGCTCAATACCAGTATTATACATGGAGCGACTGCCTATCTGACCTGCACAACGAGTAATACGATATCCCTTGGTAAAACTGATTGTCAAACTTTCGGGCTTCTGACGACCCGGCTTGGACCAACGGCTTAACGTGCTTTCCGAGGCACGGAGGAGTCTCGGTATGTAAAGATGGTCACCCATTCACGGACCAACCCTGGGAAGTGTAGCTTAACCTGATGGATTTATCCACGCGACTGTTATTAGTATTACTTAGCCATAAGCTCCTCCTAGATGCAACAAAAATTGAAAATTAAACTATTAAAATAATACCTACCTAATCCAAATTTTATTTGCATCGTTTTTGATATAACTAAAGGTACTTTTATTAATAACGTTTTAAGTGATAAGATATCTATCGCTTGATTTCATTTTAATATTGAGAGTGAATAAACATCGTTTCTATTACGTAAGTGCTATCGATAGTCCGCTTTCGATAATATTTTAATATCGCATAATTCATCCTAATGTGAATCATGCTTTAGTCAGACATAATGTAGATAAATGTTAATCTGAAAACTAGCTACAAAGTACCGTCGATACATTTATAAATGTATAAATTATGGTGTGAAATGTTGATAGTACTAAAATTATTCCAATTTCTAACACACACAAAGTTTTGTTGACATTGTCGGCGCATGTTTGAACAGGAAACTGGCTATTTCTAACGACACTTAATCATTTAAACTAATTATAAATTCGTATCGCCACCAAAGATCTCGTTTCTGGACAATTGTGGAGGTAGATTGTCTTCATCACACCGATGAATAAACTGATGGTCATTGCAGTTTTTCATCATTGTTTTCTATAATGATCAAAAGAGAGAGTTATAATATTATTATGGGTATAGGCTTCCCAGAATTGGGGAGGGCTTGTAGCTAACTAATAGCCGCACGGGTCGATCGTTCAGGTTAAGCTACGCTTGCCGCGGTTGGTCCGTGGATGGGTAATCTTTACATACTAAGACAGTGGTCTTAGTTTGTAAAGATGTGCTTTCTGAGGTACGGAGTGCCGTACCACAGAAAGCAAGTTATGCTGTTGGACCCGGCTGTCATTTGTAGATCTTTAAACTGTTAATCATAACATAACATGTTATAACGACTGCGTTATGGGTAGTTAGAAGCCCAAAAGTCTGACAACCAGTCTTACCAAGGCGTATCGTATTACCTAGTAACTAGGTTGTGGAGGTTAGATAGGCAGTCTCTCCATAGAAAGTACTGGTATTCAGCTGCATCCGATTAGACAGAAAGCGGACCCCAACATAGTTGGGAATAGACTAGGCAGATGACGAGGCTTCCCAGAATTGGCAACATCACGGAAATAAACCCAGACCATATTGCCCCTGACATTTTCAGGCTCATGAGATCTTTGTCGGCGTTGCTATTATTAGTTTCATGGACATTCTCGTATATTCGTAGCTTGTACGTACGAGTATGTTCGTTTCGCATCCAGTCGGGTCCAGTGACACCGCAAAACCACCACAGCGTCTTAATTTTACTGACACTGAGCTAGTGCTCGTGTCACCTCGAAGTGAGCTAGGTCTTACACTGACATAATACCTAAGTACCGCTTGGACACTATAAATATCTGGATACTAGGTTTGAACCAAAACATTTCGATTCTAGAATTGGGTGAATGAATAAAAAAAAAATCTAACTAAAGGTGTCTGATATTTACAAAAATATTGTGACCAAAATGTGCGTTTATCAACGTAGGTGGCTAGCCCACTTTTGTACGGCAGCGAGCCTTATAATAAAATTTCGTAAATACATCTAAAAATATCTCCCATTCAGTTCCCCAGGCAATTGTCCGAAGCCGTCGATTCTGTTTCTGACACAACGTATTATTGTTCTAAAACAATATCGGTATATAGTTTATCGCAAAATAATCACGTAGCAACAATAACGTGCCACACGACCGCCCGCTTCGCAAGCCCAAACAGAACTACACACACAGAATCAATTATAATTTTTAACTGTCACATAAACTACCCTACTATTTATGATAGAAAATATCGACGATAGTATAATATTGTCTCGTAGGTAGCCAATAAAATAGTTATAGCGCTTAGGAGGCAGCGTGGGTTGGTATTTTCATTAGAGCATTAAGTCAACTTGGGGTAGGGGCATTAATCTGTTAACGAGATATCGAGTTATGTAATCCTGTCTTATGTTGCAGTTATTATTGGGACGGCTTTACCAGATGAGTATAGGAGGTATATCTATGACATGACAGAAAGTTTCCTAGCTTAAGTTTTTACTTAAGTAAAAACTCACAGAATACACATTGATAATTCACAAATACACGTGCACTCATTAACATACATACATACACTCTTAAAACACCAACAAAACTAACACAAATCATATAGACATAAAAAGAGTGTATGCATGGTGCTGACCATGCATACACTCTTTTTTATGTCTATTTTAAGTTTTAGAAATGTACCTTTATATTTGAAATTGTTAACGGAACGAAGGAGTCTGGATCTCATAACACAGGGAATCCTAGTGTGAGGTCTAGGAATTCAATTCAATTGAATGTAAACTTTGCGAAATAAATTTATTCTTATTCTTATTTGTTGGTCTAATATCATCTGCTTAGCCTTTTACAAACTATGTTGGGGTTGTCTAACAATCGATCCCGACCGGATGCAGCGGAATACCAATATTTTACATGGAACGACATGCATATCTCACCTCCAGAACCCTGTTTCTGGGTAACACGATACCCCTTAGCAAGACTGGTTGTCAGACTTTCGGGCTTCTGACGACCCGTAACGACTGTCAAAGATGAGATTTGTTGTTCTATAGACCTTAATTTAATTAATCAGTTAGATGCCTGTTTATTTAACACAAGTCACTGTAAAATAAATAATTACTTTTCTAAGCTGTAATTAAAATAGTTTATACGACATATTTAACGTGACCCGTGAGTACCTATATGTTAAGCCAAATAACGTAACGTATAAATTCTTTCGACAATAAATCACCTGGATATTCATTCACCTGTAGAACGTAGTGAAGAAAAGATTACACATTCCTACTGAAGAAACGTAGGTAAATTTTTGAACTATGAGATCGAAGGAAAGTTATTGACGAAAGAAAAATTGCAATAAACTCTAAACATGATTTTCCGCTTGAGAATACGTACCTAATTTATTTGCTTGATAAATATTATTGGAAAAAAGCTCTTAATCGACTTCATTGCTAGAAGACAAGATAACGCACTTATTTTAATCGATATTATATTATTTTAATGAATAATAAAAATTAAGCAAACATTTCGACTATCTTGGAGCAAATATAATGTGTAGTATCAAGATAATTTTGAAGTGAAAACTGATTTAGGCGCGCTGGGCATTTTTGAGATGGGACTAAACCATTGATTTCGCGACACCATGAGGACACCTCATTTTTGTAAACGCGATTGTGCTCTTTATTTATATTACGTTATGGATCAATGTTCTATGCAAGTATTTTTACTTGAAAGGTTTTGTAAACGCGATGGTGCTCTTTATTTAGATAAGGTTACGGACCAATGTTCTATACAAGTTTTTTTTTTTTTTTTTTCATTAAGGCGATCTTGTTCAAGTGTTCACTTCTGTCGGCACTCCCGGAGGGCCACCACTTCTTTTTTATTTTTTTGCAGGTTATGTCTGTAATTTATTATCTGTGGTCTTGTTCGTTGTAATGTTTCCTTATGAGGGCTCTTGAATAAATCGGTCTACGAAGACTCCTGCTAAGCAGTAAATCAGAGAACATGTACAGGCTGAAAGGTGCTACACTTATGTTCGGATGCTGATGATGATGATGTTCCCGCACAGCTGGGCGGCAAAATCGAATATGTAAATACACATACCATCATAACATCCCGCCTGTAACCCTTGGAAGGATGGGCAGAAGTGCACCTTAGTACACCCACATTTCACCCGTTATGTTTATGTCCGGGCACAAATCTAAACTCCGGGCAGTTACTGAGAAATTCCGGATGGAAAAAGCCCAATAGCACTTTGCCCAACCTGGCAATCGAACCTAGGACCGCATGCTCAGCAGTAGCACTTGCAACCACTAGACCAACGAGGCAGTATAATTATTATGAAGATATATTTTCGGGAAAACGCCGCTCGGCTTAACTCGGATTGTGCCGAGCCCACCCAAACATGTTTCAGCAAGGGTGGCTGCCGACCGGATTTTGCCGATCGGCACTGTAATGAAAGCTAAATATGTTTAACTAGCTTTTGCCCGCGGCTTCACCCGCGTGGATGTCGGAAAATATCTCACAGGAACGTACTACCGATATTGGGATTACATACATAATAGCCGAGGAAAAGGTCATTAACTCCTACCAGTGCGCCCGTGTTGCCGTCAACCATAATTATTTTATGACGCGTAATTTGGAATCAGTGATATCTTTTAAACCATTCATTTAAATGAAATAATGTCAAGGTATCTTTAAATTAAATGGTAAATTTAAGTAACATAGTTTATTGGATAAGGATTAATATAATACCGGTCAAAATAGATTCGGAAAAAACAACGACATTTTTATCAAATTCTGAAAGATAAAAATAGTTATTGTGGGTCATCTTTAGAAGATAGACAGAAGATAGATAATATAGAGATAGATAAATGCCATCGCGGACTTTTTTGTTGAACTTTTTAAATGAACAATAGTGTAGAATTATTTTTTTTTGTAACTTTTACGATTTCCGCAGCACATGCCATTAAAGTTCCCAGTCGGCATTATTTTTTCCGACATCTTCAATAATAATCGTCAAATTTCAGCCAATTTACACAAAACCTTAATTAACCTTCCGCATGAATCACTCCGTCCATTGGTGAAAACCGTTTGATAATCCGTTTGGTAGTTTTTGAGTTTATCGCGTTCAGACAGACAGACAGACAGACCGACAGACAGACAGACGCGGCGAGGGACTTTGTTTTATAATATGTAAGGATAATTGCTTCGGGTCGGCTTTGTTGATCAACAAATACTGCCCCATCCAATGTACCGATCCAGACAACTTTTTAGCACCCCTGATATAAGTGAGCAAATCTTCTATCGTATAGAAATAAACTGTTTAAAGAAGCACAGTCTACTTGATACTTTTTGGGATAACCTTTCATATCAAAGAGTAAAACATTGCCCCGAATATGTAATATTATGAGGACTCTTATCTGACAACTTCACAAAAATAAATAAAAGTAGATTGTCAGGTCAGTGAGATAACCTGACACATTTTAATTTACATTTGCAAAGAAATTGTGTATTTTGTTTCTTTTTCTTTAGTATCATACCATAAACAAAACTCTATCACAAATGTCAAACATAGAGTAGCGGTTGTTGATATTTGTGCAATCAAAGTCGTCTGTCGCGTAAATAAACAACTTATCTTGAATTTACGCAATTTGGAAATGCTTGACGGATATTATTTACCCGCCGTTGTAAATATTTGAAGACAAGTTTACTTTAAATCTTATACTATTAAACGAGCAATAATCGTTATATATATATATATATTTTTTTTTATATTTGTTCTCACGGTCTCGAACACGGCTCTAACGATTTCGATGAAAGTTGCAATATAGGGTTTTCCAGGGGGTGAATAATCGAACTAACTAGATCTCATATCTGGGAAAATTCGTTTTCTCCGTATTTTCACCTGAGCAGAGCTCGGTCGCCCAATGTTTAGAACAAGATAATGAAAAATGACATGAGAATAATGACATGGCAGCATAGAATTAGTAAGTACCTACTATCATGGCAGCATGGAATAAGTAGGTACTATAGCATTAGCATATATATTTATTACCTATAGCGGTAGCATTCTCTATTTTCACCAGAGCAGAGCTCGGTCGCCTAGGTAAGTAGCTTTAAATGTGTCCAAGTTCCATAATTGGTGTTAGATCCCATCTTTTTGGCGTGCAGGACTCACACACATTCGGTAGACATTTTTCCAATTGTAGTTAGTAAACTCGCAGCAAGACTCTTATCACAGCTACGGTTTTCTAGAAGTGCGGTGCCGCCACGTAACGTCCGCAGTTTACGGTGTCAAGAAATGCTAAATTAGAAAACGCCAACTTTCTTTCATCAATAACGTTTCAGTGATGTCTTTTGCAAATAAGTTGCCAACATTACAACATTAACATAACCGTGGCAGCTCTTCTAGGAAACCTTAGCTTAACGATTAACCTAGACTTTTCACCGTGCGTTCAACTGGAGATCTCAGAAAATGCCTTGTAATTCTCTTCAAATTGTCAATTTCTCTTTAAAAAAACTAAACATTGTTATCCAGTTCTTTGTAGACGTTCAATATCACAATAAATCGATGATCTCTCTACAGGTCTTTTCTTAAGAAATAAAAAATGTAATTTATTGTATGGTTTCACTATTTGAAATATTTTCTTTATGTCGAAAAGCAAATGTTTTTCTGAATACATTCAAGATTTAAGAAAACACTCGGCTATTATTAAAATTCCAATATCTTAAAATTAAAAGTGTACCTATTCAAAACTTGATTCATTTCAAATTTTTAATAACACTCGCTCTTAAAAACAAAACGCAACTCGTATCAAGTAGAGTAGGATCAGTCGCGGGAACGCAACACTGAAGAAGATCTCGCGATACAGCGGGAAACAATAAAACCATCTGCACACTATCCCAAAAAGGTTTACCTTCTAGTAATGCGGAGAGGAGCGTTTGCAGGGGTCTTCCATAGTGGTTTGAAAGAGCAGTGAGTGCGCATGTTCGCCGCGGCACATCGCAAGCCGGCCTTAGAGCCTCTCCAGTTCGCCGACGGAACCCGGGGATGCCGCGTCGAACCCCGCGGCCTCGCGCTCTCGCCCGCAATGTAAACACTACAAATTAGTTCTTTTTTTAAATGGTGCAACGTACTTGTGACTTGTGTGAAAAGTTTTAAAAAGTTTACTCAACAATAAACGGTATTTTCTCGTGCATTTATTTGGGTAATGATTTTAGTATAATCTAATTTAAAAGTTTTTATAAAATAATATTTTAAATATTTTGAATTAAATCTAGAAAAAATAATTGGCTGTCGTCATCATTATGCTACAAAAGTTTACAAAGTCACACGAAATAAGTATAAAAATTAGTTTTAATGCGTATTGCGACCATTAACCGCAACTCTTAGCACGCAACGTCGCCGTCGCTTTCATAGCATGTGACTTATTTTTAACCCTTTATTTAACTACTATATTAGATTTAAGATTTTTACAATTTATTGGAAGGAGGAGGAAGAGGAATTTAATTAGTAATGCTAGTTACAGACAGAAACGTTTAGAAACAGAATCTGGATTAATTTTGATTTATTAGCTCAATTACAACAATTTGATAATTATTTTTTTTAGCCTATTAAGGTATAATTGAGAGTATTATATTATATATCTTAAGCCTACCACGCATCTCTCAGTGTTTGCTATCAAACTTACCATACATTTTAGCGCTGTTTATGGCAAAAATGTTGATTTTTTGCACAAACATAAAACATTCTGAAACAATAAACCAGGCTAAAGTAAATAATTCTAAACCATTTCCTTATTACTTGTCGTTATCTTAATTTCCATCGTATCCATGTTTCTTTTTCCGAGTTTTCTCCGCTTGTCAATTCTTGTTAAGTTGCCGTCGGCTGCATGTTCGTGAACTCGTTAAAAAAGACTTGATCACATAAAACAAATATAACAATGTTTTTCCTTCTTTATTCTTTATTTTAACCAGTATTTTATTAATAGAATGAAAACATAAAAAAGATAATTTCATTAGTATCGCAACTGGATAAATTCAATCAATTTCGTGACCGTTTTGTTTCTAAAATATCCTGTTTCAATAAATGGATTGTCCGGATCACTACGTTCATTCAAATGATGGACGGACTTGATTGGAATACAAATTTAAACAAGTACTTATGTTCGCCCGTGTAATCGGCTTTGAATCAGATTACTCCCTTTCTTAGGTGTCTCAAGAATAATCAGAGGAATTGGCAGTAGCACCTACTTGTATTGAGAAAGTTAATACTGCAATCAGCAATACGTTTGCCAAGCGTAGAGATTATGGCATTATGCCTATTCGATTGTTCGTCAAAACGCTTACTGCTGAACTCTCATTTAACTACATTATCTTTCCTAATTTCTTTCTTATGCCGCAACTCATCCGAGCTAGCTTAATTTGATAAACAACAATCTCTTTATTCAATCTCGTCTCGTCACGTTGACGTCCATGTCTCAAGCCTCAAATCCTCTGAAATTAGAAGGTAATTGGGCACAAAACGGGCACAAAAATCTTCGTTCCAATTCCCGCTACATGTCTGGCAAGACTCTGGCAACTAAATACGTGACCCTTCAACGTCACACAAAATAATTTGGGAGCATCCGAATTTGGACGTGGAGGCTGCATCTATACTTCATATTTCGGAGTCAGCTTCGGCTACTGTGGCTTTAAAATACTACATCAAATATTATTGTGTTTGAATAACGTTCTATGTTCTGGATTTGTTTGTTGGATTAACATCGGATTATCTTAACATGGTGAGATGTTCACGCCTGTTTTCCCCAAAGGCGTAGGCTGAGGTTTGATAATTATCCATCTAACCACAGTAGCTCTCTCACATTTTGCTTTACCGTTCGAGGAATAGTATACTGATCGGTTGATTTGCATACTATTGTATAGATTTTTTTTTTCTGACTGAACAGATAGCTGTGTGTGCTTCCCAGATAAAGCACTAAGAAGTCGTGAAAGGTAGGCGTTTTGGGGGACTATTTTATGTAATTTTGACGTTCGAAAAGTGCTGATTCTCAGCCTAGTTTGAATAAATGATATTTGAATTGGTCTATTCTTGAATATGAAAAAGTCATTCTTGGTTACCTACCAATTTACTTACTACCTTGGAGCTGCCTTGATTATGCCTAAAGTAGAATTGAATATTAACTTTATTCTACACCATTTTAACCACTATTATCAGGACGTCAAACACTTAACCTGCCGTTATGACGACATTTAGGTCAACTTGCTATGTCGGTTGAAGGACAAAGGTCTTTTAACATCTTCAAGATAAACCATGTGTTTGTAGACACAACAGACACGATCTTAGAGTGGTATTGCGAAATCACTATCAGGCGCATTGCTTTTGTTATAACAGTTAAGATACTTTCAGCTTTTAAATTGAAACGTCGTCATCACGCTTAGGAATATCCAGGGGGTTCACGGTGATAAGGCGGAAGGAAACGCCCGGGTGTCACCACTGGGTGTATCGCCTGGAGGACATGGTGAAGCATACGGTGGAGGTTTGCCCGGTTTGGGCGGAGCATCGCCGTGTCCTCGTGGAGGCGATCGGTGGCGAGATCTCTCGCGTCCGGCCCTGGTCCAGGCCATGGTACGGAGCGAGAGGGCATGGGAAGCCATTACCTCCTTCTGCGTAGGAGTAATGCTCACGAAGGAGAATGCGGAATGCGTGAGGGAGAGGCAAATTTCGCGGCCTCACACCCCTAACCGCCGCAAGAGCCGCCATGGACGTCGGGAATCTCAGGCCGATTCCCGGACACCGTAGGCGCGGGCTTGTGGACAGTGAGCAATGGGTAGCTTGCCGTCCGATAAGGACCAGGCCCGGGTCGATGGCGCGTATGTTCCACGCGCGCCTCAAAGATATGTCAGTAGAACTGACGGGGTCCGCTAGGGCCGATGCCTGCCGGGGTCGCGGGAAAGTCCGAAAGGGATACCGTGGCCCCTGGCAACATGGCAACTGAAGGAACACGGGTGGGTTTTAGTCAGAAAGAGTCTGACACGCCCTCCCGCTCCGCCCAGAGCGGGAGAAGGTATTTGATAACTTTCCACTAAAAAAAAATGGGGTTTCAGCGTATAGAGCTTTAGTCGGTATTATCGCTTCAATCAATGCTTAGTGGAAAGAGAACCATAGTTTGCACTAAAAATACCGTCTGAAATTCTGAATAACTTTAAAACTTCCAGCGACTAACATTGTCCACTCTTGATATGCCCCATTTCTACACTTTTTTACGGACTCTCATTTCTTTTCACTAACGCATTCATAAAACTTCATTACAAAAGATAGCTGCTCTCTTTTTTCTATAAAAAGCCCATTTCCCGAACAGTTTTCCGAAGAATATATGTAACATTTAACTGTTGAAAATAATCTGGGTCAATGATTGCATAAGTTGTCTTTTATGCTGAACTTTACATTGACGCTTGGGTCGGAAAAGCGTCTGAACGAACAGAAATTTAAAAAAATAATGAGGAAAGGGCTTATTATGCCTGTGATGGGTTTACAACCTGTCTCTACTTAAGTACCTACGGTAGCGGTTTAAGCCTCCACTTAAATGTTGGGACAAGCGGAAGGCCTTTGCATAAAAAGTGCCATGCTTTCCATCGTGCTCAGAATGCTCAAGGATTTTTTAAGCAATTTTCAAACGCTTGGAAATTTGACCGCGTGAATTTTACCACGCTTAGACCGCAAAAGAATTGTAGCTTAAAAAAAAATGAATGATACACATACACATACAACACACACACACACACATACTTTACATTATATGTTGACGATTTCTTGTGTAATAATCTATATATATAAAAATGAATCCCTATTTCCCTTGGTCACGACATCACGCTAAAACGGCTGAACGGATTTGGATGAAATTTGGGATATGGATAGACCTTGACCTGGAGAAGGACATAGGATACTTTTTATCCCGATATTTTTACGGGATCGAGACTTATGCGGGTGAAACCGCGGGGCGCAGCTAGTTGTATATATAAATAGGTATTCATTTGCTAAAACTGCTGCAATGACCTTATGAAAACACAAACCAAGTGCCTAGTCGAGATTATTATGCTTATAATAAATGTAGGATAATAATTCGGTAACGATACCCCTAAAACGTTTAGATTCAGTCCACATAATTCGTCGGTCCATATATGCAACGGAAATAACCACATTAAACAGGCTCTATGAGAATAGTCCTTTGTGCTCCCACTGTACAGCGCTGCGCAGAATATAGTGTCCGGCAGAACTTAATGTGGTGAGCCGCACAGCCCATACCGAGCTTGTCCATAATATCACCCAATCATATATTATTAACCATAGCTTCCGTAATGCACTTTAAACTATGTCAAATATTTTAATAAATAAATACGGTCTGGGAAATTAATTAAATTATTATAATTATTGTGAATGTGAAGACTATGTGGTTGTTTTTTGTTTTTATTTCTCAGTTAGTTTAAATCATGGTCTGGCAGTTTGTGCAATTTGTGTAATTTATGCGGCTTACTCAAATATCATTTCTTTGATATTTTTCGTCACATCGTTGAGCTACTCTAGTTCTGAGTTGAGCTGCACGATCACTAATAAATGCATGCACTGACTGGACTCAATTTCTTGTGGTTCACAAGAAATTGAGTCTTAAAAGACCATTTCAGACACCAATCTACATGGTCTCCACATGATCTTATCAAGATTATGTCTGAATATTAAAAGAAACTGTGACCTCTGTGTTAGTTTCGGCCTTTCTTCTTGGAGTCGCATCTAGTTTTCAACGAACAACGACAAACGCCGACCGCATCTAGTTTTTAAAATATGATTGACGTGTAAAAGTGTTTGTACAAACCTACTTACAGAAATAAAATCATTTATCATTAACTTCCTTAATAAATAATTTCCCTGACTTTACATATAATAAATAGTGTACAAAATTGACTTAACATTCAACGTGAAAGAAACTAAGAAACATTTGATATCAAGTTACAATGGTGAGACTTATGAAAAAATAGTAAAAAGATTTTAAAAAAGGTCCCTTTTTTCTAAGGATTTTGCGTATTTTCGTAAATAAAATTGATGAATAACTAAATCTATTTATTATTCATGAGACAACAAGTAAAATAAACAAGTGATAAAAATAAAAGTTTAAGAAAAGATTATACGGAAAGGGCAAGGCCCTGTTTAATAAACATTACAATGCTATAATTTTGTAATAAAAATACATATTTGTTAAGTTTTACTACTGGTGCGGTTTAATAAACCTTACAGATATGTAAGAAAGTAACGAGTAAGTAATTTACAATTATCACAATTTTAAATGCTGTATAATAAACATTTACATAAGTACTTACGTAGAAAACGCCTGTATATTTCGATTAAAATATTGTTTTTACAAACATGTAGTTGTAAGTTATAATTTACATAAAATGTAAGTTTTTGGTGCAAATTCTTAATAAACGAGGGTGGTATTCTTACTCTTGAGTTTAGAATTTTGGTGTTTCGTGTGTGTAGTGAGTAGGTACTTCGTTATTGGTTTGGTGCATCACTAAGGTCATGGAGAATAACAACAAAATTACGATTTTGTCAAATATTCGACGGTAAAATCTGTCACATTATAAGTAAAATGTATCTTTTTACGAAACACTCGCCGTTGCCGTTCAATCTCATATACATCATCACTAACATCAATACTTTCACTAGTGTTAGAACCATTTTTTTGCAATAATATTTTAATTTATTTAGTTGAGGCACAAAATTGTTAAGTTTTGACACACCTTGAGACCTTGAGACCACCTATCAGAATTGTAATACAATTTACAAAATATGTAAACTGTAAAATTGTAGAGTCATCTGCAATTTACAATTTGTAAGGTTTATTAAATAGGGCCCTGCTGGTGTCCGCAACTTCACGTCAAAGCGCGTATTTTGAGCACTGGATTGATTATTTAGTTTTTGCCCAATTTGAGTGCTTCTGAGACCTAATTAACTAAATTTACGTTGGTTGAATATCTTAAGCACCAAATTTAAAGGATGAATAATTTAGGCACTAATTAAATAATTTTTAGGGTTCCGTACTTAAAAAGGAAAAAAATGGAACACTTATAAGATCACTCGTGTGTCTGTCTGTCTCTCCGTCTGTCACAGCCAACTTACTGCGAATCTAATGAACCGATTAAGTTGTTTGTTACACATATGTAATTCTGTGACCCAAACAAGGACGTGTAATGTAAATAAATGAATTTTGAATACGGGGGTCACTTTTAGGGGGAAAAGAAGAAAAGGAAGTTTAGCAAACTGTACCGTGTGACATATTAAATGAAAGGGCTTATTGCGAGGATCTCAAATACACTTTTTTTATAATTTTAAAATATTATTCAGATATTTAAGAAAATATATGAAAATTAACTATACCCCACCTTATCTCCGAAACTACTGAACAAAAATTTTGAAAAAAAAAAATACAGATAAAATAGTTTTATGCTTATACATAGATAGGTCTATGGTTTTAAAATACATGGTAAATCACTTAATATTGTGCGTACAAACTTACATTTGCGGTAGGAATATATGGGGGAACATGTTTTTCAACTACAATGTAAAGTTTGTTCTTGGGATAAATTCATCCCAACTACGGAACCCTTCATTGTGCGTGGTCCGACGTGCACTTGGCCGGTTTTTTTTTAATCGTTTGGAGAAGTTGCAACTACATGTTATATTTTGATAATTTATAAGTGGGTTAATTTAAAGTGGGTTAATTTATAAGAGATTTTATAGATGATGAAACGGAACCAGTTCCATAGTAACTTTTGTGTTTGGGTGGTCGCAAATTTGGTATAACTTATTGATTCATAATATTAATACTAGAATAAATGATTATTTTTAGTAGTTTTCGGTGTAGTCTTCAATGAATCATCCGATTATATAATGTCAAGCATGGAGATAATTATTGACCTAGTCACAGGCATATGCATTTTTGTATATCGGGAGCGAAGCTGTGGGCAAAAGCTAGTAGGTAAAATATAAACATTTAGAATTCAGAATTGGATTTATTTTATTTTATATTTCTTATTTTTATCTCATTATAATGCTGCACCGGTTGACATCATCACGTCAACGTCGGCTGTCGTTGAAAACCAGCGCTAGGGCTCTGTCTCGCATAAGTTCGCAGCATTATACTGAGCGATGACCGTTTTGCGTGGATGTGACGCATATTTTTCCCCAAACTTGTTCTTTTCATGTTTGAGTTCTTTCTTTGCGTCATTTTTACCGCAAATAAAAATGTATTTTCTTTCTTTCTTCATAAGCGTTTTTTTTTTAACCTATTCATTTTAAAAAAGACTTCTTAAATTAAGAAAGTTGTTTTAGCCTGGCTACCACTTTGGTAAGCTCGACATCTCCTCCTGAATTTTAATTATATTTCTGTGGAACATTTAGGTATTTCACGGATTAAATACAACTTAAAGCAATTCAAAACATAACGAAGTGTTTTGTGCAGAAGAAAACGACGTCTATTTATGTGCTTCTGACTTACAAACTCTAAAGAACATTTATATAGGTAGTTAGATACGCACTTTTAAATTAACTGAATACAACACCTAAATAAAAAAAGAAAGAAAAATATTTTATTCGGGATAAGCACAGGAAATAAAACAACAACAAAAAACAACATTAAAAGTAACAAAATAGAGAAAAAAAAGAACTATGCAAGGCCAAAAAGGCTCCTATCTCAGCATGGTGTTACGACATTTGAAAAAAAAAACAAATACCGCAGCGCTGGTATTCAGATACCAGCCGCTGTGACCGCTATGATGCCACGGAAACACCTACGGACATAAAATAGATCCCACAAGAGGAATAATAAAATAAATCGTATTTCTAACGATAACAATTAAATATTACGGTTGATTCAGTTTCGATTTTCGATTATTATTATATTATTTTCTATTATAATTTAAAAGCAACAAAAAATCTATATCTATATAAATAAATAATAAAAATGAAATGCTGTTCGTTGGTAAGAGCATCACTTGAGAATGGCTGAACCGATTTGGATTTTTTTTTTTGTTTTGAAATGTTCGTCATAGTCCGAATTAGGTTTAATATGGAAAGAAAAAATGGATTTGCCGACAAATTTTCATATTCAGGAAAAAGTGATCGTCTTTTTTCTCTGGGATTTTTCTATGAAAATAAACCATATCTCACGATTCAAGGACAGGACAACGTTTGTCGGGTCAGCTAGTTACAAATAAATGACAATGAAATTTAATGGACCAAATGTCGAAATTACATTCTCTGCTCACATTGCGAAGTAAACTCAGTATAACAAACAATTACGATACGATCCTCTTTTGGTCGTAGCAGTTAGGCCGATGTTATATAGTAGTTTTCCGTAATAGGTACTGTTCAATACATTGAGTTAACTTAACTGTCCTTTTTACCTACAAGCCAGCTGGGACGTTGAAATAACTGAGATGGTCCGAGGGAACCGGGGCCACGATTATTGATTCGTGATGCAAGCGCTATTCGTACAGATGAAATACAAATTCCTTAGGCAGTAAGCTTAGTGACATTATAAAAAATATTGTAGGTCCAGTCAGGGAAGTTGATTGTTAAGCCAATTGACACCCTACGTCAATTTGCCATTTCATGCAACTGTCAAGGAATGACAGTTGTGATTAGAATATACGGACAATTTAAGTTGGTAGTCAATTTGTTAAGCAATAAGTTTCACTGACTTTATCTAAGTTATCCAAAAAAATATTCAAGTATGTAATTATACAATGTGGGGCAAAAATGTCATAATGTGAATGAGCCAAAATTTTTGCAAATAGCGTCATAATGTAATTACAGTTTGACATTTATGTTGATGACAGATCGAGAATAAGTTGACAATACAATGAAGCGATACCAACAGCTCGAGCAACGGTGGAGATTTTGAAACACCAATTTCCGGACCGTGTGACTTCCCGTTTCGCTTTGAACTAGTCAGCTAGATCGCCAGATCTGATGGCGACAGAATTATTTCTTTGGGGCTTTTTGAAATCTCATATTCATCAACACAAACCACAAACCATGCAGTCTTGATAGCCAAAATTGAAGATCACCAATTTAGAGCCAGGTGTTTTGCGAGCAAAAGTTTTTAAAATGCTGCAAAACGAGCAGAATGTGCATCAACTCACGAGGTTGCCATTTGACTCATATTTTCGACTTACGTCATCAATTTTGCACATTTAAATAAACTTTCCCTGAAAACAGAGCTCAGTTTTTTTAATTCCCAATAAAATTACAGACAAAAACCACATTATGATATTACTAGCAGGCAATATCGGAATGAAAAGAATCCTATATATTAATCCAGCCCAAACAATGTGTGTCAAATTTCATCCAAAATCGTTCAGTAGTTATTGCGTGAAAGATTAACAAACATCTATACATACATCCTCACAAACTTTCGCGTTTATAATATTAGTAGGACTTTTGCCCCATCTTGTTTAAGTCTACGGACAAGAATAATTGATGTACTCTAAGAAAAAAGCTAACATCTGTAAGTCTTTCGCAAAAATAATAACAAGACACAACACCAACCACACACCTCGCACACCTCACGCACCCCGCACAAATCACACACCACACACCTGACACACCTCACACACCCCTCACTCTTCTTACACCACACACTCGTAACACCTCTCACACCCCTCACACATCACACACTCCGCACACCCAACACACCCACATTAATGTATACATTTTCTTAAATTCACGAGCGTGTGCTTGAATTTATATTAATTATACTTTATTTATGTAATTAGCAATAAAGCACGCATAGCGCGCTCGAGTAAAATATTTAAGCATATTAAACTAGCTATAACTGAAATGGGTAACTCTAGAAACTAAAAATCTAATAATTTTGTTAATTGTACAAACAGCCAAAGCTTAAGGAAGTGCGGACTCTCCTAACACAGGCGACATCATGCTGAAAAGGAGATTCCAATCAAAAACTAATGTATACTAGTTGGTACTCAAATAAAACATTTTGTATTTTTTGTATTTGTACACATCACTAATGAGATTTCCGTAGTGCTTCTTTAGATAAAACGGTATTTATTTCAAATCAAAGATATACGTACGACATTACACGTATTTTTGAATGATGATACTTAATTGTGTATAACACTAGAATACATACATCGATTGTCAATCAAGATGGCAAACTGGTTGCCATTTCCATCTCACCCTATCACAATCTATTGTTGGACATAATATATCTTACCTGTTTTTTCTTCTCTGGTACACGCGGGGTCAACCCAAACCTCATAATTTTATTATTACCTACTTAATATAGATACTACGAAAAAACGTAGGTACTTTTCTACCCGTAAGTTTTATTAACAGCCTCGTTGGTCTTGTGAAGTCTGGATTCGATTCCCAGGTCGGGCAAAGTGTTATTGGGTTTTTCCATTAGGAATTTTTCAGCAGCCCGCAGTCTGGATTTGTGCCCGGTTAATGGCTCCTTCCGTATAACATGGGACTAAAACAAAACTGGCGAAATGTGGGTGAACGTGCACCTCTGCCAAACACATCGAGGATTACAGGCCTGATGTTATGATATTTTGATAACTCTTTTATTTAAAATTAAAGCAAATATTAAGTTGGCTCTAAAATGAACTGCGTTAGCCAGTTTCCTACGAATCCGTAACAGATGATCAAAGCTTTTGGTAACCACTCGTTAAGCAAACATTAATATTTTTATTAAAGAAAAATTTGCCCCCACTGGGAATCGGACCGCATGTTCAGCGGCAGAGCAGAGTCTTGTATGATATTTTTTATTTTTCATTCTCAATTTTTTGGAGGATAGCTTTCATAATGGCCTTGAATATTTCAGCATATTAACGGCCTGTTACTTCCTACTGCCAATGCAAAGGCCTCTTCTCATCACAAGAAGAAACTTGAATGTTATCATCAAACTTGCTTACTACCGACGCGATTTTTAGACAATTAAGTTCCATTTTCCTCCCGAAGGTTTTCCTAGCATAGATGTCTTAAAGCTAAAAAAAGCTTGATAAAATTATAACAATAAAAATATTATCGGCCCAATTTCAAATCTGAAATTAGGTAGGTACACACGGCTACACATCAAGCTATTCAATTCCAGTTTAAGCTGGCCTCGCATTGTACTGAAACCCTATACAATGCGAAATCAGCTTATACTGGAATGTATAGCTTGATACGTAGCCGTGTGTACATACTTACGTACTTTTCACATAGTATTTAGAATTTTTCATTTGTCTAGAAGTATCCATCTATCTATTCATAAGTAACAACGGTTATACGTACTTACCTAACTATGTATAATGGTTGCTAACCAATACACATAAGTTCATCAAGGAAGCCAATTAACGACTAGCCTCTCGGCGGTACATTAGTTCGTCAAAGTACCTAAATTATTACCCACATGAACTATCTTATGTACTTGGCTTAAGTAGTCTTATTTTCATCACCGATATTCAATAAGTCTCATTAATTTGCCATCATGAAAGGAAGCTGATATTCTGCTTACATAAACTGACTTCTATTAATTAAATCACTTACGTATACACAGGTAAATTAAATTGTAAGGTACCTAAAAATAAACGTATAGTAATGCTTTAGTATTTTATCTCACGTAGCAACGCGTGCTTTACTTGTGGTTACCAAGTGTACAAACACGCTGTGAATGTGTGTGTAAGCGCAGGAGCTCTCAGTACCATCCGAGACAATGGCGAAGTCAGAAGTGTGTGCGTGTGGGTGTTATGTGCTGACGGTACTCGTCTTCATGCACACAGCGTGTTTGTACACTTGTTTACCACAAGTAAATCGCGCGTCGCTTCGTGAAATAAAAATACTATACTGTAAAAGTTGCAACTAAATACTTGATATTCGACCTTTTAATTGCTGTACCACCTATGGTATCAATTCCCAATCAATTGATTCTTCATTCACTACGATTGAATTATCTAACTGTCACATAGATAAATATACCTTATCGTTTTATTTTATGACGTGCAAGCGACTTTCAACCTTAGAGAAATCGCTTATAAGTATGCAATACAGTTGCCTAACCATTATGCGTGTAGTGTGTGAAAATCTACATTTAAATTAATAAATAATCAAGTCTAGATTAACCAAAATTATTTAAATTCCATATAAATAAAGGTCTAAACTAAACATGCTTTCTTCTGCGATTTGTACTAGAATGCGATTAGACTAATTAAAACGAAACTACCGGAAGCTACACCACGCCCGTTCTCAATAAAAAAAAACAGTGGCACTCCGGGAGGACCGACAGAAGTGAAAACTTAAAAAAAATCGGCACTGCGGTAATCAACGCGTTGATGTCTTTTACTCCACGCATCGCGGTAATCAACGCATAGATGTCTTTTTAATGGTCAAAAGCTGGTGTTGTCACGGTGTCGCGAAATCAATGGTTTAGTCCCATCTCAAAAATGCCCAAGGCGCTTAAAGAAATTTTAACTTAAAAAAAATTACAACTCAAAAGAAATAAGATTGACAGTCAGAATTATGATGACGACATTTCCTGGCTATTACTTTATTTTATTTCGTCCCTTTGTGGCGCGACTACGGAGTGTCCTTAATTGCCGCTTCACTTTGACGGTATCTAAAAAAATTGTTACAGGAAAATAGTAACATTATATCGCTGTACATACGCCTTCTTGCCTAGTGTGGTGAATATCTCACAACCATTGAGGCACAGGCATCTAGCCGCATGAGGGCCCTGGTGACCTGTAATACAGGTTTTTATTTAAACCTACTTCAGGCACCAGTCTCTCACAAAGTTAGCTTGTTCGTGCACTAACTGTGTAGAGAAACTAAACGTCTTATATTAATATTAAATTTTATTAACTAGGACAGTAATACACGGTTCACTTATGTCACTTACTTATGACTTTGAATGACTTAAATACGTAATGGCGGTGGTTGCCTTCTGTAGTTTCTGCCTACCCCCATGGGCTGAAAAGTGAGTTTATGTACTATGTATGAAAAACATAAGTGAACTGTGAAATCGTATAAACATAAAAGTCAACCATTAAAATGTCGGTTATACCTTTAATTTCTGCGCCTTTCAATCTTGTTGAACCGTGTATTATCACCAAGACAGTTGCCTTGTAGCGAGTTATATTATCGATTGTGATGTTTAACGATCAGTTAGGAAAATACTGATATATATCTATACTGTGGACACTTGAGGTCTAAAAATATCTCTTTTATACAAGTAGTTACTTGCCCTTTCAACTTTAACTTACAAACGTATAAGCTTTTAAAGTAAGTAGTTTCTAAATTACTTTGTCCTGAGAGACTGTGTGAATAAAAACTGAAAATAGAACGGAACACGAGCGAAATTGTTTAAACTCTGAGCTAAACTAAGCTACCTATTTAAAAATAGCGTTCATTCCCAGTGAGATTTGTAAATGAATGGACCGAGGGCGGAGCGAGGTGTACCTAATGTACGTACGTATTATGTATGTTCAACGTAGCCAGTGTCCCCCGACCGCGTATTACGATACCAGCTACCCAATTGAAAATTTGTAGAAAGCGACGAAATTATAAAGCAGGTGGTTTTTCCCCACATATAAAATACACAGTACAACAAACACTACCCTTCATTACTCCGTTTCAAAGCTTTTAATGTGTCTACAATCTTGAATGTAATAATGTATACTCTTTAGTAGAATTTACGGAGTAATTATTTGATATTTCCATGTTAAAAAAACGGTAATTAGATTGTAGGGTTTGCCTTCCAGCCAGTCTTCTGTAGATTTCTCTGAAATCCTATTACTCTTATTTGTAGAACTAAAACATTTCAGTTTCTACAGCGGGATAGACTAATACGATCGTAAGAATATACGTGGATTTAATTTTCTAGTGCTGGGTTGTAAATAATCCAATTCTTAACGAAGGAAGAACCCACTGCAATTAGGCTTTAGAGATTATTTTGATGACTAACTTGTTTTCGCTGACGCTGCATTAGATGCGTTTTATAATTATCTTTAGATTGGATCCTGATGTACCTTCTTATGGTTTAATAAATGGACGGTATCGCTAGATTAGAACTTATAGAGATGGGTTTTGGTTACTGATCAACTTAGTAAAAAATAGCACAACTAAATATCCTACTCAACCTTCAAAAAGGACTGCTTAAACGCTGCAGTAAGTAAAGTTAAATGAACTGCTTAGCAAATTGACTACCAACTTAAATAGTTTATTTATTTATTTAATACTTCAAGCACACAAATGTACCGAGGCGGACTTAATTCCATAGGCATTTTATACCAGTAAACCTTTGGGTGATGCAGTGACAAACAGTGGTAGGTGTAATAGCGAGAATTGAGGAATCGGAATTGAATTATTCGTAATATAATCAAATCACAACTGTAATTTTTTGATACTATAATACGGCAAATTGACGTAGTGTGTCATATCGACAAACAATATAATTTTCTTGACGGTATAATTTGAGAAGGCTTGAAAACATGTTTGCTAGACATTTTATTCGGTAAAACATTCAGGATCAGGGCCACAGTTCATTGAACGATGTAGCTACTTAAAAAAAATTAAATAAGCCTTGCATAATATAACATTTTACTTAATTATATTTAACAATTTAACTTTTAGCTAATTATAACGGCAGCCGGTTTTCCTTTTACAGCTTGTCCTTTGACAAAGGCCTCCTCTAAAGCTTTTCATTTTGTCCTTTCCTTTGCAGTGCGTGTCCATTCTGGACCAGCAATCTTTTTCAAGTCCTCTTCCCAACGTTTAGTTTGTCTACCTTTGTTCATTTTACTATACCGCGGATACCATTCCATTACTAGTCTCGTCCACTTTTCTTTCCGTTCCCCCAGCATGTGTCCTATGCATCTCCATTTCAAGCGTTTGTATACGGTATGTATGTTTTTAAAGTTAGTTTTGCTTTTTATATTCTGTAATCTCACCTTGTCTCTTCTTTTAACTCCAACTACGCTTCTTTCCATTCCATTTCATACTTGGATTTTTTTGAGTTGTTGCTCAGTTAGTGCCCATGTTTGACATCCATACGATAAACTTGGAAGGATAAATGTGTTATTTACTTTCCTTTTTTTTATGGGCATATCTTTGTCCTTCATGACCTCGCTCAGCAACCCGTTTCTAGCTGTTTGCTAACCTTCTATCTATTTCTTTTTGAAATATGTCATCTGTAAATAATAGGTGACCCAAACATATGTACTCATTAACATACTCTATTTTTATGTTAATGACTTTTTAAGTTGAGTTTGTCATTACCTTCGTGTGATCGATGTGTTCATTGATAAGCCTACCTTGACGCTTTCATCTGATAGTTGTTGTAGCTTGTCCTCCAAATTATTGTTATTGATAATTGCAGACGAGAGTCTACAAGACGTAGATGGTTAAGTTTGTCACCGTTAATGCTGAGTCCATTGCAGTTTTCTAAAAATCATTTCTATAACTGCAGAGAATAGCTTCGGCGAAGTGGGGTCACCCTGTCTAACACCTCTTTCGATAGGAAATTCTTCTCCTGTTCTTTCCAGCTTGACTTGGACCGTACTCTTTGAGTAGATGTTCTTGAGTATTCGAATGTACTTGGCCTCAACTCCTTCCCTTATAGTGCCCTCCAGATGCTATCGTGGTGTGAGGAATCAAATGCTTTATTAAAATCCACAAACCCTAAGTAGTAAACTTTGTTGTATTCCTTATACTTTTGAAGCACCTGTCTTATGACGTGAATGTGGTCTATCGTCGAAAACTTACTTCGAAAGCTAGCTTGTTCTTTGGGTTGGATTTCATCGAGCGTGACAGCAATCCGTGATAGTATTATCTTTGAGAATATCTTGTAGATGTTTGTCATTAAATTTATTGGTCTATAGTTGCTCATATCTCCTATGTCTTTTTTATTGTGTATCAATACTTTAGTTGATTTTGGCCAATCATTGGGAATGCTTTCGGTTGATAAGATATCGTTGAATAGTTCTATTAGTCTAGGAGAAATCACCGGTATTGTAATAGCTCATTAGAGATTTGATCTGAACCTGGCGCTTTGTCTAGTTTCTGTTTGTGGGTACTTATTACTTAGCAAATGTAGTAATGAAATCCTATATTAACAACCAGTAATTTCCACTACACACTACTTTAGGACCGAAAGGAACACAATAAATTGTTCCTTACAGACACCTGGCTTGTTTTGCAACCTCCTTTTACTTAATAAATTGAATACTCCAGACATCTGCGTGGCAAGGAAATTATTGAAGCGCACATTTGAACTGGATACGTTCAAATTATTGTTCCGTAGAAATACCTGGGAACCAATTTAGATCTTGTCGGTAGACGCTTGTTAGACACTTGACGATTGGCAAATATGTCCTTGGAACATAATATACTTCCAAATTCTTCAAGTTGACTTCGCGCAATGTAGATATTTATTTATTTATTTATCTCTCCTTTATAACTATCATTACAGGTTCATCACCTAATGCGATAGCGCGATCTCTTATAATTGAAGACATATAAGACATCTAATAATGAAGTCCTTTATAAACAACCAGTAATTGCCACTACAGTATCTATTCCATTGCACACGAAAACTTCAGAACCGAAAGAAACTCAATTACTCATTACACACACCCAGCTTGTTTTGCAACCTCCTTTGACAATAAATCGAATGCTCTGCGTGACAAGGGAATTAAGAAGCGCAAATGTGAACTGGATCCGTCCAAATTGTTGCTAGGTATCTAAGTACCAATTTAGATCCACTCGGTAAATAAATGCTTGTTAAACACATGACGATTGGAAAATATGTAGTTACTTACTAGACATATAATATATTTCCAAATGATTCATGCTCACTTACAGTCTTGTATAGTCAGCAAAAAACATTTTAGCCAAGTTTACATCTTTGCACTACATGGCTTAAGTCATTATTATTGCGTGTGTAATAAATTTTGTTACGAACATGTCAAAGATTTGACTACTGATCACACGCAACATGGTTTAAAAAAGACTTTTAGTTAGCTGTCTGGTAACTGTTCTTTTTTTGTTAACTGTACTCGTATTATTTATTACTAAACACAGTCATTTCTACATATTGCGTGTATAACCGTATTGATTCAAGCCAAATATCAGGTTCTAGCTCTTTCTGTATGTTATTTATAGAAGAAACTTGGCAAACACGACACAAATAAGGCCAATTTATGAAAAACATTATGTATCTATTTGTTATGTCGCCGTTTTATTTTGTAGGTAAGGCATAATTTACTTTTTCTTTACGTACGTTCTGCGGAAAATCAAAGCTTTTTTGAACATTATGCTGTTGATAGCGACAAGGAGAATGAAAAGAGTGTCTGCTTACTTTATAGGTAATTCGCTTTCATTTTATTACGTACTTTAAAACAATCAGTACGCAGCAGAATAACTACAACTACAAAGCATCGTCTAAACTTCGCATCTTCAACACAAACCCTCGTGCACAATTATTTTGTTAGAAGTTTAGGCTTTAAAGTGGATTTCCAACTAGTCGTAAACCTTTTCGAGGAACGGCTCTAGTTAAAGCTACCACATCTCGGTACTGACCCATGTCTTGCCACAGAATAGAAAGGTACAGAAGGATGACTCGATACAACGAGCTCAAATAGGCACACGCACACATGTATGTGGGGCTGTCGCAAGCAGATTGTATGATTCGTCATTATACACAGGGCGCCGTCTGTTAACAAACGCTCGCAGGTATGAAATATGCCGAATGAAAATTGGCAACTCGTATTTTTTTTTTTATTATTTTAAACTTTTCAACCATGCAAGAGCCGAATTGGTCGTAGTAAGGAAGCTAGGGAACCCCGACCAAATGGGTAACTAACCTAACCCCTAAACCAATCTAGCTCTAGTTTTATTTCTTAAGGCGAGCGCCTTAAGAAATAGAACTTAATACTTCAATTTACCGCGGCATTTTAAAACGGCGTTTGAAATGTCCATTAAAGTGGCATATTATACAGTGATAAGGCAATCTACATTTTTTCTTCGGCATATTTCATAACTGCGAGCATTCTTAAACGGACGACGCCGTTTGTAAAATGCAGAATCTTACAAATTGCCTGCGACCGGGTGATCTTAATGCAAGCGCGCTGTACGTAGACGCGTGTCTATGTGTGCTTGCGTTTTCGCTCGTTATTTGGAGCCAACCTTCTATATCTATTTATTCTCTGCCCCCTGTCTCGTGCAGGTCTTACTCGGCACTTAACTAACTACGTCACTAACCGAGAAAACTAATTGTGTGCACTAAAACGACCACGATAACTGGTTAATCGATTATTTTACTAAGACTTGGAAAGATAACGTTATTTATTGTGATATTTTATAGTTATTCATCCACTGCGACAAAAAAGAAAGGTTTTTAATTTCACTGGAATAATGGTAGGCTTTCAGTTTCACCAGAGATGACAGAAATCACTACTTTTCATGGATCAATATTTTCATTTGATTTCTTAGCTCAATGACTTAATAATATACGAATAAAGGTATTCCTGGAAGGTCTAATTCCAAACTAATGGATAGTTGGACCAAAATGTCGAGATTCGAAAAACCTGTATGACTGTCATAGGGTTTTAAATGACAATCGGAAATTCGTCGCTGAGAGGGTGTTAATAAACAAAGACGTGTAATTAAATAATTTTCAAAGCATAGCAAACCATAGTTGGTAAATTCCAACAAAAATGACTAAAAGCGACGGTATTCTATTCTATTTTAATTAAAATGATGGCCACAAGTCCACACTACATTGGCGTTGCACCCACGCCGCCTATTGTGTTATCTACCTAACGCCAAATATAATCCATTTTACAAATCCTGCCACAAAGAGTCGTGGGAAAATAGACAATGACAGTTACCGTGAGCTACTTTTTAACAAAGGGCAGCTCTCGAGAAGTGTGGTGAAAAATAAATAATTTGTAAACCGAGACAATGTATAAAATACTAGCTTCTGCCCGCGATTTCATCTGCGTGTTACAAAACCTACTCCGAAAAAACGTAGCGTTCCATGATTGTATATTTTGTAGTGTTTGATTTATTTTTTGCTATGTATTTTTATGGTGTACAATAAAGAATATATCTAAATAAATAAATCATAAAAGATTTTTTTTAAACGGCTATTGGTTTGATAAATAGATGTCAATTTGTTCATGATTACTCACTCACTCATCAAACTCTTCCCTAAGTCCTAGAAAGCTGAAATTTGGTATGCAGGGGATTTGCACACTCAATCTGTAAAAATGAGGTGAACGTTCTGTATGTAAAAACCCTACAAAAATTAATGAAAACCCACTAAAAACATTTCACGTAAAGTAGGTTACCAAGACTCACATAACACTTTTACTGAAAAAATTGGAAGATCAACTTTAAAGCCAAGCTCCTAAATCTACAAGGCCTAATTATACAAACCTTACGTACATCTTGGTCAACATGTACAGTCGCGAATCAACTTTTATGAGTTATTTTCTCCTATAGTATTAAATGCAATTGTATGTTGTTAGAAATATAGTATTTTGGAACCCACAGTCCCACACTACATAGGGCTTATGTCAAGTTGCAATCATTATTCCACGAGAAAATCATTTTGAATTTTGCTAAGTGCATATTTTTGCTCGTGACTGTACTTATGGTTTAGCCGTTCCTTTGAAATAAGGAGTCTGTGAAACAGCCGCCAAAAGGTCAAGCCACACATTTGTATAAAACCATAATGACTGATTTTATCCTAATCCTAACTAATATTATATCTGCAAAAGAGTTTGTTTATTTGTTAAGCTTTTATACTAAAACGGTAGAACAGATTTGGATGAAATTTGGCACATGGGTAAACCATGACCGGGATTAGGATTTAGAATACTTTTTATCCCGATATTCCCACGGGATCGAGACTTATGTGGGTGAAAACGCGAGGCCTGCGCCTCGCGTTTTCACCCTCATAAGTCTAGTACTCAATAAAAGTATGTCATCGATTTTAATAGCCATCATTATAAAAATGAAAATCCCGTTAAAAATACCTTTAGAAATTGCCTACAAACATAATTTTACCTTATCTCAAATAAAATACTTTTGCCGTAGAAATAAAGCTCACTTTATGGATTATTCCAGTTTTATTGTTTAAATTTTGTGTTACGACGTTCAAGTTTACGGCGCGCGGTCACCGCGGGGATCAAAGCACAATAATCCGCTGAATTAGTTCATTTTTATTAGATTTGCTTGACGTACTCGATGGAAATTTGACAATTATTTCAAGGGGAATAGAAAACGGGGAAATTTCTTAGTAACACGTTGATTTTATCCGGAAAGATATATTATTTTATTTTATTTTATTTTATTTAATAACTTTTTTTCAGACGTACACAATACAGTCCATATTTTCTACAAAGGTAGCGTTAATAAGGGTTGTTAGTCGTACACAAAAAATACAAATAAAAGGTGTTAGTAATTTGTTAGTAAACAAGACAAGTTACACAAAAATACTATATCCTATTTCTGTGCAGGTGTACACCTGCCCAGTACACAGTAAAAGGACTATCAATCTTGCACGCTAACGTTTTGAGGACAGTGTTGGTGCTACCACGGACCCAGCTCATCATCGATGCTGTTCTTTTCCTTATGATGGCAAAGAAGTCATCGATGGATGCCTCCGCCAACACTGCGGAAGCACTGCAGTATCAGGGTTTTCTCAACACTGCCCTCAGAGCGTCGTTTTACTGAACACGCAGGGTATTGTAAGCTTGGGCACGCCACAATTGCGGCGATAAGACCCCTCTTTGAGGAGTGGCTTGAGAGGCGCCACGGCGTCCTCACCTTCCGCCTGACGCAGGTCCTCACCGGACACGGCTGTTTCGGGAGGTTCCTGCACAGGATAAGGCGGGAGGAAACGCCCGGGTGTCACCATTGTGTGGATCGCCCGGAGGACACGGTGGAGCATACGGTGGAGGTCTGCCCAGCTTGGGCGGAGCATCGCCGTGTCCTCGTGGAGGCGATCGGCGGCGGTGATCTCTCGCGTCCGGCCCTGGTTCAGGCTATGGTACGGAGCGACAGGAAATGGGAGGCCGTCACCTCCTTCTGCGAAGCGGTAATGCTCGCGAAGGAGGAGGCGGAACGCGTGAGGGAGAGGCAAATTTCGCGCCCTCACGCCCCTAACCGCCGCAGGAGGAGACGCCCAGGGCGTCGGGAATCGCGGGGCGATTTCCGGCCACCGTAGGCGCGGGCTTGCGGGCGGTGAGCAATGGGTGGCTCACCGTCCGATAAGGACCAGGCCCGGGTCGACGGCGCGTTGTGTTCCACGCGCGCCTCAAAGAGATGTCAGCATAATTGAAGGGGTCCACTAGGACCGATGCCTGCCGGGGTTGCGAAGAAAACCGAAAGGGAGATCGTGGCCCCCGGCGACAGGGCAACCGAAGGAACACGGGTGGGTTTTAGTCAGTAAGAGTCTGACACGCCCTCCCGCTCCGCCCAGAGCGGGAGAAGTTATTTGATGATTTCCCACCCTCAAAAAAAAAAAAAAGGGTATTGTAAGCTCGCTGCGTATATTTGATCAAGACTGACAGCTCATACACCCATAACTCTAGCTTGTGGTTAAGTAATAACAGCCGCACGGACTAATCCATCAGGTTAAGCTACGCTTGCCGGAGTCGGTCCGTGGATGGGTGACCATTTTTACATACCGAGACTCCCCCGTGCCTCGAAAAGCACGTTATCCCATTGGTCCCGGCTGTCATGAATCTTTGACAGCCGTTATGGATCGTCAGCCCGAAAGCCTGACCACCAGTCTTACCAAGGGGTATCGTATTACCCAGTTACTGGGTTGTGGAGTTCAAATAGGCAGTCGCTCCATGTAAAATACTTCAGCTGCATCCGGTTAGACTAAAAACCAACCCTATCATGGTTGGGAAAAGGCTAGGCAGATTGATTTTGACCCATAAGTCTGTCATCATTTAAAAAGTTTCTAAGACGGAAAAATTCAACGAAACAGATAGCCAAACCTACTTATTTTCATCAATTCCTATTAATAGCTATACCTTTTTAAGTAATTTTATTAATAACAATGCTGCCTCGTTGGTCTAGTAGTCGCACTCCTTCGAACTTGAGGTCCTGGGTTCGATTTCCGGGTCGGGCAAGGTGTTATTGCGTTTTTCCGTCTGGGATTTCTCAGTAGCAGCCCGGAGTCTGGATTTATGCCCGGTTCATTGCAATAGGCTCGCCCCCTATTACATGGGACTACAAAATAACTGGCGAAATGTCGATGTTACCTCTGCCTAACCCTTCGGCGAATACAGGGGTGAGGTTATTTTTTTAATAACGCATAGTATTCGCTTCGTATAAGTAACCTTAGAAAATTTTAACTGTCTACCTATTACGGTTCATGAGATAGACAGACACAGCTTAGTAATAGGGCGCCGTTCGAGACCCTTAGGGTAAGGATCCCTAAAAACAAGATGGTATCGTTAGTTCTACGAAGGTCCTTATACGAAAGATCTTCCTTCTAGTAAAGAAACAAGTGCGTGCTACAGTTTAGTTTGTATACAATTTCATTTAGATAGAAGATGTAGTTAGTTGGAAGTTAGCCTCTTCCAGGGACTAGTGTAACCGCGCTGTAACGAATGCATTTGGGCCACTTGCAGCCAACTGCTAACCGCAACCCCGCCTTGTCGTATCTCTATCTAGTGGGGAACGTGGAGAGCCAACTAGCGACTCAACCTGCCCAGTTTTGTTCTCGCTTCCTGAAAGTATTTTTGTTAGTGCCAACATCTTTATTCGCTAGTTTTTATTCTGTATCAATTTACCCATAGTAAACTAATAAAATATTTATGTATAGTGCTTTCAAACATTATTATATTTCATTGTAACTTGTCCCGATTGGTAGCACCGAATTTTGCAGTCTTAGTTTCTAAAGTTCAAAATGGCGACTGACAGAACAGTATTACCAATCACATGACTGCAAAATTCAGTGCTATTGTATCGTATTTATGTCAAATTAAATAACAAAAATTATGAAAGAAAGGAAATGTCGTCATAACTCCTTCAATATTTGAATCCAGATTTTTATTTCCGTATACCTCTTAGACTAATATTATACAGCGTTTACTACAATTTGATCAATTTTAATTTACTTTTAAAACAACGAGCTACCTTTTATAACCTTTTTTATGTAAGTATTCATCCTTTCAAAGCAAAATGTGGATTATCGAACATATCTTTCATGCAATTAATACCGAAAATATCCCACGAATTTATTCAAATGAAGTACATCAAAGCGACTCATATTGAAAATTAATGAAGTATTATTAATACAAAAATTATTAACGTGTATGTGTCATATTAAAGTCCAGAGAATAAATTGATTACCCGTTTTTCATTTCAATTAATTTGCGATTAATTGCACTTTTCTTTAACACAATATTTTATCAGATATTATTCACTGTAGTCTCATTTTTAACGCGGCAATTATAAGGGTGTACCTATTCTAAAAGCTGTCTGAAACTCTGAATTATGAAATAAAGTCTATGAGCAACGAGTCGATGAAGTTATTTTTACCTTCTCTAAACGTGGCCACACACGTAACTGCAAGCATGGCAAGCTTGCATGAACTATCATTTTGTGCAAGCGTGCTTGAGCGTCTGTATGATGATTTTGTGCAAGCGGCATGAGGATTGACAGAATTTTCATTATGCAGCTTGAACAAGCTTCGTTTGTGCAAAAATGATTGAACGTGTGTATGCAGGTTAAGCTTACGCAATCATACGCAAGCTAGTTGCACACAATTCATGCAGCTAAAGCAAGCGCGTTTTCGTCAACCAAAAACTGATGCTGTTCCAGCTTGCTTGTACAGTGTGTAGCCTATAGGAAAATTGTGCACGCACGCACAATATAGGCTTGATAGTTCATACAGGCTTGTCTTGCTTGCAGGTAGGTGTGTGACCACCTTAAGAAACTACAAAAAAAAAACAAAGTAACTCGGTTGGTCAATACAATGCTGCAACATCTGTAAGTACTACGTCTTACAAATATTTAATCAAAGCCTAGTATTTGTGAACGCTTCACCTTTTATTGGCACCCACTCTTTACGGAATCAGAGCAAGTGTTTATTTATTAATACTGAAACGGTGTTGGAAAGCATACCTCTGTGTAATGTAAATCTTATTCGGATGACAGAACATTGTGTTTAAGAAAAGACAGTGATTTTCTTATAGGGTACTTTTAAATAGAACACAATGCTTTTAGTTACATGCTACGTCACGCTCGGCAACCCAAAAAAGAAGACAGCAAATGTAATCCTCTTTCGTATCTAAAGGTATTTTTTTTGTTTTCGAACAGGTACTCAAAATCGTGGATCATCACAAACTAGACAAGCCAAGGCGTCATTTACTCAAAAAACAGTTTTGAACGGACTATGTACAGACAATGTCAAGTTTGAACGGGTGCAGTGATTGTGTCAGTGACAGTGTTTAGTGGTGGACACATGATGTGAACAGACAGTTGGCACAATGTGGGCGGCCAGGCTCAGCTGTATTTTCATATTGTTCGGTGAGTAATACGCATTATATTTGCCTGTTTTAGTTCCACTATGAAATCATTTTTAACACCTAGACCTAGTCAAAACAACAACCAAATAGACACACTTTCAATCACAATCCGAAGGATTTTAAAAGAACTTGCTAGTGTCCAACGCTTCATGTCTTTAAAAAATTCTTTGCTCAATAAAGTAAATAAAAAAAAATGCTGTTGAACTGTCAAAATGAAAGACAAGTGTTGTTATGCAACTATCTACCGTGTTTAGTTTGTCTTTCGTTGACCAAAACAGTTGTCGCCGCATCGCCCCGCCGCGCCGCGTCATCCGCGGAACCCGGGACGAACGAGCTGGCCAGGCTCGCCGTCCCGTTCCCAGACGGCGGCGGCGCGGCGCAACGCAGCGACGCGGCGGCGAGAATTTGTTTTAGGGGTTTAGTGGATAGATTTATGTTTGTGGGATTATTTGTACCTGGGGCTTGTTCCGAGAAGAATCTTCAATATGTTGGGAGGTTTGCTTCGCATTAATCAGCTTTAGTTCTTACTAGCTCGCATCACGATTCAGCTCGCCATCTGTGGTTAAAATTAAATTGATTCCCACCATTCTATACATTGTGATTGTGATATACATACATAAACATTTCTGGTGTCTTAGGTATGAGTCCATAGCACAGAGATGTTATACACGTACATATCTTGCTAGGATTAATTCAGTTACATGATCTACGAGATCCTAGTCATCGTAGTATGTTGGGTATAAAGAGGAGACCGCAGCAAAGTCTGCTAAATCGACCTCTTGCCTGATCCGTTTCTATCACAGATCATTTCTCATAATATACGAGGAAACCGCGGCCAAGCTTGCCTTTAACCTCTTGCCAGACCCGTTTCTATCACAGATCCTTCTCATATTTAACTCTGTTGTATGTACCACCCTCTTAGTACATACAACACTTTACAACAATACGCTTGGGTATTGAGGAGGAATCGCACAGCCCAAGTCTGCCAGTTAACCTCCTAATGTAACCGACTTCTAAGAGCATCAGAAACCTTTAGAAAGATAGGAAATTTAGAATCTAGGCATTTAGGTGGGGAACCTCTACGCTATTGTCCTAGCGCTACCACTTAGCTTATATTCTCTCAGATGAGTCGCCACCATGCTGGACGCCTCCATCACAACACCAATCACTTTACTTTGCACTAAATAGTAAATACTTATTGAATTAAATACTTCACATTTGGTGTAGGTAGTCCAAAAGTACCGGCAAACGCCACAGACTACTTAAACGTCATAACCATAAACTATAAATACTCTTTATCTGCGGTGATCCCTCTATGGGTTCGGTGTTGTCAGCAGATTACCTCAAGCTGTCTTAAATGACTAGTTTGTTACACGTTTCGCTTTAACAATATTAATTTGACTATGTTACCTGTCTACTTCGCGAACTACACGTCGCGACACTCCCGCCCGAATAGTCTTAGAGCAGGGTTAGTAAGTTACGCGTCCACTCAGCAATTTTCTCCAGAGCTCTGGTGGCCGCGCCTCTTCTTTGTTTAACCTCATTGTTCACTTGAACTATCTTCTCAGGTTCATCCTCTTTCTGACTCAATAATTTCTCTCTGTCCGTGCTCTCTGATACTTTATCAAAGTCTTCCAACATACTCTTTTCCGCTGGTATTATAGACTCTCTATTTTCTTTCTCGTGTTCTGAACTATCGGATGTATCCTTTGAATTTATGACTTTCACTTCCAATGGTATCAATTCGTGTACCGTTATATTCTGTGGTATCTCACTTTCTCTTTCTGATGCGTTCGCATCATATTCTATCTCTTCATTGTCCTCCATTTCCAATGGATATAAATGAGTTAAAGATCTTACAAACTCCTTGTTTCCAGCTTCGACCTTTGCAACTCTGCAAAGTCCGTCAGAACTTTTGACCAATGAAGTAATTTTTCCAACTTTCCATTCTTGTCGATTTTTACTATCTCCCTTTATCTGAACAATTTGTCCTACCTTCGGGATTAATTTTGCCGTGATTCTAGGTTCTTTGACAGAATGTCCATATCGTTCACGCAAACTTTGTAAATATCGATTTGTGAACATGTCCTTAAATTCATTTAGGATAACTAAACCTCTTTTCCAAGCCTTGATAAGGTCGGATTTTGTTGTAGTGCCTTGTACTAGAAAGTCTTCAGTTGAACCTTCCATCGTTATGCATTTTCCCATAGTTAAGAAATCAGACGGTTTTAAAATATGTACCAATTCAGAATCGACACAAGTTAATGGTCTTGTATTAACAGTTGCTTCAATTTCTTTTACTAATGTAACCAATTGACTATCCGTCAGCATGTGCTTCTCCAATGTTCTTCTCATACAATTCTTCACTATTCCAATTAATCGTTCATAAAATCCCCCGAACCAGGGAGCTAGTTGGGGTATGAACCTCCAACGAATTTCGTTTTTAATACAATAAGAATTTGATAGTATTTCTGACATAAGCTTAAAATTTGTAGCATTATCTGATGTGATTATTTGTGGCACACCTCTTGTCGATATCATCCTTCTCAAAGCATTAAGTCCTTCTTCTGCTGTGAGATCTTGAACAACCTCTAAATGCACCGCCCTGACTGCTAGGCAAGTGAAAAGTGCTATCCAACGTTTACTTGTTTCATTTCTATGTTTAATTAGTACAGGGCCCATGTAGTCCAGGCCTGTAAATGTAAACGGTGAACTGTAATTTACTCTTTCAGTGGGTAATGCAGGGGTTGGTGGTAGCTTGAACGGTCCTCCTCCGTGTTTCTGACATCTAGGACATTTCCTTATAACCTTCTGGACTTGGCGTTTTCCGTGTGGAATCCAAAAGGCTTGACGAATTATAGCGAGGGTATGGTTAACACCTACATGATGATTGTCGCTATGGGTCTGGGTGATAATTTTGTTAGTGTAATCACAATCCTTTGGAATAAGTATTGGATAACGTTGGTCATACGACCAATCCGTGTTCTTTAAACGTCCTTTGCAACGTAGAAGTCCGTCTACGTCCAGAAATAGTCCAAGATTAATTTTTAAGCTTGTTTCTTTCCCTTCTAGTTCTCTTGGAAAGTGTTCGGCTTGTAGCTTCTTAAGCTGCTTAATTTTGTCACACTTTTCTTCACTTATGTCTACATCCATCTTAATTTGGTTACTTGTACTGTCTGCTTGAATTTCCACACCGAGTGTATTTTCTGTATCCATTTTATATTCTTGTGACTCTTTCGGGAGACCCTCCCCCGCACAAAGAGAAGAAACTTCTTGGATTCCTGACGGCCAGGAATTCGGATGTTGTAATATAAACTGAGGGCCAGTCAGCCATTTTACTCTATCTTCTTTAGAGCTGAATGGTCTTGTGGCAACATCCGCTGGATTTAGATCTGATGGAACATGTCGTATTATTAGGTTTTTATTCCTTTTAATTTCGTCGACTCTTCTGGCTACGAACGGTGTGAGAAGTTTGTCCGACTTACACCAGTTGATAACAATTTGACTATCAGTCCATAACGTTTGACTTGTGATGTTAAATTGTAAAAATTGGGATACATATTTGATCAGCCTAGTTCCAATTAATACGCCTAGTAACTCCAACCGTGGTATTTTCAGATTGTCTTGATCCTTCAAAGGAACTAGCCTTGATTTCCCTAGGACAAACTTTACCTCCTTGCCGTTAACTATGTATATTACAGCTGCATAGGCCTTCGAAGAAGAGTCTGTGAAGCAGTGAATTTGACAAGTACTTGTAGTAGCATCACTGAAGTAACATCTGGGCAAGGATATGTTTCGAACATCTTCTAATTCGTCACATATCTTTGACCAATCGGTTTTTAGTGTCTCAGAAAATGGTGTATCCCATTTTACCTTTTCCTTCCATAGATTTTGTATGAACAGTTTGCTAGACAACAGTGACGGTACAGCAAATCCACACGGATCATAGATTGATGCTATGACCCTTAATACACCTCTTTTTGTAAATTTTGGTTCACTAATAACCTTATCTTTTAGTTGAAGTGTGTCTTCCTTCAATTTCCAGTTTAGTCCAAGAACCTTGATCTTATCCTCTTTGCAAGATTCAGGTACTTGTTTTATAAATTCTTCAGAGTTGGAACTCCAATCTCTAAGATTCATGGATAGTTGATTGAATATCTCTTTAGAATTCTTATAAAGTTGAAGTGCTTCCTTCACTGTTTTTGTTCCGGTAACGACGTTATCAACATATATGTCTTTAGTTAATTTCTTAACCTGTTCATTATCTGAACTTTGTAAGTGTAATCTGATTGTTGCATTAAGCAAAAATGGGCTTGATATAACGCCAAATGGAACTCTTGTAAATCTTAAGTGAAGCAGATTATCTTCTTTAGCGGGTTTCTTTGTATCCTTTAACCATAGGAATCGAGTCACATCGCGATCCGGTTTATTAAGTGCAATCTGTAAGAACGCCTTCTCGACGTCTGCACATATACCTATTGGTTGACATCTGAACTTTTTAAGTAATCCAGTCATATCCTCCAACATCATGGGTCCACAATACAAGCATTGATTTAAACTTTTATTGTCTTTTGTTTTGGATGACGCGTCATAGACAATTCTCATAGGCTTGCCAGGTACTTTTACCCCATGGTGTGGAAGGTAATGAACTGGATGTCCTACTGTTTGATTTCTCAGATCAGGTGCAACTTCAATTATTCCTTTCATCATTTGATCCTTCAATGTGTTTTCATATGCCAATAATGTAGAGGTATCTAGCCGCTTCAATAGGTTGACGAGACGACCATAAGCCAATCCAAAATTCATATTCAGAGCAGGAGGGTACTCAATCCAGGGCCAGGATACGGAGTACCTGTTGTCTACATATTCAGTAGTTTCATTGAACCTCTTTACAGCCTCATCTTCTCGATTTTCCCTCGGAGAATCGGTTATGCCAATGGATTCCAGTTCCCATAGGCTTTTCATGTTAGTCTCAATCAGTGGCAGGTCAGGTTCGTTGAATAACATGTCCACATTAGACTGGAAGTATGTCACCACCGATAGTTCCTGTATAGGACTGGAATCCATTTTCCCGCTTAGTATCCATCCGAGGTCAGACTGTACCATATACAAGTTCTCCTTTAGTTTAATTTTATGTTCTGAGATAAGTGAAAAGTAATAATCATTACCAATCAGAATATCCACTTGGTCTTGTAGAGAACCATCGTCAGCTAGTTCTGATTTATCCTTCCAGTGGCTGAGGTCCTGATGAGGATATGGGACACTATGTGATATCACTGGTACCACATTAGCAAACAGAGTGATTGTCTTATCGGCTCTTGTCCTCAACTGCACCTCAACCACAGGACTGTCTATTTCTTGAGGAGTCTTTGATCCAAATGTAAATACAGTTAGTGTACTTTCTTCCTCAAATTTTAGATTAAGTTCTCTTGCAGATTTCTGTGTGATGTATGTTCTTTGGCTTCCAGAGTCTAATAGAACTCTGCATGGAAGCTCCTTAGAAAAATCTCCTACTTTACTGGCAGTAACTACTGCTGTTTGTAGAACGGTGAGTCCCTTATCTCTTGTGTACATGACATTGGTTGTTGTTAACTTATCCTGTTTTACACTTGAAAATTTAACAGGACATAAAGCACGATTATGACCTAATTTATTACAATGAAAGCATTCTTTTATATTTCTACATTCTACACGAGAATGTCCTATTCTAAGACAACTGTAGCATCTATTTTTTAATAGGGATTTTCTTTCCTTTATTTCCTTGAATTTAGTACATTTGTCGTTGTAGTGTGACTCTTTACAGAAGATACAATGAAGTTTAGACTTCTTCCTAGGTGGTCCCTCCTTTACAGGATAACTTGCATAATTTCGCTTGTTCCCGTTGTTCCCCTGGGAAGCATTTCTCTTATCCTGTTTTGGGTGGTATCGAGCCTTTTCCTGTTTGTTTTCATAGTTAATTTTCTGTTGGCTCCTTTGATCCTCCTTTCTCTTCTGATTTGTATGATCACCTTTCCCAGTAGAGTGAAGTGTCTTTACAGTGTAATATTCTTTCTCATTTAGATTTTTCTCTTGCGTCAATCTATTTGCATCTTCACGTGCTGAAATGACAATTTCCAAATATTTCCTTATTTCTTCAATTGATTCTTGCCTTATTTTCAATTTCATTTCATATATTATATCTTCTGGAAATTTCTCCATTACCATAAACCTCAAGTGGTTATGGTTAATATTTTCACCCATTGAATCCAAAACTCTCAAATGTTTTTCAATTTCAGTTAAAACTCTTCGACAATCTGATACAGTTTTGTCTGCTGGTTTTATTCTGTAGAGTGAGGAATAGTGTGCATCAACCACTTGAGTTTGTTTCCCATACCTATCTTTCAAAGATTGTATGGCTATGGAATAGTTTTTATTTGTAATATCTAACCCGTCTATCACTCCCTTGGCTTCTCCCTTTAGAGAATTCTTTAGATATAATAACTTGTCAACATCTGCCAAATTTCGATTGTGAATATTTGAACTAAATTGGTCCCAAAATTGGTGCCATTCAAGAATGTTACCTTCAAACTGTGGTAACTCCAATTTTGGTAGTTTTCCTGATAAGAAACGTTCTTCGTTCTTGTTGCTATTTATCGTTGAATTTTCACATTCTTCAATTTTCACTTTAAGTTCGCAGCAGTTTTCTTCAGCTTCCAGCTGTATTGCAGAGATGACAGAGATCTCGTCCACTTGCGGTTCGCTAACAAGTCGAAAATAATTGTTTAGTTCCCTCTCCAATCGTTGGAGACAGGTATGAAGTTTAGAGGATACCACTCTTCCTTCATGTAAGGTTAAGTCATTTGGTTCAGTAGCGAGTTTGCTGGTTGTATTTTGGGCACATTCGGACAGAGTTTTTATTTTATCACACAGGCCATGAAGAATAAGGAGCATGGCTTCTTCCATATTTACATCCTGTAATATAATATTACACTATCTAAGTACAGCTTTGATTTGTTATACAAATTTAATCATAATGTAATATGTTTTAATTGAAACCACCTGTTTTTAAAAATAAGGAATAACAAATTGATATTTGTATTATTTACTGAATTTTTCTGATAGCTCATTTGATTGCAAAAACCAATAATATAATTGCAGTCACACATCATACATACAGGGTAGGTATTTAAAAATTTTCATCACTTTCTCGAAAACAGAATTTCAAAAATTCAACTTCCCTTTCAGGAAAACTTATTTACCATCATGGAAATAATCATCTCCTTTCAGATTTATTTAGGTGTTTTGGGTCACCCAGTACAGGTAAGGCAATACCACTTAATACTTTAGAACGCTCATAACATAAATACTCAATCACCAAGTGCACATAATCAAGCATAGAATAGATAATGGGCACGGTAAGGAAACATCACTCTTCTTATACAGTGAGCCTTCAACTGACAGACAATACTATGTACTTACAGAGTACAAAACCTTATAATCTCTCTTAAATCATTTATTTGTATATATTGATGACACTGCTGCCTAGTCAGCAGTGCCTCTGCTCGCAGAATTGGTATGTTGAATCGAGCCCGGAGCCCCATTCTATGCAAATGTTCGTTTTTGTCATGTGCACCTGAAGTACTTATCACAGTATATATTGTCTACCGAAGTCCTTAGTACCAGCTTAGTCAGTTTGGGACCAAATGCCATGCAAGAGATGTCTACTCAAGCATTTATATAATGTGAATAAGGTAGCCAAACAGATAAGGATACTCATCCAATATCAAGATATAAGATTATAAACTATTACTCACTTCCGATGTTGTCTTCAGTTATAACTTGACCTTATTAATGATTTCTTTAGCTGCAGGCAGTTTAATTTAATCTCCCTTTCTCGGTGACAATTACCTCCAATGACTAACAATTGCGGTCCTTTTTGTTCGTTCAAGCACGCTTATTTTATTCCCGACGTGGAGTAAATCAATAAGTCGTGGATATTTCGTTCTCACAAATACTGACAAGGTAAAACTTTGAAAACGCAGGTATGAAAAGTTTCGCTCAAACATGGCGACAAGAATTTATTGTATCTGTCAAATTTGCTCCGCTTCCGGTTTGTGCTGCAAACTTTGACAAATCGTTTTCAACTTCCGCTTTACAATAAATCCGTATTGAGACTTGTGGAGTCGTATCTTTGCAAGTTAATGAATACAAATGATCGAATCCCTTAGATAACTCATAAAACGAATAAATATGCAACATCACATAGTTTATTTCACAAAACAAAGAAATAAACTTAAAACTTGTGTTTCATTTCAACAACAAGTAACGCCATCTAGGTTATTTAGCGCATCGATCCATCAACTCGGATGTCCAGCGACACTTACTTATTTACCTTTGATAGTTAATCTTAAGATAATTACATTGAGAAATATTCAATATTATCAGAGTCAATATTAGCGAGACGTGTATCAAACCTATTCAACATTTTAGCATATTTTCATCAACTTTTGATGCAAAAAGTTTTACACAGAGCTTTCACAGATGGCAGCACCAGTAAGAACACAGAATTTTATTATAACCAGTTTAAACTGGTTTATATAATTTGATATTGATTTTTCCTCTCGGATCCCAGCATCTCCACCATGTCGCCGCATCGCCCCGCCGCGCCGCGTCATCCGCGGAACCCGGGACGAACGAGCTGGCCAGGCTCGCCGTCCCGTTCCCAGACGGCGGCGGCGCGGCGCAACGCAGCGACGCGGCGGCGAGAATTTGTTTTAGGGGTTTAGTGGATAGATTTATGTTTGTGGGATTATTTGTACCTGGGGCTTGTTCCGAGAAGAATCTTCAATATGTTGGGAGGTTTGCTTCGCATTAATCAGCTTTAGTTCTTACTAGCTCGCATCACGATTCAGCTCGCCATCTGTGGTTAAAATTAAATTGATTCCCACCATTCTATACATTGTGATTGTGATATACATACATAAACATTTCTGGTGTCTTAGGTATGAGTCCATAGCACAGAGATGTTATACACGTACATATCTTGCTAGGATTAATTCAGTTACATGATCTACGAGATCCTAGTCATCGTAGTATGTTGGGTATAAAGAGGAGACCGCAGCAAAGTCTGCTAAATCGACCTCTTGCCTGATCCGTTTCTATCACAGATCATTTCTCATAATATACGAGGAAACCGCGGCCAAGCTTGCCTTTAACCTCTTGCCAGACCCGTTTCTATCACAGATCCTTCTCATATTTAACTCTGTTGTATGTACCACCCTCTTAGTACATACAACACTTTACAACAATACGCTTGGGTATTGAGGAGGAATCGCACAGCCCAAGTCTGCCAGTTAACCTCCTAATGTAACCGACTTCTAAGAGCATCAGAAACCTTTAGAAAGATAGGAAATTTAGAATCTAGGCATTTAGGTGGGGAACCTCTACGCTATTGTCCTAGCGCTACCACTTAGCTTATATTCTCTCAGATGAGTCGCCACCATGCTGGACGCCTCCATCACAACACCAATCACTTTACTTTGCACTAAATAGTAAATACTTATTGAATTAAATACTTCACATTTGGTGTAGGTAGTCCAAAAGTACCGGCAAACGCCACAGACTACTTAAACGTCATAACCATAAACTATAAATACTCTTTATCTGCGGTGATCCCTCTATGGGTTCGGTGTTGTCAGCAGATTACCTCAAGCTGTCTTAAATGACTAGTTTGTTACACGTTTCGCTTTAACAATATTAATTTGACTATGTTACCTGTCTACTTCGCGAACTACACGTCGCGACAACAGTGTTTTCTTTCTAGATTGTGATGTAGCGGTATGCACATCTTTGATTTCATTATTTTTACCTTGTGATAGTCTGCCACGTAAGTCAAGTCGTAGTCAAATCTACCGTAAACCTACGACCGTGCACTGACTTAGTTTAACATTGAAATCACTTGTTAGGCTGTTTACACATCGGCAAACACGCCTGGAACACGTGTAACCTTTGACTTGCGTGTCGAATCATAGGTACCTACACGCTAATTGCTTGAGCAGTAAAATAAAAATGTGGGCTTGCGCATTCCACACGAGTTTGTATCTACGTTATTATAACGATGGTCGACTAAGTACTTACTGTATGTTTTCCGAAGCTCTATAGAGAACTAAGTTTTCACATTATGATTGTTATCATTGGTTACAATCCCTCCTTCTAATTAAATCCTTTGGAAAATAAGCAGTGGCCTGTTCTTTGTGTAGCCTTTAATTACCGTTTGCCTTAATTTAAATTTCCTTTATTTTTTCCTTTCGGACAAAAACCTTTAATTTTGTCTTAAATAATCCATGTCAACATAGCTATGTAATTAACTAATTATATTCTACTTTACATTAACTTATAGATATTGTCAATAGTTACTTTGTTTATCAAAGGCTAATGATACAATACAACCTTTGCCAGGCAATGTGACCGGTGACAGCAATATGTTGCACGTAGACTGACTTATCTCTTTCGACGTAAAGGGGTACAATGGATTTGCGGGCTGAAAAAAAAACGCAAATAATTACTGCAAAAAGCTTAACAAACATTTGTTTCAGTTTATTTTTAGCCTTTAGGCGCTACACAGCTACGAATGTAAAGTGATACCGTTAATACAACAATGGGGTTATATAATTCAGTTATAAAAACACATTGTTTGCCTTCAGATGAACAATAAAGAGAACAGTCATGACCTAATCGCAATGTTGTTTCAAATTCAAACAAACGAAACCCTTTTATCACAGTTTCAACAGAAATTTCTTTTTCAATAGGCCGACTACATAATGAAATATTTGCGGAATGCCCCGGTTAATGTTCAAAAAGTGGAGAAATAAAAAATAACGAGACGTGACGGGAAACAAAGCACGATTTTATCGCTGGAAGGGATCGTACTAATGGAGGCTGGACGCGAACGGGTTCGGATCAAATCGTTATGTTTTGGAAAATTCGGTACAACATACATGTGTTTCCTCAAACCTCAGAAGAAACACATTGATGAGGCGTAACGATAAGACGCAACTCTAAATTGGGCGAATGTTACTTTCTATGCTCACGATATCGTAAAAATAACAAGACTGTTCTAGGTATAAAATCCTCATACGAATCTGTATGTATGGGCAGTAGGTAACACAGGAGCCGTTTTCAAGTTCATAAGTCTCATCCAATTCGCACGGCAATTCCTGACCTTACAGAAACATTAATAAATTAAAAGAATATGCTGGTATGGTAGCTAATCTTATTCCGTATAGAGATAATTTTATGTTTTGAAATGAGTTAAAATAAAAATCATTCTTAAATGTTACTTAAACTAATACTTAATTACGAGTAATATCTACTGGTAATGTTAGCTAAAACCGAGGCTAAAACAATTTAAATAGAAAACTTAAATAAGCTAAGCATTCAGACGACAGTTATTATGCTACTAATATGAAATTCAAAACAATAGCTGGAATACTTCATAACAACCCGTATTCTATTGCTGTTCAGAATAATCTAAAGAAAAAGGAGAAAGAAAAATTTTAACTCTGCACAAAATAAACGCACATTACAAAAAAAAAAAAATACATAAAATACACATTCAACAAAAGCCAAAAGCCTCGTATTCAATATTCGAAAACGAATAAAAAGTTTGACAAGAAAGAGTTTGAGTAGTGTGTTTGTTTGAGTTTGAGTTTGAACGTTTAAGTTTGAATCTCTTCACTATATTTATTACTAAACGACGTCTTAAAAAAGGAGGAAAATCTCAATTCGTCTGTATATATTTTTTGATAGCTTCGTCAATTGTTAACTATTTTTTTTTGTTTATTAACTTTGCTGGGGTAGCTTTTGAGTTTGCTGCAATAATACGTATTTTTTCAACTTCGTGTATATTGATGATTTTATAATAACTTATAATAACTGTTATTTACATAGCAAATACTGGTATACGAAATTGTTTAGGGAAGGTACCACAATTAAAATGTCAAAAATTACTTTAATTTCAGAAGTCGGTGGCAAAAAACGAAAATTCAAAACCATAAACACCGAAATTAAAGTTATTTTGACACTGTAGTGTTTTCCATGATTATAATAATATGAAAAGGTTTGTTAATACAATTTTTTGTAGAAAATAACGAAGGAATTTAAACAGGTGTGCCGATAATAATAAGAGTGTCGTGGCGCATAAAACGCTTCGCCCGCGTTATAATTTATTGAACAAAGTATCGCATAAAATTAACATTAGGTTTCAGTATATTATATTCTTTTAATAACCTTGACTTAGGTAATGTAAAATGTTATTCACTTACATCAAATCTAACATAAGTTAAGGTAAGTACCTACTTACCTAAACCTAGGTGGGTAGGGATTAAGTATTTTTTTAGTTGGTAAAACAAAATACATTAACTCCTTACAGAGTGGTTCCATATCGATCTTGCCAAACCTGAACTCGAAATGTTTTTATTCAATTAGGCGATGACGAGCAGTTTTCAGCTGTGACACGAATTTGTAAATAAGATTTTACGGGCTGACAAGAAAGAAAATGAAAATTGTTTTTGTTTTTTCATTGAACTCAATCATTTCTTCAATAGAGTCACCTCCATATTTTGAGGTTTATTTGAAGACACTCCAATGTTCCGAGTGATGATACATGAATGATGTAACCAATATTTTGTAACATTTTTATATTTAAAAGAGTGTCCGTGGAGTTTCTTGCCCGTTTTTCTCCATAGGTACCTACCTACTACGCTTTGGAATGGGTAACTAACTTCATATTTCTGACTGACCGATTCCTTGACAATTCAAATGTGCCTGTAATTGGTTTAACGTATCGGTGACATGTATCTGTTAAGGGGGTGATGCTATCGGTCATACAAAACAACTTTCGCTATGAAACTTATATACGATTCGTAAAAACAAACAATCTGAAAAATCTGTTGTGCAGGCATTCGAGTTTTTTTTTTTTTTTTTTTTTCATAAATCGGATATGAGTTTCATGGTGAAAGTTTAGCTTGTTATTCATCCTCCAATATACCTTATCTAATTTTGCAAATCCTTTCCACTTCGATTTTGGGCATTCACAGTCCTTTTTTCTTACGATACAATTGCTCCAAAGCAAAAGCTTTTACTAAAACAAATCATAAAATACTCTTCCAAACTTGTTTGATTTATAATGTAAATATTTTACTTTGGCATTTTGTCAAAAACTTGGAACATTAAAAATATGTTCGTATTCAAAAACAGATCTATTTCCTTTGTACCTTAGTAGCCATTTGCTGCTTATTGATCAAGCTAAAATCCTTTCATAAAATTATTTGAACTTATGGAAATCCATGATTTCATTTCATGATTCAAAAGGAGTATAAAATGCCAACCATGGATAGTGACCACCCGTATTTTTCTGAATATTCGTGAAAAATTATCGAAAATAAATTTTAAATGGGGGTCTATCGTTATTTTTTATTTAATTTTCGAAATTCCCCTATGATTTTATGGATTTTCACTTGTGTTTTTTTAAATAAATACTGTTTTTTTTTTTTTTTAAATTCTTCAACTCCGTTTTTTTTTTTCATTGTAATTTTTTTTAATAAAAATCGTTAGTTAATCCCTACGATAAAATAACTCATAAGCTTTCAGAAATAATAAACAGAATCCAAATCGAGCCAATAACATCGAAAATGGCAAACGCTACTCAAAAATAAACACATGGACAACATAACATGAAAAATATTAAAGATAGACCCTCTTTTTAAAGTTAATTTTCGATTATTTTTCATGAATATTCAGAAAAATACGTATGGTCACATACCCATGGGCGAAATTTTATACGGATCGTAGCTGGTGGCATTCTGTGGCGTTCTGTAGTTTCTGCCTCTCATGGCAAGAAAGCGTGAGTTAATGAAAGAAAAACTAATGTTATGTTTTTAAACTATTTGTTTGATCAACCCGCAAAAATACTAAACCGATTTAACGAAGCATGCTTTCGGTATAGATAGGTATATTTAATTTAGTTTTGTGAATGAGTCCTGTAATAATTTTTGGTTTGCTCTTTAACCAAAAATTATTGGTTTTGTTTTAGACATTTTGATTAAAAAAATACCAATTTACGTGCCAGCCAAATAAAGCAACAAAGTTTTATGTTGTACCTATTTTTATCTTCATAGTATGTATTCCTACATCAATACAGACGAAGTCGTAAGTAAGTTCGGTAAATACAAACACGTCCCAAACTTTTGCAAGGAAATCAATATTCCTTCTTAGAAAATATCATTTCGCAGAGCTAAAAGTAGCGACCGTCTTATACTTTTGCATATTTTCAAACTCTTTCCTGCAAAAGACAAACTATTAATAATTTTATAAATTTGTAAACTCCTTGAACTGTAGCTAAGACCAAAAGTGGAACACGGATTGAACTTTGCTGTCGAATGTACCCCAAGTGGGGTAACTTTGCGACAAACTTCCAGTTAGTTTATCAGATGTTTAGTGCCCTCTGTCCTAATTAAAAGCTTACCAACTCGAGTAGCTTCCATTTTATCAAATGATCAATTAAAAATTCTTAAGAAACTGACTGACTCTGTTTCGTGTTTCCATTTTTACGCTCATTGGGAATGAAATTGCATATTTTAGATTCTACGAGCAGCCTGAATTTATAAAATGATTCATAATTTTATGTTGAATGCTATTTGAATTCAGAAAATTATACAGTTTAGCTTATGAAAATTCGTCTGTAGAATAATTTATAATATTACGTACAAAATGTGTTCAGTGGTATAAACTGGGTACGAATTATTTTGTTATTTATTGAAAAAGAGAAAATATAGGCCATTTTTTTGTTCTTGTTATTTATTTCATAAATGCTGTACTTTCAAAACCACCTTCTAACAGTCTGCTTGAAATGGTTTGACTTTTACGAGCTATGAAGCTTTGTTCTAATAAATTGTGACAGACTTATTCAAGCACTACAAATACCTCTAGTCTGAGTCTCGTAAACGGGTGCTCGCGGTGCGTAAATGGTAGTCCCACCACCTACAAGTTATTTGCGTCATTCTAGATTCTAGGAAAATAGGTTACCTATTTCCTCCAGTTCATTTGAACGACTGGCGCTGACTCATAAACATGTACCCATAAGGACTGATTTTGTAGGCTTATTGTGATACAGACTAACGGAATGTTTTGAGAATGAATGTGTATGTCTGTAAGAGTTAGAAGAAAATCAAAATAACGATTGTTATAATGGATGGATTGTGTGAAGACCTACTGATGTGACAGCTGATCGAAATATTTATCTGGAAGAAGAAGACGATGTTGAGCTAACCCCAAATAAATTGGGAAAAGGGCAAGAGGAAGCTGATAGAGAATAATAAATATATTAACTTATACACTATTTATCGAAAAGAAAGGAGTTTGTATTTTACCCTCCAGCTTCGAAAGCAGTTTATTATTCGAATCTCAAAACCATCTTCCAAAATCAGCTACATTTTATCCAAAAAATATTCCTTGAGGTGGCAGCACAGTGTGGAATATTGCACCCGCTGCAGATCCTAAACTCGGAGCACTGCGTTGACATTTTAGTTCTCAAGTCCCGACCGCATTTTGCATATGCCTTTTATTGCACATGACTTAACTTATCTTTTAAGTACTATCTTGCATGGAGCTACATTCTAGCGGATTTCATATGGATTTTAGAGCTTGAATGGGACTTGTATGATTTGAAAGAAAGAAAGAAAAATACGTTTTTTTTTTGTCACAGAAACACGTGCATACTAAAAGAAAATTAACTCAAGTAGTACAATATAACAACATTTAAATATAATCACGAGCACAAAACAGAAATAGTCGGCTTTGCATTAATGAATTAAAATAAATGGTTTGAACTCCTTGTATAAAGCCTTTTGAAATATTTGTTGAAACTTCAAAGACGTGACCGGTATCGGTATCCAAGGATAAGACTATGATAAGGTAAAGACCACAAACACGGGATCACCGCGCCAGTAGCTTCTAGAGATAGCAGTACTAATAAAATTCGTGGCGCCGAAAGTGCGTTGGGCGCCGCACATCTTTTGTCACAGACCGCCTTCAAAGCTGTCAGTTTTTATTCGTCATTTGTGTCGTAGTGCGAATAAAAGGTGACATGCTTCGTTTGTACGGAAAGTGTTGACAATGCCGGTGACGGCCGAGGCGTCTCTATGCTCTGTGATATAAACGATGCGTCTAATCTTTAGAATCTTGTGAGAAATATCTTGGCTAAATAATAGTGTTCTATCGTGGAATGTTCATTCGGAACATATAAAACAAAGCTTACGTTACTTCTTGGATCCCTTTGGAACATAGTTGTATGTATCCCACATAGATCGCATCGCAAAATATATAACACCTTAGTACTTTACGACAATTGTGACGAACTGCATATTTATAATTTGCCATAAAAACACTGTTCTCATGTAAGTGACTTTATGTCTTTTTGAGAATAAATATTTGTAAACCTAATCTATATTTTAGCCATAAAATTTTTATCCATGCAGACATTACCAATACATAAAACTTATTCAATAAAAATGGATGTTGATAACTGATATGTTTTGCAGGTGTAACAGCCGGCGGCGGCGGCTGGGAGCCCCTCGGGACTCCGTACTTCGACAACAGCACGAAGAGAGAAGCCACCGCCGCCGTGGGCCAGCCTGCCTACCTACACTGCAGAGTACGGAACCTGGCTGATAGAGCGGTAAGATACAAATTTTTAATCTATTGATAGATACTGGATGTTAAGTTTCTACTATTATTTTATTTTTCTTCTATATCCCACTCGGCATAGGAAAAATTATAATCGGCCAAGTTCGTGTTGGACTACGCAAAATGAAGGGTCCCGTAGTTGGGATGAATTTATCCCAAATACAAACTTAACATTGTAGTTGAAATAAATGTTCTCCCATACATTCCAACTGTAAATGTAAGTTTTACTCACAATTTTGAGAGATTTACCATGTTATTTTAAGACCATAGACTTCTTATAGGTTTTCGTGTAATCTATGAGTCATACTATGTATTTTTTTCAAAATTTTAGGTTCAGTAGTTTCGGAGATAAGGGTCAATTTTGATCGAATTTCTTAAATATCTTTAAACGTATTCATTTTAAAATTATATCAAAAATATGTTCAAGATCCTTACAAGCCTTTTCATTTGATAAGATATGAGATATGAGCCTTTTTGGCCTCGCACAGGTCGTATTTTTTTAATCTAATGCTCCTTTTTTATTTTTGTTAATGTTTGTTCCTTTTTTCTTATGTCTATCCTTTTTTATTATGTTTTGTATTTCCTGTGCGTGTCTTTTCTTTGATATGTCACACGGTATTGTTAGCAAAACTTTTTTTTTTAATTTTATTGTTTTCCCCCCAAAAGTGCCCCCTATATTCTAAATTAATTTATTCACGTCACGTTCGTGTTTTCGTCACAGAAATACATATGTGCACCAAATTTCAACTTAATCGGTCCATTAGATTCAGAGTAAATTGGCTGTGACTGATGGACAGACAGACACACGAGTGATCCTATAATTTATTATTTCCGTTTTTTCCTTTTGAGGTATGGAACCTTAAAAAATAAATAGAAATAATACATCGAAATGAAAAAAAAAAAACGGTCCTCGATGTGTTCAAAATCGCGCTTCGTATGTAGCTTTAGAATATCAGATACGCGCAGTTTTACTTCTAGGTATATCACTGCTTTTCCTACACAATGCCTCTCTTAGCTCCTATACAGTGGAATGTTTTAAACCAAATAGTAGTAGATATAGTTAACCATATACCAAATTTTTAGCGTCCAAATCTAGGCATATTTGTCTAGGATTTTCAAATAATAAACCAACCACTGTATACCTAACACATCATCTAAACCCTAAGGATCTCTTAAAAACTCATTGCCAATAAATTTCAAGCTTTATGGTCTTTAAATACCAATAAGATGAAATACTGTTTAGTTAGGTTAGGTTAATACTGCGTTTAGAATTTATAGTCAAAATATGCTTGACCAATGACGTAAGCACTTTTCAGAAGAAAGGTCTTGTAGTAACTTTTAGATTAATATAACATAATACTGATGAAATGAAATGTAAAAAAAAAAATACTCGAAAATCTTGTCGACGTAAAATAACAATGTACAAAATCTCCCACATACTCTACAGAACATAGTACATACCCAAAGAATCACTTAGCTTGAAAACGAAACATTTACGAAATCACCTCTGTGTTAAAGTTCGGCTCCGAAGTCGTTGAGACTGGGATATCTTAAAAGGACAAACCCCTACAATGTACAAGATATTCGGATTGAAAAAGTTATCAGCACCGAGTTATATAATATAAGTGAATTAGAAAATGTTTTTGTACGAGTATCGAGTTTTGGTGGGTGCTAGCTTGATTACATTAAACGGAGTGCTTTGTGAATACAAATCCATAAAGGCGTTGAAACTGATGCGTACTAACGATAAGCAAATGTGACACTTTTATGGTTCTTTATAGAGTGCTAGGGTATCACAGTTGAAATCAGATTAGACAAATATAGCATTGTGGGTAAAAATAGAATTGCATTATGGTTTTGCGCTAGAATTTACTGACTATCTTAGACTTTGTTTGGATCGTCTACTGTATTTCTATTTTCTTAATGTCCCTCGGCAAACTTCGTGTTTCGTCCGTTGTCTCATTGCCCTTTGCACTTGGTGCAGACCGGACGCTATTTGCGATTTGGAAGTATATAGAGTTGTCAATACTCTTTTGACTTAATGTAATTTATTTGAAATGAAATCAAATGAAATTGTTTATTCTGTAAATGGGTTATCGGAATCACTTTTATACGTCATATTAACAAAACTCAGAGGTCGCAGTCTTTTTTAAAGTCCAGACATAATCTTAGTCAGGCCATATGAGGACCATGTAGATTAGTGTCTGAAATGGTCTTTTGAGGAAAGAACCACACAGATTTGAGTGGACCTGTCAAGTCAGTGCAAGCATTTGTCAGTAATTGTGGAGCTCAACTCGACGAACCATACCAAAGAAAAGACATTTGAGTAGACCGCTTAAACTACTCAAACTGCCACACCATCATTAAAACTAACTGAGAAATAAAAATAATAATAATATCCACATTATCCTCACATTCACAACAATTAAAATAATATAATACTTTACAAAGTCATCATGTCATTTTAACTATAATTTTCAACAATGTCAATGTGTATATAAAACTGGTATAATTTGATGATTTTACATAATACTTAAAATGTTAAGTTTTATGGTTTTATCACAAGGCTTAGCAGAACGAAGAGCTCAATCCCAAGCTTTTTTTCTAAATAACCTGAAATTTTATAGTACCCTTTTTTTACAAAGTTTGGCTTTAATACAGATTTTAAATCGTTTAATGGGAAAGTTTCGAATGTCAATGGGAAGTTTATTTTAAAAGCGTATACATTGACCCATGAACGAGTTGCCTACTTTGTGGAGACATGTGCGATGTACAACAAGGTTGTGTTTATTCCTGGTATTCTAAATATGATTATCGGATATTTTCTTACAATTAGATATATTTTTGTGTACATACAAGTTTTTGTGTTATTTCAAAAATATAGTAAGAATATTTGTTTCTTTGAATTTATCTCTTGGACCTAGATTTTAAATGGCTCGAACAGCCCTTTTCTTTAGAACAAAGATAGTATTAATGTCCGCACAGGTTCCCCAGAGATGAATCCCATATGACATAAGACTATGAAAATAGCTAAAATAAACAATTATGGCTGTATCTACGTCAGTTATCTATCAATTTTTTTTAACAACATAGGCGGCTGAACTTTGCCTTCCTGACAATTTTTCTATGTGTGGCCCACACATAGAAAAATTGTCAGGACGGCTAAGTCCCTCCCAGGCCTCGAATATGCTCTCACCCGCGTTTCTAGTTGAACGACCCTTTGTAAAACTAAACTGTTTCAGATGAAGTAAATGATGTGCTTTGAAATGTTTTTTTTTTTTAAATTCATACATTTGTTTTAAAAATATTTTTTCTCAATTTAGGTAATATCGAAATAGGCCGAAATTTTTTGGCATCAGTTGTGCTGCCAGATTTTAACAGTGGAATCATTTTGCTAAGTTTCATCAGATCAGGAAATACACCAGATACAATACAAGATTTAAAAACGATTGTTAAAAAGGGTGAATTAACATCAATTATTGAGGACACGGTATGTATCCATAATCTCCAAAGGTCAGCAGTTTTTTTTACATCAAGATCAAGATTTTCAAAAGATTCTATAATTTATTTAGCAGCAATAATTGTAAATTCAAAAATTTTGTCACATTCTAGTACACATTCTTTAAGTATTGAGTAAGCAGAAGTGGATGACAGCGATGACAGAGTTTTGGTTGTTAAAATGGGAATGTTAGTGAAGAAATTTTCAAACTCGGTTGCCATCTCCTAATCTGCCTTAATATCTACATCACTGATTTTTAGATGGAAGTCACGATTCCGTACTGTCGTTCTTCCCGTTTCTGAACTAATAATAGTCCAGGTTGTTTTAATTTTATTTCCCGAAGACTTTATTTTATTTTAAATGTTTATGGCTTTTGCTGAGGAACAGGCTCTTTTAAAAGTTTTAGAATATTTATTAACAAATTCTTTAAAAGTTTAATTATGGTTATATGATTTTTCATGACACATTTCAAATAACCTCTGCCTACTTTTGTAAATACCTGGTGTTGCCCAGTCACTAAATATAACGCGGTCACAAACAGGAAATGTTTTTGAGGTTAAAACCTTCCTAACCTCACTATTGATGAGGTTAAATAGTAAAGTGTAAGCTTGATCCGGATCGTTATGATAAGGCACTCTAAGTAGTTTTTCCATTAAATTATTTTTAAATATTGTCCTAAGCGACTTTTATTTACAGGAACAAAACTCACAAATTTTCTTTGAGCTCTGACTGTTTTCTGAGAAAAAGTGACTAACTGGCCACAGTAATCAGAGTCCAACTCATTTATAATTAAATGGTTAGAAGGTCTTAAGTTTGTAAAAATATTGTCAATACAGGTAGCACTAGTGGCAGTTATTCTAGTCAGCTCAAAGAATGTATTGTACAAATTATTTGACTTTAATAAAGTTATAAATTTATTTACTACAGCAGATTTTTCTCCGTATATTAATATTGAAATCTCCACAGACTACAACTGTTTTATTACTGTTATAAGTCTTTAATAATACTTCTTCCATATATATCTCAAAAATATCATATGAAGCACATGGGGACCTGTACACGGTCATTACAATGAACTGCTCAAGCTCAATGCAAGCTATTTCAATAACTCGCTCAACAGAGAGGCTCACAATATCCTTACGTTCTTTAAATTTCATATTGTTACGAACAATTATTAAAGAGCCACCACGTATCATATTAGCTCTGCTGAATGAGCTGGCAACCTGGTCATTGTTAAAGCTAAACATGAACTGATGGACTTTCAACCAATGTTCAGTTAGACATAAGAGATCAATATAACTACAGTTGATGAACAGCTCCAATTCTAATTCCTTACCTATCATATCCTGTATATTTTGATGAACAATTTTTAGAGTATTATTATTACATTTATTTAGATTATTACAATTCTATGGGTGAGATATCAAAGAAGAACTTTTTGTAACATTTTGATGATTTAAACCAGTATTAAAATTTTCTTCATTTATTAAGCAAGAGGTTTCCTCTATTGTCCTAATTTCTACTTTAAAAAATGGGAGGAATGCCGCTGAAGTCGCAGGCAAGACAGATAGGAAAATAGTTTTATAGCTCTGTATAGTTCACACGGAAATCAAAACTATATTATTATACACGATAATTCTAATAATTAATGGACATGAAAGAAGAACTTTTTGTAACATTTTGATGTTTTAAACCAGTATTTAAATTTTCTTCATTTATTAAGCAAGAGGTTTCCTCTATTGTCCTTATTTCTACTTTAAAAAATGGGAGGAATGCCGCTGAAGTCGCAGGCAAGACAGATAGGAAAATAGTTTTATAGCTGTATATAGTTCACACGGAAATCAAAACTATATTATTATACACGATAAATCTAATAATTAATGGACATGGAAATTAGCATTCGTTTGTATTCGGAAATGCGATGGTACCCGAGGGACATTAAGAAAATAGAAATACTGTACATTCCTTTTCTCAAATATTTTGGGTTCTCTTTTACTCTTACAAGATGGGGTAGAATACAATGCCGTCGGACTCTCGCAACCTAATTAGTGAAGGATGCCTACCGATATCTTTCCAAACTATGTGATAATATGTGGTATGTGGTTCTATCTTAACGTGAGGCAACATACTTAATTTAGATAGTTAATTGATTCAGGCGTGACCTTGCGGAAATCCATTATAAAATGCAGTCTGCGCTCGGTGCTTGGTGTGGCAACACGCCGTGTTCGAGTTCACGACAAGTAAATCGTCATCCTGAGGATGCCTCGTTGAGAGGCACGTGGCGATTTCTTTCAGGGTCTTTTTAAGACTGTTTAGAAATAGCTAAGCGGAACAGGTTACTAAATATATCCACTTCAATTGCATTTTATACTTAATTTGTCAAAATGTAATTAAATATAACAAAATGATCACCATCTTGCCTACAGGAACGTTACATCGATTTATCTACAAACATCTATAGCTCCTCTTTTCCTTTTCCCAGAAGACTGTAGAACGGCAAACTTTAGCATAAAATTGTATATTCAAACCAAAAGGCTGCATAAACAGCTCGATAGACATTAAAACTAAGAGGAAAGGATTTTACCCACAAGTAGTTACCGCGAACGGTACTCCCCGGAGATGAAATAGATAGTATCCATCTTGCTTTACCTACTTCACAAGACGTCCACATATTCCACTATGCATTTATTTAGATTTTCACTCGTATTCATTTTATCGATGCAGAGGCATCTCCGCTAGTATCAGCTTATGTTACTATGAAATACCGTTGTATATTTACGACTTTAAAATTGACTTTTTAAATTATGGAGAACTCTTGTGCTTGTATTGGTAGGCTATAATAATGTATGTAGTACCATTTATTTGCGTACAGGTAAGCCTTCTGAAGTATTTGCGTGTCATGGTAGTGAAATTACAACCCACCCCTTCAAATGGTGCTCCATTTAACCTCATAGCAAAACAACCTTCTTAACTTTCAAGATGTAAGGTTTCTATTTAAAATTAATTGGACGCGTAGTAGTTAAAAGGATATGGTTTCAAAAACCCATCAGATTAGACTAGTTGGTTGCAACCAACTACACCATACAAAGAAATTCGTCAATTTCCTTACAAGTTGGTAGTTGGTTCCTTTCAATTCCAGAACCTTCGAAAGTCGCACGATTCAATATGGGCCAAGTAGGTAATGCTTGAAGTCTCGTATTTCGTTATCGCATTTGAATTTAAGATGGCGTACGGGAGAGGTTTGCTCGTTGCAGGAACTGTACTCTTGTTTATTTAAATTAACAACTACTGCGTAGTTAGTATAGTGGTCGCAAGCGCTACAGCTAAGCATGGGTCCTGGCTCGATTCCCGAAGTCGGGTAAAATGTCATTAGGTTTTTCCATCCGGAATTTCTCAGTAGCAGTCCGGAGTCTGTATCTATGCCCGGTTGATAGCAAAAGACTCGCCCCCTATGACTTGGCACTTAAACATAAATGGCGAAATGTGGGTGGGGTGAACTATAGGGACACCTTTGCTAAACCTTCGAGGACTACAGGCGTGATGTTGTGATGTTATTTAAATTAAGAGCATGAATATTAATTTAGTAAGTCTAATGATCCGTGATGTGTTGTAAATATAGCAAAGAAAAGAGGGCGCCCAATGGTCTACTAGCGCCACTCCTTTAAAAAATATTATCTCGTGACTGAATTTTCTAAGACCTTTTATAAAGTTTCATATTTAGACACGAAGCATCAAACTAGCCACATTCCTCTAGATCATATTTTGTTGCTTCGTGTCTCAATATAAAACTTTATGAAAGGTATTAGAAAACTCTAGAAACACTTGCCGAGGGTCCTTACTAGCCGTTATTCATTATTCCTTCTCAGTCACGAGATAATATTTTTTTAATGGAGTGGCGCTACTGGACCATTAGGCGCCCCCTTAACATGTACCTACAAAGTATCGTGAACGTTAAATGACTGAACTTGTTGACCTCTCACTTGCACGTATTTTTGTTACGGGCACATAAATATTGTAATAAGTACTTCATATTTTTTCCACTGCAGTACAGAATGCCAGCCACGCTGGGAACAACGTACATATTATGCAACAGAATGGCATTGTAACAAAAACAAGAAAGTTAAAAAAATCTACTACTACAATATAAACGTACATGAATGAAATATGCGCATAAAAATAAAGTTTATTTGAGACTGTAACAACCATGTTACCGGAAAATGAACTTTACCAAACTCATAACATCGGGGGTGTTCTCGGCCTTGAGATCACTGAAAGGTCAAACAATTGATTCCCAAACTTCGTCGGTGTGAAAAAAGGTTTGATTAATATTTGACACAACTTTTTTGAAACCCACGGAAATAAACTGATTACTATCGATCCTACTTACATCATTCCATTTACAGTAATTTCGTTACCATAATAATAGGCATGGGCATCAATAATAATTGATTATAATGACAGAACTTGCGTGAGCGAAGACACTTAATCATAATCAATCAGAATAATGCTGACCGCTTCTACATTCTGCCCACTGTTTGGCCAAAGTAGTTACTCTGTGGTCGCCTACACCACACAGAACACGACACGCTTTTAGGTACGAATTCAAAGGCCACGAACAAAAGCGCCTCTATAAAACTGTTAACATTATACAACACTAGCTTTTGCTCGTGGCTTCGCCCGCGTGGATGTCGGAAAATATCCCACTGGAACATGCTACCGGAATTCAGAGTATCCTATGTTCTAACCCAGCTAATGGCCTATCCGTATGCCTTTCATCTAATCCGTTCAGCCGTTTAGTGCATGAAAAGGTAGCAGGCAAATAATACATCTGTTTTAGGGTTCCATAACTCAAAATGAAAAACTGAAACCCTAAAAGGATGACTTCGTTGTCAGTCAAGACGCTTTTTCTCAGGAACGCGTGGAGGCATAAAGTTGAAATAGATGTCAAGAACTTAGATCTACGGTTTTTTGGAGCAGTAACGAAAATGAAACTACCAAGTCAACGCAATAAAAACATACGGCCATTTATGCCGAACACTCGCAAATAAACCAGTCTATTTGGAACTTGCCGTTGGGCCAGCAGCATGAAGTTTGTCGAGAAGCAAGGAGAGGAACATCCAAAAATTGGTAATTTATAGCTGTACAGGGTCATTATGTCGGCAATCCTTAAGGGGATGTAGGAGAGGTCATTTACAACCCATAGTATCCATATAATATGGATAGTATATGAAAATGTAAAAAAGACGCACAAAAAATATCAATTGTTGGGAATCGAATTTAGGTTTGCAAAGCAATAGTCTATCCGCTAAAATATTTGACGTGTTGAAAGTTGACTAAAATAAAAAAAAATATGGGAAGTTTTTTGCAATTTCTTACTTTTCTCGTACTTAAACCTCAGTTGGCCCGATATAATTTTTTGACCCTAGTAATAAGAAATAGGACCGACTGGCAACAAAAAAGTTTTTTTGCTGACTACTTTTTTTCACAATCTGTGAATGCAGATCAAAATGTTTCAAAAAGTTAAGGACAGTCTCCTAAGACCGTTTTCTTGTAGCCTGCCCTTATTGTCCCATCTCAATATCCACCCTTAAATGTTATAATTGACTGCTTAGCTCCATAAAGGTATAGCGAGATGATAATCTTTTAATTAAAGGTTAAATCAGTAACTATCTGCAATATTCTAACGTTTTGGCTAGTCTTTTTACAATTTGCGGTAAATTATAGAAGAATACGAACATAATGCAATATTGCTCATCCCCCATAGCAAATAGCGTGATTATATTTTTTTTTTAAGTCTATTATTGTGTCGGTTCCATTATTTGACTTATTGATTATTTACAACAATTTTCAAATTAATCAAGCCACACAGTAAAATCGTCCCCTGTAAAAATGAATACCCCTTTTCACCCCGTTAGGGGTAGATTTTCGTAAATCCCTGATGTATATTTTTATTTATTTTCAGTCTTAAGTACTGAGTTCCGAGTTAATCAGACCGCGCTTTAATATTTTTCCATACAAACTTTGACACTCCCAGTCCTCCTGTAGGGGGTAGTTTAGAAAAACAAAAAATGGCAAATTTTATAATTTACATATATTCGTGCCAAGTTTTAAGTTTATAAACTCAAGGAATAAGATTTTTCATACAAAGAAAATCCCCCGTTTTCACCCCCTTAAAAATCGAATTTCCAAAAACCCTTTCTTATTGGATGCTTACGTCATAATAATTACCTGTATGCCAAATTTCAGCCGAATCCGTTCAGTGGCTTGAGCTGTGCGTTTATAGATCAGTCAGTCAGTCATTCAGTCATTCATTCAGTCAGTCATTCTTCTTTTTTAGATATTAGATATAGATTAAGACGGTTTCGACACTCTGGCATTATTGCTGCCAAGCTCTTATTCTTATTAGATCGATATCTAAATATTGCGTTTTTAAACACTGATATGAAGAACTTTCTCAAATCATCATGAGGACCTCAAAAACCGGAAATACCCCTGTGGTAAACTACAAAAAACATCAGTGGCCTAGGCTATTTTTACACTCGGCATCCGTGCTTTTATCCCAATCTATTGGAGGTCGGCGCAACATATTATTCCCCAAATAAATTGGGATAAGGGCGTATGATAAGCCTTTTTAGGTGGGCAATTATAAAATAACTTCTCCCGCTCGGGGCGGAGCGGGAAAGCGTGTCAGACTCTTACAGACTAAAACCCACCAGTGTACCTTCAGTTGCCTGTACTGCCTGGGACCACGGTATCCCTGTCGGACTTTCCCAGGACCTCAGCAGGCATCGGCTCTAGCGGACCTCGTCAGTTCCGCTAACATCTCTTTGAGGCGCGGCTAAAACACAACGCGCCGTCGACCTGGGCCTGGTCCTTATCGGACGGCGAGCTACCCATTGCTCACCGTCCGCAAGCCCACGCCTACGGTGGTCGGGAATCAGCCTACGATTCCCGACGCCTAGGGCGTATGCTCCACCGTGTCCTCCGGGCAATCCACACAATGGTGACACCCAGGCGTTTCCTCCCGCCTTATCCGGAACAGGAACCTCCGGTAACAACGGTGTCCGGTGACGACCGGCGTCAAGCGGAAGGTGAGGATGCCGTGGCGCCTCTCGAGCCACTCCTCAAAGAGGGGACGTATCGCCGCAATTGTGGCGTGCCCAGGCGTATGATAAGCCTAGAACACAGATATCTCTTGTAGTTACGATGCGTAGGTACACTGCAAAATTAAAAGTTGTTGGTATCAAAGCCAAATAATTTATTTTACCACGCACATAAAAATCACTTTTGAACATCAAACTGTACAAGAAAATAGAATCGATTCTAGTTGCCTCTTCAAAAAGGTAGATCAGTTACAAAAGCTGTAATATAATACAGTACCATTTACAAAACCTGTTTATGTTATATGTTAACTTTTATTTGACACTTTAAATTTGATATTATAGCCTATTTTAGACACAATCTAACTCAATTTAATATATCATGAAATATTAAATAAAAAGCTCTTTTATAGATCTGGGATAACTCTAACTCCCAGATGTGTCTTAGCTTAGTATTGCCACACTCAATATAAAGAAATTCGGACAGCAAAAAATGTGGGTTCAGAAATCTGGACGAAGTGTTAATCAAGAAGGGAAACATCTGGCAGCACTTAACTTCTTTGCCCCTAACAATTTGTAAGAAAGTTCGTACACTTACTAAGTAGCTCGTTCAATATCACTGTTTTTTGTGGTATCATCTGGTAGAGTTAATATTCACAGTTGGATATATTGGAAGATAGGTTAGCAAAATCCTGCTCAACGATTGATATCTTCAGTTGTATATGAAATCTCACTACCACCATAATAAGTAATAAATATGAACTAAACAAACGTAAGAAAGAGAAAAGATGGGTGAAGTCGGACTGTGGATGTTGATGATAATAATGAAATGAACATAATAGGTATAACTTGTCGAAGAAAGTCACAAAGACGGATTAAGTAAGAGTTCTTTACGGTGAATAAAATGTTAGTGCCTGGGCGACCGAGCTCTGCTCTGGTGAACATAGAGAATGCTCATTTAAAAGTATACTAATCCATGTGTAGTACCTACTTATTCCATGCTGCCATGATAGTAGCTACTTACTAATTCCATGCTGCCATGTCATTATTCTAATATCATTATTGTCACGTCATTATTCATTATCATGTTCTAAACTTTGGGCGACCGAGCTCTGCTCGGCTGAAAATATGGAGAAAACTGATTTTTCCAGATATAAAACCTAGGTAGATCGATTTTTCGCCCCCCTAAACCCCTATATTGCAACTTTCATCAATATCGTTAGAGCCGATTTCGAGAACGTGAGTACAGTATATCTTACAAACAAATATATACACAAATTTTGCTCGTTTATTAGTATAAGATAAGCTGGCAGTTGGTACATTCTAAGATTGAAGATTAAAATTTTATTTTTGCTATTTATACTAATTACCTTTTTCAACTATACTGATTATATCTATTCAATATAAGTACCTATCGGTTGCAATGAACCAACCCCTCCGTGATTGCGAGCGTTGCAAATTGCTTGAAACTTCTGAATATAAAAAGTTAAATAGACTGCAAAATAAATCGAGAAACTTGCTTGAATTCAATGTTCTTCTTCTTAGTCTCGGTGCTTTTCCGACTGACCGAAAAAAAATGGTTATGTGTGGTAACTAAAAGCGAAAATGGCGACTACTTTTTAAATACAGGCTGGTCCAATAGTCATGTCTTGAAAAATCAGAAATACAATGGTCACAGAATATAAAAAAATGGATTTACCATTGCTATTGAAAAGACAGCCGTGTTTTCATAAGCAATGGTATAAGTCCATTTTTTTTTAAATTCTGTGACCATTGGTTTTCTGATTTTTGATCATTGGATTGGATTGGATTTGGATCATTGGATTTCTGATTGGAGTAACCAGCCTGTATTTAAAAAGTAGTCGCATTTTCGCTTTTGGTTACCACACACAACCTCTCAAAAGACCGGACTAGGACCAAATAAAAAAAATACGCATAAAAAGAAATCATTTCAATATCAACCAAGCTCAAATCAATATTGGCTCACATTTTATACAATTTACTCTTCTCGGAATAAATGCGGCACAGAAACGAAACTACAAAATTCAGCAGTTGCTTTATCCACTGTATGTTTCCAATTACGTTGACAAATGTACACCAAACAGAGGATTAATCAATCACGGACACAAATGATATGTGCTCCGCAAACCTTTTGAAATATTATCTCTTTAGTCCAATAAATATAAAGCTCCGCATAATATGTAAATACTAATACATGTCAACGTGAAAGATAAATCACGTGCCTTTCAGCGACAAGAATATTTAGTGAGTTCATAAAAAGCCTACAATCTTGATAGTATCAAAACTTTATTAATTTTAATCAACGAAAACAAGTAACTGTACACGTGCCACTGCTCGTGAAAAACGTTTGATTTCCGGTATTAAAACCAACCAAAGGCCATCACCGAAATGAAGGAAAACTCATCGACTTTCCACGATATAGTTACTTGACAAAACTTGACGCTGACTTTTGCATTTATTAAATGAATATGCGACATGAATAGGTGGGATACTTCTGTAGTTGCTTCAGTCGATGAATAGATCCCCTCTTAGGTACATAGGTATGCATAGATCCACATTGTGAAGGCCTTGCTATTGTTACGATCACACAATCTAGGGCTCATCTGCTAAATATAGGGTCGCAGGGACATCGATGCGAAAACTGATATCATGTATTCAGTACATGATTCTGAAAAAATCTGCTGTTTCATAGCAAAAATGCAATACCTACGTGGTCAAAATGTATGGGACAACTGATTTAAAAAAAAATAACCAATGAAAAATTTCAACGCAACGGGGGTCAATCATGTACTTGAATGGTAACATGGTTTTCGCGTCGATGTCCCTGCCACCCTGTATATTCTAAATTTTTCGCTGCTTTCTAGGTTAAGGTTGGGAATAAAACTAATCTATTGAATATTTGAACATTTATTTATAGGAAAGGTATACACTTAGCCAATAAATGGGTTCCTGACTAAAAGCCAACCGAGGTGACTTTTACATGAGATTAGGACACGCTTTTGAAATTCGGGTGTCCTATTTAAATGCAAATCAATTTCTTTCGAATGTCTTGCTTGAATTGCTTTGACCGTGTTGCCCCGGTACTATCATCTTACTGCGATAACTATAGTTCGATGTAACGTTACTTCGATACTTATTATTACTTGTTGTTCGTATCTTTGCTTCCGAATAATGTAGCTGTGCCCTGCGACAACCTAGTGCAGATTTACACAGAATCTAAATAGACTATCGATGCAATAAGTATCGAAGTATCAATACATCGGTGTAAAGTTGTTCGTAAAAGTAACATGACATCGAAATTAAATATTGTCGATGTAACATCATAGAAAGATTGTATCGAGCAAAACTAATGCAATTTCAACAAACAAGTTTCGCATTAGAATAGGACACCCACAAAATCTAACTTAATGAAGCACTACTGAATTTTCAGTCTTGGTAACAATTATAAAAGACGAATTGAGATTAATAGCTTTTGTATGAAATTTTCAATTGTGGGCAAAGTGAGTTTAAGATTTCAAGCAGGAACAAACATGGCGCGGCCGAGCTAATTTCTCTCCACAATTTCTTAAACAACCAGTACTTGAATAGTTTCGTAATAACTCGTCCAACTCTAATTACTTAATTAGGTTCAGATAACCTTCTCTGTTAATTTTTTAATTCCATAAATATTAACCGGTAATCTCTACTTAATATGACTAATTTTAGAGATTCAAGCTATAAATAAGACTTGACAATTTAATGTAATTAATTAATTTAATGACTTTAACAAAAATTATTATCGCGAATCCATTAAACAGTCTGTCCCTGCTCAACAAAAACGGCATTTAGGTCAAACGCGGTAACAGCCGTCGCAATTCACGTCCAAAACTTACCTCGAATGGATTCAATATTTAATCCTCTTTTCAGAGTCCGGGCAAAAGATTAGTGAAAGACATTAAAGGTTGGCTTTCTAGTGGGAACGTTGGGGAACTATTCAGAGGAGTGGGCAATCTTCTGTGTGGTTTCCGATGTGAGCGCCGCGTGAATGGTGGCCAAATTGCCAGCGAAGGGCTGACTCATTCGAGCCGCAGATTACGCTGATTCACTTCACTTTACTCCACTCACATTTTATCTAGTGATCCCATTTAGAAGATAAAGTATTCAGTGTAAAAGAGTTTTTTATTTTTTATTATGTTGCGTTCACATATGAGAAATTGCCAGGAAAATTGATTTGATGCCATATCATGTTGGATTTGAACTAAAAACGTGTGCTGTTAATTAAATATAGGTATGCTTTATCAAACTGAAACACGTTACTGCAACGCGACATGGCACTCTCATAAAAAAAGAAATTGTTTGATAGATAAATTGCTGGCGGTACAAACACCAATCGCGCCTCTAAGAGATGTCAGCACAACTAAAGAGGTCCGTTAGGGTCAATGCCTGCCGGGGTTGCGGGTTGGTTTGTCAGAAAGGGTTACCGTGGCCCCTGGCCACATACAGGCAACCGAAGGAACACGGGTGGGTTTTAGTCAGTAAGAGTCTGACACGCCCTTACACTTCGCCCAGAGCGGGAGAAGTTAATTGATAATTTCCCACCCAAAAAAAAAGGCAGTACAAAAACAAATAGAGTGCCAATCAATCTGTCTAAACCCTCGCAACCGAGGTCCACTTAACTATTGGACAGTTAACACTATTTTGTAATTAGCACATCTCACTAACGCAAACGGCTGTAAAGCAAAACAATAGAATAGAGCTGTATAAAAAACTTTATTATTCGGACTTTTTAAATTTACTAGTACGGGCGAACGACAATCTATATATATATATATATATCTATAAAAGGAAAGGGTGACTGACTAACTGAATGACTGACTGACTGACTGACTGATTGATCCATCAATGCACAGTTCAAACCACTGAACGGAATAGCACACAGGTAGTCATTATGACGTAGGCATCCACTAAGAAAGGGTTTTTGGAAATTCGGCCTTTAAAGGGGCGAAAAGGAGGGATTTTGTTTGTATGAAAAATCTTATTCCTTGAGTTAATAAACTTGAAAGGCACGAATGCCTATGTAAATTATACAGTTTGCCATTTTTAGTTTTTCTAAACTTTGTATGGAAGAATTTGACCGCGCCGTCTGATTAACTCGAAACTCAGTACTTAAGACTGAAAATAAATAGAGACATATATCAGGGTTTTTAGAACATCTACCCCTGATGGGGTGAAAAGGGGTACTAATATTTACAGGGGAGGATTTTACTGTGTGGCTTGATTAACTTGAAAATTGGTATAAGTAAATAATCTATAAGTCAAATAATAGAAACGTCACAATAGACTTAAAAAATATATATATTATTACGCTATTTGCTATGGGGGATAAGCAATATATTGCATTATGTTCGTATTCTTCTATACTTTACCGCAAATTGTAAAAAGACTAAAAATTTAGTATCTTGCAGATAGTCATGGATTTAACCTTTTAAATGATTATCATCCCGCTATACTTTTATGGAGCAGTCAATCGTGACATATATAAGAACGATTATTTTAGTTATCTTTCAACAAAACAAATGCCTTAGCGGTTCGACGAATACTTTGCAAACCTCAGTTCGATTCCCTACAATTGAAATTTTGTGCGTCTTTTTTTTACATTTTGATATACGATTGTTCGTAAAACGTCCACAGAAAAAAAAAAAATTTAACTCGGTTGTTTGTTTATTTTTACTTTAGTTATGGTACGGTGGACTGCGTCAATTGGTTACCCCAGTTATATTAAAATTTTCATACAACTGGAGTACCCAATTGATGCAGCCCACCGTACCATAACTAAAGTAAAAAAAAAAAAAAACAACCCAATAATACACTGTAAAGGCTCTTACAAACAGGCGCGACACGCGACGCGACACAAAGACACCGCTCGTCGCGCGACGAGCGGTGTCTTTGTGTCGCGTCGCGTGTCGCGCCTGTTTGAAAGAGCCTTAACTCGAGTTACAATGTTTTGCGTTAATAGCGCTCATTCGATTATTTCGAGGCAGTTACATATATCATATATTTATATTTTATTTTATAGTATGTAGAAGGAGATATGAGCACATACAGAACACTGTATTTTAATTATATGTTTGGTTAAAAAAAAAAAAAAAGCTGTTTTCACGTAATAGGTATTTCTGAGATAAACAGTTTTGGATTGACACGTCAGTGTACCTAACCCACACCAATTCGTATACCACCACTACTTGCTATGTAAACAACACTGACAAAGTATTATCACATCATCAAGATTCACAAAGTGGATTAAATACGTATTATCGAAGCTAACTCAAAAGCAAAGCAAAGTTAATACAATTTATATGGGAGCACCACGCAAGCTTTTTCTACCAAATGAAAAACAATTTTGAAATTGACGAAAACATTTTAAAAAAAACATACAGTCGAATATATACCTAACCTCCTCCTATTGTGAAGTCGGTTATGAAGTTTAGAACTATTTTGTTATCTTTGGTTATAATAGAAATGAATATTCAGAATATTCATTTCTATTATGAGGATAAATGGTTAGGTGACCGTGGTAGTGAGAAATCCCGTGTGGTTACAATCTACTGTTATATTATTTTAGTGATAGCCATTCGTCAGGAATACTCTTTAAGAATGTATCAGTCATTGTATCAGTGCTGTGCCATTAGGTAGTAGGTATATACAAGAACACAGGTGTTCACTAAAAACGAAATACTTCGCAAGCAATGGGATATTGCTACTGAAGGCTGCGGGTGTCCTCCTGCAGGACTAGCTGCTGCAAAATGTGACTGTATTTTAGTATATTGTGTGTCTTACGATTTCCATGCGAACGAAGTCGCAGGTACAAGCTAATCATGCATAAAATGCATTTATTCTGTTCTTAAGACTACTGCATTTAGCTTTCCTACACAATATTAAAAGAAATCGGCATGCAAAAGTCAAAATCTCAGCCCGATAAAGTTCTTGTTATACTTAATCAGACCATCTTCACGGAGAATGTTCTATCAAGTAAACCCGATCCTAAGAATAAAAATATTAAAATACATCAAGTATATATTTAGAAAAAACATTTTACAAAAAAAAAACAACCGACTTCCAAAAAAAACACTGCAAAGTGAAAATTTAATTTAATTTCGGAAGTCGGTGGCAAAAAACGAAAATTAAAAACCAAAGACACCGACTTCAGGAATTTTTATTTTTCTCTTTTTAATTGTGGTACCTACCCCACACAAATTCGAAAACCACTACCTGCTATGTAAATAACAGTGACAGGAACTTATCATATCATCCACATACTAAGTGAGAAAAAAGTACGTATTCTTGAAGCTAACTCAAAAACTATCCAAGCAAAGTTAATAAAATTTATATGAGACCACTTCCAAAGCATACCCTTTCAAACAAAAAATAATTTTAAAATTAGTCCACAATTAACCGAGAAATCAGTGGACATACATAAAAAAAAATTAAAAAAAAACTTACGCGACGAACATAAAACCTGCTCCTTTTTGGAAAGTCGATTAAAAATAACAGCATAATAAAAAGATGTCTATGTGAATTTAGAATGTCTATGAGCTACAGTTTCTTAGAAGAGCGCTTCCGTCATATTCTAACGGACGTCATGAAAAATCTGTAATTTTCACCAGTTTTTGACGTTAAGGTGTTAAAAATTGCTCTGTATTTGGACAGCCGTTATTGTGTGACCGTTCAACTTTCTTAGGAAATTGAAGCCTAAGCGCAATACGATAGTTGCCTAGGTAAAAAAAAAAAGAAATTCTATTTAGTCCGTCTTTCAGATAATAAAAAAATATTAGACACGTATTTTTTGCTTTATCATATTAATCAAAAATAACTTAAAAAACACGCATTAAAGTTGGGGAGTGGGGGCTCGCTACGTGACAACTCAGTATAAAATCAAGTAAGGCGTGATGTCAGGCCACAATTTAACTCAATGTATCGCCGTAATCTTTTGATTACGTCAAAAAAGAAAAAAATACGTGTCCAATATTTTTATTAGTCTACCTCCTCAAAAAAAAAATTGAACACTGGCCTATTTCATAAAAGAGTCCGTTAGGTATATGAGTTCGATCGTGGCCCCCGGCGACACGGGTGGGTTTTAGTCAGTAAGAGTCTGACACGCCCTCCCGCTCCGCCCAGAGCGGGAGAAGTTATTTGATGACTTCCCACTCTCAAAAAAAAAAAAAAAAAGGTATATTAGTTCATTTGATTGAAATTAAATCCATGATTGAATCAATTAGAATCTGCATATCACAGCGAGAGGACTGACAATAACATTACATTTTATTCGACTACGAGTTCAATCCTACTTGATCTAGGCTTGACCCATAAAAACTTCGACGCCGCAAGAAAGAATGGTTAGGGGTTTTCCAGTTATATCCAGTTAGTTCGGTCTCCACCACGCTTTAAACCGTGCCACGAAGAAAGTTTTAAAACCTCGCAGCGAATAGTCTCGAATACAAAATCCGAATGAAACTCTCTCGATGCGCCCACATAAAAATTGGAACGACTCGAAACAGTCAACAATTATTTTGTAGTACGAGAGCCTCGTAAATTATAACGGCTTTTTATTTTTCTTCTTAATTGTGTCTTAACGAATTTATCAAATTTACGCTTACGTGGCGAAAATTTATGGTGATCCAGGTCTTAGGGTACGAATTTTATAGAGCCTGAAGTTGGAAGAGCTTATTGAGAATTAAGTCCTCGCGGTTTACCAAAAATTATTGCTGTAAAAGTTTACTTCCCGCAATTTCACATTTGTAGCAAACTTTTATCTTTGAATAAAATGGGAGTGGTTAAATTTTATTCGGGTACTTGTAAGTTTTATTCCTGCTTGAATTAATGTAACTTATACTACTTCAGGAATAATTTGTTTGAGATAAATCGGACTAAAACATTTTTTTTTTGTATTAAATAAGTATATTTATAAGAAAAAAGTATTACTTTTTTTAAGCAACCGTAAAGACTACATTTCTATTAGGTAGACAAATAGGGGTTTATTTATAAACGTTACTTAAAGTTAAGTACTAATTAGCGACTGTTTAACCATACATTTTTGACGTTTGAACGTCACTTAACTTTTAGCAACGTTTATAAATAAACCCCTTTATTTTCTTACGTCGTGTAAGTTTACTGAAAACTATCGGAGAACCTACTTATCGTTACATCATTTAAAAAGAAATAAATACTTAAGCAAAATCTGTAACGGCTTAAATGAACCATAAATATATTGAACTCTCGTTTCGTTCATTAACACTCGATCAAGCATTATCGCACGAGGCATCCCCTCAGGTACAAAGATAAACAAGATCACATGCCAATTAATATACATTTTACAGCTAACACGATGCGAGGCGGCGCAATGCGTGTGCAAGTAGAACGTTATGTCAGATTGCTGTCCCAAGTTTATTGTAGATTAAAGCTGCAGATGCCTTTAGATATGAAATAACAGCGTCAATGACGATCGAAGATATACTGTCTTCATTTTGTGAAGATTAATTAAACACACAAAAATAATCTTTACGAGTCTTACAAAGCTAACCATCAATATATATACATAGTTGAAAACCAAATTGAGCTTTTCGTATCTGTATGTGTATTAGTTCTTATAATCTACACGATTTGGTTTTCACGATCATTTAGAGATTTTTTTTTGTGAACTCTTTTTGTGTATTTTTTAATTCTTCATTTCTTTTACATTATGTAACACAACTAACTATTAACATAACATAACATCACGCCTTGTTTCCCCGAAGGGTTGTGCAGAGGTGTCCCTGTAACAGGTTCACCCACATTTCGCCACTTATGTTGTAATGTAAGGGGGCGAGCCTATTGCCATCAACTGGGCACAAATCCAGACTCCAGGCTGCTACTGAGAAATTTCAGATAGAAAAACCCAATAACACTTTGCCCGACATGGGAATCGAACCCAGGACCTCATGCTCAGCAGTAGTGCTTGCGACCACTACACCAACGAGGCAGTCGCAGTAACTATTAACACTAGGTACTAAATTAAATGACTTAACTATAAAAATAAATACAATAAACAAAAGGACAATAATATTAATATTGTTGAATACATTAAGAGTCCTATTACATTTGTTTACGAAAATTCATGATTTTTGACGTTGCAATTCTCAACAGCAGTAAGATATTTTAATTATTTGATTATAATAAAGATAATACCATTCTCTTTCTTGTAAGTTGGAGTTACGCATTTTTTTCAAGTGATTTGCTGAATTGATGCAGAATTTATAGTACTTTAATTTTATTTATGGTAATTTTTTCTTATTATATTGAGAAACGAAAACTAATGAATCGTATTCATTGAAGATAGAAGCTTTATATCTTATTAGTCTATTTGATAAAATGTTGTTTATTTGGAATATAATGGACGCTGAATCAAGACATTTATTGCTTTTCTCTACGATTTTTTCCGTGAAAACTCAAGTGATTTAAAGAAATTCTAGAACTCCAATAAACAAGTAAAACATTCAACTTATCTTTTAGTAGTTTTAGCTTTTATTGGAATGAAATGGAACAATGTGAATTTTAGCGTCAAAGTTCAATTGTCGACGGATTTTCTTGTAAACTGAGTTCGTAAAATATTTACAGTAAATTACACGAAAAGAAATATCAAAATATGTAACTCCAACTTACAAAAAAGAGAATCGGACTATCGTTATTCATAATCAAATAATTAAAATATGTTACTGTTGCCGAAAATTACAACATAAAAAATCAAGGATTTGCGTATAAAGTGTATTAGGACTCTTAATATTTCACTTAGATAAGGGTACCACAGAAATTCCGATTTTGACAGGTCGCCACTTCAGTGCATTATTGCACTTAATAATGGTATTCTTTATCTATTATACAAATCATTATAAAATAAGCAGAAAACATAAACGTTCCATACAAATTGACGCCACGCTTCGTTCGTCTCACAGGACCACAGTCTCGCCCAGTGAGAATATTAACAAGGTAACCATCGAGACACAAAATACAACCTAATTGCCCTAAATAAATGACGAATGTGATTCTAATTAAACAAAGAATTTAATTTAAGTTTGAAGGCCCAAAATGAATTATAGGAACCTAACAACTTAGAAGTTATAAATAGACCGAAATAAAAAGGCACACTGGGTTCGTAATTAAGTATTCAATCTAACTTGAGATGTAAATTAGGTATGTTGGATAGGTTGGAGACACTCACAGGCATTTCAATAAGGCACTAAATTACAAATGGGTAATCTTAACTAATATGATAAAGAGAAAAGATTTGATTTTTTGTATGTTTGTTTGTAAGGAATAAACTCAAAAATACTTTACCGGTTTTAAGAATTATTTCGCCTATAGAAAGGTCCATTATCAGCGAGTAACATAGGCTGTATTTTATCGACTTCGAAGCGAACGAAATCGCAGGTAGAAGCTAGTTTCTCCAATAATTTAGATCGGGAAATTCTTGGATAGGTTGTAATGTTTACGGTAGAATAGTTTATTATTGAAATGGTTTTGTTTTTTTATTACAACGGTTATTGAATTGGATTTATTATTGGCATCTTACTCCAATAAAACCTGTAATAGGTTACACAACAAATTGACTTGCTAAAAGATCCATAATAGTATTTCGGAGCGTATCGGATATAGAAATGGGATAAAATATTTTTACTATTGTTTTTCTCGAATCTGTACTCGACGACACAATACCTGGTCTACTATATTTGCCTAAGTATTAGGTAGGTACTACCCAAAAATCGTTACAACTGTCTTGACAATTTTATCTAATATTATAAATACGAAAGTAAATTTGTTTGTTTGTATGTTTGTTACGCTTTCACGTTAAAACGGCTAAACGGATTTGGAAGAAATTTGGCACATGGGTACAGTATGATCTGCAGAAGGACATAGGCTACTTTTCATCCTGGATCGCAGACAAAGTCGCTGGCGACAGCTAGTTTACTAAACAGGGTTTTTGGGACATCGATGCTCATCCTATAACCATGAATTCAGTACATGATTCTCGAAACCCTGCATTGAAATTTTTCGTCGGCTATTTATAAAAAAACATCAGCTGTTTCCTAAAAAGTACCATACCTACCCGGTCAAAATGTATGGCACAGCAATTTTTTTTTGAATTGCCATCGAAAATTTTCAACGCAGGGTCCTGAATAATGTAGTGAATCTATAGTAACAGGTAGCACGTCGATGTCCCTGCCACCCTGTGTATAAACTTGCATCATATCACTTTTATCAAAAACCAACCCCATAGATCTTGAAAAAATCTGGGGTAGGTGAATAAGAATTCAGCCAACCCCAGTTTCTTCCAAGATTTCTCCCAAGTCAGGTTTTAGTCAAAATCTCACCACAAATTATATTGTCATCAGGTATCCTGGATCCGCAAGCGTGATCTGCACATCCTGACAGTGGGTGTTCACACATACAGCAGCGATGCGCGATTCGCCGCGCTCCATGCAGACGGCTCCGATGAATGGACGCTCCGAGTTGCACCTGCGCAACCTCGCGACTCCGGCGCCTACGAGTGCCAAGTGTCCACCGAACCTAAGATCAGTTTGTCGTTTCGACTTACTGTGGTTGGTAAGTAAGGTCTATCTAAAGACTATCACTTTCATACATTTGTATTGTTAGAACCATCACATAATATACACACATCAAAAGTGTCTAGGGATCAACATATATTTTTGCAATAACTTTTCTCCTGATTGATATTAATTAAAATTTTCTTTAAGGATTCATCAAATAAAGTGTTTTCGTTTGTCACAGTAACGATAAACCAAGTCACCTTTGCATTAATAAAGAAATTTGCCATTTTCCTAATAAAGGGATTTTTGACATTTGAACCACTAACATTAAAGTTCGAAAAAAAGACTGAAATAACAGTTTTCTTTAAATTTTTATTGGGTAACTTAAACAATTAATAATCCGTGTTTCTACCGCGAACACTAACAACACAAGAACATCGGTTTGGCATACTCAAAATGAGTTCATCCAAATCACGCTGTGGAATGGCCGCCCATGTTCGTTGCAACAACAAAAAAAGGTCTTCTTGCGACTGGATACCCTCCATATTCGGCAGAGCTCTTCTCTGTAGCATATCCCATGCATGCTCAATCGGGTTCAAGTCTGGCGACTGAGCAGGCCAGAGCAGGACATTGATGTTAGCTGCGGCGAGAGTCTGTCTTACAACTCTTGCGGTGTGCGGTCGTGCATTATCATGCATTAACTGAAATAAGGGACCGATTTGCACTTGTAGAGGAACGATGACGTCAGATACAATCGTCTCAGCATAAATTTGAGCGTTGAGGTTGCCTCTGATCCAAATCAACTCAGTTCTTCCGCCGATCCAAATACCCGCCCATACCATGATGGTTCCACCACTATAAGGATGGACTTCCTGGCAGGATTTTAATCGCTGTTGGCGTCCAGGGGTTCTCCAGTGTCGTATACGTCTTGTATCCGGTCTCATACCAAAACGAGACTCATCAGAAAAGCACACGAAACGCCATTGTTCTTCTGCCCAATTTCTGTGTTCAAGAGCCCATTGATATCGAATCCTACGATTGTGCATTGCTATAGGTGGTACCCGTAGCGGTCTTCGGGAATGAAGGTTCACTTCATGCAAGCGGTTTCTGACTGTTTGGTCGCTAATTAAGTTCCCTGAAGAGTGATGAAGCCTCACGGCTAACATCATGGCGGTTATTGTTGGAGCTCTTCGAGTTAAGATTTGAATGTATCGGTCTTGTCTCCGTGTGGTGCAGCGATACCGTCCTCCATGGCGCTCAGCCACGGTACCAGTGCTTCGGTAACGTGTCCAAAGTCGACTGATAACACTCTGACTTGTATTCAGAGCTAAAGCCACAGTACGTTGCCGGGAACCAGCTTCTATCATTCCCACGGCTCTGAGCATTTCTTCCCTGCTTAAATGACGTCGCCGCTCCATAATAACGTTGGTTTTAATCAGTAGTAGGGAAACAGTAGCACTAATAATGTCTTCAATGCGTTGTATGTTTTTATAGGGAAAATATTGACAGCTGATTTTCATCTTTTACTCGAATTTGATTAACAGTTCCTGTTTCAAATTATGAAATGCACCAAAAAGGATCCATATAAATTTATATAATCATAAATTTATTACAAAGCCACATCTCAATCTCAAGAAATCCGCATAAAAATGCTTGATCCCTAGACACTTTTGATGTGTGTAGTTGGGTTGCACCGCGCTTTTATTGCATTGTAATGCGATGCGCTGTGGTCCAACGCGTTTTAACACCCATTATCGGAAAGCCTGACCAAGTCTCCTCTCAGTCAAATATAATGCTGTCAAACCTCATGTAAACTGATTTGATTAACATAAACGTACATTAACATGTCACTCAGTTATTCCCTTGGTACCTAGGGTATAGTTAAGTCCCATGTAATAACACGCGAGTTCTGTTATGATTAGATGATCAAAATAACAAGAAAATTAGCACAACAAAAACGTTTAATCTTTAGAGCAAATAATTGTTAAAAATAACAAATCACCGCGATTTATACTATGTAAGCTTAAATTATTTCTTTTTTTTATACCTGTCTATGTACATACATGTATTAGCGTTTCACTGACCTTTAACTTTGATCAATGTACTATCGCGCATTCTGTTTAGCAAACTAACTATTCTGATTAACCCTGTCAAGCGTAGACTCAGGAAATCAATTCAACAGCTGTGTCAACTGATATCCGGTCAATGTTAGGAAAAGTAGAGAATGCTCTAAACTCGCAAACAAGAGACAAATAAGACATAATATATCATTTTCTTGTGCTTAGCAGAAAATGATATTCTTACAAGATTACTTAAATTGAAAATTCTTTCAGTATACTTGTTGATATTTTAACTTAAATTATATCTACATAAATAACACTGAACTGGCATCAAAAAGCACATCACAATTTTATTATGCAACTGGACTAATTGGCAAAAGCCACAAATTAACAGTTTCATTGAAAACTGTAAACACTACGTTGAGTTCAGAGCATATTTTAAATACCAATGCAATTCATAATTACACGCATCATTTATTTATTCAAATTAACCAGCATTATAACCTATTTATTATGAAATAACAATTTCAATAATAAACAAAATGACGTGCCTGCTAATCCACAACAATCTTCTTATAGTTCAATAAACTATTTCATAGTTTTCATGAATATTGTAATTATCTGATAAATTGATGAATATGTTCTTCATTAAAATACCTACATATATCCTACTTATTTTATGAATGATTAAGAGCCAGTTGGATGTTATCAGCATGAAACAGACTACTTTGAGAGACTTGGGGGAGGCCTACCCTAAAGAAGCGACATCTAGCAGTGATAGAATAGAACCAAGTTGAATAAAGGCATTTTTATTTTATATCCCTGCAGTTACACTTGATTCTCTAACATTTGAAAAAGTAGGTACCTTCACTTTAAAATAATAGTAAATAAGAGGAATAAAATAAAAATAAATAAACTCTCACTGTTACTTACTTAATTATTATTAACAAACTGTTTTATTTTTGACTTTTCCTTAACATAAATTCATGTCTCTTACACTGACGCATATATCTTTATTCCTTTGAATACGTCGTTTTGAATAGGTAACCATATTCTTTAGTATTAAATGAGTGATTTACATTCTGACTGTTCTTTGAATTTTGACCAAAATCTCTTCATCAAACATGTATTAACATTACACTAAGTTCTAGGTATTTTGTAGTAATAATCTCTGGTTTTCAACAGTGTCAAAGGCGGAGATACTGTCGGGCCCAGAGCTGTTCGTCAGGGCCGGTTCAGACATCAATCTTACTTGCGTGGCGAAGTACGCCCCGGACCCGCCAAGGTAACTAATGCGAAAATCTAGACCTCCCACTAACCCTAGACATTAAAAAAATGTAGTTAAATTGCTACAAATTTTTTACTTTATTTAATAGCAAACTTTCTTAATAGTATTAGCTTTCTTGTTCATTTTGCCGGCGCCTTCACTTTGTTTACTACTATTATTTTATTTGTTCAACGATAATAGCTATGTTTTATACACGCTTTACAAGGCTTTTTACTTTTTATGGTTTAATAAAAAAAAACTGTAATTTACAAGATGTCCTTTATCCTTTTATGATAAAATATTAAAGCAAGACTAGATTTTTAGATGCATAAATTCATTATAAAAGGACGAAAGCCAAACTGTTTCGACTGGCGACTGGAAAAGGCGAAACTTTTTATACGGCTTATGAAGGAAATGGAAAAGGTGCCATATTCTTACTCGAAACGGGCAGTAACAGCACATGAAAGTGTGGGTTGCCAACATAAAAAACGAGGAAGTAAGAAATACTCGTAACTCTCGAGCGGGACTTTTGTGTCAGCGTACGTGACAAATGTGTAATGAGACCATCTTGTTCAGTTAGATCATATTTGCCCGCACTCTGCGACTTACAAAAGTATCATATTTTGGGCAAAGTAACGATGTTATATTCTAGAGCTTGCAATTTAATTTACTACTAGTTTACTAGCGGCCATTTTTTGTTACCTGACCAAATGACTGAATGACATTTGAGAGCAACGATGTAAAACAAAATATGCAGCTTTTTTTTAAATTGAGCAGCAACAACAGCCAGACACTCCACATAAACGAGAGCAGAAATAGGATCCGTGTTTAAAAACGTTCACGTAACTGAATTACTTATGTATGTAAAACAAATACGCCTAAAATAATCCACGCGACGAAAAATTCGATCTTCGTTATTGATGTTTGCGGTTGTGTAACTCCGAGTAAATTTCCGCCACAAATCGCTGCGGTGTGAATAGACGACCCCGCCTTCCACCTTACGATTTTATAATGGAAGTGTGTTATCGTGTAGGCACCTTTTCACACCGCACCATGCCTATACATTTAGTGTTCGCATCCATAAACATGATAAGCTTATTTTCAGATAAAAGGGTCGGCTCAGGTCCCTAAGTGAGGTATTCTTTGGCTATCAACGTTTAATGGTGGTCGATGTCTGAGATCTATCGAGGGACCTTCAATTTGAATATTGAAATGATGATACGCTCCATGTGGACATATATCGTTTTTTATTCCGACGTTTCGTGAATTATTTATCGTAACTTAATGCAGCAAAAAAAAAAATTCGTTGCGTTAATTACGTAGCCATATTCAAAGAAAGAAAGAAAGAAAAATAGGTATTGAATTATTTCGTGTATGTTTTGGAGTGACTGCGGTCAGATGTCTTCTTTGTACAGTATTTCTATGTCCTTAACGTCCCTCGGGTATCATCGGATTTCCGAATACAAACGAATGCTAATTTCCATGTCCATCAATTATTAGATTTATCGTGTATAATAATTTGAATTCAGAACTAGTACTTTATTGTTGTTTTGTTTTGATTTCCGTGTGAACTATATAGAGCTGTAAAACTATTTTTCTATCTGTCGTGCCTGCGACTTTAGCAGCTTTCCTCCCATTTTTTAATAAATTACATTAAGTTAGAAGCATATTAATAACTCTATATACTTCCAAGTCGATTGAGAGCGTATAGTGCGGGGTTCTTTTGTTTGTCGAGTTTCACATGACTCGTCATTATTATGAGTACAGCTTTCATGCAGTAAATTTTTCTCAGTAAATCATTCATAAAATGTTCATCACACAAAGTGGAACTAATAATAAATATAAATAGCAATTTCCGAAAGTGAACGTATTTTTGTTTAAAATCACTTTGTAAATAAACAGAATGAATAGCTATATGTCAGACCCAAAAACGTTTGGAACGAATAAATATTTTAGCTTGTAAACAAAAGTTAAACATGTTCAATATGTGTCAAATACATTAAAATTAGTAAGTAGTTCGAACATATGACCCAAATAGACTGCTTATTAAACTAAAATTACTAAGTTCGGTACAAAACACATCCTTGAGTATAATGAATAGCCGTGTGACGTGAAATAACATGTAATTAGAGTAGAATGAGCCCGACTTAGGTGTCGGATTCATATACACAATCAACATGAAACTTTTACTTTTGTGTTTAAGTTTGAAGTTTTGTTTAATTTTCGTTATTTTAATGTTGTTTTGTAGATAAAGTAAATGTTCCTAAGTCGACCTTTATCTTATAAAGCTATAACATTAAATCTAGAAAGTAATGTCTTTCTCGTGACTCTAGGCAAAGGTCCAAAAACCGCCATTCAATGCAAATGTAATTTATATCCCTAACTAGCTACATCCCGCGGTTTCTGAGATACCTACAGTAACCGTGCATTTCCCTGGCAAAAACAGTATCTATGTTACTTGAAAATAATGTAGATTTCTATCGGTTAAATTTTTTTTATGATCGGTTCTGTATATCCATATATACTACCACTAACATACTACTACTAACTCTTTATAATATTAGCTTAGAAGTATGGATTTTACCTATGATGCTGTACGTGCCACATTCAGTTATACGGTACATCATCACACCAAGATTTACGATTTACTTTTCATGCTCTGTTTTATAAAAAGACATCCGTAATCTTTTACTGTACTTGACATTGACCACCATCTTTGTTTCACTAGCTTCATCTACTGGTATCGAGGCGAACAAGTAGTGAACTATGCTCAGCGAGGCGGTATCAGCGTGGAGACAGAGCAGCGTACGCGCACAAGCCGGCTGCTCATCGCACGGGCTGCGCCACATGACTCTGGGAACTATACGTGTGCACCGAGCAGTTCTGGTAAGGAAACTGTATGATTCATGTATTTTATTTAATTGCATGCTTTATGCCTTCTTCTTCGAGTCCCTGATTCTTCGACCAGAAATCAGCATTGGCCTCGCAAAGGTATTTCATGGTGCAGCGGTTGTGTATAATTTATGTTTATTAACTGTATGCTTTATATAATGTCGTAGGATGATTTGATAATTTGAATTCTCGTGAAAATCCTATTGATATTGCGAAAACACGGATAATTAGACAAATGGTGAAAACATTTCTGCGAGCAACTTGAAAGTAACGCTCGCCGGCCGCTGCCACGGCGCCGCTCGCTTCGCTCGCTCGTCTCGCACGCGATTGGTCACAGTTCTAACCTAACCTAACCTATTTCATCCAGTTCAAACTGACGAATCATACAATCTGCCGCAGAAATGTTTTCACCATTTTAAGTAAGATGTAATAGTAACACCCTATGGGCCTTGATGTCTGAGAATAAAATATTTTTATTTTATTATTATTTATTATTGTCTAATATCTAGTAGCAGGCAGATTGTATGATTCGTCAGATTGTATGAACAAGCGGTGTCGCGGCAGCGGTGAGTGCTACTTCCAAGTTGCTCACAGAAATATTTTTACCATTGTCTAATTATCTGTGTTTTCGCAATATAATACCCTAGGGATATTGCGAAAACGTAAACACAATACAATAACATAGCATTTTCGGGAAAATTCGAATGAATAAATCATCCTACGACATAAATATAAATTATAGCTTTTCTATGTTTTTTTTTTCTTTTTAAACTTAGAACTATCTCGTAGCAGTAGGTATGCTGCGGCGTAGCCATTGACTACGAAAAACGTAGCAATGTGCTACAGATGTAGAAATCATCATGGAGAAATCATCTTGTTCTTTTGGCTGAAATTTTATTTGTTGAAATTGACAACAGACAAATTTATCACATTTTATTTCCAAATTGTGAAAAAGCATCAATTTTATTTCAAAATATACCTACCTATTATTTGCAAAAAGTAACTTATATTCCCCGAAATGGACTGTAATGTAATTTTAAATATTCCAACATATCATATTTTAATAAAGTAGGCGCAGACTAATGACCTCATTAGGCAGGCCTCTTGAGACAAAAACCAAGACGTTTCACTTCACTCCACGAGGCAGTGACATTATTATCCCTAACATTACTTTGAATAAGGTGACATCGTTCTTTCACTTTATTAAAACCCAAATTCTTCTACATATTGCTCCAACTACATGAAAATATAATTATTTCTCTAATTAGAAGAAGCATAAACATACTGTTTGAACGGAGAAATAGGGCGGACGCATAAATTTTATAACCGATTAAAGTCGGGGAAACGGGTCAATATCTCATTGTAACGACTATCGATTTTACCCTCATTATCGGAGGGATCAACTATTCGGTATAGCGTGTTTATTATTTAGTTTATTTGTGACTGTACTATATATATTAAAACTGTGATGAAGATGGCTTCTCAATATATTATGTTAGTCAAAAGAATATTTTTCTGAGAATCAATCTCTGGTCAGAATTAAAATTCAATTCTATTCATACGATGCAGATTGAGTTTGCTCTGATGAAAATGATTTTAAAAAATTGAATTAAATCAAGTTTTGCGTGGAATCCATAGCGCTGTTATAAAATGCTTTTTATACAAAACCTTTTTTTCAGTTTTTGTATGATTGTGCACGTCTGTATTTTGTATAAAGGAAAAAGAGAACATTATAAATACAAAATTTCATAAACATAACATTTAAGGAAAGCCATTACACAAACAATTTTTAAATCCCTTTCCCTTTCAAATGAAACCTCGTACGTACAACACAGACTCACAGATTGCAGTATTCAGTACCTCCATATTAAGATTATTCGTCACAAGGATTTGCTGCAAATTGCTGTATAATTATTCCAGTCTGGATTCTTACAAAGTAGCTCAACATTATTGCTATGTTCCACAATTACCTACACGATTGTTTAAACACTGCCAACTTTTAAATTAACGTCGTTTAATGGCTGTGAAAGAAAACTCAATTTTAGATGTTCTTGAAAAGTCTAAAAGTATTTGAGCAATTTTAAATGTTTGTGTGTGGAAAATTGCAGTATTTATTTGTGATTACAATGCAGTACACTATTAACATAATACAGTGTTCATATTTCTAGGTTAATGCATTACTAGCGGCATGGTGACTTTAAAATGTAGGCTGCGAGCTTGCTAGTATGCTAAGACGTATCATTTATCTAAGTTCAACATTCGAGGTGGCATGCATGTTTTCTGTTTGATATCATCGTACTGATCGTACATCATGACAAACAGGCAACGGTATTCAAATGTTTTGTGAAAATATTTCTTGCAAAGTTATTAGTCGTAAACCCTATTGTTTCTAAATCTTTTGTTTTAAAATATCTTCTATTTTTTTACTAAACTTTTAAATAATGATCGAAAAAGTGTTATTCAATCTTTTTGAAAAAAGTCCAAACTTTACGTCCAATTTAATTGAGGTTATACATATTTTAAAGAGCAAGATAGGGCAACCCTTTACATCATTTGTAAGCAATCAGGGACGCCCGCAGTTAATCGATAACGCTACGTGATGTTAGATAGGCTGATTTATGACAAAACTTTGTTGTACAGAATCGGCGTCAGTAATAGTCCACGTGCTGAGCGGCGAGCGGCCGGCGGCCATGCAGAGCTCGGGATCCACGCCACCGCGCCTCAACCGCGCTATCCTGGCCACACTGACCGCGCTCACCACGCTGCGCCAGCCCCGGCCAGCTCTGATCGTCGCCCTCCCCATCGCCGCACAGTACTTCACCATCCCAACACTACTCATTACGTTTCTCTTCGCCAACGCGCTCCTCAAACTCCTATCAAAATTTATGACAGCCCACAACGAGCCGACATCCTCAAGATGACCTATCAGTGCAAACGCGACTTCCCAAACGTTTTAAACGTAGGAAGTATTTTATATGATTGAGTGAACAAGCGAATTTGTGGCGGACCTTCGGATTATGTTATCTGAATTGAACGTATTTAAAATACAACGATAAAGTATAGACAGTAATGTTTCCTGTGAGGTAATTTTAAGGCGATAAATCAATAGCATGTATGGTCAGTTTAAAAATGGATATATTATTATTAAAAATCTCCAAATTTTATTTTACCAGAAGGATTTTAGTAATTTCAATAAATAACGACCGGAGAGATTAATGTGACACGCATGAGATAATCCATTTGATGATTTATCCGAAGCTGAATCTCCTTTGTTCTCACAGCTAACTACGTTCGTCGTCTTAATCCGGCACCGAGATTACAAGCAAATCGATTTCGTTAGTCCAACACAGAAATTTACCGAGATTCAATCGAAGCGGGAAGCTTATCTATGCGTAACGTATATCTAAGCCGCTGGTTGCTCTCTTTGCCACGCTATTTGCGTTCGATCAACTTGAATAAATTGTCTGTAAGGTATACCTGGGTACAGACATATTTATGTATTGCCAGAAACTATGTAATTCATACGACAACTTTCGTGTTTACAAGTTTAAATAAATAAAATGTAACTTCTGTATCATAATTTCTGTATCTAAAAATCTTAACTGAGATATGAAATTAAAAACTTAACAAGACAAAGTTTAAACTCATTTTGTACAAAGTTTCTTCAAAACCAATTAGTTATTAACTCTTTCATTATTTTTTGTTTTGTCGCAGCCATGTTTATTTTAAATTTATCTTAGATTAAACGTAAGTAAATTAAGTTACCACGCAATCTTCTTATGAAACAATTGGCTGTTGACGAGAAATTAGAATTCTCTTGTTGCAATTTGTTAAGAAAATCTTAGTTCCTTCAGACCAGACGTTTTCCTTGAGAATGACTCAATCCTCAAACGATTTCACCTTCAGCGCGATCAAACATAAAATGAGACTAAATCGAGTTGATTTGACAGCTACCACAAAACCATTTTACTTTGGTATCTACCAAAGTTCTAAGAATTTAGGGAAGTCGTCAATCTTAGAGTAGCTTTGAAATGACTCCTTCAACATCTCTTGACATCAAGTAGCTCTGACACGAGCTATTCAAACCTCAAAAACATCCTGAGGTTGTTACCACGAAATTTGTGTTCACTATCCCACAGTAGAGACACAGGTACTTAGCAAAAATCCCGACCGCTTTTCTCTTGACTTTTAAACAACAAAACATCGCATACCTTTTCGTAAATTTGTCTGACTTTTTCACATTTCACAGTCTTACTCCGTAATAAAATTACACAATCAAAGTTTAGAATTAGGGTTGCTTTACTAGCCAAAGTAAAAGGCATCGTACCAAAAAGTTGTCTCCAGTGACAGCAAGAAACAAATTACGTACCTTAGACATCATTCGTTTCGAGTTCATTTCATGTAGCGAATCTGGTAGATTGGTACTAAACATTGCTCTCAGTCAGTTCTGTTTTTATTCTGAGCGCGTCCTACCCTTACTTATGTTAGCAGCACGGACAAAAACAATTTTATGACTTTTCAAGTAAGAAAGAAGGGTAAACTCGAGGTCGTTTTGTTACTATGTCAATATTAAATCTCTGTTACTTTGTAGATATTTACATCTGTTTAAAACTTAAGTAAAATGCTTGTCAAAGGCAAGTTTAAATTGTATAAAATGTTAATTTTCTCTAGATGATTTATAGACATTGGCTATCGTACCTTTGTATTTAAAGATTTAATAAATAAAATCATGTTAAACTCTAAGGTTTAGATCATATGTTGTACATAATAGCTGATCAATTGTAAATATTTGAATGTAAATAAAATTAATTAAACGTTATGTTTGTAATGTCTTGACAGCCAAAAATACATTTTATGTATTCAGATTACTTTGGCAACGGTTTCAAATGTCGCCATTTTTAACAAGTAGATAACAAAAGGGTTGTGTAATAAACTATCAAATTGTAGATGTATTTAAATATGTTACCTAACGATTTATAAGAATACAGAACATAGTAATAAAACCAATGAGGAATATTATGAGTATCATTATATTTAATCTTAATTTTATTAATCTTAATTATGTCAGAGGACCTTGGGAGATTTTAAAACTGTGACACCACGTTAGTCACTAACCACACGAAAAGAAGAAGATTATGTAAGTGCTAGTAATTTAAGCAACCAAAAAACAATAGCTAAATACCATTTAACAAGATTATGTTGATTCATAAAAATTAAATCTGTTGAAGTGGCTAGATGAAGCAGATCCAGCTGAAATCACCAACAAAAAAAACTCTAAAAAGAATTCATTCAAGCGAGTTAAGCACAAAAAATTTCATTGTATTAAGTAATGCGGCCGTGGAAGTAGGGCAGAAAGATGAAGACAAAATTGAGGAAAGGGGATAAAGGACCGAAACCGAGCGTATCTAAATGAAAGGAAACAGTGGGAGCGGGATATTTTGGTCCTATCGGGGGAAGATACGAGTGTATGTTCGACTGGGGGTCTAAGTTCACTTGATGTACGAGCAAGGGTTACTCCACCCCACGTTATAATACCCACAGTCATATTATCGAGAACATTTCGGCCTTAAGATTCCGTGTCTGCGAAGGGAACACAATATTTTACGATTCCTCTCGACAGAAATATTTACTTAGAACCTTGCGGAAAGTAAATGTGAATGAATGTTCTTTTCAGTTTTATAGCATGAATTCATATTGTGCCTTCTGTACCTAACTTTTACAGTTATAAAAGTTAATGTGTTTCAAAAATATGCTTTAATTTACACTGCCTGGATTACCTACCTACTTTTTATTTTTTATTAATAAAAGTACATAGTTTTATTAGCAACTTTGTCAAAAATATCCAGAGTACCTGCTGGTGGTTTCGAGTTTTCAGGAAAGTTCATTGGTTCACGGTGATTTTTTATTTACTGTTAACCTTTCTGGAGGTGAAAGTAGTCATGATTATAAACAAGTTTCAATATAGAAGAACCAACTACGAAATAACAAAAAAGGAATACATCTCTTTCATACATTTTCATAGGGTAAAATATTGCATTTTTGTATGAAACAGCTGATATTTTTTCGATATTTCAGAGTTGGTCCATAGTGAAAGTTGCTTAAAATCATGAGTACTTTCACTACCTAAAAGTTAACAGTAAATTAAAAATCACCATGTATATTTTAAAAGAAGTATACTTACCCGACCTTTGCAAATAACGGTCAATGAAGCGAACCAAATAGGGATCTTATTTATTTAACAAACTCAACGATAAAGGTAAACACAGTAACTAAAAGGTATTGAAAGCAAGATGAAGGTACCACCGTGTATATACCTATTTATTATATTTGTTTCTTTATTTCTAGCCTGTATTTACACAAATATTAGAAATATCAAGTGTATAAAAAAAATAAACAGAAAAAAGGTTGTTTGATGAAATCTGCGTAAAATTCTGTGAGGCAACAAGAAGTATTCATTAGGTACCTATTACACCAAATATCGACCTGCATTACTATAACTAACATTATTTTACTAAATATTTACACAATCCTATTTAACACATGAATTTAAAAAAATGTAACGTTAACACAACTAAAAATAGATTGTATCTATAATAGGTTAATTTTAAACAAAAAGTATTCGAACAAAATCAACTAAGGCTAGTTCTGGGAAGCAAACTATTAAACATAAACAAACAATTACCCACTTTTAAAATAAATAAGTCCTTCCTTTTGACCTGAATTACTGAACACATAAAATTGTAGGTGGCTAACTGTTTACATTTTCGAAATTAACTTACCAAAATAAAGTGACTAAGGTACTTTTTCTAAAGCTATCGTAGATTAACCGATACTGGGAAAGCTGCGGAGAATATCTAGTTTCTCAAACTGTAAATATCATGTTATATGATCTTATATAAGAAAATGGTAGCCCAATTTTAGATCTAAAGTCTTTTATTAAAATTAGTATGAGAATCACCAATTTTTGAACGCCATACTTAATTACAGAAGACAGGACCGCAAAACGCCCTACCACTTCCTTGAAGAACAAGTGGTGCAACAACTTCCCCAGTAGCACATCTATATTTTAAGTTAGAAAAACTTGGATGGAATGGCTATCCAATTTTGACGTCAAACAACTCGAGAACAGCATGGTCATGACTGCGGTATCGCCGATCAACGTCCCTGATTAATCAGCTTGGGCTTGCCGCTACTAATCTCGAATTTGCACAATTCCCCCGTCCTGCTGAATCTCTTCCACTTTTTGAATAACCGCGCTATCGTGCTCGGGAGCGTGCAAGGGTAACTTGATTGGCCAACTAATCCAAGGCAACACTTTAAGACCAGGCACTCTAAAGACAACCACGCAAACTCCGCCCCCATGCACCCCACCACTCCACTATATGCTAAACGCTAAAACATCAGTAATAAAGTTGAATATCGCGTGCGCTCTTTGGTCGTGACCGAGCACGGAACTAAAGTCGTAAGTCCCAATTCTAATTTCTTTTATAACTAAAGTAATAATTGATCTAAAGAAAAAATATCTTATATCTGGATAGTAAACTATATTTTTTTACTGTCAATAATTATTTTAGACATAAAAGCCGACTAATCTTGTTTTTGTTTCAAATAATCTTTAAAAAGACATGGTTTCCGAAAAAAATAAATAATAATCGAGCCCAAAACGTTCCAATTACGTAACTGTCTTATATATGGAAAGAAAAAGATCCAATAAATCATATACTGAAGTTACATTTTGATTGTATGCGTGACTTTTTCAGAATATTAATGCAAATTAACATACAATTTAGGGAGCCTCCTCTTAAGAAGACTTGACATCCGTAACGTAGCGGATGAACGTTACGGATGTCAAACGTTAACATGTATGCGGTCAATCCGCGTGAAAGTCTAGTAGGTACCCATGTAGGTATCTGTATATCCACCTCAGAATCGTCGTCCTTCCTCAAGAAAAAAGTCATCTGATTGTGAACTAATGCCAAGTCATCCTGGAGAAATAAGCCTGTGCGAATCAATTCTCCATTACTTGTGCGTGAAACACATTAGCCTCGTTTGGCTTTTATTACAGTATATAATATATAATCATAATAATTCACGAGGTTTCATTACCTTGAAGACTACATAGAGCCCTTATTAATGCTGCTACCTGTTTATTTATACTCCATAGCTCTTCTGAATTTACACTGAAGTGACTGAAGTTAGAAGACATATACTTACATATTGCGTATTTATTAACAATCATAATGGAGGCTGATCGGTTCGTGTAAAACATGGATATTTAACGTTGTTGTGATTTAATATTAGGTACTAGACAACGGGTGAGCCCAAAATTATTGGATTACAACTTGATAGTTATGTGTCTGATGTTTTGTTGATAATAATTAAACGAGGAACACCTTTTTCGTGTACAAAAAGCGAAACTAATTAAGAGTTGTTACGTATTTAGAGTTACTATCTACTTATCGTTGATAAGACACCCAATTACAACTACGGAACCGTCTAAACCTTCCCCGAATATACCTTTATCAAAATTTAATCCCTACTCGATCATTGAATTAATATAGGCCAGGAGTACAAAATATACATTATATTGAATATAATTCGGTTGATACGACAGTACACGACGGTATTACGTGTTCATTCAATCATGCGTGTGGACCAGGTTTATTGAAAGGGTTGTTTTATTTTATTTTCCAAAGAGACGTCCGAATTTATCTTTTAAACCTTTTTTTGCCTTTCAGGAATAATATAAGGATGGACCTTTAGATGGAGGTGAATAGGGAGACTATTTACTTAAAACGTACGGAATTTTTACTACACTAAATTATTAGGTATGCAAAGGATGCGCACTTTAGTGTTCGAAAAGGATTTGGAATTGAATCCGTCTTATAATTTGTTCTCTACTATTGACATTCAACGAAACATGTGGTGCTACCCATGCGATGGTGCTAAGCTAAAATGGGCACCTTTTTTTTTGGGTGTGAAATTATCAAATAACTTCTCCCGCTCTGGGCGGAGCGGGAGGGCGTGTCAGACTCTTACTGACTAAAACCCACCCGTGTTCCTTCGGTTGCCCTGTTGCCGGGGGCCACGATCTCCCTTTCAGACTTCTTCGCAACCCCGGCAGGCATCGGCCCTAGCGGATCCTGTCAATTCTACTGACATCTCTTTGAGGCGCGCGTGGAACATAACGTGCCGTCGACCCGGGTCGATCCTTATCGGACGGCGAGCTACCCATTGCTCACCGTCCGCAAGCCCGCGCCTACGGTGGCCGGAAATTGGCCTGCGATTCCCGACGCCAAGGGCGTCTCCTCTTGCCTCCACAATCCAGTAACTTGGCGACTGCCTATCCCGACCTAAATTTTAAAAAGTAAAGCCCGAAATTTCGTACAAAAAATCAATGAAATGTAAAATCCTAAAGCTTTTTCTCACTCCAAAATAAAATCCACTTTCGTGAGATTGTGGGCCAAATCACATTCCCTGGATTTTCCGTGGTATCTTTCAAAATTCTATTTAATATACATAATCCCATCGACCTTAATGGAAGAAGATTCGGTCAAGGTCACCGGCAGCATCGCTAGACGAGTTCAGACGACTTGCCGCTGAATTATGAAGTGTTCGTGTAACAAACACTCTATTACCGCCCATCTTGAGACCCATAAAGGCAACAGTCGGAATTAATCAATAACTACAAACACTATAATTGCTGCGTACAATTAATAATTCTCTCTGTACATCAGCTGAGTTTACCTTGAATAAAATCCAAAAATTAAATCCATTAAAACACCCCTCACCCACTGTCTTTCATGAATACAAACAAAATGATTGAGCACGACCAACAAGCCTACTGATTGTATTAATGCAACAATTTTATCATACAATTTATTGCGACTACATAATAAAAACAAATTCCATGCATCATTTTAAACTTCACTTTTATATCAACATTAATAAATTGTAATCTTTTACACGTTAAATTACTTCAGGACGTGGCTAACAAAACAAGGCAAAACGTTAAGTTCACAAAATCAACAATACGAGTTCGGATGCTTGTTATCTTAGTTGTTCTATTGAAATATTAACTCGAACCGTTTAATTCAATTGTTCTGAGACGGTACATAATATCTACAAACAAAGTTGCCTACTCATTTGTTTATAGATAACAAGCGCCGGCATCGTCGTCATAAGTTTACTTTCATTTCTTATATATCTGCCTATTTTTATGGGTCGTGAGTAATGTGACTTGGTGCAAAGGGACCGCATACATCCCATACATTCTAACGTTGGGTTGGGACAAACACCATTTTTCTTTCACCATAACCATACCAGGAAAAGAGAAATGTATATTACGGTCGATTTTACATGAAGATAAAAATATATAGCATCACCCAGGCAACGCGTTTATTACAAAGTACATTTCCTTAAAATAACCTCATTTTTTTTTTAAGAATCATTATATCATTCACGGAAAGCACTTTCTTAGAATAGGGCTGCCACCTGAACTCAAATAGAACTTTATTAATTATCTTCAACGTATTCTCGTAATATGAAGTAATAAAGAAAAATGTAATAATAAAAATGTTAAATTTTTCTCGGTAATGTTATCTTGGGCTTAATTCAAGAGCGATATCCTTGGAAACGAGTTCGCGCAGACAACGTATTTAATTAATAACGGATATGTCTCATATTGTTTGATATTAAGCCTCCTTCCTCCCAAACTCAACCCACCTGCCGACAGATCCCCAGAACAAATTATGTTGAAGCGAAAAAGTGAGACTAAATTACTTATTTTTTTCCGAGAAAGCTTTTATCAATGTCATCCAAGTGATTGCTCAACTGGGTTATGCTTTATGTAAAGTAATATATTCGATATTATCTTCTTATATAATTATATAATTCTGAAATGTATTCCTACACAGCTACTTATTTATTTATTTATTTATTTATATATTGGTTCACCAACAACTGTTTACACTGGTAATATGCTTAGGGTAACAAAAAAGGTAAAAAATGTAACGAATTAGTGTAACAATCTCTTATAGGTGAACTCCGCATGCGTACAAAATTTGGTTGTACAAGGAAAACAACAAGAGAAAACAATAAGAATTTAACTTAGAACTAAAGCTTAAACTACGTAACTAAAGTTAAATGACAGTTATATGTTTTAAGTTGTATGAAGACATAGGTCAAATGAAAACTTAAACTATTGTGGAGAAAAAAAAAATGTTTCGTTATATGCCAGAAAGTACTTAATCTAAATTCGGAAGACATTTGTAAATTTTAGCTTTCAATTTGTTTAGAGAGTCAAAGTGCAGATCAATTTGATCGCTACAATTATTTACTACCTTACAAAATCTTGTAAATGGAGAATTAGCGCCTAAAACCGTTCTACTTTGAGGTGGACACAGTGGTGTTATTGGATTGCGAGGAATTCTTGAGGGCGCACGGAAGTTGAATGTGTTCAATATCTGGGGGCAGTCAATTTTATGGGACATTACTTTGCACACAAACGTTGCGTCATTTAGTCGTCGGCGTTTTTCCAGGGAGATCATATTGTAGTGTTTTAGTCTATTACTATAGGAACGTATTTTTTTTGCCAAGCCGCTGGAAAACGCTAGATGCCATAGAAATCGTTTTTGAACACGTTCTAGCCGCAGCGAATGTGAGGCATAGTGCGGTCGCCAAATTACACTACAGTACTCCAAGACGCTTCGAATTAGACAATTATATAGCATTATTTTTGTCTTCGAACACTTAAAATGTTTGGAGTTTCTTATAACAAAGCCCAGCATTTTAGAGGACTTTTTTATGATATTGTCTACGTGCGGAATAAAGGTTAATTTTTTATCAAATGTGACACCAAGGTCTCTGATTGTGTCCAGTTCGCCAACTTTGACCCCATTAATAAAATAATTATGTTCAATTAAATTGTGATTTCTCGTGAATTTTATGTGATAGCATTTGCCTGAATTTAAGTGCATATCATTCGTGTCACACCAATGGATCAGCCTATCCAGATCCCACTGTAAGTCGAGGGCATCGTCTTTCGATTTAACAATTTTAACAAATTTTAGGTCATCCGCATACATAAATAAAGTTGAGTTGTGAAAGCAGTTAGGGATGTCGTTTATAAAGTAATTAAATAAAACTGGGCCCAAATGTGATCCCTGCGGCACACCCGACGAAATATATCGTGAATTTGAATGAAAACCGTTGACCACTACAAAGAAAGACCTATCCACAAGGTATGAACCTAGCCATGAAAGCAGTGATCCAGTAATACCGTGTGCTCGTAATTTGCCAATTAATATACAATGTGAGACTTTGTCGAAAGCTTTACTAAAATCTGTGTAAATAACATTAGCTTGGTAACCCGAGTCAATTGTTCTCGCTAACAGTTCCGTGAACAGAACAAGATTAGTACTTGTAGACCTAGACTCCACAAAGCCATGTTGCTCTTCACTCAAGTACAGTTTTAGGTGTTTTTGAATATAAGGACATATGAGAGATTCAAAGACCTTAGCAAGAGTCGATAAGATCGATATGGGTCTGTAGTTAGAAACATCATCATTATTGTTCGTTTTGTGGATGGGCACAACCTTAGCCATCTTCCATTTTGAAGGGAAAACGCCAGATGCCAAAGATTTATTGAAGATAAGTGATAGGGGAATAACCAGCTCGGTTGCACACTCATAGATAAAGATCGGTGGTATTTCATCAGGCCCTGCACCCTTGCTACAATCTAGACTTTTTAACTTCTTGAATATAATTTCATGACTAATAACACTATTGGATAAACCCAAACTATAGTTTTGAAGGTTGTTTAAAAGGGTCGCATCATGTTTATTATGCTCGTCCTGAACAGAACAATAGACAGAAGAAAAATAGGATGCAAAAAACTCACATATCTCTGTCCCATCAGAAGACCTATTAATACCGTCGGTCATAGATATGGGGTACGTGCTAGACCCGCCCCGCTTGGATTTTACATAGGTCCAAAACAGCTTGGGGTTATTTACAAGTTCGGCTTCCATTTGCTTTAAATAATTATTGTAACAGACAGTGGCGAAGTCACAGCAGCGCTTACTAATTATTTTTAATTGAATTTTATCTAACGGGTTCTTGTAAACATTGTAGCGTTTTCTGATTTTATTTTTTGAATTTAACATCTTAATTAGTTTTTGGTTAAACCATGGTGGGTATTTTCTATTCTTGGGTACTCGAGTAGGTACAAACTTTAGTATCGCTCCATTAATATAATCGTAAAATATTCGTATCATCTCATTAACGCCGTGCTGTCCCTCAAACAGTTCCTCCCAGTCCAGTTCTTTTAAGTGGTTACGGATCGGTATGTAATTCGTTTTATGGAAGTTAGGTCTTCCAGTGACTGTGTTATATGGAAGTTTGGCTTCTTTCTTTAGAGAAATTACTATGTCTAGAGGTGGATGATGCTGATCAATATTACAAATTGAACTAATACCTTTGCTTACATTACACAATGAGTGGTTACATAGTACCAGATCGAGTATGCGACCCGAGGTATTATTTACGTTGTTAAATTGCATGAGTTTGTTGACATATATAAAATCTAACAAAGCTTCGCTAGTATTGAGTAGCTTAAGGTTATTATTTGAATTGCGGATCATTTTCCAGTCAATATTACCTAAATTGAAATCGCCTGTAATACATACGTAAGAATCATTAAGGTGTTCAAAGGCAGCATTACACTTATCCAAGAATTGTTCCAAGTAAGAAATGCGAACCGGAGGTGGCAGATATACTGCACAGAGAGCTATTCGACTGGCAGGGCGAGCGGCAGGGAGATCCAAAAGAACCCAAAGGTCTTCACAGCTACTTTCGAATTGCACTGCACGCTTAGAATTGAAACATTTTTTGACAGCTATTAAAACTCCTCCACCCTTTTTACCACTTTGCAAACCAGAACTTTCTCTGTCTCGTCGGTAAACCACGTACCTGTCGTCGAATAGCTCGCTGCTTAGCACGGTGTCATTAAGCCAAGTCTCTGAAAGAATTATTATATCATAGTTATTACAATACACATTGCGACTGACAATATGCGTTTTTGTTCTTAAACCTCTACAGTTTTGATAAAATATTTGTAAATTATCGAATTCTGTTAAATATTATTGTAAAAGTTACATGTATATTTAGTAAAAAAAAAAAAGAGAGAAAAACATAAATACGCAAATCATGTTAACTTATCTAGAGTATCTAAATCTTTAATGAGGATATGGTCGGCTTCCACGGTCTTTCTGACAAAAATCCTGCCGTTTCGTACCCATACGAATCTGTATCCCTTCTCTTTTGCTTTTTGTCTAGTAGCAGCGTGAAGCGCTTTATTAGAAGAAGACAAATGTTCGAGCACATATACTGGTTTTCTGTCTCCAGCTATCCCAAGATCGGCACTATTGAGTTTGTCAGTATTATTTTTCTTTTCTTTATTGTAATTGATTACCGACGCCAGAAGACTGTCACGAGTTCTCGGGGAGGCCAGTTGCACGACGATAGACCGCGGGCGAGTATTGGTTGCTTGGAGTTTGGCTACGCGGGTACAGTGAAGAATATCATTGTCACTTAGCGCGCATCCGACCACTGACCCCAGCTGCTTCACGATTGTATTAAGATTCTCCTGCTTGTTTTCTGGTAGACATTGGATTTCTACATTGCTTGAACGTGATTGCTGTTCCATATAATTTATGCGTAGCTTTAATTCTGACGTTGATTGTCTAAGATTATCATTTTCTTTGGTAATGTCCTTTAAAGCGGTTTTTAATGCTTTGTGTTCCGATTGGTAATCCTCAAACTCTTTAGTGTGAAATTCTAATGATGCAGTCAGTTCATTAATATCATGCCTAATTGGTTCAAGTTCTTTGTTGACCACACTAAGTATGCTGTTATTAATTTGCTGAAGCAAGGAAGCGAACTCAGTCTTCATAACTTCTTGAATAATGGTGCGCACGTCTTCAATGGTTACCAGTGATGTCTGCGGGGGTGAGTTTAAAGCTAGTCTCTTGTTTCCTCGTGTAGTGGAAACATTCCGATTAGGCGTACCTTCCGTTTTGGAGGTGTTCGAAAAGACGCTCATACAACCCGAACATTTCCAACGGCGATAATCGGCTGAATCGGTTGAAATTATCTGAATAGATTGACAATCGAAATGATAAGACTTATTACATTTAATGCAGTTAATAAATTCCGCAGATTCATCATCGACGGCACAGCAACCCCACGAACGCGTTGGTTGATCCATGATGTCTTAATTTTTATTATTCTCAAGTTGTAGTCCGTCACTTACGCAGTTCAGTGTTATGGTTCCTAAAACGGCACACCAATAAAGGCCCTCTCAGATGTAATACAACTTGGAAAGTAAAATCGCACACAAAAAAAGGCCCGCGGTGGGTGCCGACAGCGGTGCGAGCTGGTTCGCGAGAAGAATGTCGTAAGCGCCGTGCTTTATCGGGCGCTTACGCGGTTTAACACGCTGTGCTGTTATAACTTATAACTCACGATTGACGGTAGGCGGGAATCTTTCTAGATTTAATTTCGTCTAGATTTTTAAGACTACGCACTAGATCACCACAGTTTTTCAGCAAGCCAATTGTGGTAAAGTTCGTCTATCCGTTTTGCACTTGACACTGCACTTTCACACGCTTTTTGCACGAATTTTCGATATATAGGTGGAGCAACAACAAACAGCGGTTACTTGTACAACGACCATATTAGGTGTTCTGTTCTACAGTCGTGCCTATTTTCAAAAACACGATTTTCGGCAAAATGTATGTGGTGCATAAGCATAGCATAATCAGCCTATAATTTTTCCACTGCTGGAACACAGACCACCTCTCTGTGAGAGGGGGTGAGCCGTAATCCGGGAGGGTGGATGTCACGTCATTTCTTCGATTTTTTGGTTCTAGGAAATTCCGGTTTCCTCATGATGTTTTCCTTCACCGTTTTGAGATAAACACAAGTGCTTGGGTTCAAACTAACAACCTACAACTCGTAAGTTGGAGCCGATACCATTGGTCCACCACTGGTTCACTGGATCACTATTGCTCACTGGACCGATTAAAACAAAACTCAAGAAAGAAAGAAAAAAGTATTTATTGAGACTCGCACAGGAAATCACAAATTAAACTAAAACACACTCATTAAAACATTAATAAAACATTAAAAAACAAATAAAAAAATAACAGGAAGTCCTGTACGAGGCCAAAAGGCTCCTATCTCAGCATATGCTACGACATTAAAAAAAAAAATGTCGCAGCGCTGGTATTCTGATAGGGCCCGCCGTGATGTCACAGATAGATAGATACAGAAATGAATATTAAATAAAATAAAATAATAAATAGATGTGTGAAATACTTTAAAAAATTCAATATAAGGAGTCCGCGTGTCTGCACACGACGACAATATGAGAAAATCTCTCTAAATCATTAACATACGAAGGGAATTGAGCAATCCTTAATTAACCACTTTTAAACTATGCTGCTAACTGCTAACTGCAGTAAGACAATGATTGGAGGTCTGCCCAGCTTGGGCGGAGTATCGCCGTGTCCTCGTGGAGGCGATTGGCGGCGGTGATCTCTCGCGTCCGGCCCTGGTTCGGGCCATGGTACGGAGCGAGAGGAAATGGGAGGCCGTCACCTCCTTCTGCGAAGCTGTAATGCTCGCGAAGGAGGAGGCGGAACGCATGAGGGAGAGGCAAATTTCGCGCCCTCACACCCCTAACCCTAACCGCCGCAGGAGGAGACGCCCAGGGCGTCGGGAATCGCGAGGCGATTTCCGGCCACCGTAGGCGCGGGCTTGCGGACGGTGAGCAATGGGTGGCTCACCGTCTGATAAGGACCAGGCCCGGGTCGACGGCGCGTTGTGTTCCACGCGCGCCTCAAAGAGATGTCAGCAGATTTGAAGGGGTCCACTAGGGCCGATGCCTGCCGGGTTGCGAAGAAAACCGAAAGGGAGATCGTGGCCCCCGGCAACAGGGCAACCGAAGGAACACGGGTGGGTTTTAGTCAATAAGAATCTGACACGCCCTCCCGCTCCGCCCAGAGCGGGAGAAGTTATTTGATGATTTCCCACCATCAAAAAAAAAAAAAAGTAAGACAATGATAAGGTGTTATTATAAGATTACCATTTTCAAATAATATATATATTCGCTAAAGAAGAAAAAAATTTCCGAAGTTCTACTAAATGTCGCGACATTAGGTGTCGCGACATTTAGTAGAACTTCGGAAAATTTAGCGTGAACTATGCCTATCATACTGAGTAAGATACTAATTCAAATAGTTTCACAGGACGGATAGGCATTATAGGATGAAGGCTGATATTAGGCTTTAAAAGCCTTTTTTTATTATTAATATTTGTCAGCTGTTTTTCTATTATTACTGTTTGTTTTATCTGCCCAGCACTAGGTGGCGACAATCGCACTTTCCATGACGCCATGAGATTCCGCCGGAGCTCTGTCCGCTGTGCCATGAAGCCCCGGTGTTTCGCTTCCTCGCGCCACTCTCAAATGTGCGCGACGACTTTTGCCTCCAGATCCCATGGCGGTGATCCGCCAAGGAGGCTCGCCGCCTCACAGGAGACCGTGCGGTATTCTCGGGCCAGCCGGATGGCCATGACCCTTTGGGACACGTTCAACCGGCGGGCTGGTCGCCGCCTCACAGAACGGGCCCACACTGATGCCCCGTAAAGGGCATTGGACCGCACGACCCCTGCGTAGAGCCTCCGGCAGGAGGCGTTCAGGCCCCCTAGATTGGGCAGAAGCCGCTTCAAGGCAGCCCCGGCCCGCTCCGTAAATGAGCGCCGTAAATGCTCCACAAAGTTCCACCGACTGGCGAGGACGAGTCCCAAATACTTCATCGTCAACTCGACGCCGCGTGCCGCTGTGAACTCCTCCTACCGTTATTTGGGAACCTGACGGTGGCGTGTTCCGAGGACCATAAAAATACACGGCCTCGGACATGTGCAGGGCTACTTCGAGTCAGTTCAAAAAACTTAATAATTATAGGGAGAGGGTCCCCATACAAGAAACGTGTTTTTTTTGACCCGCTCTTTACCGGTTTTTAAAATAAATATACTTACTCGTGGGAATAAAATATATTTAGGCCCGCTCGTACCATAAATCACTAAATGCATTAATTTAGCGCTAAAGTTAATTAAAATATCCTTCTGTTTCTGTCAAGAATTTGAAGATGACAAAGATTTAACGATGTTTTAAACTCATTTAGCGAAAAACTAATTATGTGTAGTAAATAGTTAAGCCAACAAGGAAGTTAATAGAGATATCTTCTTTCTCCTCTTTACTGTAGCAATAAAACAGTTTAGTACAAAGGAAGCTTGAAAGACAATAATAAATAATGCACTAAATAAACTAAACCCGAGATGGCTTCGCGCCTCGAGAATTACAAATAAAAGAATGATGAAAAATATTCGATTAAAAAGGAACCAAATAAATGAATATGGGGTACTTACACCTATTAGAAGTACCTGGGCGACCGAGCTCTGCTCTGGTGAAATAGAGAATGTTCATTTATTAGTATAGGAAAAGTTCATTATTGAAGTGAAAACTTCTTTAGGCGCGTTGGGCATTTTTGAGATGGGACTAAACCATTGATCTCCGTCACCATGAGACACCTCATTTCTGTAAACATGATTGTGCTCTTTATTTATATTAAGTTGGAGATCAATTTTCTATGCAAGTATTTTTACTTTAAAGGTTATGGAAGTTTTTTTTTTTTGTAAATTTGATTGTGCTCTTTATTTAGATAAGGTTACGGACTAATGTTCTAAACAAGTATTTTTCTTCCACCAAGGCGATCTTGTTCAAGTTTTCACTTCTGTGGTACTCCCGGAGTGCCACCTCTTTTTTTGTACCTACTTATTCCGTGCTGCCATGATCATCATTCTAATGTCATCATTATTCATTATCTTGTTCTAAACTTTGGGCGACCGAGCTCTGCTCGGGTGAAAATACGGAGAAACAAATTTTCCCAGACATGAGACCTAGCTAGATCGATTTTTCGCCCCCATAAACCCCTATATTGCAACTTTCATCGAAATCGTTAGAGCCGATTTCGAGAACGTGATTACAGTATATCTTACAAACAAATATATATGTAGTTACAAATATTGCTCGTTTAATAGTATAGGATAGGATAGAGGCGTCATGTTAACAAAAACATGTTCTGCTAATATCCTCCTCCAGTATAGTCCTCACCAAGTCGAGGAACGTCTCTCATCTAGTTATGGTGATAGAACGTATCGCGAAAACCGTGTACGTAGGCGTTGTTCCTAAGGGAACTTATGACGTAACATAAACATAACATCACGCGTGTATTCCCTGAAGGATTAGGGAGAGGTGTGTAATATACATACACTTAGCAAAATTAAAAATGATTTTCTCGTGGAATAACGATTGCAACTCGATATAAGCCCTATGTAGTGTGGGACTATGGGTTCCAAAATACTGTATTCGTAACAACATACAATTAAAATCAATACAGTAGGAGACATTAACTCTAAAAAGTTGATAATTGTATAAATATTAGTACTCGTGACTGTACCTATAGTACATACACCCACATTTCGCTAGTTATAGGGGACCGGGCATAAATCCATACTCCAGGCTACTACTGAGAAATTCCAGATGGAAAAACCCAATAACACTTTGCCCGACCCGGAAATCAAACCCAGCAGCATCATGCACAGCAGTAGCACTTGCGACCACTAGACCAACGAGGCAGTAGACTAGAGTACTTATAACTTTACCGGAAAAGAATGATCCAAATATATTTTTCGCAAAGAGATATGTGGGTAGTAGAAACACAAAAGGCAAAATTATTTAAATAGGACACAACATTTCACAGTTAGGTTGCTATTTAGGTACTGTAGACACTTCGCGTGCCTACTGTACCGGGATGTTAAACTATACAGGGTTATTGGTAATCCGTTAAGGGAATGAAGGAGGGGTCATTTGCAACCAAATTACCCCTGATGACCCCTATGCCAATGTCAACCATTTTCGAGTAATTTATCATTTTATATTTAAAAATGTATGAAATAAAAATATAAAATGTCAAATGACTCGAAAATTGTTGACATTTGCCTATTAATCAAAAGGCATCTTTTGGTTGTATATGACCCCTCCTACATTTCCTTAATATATTGCCGACGTATAACCATTAACCCTGTATATCAGGATTATTGGTTACATTTAACATTTTTATTTAATACATTTGAAAATACAAAATGTTAAAATACTTGAAAAATTTTACGTATAATCATTGACCCTATTTTTAGGGTTATGGGGTACATTTTATATGTTTACTTCATACATAAAAAAGTCTAATTACTCGAAAATGGTTGACATTGGCATGGGGTAATTTGTTTGTCTGCTACCAGCGAGTGTAGACTCGTTAGTCATCAGAATAAAGAAGAAAATAGTTTATGGACACCTGTTGGATACTCGAAAACTATTGATTATGTGAAGAATTATCGACTATGAAAGAGACTACTTAAATCTCAAACTTGACGGGTGAGTGATGTAAGTGAGTGTGTGTGGTGTGTGTAATGTAAGTATAGGGTGTGAATGTGTGTGGTGAACCACACATAATCATTTTATAAAACTGTCAAAGATTGCAGTTGTGATTTGAATATACGGACAATTTAAGTTGGTAGTCAATTTGATTAAGAATTACCTTCCCTGACTTCACAGTTTCTAACTAAACGATATCAATTAAACACACATAACCACACATAATCCAGTACATGTGCTCTGAATACATAATTAAAATAATAATACTTAATAATAAACGTTTATTTCAACTCAATAAAATATAGTCAAATATAATTATATATCTAAGAACTAAGGTACAAATAATGTGAGTAAACGGCTAAAACTATATGAATTCTGAATTCCAAATTAGGTAAAACCTGTATCTTGGAAATCAGTGCTCTTCCGTGCTAAATGAGGTGTAAAAACTTACATACATCAAAATTTTAGAATTATCGACTATGAAAGAGACTACTTAAATCTCAAACTTGACGGGTGAGTGATGTAAGTGAGTGTGTGTGGTGTGTGTAATGTAAGTATAGGGTGTGAATGTGTGTGGTGAGTGAAGAGTGGATGTAGGGTGTTGATTTGTGTGGTGTATGTAGTGTAGGTATAGGGTGTGAATGTGTGTGGTGTCTAGTGTAGTGTACTTGAAAATAATCTATATTCATGCTCTCACCAAGAAGAGGCATTTGTCCCAGCACATTATAAGCCATTATGATATTTGGAATTGACTCATTAATAGCTTTTAATTGATACCAATAATGTATTTTTTTAAACCTACTCCTTTTTTTTGTATTTGAAGATGCAATATATAAATATTATATAGCCTATGTCACTTCCACAATGAAGACGAATCTAATGCACACCTCATATGTTAAAATCCATCAAGCCGTTTAGGCTACGGAGCGTGCCAAAGAAATAGACATACATACATACTCTCGAAAAACATTACCCTCCTTCGGGGGCAGTCGGATAAAAACTTGAACACAATGCCCAATTGACAAACTACGTCAAAGTGCCGCCATTTTATAAAACTGTCAAAGATTGCAGTTGTGATTTGAATATACGGACAATTTAAGTTGGTAGTCAATTTGATTAAGAATTACCTTCCCTGACTTCACAGTTTCTAATTAAACGATATCAATTAAACACACAATACTCGCCGACTTGAGAATTCTACATTTTAGAAAGCTTCATTTGCAGGTAAGTTAATATTACATACCAACAAATTCACCTCCACTAAAATACTGAAGCAAACTCCTTAAAACCCACTAAGACACGTCAGTAGAACAACTTTATACAGGGTGACCGTTATTTAGGTTAAACGCAGTGATTTAGATAGGGGTGGAGTGTTTCATCACCGGCGGACAGTGAGCGACGTGGCCGTGCTGCGCCGTGACCGATGGCTTCCCGACTACGGTCAACGGGCAAACAGTACCTATGTCACTACAGTTTTATACTGGACTAGCTTTTGCCCGCGGCTTCGCCGGCGTGGAAAATATCCCAAAGGAACATGTTACCTGAATTCAGAGTATTCTATATCCTAATCCAGCTTATGGCCTATATGTATGCCTTTTATATAAATACGTTCAGCCGTTACGGCATGAAAGTTAACAGGCAGATAATAAATCTGTTTTAGGGTTCCGTACTCAAAATGAAAAATTGAAATCGTTAAAGGCTGACTTCGTTATCTGTCAAGACCCATTTTCTCAGAAACGCGTGGAGGCATCAAGTTCAAATAGATATCATGTGAATGTAGATTAAAATGTTCCCAAAAGTTAAGGATATTCTCCTAAGACTGTTTTCTTGTAGCCACAGCTCTTATTGCCCCATCTCAAAATCCACCTTGTATATGTTATGATTGACTGGTTATATCCATAAAGCTATAGCGTGATGATAATCTTTTAAAAGGTTAAATCCGTAAATATCTGCAATATTCTATCCTTTTGGCTAGCCTTTTTAGAATTTGCGGTAACCTATAAAAGAATACGAATTATTGTAATATTGCTCATCCCCCATAACAAATAGCGTGATAATAATTAACAAAACATCAAGCTACAACCCTTAGGAGCCGGAAAAGTTAGAAATAACCCTAAGTGAAACATCTTTAGAAAATCTGGGCGTATCTGTATAAGCCCAGATTTTCTCAAGATGTTTTCCTTCACCGATGTCCGTAATGTCCAAGATAAACTCAGAAAGTACATATGAGTTGAAAAGTCACATTGGTACTTGCCTGGATTTGAACCCACAACCTCGTGCATGAAAGGCGTGGCCTTAACCACTGGGTCATCACGACCAAAACTTACACGTGTTTAAATAGTATTTGAAGTGGTTTTTTGTGGATCAGGGACAACAAAAGGTAAAAAGAATAATTTATGTAAAATTATATTTACGAAAGTCTTTAGAGTAGGTTAAATGGACATTAACCTCCGCTAAAGACCATAATTAATCTTTAGGGAAATATCATTTAAGTACAAGAATGTTTACCTTCGCTACGTAAATTTTATCACACAAAAGTATTTTTGTGCCAATAAATTAGAAATTGGAAGATTCTAATAAAAAGGAAGAGTAAAAGGTTAAAAAGTTTATTTCTTTAACATGTATGATGTTTATTTTATAAGCTTGCCCGCATATATAATTTTCTTTTGCCCATTTAGGCGCAGGTAATTTTTTATCCGGGCAAAGTTGCAAACTTCCCTTGGGATGATAAGATATGCGGCCGCGCGCAACTTCGTATCAATCACGTAAATTCGGGCAATATGAACAAGTTTCTATGTAAAATATAAATAGCACAATTTGGTAACTTGCCTATTTCCCAGTAATATACATTTTCTTTGAAATTAGGTGACTATAACTCTGCTATTTTCGGCAAATTTTAAAAATAATTTTCTTTATATATTTCAGACAGTTTCGTGAGAGTTATGTAATGAGTCATAAAATTCAGTACAGACAGTGGAAAGGTAATCTGTGAAAAAGTCTCTCTTATCTCACCTTCTGCCTCATTATAGGATGTTATAGATATCAAAATAAACCTGAATAAATCTAATTAAATATTTGAGCAAGGTGAGACTTTTAGATATACGACAAAGACGTAAGAGGCTACCTACAAACTTTAAATTAGGCAAAAAATTAAGTTATAAAAAAGTTAAAAGCACAAGAAACATAATAAATATCTATTTATACAAGAACCTACAAGCGCCTAAACCGTACCTAAATAAAAATAACATGACTAAAACTTGAAATTGCTACACATTTCAGTGACAAATTTATATGGCTATCGGCGTAAAATTCTTGCCTTGTACATTTTTCTAGCTTCGAATGGCATTTTCGTTTATATGTCATGTTCGGCGTCCTCCGGCGTCCTCAGCGTCCTCCCGCGGGTAGCAAAACTTACGGTCACGTATAGGGAATGTATTTTTACTATTCGCTTTGTGACCTCTCCAGCATTCGAGCCTTTCTCGCTAAATTGGAAAAATCTTTTGGGTTTGTATTCACAGAAAAGTTTTCTGTAAACAGTTATGCGTATCGCGGCTGCCGTGCTCGTATAAATGAAACCTTTTTACTTATTCTCTCTTCATACTTTCAATACCTAAGCTGTAAAATGGTTATAATCATTTCGTATATACAATACAAAATGCTATTTTTGCGCTATTTTCAATCATGGAAATATTTTGACTATCAAATAATTTAAGACTAGATTTATAAATATTGAGTACCTGGGCGACCGAGCTCTGCTCTGGTGAAAATAGAGAATGCCCATTTAATAGTATAGGAAAGTTCATACTAATCCATGTATAGTACCTAGATACTTATTCCATGCTACTATGATAGTGGGTACTTACTAATTGCATGCTCTGCTAGGGTGAAAATACGGAGAAAACGAATTGTCCCAGATATGAGACCTAACTAGATCGATTTTTCACCTCCGTAAGCCCCTATATTACAACCTTCATCGAAATCGTTAGGAGCCGATTTCGAGAACATGAATACAAATATATATATATATATATATATATAAATATTGCTCGTTAATTAGTATAAGATAAGATAAGTGTACCTACAGATCCTAACTTTTTTCGTATAATAATTATGTTGCCTTTTTTCCAAGATTCAGACATATTTTTTAGAATAACATAAACATAACATCAGGCAATCAACAACATCTGTAATCCCCGAAGAGTTGGGCAGAAGTGTACTTCTAGTACACCCACATTTCGTCAGGAAGTTGATGAAAAACTGCGAAAATAGTTAGGTCCTAGCTTATAAGATTATTCAATCAATACTTAGTTTTCATATCTGTTTATTTCATTTTTAAAACTTGCACACAAGAACTTCATAGGGTCTTCAACACTAAAAAAACTGGTCTTATTGGTTCGCCTAGTAACTGTCTGCCGTTTCCCATTTAGTAGAACAAAATAATTACGTAGAACGAAGACATGTACAAGCAATTAGACGTAACATTTTACGTATTTACAAGATATAAAAATGTTTATACAATTTTTATTAAAAGGAATTATTTTAATTACCGTAGTTACAGGCCTACCTACCTACTATCTCCATTTCTTTAAAACAATCATAATGAGCTGAAAAGCACAGTAAATCCAACTTAATTCCTAGTATTAATAACACTCTTATTTCATCTAACAAGATCTTATAGAGAATAACTAAAACATTTTTCACATAAAATAAAATATCTTTTGAGACTGGAATTTATATTTTCCACCTAAGTACAGAGAGGATTTTATTTCTTTTAATTCTTGAAATATTTCATCTTTTCACGTAAGATTTCAAGATGATTTTTCACAGACGTTTGAGGAAAGTTCTCTTGAGATACAAATATGTCGGGGGTATAATAACAGCTGACTGTGTCACGTATTACCAACTCAGTGTTTGAAAATATCGTGAGTGGAATACGTAGGTAAGTGGAAACACAGAAAGAGGACGGGAAGTAAATGGTGACGGCAGTGCGTGAAAGAATATCTTTAGAACAGAGCATTCACCTCACACCAGTATAAGAAATCCATATCAGTATGTATATCATCCTCTTAGACGGATGTTTTACCGAGATATATTTGCAACTACACAAATCAACACCGCCTAGAGATATTTTGTATAAAGTTCTTAAACTCAAAAAATGCTGGCCGGTTTTTAAATATTTTGAAGAAAACTTATTTTGTAGGCCTTTTTGGATGATTTCAAATTTGAATTTAAAAAAATAAATGAAAAACAAAAGATTTGCGCGGCATAACTTTAACGAAGTTCGAAAGTTTCAATTTACCTACTATAGTTTTTGGTAATTTTTGGTGTCAAATTAAAGTTTTAAAACAAGTTAGCAGTAGTTAATTTCGAATTTATGCCACTGCATGCATCATGCAGCGGCGTCAATTAACGAGACAGGAAATGTTAAGGGCAATAGGTTTACTTCAAGCTGGGGCTACTCAACGGTGTATTACTGAGGAGATTGGAACAAAAAAAACGTGATATCAAGGTTATGATCACGTTATCATGCTACTGGTGTAGTGGCTGAAAGACACCCAGGCAGGAACCGCATAACTACCCAACGACAAGACCGATTTTTGCAAGTTGCCGCGAGAAGACAAACAAATGTTTCGGCCATGCAGTTGGTTCAAAGGCTCCAGTCAGAGAACCAGTTGCTTGTGAGTGACCAAACTGTGAGGAGAAGGCTGCATGAAGCTAACCTTCATGCTCGTAAACCACTTCGTACTCCAGCACTACACCGAGGAAATTGTGGACATTTGCTCTGGGAAGATAACAAGTGGTCTGTAATTCTGTTTACCGATGAGTCTCAATTCGGTTTCCATCCCGATTTGCGAAGAGGCGAACGAAATGGGTCTGACGGCCAAGAACGCGCGATACGCGTAACATCGCGTTCTTGGTCGTGAGATCCGTTTGCAACACTCTGAGGTAGTCCATCCATACCAGGGCGGGACAATTATGGGTTGGGCTCGTGTTGGTGGAAGAACAGACCTCGTTTGGATCAGAAAAACCATGGCCGCTGAAAAATACCGTAACCAGATGCTGGTACCAATAGTCTACCCCCATCGACTACAAATGATCAAGAATTCACGCTCATGCACGACAACGTCCGTCCGCACACAGCGCGAGTGGTGACCAGCTGGCTGCAGGAGAACGACGTATCGGTCTTAGTCTGGCCCGAGCAATCACCCCATAGAGCACGGATGCCTTCAAAAAAGGGCTCTGAAGAATCTTCCTGCAAACATTGCGAGAGCAACTTTTTTTGCATCTTAGCATGACATGGGACAATATCCCGCAGAATGACTTTGCTAACTTGATTCAGAGCATGAAAAACCGTTGCAGGACCGTTGTTTACGTCATGGGTAGTTTTACTGAGTACTGATTTTTCACATAATTGCAAAAAAACCGAATAATTTCGCTTTATTTTTCACACATCCGTCGTTAGTTTTACCATTATTTCACTTTTCGTCTTTATTTAAAAATTAACATTTTGTTTACTCAAAAACGTATTTTTATTTTATCCTAAAGTCTAGTATAATAAATGGGCTTTATAAAAATATATACATACATGTTGTATGTAATTTTTAACAAATTTTGAGTAAATTGAGAAAATCCGAAATATCCCTAACTACAGCACTAAACTACACACATCAACACCGTGTTGATATGTGTAGTTTAGTGCTGTTCTACACTTTGCATTCTGGTTTTTTGCTACCACAGAAAGATCGGTGCAATCATTAAATCGGACAATAAATCTCAGAATTATGAAACGACGGAGAACCAAGTTTTTTTCCTTTCCGGCCCGTTTGTTTGCTTTCCGCTAGAGTCTCCTTCATAATTGTATGCATTCTGAATAGCCAGATAGCTAACTACTATAATTACACTCCAAGCAAAATTGGATCTTAAAACAGATAAATAATCAAAGTCGAACCGAACTAAATGAGTAACTTTCAAAGTTACGTAAGTTTTCACCTCTCAATGTGGATGACATCACATAGTCCACAGAAAGAATTTATCTATAAAAGTTATTATTATAGCCATAAATCTTAATCATAGACGTGTGATAAATCGATGGAGGGGCGTGCGATAGAGTAGTTTGTTTATCGACCCGTCCCTATAAACTGCTAGGGAAAGCCTGCCGTGAATATATGATCAGATTTTTCTTCTTCGGGGTTTTGTCGTACACCCATCGATTGCCTCAGAGTATGTTTTAATCTCGTTTTATTTCACCTAACGCCTTCATCGAGAGATTCGTTGCATTCCTTTGACAAATCATTCGGAAAACAACAAGCAATTTAACAATGTGCTCGCGTTTTTAATATAGCTTTCATTTAACGACCTTCCTGTGCCGCTTTTTCTCTGTTGTTTTACGTTCAATGTTATTTTTAAACATCTAACTTTTTACATCAAACAAAATCGTAGAACAAATTTTAAATTGTGTTACTTTATCTTGAAGCAACTAACAAACAACTGACAAAAACATAATTCATGATAAATGATTTAATATCAGTCGGGTCTTTTAGTGGGCACTTGTACCAAACGATGATTACCCTGAGATACAAGTTTAGGACAACAAACGACATTCAACAACAAGCCTTAGAACGTGTCCTTCAAGCGGGATTATGAAAATATCACGGGGATAACAGAAGGCAGGAGGCGGTCACTGAAATTTGCTCCTCAATAAGGGCGGAATGACAAACGACCGTCCCGGTGACTGTGCGGAAACTAACGAAATAGATGTTCGCAGAGGTCTCGTGAGACGCCGCCTTAGACGTCCCATTTTATTTTATAAATCTTGCCGTACTTCACGTATTACGTAGCCAATGAAGACGTGTGTTCGCCCTATGTCCTCATTTGCTGCTTGGATTTGCGAATGAAATTGAGTAAAGAAGTTAGTGATGGCAAAATGCCCGATATTTTCTTTCAGAAAACACAAAGTTATCTAAAGTATTATTACTTTTCCCTCGTATGTTTCAATGATATTATTTAATAATAGGTGTATATCACACAACACGTAAACACAGTTCTTACGTGTTGCTCGTTTTCTAATGACATACACCTATTATTACTGTAGATCAGCATAAACTTCGAATGATAGTCTTACTTTTTAAAACGTCTTTTCTTAATAAACGTTCAGTGCCGAAGGAACCATCTTTTGTCTTTATGAATTCCTTCCACAAAGGTTACAACGTAGATAAACTGAGTAAGTTATAGCTCTTATATTTAGCAAAGAACGCGATATAAAATATTCTGAGATAACAACGTATAAAAATTTGAATGTATAATTTCGCTCGCGAGAATAAAAACAGTCAGTGTAATCTTAAGACGAGCTAAATGCTATCGAGACCAAGTCAAACACAATTTAAGTGATGTAAGCTATAGTCCTATTAACATTGCGCTCAATTCGGTTCGCAAGCGTTTCGGGTTCGTAACATTTTTATTCAGCGGCGTCGTCCACATAAATTAGGCTGAGCTGACCGACCAGCGCTCGTTTTGCCTTTTCTGGTGTAAGCCAAAACTGAACCATGTTTCATTTAAATGTTTTTATTCTTGTTCCTAACGCTAAAAAACCTGCCTACCGTCCGCCACAACATTTTTGTTCATCAATTTTATTTTTAATTAAATGGCATAGAAAGCCGTCTGATCAAAGACTAACACGCAGCCTCAGGCTGATATTTCAATTGTTTCTGTTAAAAACAAACCTATTTTTTTCAATGTTGGCCACAATAATGAAGCGAAATGAAACAGACTTTTGTGTTGTTTTGCCTCAACGGTAATGAGGCGTCATTCGAAGACCTTATCTGTTTTTTTGCTTTAATGTGACTTCAAAAGTTCTAAACACATGTCATTTAGTTGAAATTGTAACGAAAATGGTTTTACCTTTGAACCATAAAATAAAATTAGTGTAACAATGGAATATAATTTATGATTTTGTATTTTCCTCTGTAACTACATTAACCAGCCACCTTAATTAACAGCGTTGTATCCCAAAATATAATTACTTGTATTTTGTATGTTACGAGCGACGTGGCCGCGCGTGTTTTAGCTTGGAAACTCTATTTGGTTCCGTAGACTTGGCTAAGGGAGACGGACTAACAACGCAATGCATACAAAACAACTGTTTACTCGGGTTTTCGGTTTAATGTTAACGTGTTAAGATTTGCTTTAGTGGTGTGAAGCTTTCTCGAGGCAATTAAAAGTTGACTTACAAAGTATGGAGTAATTTACGTATTCAAAAGGTGAGTGCGTTCCCTGTGAGTGAATGTCATTGCCCCTGTGTATTCTATTGCCATCTTATGCTAATGGGAACTTGAAATAGGATCATAGTACATTCGTAAGAAACCATGTTACTACGCTTTTACAACACATTAAACTAATACGCCTCAGGTGTTACTTTGTTTAAAGTGTGGTTACATGTCATAGTATTCTAAGTAAAGAGCTATGTCTTGGCTGAAAGCGTATCTCCATTATCTGTCACTGTTGCGATTTGTCAAAACAGAGGGATTTTGTGACGTGTGTTGTCTGCAGCATTTGATTTTTTAAAGTAGGTACAGTACAAATATGTTCTTAATGTCACTCGGCACGAAACACGAGGTGTGTTTCGTCAGTCGTCGGATTTCTATCAGTTGCCCTTTGCACTTGGTGCAGAACGGACGCTCGCAATCAATTTGGAAGTATATAGACTTTTAACTTAATGTAATTTATTTAAAAAATGGGAGGAAAGCCGCTAAAGTCGCAAGCACGACAGATAAGAATATAGTTTTTCAACTCTATATAGTTCACATGGAAATCAAAACAAAACTACAATAAAGTACTTAGTTCTGAATTCAAATTATTATACACGATAAATCTAATAATTGATGGACATGGAAATTAGCATTCGTTTGTATTCGGAAATCCGATGATACCCGAGGGACATTAAAAATACATATATTTAGACTGTACATTATTTTTATTAAATGTTCTGAAAAAATGAGACAGGTATAGAAATAAAAATAGAACACTGAAAATCTACCAGTGACCTCCTGAAAACAATAATTTATTTGATTTTGCTCCTTTAAATCGATCGGTCTTTTACCAAACCAAATAGTTAATAACATTAGAAGTATACGAAAAAGATTATCCAAATCGATAAAGTTTGCAGGAATCGAATTAAAAGGAGCGGTGGCAGATCTACAATCAGTACGTACGTAAGCCCATTGTAAGCACTATTCCTATTAGCATTAAACGGTCGTTTGCGGCGAGGAATGAGCGCCACACAAACGTATTCTACTTTTAGTAACGCTACCCCTCGTAAATTGTACTAGGCGTCCGGCCCGCGAGTAATTCAGTTTACTTTTCACCTACCCACTTGTTACCATGTTTACGTTTCTTACTGACAATTATTAGGGTTATGTATAGAGAAAATTGTGTGTCAAGTACCTAGCTAGGGTTCAAGAAAATTGCCTTGGGTTATCTCGTCTCTTTGTGAGGGTACTACAATGAGTTCGGAAAGCCTATTGCCTGTTTTCTTTTCGTCTAAAATGTTGTAATTACTTTATGCTGTAATCCTATTCAGGCTTTGTAAAAAGGCTGATTTGTAGTTAATGTTTCCCGAGGGATGTTCTCTGTGACAGTTCTAGCAACAGTTCCTTTGGAAGTCTAGATTTTTCTTTAATAAAATACGGGAAAAGACTCTAGGGTTTCATGGTGAGTAGTAGTTATCGCGTGTTATCTATACAGTATCAGATTAAAACTCGTAATTCTTTCGAAGCGTGTCCTTCCTATGTTTTTACGACTGCACTGTTTACAAGCCATAACGTTTATTGTTCAGCAAACAAACTACCACTAACATAAGTAGATGCTACTATAATCAGGAAGAATAAACTTTTTTATATTGCACTATAAAATTGCTACTTGCATATGGTAGCATAATTGTGCACTTACATAATTATAGCCAGCATATAATAGATGTAGTAATTTTGCAGAAACGTATTTCCTGTTCCTATTAATTTTATAATGAACTCATGTGCTGAAAAAAAAATAGGATATAATGTAAAATGAATATATTTAACAAGACATACTTTTAGATAATTCTACGCTTACGTTTCCTGTAGAGTCACTATTATATTATAGGATGTCGACTTTCAGTGAGTAGGGTTACATACATTATCATGCGTTTGAACTATCCAGCCTAATTAGAGTATACGTTAACTACAAAAAAATATTATGTCGGAAATACATAAATGATTTGACTAATTGGAGCGCCAGCGCCGCCTAGTGGCGCTCGACACAGTCTGCAATATAACGCTGGGACCGGCTAGAGTTAAGCAGAGTTCGTCGAATGGCTGTCAAGCAGGGAGAAACTGTCGCGCGTAGAATTGCTAGTATTATTAATGTGATTGTAAATTATTATTTTATCTGAACTACAAACGGTTTTTCTATTCCGCAATAACTAACATTACCTTTAGTACGTCAACAGTACTTAAAACATGGCTGATAATAACGAAAGAGACATGTACCCTCTCCGTCACCTATAAAATTTCGGGAACCACATGAGTTATAGAAAATCAAAACTTACTTAAAAAATTCAATTCCTGAATTCAATTCCTTGTATTTCCAACAAGACATGGTTCTAAGAAGTCGTTAAATAAATTAATAAAAGACAAATCTAACTGCAGTTCCGACTTACACTTCCAACTACGTTACTGTTCCAAAAGATACACTAAAACCCGAGCATCGTGCTGTAGCAATACTTCACTTCTGCAGTCACCGCGATGGATATTGGCAAACCGTTCATTTATATTCAGAAAACGTCTGAAACCAGATATAATTAACCTCTTCCAAAGATTATTACAGAAGGTCGGCATATAATGAGCTAAAACAGACGCACGCACACGTAGACGCGTACGCATACGCAATAACAACTTAATCATCTTAATCATTTATTTTTGTTGCTTATATAATTAGTAAGTATTTATGTATCTGTTATTTAGGATATGTATATATATCTGTGTATCTATTCTAGTATGTTGTTTACTTATTTTAACTGCCCCCGTTTTTGCACATTTTGGTGCATACTCCAAACATTGTGCGGATGCCAGTCGCAACTGCGCTTGCACTCGTTCTTCGTGAAGCGTGGTGTGTCTATAGGTGCGTGCGTTTTCGCACACTGGGAGCCGAGTTTCTGTACCTACTATTCTGTGCCTCTACTATAACATTTTACGTTGCCGTTAAGACTCTCTTTGAAAAATGAATTTAAATAAACGAGATGAGAGTACTGGTCTGTTTTTCTTTTCAGTCGTACAACTATTGTCCTAGCATTTAATAACTGTCAAGCTTGTTAAACCAACTTGGGTACGAACTCATTATTTATAAGGGATTTTGTTATTATCAAAGAAAATTTCAAGAAAAGCAGACGCTATTTTTCTGAACCGACAGACGTATTGACCAAACAGTAACTCATACAAAATTCCCATAGAAAATGTACTTTCAGGTTTCCAGAATCCGGAAACCTTTTCAAATTTTTCTTTCCGTAAGGACCTGATTCGAACTATTACGAACATTTTATTACAAAAAATCGCCAAATCGGTTCAGCCGTTCTCAAGTGAAGCGCTTACCAACGAACAGCATTTCAGTTTTACTAGACTCGTATAACTTAACCTCGGGTTAATCGTCAATCTCCGTCTATTTCCAGAATTTTATTTAAAACATTAAAGCTATCAACGGTGGAGAAATTAAGTCATTTTAGCTTATTGCAGTTATCAACCGCCAGCAATGTTATATGGCTTTAATAGTATGCCACTTTTTACTCTTGTGTGGTATTGTATTATTGTGTCCTTCGGCCTCATTCGGAGTCATATAAACATCATTTGAGTCTTGCATATTCCGTTTTCGTGTCACATTTATATATGTATATAAGTATATGCAACTTCTTGACAACACGATATGACGTATCTCCGCCCACGTTCATCACGTGACCGCAGCGCGCCAAATCGTTCATTGGCGTCCTGTTTTCGGTCGATTCAAATGTTAACGTTGTTAGCGTTCGATATTCTAATTGAATTCTTAGAAAATTATAGTTGTAATTAGTAAATTTCTGTTAACGATGTTAGCGTTCGGTATATATGCTTAGAAATATAAAATATTTAAAGATTGTTTTACAATAAAGTGAATAGATTAAAGAGTGATAGTTTAATAAAGAATAATGTAATAAAATATTTGAGAAAAAATATTTTCTCGCGATGACGATAGAGCACAGGCGCGTAGCCATAAAGAATCTGATGCGTCATCGAATTCGTCAAGTTTAAAGTAAGAAGAAAGAAAAAACGTTTATTCGTTGAATCAGATTCTTCATCATCAGTTCCTCTGAATCATCACCGTAGGATTTAGACGTTGATCAGGTAGATAAATCCCGTAAGAAGAAGAAGAAGAGTGAGAAGAAGAAAAGTAAGCGTCATCGAGGACAAAGCAAGGTAATCAAAAAGCTTGCGAAGCACGTCAGTGATTTGAAAAAAATATATTACTACCCTCATAATATGTATTATGAAAATAAAAATTATGGTTGTGATAATCCGATATGTAATGATGATAATTACGTCTCAGACCCTGTACCAGTTCAATCATTTGATTTTGATTTGGCAACGCAATTAAAGGAGCCAGCTGTCTCTGCAACTCCATCTAATCAGTTAGATTTGCATAATTCAATTCAATATTTTAATAATGGAAACTGGAATAATGTTCGATATGTGGAATCACAAAAAGTTTATAATGCTCGTCCTGTATATGTTGACCTTGAAGAAGACGATGAAATCAAATCTTTAGAAAAAGTTACCCATCTACCCTCAGCGGATAAATTTCTTAGCTTATAGTGCCAAGAAATTTGCTCGCGCACTGGTAATGCAAAGCGACGCTCTGCAACAGGGTTTTCGACAGTTAGTGGACTGGGCTAAGGATTCGAGTAGCAAGCAGGGACGCAGAACCATTGACATTAAATTAAAAGAGGTTTTTTTCCGGTGAATATCAAAAGATTTCACGTGATTGTTTGCAACTAGTTTATGTCCGTAGGGCTGATATAATTGAACAAAGACGTGAAGTGTTCATAAAGCAATTAAGAGATAAATCATTTAAGCTATGTTTAAAGAAAATACCGCCGTCTAGTGAAATTTTGTTTGATAAAGTACCTTTTAGTGAATTTATCTATACATATAATAAAACAGTAGAATCCGGTGTCAGTCTGTTTGTCTGTTTGTTTGTTCGCGCACATCTCCGGAAATACTGAACGGAATTACATGTAGTTTTCACAGGTAGACAGAGATTAATTTGGATTAGAATATAGGCTTTGTTTCATTAAAATCGGATGTTGCAAAAAAAAATATTATCGTCATACAGAATGTATTCTGTTTACGACACGTTGTGCACAATTTTTGAGAGTAACCTACCAAAAAGTACTAGAATCGCATGAATTCATGATAGTATTACAATCATTAGTAATTATCCCACTAATAGGATTTTTTTTTACTTATATTTGGCGAACTATCAAAAAGTACTAGGCTTGCATAAATTCACGTTTAGTTTATTTTGAAAACTCGTATCTATAAATAAAACTAGACAGGGGGGTATGCATGAAAGAAAATTTTGGAAAATCCATCCGAAAAGTCGGAAATACACCCGGACGACGCCGGGCACGAACAGCTAGTCAAGAATAATGGCGGAGTGCACAATTTTTTTTATGCAAATAAAATTAGGCGGCGTACCCTGGACCTAGTGGATATTAATCGTCCAGTCGCTCTTCGGCACTGACGATGAACTATAAATTTCCTCCTCTTCAGAGTGCAGGAGCCATTTATAAATTTATAATAATAATTATCAAGCAATGAACCCGTTCATTAATAATCCAAAGTTTTTTCCTCCTCAACCAAGGGGACAACTGGCTGGATAACGCTTTTACCAGCCCTATAGTTTCTGGAAAAATGAACCGCAAAACAATGCACAACGGGGAAAGGGCTCGGCTAAATTAAATAAAAAGTTCTGACTCAGATCAAGATTTTTGGGGGGTGCTTACAAAATCATGTTACGGAGTGAAAGAGACTGGGGGCACCAGAACCATTAATAAAAATAGTGAAGGGTTATCGCATTCCATTTCATAAGAAACCGCCTCTGGTCCTACCAAGGCAGGTGAAACGCTGCAATCTTACCTACTCTATCATCCCCCGAGATGGACAGAGTCATTCAAAATGTGTTGACACAGAGAATTTTAGAATATGACTCCGAGTTTTATATCAAATTTCTTTCTGATTCCCAAAAGCGTCGGAATTTACCGTCCCATTTTCAATTTAAAAAGCTTAAACAATTATTTGAACACTAGCTTTTGCCCGCGGCTTCGCCCGCATAGATGTCGGAAAATATCCCACAGGAACATGCTACCGGAATTCAGAATATTCTATGTCCTAACCCAGCACATGGCTTATCCGTATGGCTTTTATCTAAATCCGTTCAGCCGTTGCGGCATGAAAAGGTAACAGGCAGATAGTAAATCTGTTTTAGGGTTCCGTACCGCAAAGTGAAAATTGAAATCCCTAAAGGATGACTTCGTTGTCTGTCAAGACCCTTTTTATCAAGAACGCGTGGAGGCATCAAGTTGAAATAGATATCAATAACTTAGATCTACGGTCTCTTGGAGCTGTAACAAAAATCAAACTTCCAAGTCAACGCGATAAAAAAATAATACGGCCATTTACGCCGCATATTTTAAAACTCGCAAATACACCAGTCTATTTGGTACTTCCCGTTAGCTCAACAGCATGAAGTTTGGCGAGAAGTAAGATCAAGTAAACTGGAAAATCCGAAAATTGGTAATTTTACATATTGGTTAATTTACATATTAACTGCAAAGTTATGTTTTTTCTTCAATTCATAGGCTTAGTCTGTATTTCATTACTCTATTAAAAGTTCTTTTTCAATTGAAAAGTTATATTTGTCCTTCAAATCCGATTTGGAAAACCGGGCAGCCGAGCAAGCACAGTTTCCAGACGGAACCCTCAGGGCGCAAGTCGTACGTAAAACGCATCGGAAAATACGAAACAAGTGACAGCTGTCTAGTAGGGGTGGGCGTTGCGACGACGAACCGTTTACAAAGACCGTTTTGTGTTTGGTGATGATGAAACCGTTTTACGTCCTGGGTTCAACTTCAAACAGTCTTCATTGCACAAACCAGTCTTCAAATTACTTGGTTCGATTTTTTATTTTACATCTATGAAAATACAGCCGGGGACAATGATTCAACTATCTATTACACTCGTAAAACACTCCTTCCAATAAAAAGTGAACTTTTTGTCAATGAAATACAGTCAATAATGTATTACCAGTTGTTAATGCTGTCGTTCGTGGTGCATAAACCATTTTATACATTTCAGATCGTTGATAGTTGTAAGAAACTGCGCTCGACGAAAACGCAATTCTATTCTATGTTGGATAAGTTTTGTCCTTTAACCGTTTTTTGCAACCGTTTTCGTCGTTGGGATAATGGTTTCGTCCGTCAAAAATCACTACAATCGAGAACGACCCACCACTAATGTCTAGTATCAATGGTTTTCTTTTTGTAGTTGTGTAATCGATTACTTTAATCGATAATCTCACGAAAACTATCTTTATCATTTTTCTCCGCTTCGCAGACTGAGAATTGAGCTGATTTTTGATATTCAAGGATTAAAAAATATGACAAATTTTTAAGATCATATCTCAACTTATTACATTTGGGCCTACCATTTCCCATCTCTTTTCGTTTAATTAGATTAAAAATAGACCTCCGGTAAGCTTCAAACCACGTAAATACTCGCTCACCGTTGTTTTCTCCGTCTATTGTATCGAAATCGGTTACTGCTAATGACCCTGGTTGCCGTTTGGCCTGGCGACAGCGCCCAAAGTATTTGTATCGTTAACCAACTGGACCGCCGAGATTATCAAGAAACGAGGCATTCAAGTAGTGGTTTTTCTCGACGATTATCTCCTAGTAGCACAAGACAGAATGACACTTATAAAACACGTCAACATTGTTCTTCAACTCTCAGCCAGCTGGGTTGGCAGGTGAACAGGGAAAAATCGATTCTTACCCTCGGAAAATAATAGAGCATTTGGGTTTGATGTGGAATCCGTGGCAATTTTATTTTTTACCCGAACACAAAATTCAGCACATGAAAGTAGTTTTGTCAAAATTGCTCCGGCGGAAGAAGGCGTCTCTTCGAGAAATACAGAATATCATAGGCGTTCTGAATTTTGCTCGTCTGGTAGTTCCAATGGATCGTTTGAATTTTCGGCACCTACTGACTTTTTGCAACCTGGTCCTAAAAATGCCATGTCAGTCCTGCGGAGGTGCTAGCAGAATTCAATTGATGGAAGGTTCACTGTGTAAAGAAATCCAGACTTCATCCACCAGTAGTAAAAACATTTTTGACAACAGATATAGCAGATACAGGTTGGGGGCGGAGTTAAATGGTCTTCACCTATCGAGCAGGTGGACAAAAGAAGAAGAGCGGCTTTATTTAAATCACAAGGAGATACATATATACTATTCTAAAATATTTGATAGAATTCGCTCCGTCTCTGAGCCACACATCTCTGCTTCTACAGTGCGACAACAAGGCGGTTAAAGCGTACTTACGGAAGGAGGGGGGAAACAAGTCGCGGATATTGATGTGTTATAAAAATTTTTTCACGTACGACATTCATGTAATCCCCCATCACATTTCAGGCAAGTACAACAACGTCGCAGACGGTCTATCACGTCACGCGACATTACAAGAATGGCATCTACTCCCCGAATTCACCAGTATTGTCTTTGCAAAGTGAAGTGTTCGCCAGACAGATCTTTTTGCCTCCAGCACAGCCCACGTAGTACTTTGTTCGGCGAGCATGGAGACAACGCGTTTGCATTTAAATGGGATTTCCGTCTGGTTTGGGTCTTTCCTCCTCCGAGTTGGATACCCCAGGTGCTGGTCCTCTGTCCTACCGCAGGTATGTTGGAAGATATTTTTTTTAGAAATAAGCATCACCTTAATACGTATTTTTCTGTTCCTTTTCTCCTGTCTGTATATATATGTATGTACATTAATCGTTAAATAAATAAATCAGGCTCGAGGTTTATTTATGATAGTTGCACCGAGGTGGATCCGAGCATTCTGGAGAGCAGACTTGAAGACCAGAGCGCTCGCGCTTCTGTTCACGATTCACAAGTTCGAAAGTGCTAGTAGATACGAGGACCGGACAACTCCCACTTCGAGTGAAGGACCTGGTCTTAGAAGTATGGAGATGTGGGGGTGGTCTGAATCCTTAGGTGACTGGTCTGAAGAACAAAAGTGTTTACTGAAAGAAGGTTGGAGATCGTCTACTTTAAATACTGTAATATATTTAATAGGCCAGCATGACAGAGATGGTTAAATTGAGGTTCCACGTTTGGTATTAATTTCTCAGACCCTTCAGGGAGTGATTTGGCTCGATATTTAGCGGATTTGCACCTAAAAGAAAAGTTACCCTATCGTTCTATTTTACTTCATAAATCGGTTGTGTCTACTTTATGTAATACAGAGTGAGGCCCGTTTAAGTTCAAACATTTTGGTTAAACAAATAATTACAACAATAGCGTTGCAACAATCTAAAAATTGTCCACCCCCTGTTTGGGATCCTCAGTCTCTAGAAAGTCGGTTGGGCAATAGACCTCTTCAAAATCCATTCGAAATTTAAATAGTTTGTGCAGTTTTACCATTGCTATGTTCAGGGCGTAGGATACTAGATTTAATATTACTTAGTTTCTCGCCAGACAGATGTATAGTAGGTGAGAATAGCATTATGTTTTGGCCGCATTTTGGTTCGAAAACTGATTCTGAAACTCACGTACAGTAAGGTTGGAAGTTGTTAGGGAATCTTGAAAATGCGGCACATGACCTAGTACTTTGGCTTAAATTACTTATAGAAATTGTGAAACCGCGTTGTTTGCTTTGTTCTAGCGATAGAGTGTTTATCACTGTATGTGGAAAAGTTAAGCCAGCTACTAGAACTGTTTTGGCAGTTTGGGTTCAGTCGATTTTGAAGGAAGCAGGAATTGAGGCTACTCCAGGTAGTTTCCGTTCTGCAGTTGCTTCACGAAATTGGTTGGATAACGAACCACTTGATGAGATAATAAGCACGAGCTAAATGGAGATCCGGTAATACTTTCAAAATACATTACAGGAAGGAAGTGATTCCAGCGCAGGGAAGCTCGTTGGTTCATCTGTTTCAGCCAATTAATTAAATAGCTTTGATTAAATAGAATACAATTATTTTGTAATGGTGATGATCCTACAAAATGTTTGAATTATGAGAATAAGATGTATCGATGAATAATAATAAGTTTTACATATTTATGGTAACTTTATGCAAAGATATTACATGATGATGGTTTCGATAAAATGCTCTTTTTTCACTCTATTGAATCGTTAGGTACCATTTTTAGTAATTTATCTTAACATATTAAAGTATTAATAATTTATTCCAATACAATCGTAAAATTTGGTGTTTATTTTTGTCTTATTGTTTTGATAATTCCTTAATCTAATTTTACTTATTTCTTTTACAACACATTGACGTCCCGTTCGCCAGGCCATAACAAACAAATCCTCAAATTATGTTTATATGACCCCGAATGAGGCCGAAGGACAAAATAGCAGCGTTTTACCTTCAAACAAAACGATTGTTGTGTCGGAGACTCATTAGGGGTCATAATTAGGTTTGGTTTAACATTGGACAATAATCTAACATGGAAAAGCATATCGAAAATCTGAAGATTATATTATCAAAATTTATATACGCATTAAGTTAATTAAAAAACAACACAAACTATGAGACCGCGCTCTCAACATACTATGCCTATGCTTATGCATGGTTTAACTATGGCATAAAATTGTGGGGTGAAAAGACTTCCTCCAGAATATTTTCATCATGCAAAAGAAATGTATACGCATCCTAATGAACATTAAGCCATGGGAAAGTTGTAAACCACATTACATAAAAAATAAAATATTAACGTTACCCTCCCTTTACATATTACAAATAGCTACGTTCGTGCAAAAACATAGGAATTACTTTCGACCAAATATAGAAGCAAACCAGAAATATAACGAAAGAAACAAAAACAAGTTGTTTACACCAACACCAAAATTGAAAATAATGAAAAATAGCCCCAACTTTATAGTTGTCTCGTTATCTTTTATGTAATTCGGTAATTTATTATAAATTGTCGCGATTCTATAATCGCAACAATTTATAATAAATTCATTTTACAGCAAAACTAACATTACTTTTATTATTAGGGAAATGTTATTACACAGTAAACGAATTTATGACAGATAAAACTTTATAGATGTAGGTACTTCATAACTTTTTCTTTTTTTGTTAGATCCGGCCTGTTCAAAGACATAAATATTGTATATTCCAGTGACATTAAATCTTATCTATTTTATTTTGTATTGTAAAATGACATACCTTATTTCAATTCATTAGTAATGATAACTTGACATGACATGGTTGTAATTAATTAATATCAATCAATATTTAGTCAGATTGCATTAGCAATCTGACTAAATATAACATTATGTGTGTTATTCTGTTTGAAAAATCAAAAATATTTCTAAATTTAATTTTATTGTATTTTCATAAGTTTTGACTCAATTTATGATAATTTAATGTTCACAAACTCAACAGTAAACCAACATTGCGCAGTGCCCTGACAGGGTTCATTTACAAAACAAACAGTAAAATATTTTAAAATGTGTGATGTGCATGAGAGCAAATAAATAAATAAATAATTTTAAAGACTGCCTTGTTTAATTGGTTTCCCAACTTTTAAGGTTTTGAGGTCACAATGAACCATTTGGGGCGCTGCGGTCACCTGATGAACGCGGGCGGAAATACGTCATTACGTGTTGTCACAAAGGAGATAGTTGCATATACCTATATAAATGTGACGCGGAAATGGAAGATGCTAGACTCAAATTATGTTTATATGACCCCGAATGAGTCTCCGGACACAACACGCGTTTTGTTTGAAGGTAAAACGCTGCTATTATTAGTTTTATCAGTATCTTCCAACTGCTAGACAAGGACCTCTCTGTCAACACTCTTGTGTGACTGATATCGCACTGGGCCCGCTAGGTGGATTATGGCCCACTCCTTCTCAAAGAGACGCCTTTTTTTTGGGTGGGAAATCATCAAATAACTTCTCCCGCTTTGGGCGGAGCGGGAGGGCGTGTCAGACTCTTACTGACTAAAACCCACCCGTGTTCCTTCGGTTGCCCTGTTGCCGGGGGCCACGATCTCCCTTTCGGTTTTCTTCGCACCCCCGGCAGGCATCGGCCCTAACGGACCCCGTCAATTCTGCTGACATCTCTTTGAGGCGCGCGTGGAACACAACGTGCCGTCGACCCGGGCCTGGTCCTTATCGGACGGCGAGCTACCCATTGCTCACCGCCCGCAAGCCCGCGCCTACGGTGGCCGGAAATCGGCCTGCGATTCCCGACGCCCAGGGCGTCTCCTCCTGCGGCGGTTATGGGCGTGAGGGCGCGAAATTTGCCTCTCCCTCACGCGTTCCGCCTCCTCCTTCGCAAGCATTACTGCTTCGCAGAAGGAGGTGACGGCCTCCCATTTCCTCTCGCTCCCTACCATGGCCCTAATCAGGGCCGGACGCGAGAGATCACCGCCGCCGATCGCCTCCACGAGGACACGGCGATGCTCCGCCCAAGCCGGGCAGACCTCCACCGTATGCTCCACCGTGTCCTCCGGGCGATCCACACAATGGTGACACCCGGGCGTTTCCTCCCGCCTTATCCTGAACAGGAACCTCCCGAAACAGCCATGTCCGGTGAGGACCTGCGTCAGGCGGAAGGTGAGGACGCCGTGGGACTAAAACCCACCTGTGTTCCTTCAGTTGCCATGTTGCCAGGGGCCACGATCTCCCTTTCTCAAAGAGAGGCCTGTGTCGCAGCAGTGGGAACGTTATGCTGAGCTGAGGCCCTTTTGGCATTATAATAATTGTTTTCTGTTTTTAACCGACTTCCAAAAGGAGGAGGTTATGTATTCGTAGCATGTTTGTTTTTTTTTATGTATGTCCACCGATTTCTCCGTCAATTATGGACCGATTTTGTTTTTTTTTTTTTGTTATGGTTTGCTCCCAAAATGGTCTTATATAAATTTTATTAACTTTGCTTGGATAGTTTTTGAGTTGGCTTCAATAAAAAAAAAAATAAAAAAAAAAATGTTTATTTCAATTACAAAAGGCATTTAGACACACTACTGTTGGAGATCACCTTTTAAGCAAGGAATTGCTTGTGTTAGGAGGGTCAATAATACGTATTTTTTCCCCACTTAGTATGTGGATGATATGATAAGTTAATGTCACTGTTTTTACATAGCAGATAGTGGTATTCGAATTTGTATGGGGTAGGTACCACAATTAAAAAGAGAAAAATAAAAACTTTTTACAAAAAAAAAAACAAACGACTTTCAGTCGGTGGTGAAAAATGAAAATTCAAAACCAAAGACACCGACTTCCGAAATTAAAGTTATTTTTCGCTTTGTAGTGTTTTTTTTTTTTGGAAGTCGGTTGATTTCTTTTTGTAAAAAGTTTTTTTTAGTTTTAAGGTGTATATCTGTAGTATTGCCAATAAACGCATTTTTCTTTCTTTCTTTCTTCTTTTAGAGGCTGAACATGCTATGCTACTACCATCATTGTCAAAAATCCTTCATAATGTAGTAGATTAAAAGAAGTATGTCAAATAGAGGTACCCTTCTTATTCACCACTATGGGCCACTTGCCAACTAATTTTATAATAGATAGGTATTCGTAGTTTTAAAACTAATATGAACTTCTTGTGAGAATGCAGAGAGGAGAGGAACTTTCAACTTTCTTTCGAAGATGTTTATTGACTGGATATTATATTATATTTTTTTCATATGAAATACGTGGTGACTTATTTTGACCTGGTTTAAATAAAGATTCAACGTGGTTAAATAAAACTGGAGATCAGCAGTACGGTCAACCGCACGTCCGTTTGTTGACACAAACTACGAAAACAGCCTGTATTGATACGACATAAGAAAACTAACGGAGTCATATTGCTACCATGGTCGTGCGGTTGGCTGTACTAGAGAAAAAGTCGTCATGAACATTAACATGTCTTAAGATCGTGTTAATTCCTGAAGGATTAATGACTGCGGAATTTTTTTCGTAAATACGTTGCAATTGCAAAATACTATCAGACGCCTAATAGAATCCTTAGATATCTTTCGTTAGATGCGCACGTAATGCGATAGACCATTCTCAGAAGGGTTTTACTAAATACGGAAAGAATTTTTCAGTAATTCGATACGATAGTCTGGGAAACAACTAGACTTTAGAAAAAAGACAATTCGAGCCTAGACTTTTTTGTTTGCCTGCCTATCCTTTTCCCAACTATGTTGGGGTTGGCTTCCAGTCTAACCGAATGCAGCTGAATACCAGTATTATATTATACATGGAGCGACTGCTTATCTGATGTCCACAACCCAGTAACTGAGTAAAACGATACACCTTGGTAAGACTGGTTGTCAAACTTTCGGGCTTCTGACGACCCGTAACGGCTGTCAAAGATCCACGAATGACAGCCGGGACGGGACCAAGTGTTTAACGTGTTTATCCGAGGCATGGAGGAGTCTCGATATGTAAAGATGGTCACCCATCCACGGACCAACCCCGGTAAGCGTAGCTTAACCTAGTGGATCGACCCGTGCGGCTGTTACTACTTAGCCACGAGCTCCTCAAGGGTAATTTTAAAGGTCAAAAGATTTAGACGATTTCTAATTATTAATTAATTTGTAATTAGACGGAGTGACAGACTCTAAAACAAGAAATAAGCACCTCTCAATGAACTAACCGCCTAATTCCAACTTAATTACGTTGCGTACATCAAAGTGGCTCCACCAAATACAATAACCTCATTTTCCTGATGTGGTTTCCTGTACCAAAGACTCTCGATGAATACTAAAGTCTATTGATAAGATTTACTTTCCGTCAATAAATCTCCTTTCTCGAGTATTTTATATTTAAAAAAACGCTAAAAATATTTTCTTTACAACGAAAAACATAATACAAAGACCTTCATATTTCTCAGTATAAGTTCGAAAAATGTCTTTTTAGACAAGAAAAATGCCATCGATTAGCGCTTATCGTTTTCTTTTGTAATAAAAGGGGAAGAAAAATTGATTCGGGCGTCGTCAGTCAATTTGCTGATCGGAGATGAACGAACAATCGGATACGAAACGGTTTGATGGCGACGACTAAAACAGATTATTGTCGAGAAAGCCGAAGATTGCTCGTAAAACTTTTAACGATCGTACTAAATTACAATTGGGGTGGAATAAGTTTTCGACCTATATAATTTATTGTGAGGCCCGGAGGCGACGTCTGATCTCAAAAACATAGGTTTTAGTAGTGGCAGGTTTTAACAGTTGAATAAAATTCACTGTTAATATCGATCAACCGCAAAACGTTGCAGAATTAATGCCCGACGAGAACTTGTGGTAAAGAAAAATTTAAAGCAAATTAGTAGAAAAGGCACGGAATCAACATTTTGGATAACTATCCCGCTTAATAATTAAGTATGCAGATGTACCTACTTGCTCGAGAAAATTATCTTAGAGATTTTCTAATAACTCATTTATATAGGTACTTAATAACCAACCTTTCAACAACTTAGGTAGTGTAACAAGTAAGAAAAGGCGAGAAAACCAACTGACTTTATTTTAATTTGAAAAGTTTCAACTTTGAACTACTTCTTTTACACCTTTAGTTATTGAGTAGAAGGTTTAGCTTCTTTACAAACTAACTTTTCAGTTTTTATGTCTACGAAAATGAAAATTAATTTATCAGTTTCAACTTTCTTTTACAAAAAATCTTGTTGATGTTAACAAGAGTGTTCGTGGCAATGTACAACACAATGTTTTTAGTAACAAAAGAAAACAATTTTTTCTGCTAAAACAACGTGATTAAATTGCCCATGAATAAATTTCTTCAAGATACAAGAACCTATAATAAATACATATTATTATTACCCCAGAATTGCTGCCCGATGACGCCATTCAATTACGTTGAATATCGAATATAATAATATCGTACATCAGGCACGTATACAGAGGGGGGGATAGTTGGGATTTATCCCCCCCCGAAATCTGACTGAAAAAAAAAACGTTTTAAGCCATCTGTTTATTTATTCGCTTGCGTATTCTTTCAATAAGTAGGTAAAATAAAAATATAGATAGATCTTGATCTGATTATGTAAGCGACGAGAATAACGAGAAACAGTTCAAGGAAAATGTGGAAAAGCTCACACCAGAAAGTATGAAAAAAAGACTGTAACTGTAACTGTGAAATAAATGTATTTGGTGAGTTACTCGAACCTATTGTCATTACATTAAGAGAACTATCCTACACAAACAGAACTGTCGCCCAAACTGCGTCTACACTCATAGCTGCGATGGAAAAGAGTAGTTTCTTGATTTCTCTAAAAACCTGTGAAAGATTTTTCAGTTACACTCTCCCACTGTCAGCATATTTGCAGAACCCTACACACGACCTGGCCTCTGCTATGAATTTTTCCGATGACATTATCGGAAAACTAAAAGGGATACGTGACGATGTTAACCCGGTATTCTCAGAAATATATAACGCATGCTGCAAAATAGCGGAAGATGTCTTGCAAATAGAAATTCAGCGTCCTCGAGCTACTGCCCACCAAACTGCACGAAGCAACCCTCCCAGCGATACTGCTGAAAAATACTTCAGAAGAACTATTTTTATACCGTGCTTGGACGATTTGATATCTGGCATGAATGATAGATTTGCGAATCAAAGAGAGCTGCTTTCTTCTTTAGAAATTATTCTTCCGAAAAATGTGGACGAGAGGAAGATAAGTGAATGAGAAAATATGAAAATTTATTCGGAAGAAAGTGTTGGAGTCTCCAACACTTTCTTCCCAATAAATTTAAAAATCACTAATAAAAGCAGAGTACAGTATGTGGTGTGCCAAGTGGAAAAACACAGATAAGAAACCAGTCGAAATTATGGAAATTTTAGACACGTGTGACAAAGTTGTCTTTCCTACCATTAACAGGCTAATACATATTCTGACCACCCTTCCGGTTTCAACGGCATCTGTGGAGCGGTCATTTTCATGCCTAAAGAGACTAAAATCCTTCCTAAGGAATAGAATGGCGGGCGAGAGGCTTACTGGTCTCGCTCTATTGTCTATTCATTCCGCTTTGGCGCCAGATCCTGATATGGTACTAGACGTAATGGCTGCCAGCAGAAACAGAAAAATACTTATATAATTATAGTATAGTACAGCGAAAATTATAGTACAGTGATTACAGCGATTTTCACACAGTTCACATGGTTGTTTCAATGTTTGTCCCCCCCCGAACCAAAAGTCTGGATACGTGCCTGTCGTACATTTAGGTACATTTCTATTACGTTTAATTCTTTGGTTTTTCAAATCATTTGTAATCGAATTAACAATATTTTTAGATCCGAATGCAACAATGATTAAGTAATTTCCAGATTGCCTATCTATCATCTCTATTGGTGAATTTATTTTAATCATTTTGATTATACATTATTTAAACGATGTATATCCGATCATCTTTATAGGCCTTTAGAAGGCCATAACAATAAAAAATTCTGAATTGTGTCGCGTTAATGATAGTTGAAAGTATATACAACTAACTATTATATACATTACGTACAAGTAAGTAAAGGAAAAATAAAACGTTGAATATCGATATCCATGTGTATTTACAAATGGATGGAAACCGCTTACCAAGAAGTTGGAATATTCACTACAGTAACTAACACTCAATTATCACCTCTTCCTGCAATTTGTAGCAACGATCTAATTTGTAACACACAACATTAAACACAATACAAAGGAGCTTAGATGGTAGAAATGGATGGAATGGGTAGAAATATTGTCTAGAAACTGTGTTTTATTTGAACAAAAGTAGCACAAAGCATTTTATCCTTAAGCTCCTAATCCAATTTCACATATCTGTAAAGAATAGAAGAAAAACATGTGATAATCTTGCGTCGTCTATATCAAAATGTCTTTTCAATTTTTCTACCCATATAACTTAAACCAAATGTAAGTTCACTTAAAAGTTGGAAGCGCACGCAGTCTGTAGGAGATCTCGTTACTCCCCATATGGATTTGTTCGGGAATTTTGTTATTTGTATCGTCTTAAGCGGAGTCATTGTGATGGGAAAAGTTATAAGTAGGCTGAGGATTGAAAAGTTGCGAAATAACTCTCTGGGAGGCAATAAGACAGGAACGTTTTGCAGGTATTTGTTAAAACTTTTATGAGAATGCAAAGTTTGTTGTATTCTTTCAAAAGTTTGTTGGTAACATATTATCGTGCGATATAACATGCACAAATTCAGCTCCTTAGTTTATTTAAATTTTGAATATTATAAGCAAATAGATTGGCGACTAAGATATTGAAATTTTTGAAAACCATTTCACCCTTTCAAACAAAATAATGTTTCGACGGCTTCCTTCGCCATTCAGTGATGACTATATATTGTAATTTATTTCTTTCATTCGTGGCGTGGTGCTGTTTATTTACAATAACACCTATCCAAATCAACACAATATGTTCTTATAATAAAATCGTCTAGGGATAGACTTCAATTTTAGAGTGTAAACACCTAATGCTTTTTTTTTACCTAAACATGACAAAGTGGACTCTAAATAATCTAACCTTTTATTGGAATAGATTTTTTTTAAATAAAATTGATATCCGATCTATACACATCTTATCAGTAAGTCTCTAGATCAAATACGTGACCATCCATACTGCTCAATTGTTCAAAAACTTCTGGGTCGAGCTATGTTAACGCAAATTATCATATTTTTACACAAACAACAAACGCTTTACTTGAAAACAAAATACCAAAAATCTCAGCAATATTTCACTGTAATTACAAAATTGTTTTTGAACTTGTACTGCTTTATAAATATGAGAATGTCGTGTCCACGTTCATGCACGCATTTGAAAACAGTTAATGTCTGTCCAACATACGAGTAAACGATGTCACATTGTTAAACACAACTTTGATCATAACCTACGCTTATTTTCTATTTCAACTAAACCAGCAATTATTCCGCACGAGTGTGCTTCACTCGCCGATGATTAAAATATTCTGCGTTCGAAACATGCAATTATGGAATGAAAACGGTGACCGTTCTCACACATGACAATTATTTGAAACGGGTTATTTGTATTATGTATTCTCCCCCACCACTAGTGGCGGGAACACAACGCTAATGAAAGGGACCTCAACACATACTATTAATCATGACGAACAATGGCCATGTTCAGTTTAAGCTCCCTTCGAGATATAATTACTTTCTTTCTAACGATTATTATAAGCAATTTCATTGAGCTCACCTAAAAACTTTCTTATTGTGTTTTCTAACAAAAACTGATATTACAGGAAATTATATTTTATTTAAGGGTTTTTAGGAGTTTATTTAGTAGTTTTGTTAAAAGAGGTACCTTGCTCGTGCTGTTACACTGATATATTATTTTAATTATTCCTGAAAATTTCGCTTATGATACGAAAAGACTTAGCCAGTGGCCATGAAGCTTCCAAATAATTATTTCATTTGTAAGTCTATCTGTTTCATGACATATTAAATTGTAAAAAGAGAATCTTAGTTAATTTCGGCAAAACTGCGACTCTTGTACGTATATTTTGTGAAGGATACACGTGTTTGACTAACAATAGGTCAATAGGAATACATTTGACTTAATGTTTGGGTGGACTAGCTGTTTGATTTATTCATTTATTTTTCTTATTCATCGGTCGAATAAAGCTTCAGACTCTTCCTGTAGAATTGTAGATGGAAATTGCCAATGAACCAGTAGGAAAATTAAACAAAGCGTTTTCCTCTCTTTGCTCCAGTAAAAAATTAAAGTTGAAAGGGCGGACTAATTAATTTTTATTACGTTTTCTCTTGGCTTCATATAGGTACGCCACGTTATCAAACTTCAGTTATATTTAAAAAAACTAGCTCCTGCCCGCGGTTTCGCCCGCATGGACCCTTTCTGATTATTTTTAATAAAAGTAGCTTAAGTTACTCCTTATAATATCAGCTATCTTCCAGTGAAAGTACCATCAAAATCGGATCAGCCGGTTCTGAGATTAGCTGGAACAAACAGACAGACAGACAAAAAAAATTAAATGGTGTTTTCGTTATATGTACCGTATATATTTTGATATGCATTTAGTAAAAGCTGTTATTTTGACATTACAATCAGACACTTCAATTTTATTTATCTGTATGTATGTATAGAAAACGCAGTATCACGAGGAAATCTCGAGAAATAGAAGACCTTTTTCGTTGATTTCTCAAGAGGGAACTATCACTATCAACGTGACGCAATCCGATTTTGAACCATAAAAATTCTAAATTCACAATGCTTTCGCGGAATCCAAATAAAACCTAAAAAAAAACAATCGTTCAAGCTTGAAAAATCAAATTTTGGCAATGGGCCGGAGATTCAGCGGAAAAGATTATTACAGAAACTGTTTCACATTATTTACTTAATAACGCAACTTGACTCTTGGCTTGCAGATCTCATACGGATGTATTAAATATGAGAAAATTATACGACATAACTCATAAAGACCTAACGCTTAGAGGTTGTGAGCTGCAGTCTCGTCTCAAAGTCTTGAGTCTCGAGTCTTTGTATCTTCACTGCTCGACAGCGCTGTGTACAAAAATGTACGGCAACGTCTTTTTTCTCTCCAGTTATGTACATATGTATATATGTTCGATGTTCAAATGTTTTAGTGTAATGTTAACATTTAGAATTATATTTGAAAATTATATTTTATCTATTTCGGTGAAAGACATACTATAAAAATTGTCAGTACCGTGCACAACCGCCCAGTTTTGATGATCGAAGCGTCGACGCGAATAGACATACACCATTTTTCATTCATGTTTATTGTGGCAGTAGAAACTCGAAGATCATAAAAATCCAATCTTTATAACCAATTTTATGGCAGATAAAACTGTAAAATCTACTTACTATACAGAAGTTCGGAAAATATTGGCCATTTTGCAAGAAATCCACCTGTCGGTACACCTGCCAATAAACTTAACTAATTTGTATCGCTGTAACTTTGCCACCATTTTGCAATGCTTTACCTCCAATTGACACATTAAATTAATCCTGAAACCAGTTGAACTTAAATGCGATGAATATGCAAAACCATAACGAACGGACAAATTGACCATAATAGTTTCCTAGATCGACAAATTTGCCTGTAAAATCTTTATATTTGATTTTAATAGATTCTGCTTTTCGAGTTTACTTTTTTGGATAGCCGATAATATGATAGCCGTTATCAATAGACTAGCAACTTTTGGAGTGTACATGCTTTATTTTTTTTTTTCTCTGAAAGCTAGTTTATCACATAGAAAATGTTCGAACGGTAGCGCTACGCGCGGTGCTACCACCATGCGTAGCGCTACGAGAAATATGCTACGAAAGTTACATGTGTGTAGAATCTCAAAAAAGTGCACATTATGGTTAGATTGGTTACTGCTTCTTGTTTCAGTCCAAGACTTTAATACAAATCTTGTGTTACAGCTACAAATCTCAAAGCACACGTGCATGTGATTTGTCATTACATCGTGCATCAGAAACTTCGCCGTCCGCACACAACAGCGCGTGGGATCGTGTTTACTCTTCAAATACTTTTAATTGTTACCTTCTGGAGTTTACCAAACTAACACGAGTTGAACCTCGTCTAGTGGTGCTTAACTTTTAATTCGTTGGCTTATGTGTAAGATAAAATGTAAGCTGATGACAGTTTTGTGGGTAAACTAGAGTAGTGTTAAGGCAGATGTCTGTTTGCAATTTCTAAGTGCTTATTCTAATTTTGCATGACCTTGTCTTCGTAATTTCATTGTATAATTCACAAAGTCAGCCGCAATCTCTTGGCCTGGATATGTTTTTGTGACATTACTATTTACTCACACATTTAAATTTTTCATTGCTCCAATCCACAAATACTTTTACTTGCGTTTTGTTTTATTCATTTTACTTTTTTAACCAATTTAAAAAGATACGAATTAAGTTCACAAGGTTTTCAATACAAAAGCATTTTGTTTACATTGCTAAAAGTCCCCGAACATTTTGTTCAACAATAATGGTCGATGTATTTGCAGAAGCTGAATTATTAAAATAAATAGACGTTAGAAATCGAGCGTCGGTGGACCTGTACCGCCATATTTATGTAACCAGATAAATGAATGTAAAAATGGAGCAATGAGCTTACTGTTATTAAATAATATTTCAATTAGGCACACAGGCAGTGACACGGCATAATCCACAAGTGAGCCTTTTGTCTGCATAATAAATATTTTAATGAATTTCATAATTCACCTATTTAACACAGTCCTGATGATGTAGCAAATCAAGTTTACAAAGCTTAACTTTGTATGGAATAAATATGTATTCATTTAGTTTCCTATTTTTTCAGATGGCGACTTTATTCTTGAAGTACTTTCGGGCATGTTCGACTAATTTCGGAGACAACCGAAGTCCTTGATACCTTTGTACTGTGAAATGATATGTTCAGCACTTTTTACGTTGCTAACTCACTAGTTTATGTATCTAGGTACCTACATATACACACATCAAAAGTGTCTAGGGATCAACATATATTTTTGCAATAACTTTTCTCCTGATTGATATTAATTAAAATTTTCTTTAAGGATTCATCAAATAAAGTGTTTTCGTTTGTCACAGTAACGATAAACCAAGTCACCTTTGTATTAATAAAGAAATTTGCCATTTTCCTAATAAAGGGATTTTTGACATTTGAACCACTAACATTAAAGTTCGAAAAAAAGACTGAAATAACAGTTTTCTTTAAAATTTTATTGGGTAACTTAAACAATTAATAATCCGTGTTTCTACCGCGAACACTAACAACACAAAAACATCGGTTTGGCATACTCAAAATGAGTTCATCCAAATCACGCTGTGGAATGGCCGCCCATGTTCGTTGCAACAACAAAAAAAGGTCTTCTTGCGACTGGATACCCTCCATATTCGGCAGAGCTCTTCTCTGTAGCATATCCCATGCATGCTCAATCGGGTTCAAGTCTGGCGACTGAGCAGGCCAGAGCAGGACATTGATGTTAGCTGCGGCGAGAGTCTGTCTTACAACTCTTGCGGTGTGCGGTCGTGCATTATCATGCATTAACTGAAATAAGGGACCGATTTGCACTTGTAGAGGAACGATGACGTCAGATACAATCGTCTCAGCATAAATTTGAGCGTTGAGGTTGCCTCTGATCCAAATCAACTCAGTTCTTCCGCCGATCCAAATACCCGCCCATACCATGATGGTTCCACCACTATAAGGATGGACTTCCTGGCAGGATTTTAATCGCTGTTGGCGTCCAGGGGTTCTCCAGTGTCGTATACGTCTTGTATCCGGTCTCATACCAAAACGAGACTCATCAGAAAAGCACACGAAACGCCATTGTTCTTCTGCCCAATTTCTGTGTTCAAGAGCCCATTGATATCGAATCCTACGATTGTGCATTGCTATAGGTGGTACCCGTAGCGGTCTTCGGGAATGAAGGTTCACTTCATGCAAGCGGTTTCTGACTGTTTGGTCGCTAATTAAGTTCCCTGAAGAGTGATGAAGCCTCACGGCTAACATCATGGCGGTTATTGTTGGAGCTCTTCGAGTTAAGATTTGAATGTATCGGTCTTGTCTCCGTGTGGTGCAGCGATACCGTCCTCCATGGCGCTCAGCCACGGTACCAGTGCTTCGGTAACGTGTCCAAAGTCGACTGATAACACTCTGACTTGTATTCAGAGCTAAAGCCACAGTACGTTGCCGGGAACCAGCTTCTATCATTCCCACGGCTCTGAGCATTTCTTCCCTGCTTAAATGACGTCGCCGCTCCATAATAACGTTGGTTTTAATCAGTAGTAGGGAAACAGTAGCACTAATAATGTCTTCAATGCGTTGTATGTTTTTATAGGGAAAATATTGACAGCTGATTTTCATCTTTTACTCGAATTTGATTAACAGTTCCTGTTTCAAATTATGAAATGCACCAAAAAGGATCCATATAAATTTATATAATCATAAATTTATTACAAAGCCACATCTCAATTTCAAGAAATCCGCATAAAAATGCTTGATCCCTAGACACTTTTGATGTGTGTACTTATCTTGACTTAAACATAACTTCGAAGTGGTAGCTTTTAGCTTTATACTCAAAATTATCATGTACGAGTGTCTGTGTACCACTGATTATTAGTAAGGAGAGTTCAATGAAAACACTTGATTTACTTCACGAAGGTTTCGCTTGTATTGTTCAAGATTATAGGGTTTACAATATGACAGTAATCGGTTACTTATTTTAACTTAGCGTATCTTAATACATTAGTATGCCTAGCACAACTATATCTGGGCAAGCGCGGGGGACGACTGGCTAGCCCGCCTCGCGTGGTTGGGAATTGCAGCGCTAACATTTTAGTAGGTGCGCGTGCTCCTACATCACACCCCTCCTAAAATTTTTGTGCCAAAAAAAATTTACATAATATTACATTCCCACATTTGTATTACATTACGTTCCGTTGACTAATCAATTTACAATTCAACACATTCCATTATACTAACAATGTTGTAACTTGATGCTGCTTATGACGGTGCAGCGGTGTGCTGCTTATCTGTATGCTAAATGTGCATAATGTAAATACAAAGTTCACCTACGCTGTTTTTAATTACATGGCTTGTTTGCTAAGTAGTTAGATACAGTAGGTAATAGTTTAGGTTCGATTCCTGGGAATTAAGATTTTTTTTTTTTTTTTTTACATAATATGTACTGGCATTGGTATGCCTAATGTGATTTAAGACATTATACAGTGTGCGGACTTCTATTTTTTTGAGTCGCCTTTATGTTTACTTAATTACTATATGGCTTAAAATTAACTTAAGGGTAGTTGCCGTAACATCCACTCTGCAATATTTAATAACACCGTACGGTCGGCAGCTTCCGTTACGACAACGCCGGACAATAAGAGTCGTTATAGTTACACGATACATTCATAGTGTTATAACTTTATAAGGTATTACTTAACGTCTGTCAAATTCTAACGAAAGTACGCTTCTGTTTTGCACTGCGAATGCAAATGAATGATAGTGATAATGTTATGGTTAGGAAAATATCACCTTGGTAAGCGTTGGACATTGCTGGTCGGCTCTTTCGCTGGTTGCTGGTGGTTTGGCAACTACGACAATGTTCTGCAACTGATCCTGGACCCATTTTCGTGCATATGTTTTACTTCGTTTGCAGCAGAGACACAGCATAATTAAAAGAACACATGCTGCGACCGCCATTACTGCTATGCCATAGGTATTCAACTTGTTTTTCAACTCGTCAATCTGTTGATTTGCTCCCGCCTGAGCAATAATGACTTCTTCGTTCGTGCTGTTATACTGTCCCATATTGGATGGTTTTTTTTCTGTAATTTTTCACGAGATTGTATCTGTCGCCACGCCTCTAGTTTAGTGATTACGCATGTCTTACTTTATATTGTTGATACTATGCTACAGTCGATTATTAAATATTGAAACGTACCGGCATTTTGCTGACTCGGCCGCTCCGTGTTGTTTTATGACATTGATCTTTGCACATGCTGCTCTGTGTTTTTTTATAATTAGGTTTTGCTGTCGTGACTTTATCGTTTTCATCGTCGAGTAAGTAAGCCGGTTTTAGCCTATCTATAGACACTGTTGCCTGCCGATTGGGATACTGTATTTGGAAAAGTTTGGTTCCGCGTTTTAGAACCTTGTATGGCCCGTCATACGGTGTCTTAAGTGGTTTCCGAACTGTGTCGTTTCTTATAAATACGTGACTGCATGTCTTTAGGTCTTGAAATACGAACCACTTACGATTTTCGCGATGCGATTCTGAAATTGGTTTTAGCTTTGCGATTGCGTCATGAACTGTTTTTAACAAAGTATTCGTGTCATCGATTTTACTTCTGGAATTATCGAAAAAATCGCCTGGTAGCCGAAGTGGTTTTCCGAACGTGTACTCGGCTGCGCTTACGCCGTTTTCGCTTCGACCTGCTGCGCGTAAGCCGAACATGACCGTTGGTAACTCATCCACCCATGACTTGGTGTCTAAACGCGCCATTAAAGATGCTTTTAAAGAGCGGTGCCAGCGCTCGACTATACCGTTAGCCTGTGGATGGTAACTAGTTGTGTGTATTTTGGTCACGCCTAAGTACTTTAGCAGCTCTGTGAAAAGCTGGCTTTCGAACTGTCGTCCCTGGTCTGACGTTAGTCTGACTGGGCAACCGTAGCGCGTAAACCAGCCTTCATATATCGTCTTTGCCACTGCTTCCGCCGTAATGTCACGTATGGGAAACGCTTCTGGCCAACGAGTACCTCGATCGATTATTGTGACGCAATACCTGAATCCGTCCTCGGATATTGGTAAAGGACCGACGATATCTACGTGGATGTGTTCGAACCGACCTGAGCTTTGGAAATCTGCATATTCTGAAATATTATGTCTGGTTACTTTGGTTTTTTGGCAATTAACGCATGCTCGTGCCCATGTGCCTATATCCGTGTTCATGTTCGGCCAAAAGAATCTTTCCGAGATCATTTTGCGAGTTGACCGAATTCCGGGGTGACTGATGTCGTGAACCAGGTTGAAAACGTTTTTTCTGAAATTTTTAGGCACGACCGGTCTTGCCTGTCGCGTTGACATTTCACAATATATTTCGCGGTTGCAATTTGGTAATGCTATACGTTTGATTGTAATGTTATTGTTTTTGGCCTCGTTTTTTGTGTACCGTGCAATGTAGTCGTCGGTATTTTGCGCTTCGGCGAATTGTTCGTAGTCTAAACTCGTGGGACCGGATATTGTTGCGACACGCGATAATGAGTCGGCGACAACATTGTCGTCACCGCTGACATGACGAATATCGGTAGTGAATTCACTGATAAACAGTAATTGCCTTGTTCTACGAGATGTTTCGGCATCGGTATTTAGTTTTGTAAACGCATGTACCAATGGCCTATGATCTGTGAATATTGTTAATGGTCTCCCTTCGAATAATTTTCGGAAATGTTTAATTGCCATATAGATGGCAAGTAGTTCGCGATCATAAATGCTGTAACGCTGTTGTGTATCGGATAAGCGTTTTGAAAAATAACCTAGCGGTTTCCATGTGCCTTTTACTCGTTGTTGCAGTACCGCCCCCGCACAGGTATCCGATGCGTCCGTCATTAGTGCAAGCGTCGCATTACTGCTTGGGTAGGATAACGTGACCGCGTTTTTGAGCTGCGACTTACATTCACCGAACGCTGTTTCAGCTTCCGTTGACCACACAATAGGCGTCTTGTCGTTTCGTTTTGCGTTGTGTAAGTACTTTGATAACAAGGCTTGGCTTTTCACCGCGTGTGGAATGTGTTTCCGATAAAAACTTACCATTCCTAAAAATCTACGAAGGTCGTTGACGGTTTTAGGTTTGGGGTAGTCGGTAATCGCCTTGACCTTGTCGTCTAGAGGCCGTATTCCTTCTGCTGACACGTGAAAACCAACGAAATCTAATTCAGTTACTCCGAAACTGCATTTTGATAATTTTATGGTTAGGCCGAATTTCTTTAGCCTATCGAAAAGTATCTTTAGATGTTCCTTGTGCTGTTCCGCGTTGTCACTTGCAATAATGACGTCATCGATGTAACAGAATAGGAAATCTAAACCTTCTAAAACCGTATGGTGCATGAACCTTTGAAAGGATTGCGCTGCGTTTTTTAGGCCGAAGGTCATCCTTGGGAACTCAAATAACCCGAATGGTGTTATTATTGCCGTTTTTTCAACGTCCGCTGGGTTAATTGGTATGTAATGGTAGGCGCGGTTTACATCTATGCATGAAAATGTTTTTTTACCTGCGAGGATGTATGTGAAGTCGTGTAAGCGCGGGATCGGGTACCTATCCGGTTTGGTGATGGCGTTTAGCTGCCTATAATCACCACACGGACGAATGTTCCCGTCTTTTTTTGGCACTACGTGCAGAGCGCTTGCCCATGGGCTTTTGGAGGGCCTACAAATACCTAACTCCTGCATGTTCTTAAATTCTTCCTTTATCTTGGTATATCGGTCTGGCGGCAACGGTCTTGCCCGGGTATGTACCGGTGGGCCTGATGTCTCGATGTGATGTACGATCGAGTGCTGCGGCGGTTCCCTAAATGACGTGGGTCTAGTGATTTCAGGGAAGGTGGTGAGCAATTCGTGATAAGGGTGACTTTCGTTAACCGTTTTGACTGACGTTTCTGTACAATTTTCTATGGTCGCCAGAACATTTAACTTTGTTGTGCTGTCTATCAACTTTCTTGCACTTAGGTCTACTAACAATCCATAATGGCTTAAAAAATCTGCTCCTAATATGGGTTGTTTGACGTTAGCTATAATAAACGTCCATTTAAATTCGCGCCTTAACTTAAGTCCAAGTGACAATGTGTGCGTACCGTAGGTTTCTATGGGTGTACCGTTTGCGGCGTACAGAGTGTAATCTTCTTGTGATTGTTTTTTTTTACGCTTGACCATAGATACTGGTAGTACTGACACATTGGCACCGGTATCTACTAGAAAATTGTATCCGTTAATGCTATCAATTACACACAAACGACGGTTAATAATACCTCCGTTACAGCTTCCCGTCGTCGACTGTACGGTTGTTAGTTTTCCTTGGCCTTGCCTGTCCATTTGCATGGTTTCCTGCACTTGAACGCCTTGTCGCCGAACTTGTTGTGGTAGAAACATAACCCAGGTCCTGTTGGTGGTCCTTGCGATGTTGACCGCCCTCGCTGTTGCCTGGTACTTCGTGCACGTGCTGTTGATGTGCCGCGGTATGCCCTGCGGTCGAACCTGTCCGTACCTCTGGATTTGCGTAGTTCCGCCACTTCGATTGATAGTTTGGCTACGGTATTCTCTAGTGTCTCTGACTTTTTGCCTGTTATTTCTGCCACCTCTCTGGGGTTGCTGGTCTCCCATATTTTGTCCGCCACTGCTGCCAGCTTTTCCAGTTTTGTGATTGCCGTTGCTGCCAAAACAGTCCTTACCGTCGACGGTAGGTGGTTTTGCCACATGACGAGCAATGTTTCCGGCGTTATTCTATCTCCTGCTAGAGTCTGCATCTGCCGCAGGAGTTGGGACGGCTTTTGGTCTCCTAGTTGCATCTCGTTAATCAGCTTCTGTATCCGTTTGTTCTCCGACTCCTCGTACACTACCAACAATCGGTCTTTCAAATTTTGGTATTTATTATTTTTTGGTGGAGTCTTCAATATATCCGCTACTTGCATTATGACCTGCTTGCCAAGTTTCGCTACCAGCAACTGATACTGTGCATCATCGCTGGCTTTTTGTGGCGCTACAGATGCTTCGAACTGTATGAACCATAAACTTGGTTGATCCGTCCAAAAATCTGGAATCCTTGAGGACACGGAGATTAGCACGATATCGGACGTACTTTCTTGAGACATTTTGTTTCACTTTCGCAGTCTTTTTTAGAGAGATGCCGTGTGATAGAACGTTACTATCGAATTACGCACCAGATATAGTTGTCGTTGAGCCGTTCCCTAGTAAGTGGTTTGTTTCTTACCCGTGGAAAGTTATCGCACTGTTGTATGATTGCGTGTTCGCTCGCGTCGGATAGTCACCAATGTACGAGTGTCTGTGTACCACTGATTATTAGTAAGGAGAGTTCAATGAAAACACTTGATTTACTTCACGAAGGTTTCGCTTGTATTGTTCAAGATTATAGGGTTTACAATATGACAGTAATCGGTTACTTATTTTACCTTAGCGTATCTTAATACATTAGTATGCCTAGCACAACTATATCTGGGCAAGCGCGGGGGACGACTGGCTAGCCCGCCTCGCGTGGTTGGGAATTGCAGCGCTAACATTTTAGTAGGTGCGCGTGCTCCTACAATCATAATATTAACTACATATGGGGGATGCGCTGAGGTAACCAGCGAAATTCAAATTTATTTAAAAAATTTCAATTTATTTTTAAAAAACATTAAACTCACTGATACAACTCTCTAAGTAAGAATTGACCTAAAATGTCGCGATTTCTTCAATTAGTAATTCAAAATAGAGTATAGAGTAATCTAAACTTATAGAGTTTTAATGGTTATAATTCTTTAAATACATATTTGCTACATACATAATATACAACCTGATACTGCCCCGCAAATTGTAAAAAACGTAAGACAATATGAGTTTCGCGGGCTACACCGGCGCTTTTCTCGAAATTGTTGCTTCTAACTTTGTACTCAAAATTACCATAATATTAACCTCTTACAAGTAAATGAATTTGTGCATTTGGAGCGTCTGTTCACAAGAGATGGAAAGATTGATGAGGAAGAAAAAAAAAGAAAGTAAAATTGTTTATTCTGCACAAACTAAACGCACATGCCAAAAAACATTACATATAATGTACTTTCACAAATTAGCCAAAGCCTCGTAGCCAAGTAGTAGAAACATGTCAAGATTGTCTATTACTTGAATGTCAGAGCCATAGACAATAAAGAAAAAAGGAAAAAAAAAAGAAAAAAAAGGAAGTAGAAAAAAGAAAAAAAAAGGTGCAATACATGCTATTGTGACCAACCAGTTGATGCCCAAAATTGCTCGGCTGGCTGTTCACAATAGTGTGCTGGAGCCTACGCTTATGTATCGTTGGGTGTGGCAAAAGAAGCTTGAAAGTAGAATAAATGCTGTGGAAACGCGTTAAGCATGTGTGGAATGACTATGAATGATAGGCTAAGGAATCTATACTTATAAGCTGAAGAGTTTGTTTGTTTATTTGCTTGAACGTGCTAATCTCAGGAACTACTAGTCTGATTTGAACAATTATTTCAGTGTTAGATAGTACATTTATCGAAAAAGGTTATAGGTTATATTTCATCATGCTGAGACCAATAAAAGTGGAGCACTAATGGATCATGTTTCAAAATCGGGGTGTTTTTTTTCCCTTTTAAGAGCTTCTGCTGCGTGCGCTGCGTAAACGGTTAAAGTTTCGCAAAAATCATGTATGACTGAATTGTTTCCCTTTCTAAAAAAAAAACCACGATGGCATATGTCTATCTTCTAAGGATGATCCACAGTAACCATTGTTATCTTTCAGAATTTGATAAAAAATCCAATGTTATTTCCGAAGCTATATTGACCGGTATCATATTAATTCAATTAAAAAAAAAAATTCAAAAAAAAAAAAAAAAAACCAATAAAATATGTTATTTAAATTGTACATTTAATTTAAATTAAAATATGCCTTGACATAGTATCATTGAAATGGTTCCCTATCCATTTGCATAAAATTTTAAGACCTTATATAACTTAGCTTAATTTTTTTGACATAATTATATTTTCGCATAATATAATTACGCATAACACCTTACGCATAATATTTTTAAGCATAATTTCTCTAACCGTAATAATGATTAAGTATAATATTCTAAAGCATAAATTTATTAAGCATAAAGTTCTAAAGCATAACTTTTTTAAGCATAATATCCTAAAGCACAAGCAAGCATACAGCATGCAAGCAAGCATGCAGCATGCAGCATGCAGCATTCAGGCGAGCATGCAACATGCAGCAGGCAGGGTTTCTGTCACGGCTCCGGCGCTGCGGGCCTCCGGCGGCCCCGCGCGTGCTAATCGTCGCAGACGGTTTTCGCTCACCACCGTAGCTTCGGCTTGTTGGCAGGCTTCGCCGGCCAGCCTCAGCCGCGGCGGCTCGCTCGCAGCCGCCTGCTCCTCAGCCCGCGGGCCGCCTCGCCCCTACGCGCCTACGCGATTTTAAATTACACTCTAGGGGTAAGACAAACAAGACTACGTGGAGTCGGTTTTGCAGCAATTCGGTTCTGTCACTAACTTTTGTTGCACAGCATATTAAATTTTTATATTATTTTATATATTATTTTTTTAACCAACAATATTAGGCCTACTAACGTCATGCGAATCAAATTTATGCCAAAACAAATTAGTCTTTAAGATGATTATGCCAACATAAAATGTATGCCTAAAAAAATTATGCCGAAGTATTATTATGCCAAAACAAATTGTGCCGAAATCTTTATGCCGAAGTATATTAGGACAATGAACATTATGCGAAAAGAAGGGATCTCCATTGAAATGAATGGTTTAAAATATATCACAGATTCAAATTTACGCGTAACAAAATAATTATGGTTGAAGCGCAGCGGTAGAGTCAATAATAACCTTTTCCTGGACTATTAGGTATGTAATCCCGGTACTGCCCGGTAGTACGTTCCCGTGGGATATTTCCCGACATCCACGCGAGCGAAGCCGCGGGCAAAAGCTAGTGATATAATAAGGCAACGGAGCGGTTTAAAAGAAGATCTAGTGGTAAACTGAAAAGCTGCTTAGATGGGTTGGTCATGTAGAGATAATGAATAAAAACCGACAATAACAGGTATTTTCAAGGCACATGTGAGTAGAAACGCCAGGAGGGGACGCCCTAGGAGGACATACGAGCATAGTGACCCTATTAGCGATGTTCTTCAGAAATGTCAGGTGCGTAGTACTCGCAACCGGCGTGCGTGTATGACCAGACGTATAAACATAACCGAGGCAAAAGGAGTATGTAAGGATCGTAGCAGGTAGCGTTCTGTAGTGTCTGTCTACCCCATGGGAATAAGGCATTGGATTATATACTTATGTATGTAACCACTTAAGTAAGGTTATAATATCTATGAGTACTAACATTAGCATAATAAAAAAGGTTGCTAATTAAACAGATAAAATCACAATATGCAAAGTAAGAACATGTATAAACGCAATACACACATTTTTAGCGTAATTTGCTCATATAAATTACTCATGAATATCACTTAATCTCTTTATAAGCTAAAATAAGCAAGCAAAGCTTGACAAGGGTCGCCTGCGATTTTTAAATGAAGTTTAAAAACATTTAACATATTTAAAATATACCTTTAACGTTTGTTACATCTGAAACGGGTATTTCCGGTTCGTGTCATTTGTGAATTGTTTGCTTTTTGTTTTGAATACTGAGATGAATAAAATTTTTACCCGTTGGCCATAGGAACAACAGAAATTATTGTTTTAAAGGAGTTACTACCCTTAATCACTTTTTTATTTAATACCTTTTTTGAGTTTCTCAGATTTCCACAAGCGCAAAAGCTTTTTCGATCAATATCCTAAACAAAAAATTAAGTTCCCAAACCTTTTTTCACTATGTTTAATTTCCATCAAAATAACATAACATCACGCCTGTATTTCCCCGAAGGGTTAGACAGAAGTGTACCTATAGTACATCCACATTTCGCCAGTTATGTTTTTAAGTCCCATGTCCTAGGGAGCGAGCCTATTGCCATCAACCAACAAAATGAGATGACGAAAATGACAATTCATGACACATGAGTTAATGCCTTTTCATAGATCCCGGTTGCCGGGTAGCCGGTGCCCGGTTCCCGGCGGCTAAGTGCCTTTTCTTACGTCCCGGTTGCCAGGTAGCTGGTATATGGGCATGTACGTTATATTACTACGTGTGAAAGATAACGTACATGCCTACACTTAGCCGCCTGGTACCCGGCACCGTCTACCCGGCACCGGCTACCCGGCACCGGCTACCCGGCAACCGGGACGAAAAATAAAAGAAAATAAATGTAGTTTAAACATCACAATACTATTGGATGGCGAACGTAAAATAGACGTGATTTACAATCGCATTTATCTCCATGTCACCTTTAGACCAGTCGTAATAAATTCTGACAATTTAAGGCTAAATAAAACTCTTCTACAAAAAGCCAGTGTGTTTTATATAGAATCCGTTTTTATTCAGAATCGTTTGATCAGCGAATAATATTATCGGACAGCAATGCGGACGCAGCGAGTTTGAACTCCACTCTGGGACAATGTATTTTCAAACATACATATGTATAAAAATCAAGAGCAAATAACTTATGTTTCAAACTAGGTATGTTGCATACTTTTGTAAAAATTCTACTAATTCATGCCGTTTTGGGGCTACTACTTTTTAGGGTTCATATATATGGGATTTTGACAGAAATATAATCTCATTGGACAATAAAAATAGGGAATGAAAAAATACTTAACTAACCAATCTAATCACCGGTTAATTGGAAGGGCTTATATATTTAAAAAAAACAAAGTTGCTTATTAAAAACGACGCAATTTAAAAGCATCTGGATGTCTAAAATACTGCACGTTTTGTCGTCATTAACCCTGCAACACTTAAAAGTACCTCCAAGTCTAAACTCCAAAACTTCCTATTTGCATAAAATGCACAAAAATAATCTAGGTCGAAAGGGGATTCAAAGCGGCTTTAGAAGCAAAGACGGTGAATCACGTAGGCCTTCCATTTATCATCCTCCAAGAGTTTCAGCGTCTCCCGAAACGTCGCGATAAGAATATTTCCTCGGTTTCTTTGTACGGGGTAAAGGAATCTGTGAAACAGACCGATAGCCAGGGCCCATGTACCTAGCTAAAGTGCTTAGGTATATTCCAAATGATCTTAGACCTTTATTGTCGTGTATTAATTTTATATTCATTATTTTATTTCAACACTTTAATTATTAAAAAATAAAAATGGGTATTTATCTAACTTAACTAATATTAAAAAGAGAAAAGATTACACTTTTTGGTATGTTTATATGATTGTTTGTTTGTTACGCTCTCACGTCAAAACGGCTGAACAGATTTGGATGAAATTTGGCACATGGGTAGACTGACCTAGGTTAGGACATAAGATATCCCGATACTCACACGGAATCGAGACTTATGCGGGTAAAACCGCGAGACGCAGCTAGTTCTTTTAATATAAAACTAACAACACGCCCTTCACTCGCACGGGTGACATGTGAAAACATCGAGATTTATGTGCTAATAGCTTCCACCAGCGGCTTCGCCTGCGTGATATCTTTATAAATTATAGTCTATGTTACTCAGTGATAATATAGTCAAGGGTGAAAACAATTTTTAAATCGGCCCAGTACTTTTTGAGTTCATTAATTAATCATTACAAACAAAAATACAAATATTTTCTCTTTGTAATATTAATTTAGATATCTAAGTTAAATATTATACTGTATCATACAACAAACCTTCCGGAATAAATGCTCTAAATGATGGTTAAAACCTCATCTAAATACATTATGTAGTTTAGAAGATCTAAGTGATGACGCAGATAGTCACAAAAAGTGACTTTGTTTTTTACTACGTGTAGATATAAATATAGATTCCCGGAATATTTTATTGAAGCAAATGTTTACGCAATGTTTTTCCATGAATAAAATCCATAAAATTGCATAGAAAACTCCCTCAAACATATGCCATTCGGTGCAATATTTACCTGCCTTGTGCGGTAACATTTTTGTCCAAACGTTAAAGATTTGTATAGACTTTGTTGACTTGTGAAGTTTTGTACCTACAACAGGTTGTAAGTAACTTAAATCATTTTTATCTGATGAGAACGCAAACATCAACTCTCTACGATATACACGGCACTGCTAAAATCTGTTTTTATACACTAACATAGCTTACTAACTTAAAAATACGAAAATCGTGCTAAAATGCAGTTTTAATTTTGAAAAAATGCCCTGTACGCGCTCGCAAAGTATGACAGAAGGATTTTGTGATGGTTTGGGCAGCGGCAGCGCTTTCACAGGACTGGGACGATGTGCTGACGGTAATTAATACTTAACATGCATATAGCAACCTATTAAGGAGATGGTTAGATAAAACATTTATTCAGTGCATACAAAAAACACACATAAGCATAATTAAATGATAACAAATCATAGAATATATATAAAAACAAGATGCTAATATACAAAAAAGAAAAGACATACGTATAGAAAGTGCTTTCACTGCTACACACTAATAGCGCGATGGGACAAGCAGAGCAAATGCATGAAAAGCATCAAACAAGAGACGTCACGATTCTTCGCGCTTCGCCTCAGCCGGTACCCAAATCACCGATAACCTTTTCCGGGAAAATGCATCTTGTTTTCTACACAAAAAGTTCCAGAATTGAAATTCCACGTAAAATGCCCTGCCAACGCTTACACACACTTTCACATGGAGCTTATATAAGGCGCTGTAAGCTGCTTGTCCATCCGTGATAGTTAATGCAATGAGTTAGTAGAATGAAGTACTGCGGTGTTAGAAACTTTGTGAGCTCAACTTTTCACTGACTTCTAATAAAGTGGACTTCTAAGACTTAAAAAACTGTTAATTTTATAAATGGTCATTACTTTCTTCTCTTTTATTTAAGTATCGCTAAGATGGGTTTTTCTTTTAACGTATTAGTTTTTCTTGCTACAGCAACCGGCCCAGTATTTCTCACGAGTCGAGTGTCTCATAATAGCATTATTAAATAAGTAAAATATAGAATTTAAATAAATACCTATTTATAACATACACAAACATAACATCACACGTGTATTCTTCAAAGGGTTAGGTAGAGGTGTACCTTAGTACACCTACAATTCGCAAATGACCAAAAGACATAAATTGTAGTTAATTGATTCAGGCGTGACCTTGCGGAAATCCATTATAAAATACAATAGACGTGGATATATTTAGTAACTTTTCCACTTAGCTATTTCTAAAGAGCCATAAAAAACCCTGAAAGAAATCGACACGTGTTTCACCTCTCAACGAGGCATCCTCAGGATGACGAATGACTTGTCGCGAACTCGAACACGACGTATTGCCACACCGACCGCGTCGAAACACGTGTCGATTTCTTTCAGGGTTGTTTATGGCTCTTTAGAAATAGCTAAGCGGAAAAGTTACTAAATACATATATCCACGTCTATTATATTAAATAAATTGTACTTAAAAATGCTTCTATATTAAATGAATGAGATCAACAACAGATCCACAGGCTGTTACAACACATTCCACTTCTCTTTTCCCGGCTTTTTCAGTCTCTTTTTTTACACGCGAGTTTGCCGACCATTTTTCCGCTTTATTTATTATATCAGCAACTATATCAACAATAATTTACGCGTTTTACAGACGCATGAACATAGTCAACCCCTTATCTGGGATTTGTGTATTTTTTGCAATAGTTGCGGGAAAATACACGCATACAAATAGTTTTGTTGAAGGTATGTCGCGCTCAAGGGGAAACTCCTTAGGGGACGTTCAGTGACGGTATAACCCTTTTCATTGCGATAGTAATTTTGAGTGTGCACGTAGGGATAGGTAGCAGAAAATTTATTTGGAGAAGCTAGAAATATTTTTGAAGTAAAAACTTCTTTAGGCGCGTTGAGCATTTTTGAGATGGGAAAAAACAATTGAACCGTGTACCAACTCCTCATTTTTGCCATCGCGATTATGTTCTTTATTTATATTACGTTACGGATCAATGTTCTATGCAAATGTTTTAACTTTAAAGGTTTTGGAAGTCTTTTTTTAGTTTTCACTTCTGTCAGCACCTCCGGAGTGCCACTGTTTTTTTTTTTAATTCTTGAATTTTGTTTATGTCACTGCCTAAGGTACATGTTTATAGCTGTACAAGGTCTTTTGATGCGTGGCCAAAATTGGAACTAACACCACCTTTTTTGTTTTTAACTGACTTCTTTCAAAAACAACTCCCTGTCAAAGTCATACAAGCGTCAAAGATCCTTGTAGTAGGTAGTATCCACAGTGCGTTTATAATAACTTTGTCCCGTGACGTGATTGGTAGCACTTAATTTTGCAGTCTATTTCAATACAAATAGAGTTCAAAATGGCGACTGAGAACTGTACTACCAATCACGGGTCAAGTCATAAACGCACTGTAGGTGCATAATAAGGATGTTAACAAAATTCTATTTTTGAAAAAGCTATCTACCATCTAATAATACCACCGTAGTCCACAAACCATGCCAGTATCTGTACCTTTTACATTTCTTCGAACTCTTTCATTATTTGTGTTCGATACGGATGAAACTTATCCAAACATGAATGGCGGTCAAATTAGGTTTCACAACTGGGAAAACTCATAAAACAGGAAGTATTGGATATTTCCGCTAGTTCCTATTTGGGAGATTACCTATATAATAAGAATAATGTGCTGTCATACCAACAAAAAACCCTCTTCACGGTTCGTGGTAGTGAAACATCACAGATAATGTAAATGTTAAGGTAAAAACTGACATAAATCTACAACGACGTAGTTAAAGTGCTTTGTTAAAACGTTCTGAATTGAAGTTTAACTTTACTCCAACAACTGTATGTTCTCTAAAATATATTATGTAGTAGTTCCATAAGCCAATATTTAACTATGTACTATATTAAACTGTTGAATCGTAAAAGCTTTAGTCTCTCACTTCGAGCGTGAATACAACTAAAAGCCTAATTAGGAGAACCGATCACATAGCGTTATTATTACATTACATTAAATAAAATTATTTCGTTCGGTAGCGATTCTCATTTGCATTTGTAAATACAACAAAAAGCGCCGAAAAAGGAGTGACGAGGGTCTCGTTCGGAATACCGTAAAAGTGGCAATCAGCTTGGTTTACTGACTTTTACTTCAAAGTGAATTTTTTTGTTCTCGTCTTTTTATTTTGCACGTTAGCAAACGGTGAAGTGTTTTTGAGTAGTTCCCTATTCGGAAGCATTTTGCTGCCTTTTCTAATGCTCTCAAAGGAAATACTGAGGAAATTTACATATTATTCGATATACACATTTTTTTTGTAACTTTTGACTATTTTTTTTTTTTTCTAAAATCATGTTCGCTGCCTAAGATTTTGTTAAAGAAAGTTCTCTTTCACTTGAAATATATTATTTATTACGCCACTCCTTCTAGGGTCATAAATATCGCTGAGTCCGCTCGGAACGTAGGTTACACTTTCTCTACTCTCCAGCCACATACAAGTTAAGTGCTTCGGTATTGGGAGAGAGAATTAATGTATGTGTTCTGGGGAATTCTCGTACATTGTTCACTCTATACATTAACTGGACGAAGTTTTACGAGGTCAGCTTCGTTTGGCATCAAGTTGTGTTTTCGGAATAATTTTATGGATGATAATATTTATGCGCGTTGCAGATTTACTCTTAACTTTTGGATGCACTTTAACTTCAGTATTTTAATAATTATTGCTACGACGTAGCTGATGTGATGACGATGACGTCATCACATCAGCAACTTCGGGTGAGTAGTGGCGTAGCAGTGATGCTACGCCACTACTCACCCGTAGCCGTAACGCATAAGCAACTGCTACGCGTCAATTTTAAGAACTTTGTTTTGCATCGCATGTGTATTTTAGTCCGTAGTTGTTTATTTAGAATAAAAGCCGCAGTTTTACGTTCGAACCGACCAAAGCACTTCGTATTGCGAACCGCAAAATTAACAACTATATCTGCGCAAAAGACAAAAACATTTTCCAAAAATAATATTTCCATGTAGATTTACCCGTACAGTAAGCATAACTTTTGGCTAATTTGGGGTGTTTCAGCAACACTAATCGTAGCGGGTCGGAGGTGGTCATTATGTCGGAGACAATAGAACAAGAGGGTTGGTCGCCATTCAGACGTACCTAGCCGGTGTTCTCGGATGACAAATGGCCGTGTGTTTCTCTCCGGACATGACTGCCTGAACAATCGGCCCAACAACATTAGATGCCTTAGTACGTGTTGGATATTGCTCCGGCCTAACTCTATTTTCGGGGGCCGTATTTATGTATGCGCCGTTGGATGAACGGTCGCTTCCTTATGTCCTGTTAGGTTATTATTGTGATAACGATGTAAGTGTATCCCGACAAATATGTAGTGTCAAGTATCTGCATAGAAATTGCATTAAGCTCGTGTTAACATGGAAAAGATGTTAAGATGTTGTCATCATCTGAATTTAAAGCATTTGAGAGAATCAAATCCTATACTATTAAATGAGCAATATTTTATGTATGTATATATATAATTGTAATCGCTTTCTCGTAAACGGCTTTAACAATTTCGATGAAAGTTGCAATATAGTATACGGAGGTAAAAAATCCATCTAGTTAGGTCTCATTTCTGTGAAAAGTCCTTTTCTCTATTTTCACCCGAGCAGAGCTCGGTCCACCACGTACTAATGAAACTCAAGAGAAAGAGCTCTCAACAGATTATGATTTATGAATACGAATATAACAGTTGTCTCACAATTTGAAGTAGGTAAAAGTAACCCTTTTAAGTACCATTTTTGTGTTCAGTATTCTCTAGTAAAAAAATGGTCTATATGAGTAGTGAGGTTTTTGTTAGCCTCTGAACAGCAAGTAAACTATAACATAATTTAATAAAATATAAAGTATTCTCATTAAAAAAAAAACATTATTTTTATTAAGCATTTGTAAGCTATAACGTAGTATTTTTTTTAATATTGTTTTATTATTATTTGTTGTTTATATATATATTTTATTTTTTTGTATAATGTTCTAGTACCTACGCTAATTGACAGTGCTGTGCTTTCCTATTATTTAGATACATGTGAGATTTATGTTATTACAAAGGCTTTGCATGTGTATGTGTTTAGTTGGTTAGTTTTTATATAAATAAATATACATCACTATCATATAAATATACGTCACATTAAATAAAATTAATTTATTTCAGATCTTAGACCCATATTAAGTACAAACATTATATATACATCATAGGTTCAAACCACACAGGACATCCCATATTTTTAACCGACTTCCAAAAATGAGGAGGATATATATTCGTAGCGAATGTTCGTTTTTTTTTTTTTTTTTTTTTTCTGTGAAATACTATTTGATAAAAAAATATACCCCTTTCAATCAAGATACTTTATAACTTTGAGACTGAATTTTCTTAATTGCTATAACGTTTGGTTATCTCACTAAAGTTATCTTTTTGAGATAAGTCTAGTAAAATATTTTTTAAATATAAAAATATTACCACTACAAAGGTAAATTCTTGTCTTTTGTTTCTGTAAAGTCTAGTAGACTAAAGAGAACAAAAGTCTATGATTCCCTTTCAAAGACTTTTGAAATTCAAATGGAAAATTCATGTTTATACTTTACAACCTTTACAACATGTGATGTGCCTTTAATATTAGTATCCTCAAATCAATGCCATTGACATTACCTACAACTAATAATACCTGTACATAATTTGTATGGCGTCAACAACTGTTGTCGTAAAAACTGGCCGGGTGGTAAAATGGTCAACAGTTTTAAAGGTTCAAAAAAACTTGCTAGTATTCACTAAACTGCATGTTGAACGAGCGCAATAATTTTAGCAATAATTTTTCTAGCGGCTGCAACCGTCACTTTTGAGTCATCACATATTTTTCCAGCAGTAGACATTTATTATATGTTCCTGATGAAAAATCATGAAATATACACGATTTGAAAACATCAAGTATAGGCACAGGTAAGCCACGTCGATACCGTGGTCCCTGGCCACATGGCAACTGAAGGAACACGGCTGGGTTTTAGTCAGTAAGGATCTGACATGCCCTCCCGCTTCGCCCAGAGCGGGAGAAGTTATTTAATAATTTCCCAGCCAAAAAAAAAAATGGGAAGCCACGTCACCGATCTATTTGAATTTCGAATATTACTTGGCGCGGCGCATGCGGTTACGCGCGTAGCAACTGACGTCACAAGTCACGATACGCTTCCCGCACACTCGACAATTTCACCGCAGCGGGCGTCAACTCGGACGTTTCCGACGTCCGTTTCCGACGTCCGTTCCGTCCGTTATTATTTTTATTACCCCTACATAACTCGTGCACTCACAACATTGTTACAGCATAATTATAATTTCGGGAGTTGTCAGCCTCGTAAAAATGAATGATTTCGATAAAACAATGATTGCGCAAATCACTTCAGACGAATTGAAAGTGTACGTCAATAAATTCCTATATTTTTTGCGTCTACGTACATAATTTGGTATAGGTAATTCTGCCAAAAAATATGTTCCATACAAAAGTAAATAACGGTAAATATTTCACCAAGTACCTACCTTACAACACTGAGGTACTATTTTCGGTATTTGAGTAATTTGTTGAATTCCAATTTGTTTAAAAACTTCGGCGGCGGCGGCCCGCTACTCTCTGCTACAAAACTTTTCGGACGGCATATTTTTTTTTAATTTTGTGAAGAAACTTTTCATATTTTTAAAGTTGCGAGTTCTTAGGTTGAATATTAAATGCTCCGTTTCTTTCTTCTCACTAGATATCATTTGTATTTTTTTTTTTTCAAATATTTCAATTTGTGAAGATGTTAACAAAGAAAGATCTTAACAGATTTAATTTTATAAAATTCAATACGAATATTTGTACTCAAGCATTTCATGTTTTATTGTACAAATGTCATTCAATACGTAATATGTTTATGTCTGTCGATTTTTATCAACATAAACAAGATGCAATTCAAGAAAAAGATGTTAGCAATGAAAAAGTATTTTTCAACATAAATGTTCAACAAGTATTAAAAATAAATGAAAAATGCAATAAAAAATATCTCGACTCGGTGGATTATTCTTATTTAATTTGTTTGTGGGGCTCACAACTTGAGCAGGTAGGTACCTAGTCTATTCTTTGTACTCTATCTAGTATCTCTACTCTTGTTTTTACAATTTTCCATTTGATAATATGACGTGAAAGCTTTTACAACAATGCGAAGCTTAATTGCGTTCTGCTTTATATTGCTGTATCTCGACAAATAGTTTTAAGTATCTGCATAGAGATTGCATTCTCGTAAAGGTTTTCACATTTACGTCTGCAAAATAAATGGCATTCAATTTTCGCGTAAACTTGTTTCTGTCGTTTGATATCTTGGCGAAGGGTTTGTACACGAATTGCAAAACAAAAAAGCCTTTGTAAGCTAAAGATAATATGATAAGGCGTTAACCTTTTCACAGGCGGAGCATTTTCACGATAAAAAGAAAGTGTTATGTTTATTGATGAGTGAAAAACGGGATTGTGTATTTTTCATCAATTTTTTCTTTTCATAACTCGCATCTGTGTCATTCTTAATCTATTTTAGGTATCGTGCAAAATCAGATTTAATAAGAATTGTGATTTTGCACGATTTGTTGTATTTTGTAATTGCGCAAGAGACATGAGACAAGAGAGTGTTTATTCATTTCACATTTGAATAAATGTGAACATCAACAACCAACGCTTTACTCAAAAAATATCGTTGGTTCGCAAATAAAACAGAAGCCAATTTCATATAAACACCGCAATACCTTACATAGGCGTCGTGTGAATAGTTCACGAAAATATTCCGTGGCCACGTGTGTTATCACGTCGGTGACAAATGTTTACGTTGGTTTAAAGTGTACGGTATTTCAAAAAATCCTTTATAATCTCTGATTTACGCACCGGCCGGCTGACTGCGGTCAGACAATAAAAACCAATTTATTTTTTCCACCAGCACTTTTTTCATTAGTAAACAAGAATGACGTGTAAAACAAGCGCTCACTGTGACGAGGGTTCCCGTAAATAACCGAAGGGAAGTAATTATACGCCTGTGTGTTATGTAGATACGCTTTTAAAAAAAATGTGTATGACTGTCGTATTGGCTCTGAGAAAAGAGATAAAATGATATGAGAGTTAATTACTTTCCTTTTGATAAATCCTTTGATGAGCGGTCCTCTACAAAAAACGTACTAGCAAATATAATATCCAGCGAATTTATGCTGGACTATTTGCAGTAGTTACATACGAAATCATAAAAAGTAACAAAAATATAACCTAGTTGATAATTTTTGTCTAATTATTAAGTTGCTGTTGTGGATTCTCATTTATAAAATACGTATGTTGCTTGAAGCTATATAAACACTTGCGAAACTAAATCCTAGGTATGTACCAAAAAATTGATATGATTCAATATTGAACATCCAAACATACTTACTTGTCAATATTACCCACCACTCCTTGAAGCTTTATTAGATACAAAAAACACATTGGACAAAGACTCCCATTAGAAAACGTCTGATAAAAAACTGTTAAGAAATGGGCCTTCTCTGTTCTGTCACAGAAAAGACAAGGAATTCGTTAAGGGGAATCCGCGTTTTTTGCAATTTGCAGGTCAGTATTGACGATTTTGATTATTATAAAAGGTAAATAAATATTATATACGGCCGTGAATGACATTTAGATCAACATACAACCTAATACTGTAACATAAAATTTTAATTTCTCAGGCTACCCTGACGCTTTCGCCTTAAATTGAAATCCCCTCCTGAATCCTTGAACTGAATGCTTTAGGAGTAATTATAACCCAACTTCCAACACCATACAAATGCCACATACAATCCATTTACACATGGGATTAATATATCGCATTGAGTTCCTTATATTATAACAAAAATAACCAGGAAAGGAAGTAAATAAGGTAAATTAAAGCCTTATTGTTCTAATAACTAGGAAGCGTGCAGAGTACGGATACGTTTATTATGCTGTGCAAAACATTATTATGCTTTTACGTTATAAGTTATTTTATGGTGTCGAGTTTTATATGTGTCCGATCGAAGCTTCATAAGTGATCTACTAATCTCACTATTCCTCCTGTCTTTCTAAAAGATGTATGGGACACCTTTATAAAGTGTATTTGGGAACCGAGGCCCGGTGACAGCCTTTACAAGATACAGCTTGCCATCCGCTTCATAGGAACGTCATAGCAAATTGTGGACGGTAAAAGTGAGGTTGGGAAACAATTTAACAAGAACTAAAATACCAGCAATGTTCTCGATCCTTAGCCGCTTTCTTAGTACTCATAAGAAATCTTACTCTCTACTACTATTAACGGACGAACGAAGTCTGATGAAGGCATGTCAGTGTACCTAATATCGATATGCGAATAAAACAGTTTTCTTTGCAGCGTCATAGCAATAGGGTAGGCTTGAAGTACTTGAAGACCAGCACGCGATAGCGCATAATAGTGAGCCATACCCAAGCACAGCACGTGCGTGTTAAAGCATCAGTACTGCAAGTAATTCACTCTATTATTTATTAGTATTGTAATTAAATGTCCTGGAACAGCAAGCGCCGCGTGAAGTGACGATAATTGATCGTTAACTGCTTACGTGATTGTTATTATTGTCTTGACTTAACTTGTCTTGGGTTTGTCGCTCCTGACGCACACAATTTGGCTAAGTGAAATACGTAGAATAAGTTATAATGGTTTACGATCGTTGATTAATTATTCAAGACTTAATTTCCATTATACCGGTCGATGTTTTAATCGCTTCTAGTTCACTCATGAATAAAGCTGAAACGGAAAAATTACTGTATCCAAATGCAACCACGAGTTCGAGTATATAAATAGCATCAAACCATTTAACTAGTTGGACGGGTTCGAAACAGCCAGTTTGGCATAATATAAACACTCGTGTGCGGTTATCGGTTATTGGCTAAACATCCTGGCATGCTGACAATACGACTTAGGTAAATCGTTGGATTAAAAAATCTGACAACTTATGCTAGCAACAGCTTGCTCAAAGTAAAAATATGAGATCTTAGCATGCATTTCTGCGGGGAACCATCGCATTTGAGCACACAATAACACCTGTAGGATAAAAATTTGCAAAGAAGCGTACCGTTTCTGCACACAATAACATTCTCGTGGGTATTATGTGTGCAAATACAAAAAGAAAGCCCATTTCGTACCTTCGCTGGGCTGCAATATTGGCGTACATATGTTTCATCCCTCACTTCGGACACACGGGAGTTCCGAACCATTACATCACGTGCGACACTCATTTATCATTCCAGAAATATCTAAGGGATGTCCCGCGACGACGTGCGGGGGATATACGTGGCATCTTCATTAATAGCACGCCGCAGGTAGGGCGCGAGGCGGGCCGCACTGTGTACATACTCCGCTAATTGAAATCATGGTAATGTGTTTACCTGGACGTAGGCAGATGATAGAGTGATGTGACATTACCATATCACCCTTCAAAATGTATTAAGTATTTCAAAATTACAATTTTCTTGATAGTCGATAGCAAAACGGTTGAACAATTCACATAAGTGCTATAGTGCTTACCTATCTTTCATATGATAAAAAGTCTGACATATATGAATTTTGAATATATTCTGTGTTTTTGCAGATCATTTTTGTATGTATCGCCTGTAGGCACAAAAAAAATCAAAGGATAAAACAGGTTCAAAATAAAGATAAAAGCCAATTGTCTGCTGTGTTTACCTTTCAGATATTTTCTCACACTGTTTTAAGCCAAAATCAAATCCATACGAGTACCAAGTGCGTAATGTTTGATAGACGGTCTGCATACATTTAATTGATGAAAAAGATATAGAGAAATGAGGACGAACAGGAACACACATTGTCGAGCATTTGTTACTTTATTGTCTTTTAACGACAAAGTAAATTAAGGTATTTTTTAATATAAAAAACCTATCCCATTTTATTTAGGCGACAAAGACACAGGCCCATAGATACCCAAAAAATGATATGAACAAAACTCGTGTTATACTCGCTGTAGCACTTCACTTTGCACTAGCTTGACTTTGCGCTGTCCTGTGGCACTTGTCCGCGAAAGCGACGGAACAAAAAAAAATCAGTTTTAGACCATTTTTGTACGAGCTCTATTGCATCAGCTAAAAAAGTTAGGAATTGGAAACTTCTGTAAGTATATCATGTACCATACACTGTATTTAATGAATAAATATTAAAAACCATTCACAAGGTATTTTATTTAATATGGGCGATTTTCTGCAACTGCAATAAATAACTTCGTAATTTACAGTATCATTATGAAATACAAATTTATCTTTGCGATTTTTTAAATTTAAAATGAAATTTAAACATTTATTTGCTAAATATTGTACGGTAGTACAGAACCTTTCGTGTGCGAGTCCGACTTGTACTTGGCCAATTTTTAACAAAAATCGTAAAAGTGAAACCGGGTTAAGTAAGCAGCTGATGAAATTAACATAGAGCATATACCTAGGTACCCAACCAAACGGAATAGTCTTCATAGGTTCGTTTCTATCTCATCATTGAACTTAGAAGTATGCTTACACCGCAAACTAAGTAGAAACACGACGAAATAAACAAACAAAGACATAATAAACCTAACGCTGAGCAGAATTTATTTTTGTTTCTCCTCCCACAGGAGATAAAAAAAAATATTTGTCTCCCAAGTCGGTAATTTATCACGTAGGCTTATCAAAGCGTTGAATAAGCGTCATGGATGTGACAACAATAGACCTGCCTGCGTTGCGTCAAACACCAGATCCTCCACAAAGGTGAAAATTAGTAGACGTCACCTACAGTACCCGCTTTATGATCTGTTTGAATCTATGCCTCTAATGACATACAAACCTCGTGTATTGAACTTGTCTTTGGACGTTGTGTGCTTTGTTGACAATGGATTACGCTGCAGCGTTGTGTACTGCCTTTCTTTTAACATTGTTTTCATTCATCGTTAATCTACTTCAATATTGAAATTCAGAAGCTTTTGTCTGTTTTTCTAATGCCGTTCAGTGATCACAATCAAGCACTCACAATAAATGAATCCAGTTTCTGTTAACTCATAAAACCATCAACAAGAGGCGAAGGTTTTGTTCAAACTTGTTCAATGAATCAAAACGCCCTCCATTAATCTTTGAAAGTGTAACTGAAATTAAACTTTGAGCTTTAATCACGTAACAATATTCTGTGATCAAAAGTCTACTAATGAAATGCAAACGCCCGTTTCTGCCTCGGGTATCAAAAACGTGACTTGCATTTCAGCCAACTAACGTCTCAAAAGCCGATAACGCGACGACCGTTCCGAAAAAAGTATCCAATCCGGTCGTGCGAGGCAAGAATAATTGAATTAAAACAAAAGAGGAACAAGCGAGCCGCATTTATTTTACACTTCGAAGTGAACCCAGTGGCAAATACAAGTGTAGCAAACGGTTCACGACAAAAAAGGGACACAACAAGAGCTTTAGTTAATGTGAATCATATTTCATTTCGCAGGAGGACGGGATTTCCGAGACCTCCCAACACCGAGACATTATATTTTCCATTGTAGGGCTACCTACACTGCATTAAAACGAATGATGTTAATGAAGATATTTTAAATGAAATGTTATTTACGCTCCATATAATTTAGCGACGTCGTTCAAATGTTTCACGTAGGTTTTTTGCGTCGGTTTGTTCGCCTCGCATTGATCACGTTTCAGTACTAACGGTTTTTTACTGAGCTCATGCCTCGATGAACACTAAGTTCAATATATGCATATTCAATGGTCTCTCAACGAGCGATCCTTCGCTTAACAATGACGCTGTAGACAAATGATGTTTTTTCAATAGGTATGTAAAAAGCGACGCCCACAGAAGTGTTCTACGTTTAGCCTTTCTTTGTTCAAAGGGAATCCTCTTGAGAAAAATTTAGATTATTTCACAAATGAAATTGCTTGTACAAGTTTAAATTAAAGCAATTCTTTCAATTGAAAACATTTATAAAAGTAAGCGAACGCAACACGGGCAGCTGTATAATAGGCTCTCGGTGAGAAAAGTAATGTGAATAAGTTTTTCGCACCTGCTCACTCTTGATGTCTTTTTTAGTGTTCCTTAGTGAAATGGCGAGGGCGAATTCAAGATATCAATCATTTGTACAAGTAAAATACTATTACATAAAATGTTCTTTTAGTTTTACTAGCTACTGGCTGCAAATTCGCCCGAGTGGATCCTAATTCCTTTTCTTTTTTCTTTTTCTAAAATAAAAGTAGCATTAGTTACTCCTTATGACATCAGCTATCTGCCAGTGAAAGTCCCGTCGAAATCAGTCCAGCCGTTTCGGAGATTATTATTTATAAATTGTCATTTTGTTATAAGTACACTTACAGTATACACTTTCATATGCATTTAGTAAAGCTGTTTGTTATTTTAACATTATAAACAGACACTTAATTTTATTTATTTGTATATAGATGTATAGATAAATTAAAATTTCAGTATTTCTTGTTTATTGCCAAAGTCGGCCATGATAATTCGCTATACATATTTTTGGATCCACGCAGCGCGCTTGCTGGCTGCCTTTCAAAATGCTTTATTATAAATATTTCCCTTCGGGCCAGAATCTACATAATTTAAAGAGAGTATAACCATGTATAATCCAGCTACTTAGTGATCTTCAAAATTAACTGTCAGTTTAATGCGGATTCAAAGTATATATGCTGAATTTTTGAGACGGGTATTTAGGGAGAAAACCTAAACAATTATAATTATGAAAAGTAAACAATGTTCAAGGTGTGATGAAATAGGTTTAAAAAAACGAGCGAGCTTTACAGTAGTCGCATTTGATGTGTAACATCTGACATCTCACCTTGGTAAGAAGCAACATTAAAGGGGACGACCGTTTAATGTCTTGTCAAGGTCGTTTTTGACGGCGAACTAGCACCGCGCGCGATCATTGATCTAATCAAATAGCGCGCGGTTCCCCGGCTTCCTGTTACACACTTCTGTCCCTTTTTACGAAATCATTCCCACAGATTTTTAAGGTATATAATTATGTTCTGTACACAGATTACAGGAAAGCGAGAGGAAAAGTGTTACACATCAAAAAAGATTTTAGGTTTTAACATAAGATCAAGAGCAAAATAATTATATTTTGCTCTTGATCAGTACTTCAATCAAAAACTGCAATAATACACAGTTATTTTTACAACAACCAGGCATACATAACTATCATTCAAAAGATCCTCTTTACTTTTCTCCGAAAACGAACTCACGTATAAAGCATATGAGTTCGATTGGACCACTTTTCTCCAATAATCTATATATATAAAAATGAATCCCTATTTCCCTTGGTCACGGCATCACGCTAAAACGGCTAAACGGATTTGGATGAAATTTGGGATATGGATAGACCTTGACCCGGAGAAGGACATAGGATACTTTTTATCCCGATATTTCCACGGGATCGAGACTTATGCGGGTGAAACCGCGGGGCGCAGCTAGTAATCATAATAAAAATGTTCATCCAACGGTTTTGTTTCAAAACGTCATCCTGTGTATGCTGCCAATTCCTAAATGGCTGGAACCAAAGAACATAAAAGAGTGCTAATATTATAATCATAAAGCCGTAGTAAGTGTTCAACACGATGCTCCTAGCTCTTGCTCTGCCATAACACACGTTAAATTATAGAAATAAAATTGTATAATGTGCTATTCTTAAATCGCAATAAAAATTGTAGGTTAGGATTCATTTTTATTACTTTTTCGCTATCATTCCTTTGATATAGAGTAAGTAGTTACGTGAGTATGGAAATTATTACATTTTTTATATTTGAATATGTCATTACGAACATATTCAAACATAAAAAATGTAATAATTTCTTTGAAATTAATATATCGCCTATACTCTAATACGTGTATAATATATATTTATTATCTATATACATATGATAAAAAAGTTAAGTCAAAACGGTACATTGAATATTTTTGAAAAAAGTAATTGCTACCAGGTGAGAACGAGTCTGAAGCCAAAATATAGTTTTTAGGATTTTTGTCCGTTTGGCTGGATGTATATTCCGAATTGGCGCAAAAACTACTGGACGGATTTGGATGAAATTTGGCACATAGATAGTTTATAACCTGGATTAACACATAGGGTACTTTTAATAGTACGGTAGTACTTTCCCGTGGAATATTTTCTGACAACCACGTGCAAAAGCTAGTAATCTCATAAAACCAATTACAGCAAGGAAATCTTCGTTCGGTATGAAGGGGTTTTCGTTATTAACTAAATACCGAAATGCTTCTAATTTTGCAACAGGAAAATAGAAGTCCCAAAGTATTTAGTACGAATGTTTCAGCTGTTACGTAATACGGCCGAATTACCAAAATGTTTCTTTACAGGCAGAATTAGCACTGGAAATATAGTGTAGGTACTTAACATCAATCCACTATGAAGGCAGGTGAGTGACCTCGCCGGCCAGTAATAGAGCTGTAAGGCAGCGAATAACCGGAATTATTCGCATTGTTTTCGCCGCATACATAGCTCGGTAATTTCGTTCCCTGGCGACTAGCGATTTTCCTTTTTTCCGTAATAGTCCGTTATTTGGAAACTTCAACTTCACAATATGGACACACAAATCACTGCCACTACAAATCGTGTTCGGCAGAGGCGAAATCGTTTTGTGTGTGACGTTAATGGGATGGGAGCTATTCTTCACATCACGACTTTATTGGACGATATATCAGCAGTGAGTGTTCGACATCCGACCGGCGACAAAATACATTATGATCTTTACATTTACTCCACGCATATTGCCAATTTCAATATTTGTATAGAGTTCTGAGAATTCTAAATTAGCCTCGGTGGATTTTCGCTAAACATATCATACCACCACCAAGCTGCATAAACAACTATTAAGTATAAGAAATAGGTATCTACGTTAGCACTTATAATTAAATTGTATACAATCTTACATCTCCACAAACATAAATCCATAAATTCAGGGTCTGTTGTCCTTACATCTGAACTTTACTCGACGGATTCCAAAGTTGCTTGGAGTATTAGTGAAGTCATTTATCAAACTAGCATCAGCTTACCTACCATCATTTGCTTAATGCAATTCTACAACTATGACAGTCTCAAGCATTTAGTGAACATAATGTGTATATCAATGGGTTGGAAGACGGTTGGAAATCAGAACGACTCAGTGTTACCATAGACAACCCTAAAAATACCTACTACCACTCTCTATTGTTGGACATGTAAAGAAGAAGTGACATCACAGCAAACTCCCCAGCAATTCACTGAAGACTTTCAATGTTCACGATCTGTTAAGAACAAAACGATAGCAATTTCCTTTGTTCGCTGCATAATCAAAGCTAAGGTTTAAGTGACGCAGTTTGTCGTTACAACAAATAGCTATCATAAATTGTGATTATACCTGTTTTAAACCCGTTTTAAGTGCGATTGTTTCTGCTACTTGGGAGCCTGCACTGCAGTAATTAATTAACCTGTTAATTAATACATCAATATTCTCCTCACTCTATACATAGCATAATATATTTCGGTAATTATAGAATGTCTCTTAGTTCAGTGTGCCTCTTAGCACAGGCCAATCTCTTACTACTATTTTTTGTCCTATCTCTAGCAACTCTTTTCTCTGTAAGCTTTTAGCTTTTATTCGTCATCCTTCTTTTACATCCGTCTTTCCCTATTCTTATTACCATCTTTGGTATACCATTCTGTCAGAAATTTTACATATAAAATTTCTACATTTTTACTGTCATTCATATGGAAGTGGTGTACATAAACTGGGGAGTTTGTTGCGCCACTAATATTTACTACTAGGAAGTGGTGAAGGACGGGCGTTGGTTGACTGTCTTTAGTAAATTTCATGTTCGAAAAGTGCTGATTCTCAGCCTAGTTTATGGATAAATTTTGATTTGATTGATTTGATTTGAGTATTCTATTCTATCACAACTTTATTACACTTGTTCAAAATATATAAATGATTAACATTCATCTAACAATACAGTGTGAATCTTTATAATGTGCGCATATCGAAATGAGAGAATCTATGCTTAATTTTATCGACGGATTTTTTTTTAAATCTAAAAATATTGTAACAGAACGGTGTAATTTTAAAACTATATGATCTATCGTGATGAAACAAACTCCATAATGATTGGAAGTTATTAGGCGTCTTTATAAAATGAAAATTGTGGGAAAAAACGACCCTCGATTGAAAATAAACATGTTTTTTTTAGCAAAAATCTGTTTATTTTTTCATACATTTTTACAATAATCGTAAAATTTCTCAATATTTCCTTCGATAAAATTAAGCATAGATTCCGTTATTTCGATATGTGCACATTATAAAGACTCGCACTGTATATTAAAATAACTGGTTTTCGCTACGACCAGCGCTCATGGCTCCACTTCCAATAGAAGTGTAGTTAACTGAATAAAAAGTTGTATGGATTTGAATTAATTTGGTACAGAATAGCCAGAATACATTCACTAGATTCATTTCATGCAGATTTCATTCAAATCCGTTCATCAGATACGATCCAGTTGAGTAACAAACATAAATTCGAAACTAGCCTGGATAATAATATTTGTGGGTATGTAATTGTATTTCCAGTGCAGTGACAGAAAATCTCCAGTCGATGTCACACCACATTTGAGATTGAATTCCCCAAAAGGCAATTCACATTTGCATATTGGACCCATGTAACCACATGAGCTTAGCTTTAACACAGGACCGGATTCCGCTCTTACGCAGACTCTAGCCATGGTTTTAGGTGTTCAAAATTACTTAGGTTAACTGCTGTATACAGGATACAATCGAGTGACTTCACTCAGTTAGGAAGTTAAGCGAAAAATGACTAAATAATATGTCTCTTGTAACGAAAGGTTGCTTGGCTATTTGCAGTTGTAGTACCTACTACTCCTTATTTTTATTATTTTATATAGATTCTTTTCTTTTAGATTTTGTGAATGTGAGAACGTTGTAGGCTGTAGACTTGTCGACCATTTTCTATTTTGCTAAGTACCCGGTACTTGTTGATAGGCCTACACTGTCCTCTCATACCTATTAACACTGTTATTTGAAAGGAATTTAAAAAATAAGAAAGAGTAACCGTGGTTTCTTGCCGGCTCTTCTCTATAGGAAACGACCAATTGGAACTGTGCACCTAGCTTATGATGTTTCATAAGTGCCCTTGTAGGTTTATGTGAAATATAATAATTTTAATTTTGATTTTACTATACCATACCAGTATACAATAGGGCAGGCAGGTAGGCTGCCTACATGTTTTCAAAGATCACAAGCCATGTTGGGTGTTCCTTACTAGTGTTATTCGATATTCCCCAGGAGTGCGAACTTACTCGATGTTTGTTTAAGTTCGTTTCTACGACTTTTCGCTCGCCAGCCAACGCCGATCCATTTGGCTACTGCCGCATCATAAATGATTTGATGCATTCTCGTTCCGCATTAGTAAAAAAACACCAAAAATACCTTCACAAAATAAACCTGTTAAGGTAAACCCGGTACAGAAAATTCAATTTTAATTAAACTTTAATTTAATTACTTTATAAATTTTAATGATTTCGCCGTCACTTTAGAGTTGATCGTTTATGTTCGTGTAGTTAACTCTGTAGGCTCATTGGATTAACCATAATAAATAATGAAAAGAGCGTTAAATTATACATTTCAACAACAACAACTGTGTGTACACAGTGCATGTATGTTTGTACACAATACAAGGATATTATAAATAACGAGATGCAGAATTCCTAATAGTCCAAATTAAACTCAACTACACCGTTAATTTAAGCTACCGAAAACATAAAATTGTATATTTTCATACGAATATAACAACATTTTAAATAAGTCCATAAAGCTATCGTAAAAATATATATACGTACTCAGTCAATTTTTTTCTATTTCATGCATTACTAAATCACAGAATATTAATCGATTTGTTTGTGTGGATAGATTTATGCTGTAATCCAAGCATGAAATATTGTAAAGTCTGTCCTCTCATTAACACTGTAATTTGAAAACATTGTAGAAACCACTTATTTTAAAAAAAGTCTCTTCTCCATAGGAAGTGACCAATTGAAACCGTGCACCTAGCTTCTGACTTTTCATAACTGCCCTTGTAGGATTATGTAAAATGAAATATTTTGAATTTGAAAAGCAATTAGCTTACCGGAAGAAAACATGGAACCTCGGTAGATTTACCTAGCGTCTTGACGTAAATACTAAATATTTAATTATTTCCCTCGTATTGAGTCTTAATTGTTGTACATGCACGTGCTCTCCGCATTCGATAGCGTCAAGCGCACGAACGTCATTGAAGCATGGTAGCCACACACAAATTCCACAAATTACACGCTCTGGTAAACTTGCGCAATCGCAAATTTGCACAAGTTTGGAATCGAAAATTGAAAATCACACAAGTCTAGAAATTTGTGCAAGTAAATCGTTACGTGTGTGACTATGAGTAGGATGGGCGCGCCATTGGAGTTTTTTTAAACTGCATTTTTCTGCGCACCATCGTTCAGACAACACCCGTGAGAAAATAGAATAGAATAGAAAAGAAATAGAATAGAATAGAATAGGTAGAAGTTACAAGTATCAGCCAGAAATAATGTTGGTAACATACTTTCTAGGCATTTTTAATATTTTTAAATATTAAAAAATATATATTAACAAAAAAATACAAGCAAATAGCGAAAATCACCTCTACCATCTTCGAAATAAAATAAAAACAGCTGAAGCAGGTACCGATACCTAATATTTAAACGAAAAAAAAACAGTGGCACTCCGGGAGTGCCAACAGCAGTGTAAACTTGAAAAAAAATCGGCACCGCGATAATCAAAGCATTGATGTCTTTTACTCCACGCACCGCGGTCATCAACACGTTGATGTCTGTTACTCCACGGTGTCGGTAAATAGCGTTACAGAGTGTCGCGAAATCAATGGTTTATATGGTACCATTTCAAAAATGCCCAACTTCACTTCAAAAAATGAACAATCCACCGCACGTACCCGAATAGGTGGTTCGTGAAATTCAGGTAATTCTAAACTAGCCATGAACCGCGGAACGTTGTGCAAAAGTTATCCGGCCCGGTTTTACGGACGATTTAGTCGCAGCTTTATGATAAAATAATTCTTCAGTCCAATGCGGCACGGGTTATCAAGTACTACTTACAATGTACATTTTATTATCAGCTTATTTGAAGAGCACTTTTTTTCTTTCATATTTTTCCATTATTTATTTTGTTACCCATTTATTGTTATTGAGATCCGCGGCAGTGGTTAATATTTTTCTTTCGTATTTATTTCATGAGAAATTCGTAACGAGCTCTGTACGATTTCGAAATTAATCGGACAAACCCGAAGTAATAGTTGAATTAGATGATAACGTTAAAGTAGATAATAATAAATTCAATTTATTCAATGTTGCTTTTAGTTTCCCTATTTCAAATAAAATAGGGAAACTAAAAGCAACATTGAATAAACCACATGTTTTGACCTCGTCTTTTCAAAATGACAATTCAAGTTATACCAACGCTGCTCCGTTCCACATTTATAGCGTTCTGCATTTGTTTTTTCCACTTTTAAATCGCTCTGGAATCCAATTGGAACCTCGGGTAAATATACGATGTGGTTGCTAGATTCGTGGAGAAGCTCGTGGCTTAGTAATAACAGCCGCACAGGTCGATCCATCAGGTTAAGCTACGCTTGCCGGGGTTGGTCCGTGGATGGGTGACTATCTTTACATACCGAGACTCCTCCGGACCTCGGAAAGCACGTGCTATCATTCAGCTATCATTCGTGAATCTTTGACAGTCGTTACGGGTCGTCAGAAGCCCAAAAGTCTGACAAACCAGTCTGACCAAGGGGTATCGTATTACCCAGTTACTGGGTTATGGAGGTCAGATAGGCAGTCGTTCCATTTAAATACTGGTATACAGCTGCATTCGGTTAGACTGGAAGCCGACCCCATCATAGTTGGGAAAAGGCTAGGCAGATTGGTTGCTAGAGTCGTCCTGTAATAATCGCTTCTATTTTTACACATACATACATCACGCATGTAATCCCCGAAGAGTTAGGCAGAGGTGTACCTATAGTACTCCCACATTTTGCCAGTTATGTTTAAGTTTCATGTAATAGGGGCGAGTTCATTGCCATCAACCGGGCCCAAATCCAGACTCCGGGCTGCTACTGAGAAATCCTTGACGGAAAAACCTAATAACACTTTGACTAACCTGGGAATCGAACCCAGGACCTCATGCTCAACGAACAGTCAAATCTACTATTTCTAGTTCTATTTTAACATTTAACTTAACAAAGCTTTCATAGATCTCAGTGCCAAAGTATAAATTGAACGTAAATGTGTCGTTACTGCAGCAAGTTAGTAAACGAGATATACGTACAGGAGTTCAGTAAAGTGCAAAGTTTGCTATCATATCGCCCACGAGAAATGGGTACAGTATAATAGTATTGCCAGTTGCTCCTCACTGTTTGTATGAGACGAGAAGCAACTGGGCCATTCAATTTATTCCCAGGTTATTATAGAAACGAAGGGTAGGCTAGAGATGTGCCTATTATAATGCGTAGGTATTATAGAATTCATGCAGGAACATCCATTCCGTAAAAATTCAGTGACCCGGTTACCAAAATTAGGTTCCTATTAAGTAAAAAAATCACGAACTACCAATATAATTCATTCTACACACAAAAGCAAGCGGAGCGGTCATGAGGAGAATGGGGCATCCCTATGGCCCTCGGAAATAACCGCAAAGGTTATCAAATTGGCAGTAGTGGACGCATTGAATGACTAGAGCCAGGCGCACATGAACGATTCCGCCGATCCTACCCGCCGACCGTAATAGGCTATGCATGAGTAACCGCAAAATCGCATAGCCCCACTAATATGAGGAAATCTGAGCGTACCACATCTTATTTATGTAAATGTATTAGATGAATGAATGTAATTCTAATCTACATACATATGAGCGAATGAAGGTAACTCAGGCGTGTAGAAAACAAAGTGTTTTAATATTCAAAGAACATATGTTTTTCTCTTTCATTGATGCAAATTAAGCAAGGTGAATGTTTTTTAATACTTTAACGTGAAACAATCTAAAGAAATTGTAAAATCTTCATAGACAAAAAATTTAAGTTATACGAACATTTTATATTGAAGAGTTAAAATCACGTTACAAAAGTAATAAAACTAAAAAGTACATCACTATTACGCCGAATTTTATAGCACTATCTTCTTTCATGAAAACGAATTGCGGTTTTCATTTCTAGTACCATTTCAAAATTTCATAGACTCTTAGAATAATACGTATTAAAATTAGTTTGTTCTCGTGAATAAAGTTGGCGCACGCACGAAAACGGAATATTATGAATAACTCTGCATCTCCTAAAAAGTTACGAGAAGCTGCATTTCGCGTTCGCGTTTTTATCCAAGCAAAGAGCAAGCGACAAAATGAATAAAAGGACAATAGTTTTTCTTCGCAAAATGTGACAAAGAGGTGGTGCGGGATTTCTCTACGTGGAGTTATTGTCTGTGACGCAAAGTCGTTGTGACAAATAGTGCTGCGTTTTGCAACATTTTTAACTAAGAGTTAATGCCTCTGCCAAGAGTTTCTTTTAGCTTAAGGGACTGAGGATAGTCATAGTGCAATAAACTTTTATTATCATTTCTCTAGTGCTAGACGCGTTCTATTTTTCACGTTTTTTTTTTTCCAAATTGAAAGAAATCTTAGAATATTTACACGTAAAGAGGTTCTTCAAATAAGAACTAGCTGCAGCTTATCACAAATGTCTATCTTCATTACAGCAGGTTTGCATGACCTTTCATAATTATTCGCCTTCATCTAGCAAGGAAATTCGAGTACAAAGGTACGTTATCAGTAAAGCATTCGACTGATATTCACAGGAACATATCGGTTTATCTCTAAACGAGCAGATCATCTACGATTACAGTTGCGTCTGTTTACTAGCCATCGCTATTCATTGATCTGGACTACTTCAGACTTCGATATCTCAAGTTCGATTACGACATCGGGTAAAATGTGGAACTAAGTTCGAGGTTTTCGGTGGTAAAACTCTCAGTTATGGCCCGATAAATGATGCCTCAAACTCATGCCCACACATGCGTAGTCTTGCAAATCTATACCTAAATTTCCTTTCAGGTTTTCCCCGGTGGAAATGAAAAACGTGACAGAAATATCTTTTAGTTCTTGACAAGAAAACAAATTGATATTGCTTAAACTGGACTTTCCTTTCGCCACGAATAGATCTTACTAAATTGTTATAAAAAAATATCGAATACTTGTCAACAACAATAGGCGACCGTGTCAAAAAACGCTCTTAAAATAGTTTATTTATTTCCGTCAATCAATGAACGCTTTCGGTATTTATTCAATACATTTGGAGGGGAAGAAAAAGTTATCTGAGGGATTGATCTGGAACACGCGAAAAAGATATTGGAAACCATCCGCGAAATAGGAACAACCCGTTATTATTCTGTCAGATATTATCCTTCACGATATTTAGGAACAAACTTTTGTTGTTTAACAAAAAGGTTTTACTAAAATTAATCGGGTTTACATGAACCTACATTAAACTGGTTTATGAATTACCCTTGCCCTAATTAGGAAAAATTGAGACTTGTTTTGTAATCTGAATGTATAGTCACTTATGTTTGTACCGGGACAAATAAAAGGCGTATTCTGATAAAGGATAATTATTTCTAGAATTTATACTACAGTACGTTCATTATAACATGACCCGCGAGTCGATTAGTAGCACTGAATTTTATAGTCTTAGGTCTGAAGCGGTCCCTAGACGATCATGCGGCAAAACATGCAATTCTTTGAAATAGACTACGTGATTTATTATGGTGCATGAAGTAATTGCATGTCATGCATTGCTGGCAACACAGAATCAGTACCTTTTGCATGACATGCCGATCTGATCATGCGTGACGATCATGCGTCATGCATGTTGCCTTGCATGATGAAAAATTGACGATCAATTGCCAGCACATAGTTTGCATATCATTCACATCATGCGATACAGCTTAACAGTCATGCATGCATGTGAGCACGTAACGCATGTCATGCCGTATGATCGTCTAGGGACCGCATTAGTTTCAATACTAATAGAGTTCAAAATGGCGACTGACAGAACAGTACTACCAATCACATGACTGCAAAATTCAGTGCTACCAATCGCGTCACGGGTCAAGTTAGAATGAACGCACTGTACTTATTTTATAACTGGACGTATACTGTCAACTCTCCGAGCTGATTATTTTTTTCGAATCTTCTAAATACGAAAATTTGTTTATATCCATGTTTATAATATTATGCCAGTACCTAACATAACTTTCGTGGAGGTTGATAACGAAAACCACATCGATTAAAACCTCCACAGTACCTATCTTTCTCGTTCACGTATGTATAAACCCCTGTTATTCCACTTCAAATAAAAGCTACTAGGTAATTCAAAGCTATTCCAAATCATCAACAACCTTATACCATTCAATCAAGTGGATCGGAACGTGAATTCTACACCCTGCCGAGCGTGTGCGTATCAGAGTATTTGTATCTGCCCTAAGATTGCTCGTTGTGGTAAAGTGGTCGAAGTTCAGTGGATCATGAGTAATACACTCGTGCGTACCTATATAATGTCACATAATATGTAAATAATATCAAAGCGTCTTCATGTGTCTATTCCCTTCTCGAATATTCCCTATAATCTAGCATAGTTTTCTTTCGTATTATATATAATATAATATCATGACTGGAGTATCTGCTACTCTTCCAGATGTTAACAACTCTATGAAAAATTCTGCTTCGAGTCCTGGGAACTTCTTTTCTACGACGATGCCAAAAGCGTTCAGCACATCAAGGAAGGATTCCATTGGGTTTAGCTTTTCATAAGCTTCGACCTGCGTTAATTTATAATAATATAGATAATACTGTATAGATCTCGTGTTCCACTGACTAGATCCTCACATATTATTATACTCTTTTAATTGCACCCTAAAGATATCTAGAAAACATATCTGAGTATATCCATTCATCATAACTAAAAGATTATTGCGATTTAAATGATTTATATTCTTAAATGAAAACTATTCACTATTCAACTCGGTGTGGCACTTAAATTGATGAATGTCAAAAACCTTTCGATTTTCTTTTTCCTTTTCAGTGCTTTCGGTTTCAAAACTTTAACGGAGAATGGATATAACATAAAACGGTTTCGAAGTAAACTTTGAATTTGGACTTTGTTGCCACAACGACCACTGGATAGAATGTACCTAGTTAGCTTTTACGTCACTGTAGATGCAAAGCAGTCACAGTAACACACAGAATAATAAGAAAAAAGAAACATTGTCTTTATTCTTCACTTATTTTTAAAAGGATATGATTTTTAATCGAGAATTCAGCGTGCTGTGTTTATTTTGGCCCTTGTCTAGATCCTAAAAACACATGATTCCACTTTAAAAAAAGGTTTGGGCATACAGGAGCCACATGAGAAGTTATTCTAAGTGCAGAACTATTGTACTGTAGAAATAATAATCCTGATAATTTGATAATTACTTCTCGGAGGTTATAAATTTAAATGCTAAATAGATGCTCTGATCCACAAAAAAACTGAGCCTCAAAACAGTTGTACCCATAATTTTCCAGCTTCCATCCCTCATGCAACAGAAACCGAAATTCGTATGATAATGCACTTTCTTATTATCCCTTCTGAGCTTACAGCTTTAATTACAGTAACTTTATAATGTTACCATCGTACGTATTCGTTAATGAGACAGCCAGTCTGTCAAACACAAAGGGGATCTCATTCTAGCGAGAACGAGGAACATCTCCTAAATCTATCACTCCGGGATGACTTTATTACATAACGCTGGGCTTACATGGGCATTTTTTCATCAATTAATACTCTGCTACTGTTGCTATCTAAAGATATCCCAAGAAAAGTATGCGCTGTGGGAATCATCGTCTGTCTTCAGAAATACGAACGCGTGGTGAAGAGATCTAATATAGAACTGTTACAACCACGAAAGTACTTGCTTATTTTGTATTACCATGATTACAAAGTTCTAGAACAAACAATTTCAAATACTTTTCAAAACTTTTAAGTGACAGAACTGGAGTAGGTTCCCGACAGAGAGAAAATCTTCATACAAACGCGCAATAATAAGAGCACTATTACAAAGCGCAGCAGTACCTACAAAACTTTAAATCTTTGCCTCTGTAGGGGGTTACTCTATGGCGCGACGTTCGTGCAAATGCGAAATCACAAAGATAACCGAAGCACATATCCTTCAACTGTTGTTTAGATCCTAAAAAATACGGCAATTTTACCTCAAATTTCTACTTATTTTCTCTATGTATTAATTGATGTATTATTACCTACTTTGTAAAATTTCACCATATGTCTAGCATAAATTTCTACATTTTGAAATCACAAACTTGACATCGTTTTTGCCCAATCTTGTCCAGAATTGAGCAATTCAAGAGGTCTATGTAAGCACACCTTAAAACGCTCCATCCCGTTCCGTCGTACGGGCGTTCGTCTCGGCGCCTTCCCTCCGTACCTAAGCATTCTAAATTGCCAGACTTCACCGTTTATTACGACGTAAAATACTGGTTAATAGTCATGGCGAAGAAGAAAGGAACTCTTAGTAAGTAAGTGTAAGTTTATTAGGTTAAATTATTCATGGAGAGCATTTTTGTGGCTGTTTCTGTACGTACAAACACAAATAAAATGAAAATCTAAACGTTGGATTGAGAATACGAAGAAAATTGACTTCAGAAATTTGTTTTCAAGTAAAATGGTTTCTATAGCTGATAACGGAGTCCACTAAAGTATCGTTTTCACTACAAATGGCAACCGTTCTAAAAGTTTAGTTAGTAACCGACCTAACCTCGCTATCAAATGGAACTCGCTACCAAATTAAGCTCGCTGCTTTTCATATCATATCATAATCAGCCTATAATATTCCCACTGCTGGGACACAAGCTTCCGTGGAGTGGGCTATAAATCTACCACGCGGGCCCAGTGCGGGTTGGTAGATATCACATGTCTTCGAATTTTTGGTTCTAGGACGGTTTCCTCAATATGTTTTCCTTCACCGTTTTGAGAGCAGTGTTAATGAAATTATACACACAAAGTGCCTGCCTAAGTTTGAACCCACGACCTACAACTCGTAAGTCGGGGCCCGTTACCACTGGGCCACCACTGCTCGCTACTTTTAATAATTACAAAATATTCAAGCATGGTTAGTATTATTAGGAATCTTAAAGGCGAGGATCGTTCATAGTCAATTTCAGTGCAAATATTTTCACTCAACGTGTCTATTTGTATTCATAGAGAAATTTCCTTTGAATAGATAAACGGATAAAAGGGTTATTCCGCATTATATGGAGGTCTGAGGAATGAAAGACAGGGGCGCCTAGTGAGCCGAGTTATGTGTTGGTGATTTAAATATACGCATGTACGATATAGGTACAAGGCAAAAATGTGCTAATGAAGACCGTGGAGGCCACCACCCTGAAGATTTTTAACTGATTCAAAAATGAAAAAAATATACAAGATACTAATCCAAGATTTAAAGAATCAATTTATGGTCCTGAGAAAAAGCATTTCTTTACAATTGTTCTAAACTCCTTGGAAGTTAAAACCATAAAAAGAGAATCTAAGAGCGTGCATAAATTCTTTAAATAGTTAATAAAAATCAAACTTTATAAAAACGAAATCTATAAACATTTAATAAACGTGCTTATAAATGAAACTCGAGGAGAACTTCGGAAATTTCGACCCTTCAAACGTATTTTCAGTCAGGTATTTCTTGAATTAAATCTTATGAAAGATATTGCCTACGCGTAAGTTCGGAAGGCTCGGGCTTCTAACCCACATAACGAAGGCAAACTTAGTAAATTTATTATAATTTATTGGAAAAAATCAACCTTTATAGATAACTTTATCTTTTTAACTTAGTTTGAACAAATAAGGCCAGTTTGTGGATCACGTTTGCCAAAATATTTACTTTTTTATTCTTGAGTTCATTCATTTTACTGCCGCTTGACCTGATTTGATTAAATTTTCACTTTACTTAGGTACCACCTATAGAGGTTTGAGGGACTGGGTTTAGTTCACTCATCCTCTATAGAAAAGAGAGGATCACCCAACCAGATGAGTGTTGTATCTGATGGGCAACTGCCCTACGATTGATGTTGGGACGTTGTACATATGCTAGTTGCGCGGTAAACAATGCTTGCGCAATGCAGGATTTTCCATGACGTCAGCGTGATGCGTAGTTCGCATGTGGCGACGTAGAAACCGCCACAAACCTACACATTTTGGCTCAAATAATCCAAACAAGATCGCAAAACAAACGACGATTCTAAACAGTGAAGAAAGCTTTTTCGTGTAACCACTAATTACATTACACTATAATAGAATACAATATAAAAGCGTCGTGTTTATATCGAGCCTAGTTTATAAATTTTTGGCGGTCTCATCGTCGGAGAGCCACGCCAGAATTTATATTCCGCACTGCGACTCATAAATTTGAGTGAACGTCCTCTAGCGCCGCCGCTAGTTGTTCTATGTTCGCGCACATTGCAATTTATGATTGTTCAACTTAAGATTTCACAACTAATAAATTGAATAAATACCGCTTTTATTTTCCCAAACCGACACTCACTAGTAGCGCGCCAACGCGTTTAATATGATAAAATATTCCCTCTGGGTACCATAAAAATAGGTAACATTCATACGACATAAACGGTCCGTTTCAATAAAAATGTTTCATATGAAATTCGTTTAATATAGCGTGAGTATATAGAAATTTATAATATTATAATAATTGCAATAGTATGAAGGTACATATACTGTCGAAGTTACAAGCAGGTAACTATATTATATTTCATTCAATTCCTCACTGAACACGAAGGTGTACAAGTAATTTCGGCGTATATATTGGAATTCAATTTGGGAGTAGAGTGAATATTTCCGTACACGGGCGCCGTCGATGTCGGCTGTCTATCACTTCCATATTGTTTGATAGAGTTTGACTCGCTTACCTTGGAATTGGCGTTTACGTACGCAGTAACGATCATTAGGCAACTTCCTGCAGATGCTACGGCTCGTTGTCGGCTGACATTCTTGGAATATTGATCAGACACCTACCTACTTGTGCTTCTATAAGTTGGTCGTTACCCTAAGCGAGTGACATTAACATAAAATTGCTTAACGCCCACGACGATGCAATGATCACAATTTTTTCTGAGCAAAAAAGTTCAAGAATTCTTGCGAATGAATTGCCAGAAGTCTTTAATTGAATGAATTTTTTTATAACATTACAGTAGATGCGTGGGTGCCACTAAGTATTATTTTGCAGTTTTAATTGACCTTTACCGCCTCGGTTTACTAGAGTGAAATGTGATTTGGAACACGTATAAAATGGAGTTGACTAAATCATGCTATCAAGGTCCACAAAAACAGTACATCTTAATTAATTACACTTTCAGATGTAATTGGATCCATACATTTGTAATCCATGTATATAGATGGGCATATCTACGTAATGAAAACAAAAGAATGCGAAATGAAATCCAATTAGGTACGTAGTGTATCCAATAACAGAATTCAGGACCATTACAAATTGGGACTTGAAATACTTTTTTTTTTTTTTTCATACTTACCGACTTAATACTTCATATTTAATTCATGATTGAATAAACCCGCAAGCACAGGTAATAAACGTTTCAAGTTTGAAATTTAGTGGCTATTTGGCTAAAGCATGATACTTAACTTTTGCAGACATCAGCGCTATACACTCATTTTATAATTTTACGCATTTTCCAGACTACTTCTCATGGCTGAACTGTAACAGATTTATACCTACAAGAGTATACTACTAAGTCTTAGAAACCACATTTTTAATATATTTTATACATTTTTAGTATATCTATTCTCTAGTATATTAAATCTATTTTTAGTATATTGAGAATTATATTATCCCACCGTCTACCGCGTAGATCTTCAAATCCTTTTTTGCTGATTCCAGTTACTTACTTGGCTTTTAGTAAAAATAGATAGCAGATCCATATATTCATCCAGTTTACTTCATACGCAGAGCATATTGTTATTGAAATTAAATTCCATTCAAATAACTAATAAACAAAATTGTATCGACAGTATTCCGGCACATTGGCATTTCGCACCCCACCGCGCCGTACGTGGTAATAAAGGTGGTTTTATACCGGTGGGCGAGGCGTGGATGGGATGGGCGAGAATTGAAATCACGCTTACTCTTTTACACCGAAAGATGTCCAGCGCTATACCGCGCCGTCTCGCGATAGCCAGCGCTGCGTCGCGCCGACTCGCGATATTACGCGCCGGCTCGCGCTATCACGCGCCGCCCTGCCAGCCGTGTCTGGCGCGCCGGCCAGCCGAGAATATAGTATGCAAAGATATCTCGCGATGGACGGAGCGAGCCGGCGCGTACCAACGCGTGCCAGCGCGAGACATCGCGAGTCAGTGCTTGCCGGAGAGAGACCGTGCGTGTCCTCGACGGCCGGTGCGAGATTTGTATAAGTATCCGTTTTACAAAGTAAATAAATGCTCTATTCATACAGCAATAAGTTTAATATTGTACTAACAAATATTTCAATTCTCGCTTCGCACATCCGCCATCACATCAAGATGTGTAGCGGAAGACAAGGTGTGGATAGAAATTTTGCCAAACAAATTTTAATTTTGCCCATCCCACGCCTCGCCTCGCCAGTGTAGGACTACCATAATCATCGCACTCGGCAATCGTGCAAGCGGCATTGCGCCGCTTAAAGGCTCCCAGCAGACAGGCGCGATGCGACGGCGCGACACGACTCCAGTAGAACAAATTTCCATGAAGTTTTTATACAAATTGTACCACAAGAGTCGCGTCGCGTCTGTCTGCAGGAGCCTTAAACAGTGCGCACATCAGAGATGTATTGCAGTCTTAACTTCAAGTCAAAACAGTTTGGTATTTTGCAGACTAAACAGTTTTGTCTACCAAAAAAACAATTGTATCGATTATTTCGCGACATCGTTGTTTTCATAGAGCGATAGACCTTTTTGAACCAACGGGGTACTTGAAAGGCATTGTTACACACTTACAATACCAATGCCTTTTTTTTGACAACTGAACAACATTCATTGCGTGATTTATGTTGTCGAACAGACGAATTTTTAAGACATACGAAGCAATGTATCAACAATTTCCTTAAAAATCCGTCGGTCTGTTATGGAAACTGTGTTATGCAATTCGGTTTCAGGTCTGCGCACTGTGTAAGCGTAATAATAAAAGTAACAGTGGTAATCAACTTTTGTTGCTGGCTGTATCTAACATATTAGCATCAAACAATATTGGACAAACACATTCTAGGTATTTTACGGTTTACAAACACGTCATACATTTTGGAATTACTGTGACCATAAACATATACAAAGTAGTTACCTAATAAACCTACCTTCAAACAGTGAACACGAACAGAAATCTCGAAACAAAATTTTCAATTTTAGACGAGTATTACTTTGTTTAGAGAACATCTTTATAATTATTAAAAAATAAAGAAACTAGTCTAAGTATGAAACCATTTTTATGACCTTACCTTTTTTAAAAAGAAAGTCTCATAAAAAATGTTATTGGGGTGGTTTTTTTTTTGGATCATTACCTTCAAATCGTGTCTGCACAAAACGATTTTATAATTTCAATATCTTATATTATAAGATTCACACATTATGTGGAGGTGCCTTTGATGCGATAAAGTGATAAGACCTCCATTTAGATTTTTATAAAAGGACACAGATAGAAATACAAAATGGTACCATTTTATTTGAGAAAGTTATGAAAATAATAGGGCACACAATTAGTACTTAAGTATCTATTATTGGATCTGAATGTGGTAGGACAATATTTATTTTTCTGGATTTTCATGAAAGTCTGTGAAAGTATCGGCCAAAATGACCTACAATTGACTGATAGGGATAGGCATTCAATTTACTCACACGTTATGAACAGTAATGGAAACGTGCCTTATCTTACCTTAAGTTCTAAAATGTAATCTTTGAATTTAAGTTAAAGGATTACAGGCCATTAACTTCAAGTTTCTTTAAGATTAAACGAGAATGCACTTTGCTTACTATGAAAATATTATGTTGACAAAATTTGACGTTCGAAAAGTGCTCATTCTCAGCCTAATTTGAATAAATGAGTTTTGATTTTGTTACCCACAACGTAATGCTTCAAAAGCAGTACTCAGTACTTAGCACTAGGCTGCAATTAGAGCGTCGGTTGGGTCGACGGTTCCCTTTATCACCGACAGGCATTAATAATTATTACCGCATTAATCATTATCATCGCACCGGAACGTCAACTTCAAGGTGTTCGTCGTGCGTATACCGAACTGTGATCTGCCCCTTGTCATGGAAGACGACGTTTGGCCGCAGGATGTGGTGTTCCGTCGCTTGTGCGGACAAGTTCCACAGGACTGCACAAAGACAAGCTAGTGCAAACTGAAGTGCTACCTATAGTCTGACCATATTTATTAACACAAGTTTTTGTTTTTATTGAAATATGAATGTTTAGGGTAAGGTATTTTTCTATGGGCTTGTGTCGCCTGAAATAAATGGTATTATTATCATTATTATCGGAAGCATCAAAACAGCTTGAGTCCAAGTTCAACAATATCGAAAACTCTGTTACCAATACGTAAACAGTATAATAAAATATACTTAGCAAGCCGTACCTAATAGTAAATTCTTTAACGCGCGTAATTCTCTGCTCACGGCGATAGATGGCGCCATAACTCAGTGTAGACACAAACTACCACCACAACGAGGCAAATCGAAAGCCATGCGATGACCATTTACACACGATTTAGATGTATTTGAGTGGTATGAACTATGTGGCGATATCAATACGGTAAATGGTGAATGATTTGTTAGGTGGGTAATTAAATAACATAATGCTGTTTATTTTAAATTACGTTGTCTACATCTCTTTGTATCTACGTTCCTATCGCAGATATGCTGGAAGAGATTTCTTTAGAAATAAGCATTGCCTTTGTACATATTTTTCTGTTCCTCTCTTCTTGTCTGTTTATATGGTTAAATAAATAATCAGCCTATAATGTTCCCACAGCTGGGAAACTGGCCTCTGTCAGAGGAAGCGGGCCGTAATTCACCACGCGGGCCCAGTGTGGGTTAGTGGATATCACATGTCTTCGAATTTTTGGTTCTAGGACATGCTGGTTTCTTCACGATGATTTTTACTCAATATATGATACTCAATAATTATTATTCTTCAACTTGAGATTTTTCATATTAAAATTATCAGGACGACCATGAATAATTCAACAGAATTGTTTGTAATAACAACGTTCTCAGAATATTAAACTGAACAACAAAATAAATCACAAAACTAATAGACTAAAGAGAACTTTTAACAACTTCCATTAGATTAAAAGCATCTCCTAAATAATGGGACGGAAAAGTGAAATCAAAATCAATTTGCTATCTAACAAAGAGATTTGAAAAATGGCGGCAATTTGAGACAAGAGTTTCATGTTAAAGTAGGACACGCTATAAAAAAATCGTCATGAATAAATTAAATTGCTAAAAGAAAAGGGGTTCAATTTAAAAGTGACTCTTTTTCTTTTTCACACACTTATCCGCTAGCATGTGCCAAGCAAAAGGATGTGTGGGGGTTAAAATATTGCACCTTTGCCAAACGCGCTAATAAATATCCACTCGTTTCACGATGAAGATACTTACGTGGCCTTTTTCTACCTTTTTGGGTAAATGCTTTTGCAATTAAGTCACAGAATTGTTGGTTGTTTCTGTGATTCTTTAGATGAGGACAGAAAGTAGGAAGGAATAAAAAATACATTATCAAGTCGAAAAACAATAGTCAAGCACCTATTACAAAAAAAAATATCAGTACCTACCTAACAATTAGTGATTAGACGCTATTCATTTTTATATTATTCGTCCTTCACGAAAATAAAAAAGACGTCGTCAGCAAAAAATCGTACTAATAAAAAACCTACTTGAAAGCTTATTAATATACTTTTTTAGGGTTCCGTACCTCAAAAGGAAAAATAGAACCCTTATAGGATCACTCGTGTGTCTATCTGTCTGTCGGTCTGTCTATCTGTCTGTCGGTCTGTCTATCTGTCTGTCTGTCTTTCTGTTTTTCCGTCTGTCACAGCCAATTTATTCCGAATCGAATGAACCGATTAAATTGAATTTTGGTACACATATGTATTTCTGTGACCCAAACTCGGTAATATAACTTTTAATATTAGGGGTCACTTTTCGGGGCCAAAGTGGGAAATTTTAAAAACATATCAAATGAAAGGGCTTATTGTGAGGATCTCAAGTGTATTTTTTTACAATTTAAAAATAAATCATTTTAGAGATATTCAAGTGACAGTTGACCATATCTCCGAAATGGTCTTAAAATAACATGGTAAAGCTTTCAATATTGTACGCACAAACTTACATTTACAGTTGGAATGTATGGGATAACATGTTTTTCAACTACAATGTTAAGTTTGTTCTTGGGATAAATTCATCCCAACTACGAAACCTTTCATTGTGCGTAGTCCGACACGCACATGGCCAGATTTTTTTTTTACAGCTTCAGTACGTGCACACATAATATAAAATACGTCGCGACGCCATGCGACAGTTTTTCTTTATGGCTTGTAGCGCCATAAAAATTCAGCGAGCACAACAGTCTGAGAATAGCTCATTACCATAGTTGGGACGCAAGGACGTAACATATTGTGTGTGCTGTCGCAACTGGCTGTTAAACATTACTAAAACAAAAGAACTTACAAAAACAAATCCTCGACATAGTGACAGTGGCGCAACACTAATTAGGTCAAGCGCGAGCTTCACAAACTGCTCTCTAGGCCGGCTGCGCCCTCTTAATGAACTACTCTAACGAAACAAGTTTTTTTAGCACTATTGTATATTGCCGTCGTAGCTTTCATTAGGTATTAAGTAACTTCATTGCAGTAAAATAGAGGAGTGATAGATTAAATTGGTTATTTCATTGTTCAATACTCAGAATCATGAGAGTAAAAATTTAAAGTTATATATGTAACTAAAAAAAAATCTGAGCGAGCTTAGCGTTGCACAGAATTTCTTTAGTAGGTCCTTGTATTGGACTCGTCTTAAAAAAATCGGCCATAAGTGCATGTTGTACCCCGCACAATGAAGGGTTCCGTAGTTAGAAAGAATATTGGGATATATTCTTTGATAAAACAAACTTAACATTGTATTTCAAAAATATTTTCTCTCATACATCGTCACGGTCAATTCTCCAACTACAATACAAGTTAATATAATTATCTCATAAACAAAAATTTTAATATGTGTTAAAACTACAAATGAACGATTTTCGGGCTTTTTCCGTGCTGTGAGACTTTGCTTCATGCCAAATTTCATGATTCTAGGTCAACGGGAAATACCCGGTAACCCAGTACCGGGTTTTAATTTATTTGCGAGTATCAAAATATAATATTTTTTATAACATTGCTTTTTAGAGCTTCATGACTTAATGCCTAATGCAAGCCTTAATACCTAATGCAAGGGTTAATGCAAGCATTAATGTCTACTTGATACCTCCACGCCTTCCTGAGAAAAAGGGTCTTTGACAGACTGACAAACAGATGGACAACGAAATGATCCTATAAGGGTTCCGTTTTTCCTTTTGAGATTCGAAACCGTAAAAATACTACGACTATTCCATTTTTGTCGCTAAGCTGTTTGAGTTTGAAAGGTGTTCATGAAATTCAGCCTCATATCAGAAGGCCAATTCTCGTACTAAATAAATATTCAAATTCGAGTTGCAATCTCATCTCAGCGACAATCAATGTCAAAAACTGCCCAACAGAACAGAATACTACTTGTTATGATGTAAGTATACCATATAAAATATTAATAATTAAGTAATATGAATTAATTAATATTTAATATTAATTAATAATAATAATGAAATAATTAACTCATTAACCAGAGCGCTCATGGGCAAACTAATCTGCTTCAGGGAGGGCAATACTTGCCCTAGAGTGATTCGATTTGTGATATGGGCGTTCTCAGGGATTGATATCAGTCCTGAGGACTATATTTTTCGTGTCACAGAGCGCATCGACTTCCTGAAGCAGAAAGTGTATGTATGGGCAAACTGTATCCGTAGGTATAAGCCGATTCCCGGCCACCGTAGGCGCGGGCTTGCGGGCGGTGAGCAATGGGTAGCTCGCCGTCCGATAAGGACCAGGTCCGGGTCGACGGCGCGTTGTGTTCCACGCGCGCCTCAAAGAGATGTCAGCAGAATTGACGGGGTCCGTTAGGGCCGATGCCTGCCGGGGGTGCGAAGAAAACCGAAAGGGAGATCGTGGCCCCCGGCAACAGGGCAACCGAAGGAACACGGGTGGGTTTTAGTCAGTAAGAGTCTGACACGCCCTCCCGCTCCGCCCAGAGCGGGAGAAGTTATTTGATGATTTCCCACCCAAAAAAAAAAAAAAAAAAAGGTATAAGCGGCGAGTAGAGCGATACACTCAGAATCGCACCTTCTAGAGTGATAAAAGGTGGGTTTATAAGGCTTGGGAGCGACCGAACCAAGGTGTGGTTGACACGCACATACCGGATGATGATGCCATGGATTCTTTCTGGCGGAGTATCTGGTCGGTGCCTGTCAGTCACACCGAAGGTGATTGGACTCGAGAAGTCGAGCCAGCCTACGATCCAATACCAGAAATGGAGGCTATTACCATCTGTTGCCAAGATGAAGCACGTGCAGTTTGTCCGTTACGTAACTGGAAGTCTTCAGGGCCGGACGGGCTGCACAACTTCTGAATCAAATGCTTTGTGAGATCGCACGCTCGCTTGGCGGCTCAGTACCAGACTGCTTTGGAGTCTGGGTCGCTACCCCAGTTCCTAACAATAGGAGTTACCCACCTGCTCCATAAATCTGGCAGTACCGCGAAACCCAAAAACTATAGGCCGATCACGTGTTTACCGACGGGTCTATAAAATTCTTACATCCATTTTGAGAGCTAAAATTAACAAACATATAGACACCAACTCCATCATGTCTGCTCTCAAAATGGATGTAGGAAGGGGTCCCGCGATACTAAGGAGCTACTCTTCATTGATATGGCCATTAGCCAACAGGTTCGCCGTTCCCAACATGCTGGATAGATTATAAGAAGGTCTATGACTCCGTGCCACATACATGGCTCATGAAGGTGCTGGAGTTGTATAAAGTAGATACAACTCTGCGCACCTTTCTGATGTGTATGGGGCAATGGAAGATGGTCCTTCACTATCCAGGATGTCGAAATATCCAGAGGAATAGCGAGCCGAAAACGATCGACCGAGGCATATTTCAGGGCGACAGTTTGAGTCCGCTCTGGTTCTGCTTAATCTTGAATGGAGTTGTATAATGTAGATACAACTCTGCGCACCTTCCTGATGTCATGTATGGGGTAATAGAGGACGGTCCTTCGCTATCCAGGATGTCGAAATATCTAGAGGAATAGCGAGCCGATAAGCATCGAGTGAGACATATTTAAGGGCGACAGTTTAAGTCCGCTCTGGTTTTGCTTAGCCCTGAATCCTTTAAGCACACTGCTTGAGGATTCAGGTCTTGGCTATCGGTTGAGGAGAGGTGGTCAGGTTATATCTCACCTGCTCTACATGGATGACCTAAATCCTGACCTCTATGACCCTCTTTGCCCCCAACAATTTGCAACTGATGGAGCAACTGAAAGTAACTGAAACTTTAAGTAGCGCCATCAAGATGGAATTTGATGTGGAGAAATGTGCGGTCATGCATGTAAAGCGAGGGAAGATTGTGGAATCCGTGGGAACCCAACTCTCTGATTCCATAAACCTTAGAGCCCTCTCCGCATCCGAAACCTATAAGTATTTGGGTATGTCGGAAGCGTTGGGCATTAATAATAATTTTTAATAATAATAATTTTATTTCAAATTCAAAATAGTACACCATAAATAAAGACATATCTTAAAGGTTCTTATATTAACATAAATTAATAATAATAATAACCGCCTGAAGACAGTATTTAATAGTCTTCTATCAGGCGGAAACAGGGTGCGTGCCTTCAACGGTTGGGTCATGCCGGCTTTGATGTACTCTTTCGGCATACTCAAATGTACTCAGACCCAACTCGAGGCTCTGGATAAGAGGGTCCGTACGCTGCTGTCTGCATATCGAATGCATCACCCACAGTCATCGCTAATGAGACGGTATATCTCGCGAAAGTGTGGAGGTCGAGACTTTTTAAACACTAAGACCCTCCACAATCGCGAGATATGCAGTCTCAGGGAATATTTCCTAGCAACCGACGTGGGGATGCATCGACATGTGGTCGCAGTGGACAAGGGCCTTACCCTGCTCTCCTTGGCTAAAGAGAACTGACGCAAGCATGCAGTGCTTGACATTAACGATCGCAAGGAGGTAAGGCAGAGTAAGGAGCTTCACGGACGCCACTTCCGGGCCTTACATGGGCCCGATGTAGATTTACTAGCGCCCGTAGCCTGGCTGCGTTTTGGTGACCTCTTTGGGGAAACCGAAGGTTTTTTCTGTGCAATTATGGACAAAGTTATGATTACGAACAATTACCGGAGACTCTTTGTGAAGGACGGTACGGTTGACATCTATCGGGCATGCCACCGTCCGGGAGAATCAATCCGACATATTATCTCCGGATGTCTCGTCTAGCTAACGAAGAGTACTTGCACAGATACAACCTTGTGGCCAGGATTATCCATCAGCAACTTGCTCTGAAATACAGCCTTGTGGAATCGGTAGTGCCATACTACAAGTATGTGACCGACCCAGTTCTCGAAAATGGAAATATCACATTGTACTGGGATCAATCCATCATCACTAACAGGATTAATTGTTGCCAATAAACCTGATATAGTGGTGATGGATCGAGTAGAGCGGCGCACAATGATTTGAACGATTAACATAACGGTCCCGCATGACGGGAACCTCGTGAAAGCACAGAAAGATAAACAAATCAAATATCTTGACTTGGCTCACGAGGTTGTCGACATGTGGGATGTGGACTCAGCGATCATTGTGCCGATAATTGTGACAGCCAATGGCTTAATCGCTAAGAGCCTCGACCAACACCTAAGGAGGCTCTCGTTGGGCAGCTGAATCAAAGGCTTGATTCAAAAAGCGGTACTCCTGGACACGGCTCGCATTGTCAGGAGGTTCCTCTCTCTGGAGCCCTAACCGCCGGTAGCTTGGACCCTGTTCCCGATAGCGGTGGGCTATTATTTTTTATATTTTTAAATGTTTTTATATTTTATATTTTCTAATATTTAAAAATATAATTTATGAGTATTTAAATGAAATAAAAATAATGAATATTAATTAACACATAAAATAACATCACGCCTGTAATCCCCGAAGGGATAGGCAAAGGTGGTACCCACAGTATACCCACATTTCGCCAGTTATGTTTAAGTCCAATGTAATAGGGGGCGAGCCAATTGCCATCAACCGGGCACAAATCCAGACTCCGAGCTGCTACTGAGAAATAATTAAATATTAATTAATTAAATTAATAATAGTAGGATTGGTAGGATTTCTAAGATTCGCAAACACCTTATTAGTTATTTTTATAGTCAGTCAATTAGTTATCGTATACTCACTTTTAAAAATTACAATACTTCCTAACTCCATACTTACTTCTAAAGCAAATTGCACTCTATGTTTTTCTTATTTCCCCAATAACGGGAACCACCCGGAACTTAACGTAAGCAGCTTAATATATCGGCCAGGGCGTGCTTATGTTACCCTATAGTTAGGTACTATAAACTTTGAAGCTTAACATGTATGCAAGACTTATGAACCACTCAATTTCTTAATTTTAGATCTAACTAGTAAAATGCAGTTTGCTAACTAAAAGTACTGAAGAAAATGGTTATCATTCTATCAATATTTAACAACTTTAATAAACTTTAAAGTTGTTAAATATTGATAAAACGATAGCCCCCAAAAATAGCTGTCACAAAAAAATCAAGGAATAAAACCACTCTCATTACGGTTATTTGTTTGTTACCAGCTAAAACAAGTCACTGTAATGGTTCTTTGTCTTGTTTAGCAGAAGTAAAACAAAAAGATGGAAGGCAAAATTACTATCTTTGATATTAAAATTCTACTTTCAGAGCATGTCTATTTCCTTTCATTCTTACTTTTGCAGTGATAATGAATATCGTAGATAAACAGACTCTACGTTAGTGACAATCTAATTAGTTCCACGAACTAAATGGAGCCGGATGGTCTTTCACCGTCCGCAGTACTTAATGTAGTCCACGTTAAATGACGCTCGCCTTAACCCCCAAGGACCTGCAATGTACATAGTAAACAAGTGTGGATACATACAAGCACATTTTACTCGGTGTAATTCGGTTAGAATCTTTACTCTGAGGGCCTAACTCCACAAAATTATATTAATGTTTACTCCAAAATAAATTGGTCTAATGTTTGCCTAGAATGTTACCCTGAAAATTTTGTACATGGATATTAGCGACGCCAGCAAAAAGTGGTTTGTTCTGACCCTTTGGACGTGTTACCCTAAAAACTTTATGGTCCACAAATTACTTACTCCTATTTAAAGAACTTGTAGGTACCTTGTGTCTAACCTAAATCAGGACACATGATTAATTTAAGTGTGTTTTACATTGAACAACAATTTCATCTTCAAGTTGAAGCGTTATTCCCTTCGTCCACCCACTTCATCCAGATCCCGGACAGATCCGAACAACTTTTCCATTAGTACTTTGGTCACAACTTTCCGCTTAAAATTCTATCTTAATCGCGAACAAAATATTCTACTCCTTGGATCCAGTTCTACCGTGCATTATTTTAATATGCGGAAATTATTAACTTCCATCAAAATCATCGCTTTGTTATTTTCTTTTCGTTTTTCATTTGTAGCTAAATGGATTTGAGGTATTATTATCATGAAAAACGTTGCAGACACCAGAAAAACAACTTTACATAAATATTTTCCGCACTTTTTCAAGAAACCTCTACTTTGTTTTCACGCTTAAAGGATGTTCCAACTTTCACGTGTTTTTATAAAGCTATTTTAATATTTAAGTAACTCCAAGCTGAACAATTTTCATTTTGAATTTTGGTCTTTACGTCTGCAACCTGGGAAGCTGTTCGCCGTAATATTTTATACAACAAAATGGTCAGAGTTACGTGAAAGTTTTGATTGCTGCAGAATCTATAATAAGTTTTTTTTTGTTTAAATGTTGATAAATTAAATAGCGATGTAACATAAACGACCCACCCGCTTCGGGCTAAAATAACAACCCTTAACTATAGACAATTGTGTACGCACCGATTGTAAATTTATTAACGAATCTTAGTTCTTTTTATCTGCTGGCCAGTAACTCGTGACCCGGCGTAGGGTGCCAAGGGTGCCGCCACAGACTGCCATATATCAAGCGGTCCGCTTTTAATCTCGCAAGCCCTATTTATTCACATTTATTCCAAAGATATTTTCCCACCGGAATTTCCCCCTTGGAATTGGTAACATTTCCCGCGTTTAGCTGATTTGTACCGTTCCTGTTATTGTGGTTTATTTTACAGGAACAAAAGGGACTGAAATATTTAGAGTTTGTCAAAAGATGGTTATGATAAATTATGGCGACCCGCTATCACAGCCGGGCGTATCTTAAATAATACGCTTTTTGTTTCCTTGAATATTCAAATTGTAATTTTGTTTATTTTTTGTCGTAGACGCATTATTATACAAGAATACCTACACACTCAAGTTAGTAATTCATTTGCAAATGTGATAAAGAGACTACGTAAAACAGCCTTTAAATTATTTCTATCTATTGCACATATAAATAAGAAAGATATTTAATAAAAACACGCAAAATCTATTTCATGTTCCTCGTACTTTTATTGTAGCAGACAGTCCTCGTTTGCAATCTAGTCGCTTTTAGAATTCGCTAAATTCTTCTTCGGAATTCCACTTTGTATGTATTGTTCCAAAATTTCGTAGTTCTGTTAACGTTTTTTCGGTAAATATAATCAATATTTACCGAAAAAACGTTGTCGTAACGTAATAAAAGACGTTGTCCGAAGAAAAATTTATATTAAATTTATCCATTGAATAGCAAGCTTCGGATGTTTATAACAAAGAAAAATATATCGCAGTAATATGTCCCTTGAAATAAATCTAGGGTCGTTTTTATTGTAATTTATTTCCTCAAATCGAACACAATTCATCTACAGAGGCTAACAATAGTAAAAGCGGTGCCAATTTTCCAACACGAACCTGAACAAAAGAGTACCCCAACGAGAGATTTATCACAAGCAAAGCAACAACGGGAAAGTTTCCTGCAAACGACGACAACAACTGTTACTGCGCCTGTTACGGTTTTGACACGGCCACTTTGATCGAGAATGCATAAAATCTTTTATACGCAGTGCATTTCCGTGTGGGGTCAGCTTTGTGCGAGTAACTTTGCAAGCTATGCGTTGTAACTAAACATAGCACTAAGCTGCACTTACCTCGTCTCCCATCTGTGTCAAGTGCGCCACACAGTCGGAGCTGCGTTCACAGCGCCACATCGATGCTAGCTGCAGCTCGGCTACAAAGAGACAGTAAAACGTGTAATTTCAGCCGGATAAGAACTTCTCTCACAAATGTATGTAGAATTCTGAAGTTACTTTACTTATATTGAACACGGCGAGTGTTCTCAAAGCTCTCTCTCTGGTTTTATAAGGATTTTGTGAATGAAATTCTAAGGCTTTTACACTTGAATGTTCACTTATAATTAAAAAAAATAAAACGAAATTCAGGTGAATTCAGATGTGTTAAATGAATTGTTTACAAACATTGCGCTTAAATTAACTAAAATTGCATAGCTTAAATACCCGTACGTTGCTAACTGTAAATATAATGAGTTGGTAATTAAAACAAACAAAGTAACGGTTATACTCATGACACATATAAAACATATTTGTAACATTTTAAATATTTAGAAACGTATTTACAGAATTCACTATTTAATCAGAGTTATAAATTGGCTTTTATCGCCTAATAAAACCAATGGTTGGTATTGTTTATTTGTGAAATAAAGCGCTACGCTGGTTCAGTGCATCGTAAACTTGAATTGGATAACTTTTTCGCACCCAACAATGTTTGCGAGAGGTTTCAACGGCTTTTACTTAAAATTTCAGCTGTTTACACACGAAAAACATTGAAGGGTTATTGTTAATAGGAAAAATAAAGTTTTGGATATTGTTATACTGAAAACCCAATATATTTTTTACTTCGCATCGTCTACATAAAGGACTAATATGACTTCTGCAGATGACTTGTCTGTAATAAAAAAAAAATGTAATATTTAGTATTTTTGTAATACTGTTGTGATTGTCTGCCATTTGCTCCTATTTAATAACAAAATATTATATTTATTTTAAAATCGGCACATGGTTCGGGCTTCTCAGAAACACATTAAATCTATATTTTATGGTCTGACAGTTTGACACGTTACCCAAATTAATAACAAAATATCCTTTTACTTTAAAATTGAAAAAGATATTGAACCTCTTAGAAACCTATTCATTTATACTTTATGGGTAACAACCCTGCTAATTCTAAGAACTGAGACCAAGGCAGAGATAAACAACACGCGGTTCTCAAAGTGCGAGCAAGCGTAGTCTTGCATGAATATAATAAAAAGTAAGGAATGGAAATCAACTAACAAATAGAAATCTAGAGTCATACTTGATATTTAAAACAACAACTTATGAGCCAAATTCAAACAAACTTTCAAAAGGCATAATAAATTGATAAGCCATTAATGCTACTATTTAATATCCGATAACTGTAGTTATATTATTAGATTAATTATTTTATTATTCTAGCGGCTAGCTAGAATCATAGCTACTCTAATCGATTTTGTGCTAAGACATAATCGAATGTTTTATAATAAAATAAATATAAATTGTAACTCTTGGCTATACCGTCTCAAAGGTTGGCAATCCTTGGATTCGAAGCAACGGACATTATTGCAGCCACATCTGCTAATTATAAGTGTCCTTGAGACCCAATCTATGCAGGCCATTAAGGAACAAAGCAAGCAAAAAGCGTCTTAAGTCTTTGTGAGAAACACTCAGAAAAGGGGCTGAGATAAACGTGGTGATTTTAGGAATTTTGAAGGATTGGTGAATACGAAGGGCAATCGGGTTTCAACCACGATAGGGTGCGGACCTCCGAATCTAGGCTAGTTAAATTAGTAGACTTGGTGAATACCAAGAGGCCATGTCCGAGTGGGCTGTCGCGAGATAACGAGTATTAGTTATTAAGTTACATATAGTTGGGTTAAGGCCCAGATTAGACTAATTTAGTAATTAATGTAATATGTGTGTGTGTGTGTGTATGTTGGTGCGACTGGGTGAGTCTTTCATTATAATAATTATCCAAGGCTGGTAATATATTTGAAGTTCTTGTAACTAAACAGACAGAGACGTGTTGCTGGGGAGTTTGTTGCGCCACTTCTGCTCCCCAGCTCAAACACTAGGAAGTGGTGAAGGGAGGGCGCTTTGGGAACTGTCTATAGATGTTCAGGAGAGTTGATCCACAACTCTATTAATTAATGATTCTTGAATTATGATTCTCTACTCTATTATCTAGTACCTAAATCTTGGATTATGTATCCATTGCCTCTGACCAATTAAAAGGGCTTTAATAGAGATTATCCAAAACTCTATTAAATAAATAATGATTCTTGAGTTTCGATTCTCAACTCTATTAGGTAGTAATTCTTGAATGTTGTATTCCATATCTCAGACCAATAATTCGGTCAGACTGACATGAACGCGTGCCTTGCAGATGTGCTTGTTGTGCAAAGGGCGACCTTCCAGGGGATTGGGTGAACACATCTATCTTATATTCAGTCCAAGGACTGATAGGGACCATGTCTCCTTAAGAGCATGATGCCGACGCATGCCGCTGGAACTAGCCGCCCGTTGTAGACAAGGACGGTCACACGTTGCCGCAGGGAAAGCCGCTGCGTCACGTTTATCAGTTCGAAAGAACTGCTAGGGACCATGTCTCCAAAAGAGCATGATGCCGACGCAATGCGTCACTAATGGAAGTGTTGCTCTGAGCATTCCGAGTGCAGATGTGAGGTATCGTGTGAGTAATGACTGACCAAATACCTGTTACGCTAACGTAAAGGTTACTCACAAGTTTATATTATTATAACGACATACTTTGCATCCCTCTATTATTTTTAAATAGCTTTCTAAAATCACATCCAATGTATTTTCATAACTATGAATTCCTGTCTTATTTACAATCTCCTTCAATCCTTTCCTTGCCTTATTAATGGGACAAGGTATCGGAGTTCTTCTTATTTAGGAATTCATTTCATATATCGGTGGGAGAGTGACCAGTCTGGAGACGAGCTCTACAGGGCCGTACGGGGTGGAGTGCGGCCCTTCCCCTAAGGGGGGAACCGACCTAACCACTAATATTGGCATAATTAGGAAAAACGAAAATTTTATCAGCCTAGGGTAATTCAGGTACAGTCACACTGTCAATCAATCTTCCTAGCCTTTTCCCAACCATGTTGGTGTCAGTTTCCAGTCTAATCGGATGCAGCTGAATACCAGTATTTTACATGGAGCGACTGCTATCTAACCTATTTTTATTACACGACTGCCCAAAAAGGAGTGTAATGTTTTCAAGGTTCGTGTATGTATGTGAGTTTCTTTGTGGCACCATAACTTTTAAATGCCTGGACAGATTTGGATGTATGGGGTATCGTTAGAATCCTTACATCATCTCGAGTGACACAGGTCATATTAAAAAAAAAAACACACAACTGCCCTGCCAAAAAACGAACTAAAAAGTAATATACAAGTTGTATTAGTTAATCTGTATATACAAAGCGAAATGTCACTCATTTACTCGCTAACTAAACAGACAAATAAAATTTTCCTTGCCGTCGGGTGACTGTTGTGTCGTTGTGTGGAACACTTTTTAATCTAAGAGGTCCCCCGACTGCAAGGACAATTTTATTTATCTGTTTAGTTAGCGAGTAAATGAGTGACATTTCGCTTTGTATATACAGATTAACTAATACAACTTGTTTATTACTTTTTAGTTCGTTTTTTGACAGGGCAGTTGTGTTTTTTAATTTTTTAATTATTGTAATACTGTAATTACACAAATTCACTGTCCGATCGTGATTCCTTTTTTATAATAACGTTTACTTTGCCTAAGAATCAATCGTAATAAATCATAGAACGGTGTTTACTAAAATAGTAATAATATCCATACCCCATGACTACGTAGTAAAGTTTCGGGAGCGTTGCCGGAGGTTATTTTAAAGCAAACGAGGAGTATTGCTTAGACGATGGTTTTTTGAAGACAAAAGTTTAAAATACAATTATTCTTAATCCTAATAGTGCACTTATCGCTATGGTGAAATTTGGCTTATAAGCCTACATTATCTGTATACTCAACAAACTTAATAATATAAATTAATGTCAAATCAAATTACTTATTATTTATCGCTGTGGCGGCAGTAACACTTGAATACGAGAGCGACCCTCCGCAGCGCACCTGATATAAACTAAAATCTAAGTACCTAATACCAAATAAATATAATAACCCACGAATTCGAAAACCACTTAATATCTTCCAAATACAAGGTCAAATTAAATTAATTTCGATATCTAAACATAATGTTTTGATATTGATACGGGTCACGTCTGACAAGAATCTCTAACTAATTCAAAAACAAAATAAAAACATCAAATAAATAAAATATTTCGCTAAATATATATTTTTTTTTCTGTTGGGCATCTCGTAGCTGACCTCTGAGGTCATGACTACTTAACCGGTCAATCCTTTTTTTTTTTTTTTGGGTGGGAAATCATCAAATAACTTCTCCCGCTCTGGGCGGAGCGGGAGGGCGTGTCAGACTCTTACTGACTAAAACCCACCCGTGTTCCTTCGGTTGCCCTGTTGCCGGGGGCCACGATCTCCCTTTCGGTTTTCTTCGCAACCCCGGCAGGCATCGGCCCTAGCGGACCCCGTCAATTCTGCTGACATCTCTTTGAGGCGCGCGTGGAACACAACGCGCCGTCGACCCGGGCCTGGTCCTTATCGGACGGTGAGCTACCCATTGCTCACAGTCCGCAAGCCCGCGCCTACGGTGGCCGGAAATCGGCTTGCGACTCCCGACGCCCTGGGCGTCTCCTCCTGCGGCGGTTAGGGGCGTGAGGGCGCGAAATTTGCCTCTCCCTCACGCGTTCCGCTTCCTCCTTCGCGAGCATTACCGCTTCGCAGAAGGAGGTGACGGCCTCCCATTTCCTCTCGCTCCGTACCATGGCCTGAACCAGGGCCGGACGCGAGAGATCACCGCCGCCGATCGCCTCCACGAGGACACGGCGATGCTCCGCCCAAGCTGGGCAGACCTCCACCGTATGCTCTACCGTGTCCTCCGGGCGATCCACACAATGATGACACCCGGGCGTTTCCTCCCGCCTTATCCTGTGCAGGAACCTCCCGAAACAGCCGTGTCCGGTGAGGACCTGCGTCAGGCGGAAGGTGAGGACGCCGTAGCGCCTCTCTAGCCACTCCTCAAAGAGGGGTCTTATCGCCGCAATTGTGGCGTGCCCAGCGCTGGGTTGCGACAATCGCACGATTTCTCGCGGCAGCGGAGTTAAGCCCCGGCGTTTCGCTTCCTCGCGCAACTCCCACAGGTGCGCGAGGACCTTTGCCTCCAGATCCCATGGCGGTAATCCGGCAAGGAGGCACGCTGCCTCGCAGGAGACCGTGCGGTATCCTCGGGCCAGCCGGATGGCCATGACCCTCTGGGACGCGTTCAACCGGCGTGCTGGCCGCAGCCTTAGTGAACGCGCCCACACCGGCGCTCCGTAAAGGGCCATGGACCGCACGACCCCCGCGTAAAGCCTCCGGCAGGAGGCGTTTGGCTCCCCTAGATTGGGCAGGAGCCGCTTCAACGCAGCCCCGGCCCGCTCCAGTCTGGGAGCCAAACGTCGGAAGTGTTCGACGAAATTCCACCGGCTGTCGAGGACGAGTCCTAGATACTTCATCGTCGACTCGACGCCGATGTGAACCCCTCCCGCCACCACCTGGGAACCCGACGGTGGCGCATTCCGAGGTCCATGAAAACCCATGGCCTCGGACTTGTGCAAGGCCACCTCGAGTCCCAACTGCCGGATTCTGTCGACGATTGTCGCAACCCCGCGTGTCGCTAAGTCGGCCGCCGCCTGGTATGACCTCCCCTTTTTTTTTTCTGTTGGGCATCTCGTAGCTGACCTCTGAGGTCATGACTACTTAACCGGTCAATCCTGTGGTTGCCTTAAGCTGCTACACTCAAAGCCTCCAGCCAGGGGCATACAAAACTAAGCTAAAAAGCTAGGTGAACGCTCGCTAAGGGCACCCCCTGTGGGGTACGAGCCTCGGCTTAGGGCGTCACCGGAGGGAGGACATCAAAGATGGGACGGGCTGGATCAAGGTTTTGATCATTATTATTAATCGGGGAATTTAAAGCTACGTGCACAGCCGAAACCACTGCTGGCACCTCGTTATCGAGCAAGGGTCGGGGAGGAGTATCATTTACTCGGGGGCGCGGACGCGATCGCAAAGGACCTCGACGGCGAGGTCGGAATGACGGGAGGCGTCTGTATTTGTGTAGAGTACTAGTGGCCCTATTGCTCTCCTGGAGGAGGGTTATGGGGTCATCTGGGTCGGTGAGAATGTGCCTAGGACGGCGGGTACGGCTAATCCTACTTGGGACATAACTGGCGGCCTCGACAACCAGAGGGTTACGATGTTTGACCGCGGAATCGAAGTAACGCTTTGCAAGGCGTTTTAGAAATTGGTGGATCGTGGGAATTCTAAGGTCGAGATGGAGACTCTCGTTCCTAACATACCAGGGGGAGCCTGTGGTGGAATCGGTTTTGGAGCGTTTGCAACCTATGGATATGATGGGGTTTTGCATGAGCAAAGACGGCACCCGCATAAGTCATGATGGGACGAATACACGCTGTGTAGATTCGCAATTTGCACTTAAGTGACATCTTGCTGCGTGCGTTTAGGACGGAATGGAGCCTACCGAGAGCGGAAGCGGCTCGCGAACGAACCTTCTTTATGTGCTCAGCGAAAGTGAGATGGTGGTCGAGGAAAACACCTAGGTATTTGGCTCGCTTCTCCCAAGGGATCTGCTTACCGAACATAGTGAGAGGTCGGGGGAGGGGGTCTCTAAGCCTTGTGCGCGGTTTCGAGAAGAGAACCGCTTGGCTTTTTTCGGGATTGACTTCTATGCGCCACTTTCGAAACCAGGCAGCGAGTCGATTGACTGCGCCTTGGAGAGTGTGGGCGATATTGTCGGGGTATCTAGACCTAAAGTAGATGGTCGCATCGTCTGCGAACAGAGCGAAGTGCGCCCTTCTACCTGGGTTTGGAATATCGCTAGTAAATAGCGTGAACATGAGGGGAGCTAGCACGGAGCCCTGAGGGACTCCTGCACGAATGGGGCGGGGAGAGGAAAGTGCTCCTTCAATGCGATAGCGGAATACGCGGTTCGATAGATAGTCCCGTAAGATGAGTACGAGACGATCCGGCACACCGAGTTGGTACAGGTTGTATAATAAGCCGTTGTGCCAGACTTTATCGAATGCTTTCGCAATGTCGAAGAATACTGCACCCGTCAGAGACCCGCGTTGGAAACCATCGCTTATGAACTCAATGATGCGGTGGGCCTGATGCACGCTAGAGTGAGTTCGAAAGCCGAACTGTTCATTGGGGATGAGGCCCTTGGTCTCGGCGAAGTCTCTGAGACGCTTGTAAATAAGCCTCTCATAGATTTTTCCGAGAACCTTGAGCAAACTGATGGGACGGTAGCTAGAGGGCTCGGTACTGGGTTTACCGGGCTTTCTGATACCTATGACGGTGGCTTCTTTCCACGACTGGGGAAAGAAGTTGTTGCTTAAGGCACAATTGAAGATGGTAGTCAAAAGCATTATCAGGTGGGCAGGGAATAATTGGATCACCCTATTGGTGAGTCCATCTGAACCGGGAGCTTTACGAGCTTTAAGACCTTTGATAATGTCATGCACTTCCTCTGGAGCGACGGGAGGCAGTGGACAATCAAGGTCGTCGACGGGAGGGAGAGCGGCTCTACGTTCGACTTCAGCGTCGACCTTTAGGAGGTGAGCTTGGTCTACTGGCAGGGAGCTGGGTGAGCATTGGGCCTCGAGGGTGTCGGCCAGGCATTCTGCCTTTTCAACGTCCTCGAAGACTATGGTCTTGTCGGGACGGGTCAGGGGGGGCATGGAGGAAGTTTGAGGGGATTTGAGTTTCCTCTGAAGTTCCCAAAATGCCTGATGATTGGGCTCTAGTTCGCCGAGCATCTTGTCCCAGGCCCGCGTCACGCAGCTCCTGTATGCGTGTCTTTACAGATCTCTGTAAATAGCGCATATGGGCTTTGTTTGCGGGGCAGGGGAAGCTGCTGTAGGCACGGACGGCCGCGTTCTTCTCAGTCAGTAATGCACGCACATCGTCCGGCAAGCTCCAGTGACGGTCGTCCGTCGCTGGAACCTCCCTTGAACATTCGTTCAGGACGGTTTGTACGTGATTAGTGAGTGAGTCGATCGCGGACGTCGTGTCTGCGATAGAGTTGAATAGGTCGGGAATAGAGTCTAACTGAGGGGACGTGTTGGATTTCAGCTGGGTGCTTACTTTCTTCCAGTCCGTGATCCTCTTAGTGATAGGGGGAGCGTTGGGGTCGCGGAGACCTATGCGGGGGTCTAATCTCATGACTACCGGACAGTGATCAGAATCGAGCTCATTTACAGTTTCTATTGAGTCTAGTCTTAGGTTGACGTTCTTAAGGAGCGCCACATCTAAAATATCAGGGGCGTGATTTACGTTAACCGGAAAGTGAGTGGGAGTCATCGGAGCGATGACGTCAAAGGTCAGGGAGTGGGAGAGGTCGAACAAGTGTCGGCCTCTTGTGGTGGTTACCGAACTATTCCAGGAGGGATGTTTGGCATTGAAATCGCCCGCTAAAATGAGCGAGTTACTCATAGTGAGTAGAATCGAAAGGTCGTCAGAGAGGAGTTGGAAATTCTCCGAAGTATTAGCGGGGGGGAGATAGACCGACACGAGAGTGATCGGCTCGTGGCCTGACATGCCTAGGCGGCAGGCCGGAACTTCTAATCGTGAAAGGGGAGGAGGGTCAATTGGGATGCAGTGAAGCTGCTTTTTGTAGTAAATCAGGGTACCTCCTCTATGGCATCGTGACCTATCGTTGCGAACTATCCGGTAGTTAGCTATTGATGGGTTACGATTGCAAGGTTTTAGAAAAGTCTCTTGGACTAAGAGAACATCTATTTGATGATCGCGGAGGAACGCCGCTATCTCTTCGCGTTGATTTTTAATGCCGTTTGCATTGAAGTAGCCTATTATTAGGGATCGCGGTTTGAACCTACCTAAGACCGTATTATCCATAATGGGGTTTAGTAGCGAGGGAGGTTAGGGCTTGCGTAATATCGGGATACGCATTGTAGATGGCCTGGATCTGGAGGAGATTACCATGAGCCGCAAGGATTTCGTTGGCCATTGTCTTTGCGCGAGGGGAGACAAAGGCCAAGAAGGTTGACGTGATGACGTTGAACGAGTCAACGGAGGCGTTGGGGCTAACCACAGGAGTGGTTTGAGGGGGGCGCGTAGCTTTAGGAGCGGGCGTGGGTTTAGTGGGGGGCGCGGCGGGCGCCGGGGACGCAGAGGGCGCAGGGGGCGCAGAGGGCGCAGGGGGCGCGGGTGGCGCGGCGGCGCGAATACGGGGATCCATAAGGCGGAGGAGGGGAGCGGGGGGAGGGGGAGGGAAATTAGAAAATTGATAGGGCACCATGGCAGGAAAAGACTGCTGGTGGTGGAGGTAACTCCACGGACTAGGCCTCTGAGGGCTTAGACGTTGGGGCAAATGGGATGAGGGAATCCTATAAGAGGAGGGAGCTTCCCTTTGCTGGCGGGCGTCGAAACGCTTAGCCAGTTTGGGAGAAGAGGCCTTAGGGGCTTTGGGGCAACCGCGGTAGTTGGCCGGGTGGCCTTGTTTGCCGCATAGGACGCAGCTGGGAAGGTCGGTACAAAGGGAACGATCCTTTGGACGGGGGCAATCGGAAGTGCCGTGCTCACCTAGGCACTTGACGCATCTAGGTGTAGCATGGCAGTTCCTCTGCGAGTGACCATATAACTGGCAGCGGTGACATTGGCCGACAATGCCACTCTTGTGGGGTTTTTCAATTTCGAACCCTGTGAGCTTGCAGAGGGATCGAATTTGGAAGATCGGGTGGTGGCCCTCTACGGGCGGGCAGATGACAAGGACCATGTCGTATGACTCTCCGCCTCTAGAGCGGTGCATGCGATGGACCTCATCTACGGGGACTTTCTGTGACTGAAGGTCATCAAGAATATCGGATGCTGGGATTTCGCGTGGGATACGTTTTATTACTACGCGGATCTGCTTTTCCTCTGGGAGTGAGTAGGTGTGGTATGACACACCTCTCATTCTCAGAAGTCGGGTTAGTTCCCTATAGTCGCGCGACGTAGGGACGGAGACTTTGATACCCTGCTGGGTATTTCGGGCGCTAGAAAAATTTATCTTGTGGTCGACACACCATTTCGATATGTCGGTCCACTTCGCCTTGTCCTGAATGAACAAGGGTGGCGGGAGAGGGATCTTTTTGGCGTTAGGCGCGGGGGTACCCTTCGCGGAGGATGACGCAATCGGACGAACGGTGGAGGGGGAAGCTACTGTAGCGCAGCTAGCGGATGACGTAATCGGAAGAGAGGTGGTGGGGGAAGCTACTATAGCGCAAGTCACGGGGGTAGCGGGAGAGATTTTTGTGGACGGTACCAGTGGTGCGGGCGACGAGGGAGCAAAGTCTAAGTCCTCAAGCGCAACGACCTTGCTGGCCTGGGACGAGCTTTGCTTCTTGTTCTTCCTCTTCTTGCCCTTTCCTTGGACGGTTGTGAAACCGTCGTCGGATTGGAAGGAGGATGAGGAAGAAGAAGAAGCGGCGGACTCCGCTTCGTCGTCGTCCGAACCATAGGGGTACGGGGTAGTGGGCCGCTTTGAGGAAGCGGCGCTGATGGGAGCGTCAGTGTCCATAGACTCTGACGGACTAGGGGGTCTAGATGGCTCTGTAGCCGGGGGGGTTTCTAGTGCATCGCTAAAGTTAGCGATGCTATTGTCAGAGGGACAGGACTGAGATTCAGACTCAGCTTGGAGCCTGGCGAACCGAGCTCCATACTTCGTCTTCAGGGCGGGCTCTTCTTCGAGTACACCCTGGAAGAACTTAATAAAGAGCGCTAGGCACTTTACCGGGTCCTTCATATTGACGGGGGAAAAGAGAGACTACGCGTGAATATTTCCTAACTTCCTACAATCCTAACTCCCCGGTGGGTATGCCGGGGATGTGTAATCCCTCCCTGTCGGGTGTAGACAGGGAGGATGTGTGCCTATGGGTGAGCCCTAAGCTTGCTTTGGCCCGTTGCCTATCTTATTGTGCAACGGGGTCCTATCCAGTCTAGTGTGAAGGGTATCGATATACCCGACCACGCTAGGTGAGTCGCTGTGGAGGCAAAACTGTCACCAGTGCCGACTAGGAGACCCCGCAAGGCCGAACACTGGGACCCGGCCAATTGACTGCCTAACCCTGAAGGGGATCGGCGGGTGTGATTGGGTCAACACCCCCTCGGTTTCGTTGGCACCGTAAGGTATCCACCGAGGACCACGAAACTGTGGTTTTGCCCGGAAGGGGCCAAAATTGCCTCGACGAACGTTTTAAACAACAATCTTAAAGAAAGTTGATATTAATTGTGTCTTGAAAAAGACCCCAATTAATAGACGTGATGGTAGTCGGGTGACTACGGAGACGACTCGGGAACCACCAAGGAACGCTTGAGCCGGAATATCGGGAACTCTTGTACACAGCAGCGCAGCGCAACACGACCGTCCGCCACCGGTGCCGGGCGCAGAGTGTTTCGCTAAATAATTATTTTTATATTATATATATTTATTTATCATTATTCACAGTCCATAAAAAAGTTACATAACAAAAAGTAGAAGGCATTAGTAGGGTTGTTAGTAGTACACATAAAAATAAAAAATTGTTAGTAAACAAAACAATTTACATAATAATTAAGTACATATTTATGTCTATTTCCTAATAAATATAAATAAGTACTTAATTATTGTGTAAATTGTACACGTAAATGGAGTGATTTTTTTTCTGTCATATAATTATTTGACCCTGTATATCTGGACTAACAAAACCAGCCAAGTGCGTGTCGGACCACGCACAATGAAGGGTTCCATAGTTGGGATGAATTTATCCCAAGAACAAACTTAATATTGTAGTTGAAAAAAATGTTCTCCAATACATTCCAACTAGTTTTTACGCACAATCTTAAGAGATTTACAGTCCGCAAAAAAGAGATGGCAGTTCGCGAAACGTTTTTAATTTTTTTAATTTGCCTCCGAAAAGTGACCCCCATATTCAAAATTCATTTATTTATGTTACACGTCCGTGTTTGGGTTACAGAAATTCATATGTATACCAAATTTCAACTAAATTGGTGCTGTAGATTCGGAGCAAATATGGCTGTGATAGACGGACAGACAGGCACACGAGTGATCCTATGAGGGTTCCGTTTTTTCCTTTTGAGGTACGGAACCCTAAAAACACTAATAAATATAAATAAATCCATATATCCATTGGAGTAAACAGACACGCTTTTATATGTGACTATAGAATTGAATGATAAGTGTATTCAGCAGTAAGACAGGAGCCGCCATTGTTCCAAGCAATTAATTTTCACGAAGCATTTGATAATACTTATGTGTACAGTTGTATTTATGTTCTGTATTTTCACAGTTACCGTGTTTTTCTTCATATCTTGTCCCACTTTTTCAACAGATTTGGTTATATTGTTATAAGCGAAGATATTGAAAACATGCTATAAATTGTGCGAACACCGCTATACGTTATAGTTGAAAATTGTTGGGTAATATATCTCAGTGTTTCTAGAAGTTTTCCTTTATTTATTACTCATTCTCTGAGTTCTGAAAACATACATAGTAATATTTCGGAAAATATTGTTTGAAGACAACGTGTGTTGATCGTTCGATTTGTTCAGGTTTTTGTCTCGATTTTATTAATGAAATTAAAATATATACGTAGTTAGAAGCTAGTCAAAGTGACTAAGCTCTAGTTTTGCATACAAATTAAGCAAAACTTTTCTAAGGTTTAGATAAATGATAAATTACTGCCTAGGTATACACTAAGCCACCAAATAAACAACCGAACTTAGTGACGTCTGCCTTCACATAACTAGTCGAAAAATATCCAAGACTATAACAAAAGCTAGTTTTCAGCGTAGGCATAATATTTTCTTACTATTTGCTATAATGAAATCTGAAGAATATTATCAAGAAAACGAAAGTCAATTTCTTGATAATATTCTTTAGACTGTTTTTAGTTTTGTGTAATAATAATATTTTTAGTTCTCAGAAAATGCAATCCTTATGAATTCACAACAAACTAAGCCAATTTAAAAAAAAAAACAATATTGACATTATTTAAAACAAACCTATAATATATTGTAATGTTAATCAAAATGACCAATTCCGTTAAATAATTAGATCCACACACTCAACAAGCGTTTATTTTTAATTAAAACATCCATATGAAGTCCGTCGTTAACAAATAAATGAAGATTGGTTTAATATCGCACCCTCTTTGTTTTGTTCAATTTCAAATTCAAGGGTACAAAGAACGGGCTCTCGACTTTTATTGGGCCGTCTATAGAGGAACACGCAAACGGATGTGTGTACCTACCCACGTAGGTACTTCTATAGCTAGCACTACCCTCCCTCTCAACAATTGAACACGTTCTTACGGTAGAGTAGGTACTGTGCTTGCTTGTGGGATGAAAGAATCAATAGCTAACCGTGTTATTGTGAGGATTTATAATGAAAGAGCCACTGGAAATATATTATTGAATAACAGTGTGGGTTACTAAAAGGTACAGGTATCAGACTTAAATTGGATCTGGTTCGTGTTAAGTAACATGTCATAATAGGTGTGATCAGTTTTTTTGAGCTTGACCTTGTATAGTTAATTGATTCAGGCGTGACCTTGCGGAAATCCATTATAAAATGCGATAGATGTGGATATATTTAGTAACCTATTTACACATACGTATTTACATGATTTTTAAAACTAAGACTTAATAATAATAATATGTACAAGTATATAAAAAGGGGGGGGGGGGTAATAATCATAGGGCATCAAAAAATTCGTCCGCATCGCTATCAATAGGAAAAGTGCCCAAAAGGCTGGCAGCATTGCCACGATGTGTGGCAATGCTGATTCTTTGGCCAAAGAATAGGCCAGCCCTCTGGTCACGTGAAGAGTCGACCAGTCGCTTGGCAATGTCTTGAAAAACTAGGTGAGCACTCGGACGCCATGGTCACGTGAAGAGTCGACCAGTCGCTTGGCAATGTCTTGAAAAACTAGGTGAGCACTCGGACGCCATGGCCCTAGTGTTTCAACCCCAAACGGCTCAAACATATAAGTCCCAATAAGATTGGAGTATTTGCGCCGTTTGAGGTTTTCCGCACCTGCAGCAGCAGCCCCAGCACAGCCCGCCGTGCTAGGAAGATGGGATGGCGCAAGGGTGTCGACACACGTTGCATCCCACACCAAAGGCCTACCTACCTTCCAAGGCATCATGGTCATTCCGTCTGGTCTCTTACCATCATCGCGTGCCAAGCCATTGGGCTCTAAAACAGCTGGCACTCCGGCGGTGACAAGAGCACGACGGATGATGTCATTGATGCTGGCGTGCCGTGCTATCCGACCTGCGCTCTTATTGCAGGATAGGCCATGGTGTCCGAGGCAGTCGACACCTTCACCGCATTGGCAGAGATGCGGAGCCACACAAGGAGCGCCCAGACGCAGACAGGTAGCGAGCCGGAAGGTGGTATCACCCAGCATAGTGCCTATGTTGGGTGACGGTAGCGCCTGAAGCCAGAGGCCCGACTCCCACTCACCCACAGCCAGCAGGCGGGCACGCTCAGCAGTATTGGTGGACATATTAATAAGATTGTTCCGTACCAACCTGCAGAGCGGCTCATCCCACTGCCTCTGGGAAGATGGGTTCACTGGCCGATCTGTATTCGGGCAAGTCGCTTTCCAGGCGTTCTCCGCATCGGTCAAGCACGGCACTTCAGAGTTAACCAGGCAGGGGGCTAAAATTTTCCCGGTCAACTTTTTAGTGCTGTGGACAGAGGATAGGAACGCGGGTAAGCTAATACTGGTAATTTTGCGGACACCGAGGCCACCAAAACGGATGGGTAAAGTGGCTTGCAGCCACGCTCGGTCATCCAGGGCCACATTCAAAATGGATGATAATGTGCTGCGAATGATTTGGTCAATTTTGTCCAAGAGGTGTGACTGCTTCCATAAGGGGGAAGAGAAGCGTAGAAAATATATAAAATTTGGACCAAAACAACAGTATCTAATCAGGGTCAATGCCGAATGTAAATTAATTTTGGAGTCTGTCCGAAACATCATTGAAGTTTTTGATTTTTTCGTTGATGAAAGGAGAAAAACTGTCTTCTAAAATTGGGGAACCTAGGAGCTGAAGTGAACTTTTTTCGAAAATTTTGATTTGTGGGGCTATTGCATTAAATTTTTCAAGGGTCAATTGTCTGTCAGTAATGTCAGAAAAGAAAATTTCACATTTTGATTTAGTAACCTGTTCGACTTAGCTATTTCTAAAGAGTCTTAAAAAGACCCTGAAAGACCCTGAAAGACATACGGCGTGTTCGAGTTCTCGACAAGTCAATCGTCATCCTGAGGATGCCTCGTTGAGAGGTGAAATACGTGTCGATTTCTTGTATGATTACACCTTGATACCTTGTATGATTAAAAGTCGAGAACAAAGTTAGGGTATTAAAGGATAATAGTAAGTACCTTTATATCCAAGTTCTACAGTACTATTTCATATATCCAACTACTAAACATGTTCATTATCTTTTGTTAAATAAATTGTCAAGATAACAATATTCCTATTCTCAGAAACTGAATACCAGCAGACCATGTAGAACTGAAAATATTTCCACAGATACTAGGAAATAACATAATTTTCATGATAGCAAAGCTACTACACAGGAGTATATAAGCAGTATTATAATACTACTACACAAAAGCAAATATGAAGGAAGGCTACATATAAATGTTCCAGAGAGAACGCATTCGTCGGTTCCCTGTATCCGGTCTTCGGAAATAGCTCCCAAGCGTGCGTTTCATTATTTCCTTTTTATATTTATCTTCGGGTATAACCGTAGACATGTTGTGTGTATATAAACTTTGGTAAGTTTAAATCATCTTAAGAGGCGCGAAATTTTTCCTTATTTTCCTGGTAAAAGTTTAGACAATTTTGCAGATTAATAATCAGCAGTTTTATATGCATTGTACTCAGGTACATATCAGTAGGTCAGTCACAACATTATAAATGTGTCTTCGTCCTCCAGTCTGTCATCATAATAATTAAACTGCATGAGTATCGCAATACCAGTTATAATCATTTATTACCTTTATCAAAACACATCTCTATTTGTTTTGTTATAAAGATAACCCAACTGAATTATCCTATTGAAGTAACAACTATCTAGTACTCTTGACCAATTAGTACCAGATAAGTAGACATAGTACACACAGCGTCAGTATGTGCTAGCCCCTCAAGTTTTAAAATGTTACACTGCTACAACATTGAATTCATTAAGCATAATCTAAGGAATATTTCCAAAAGAGTTCATTGTTTCGACTTGGATTCGAACCATCGCATTACCGAACGTCGTCATACTCATATCTACTATCGTCCGAGTCACTTTATCCTTAGGTCTCTGTCTAATCGGTAGATATTGTAATTTGAGGGTATCCATTAACGTTTTCTTTATAAAATTAATCCATACCCTCAAGTTATAACTACAACGTTTGATGTATACGTTCACTTAAAACTATTGTTTATTTCTAACGTTTCCTATTTTATCATTTGCGTTAATAGAATGTCACTTGTCTAGGGACTCGTTTGTGTCAGTTGGCAAAATATGTATATTATGATAACTGTAAATTAACAAATCAAATTGTAAAATATAAATTTTTGTAGTAAAATAAGATCAATAATAAATATTATTAATAATAAATAGTTTTTTTAAAACTGTAAAGTTATATTATTAAATGAAACATTATTAAATGATTATTAAAATATTATTTTTTTCTAGATTTTTAAATTATTTATAAATATTACTAAAACAAAATAGAAAAATTCTATTATAAAAAATATAATGAATGACAAAAAGCACATTTCGTGCCCAGGATTTGAACCTCCTATCTTATGCACGGCAAGCTGTCTTGAAACCTACGGTTTTTAGACGTTAAATAACTGTTGTAAATGTTAACCCTGTTCATTAAAACAATACACTAATTTGAATTAAATGTTTTTGCAAAATACTAAAACCAACTTGGGCCTATCATGGATTTGAACGCACATCTTTTGGGGGGGTAACTACTTAATGGAGCTGTGTGTACTAGCCTATCAACAATTCACCACTGGTTCGTGAGTCTGTTAAATTTTGTTCCGTCCAATCTCAAGTAAAGTTTTTGATAGGATAGTGTTAATTCGCTCAATCAATCGCAATGCGAACCAGAAACTTGTCAGCTGATTTACCTACTTGTCAGAAACTTGATCAGGTTTAATCGACTCAGCTCCATTGCGAGGCTAATAAAACCCAGTAAATATGACCTAATGTTTATCCATCTTGAAGTCAATTAACGCAAAGAGTTCTAACTGTATAACTTACCTGTCGTAAACGGTACGCATAGCTTCAAACTTCTTCGACTGTGTATTTACGACTATTCCTCATCAAAAGCAACTTAGTAATTGTACGTTATTATTAATTATTTTGAATAAAGTGCAGTTGAATAAAATTAAGTTTTAGGGCACAGTTTGTTTGATTGTTATTTAATTATGAACATTTTTTTATAGCTTCTACTTATGCGGTAAGCTGCCTTCAAGGTATTTTTGAGTTGTAACATATTTCCGATCGAATTCCTACAATTTAAATCAAAATGTAAATTTAAAAAATCTTAATAATTAAATATGTGGAAGTGATTTAGTGAAAAGGGACGGAAGTGTAACAGGAAGCCGCGGAAGCGCGCGCTGTTTGATTTGAGCAATGAGCGCGCGTGGTGCTAGAGTTGGTCAGAAATGACCTTGATCAAGCCCCGCCCCTTTAATGTTGCTTATTACCAAGGTGAGATGTCAGATGTTACACATCATATGCGAGTACAGTAAGGCTCCCTCGTCTTTTTTTTTTTTTTTTTTTTTTCATTAAATTTAATTGCTTCAAACACGGTACAGTCATATTATTTCATCATCAACCTGAAAAATCTTGACTGGTTGCTGAAAACGAAGAGTAGACATTCAGCCTAAAAAGTGCCATCCGAATCGCAAATACATTTCGAATAAATTGTAAAAAGAAGGCAAATATACAAAAGTTCTAAAATGCTTGTTAGAAAACTATGTAACTTACGAATATGTCGATAGCTTCGTTGGAAAGCAAGCGTGTCATTTAAAATAAGTTACAAATGCCCTTGTTATCCTCAGAACTAAAGTTAGCTCCACAGACTTTGAACAAGACGTCTGATACCAAGCCGTAAATTAAATAGTGAACTATCGTATCTAATTTATACAAATTTTAAACTAAAAGCGGTTGTTTCGACTTGCCAGACAAAATAATTCCGTTTAAAATATTTACGAGACAAGCTCCATTTTGCACTAAGTTTGCTTTTCAGACTTCTGGAAATCCCTTTGTGTGCCATCTTCACTTTCAGTAAGTTTTTGAATTTATCTTCCAAGAAGTTATTAATTATGTATTTAGTAGTAAATAAAAATACGCAGAATAACAATCCAACTAAACTTGGTTATAATTTTTATGCTACTGAAATTACAAACAGTGCGTAACTTATCGTTTCCTAAAACCTAAATGTGAAGAGCAACGAGTACTCACTTCTACCGAAAACATACGTAGATATATCATCGAACCCTTACAATTCCATTGCAACCCGTTTCATTCTATCCTAAGGGAACGGAGTTTTTCATCTCCTAAAAGGGCGCTAATTTTCCGACAGGACGGCTCGCCGTAGTGCTCACTGGCTTTGCTAACGCTCACAATGGGGAAATACTATACCTAACTACCGAGAAAAACTTTATGACTTCATTAATTTTATTCGCATCGATCTCAATTTTTGCTTAGAAATATAGCGCAGTTAAAGTAAAACTCCCACTTTAGTAACGCGGAAAGAGGAAGTATGAAAAAAACAGTGGTACTCCGCGAGTGTCGACAGAAGTGAAAACTTAAAAAAAAATCTGCACCGCGGTAATCAACGCGTTGATGTCTTTTTAATGGTCAAAAGCTGGTGTCATCACGGTGTCGCGAAATCAATGGTTCAGTCCCATCTCAAAAATGCACAACGCACCTAAAAGAAGTTTTCACTTCAATAATAACATAAAATACGTGTAATCAAGGTTTAAAATATTAAAACGAACGTTTAGCATTATTCGCAGGTGAGCGGCAGCCCCAGCGCCCTCCTGGCCGCATGCGCCGGCAGATGGGATTCGGTACTGATGGTGCACTAGATAAGCCTTCACGCGAGGGCAAGCGCCTGACCACTAAACTGGTACTTTTAATAACACTAGGTTAAGGGCATTGTTACCAACAAATTTATGGACAAAGTCTGAAATAAATTATTATTATTATTATTTACGTCTTTGACATTTCTCGGGCATTCTAGGGTCCCGGACCTTTCGAAGGCATATAAGGGGCCGAAGCCAACTCGCAGAGGCCCCTTAGACGTTTTTAATGAAATGAGGTACCAACCGACGATTATCCCTTTTTGCACTATGCAAGTGCAGCCAAGGACAACCCACTGTTGGTGATAGATATTGGATGCTGGGTTTGGGTGGCTTAAGTGGACTGGTTACCTGGAACTATGGAAGGACTAAGGCCCCTGCCTGATCAATATTTTATATGTACACGGATAAAATGGCCAGGGGGCGACTTGCTCACTCAATTAGGGGGCAACATGTCCTGAGCTGCTTGAGGGGTGGAGAGGTATTCCACAGCTTTAAAAACAATACCAGAGCCCGGAAGATGGTCAACATCCCTACGAGCACTTACTGGAATATTTCCTTCCTCGGAGCACGTTTGCTCTTGCGAATCTCCACTCAAGCCGGCCAATTAAGGCAAGAATGCGGTGGGAGCTTCGTTCCTCGTCAGTGTTCACTCCAGCTGGCCAATAAAGGCAAAAGAGTGAGTGGCCAGAGGTGAGGAACAAGACTTGTTCCGTGAGATAGGGTCCGTGGGGTCGCTACTGCCCAACAGCTCGCCACATGCTGCCTTGCGGGTTTTTGTATCTGTATATTGTATCTTGGTCTGGCTTCTCATCTCAGACCCGTTCGAGCAAAGTAAACTCTTTCAGCACAGATCTAGAGTTCGGAGTGCGCAAGCCCCACCACGACGTCAACGTAGAGATACGGCGGTGGGGACGTAGAGATATATTATTATTATTATTTAATGTAAGAATTTGCAAAAATAATGAAATACAACACTGCATCTGTATAAAAACGGTGGAACCGTATTAATTGGGAAAAATATTCGAAAACATTTTCGGAATAACATCGCAAATTCGCTGATCCATTAATTGGATCGAAAGAAAAGTAAAATTCCGCTTTCGTTGGCACGCAAGTCGTAGCTTCACAGGCGGACTAGTAGTGAAGTGCGGTAAGAGCGGGCCTTCATCAATCTTCTGTAATTAGCTAGTGACGTTCTCGCCTAACACTAATGACGAGAAGGGCGTTTACTCGCGACCGCCACGCCTCGCCACATAAATTACTACATCCACCGTCAAGAGCTCACTCAAAACACCTCAAGTGTTTAGTGAAATATGCTGTTAGTGAATAATGACGTGGAAGCGGTTTTTAAACGGCGTGTGAGTGGCTTTATCGTCATTAAGATAGGGGGAAGTACATTTTATACTACCAATTATAAGGGTAGTAAGTAGTTGAATGATATCAGCAATCCACTTACTCAGCATTGTGATGAATCATCCTCTGTTTTGGCACTGTTTGATGGATGTATATTCTTACTTGTTAAAAAAAAACTACTGTACCTTTTGGATATTTTTCCAGTTTTAGTAATTCACTCTAACAGTCTTCCTTACTCACATAATTAGGAGAACCTCACAAGAACCTCACTGATTATATTTTATAGTTTATTTTAAAGAACTTTACAAAACCTCTCACCATCCCGAACGTAACTAAAACCTAGCCTCTTTGTGCTGACTACACAATAAGATAGAACTTCTTATACGGCGAATAATTTATCAAGAAAGCTATTGCAACAGCTCTACTGAAATTCCGAATTCTCTTAAACCCCGTATGCAACATTATTATACCTGCAATACGTTTAATGATCGTAAATTTCCTTAATGAACAAGTCGTGCAATTAATAATTCAGTACCCTTCAGAACTAAAATACATGATTAACCTAATTTGCAGCAGTATACCGAAATTCTAACGCCCCTAATGAGAACGTTGCTAAGTAGGTTTCATTTAGTTTTGAGGATGGAATACCGTATGTTATGATGACGTAATTATGTAGGTACCAAACAATTTCCAAGAAGACGAGTATTTTTTGTTAAATAACTTGAATGTTTTTCAAATGTTTTTACGTAGAAATTAAGAATGTGCCTTGAAATTGGAAGAGCTCACTGATCTTTGGCCTTGTATCTGTTTAATTGCCCGTTATTTGTATCTTCTATTGAAGATTCAAATACACAAAAAAAGCTTATAAAAAAGCGGGCATTTTCAGGCTTTACTCTTTACTTGGAAAAGTCTAGATTTTTTCTGCGTACAAAAGCAAATAAATTTGAATTAAGTTCAGTTAGCTGCAAAAGATTAAGTACTTCACTATATTTTAATGTTAGAAACTGAAGATTGACTGTCTTTGTTTTAACTAATATTTTTAACAGCTAAGGTTATTTTTAGGGTTCCATACCCGTACGATGCCAGCCGGAATCCGATTTACTAAGCCTTGGCTATCCGTCCGTCCGTCAGTCTGTCTGTCAGCGGATTGTATCTCATGAACCGTAATGGGTAGACAGTTGAAATTTTCACCGATTGTGTATTTCTATTGCCGCTATAACAACAAATAATAAAAATAAAATAAAGTAAAAAAAATTAAGGGACCTCATCATACAAGAAACGTGTTTTTTTCAGCGTTTTTACTAAATATTGTACGGTGGTACGGAACCCTTCGTGTGCGAGTCCCACTCGCAATTGCCGGTTTTTTAAATTACAATCCTTTTCACCTTTCATCGTTTAATAATTTGACAGTTCTGACAAGGCTGACATTCTTAAAGAATTACTTTTACTTAAAATGATTAAACTCTTAAAATATCTTATTAATAAAATATTTAAATGACTCACTTTATTATTTAAACTAGCTTTTGCCCGCGGTTTCGCCTGTGTGAAAATATCCCACGGGAGGAAACTACCGGGATTAAAAGTACTCAATGAGTTAATCTAGGTTATACCATAACTATCTGTGTGCCTAATTTCATCCAAATCCGTACAGCCGTTATTGTGCCTGTCTGGAATACATCCAGACAAACACACAAACATATAAATTCTAAAAATTATATTCTCGACATCAGACTCGTTCCCACACTTAGTTATTACTTTTTTTTTCAAAAATATTCTATGTACAGTTTTGACTTCAGCATTATCAGCAAATAATAATCCCACTGCTGGGACACGGGCCTCCCATCTGTGAGAGGGAGTGGGCCGTAATCCACCACGCGGGCCCAGTGCGGGTTAGTAGATGTCATGTCATCGAATTTATGGTTCTAGGACATGCCGGTTTCTTTACGATGTTTTCCTACACCGTTTTGAGAGTAGTGATGATAAAATTATTAACACAATGTAAAGCGCTTGTCGTGGGTTCGTAAGTCGGGGCCATTACCATTGCTCGTTTGTTCGCATTGCAAGTTTTGACTTCGTTACTGAGTTATTATTTATTTATTTCACATATGGTAAGTATAACTAATAAACTAAGCCCCACAAAACCGTGGTACTATTTTATTATATTTTCGTACTGCTGCCCTGAATTCAGACTTACGGCCATTTTGTCTTTAGGACAGTGGGTCATGATGTCATCTGAGCTTAGAGAAATGAAACAGAAAAAATACAGTTCTTTTAAAGAGCTGCTTGTGTATGAACTGCCAGTCTGTACGAGCATAAGTTCTTACAGGGGCTAAGGACACGCAAGGTAATTTTTCTAGATCTTGTAACTACAGATAAAGCGTTTTTGCACTTATATTAATACCAGCCTATTACTGTCCCACGGCAGGGCAAAGGCTTCTTCTCATACAAAGAGGACATGAGCATTGATCACCTCTATTGCTCAAGACGGGTTGACGATTTCGGACTTATATTAACTATAAGTCCAGGTCTCCTCACGATGTTTTTCCTTCACCGATGACAGTAATGTCCAAGATAAACTCAAAAAGTACATATGAATTGAAAAAGTTATATTTGTACTTGCCCGGATTTGAACCCATAACCTCGTGCATGAGAGGCGAGGCCTTAACCACTGGGCCATCACGACATGCTCCTGCACTTATACGAGTACTGCACCCTAATTGCTTAACATACTTTCGATCACAATCCGAGAGTTTTGAAGGATATTGCTAATCCATTGCTTCATATGTTTGAAAAATCCTTTGCGCAGTAACGTACATAACGCAATGAACGTGTGTGAACAGTCAGAATGTGTGGACATTAAACGCCTACTCTGGACAAGATCTAAATTATAAGAGAATTAATGGACTGAAAGAATTAGAAAAGAAGAAAAATCTATCGGTAAACAGACTTTGTATTGATTTCGGAAACCAACAGCAAAAACAGAGTTGGAGAAAACATTCTCCATTCCTCGAAAAAAAATCCACTATTTTCGACTCCTCGGACGTCATTAATATTGTTGAACTATATCAATAAGCGAAACGTAAAACATGCATTTAACGAAACGAAAGTCACGATATTATCAGATTGAAGTAATCAATCTTCATTAATCAGAAACATTGGCGTTAACTTCTAATGACTAGTAATTAGGAAAAGGCTGGATGAGTTTCTGTACCATTTGAATTTCTATACTAGACTAGGAATAAATAAGACCTAATTTAGAACCTTCCCGGCAGACGGTACGGCGCTTCAACTTGATGAGCTGTATTTTTAACATTCCGCGGTCGATTTCCGTTTTATTAGATCTTTTATCAAATTAATCTGCCTAGACTTTTCACGACTATGTTGGATTCGGCTTCCAGTCTAACTGAATACAGCTGAATACCAGTATTTTACTTGGAGCGACTGCCTATCTGACCAGTGACCACCATAACCCAGTTACTGGGTAACGCGATACCCCTTGGTAAGACTGATTGTCACACTTTTAGCCTTCTAACTGCCCGTAACGACTGTCAAAGATCTACAATCTTTAAAGACCGTAAGGATATTGTGAGCCTATCTGTTGAGCAGAGAGTTGAAATAGCCTGTATAGAATTGAAGCAGTTTATTGTATTAAGTATATACAGACCCCCTTCAGGATTCTATGACTGCTTTGAAAAGGTAATGAGTGAAGTGTTGCACAAGATTTGTAACTCGCATAAGTCCATTATAACTTGCGTTGATTTTAATTTTTAATGTTAATTTATTAGAAATCTTAGGGTGTTGTAGTAAAATAATAAGTCTGTTTCAGTCCTACAATCTTGTAAACCTATTTTTGGAGCCGACAAGAATGATCCCTACTAGTGCCACATGCCTAGATAATATTTGCACAGATGTTATACCAAGCCACAATACTAGATTCGGGCAGAGGATTACTATCCCAAACCAAAACAACAAAGTGGCTAAAAAGGATATCACTGTTAACCCCAAAACTGGAAGCCGCTTTGAAACTTTTAAAGTTAAACTCATGAATAAATTACCAGTTTTGTCTATTATGCATGAATAAACAATAAAACAAAACATCATAGAGATTCTATATGATGTTTTTTTTTTTTTGTATATACACTTTAAACAATTAAATTCCACCTTTATTCCCAAGACTATCTCGGTTAATAGGAACGCATGTTTCAGTGATTGGATAACCATAGGTATTCATAAAAGTAGAACACGGCTTTATGAGCAATACAATGAGAGGATTTATGTAAACACAGCTTGTTGTAAGTTTGTTGTATGGCCAAGTCGCGTTATTTGAGTTCGAAGATTAAAAGCCGTACTAATGTTATTAAACCGACTTGGAATATTATTAAAAGTGAAACGATAAGGTGTAGTAACCAAAATATTGACTAAAGCCTATCTATTAATGACAACATAATAATATAAGGCCCGCAAGTCGCCGCGGCCTTTGAAAATTTATTTTCAGATATTCCCGTTTCAACAACTAAATCCCTAAACTCATCACCTTCTGTTACTGAGTCTTTGCTAAAGGAAAATGTTAATATTAACGATTCGGAATTTCATTTTGAACATATTACCTATAGAGTCATAATTAAAACCTTTCACACTTTAAATGTAATAAAAAGACTGCATATCTGTGGGGTAATTCTGTAGAAGTTGCTAAGTCTATAATTAACATTGTAGCACCTATATACTTTAGCTCTTATCTTTAATAATTTTATCGACTTTGGGAAGTTTCCTGACCTTATGAAAAATTGTAAAATAATACTTTTGTTTAAATCAGGTAATTACATCAGACCCCATAAATTATAGACCTATTTCAGTACCTTTAGTAAAAATTTTGAGATTTAAATTTTAGACCAATTGCAAAGATTTTTTAATAGACATAAATGATTACATAGCAAAGAATTCGGTTATACAAGGGGTCGTTCAACTACTGTTACTACTACAAAAATTTAAGGAGATTAATGCAATGGCATTACATTTTTGAAAATATTTAATATGCCCATTAATATAAAATTGTTTAAAAAATACAGTGGTATCCATAACAAATACTAAGAACAAACATAAATTAGTTGTACAGTAAGCGTTCAAAAGTGGATAGGCACGTTAAGAGTCGTATTGCTGTGAACACGCGGTATAGGCCATACATCTGTATGTGTAAACAACAAGGCGCACACACACCACAGAGTGCGCTTTACACACCGTCGTATCGTCAAGTACTCGCGCCGCACTACACGAAACAAAAATATATTTCCGACGCTTTTGTTAGACACGGTAACACACACGCATCATGCGCGTGTCCTTGGCCAGTTTATGCCATTGCTAAAATTCAAACCAATCTTATGTGTGCAGATAGCAGAAGGCGTTAAAGAGTTGGTCTGAGATTCGAGCTGGCCTAGGTTCTGATCTTCGTACAGGACAGCGTGCTTTTTTTGCAAATATTATTATTTTTGTTCGCAATAATAACATTTTTTAAATATTGCTGCCTTTTTTATTAATGTTGTTATTGCAATAAAGGGGTTAGAATAAAAGATATGTAATAACAAAATTAAAAAAAATATTTATTCGTTATATTTATTTTACTTATAGTTAACAAACTGCTACAATTATTTATCATTACTTCAGCTGAATAAGATGTGAAATAGATGTCAAGAAACTTAGAAGCAATTTGTAATATTTTGACATATAATTATGAAATGTTTTAAATTTTAAATGCATTTTTTTCACCATAAATATTAAGTTTTGATCATGGTCGAAGTAATTAAGCAATACTAAAATAAGAATATTAGACTACTCAAAATATAAAAAAAAATTACTTACAAAATAGGTGATTTTAAGGTTAAGTATGGGCAGTTTGTTTAAACTAATTATTTTACACTTTATTTGGCTTTAATAGATATTGGTTGATATTGAGGTTATAGCTTAAGTATTCATTTTCTTTAGGAAAAGAAGATTGAAACTAAACCTCAAATTTTTATCCTAAAATAATAATATTACTAAAATAATCTTAAACATTTTCGGTCAATCTGCAAAAAATACGACAAACACCATATTGAAACATGCTTAAAAAATTCGTTACCACAAATCCATGCAATAACGAATTCGTTGTTTATTAAGATGGTACGGTAAATATTTTAATGTTAAAATATAGCAGTGTCCCACTTGAAGTCTTAATATTATCGTGTGAAACTTAAACGTTCTTGTTTATGCCCTTCTGTCTTCTGTCTGTTTCCTAGGTCTTGAGTGATGCAAGCCTTCAGAGTGCACGGAGAACGGTTCATAATACCGTGTTTAATAATTCAGCAAAATATCTCGTTGGTATGAAACCATTTGTTTCATATTCATTCACCATTTGACGTCGTTGCTCCTGGATAATAATCGCCTCTTCCTCATATCTCTTAACCCTCACTTTATTTCTCTAGAACAAAGAATAACACTGTATTTTTTACACATAATAATGATTTATCATTCACCAATCGAATTAAACCTCATAATAAATTTAAAACTTTATAGGCATCTTCTGTCTCAGCAATACTTCTGTTTTATCAACAATACCTTTGATTAAGATTTATGTTTAGTAAAATAAGAAATATTTAAATGATAACACTCACACTTAGTCGGGTTTCATTTGATATTTGTGTAAATTACATTCAGTTTTACGCAGCGCAATAATATTTGATCTCCGTTCAATATTTATATTTGACTATATTTTGAAAATAATAACCACAACACCGCTAATCCTCGTCACCAATAACCACGAACCAACAAAGTTCTATTAAGTGAATGCTCGTAACGAACTGCATCTGTCTACCCCGCAGAAATCGAAATAATTTGCTTATTTTTCTGTCTACCTGCTAAACTTTAATATTTATGTGAACAAGACGAATGAAACAAAAAACGAATGATTATTGAACTATTTATTATAAAAAATAACAAAAACTATGAATAGTAATTATTAAAAAAAATACAAGCAAACCGCAGATGAGATTCGAACCCTCGCTCGGCTCACCTTAATCGCACTTACCAAAGCACGTTATCCACTGAGCTAGCATGCCATTCTCTGTGTTGTTAGAAATTATGAACTACTATGAGTTGCAGACAAAGTGAGTGTGTGTGTGTATTGTGCGTGTCTATAGTATTGTAACAACTTATAAAAAAAGGTTGTAAGTCAAACCGCAGCGTCAGTCTATTGCTTAGTGAGATTGCCTATGAACTTTTGGTCGGTACTGTACCTCAAGAAAATAGGTGGCTCGTTCAGATGTCAATGTATACGCTTTTATAATAAACTTCCAAGCCATGTACAAGATCTAAGCCTTAATAAATTTAAATAATTCATTAAACGTAAGCTGTGCCAGAAAGCGTTTTATACCGTTAAAGATTACATTGAGGATAAAAAGGCTTGGGATTGAGCTGCTCCAGTTTTTTTTTCATTCTGTGTTATTTTTTATCGTATAGATACACAATGATATGAAATTTTACTTTGTGAAGTATAATATTATTATTATTATTTTAATTATGTGAAAACTGTGAGTCATTTTTTTTTTTTTTTGAAGTGAAAACTTATTTAGGCGCGTTGGGCATTTTTGAGATGGGATAAAACCATTGATTTCGCGACACTGTTACGACACCTCATTTTTGTAAACGCGATTGTGCTCTTTATTTATATTACGTTACGAATCAATGTTCTATGCAAGTATTTTTACTTTAAAGGTTTTGTAAACGCAATTGTACTCTTTATTTAGATAAGGTTACGGGTCAATTTTCTATACAAGTATTTTTCTTCCACCCGATCTAGTTCAAATTTTCACTTCTGTCGGCACTCCCCGAGTGCCACTGTTTTTTTTTTTGTTTTTCTTCTCAGTTAGTTTTAATCATGGTCTGACAGTTTGAGTAATTTATGCGGCCTACCAAAATGTCCTTTCTGTCGTATTATCCGTCGAATCATTGAGCTCCTTAAATTCTGAGTTGACCTGCACGCTTACTGACAAATGCATGCACTGATTGGACAGATCCATTCAATCTGCGTAGTTCTTTCCTCAAAAGACCATTTCAGACACCAATCTACATGGTTTTCACATGAGTTGATCAAGATTATGAATGGACTTTAAAAGAGACTGTGACCTCTGAGTTTGTTTCGGCCTTTCTTCTCAGAGTAGTCAGATAGGAAACGCCGACCTCATCTAGTTTTTAAAAATATGATTAACGTGTGAAAGTGTTTGTATAAACCTACTGACTGAAATTAAATCATTTATCATTTACTAGTAACAACTGGGACCAACGGCTTAACGTGCTTAACTTATCACAAAAGAATTCACAAAACCAAAAAAAAATAACAACAATAAAATTTCAAGGGGCGCGTGCGTGAATGAGGTGACTCGTGAACTACTTTCAAGGACACCGGCGCGGCGCAGCGTTGGCTTGACTCATACCGCCGTTGCACGTGCCACCGGAAAAACAATGAATCGCGACAACACTGAACCCCGTCACTTCGTCCCATTTCGCGCATAGAGAACATAACATTACAGCCCGTAAACCCCGAAGGATTAGGCAGAGGTGTACCTATTACACCCACATTTCACAGTTAGTAATAGGGAGCGGCAAGGCTCGGATACCGGTAAAATTTTCAAACCTTTTTTATGTACTTGACGCAAAAACCTTTACATTCGGTTTCGTTCGAATAAATCGGTTTTTTGAGGAGTCTTTAGATAAAGGATTTTTCGGATTAAACGGCTTAAAGCAATAAAAACCGGTTTTTAGGGTTCCGTAGTAAACAAGGAACCCTTATAGTTTCGCCATTTCTGTATGTCTGTCTGTCCGCGGCTTAGCTCAGAAACTCTTAGTATTAGAAAGCTGTAATTTGGCATGGGTATACAAATTAATTACGCCGACAAAGTAGTAAAATAAAAGCATGAAAACAAAAATTTTAAGGTCCCCCCTACACGTAAAGTGGGGAAATTTCATTTTTTTATCTATCCCATAGTGTGGGGTGTCGTTGGAAAGGCCGTTCAAAAATATTGTGAGTTTGTAAAACCATTTTTGGATTCAGGGATTCGTTTTCGAAATGTTAAGCTTTAAAATGCTTATTTTTCTTAGAGTCAAGTAGTGGGGACACACTTGGCTCTAACCTAACGAATAGAAAAACCCAATAACACTTTGCCTGATCTGGGAAACGAACCCAGGACCTCATGCTCAATAGTATAATGCGACTACTAGACCAACGAGTCATAGAGAATTATGTCTCAAACTGTTTTTTTTTGTATTTTTTTCGGTTGAATTGTTTACGTACGCCCGCCGCGTCTGTGTGTCAGCACCCGACGTAACATCAGTTACTTGTCTAGCCTTTAGTGGCTGTAGTACTCTATGGCATGACGCAGACGCTGGAACTGGCAAAAAAAATGTGTACAGACATTACGGCTCACTGTAATCACGTATTCACTGTAATAATATAATATAATATAATAATTATAGTGAATAATGTTTTTCACTTGTTCTTTTTTTTTTTTTGTCCTATCATGCTTGATTTTTCAACTCACTTTGGACACTGGCAGAATGGTCGATATCAGCTTAGCTTGACATTTATTAAAAATAGAATAGAATACAGACAGTGAATAATACAATGAAAAGTAGTTGGTTATCAGCAGTGATCGGAGTAGGTAGATTGATTTTACGTACTCGCATCATGAATAGTCATAGTCATCAAGTCATAACATGGATAAGCCTTTTTTCCGGGATTTCATTTTGGTACTTACGGGATAGAATCAAATATTGTAAAAGTAAAGATTTTTAAACTACTACATTAGAAATGTATAGAATGGGTAAACATTTAAAATTGTTTTCCTAATTTATCAAGTAATAAAGTGAATCTTACTGTTATGCGTCCATTCGAAACTTACATAATATAACTAATTTATTAGTTATTTCTTGTAAGTATATTATCTGCTGCTTGTAATTGTTACTATTCTTGAATATAAATAAAACTTTTTATACTTCATATTATTTTTCGCATTCAATGTAAAAACAGCAAAAGGGTTAAACATGTCTTATTCATATTGATGTATTCTTTATTCTACATATTACAACATTTGAAATTCTTTAAAAAAAATCCTAATAATTTCAAAATCCCGGTATCCCGGAGGCATATCCATACTAATATATACGTGCCAGTTCATTGATTCCAAATCAATCTACCTACTCCGACCACTGGTTATCAGTTAGCTGCATTTGGATAGATAGAAAAAAAACGAATGGTATGAGTGGTACAATACAATGACAAACAACGAACAAAATATCATTATTCATGCATTATAGTATGAGCCAAAGTCGCCTTTCATGTCTTACTGTGCGACTGCTTAGTTTTTTTAAGCTAGGTACACATTGGTCGATCATCGACAACACCAAACATCAAAACCATTGATATTTCACCATATCTGTGATTGCAACATCCTAATTTCATAGCAAATGGCACCCAAATCAAGCGTTCAAAGGCGATTGGGCACAACCTATCGCGACGATAGCAATCATCAAGCCGGGCAAGTACTATCGAAGAAACGCATATCTAAACACCGTAAGGACTATTTCTGCTTGCAGCGCTCGGCCGCTGTAGAAGGCGGTCGTTAAACAGATGTGGTCATCGTGTTCACGGGATTTTGTTTTCCAACTGCTTGATAGATATGCGTTTCATCGATAGTACCTGTGTCGTTCAAATGATGACCCGACGTCACATTTAGGTTTCCTTTGAAGTCCTCTTCGAACATTCCGGAATACGTTAAACCGTTGCTCCAAACAAAGCAAGTCTCCTCCATGTTGTTGTTCATTGATTGAGTACCGTAGCTTCGTCAAAGAGATATACGAAATTACATAGAGTTGGCGGAAGATAGGATAAAACAATATAAAATGTTAGTAGTTAAATTGCTGGATTCATTTCTCAGTAAATACAAATACATGTAAGTAAGCATCTCAAATATGTTTTTAAGCAATCACTAAAATCAAACGAGTTCATTTTCTAATGGCGCAATTACACTTGGTCGTTCTCCCGAATTCGATTAGTTATGGAATTCGGGCAAACGAGTGTAAATGAGCGGGGTCGAATACGCCCGTCTTCGGTCAATATACCTAGTCCAGCTTCATCGTTTTGGTTACCCGAATTCAGATACGTGACGCCAGTTTTCCTTTCCCTTTAGTCTCGACTTCATTCTAATTACTCTTAGTCTTTAGCCTGTATTCCAGTGAGATGGACAGAGTAATTAATACATCGGGTGCCCGAATTCGACTAGTCTTTCGAGCACCCGAATGCAGGCTAACGACCAAGTGTAATTGCGTCTTTAGTAATGTGTTCAATACTTTATAGCTAATTTATATATGTACTTTGTTAAACCAGTTAAATCAACTTCATTGAACAATTGATTTATAAACTTTGTGGTGAAAATCAAACATGACGGGCGGCAGGCGGGTCGCGTCTAATAAAACTTTTATAACACAGAGAAGTTTTTTTTTTCTTTCTTTCCGCATTACATTTTTTATGTAGCCAAGAAATAAAATAAACCGTCGGGTTTACAAGCTTTCCAAAGTTTAAGACTACAGATAATCAAAAAAGACAATCATACCTGCCAGTTCCTTCCTTTGAAGTATTTTAAATATCTTACTTAAAGTTTATGAATACTGCGATGAAAAAAGCGTAAGAAAACTTTCCATGAAACTCGGTTACAAAAGATTATCTTTAAACACAATTTATAACTCTTATTTCTATAAACAGACGTATCATGAAATATGTGTGTACCTCTGCGAGCCAGATCGCATTCCTCCGACGAAGGAACTGGCGCAATGAATCCTCGCATTCTCCACTTACAACTGTAACAATACAAACCTTCCATTCATTTTTCACTCACTATTTCTCAAAACCAACGATACCTTTGTAACTGCAGGAAAAAGCCGTCCAAATTTTGGCGAACAAAGATAAGACTTATGACGATGAAAAATTACGCTTTTTAATTAAAACTACTCCATAATTTTATTTATACCTAATCGCAAATGATTACATAATCGTATATTCGTATCATTATTTCTAATCCGGTAAACCACTGCCGATCCTTCTAATAAAACGCAACAGTATACATACTCTGTTATTTTTGTCATCTTCTTCTTTTCGTGTGCTTAGTGACTAATCTGGTGTCAGAGTTTTGCCACCCATGGGCCTCTTTTTTTTGGTTGGGAAATTATCAAATTTCCCGCTCTGGGCGGAGCGGAAGGGCGTGTCAGACTCTTACTGACTAAAACCCACCCGTATTCCTTCAGTTGCCATGTTGCCAGGGGCCACGGTATCCCTTTCGGACTTTCCTGCGACCCCGGCAGGCATCGGCCCTAGCGGACTCCATCAGTTCTGCTGACATTTCTTTGAGGCGCGCGTGGAACACAACGCGCCGTCGACCCGGGCCTGGTCCTTATCGGATGGAGAGCTACCCATTGCTCATTGTCCGCAAACCCGCGCCTACGGTGGCCGGGAATCAGCCTGTGATTCCCGACGCCCAGGGCGTCTCCTGCAGCGGTTAGGGGCGTGAGGGTGCGAAATTTGCCTCTCCCTCACGTGTTCCGTCTCCTCCTTTGCGAGCATTACTGCTTCGCAGAAGGAGCTGACGGCCTTCCATGCCTTCTCGCTCCGTATGGCTCATGGCTTGGCGTTTCCTCCCATCTTATACTAAACAGGAACTATCCAGGCGGAAGTTGAGGACGCCGCCGCCGTGGCGGCTCTCTAGCCACTCCTCAAAGAGACGACTTATCAACGCAATTGTGGCGTGCCCAGCACTGGGTTGCGACAATTGCACCCTCCACGACGCTATGAGATCGCGCCGGAGCTCTGTCCGCTGTGCCGTGATTTCTCGTGGCAGCGGAGTTAAGCCCCGGCGTTTCGCCTCTCCGAGCCACTCCCAAATGTGTGCAAAGACTTTTACCTTCAGATCCCATGGCAGTAATCCGGCAAGGAGGCTCGCCGCTTCACAGAAGACCGTGCGGTATCCTCGGGCTAGCGGGATGGCCATGAACCTTTGGGATGCGTTCAACCGGTGGGCTGGCCGCCGCCTCACGAAATGCGCCCATGAAAGGGCCGCCCATGGACCTCTGGACTTGGCTTCACAGAAAACAGCTTCGAAAAATATCTCTCAGGCATGACGGTTGCCTCACGATGTATCCCTTCACCGTTTTTGAAGCAAGTGATAATTACACAATACGCACATGAATCCGAAAAGCCAGAGGTGCGTGCCTTGGGTTCTCACCCGATATCGAAAGTGACTGCCATCTGACCTCCGCAACCCAGTTACAAGAAAATAACGCAGTAGATATTGTGAGGTTTGAACCAGTCGTCCGATTTTCCGGCTTGACTATCCATAACGACGACCATGGAAACCGAGACATAAGGCACAGAATTTTAGAAGACAAATACAGTGATAAGATAACCCACCCACAGACTCACCGCGACAAAAATAGCAATCGATTGACCCGCATGCATGGTTGTTATTTACCCAAAAGATTCACATCGAAGTTGTAGAATTATCCCGCGCACAACGTTATAAACTCCGTAGTTTCCTAGTCTTAATTCATACTAGATACATACAAAGCTTCGCTCCAAAGTTGATCTATGTAAAAGCTCAACGCGTATCAGGAGAGCACTCGACCGACTTTGTGTACTACTTCGCGCAACTACAAAGTACCTTTGTCGATACATGAACAACGACATATTTTTGTGTCACTCCCCAATAATTTACACTTTATCGTTGTTTCATTGTTAATGATCGAGTGATTTTCAGATTGGTGACAGTTGGTAGTCCAATGAATTGGGTACCTTTATTACCTGGCACCATCCTGCACTATCCGTAGTCATATTTTATTACTATCACTACCTTTGTCCGCGGCTTCGCCCTCGTGGATGTCGGAAAATAACCCACGGGACTGTACTGCCAGGATTAAAAGTACTATATTTTTTAATCCAGGTGATAAACTTTCTGTGTGCCAAATATCCAAATTCGTTCAGCCGTTTTTGCGCCATCCGGAACATAAATCTAGATAAACAGACAAACGGACAAAATTCAAAAAACTATATTTTTGGAATCTCGTTCCGACTTCGAAGCAATTAGTTTCGTTTTTAATATTCAATATACAGTTTTGACTTTGTTACTATTATATTAAATCTACCTATAGAAGAGAATCTTACATAACTTCACTTCGTCCTGCTTTTCGCTGCAGGTCATGTACTTCGCCAAGAGATGCATGTCTTGAGGCAAGCCTAGTTTTATTTTGTTTAGTACTAGACGCCACAAGATCTTACCTTTAGTTACGTGATACTTTATATGTAATGACCCTAACTTAGCTCCCCGGCTGGTCGTTAAACTGAAACAAATTCTTATATACGAGTTAGAGTGGAATAGTAAAAGGCGGCGGTGATACTTGTCGCACACTTCTCTAGTGGATCCCTAGGGTTTAAATGCGAGAGGCAAACAACCCTATAATCATACTTTAGTCAATCAACACAAAACATCGACACAAAACTACAAGCGAAAGTTGATGATAAAGAGTTCAGCGGCAACATTGTATCCTCTTTAAGCGACAATAAACATATGTTCGTCGAGATTTACAGCGATAGTAAGGAAACTGACTCTTGACCGCTGATATGGTGTGGCGAACAAGCATTCGCGTGTTCGCTGACAGATAGCAATCGGGGGCCGCTGCACGCTTTGTTTCTAATTAATGGCGAAGTATCGCGTGAAAACGACCCATTTGTCTCACCCACCGTCGGATGTTCACAGAAGAATTGTAAGCGATACAAATACCTTAAATGTCTTCAAACACTTACCTCGCCGTACCTGGTGAAATTTCCACCACGATCTGCAATTATAATAAACGATATCTAGATCGCAAATACACTGTTTAAATCCGTTTTGAGTTGAATTATGGACGCTGAAACAATGTTACGTAAACGTGTTTGGGATTTCCAACGGACTTGGCACACCTGAAATGAGAATACATCGATAATTACTAAAAGCTTTATTAAAAGAGCAAGGCTGATTAATTGTGATAAATTGTACGCCGTTAAGGTTTTTTAATTAAGAACCGATGGCTCATTTCTCAGTGAAAACAAAGGCCTGTTAAGTATTACGTATATGTCTCTCAGCTCTGTAATACTTTTACTTAAGCCATACATCAACATGTACATTTTCTCGTCGACTGGTCGACACTTCTCGTGACGTGAGGGCTGGCTCGTTCTTTGGCCAGAGAATTAGCATTGCTATTCAACATGGTAATGTTGCCAGTCTTCTGGGCACGTTTCCTGATGACAGCGATGCAGACGAATACTTCAACGTCTAAGTGTCGTTTTGTTTTTATTTTTATTTAAACAGATAGTCTTTGAATTTATTACCTAGTGTAAATAGTTAATTATGTTAAAAACTGTAATGTTAACGATTATTGAAAAGAAATAACATCAACATCAAAAGAAGTCTGATGTATTTATTTGGTCATCGAATGTTCCAGTTCCGAATATTAATTGAGTAACTTTCATAAAATACAAATAACAACACCAGCTATATTATAACCACTTGATATTACTTATCCTACTAGTGCTGGAAACTTTCATTTTACTGCAAAGAAACTGCGAGTGTGTCTACAAGCGATCACTGTTTATTTTCTATCGATCGTTCTAATGATAATTATCATAATAATCGTATAAATCGAATGCCATATTTTTATTACTAAGGAGCTTTACTGCACAGCCGCAATCACATTTGCAGACTCATTTTACTATTTCATACTGAAAACGATTGTGAGCGAATACTGAAATGTTATCGTACTACTTTTATGCTTCATCTGTCCGTAAACTGTATCAAAAGTAAAGAAACACCGAGAATCATACATAATAAAAGTAATGTAAAGTACATTGGTATCACTCAACGATCTCTCAAATACACTTATCCCCTTTTATGTGTTTTGAAACAATATAAAATAATTTTTCTCATACGTACAATATAATAAAGCTTCGCAAACCTCATAAAAGTACATTTATGTTCATATAAACATAGATAGGTACTCCTCAATCCAGTAATAAAGATTTTTTACGGACTTTTAAGTCTTTGTTTCGACATGTTTTCAGTTTTATCGGCGAGCAAATATTTCAGAATATGCGTTAGTCGCCGTCGATTACAGGTGTCTGTTGTTTGATGAGACTGTTAAAAGGCGAGTTTCCACTTGTATTTTTATTGTTTGGGAGATCACGTATTTCATTTTGTGTGCGGCCTGCGCCAGCGGTGATTATGCAAATCGACCGCCCCTGTGCGAATCACATAAATCGTTTCATATTTTATCACTTTTTTGCATAATATATTTTGTGTAAGCCGACGATCAGTCAGCGCCCTTCATCGCTGAAAGGTGCCTCTACATGACGGATGATTTATTATTTTTTCGTCTCGTACCTACCGCAATCACCAAATAAGGTTGAGAGTCTATTTGGATTATTCAGTATTATTAAACGCGGCAATCAATAAACAATTACTTTAAAGCATTACTGAAAATTTAATGTAAATCTATATATTCACTGAATCAATAAATTCAGTTAAAAATAGTACAAGCAGACAAGTTAGTTTGTTGTCAAAGTATCAAAATAGTCATGGTTCCTAGGACCCTCTATGGTCCACCCAATCACAAACAATTGCAAACTACAAACCCTTCTACTGCCGAAAGATTCTTGAGAGTGTTTCGAATTACAAGACCTTGTCTTAAGAATGTTTCTGCTTCAAAAGCATTGGATACTCCAAGCTCTCGAATCCAACAAAAAAATGTTTTCTTTATGAAATGTCTCCTAAAATTATTTTATTTTCTTCATCATAACATATCTAATGAAAAACAACTTTAATATGACTTGAAGTTATTAGAAATAAGTACGTATCTCAATTGAAAGCAATTCATGCGGCCACATGTTCGAATGAAAGAAGAAATAATAAAGAAGAGATAAAAAATAAATGATTGAACTTGAAATCGTTTGAAGTCTCGTCATAAGACACGTGAAATAACGTAGAACCGATGAAAAGGACTTGTTAAGTGACAGCTCGAATGATCACTCCGGAGAAATGTTCTCGATTTTTTTTTTAAATCTCTGTATGTATTCAAAAGATGCATATTTTAAAACATTCACACACTTGTATTATATTCTAGGTACTGTAAACTCTCGAGTTCCATTTAAATAAAGAACTGATAACAAAAGAAGCCTGATAATGGTTATGCTGAAACTGAAAGTGTTTTCATTACCACTATATAACAAACAGCCTGTTACTTTCAAACTGCAAGGCGAAGGCCTCTTCTCATACAGAGAAGGTTTTAGCATTGATCACCACGCTTGCTCAAGATAGTTTCGTAACAATTAATACGGCTAAATACAATTATCTTACACAGGCTAATTACCGATGTCTCGAGGATTGACAATGTATTCGCTCCAGGACAAAAGTCAATTACAGCAAGAATTCCAACATAATCAAAACTTCTTCTAATAAAATATGACACACACACACCCACACACATATATATAAGTATGCGATGTATCAATCTCATAACACCCCTCGACTTGCCTGAGGGTTAATAAACAAGAATAATTCTCTTCGTCCCTAATATCATGTTCAGAACATATCTCACTGATATTAATAAAATGCCACTCTATCGATACTTGCCACAACTGTACTAAATTCACATGATTGCGGCAGTTATTACATTTTCCCCTTTTCAAAGAAAATGCGATGTATTATATTCATCAATCTACTTATTTGCTTGGAAATCTTCTTTGTGTTCCACTCGAAAATTATGAATATCTGAAAGCCTCTTTGAAAATACAATTACGTAGTTAAGAGAGCGGTGCCTTTTCTTGTGGACGTAATTACATTGCTGTTGTAATTATAATAATTGCCTTTGACGACATATTAAATTAACTCTTTTAAGGGGATGCATTTCTACGTTCTAACATCAAATTTAAAATGTTTAAATTCTAGTAAGGTTCATAGTTTAAACAGTGTCAAATGTTTCAACAGTTTATACGTTATTAAAGTATTGAGAAAGTTGTACAAGTAATCAATTTTAGTAGTTAAATGCTATGCGTATATTCTTATCTTTTACACCATTTGGTGCGTTCCTTATAAGCTCGCCGAGACAAAATGTAAGCGATAAAATGAAAGAGCTCAGTATCTAATAATGTAGAAACATGGTTGGCAGTGGCGCAAAGCGTAATGACAGGAAAAAGCCGTCAAATATGAAAACTGTTGTTTTCCGAGTGTCTCCGTCTACACTTCCTCCGTACGTATTTCACGCTTAACGATATCTTCGATACTAAGTACGTGTCACTTCTGGCATCAATGTCTTCAATACGTAGAAATTGAAGCCGCGTAGCACTTCCACTTAACAATATCACAACATAATGTATAACACCCACTTATCGTCGCTCTCTCATTCTGTTTTTGTACAAAGGGCCATAATATAATGAGGCATAAGAAGCATTCTTGTATTACCCGTCAAAGGCTTCACTCGCGTTTGGCTTATGAAGAAAAATGATAATTCTTAGTGAAAATATGAAAAACAAATTGGCATTTCTATCGCCGGTTCTGCCCTACGGCGTGATCGAATCGTGGGAGGACCTCAACCCCCGGCTGTACCACGCCGTTCACATTTACTGGCTCAAATTTTACGGCATGTGGTTCAACAACTTCTCGCCGTACACTATCAAGTTCTGGGTACAGTTGATGTACACGCTGACCGTATTATGGCTCGTCTGTTTTTTCCCCGGAATTGGAGAAGTCGTTTATTTACTGAGGCAAACGGAAAATATCGGAGATGTCGCCGAAGGGTAGGCTAGATATTTCCCATTTCACTTACATTTTGTTTATCCGAAATCACGAATTGGTTACATCCTACCAAACATGAGAAATGAGGCTGATACAATTTGTTTTGTTTTTCAGCCTCTATTTATTTTTGAGCGAGATGTACACGTATTTCAAGATCGCTGTATTCTGGCTGAATAGAAATAAAATTATAAATCTTTTGAACTATTTACATTGTAAGGAGTTCAAGCCGAAAGAACCGGAGCATAGAGAAATGATAACAAAAAGTATTAAAAGTGCGCGTTTTGTTATGACATACTATTCCACTATGTGCGTCGGGGCTGTGTCAGGTGGGTTTGATTGAAAACTTTCCGCAGTAAGTTATTAAATATTATTCAAAACATTTTTGATTTTATAAAATACCAATACGACGGATTGAATAGCTCTATTGGGCTATAGAGCAATAACAAAATTAAAAACTCTCATCACGCATAAAATATAATTCTCTTTTATTTCTAGTCGCAATAATAATGCCTTTAACTGAAAACTTCGACATCCTACCGACTAACGTGGAGTATCCGTTTTTCGACGTTTACAAGACTCCGGCTTACGAAGCCGTTTACATCAATCACGTAAGTTAACTGCTTACATAAGAATGTCTATCACTCAAATTTTAATTGAATATGTTAATTCAATTAACAACGTATGAAGTAACAGATTTTGAAGCATATTTTAATTGAATATTGGTGTGCAAAAAATACTTTTAGAGACTGGTTTAGAAATACATACGTATAGCCCTTCATATTTTGAACCTACACAGGGAAATAGGTACAAGTAACAAAATTAAAATTACATAAATCCTGCAAAATAATATAATTCCTAAAAAATACAGCATTTAAATATAAAACTCCCACTACATTTGGTGAACTAACCAAATCCAACCAATATACAAGGGTTAATCTACCTAGTCGAAACAGAATAATGAATTAAATTAAGCCCGTGTTTGCCATATGTTTTCAGATTTATTACAAGCCAGCCACGTGTATAATTGATGGAGTTATGGACACAATATTAGCATCCTTCGTCGCTTCAGCCAGTAAGATACCTAGAATTTTGTAATCCCTAATGATTTAGTGACGAACTAAAATAGAAGTCTGTTAGAATAACCTTTCAAATGTTTAGTAGAACCTCTTTGTGTTGTTCCTTGCATTGCCTTTTCTAATAAAGTATAACATGTATACAAATTCTATGTAATCAGAAATTGTCGCAAGTGTAGACCTACGCGAGAATATTGCTACGCGACTGCTACGGGCTACGGAAAACCGTAGCAGCTGCGTAGTTATGCGATGGATTGTCATTTGACATTTAATTTAAATCACTTTTTTTTTTGTGTGGGACGTCATCAAATAACTTCTCCCGCTCTGGGCGAAGCGGGAGGGCGTGTCTGACTCTTACTGACTAAAACCCACCCGTGTTCCTTCGGTTGCCCTGTTGCCGGGGGCCACGATCTCCCCTTCGGTTTTCTTCGCAACCCCGGCAGGCATCGGCCCTAGCAGACCCCGTCAGTTCTGCTGACATCGCTTATCGGACGGTGAGCTACTCATTGCTCACCCTCCGCAAGCCCGCGCCTACGGTGGCCGGAAATCGGCTTGCGATTCCAGACGCCCTGGGCGTCTCCTCCTGCGGCGGTTAGGGGCGTGAGGGCGCGAAATTTGCCTCTTCCTCACGCGTTCCGCCTCCTCCTTCCCGAGCATTACCGCTTCGCAGAAGAAGGTGACGGCCTCCCATTTTCTCTCGCTCCGTACCATGGCCTGAACCAGGGCCGGATGCGAGAGATCACCGCCGCCGATCGCCTCCACGAGGACACGGCGATGCTCCGCCCAAGCTGGGCAGACCTCCACCGTATGCTCCACCGTGTCCTCTGGGCGATCCACACAATGATGACACCCGGGCGCTTCCTCCCGCCTTATCCTGTGCAGGAACCCGAAACAGCCGTGTCTGTGACCTGCGTCAGGCGGAAGGTGAGGACGCCGTGGCGCCTCTCTAGCCACTCCTCAAAGAGGGGTCTTATCGCCGCAATAGTGGCGTGTGGGTTGCGACATTTGCACTCTTCATGACGCCATGAGATCCCGCCGGAGATCTGTCCGCTGTGCCGTGATTTCTCGCGGCAGCGGAGTTAAGCCCCGGCGTTTCGCCTCCTCGCGCAACTCCCAAATGTGCGCGAGGACCTTTGCCTCCAGATCCCATGGCGGTAAATTTAAATCACTAACGTCTACATTTTGTATTCTGTATCATTCCTAGACTGTTTTAAAACTTTATCCAAAGTCTTTATTAATTTGTTGATACAGTAAATTTATAACGATATAAAACAAACAAAATAATCCGATGACGATCATGAGTCTTTATTATTTTTCTAAACTGATTTTCTGTATCAAAGTCTTTTACACAAAAGATTTATAAAATGTTTTCTTTCCAAACATCGTATTCCTAGTATTTTGTATAAAAAACTATTCTCAAATGAGATGTAGCTAAAGAATTACTTACTCATTAAGATTATGACTGAAAGATTCCAGGAAAAACACAGCGTAGGTACGGCTTGTTTATATATCTGGCGAACCTGCTTTTCGTTACTTCAAGCCTTTTGCTTTTATTTTTTACTTTGTCGTGCCATAATTCAAAAAGCAACTGATAATTTTGCACTTGTCGGTGGCTTACTGCAAAACACCTCTGTTTAGAAAAAATACTAAAAATATCAGCAGTTTTCTAGATATTAACTTCTCTTGTCTAAATTTTGCCTTTTATATAGAAACGGTTAGGTACCATTTTATTTCCATCTCTATACAGTTAAGTTTTTTTTTATTTAATAGTCGGACAAATAGAAATACTGGCGTTCAACCTGCGAAACTTCGATCTAGTGGCCGAGAGACAACGCAAAAGAGACGTAGCAGAGAACAAATATACCGTGAAGTACTCTGAACAGTACTACGTGCGTTCAGTGCTCAAAGACTGCATCATACACCACAACTGCATTATACGGTAATACTATATATTCTACTCTGTATTAAAGCTTTAGTAAAAGCTGAAGTAAATGAAAAGTGTTATAAATGCACGAAACGTGTTTTTAGCACGTTAGCTGCAACTTACTTAGAGTGACTTGTTTTTTTAAAGGTTTCTGAATTACAGGTTGTTTTCGAATTTCTATGGTAGACATTTTTATTGATTTGTTATTTCATTTCTTATTAACAGAAAAGCGTCCCTCATAGTGTAATTTGGCACCTAAAAATCGAAGTCTCAGAGTTTTAAAGCCGCCCAAGGGCCTCTGACTTGGCTTCACATGTCATCGAGAAATATCTCTCAGACATGCCACATGGCATGCCACTAGTACTAGTATATAACAAACCAGTCTTCAAAGTTTTTATTTTTGAAAATAAACTTCAACAACATTCGCTGTTCGATAAAGATTTATAAGATTTCGTTGGAAAGGAATCGTATCGGTGTTGTAAATTGAGCTAATCTAGATTCTCAGGAACAACAGACAGTGAATCGGTGGTGTATCTACTCGTGCAAATGTTAAGTGAGGAAAAGGGGTGATCGTATCAGGTACGGGTAGCACGTAGCCGTCAGCAAGACAACTTGCCTTGCGGCCCGCGCTATTACTTGCACCTATGGCAATCTGAACAGTCAATAATACCTGGTGTTGACTGAGGAGTTAATCTTTCCAACTCAATTACGATTTAATGGAGAATTGGTTAGTTAATAAAATGCACACATTCTTGTAAATGAATGACATGACAGTAGAAACCCAGGTTAGTACATTTTAATGAACTAGTGAGGTCATTAAACGTAATTTAGACTTTTAAATTGCCTTCAACAACAATCCACAAAGTACCTACAAATAATCCCGTACGTCCACTCTTAACGAAGGCAGTCGTTTACTTTAGTAGAAAAAATAAGTAAATAAAATAGGTGTTTCTTACATAGTTCAAAAGCATATAAATAAGCATTTGCTTGCAATGTAATACTAAATATGGCTTATGGCCAATAAGACAGCAATTTTGTTGACATAAATGGTAAAACCCATGACATAAAGATAACAATAGTGAAGGTTTGAATTTTGAAGAAATATTTTAGAATCCACAAGTTGAAATAAACTAAACTATTAAAAATCGCCGCCTAGGGTACATCTATTGACTTAGTATTTATTTTGTAGTCGTCTTAACGTTAGTTATTATTAAAGTTTCTCACAATAAATATGAGAGCCATTTTTACCAACAAGACAGTCAATTCAGAAGATTATGACCAAAATTATAGTGTAAACACAGCAGAGTTATTAACTCGAAAAAGCCACATTTTTATTTTCCCAGATAAATAAAATAGATGACACCATTTTTGCTTCGTAAACGAGTGTTGTAAAACAAATTGATTTTCAGATACGTGTCGATGATTGAGAGCGCTTTCAGTTTGGCGTCAGCTTTGCAGTTTATGCTGAGCGTGATGGTGCTATGTTTGATCGGTATTCAGTTCCTATCGGTAGGTGCTATTTATGTAGAGAAATTAACTGTACCGTAGTTTAAAACATTAGCTTAAGACATAAACCAGATATAGCTTTTATAATTTTGACATTTTTTAAAAGACTTTGAGACAGACGGGATGGTAAGGTGCAGAAAAGGTTTTTATATAAAGACATGATAAATACAGGGGATATATATCGCAACGCTGTGGCGTAATCGATTACTCTAGGTTGTTTAGTTTCCTCCGGATTTTTACTAAATCCCTTTCAGTATTAAGCAGTTTTTGGTTTTTACAAATAAAGAAAAATAAACCAATTTAATTTTATGCCAAGAAAGGACTTAATTGTCGCTTGTAATTCTCTAAAACAAAGCAGCCGATTAGTAAATATAATTAATTACTCATTGAGTATTGACGTCTTTCCCAGAAACGTAGATTCCTTTTCTCTACCCGTCAAAAGGATGCTCGTATTCCAAAACAATACTCGGTCATTAATCTCGATATAATGAAATTGAGTTCAGATTAGTATAAAATTTGTCTGATTGAGATGACAATTCAAGATTCAAAATGCTGAGCATCGTTTTCGTATACAGACATACTCCTACTAAAAGATTCGAGAACATTCTACGCAGAAAAAGCTCCGGTTTTTACGGTTTCACTTTTCCGTACAGATCGAGAACCCTACCACTCATCCGATGCAGATAGCGTGGATGGGCATATATCTAACTTGCATGCTGATTGAAGTGTTCATACTTTGCTGGTTCGGAGATGAATTGATCTGGAAGGTAATCGGGGCGTTGCAGTCGATAAATTCCCCTTTAGCTGTGTTGCGAACGAACTTTATCGTACAGGAAGTAGAAATAAGGCGTAACTTCAACACAGATTAACATAATTTATGCACATTTTACCCTCTCTTGTAGTTAAGTTTTAATGTTAGCATGTAGTATCTAACTTTACACGTGTTCTTTTTAAAGTTATAATTAATTGCTCGAAGTAGTAAATCCAAAAAACCCATTGTTAATTATATACCTATTAGCTTATTTACCGCTTTGACCGGAAAAGCATGGTTGTCTTTTGCCAACCCCATGCCTACCGTTATGCAAATGGCCGCCACATAATAGTAGTCTATGGCCGCCACGCCATCGATTCGCAACACGAATCGCGATTCCCATGGTGCATCTAAGAAACAATGGTGTATCAATGTGGACCTAAGTATGGATTGGTAGTGTATTATCGAAATTATTATAATTACTAAAACAGCACAAACAGGAAAACACCACACCGTATACAACGTATAATATATTACTTAGTATTTTATGTGACTGCCTCGTTGGTCTAGTGGTAGTAAGCGCTACTGCTGAGCATGAGGTCCTGGGTTTAATTCCCGGGTCGGTCAAAGTGTTATTGGGTTATTCTATCTGGAATTTCTCAGTAGCAGTCCGGAGTATGGATTTGTGCCCGGTTGATGGCAAACCCCCTATTACATGGGACTTAAACATAACTGGCGAAATGTGAGTGTACCTACTACAGGTACTACAGGTACACCTCTGCCCAACCCTTTGGGGAAACAAGACGTGATGTTTATGTATTTTATGTTTTCATTGTGTTAGTTTATTTATTTTTAAAGTATTTAATTTATGTTACGCAGAAATACAGATATTTATTTATATTTATTATTACTTTTAAGCACATACTATGTGCAGCGGGTTAGTATTATTTTCCAATGAAATATGTGTGATTCATATTTCAGTGTAAAATAATACTTACCCGATATAATTAGTAACACAGGGATACGTCATTACGTCACTCCTTAGGTAACTGCTGAAAACCAGCGCTGTTGACGTTAGGTTCGTCCGAATTCACAGCTTTTCACTGAGCAATGACTCGTTCTTGCACAGATGCGACGCACAGCTACATTTTTCTTGTTATTTGTTACAAAAGAAGTTAACTCTGCAATCGGCATTTTTTTTTTTTTTAACTTTGCCCCACACTAGGAATTTCTCCTGTATCGTGGGTGCGTTTCACAAACACTGCTTTTTGTTATATTTTTGTTGTCATTTGCCAATGTTGCAACAGTAATTACGTAATATGTCTTTGAGCCGTGGCCTTGACATCAACCAATGAACCATTTTTTTAAATTAAGCTATGAACAAAATTGTCCAACTTTTTTGACTGAATACGAGGCTTTTGGCTACTTTTGTATTGTGTATATTTTATGTCTAGTTTTTAAAATGTGCGTTTTGTTTGTGCAGAATAAACAAGTTTTTTTTTATTTTCTTTTTTTCTTTCTATTTATATTTTACTCGTCATACATTCTGATATGCTTACAGAGTATGGACCTCGCAAATGCAGCTTTCGAAGGACCGTGGATGAACAGTGACCGCAAAACTAACTTGTTCATCATCATCTTTCTGGAAAGATGCAAACTTCCCCTGAGACTCACAGCTGGAAAGATATTCACCTTATCACTCGACACCTACACAGTCGTAAGAAATCCATTCAACTATTAATCAGTTTAACTGTTGAAATAGCTTTACGGTCATCAAATGATTTATGAAAGCGACCAAATTGCAGTTAGCGCTTTTAATTGAAAACTATTCTAGGTTTAAGATAGGTATTCTTGCTTAGATTTTCATAATCCAAAATCAGACAAGCTAACAACAATAGACATAATAAATTAATGCCGTTTCAGTTTGCTTTAAGATGCTGTTGCTGTGTAACAAAGTGATTCTCAAGTCGTAAATTATTTATGTAATCTGATAGTCTGAGATTAAATATTCAACAGAAAAGCGGAGTTCGGCGCACTGTTATGCAAAGTATACTTTTGCGAGTTTCTAATGAGGCAAATTAAATTGGAAAACTAATGCGTCAGACATAAGGCAGGACGAGAATAGAAAGACGCAGCGGATTATGCGATATCATAGGATTTTTAATAGTACTGCACACTAATAGGGTTGACTAAAAATTTTTGTGTCTGTCTTGTAGCTTTTTAAAACATATAGAACACGTACTTTTTATTTTTTTACGTAATCAAAAGATTACGGCGATATATTAAGTTAAAATGTACCATGACGTCACGAGTATGTAGATTTAATACTTACTTGTGACGTAGCGACCCCCACTCCCTAAATTTTATGCGTTAAATATTAAACATTCTTTATTAATATGATAAAGCAAAAAATACGTGTCTAATATTTTTTCATTATCTGACTGACGGACTAAATATAATTTGTTTTTTTTTTACTCAGGCATGATCCCTATTGCGTAACATTATGTCTTTCACAATCCGAAGGATTTCCTAATCCATTAAGTCATATGTTTGAATAATTCGTCTGCTTGACAACGTAATTAACGCAATGAATGTTGTTGAATTACCAAAATTAATGCCATTACAATTGTTAGTATGTTACGCAATTACCCCGCAAGTAAACAACCTTTTGTAATGGGTAATTTTACTCACTAAGAGTTCGATATGACTCTCGGCAATCTCAGTCGAATAGGTCCAAGAGCACTCTCTAGCTAGACGAAAAGAAAGATTTTTTTTTTACCGACTAGTTTAATAGGCTGATAGTGAAAATAAAGCCTCACTTTTTCATATAAACATCGATCCACACACATCCGCCCAGTCTCAGGACTTGGCACGGTTACGCTTTGTCCGGAGAGCAAAAAAGAATTGGTTGAGTTGTAAAACCCAGTTCACACACATCAATGTCAGTGCCGACGCTCAAGCTTCAATGTCGAGATCTACAATGTTGGCTGTTGACTGACAACATTCAGGTTCAATGACAGCCGATATTTTTGGCTATCAGAAGAATATTCTTGTTCGAAAACATGGCGATTAAGAACAATTTAACAGAGAGATGGCATAATTAATGTGTCTAGTAGATTATCGCCTATTCTTACACCACAACACAAGAAAGTGCCGTCTACTTACTGACAAGAAGTGTGAAAAGCGTCAAAAGGAAGTGCTTGACATGGACGGTTGCAATGTCTCAGGACGCGGCACTGTCAAGTCTTTGACACTATTCGGATGTGTTCTACCTTGATTAAAACTTTTGCCGGATAAACTGTGAAATCAGTTGTTTTTGTCGTTTAGTTACAGCGAAACATAAACTCATTGCTATAATCTCTACAGTAAAATATTTTTTTTTTTAAACAAGTGAATACTCGGCTAGCCCGCTGCCGCTTCCAGCTTGCCTCAATCTGAACCGCGCTTATTACAAGATTAAATTTCTAAAGCTCAATGACTCATAGGTATTCAATTAATTAGAACAGTTAATATTATACAGGTAATGTGTTCTTAGTTATCAATTTCACTTCATTAATCGGTTTAGTTTACTTATCCATATGAGATAATTCCGCTTAAGGTTATGAAAGTAAAATCATATAAATACGGAAACACAATTACATTATGGGATAAATAATTCTAGTATAATAGCCTTATTCTATTTCAGCTCATCAACTGGTCGTACAAAGCCTTTGCTGTAATGCGAAACATGAAGAAATAAACATGCACGAACGTTTAAATACATTTTCGTGTATGTAATTACACTGCGCTGTTGCACAATGCACAACACTGGCTTCAATTAATTTGGCAACAAATTAAATAAAATTATTTTTTAATGAAAAACTTGTATTTTCAATTTTGTGAGCTGTTCATACCAATACTTACTTTAAAGACGTATCTTCTTAAGACCTACACAATGAATCCTGTCAACATACATATATAGGCACCCTAAGTACTACACCAACACACTAGGTCGCCCTTTTTTGTAACGGCAACACAATCTCGACAAAAAAAAAAACTATGTAAGAAACTTTCTTAGTCAGGTAAGGATTGAGGCAGCATTCTTGGTCTGAGGAAAACACATTTTGAAAGTACTTTTCGAAAGGAAAATATGCAAGTTCCAAGGAAACAGACATTGTAGTGACGTAGGTACCAATGAAACTTTGTACACGTCGCAATGTGCCAAACAGCTAGCAGTAATCCTCGCGAGCCGACGCCCCGCCTCAACTTTTCCAATTCCATCCTCCATTCCTCCCATTTCTCAGGGTTGCCACACTAATCCCGAATTCTGCCAACTTTCATGCCTGAAATGTTCTTTATTCAAAAATTGAAGGCATGTCAAATATCACAATTAAAATAAAAACATTTACGAAGATTGTTGCGTGACTCAAGTCGTTTTGTTTGTTTTTCATTAACGTTGCTATTGTCATTAAACTTAATGATCTCGCATAATGTTGCACAACTTTTGATACCTGTCTTCGTTACGTTTTGATTACTTATTTAGTTACTTACTAAAATATTTAGAGACCAATGTTATCTAACTAATCAACATAAACCTTAATTCAATGTGAAAAAAGTTAGGTAGGTATGTTTTTTTTTTTTTCGGACTGTACTAAAGTACACAATGAAATTATTACCTACACCACACTCGTATGGGACCCGCGAGAACTATCCCAGCAGTATATTTCACAAACGCGGCGGCTGTTACTATTCTAAAGTCGAAATAACAATACGTGAACAATTTAATTATCCTATATTGGTCACAACGATGCCATAATCATTAACACAATGGCCGATACGAATGTGGAACCCGGCAACATACCTACAAGTTTGTCAATAATTAACATGACCGCAACGCGGGTGTATTATGCGCCCAAATAATCACAGTCGCTAATTAGACGCGATTCCAGTACTAAATACGATGCTAATAACACTGCCACAAATTAGTCGCTTGCCCGATAACGTATCCTACCTCTATGTTCACCAAGAATTTGATTATCCTCAAATCAGTAGGTACTACTTATCGACGCTCCACTGAAAACTTTTTACACGGCATCCATAAAAAGACAATCTTAAAGATATAATAAGAATTTCCTTAAGCTTGTAGACGTAACTTTTTCTCCGTGTAACTTTCCGTTACAACAGAAAGTCCAATATCATCTATCACATCACATTTAACAGTAGAACGAATTGAGATTTCTCTTTGAGACGAATACGTAGACAGTCTATTCGGGCGTTCGTTCGGCCTCTATTATCGCTTCTTCGGTAACTTTTGTAATCTGCTGAAGAGCTTCACGTACCTGTGCTTATACGTATATATTGTTTGTGAAGGATCGCGACATCGAGGCGTAAATCCAACCATCATTGTGCATTTACGATAATTAAGGAGAGTGCACATTAGTGTTACAGGGGCCACAGACGCCGCAGAAGCCACAGGCTGCACATTGGGCCCTGTGTTGTGGCCTCATCACCGTGATTAGAAGATCTTGTGTACTACGGCTAACCGACTATAAGACGCTTGCAGACTTGGTAAAAGATGATAACATTCTAGTTTATTGGCGATGTTACAATTTAGGTCAAAATAATTAGGCTTCTAATAAATAATGTAACGAGACGAGGCGTGCTGACCATAAACTTAATAATATAACGTTGTACTACTGTAATTAAGCTCCCAAAATAGATTAATTACTTACGGGCATTGAAAATTAATTAGCATGTTCAAATGTGTGTAGGTCCTTATTATTATTATCTTATATCTGGCTCTTGTGACACAGGAAGTCCTAATACATAAGCCAGGGCTACACAGATGTTTGTGAGTTTGAAGTGAAGAGTAAATAAACAAATTATTACCAATACTACGTACCAGCCCACGTACTCATTTACCTTATAATGCTAAAACAATTTCAATACAGTTCTTATAACAAAATATGCATACGGAAGAAGAAAAGCGGGAATTGTAGCAGGGTAGCATGATAAAATAAAAAATAACATCAAGTATTTTGACAACATTGTTTACCCACGGACACAGACGTTCGTTTACTTTTAAGCGCCCAGAGCGGCATGTCCTCGGGAAAGTTAAAAAAGTTAAATAAAGCGCTTTAATTTTAGTTAAATTTCGACAAACATGGCACAATGTAGTTTTTCTACTGTGACTTATTTAAACAAGTGGTGAACCTCATTCTATCAGCAATTTCGAAGCTCATATGTTAATGTCAAAAACAAATTATACCAATCTCTGTGGTTCAGGGAACCGGTGAATACCAACTATATTTTATTTAAGAATAGCTGTTGCTGTTACCCACGGTTTCATTTGCATCCTAGGGGACTTCCCCTAGAACTACTTTATGTACCTATTAAGAGTATTTTATAAGCTAAAGCGTCGAATGTCATCGAAATAAGTACACCTGCATTGGTACTTTTAGCGTTACTGAGTAATCGAGTATTGTGAGTAACAAATATCTTTATTAGCTTTACAAAATCATTATGATGCTACTGTAGACCTTGACTTAATGACAGTTATATTAGTTACTAGCTTAAGCCCGCAACTTCGTTCTCATCAAATTCGATCAAATATAGCCCATGTTACTCGCTGATAATGTAGCTTTCTAGTGAAGCTAGTCTAGTGAAAGAATTTGTAAAATTGGTTAAAAGGCCGTGCACGAAATCGACTGATTTTGATCAATTTTGATCATTGGTTGTGAGGAAGGGAAAACAAAACTATTAGTGATTTGAAAAGTCGAGTTCTTTGTTTTGCATGTGGCTAAAGGATTTTTAAAAATAAATTATGCATTCATGGGAAACCACTAATATTCGCAATAAGTTTTCCGAAAAACGTGAGACTGACGTTCGATCATTTTGTTACAAGAAACTATTGTTGATTTAGAAAATTAAAAAATATCGTCAACATCTATATACGGTCTACTTGCATGTGGGTAAACCACTTTTTTCAACTTCCATACAAAGTTAGCAGAAATATTTATTGTTTCCTATTATTTAGCAAACCATATCAAGAAATTTAAAAATCAGCCATTAGTCTTCAGCTATCTTTGAGATAAAATCAAATTTTTATTTTATGATTATACAATATCTTCATGAAGTAAATCAAAGGCGAAACATACCTACCATATTTTAAAAAGTGCAAAAGTGATGCATCTATAAACAGGTGCTGTGACTGACACGAATGGTTTAGCACCACGAAAACTGTACTTCTTTAGTCAGATAGACTTAATCTTTCAATTATTTCAACCTTTCTCACAATTAGATAAGTAATTGACAAAAAAGGTTTTTTTTCGTGCACGGAGCCTTAAGTAATTTTTAAGTTTATCCATTACAAACAAACATACAAAAAATCCAATCTTTTCTCTTTATAATATTAGTTTAGATAACCCTCGCTTTCTCACTATCAGGAGAAAAAAACGAGTTCTTAAATACTTTTCAAAATTGGACTATCTACAACAAAAAAGCCTTTTATAACTAAAAATTCACATCAAAGTATTGTTTTCACTTTGTTTAGCGAGTTCATTTTTAAGCGTAGCATCAAAAATAGTTAGTAACATATTTTTAAACAAAGCAGCGCGCTTCATTTTATGAGCTAAATTACATATGCGAGCGCTGAATGTAATTACTGAATAGCGCAAGTGCGCTCAAACTTACAGAGTAACTTACTCTAGGAAAACTCTGCGACATTTTTTTTTTTTTTGTAATGTTTTCTGTTTAAAAATATCTGAAAAAAATATCAGGAAACGTATATAGACCATCAAATACTAAAATGCAAAGATTTAAATCGTTAGGGTTAGTTCACACCGAGACGCGACGCAACGCGACGATACTTGAAGATACGACTGGTTTCGCGCTGCCGTGGGACGCATCGCGAGGTCGTGAGGCGCATCGTGAAGTCGCTGGCAGCGCGACGCGTCGCTGCGCAACGAGACTGAACTGCACCAAGTCTACACGAAATCTGGACGGAAGTCGCCAGGACGGCTTCAGGTTGCGTCTCGCGTCGTCATCGCATCGCGAGGCGCAGTGCCACTCTTAAGGCTCTTTCAAACAGGCGCGACACGCGACGCGACACAAAGACACCGCTCGTCGCGCGACGAGCGGTGTCTTTGTGTCGCGTCGCGTGTCGCGCCTGTTTGAAAGACCCTTTACACGCCTCAACTCCCGGCGAAGCACCGTTGCGTCTTGATGCGTTGCGCTACGTCGCGAGGCATCTTGAAGCTCAGTGCAGTGTAGCGCGATGCCGCGGGACATTTTCGCATTATCACAATAAAATGTGTATCTTTTTGTGTAGTATATAAAGTTATATTTTGTATCACAATCTTAAAAAGTGTCGCGCTACGTCGCGTCGCATCACGTCTCGGTGTGAACTGACCCTTAGATTTGCCTTCACTATACTAAGTCACGCAAAAAAGTGTTCATACTGAGATAAGTGAGCTCACTGAACTCACAATAATAATGACGTATACATGACAATAAAATCAAGTCAAGTCAATTCTCTGCGACATTGTGTGTCAAAGATGTCAAAACGAAACAAAAACGCAACCATCTTTCGACGCGGCTGAGCGAATCTACGTCTGAAATCTTTGCAAAAATGTGATAAAGAAAATTATCAATTTCCTATTATGTATCCGCCTTTTTCAAGATATTCTTTTCACTAAATAATAATTTTATTCATATCATCATTTCAAGACTCAAATCATTTGCGATACATATTATGGGCACCCCAAGGACTGCTACAAAGAACGAAATACGCAGGTGGATTCCTAATGACATACCTATTATTATTAGCAGACAGCGGACAACCATGGTTTCGAATTTTAACATAATCACTTACCGAGTAATCGACATAACAATATTCAAGTTTTCAAACTGTGTTCTTACGAATAGATAGGAATACCACATGAATGATGGATAATTCATTACTACACTAATAATAACCACAGACGTGAGACGTTGTCTGAAACTGCTAATTCTAATAGACGTCGTCTTTGTCAGTGTATCAGCTATTTTAGTCACGTTGCACTTTATCACCCGTCTAATTACTGAATGCATAACCATTGTGAAATTATTCATAACTGAGAAGGGGTGCAAGCGAGAGCTACCTATCCGTAGAAGTATTAGAAAAGTCATTACAGAATGATTAGAGATTCGTTCAGTGGTCACAGTCATTAAATTGAATATAATTACTTTTGTAATCAAGCTTGTAGTTATAGCATTGCTTGGGTGCGGCGGGCGTAGCTAGGCGTAGTATTAGGCAGTGCGTAGGACTCGTGATCAAACTTGTAGCAGCTTTACGTAGTCTTGATGTAGCGTAAATTACGGTCGGAATAGCTACGCGTAGCATCACGCAGTGCGTGGAACTTGTGACCGAACTCGTAGCAGCTTTGCGTAGGCGCGCCGTAGCAGTGTCTTACGGAAGGAATAGCTACGCAGTTATTCTCACCATGAGTCACTGCTACGCGTAGCATCAGGCAGTGCGTGGAACTTGTGAACAAACTCGTAGCTGTTTTGCGTAGGCGCGACGTAGCAGTGACTCCTGGTAGCGTAGCATTGAGGAATAGACAGTGCTTGGAACTTGCTGTATTAATAACTGCAAAAATAAATAAAATCCACTGACGGCCAACAGAACGATGCTGATTATTAACTGAGATACTTACCTAACACAATCGAAAGCGAATACTTATAACAATATCTTTAGTTTAGTTGTGTGTTGTGTTTTTACTTTAGTATTAATAAATAATTATTCAGAAACAATTCAAAGAAAACTTTTCATTTCAGTTTTACAATACTCGAAATCCGTCAAAGTAAGTGTAGGGATTCCATTTTGAAATCGTTTCCACCGCAACGTAGCAAAGTTTGTTCTAAACACTATTATAAGGTACAATCGATTCTGTATTGAACCGAGTTGATGTCCGCATTGTTTGACCGCAACTATGAATAGTGCGATAACCCACTGTTACAATGGAATTGTGTGAGAGTTGCCATACAACGATACAATAGAGGGTATTTTTCAGTGTAAAAGTTAGCTACGATATGAGCCTATTGCAATGCTGATTAAACATAGCAGTACTACAGCTACTAGAATACTAGAAGCACACGTTCAACCTAGTTCAGGTAAATAAGCAACTGTTCTATATTTTAATTGTTAAGGGATTTATACATAAACACCCCTTTTGTAAATAAAGGATGATTATTGTATTAATATTATGACGGAGAGGGCTGGTGTCCCTTTCGTTATTATCAGCCATATTTTAACTACTGTGGGCGTACTGTGGGAAATGTTGGTTATTGCGGAATAGAAAAACCGTTATCAAATTAATCACACTAGTTTCACACAATTCACACACTATAGGTCAGGGGTGGCCCGGTCGATCGCGGCTATTAGTCCAGTCGATCGTGGCAAAACAAAAAAAAAAGTTAATATACCTAAAAATATTATATAGAATAGACCACGCAAAGTAATCACCAACTGCTGCACGCAACATCTTGTATCATTTTTCAGTCGCCGTTCCATCACGTTATTTATCCTCTCTTCCAGGCAGTAGCTCAGACGCAATACTCACACTACTATAAATAAGTAGTTACTAAGAATAATTTTCAATTTTATGATCTCTTAATAAAATAAATAATAGTACATAGGTTACATTGTTTCATAAAAAAATTAAAGAAGTATGTAATTGGTAGATCGCACAGGGTGTCGTCAGTAAACAATAGATTTTAGATCTAACCAAGTTGGCCACCCTGCTATAGGTACACGACACAACTATATGGAATGCGCGACAGTTTCTAAACTTCTTCTCTGCTTGACCGCCACCGATGGACTCTGCTCAGCTCCGGCCGGTCCGAGCGTTATGTTGTAGACTCTGTTGAGCGCCGCTAGGCTGCGCTGGCGTCCCAATTACGACACTGCAGTGACTTGCACGTCACCTACAGTCGTCGACCATTAATGTTGTGTTCGCATGCTTCTCCAACTTTTTTTTAAACTTTTTTATGTATTTAAAACTTTTTTTTTTTTGCGTCATGTTTACCGCAAATAAACGTTTTTTCTTTCTTTCTTTTCTTAATGTAAGTGTTGTATGTAAGGTGGTTTTTATGTTGTATTTTATTGTAATGTATATTGTTTGATTAATTAATTTTGTATATTGTGTATGAGTCACTGTAACTCGAAATAATAAATGAATAATAATAATTAGTCAACTCAGTAGCGTATTTCCGACACATACATAATAACATCACGCCAATCCTCGTAGGTTTCACAGATTTGCATTTCGCCAGTTATATTTAAGTCCCATGTAATAGGGGGCGAGCTTATTGCCATCAACCGGGCACAAGAAGTATTAGTTACAGCAAAAACTAAAAATAGCAACAACTTGTTTGTTTACCGCATCTCGAAGCTAAGGTCAGTCAGCTTGTCAATGAAGAAAAGCATGATTGATAGTGGTTGCGCTAAAATATTAGTAGGTGTTAACTAATACTAGTTGGCGCATGCTTTAAAACCAATTAACTTCCAATGAAGAAAGCCAATAAAACCGGCCAAGTGCGTCTCAGACTCGCACACAAAGAGTTCCGTACCACCGTACAATATTTACCAGAAAAAATGCCGAAAAAAACACGTTTCTTGTATGGGGACCCCCATTAATTTTAACTTTATTCTATTTTTATTATTTGTTAATATAGCGGCAATAGGAATACAATATTACCGTTCATGAGATACAACCCGCTGATAGACAGACGGATAGCGGAAGATTAGTAATAGGGTTCCGTTTGGTACCCTTCGGGTACGAAATCCTAAAAATGGACCTTAACTCCATACTTTAATTGGCATTCTCGTTTAATCAAAAAACTACCCACTTTCCAAATAAAATTCCATTGTTTAAAGATGTTTACGAGCAAGGTAGGGATAGTTTTAAAGTGAGTAGTTATTTTGTTTATTTTAGTCTCTTCTCTGAATGCGGGTTACGTAACTAAGCAGTGGCTGTCAGGCATCAGACGAATTTTGCTTTCCTTCGATTTCGATATTTAGCATACTTCTAATGGTTCAGATCTTGCTTGAAATATATATTCGCTACTGTCCAGCAGTTTTTGAGTTTATTAATTACAAACAAAAATACAAATCTTTTCTCTATTAAATATTTGTGTAGATTTAGTCCAAGTCAGTACAGTGGGCCACACGTCACTGCTTTGGCCTTGACCTAGCGTAGGTTCAATAGATTATAATGAAGCCAGCTTATACCTACTGGTTTTATAACCATTAACTGCCTGGCCTACTGTACCTACTTGGACTAAATCTACACAAATATTTAATAGGGAAAAGATTTGTATTTTTGTTTGTAATTAATAAACTCAAAAACTGCTGGACCGATTTTAAACATTCTTTCACCAGTAGAATGCTATATTATGACTTAGTAACACAAACTATACTTTATAAAGGGTACTCCCCAGGCGCGGTCCGAGGGGGGGGTCCTGGGGATCATGACCCCTCCCCAAAGTTATTTAAGCTGTCGAGAGCCTTAAACAACTTACGTGTACTACTAACTAAAAACTGTAGGTACTTGAGCCACAGTGACCTCATATACAAAAACATTAAGAAAATAAAGCCTGTTATAAAAATAGAAGATAAGGGATACAAGAGCGAGCGAAGCAAACTTGAGAATTTGGGCACCAATACGCTCGGGTTAAGGCCACATTTCAAAAACCTAAAATCGAGTTTAAACTTTTCTTTACGACAAAGTTAGTTCTCTTTTTTTGTATAATGTTCTAAAGAAAACAGAACCTATTCAAGATGGGGTGCTAAAATTGAGGCTCGCTTTGCTCGCTTTCTTGAGCTTTTCTTCATAAGTCGACAAAGCCAGTAATTCTTAGTTCTTTTGGAATGATCAAAAGAAAATCGAACGTTTCCGAGAGTGTGCAAAATTTTTGAGTACGTTTCGCTCACTCTTGTATTCTACATTTTCATAGTTGCTTGGCCTTTCCTGCATAAGTCGTCAATGGTGCCGATTCTTGTATCACAAATGCCTCTAAACTAGACTAAAAATCACCAAAATTTAGTTTACTCCTGTCAAAAAACAATTTCCCATTCTGAAATAGACTCAAGTGACACAACTTAACTATATTTTAGTTTGACAGCACTAAGCCTCAAGTCGAGGTGTTGCTCGTTTCGCTCGCTCTTGTATTCTGCATTTTCATAGTGGCCTTTCCTGCTTAAGTCGACAATGTAACTCCTATTTCTGTTTGAAAATGTAAACCAAATCCTAACCTATCCGAGACGGGGTATTAAAATGACCTAGTTAGCTTCGCTCGCTCTTCTCGCCCTACATAATCTTCTGTCCTAATACCTATTATTCACCAAAAAGCTGGTGTCCAATTTAGCAGCATCATAAAGTACCAATGTAAAAACTATAGCCGCGTCCCTGAATAACATAAGTAATGACAAACTGGAGATGTACCTCCTTAAAAACATGACATGTATTTAATGGAACCCCAAATAATTCCCATTTTGGGGTCCTTAAATACTAAATAGCTAACTAATTGCGACCAACTTGGAAGTAAAGCGTGTGCACTCTAAAATGACGCGCCTCACTCCCACATTTTACGCATACAGTAATGCGGTAGTAATGCAATAATGCGGTAGAGGGGCGCGTCATTTCAGAGTAGACAAGCTATAGCGCTCGCGTGCCGCGGTACCGCTCGTTTCGCTCGCTCGGCTCGCGCGCGGTATGTCACTGACCTAACCCGTTTGGTAGGGGTACCCTAGCTTAGTTACTGCGACCAACTGTGAGAAAAGATAAGAAACTTAAAAAGAGGATCAGTTATTTAAAAAAGTGTGCATCATTACAAGATCAAAAAGTTTTTAGAGTATCAATTAAATATTTCCCTAAAAATATTCCTCGGTACCCATGGTGACCCCCCCACAAAATCTTGGGCCGCGACCGCGCCTGGTACTGCCTTTCTTCTCCTAAAATTGTTCGTCCGAAAATCATTATCCATAACACATTTGATACACACACACACTATATTATAAACTTCAGTAACCTTACTGATCAAAAATTCTAAATTTTGTTTTACATAATTATCTTTACTTCTAAAACTATTCTGTCATAATATCGAGTACTATAATAATTGAATCTCCTAATTTTACATGTAATAAAAAGTCATAAGTCTTAAGTAATGTATTATTTAATGTGTATTATTCCGAATGTTCATTTATAATAAAATAAGTCATAAAACATTTGCAAAAATTATGTTTTAGTGACACAAACGAATCGCTGTAAATGACTTCACGCAGTCTTGTCTGCCCTATCCCTAGAGTGTAATTTAGAATTGCGAAGGCGCGGAGGGGCGAGGCGGCCCTCGAGTTGAGGAGCAGGTGGTTGTAACGCTCGCCACCGCGGCTGAGGCTGGCCGGCAAGCAAGACGAAGCAGCAGTTGTTAGCGTTAAACCATCTGCGACGATGAGCTCCACAGCGCCGAAGCCGTGACAGAAACCATGCCTGCTGCATGCATGGTGTATGCTTATTTACATGCTTCTTACAGGGAAATACAAATGTATGTATATTATTGATTGTAATATTTATGTCAAACAAATTGAGGGCATATTGTATTTAGGGATTTAAATTTTATGGCATGTTATATTATGTGACATTAAGTTCGGCCAAGTTATTATTCGGACAAATGATAATTAGGACAAAAAAAAATGGCACTATAGGTTATAGATAAAAAAGTTAGGGAACACAATAGAGAACCTTTATAAAGATATCACTCGGGTGAAGTCGCTGGCGGAAGCCAGTTTTTTTATAAATTCAAAGACGCTTTCTATAAATATACTTAGACGGTTTAGATGGGAAATAAACTTTAACGCCTGGGGTATAGAAAACAAAACAGTATTACAGTAATCCTCAATAATTCTATTGAAACAAGAAAACGAGGATTCAACCTCAATATATGCTCAAGGTGTCGGTAGGTACTCGGTGAAGCGAAGTTAAAGGAGCAAAGTTTGCGAATTTGCCCCCGGGGCCGATCCAACTTCTCTGTTGCAATAAATAAGGATTTTAGCGACAAATTACCACACGAAAACGTTTCACCCTTTCTTCGTAAACTTGGGAACTAGCGAAAATAGGATCGCTACAGAAAGAAAACTTAACAGTAGCTGGTAGCTGCCACGAAACTTTCGAATTTCGAATCAATTTCAACTCTAGTAACACTGAATGGGCAATTCGAAATAGATTCTCTTTTCCCACTTACGTGAGGTGGTAGGTGAGTATCATTTTGTACGTTTTGCTTTCAAAGTAATTAAGCACCTACATATGGAATAAAAATTCCCTCGTAAAAGTTACTGTGTGTTTATTTTGTACTAGAATTAACCGAGTAAAACGAGTATTTTTTCTAGTTTATGAAATTATACATTTATAGAATTGTGAAACGAGATAGAACTCTGGAAGAGGAATAGAGAACATTTTTAACAAATTAGGTTTTTTTTTAAGCTTAGGTTCTTTTGAAGCGATGGTTGTGCAGAGCTAATTTTAACACTTAAATCATGAATAGCTAACCTATTCGTGTTTTGAGTGCCTATGGTGATTGCAGGAAATGGGAGAAATGCTTACCTGATGGGTTTAGTTCTAAGCTTTTAGGTTATTATTTTAAGGGAGAAAAGAATTATATTCTCAGAATTTATAAATCAAAGATTCGAATCGAACTTTTATGTTCGCGACATTTGGAGTTGAAACACTAGCTGGGGCCACGGGGTCCGAGCGCCCAGTCCCTTTTTCGAGACATCCAGTTGAGAGCTCACCCAGTTGGTTGAGTCTTCATGTGACCAGGGCTGGCTAGCCTTTTGGGCATACCTATTATTATTTTAAGACAGCTTTATATTATGTAAATTTTATATCTACTGTTAATAAATGAATAATACTCATTAATAAATAAGTTGACGATGATCAAGATTCGATAGAGGATATTGATTCTACCTATAGATATTCCTTAAAGACTTTCAAAAACCTCTAAACGTACCTCTTCCCTTTAACGGCATTTTCAATCAAGTCGTCCTCCTTCGCTTTATCCATCACAGTCGACAAAAAATCTGCCTATATCAGCCTACACAGCTTTCTAAATTCTGATAAGGGAATTGCAACTTTAGCTGCTGAGATTTATAAGTCATTTTGCTTTCTTTTCTTTTTTTTTTGCCGGAATGGTACAAGAAGGTGAATATCGGTAGCTCAGGTCATAAAGGCAGTGATTCGAGGAGCATTTCGTCAGTTTACAAGCTCGCCGTAATAAGATATCGGACGCTCTATCGCTCTGGAAAATGTCTTTATTATGCTCATCGAATAAACCCAAAAAATCCGGAAAATATGTTACCTACTTAACAAGATTTAAAAGTCGGTTGGTCTACAAACCTATCTTTTATTCCACCTACCACTACAAATACTATACATTTGGTATTCTTATAGCTGTACAAGGATCTTTTGTCGCAAAATCGGAACTAGCTATCTTGTTTTTAGGGTTCCGTACGTCCGAACAAAAAAACGGACTGTCAGTCTGTCTGTCTATCACAGCCAATTTGCTCCGAATCTACTGGACCGATTGATGGATAAATTTCTGTAACCCAAACACGGACGTGTAACGTAAATAAATGATTTTTTAAGAAAATTGCAGAAAATGGACCATTCCATCCATCCCATTTTCTTCGAAACTACTGAGCCCAAAAATTTGAAAAAAATACAGAATATAATCTATATGTAAAGAACTCTTTACATATCAATAACAGGAAAGCCTATTATGAAGTCTATGTTCTTAAAATAACATGGTATATCTCTCAATATTGTGCATATGAACTTACATTAGCCGTTGGAATGAATAGGAGAACATGTTTTTCGACTATAATGTTAAGTTTGTCCTTCAGTCGGGATTGGAAATTTACAGACTGTATCACTTGCGTGAAGCCGCGAGCAGCCTGATACAGCTTTGAGACGAAAGCCACATGGCGCGAGTGTGTGAAAAAAAACCGGACAAGTACGAGTAGCATTTGTCCAGTTTTTCTCAACACATTTCACAAAACAATTTTGTATAAATATTTACCGACAGCGCTCCTTGTCAATGTCATTCGAGCGCCAAGCGTTCCTTGTAGCAGTGGACTAGGAAATTGTGCAGTAAACTTGAAGCTATAGGTACTAAATTATTATCATCATTGACTCAACTCGCTGTGAGATCTTGATTTGGAAAGTTCACAACGTACGTTGAATTGTAGATACTAAGATACCAATGCAAGTCTTTTGATAACGCACTCACATTAGGTACATATATCAACATGTAGGTATTGAGGTAGTATGTACCTAGCTGTTAATTAAGTGATAGCCAAATATCTAGCTCGCAATACACTTTTAACTACTTAGATACTCTTGAATATTCTCTTTGGTTTAGTGGTCGCATGCACGACTCCTAAGCGTGGTTTCCTTCCTGGGTTTGATCCCCGGGTCGGGCAGTTTCCTTAGGTTTTTCCTATAGAAAATATTCAGTAGGTAGGGAAATCGGATTTTTGCATACCTATATTACCCATCACTGAACACTGGCGAAATGTACTTGTTGCTAGTTGCTTTTACACAAACCTGTGCCTACTCCTCTGCGTGAAATAAAGAAGGTGTTATATTTATAAGTTTATTTTATGCAGTACCATGCTCTACTAAGTCTAGCATTCTGCCTAGCACCCCTAAAAGCAATCATCAACAGATTCGTATGGTTAAATAGAAGCTGTCTGACTGAAATTTTAAAAATAAATAAACGGAATCTGAAACATCTTGACTACCTCAAATTGCAGAAACGTTCTAAATAAGTAACTTGTATTTATTTTTCACACAATTCTACGAAAAAGTTGAGGTGTGTGGCCTTAGTGTGCAACTACCCTAATTTAAAATTGTAATCTGTGCATGCAACACTGGCTTTATAAGTGCTATGTCAAACGTATCCGAACGTTCAACATTGCCAGAAAGAAAATATTATAAACAAATCCTTAAAATAATTCGTCTTGCCGAGCACCATGCTGATATCTAAGCTCTTGCTCATTATAAACAAGCTTTATCGAATTTTATCTTTTACTTATCCAAATCCTTAGATAGAGATACGATTTCAATAAAAAATTGATATGAATTTTAATCAGATGTCAACTATTTTTATGCTTGCCACCCTCGTCGATGCGTCATCACTTGTCAATTGACGGCTGCTATACTGCAACAACTACTTACGGCCGTTTTCTAAAAAAGTTTATTGATTCCTTTAACAAAAATTAGAATCTCCATGAAACATCATGGGAGATTCTCTGGATGGAAGTGAAAATTCACCTGAGTCGCAAAATGTCGTCGTTGTCGACTTCCAAGACTTTGCAAACTACTTGCGCAGAGCCGCAACGGTACTTTTGCCCGAAGATGATATCGTTCCACCGGCGTTAAATGCTGCGTTAGACGAAAAAGTTAACCAAGATTGCATCAGGAAGTTCTTCTCAGACCCTCAAGTGTCTTCGTTGTACGTGCAAAGATTTTCTTCCAAAGGTATGCGAGATCCACCCGTATTTTTTTTTCTACTGTCAACTTTCTACCTGCATTGCTGCAGTATTAGATCATATATGCATTTCGATCGACGTTCATGTCAAGATTAAGTAAAGAAATAAAATAAAAAATCTTCTTACTTTCATTTCAATTTTGTTAACATAACTATACAATTTAATCAATAAATCTTATTTTCCCCATATTTAGAAGATGACAGCGAACAACCAACTGAAGGCGAAGAGGAGAAGGAAGCTGTTACTTACCAGATCAGCAATGAAGTTAGTGACAAAATAGGCCATACATTAATATTCCCATTGCACAAAAAATACTTTTACCATAATTAAAAACTAATATTCTGGTTAAAAGTGAATGTTTATTATCTCAAGGTGGTCTTCTCATCGTCCCGAGTGGCAGCCTTCGTCTGCATCAAGCGTGGTGCTGTCATCGAAGCTGACAAGTCCATCCACAGTCAGCTGCGACTCATCAACTTGTCTGATGGCTCCCCGTATGAAACTCTGCATGCTTTCATTAGCAAAACCATGGCTCCATTCTTCAAGAGCTATGTGAAAGAGAGTGGCAGGGCTGACAGGTAAGAGGATAATATTTTAGAATCAAGTGTATTTATTTAATGGCTTCATGAATGATGTCAGTCAATAATTGAATGAAATCAGAGATTGAAACTGTTCTATCTATTAACTGATTCTATATACCAATCTTTTAAACCAAATAAGTTATTTAATGACATCACTCTTTATTTTTAACTCACTTCATGTGTATCCCTGAAACCCATAAATATTTTTCTGTCAAAGGATTCCTTATTCATTTTGACAATAGATTTTGTAGTAAGCTCCGAGTAAAACACTTATGTTTGCAGGGATGGAGACAAAATGGCACCATCGGTGGAGAAAAAGATTGCAGAGCTGGAGATGGGACTGCTTCACCTTCAGCAGAACATTGACATCCCTGAGATTACTCTGCCTGTTCATCCTCTTGTAGCAGCTGTTATTAAAAGGTAAGAGCTTTCTTGAAAAAAAAAACTTTTATAATTTATATATAGATATCTTGGTTTTGCTTTCTTTTTCTTTGAGATACTGTAATGTTGTAAAATTCCGTTTTTTTTAAATCTATATATATAAAAATGAATCCCTATTTCCCTTGGTCACGACATCACGCTAAAACGGCTGAACGGATTTGGATGAAATTTGGGATATGGATAGTCCTTAACCCGGAGAAGGACATAGGATACTTTTTATCCCGATATTTTTACGGGATCGAGACTTATGCGGGTGAAACCGCGGGGCGCAGCTAGTAAATTATAATTATGTAGAATAATGGATAAAACAGTAGACTTCTTCTAAGCATCTTATTAGTTTTGTTTATATATTTATATGTAAATTGTCAACACCTTTATTCAATGCAATGGGCGTGACCTTGGGGTCGCTCACCAGGCTGAGCTAGGAGAGCACTGTGCTACTCCCAAAGGAATTACAAAAAAATTATAACTATAGACTTACCTATCCCTTTCTCATATTTTATCAAATATATTTTTATATTGAAATTTTACGAGCCCTTATTTCTTTATCCACCACATAAACCTTTTCCTTCACAATACCTACATTTCAAAGTGGAAAGTACTGTGCTTTGAAAATAATCTTTATATCTTGAAATCTGGACATTAGTACAGATATTTTATCATTTACAAATCATCAACAATAATTTGTCTTTCTTTTATATCAGAGCTGCTGATGAAGGGCGAAAACCTCGCGTAGCCGACTTTGGTGATAAAGTGGAAGATTCCACATTCCTCAATCAACTGCAAAATGGAGTCAACCGCTGGATTAAAGAAATACAAAAGGTTTGTTTAGATGAATTGTATTCATACACCAATTCATTTTTTTTATTGTATTTATATCATCTTAATTGTTTTAACTTGATCTTTTAGGTGACCAAGTTAGATCGTGACCCATCAAACGGCACAGCCCTCCAAGAAATCTCCTTTTGGCTTAACCTGGAAAGAGCCCTCCATCGTATCCAGGAGAAGAGGGAAAGCATTGAGGTTTGTTTAATTTTTATCCTTACTTTGGTTCCACTATGTATACATTAGCATATTGGCTTTGTATACTATTTGATAGCTTCTTACGTCATTTGTTCCATAATAGGTTTATGTAAATGTCTTATTCATGCATTAGCATATCTATGAATCCATGATATTAAAATTATACACAGTGACTCACATCAAGACTTATTATATACTAGCTTTCGCCCGCGGCTTCACCCGCGTGTATGTCAGAAATTATCCTACGGGAACGTACTACTGGGATAAAAAGGTATCCTATATGCCAATCCAGGTTATAAACTATCTGTGTGTCAAATTTCATCCAAATCTGTTCAGCCGTTTTTGCGTGAAAGAGTAACAAACATGCATCCATCATCACAAACTCACATTTATAATATTAATTAAAATAATAATTAATAATATAGTAGGATGGTTTTATTTATATCTTTTATCCAGCTTCTGGGTTTTTGAGGTCAGATAGAACAGTTGCTCCATGTAAAATACTGGTACTGGCTACATCTGGTTAGACTGGAAGCCGATCCCAACATAGTTGGGAAAAGGCTAGGCAGATGATGATGATAACTATGCTTTTATTCTAGGTTGCCCTAACGTTGGAGATTCTGAAGTATGGCAAGCGTTTCCATGCCACGGTTTCTTTTGACACCGACACCGGATTGAAGCAAGCTCTTGCAACTGTCTCTGACTACAACCCTCTCATGAAAGACTTTCCAATCAATGACCTGCTTAGTGCTACTGAGCTGGAACGCATCAGGTAAGAGAAAAACTACATGTGCATTATTATAGTCTCGTAAATTCCTGTTTAATCAAGTAGATAATATGTCTATTATTATTATGACGTGATATTTCTTTACAGATTGGCAGTGCAACAGATTTTTTCCCATCTACGAAAGATTCGTTCTACCAAATACCCTATCCAGCGTGGTTTGAGACTCGTCGAGGCTATCTCGCGCGATCTTGGTCAACAACTCCTTAAGGTAAAATATAACTTAATAGACCTGTGGAAATCCTATCATTTGTTTCTTGAAGACAGCATAGACCTTCAGAACGAAGCTTGCTTTTTCTATAATCTCATGATTATTTTAATGTTTTTGTCTAGGTGCTGGGTACACGTCGTTTGATGCACATTCCTTTCGAAGATTTTGAACGCGTGATGACTCAGTGTTTTGAAGTGTTTTCATGCTGGGATGATGAATATGAAAAACTGCAGGGATTGTTGCGGTAAGATAACGTGGAGATTGTAGATAAACTTTTTAATTCAATTTCCTTTTCTACAGGCTTGCCATGTATTTATCTGTTTATACAAGTACAACAACAGCTTCTGTATACATGTATATGTACTATGGTAACAATAGCCTCGGACTTACACAGTAACCAATTTCAGGGTTACCAGCATTCTCAGAAATAAGTTTAATGCATACAAATAATAGAACGCTTTAGAACTTAGTTTTATTTACACCAAATTCCTAATTTATTCGTGAAATATTTGTAGTGACATCGTAAAGAAGAAGCGTGACGAGCACCTAAAGATGGTGTGGCGTGTGTCGCCGTCACACAAGCGGCTGCAGGCTCGTATGGAACATATGCGCCGGTTCCGCAGACACCATGAACAACTACGCACTGTCATGCTTAGGGTAAGTCACACTTGACCAAAGAATATGATTCAGAAAAAAGGTAATTCTCACTATCACATTTGACTACCTTACCTTACTACTCATATTATAGTAAACCCGATTTATAATTTTTTCTCAGATACATAGGTTATTCGGTTATATCGGCTTTCTAATGACAAGTGATGAAAAAGTATTTTGACCAAATGAAATGAAATTGTTTATGCAGAACTTGCATAACCTGTTCTTTATGTTTCATGTTCTTTAAAATATTCGAATTTATTTTGTTAACTCCTTTTTGTTATATTGAAACAAATTCATTGTTAACAAGATAATATTGTGACCATTAATAATGGTGACCTTTTATTTTTAAAAGAGTAACCGTAGAGTTTCTTGCCGACTCTTCTTCATAGGAAACGACCAATTGGAACTGCGCACCTAGCTTATGACGTTTCATAAGTGCCTTGTAGGTTTATGTGAACTAAAATATTTTGAATTAGAATTTTTTCTGTGTAAAGGTACTTCGCCCTCGTGCTACAGTGGCAGCTGACACAGGCGCTGGCGGTGAGCCCGCCCAGCCACATTCACTACCCATGGATGCTGCTGATGCCAATGCTATTGCAGAGGTAATGTAACTACCTACACCGTTCCTTTACCCGGGCACATCTACTTTTATCAAAGTTTTTAAAAAGGCGGAGGTCCTCAATTCGGTAGTCTTTTTTTTTTTTTTTTTATATATGTTACCTCAGAACTCCGTCATTTATTAACCGATATCGAAAATTCTAAAATTCAAAATTGGTTTTTGAGTTAGCTTCAATAATTTATAATAACTTCCTGTCACTGTTATTGGCATTGCAAGTAGTGGTACGAATATTACATTCATGCGGCGTAGGTACCACAACTTAAAGAAGAAAACATTTTTGTAAAAAAAAACAAAAAACTTTTACTTTGGAATTTGGTGGCTAAAAAACGAAAATACAAAACCAAAGACACCGCTCCCGTTAGTATCTTTTTTAGAAATAGTTCAATCTTTGTAGAGCGTCTACTCTGCCACTTATAATGGTGTGATAATCTGAGAGATCACAATCTCTCAGATTATCACACATCAAAGATGATGAGCCCAGGTAAGTAGTTGGTCTCAAGGACTCCAGCCTCCTTTCTATAAGAGAGTGCGGCCGAATTAATTTGTTTTAGCCATAATTAATTGTTAATTTAACTTTTTATTTGGGTTTAGGTCAACCTCGCGTATGAGAATGTGAAGGAAGTTGACTGTCTGGACATTTCTCGCGAGGGATGTGATGCTTGGGAGGCGGCTGTTCGTCGCTACGAAGATAGAATCGGTAAGTTATATAATACTCAAGTTATAGTTTTCAGCATTTATTGCGCTTCCAGAAGAAACAAGAAGTGTTTGCACGACTAGATTTGGCAGTATACGAAGATATTGAATTGAAAGCTATAATCTTCAAATAAACATGCTAATATGTCTGCTGATCTCTTTCAATTGAATTCATTTAAACACTGTGTCCATTTGCTTAGCTTCCTACATGTATTTATTTGATTAGATCGTGTGGAGACCCGCATCACAGCTCATCTCCGTGACCAGCTAGGAACAGCCAAGAACGCCAACGAAATGTTCCGCATCTTCTCGCGATTTAACGCCCTGTTCGTGCGCCCGCACATCCGAGGAGCTATTCGAGAATACCAGACACAGCTGATACAGAGAGTGAAGGACGATATCGAAGCTTTGCATGAGAAGTTCAAGGTAATAATAAAGAAAAAGTTACTGACATTAGCTAATTATAAACTTCCACAGCATTTATAAGGATAGTACCATAATTATCCCATCTAGGCATCTATCAGTAATTCAGTATGCTCAGGAAATAAAACAATTGATAGTAGTCGAAAATGATCTTAATCGACTTTCAGCAGATGTTACTTCTATTTTATTTCTAATCTAAACAATGTGCTTCAATCATTAAAGGGACAAAATGATGATGTGGATATATTTAGTAACCTGTTCCGCTTAGCTATTTCTAAAGAGTCTTAAAAAGACCCTGAAAGAAATCGACACGTGTTTCACCTCTCAACGAGGCATCCTCAGGATGACGATTGACTTGTCGCGAACTCGAACACGGCGTGTTGCCACACCAAGCACTGATCGAAGCGCTGAGTCTGCGCTCGTGCACGTGTCGACTTCTTTCAGGGTCTTTTTAAGACTCTTTAGAAATAGCTAAGCGGAACAGGTTACTAAATATATCCACATCATCATTTTATAATGGATTACCGCAAGGTCACGCCTGAATCAATTAACTATTATAGGGACAAATTTATCTTCTTCCTAAAAATATTTTATTTTCATTCAGGTACAATATCCTCAATCGAAATGCAGTCGCCTATCGTTAGTGCGAGATCTGCCCCCAGTGGCTGGTTCCATCATTTGGGCTAAGCAGATCGACCACCAACTCACTGCTTATTTGAAGAGAGTCGAGGATGTACTTGGTAAGAACTTCTTACCTTAGGCGGAGGTTTTATTATAATTTAAAAATGGAATATTTTTGCTCATTCATTTGTTTTTTCTTCTCATCAGGAAAAGGATGGGAGAACCATATTGAAGGACAAAAACTGAAGGCAGATGGTGACAGTTTCCGCCTTAAATTGGACACCCAAGAAGTCTTTGATGATTGGGCTCGCAAGGTAAGAATAAGACAATTGCAAATCACTAGCGCGCGTCATGGGACTTTGCGTCATTAAAATAAGGTTTCAATTGCAATGATTGATGCGCGCTCGTTACTTACAACCACTTCACCACTTCACTTCATCATATTATCGTAGGTATATAGTAAAATTATCTACATTTTTTTTCTATTTTAGGTCCAACAACGTAACCTAGGCGTTTCTGGTCGTATTTTCGCCATAGAGTCGGTCCGCGCTCGCTCCAGTAAAACTGGCACTATACTGAAGTTGAAAGTTAATTTCTTGCCTGAAATTATCACCCTGTATAAGGAAGTGCGGAACTTGAAGAACTTGGGATTCAGGTATGTTATAGGGAATTTTGTAGTTACTGTATTTATGAAAAAAATCAAAGGGTTGGATTAGCGTCTTTCTTATTTTGGTTTCATTCTTCTTCTAATTAAATTATTTGCCATTTCAGTTATATCAGGTAATTTAAAATTCTCATAAAAACCGTATAAGAAATATTTGATTTCTGAAATCCACGCATATCTTCAAATCTCAAGTTTAGAATTCAAAATTCAAACTATATTTCAAAGATTATTTCCGAAGCATTTTCACCAAAAATTAACAGGACATCGAAAATTAATCATTTACTGTACCTTTCAAAGTTTTCCAAAGTTAACTTGTTACTTCTTAGCAAGTTAATTTTAGGAAGTGTTATGGAGTGAAAGAGGAGAAAAGTTTTAAGGATTAAAAAAAGTTTATTGAGACAGTTTGGACACACAGAAAGGATTGGCTCTCATAAGAAATCTTAGTCGTTATTGTATCGATATTTGCCTCTATTGACTAATCAGTTTGCCGACCACTGTACTAGGCCATGATGAAGCCTAGGTCACAAATAATTTTGATACTTTTTCCACAGAGTACCATTAGCCATAGTGAACAAGGCTCACCAAGCAAACCAACTGTACCCCTTCGCGATTTCCCTTATCGAAAGCGTGCGCACATACGAACGCACTTTGGAAAAGGTAACATATCAAAAACACTTTCAAACTAACAATATGAATTCACAGATTTCTAGCACTAGAAACATCACACGATATTCGCACAAACACTCGATTTTTCTTACAATTGAACACAATGCCCGATTGCACCACAAATCTCTACACTTAGCACTAAACGAATTTAAAACATCCTTCTATTTCTGTCAATAGTTAACAGGGACAGAAATGTGTTTTTATATGTTAAGCATTGTTTAGTGATTAATGGTGCAAACGGGCCCAAAATTCATTTAAATTTATATGTTGTATGTGCGTGTATGTGACAACACTAACACGGGTGCGTTTTCATTTGTGCAGCTAAATAATAGGAATCATACAAAGGTAGTTTATGAATTTATAGGCTGCATGATATAATGTCGATTTTTCTTTGTTTTATCATATTTAAAAACCACTTCTACTCACTATGATTTTTATTATTTTTTAATTTATTTTTTAGACGTATAGTAGATTTGTTTCAAGAAACTATGTGTATAGAATAGAAATAGAAAACCCAATGAAGATTCAAACATGTAGATGTCACCGATTTAGAAAAAAATGTAGAGGAAAGAATCAACTGCCATCAAATGATGGTACAATACGTTAACAAAGACAGGAAGAAATTTTTGTTGCGTATAATTGTAATGTTTCGTCTGACGTCTCATTTTAGTATTACAAAAAGTTACCGGGAAATATGGCATCTTCCACAGTAAACAGTTCTACAGTATGTACAATTTGTACATAGTTCCCTGAAACAAAACCCTTAGCTTTCAATATATTTGTGTCTGATGTCGATGTCGCTTTATTTTCTTTCATGTAGTATTTAAGTTATCCTATTATTTTATCCAAAACCTTGCCTCTCCCTCTAGTTACACTTTCTCTTTCTCCCATTCTATTTGTTTGGAATACCTTCAGATTCGGGACAAAGCGTCCATCATTCCGCTCGTGGCTGGTCTACGGCGCGATGTGTTGAATCAAGTGTCGGAAGGAATGGCTCTTGTGTGGGAGTCGTACAAACTGGACCCGTATGTTCAGAAGCTTAGCGAAGTTGTGCTTCTGTTCCAAGAAAAGGTTAGTATTATTATTCCAATCTTTTTGGGTTTATTTTTCAGTGACGTATGAATTTTGCCTGTCACCGTTGCGGGTCTTTCTAAATAAATTGTCGACATCATTTTCGCCTTGTCAACACACGTAAAAAGGAACAAATCAATTATTTGTTAATTTAAAAACCTGCTCAATCGAAGGGCCTTCTGTCAACAACGTATAATCAAATTACCCTTCCGTGTCGGGTAAACGCCCATAAACTAACTTTGCCACTATTCCCAACAGGTTGAAGACTTACTAGCGGTTGAAGAACAGATATCAGTGGACGCTCGCTCCTTAGAAACGTGTCCATACTCGGCTGTCAGCCTGGCAGATATTCTGAGCAGGCTGCAGAGGGCCATTGATGACCTTTCGCTCAGGCAGTACAGCAACTTGCATCTGTGGGTGCAGCGCCTTGATGAAGAGGTTTGTTGGAAATTGAATGAATATAATTTATAGCCCCTTTATAAGCCTAATGCTGGTCCAGCGTACGCATTTGTCGAATGTAGCCGTTGAAGCCGCATCACCATGAAGCAGTTTTCGAATATGATCTACGCAACACTTGCACAGCGTATTTGCGCAGTACTTTTGCATAATGATTACGCGATAATTAAAATATATAAAAGAGATGCTTGAACTCCTTACTTCTGAGTAATTAATACTTTTATATTTTCCCAGGTCGAAAAGAGCTTGGCCGCTCGTCTACAAGCCGGTGTCGAAGCGTGGACATCCGCCCTACTCGGCAAGAGCCATGAATTGGATCTATCCATGGACACCTACTCTCCCACTGAGCCCACTCACAAACCTGGTGGAGAACCTCAGGCAAGTATTAAACAGCATTGCAACCTTTCAGCACAATTATACTCATTTTAATCAGTAGATAACTGCTAGCTTACATATGTTTTTTTAAGGATATGAAGAGTCGTGAAATCGGGTTAAATATTGCATCCACTACGAAATAACAGCTTTATACTTGCAAATCATACATTTATTTCTTTACGTCGGCTCTTTTATCATTTTCAACGTTATATTCCCAAGTTTAATTACTCGATTGCTTCCAATATCTACTATTCTTGACTTTTTACGTCTTTATATCCAGATCGCTCGCGTAGTCCACGAAGTGCGCATCACAAACCAGCAGATGTACCTCTTCCCGTCTTTGGAGGAGGCTCGCTTCCAACTGATGCGACAGATGTTCGCCTGGCAAGCCATCGTCACCAGCCAACACCGTTTGCAAAGTACCAGGTATTAATGCAGAATTATATTATTGCATGAAGCGAATCGCAGTCCCGCTATAAATCAGTACCATAAACGATATGAGGACATCGCTAAGATCATTATATTGGCGGTTGCGTGTCTGTCTCCGTATTTCTGAATTTCCTATTGAGCCTTCATCGTCGGAGCACTATGAGACATACAATATCATTTATTTCCTAGTTTTGAGATATCATAAACCTCACCTTATTGTTAATTTCACAAAATGTTCTATGTTAACAGGTACCAAGTAGGCGTCGCTCGCGCTCAGACGGCTACCTACAGGAACTTGTTGACCAAACTACCCGCCGGATCCAATCCTTTGGAGAACGCTTATGACGCTATTGAACAAAAGATATCGCAAGTTCGCGAATATGTCGACGAATGGCTACGGTAAGAAACATAACTTAAGAGCTGATCTTACTAAACGATCTTACTGAATATCTTTTATCTGTGCAATAAAATAGACTATAAATAGAGTTTTTGTAACTAAAAACAAAAATTTTATACCTTTAATGGGATATTTAAAATGATATTAAAAGAATGTGTACTGAAATTGTGCCTTTATTTCCAGTTATCAAGCTCTGTGGGATCTGCAGCCTGAAAGTTTGTATGGCCGCCTAGGTGAAGACATCACTCTCTGGATTAAATGCTTGAATGATATCAAGTAAGTTCCGACTTCACTGCTTATACTGTCTCTGAGTAAATTATCACATAATTATCGGGAATGTAAGACATTTTCGAAACAGACAGCTGTAAGGCTAATCTAGTATCTAAAGACAATTGACGTTGATCGCCAGTTAATTTTATGATTCATCTGCCTAGCCTTTACTAAACTATGTTGCAGTCGGCTTCCAGTCTAACCGAATGCAGCAAAATTTCAGTATTTTACATGTAGGACTGCCTATCTGACTTACACTACCCAGTTACTGATTAATACGATACCCCTTGGTAAGACTGGTTGTCAGACTTTCGGGCTTCTGACGACCCGTAACGACTGTTAAAGATCCACGAATAACAGCCGGGACTAACGGCTTAACCTGCTTTCCGAGGCACGAAGGGGTGTGTGTATGTAAAGATTACTAAAGTAGCTGATCGATTGACCTGTGCGGCTGTTATTACTTAGCCCAAGTTATTTATATGATTATTTTCCTTACTTACAAATCAATATTCTTGCATTCAATTCCATTATTTATCCCACCAGGAAATCCCGAACAACCTTTGACACCTCGGACACTCGTCGCGAATACGGGCCGGTAGTCATCGACTTCGCTCGAGTACAGAGTAAAGTAGCTCTGAAGTATGACGCATGGCACAAGGAAGTGCTCGGCAAGTTCGGGGCTCTGCTCGGCGGGGAGATGGTCACCTTCCACTCGCAGTTAGCCAAATCACGCAGCCAGCTCGAACAGCAGACCATCGGTAAGATTAAACTGAGTTGTTCAGGATATAAAACCACTGAAGAATAAATACGGAAGTAATCTTCTTGGCCGCATGATAACCTTAACCTTCTCTTTACGATAAGAGCCTTTTACTATACAATGAGAAAATTAAAGGCTTTTTAGGGTCCCGTATTCGGAAGGTGCCAAACAGAACCCTATTACTAAGCCTCCGCTGTCCGTCCGTCTGTCAGCGGGCTGTATCTCATGAACCGTAATAGGTAGACAGTTGATATTTTCACAAATTGTGTATTTCTATTGCCGCTATAACAAAAAATAAAAATTAAATAAATAATCTTAATATGGTACAGAACCAGACTCGCATTTGGCCGGTTTTTATTATACTTGCTTGTAACCTAATATAAAAGTGCCACTTAAACTGAAGGTTTTTGTTAAACCCTAATTCCTTGTGCTTGCTGTAATTTAAAAAGAAAGCATGGTGTCGTTATTGTCTTTTGTGAATTTGGAGTATTCCCGTTCTTATGTAACTGTGTTTCAACAGAGGCAGCATCGACAAGCGATGCCGTATCCCTCATCACATACGTGCAACAACTGAAGAGGGAAGTGTTAGCGTGGGAGAAACAAGTCGACATCTACAGGGAGGCGCAACGTATTCTAGAGAGACAGAGGTAAATAACACAAAATTACAAACAAGCACTTGCTTTGATTACGCAATGTAAATTGTCTTTGGTCCCTGGCCTTAACATCAAGCAATAAATAAAAATTGATAAACTTCTATTGCTTGAATACGAGGCTTTTGGCTATTTTGTATGTGTGTATTTTACGTAGTTTGTTGTAATATGCGTTTTTTGTGCAGAATAAGCAATTTTTCTTCCTTTCATTAATGCCATATTACTCAGGTAATTTTTGTCTGAGAGGAAAAATGCAGGATGCAGTAAATCTTTAAATACTTCATCAAAAGGTTATCAGTTTATTACTTTTCTTTGTAGATTTCAGTTCCCTGCGCAATGGCTACATGTCGACAATATCGAAGGCGAATGGAGTGCGTTCAATGAGATTATGCGCAGGAAGGACTCTTCCATTCAGACCCAGGTAAAATAATTTTTCACATTTATTTCTGAGTCTTCATTTCATCATTAACCAGTTTCAGCACCTTCCAATCAGTTCCGGCTAACTTATCTACACTAATATTATAAAGAGAAAAGATTTATATTTTTGAGTAAATTCAAAAACTACTGGACCGATTTTAAAATTCTTTCACCAGATATAACATAATGCCGAGTAACATAGGCTATAATTTATAAAAATATCACGCGGGCGAAACCGCTGGCTGAAGCTAGGCTGGCTGATAATTTCATACAAAACTCTCTTTTTGAACTTATGTTTTAGAGAGTACCTTCTCGGATACTCAAACAGGACATAAGGGCGTTAGCGCACTTATCCGTATTCGATTCGTGTTAGTTTCTGATACGGTTTGGCCATCCTAGTAATTGCATGGACGTTTGTGCACTCATGTGTACGAACCGTAGTTCGTATTCGGTTCGTAAATTCTCACTTCTAGTTGTTTTATGACGGATCAAAACTAAGTATATCAAACAAAACGAATTAAATACGGATAAGGGGGCACACACTAGGACGTGAATTTCCCGTCCGTCTTTTTCATACACACGAACGCGAATCGAATACGAACCGGATATGGATATGTGGGCAAACACCCTAAAACTTCTATGAATATGACACTATTTTTGGCCAACAACTCTCTGCACAAAGTTAAAATCATCCTGCATTTTCTGGCTAGGTGGCATCACTACAACAAAAGATAGTAGCTGAAGACAAAGCAGTTGAGGCTCGAACTCTCGAGTTCCTCACTGAATGGGAACGCAGCAAGCCTACTGATGGTTCGACAAGACCTGAAGATGCATTGGCCAGACTCCAGGCTATGGAGACCAGATACACCAGGCTGAAGGACGAGAGAGACAATGTGGCTAAGGCTAAGGAGGCTCTTGAGTTGCATGATACTGGTAAGTTAGATGATTTAGTTTGGGATCGAAAAAAATTAACGGCCGCAGACTTAAACGAAACTTTAATTGAAATTTTACATCTCATGCAGGCCCTGTCTCTTTAGGCGCTCTTAAAGGGCTTTTTAGAAAGTCTTAAAGTTTTGTTGCAAATCTAATAAAAACATATCGACGCTGGAAATTTCAAATATAGGGACAGGGAATACAATGTCCCTTACGACATTTGAAATTTCCAGCATCGATATAATAAAGCAGTAGAATCCGGTGTCTGTCTATCTGTCTGTTTGTTTGTTTGTTCGCGCACAACTGAACTACTGAACGGATTTTCGTGTAGTTTTCAAAGGTAGACAGAAATTGATTTGGAATAGAATATAGGCTTTGTTTAATTAATATCGAATGTTGCAAAAAAAAGTTATCGTCACACAAAGCGGTATTTTTCACGACACGTTATGCACAATTTCTGAGAGTAACCTAACAAAAAGGACTAGGCTTGCATGAATTCACGTCACGTATAACTTCCGAGATCCACGCGGCCGAAGCCGCTGGCAAAAATAAATCTCTAAAATAAAAATCATAAATACAGCTCTCTAAGTCCATACTTTTTTACCCTATTGAATGGATATTTCATGAAATCATGACATCATGACATTCGAGTCCGATATTAACTTAAGGAGTTGTATTGCTGATTTAATGATTATAATTCTGTAAAGCCATGTTTGTTGCGGTCGTGAATCATATTTTAATCAACATACAAACAGACACTGACCTGCAAATTGAAAAAAATGTAAGAAAATTTTAATTTCGCGGGTTACTTTAGCGCATCATCATCACATTAGTCATTTTTACTTTCATACTTTAGTAATTTTTTAAGTCACCATATCGTTTAATCATGTTGGTGGCCTCAAAGATCTCTCGATTGATGGTTTGTTACTCTTGCCTTGGTACCTTACCTACTCGTTTATTGCACTTTAATCTTCGAATCATCAAAAGGTAGTAATTGTTTATTAATTTGGTATTATAGGAAGCTCAGTCAACAACGAGCGTATGACCGTCGCTCTTGAAGAGTTGCAAGACTTGCGCGGAGTTTGGTCTTCACTCAGCAAGATCTGGACGCAGATTGATGATATCAGGGAGAAACCTTGGTTGTCTGTACAGCCTAGAAAACTCAGGTAAAGTAGAATTTATCAGAAATAAAACATTTTTTGAAGTGAAAACTTCTTTAGGCGCGTTGGGCATTTTTGAGATGGGACTAAACCATTGATTTCGCGACACCGTGATGATACCACCTTTTGACCATTAACAAGACATCAACGCGTTGATTACCGCGGTGCCGATTTTTTTTTTCAAGTTTTCACTTCTGTCGGCATTTTTTTTTACGCTTTGCTGTGTCAATTTCAGTCGTACGAATTTATTCCTACAACTTAAATTATTTTTATATATAATAATGAGTTTTTGTGTTAGGCAACAACTGGAAGCGATGTTGAATGAGCTCAAAGAACTGCCGGCTCGTCTTCGTATGTATGACAGCTACGAGTTTGTCCGCAAACTGCTGCAGTCTTACACTAAGGTAAATAATCATGACCTATGTTATTGAAAAAAAAAACTTATTTTTATTACCAATTCTGCCCTCCTAAATAAATAGAGCTATATTATCATTGAAATTAGGGCCGAATCACTTGTACCACGACCACATATCACAACGAAACGAACACCCCGTGGACGGGCGCTAATTTATATGAAAATGAATATACTATTCACACGGACGACATTTGACCGTCAAAATCGACCGTGTAGGTGCGATACCGACAACATCGCAGCCAAATCGTTGCGTCATTGACAGCCGAAGTCGATCTGTTTCCAAACCCTAGCCACAACGTAACCACATCACAACTACTAGCCTACATAACCTCATCAAAATTTTGTAGCTATCACAACGCAACGCAACTACAATTAGCTGCGATACTATTCACACGTAACTTTACCCACATTTTGTCGCTGCTATGTGGTGTGGTTGTGGTACGTGTGTTCGGACCCCTTGATGATGGTGGTATTGGCAATACTAAGTTTGCCTGCTAACTGGTTAACATTGCCACGTTATTGAATTAAATTACTCATACTCATTACGACATAGAAGCAATGTTTCTTTTCTCCACCAGACATTAATAATCGTTTAAAGAAATACGAAATAAAACCAATTATTCTTCACCAGGTCAACATGTTAATAGTTGAGCTGAAATCAGACGCTTTGAAAGAGCGCCACTGGCGCCAACTCTGCCGCGCGCTCAAAGTGGACTGGTCGTTATCTGAACTAACCCTAGGACAAGTGTGGGACGCTGATCTGTTACATAACGAACACACCGTCAAGGATGTAGTGTCCGTCGCTCAGGGAGAAATGGCGCTCGAAGAGTTCTTGAAACAGGTAAATTATACGAAACTGAGGGTAACTTTGAGCTCTCGAGTCTTTAATGGGTCTCGAAATTAAGCATTCGAAATAACGTGATCCGGTAATGACTTAAGAACTTTGGGCTTTCTTCAACACATCGAATGGAAACCCTAAAAATTCACATTAAAAAAAAATACCGCCGAGTCATTACTAAACAACATGAAATAATAAGGAATACTTTATCCTCTAAACTTTTCTGTCTAAAACTGATTACATTTCTTATTCTTAGGTGCGCGAGTCATGGCAGAGCTATGAACTGGATCTAATCAACTACCAGAACAAATGCAAAATCATCCGCGGTTGGGACGACCTGTTCAACAAAGTAAAGGAGCACATCAACAGTGTTGCTGCTATGAAGCTCTCGCCTTATTACAAGGTATGGTTTTGACACTTGATTTACCGATGTAGGTCTTAGTTCGACATAGCTCCCTCTTGTCTCTCCTTCCTTTATTATTTTTTAACTGTCTATGATAATAATGTGCAAAATCCTACATCGCGCAAGCAGAGTTAACCGCGCGATCAGCATATATTTATAACTTCCCGACATCAATCGTGGGGCAGTTGCCCGCCAGACACTGCACCCGTCTGGTCGGAGGATCCTCCATTTTCTCCTCACGCCTCTAAACTATTAAATAAAATTCAAAATGACGCGTGCTCGTGGTTTTCATTATCTATACCCACATTTAAATTATCGGATACCCAGCACCTTAAATGTGCGAAAATTGCCTGAGAGCTGCCTGCAGTCTATGCTTTCATTGCATCTCATCATCTTGTTCTATTATCAAAGGTATTCGAAGAGGAAGCTCTAACTTGGGAAGAGAAATTGAACCGAATCAACGCTCTTTTCGACGTGTGGATCGACGTGCAACGTCGCTGGGTGTACTTGGAGGGTATCTTCAGTGGGTCTGCCGATATCAAGACCTTGCTGCCTGTTGAAACTAGCCGGTTCCAGAGCATCAGGTTAAAACAACACTCAACATTATATTATAATTTTGAACCTAAACTATATTCAAGTCTTTGTTTCCAATTGACGTTATTTCCACTTGAACAAATATCAACTTTATGCTAGTGTAAATTAATATGATTGTAGAATGACTATTGCAAATATCATTTTAAAAAATGAAGTAGTAGCACAAACTCAACTTTATGTGTAGGTTTAAAGTTATTTTTCCAAAAACTTTTATTTGTTGTAATGCTTAGAAACTAAATTAAGTTTTAATATATTGGTATGAAAGTAATTTTAAAATCGAGCCATCAAAGAAATCAACAGATTTTTTAAATGCGCTCACAAGCAACTTTTCGAGTAACTTCGCATTGAGGGTATGTTCAGCGTAAGCACGTAGACTGCAATTTTTAATTTTTGTAAACGCGTAGAGTACAGTTAAGATGCGGCGTAAAAGCCTATTCAGATATAATCGATATCGCTGCAGCGTTGGGTAGCGATACTAGTCATAAGTGACTAATCAGAAGATGGACCAGTATTGCTACCGAGCGCAACAGCGATATCGCTATTATTTGAATAGGCCTTTAGCGTCGTGTTTATGCAGCATGTTTGTTTTGGAACCCTACGCTCAACCATTGCAGACGCGAAAACTAAAGTTAAAAGTGGTATTACTGCAATATCTTCATTACCTTATAATTTTTCCATTTATCTTCCAATAGCTCCGAGTTCTTGGGCCTGATGAAGAAAGTGAGCAAGTCCCCGATGGTGATGGACGTACTAAACATCCCTGGAGTGCAACGTTCTCTAGAGCGACTCGCGGACTTGCTCGGCAAGATACAGAAGGCGCTCGGTGAATATCTGGAGAGGGAGAGAAGCAGCTTCCCTAGGTATGTAACCCTTCATAATGATGTAATGTCTTCGACTACGTAGTGCCCTTTGAATTTGGACTGTCATTGAAAAAGAAATAAAACTGTTTAGATGCCTAACTCCGTTCTGAACGCGTGCAAAGTTCGAGCGGTTGCCTTTTGCAGTTTCAATTTATAAATAAAAATAAACTCGTTATCTATGGTTCTGTCTATTTGTGTAGTTTTCAGTAGAAATGACATAGCTCTGTGAGACCTAAGATGTGCAAGATTTATTAGAAATGTTTATACCTACGGCATCTTTAGCACTTTATAGCTTGCAAATATGACTGTATGGAAAGTGGAGCACCACCTTCCAGCATCCTAATTGCATAACACACTTTCAATCACAATCTGAATGATTTTGAAGGATATTGCTAATCCATTGCTTCATATGTCCGAAATATTTGTCTGCTCAACAACGTAAATAACGCAATGAATGTTGTTGAGCTGTCAAAATGATAGCCATTACTACTGTTAGTGTTTTACGCAATGACCCCGCTGGATCCCTTATTTCGAAGTTTGTATTACTATTTATACTTTTTGCGGGTCAAATTCATCAATCATTAATCTAATCTCAGATTCTACTTCGTGGGAGACGAGGACCTCCTCGAGATTATCGGTAACAGCAAGAACATCGCGCGGCTACAGAAGCACTTCAAGAAGATGTTTGCTGGCGTCGCGGCCATTATTCTTAATGAAGACAACACTGTTATCAACGGTATTGCTTCCCGAGAGGGTGAAGAGGTAATGAACAAAACAAGTGAATAATTAATAATTATGGTAAATTACACTGAACGGCACGTCAATGGTAACAGTCTGACCTTGGAAGCGTCTTCATTTCGCAATAATAAGAGGTTTCGTCATTCAAGTGTAACTACTGACGTGTGGTTGACTTCTTTTTTCATATTCCGTTTTTGTAACCAGTATTACCTTGTAGGTTAACTATAGTTTGACCGGGACCGCTGTTCTACGCCTTAGGAATGATCGGTGAAGCGGGGGTCGCGTTGACAAATGAGCGCCGGGCGGGACGTCGCGCGCCGTGAGTATTGACGAATGAGCAGCCTGCACTGCCCCGGTAGCGGTCTTGGTCAAACTATAATCAGCTAAGCAAATGTAATGTACAAATGTAATAGTCGATATTATTCAAGTAAAGTAGATTTAATTTATTTTCCTTAGCTTTGAAAATGTTTTACACGGAACTACAATATCTGCTATTGGGATTGACACCTAGTGCAATGTTTCTAACTCAACGTGTCCTATTCTAGGTCTACTTCACATCACCCGTTTCCACGATCGAGAATCCTAAGATCAACTCATGGCTGTCAATGGTAGAGCGTGAAATGCGCGTGACCTTGGCGTGCCGGCTGAAGGACGCTGTTGGTGACGTCAAACAATTCAAGGACGGAAATGTCGATCCGCAGAAGTTTATTGATTGGTGTGATAAGTATCAAGTAAGTTATGGCAGTTATACAACGACTTTTTCCTGCAGGAATTTAAATCGAACCGAATGATTCCGTTGTGACTGTTGACAAAACTATGTCTTCATATTTATTAATAGCTCTATTAAAAGTTATTTAGTCACAAACTTTGGGCCTATTTCAGTCTCCGGATAGGCATTATCCACCAGATTAATAAAATGAATATAACAGAATTCGTTTTAAATTATCTGCCGCAAAAACTAACAGGAATTTACATAGACAGAAAAAAGTAGAAAAAGAGGTTTAGATGGCTCGATAAAAAGTGGTTGCACTATGATTCTCAATTTGGCGTCATCTCCTACAAAGACACATTGGACATGGAATGTAAATTTTTCAAATTAAACTTGAAACGTCGAGTTTCTGCCATACCTGACACTATTCCTGTTATATCGGTACAGCCCTTACCAATATCAAAAGAAAAAAAAGACGATCTAATTTTTTTACTCTTCTAAATACCCGACGTTTTTCATAGATTTTATTTAGATTTGCCTACTGTATACAATATACGTAATACTGACCCTGATATGTCACTAAAATCGCATTTTATTATATTATATTTACGAGCATGTTAGTATTAATTAAAAACATCTAAAAATTCCAATAAATTTGAATTTATAGTTCAACGGTTTTATATAATTTTTTTATTATTACTGAGAAGTGTGACTTATGGACTTATGGTTTTTAGTCTGTCGGTACTAGTATAGCCAAGTATATTAAATCGTATCTATGTTTACAGGCACAAATCGTAGTCCTAGCCGCTCAGATCCTCTGGTCGGAAGATGTGGATGCAGCCTTAACAAGTGGTGGTGGAGAAGGATTGAAGAGAGTGTTGGCTCATGTCGAGAACATGCTGAATATACTTGCTGACTCCGTGCTGCAAGAACAGCCGCCGCTGAGGAGGAGGAAGCTTGAACATTTGGTAAGTACAATAGACTTATGTATTGAAATAGCCTTTTGAAGTTCATTATGACCTGTTTAACGTATTGCTTCTCACTTCTCCTTTGTTTCATTTCACCTATACTTCTATATCTAATGACTGTCGCCAATCAGTCCATCTTTTACATCTTCCACATTGAGTTCTACACTTGACGTATTATAAACTCTTTGCTCCAAAAATAATATTTTTCTTTTTTCCTTCAATAGATCAACGAGTTCGTCCACAAGCGAACGGTGACTCGTCGTCTAATTGCATCTGACGTCAACAGCCCACGCTCGTTCGAGTGGCTCTGCGAGATGCGATTCTACTTCGACCCTAGGAATAATGACGTAAGTACTATAAACAGAGAGAAAAGTTAATGACTATCAATTCTGAGCGAACAAACATTCACTCACTCATTTACCGAGCATACATTCGTTCTTTTAGTAAATGATAAGGCAGTGGTAAGCTAGTGAACATGCTACGCGCGCAATTATTGGCCTGTTCAGAGCAATCAATGTTCGGCCAAAATATAACTGTTTAAAAGTTTATTTCTAACTATTCCAAATATTAACATTGCTCGTATGAAACTCTGAAAATTCTCCTTTATTTTCTACCTTTAGGTATTACAACAGCTGACCATACACATGGCAAACGCCAAGTTCTTGTACGGTTTCGAATACCTTGGTGTGCAAGACCGCCTGGTACAGACTCCATTGACGGATCGTTGCTACCTCACCATGACTCAAGCTTTGGAGGCCAGGCTTGGAGGATCACCTTTCGGTAAGTGACGTCACTGATCTTGCTATGTTTTGGGTCAGCTTCTTACTAAATCAGTTGCGTCTGCGCCAGCAAATCAATACTTGGAGAAAAACTGCCAGTTCCCCCGGTTTCTGAAAACCTAATTAACTTAATTTGTTGTCAAGTGATATTATTGGTCAAAGTTATTTTCCTCATCCAATCACATATTCGACTCATGTGTACCTATATCTTGTTTGTGATCTTGTCGCACCATATATTAAAACAGTGTAAATGTTTCTGTCGATAAGTAAGTTACCATATTTTTTAGGTCCTGCCGGTACCGGTAAGACTGAGTCAGTGAAAGCTCTAGGAAACCAACTTGGTCGTTTCGTCTTGGTATTCAACTGCGACGAGACTTTCGACTTCCAAGCTATGGGCCGTATCTTCGTCGGTCTTTGTCAGGTAAAAGAGACATTAGAACTGTTCTAATATAGATTATATTCCAATTTGTGTACAATAAACAATACTAATCTTAATTTATAATTACTTAGGTGGGTGCCTGGGGTTGTTTCGACGAGTTCAATCGATTGGAAGAAAGAATGTTGTCTGCCGTGTCACAGCAAGTGCAAACCATTCAAGAGGCTCTCAAGAGTCACCAAGAAGGAGATAATACTGGTAAATACCTAATAATAATAATATAATAAATAACTTTATGTAAATAAAAAATCACTAATGCGATGTTGATACGATACAAAAACTAAATTCCAAATTCGAATATTTTAGGAACAATTTCAAAAAACATTCCTTTTATTTTAATGCCGGGCAAATCTTTCCAGCCAAGTCCATAACAGTAGAGCTGGTCGGCAAACAAGTCCGAGTAAGTCAAGACATGGCGATCTTCATAACAATGAACCCTGGATACGCGGGCCGTTCTAACTTGCCTGATAACTTGAAGAAGTTGTTCCGAAGCTTGGCCATGACCACGCCTGATAGGCAGTTGATTGCTGAGGTGATGCTGTTCAGTCAAGGGTTTAGGACTGCCGAGAAATTGGCCTGCAAGATCGTGCCGTTCTTCAAGTAAGTCAAGATGTTTATTCTGTTGGACCTTTAATGAAAACTCTCCTTCTTTTGTGTCTCATTTATGCTATTTGCCTAAAGCATCTTTCTATATAAAAATGAATTTGAGGGTCCTTCACAAGTCACAATCTTCTTTGTGGTGTCACGACAACCAAAAAAAATGTTTATGATAGAGAAATCCCGTCCGTTGTGCTCTGCACATGTCATTGACATAAGGTTTAAATTGCAATGATTTATACTTGTCTGGTATGCAAGAACTATATCTAACTAAATACTGGATCACAATTTCCCCATCTTATAGACTGTGCGACGAACAATTATCCAACCAGTCGCATTACGACTTCGGACTGCGAGCCCTCAAGTCTGTGCTCGTATCTGCTGGTAACGTCAAGCGTGACCGCATTCAGAAGATCAAGGTATGTCACACTTTAATGATTTAGCATCATGGCATCATCTCTCATAGCTTGGCAATCTGGGTCGCCGGCGTGCAATGGCGCGACAAGACTGAGATCTGAGTTAAGAGTCGTATCTCTTATAATGACATCGTGTCGCGTGTTGTCACGAATTGTTTCACAATGATGTTGTGATAAAAATATTTGCTAGTCTGCAAGTTAGTAGACTGGCAAATATACCGGTTACATTTAAATGCATCCCAAATAAATGAGTTTAAAAAAATCTAAAATGTCTTGTCACAACAATGCTCGCTTGGCCACTTTGTCACTGCATCGACAGTGAAAGCTTCAAATGTATTGGAAAAGTCCTGGGATTGGATGGGTTCTGACTTTTGTGAAATAAAATTGTAACATGTTTTGTTTGTTTATGCTCGGAACAAACAGAAACTAGAAAAATCTTTTCAGAATATGGTAAGCTAAAGAAAACAAACAATATGGTAGTTGACTTTTTTTTAAACAAAATAACAAGTTTTAATTTTATAAATGTTTTAAAAATAATAAAATACCAAAGACTGCTAGTACGAGTCAGTCGAGCGCTATACGGGATAAGTTCTTGAAATGGGTTTCAGAGAAAAATTAACACTATAAGAAAATTAAGATACCCATTTGAGTCAAATAATCCAATTGTTTCCAAATTATCGCCATGCAGAACCATCTCAAAAACTTACTCTGTATACAATGCCCGTTTCGCATGAATTATGTATGTAATAAGTATCTAATAATTAGGTTTATTTTATTTTAAAACTATCGAATGCTTTCTACAGCTTTTTATGAATTAAAACTAAACTCTTTCATATGTTGAAAAGTAGTCAACTGCCCTATTTCACTGTTGTGTGTCTCGATATTTTATCTCTACAGTCTACCTTCCTTCGAAACATATAACTATTATATCCATATGCTTAAAAAAACTGTCAACTGCCTTATTGCTTCAGGGTTTCCCAACCTGGGGTTTGATAGCATGAAACAAGGTATCTGTAGGCAAAATATAGAAAATCCCATTTAAAACTTTATTTTTTTTTCATTTTCAAGGGGTTACAATTTTCTTTTATATTTCATGTAAAAAGGTTGGGAATCTCTGCTTCGAACTGTTTCAAAAACTATCACCTGCTGTTTGTATTATAGGAGAACCTAATCGAACGCAGTACGGAAGTGCCCGATGAGGCGTCTATCGCCGAGTCTCTTCCCGAACAAGACATCCTGATTCAATCAGTGTGTGAGACTATGGTGCCTAAGCTGGTAGCTGAAGATATACCTCTGCTGTTCTCATTGCTGAACGATGTGTTCCCTAATGTTGGATATACTAGGGCTGAGATGACTGGTAAGTTCTGTCAATATGCTTATTATTTACTTTACAGCTGGTGTTGACTGATTGAACAGTCTCTGCTACATTTGGAACTACGTAATGTTTGTCTGGATGTGGCAATGAACGATGGATGAATCGATTGTGTGAAAGAAACAACTAGAAAAAGTTGAATTTATTATAGAAATGTTTGGATGAATGAGAAATGCTACATCGACCCGATAAATAGGAATAATGAAAGATGCCTAACTCGGAACAAGGATCTCAAGAAGTGTTTCGCAAGTTATAAAAAATTGGCTTAGTGATTCACAAGTTTCCGATACTGATTATGATCGCAAATGTTCTCTAACAAGTCACATCGTCAGTGGGTCTTAAAATAAATATTGGAAGGTACAAATTGACACTTTTCCAACAGGATTGAAGAACGAAATTCGAGCCGTATGCGCTGAAGAATTCTTGGTTTGTGGTGAAGGCGATGAACAAGGCTCCACCTGGATGGACAAGGTAATTTATTTTAATAATTAAAACACTAAAATTAACGGTGAATAAGCCCAATAATTAACTGGTTAAGGAATTAACTGATTACATTCATTTCATTGACTGCACAGTCAATTTGTTTGAACACTAGGGCCCTATACCACAAAACTTTACAAGTATACAATTCTACAAAATTATTCAAATGTAAAAAAAATGCCTAACACAGAAATTACAAATATGAATGAGTTCGAATATTATAGTATTGTATTTGTAAGGTTTTAACGTTATAATTGTGTGGCTTAGAGTTTTGTGGTACACGCACTTGTGCAATACAAGTGTGTGTTACCAAATTGTAATTGTAAAGTTTTGTGGTATAGGGCCCAGGTCCATTGTATATGCACATCGTTTGATTTATTATATAACATCCATAATTAATATATAAATCATCTTAACCAAGAAGGTGATGGTGTGACAAGATTTAATGTAAAACATAAATTTATAATAATTTATTAATTAATATGTTTCATGCAATAATCAATCATAACAATTTAACATTTTGCTTTATCCATTTTATTTAAATTGAGGCTGCTTTTTACATTATTTAATAATAATGATCTCTCTTTTCCTTAATTTTTACCCGACTGCGGCAGTAAGAGGGTTATGATTTTTTAAATTTTTAATATTTTCTTACATTATAACATTGATCTATGTAAGTAAAAAGCAGTCTCCCCATGCCCATATTACCTATTATTCTACCATAATATGGTAGTACGTGAGTGTGAATGCATATGCGTTTCCATGCTAACCCGCTAATGGCACGTAGAGGCGCAGTGCATCGTCGCGCGCGCAACACAGCACGTGGATCGAGAAGGTCAGTGACCGAGCGGTGTGGGTGTGCTCCCTGTGTCCTTACATTGTTGTTCATGTGTGTGTTTTTTCGACACGGAGTTGGTAGTAAAGGGAGTGCTATAAAAATGTACAAGTCTTTGATCCTGACATTTGTTTGACGGTTCGTATCCGTCGGCAATGAAACAATAAATCTAACATATAAAAACAATCGATCATACTAATTTACATATGCAATACATGGGGATACTTTCTTCTGTCAACGACCACCATTTGCCCGTTGAAAGGCAACGTTTGCAGACGTGAGGCACATAAGTACTCAAACTTAAAGTATTTATTTCAAATAACCAATTACAGGCACTTTTGAATTGTCAAGTGGTCGGTCAGTCAGAAAGGTGAAGCTAGTTACCCATTCCAAAGCGTAGTAGGTGCCTATGGAGAAGAACGGGCAAGAAACTCCACGTACAAGTCGTACCATTAAAGTTGAGACTTGACGCAACACGTGGTTTAACGTGCGCAGTAGACGATATAAGAGTCTTTAGCGATCCCCGCCGGGGCGTCATCAGGGCGGTGGAAAGAATGGCGAGAGACAAGGTCAAGTCTCAAATTAAATGGCACGACTTCTACACGTTTATAAATCAAAATATTGCTTACATCATTAGTACTCCATTGGTTAACAACTCCGTGGTTTTCTAGCCACCACTCACATATAACGACTTTACTTCATTCTAAGCTTACACACCACTACACCTGGTCAAACACGTCACTCTCTGGATATTTTCTTAGTTGTTTCTATTTTGCAGTTCCGCTATGACTGGTATTTTGTTGTTATTTCTCCTTAGACCACTCATATTCAACCTGGACACTGCCATATTTTTATGTACCACTGAATCCAAAATGAAACCTTAATAAAGTTTTCATGCCAAAAGTAAAATAATAGCCTTAAGTGAAGTTGGTACTCAGAAATTTCATAACGTAGACGATCCGGCCATAGAAGGTTGAATATTGCTGAAATTACGATATAAAGGCGTGTACGCATATTCATGTAATTCAATAATATTTACTAACTATAATATATTTAAATGCGTACTCGTCTTTGCTATAACTTATTGAACACTCATTGCCACTGACTGCTCAATACTCGGAGGCTCTTAGTAAGTTCTAGAGCAACAACTTTGGGCTTTACTCTGTCCAACCCCTTATTTTGTGTAGCAATATGTTTCTCTCTTTAAGCTTCCTATTTAAGCAATTTTTTCGCCTTCAGTATTTTGTCAATTGTAATTTATTTCGATAAACCTTATAACTTTAAATGTATTTCTTATTCAATCTTACTTTTGTGCTAAAAATGGATACCTACAAAATAAACGATTCTTAATCCCATTGAAACAAGGGATTATGGATCTATGTGCTATTGCTTTAAACTGACTTGTGATAAATGTGTACAGGTCCTTCAATTGTACCAAATTTGCAAGTTGAACCATGGTCTCATGATGGTTGGGCCGTCTGGAAGTGGCAAGTCTACTGCGTGGCGCGTATTGCTGAAGGCTTTAGAGAGGTAAGATTCCTAATGTCATGTGACACTGAGTGCCACTAAAATATTATTCTACGATGAAAAATTCTGATTTCAGTGACAAAAGAGCCAGAAACTGTCGCTGTTGTTCTTTCTTTGGGTTATTTGATTTTCGATACACTCTTTTGTCTTGTACAGATTCGAAGGCGTGGAAGGTGTGGCTCACGTCATTGATCCGAAGGCGATGTCCAAGGAAACACTTTACGGTGTACTGGATCCCAACACCCGTGAATGGACCGACGGGCTCTTTACTCATATACTCAGGTACGGCTAATACAATTACCTTGAAATAAAGTACAGAAAATTATCTGTGTGGAGCTTAGTTTCAAAATTAACATAAATCCTCGATAGACTTCAACTCCTTTGAATTTTGTATTGTATGGTACCGGTTTTTTACTTGATGAAACCAAAAGTATGGAGTGGTTATGTCGCTATCTAATGTTAGCTTAGCCAGAGATATGATAGGGTGAGAAATTCTTTCTCATCTGACCATCTCTGGCTAAGCTTTCTCTGTAATCTACACATATCTCGGAGTTCTTTACATAAAATAAAAGGAAAGCTATTAAAATCATTGCATCACCTCCTTTAACATCTGGAATATATTTTACTCCCAAGGAAAATCATCGACAACGTCCGCGGTGAGATCAACAAACGTCAATGGATCATATTCGACGGTGATGTCGACCCTGAATGGGTTGAGAACTTGAACTCAGTACTTGATGATAACAAGCTGCTTACTTTGCCCAATGGCGAGCGTCTGTCACTGCCTCCTAATGTTCGAGTTATGTTTGAGGTAAGTGTGTTAGCTTTTATGATAAGCCAGGTCTTCTTTAACCTGCTCTGAATTGGTTAAAGCTGATTCCAATTTCTAGTATATGACCCTTTTCATCACTGCCTAAAACTTTGGTATTAAAAACACAGACCAAAAACTAATTCAAACGTACGTAGTAGGAATGAACTATACCTTTAAGCATAACGCTTTCATAGTTTCTGACCCGAAAGAAGTTCTCTGTTTTTTGAAAATGTTATAGAGGCAGAATATTATTTTTATTTTAAGTTAGCCACACTGTCCCACTGCTGAGAAAAGGTATCCCCCAATCTTTCAAGGCATCCTTTTCTAGAGCCTTCTCTTCCTGGGCTGGCCTCGGCGACGCCGCCCATCCGTAGACATCGACCGTGTGGAGACAGTTGCCCAGCGGTCACTGTGCATGCGGCTGACATCCCGCACAATCCCATTTCAGCTTAACAGCCTTTTTGTCTACGTCTAGGATTTGTTTTTTGTTAAAATGTGTGTATTATATTTTAGGTACAAGATCTGAAGTATGCTACACTCGCCACTGTTTCTCGTTGCGGTATGGTCTGGTTCTCGCAAGATGTCCTTACAACGGAAATGATCTTCGAAAACTATCTTATGAGGTAACAACAAACTTATAACGTCGGCTGTCGCTGAAAATCAGCGCTGGGGCTCTGTCTCGCATGGGATCGCAGCATTTATGCTGAGCGATGGCCGTTTTGCGTGGATGTGACGCATATTTTCCCCCAGTTTGTTATATACGTGTTTTTTTTTTTATATTTGCGTCATGTTTACCGCAAATAAACGTATTTTCTTTCGCATAAATCGAGACAAATAAAGCGTTCGAAATAAATCCACGAGAGGGGTCGCCTTTAAGGTTGTTGGGCTTTAGTATCTGGGGTATGTTCATTGGTTTGCAATAATTGCTTTCTCCTTCTTTAGATTGAGGAACATCCCTCTCGAAGATGGAGAAGAAGATTCATTCAGCATCGTTATGGCTGCTCCTTCTGCTGGAGGCGATCAGAACGCTACAGAAAACATTTTATCTCCTGCTTTACAAGTAAGTTCAAGTAATTTTTAAAAAAAGCATTCCGATAATGTTTCAGGAAGCAATAAATTCCACCACTTGGAGAATTGATATTTTTATTATTAACAATCTTCACAAAACAAGAAATCGTTACCTTTCGTGGATCTTTTAGTTCTGTTACTATTGGAAACTTATGTAAATGTTTCTTTCATAGACTCAACGAGACGTAGCCTCAATCCTGCAGCCTCTATTCTTCGGTGACGGCTTAGTGGTGAAGTGTCTCGAACACGCCGTCAGCCTCGACCACATCATGGACTTTACGCGCCATAGAGCGCTTTCATCGCTGCATTCTATGCTCAACCGCGGTGTGAGGTAAGTGAAGACAGACTCCGATCAATAATTGACAAACTTCTGTAAATGATATTAACTGTTGTGATACTCTTGAATTGATACGCTATGAATGAATACAGCTATTTTAATTTTTTTTTTTTTTTCGTTATGTTTCCTGAGCATACTTTCACTCTACAGCTCTAATGCAATTCTGAAGGGCTAATAACCGGTTCTTCTGAATCGAGGTTGTATAAAAACAAACTTATTGTAAACTGAGTATCAAAATTATTTCACAAAACGCGATTCAATAAACTTGTTTGTCTTCTAGGAATATCCTTGGTTACAACCGTCAACACCCTGACTTCCCGATCACAAACGAGCAACTAGAAGCTTACGTGCCTAAATGGCTTGTATACTCTCTTCTATGGTCATTTGCTGGTGATGCGAAACTCAAGGTAACAACAACTTTTAATAAAAATAAAATTCTTCCAGTGTAACTTTATCAAATGATTAGTCCAGTTGATACTCCTTTTTTCACTCGCCCGTTTCAAATTGAAATAAAAATATGACGTTTTGTTTTAGGATCGCAATGAACTGGGTGATTTTATCAGATCTGCTAGCACTATGTTGCTGCCAAACTGCGGCGCGAATCAGCACATTATCGACTTCGAAGTAAGTAACATTAAAGCTTGCACTAAGCGTTTTATCAACTTGTATTTCATTGTATTTCTTACTCTTTGTTTAGTACGGTGACATTTTTTCTTTTATACCGGTACGAGTTATTATAGCACAAAGGATATGTCGCGAACCTACATGACAGGAGAAGAATACCTTGACTGGGATGGCCCTTGTTGCGACTGATCTACTTACTCTGTTACTTCACTCGTCACCATACTTCGGTGATACTTTAAAACCATTATATAAGGTGCTATAAAAATATCTGCCACGGCTTTAATGGGAGGTAGTATTGTGTTTATAGATTACAATAGTGAAGAACTTTCGTGCCCAGGAACCTTTATTTCAATTTGAGAAAATAAAGTAGTTAAATAAACATTGACTCTACTCTGCATAATGTGGTTCACAAATTACGCGCGATGTGTCGCTTTTTCAATGAAAACAACTGCTATCTCTTTCCATCTGTTCTGTGAATGAAAATTGATATCAGCTGACTAGTTCGTCACTACCCAATCTACTAGGTACGCAATAATACGCCAAGTGTTTTAAAAAAGCAATTACTTACCAGCTACCGCATTCTTCCAAAAAACTGACGTAAATAAGATGATAAACTTCCCATCACACTTAAAACAGGCTTTGGACTGTCAAGTTAGTGTAAGAATCGCAACTTTTTTCTTATTATTTTTAAACAATAGGGTACTTCCTTACTTAGATTAATATCAAATAACGATAAATTACAGTAACTTGGCGTGTTTAAAAGTTTAATCATCTTATTTACAACAATTGCACCGTATTTACAGTTATTTACACACTCCCTACCTACTTATCTACAAAACTGTTGCACTAGTCCGCCTTCGCGTTGCACACAAATGTAGGCACGCTTACGCACATGTCTCTTCACTTTATTTAATGTGTCCGTTTCACTTTTCACTTGCCTAAATGCGCGTTTGATGCGCCTTTTTAGTTCTTCCACACTTCTAATGTCATGACCGGTTTGGCCGTACACAAGGTCCTTTACACGACCCCACAAAAAAAAGTCTAGAGGCGTCAAATCCGGCGAGCGTGGACACCACGGTACTGGCCCTCCTCGGCCTATCCACCTATCACCGCCGTACCACACACCGTTTAAAAATTCCCTTACGCTGATGGCGAAATGAGGTGGTGCTCCATCATGTTGAAAGTGCAGCCCTCTTATCTCTTCAAGAGGAATACGTTCCAACATTCTTCTCACACGGGTTCGTAGTAAGCGCAGATACGTGTCTCCGTTCAGTCTGTCCAAGAACACTGGACCTAGAATTCTGTTGCCGAGTATCCCGGCCAACACATTAAGGCTAAACCGAGTCTGAAAGTGGTCAGGCCGCACAACACAAGGATTCGCCTCAGTCCAATAATGCGCATTGTGTATGTTGAACATACCAACCCGTGTGAATGTGGACTCGTCAGTCCACAGAATGTTGCGGCGTTCTTCTCGAAGCCAATTACAAAACGCGAGGCGAGCCGCGTAGTCATGTGGATGCAATTCTTGCACTCTTGTGAAGTGGTAAGGATGGAGCCCTTCCCGATTTAAAAGTCGCCACACGTAGTTGTCGCTCACGTCGAAGACTCGAGCAGCATCCCTGGTGCTCGCAAGAGGATGACGCCGGAAGAAGTCTAACACTTCCTCTTCGAGTTCGGCAGAGTATGGAGGCCTGCCTGCGTCAACCGGAGGCGGGTCAAAGCGGCCGTGTCGTCTAAATCTGTACACGGCGTCCAGAATGGTGTGATGGCTCACTCGCACACCAAACCTCTGCTGGTACAAGTTTACTGCATGCGCAGTTACAGAGTTACACTCGCGGTAGCACAATACCATTTCAAGATAGTCTTGATTGGAATACCGTCGTCTGGGAGGCATTTTTAATGAAACGCGCGCGATATTCCCGTCGCTACGAGCGGGCGGGGGCCGACTGGCGACTGGCGAGCGGGAGCGGGCGCGGGCGGTCGGCTGGCGCGTGCGACGAACGGGGTAGTGCGGGTGAGGGTGGGGGCGCGCGGGGCTGCGCGACCGAAGACAGAGCGGCCGCCGTGCACGGCGGCATTTGTTTGATAAGAATGGCAACAGTGTATGAACGTCGCCGGCGTTTATGAATTGAATTCGGTGCGGTACGGCAACAGCTTACTACGGGATGGTTTTATACTAATAAATCAATTCAAATTTATACGTACTTTTTTTTGTATGAAAAAAAATATGACAAATAATCAATAATTTATCTTTACTATTGTAATCTATAAACACAATACTATCTCCCATTGCAGCCGTGGCAGATATTTTTATAGCACCTTATATATTCTCAGTAATTTGTAGTACTTTATCAACTTTGTATTCTAGGTGTGTATAACCGGTGAATGGGTGCCGTGGTCAGCGAAGGTGCCTCAGATTGAAGTTGAAACACATAAGGTGGCTGCACCAGATGTGGTCGTACCCACTCTTGATACTGTTCGTCATGAAGCGCTGCTATATACCTGGTTGGCAGAGCATAAGCCTTTAGGTTAGTATATTTGCCGTTATATGCTTTTTGTGCTGATGATCTTGTCGAAATCAAAATCGTTTTTTCTTTGTTTTCTTTATCGTGTATACTTTTGTTGTCTTCTTCAATGTAACTGTTTCCTAACATATCATTTAACAAGCTAACAAAATAGTTTCTGTGTCATTTCGATAACTGTTTTTTTAGGGTTCCGAATGAAAAAAACGGAACCCTTAATGCAATCACTCGTGTGTCTGGCTGTGCGTCTGTCACAGCCAATTTGCTCCGAGTCTAATGAACCGATTAAGTTGAAATTTAGTACACGTATGAATTTATGTGACTCAAACACGGACGTAACGTAAATAAATGAATTTTGAATATGGGGGTTACTTTTGTGAGGCAAATAAGTTTTTTTTTTTTTAAGTTTTGCAAACTGTACCGTGAGATATATTAAATGAACAGGCGTACTGTGAGGGTCTCAAATGTATTTTTTTTTTAATAATTTTAAACTAAATAGTTTTAAAGTTATTTAAGAATATAGATGAAAATTGATGATTCCCCCACCCTTATCTCGGAAACTACTGAGCCTAAAATAAAAATACAGAAAATAGTTCTATACTTATAGATTACAGGAAAACCTATAAGAAGGCTATGGTCTTAAAATAACATGGTAAATCTCTCAATATTGTGCGTACAAACATACATTTGGAGTTGGAATGTATGGTAAACAAGTTTTTCAACTACAAAGTTAATTTTGTTCTTGGGATAAATTCATTCTACCCATCATTGTGCGTGGTCCGACACGCACTTGTCCGAATTTTTTACATAAAATACGTACAAATATGATTTGATTTATATTGGAACTGGCATAATATGTTATTTTTGCTTCGTGTCGAAAGTATTACTGTATGATTATAACTTATGATTTATTTCTTAGGTGCAAAGTTCCTATGCCCAGAAATTTTCTTTACACTAAACTCATTCTTAGGCCCCTATTACAGAACCTCAAGCATAAAAGCTATTTGATTCGTTGAAAGCAGTTTTAAGTAATATAATAATATATTATTTTCGTCAAAGATGGTAAACAAAGGTGGTATAATTTTTATTAATTAATAACATAACATCGCGCCTTGTTACCCCGAAGGGTTGGACAGAGGTGTCCATGTAGCAGGTTTATCCACATTTCGCCAGTTATGTTTTAAGTCCCATGTAATAGGGGGCGAGTCTATTGCCATCAACCGGGCACAAATCCAGACTCCAGGCTGCTACTGAGAAATTTTAGAAAGAAAAACCCAATAACACTTTGCCCGACCTGGGAATCGAACCCAGAGGGCCTAGACAAAGTGACATTCTATCAGCGATAACAATGATGGACAAGTAAAAAATGTATGTGACTGACATATGCTATCGAAAAGCTTATGTCAATTCTGTTGAAAATCGTTGTAGAAATACGAAACGCTTTGAAAACGTTTGTCACTTGTCTAGATTCTCAGGACCTCATACTCAGCAGTAGCACTTGCGACCATTAGACCAACGAGGCAGTCGAGGATTAATTAATATGGGCCACATACTCCTCAAATCGGTCAGACCAACAAAATATTCTCTCTTTCACCAGTACTCTGCGGTCCCCCTGGTTCGGGTAAGACAATGACCCTCTTCTCTGCACTCCGAGCGCTGCCTGACATGGAGGTGGTCGGCCTTAACTTCTCGTCTGCCACCACTCCTGAGTTACTGCTGAAGACCTTCGACCACTACTGCGAGTATAGAAAGACTCCTAATGGAGTTGTATTGGCTCCAGTACAGGTAAACTGTTATGCAATTACTGCGTCTATAATTCATAGTGTTAGTTGTGTAATTTATAAATTGTGAGACAATTGAGATTCGACTTTGTGACCTACGAATAGAGTCTATTTTTGTTTGACTTTTGTGTCAGATTAATTGTTTTTGTTCTTTAAAGCTATATTTAAAATCATGTAATGTTTGTTGTGAGTATTCTTGATTTAGTAGAATATACCTTCAACTAAAAATTATTTTGTAACAACTCACCTGTGTACATGTAGTCTATGCCAAAAAAAATCCTTTCCTATTTTTATTATATTCTAAGATTCGATTGAGAGGTATAACTAAAACGATACTTCGTTTGTTATAGCTCGGCAAATGGCTCGTATTGTTCTGCGATGAAATTAACTTGCCAGACATGGATCAATACGGCACACAGCGTGTCATCTCTTTCTTGAGACAACTACTCGAACATAAGGGCTTCTACAGAGCTAGCGGTGAGTTGAAACATCTGTTATGGTGAAATACTATGAGTATTGAAACCCCTGTTTATAAATGTCTTGTAACTTTATATGAAGATTGGAATGTGTTATAAAGGGTTTACAAATATCACGTTACTATAAATAAGTTCCTATAATCATGTCTTGCACCTCCCCAAAATACTAATCTGGCGTGTACTTTATTCAGATCACTCATGGGTACATCTGGAACGCATTCAATTCGTGGGTGCTTGTAACCCGCCTACCGACCCGGGACGTAAGCCGCTGTCACATCGGCTGTTACGTCATGTGCCCGTCATTTACGTCGACTACCCTGGAGAGACGTCACTCGAACAGGTAAATAAAAAACTCATTTGTCTGTAAATATTTTAATATGTGGTGTTTCATAAGCAAATTAAAAAGAGAATGATGAAGGTAGCTTTAATACTAATTTACATGTTGAACTTCAGCGTGTTTATAGGCGACTTATATTGAAGTCAGAGGTGTCGTCTAAACGTGTATGGTGTTCAACTTAATTTGATTTGATTGATTTTAGGATTATCACTTTGCCCTTACTTTATTTGATATCCGAGTGAAAAATAGCAAAATTTCATGTTTTAGTTAGTCAGTGGTGCAAATCAGATTAGTAATTTCTGGTTAAACTCCTGTTTAAGACACTAACGTAGCTTGCTACCCAGCCCTTCAACCACATTCTTAATCTCCTCTACAGATTTACGGCACCTTCACCCGTGCAATGCTACGCATGCAACCGGCGTTACGAGGCTACGCCGAGCCGCTAACGCAAGCTATGGTGAAGTTATACCTCGCATCGCAAGAGCGGTTCACGCAAGACATGCAGCCGCATTACGTATACTCGCCCAGGGAGATGACCAGATGGGTGCGCGGTATCTGCGAAGCTATAAGGTTATTTTATCAACATTTATTGCGAACCACGATGGCAAACCATGGTGAAGCAATACCTCGTATCGCAAGATATATTCACGCGATTCTAAAATGATATACAAGTCTCATTTTCTCTCTCATTTTCAGAAACATTTTCTTTCAAACTTGCTAAAATATTATATAAATTTTTATTTTGCAAATTATCGTCCTTTTTAGTACCAAAAGTTCATTACCCACAGCATGTTTATAAATGGATACAAAATAGTTGAAAAAGAAAAAAAATATGTCCTCTATGAGCCAAGTGAAATCTAGAACTATATAAGTCTTAGAATTTAAATTGCGTTTGAGTATTTTTAACTTTGACATTTTTGTCCTTTTGTAGGCCTCTAGATAACCTGAACGTTGAAGGCCTAGTAAGACTATGGGCACACGAAGCCCTCCGTCTATTCCAAGACCGATTGGTTGACGACACTGAAAGACAATGGACCGACGAGAACATCGACAACGTTGCTATGATGTTCTTCCCAGGTAAATTATTGAAAATTAAACTTTATTTTCTTAACTTTAAGTCTGAATTTAATTTAATTCTTACACTTGTAAACTAGCATTGCAAATTGAACTTTAATGCTGCGATGTTAAAGTAGGGTTTTCTCTAATGTGTTTGGATTCTTTCAGGTATTAATAGGGAACAAGCGTTGGCTCGTCCTATTCTGTACAGTAACTGGCTCAGCAAGGACTATGTGCCAGTACTTAGAGATCAACTGAGGGAATACGTCAAAGCTAGGCTCAAGGTAAAGTAAAAATATTTCCGAACATAACTTTCTACCATAGAATTTCGTGCATTATTATTATTATTAGTTACAATTTGAAATTTTTTTTTTTTGAACTCTACATAAACACAGTGCGTCTCTCCTCAAAAATTAGTATCGTATCGAACTATTTAAATAGACACGGCTTACAAAAAACTATCTACTAATATAACTTTTATAGCCTTAAATATCCTTGTCTGTGCTCGGTGCTTGGTGTGGCAACACGCCGTGTTCGAGTTCGCGACAAGCTAATCGTCATCCTGTGGATGCCTCGTTGAGAGGTGAAACACGTGTCGATTTTTTCCAGGGTCTTCTCAAGACTCTTTAGAAATAGCTAAGAGGAACAGGTTACTAAATATATCCACATCATCATTTTATAATAGATTTCCGCAAGGTCACGCCTGAATTAATTAACTATCTTAAATATCCTTACTAGTTCTCTATTATCTCTCTCTAATGTTAAATATTGTTGACCTAAGAGTAGTATATATTAAGAGCCTGCCGCCTGTGATACAGGATAATCCTAGTACAGGCATCTAACATTATAACACTTTAATTATTATTTATCTAATATTCATATTTGTATTTTTTCTATTAGTAATTGTTTTTTGTAGGGGCTCGTGGCTAAATAAAATCAGCCACTCGGGTTGATTGATGGTTAAGCTCCGCTTGCCGAGGTCGGTCCGTGGATGGGTGACCATCCATTACATATGGAGACCCCTCCGTGTCTCGGAAAGCACGTTAAGCTGTTGGTTCCGGTTGTCATTTGTATATCTTTGACAGTCGTTAGGGGTAGTCAGAAGCTCGAAAATCTGACAACCATTCTTACCTACCAAGGGGTATCGTATTACCCAGTGACTGGGTTGTGGAGGTCAGATAGGCAGTCGCTCCCTGTAAAATACTGGTATTCAGCTGCATCTGGTTAGATTGGAAGCCGAACCCAACATAGTTGGGAAAAGGATATACAGATGATTGTTCATATTTGTATTTTACCAATTTTGATTCTGAATAAAGATTTATTATTATTTTATTATTTCCCAAGGTATTCTACGAAGAAGAACTCGATGTACCTCTGGTACTATTCGATGAGGTATTAGACCACGTGCTACGTATCGACCGTATCTTCAGACAGCCGCAGGGACATTTACTGCTGATTGGTGTGTCGGGTGCCGGCAAAACTACCCTCAGTCGCTTCGTCGCCTGGATGAATGGGCTTAGCATCTTCCAGATCAAGGTAAGAGAACAGATTATAAGTTACTAATTTGAAAACGATGTTGATGACGGAATTGAAATAGATCCAAAAAATATATTTGTTCACTTTTAGGGCATTAATTTAAAATTGTCTCGCACTGGGCCTCGTGGTGGATTACGATTGGCCGCTCCCTCTCACAAGAGAGAAGGCCTGTCCCAGCAGTGGGAACGTTATAGGCTGATTTTGCTGGTGCATTAATATCATGACTCATGTTCGAATTACCAACAAAAGCTTTAATTTGAAAGGTATTTTTTGTTTTGAATATGGTAAAGCTTCTTCTATTGGTTTAACGTCGTCTTATTTTCCTTGTCCTTATATCTCTCAAAACACATTTTCAGCTTACAAACAACAATATAACACTAATCTCCTTTTCTAAAGGTGCACAACAAATACACGGGCGCTGATTTCGACGAAGACCTTCGTTCAGTGCTCCGTCGTGCGGGCTGTCGCGATGAGAAGGTGGCCTTTATTCTGGACGAGTCCAATGTACTCGACAGCGGCTTCCTCGAGAGAATGAACACTCTATTAGCTAATGGAGAGGTAAGTTATAGGTCAAGGAACTATGGGCCTATGAACTGTACAAATATCTAAATAGGCCTACTCTGCTATGACGGGATGTTCTAAGTATTATGATCCGTCTATCATTGGAGGAATCACTGACGTTGGCATTATTCTCCTAAAAGCTGCTATAAAAAAAAATAACTAATAGTATCCTGAATTTCCAATAGGAAGAGTAAGATAATTGGTATTCCAGATATATGCTTAACTAACTATCTTTCTCTAGGTTCCTGGTCTCTTCGAAGGTGACGAATTCGCTGCTCTTATGACTCAGTGCAAAGAAGGTGCCCAGAGGGAAGGTCTGATGTTGGATTCTAACGACGAATTGTACAAATGGTAAGCTGAATTATCAATACCATAATATAAGTATCCAAAACCCACTTTCTCTCAAAGATATTGGGTAAACTCTTGTATTTTGAAACCTCGGAGTAGGTACTACTTTTATAAGAGTTTGAAACCAGCTAATATAAATAAAAGTTTTTTTTTTTTTTTTTACTTAAAATTACTAATTTAACCTAGGTTTACCGGCCAAGTAATGCGCAACTTGCACGTGGTGTTCACAATGAACCCGTCGTCTGAGGGTCTTAAGGACCGCGCGGCGACGTCGCCCGCTCTCTTCAACAGATGTGTGCTCAACTGGTTCGGAGACTGGAGCGATGGGGCTCTGTTCCAAGTAAGTTATTGTTTGAACTGCTAATCATCTCCCTCATCAGCCTTCGCAGTCCACTGCAAGACATGGACCTCTTCAATTGAACGATACGGAGCTCCATTCTCAGCTACTCTCTTCTATTTATTAGCAACAACCACAGCTAGTATCATCGTTCCTTCTAGCTTGAGGGCGTCCACCTGCGTTTGCGGATTCACGGTCCACACTCTAGGACACGATTGCCTCAACGACATTGGGTCACATTCAGAAGAAATACGTGTCTACCTTGCATCTATCATCCTTTTTTTTTCTTTACTATTCGAAATTTCACCAGCGTGCTAACAACATAAAAATTAAGATGCTTCAGAAAATTTTGTATCAATAAAATAATGTTCGTTTTAGGTCGGCAAAGAGTTCACTCAACGCATGGACCTCGACTCAGCGGAGTATTCACCGCCCGATGGTTTCCCGTCGGCCTGCGGCGAGGTGGGCGACCGTCCTTCTCACCGCGAAGCCGTGGTTAACGCCTGCGTCTATGTGCACCAGACGTTACATAGAGCTAATGCTAGTCTTGCGAAGAGGGCTAACCGTACAATGGCTATTACTCCTAGGTAAGTTTATTTTTACTCGTAGTTTAATACCCCAATGGCCACCATGCCAAGCGAAGGATTTATCAAACAGTTTTTACCGGCCAACACTCATTTTGGATGGGTTTGTCCTACTAGAGCAAATAAGTTATTTTAAAACGCTTTTGCAACGATAATTACACTTGGACACATTAATCTGTCCAAAAATCGGTTTTGATTTTGAACTTCTATCATTGATTAGAAGCTAGTCCTAAAAGTTTTCGTAACGTTGAAAATATGTCACTACTCACTAGAGGTACTATAATACTCCTGCTACATCGGCCAACTCATACAAATGATTTCATCGTAATCTTCTTCCAATAAAACAGACACTACTTAGACTTCATCCAACAAATGGTGAAGCTTTACGCGGAAAAGCGCGCCGACCTTGAAGAACAACAGCTTCACTTGAACGTGGGTCTGGGCAAGATCGCTGAAACGGTGGAACAGGTTGAAGAGATGCAGAAGAGTCTGGCTGTTAAATCACAGGTAAATTAGGTTCTTTTTAGAAAAGCTGCAGTTCCAAGAAATATGCCATAGTATAGAAAATATAATTATAATACGCATGGAAGCGAAACTCCCGTTCTGAATGCTTTCATTGGGTTTTGAGGCATTTGATACGCCCAGTTTCCTTTCTAAACTAAGCTTTGTTACTTCATCGAAGCCTTTGGTTTTCCAAAATGTTACAAAATTGTTCATAATAATGCCGAGTGTTTCAAAGACTTTGTAGAAGTAGAAATTAAGTTTTACTCATTTGTGTCTTGCAAAATTATTTTAGGAACTACAACAAAAGAACGAAGCTGCCAACGCCAAGCTTCGGCAGATGGTGAAAGATCAACAAGAAGCTGAAAAGAAGAAAGTTGAAAGTCAAGAAATTCAGGTACGATACATTTTCATTACCACTTTTTAAATCTTCACTAAACGCACTAAATTTTTAAATACGATTTACTATACCGTCTCCGTAAACAAGCTTGTGTCTCGAGACATCGCACCAAATCTCCGGACTTCGCCCGACATGTTTAACGATATCGAAAAAGTCTTAAAACAAGCTCACCGGGCTCCAACACAACCATCTTGATACTTTCTATAACACAAGAATTAAAATGATTAACTTTGTGATTTAGGTCGCTCTAGAGAAGCAAACGAAGGAGATAGAAGCAAAGCGTCGCGACGTAATGGCTGACCTCGCACAAGTGGAGCCTGCCGTCATTGAGGCGCAAAATGGTTTGACTCTTTACTGTACTCGCATGACACTCATGTGGTATTCATACAATTATGTACCGGTTTTAGTTGAGATTTCAATACTTTGGACGAAAATTGAAGGCCCCACCTGATTTGTTCAATTCAATAAATAAAAATTTGCCAAAATTTGATTAAAAAACTGTATTTCCAACAAGATGCAAATGCGTAGTAGCCGCGGTCATAGAACGCTGGAGCGAAATGACAAGAAACTCAGTATAGAGTTTTTATAAATCCCGTACTTAATTATCCAAAGTCCTACTCGCACGTTTTATGACCGAGACTTGCCACAAGCCTTTGAACTAAAACCAGTACTTCTTACTTAACCTCATGTTATTTGTGTTTGTCCAGTAAATGAATACCACGACGTTACTTTGTTTAGTCACTGTTCAAGCAATTATTAGTGTAGTATTGTTCGTTGCTGATATATTTGATTAACTTTGATGTCCGTAGTTTGATCTAACGTTTGTATTTTGCAGTCACAAGAAAGATGCCTCGTTCGTTTCTGTTATATGTTTTATAAATTTCATTTTCATTAACGATTTGGTTTCTGAATGAGTTAATGTAAGTCATGTGCAACAGTTGAAAGAATATTCAGAAATCAGTCATATTTATTTTATGGCAGCGTGGTTATAGTCACTTACTCAGACTCCACTTAAAACACTTACAAAGGAACTGTTACATCAAACCATAGATTAAATAAAAACCTTGTTTTAATTCAACAAGGACTTATGAAGTCTGAAAAAGTCTGACTAAAACGACATTTAGTATTAAACCCGAAGACAATCCTATAAAACAGCCGTGCGCTCGATCAAGAAACAGCAACTAGTCGAAGTGAGGTCCATGGCCAACCCGCCGTCCGTCGTCAAAATGGCGCTCGAGTCCATTTGCACCCTCCTCGGGGAGAAAGGGGACACTTGGAAGGGCATCCGCTCCGTCGTCATGAAGGACAACTTCATATCAACCATCGTTAACTTCGAGACAGAAAATATCACGTTAGTTTTGTCAATTATTCTCACTGTGAGATAGCATGTCGTAGTTTTTTGTGGTTGTCTGGCACGAAAGCTTCGGCCAAACCTGCGCGTCAAGTACGCAGGACGCGGAACGCGAAGCGGGAGCGTCAACAACGCGAAACTAAACGTGCACAACTACGCAACTACAGCACGACCCAAACAGTTATCGGAAGTCTCCCGAGGCGAGCCGAGGATGCACGAAGTTATTCGAAGTGTCTCTATACTCTCGTCCTCGCCCTACTTCAACTTCGTGAAGACGCGTGCGTCCCGCTCTGTCGACGCTGTGTTCTCGCCCCCGCTTCGCAGTCGCTTTGGTCGCGCAGGTTTGGCCGAAGCTTAACTGGTCGCTTTCACTCTTTTAGATGTTGATGTGTACCCAAATAGCTGTGGACAGCTACGGGTGAAGAGTGTAGTGTCTAGAAGTGTCTGTTGTAACTTTTTGATACTCTGTTATGCACCTTTTTTTTTTTCAGTATTTGACAAGTTTACGCGTCGAATAAGTAAAAAAGTCGGGTATTAAACGACATACTATCTCAACAGAAATTACAAAAAAAAAAAACTTTTGTTTTTGATATGAATGTAATGTTCTAGAGATCAACATCATAGATAGCAATTTAGTATTCTTTAGTTTTAATATCCTAGTCGTATTTATTGGCAAAAACATTACCTTGTTACCTATTTTGATTGTTATGTTATGCATTCAATTTTGATATATTTTGTAAGTTTTGACACAAAACAGGACATTTAAATGTATTCAATTCTTTATACATTTTTCTTTATTGTTATGAATGAATTTTATAGATAAATATGTTGTTGTAAATAAGCTAAGCTCGCTTGCATTATGTGACTGTTGTTATTAATATAGAAGAAAACGTAACGCTGTGATCACTGTAATGTAAAATGGCATCTATGTAATGTAAGGCACACTAATATACAGTGAATACTCGTGACTAACCCCGCTAAGCATCGTCGTGAATCATTTAACATTTGTTTTAACATTACGTATCTTAACCGTTTCTTTTCAGAAAAAAAAAAACTATAATTTATTTACGTTTTAGCGTTCTGGGGCTATAGGAAATTGTTATCAATTGTTTTAATCAAATCAAAGTTTAAAAGACCATATTCGTAACAGTTTCCTGGGCACCCGCGCTGGTAGCAGCGGTAAAATTTCAACGTTAAATAATAGCGCCAGCCGCATGTGGCACAGAAAGCAGCTAAATGCCTTTTTTGTTTCTCTCTTTTTTGTACTCTCTCGCTCTCGCTTCGTGCTGGTGACGGACGCGACGCGACACACCAATGGCGCTGACGAACACCCACGAATATCTACGAACATCGCCGAACCGTTTGTAATGTACAGCGGTGAAATCTATAAAGAAGCAGCATTTGGTGGAAGTGAGATCTATGGGCAATCCGCCGGCGCTCGTGAAGGTCGCTCTGGAGTCTATCTGCCTCCTGCTCGGGGAGAACGCCACCGACTGGAAGGCGATCCGCGCCGTCATCATGCGAGAGAATTTCATCAACAGCATCGTCTCCAATTTCTCCACCGAGGACATAACGTGAGCACCGCCGCTTGTTTTCCACCCCTCCCATTTGTCCCCTGTTTTGTTGGGTGGTGGTATGTAAGGATTTTGATCTTCAGATCACGAAGTATTCCAATGCTAGTTTCACACGATTTTTTTAAACCATCATTTCAAAATATTTTTTTTTTTTAATACAAAAATTAAAATCGCGTGCAATTTGCATAGTAAGTTAGGCTAAATTTTTATGCTTGCTGCATGCTTTTCGCATGGTATGTTCAGTTTGTATGCATTTTTATTGATATTAAGACGCACGCGCATGTATCGGTAATTGGTACGTATGTGGTGGAAGGTAGGTTGACAATATTAGAAAATTAAAACACCTAGACAACTAGAACAAATTAATACAAAAGTAGACATTAATCACTGAAACAACCGTTCCATTCTCAACAACTTTATTCTTTACACACTTAACAACTTATACTAAAAAATTACGTTAGACCAACGCCAAAATCAACTTCAATATATACAATACACCATACTCGTACATTACCTTGACATTCAGGACGCATGAATGTATTTGCCAATAAATAATGTTCGTGTCCAACCGCCGAGAAAGGACTCACTATCGACGGTGAAATAGCTTGTTTTTTTTCCGTTTAATATTATGTTTATTTTGTTTTGTTTGCTATCTAATGTGTCCTTCGAGCAGGGGAGGCAATGTGTTTATCTCTAGAATCTTTGTGTGCTGTGTGGGTAAGTGACGTCCTGTTTTATATTTGAAGTGAGGTACAGGAGTAACAAGATGTGCATGTTGGACGCGGTTATTGTGTAAATTAAACTTTTGATCAAATTCATGTTTAGACACTGGTCTATTTTTTCGGTTTTTCTAGCCCCAAAATCATCGAAATATAGTCCTCATCATACTTACGTATTACTCATTAAAAAAAAAACTAAAAAGTCAGACATGAATTTGACCGACAGTAAAAATACCGTGTCGTACATACAAGTCAAAATTTCTCTGGTACAAGGTCAAAAGTCATTCATTGAGATGGTCTGGTTCATTGACATTGCACGATGCACGTAATAAAGTTAAATTATCGCCACACTTTTAAACTGTTTCTTATATTAATGAATAAATGTGTGTGTATACCAGTGATGACGTTCGCGAGAAAATGAGGACTCGGTACCTGAGCAATCCTGATTACAACTTCGAGAAAGTGAACAGAGCTAGTATGGCTTGCGGTCCTATGGTCAAATGGGCTATCGCTCAGGTAAGAGACTTTTAATAATCCTTTTCGAATATAATCAAAATACTTGTAAACTATTTAGCGCTGAACAAATTAATTTTAGCTTTATACGAACAACCCTACGTCTGTGGTAATAGTTGAACTGCGAAAACCGCCCTTACTGCTGCGACATAGAAGTGCTGTCAATATCAAACTGTTACCATGGACGAACGGTTGACTGTTGAATTTAGTGATGCCCACTTCAGCCGCCGACACGCATCGACGCCGACGTCGAGGCGTCGGCGGCTGCCGTCGACAATGTGTCGCTCGTGATTTGAGTACGGTGCTCAAATACACAAGCACCACGTTATTGGCGGCTGAACTTGCCTCTGCCGTTGACGCGCGTCGCTCGTGTGTATGAGCACTTAAATGAAACTTAATAAGACTTCCTTTTACAACTTGGTATGAAATCGCAAGTACTCTCAACTAACTCTTGTTCGCTTGGTCATTCATATCCACAGATCGAATACGCCGACATGTTAAAACGGGTAGAACCTCTGCGCAACGAGCTCCAAGCTCTAGAAAATCGCGCTCAAAGCAACGTGACGGCTGGCAACGAAGTGAGCGAGTTGATTGCTCAGCTCGAGAAATCTATTGCGTCTTACAAGGAAGAGTATGCGCAACTTATCAGCCAGGCTCAGGCTATCAAGACTGACTTGGAGAATGTGCAGGCTAAGGTAAGTTATTGAAGCAGGCGTTGTTATATGACAAGTACTTCTAGATAAATGTTTGATGTGTCACAATAACATTCCTTTACAGGTTATGATCCTTATTAAAAAACTGACGTCGCGTGCTGTTGCAAACTGCGACGTCAGTTCATGCCCCCGTATTAATTTATCCCGGCCCTATAATATTTTATAGGGCGGGGTTTTTCAATCGATGATTTAAAGTGCCATATCAATAAAATTGCTTTTTTGGCTGTCATAGTTCAGCATGAAACAAATATTTTATCCCAAATTCGCGTTTCACATATTTAGATAGAACTTAAAAAATCTCCGACATTTTTCCAACCCAGCAAACTCGTTAAAATTAAAGTCTTATTATCTCTTAATTTTTTTACCTATGCTATAATTTTACTCAACTATTATGATTCTACGCAGGTGGACAGGTCCATAGCTCTACTGAAGAGTCTGGTAATCGAGCGAGAACGTTGGGAGTCGAGCTCGGAGACGTTCCGCTCACAAATGAGCACCATCGTCGGAGATGTCTTGCTCTCCGCCGCTTTCATCGCTTATGGTGGATACTTCGATCAGCATGTAAGTAAAACTATTTATGTACAAAATAATAATAATACCAGCCTCTTTTGTCCCACTGCAGGGTTAAGGTCTCTTCTCATACTGAGAAGGCACGAGTACAGCTGCTTCATGTGAAATACTGATAATATACAACCGCATATTAGTACCCAACCTCAACCTTGTTTGGAAAATAGATGCTAGTGCTATCTTATTTGTGTGTATTTTTCTCATCGAACTGATAATACAATCCCATATTCTTCCTCCCCAGTACCGTCAAAACCTATTCACAACATGGACAGCCCACTTAGCTGCCGCAAACATCAAGTACCGGGCGGACATAGCTCGCACGGAGTACCTCAGTAACCCTGACGAGCGACTACGTTGGCAAGCAAACGCTTTGCCTACAGACGAACTGTGTGTGGAGAACGCTATCATGCTTAGGGTATGAATTGCTTGATTATTTGTTTGGTGCCTTATTTATGCGACAGCGGAAACTAAGCCTTAAAATTAGATGTGACAGGAATCATTATTCCTTTACGAAAAAGAGATGATTCTATCCGTCCTGTATAGTTTCATATCTCCATTCCTCCGTAACTTGCTTGTGTAATTAATTTGACCAAATGAAGTATTCGTCATTAAGGTATATAATTAGTAAATAAGGTTAATCATTTTGAAGGTATAAACAACTGGTAAATTAAAACTACTTTCCTAAATGTATTAAACTTTCGTTTTAGCGCTTCAACCGTTACCCGCTCATCATCGACCCTTCAGGCCAAGCAACAGAGTTTATAATGCGCGAGTTCAAGGAACGCAAGATCACCAAGACATCTTTCCTCGACGACTCGTTCAGAAAGAACCTCGAGTCTGCACTGCGTTTCGGAAATCCGCTGCTTGTGCAAGTAAGTATTGCTTATAGAACAATAGTAACTATTTATTCTATGGTAGCTAAACCAGCAAGATTTTTTGAAGTGAAACTTCTTAGGTGGCGATTCGATAATTGGACGAGAATTGAGAATGAAATTTCAAAGACGCGTTACGTTTAGGCACATTTCGTTACATGAGAGAGAAGAAACATAGGACTTTCTCTGTCTCTCACACTAAATCTCTCCTATTCTTATATTTTAAGAAATTTCACTTTCTGTGCTTTATATTTATTAAACAAAAATGTATCGTGTTACGTTGCTCAATAATCAACTTTTATTTAAAATCATTGTTAGGTCAGGAGGTGCTCGTTATGTTGGGTCTCTCTCTACAGTAAAATTTCAATTGTGTTTTGCGTAAATCTACGTGTGCATGTGTGTCACGTGTTGCGCGTCAATTGTATCCTAAAAACACGCAATCTTTAACGTCTAAAATATGATTAACTTCTTTGTTTTCCTAGGATGTAGAGAATTACGACCCGATCCTGAACCCCGTACTGAACAGGGAACTTCGTCGTACTGGTGGCCGAGTGCTCATTACCCTCGGAGACCAGGACATTGATCTTAGTCCCTCGTTCGTCATATTCCTTAGTACCAGGTAAGTTAATAGCTTTTAGTATTCTTTGTGAGAAACCTAGCACACATTTCACTAGAGATAAATCTTTAAAGTCTTCAAAACATTCCTTATTCCAAATAATTCTATATCTTGATCTTTGTTGTTATTGAAGTTATTCCTTTTCGATTTTTGATCTTTTTGGTTCCTACACGAAACCTGATTTCAATCGTAATCAAATTTAAGTATCTAACTCACAACTTGGTTTTAGGGACCCGACAGTAGAATTCCCTCCGGACATGTGTTCTCGAGTGACGTTTGTCAACTTCACCGTTACCCGCTCGTCGCTACAATCGCAGTGCTTGCATAGAGTACTCAAAGCTGAACGACCTGATATCGATACGAAGAGGTCTGACCTGCTGAAGTTGCAAGGTAAGTTGTAATTATAATAGGTTTCATTTGAAACCATTTGTTATGATTTCAGTTTTCTTGTGTCCACTTGAACTTGGATTTCATATCTTTCAAGGGGCAAAAAACATTTGAGACACTAAATAAAACTATAGCCGACTCAAATCTCTGCCTCTCTCTCTCCCTCCCTCTCTCTCTCCCTCTCTCTCTCCCTCTCTCTCTCTCTCTCTCGCTCCCTCTCTCTCTCTCCCTCTCTCTCTCTCTCTCGCTCCCTCTCTCTCTCTCTCTCTCTCTCTCTCTCTCTCTCCCTCTCCCTCTCTCTCTCTCTCTCTCTTTCTCTCTAGCTCATTTAGAGGTTGTATACCGTCGCATTTAGCAATAAGACCGTATTTAAATACCCTGTTTAAAGATTTATATAGTTACTGTAATGGTGCACATACTCCTATTTCCTTTGGAGTTACCTGGTTTGCCTTTTTTTTTTTTGCTATTGTTCACGTAAATAACAGATTTCTTTCTATTTAGGCGAGTTCCACCTCCGTTTACGTCAGCTAGAGAAATCGTTGCTCCAAGCTCTAAACGACGCTAAAGGCAAGATCCTGGACGATGACTCGGTGATCGCCACGCTTGAGACCCTGAAGAAGGAAGCTGATGACATCGGACAGAAGGTGGAAGAGACGGACAAAGTTATTGGAGAGATTGAAACTGTCAGCCAACAGTACCTACCGCTGTCTCAAGTAAGTACACAAATTTTTCGTCGGTAATAATTGAATTCCTGTTGTAATGTTTTTTCGTCCAATCCTACCTCTATCTGGTTACCTGCCTATCTCCCTCCCCCACCCTCCTATTCCCCCATCATTCATCATTTTATTCATTTTGTTCCTCTTTGGTTGCCTATCTGGTCTGGTTGTCTACCTGTATCTGATTAAATTGGAAACATTATAGGCATAGACCGGTGCCTAAGCCCTATTTTTTTTTGGAACCATGTTCGCTCATTCACCAGCGATAAACACTCGAGAAGACTTTCTGAAATAACTTCTTTTTCATTTATTTTGTTTACCGAGCTTCAGACAGACTAGCGAATATCAAAAGCTTGGCATTTGTAAATGCATTATAAATACTTCCTGACCTTGTCAACCTATGTAGTTACAATAAAGCGAGACGACAATAAACTACTCATTTCATTCAGTACAAAGATGTTTATGAATACAAAAGTCAAAGTTTTCTAACGTAACATGTTTCTTTCCCAGGCCTGCAGCAGCATCTACTTCACAATGGAATCGCTCCACCAAGTGCACTTCCTGTACCAGTACTCTTTGAAGATGTTCCTGGACATCTTCAGCTCTGTACTGGTTTGTCCCATGCTAAGTGGCACCTCAGACTACACGGCTAGGCTCAAGATTATTACTGAAGAACTGTTTGCGGTAAGTACTCATGGGCAAGTAAGCGTTTTATATGAATATGAACAAATTATGTTTTTATTTGTATAAACGAATGTGATCAAGCGTTTCTCACGATTATAAACATTAATGTTATAAAAATTGTGTGTTAAAAATCTGAATCAGATTACACATATTTGGTTGTTGTTATAGAATAGATTTTGCACTCACATATACTTGTGTTTTGTATTTCTACCAGTTCACAACATAAGCTTCATGACTTTCAAACTTCACCAGGTGATATACGAGCGCGTAGCCCGCGGCATGTTACACACAGACCGCCTCACATTCGCTCTCCTACTCTGCCGCATACATCTCAAGGGTACAGGAGCTGAAGACACACTCGAGCGCTCCTTTAGCGTGTTCCTCGGAGGCAAGGAGGGCTTCGTGTCCACTACTTCGCCGCTTGAACCACTGACGCATCAACAACACGACGCCGCAGCTAGGCTTAGCTCCAGGTAATACAACCAAAACATGCCCTTGTTTTTTTTTTTTATATTTTACTAATATGCTACCTATCTATATAAATAAAAATTAATCCCCATTTCCCTTGGTGACGGCATCACGCGTGAATGGTTGGACCGATTTCGCTAACCCTTTTTTTTTGTTGTGTGTGTGTTTGTTTTTGTCAGGAGAAGGTTCTTATGAAAGAAAAAATTAAGAAAGTTTCTCGGAAAGTAGATTGCACCCGTGCTAAGCATGGGCGAGGCGAGGCTAAAATATTTTCCTGATATACTCGAGTAGAATCCTCCAGAAACGCTTTATTTCTCTCGTGCCAGTCTAATAACTCACAAATTTTCTTAGGCTACCACACTTCCGTCGCCTCCTCGACAAAGTGGACGAGCTACCCGAGCTGTCCGCGTGGCTGTCACAAGCTGCGCCTGAGCAGTGCGTGCCCACACTATGGGACGGAGAAGCCGCGTCGCCGCCCGCGACGCATACGTTGTCTATGTACCGATTGTTGCTTATACAGGTATGTAATACTTGTAATCTAATTTGATAATTGTGTATAAGTATTTTCACATTAATAATAAAAAAACTAGATCATTAGTAGCAAATCATGTATAATTTTTACAACTTTATTTACAATACTGGCTCAATTCAAACTACTTTATCTTTATTTCTTTCATTTTTTTGTGGTACTTATGCGATAGTAAAAATTATTCATCATCAAAATATTTTATTTCACATAAACCTACATGGGCAGTTATGAAACGACAGAAGCTAGGTGCACAGTTCTAATTGGTAGTTTTCTATGAGAAGAGCCGGCAAGAAACTATGGTTACTCTTTAAAAAATAATTTCCTTTTACACTGTTTTCAAATTACAGTGTTAATAGGTATAGGAGGACAGTGAAGGCCTGTCAACAAGTATATCATAGAATGTTCTAACTGGCTACTGGAGCGCTGCCCTTTATTTGAACGAACGAACCATTTCTAAAAAGTAATTCCATTCAACAAAAACCGCTATGTACCAATCCATTATAGCCAAGGATGACAGAAGTGATTTAACGTTCGTGTCAGGCTTTTGTTCTACTCTGGCAAAATGTAGAGCCCTCTTTAACAATAACCTATGTCTCCAGGCATTCCGTCCTGACCGTGTTATCGCAGCTGCTACTCAGCTGGTGACGGCAGTGCTAGGCGCAGGGTACATGGCTAAGGCTGAAACCGAACTGGACTTGTCATCCATCACCGAAACTCAGCTTAATGCTACGACCCCCGCGCTTTTATGTTCCGTGCCCGGATACGACGCTAGCGGTAAGTGATAACTTCTTTATGTCATTAATTTCAAATGACCTGTACCCTAATTGCGTAATACGACACAATCTGTTTCGATTTGAAACAGATTGATAATCCATTGCGTAAATAACGCAATGAATGTTGTTGAACTGTCAAAATGAAACAAATTAGGCATAATTGTTTACGAAAATAAGTTGCGCAATTAGGATACTGAACTTGTTGTGTTCAAAGGCAAAATCAATTCATTTATTTCAATTAAGGCATATTAAAGGCGTAGAATTGTGACAAGGCGCTGTCAAAATTTACATGAAAATAGAATTGATTCTACTTGGCCCTTACAAAAGGTAGTTCTGTATTGAGAAGAATAGGCAAGAAACTCCGTAGTTTTTCTTGTAAAATGTTTAACATTTTTTTTAATACATTTATTATATGTAAGGCTTTGATTATGTGTATGTTTGTCTAATTCTTAGTAAGTCAGTCCCGTTACCAACTTGTTGTTAGTGAAAATGTTCGTATTCATTCATCAGGTCGTGTGGACGACATGGCAACTGAGTTGAACAAGCCACTCTCTAGCATCGCTATTGGTTCCGCCGAAGGTTTCAACCAAGCCGAGCGCGCCATCAACACTGCCTGCAAGAGTGGACGGTAAGTTCTCAATAACAGTCAAAATTATTATATTATATCAATTTACATTTTATCATTGAAGCTACTCGAGGGCAAATGTAAGAAATAGGAGCTTGGTTAGAAGATTTCCAAATACTTTCACAAATGTAAGTACCTTACCACCTTCACCTGGAAAAAGCGAAAACGCATAGGATTTTTTAAGTAGGTAGGATTTCCGTTGTCCTTCATGTGGTGCTCTATCAGGGCTTGAACTACTGTTTTAAAACCTTCAAAACGATATTAAAATGTTACTAATCATTCCAGCTGGGTGATGCTAAAGAACGTACACCTAGCCCCCGTCTGGCTGGTCCAATTAGAGAAGAAGCTACACTCCCTTCAGCCACACCCGAACTTCCGTCTGTTCCTAACTACGGAGATCAGTCCCAAGTTGCCCGTTAACTTACTGCGCGCCGGACGAGTGCTGGTGTTTGAGCCGCCGCCCGGTATCAGGGCTAATCTGCTCAGGACTTTTGCTACGGTGAGTTCTAAGGGCTAAAAAATTAAAGATTTTCTCGCTATTACCTGTCAGTGATATCGAGAATTTGGACTGACGATTATAAAGATTTTTTCTTATAAAGAAAGTCTTCAAAGCCAGGTCTGCAAGCAGCCCTGCCGGGGTTGCGAAGAAAACCGAAAGGGAGATCGTGGCCCCCGGCAACAGGGCAACCGAAGGAACACGGGTGGGTTTTAGTCAGTAAGAGTCTGACACGCCCTCCCGCTCCGCCCAGAGCGGGAGAAGTTATTTGATGATTTCCCACCCTCAAAAAAAAAAAAAAAAAAAAAAAAGGTCTGCAAGCAGTCAGTGGCTTTGAATAACGTTTTGAAGATTTAACTTTCCTTCAAATAACTTGATATTTGACTTTGTTATTATCATAAAAAAGCAATCCAAAATTAATGTTTACAAAATTATACAACAGGTCCCGGCAGCGCGCATGATGAAGCAACCATCGGAACGGGCAAGATTATACTTCCTACTCGCTTGGTTCCACGGTAACAAACCCGTGTTATTAATAATTTTATTCTAATTCTAAATAATTTTATATAATCTAACCTAATTTTATGTGTTGCATTGACAAAAATATAAATTGTTTATTAATCAATAAAAAATTTACACATATGTTTTCCTTTCGCGCAGGTATTGTTCAAGAACGTCTGCGCTACGTGCCACTTGGATGGGCTAAGTACTACGAGTTCAATGAATCGGATCTGAGAGTTGCTTGCGATACTCTTGATACTTGGATCGACGCTACGGCTATGGTAAGTGAAAAAAAGAAAAACAAATTGTTTATTCTGTACATTACAAAAACTTGGCATAAAATACACATACAAAGTAGCCAAAAGACTCGTATTCAAGCAATAAATGTTTGTCAATTTTAACTATTGCTTGATGTCAGGGCCAGGGATCAAAGTCAATTTACATTGCGTAATCTGTGCATGTTCATAGAAAAATCAACGATACAAGCGCGGTCAATTATTGACTAGTAGCCAACTAAGACTCCATTAAAACGCTAAGAAGATTAATTAAAAACACGTGGTTTTGTTGAACAATTTTCTATACTTATTTATTTATTGTGCCATAACGGTCTGTAGCACAAGATGGTCAGGAAGCCCTTGAAATATATCATAAAGCTCTCATTAGTCCTGTATTCAATTGTTATTGATATTTGTGGCCTGTCCCCCTAAAACACGGCAAATACTTTGTTTTCGTTTTCTTCCATAACTAATCAAATGGTATCCAGATCTTAAAATGTGTAAGTAATATTTGTTATTTCTCACCTCAGGGCCGCACCAACTTGCCCCCAGAGAAAGTGCCATGGGAGGCACTAGTGACACTTCTCTCACAGTGTATCTACGGAGGCAAGATCGACAACTCGTTCGACCAGCGACTACTGCACTCTTTCTTGTGCAAACTATTCACGCCCAAGTCGTTTGAAGCCGACTTCGCACTTGTGGCTAATGTTGATGGGGTACGTAATTATTTACCTTTTTTATTATATATTTTGGGTTTTCACATAAAACGTTTAAAAAGACATAATTAGCAATAACAAAAAAACGTTACAAAAGACAAGATTTCGCCGCCTTGCAATTATATTCACGTTAAATCAAATTACAAGACAGTTTTCATAAGGTTACGTCTGAGTTTCGTCTTAGACGAAATACTGTAACAAAGTGAAGACTTTCACAAATTTTATTGTGTTATTGTTTTATAGGCAAGCGGCAATCAACGTCATATCACGATGCCGGATGGAAACCGTCGCGACCACTTCCTGAAATGGATCGAGGATCTGTCAGACAGGCAGACGCCATCTTGGCTTGGTCTACCCAACAACGCTGAGAAGGTACAAATATTAGGAACCAGAACTTTTTATAAATGGCTTAATATCCCAATCTGACGTATTTGTCAAAATATTTACGTTACTTAGGTAATACAAAATATACCTTATTTTAACTAAATAAAGTTCATTATGTATTAACGAAATAACGCAAGTATTTCCACAAATACACCAACTTTAATGCCAGCATTAGCAGTTCCAGTTCACGTTCGATTGATCAGATATAAAAGAGCCATTAACTGAGAAGGTTGTGTTTTTACTGCTAAGATTAATTTCGTACGCCGTATTTGTGTTTTTTCGCATACTACAGTGACATGATTTATACAGGTGCTCCTTACAAACCAAGGCAGTGACCTAGTATCTAAACTACTGAAGATGCAGCAACTGGAAGATGAAGAGGAATTAGCATACAACGCAGCTTCCGCGGACCACGATGTGGTCGCAGGTATTACATAGAAATAGAAAAAAAAAAATGGATAAATACACAAAAAAAATACAGCATAATGACAGGAATAAAAGAAAAGAAATACAGACCAGCATAACTTTTCACAACCCATTCGATACGCTTCCGTGCCGAATCAACATCAATTAAATCCGCAATTTTGTCAATTTAAACCAAATAAACGGCCGCTCTTCTTGCAACGGCTATTGGTTGTCCCCGATAGCAAACTAGCAAATCATCATCTTCACCATCGAAAATGTGCCATGTTCGATTCGGAAGCCTTGTTACAGAAATGTTTCGCGAAGATACGCTCCAGATAATGCAGTACCGGGCATAGATATGGTACCTCAAATCAAGTTCGCCTTTGTAGAGCGTCACGCGTCGTCTCTACAACTCATTACTACGTGACAGTATTTCCTAAAGCCCTATGTGTTATATTTCCGCCCTTATATTATTATAAAGGGGGTAGGTATGAAAATTCCAGCTAGTTCTTAATTCCTACAGAGGTTGAATTGAGTCGAAGCAATGTTTATGACATTTTTTATTATTATTTTTTTACAACACAACACTTTTCTTAAGTTTGAACCACTTAATTTACCTGTATCAACAATCAATAATATTCTATTCTGTTTCCTGAAATATGACGGCACTAATTGATTCTGAAATATAGCTTGCTTCAAAATATTAAAGTTCCAGATTCGATCGACGGAAGGCCCGCGTGGATGAAGACGTTACATTCGACTGCCACCACCTGGTTGCAATTGTTGCCGCAAGAGTTACCGGTAAGATCCATTTATCATTATGCGTGGTACTCATGTCTATGTTCTACTATTCGGATGCATGTACAGTGCGTGCCACTAAAGATGAGACTTGACACACCTCGTGGTTTGACTTGCGCAGTAGACGATTTATGGGTCTCTTTAGCGGTATGAAGTCCGCGCCGGGGCGTCATCGGGGCGGCGGAAGGAGCGGCGGGAGGCGCGGTCAAGTCTCATCTTTCGTGGCGCGTATTGTACGCTAAGCACCTATGTGAATGAATATACGCAATACGTTCTAATTCGTCAAAGTCACTGTCGGTGGTGCTGGTTGACTATACACCAATGACGGTGACGAATTTCAGCAATTTTAAATTATATCTTTGTTTCGTAATATATTTAAACAATGGCTAAATCCTTGTTCCGTAGACAAATGCAATTCGGATCATAATAATATACTTTTTATTGCAGACATTGCGTCGTACCGTGGAGAATATCAAAGACCCGCTGTATCGTTTCTTCGAGCGGGAGGTCGCGGCCGGCGCGTCCTTGTTGCAACAAGTGTTGCACGATCTGCGCAATGTGCTCTCTATCTGTCAGGTAATAACTTTGTTAAAAATGTGGCTTTAGTGGAGTTGTTTCATACTTTGGAATGTCGAATCTTGGGATTGAAATAACAGTTGGCTTTGATTCTGATGTTTTATGAAAGAATTTAAGAAGCACTCTTACAGGTGTGAAAAGACATATGAACAAGCCGAGCGTAACAAGTTATGATTACACAAGCCGTGTGCCTGATGAATAAAAATAACGCACTTCCATGCAAACATTCTAACTTCGAATTATTTAAAATCCTTCCAATTTTAAGCTTCTAGACCCAGCAGTTTTGGCTGTGCGTTGTCTGATTTTTATTAAGTAGATTGTTGTTGGGGGGAGATGGCGGAACGAGCTGGATAGATTCCGTCAAAACTGGAAGGAGAACGCGCGAGTTCGCGAAAGATGGAACGGGTGGAGGCAGGGTTTTACCCAGGAGTGGGACAGAAGATTTTTGTTGTTTGTTTTATTCTGTTTCTGTTGATTACATTGAAGATTTTTGATGTGTAATATATTTCCGCTCGCTTTTCTGCGATCTGTGGGAGTGATTTCGTGAAAAGGGACGAAAGTGGGTAACAGGAAGCCGGGGAAGCGCGCGCTATTTGATTTAACCAATTGCCGTGCGCGGTGCTTGAGATGATCATCCGATGGTAGCAACCCATTTTCAGAGAGTTTGGTACTGTCAACCAAGATGACAGATGGTACACATCATAAGCAACTACTGTAAGGCTCGTTGTTTTTTTTATTTTTGACGTGTACAGTTTTAACTCAATTTTTGTAAATACAGGGCGAGATGAAACAAACCAACGAGACCCGCGCCATGGTGGGGTCGCTGGTGCGCGGCATGCTGCCGGCCAGCTGGCGGCGCTACGCCGTGGCGCGCGGCTGCACGGTGCAGCAGTGGGTGGGCGACTTCGCGCACCGCGTCACGCAGCTGGCCGCCGTGTCCGGGACTGTCGCCGACATGGGCGCGAAGAGGCTTCAGGTTTGTGTCGTATAGTTGTACTGATAAAACTTTTTTTTTTTTTTCAAATAAACGTTTTACCGGACCAAATGTCATCTGCGTTCCTGCATTAATGGCTCACTTGCCCATTTAGCGCCTCAAGGAGTTCGTTTTAGTATCGTTCAGATTCTTCATATATTTGCGGATGACGGTAGTCTAATTAATTAACTGACAATAGTCTAACTAATTTGGCCGGCCAGACCAAAGTATTAATTTCCATAGATTTTCATTACTAATGTCGTTCTATCTTTTCAGAGTATCCCAGTATGGCTCGGCGGTCTATTGAACCCTGAGGCGTACATCACCGCTACCCGCCAGTGCGTTGCTCAAGCCAATTCATGGTCTCTTGAAGAACTTCATCTGCAGGTAACTTGTCCTCCGATTCTTATAATGTTCATCCTGGCCACGCAGTAGATAAAAGAATTCAGCCCTATAATCTGAGTAATATGGTCAGAGAAAAATATCATCTGCAATATATCTTCATCACCCCCCTTCTCTAATTTATCCATCGTATCTTTAATGTACTTGTATTTTTACTTTATTCTAACATGTATTTTTACGTCTAAACAGGTAACAATCCCCGACCCGGGAACTCCTACAGAGAACGCTCAGACCGAGTGGTCGTTCTCAGTGACTGGACTCAAGCTACAGGGCGCTACTGTGAAGGGCAACCGACTGCTACTCACCAATACTATCATGGTGGACCTGCCGCTTACTGTACTTACATGGATTCGGTAATATAATCTTACACTTACATCGTCTATCTTACAGACACCAGGGTCTATTTCTGAGTTCCTGACAACTTATCTATTACCAAATCTTTCGTGTTTATTTGATTGGTTGTTATTTTTGTGCTTACGGCTAACTAATAATAGCCACACGGGTCGGTCAATCAGGTTAAGCTACGGCTGCCGCCGTTGTTCCGTGGATGGGTGACCATCTTTAAATACTAAGATCCGTTGGACCCGGCTGTCATTCGTGAATCTTTGGCAGTCATTACGGGTCGTCAAAAGCCCGAAAGTCTGACAACCAGTCATACCAAGGGGTATCCTATTAACCAATAAATGGGTTGTGGAGGTCAGATAGGGCAGTCGCTCCATGTAATTACTGGTATTCAGCTACATATAATCTAATCGATCAGCATATGCACATAATCTGATTGAATTACGGTTTTGTGACTACCTGCAAAAATCATCAACAGTCCCGATACGGAGGCTTTTACAGACATTAAACAGGTCAACCTAATAAAATGTTTCTTTTTTTTTTCTATTACAGTGGTCCCGAAACAGCAACAGGCGGCCAGACCCTGACTCTCCCAGTATACCTGAACAGCGCTCGTTCAGAATTACTCTTCACTGTCCGTTTGCCCATCGCGCCCGGACAAGAACCACACGCCTTCTACGAGAGGGGCGTAGCCCTACTCACCTCCACTGCACTCAACTAAATGACCATACAGCACGCCACATAAGTTCCATCGGCTAAATTCGTCAAACACGATCACTTCCGATTTATGAAGCAAAACAAGGAAAGGATGGACAGAATAAAGAACGTTTAATAACTCGTAAATGCAGCGAAAATAAGCTATTACCAATTTTTTTTTACTATTAATAGCATATTTAAGGACAATCGATGGAACTTTTAAGTTATTTCGTACAATACTTATTTAACTCATAACCATATTGGGTAACAATATGTTGCAACTTGCAAGATTATGTATTCGATACACTAGCTGTTAAGCACTTTCTATATTTAACCGATATTTATTCATTAATTAATGCTTATAGCTTGAATAATCATTTAACGTTATGCATGCTATTTATATGAACAAGAAATAAAATAATAATAATAAAACCAAGTTGTTTCTTTTGTATATTTATATTTATTTGGAAAGGGTAAAGGTAAAACTATTACTAGGTATACATCTAGAGTTGACTTGTGCCTTGAATTGTGGTCTTCATGCCGGGAGGCTTTTGTTTCGGCAGTCTGGGAAACAAAAGACGGTTTGCATTTCTAAAACTATAATATTCAGTCAATCCCCAAGACTCGTATGATAATAAGACACGAAATGCCATCAGAAGCTCACATTTTTACCTATAGAAATTACAATTTTATATAGGTAAAGATGTCACACAAAAAGTTTTATAAATACCCTCCTGTTTATAAAACTTTGTGTGTCTTCATTTACAAACAACCAAGTGAGTCGTTTACCTCGTGTGTATAATTTTCCTTGGAGATGATGGATGAATGAGGTCGTGTTGCCGCTCCCAGTCCAAGAACTTTTGATGCTGTCGTTGACGACGACGGTCCACGTAACTGATCTAAAAACAGCAAATTACTAACTATTAATTCGGAAACGGGAACACTCTTGTAGTCACGGGTAAATATAACATTCTAGAATTTATTTCCGGACTGTCGGTAATGTTTCATAAAATATTGCACTAAAGCATGTAGGTTGAAATCAGAAAAAAAAACATTTTTTTTGAGACAAGCTTGCTCTCCAAACCACTGTAACTCTCAAATATAAAGCCAGAATCAAGAAAAGGGCCGAGACAATGAAGTTCGACAAATCTCAGGTTGATTTCTTATTTGACGTATAGCCTTCCAGAACGTGGTAGTGTAACCCATTTGCAACAATTAAAACCCCATAAAGCCTAGTCAAAAATTCTTAATTATTGCAAATGGATTGCACTGCCACGTCCTGGAAGGAATACGTCAAATTACAAGTCGACTTGTATAACGGTTACCTACCTTTATTCTAAGGGCCGGTTGTTTCAAACGGTTGGTTGACGTAACATACATGAGTACGCTTTATAGATCTCAGTCCCAGAGAAATCATTCAACTGTCTCAACAGCTCTAAACTAACCACTTACCACGCAACTAGCAGGTATCCATATGAAGGCGGTGACTAGAACGACCACGCCCACTATGTTGTCGCGGAGAAAGCCCAGCACGTTGTTTATGTTGATGTCTTCAATTATGTCCCAAAAACGTTCCACTACGTCTTGTATAGTTTTCTCGCATACACCCTGTGAGACACAATAAGTTGTTAGTTTATACAGAGTGATTTTTAAACAAAAACTACTATTGCAGCTATTTCGTTTGTTTCGCATAGAGGGTTTGTAATGTCACAAGTCTTTGTATTTTTTTAAACGTATTAAAACTGCATTTGTCGTGGTATTTAGTGGTAAACGATGTACTTTCCGTTATTTTGGTTTATGTGGATACAGATGGATGAAATGTAATGAAAATAAAAAACTTGTGTCACATATACATACCTTATTACAGAATCCTTGAATACATGGTGTTCCGTCAGGTAGGATGTCGTTATGAGCGACCGGGAAGCAAGTCTTGTTCAGACTCTTACGACAGCAGCGTTTACATGCATCAGCAACTATAAATCGCAATGTTATGTTACGTTAGAGCAAAAAAAAAACGATAGATTGCATGAGGTAAGTGCAAGACCATTTACTACACTTGCAAGTTACAACAGCACGTAAAGCATTGAGCATAGTTCAAAGTCAGCGGTAAACTTATGTAGTTTTATCTAACACCAATGGTTGTTTGAGAGTAGTGGTGGCCCTGTGGTCACGGCTGCGACTTACCGAGTTGTAAGTCGTGGGTTCGAACCCAAGCAGGCACTTTGCTTTGTGTAAATAATTTTATCACCACTGCTCTCTTAACGGTAAAGGAAAACGTCTTAAGGAAACCGCCAGGTCCTAGACCCAAAAAACATGACATCCACCAACCCGCACTGGGCCTGTATGGCGGATTATGGTCCACTCCCTCTCACAGAAAGAGGAGGCCGATGTCCCATCAGTGGTAACATATTCGTCTGATTATGCTAATGCAACGGTTGTTTTAGTCTTTATACGAAAGTTCACAGGAAGTTAATGCTTACTAACCAATATCACACATACAACTGTGCATGCCCTGCGTCTCACAATAAGGCACACAGGTCCCATTTCGACATCGACCACGCTCGGCACACTCATGTTCGTCTGCTATTGCTGGTGCCTGCACAAACAAAATGAATGTCTTTGATAAAAATACTTACATTATCTTTAGGTTTTCGAAAGTCACTTTCCATTCCTGTAATGTCTCGAAGTGAAAATTTATGTCTGAGCCCGAAACTGGGTAATCCTGAAACTCGTATTTCGCTGATTAAAATACGTAGTTACGGTTACATTATCGTTAATATAATTTGCAACTTTCAGTTTTTAGAAGGAGGAAATAATTTGAATACCTTGGGGCAGTCAGCAGAAGCTCCATTGCAGGTGGCTTCGCCCTCGCAGGCCGAGTGTGCTGCCTCGCGACATACCACACCAGGCGGAGCGAACACACATCCCGCGCAACATGGAGAGTTTTTGTCACTGGAATTAAGTAGGCCATGTTATTATAATAATGTTTAATATTAACTGAAAAAATTATTATATCCAGTTTCTGTTACCTGCACACAGCCCCTTGGTTTTTCCTTAGTTTACAGTTTTTATCACAGCACATATCATTGTCTTCAGTTCCTATAAATAAAAACAAATACAAACTTTAAATTTGCAGTCTAGTAAGAAACTTAGAGAAACTGCGCGGAGCAGACGTAGCATAAAAGTTGATTTAAAAAAACATAGGGTCGCAAAGGACCCTATAATATACAGAGTGAATGGTAACTGGGTGCATTTTTTGAAATCGCTTATACTAGAGCAAAATTGCAACATTTTTGAACCCATAACTTGGTCTAAAATGGGTAGTTTTGGAGATATTGAAATTGGTTTATTTTTTCCTCAAGTGTTGGGGTCAAAAATGTTGCAATTTAGCTCTAGTATCCCCATTTCAAGGAAAGCACCAAATTACCAAACAACCTGTAGAACGATGAACAATATTCTACACAGCAAAATTACCAAGTAACCCAGCGTCACATTCCTCCCCTCCTTCGACACGCAGGTTACCACAGAAGCTCTCCTCGGGCTCAGAGAAGCAACGACCAGACTTCGCTTGGAGAACCTTGCGGATCGACCGAAGACTGCATGGCGAGAATCTCTGTGCAATGGGAAAACACATTTTCAATGTTGAACTTTCAGCTTTAATAAGATTATACACAATAACGTCAAGGTTGGACTCTCCTCTCTCTGGATTAAAAGATACCTCCTCTGCGTTAGAATCGGTTTTGAAGCTGAAGGTTACACGCTGTATTTCAGCATATAAATAGGCTTAAATAAAGGGTCACCGTAGTAACGCGAGGGGAGGATCTTTGACTTAATTATTATTGATACTTATAATTTTCATTGACAATAATCGAAAACTAGAATTAACAACAATATCTCACCTTATTATTAACATCATACCCGCTGACACTATACGTGTACATAAGATACGAGCCGCCCTGACTAGCCGCAGGGGAACATTCAGCCACATCAGGGTCATGTTCCGAGCCCCAGTTGTGCCCGAACTCGTGCGCCGTCACCAAGTCCGCCTCACGAGTGATTACGCGCTGTCCGTAGTGGTTGCGAGAAGAGCTCAAACCGGAGTTTAGGTAGAGAGTGTAGCCGTTTTTGAAGTATTCTGTATTTTGGGAAATTATTGTTAGGATAACAATGTTTGTTTTAGGAGATGGATCAAAATTTTATACCTGAATCTGCTAGTAGTATTGTTATGCCAAGTACAGTCTTTTCACAGATATATCTCCTGTGGTTTTGCATCACTATCAAAATTACAGTAACCTTTATTCTCGTTACAATAAGGATGCTGTTGGGTCGCTGTTTTCAGAGATAAAATAACTGTGTAAGGACTGTACCTATTCACAAAATACAAATGTTCCACAACAAGTCTCTTTACTTTTCATAGTTTCAGATGTCATGCGAAGTCGGGAAACTTCGCGCGATGTCGCTGAAACGACGTGTCGCGGGACATAGTGCAACATGTTTTATTAATGCGTTTTTTTTCTAAATCAAAACAAAAGTTTTTTATACGACCATCACCAACAACCATAAAAAAACAACATCCGGTTTCTGAAAGGTTATTCTATTAAATATAGGTATGTACACAAAAATCAATGTCAATGGATTAGCTGTTATTATTTTGTCCTAGGTCGATAAACATAGATTACATGAAATGTGGTTACAGACTCCATTATAAACGGAAGCGTCGAATGTACACAGTAACCTCATGATATATTTACAAGCATAAATATTGTGATTATTGAAGCACTATTAATAATATAAAATTAAAACTAACAGGATAAATTATATAAAATTTACATAAACAAGCAAAACAAAGAGGGACACTCACACTAGGCACCGTAATAGCTGAAAACAAAACGAATATAAATTGTGAATCAAATCATAATATAAAAGGCATAAACAAATAAAAAATGAATATTATAAGAAAAAAAACGAAATTATTATTATACCAGCACCCTAATTGCGTAATACACGATCAATCACAATTTGAATCATTTTGAAACAGATTGCTAATCCATTGTTTAAAAAATTCGAAAAGTAAATCTGCTCAACAACGTAAATAACGCAAGAGTGTTGTTGAACTGTCAAAATGAAACAGATTAGTCTTAATTATTTCATAAAATGTGTTTCTCAATTAGATAGCAGCCTGTAATTGTCACACTACAGGTCAAAGACCTCTTATCAAATATAAAAGGGACGAACATTGATGGGCTTGTTCATTGCGTGTCGGCGAACTAAGCCTTTTTCCTCACGATGTTTTCCTTTAACCCAAGTTCCCACGGGCGACTTTTTCTCGCGGCGATGTTTTCCGCACACTGAATTTTCAACGCACTGCTTAGCGCCGAGAGTTGAAAATCCAACAGTGTGTATTTTTGACGTGCTGGGGTGCGCTCTGTTTGATTCTCGATGCTCGACTCAACACCGAGAGTTAAAAATCCAGTGCGCGTAAAAATCCCGCCGCGATATTTTTACGCCCGTGCCAACGTGGGCTCCCCATAAATCCGAAAAATCTACATACAACATTTCTTATATCACACAATATTATAGGAAAATAATGTTACCTGGTGTACATATTCCGCCCACTGAGTTCCGTCGTGGTGAACCTACATACGCTAGTCCGAGAATTCCACCTTCAAACTTGAGGTCGGTAAACAGATGAGCCAGACAGAAGTCTTTATGGGAATACTCGCGGCTGAACACCTGCCAAACAAATATAAAACTTATTAGTTTACCCTAACGATTCTATACTGCTTATAACTGCATCACGCCTGTTTTGCCCAAAGGGTTAGTCACAGTTGTACTATTTCTTGCCATAATATGGTCGTATGGTATCAACCAGGTAGAGTTGTTTCGGGTACAATCCCGAGTGGTTAATAGTGTCATACACCCAGAATGCGGAAAATTAGTTTCGGGATTTGGGGCGTATAATACGCCCCGAAAGAAGAAGTGCTATTTATTTTTCTGTAGCTTTAACTTTGGTGTTTTCATGCAGGAAGGCATTATGTTAGAGAAATAGGAAACATATTATTATTCTGACGTCCGATTTTACCCCCAACGTCGTAATACTTAATTAGCTAATTCGGTTTCTTACTTCTGATGAGTGATGATGTATGAGCAATATCCTGTCTTCTCTCCTTATCTTACCTCAAGCAGATTGCGAACATCCCACTTCTCGCGCACCATGTTGTAATGTGCTTCACCGCCACGCACGCGAGTCGGCTCAGAGTGAACCAGAATCTTCTTTATCACGAAACCCATGCCTTTGAAGCCGTCCATGTCCTGGACCACAAAAAATAACTCTTCAAAGGACATAATAATATGATATCAATGAGCATGGTTTTACGCATAGAACTTGTTGAATAATTAATTATTATCTAGTAATATTATAAAGAAGTAAAATTTGTTTGTAAGTTTGTATGTACGGGGTAATCTTCGGAACTACCAGTGGGATTTGAAACAATATTTTTGCATAGGATAACCCAATTCTTGAGGAAAGTTATAGGCTCGCGGACAAAGTCGCGGGCAGAAGCTAATTCGAAATAAATTATTGCTACAAACCTGCCTATCTTGCCACAGAGTATCATTATAGATTTTGTGAACACGATCAATGAGACTGATCTGAAACAAGAAACATGCCTATTACAAATATTTTCAAAAATAGTCTTTAATTCTTAGATGAGTCTGAAGTGATTATGTATATCATATTTTTTCATAATTATCGACTAGTTACTTACCAAGTAACTGATAGTAGTCTTAGTATTACTTGCACCCATTTCTTGAAAGAATCTATAATCTGCCACAAGTAGCAGTGGGCACCTAGTTTTCGTTGGCGTATATTCATAGTCGCTCTGCCTTTTTACTCGTTTCTTGTTACTTTGCGTCGCATCTATAGTGTTGTTTAAATGTGTGTTTTCCTCGAAATATTTGTCCTTCTCTGATTGTTCATGCTCTGATTCTACATTAGAGACTATTTCTTCTTCATCATCATCTTCTTCTAATTCTAATAAAAAAATGGTTGACGTCAGATTTTTTCATTGATATCATAAAAATCGTGGATTTAGAAAAAGATCTAACATTGGGATATTTGCTGTTTCGGGCCCTGATTGTAGAGGATATAAAATAATAATAAAATTACTGTCATAATATTCATGTAAGATGTAATCTACTTAATATAAATCTAAAATTCATTCATTCATTCATTCATTCACTGATAGACTACACACAGCCTAAATCGCTGGGTCTAGAAGCATGAAATTTACTACAGTAATTCCTTTTATAATGTAGCTACTGGTCCATGAAGGAAATATTCAAGGGTGAGTTGCCCATAGCACTGAAATGCAGGCTCATGGACATGTGTCTTCTTCCCGTTTTAACCGATGGTGCACAGCTTAGACTTTGTTAAACATCTAGAACTCCAAATTCAAGGTCTACCAACAAGCAATGGAGCGCAGTATACTAGGCGTTAAATTAACGGATCGTGTTCGAAACACAATACTGCGATCCAAAACAAAGATACAAACTTAAATGGGACTCGGCAGGACATGTCTGCCTGACAAATTGTGGGCCCATATAGCACAGAACTGGTGCACTAAGACAGTGAGGCGGGAAAGTGTAGGCTAGTAAAAATCCCCTAAAGGAGTTAAATAGACCATGAAAGTTTGTATGTAAATTCCCAATGGGAAATCCCATCGGGTAGAGCCTTGTCCTATTATAAATCACTGTGTTAATTACCTTTTCCTTCTTTCACATAACCACAGACTCGCGGCTTGGCACCTTTGGCTTCTTCACCATCTTTCCAGCTGAAGTGTATGTCAGAAGCCCGGTAGGTGATCATGGTCTTATCATCTAGGTGTGGTAGATGGCGCCAAGAAGGCTAAAAAAGGGCAAAAGTAATATTAATTTTATCCAATACGTTATCACCTTTGCAACAGTGTTTAAATGCAAGTAGGGTTACTGTCCGTTATGGGATAAAAAAACATCTCTTCTTTGATTTATGTTTTTGTTTTATCTTCTACGGTTACACACGTTGTCTACATCTCATTTTATGTACTTTCCTGTCGCAGGTATGCTGGAAAAGATTTCTTTAGAAATAAGCATTGCGTTTGTACGTATTTTTCTGTCTTTTCTTCTTGTATGTTTATATGTGTGTGCATAAATGTTTAAATAAATAAATAAAATAAATAAATATCCTATGTGTCCTAAGTATCCTGTTTAAGTTAACTATCTGTGTGCCAAATTTCATCCAAATCCGTTCAGTAGTTTTTGCGTGAAAGAGTAACAAACATCGAACCATCCTCACAAACTTTCGCATTTATAATATTAGTAATAGAGATACCTCAATGTGATATGTTTCATCAGGAGTGTGAATAATTCCAGTGATGAGACCATCATCCATGTGCAGCTTTACATCTGAAGTCTTCTCACCAAACACTCTGCCTGTGTAGAAGTTGTCTCTATCTATAACATAAAATGTACAAATAGCTGTTCATACATTTCATAAAACAGCATTTTTGAGTATCTCCAAATAAATTATTAGTATTAAATATACCAAGCAGTAATTTTAATTAGATTGTTTATAGTTTTCTACAAACCTTATAAAACCTAACATTTCACTGCAAGTATACATATATTTTAGAAAGTTAACAGAAGACAGTTAGCCCACGTTCGCACGGACTTAATAAAATCGCGGCGATATTTTTTCGTGCACTTGATTTTCAACACTCTGTTTAGCGCCGAGAGTTGAAAATCCAACAGTGTGTTTTTCAACGCGCTCGGACGAGAGTGCGTCCCAGCGCGTTAAATTCTCAACGCTCAACGCTCTCTCAAGATAAAATCCCGCAGCGATTTTATTACGTCTGTGCGAACGTCGACTTACAGACAGTTAACAGATGTAGAAACAGCACGTTTGGTATATTATAGCTTCTTCCACAGCATTATGTCGTATGGCATTTTATAGTGGGGTCGGGTCGCTGGCTCTATGCCAGCAACCCGACCCCTGGCATTGAATCCATCTTTATTTTACAAAAGAGAGCTGTCAGAGCCATTTATAATCTACGTCGTCGCGAATCTCTCAGGAAACTATTTAAAAAGATTAATATTATGACGGTACCTTGCCAATTCATCAATGAAAATATTATGTATGTAAGAAAAAAATCTACATCTTTTTAATAAAATAAGTGATGGACATCGCGTGTCGCGGAGGATGCCTGTACTGTAGGACATAGGTATGTCCTTTCCCGTCGGTGATCGGAACTTCAATCTTTTCCTGCGATTTTTTTTTTCTGTAGGGCATCTCATAGCTGGCCTCTGAGGTCATGACTATTTAACCGGTCAATCCTGTGGTTGCCTTAAGCTGCTAAACTCAAAGTCGCCAGCCAGGGGCATACGAAACTAAGCTAAAAAGCTACGCAAAGGGCACTCCCTGTGGGGTACGAGCCTCGGCTTAGGGTGTCACCGGAGGGAGGACATCAAAGATGGGACGGGCTGGATTTTCTCGCGACAATGGCATGCTTTTTATAACTCCCGGAATGCAGGTACCACAAGCGGCGCATTCTTTTTAGTGTTGTAGCCTGAAGACGCGAACACACGAAGACATCCCCCACCCGACCAACGGACCAATAGGTGATTCAAGTAGGTTAACCAATAGGATCGAGCAAGATAGAGAGCCGTACTCTCGTAAGAGTGCTTGGAAACATGCTGGTCCTGCTCCTTGAACAATTTAGAATTAAGACAAAGTCAAAGAGGTTGCTAATTTAATTGTAAAATTTATAATTTTGTGTTATATTGATTTTACATTCTGTGATTACTTCCTCACACACTGACTTATTAATTTTTTTTAAATTAGGAAAATCGTCTACTTTTACAATGTTTGTAAATATGTGAGCACCATGTATCTATCACATAATTATTTTTTCTGTCATTGCTTCATTTTTAATTATTTTTACCTATTGTGGTATAGTAATCTTATTCCAGGTGCATCGTCTTCACATATAATTATATAATATTTAATGTATACAAAATATTGTAAAACATTTTAAAAGAGTAATGGTGGAGTTCCTTCCTCATTCTTCTCTATAAGAAAACTACTTTTTGGAAGGGAATCTAGAAACTAGAATCAATTATATTATTTTGTAAATTTTGACGTTCGAAAGTGCCATACATGGGCCTATTTGAAATAAAATTATTTGACTTTAACTTTGATCAAAAAGCAAGTTCTGTTTCACCCATGACACTGTGACTCTTGGTGTGGCAGCAGTGCATTCAGGCAAACAACTCCCATAGTAAAATAGTCAATATTTCAGGGTGTACTTCACATAGGAAATATTGATTTTAATGTTTTTATTTGTATTTAGAACCATTTTTATGGCTTTACAATAATTATTGGAGGCCTTTTACAAGTGTTCCTGTTTTTCTTTTGCATCTGCATAAAAGTAAAGCTCACTAGGGTTAACTGTCCAGGATGAGTCACTTTAAGCATTGCCTTATACACAATTTTCAATATAAAAAGATGACACACTATTAAATTCTTATCTGGTACATTAAGTGAGTGGAATCCGGCCCTAAGATGACCCTCTGACTAAAAACCTTATTACAAAAACTAAATAACTTTTCTCACCAACATGAACAGTTGTTTCCTTGCCATCGCCATCCACAGCATATGCTTTGAAATTAGAATGTAGTACCGAGCTATGTGGATGGAGAATCAATCTGAAGTCTTTTCCCAGTGTCTTGAAATGAACCTCTTTAATTGTGTTAAAAGGATGGTTGGACAACTTTGCACCACGTTTGACCATATGATGTGCCAGCTTCGAGGCATGTATAGTCTCAAAATACTTCAGATTATGATATATTGAGCCTAAAACATAAAAATACATGACAAATCCTGCCTAATATAATTTTGAGAGTCACAGTGTGTTTATTCGATACTAACAGCTTCCTAGTAAGAATAATGTTGATAATGTTGTTATTAATGAAAGTATATTGTTACACATTTTATTAGTAACTTTGGTACGATGTGTTTTAATTCACAAATTTTCAGAAAATTCGTTCAAACGAATACATCGTAAATTCTATAACAATGTCAAACAACATGACAGATATAAAGACAGGAAATATGACATTGACAACAAGGGCCGGCTTGGCTCTCCTTGGCTTTTCAAGTGTACACAATGGCCCATGATGCTGCTTTTTTGTAAAAATGTTCTAATAGTGTAGTGTAGTAATTTACCCTACTGATTTATTTAAATAGAGAAATGATTATTTCAATTAGACAAATCAAACTGTGTGTAATATTATGTGAATATGCGCATTGATTGGTCTGCGATAATTAAAGGATTTCTAGCAATCAGGATATTTAGAATTAAGATAAATGTTGACCTTGCAACTATTCTGCTTCAGTAAATATCTTTTTCAATATTTTGACCAAAAAATATAATTCATAAAGGTATTGATCGTATTAATTATAAAGGCTGTATGGATAATTCCCATTCCAAGTTGTAGCTGTGACAAGAAAAAAGTTTTAAATTTATAAAATGGCGGATTCTTGAGTGACGTATGTGTTGTGTGTTTATGAATTTCATATAATATCGTAATAAAGTGATTTATATAATGAAGTGAGGACTGTTTAATCTTATTATCATCTTATCTATTCGTCATCATTTTGGTAAGTTGATTATTATTTAGTGTCTTTAGTATTTAGTAGTGTTTGTCACGGTGTTGGTAGTTGGCTGTAGATTGTAGGCGGGATGGAACGTCCTCGTTTCGTTATGCATTGCTCAAATCCAAACTACGCTATAGCAGTTTCTTACTACAATTTATTTACATTAGGAAATTCTATGTTCTAAACTACTGTGTTGCGCCTACTCTAAGATGAACAAAACTCGTAGCATGAACAACCGTAGTCTCGTCTTTTCTTAGTAATCTAATTAGGTAGGTAGATCCCGGGAAGCCAGACCCTTGATTTTTAAAACGAAAGTGTTTATAAAACATGTCTGTAAAGTTATCATTAAAACAAACAGAAATCTTAAAAATGTATTACAAAGAAGATCAAATATAGTCACTATAATCAATAGCAAAATAATGAAACAACTCACAATAATTACCTATAATGAAAAAACGTTAACTACAAATGAGATACAAGCAAGTGCCTATTTTCACACTGAATCAGTGCAAAAAAGGTTGAATCCCATTAAAGATATTGTATCCATGAGTCTATGTATATTCTTGTTTTCTTTAATGTGAGAAAAGAAACCCTATTGTATTGTAAAGTAGTCATAAAACAATTGTATTTATTCTTTGTTTTTACTTTTGCTCATACAGAGAATTGCTTAGATATGATTCAATTAAATGCTACAATTTTATAGTTTCAGTTTATTTATGCCCATTATGTTTTTAATCAGCTGTATTTTTTGTTTCTAGTTGGCATCTAAGATATTCCTTTTATCCTACAAAACAAATATTTTTAGACGGAACCCCTTCAACAACTCGGCTATTATGATGATATGAAGTTACAGAGTAGAAGTGCCATTTAAATATGATTGCTGTGTCTTTCCAATTCAGCGTCTTAAACAATTTCAAGGATGAAACATTTCCTTGCCTCATTCTTCAATGTAACAGGATGTTTAGTCGCTGGGTATGAGACAAATGGTCATTGCAGCAGTGTTGGCATATATTCAACACCTGGGCCAAATACCACAAAATTGTAAAAAAAGTCTACAATATTGTGTAATACAGTCATTACAAATATGTAAATTGTAGACTTAAACATCACGCCTTGTTTCTTGTTTTCACTACAATTTACATAATTGTAAGAATTTTCTGTTACAATTATGTAGTTTTGTGGTAGAGACACTTGTAAGATTTGTAAAGTTGTACAGTTTAATTGTAAAGTTTTGTGGTATGGTGCCCAGCACTTGCAACTAATGCAAACCATTTTGGCATTACTGTAGAGACTCCAGAACAAGCAGGTCTTTAAAACATTCAAACACTTTCTCATATATAAACCATAAATAGGTAGTATAGTATATTTATTGCCCTTCAAATTTGTGTTAAAAAAAACTTGTTCATCGTATCCAGTCATGCTACCATATTGACTCAGAAATTTGTCCTGATCCGGTGGCTGAAATTCATCTAACTTTTAGCACAAGATGATTTGTGATTTGAAAATAAACATAGCTTGACATGGATGAGTAGCAAATAATTATTTTTCGAAAATGCCACAACTTGTGTCATGCTTCTGGTACATTCATATATATATTTTTAAGACTACTATTATTTTGTAAAGAATTACTTAAGAAGGTTTGAAATACAAGTAGACAAATACTATGTTTACGAATACGAAAAAGGATACAGTTTTTACAATTTGCCAAATACGAATATGCTGACCGTGATTAGTCAAAGACAATAAAACATGGAATCCAAGAGTTCCTCCTGATTTCTGGAGTTGAGTGGTATTACCTACACCACCTGGAAATGTTCACTTTGAATATTGTCAAGAGATAGTGAGAGAAAATGGGCAGGTCTTCAGTAGTGAACTCTCGAAAGTGGTTCTGGAATTCTCATTTATTAAGAAATACACGTCTAAGCGTATTAAGTACCGCAGCAATAGGAGTTCTCATCTTTGAAAGGACCTCAGAAACAGCTTCGAAACAAATTATCGTAAAAGATTATTAGATTACCCATGATAATAAAACATCATATTATGAGTTATAGCTACCGATATTCTGGTCCATAAAACACAACATCATATATGGAGCAGGTGAGATAGCAGTAATTCTGTAATAAATCAAAATCCTTTATACCTTAGGAAAACTTAGGAATACAACTTAAAAACTTATGCTAGTGCCATTTCTGAAAGATAAACGAATAGAGAACAGTTTATCAGTAACTTTATCTCCGAGGTTAAGTAATGTGAACCAACTCTCAGACAAATAGGTCACTATTATGCATAACTATCGTTCTTAATTATGCTGAGCTTCTAATAGATTAAAAAGTAGTTCGACAAGCAGACCTAATATGTAAAAGGAAAACCGAGTAAAGAATTTGTTACTAATTGGTTATTCATAATAAAACGGGCAACAGAAATTGCTTGCAAAATCTGAATCGGTGGTACAAAGCGGAAGGCTAGCACTAAGGGCGTAGCAGTCTTGACATCCTAAATTTATCACTGTACCAATGCTAACTGTAGGTATAATTAAACAGCCGCAGTGTCTGTGACTATATTTAGAGAACACATCAGTGCGCAGATGTCGAACCGTATTCTGACTCACCATGTCATTGATCAAAACTGGACGCAAGGATCTTCAGGTTCTATGAAAACAGCCAAGGATTTCTGGATTTTACTAAAACTCCAATTATAATAGCGTTTAAGTAGACTTATACAGCAAAACATTATAGTAAATATGATACTTACAAAGATAATGACACCATCTTGAGAACGAATAAAGTATACTTAAAGATAAATATGAGAATCAAAGAAACAATGGAGTTGTTGTTCTTAGTAAAAACTCACTAAGGCCATCTATTTAATAGAACATCGCGAAAACAATGCGAGGGTAAACAAAGCCTTCGTTAAAGGTTGAGGAAATTAATCCAATATTATTTTTCGTGTACCCTAACAACAAGCTGTGATAAGTTTCTAATTATTCATTAATTCTTTGCGTATTTCGTTCGTAACTTGTAAACTTGTTTAGTATTCATCCCAACACAGTGAGTCAGACGACGATACACAGTAGCGGTCACGGTTGTTTTAATCTTTGTTATTACTTTATTTTACAAAAAGACCTATTGAATTAAAGACGACCTTGCGTTGTCGAAGTCAACAAACTGGCCAAAATGTATCAACTAATGATGTTAAAAAATGTATCGTGCGATGTTGGGATGGGATCCGTTCGGCTACATCCATTTCTTGAAGTGGGTTGGTACTTAAAGCGATGAAAGCTATTATAATTCAATCAAGCCAATAAAGACAACGAAAAGTTCCCTCTGGTATGACCTACATGATAACGAGATCAAGAGACCCAGGCCTTACTCGCTGAGCCAATATAACTTTATGATCTAGAAGCCGAGCCAATTTTGGATGACAGCTAATTCGTACTTGGTTCACGTAACTAGCTCATACGTAGAAGAAAAGGAAGCAATTTCTTATAAAGATTTCTAAATAGTTAAACCATAGTTCATTGCCTACTTATTCATAATACGTCGTTGTTGACAAGTGCTTGTGAGCTGGTGACATCATCGGGTGCGCGCTACGCCCTGGCTGTTTGCACAGTTAATTTGATGAGCAAGTAGTTCGACTTGATAACATAACCACATGCCAATCCGTTTAATAAGGGAATATAACTTTAGATATAGTATGTAGGTATGTTCCGCTACGAACTCATTAGTCATTAATTACCCAAAGAACCAATAAGTAACTTCATTAAAGGTAATAATTTTCCTCAAACTTTAAATATGAATAAATAACCTAATAATATAAAAACGTTCTCAATGCGTAGACATAATAATTAAAACGATCATTGTGTGTTATCAATTTTATTGCTTCATCGTGAAGGCTCGACGCAGACAGATGCGACGCGACACCGGTAAAATATTTTCTGTGAAGTTTTCATAAAAATTGTTCCACCGGAGTCGCCTCGCGCCTATCTGCGGGAGCCTTTATTTCTCAGACTGCAGTGACTGCCAAAGACTGCAAATTTCACATGAAGAGCTCAGTACAAACTCCAATCAATTTTTCTGAAATAATAAAGAAAGTCTGGAAAAGTACAAAGATTTTGTCGTGAAAGAACGAAATAGAGTTTCATAATTTTGTTAGAGACTTTCGAATGGGTGAGCTGGTTAGCTAAATAAGCGAAAGCATGACGCTAAAACTTAGATTAGGTAGCCGTCGCATAGCTTAGAAAGAGCTTAGAGCGTAGCCGCTATAAGCAATTACCAGCTAGTGTCGATCAGACCTAGTTTTCTCGTCGTAAGTAGATACCAACTAGCATAGAAAACATATTCATCTGTGGCACTGAACGACGATGAATAGCGGACATAGCGATGACAACTGTCGACACGACACTTGGTTCCGGGGCACTGCGCCGCGAACGCTACCGTGCCCGGATTCCTCTCACGCTCTAATTGCCACAAATACCATTAATTGTATTGAGTTTTGCCATTGCACGGGTGTGGAACTGGACTCTTCGACGGGATATGCGCTTTATGTGAAATTTTGGACTTTAAAGTATTTTCTTACACCTAAGTTGTTCGTAGTCATCATTTTCTTGCTCTTATCCAGATTTGAGGTCGACGCAGCACGTCTATTCCATATTTATCAGCTCTAATAAGCCGTAATCTCGGAATTCACTTCCTTTCTTGCTATCTTGGACACACTATTCATCCAGCTTTTCTTTGGTCTGCCTTGAGCAGAAAACAAAAAATGTTTTTCGGATTGCCATGGTTGGTACAAAAAATATTTGTTCGCGAAGTTGCACTATAAATAAACAAGCCACGTTCTTTATCAAGCTATTGTTTCTCGTCGTCTTCATTATAAGACACTTCCTGGGACGCTGGCATTGGCTAGTCCGCAATTGCCGCCGTATTTTCTTGCGGTCATTAGCCAGACAAGTTGTCTCTCTGTTCTCGTTTAGGTTAACAGTTTTAGACCCACTTCCTGCACTAACTCAAATCCCAAAATAAACAATCTATTTTCCATATTGTTTATTTATTCATGGCTATTTAAAACGTAGCACGAATGATATGAGAGCAAGCTTTAGCTTTTGTGAGCAGAGCTCAACTTTCAGAGCAACAAAGATTGTGGGTCCGCTGCTAGAACCAAATACTGGGTTAGAAATAGTCTTATATGGATCGTATTTATCGCAACAATTCAAACTATAGCACCTTGTTTTATAAACATTGCTTGATTTATACACTTGAAACTAAACACGCGTTTGTTCCCTAATTTTGGTATTTCGTTGTTGAACTAGGCTGTGTTGAGTCACATTGTATACTTTCGTAATGTAATAGGTCGTCGGAGCTCAGTAAGCACGTGGTAACTACTGCACTCGTGTCAATTACAAGGTATCAATGTGTTGAGCGTTTCCTGTGTGCAACTGTGCAGTTCGGCGCAGCGGCTGCGGCGTCGGCTTGCCGTAACCTGAGAACCGTAGCGATCGCACCAGGAAATCGACACTCGTTTGATCAGTCTTCCTTATGCACATTGTATGTAGATACATATTACATTTGCATCGATATACTCTTATAATGTATTTAGTTTCCAGCTAAAATCCCCGGAAAATAAACTACCATGGAAGAAGATGATGAAACAAGCTGAAGGCATTCTAGAGCAATCCTTAGACCTAATGAAATCTACATTAAGCATACAGATGGCGTAAAAATGTCATCACCAGAAGCACTTCGTTTACTAACGCTAGCGTTTACACCATTGCTGCATTGCCTCTAACCGTGAAGATTTTCTGTGTCCAAATCTGTCGGCCTCCGTTTACGATTACGCAGTAAAGACGAATGGCATGGATATAGACGTCGTTTGTGTAATACCTTTACTAATAGGGATATTCACGAGTTGGTGGGCAGACCGCGACTCCCCCACTGACAGTTTGCGATTGGCGGTCGCGTAATGTGTACGTTTATTGTTACGGAAAGTGCCTGCTAAGAATATGTGCGCACAAGCGAGTTAACTTGATAATAATCTACCGTGCAGTGATAAACATGTTCCCCGTGTAAATAAACAAAGATTGTACCACACTCGAGCTGACTCACTACTGAAAAACGTCAAGTGTAAACAGTAAAGTGTTAAAAGGATCGTTCAGCATTGTGGTGGTGACGAATGTGATTCTTATTAAAAGTTTTTACCGCGTTCGTTTAACTTCCTTCTAAATGAAGACAATCAAGTTTGACATACAAGGTACATAATTTTAGCGCGTAACAACGCGAACACGCATATTTATAGTCCTGTAATTTCCTTATTATGATTTATTTTATGAACCGTTTATGTACGTATTAAAATAACATAATCAAAGCCGTTTGGCTTAACAGAACGTTGGTCACGAAAATTATAACAAAGCCAGTGACTCAGTTTTTTATAATAATAAAAGATTACCAAAATTCTCTAAATAACAAAGCAAACTGGGGCAAAATCGTTATTTTTATATCAGACTTTGATGCTTTGTATGGGAATTTACAATAGGAGTCATCAATAAAGTATAACCGGCAGTCATCATCGTGTCACGAGGCCAATGTGTTAACGCGTCCACCTTGATTGGCTCTACGTGGGCCGTGGGCCTACCCATGCACATGATATTGTTTGCCATCTCGAATATTTTAATTGACTTCAAATATTGGAGATTCTTTTGCTTATTGGTTGTACCTACATAAGTCACTCAAAAATGAGATTTCATGAAGGTTATACAAATTTATAATATTATACTTTTGTGTTTTTAGAGGTTTTGACTGGTTTATTGATAGCTGTACAGAAACAGTTCCTGATTGCTATGATTGCTTTTTTAGTCCAGTCCTGTCATTCATTTAGAATTTGGACTGTTCCAATCCGAACAGCATTCGCTTCAAGTGCCTAATCGCTAATCACTACCAGTTTCTTATGAAAACGTACTGTAATTGCATACCTACCTCGTTATTATTAACAGCTTCTCATTTTATTAGCTAATTGGCTTAAAATGCATCATAATATTTAATATCGCCTTTTTTTTAAAGTGTGCTGATTGCAATTACGAGAACTCATAATCTGCTACAATTAATACTACTGAGTCACAACCTACATAGGTACTTAAAAAGTGAGGAGTGGCTCTACCCTATGGACAACAATAAAAACGGGGTGTCACTCGCCAAAACAGGATTAATGGTCGCCGAACATGGAAATGGCGTCCGGAAGTGGTTATTTACAACCGTCGTAGCCACCTTGACTGCTACAAGGTTTATATCCGACATTTTATCGCAACTTTGTCCTGTTTTCGAATAAATGACACAGCTAAAGTACTTACCTTAGTCTGAGTCCCTCCGGAAAAGCCATTTACTCGATAATTTTACAACGGATTCAGATTTAATTAATTTCTTATCGTTAGAAGCAAAATCTTCATTAACTTCCTCTTATAAATCTTGAGTTTCTAAATTATCTTGAATTTAATTTCACAAAGTGCTACTGGTCTTTATTTATTAGTGATGCACCGACGGTTGTTTTTTTATTTGACCTTACTCGAGGGAAGGAAACGATTTTTACCGGTTAAAGGCCATATTTTTTGCAGAGTTCGTGCTACTGTTGATTCACTCGAAAAACCGCGTATCATCAAGCTTGCTTTCAATTTTGTTACGTCAACATGTACGAAGACTAAGATAATCTAAATTGGAGCGGGCAGTTTTAATTAAACATTTAGTAGAAGAATTTTTACTTTATGATTGTAACAAAAAGTTCATAAGACAGCCGTTTTCTTTTGTTGATGCAACAGAACTGGGTCTTATTTAATGTATCGCACTTTTTCTTAAAATTTCAAGCTTCACATTGCACACGCTAAAAATAAAACGTAAACAAAGCCCAGCAAACATAAACAGTGATAATTGAAAATGTGTCTGCTGCTGCAGCTGTTCGTATATAACTTCCTAGTTCCTGCACTCATTTAAATGCTAAAAGTCGTTGACCGACACAATCCACTTTAACCTTAAATTCAGCGATATGACGCAGAATACAACTATGTACAATCACAAATGTTTATAAAACAACCTAATTGCAGCTCCTAATCGTAACTATTCTATCATCCTTGTATGTACGACCGAACGAACCCGTTTCTAAAAAAATTCGATTTTTTCTAAAAAAAAGGTTCGATTAACGAATGGAGTACGATTATTTACGGAATCAATTAGTAGTATTAGCGTTCAATTCAATGAAATTGTAATCGGCGAAAGTAGCAAGAGGCTAAATGTCAGAGAAACCGTGAAACATCAAAGGAAAATTAATTATATGCATTCGGTGCGAACGGATGTCTGTCCAAAACTCCATTCGAAGTTGTTGATTTTTTTGTCAATATTGCTATGATCGTAATTAAAAGGAATACCATCAATTGACTAGATATGCTATACATATTTGGATACAATTTTGAGATAGAATTGCGCATATCGGGCTAATTTACTAAATCGGTAGCTGACAGGGCTGACTAGTTGATAGCTAACGTAGACGTAGCTACCAACCACACTATAGTTGTATTTCCTGTTGCCCAAATAAGTCAGGTTAGTGTAGTGCGTGCAATGTGGATATACTACAAATCCAAACAATCAAAACGTGGTCGGGGTGATGAAGTGATGAATGATGTTGTTCTGTAATGGCGGTCGCGTGGTCGCGGTCTCGGCGGGATGCGATGAAAGTGAAACGCGCGCGTGGTCCCCGTGGTCGTTCAACTCGGCACGCGCCTGCATCCTCTGACGGCCCATCTCGTAGCTCGTGTTGTTTTGTTGTACTCGTTACGATTTCTGTGCTGCTTGCCAAATACCCCGATGTAGCTAGCGCACCGCACACTGGGTGTCGAACGTGCATCACTTACAAACTTCTATCGATTCCGATCAAAATGCAAATAATGTGAGGCGCTGACACGATGTCATAATTCTAATTAGGGTCTTTGGCATTCGATTATGCATCGATGGTTTCTCTTTTCTTGGTGTCGTAGGCCCTGTATTTTGTATTTGTTTGATGTAACCGAGATTGCTGAAGAATTCTGAAGTTTTTCTGACGCACACTGAGATGCAGGATGCTGACCTAATTGAATACCTATAATATCTTTTATCAACTTAACATGGAGGAAGAGCACAGTACCTTGATGACTCTCCAATGCACATTTGGTTAACTTTTAGGATTGCAAACACAAATATGCATATAGAACAATTTATAGTTTTATACGATATGCTTTGCAAAACGTGCTGTATTTTTCTTTCATTATCACAAAATATGTAAATGTACATTACGACACCTCGCAAATCGCAATACATAATTCGTTTTGTGTGTACAATAATATGTTTTTTCTACATTAAACTTAAGTTTTCTAGTCATGTATTTATACAGCTTTATACAGCATTCGTATGTTTTAGGCCAGATATTTTCTATACTTTATTTACCGTATCTGCCAGTACCTAAGGAGTTTACGCTTAGATATCTCTAAACGTACCTATATGGTATCCCATATACGGATCTGTGACGGATTCCAAAGCGGTGATCTAATAACAACTACACGATAAGTCTTTCTTGCCTTACAGCGCGGCTTGAAATCCTTCGGTCACGTTTCTCCACAAGTCTCAAGACGTGGAAAAGATTAAAACTGCTACTACAAAGTGTTTAAAATGTCTGCTTACGTTGTGTCTTGGAAATTATTATAATTCGTCCTGTTGGCCATGAATTCGTGTCAAGAGAGCTCAGAATAAGTCAAATGCAAAGGGATGTGGTCCAAAATGTCGTTTTGTTACAAGCGAAATGGAACGGCAGTAGGGTGGGTTGGAGCTGTATCACAACTGCTTCATCTACTATTCTGTCCTCTGTGCCCCTAATAATGCCGCCAAAGTGACCTCTGCGCTGCCACTGATAACGATGTGGAAGTGTCGAAGTTTTGAGTAAAAAAAATAATTACAACTGTTGTGCCAGCGACACAAAGAAGAAGATTGTTCCAAGCACATACGTAATAACCATTTATTACTACAACTAGTAAAGGAGCATGCAAATATATTTATAGTTTTTGTACCTATTAGTTCTGTTATTCATTGCATGAAGTTAAGTTGGCTGTAATAGAATTTTCCTGTTGATGAACGTTTGGTCGTCTTGTATGGTCATAACAGTGAGGATAATTTAAATAAATTAAACTGTGGCTGAGCGGCGACCTTCGTTGTTATGTGCTCAAATGTGTTAATACGGAGTCACTGTAAATAATTCATTTGTAATGTTGTTGAACGTTGTTGAGTTCGTAAGTGTTTGTTGTCTTCGTTCCTCGCTCTGTTCCAAAACCTGAACGCTTAGTTTAGCTCAGACTTTTTGCATTAGCAAAATAGCAACTAAAGTATACAAGGTGGCAGGGAAATCGACGCGAAAACTGTTACCATGGATTCAGTACATGATTCTGGACACCCCCTTTTTTTTTTGTTGGATGGGAATTTATCAAATAACTTCTCCCGCTCTGGGCGGATGGGCGGAGCGGGAGGGCGTGTCAGACTTACTGACTAAAACCCACCCGTGTTCCTTCAGTTGCCATGTTGCCGGGGGCGACGATATCCTTTTGAGACTTCTTCGCAACCCCGGCAGGCATCGGCCCTAGCGGACCCCCTCAGTTCTGCTGACATCTCTTTGAGGCGCGTGTGGAAGACAATGCGCCGTCGACCCGGGCCTGGTCCTTATCGGACGGCGAGCTACCCATTCCTCATCGTCCGTAAGCCCGCGCCTACGGTGGCCGGAAATCGGCCTGCGATCCCCGACGCCCAGGGCGTATCCTTCTGCGGCGGTTAGGGGCGTGAGGGCGCCAACTTTGCCTATCCCTCACGCGTTCCGCCTCCTCCGCCTTCGCGAGCATTACTGCTTCGCAGAAGGAGCCCGCCTTATCCTGAACAGGAACCCCCCGAAACACCCGTGTCCGGTGAGGACCTGCGTCAGGCGGAAGGTGAGGACGCCGTGTCGCCTCTTTAGCCACTCCTTAAAGAGGGGACTTATCGCCGCAATTGTAGCGTACCCAGCATCGCACTCTCCATGACGCCATGAGATCCCGCCGGAGCTCTATCCGCTGTGCTGTGATTTCTCGCGGCAGCGGAGTTAAGCCCCGGCGTTTCGCCTCCTCGCGCCACTCCCAATTTGCGCGAGGTCTTTTGCCTCAACGATGTCCCTGCCACCCTGTATCATTCACATATATTATTTCTAAATTTTGGCGTATAGTTAGATAGTATTTATCTTTCTAGCCAGCAAGCTATAGTACGATCGCATGACAAAAACAAATTAGTTTTTGTGTGGAAATATGCAAGTACCATACACAGTGCGACGACGCGTCACGCTTGCATGATGCAAAAACTGCAAATAATCAGTCAATTGCGTTACTTTGACAACACATTACCTACCCGTATGCTCACACTCGAGCTAGGTAGGTCAACTGAATGAAAATCAATATATTATTGCTACATCCGAACGAACGATTGCGCGAGACTTTTACGCCAAGAGAAATTCTAATCGTTTTTGGAAACAGTTATTACATTGTTCAAGATCAGTAATATAGTTTTTTTTAGAAAAACAGAAGATTCCTGTATATAAGACATGTTTAAGATTTAAGTAGAACTGTACCCTAATTGCGTAACTTATTTTCGTAAACGATTATGACAAATTTGTTTAATTTTGACAGTTAAACAATATTCATTGCGTTATTTACGTTGTTGAGCAGTTTTATTTTTTCAACTTATGAAGCAATGTATTAGCAATCTGTTTCAAATCGAAACAAATTGTAATTGATCGTGTATTACGCAATTAGGGTACTGATGTAGCGCAAAACCACTTGTAATAAGCATCTTAACTCGTAATTGTGGAAGGAAAGTAGCGAGAAAATACTAAGTTTTCCTGTTCTACACCCGCTCAAAGAGCCTAGTTATTGACTGGCTCCTACGATGTAGAGTCGACGCTCCGCCCGGTGCACTAGATTGGTTCCCCTAGTTACTAATTCCGTTCTCAATTAGAGTTATAGATGCTGCAGCTACTAGTTTACATTCATTGAGAGAAAACGGTCCGAACTTCCACTATCTCATCGAACCTACATGTTATCAGTTCGGAAGAAGAAAATGTATACAACCGTGTACTTATAATATATCCAACGAAACATTTTATTGCACATTCACTTGCAAAGTTGCATGGAATAGTTGCTAGATACGTTACGCGTTAATGATTATGCTGTCATCTGCATTTCCACCTGTACTGTTACATAAGTTAGCTCATACATGAACAGAAGCTAGTCACGATACGCCACGGTTGGCTGGGGCGCGTCCTCGTTAGTTCCACATCACCGGTGGGAGGACGAGAGTGAATCAGCACCACTCCCTGCCCACGCCTTGTGCCTTCTGCAATTAGCGCTCTACTTGTTGTTACAAACACATGTTCTACCTACGTAATATATTTTTTTGCCATAGAAAATTATGTAAGACGTCATGCATTCCGAAAATCCACAGAAATGGGCAGGTGACGAAATTCGTATTGTTTCCGCGTATATTATAAACAAACATCACGAAAACTCAAAAATGTGGTTTCCACGCATTTATTTGAGAGTGGCAAAAATTTGAACTACTAACTAACTAACTACAGTAACAAAGCAAATTATAGATTATTTCTAAACATTATAATGTATTATTACAAACGCCTTAACTAATCGCAATATTTATGAAATTACATCATGTTTAAATCATGCGGATTGTGCGTGTCCAAGAAGTGATCTGCTATGTGGTTTCCACTAAAGACGACACGGACATTCTCATGGTTAGCATAATATACCATTATTTATGTGTTTTATAAATACATATAACTCAAATGGTGGAACCATCATAACTGATTTAAGCCATAATGGTATGGCTTTAATCATAGTGATGATGGTACCATACCAGCATATCAAGTTTATGCATATTTAGCATAGCACTATCATCGACTGTAAATTGGTACACACGGCTACACATCAAGCTATACATTTCCAGTTTATATTGATCTCGCATTGTATAGGATTTCCGTCCAATGCGAGGTCAGCTTATACTGGTCGTGTTTAGCTTGATGTGTAGCTGTGTGTACCTAACATGTAAATTTCTAAATTCTTTGTATTTAAGTATAATTTTTGCAACAACTTATATTTCCAAACTAAAGAAGAACCACGATGGAATCACAGATTGCTTTTGCTAATAATTATTAATATTTCGCCAATTAAATCCAAGACCCAGATATCAAGGTATCAAGTATCGTCGACTTTCCAGCTACCAGCTAGAAATTAATTAATTATAACGCAGAACTCATACATTACAGTTGTTAATATAATTGGCTGAAATAAATAGTCCAATATTTCATCTAAAATGTCTTTGTTTTCGTGTAAGTTACGACGAAAATCGAAAGTTACGCAAAACAATTTAATGTAACGGAAAATATTGTTTACTTATTTAGCTTTGTGACGGATTACATTAATTATAAACTTTGGTTGTGGAGGAAGGTAAACCCTTGATTTGAGTCATATGAAGAATTCAAGAATGTTACAATAGATTAAATTATAACAATAACCCACTTTTGGTGTGTCAACTTATTTCCATCTTCTTTTCGTTTCGACGGTACATCTATACTGTTTGGGCCATATTTATTGTGGCGTCAGAGGCGTTGTTCAGATCGTCAAGGGTGCAGGTGAACAGAAAATTGGCACACCCTAGCAGATGGGGCAAAGTCTGTTCAGGAGCACCGCATTGGCATTAAATGTTGGGTGAATCGATTATACCCCACTTCGCCTGATTATGTTTGCAGCGAACTTATTTCCATCAAAATCCATTATTATTGGAAGTATTGTATCCAATTATGGCAATTTCCTAATTATCGATGTATAGACTGCCACAGTTATTCGTTAATAAAATTATTGTTATTACTAGTCGTCCTGTCAATAAAACAAATGTCATTAACTATCACTTACTTATCGCTAAGATAAGACTAGTAAGTATAAGAAGAAAGGTGTTGATTACTGTAATAATGATTTACATTGTTTGTCCACAGATGATGAGGGGTAATCACTCGTGGTAGGAGGAGCGCGACATGAATTCTGACGTGCACCGACACCAGGCGCACCCGCCATTGGCACAGGTAAATATTTAATTAAACTTAGAAGATTGTATTGTCGACGTCGTACCCACGCCACGGCTACACATCGAGCTATACATTTCCAGTTTATGCTGATCTCGCATTGTATAGGATTTCCGTACAATTTGAGATCAGCTTATTCTGGATTTGTATAGCTTGATGTGTTGCCGTGTGTACAAGTTGCTGTACCACTTTTGCCAAAAAATTCCAGTAAATTGAAACCACAAAGGTTGAAACTGTCTAACTGTCACATTGGTCTAAAACAAAAATAGACCTACAGTGCTTTTATTATAACTTGACTTGGTAGCACTGAATTTTGTTCTGTCAGTCGCGATTTTGAACTCTATTAGTATTATAACTAAGACTGCAAAAATTCAGTGATACCAATCGCGCCACGGATCAAATTCTAATGAACGCACTGTGTTTGTTTATGATGCAAGTGACATTCAACTATAGGGTGGTAAAACGCAATTACGACGTTGACTATACTTCATGCCATGTAATTCAGACCATTCAATTGAATAGAGGAAAATACCCATGGAACCATTCGGAGAAATCTGCGGTGTCGTTATTACTTGAAATTTTGCAACATCGGGAGTCGAACTGTTCTCCGAAAGTTTTAACATCAGATAGTATCTTCGAAACGGTCCCTCAAATATCATCAATTCAATGCGAAGCCCGAAACTGAAGACTATTACGTCAAAATGACTATTAGTGTAACATTAACAAATCAGATTATAGCCTACATAAAATGTTTATGTAAAATTGTACATTTGTATTGGAACCAATCACGACCGGCTCGAAGCATTCGCAGCACTGAAAGGATTTCCTTGTTAGTTTGTTACATCATCTGTGTCGTAGTTTTCAGTGATATATGCAAGTAAGCTAAAGTTATAGAGCAACACGTCTGTAGTACATTCTTTATCGATGTATCAGCCACTCTGTACGCAACGTTCGTCCTCGATCCGTGCGGGGCCGCATGCACTGTTGTGCCCGACTTTCTTTAATGCGTATAGTTGAAATACTTCCTGTTGTAGCACCTACCTTATATTTAGTAAATGCAATTTTATCATCAATCAACCAAGTTCTCTCGTCTTCGGTAAATTTCAATTTTTTCATTGTAATAATCATGAAACCCACTATTGCGGTTTTATCTCTCACATCCTAAGAAGTGTGAAAATGAAAATTCGCATGAAAAATTTTATTCAGCGTACCTGCATCAACAATTTTGGCGTCCGTCCAAGGCTGTGCGTTTCAATGGATCATTACTGGGAACATTATCGTTTATCTAAGTGCTTCCAATTCGTTATACAGCTAAACACTTACGGTTGTGTTACAACACTTGTCTGTCTCGTCTGTGTTGTCTTTATCGTTTACTATATCAATGGGTTCTTAATCCGCGTCCTCATTATGATAGGACTGCTGCTGGCTGCAAACGTTGGTTTACTTTTTCAATATTTTATAATTCTACATTCATGACTAGCCTTGCGGTCAGCCTCGTCTGGCACGATATTACATTGAACAGTAGCAAATTTATTATCATTCGTGCTACTGTGTTAACTATCATTGTTTTACGAGGAATGAAAAAACGGACTTTGAAGTCCAGATTTTCCATTTTTTATTTGCAAGGATTTTGTCTGGTTTACATTACGATTTGACCATGCGAACGTGTAAAATTTGTTTTGCGATGTTGAAAATGTTAAGTCGTGTAAGCTTATGACATAATATTCTAGTTTAGTTAATACACCCGGTATTTTGAATTCCAGCCTTAATGTTTGTTTAGTATCGATAAGTCCTATTTGTGCAATATTATTGAAATCATTGAAATATTTGATATGTTCAAAGTTCGTATTATAGCTTAGATAACAAGCCCTACTTTCATTTACAAACTTCTGTGTCTTAAAATGTGTCCTCATGCAAGATAGATCTTACTGAATTTACCTCGACATTTATAGAAAAAATTCACAAGCAATTGATGAAATCCGATTTTGCATCGGACTGCATCGGATCTACCTATATGATTTTTAATTCCTCTCTTAAATAACAGTTATTATTCTACTCCTGAAGCAGAAATCTACTACCCTCCATGCCGAATTTTGATGTGAACTGGATCGGTTTCCTGAAATCTCATGAAAATTGAATTAAGATTAGATGCTCAGTAATATGTGTTGTTGCAGCACGGCGTGCACGCGGGCTCGCAGGGCGTGGGCCCGTGCGGCTGGTACTCGGCATCGGCCGCGCCCGCTCCCACCGCCCCGGCACGGCTCAAGCGCGCTCAACCCCCTCACCAACTACCAGTGTGTATATTTAGTTGTTCTTTCTTGCCTTTAAGGCGCTAAAGCCAGGCAGTCCAAATTCCTTAAGAGCCTCACCTGCCTATAGGACTACTGCAAACTTATTGGTATTAGAGTTCGACAAATATCGGTAAGATAGACATTGTCATGTTTCAATAACCCGGTCCATCGAGTTATAACGTGGTGAGACAGCGGTGAAAGCGTCGATGGTTTTTTTTTTCGTACATTGGTCATCTTCACGTAGTTGAAACAAAACCCTTTACAAATGATATGTCTAAACCTGGAATACCAAATGGTAATAACAAGCTTGACATCAATTAGAACTAAAAAAAAACGAGCGAGCCATACAGTAGTCGCATATGATGTGTGTGTGACATCTTGGCTGACAGTACCAAACCTATCGCAAAATGGGTTAGTACCATCTGACAGCCAACTCTAGCTCCAAGCGCGCTCATTGGTCAAATCAAATAGCGCGCGCTTCCCCGGCTTCCTGTTACGCACTTCCGTCCCTTTTCTCGAAATCACTCCCATAGATTGCAGGAAAGCGAGAGGAAAGATGTTACACATCAAAAGCTTTTTCTAAAAATAACTGCAAGATTAAAAGGCTTATTATAAATTTACACGTTTAGGTTTATTAAAACACCTAAAATTTCCCAACGCAATTATAATTGCAGTATGTAACAAACTTCTTAACCATTTTTTTTTTTTATTAAGTGAGTAATTCCATTCTGATTGTATGTAAGATAAAATTCAATGATTTCATCATTACATAAAATATATGATGCATAAAATATTAACTACACAGGAATGTAACATAAAATATAATTTTACAAACAACTCCAACAGAACAAGACGCGATAATCATAACAAACGACTGCGTTTAGAAACTTCTTAATAGGCAACATAGTACATTATGTCGATAGGCGAGACTTATTGTATTCGTCATAGAGCATTGAGAATGAGACGCACAGTGGCATAGTTATTACCACGATGTCACTTAATTTATGACCCTTTGTGCGGCCACATTGATCTATTCACAAGGCTAAGCGCGAGACAAGTTCCCATTGCACGTAATTGAAACAAAACAATTGTAACATTATCGCCGTCGCATGATTCCACTGACATGTGACAAGTTTTTTTTTAATGATTTGTAGGTTATTTTCTCAATGTTAACCATATTTATGTTGCGTTAAACCACGCTTTACCGACGACGGAAAGTAGAGTTCATATTCTTTCAAACCCTTTGTCACAACGAACATTGTATGCGATAGAAATTCTCACGGTTGCTTAGAAAGTAAGACACCGCGCCGGATCAAACGTAAATATTTATTCACTAAAGGCAGATGTGGCGTTAGAGTAAGGCTCGGTATCTAGAATAGGCATTTCCACAATACATGTGGGCTATTTTTACGATAGTCTAAAACTTTGTTTCAGTGTGGAGGTAGTGTGAGCGGTAGTAATGGGCCACACGCGCCTCTCTCGCCCACCGCATTGCAGAATTCCATTCCACATAATGTGAGTGCAATTTATTTATATTATTTTTGCTTCACATACTTGCGAATGGAGCTATTTGGACTACGTGCATTGCATTCTACAACTTGTATAATGGTCTTCTTCGTTAGCTGCTTTATGCTTGCAGGGATTTTTTAAATAACTCGTACATACATTGACGGTTTATATTTGTAACAAGCATAACCAGGATTAAAAAATAATAAGGCAACAAGTGTCTTAAATACTTCTGCCCTAGTTGCAAATTGAACTTCACCTAGTTAAATTATTTATGTATGTCAAATCAATACCGCATTCCACGTAGGTGCCATGCCATCGTCACTCTAGTGCGATGGCATTTTACTTGTATAGGTTTCCGTAGTCCTTAAAATTGCATTATGTCCGCTTTGATAATGGTGTTTTTGAAATGTTTTTTTTTTAGGGTTCCGTACCTCAAAAGGAAACACGGAACTCTTATAGGATCACTCGTATGCCTGTCTGTCCATCGGTCACAGCCAATTTGCTCCGAATGTAATGGGCCGATTAAGTTGAAATTTGGTACACATATGTATTTCTGTGACCCAAATACGAACATGTAACGCAATAAATGAATTTTAAATATAGGGGTCACTTTTGGAGGGCAAACAAGAAAATTTAATAAAAAGGTTTTGCTAACAATACCGTGTGACATATCAAATAAAAGGGCTTTTTGAGAGGATCTTAAACATAGTTTTTTATATAATTTTAAAATAAATACTTTTAAAGATATTTAAAAAAATCGATTAAAATTGACCATTCCCCCCTTATCTCCCGAAACTACTGACCTAAAATTTTGAAAAAAATACATGTATTTTTTTATATGTATTATAGGAAAACGTATAAGAAGTCTATGGTCTTAAAATAACATGGTAAATCTCTCAATATTCTGCGTACAAACTTACATTTGCAGTTGTAATGTATGGAAGAACATGTATTTCAACTACAGTGTTAAGTTTGTATTTGAGATAAATTCATCCCAACTACAACCCTTCATTGTGCGTAGTCCGACACGCACTTGGCCGGTTTTTTTAATGATTCTTTTAAGATTTTTTTTATTTTCAACAATAGGTAATGGAAGGGAAATATGCAGTGTTAATGTTGTTTTTAGTTCTGATCGAATCGGAGGAGCTCGTGACTAAGTAATAACAGTCGCACAGGTAGATCCATCACGCTAAGCTACGCTTGCCGGGGTTGGTACATGGATGGGTGACTATCTTTACATATCGAGACTCCTCCGTGCCTCGGAAAGCACGTTAAGCCTTTGGTCCCGGCTGTCATTCGTGAAAGTCGTTACGGGTCGTCAGAGCCCGAAAGTCTGACAACCAGTCTTACCAAGGGGTATCGTATTACCTAATTACTAGGTTGTGGAGGTCAGATAGGCAGTCACTCCATGTAAAATACCGAACAAAGTTGGGAAAAGGCTAGGCAGATTTTTTTAGTTGCAATAATAAAGTTCAAGTTTATATCATTTTGTTGTCAACAGATCGTGATGTCATCGTCGGTTCGGACGCCTGCGCCGCCCGGGCCTGCGCCCTCTGCCATGCACACCTCGCAGACCACGTCTGGTAAATAGCTATGTATACTATGTTCATTTGTAACTTCAATATTCGTGTTTGTTATTGTATGTTGAACGTAACAATTGTTTTGGAGTCTTTGGAAGCCTCTTAAATAGTGCAGTGCCTCTTGAGTTAAATGATGTGGTAAAAATTGCTCTAGCGCTCTTGGTGGCAACATTAGTGAGCTATAAAAACTTCTTAACAAATCTTTAGTAAATATCAAGACTACCGAATCAGAACAGAATGATAGTTTTCTCACAATAAAACTTTCAATCTCTGCAGGCAGAGTCCAATTAGTGATTCATAAATAAATACACCTTTATTCAGACCTTCCTTCCTTTCCTTTTTGCCAGTCATGCACCTTTAGTTTATATTCCTATTGCACAAAAGTTACACAAGAAAAAGAAATTTCGCGTTTGACGTCACGACAGTCACCAATAAATCTGCCACTGAACTGAACTAGCATATGCTATTAACAAGTGCGTTAATCTAACTCGCGTAGTAATGTAGTTAATGTGAATTCCGCATGTGCGTAAATAGACAGTTACGCACGTTTTCTAATTTAATGTATTCAGACATGCAAATCACGATCGGCCCTCGTTATTCGCAGTAGTTCTTTAAATTGCAATCGCCTCACGGTCTGGTTGCAAGTGGAGTAGGATTATGGAGCCCTGGGTCTGTCCCGGGTGAAAACAGAAAGTAGGCTATTTACTAACTAGTTTAAGAATAGTAAACCTAACTTGGGTTAATTCTGATTCTAACTTGAGACACATATGGTGTTTGTTCTTCACTAAATGCGTCTCAGATCGTCTCTTTCGCTATGTGTGGGATATCATCAGTGCAAATATTCCAGGTTGTACCTAGTTTGACCCCTTCGTCACAAATAAACTATGTATAACAAAACCTGCGAATACCAGAAGATGACGCTACAGGAATACAGGCAATGTTATGAAAATTATGACTTGCAAAAATTACATTGCAGTATTATTCATAATGCTGCGCGAACCTTGGCAGCAGGCCGGGAAAAAGCTAATACAAAGGAGATGAATGCGCAACTTTTGTAACACATTAACTGTGGGAGACACTTCTTTATGTACGTTTAAGACCGGGCGAAGATATTATAGAAAGAACTTGAGTTCTTCTTGCTATGTTGCCAAATATATGGTCATTTCCAGCACACAAATTTAATTCTCAACACCCTTGATACTAGGAAGAGGCGATACCGATATCTATCTAATTCTATGTTTATATCGATATATTTCCAAACTTCTGTTTGCCCGCAACAACTTTGAAGACAACTGAGTCTGACGGACGAACGTTATTTCTACAGCGCTCGCCCATTTAATTTTATGGGTTAGATCATGAGTTCATACTCATCCGATTAAAGTTCTGCTGCTCTGATATAGAAGCTAAACAATTGCAAAAAAATATTAATAAAATTAATTTGTCCCACAGCGGTGTCCAAAGGGCCGAGCGACGTGTTGGTGAACTCGACGTGCGTGAACCCTCCACCCGCAGGCAACAGACTCGTCAATATGACTCAGTGGCCGTATGTACCTTATCTATCATATATTATATATATATATATATATATATATGTAATGTACACGAGGATCAAAAAAGAAGCATTTTTCAAACACATCTTTCTTACATATCTGGCATGTCAAAATTTGGTTAGTAAAATAATCTCATAAATCTGTAAAAGTCTCATACATAGAACAGTACAAAATTCGGTCAAAAGTACTTTATCTTTTTATTTCTCGCGTGTATCTATAAACGGTGTTTGTGTAGGTGGATTCTCTGTATCGACAAATTAATTAGTTCGAGCGTCTCAGTTCTTGGGATAACTTCTTTATCATCCTCAACAGAAAGACGATTGTACTTTTATTTGTGTTAATTTTAGATAAGCATTCCTGTGACATCATTTCTTAACATTTCGAGTTCCAAACAATTCTAGTTTTTTTTTTGCTTGTCTTTGAAATTGAGAATGAAGCTATGAATTCTGAGAGAATCAGAATAATTCCATCAATGCTCAAATCACTTAGGAACTTCGACAACTATTTCGAGATCAATAAACTCTTGAGAACCTGAAAACCCCTTTACAATCTATATAAACACCAAATTGACACAATACGCCTTGTTTGTATTTAGAAAACACTAATTTACTTAAACACCCAGCACACTTTTGATAAGATCATCGTTATCATTGCTTATCTGAGTGATAATAGACGTTTAGTCGTCAGTTGCTGAAACAACGAAATATGGAGTGTGCGTGTGAAATTACCCAGTGCTACAACAAGCCACACAAAGTGTTGTTGTTCATACCTCCGGTCCTTGCGTACGAGGATGTAGAGTAAATATTCACTATTTTTAATTTTCAATTAATAGGGTTTATCCCAAAAGTTGGCAACGTCGTAAATAGCTGTCAAATATTTACCTGTTTTGATTAATTTAGCAATATTACTGTATGGAATTAAGAAATATGGCTAACTAGGGAACTAAAATATTGATTATGAAATGCAATAATTAATATCGTAACACCGAATATTTAATTTTAGATGCAAAAAAAGTATTTGGAAACTTTCCAAATGCCTTTTTTACACCTAAAACTGTTACAACATAAAATTCAGTGTTATAATTGCAATTCATTATTAATATTCTAGTTCCCTAGTTAGCCACGTTTCTTATTTCCATACAGTAATATTGCCAAATTAATCAAAACAGCGAAATATTTGACATCTATTTGCGACGTTGCACACTTTCAGAATAAACGCTCTTGAGTAATACTAATTTGTTGTCAGCCAGTATTTGAAAGGTGTTGCGTGATGTGATAAATGAATGAATATAGTTTGAAGGTGTGTCGTAAATAGGCTTTAAAACCACCTTTTTAATAATTAGTATCTCGCAGGTCAACCTAGGAGGTTGTCGGCTGTTGAGCTGGGCTTGCCAATAAATTAAGGCTTCCAGCCAGGGCTTAACTTAAAAACTAAGCGACTACACGCTAAGGGCACCCCTGTGGGGTTCGGGCCTCGGCTTAGGGTGTCGCTGGGGGAAGGCAGCAAGGGACGGGCTGGATCGTAATAATATCAGGCATCTTTTCTGTTACGGTTTGAGGAATTGGACACTTTTATTTATTTTTGTCCCAGATATATTCAATAGTATCTGTATGCCATCCAAACCGAGAAATATTTCTCGTGAAAAAATAGATTTAGAGGTCGCATCGTGATAATGCTATGACTTAAAATACGTTATCATGCCAATAATTTAAAGTCATTGCCCCAATAAGGTTGAAGTAGAAGAAGGTTGAGGTAAGAAGTATATTCAAGATCTACTTCCATAAAAAGTACTTAAAGGTCGAACGAAAGTTCCATATTAGTATTTATAATAAGTATTTACATACAAACTCTAATAGGTTTTTAATTAGTCAGTTGGAACAACAACCAAGATTAATTTAATTACGGCTAATATCAGAAATAACATCGTATTAATTATGATTAAAATCTCTCTTAATAGAGATAAAATCACATGTATAATCTGCCTTTAGGAATCAGTCTGTAACAATATATTTACTAATTATTGAAGCTAACTCAAAAACTACCCCAGCAAAGTTAATAAAATTTACATGAATAACAATATATTATTAATAAATGGAGTATACCTACCTCTGAAGTATGAACTACCGAAAAAAAAAAAATAGTCGAATTGAAAACCTCCTTTTTGAAGTCGGTTAAAAAGCAAAAAAAAAATGGAAGTCAGTAGATTTTAATATCAGCTGTACCGATATTTTTATTGTTATCTTTAATATCCGTCACACATGACAATTACAAGTGACCTAGTCTTTAAATACAAGACGTCCTTTGTTCCAGCAAACAACAATGATCAAATAAATTGTTAGTGATTGTAAATTGTTATTGTTGTAGTGAAGCTAATAGAAGCGTGTTAATATTGTTCACCTTATGTCGCCCTCCCCTGGTTCTTCTGGAAGGAACAATAAAAAGGATCAGCTATAACTTTGATAGATACTGCTTTTTCGCTAGACAACAACAGACTGGGGTTCATTCAAATAGTTGCCACGAGTCAGCTCTCTTGCTGCCTGGCAAATTTTTATACCATGGCGTAAATTATTCCAATTTAAAGTTTGTGAAGAAACAAGAGAAGAAGAATGAACTGATGACTTTATTGATAGCTGCTGAGGAGTTTGATGCACGTCTTTTTCCTGGGTGGGGTATCTTTTAAGTCTGCTTTTAATTAACTTAATATGTTTGTATTCATACGTTTTTGATATGTTTGTCACCAGATGGCACCACGGCGCGATATCTCGCGAGCGCGCGGAAGCCCTACTGTCGGGCTCTCCGGATGGCGTGTTCCTAGTTCGAGAGAGTACCAACTTCCCCGGAGACCATACGCTCTGCGTACGGTATCGAGGACGAGTTGAACATTATCGGTGAGAAATACATTGTCTTTTTGAATTACTTTTGTTCTTTTTCGTGTGGTTAGTGACTAACCTAGTGTCTGTCGGAGTTTTTATGCCACGCATGGGCCTCTGACTTAGCTTCACATGCCGTCGAAATATCATTTCATTTGGTGGTAAAAAAACGGACTACCTGATGGAAAGTGGCTGCCTATAATCATCTTCAATACTAGAGGCTTTCAGGTGCATTGCCATGGCTTCCCAGAGACAAAGGAGTGTCACGTCTCATGTGCATGTAAATGCACCGGCATTCATACCCCTTACATCGGAACACAGCAATGCTGCCTAATGAAAGTACATCAACAGACGAACTCCTTTACAAAAAGCTCTACTCCAACTAAAATTCTTTTGTGGCTCCAGGTTTTATAATTTGGTCTTGGTTCAAATCGAATTTTCATGAGATATTGTAACAATAGAATTACAGCAGCGGGAGGTTTCATATGAAAGTTTGTAATGTCTTTACAAAACACAATATTTTTTTTATTTAATGTATTTTAAGTAAACAATGTATAGTCCATCTACATAATTAAACAATAAAAGTGCTTGAAACATGTGTGCAGTTGCGTCATCAGAGAATAATAATACGTATTATGTTAATAACCACAAATGGCGTGTTCCATACATTACCTTTTATTTATTCTGATGCTTTATTTATTTTGCAAAAATGCGTTGCCACTGTTTGTCACCCATAGAATATAGTAAATAGTTGCGTACCTTGTAAATGAGTTAAAATAATGGTATGTTATTCATTTCAGAGTGAAATGGGCAACGGCTCCTGATAACCAAAACCAACGTCTAACTATAGACGATGAAGAATTCTTCGATAACATGACGGATTTAATCCATGTAAGTGAATCACTATGCCATCGCTAAAAGCCAGTACACACACAGTATGTGAAAAAAGCTTTCCTTTTCAGGTATTGGAAGCGCCAAGGAAAGCTTACCTTTTGGAAGGGGCAACTAGAATCAATTCTATTGTCTTGTAAATTTTGACATTCAAAAGTACCTTTTTAGGTCTATCGTCACATATCAAGGCCGTGCCCGGGACGTAGACTGACCGTGCTCCGTTAGGGGCTCAAAAGAAATATCGGACTGTACATTTTATTTAAAAAAAATATATAAAATCGCCTCGTTGGTCTAGTGGTCGCAAGCGCTACTGCTGAGCCTGAGGTCCTGGGTTCGATTCCCGGGTCGGGCAAAGTGTTATTGGGTTTTTCTATCTGAAATTACTCAGTAGCAGCTCGGAGGATTTGTGCCCGGTTGATGGCAATAGGCTCGCCCCCTATTACATGGGACTTAAACATAACTGGCGAAATGTGGGTGTGCCTGCTACAGGGACACCTCTGCCCAACCCTTCGGGGAAAAAAGGCGTGATGTTATGTTATGTGTTGTTATATAAAATAAATGCGAAAGTGACTTTATTTGTTATGCATTCACGCTAAAATAGCTAAATGACCTGGAAAAGAACATAAGATACATTTTATCCCGATATTCCCACGGGATCGAGACTTATGCGGGTGAAACCGTGGGGAGCAGCTAGATTTATATGACCTCGTTCCACACGTCTGTGTCCGGGCCGGCGACGGAACTTCAGTGCCTGCCTTGTGTGTACCACTACACTGTCACGTCCCGGGCATGGCCCTGATATGTACCTAATTGAAATAAATTATTTGTGTTAGACCAAGACGCGTATACACCTTATACGGTAAATTAATACAATAATGTTATTGACTCTACCCTCTTTTCCTTTAGCATTGTGATTATTTTGCATCTTAGAGTTATATTTTCATTGTTTCGATCTACGAATGATAATCTTTACAAATGAATATACCATGACTTCTGATCGGATTAGTTCGTCCGCCTGGTTTTTCTTCTACATTTAGTACTGCAGTACAGTAACACGACCATCGTTTTCATGAACCCTCAGCACTACTTACAAGACGCGGACGGTCTGTGCACGAAGCTAGTGCGATGCTTGCCGAAGGCGTCGCCGAACGGCGCCAACAACAATGGAGTACTACAGCCGCCCTACCCGCCGCATCCGCAGGTAACGACACACCACCTATATTATATTCCTTAATACCAATGAATAGTCCCCCGAGTGAATGATACTCCTCCCCGACCTTTGCTCGAAAACGAGGTGCCAGCAGTGGTTGCAGCTGTGCACGTAGCTTTAAATTCCCCGATTAATAATCATGATCAAAACTTTGATCCAGCCCGTCCCATCTTTGATCTCCTTCCTCCGGTGACGCCCAAAGCCGAGGCTCGTACCCCACAGGGGGTGCCCTTAGCGAGCGTTCACCTAGCTTTTTAGCTTCGTTTTGTATGCCCCTGGCTGGAAGCTTTGAGTGTAGCAGCTTAAGGCAACCACAGGATTGACCGATTAAATAGTCATGACCTCAGAGGTCAGCTATAAGATGCCCTACAGAAAAAAAACCAATGAATAGTTCAATTATCAATCAATACATTTAGCCTGACACTGTTTGGACGTAGACCTCTCCTAAGTTGCACCACAAAACACAATTCCCTTAAATTATGCTAAATACTTTGCAAATTGAAGTGCTGCTAATCCATATTTATTAATATAATTTGTTACTTTGTAAGGTATAAGTCGATGGGCCATTGTAGCCTGACATATTTTATTTTAAATAACGGACAAGAACTTAGATAGTCATTAAAGTTACCAAAACTGAACGCATGCCATGCACGAGAGAATGATTTTAAGAGGAGCAATAATCGTTTTAAAACGATTCGTTGCAACAAGATCACTTTCGCTAATAAATCACATCAAGTTTATTGAAGTCTACGTAGTTATTTTCTAGCAAATTTTCAGCTCAATTAGCGTTTACGATGACGCTTACTAATTCTTTATGTAATAGATCTGCTTAACCTTTTTCCAACTATGTTGGGGTCTAATCTAACCGGATGCAGCTGAATACCAGTATTTTATATGGAGCAACTGCCTATCTGACCTCCACAGCCCAGTTACTAGGTAATATCATACCCATTGGTGACTTTCGGGCTTCTGACTAGTTCTGACTACCTGTAACGACTGTCAAAGATCTATGAATGACAGCCGTAGCCAACGTACATTCCGAGGCACGAAGAGGTCTCGGTATGTATGGATGGTCACTCATCCATGGACCGACTTCGGCAAGCGTTGCTTAACTTTGCAGATCGACCCGTGTGGCTGCTATTATTAAACCACGAGCGCGACTGTTTATGTAATAATATAAGTAAATAGCAACCAAATCTAGTCTTTAGTGTCAATGGCGTTAACAAAAAAAACGTGCCGTTGCTTCTCGCTGATACAGAATAGCTAGATGTGACATTGATTCGTAAACAATATCAAACTTAAAACTAACATTGTTTTTCTAGCAACCGCCGCCCTACCCCCCAACGCCGAGCGTGTCCAGCGCGCTGAGCTCGGGACACTTTCAGCACACGTACTCCACACAGATGGCCTCCTCAGACCAAACGGACAGCGCGTTACAACCGCAGAACTTTGTAGATGCACGTAAGTACTTCACCATCCATGATCAGTCTGTGGCGCCGATCTACATCGCCACATGCGAACTACGCATGACACTAACGACATCAATCGTCGGACAGTTGCCCATCAGACATGACACCCGCAGGATCCTCCCTATTCTATAGAGGATGAGTGAACTTTACACCCTGTTCCTCATACCTTGTAAAAGCCTATAATGGTGACTGGAACAAACAGACATGTTGTGCCGACCGCCGAAATATATTGGCATAAAGGCAAAAGAACGATGATGACCAGCTTTTAATGTTCCCATTGCCGGGACTTAGGCCTCCTATCTGTGAGACGTAGTGAGTCGTAATCTACTACGTGGGATCGTAGGACATTTTAGTTTCTACATTATTTTCTAAGTGATCATCCATAATTTATAATCAATACTATAAAAAAAACATACTTTAGGACAGTCCTGAAAAGAATTGAAATGCTCCAAGATTAGTCCATAACATAATCATTCTATGGGTTAAAAAGAATAATAATAATGAGCATAAGACACATGACGCAGTATATCCCTTTTTTAAATTTATATCACTACGTATTATAAAAAAGTCCCCCGCCGCGTCTGTCTGTATGTCTGAATGAGCTAAACTCAAGAACTATCGAACAGTTTTTCATACGGTTTTCACCAATGGACGGAGTGATTCATGAGGAAAGTTTAGGTATATAATTAATTAAGGTTTTGTTTAAATTGTCTGAAATATGACGATGATTGTTGAAGATGTTGGAAAAAAATCATGCCGACTGGGATATTTAATGGCGTGCACCGCGTAAACCAATACAGTTATGTAAATGAAAACAATGTATAACGGAATTAGTACATTGTTTACCTGGATTAATACATAGGGTACTTTTAATCCCTGTAGTAAGTTTCCGTGGAATGTTTCTCGACATTTTACCGACATCCACGCGGGCGAAGCCGCGTGCAAAAGCTAGTAGGTTACAAAACGTTCACAAAAAAACTGTAGTTGCGTTCAAGCATGAATTTAATACGTGGTTGGTGCAGCAATGCAAGCCAGTCTAGACACGGTTAATGCCTCAATTATTTTTAAGTAATGACCAATTAATTCACTTTTCAGGCTGGAAAATAGACGAGCGTGACCTAGAGATTCGTGAAAACATTGGTAAGGGGGAGTTCGGTGATGTAATGCTGGGTATACTGAACGGGTCACAGAAGGTCGCAGTCAAGATCTTGAAGGACCGGGAAGCCGCTAGCAAGTTCCGCGCGGAAGCAAGCGTGATGGCGTAAGTAACACATACCTTACTATAATATTAAATATCGATACCTTTAGACTCAAAGGGCGTAAACGCCATTTTGGCCAAAATGACTTTTTGATGCAGTTATGTTCAGTCTTTTTTCTCTATCGATCTGTGTACTTAAAACTGCTAAATTCGCAAAATTAAGGCAAATACGGCCCACGTGATTTTTGGAGAGTTTTTGAAGACATGAGGCGTATTTGACATACATTTTGATTTTATTGGTTATTTAGGTAACATGCACAATTAATAAAAAACTTAAAGGACGTATAACACATTCGTTAACCAAAACTTCATCATACGCTTCTTATTCTCGTATATAACACTGGATGAAGCTGATCTAAAAACAAAGATTGTAAAAGGAAATGGTAAAGGAACAGAAAAGAAGGGTAAGTTGAAGGGTAAGGGAAAGGGGAAGTCAAAGGCAAGAAAAGAGAACACACAAGATACTGTTGAAGTTGTTGATGACTCCAGGCCCTATGATAAAGCCTGCCTACAATGCCAGATTGCCTATATCCAAGGCTAAATACTAAGATCTGATGAGACTTTGTGATAATGGAACCATTCCAAAGACTTATCACGAAGAGTATCGTCGACTTCCTTGTGAAGAAACCGTTTGTGACTTTTTTCCTCATAGTGATTACGAAGAAAACCAAGAAATTAATGAAGATTAGGGCTCACTGTCAATTGATTTTCATAAAATTAATATTTCCTTTTTTCTGTGGTCATTTAATAACCAACTTATTTTCTTTTGTTTTTCTATTGAATTGTATAAACCCATTGATCCGCAATTACCTCTGGTCAGACAGATCAATCTTACGATTTTCGTAAAATATTTTTACTACACATTTTTAGGAACTTAAGTTTTTTTAAATAATTTTATTGATAGTTAAAAGCATTATGTCTTAGATAGGGCTCCTTGTCTTTCCTCATGATTTAATTGAGCAGTGATTCTTATTGTGATTATTAAGAATGTTGTAACGATTCCAAAGAATATTAATAATTAAAGTAAGGTCGAGAAAAAGAGACTACAATAGAAGTGCCACTACTCTAATTAATGTCATAATATTAATAAAGATTTTAAGTTGATTAATTGTTTTTTGTTATACTGATCCATATCGAGCTTTTATCTGGGTTATAGTTCTAGTAAATCTAAGTCCTGTTTTTTAATGAGTAGCTTGCGTAACCTTAAGGCAAAAATTTGAGATTACGATGGCCAACTTTTTTAGTAGAGGTTCTAATGAATATAAATAACAACAAGGACATGACTGTGATTTAAATAACAATCGAGAAGTGACAAGCATTGTGAATATTATACTCCGGTGACTGTCTTATACACTCCTTCTTGACAAAAATAGATGCTTGTAGTGACGTTTAAACCCTAACGTTTATTACAATAGTGTGCATTTAAGTACATACTTCTCCGTTGACTGCCATATACACCCCGTTTCAAATAGAAAATGCGCTTTTAGCGACCTATACACCCTAAGCTTTCTACAGACAATGTAAAATTTAGGGTTGTAAACAACATTTTTTTATTTTTTTTGGGGCGTTTAACAATCCAATTTTCTTTATTTATTAATTTATACTAAATATTATATAATCGCACTGTTTATATTCAAAATATAAGAATTTGGGCAAAAAATGAACTTACTCAATCTTGAAACCAAAAAGTTATGAATTTTTTCTTTAAATATTTTTTGTTTTTTGCCTTTCCTGAAAAGTGGCGTTTTGGCGTTTACGCCTTTTGAGTCTAAAGGTATCGATATGTGAAAGTTTGTGAAGATGTTTGTTACATAATAACGCAAAAATGGCGGAACGGATCTGGGTTGACAATCATATGGGCCATACTCTGGGATTAACAAATAGGATACCTTATGTCTGGGTTCATGAGTAGTTCCCCTAGGATGCGATTGAAACCATAGGCTATGTATACAAGTCGCAAGAAAGTCCGAAGTCGTTGGAAAGTCCGAAAGGGATACCGTGGCCCCTGGCAACACAGGCAACTGAAAGAACACGGGTGGGTTTTAGTCAGTAAAAGTCTGACACGCCCTCCCGCTCCGCCCAGAGCGGGAGAAGTTGTTTGATAAGTTCCAAATCAAAAAAAAAAAATTGCAAATCATTTTAAAAGAGTAACTTTGGAGTTTCTTGAAAATTCTTCTCCATATGAAATTAATCATTTGAGTTCGACTACTGCTAGTATCAAGAATAATAATAATTAATTAACAAACTAAGGAAAAAGAAACATACTTCAGCTATTTTTTGTTTGTCAACTAACGTGACTAATTAAATTAAAATGTGGGTAGATAACCCACAGAAGGTCGTTGAGTTAATTAAAAACGTGTATTAGTCATCACAACGTACTTATAATGATAACACAATATTTTATAGCGTAGGCTGGGTTTTAGAAAACAATGTGTCTTAGCCTATTTCAATAATTTAACCCTATATTTAAGGGCCTATTTTTCTAATCGTGGCCCCCGGCAACAGGGCAACCGAAGGAACACGGGTGGGTTTTAGTCAGTAAGAGTCTGACACGCCCTCCCGCTCCGCCCAGAGCGGAAGAAGCTATTTCATAATTTCCGACCTAAAAAAAAGGGCCTATTTCACGATCTCCAAATAGCCACTACTTACCGAATAAATGCAAAAATGGAACAGAATTTGTAGGATATTATCTGCCAAGTAAGTTAACGAGAACATAATCGGAGGTGGTGAAACAGGCCCTTATACTAAATAGGAAATGGGTAGATCGTCATCTACCTAGTCTTTTCCCAACTATGTTAGGGTCGGCTTCCAATATAACCGGATGCAGCTGTATACTAGTATTTTACAATTCTTCTGACGACCCCATAACGACTATTAAAGATCCATGAATGACAGCCGGGACCAACGGCTTAATGTGCTTTCCGAGCCGCGGACGGGACCCGTGCGGCTGTTATTACTTAGCCGCAAGCCCAGTGGGTCAATGAATTATTTAAATGAGTCGATTCTTATTAGTGCTTATATAACCTGTCAGTTTTTATCATACCAGGACAGTTAGCTAGAAAACTTTAGCTGCTTTTATTAAAAGAATGCTACTCGACTGTTTTTACATAAATACCTGGACGACTGGTTTTTTTTTAACGACGTTTTCTAAAAATGAAACCTATCTAGATCGCTTTATCGCCCCCGAAACCCCCCCTGCATACTAAATTTCATGAAAATCGTTGGAGCCGTTTCCGAGATTCAGATTATATATATACATATATACTAGAATTGCTCGTTTAAAGGTATTAGATTATATCAATTGAACGACATTTTATTTTCCTTCCTGCCAAGGCTCGGAACCGGTTTATTTGGGTTTTACTCCGAACTTTTCTTAAGAACGTGAACGTTTTAAGAACTTTATTTTAACCTATTTTAACCGGTTTGTACGACGAGCGGCATGTCGGTAAACGCGTTGCAACTTGTGTACTTGTGAGAATGCCGTGCTGAACAAAAACTAAACAAAAAACCGTTTAATCCGAAAAAACCTTTATGTAAAGACTCCTACAAAACCGGTTAAAAATACGGGTTTCTACGAGCTAAACCGAATGTAAAGGTTCTTGCGTCAAGTACATAATAAAGGTTTGAACATTTAATCGGTATCCGAGCTTTGCTCCTTTATAATCCTCCTCCTTTTATAATGTCAATGCTGTAAAAGCCACATAAATTTGATTCTAAACAATATTTTCCTCCGCAGATCACTAACGCACGACAACTTGGTCCGCTTACTGGGTTTGGTGTTTACATCGAGTGGTAGCACGTGCATCGTGACGGAGCACTGCGCGCAAGGCTCGCTGCTCGACTACCTGCGATCCCGCGGGCGACACTACGTCACACAACTCAATCAGATCAACTTCGCTTAGTAAGTAGTTTGACACGTGTAACATTTCAGTTGTTGCACGCTGCAAATACGCAAATAGTAGGGATGTGTGGAAAGGGTATTTCAGTATGTTTACAAAGTTTTGAACATTGTTGAACACATATTTTCCACTATCAGTGCCATCCTGTGTTGCTAAGACTTCAAACAATCATATCAGTTCATATCTTTGATGCTATGCCTAGAGCAGGGTTACTGTTCAAGATTCTTTAAAGGGAGGGAGGTAGACAAACCTTAATGCATAGATGACGCAACCCAGCCACAGTACCAGTAGCCGCCAGTTGAATAATGTGCCAAAACTTGTATAATGTTACTATATCAATACACGTAACACGTAACTTTCTTTGTGTACGATCCACTGTTTACGCATGTTCCGACAACATTGAAACATAGTAAATCATAACGTATATAAAAAAAATATCCAAATACTTCATAGCGACTCGATGGCAAGATTGAGTCGGCCCGGAATTCAGCTACGAGTTGGCGCGATCAGTAGCGTATTTATGGTTAATAAATAGAAAATTACATTTCAATTATTTGAGTACATTTTTAAAACTTAAAATATAGATTATAAAAACTATGACATACAAACTAAGTATTATTTTTTTTTTGTCAAATTAATAAATAAAACATTGTTGTTACAGCGACGCGTGTTGCGGCATGGAGTACCTGGAAGGCAAGCGGGTGGTTCACCGCGACTTAGCGGCGCGCAACGTGCTAATCTCCGGCGAAGGCACGGCTAAAGTCGCGGACTTCGGCCTGGCGCGGAACGATACCGTCATGGACGACCCCGCCGAGGCCGCGCGGCTGCAGGCCAAGCTGCCTATCAAGTGGACCGCTCCGGAGGCGCTAAAGTACAACGTAAGTTCATTATAAATGTTAAAGTTTGTGGAGATGTCTGTTACTCACTCACATTCACCATTCGTACCGTCTAGTGGTATTCTGTGTTGTGCGGCTAGTTAGCCGTTGCGACCAAGTGCGCTATTCGTATCGATTTCTCTGGTTTACATGGTCGCTGCGACCACTGGTCGTGGTCGTGGCCGCCTAGTGCGCGAGATCCCTAACTCAAAGGATTTTTTTACGCGGGTAAATAAATAAATTCATTCATAAGCTTTCGTAGTGAATAGACGGTATTGTCTTGCCGTTTATAAACAAGAATTTGACATTCTAGCGATATAAGTTATCACGTTGGATCACTATTTTAGTTTTTAAGTTTAAACATAATTTTCTTTTCCAGAAATTCTCTAACAAGTCTGACATGTGGAGTTTTGGCATCCTTCTCTGGGAGATTTATTCATTTGGAAGAGTTCCGTACCCTCGAATTGTAAGTATACTGTTCAATTATTCAGTTAGTATTATCCTTAAATATATTTCCTTGAAACTAATAACTGTTGTGCCTTTTCAAAATGGTGCATTTTATGAGGAAAACTTCGTCCAAAAATGTTATCAATAGTAGGACAATATTAGTTCTAGCTGTTGATGATGATGAGTTGTTTATTTTAATTTGAACTTTATATAGCTGACATAAAGTGCAAACGACTGCCTCATTGGTCTAGTGGCTGGTATATTGGCTAGCGCTAATGCTGGGCTGGCTGGGTTTTTCTAATAGGAATTTCTCGGTAGCAGTGGTAGTTTGGATTCGTGCCCGGTTCATGGCAATAGGCTCGCTACCTATACTTAAACATAACTGACGCAATGTGGGTGTACTATAGGGTTACCTATGCCCTAACCCTTCGGGGATTACAGGCGTGAAGTCGTTATAAAGTACGGTACAAACTTCGTAAAACCGATCACCATCCGAACTGAGTGCGCCTTCAAAATGTCCAATCTTTATTACTGCTTTAGGTGAAAATGATCTTTACGCAAACGCAATAACTTGTAAAAGTCTTATAACCAAATACATTCGTAAAACTGACATGAATTAATGCAAATTTTCAAATTTACGCTACATCTGTGTTGTGTAGTACTGTACAAAACATAAAACGTATTGACTGTTCCCAGCCGCTAGCGGAGGTAGTGCGGCACGTGGAGCGCGGCTACCGCATGGAGGCGCCGGAGGGCTGCCCGGCGGGCCCCTACGACGTCATGCGCGCGGCGTGGCACGAGAACCCGGCGGCGCGGCCCACGTTCGCCGCCACGCGCCACCGCCTGGCCGCCATGCGCGACGCCGCGCACCACGCGCCGCCGCCGCACCCGCCGCACCCGCCGCACCCGCATCAGGTAACCTTCACTGCTACTCTCGTCCCAGCAGAGCTGATCTACATTAATACGAATGTTCATTGTTGCACAGTATAATAAAGTAACAGTATTACTGTTCTCGGCAGAGACCTTGAAATAATTTATTACCTACGGCCGCTCGGTAGATAAACCTTCTGCCTCGCATAACTACCGCGCACTCAAAACTGTTGCGTACTAATATACACTGAGCGCGTCGTATCGACCGTTTTCTATGACATGAAGGCGTAATACTGTTACTTATTTATACTGCGATTGTAGTGATCATTTCACCCGCAACCTGGGCCACTAATAATAAAACTATAAAGAAAGATTATCTTTTGCCGCAACTTCATTCGCGTGGATTTCGTACTTTCCACTTGAAACTTCGACGCGCCTCCTAAAATTTGTTTTGGAAAACTATTGACTACAATCTTTATCATTTAAATGTTTACCCAAATAAGTATTTGTGCCTACTTTCTTATCCGAACCTAAAAGATTTTTCATACAAACTCCCCCCTCCCGTTTTACCCAACAGGGGTAGATTTAAAAAAAAATCGTTTAGTACCTTTCCATTATTTCAACCTAAGATAACTGTAGTAATAGTAATTTTTAATAGTAATAGTAATTTTATTTCTCTCAAAAAGGTACAAATTTGGTACATGGTATTTATGTTATAGACTGTAAACTGATTCCAATTTTTAGACATCAGTTTGCTCAGTAGATATGAGCTCTAAATTAAGTTGATGCATAATAATTAAAATACAATTAACAATTTACAAAGTAGTAGTAAACTTGTGACCAAAATACATGAGAATACTTATTTATCTTCAACGTAACGTCATTCTCTTAATCAGTCCTAACATGACACATTTATTTACAGTGAGGTCGCAAGGCGATGTATCGTGGAACTTCGTGAATTAGTGTAAAATGTACACACGGGATAGGCAAAGTGCTGTGAAGGTGGCGAGATGTATTTTATACATTAATTAATACATACTGTAAGTACTAAATTATTTTAATATGTTTGAAGACACTCCCTCGCTAAGTATAATTGTAATGTAGATTAGATAATGTGTAATTTTGATGTGTTGTACAAGAATGTGTGTCAGGTGTTAGGTGTTGGAGGAACTTTTAGTGGAATCACTGTCTTTATACACAATTAAATTAAAAAATAAACAGACTACATTCAAAGATGTCAATATTTACTCCATTTTTACGGTGTTAGTCGGAAAGGGAGAACTTCAGCGGTGAAGCACAAAGGAGCCGCCTAGGGTGAAATGGTAGACGATCGTCTACTATCGTCGGCTATTTCTTAATTGACTTTTGGGGAATAAGATTTATAAAGAAAAAAAAAAAAAAGAATAAATAAAAAAGAAAAAAAAAGAGTAAATTAGTAGCTATTTCTGAATTTACTTTTGGGGAAGTACCAAACATAATCATGAGTACTCGAAGGACCCTTTCGGCTTATCCAACTAATATTATATTCAGTTTTAAGCGCAAAATGAACACAACTACAAAGCACAAGTGTTTATACAAAACAGTTCCACTAAAAGATCTTTTTAAAATAAATTTTTATTGAAGGCCTAAACTTCAATGTATGCTAACATATTCTCGAAAAGATTCCACCCAATAGAGGTCACGAAGGTTATGTCGGTACTATGGTACTGTCTAGTCAAAGTATTGTTTGTATCATATTATAGTATTTGCACTTTAATTAATCAAAGGGGACTGATTGCAAACAAATCAGTAAGTAAAGAATACACTACCGGTTGTAAACATATTTATAAAAATCGCTCAAATAAACAAATAAAATTCTTTTACAAAACGCCACGAGTAAGCAACAACAAGTATTAAGATTTTAGACGTACTTGTGTGTTAGTTTATTTCCTAGAAATTAAGTAAGAGCCAATGAATGCAATATGTGTTCAATCTAACTCACATTCATGAAGTATTGTATGTAAATTCAGTGTTGTGTCAAAAATTAATAGCAGCTGTTCGAGTGAGTTATTAATTCGTTACGACGTCGTTAGCATCAAAGTCTGATAGTATAATGATCTAAAACAATCAGTGCATTTTATTAATGTGTTAAAAGTTCAATTGGTTTACAGTTTGTGTTATAGACTAAGATAATTATGTTTAGCCATAGTAAGGAAAAGTTGTATTTAAACCAACTACCAGGTTGTGTGCTGTCGTAAAGCTTAGATTACCTCTCGACGGGTACGCGCAAACACTCTAAACATAGTCAGTCTCAAAACTCATTATTTAAATTCACATGAAATCATCTACATCAAAAAAAAGTGTTCGGTGTTTTTGGCTAAGTACTCCTTCAATCTTTTCCTATACAATTTAATTATACAAAAAAGAAACGTTTGCGTCTATAGAGTTTTATTTAATTTACGGTAGTTGTAAAGAATTTGTGTGAGACATAACAAATAGTCTGATATATAAGCCATGAATCTCAAGTAAATGAAAGTTTTCTATGTTATTGTTGTAAACTTGTAAAATTCGTGTGTAAATTGCTTAATACATGTTCCAAAATGATCAATGTATATGATAATATTAAATAAATGTACATGTATCATTTACGCTAAAGAATTGCAAATATATTATTTTTCTGTATTACAACCAGCTTAGAAAGTAAGATTGAGCATTTTATGAAAATGAGACTTTAAATTCAACCACATCTATTAAGTCCTTTTGTTTAATCTTATGCAATACTAGTTTTAAGTGTTAAATTGTTTTTACCATATATTTATGTTCTATCAGAAATTTTGTGAGGATTAAGTATGTAATGAAGCGATTCAGATGCAAGACATTTGATTTCTGCCAAAGCATTATACAGCCGTGGTATATCTAAAATGCCGTTAATCCGACATCTGGCCGATTTTCAACTTTAAGATTTTTTTTCTGATTAATATTGCATCAAAAGTTGATAATCGGTCAGATGTTGGATAGCGGCATTTTAGATATACCATGGCAGGATAGGAACTTGAATTTATTTTGCTGTTTCCAATAGTCTTCCTTTTTACTAAAAATGTATTAATTTCTTAAGGAGACAACATGTTAAATTGATTGTACAACTGTTTACTAGTCTTTAAAGAGTAGTAAGGACTGAATTGTTTGCAGTTGTATTTTTATCTGTAATTTATAAAAAATAAGAACTAAGGTATTAAAATCTCAATTGTTTTTGTTTATTACTTGTACTATTATTTTCAACAATGTAAATAGTTATTTTTAACTTTAAGGAATAAATTGTATTATAACAAAGTATAAATACCTAAACAGATGTTTTTTAATTATTTCACACTGAAATCCATCACCTGCAGCAAGTGCTAGCTTCGGTATCACAGTCATAATTACATTTTTCTAGTAATTCCTCTGAAGATTTTTCTTCCATCGCTCTCTCACACGAAGGGCAGACCGAGGGTTCCGTCGTTTCTTCTCCCTTAGCTTCAGATTTTCCACACTCACGATTATCCGATTGTAACCAGTGCAATGATGTGTTCTGTTCACTTGAGGTTCTTTGTGCAGCACCCTTAGAATGTCGTTTTGCTTTCTTCAACATTGTTATACTAGAACATGTATTACATTTACTTGGTGTATCTGCAAGAATAAAGGCAAAAGCAGGAATGAATGAATACCTTCGTCTGTATAAAGGTCGGGATCAGAGCGTACGGAGCATACGGATTTCGTTTTGTTTGTATGAATAAATGTATTCCAATAGAACTACGTTCACAAGACCGGCAAATCCGCACTGGACATCAGCATTATACATAATTATGAACAAATACATACAAATGCCGGCGCTCCGGATCCTCCTATTCTGCCGATATGGAGGCTTACCTTTAGTGGCAACTGTTTCTTCTTCAGAAACACTGCAAACACTGTTGGTCGACGAGTCACTTCCACAGTCACTCTCCTTTGGTTTACTCCGTCTATATTCTTTGTCCTCGTCTCGCTTGTTAGGTGCTTTACTGGTATCGTCGTTCGAACACTCATCAGTCATGGAACAGCTGCTGTAACTCTTGGTGTTCCATTTTGTCTTCCATTGGGCCGGCTTCAACAGGGACTTGTTCGTTAGTTTAGCATCGCCACATTTTGATTCTTTTGTTTTACATGTTTGTGTTTCGCGACCGTCCGCAGGAGTGCAGCTGCTACCTTCATCCGCATAAGTCGTAATTGATTTGTCTACAGAAGTATTGTTAGCCGGTCCACAAGCACAATTTATATTCTTTGATTTATTCCCTTTCTTTTTATGAACCATGCCCTGTTTATCATGTTTTTTACTGCAACAACTGTCGTCGGTGGAGGTATTGTTATTCTTGGGAGTCAACTTTGGGTCTACCAGGCAGTCCAAACTCATAGGCTTAGGACCGACTGAACAGATGCATGGTTTGGTGCATATTACTTCATAGTTACACACTGTGTTTTTTACGACGGGCTCAGTGTCTATCTGAACGGTTTTATCCTTGCATGGCGGCGTGAACACGAAGTCGCGTTGTCGCAGGCTTGGATAAAAGTAAACCAAGTCTGTTGTTGATGTCCAACCATCATTATGAAACTGTAAATATCACAGTTTTTAAGTAAAAAAATAGGCATTAAACGCCTTATTTTACATAATGTTTAGATTAGGAACCTATACATATTTTAGACAAAAAAAAAATACCTTTACTTGGTATCCAAAATCATGGGTGTTCAATTTATGATTGTAGTCCATATTATTAGCCAGTCTTAGAAGTTGGTTTCGCTGGCTTGGAGGGTTATACGCACTGTCAGGGAATCTGAATGAGGAACAAGTATATTATAAGCGCAAGCCACACTGGGAACGAAGCGAAACTAAGCTAAATTCATTTAGCTTCGCTCATGTAGATACCTCGTCTTTTATAGTTCAGTTCACACAGCGAACTATGAACCAGAGTATGAAAAGACGCAGTAGCTATATGAGCGAAGCTAAACGGACTTAGCTTCGTCCTCAACGTGGCCTGCGCTTTAGATTATGCAACCTTAGTACCATAAAAAGTTGAAGTGATAAAAAAACTACTATACTCACGGAGTAGAAATACTTCTGATAAACCAAGTTCCTATGTTACTGTTGCATGGTGGAGGGAGGCTATAACTAGTGTTAGCAAACATAGGATTGGGTATGGTTGGATATGGATGGCATTGAGTTGCATTGGGTGACCACCATTTGAGCGTCGGCATGAAAAAGAACTGCACAGATCCATCTGGTAATGTTACAGAGGTAACTTGTCCTTCGCCCACTATTTCTGGATACATGCTTTGAGTGGAATTTAATGCTATAAAAGTAGAGAAAAACAACCTCGTTAGTTACAATTTTACACTAGACAAACATTTGTACCATACAATCGAACTCGAGACGCATAGCGCAATCGCTCATTGCGCCAACCCTGCAGTCCGCTGGCTGCAATCAAGACAAGTATACCGGTGGGGTTAATGGGAATACACGTAATAAATATCATCCACAAATAGCGACACTTGAAAGTACTATAGGTAGTACATAACGTTCGGCGCATCTCGGGCAGTCAGTAGTCACACACAACAACCCCCTACCGAGCGTGACCAGCTCGACCTGGAAGCGTCTGCGGGGGGTCTACATCCTCAGTAGGGAACGCCTTAAGTCGGCACCTCTGTCGCTGGTGATCTGCCATTTCCTACAAGGAACCGGAGGTTTTACCTGGCAAGTACAAGCCGCCGGGGTGGCGCAAAGAAAGAGATACTATTAAACAATGCCGTGGCGCTCCTGCTGAATTCCAATGCATCCACACACAGGCAAGTTACGCTACCGCCGCACTTGTCACAGGCCAGACCTACATCCCCCCCCCCCCCCCTATGAATGTGCCCGTATTAGACCGTGGGGTTTTTTAGGGGCATGCCCATAACCCCCCGCCACGCCCCCTGAAGGGGACGTAGCGACTACCCACAGAACAGTCAGACTCTCTACAACCTTGCAGACGAACTAATATTTTTGTAACTGTAAAGGTTACTGACGTGTACTGAAAGAACTACAAAATGGTCCATTGATAAAACCGTTTCCACAGAAAGCTTGGTTGCACTGCATGATTGCGGTCCAAATGTTTCTTCTCTATTTCTTCAACTCATATCTATGTTGTAGTAATTCTGTAAAGGTTTTAATGTATGTTTATATACAATGAATCAATGCTGTAATGTTCATTTAAATAAAGATAGTCCTGTCGGCATTTTGTGAATGAAATATTTATGTTTTAGACAGTTCAATCATAGATATAGCAATGTCGATGAAATGAGATTTTAGTCTGTAAAGTATTATTTCAATTACTGTGATCTATGATTTCAGCTTAATTATGCTGTTCAGCTAGAAACCTACTTGAGTTCTGCCTGATCAATTACCTGTAGGTACCTACATAAAGCCTACCTAATTTCAACGGAGCAATACTTGCAACTTGGCTAAGCAGTCAATAGCTATGAAGTATTTTTGCGGCCTTATATTTATCCGGATACAGCGTGAGGAACAGAGTGTAAAGTTCACGCATCCTCTATAGAAAAGGTAGTTTCCTCCGACCAGACCGGGTATCGTTTCTGGCGGGCATCTGCCCAACGGTAAAAGTCGGGATCTTGTTTATATGTCGATTGCGCGGTAAGCTCTGAGTGATACAGGATTTGTGAGATCTTTGATGCGTAGTTCGCAAGTGGCGATATATATGCCGCTACACATCTTGCAATTAAATATAGCACACCTATCAATGAAATACCCTCAGACTTAACCCCTTTTTTATATTAGACTAACCATTAACGCCATCTCGCCAGGTGTCAAGAAAATTAAAGAAAAGTAACTTAATTCCACATTTATATATTTCGTAATGTGTGTAACAATAGTAATTACTTTTTGCAAAGAACGTAACTTGCTACGCTTTATAAGCTCGGTTAATGTTTAAATATAAAAATTAAAAATAGATATAATTATTATGTTTTAAATTAATTACTACACAGTAGTATTAACTAAGATTGTAAAAAAATCTACACTTAAAATTACAATTAATTGTGTATACGACATATTAGCAACTAAACACTGCATTCCTAATGTGAAAGTTCACAATATACTCAGAGTTAGTACGCTGCACACTGATTGCGAAGGGGTCAGTAGGGTGGAAGGTGAATGCGACGAGTCTTCGTGCGCTCGCTGGCACCGACTGTCCTAGAACTCCCGCGTAAATCTTGAATTTTAGTAACCCCGAGTCACGTGCATAGAATCTGAAAAGATAAATCATTCTATAGCAACATCAATTCAGAATCCAACAGAGTAAGATGTAATTTGTATAGTCAACAATATTTTTTATTACCTTATGGGGTATTCTCCATAGGCTTTGGGTCTCTCCATAACAGAAACCCATTTGTCATCATAGCTGAATAGTCCTAAATCTAAATATGGCGATCCACTGTACGACTGCGCGCTTATCGGTAACTGTGCTAGGATTCTTTTTGTAGCTTCCGTTCGACCTCCGTAAATGGCTCGCACTATAGTTTGTTTGAACCTTTGTTGCGTCAGCCTGGCGTACAAATTATTGGATGGCGAACATGTGAATTGGGAATCAGCACATAGTCTCGCATTTCTAAAGCAATCGCAATAGTTCTCGAATAGCTGCAAAAGTCCTTCCGACGTGTTCTCAAAAACTTCTAGTATTTTGCTCTCGCTTATATTGTAAATAACAAAAAACGAAGACTGGCTATTGGGTTCTGCCACACGCAATGTTACAACTTCTTCACTCGCATATTTTATGAACAGATGATCCTCATCTAACAACTGCATCTTCCACATTCTCAAACTCTTGAACATGTCAAAATATTTATAAAACTTTCTCAATTCTAGGGGATCTCCCGTTTCGTCACTGATTGTCTTTGCCCTTCTAAAAAGGAAGACCAGTAATCTATGTTTTAAGCTATTTACTGTTTCTTCATGAAAAGGCCTTTCATTATTCAATGGTACAAAGACAGAGTTGACAATAAATGGATCGTCGTCATAACAAAATCTGCCAATTTTTCTGATTTCTATGAGCATGCCTTCAACAATTTGAAACAAATGTATTGTTTGATGTTGAACAGATAGAACTGCGAGAACTTCTTTGTACAAGTAGATTCCTTGATTGTGCGAGAGGTAAATTTTATCTATTCTGAAATGTTTTGTGTCGCAAAGTTTACCCTGATGCAAGTCCACTAGATGCAGAGAATAATCTTCCAAAGCCGATCTAAAAAAAATAAGACATCACTGTCTGATAATTATTTTGTTTGTGAGCAAGATACGAGGGTCATTCAATAAATACTTAGCCTACAAAAAGTAAACGAAAATTTTGGAAAAGTGGCAATTTATTTTTCAACATAGTCTCCTTTTAGTTCGATACACTTAGCCCAGCGATGCTCCAACTTTTTTAACCCGTCCGAAAACTAGTTTTTGTCAAACTCTGCAAAATAGGCCTCCGTGGCGGCGATGACCTCCTTATTCGATCCATATCTATTCCCGGCGAGTGATTTTTTCAGATTAGGAAACAGAAAGAAGTCACAAGGGGCCAAATCTGGAGAATACGGTGGATGGGGCAGCAATTCGTAGCGTAATTCGACCAATTTGGCCATGGCAACGGCAGACGTGTGAACCGGTGCGTTGTCGTGGTGAAACAGCACTTTTTTCTTCGCCAGATGGGGTCGTTTTTTCTTTAATTCGGCGTCGAATCGACCCAATAAATCGGCATAGTAAAGCCCTGTAATTGTTTTACCCTTCTCGAGGTAATTAATGTAGATCACACCTTGTGAATCCCAGAAAACGGTGGCCATAACTTTTCCGGCCGATTTTACAGTTTTCGCCTTCTTTGGAGCACGTTCCCCGGTCTGGATCCATTGTTTTGATTGCTCCTTGGTCTCTGGTGTGTACCAGTGGATCCAGGTTTCATCGACGGCCACAAAACGACGCAAAAACTCCGCTGGATTCCGCTTAAACAGCGCCAAACACGTCTCCGATGTGGTCTCACGGTTGCGCTTGTTTTCTTGTGTGAGTAAACGCGGCACCCATCGCGCCGACAGCTTTCTCATGCCGAGTTCCTCGTAAAGAATATGATGCACTGTTCCTCCTGAAATGCCTACAGTCTCAGCTTGCTCCCGAACCTTCAATCGGCGATCTGCCAATACGAGATCATGGATTTTTTTAATGTTGTCCTCCGTAGCAGCTGTTTTCGGTGCACCTGGACGTGGTTCATCAAAAACCGACGTACGGCCACATGCAAACTCGTTGAACCAATTCTTGACGGTGGCCATCGATGGAGAAGAGTCACCGTACACAGCATCCAAGCGCTCTTTGATTTCGATGCGCGTTTTCCCTTCCAAAAATAGAAATCGAATCACCGAACGATATTGCTCTTTTTCCATTTTTGTAAAACCGATCGACACGTTCGCTTCCATAAGTTGTCAAATTAAAACAAATGAAGGGATTGGAATGAAAATTTGAAAAAAGAATTATAAAAGAATGTGCTACACTGTGGTAAAACTCTTTTGAAACTACAGCGCCCTCTGGCGATGTGGCTAGGTACTTATTGAATGCACCTCGTACATAAATCAAACTATGGCATCTATACAAGGGGAGGAGTAAAACAACTGGCCACATAAAATTTTAAATTAATATATTTGTTTGCATAAAAACACATCAAAAGTACAATTTATAACAAAACACACAAATGTTCTGCCAATCTATAATAGGAGAACCTGACTGACTAATGTATTATTACCTATCAGTGTACAGCCGAAACTACTTGGACTAGGAATGAGAAATTTAGCACAAAGCTTACTTTATAACACAGGGGAGCACTTAGAAAAGGTTTTTGGAAATTCAAAATTTAAGGGGGTGAAAAGGTGGGTTTTTGTTTGTAAGGAAAATCTTATTCCTTGGCTTAATAAACTTGAAACTTGGGCGAATTAACAAAGTTTGTCATTATTAGTTTTCCAAAACTATCCCTCTAAGAGAATACAGCGGGTTCTAACGTTTTTATGGAAGAACTTTAATGCGCGGTCCAAATAACTCGAAGCTCAGTATTAATACTTTCAACAGAAAAGAAAGAACAACAAGTATTTGAGTTTTTCGAAAATCGACCCCGAATAGGACAAAAAATTGCTAGAACTATTCATTAATTAAATCTAATAATGGAAACGGCACAAACGATTTTTCAAAATTCCACCCCTATAAGGGTGAAGGGGGTATATTTTTAACGAAAAATCTTAATTTGATCTATAAAATTTTGAAACTTGGCCCGAATACTATCTTAATCAACCCTAAAAACCTAAGATTGTAATCATTTTTTTTTTTAATTGTTAAGGGATGCAGGTGAGTGCTAATAATAAGCATTAAATTTTCTTTGGTAATGGTTGTTTCAAATAACAATTAAAGTTAGAGATAATATTTTAAATAGTGGAAATAAACATACCTAATGGTTGGAGTAACAGCTTCATTGTTGCTATGAATATGGTAAAAATGTGGTCTTAGGTCATCTGGAATGTGTGCTGCTGATCCCACTATCACATATCTGCCATCCTCAGTGAACAGACTGCACTCTCGGTTCAGCTGCTGGTCCATGAATGGCACATGACCAGCATTGTTGCGTTCAGATCTTGGCACTTCCCGTTGTTGACACACATTCACAGTGAATTTAGGCTGAAAACAGGCAAACATTTTTATGAATTAATTTATTTAGATTTTGTAATTTCTTACAATTGAGGTGATTATGAAAATTTTATTTTTACAATAGAAATAGTATGCATAGTTAGTAGTAATAGTAGTAATAAGCATAATAGTAGTGTTTAACTGAAAAAATATTATTTGAGAACAATGTAAAGGCAATTTCAAATGATATAATTATTATCATTTGAAAATGTTCAACTGAGATTTATAAATTAGGAAAATCAAAAAATGTAAATACCTTGAAAAACCTGTAGAAAATGTGTGTTCTTATTCTGTGATGTGCATCAGCGTCAGCATTGAGTAAGTCTGAAGGATATCCAGCAACAAGGTCCCCAGCAGCAGCGGCGCCTCGGTACTCATAGATCTACAAACAAAACATTATGTTAAGGTAAAACTAATAATGCAATACCATACAATCCATGTTATTTTCAAGTTGTGTAATAAAATAACTCATACCTCTAAAGAAGTTTGATCAGCGGAAAATGCAATGAAATGCTTTCCATCAGGACTAAATTTCCTCAAGAAACAAGGGGGTTTTTCTACATTGACTATAGTCAAATTTGGAAAAACATTCTGGTAAAACTCTCGAACAACATGGAAGTGGGAGCCAGGTTTTCGAGAGCCATATATTTCTCTGTCCATAAGTCTTATGACTATGTTTTGGGGCTTGATTTTGCGCGGCACAATCCTCTCTGTGCAGAAAAACTCATCCTCTTTCAGAGCACCGGGTGGAGGATCCTCGTAATAAACATTTGTTGATTGACTGGTGGAAGCCATGATACATTCATAAAACACTCCTACTTCTTAGATTTGTTAGAAAAAGCATTTTCTGATTAACCGAAAGTAATTAAAAGGCGGCGCTGACGCTAAACAACAAAAAGCTATGAAAATGGCGGAAATCAGCTGTTCGTTGACTGATTGTGATTGGTTGACACGACGAGTTTACATTAGATTTGCGTGACAGATTCAGCCGTTCTTGCCGTTCTGAAACACAACAATTGAGAGTTCTAAAACAACGACAAATTCGTATCGTATTGAACCTTATTGTATTTTGGAGTATTGTGCTGCCATCGTAGCTCAATGCTCGTGCTTTTTCAATTAATTAGAAGCAATCAAACAAAAGCTTTTTCAAGAGAAATAAGTTTCTGTCAAGGGCAACACCCAACAACATTTTTTTTTTACTTAGTTTGACACGGATGTGTTCAGTTATTACGCTCGCTCACACTCGACGAAAAACGAGCGTCTGGCCGTTGGCCAGCCGATCAAAACGCTCCAAAAATCATCGATCGGTCAGGAAGCATAATAATTGAACTCGCCCACATTACCCAATGATACACAGAACGTACTGTAACCTATCAATGTGGTTCAATTCAACTAGGGTACTAATTAACTACAACAGCCAACGTGCGCTCCATTCATTGTCGTGGTAAATAATTGAACGCACCTTGGAGGCGCTGCCGTTGTCTGTCACAGGCCGCATTCCGAGTTACGCCTTAATCGCTCACAGTGCTCATCACGATTGTGACAGCTCAGAGCTGTCAACAATTCGGAACGCTCGTGAACGTGCTCACACTGGTCGCTCAACATGAAAACTTATAACCCCAAAACTTGCACAAGATTGAATTGGTTGGATTACAGTATTTCTTTGAGTATACACCACAAATTTCTTCTTCTTTGGTTAGGTGGCGACTGTGGCCAGAAGCACAATTTCGAAAATGCAACATTAGTTTAAAGTTATGATACAACTCAAAACAAAATAGCACAACTTTCATTTTTGACAGCGCTCACGGTGATTTAGGGCATGGTCGGTATTATCGTAAGATGGCGCATGTCATGACGTCATCTGTGACGATTCAAGGGATATCGTTATCGCGATCACGCTTATTCTGTACGGGTATTAGCACGCTCAAATCGATTACAGCATTACTCGGAACGCAGCCACAATCTGACAGTTTGAAGAATTTGACCAATGAATTTGACAGACAAGTACTTCGTATTGATATTTGACATATCGGCGTATCATTTTGATTATAGGTTATGTTGTTATATCACGGTGTTTATCTTTTCAAATAATTAAAAAAATGTTGGAACATCTAAATGCCCGTCTAGGTTCTATGCGCAATTCATTTGCCGCTTTAAGCAAACGTAAATCATTTAAATATGGTTTGCCTTTCATATTATTCATAGTTGGAGGATCTTTTGGTTTGCGAGAATGGACACAAATCAGGTGATTTTTATAATCCATGACTGCTGCTTACATGGTTCTCTGTTATCGTATTATTAATGTGTAACACGGGATTTCTTTCCTTTACCTCTTCAATCGGCGGCATTACACTAGTACTCGCGCCCATTTCAGATATAATAAATGTATAGGGAAACAGAAATTCCTGAGCTAAATACCTAAAGGAACAATTAATGTGTATAAAAGATAACTGTAAGATTACCATGCAGATGTGACTGACTCAAACCGATTTGGTTGGCATCCCCTAAGACGACCCACTGACGCATAATAGGAAGAGAAAAGGAAGTATATTATAATGAAATTGTGATCTTATGCATTAAGAACAAGTAAACCATATAAAGCTTTACTTTGAACTTGTTTTGACACTCGTTTTGGTATTAACTTATCAACTGCTTGGTTTTAAATCAATTGCCATGCCCTCAGCGCCCAGATCATTGATCAAATAATCGTTGATTTACATAACATCACGCCTGTAATCCCCGAAGGGTTAGGCAGAGGTGTACCTATAGTACCCACATTTCGCCAGTTATGTTTAAGTCCCATAATCCCGTAATCGTTGATTTGTTGTTAATAATATCAGGTATTGCAATGAAATAAGAATCGAACATAGGTTCTCAGTCACATATGAGACTGAGACATGAAACAGCACAGGCACAACAATTGCCATATTAATCCAACTGGGGCGGTCAATAAGTTAATTATTTTATACAGAACCCTTTTAGTACAGTACCTATAGCCCAAATTACTGTTCTTAGATACATGAACATCACTGAAATGAATAATAAGAGGACATAGTCATACCTACTGATACTTCAATATGCATAGTCTTACATAAATATTGATTACGTAGTTATGTTAATCATTGCATAACATCACAGACAGATTCATATATACTGATGCAGATAATATTAGTTTCTCTTATCTGTAAATACTTTAGACTTTCCATTAAAACTGAGAGACTTAGGGAGGAGTCTAACAGTACAATAAAATTTCATAAAACACAGCTGCATTCTTGAAAGGGTAGACAGAAGTGTTATTAGTTAATTTTAAGCCCAAGTCTACCAATATTATAAGTTCAAACTATTGCTTTCAGATATCAGTTCTCTAACGTAAAAGGCGTCAGTAAGGAAGAGGCAGAAAAAATGGGCCTTAACAGAGAGAAAGAAGTTTCTTTAGAACAAACTTATGAAGAAATACAAAAACTTGACATAGACAACTGGGAAAACAAACGAGGCCCTCGGCCATGGGAGGCTGTTGAACAAAAGTAGTGAAAAGATTGCACTCTATACCATAAACGAAGTGTTGGTTGTATTATTGTTGTAAATATTGTTATCTTTAGTTTAATTAAAAATATTGTTGTTTTTGCAAAACGTGTCTAGCTAGTTATTTATTTTATACGATAACTTGCTTCCGTAGTCAGTAGTAAGTCGTAAAATACGCAAAACTATACTAAAATAACAGCCACATTTTTATAAAACTCCCTCAGCCACGATCCACCGCGTCGTATCACATCGTTCGCCCGCGCTGTTACTTCGTTTTCGCAAAGCGTTCTTTCTCACTTGTTATTGCTCCGTTCCTAAGGGTCGTGATGTTAGGCTTCTTGAGGAAGGATATAAGCCCTAATCCTTCCTCCAGAATTGGGTTATCAAATGCAAAAAGATTTTTCTAATCCGACTGGTCCTGTACTTCTAAAGATTAGTGCGTTAAAGCAAACAAACAAACTCTTCAGCTTTATTATATTAGTAGCTAAGTATGATAGATAATTATTGTATTTTCCTATTAAATACTGGTAGGTATTCAGCTGCATCCGGTCAGACTGAGACAGAGAGTATATTTAGGTAATTAATTACATAGCTCACAGAAATTTGGTTTTAATCATTAAGCAAGAGTACTTAGGTAATTATTCTTCAAATATACTTACCTAATTATTATTTTTGTTCATAAGTATTATACTTACTCTATTACTTGGTAATCACAGTTAAGTAGGTAGGTACATAAAGCAGAACTACCTAATGTGCGTTGGACCTCGAGTCCATGCAGTGATCTGTGACCATGCATTGAATTGCTGCATCGCGCGATGACGCCCTAACAAAATTAATAATAAACAGGCGACACAATTGCGCTCTACGAAACAAAACGACGGGAAAATATATGATAAAAATCTATTAATAGAATACCGGAAAATTGCACAAAAACAAACGCCCTCATAAAACATTTCTGAGAACATTTTTTTTAAAACTGATAGGTAAATATTTTCCTCAATTCAGAAAATTGGCACATAACCAGAATCGAACTCGGGAATAGCGTCGTTTCCCAACTGGGTAAAAAAACAAAAGCTGTAGCCTTGCTGGTTGCTCGGTGCCATTAGGTTTTAAAGCGTGATAATAATAGTATCCGATTGTTCCGCGCATAATATAGAAGTAGGTACGGCGTAGGTACCTACGCATTGAAGTCGGTACATACACGTGCGGGACTGCGGCCTCGAGCGATCGCAGAGTCAGGGTAATCTAATAAAACACTGTTTTCTGTAACAGGTACAGTCAACCGCACATCTACGGTAATAATTTGACATCGACAACCCCTCTATGCCGTAGTAGTAGAGGCCATTTTCGTAGTTTTCGACATTCTTTTTTTTTTTTGGGTGGGAAATCATCAAATAACTTCTCCCGCTCTGGGCGGAGCGGGAGGGCGTGTCAGACTCTTACTGACTAAAACCCACCCGTGTTCCTTCAGTTGCCCTGTTGCCGGGGGCCACGATCTCCCTTTCGGTTTTCTTCGCAACCCCGGCAGGCAGTTTTCAACCTTCTGATGTGCTGTAGACTAAACAAGAATATTCCAGCCACAGTTTCATCATTTCGTGCACCAGCATCCGCGATACGGCGATAAACATAGTTATATTTTCAGTAATATTGTACTTATGTCAATGTATATTTTACATTTTTATAGAGCGTAAAATGAAGGCAATAATTTTACATTCACGACTTATACTGGTAACTGTAACATTTTTCAGTAGTGTAACTCGTGTTAATGACCGAAAACTCAAACGACTTCTCTTCTTCAGTTTCAGTTTTATATTTTTAGATATATTTACCTACACTCGGCGAGTTCAGCGACACCATTTGGTATTCAGGTCTTCGATCAATTATTGATCGAGGATTCAGGCAATTATATGTATTCAGGATAAAGTACCTAGGTATATTTTACCCTGAATACCATATGATAAACTCATTTGGTTCTACAGATGGATACGTAAAAGTGTAAAAGCATCCGTTCACTCTACACAGGCACAGTGTCATATTATATCCATTCATATTCAAATGTTACGCCTTGGGGCTTACCACCAGATCATAAAACAGTTTTATTTTAATATTACTCCAGTGTGGGAAACAGATGAAGTTCTACAGAAGGTATAGCTCCATCTCTTTCTCCCACTGAAGTAATATTAAAATTTATGAGCTGGCGGCAGGCCCCCTGTATTGATTACCCCGAGGGGTAACCAAGAGGTGGCTTAAGTATAAAGGTGTAGTTCAACCACTGAACACACATCTTGTCATTTATGTTTTAAGTAAGTAAGAAAGTTTAATACAAGCAAGACATTTAATGCGCCTAACTTGTGAACTAATAATAATAACTAGACAAGTGCTACAATATTACTTAGGTCGTATGTGTTATGAATTTATGATAGGGTCGTATGGTATAGGTGGCTGATAGTTAACAACAACGCAATTACCACATACCTACTTAGACAAGATACGGCAAAACATCTTTAGTTCTATCTATAAACCAACCAAGTGCGTTTCTCTATCATTCAAATCCCTATTGTGACTTGTGAACAATAGCGGTAGGTACCTAAATACCAATATCGCAGACATTCGTTTCTAGACTAACGTCGAAATACCTACTAACTCGGTTATAAAGTTTTATAATCTTGGCCTATCAAACGTATAGTTGTCTTATCAGATAAAAATACATCCTTGTTTTGTTTTACTCGTGTAGGTGCGAATTTATGATAATGACCGGATCGCCCGACCGGCACACTGACACCGACTGTTATTCCTTATCATCTCGTCAGTCATCAGTGTCACCACATATTCCTATCTATAAACAAAATTAATGCGCAAACATTCGGTACATTATTTAAAAAAAAATCGGCCAAGTGCATGTCGGACCACGCACAATGAAGGGTTCCGTAGTTGGGATGAATTTATTCCAAATACAAACTTAACATTATAGTTGAAAAACATATAAAAATATTCTGTCTATAAGCATAAAAATATTATCTGTAGATATTTTTTTCAATATTTTAGGCTCAGTAGTTTCGGAGATATGTGGAGGGTCAAAATGGTAAATAAAAAAAAAATACGGCTAAGTTGAAATAAATTTATCCCAAAATTCATTTCATTTTAGCCGTATTTTTTTTTTTTTTTTCAAAACTGACCCCCGTGTTTATTCGAAATTCATTTATTTACGTTACACGTCCGTGTTTTAGTCACAAAAATATTTAGGTGTACCAAATTTCAACTTAATCGGTCTATTAGGTTCGGAGCAAATTGGCTGTAACAGACGCGGACAGACAGACACACTAATGATCCTATAAGGGTTCCGTTTCTTATTTTTGAGGTACGGAACCCTAAAACGAACATGAATTTATTGTTTTGATTTACTAAACATTACCTACATACCTACCTAATTAAACGAAGAAGTGACTTGTAGTTGTGAGCGTGGCTGACGACTCAATCTGCAAATTCCACCTCATACCTAAAATGAATATTTTTAATAGGTATTTAAATCTATTAATCATATTTAAAAAATAACCGAAACAGGTACTTACTTAAATAAAGGATAGGCACTAAATAATTTGTTTGAAATGTAGCTAATGTAACATTTGATTAACTAATTGAGAAATTATAAGTATTAAATGAAATGGTGCTTATGTAGGCATCATCAGCTAAGTACTTATTCAATTTTTACTCTCATAACTTATCATGGAAAGTCAGTAGTGAGAGTAAAGTACCTACCTACCCTGCATGCAACATTATAATTTATAGCAGTCAAGTACACAGGCAGGTTTGCTGCAGACAAACTAGTAGATATACCTACATAGACTAAATTGTCAAATTACCTACTCGAAAATGGTTGACATTAGCATAAGAGTCATAATGGGTCATTTGGTTGCAAATGACCTCTCCTACATCCCTGTAATGTATATTGCCGTCATAATATTACCAATAACCCTGTATATAAGCACATGAATGTGATATAGGAGTACCTTCTACCTATATAATATATCTAACTATTGTATAAAAAATCGGCAACAGACAACAAAGGGTGAGGTAAACTTACACAGCTACATACCTAAAACATCAATGCAAGTCTGCAATGCGTCGAAACACTGGCATGGAATAGGAAATCCTGAAGCCAGATTGAAAACGTTTACAGGTCGTGCCATTAAAGATGAGACTTGACCGCGCCTCCCGCTGCTCTTTCCCCCGCCCCGATGACGCCCCAACGGGGACCTCATACCGCTAAAGAGACCGTCGTCGTCCGTATAAATCGTCTACTGCGCAAGTCAAACCACGTGGTGTGTCGAGTCTCATCTTTAATGGCACGACTTGTACAAAATACCTTATCCAATATTTGGGCTCCGCGCGCCGTATAGATGTTGCATGATTATTTCACAATAATTTCAATGTTGTCATCCCTATTGCGATATAGATAGGTACTCATACCTATCATACCATACATGATTACATATTTCTTTCGTTTCTAATTTATCGTACTACCGCATAGTTTTATTGTCTGTAAAATGAGTAAGTATCATGCAAATATGCAATTAAACTTGTGTCATGTCGAACAGAATTTTAATGAGACCAAAGGTACCTACAAATCTTTACCAAAGAACTAAGCAGAGGTCGCAAGTTCGCAACACGAAATTATGTTAATGATCCCTTTCGAATCAACACGACCGGTATTTTTACGTATACTTATTTATTTTTGTTTAGGTACACGAGAGCCGAGAAAGGCGAGTTTCTAAGTAGGTAGACTATTGTACTTTACACATTTAGGTACAATTTGTTACGTTGTTAATATTTTAGCTAATAACGATTTTTTCATGAGTGTATTAACCGAGGTCATTTGACAAGGTTGTACAACAGATAGCCGACGCGCGACGTTCGCACGGACGTAATAAAATCGTGGCGGGATTTTATCACTGGATTTTCAAGCCAAGCGTTGAGAATTCATCAGAGTGCATCTCAGCGCGTCGAAAAAACACACTGTTGGATTTTCAACTCTCGGTGCTGAGCAGAGCGTTGAAAATCCAGTCCGCGATAAATCCCGCTGCGATTTTATTACGTCCGTGCGAACGTCGGCTTAATTTAATTTAGTTAATTTAATTAGGCAAGTACAAGAGGTAGGTACCTACCTCCTACTAGGTAATAGGGATCTAAGAGCCACTTCTTGTTACCTTTGGTCAAAATATAAATGAACAACTAAATACTTACCTACCTACTCCGTATAAAATAGCCCTACATAAACTGAGAGCAATGTCTCGGTTTTGCGTCGCAACTGCTTTTATTGATCGCCATGATTCGTTGAATTGGCTTTCTTTTGTTGGACTTCCTCTCATTGCAGACCAAACAGTTTGCGTCACAAAGGAAAGAAGCTACGCATGCGTTCTAGAACGTTGGTGGTGCTATCTCTATCTTACCAACTATGTTAGAAAGAAACAAAATTTCCTTCGGCTATCCTCGTCGGTCTCGGCAGTCATTGATTTTTCACGAGACCGAGTCTATATATAGGGGACGTCAGTTCTCGGAGCGCATTTCAAAACGAGAAATTGAAAAAAGAATTCACAAGCGCGAGACTTTTTAGAGTTGTTCGTCAGAGAGTTATCAATATTTTATTGAAATTTTGTGTTATATCAGACTAAATTCTAGTGATTAATCGGTAAGTGTTATTTTATTTTATTCAAGTTGTTTTTGTTATAAAGTAATTTTAGCACCGTCTGCTAGGGAAAGCGAAAAAGTGAACTGCGCAGTTTTGATTATTGATCGTACGTGCGCCATTTTGGATAACAGTCGTCAGATTTTCCATGATCTTACAAACAACGAAGTGTTTTCGTTTTAAGTATGTACATAATGTTCTATAAATAAATTCAAGTGAAATAGAATGTAATGCTCAATTTCTAAAGCTATTGTTAAATGTACCAAGTTTCTACCAAAAAACAATTCTTCTCATATTTACCTACTGTTTCCACCGACCTAAACCTATTAAGGTAATTATAAATGGGGACGGGTGTGTAATGTGAATAAATTACACTTTCTGTATGTGTACCTAGTTAGTAACTTGCAAACTGTTCAGTGGTAGCGATGTCAGTAGGTCACCCCAGTTTGTTCTATCCGTGGCCTACTTATTGCCCGCGGCCCTATTGTATCAGTTGCCTACTGCGTACCACTACCTACATCAATGCTGCGGAAACGCCCAAATTATAATGATTTTTATTTTTATTTTACCTACCTATGTGTAAAATCTACCTAAACGCAAACTGGTATCTATGCGCGTTGAAAAACTGTTTATTTACTACAAACAAAGGTACCACCTACCTAAGATTCCTATTATTGCACCGTCAAACCGACTCATAGATAGCGTGATGTTTCATCACGAACAGTTATGTTTTATGTAGCCAGTCATAAATACGGTGACTCATAAATTGTTTCCACTGAGTAGTGACGACACTTAAAATTATTATGTGTTAACAGTTATTTTACTTCTGTTACAGGACAAAATGCAGATCTTCGTGAAGACTTTGACGGGGAAAACCATCACTTTGGAGGTGGAACCCTCTGATACCATTGAAAACGTGAAAGCTAAGATTCAAGATAAGGAAGGCATTCCTCCCGACCAACAGAGACTGATCTTCGCCGGAAAGCAACTGGAAGATGGACGCACACTATCCGACTACAATATCCAGAAAGAATCTACACTCCACCTAGTATTGCGTCTGCGTGGTGGAATGCAAATATTTGTTAAAACATTGACCGGTAAAACAATAACTTTAGAAGTTGAGCCATCTGACACAATTGAGAATGTTAAAGCTAAAATTCAAGACAAGGAAGGCATTCCACCTGACCAACAACGACTAATCTTCGCTGGTAAGCAGCTGGAAGATGGCCGCACGCTTTCCGATTACAATATTCAGAAGGAGTCCACTCTGCATTTGGTACTTCGTCTGCGTGGTGGTATGCAAATCTTTGTGAAGACACTGACTGGCAAAACCATTACACTAGAAGTCGAAGCATCTGACACAATTGAAAATGTCAAAGCGAAAATTCAGGACAAAGAGGGAATTCCACCAGACCAACAGAGGTTGATCTTCGCCGGTAAACAATTGGAAGATGGGCGCACACTGTCAGACTACAATATCCAAAAGGAGTCGACACTTCACTTAGTACTGCGTCTGCGTGGTGGTATGCAAATCTTCGTTAAAACGCTTACAGGCAAAACTATCACTTTAGAAGTTGAAGCTTCTGACACAATTGAAAACGTCAAAGCGAAAATCCAGGACAAGGAAGGAATTCCTCCAGACCAACAACGATTGATCTTCGCTGGTAAGCAGCTGGAAGATGGCCGCACGCTTTCCGATTACAATATTCAGAAGGAATCCACTTTGCATTTGGTACTTCGTCTGCGTGGTGGTATGCAAATCTTCGTCAAGACGCTGACTGGCAAGACTATTACACTAGAGGTTGAAGCATCTGACACAATTGAAAACGTCAAAGCAAAAATCCAGGACAAGGAAGGAATTCCTCCAGACCAACAACGATTGATCTTCGCTGGTAAGCAGCTGGAAGATGGCCGCACGCTTTCCGATTACAATATTCAGAAGGAGTCCACTTTGCATTTGGTACTCCGTCTGCGTGGTGGTATGCAAATCTTCGTCAAGACGCTGACTGGCAAAACCATCACACTAGAGGTCGAAGCATCTGACACAATTGAAAACGTCAAAGCGAAAATCCAGGACAAGGAAGGAATTCCCCCAGACCAACAACGATTGATCTTCGCTGGTAAGCAGCTGGAAGATGGCCGCACGCTTTCCGATTACAATATTCAGAAGGAGTCCACTTTGCATTTGGTACTCCGTCTGCGTGGTGGTATGCAAATCTTCGTCAAGACGCTGACTGGCAAAACTATCACACTAGAGGTTGAAGCATCTGACACAATTGAAAACGTCAAAGCGAAAATCCAGGACAAGGAAGGAATTCCTCCAGACCAACAACGATTGATCTTCGCTGGTAAGCAGCTGGAAGATGGCCGCACGCTTTCCGATTACAATATTCAGAAGGAGTCCACTTTGCATTTGGTACTCCGTCTGCGTGGTGGTATGCAAATCTTCGTCAAGACGCTGACTGGCAAGACTATTACACTAGAGGTTGAAGCATCTGATACAATTGAAAACGTCAAAGCAAAAATCCAGGACAAGGAAGGAATTCCTCCAGACCAACAACGATTGATATTCGCTGGTAAGCAGCTGGAAGATGGCCGCACGCTTTCCGATTACAATATTCAGAAGGAATCCACTTTGCATTTGGTACTTCGTCTGCGTGGTGGTATGCAAATCTTCGTCAAGACGCTGACTGGCAAGACTATTACACTAGAGGTCGAAGCATCTGACACAATTGAAAACGTCAAAGCAAAAATCCAGGACAAGGAAGGAATTCCTCCAGACCAACAACGATTGATCTTCGCTGGTAAGCAGCTGGAAGATGGCCGCACGCTTTCCGATTACAATATTCAGAAGGAGTCCACTTTGCATTTGGTACTCCGTCTGCGTGGTGGTATGCAAATCTTCGTCAAGACGCTGACTGGCAAAACCATCACACTGGAGGTCGAAGCATCTGACACAATTGAAAACGTCAAAGCAAAAATCCAGGACAAGGAAGGAATTCCTCCAGACCAACAACGATTGATATTCGCTGGTAAGCAGCTGGAAGATGGCCGCACCCTTTCCGATTACAATATTCAGAAGGAGTCCACTTTGCATTTGGTACTCCGTCTGCGTGGTGGTATGCAAATCTTCGTCAAGACGCTGACTGGCAAAACCATCACACTGGAGGTCGAAGCATCTGACACAATTGAAAATGTTAAAGCCAAAATTCAGGACAAAGAGGGAATCCCACCAGACCAGCAGAGATTGATATTCGCCGGTAAACAATTGGAAGATGGGCGTACGTTGTCAGACTACAATATTCAGAAGGAATCTACACTGCATTTAGTCCTTCGTCTTAGAGGGGGCATGCAAATATTCGTGAAGACCCTGACTGGCAAGACCATTACTCTGGAAGTCGAGGCTTCTGACACAATCGAAAATGTCAAAGCGAAAATCCAAGACAAGGAAGGCATCCCACCAGACCAACAGAGATTGATCTTTGCCGGTAAACAGTTGGAGGATGGACGTACACTATCAGACTACAATATCCAAAAGGAATCTACGCTGCATTTAGTTCTGCGTCTGCGTGGTGGTATGCAAATCTTTGTGAAGACACTGACTGGCAAAACCATTACACTAGAAGTCGAAGCATCTGACACAATTGAAAATGTCAAAGCGAAAATTCAAGACAAAGAGGGAATTCCACCAGACCAACAGAGGTTGATCTTCGCCGGTAAACAATTGGAAGATGGGCGCACACTGTCAGACTACAATATTCAGAAGGAATCTACACTGCATTTAGTCCTTCGTCTTAGAGGCGGCATGCAAATCTTCGTCAAGACTCTGACTGGTAAAACGATCACATTAGAAGTTGAAGCTTCTGACACAATCGAGAATGTGAAAGCCAAAATTCAAGATAAAGAAGGAATCCCTCCGGACCAGCAGAGATTGATCTTCGCCGGTAAACAATTGGAAGATGGGCGCACACTGTCAGACTACAATATCCAAAAGGAATCTACGCTGCATTTAGTTCTGCGTCTGCGTGGCGGTATGCAAATCTTTGTGAAGACACTGACTGGCAAAACAATCACACTAGAAGTCGAAGCATCTGACACAATTGAAAATGTCAAAGCGAAAATTCAGGACAAAGAGGGAATTCCACCAGACCAGCAGAGGTTGATCTTCGCCGGTAAACAGTTGGAAGATGGGCGAACACTTTCCGATTACAACATACAGAAGGAATCTACATTGCATTTAGTCCTTCGTCTTAGAGGCGGCATGCAAATCTTCGTCAAAACCTTGACTGGCAAAACGATCACTTTAGAAGTTGAAGCTTCCGACACAATCGAGAATGTGAAAGCCAAAATCCAAGACAAAGAGGGAATCCCACCAGACCAGCAGAGATTGATTTTCGCCGGTAAACAGTTGGAGGATGGTCGCACACTCTCCGATTACAACATTCAGAAGGAATCTACACTTCACTTAGTATTAAGGTTGAGAGGTGGAATTTAAAAAATATACCCTGAAATAAAATACTTATATTGAATGCACTATTTTATTTTATTAGGTACCTAAAATAAGTTAATACACATGATACAAATACTCACACATCTTCCCAATATCCAATTTCTTGATAACATTCACATCTTATGGATTAGACGGCCAGTCCCGGAGACAATCCACTAAGCCAATCCAATAATAGCATCGTGTAAATAGACTGCATTGAATTATCCTCCAGCCACTGATGAAGCAAACTAATGGATTGGGTTAGTGAATTGTCTCGGTAATTGGGCCCCGTCTAAATGAACCATTTAGGACCAAGCTGGGCTAGGCTTTTTAAAAGCGCAAATGGCATGATGGCGTGCTTCTCCCGGTTTACTTCAAATTTCGGTACCTATATCTCTGTTCACTCGTGCAAAGCGATGGGGAAGTAGATTAACACTGGATGGTTGAAATGACGGCCAGTAACGGGAATAATATGCGACTCCCGCATTCCCCTTAAACTTAAGGGGAAGATTTATAAAACATTGGTTTGTTTTGTTGTCTTGTGTGGATCAGAATGTTGGGTCACAAAAGGGGTGAATGGCGAAGGAGTGGTGTTACGCTGTGGTTTTACGCGAATGGATAGAATAAGAAATGTAAGTCTGAGAGTGACACTGTTGACTGAAAAGTTGTGTGGAAATAGGTTTTCATGGTATGGGCAATGGGCATGTGTTGCGGAGGCATGAGGAAAATGTCAGGAAAGTTTTGAGTAAGAAATGTGTATGGTTTTAGGCGAAAAGGAGAATGATGAAGCCTGTGTTGTCCCACTGCAGGGCAAAGGCCTCCTTTCCCTCTTCACAATACACATATAGAGATAAATAAACTCAATAGAATACTTTTTTGTCTTGAAGTAATAAGCCTGTCTAGATAAATGAGTTCTTTAAAAAGTAGTGTGCTGTATGAGTGCATGAGCAATAACATTTTATTTCTCAAAGTCAAGAACCTTGATTAGATTGCAGCTAGTGCAGCAAAGCCAGCAGCGTATAACTATTTTGGATAAATAAGATGGACCCTAGAGATGATCAATCAGTCTCACATCAATCGTAATTGAAAATATTATGTCTCCTTTTTAATTTAGCTTCTAATAAATGTATTGTTGTCTTCTTTATAAATGTTTGATGTAACTTGATGACCTGAAACACAGGTTTTCATAAACCTAGATCAGACAGGTCTACATTACAGTTAGAATAAAATTTTCCTCGATTGTAATTAATGTAAATAATAATTTCACTTTATACTCATCGATCATTAATAAAGAACTAGTTAGTAGAAGAGTTCTTTATTAGTGATCGATGTTTATACTTGAATAATTTTTTTATTTATTATTATATTATTATTATTTAATCATACCAAATTGCAGAAAATTACGGATTAATGGAAAAAAATAAACTGAAATATTACACCATGCACCCGTAGTTATACCACTATTTCCGCTTACAGTACAAAAATATTTTTATGTTGAAGGGCTTCCTTTTTTATACGTGTGTTCCATGAAAAAGAAGTTGCATTTGCAGGGCGGAAACGTGCATCTTTAGCGGTGTATAAAAAAATGCTGTGTGCTTAGGCTTAAATGATTTGAGTACACTTTCTTAATCCACAAACCATTTGACTTTTGTATTTATAAAGCTGCTTCAACTGCTTGAGCTGCTGGCGCCATCTATGCACTTCGTTTCGAGCACGATGTCCTGATGCACATAGCATTACATAAAAATATTTTCTCTTTATCCCACGACGCGTTAATTTTACAAGCGAATTTCATAAAAATGCACCTGAATGCACCATGCACCACTCATGGAGCTAAACAGCATAATACTTTGTTCAGACTGAGGCGGCTAACCTGTGGTGGCGGGCGGGTGCGTGGCGCGGTGGCGAACAGTAGGAACTTTAGATAAGTTATTCAAACACAGGTGGTACACATTACTACTGGATGCCAATGCCTCAGTATGAACAACGCCAAAGATACCAAATTTTTATATCAAACATATTTATAGGCTGTATAGTTTAATTTTCTTAACTTATCAAAATTTACGAACGAATAAAATCAACATCACTTGAACTTGGTTATGGTTAAAATGCCAAGTGCGAACTGTCAAATTTTGAATTTAAAATAAAATCCACACAAACGGGAGCCAAATTAACAATAATTTTGTATTTTATATCTTTTTATAACTTACGTGTGGAAGAAAACGTTATGATTCAATTTATTAGTGCCGGTAAAGTTTAATATTTACGTATTAAGTGCTATTCTGGAAGTAACTTAGAAAAAACCAACAAAACATACACGATGGAAGAACCAATTCTTCGCTATGAGAAAATTGACTTTCTCGGAGAGGGGCAGGTAATTTATAGTATATTATTATACCTGGCAAAGTGTAAACATCGATTATTTATCACTAAAAAAGTAAAACGTTTCATTATAACCTCTAAAATATTGTTTTAGTTCGCAACAGTATACAAAGCCAGAGACGTGAAAACAGATAAAATTGTTGCTGTAAAGAAAATCAAAATAGGCTCCCGTCTCGAGGCACAGGATGGCATCAATCGGACTGCTCTAAGAGAAATAAAGCTGTTGCAAGAGTTACAGCATATCAATCTCATTGGATTATTAGGTGTTTTATTTTATTTTAATGTAATCTGACCTTATGTAACTGCTCCAGCTTATACATACACATAATTATAGGCAATTTTTTTAAAGTAGTGTTCTTGAAAGCTTATTAGTCTTAAACCATGAACCTACAATTCCTACAAACCAACCTATATTGTATATATGGTGCTATACACTGACCTCTCAAATGTATTTATGAAATGCTTATTTTGCTGGGTTGGTAAAAAACAAAACCCATAGCTGAAACACATTTACAACATCTTTCTCTTTTCAGATGTATTTGGACAGAAATCAAATGTATCATTAGTGTTTGACTTTATGGATACTGACTTAGAAATAATTGTTAAGGACAATAATATTGTGCTCACTCCAGCGAATGTTAAATCTTACATGATTATGACTTTAAAAGGTAAGTTATTATTTCATCATTTGCAGTTGTCAAAAACCCGAAAGTCTGATAACCAGTCTTGCTATCATGTTCCCCAGTAATAAGGTAGTGGAAGCCAGATTAGATAGTATGTATAAAAAGAAAAAAATATCTGCTGCATTCTATTAGACTGGAAACCCCAACATATTGGCAAAAGGCTTGGCAGATGATAAGGATTTTTTCATCACCCAATAATGGTTGACTGGCAGAGAATGTGTACATGGCATTACGTCTGTTTTTTGCATAAAAATATATTATTTACATAAATAAGTCTATTGGACTGTATCTGCAAAACCAAAGCAACTATACTAATGCATGAATTGTTATTATAATAATAAAAAAAAAATACACCTTGGTTTGGATATAGTACTTTCTGGGCATGCAAAGTTACAAAATATAGTCTCCAAAGTTCAACTCTTCACCTCTTATGTGTTAATCCCTAGCAAAACATATGATTTATGAAGAAATTCAAGATGTTGCAATGTCTAAACTAAAATTAATTTATTACCACATAAATTCTCTGCATAGTTAATCAACCCTACTTCTTTTGCAGGCTTAGAATACTTACATCAAAATTGGATATTGCACAGAGATTTGAAACCTAACAACTTACTTATAAACCGGGAGGGTATTCTGAAGATTGGTGACTTTGGTCTTGCGAAGGCTTTTGGGTCTCCAACGAGAATTAACACACATCAAGTAGTAACCAGATGGTATAGGTAATCCATCACAATTTATAATAATTAACACCTTCAAAATACCTAGTAATTTGGTGCAGAAACCTGGCAAATGAAGTCAAATATTTTCTATGCGATATTCTGTCTCAGGCAAAGGGCAGGGTGTTGTGGCTGAGAGGCCTAAGTCCAGCAGTGGACTGCTATAGGCTGAGATGATTGATTTATGCAGTGTTAAGACTGCAATGATTTTTTTTTTGTCTACCTATGAACTGTTATATCATTTGACGATGGACAATTTGAAATTGAATAGAAATCTAATGCGCATGTGGACGAAATGCTGGGAATTCCGTACGATTCCATTGTCTGCTCTGCACTACTTTAAATATCTAATAAAAACCAGCCAAGTGCTTGTCGGACTATGCACAATGAAGGGTTCCATAGTTGGGATGAATTTATCCCAAATACAAACTTAACATTGTAGTTAAAATACATGTTCTCCCATACATTCCAATTGCAAATGTAAGTTTCTCTTCTCATCTTATTTTAAGACCATAGACTTCTTATAGTTTTTCGTGTAATGTATGTATAAGCACAGAACTCTTCTCCATATTTTTTTTTTCAAAATTATGGGCTCAATAGTTTCGGAGACAGGTGGGGGTAATGGTCAATTTTCATAAATATCTTTAAAATATTTATTTTAAAATTATAAAAAATGTATTCGAGATCCTCGCAATAAACCCTTTTATTTGATATTTCACACAGTATGCAAACTCTTTTTTAATTTTCTTCTTTGCCCCCCAAAAGTGACTCCATATTCGAAATTCATTTATTTACGTTACACATCCGTGTTTGGGTCACAGAAATACATATGTGTACCAAATTTAAACTTAATTGGTGCATTAGATTAGAGCAAATTGGCTGTGACAGACAAGTGATCCTATAAGGGTTCTGTTTTTTTCCTTTTGAGGTATGGTACCCTAAAAACGCATGAAACAAAGCAAAAGGAGTATGTAAGGATCGTAGCAGCTGGCATTCTATACTTTCTGCCTATGCTCATGAATAAAAGGCATTAGTGTTACATACACTAACGCCTTTTATTCATGAGCATGTATGTATAAAAAAATATAATCATCTCTTTCAGGTCACCAGAACTATTATTTGGAGCAAGACAATATGGTACAGGTGTTGACATGTGGGCAATAGGTTGTATATTAGCTGAACTACTACTAAGAGTACCTTTCTTACCTGGAGAATCGGACCTAGATCAACTGTCGCGGATCTTCCAAGTGTTCGGCACTCCAAATGAAGAAACTTGGCCTGTGAGTATTTATTTATTTATGAGCTTGTTGCTGGCCACGCTAATTTCCCAAGTTCTGCTGCTATACTGACACTCGCATAACGAAAAATTTAAGGAAATTTCATAAGTAAAGAGGGCATTTTCGTAAGTAGTTAGAAGACAATGTCTCATGCATGCAAGTAGATTTTACCTCATATTCCTTAACCTTTTCTTTCCAGTACTGTTCATCTTAAGAATACCCATTTATTTAGAAGTCATTCCAAAATTTTATTTTTCGTATCATATCCTAACTAACCAGATGCATATTTAGCATAATCAGCATGTAATGTTCCCACTGCAGGGTCACAGGCCTCCTCTTTGTGAGAGGGAGTGGACCGTCATCCACTACGCGGGCCCAGTGCGGGTTGGTAGATGTCACATGTCTTCGATTTTCTGGTTTAACGATGGTTTTCTTCACAGTTTTGAGAGCAGTGGTGCTGAAATAATGTACACAAAGTAAAACGCCTGTCAGGGTTCGAACCTACGACTTACAACTCGTTAGTCGCGGCCGTTTCCACTGCTGCACTGTACATATTTATCTGTTTTATTAATTAACCCTAAAATGCATCATCAGCATTGAGACTGCACTTTCACTCTACTTTGTTGTTTCCAGGGAATGAAAAACTTGACAGACTATGTGCAGTTCAAGGTATTTCCGCCGCAGCAGCTGCGTCACATATTCAGTGCCGCGTCGGACGATCTGATCCAGCTGATGGAGAGCCTCCTGGCTCTGTACCCTCCCAGTCGGTGCGACTGCACGCAGGCGTTGCAGATGTCATACTTTAGGTATAATGAAATATTCTCAATCGCATATGTTAACGCAATTTATATTTATACTAGCGGACCCGAAAGACGTTGTCCTGTCCGAACAGCGCCACCTACCGGGTCCAATTGTATTTTCAAACCATCCAGGGATCCACTCAAATATTCACACAAAATTTCATCCAAATCGGTCCAGCCGTTTAAGAAGAGTTAGGTGACAAACACATTTACAGAAGAATTATATATATATATTTAATTTTTTTATTTATGCTAGCTGTAACCTGTTATTTTGACAAGCAGACACTTCAATTTCATTTATTTATATTGATTACAAACAGATATTTCAATTTTATTTATTTGTATAGATGTTGTAATATTGTACACCAATATTACAACATAGGACAAACATAAAACGAGTGTACAAATCTGTACAATGGGCGGTCTTTCGCACTGGGCGAACTTTTTCAAACAACCTTTAAATGAACTGAAAGAAAGGAGTTAGATTTTATTTTTGTAAATGTTAAACAGCGAAGGGATGAAATTATATGAACGGATTTTCGCAATGTAGGTACGCTTTCGTTTTCGTCCCGCTGTCAGTCATAAGTCGTAGTCGTTAGCCGCTCGCAACTACGTCAATACGAAAAAATGCGAATCCAATATTAATCGGGCTTTAGAGCCGATCGCCGCGCATACGGGTATTTGACTTGAAAATCCGGCCAAAATTATTTATTGGTATTTTAATAACTATCTAGTGTCTAAATGTAATTCCAACTATTTAGAACATACTAGAAATTACTTAGAAGTTTTTTAGGTGAAGACTTAAGACTTTGACTTTGTTAAAATAATACAAATAGTCAATTTATAAAAAATATATATTGTTAAAAATCTGATTCGCTATCCTAGTTGTCATCTCCATCAACTTCTTCATCATGTTCAAGTGAAATCGTGGAAACTCCCTCGTCCTGTTTTAAAAACTCCAAGGCTTCAGTAGAAAAAGGTTTTCGATTCTTGCCAATTTTCACTACAACTTCAGTAGTCATCAGATGTAATAAAAAAGTAAAAAGCAATCAATTCATCACGTCTTCATTGCACTTTCTTCGCGAAAATTTTCGCTCAAAATTGCCAAGTTAAAGTGGTTGAGTGAGGATTAAAAAAACGAAATAAAGAAGTGGTCACAAACAAAACCAATAAATGACAGATTTCAGCTTCAGTACCGGTATAGGCGAAGCTGTTTGTTGCGCGCCTCTGCTGCTTCCTCCGATAACTGCCCGATTGGGAGTAGAGCATGTTTAATAACTAAAGCGCCAAGTGTCAAAATTTTATCAAGAGTGGGCGTCATTGGGTACCAGCTGTACAAACTGACGTATAGTACTGCTTTGGATTGCAGAAACGATGACAACTTTTCTGTGTCAACTTCAAACCCACTTGCCAGCACTTCCAAAATTATTCAAGCCTATTAATAAAGTCAAAGTCAGTGCCTGTGATTTCGACGGCAGTTCAGAATCCGAAAAAATCTTCTTGATGTGTTACCATCATTGGTATTTCCAAATCCTGCTTTTGGCACGTCAACGAGCAAGCCCACGCTATTCCGAAATGCCTCTTGATTGAGCTTTTTCTTCTCTTTTTATTGAGCTTTTATTGGTAATTCATAGGAGAGTCCAGTCCTGATTATGTTGTATTGCTTACGAGTGAGGTCCGCCTCAACGTATTTAGCCAAAGCGTCAGTTAAAGACAGCTTTTCACTTTTCTGCCGAACTGAGTATTTTACGGTACTCTGTAGCTCTTGTTGGAGTCACGGATGCATCTTTGATGAGTTTAGACAAATCGTTGTTGCCTGCAACTTGTTCGCTCAATGCAGCGTAAGTCAGCTTATCATGAGGTACTTCTGACCTTACACTTAGTCATTTACATTTAGTCATTTCGACAAGTTTTTCTCAAGAAAGTTCAGTTTCTTATCGATTTTTCTGAGTTCACACTACTTAATTATGTTAAACATAGCTTATCTTGGGATATTAATTGATGATTCAACACTACAACCTGTGAACAAACAAAATCTAGTGTTAATATCAAAACGTTCAAAAACACATAATATTTTTTTCTTTACTACCTCGTCATATCTTAAGGCGAAAGCGCCAGGGTAGCCCGCGAAATTCAATTTTTTTTAGGTTTTTTGCAATTTGCTGGTCAGTATTAAGTTGTACGTTGATTAATATACGATTCGCGGCCGTAACAAATATGTATTTACAGAATTATAATCATTAAAGTCATCAACACAACTCTCTAAGACCACGTAAGTCCAAAGAATAACTGTTTCATGAAATCATCATTCTTTGGACTTACGTGGTCTTGCAGAGTTGTGTTGATGACTTTAATGATTATAATTCTGTAAATACATATTTGTTACGGCCGCGAATCATATTTTGATCGATGTACAACTTAATACTGACCAGCAAATTGCAAAAAACGTAAGAAAATTTGAATTTCGCGGGCTATCTTAGCGCTTCCCCCTTAAGGCGAAAGCGCCGACCCTGCTCGCGAAATTCAAATTTTCTTACGTTTTTTGTATTTTTTAGGTCAGTCTCAGATCTCATGTTAATGATTGATTGATTTGCGGTCGTAAAAATAATAAATATATATTTACAGAATGTTAAATATTAATATCGTAAATACAATTCTCAGTGATGGTGTATAATGTCATATATTCACGAAGTTGACATTCTTAGCAGCAAATAATTTGATATGTTATTTAGGTAACCGTGAGATGTGGAAGAAATGGAGGGAGGCCATCTTTTATGACCGCCAATCAATCAATCATTAACATGAGATCTGAGACTGACCTACAAAATGAAAAAAACATAAGAAAATTTGAATTTCGCGGGCATGGTCGAAGGTTCCACCTTAAGGCTTTTTAAAGAACGGGCGGAAACTTGCGGAACATTTTTAAAAAAATGATTCATGTAGAAGGTTCATAGAATATGTCCACATAAGAATTTAAGCTTAACTCTGTTTAACTCATACTTAAATTAACATCGTAAACTAAAAATAAATACAAAATTGACTGAAAAATTACCACGTCTTTGAAATATTTTTTTAAGTGAAAATAAATGATATTTTAGTCAGTAATGTATTTAAACTAAATTACATACCTTCATCAGTAGAATCCATAGTAGTTTTTTTTGTTTTCCACTAAACACAGCAGTTTGGCAATGCACAGAACAGTGAAGATAAAATTGTATGCGCCGAGAAAATAACGAGTAACTAGTACAACAGATAAATTCCGACTGAGATGGATGGACAGCGCGTGTTGTGCGGTAGAAGCGTAGTTAGTCCGTTATCGTTTGGGTTGGAGAGTCCTATTGTCTTATAATAACAATGGTAACGCTTATCATAAATTTTGTAATTTGGACTTATGGCCAGTTTTTTCAGTAAAATACCCGTATGTGCGCCGTCGACTTAACACTTTAAGAGGAGGCTCCCTAAATTGTATGTTAATTTGAATTAATATTCTGAAACAGTCACGTATACAATCAAAATGGAACTATGATATATGATTTATTGGATCTTTTTCTTTCCATGTACAAAAAAGTTACGTAATTGACACAGTCAGTTTCGCTCAATTCATTTTACATTCGAAAATCATGTCTTTTTTTTAAGATTATTTAAATAAAATGAAGAATATTCTCTCGCGAAACGCTTTTATATCTAAAATAAGTATTCACAGTACGAAAATATATTTTATTATACAGCCACAAGATATTTTTTCTACTTTAGTTGTAAACGAAATAAGAATTGAGACTTAAGCCATTTAGTTCGGTGCTCGAACACGATCAAAGAGCGCACGCGATGTTCAACTTTATTACTGATGTGTTAGTGTTTAGCAAATAATAGAGTGGCATGGGGGCGCAGCTTGCGTGGTTTTAACCCTATCCCTTTGCGGACTATTTCGGTTGTCCTAGTTAAGCTTTTTGAGTCTAATGTCCATCAATGTCGGACGAACCTTCTGCCAGAAATGAGATAAGCTACACTAGTTCCTTTTTATAGCTTTTATTTTAATAATAATACCAACCTTGTTGGTCTAGTGGTCGCAAACGCTACTGCTGAGCATGAGGTCCTGGGTTAGATTCCCGAGTCGGGCAGTGTTATTGGGTTTTTCCATCTGGAATTTCTCAGTGGCAGCTCGGAGTCTGGATGTGTGCCCGGTTGATGGCAATAGGCTCGCCTCTATTACATGGGACTTAAACATAACTGGCGAAATGTGGGTTTACTAAGGTACACCTCTGCCCAACCCTTCGGGGAATACAAGCGTGATGTTATGTTATGGAAAACGAGCCTATTATTGTCCAACTACAGGGCAAAGGCCTCTTCTCATACAGAGAAGGCACGAGCATTGATCACCACGCTTGCTCAAGACAGGTTGGCGATTTCAGACTTTTATTAACTATTAGCTGTTCGTGCCCGGCGTCGCCTGGGTGTATTTTCGATTTTTCCAAAATTTTCTTTCATTTAAACCTTGTCTAGACAATATGGAATACAAAAAAAAACTGCCAAATCCGTCGAGCCATTCTCTAGTCATGATCTTTCATCACAGCTGGGCACCGTTAATCAAATAGTTAACTTCGTTAATCGTTATTCCGCTACAAAAAAAGTTAGCTTCGTTAAACGTTAAAGACTCTTTCAAACAGGCGCGACACGCGACGCGACACAAAGACACCGCTCGTCGCGCGACGAGCGGTCTCTTTGTGTCGCGTCGCGTGTCGCGCCTGTTTGAAAGAGTCTTTAACGTTTAACGAAGCTAACTTTTTTTCATCACCACGCTTGCTCAAGACAGGTTGGCGATTTCAGACTTTTATTAACTATTAGCTGTTCGTGCCCGGCGTCGCCTGGGTGTATTTTCGATTTTTCCAAAATTTTCTTTCATTTAAACCTTGTCTAGACAATATGGAATACAAAAAAAAACTGCCAAATCCGTCGAGCCATTCTCTAGTCATGATCTTTCATCACAGCTGGGCACCGTTAATCAAATAGTTAACTTCGTTAATCGTTATTCCGCTACAAAAAAAGTTAGCTTCGTTAAACGTTAAAGACTCTTTCAAACAGGCGCGACACGCGACGCGACACAAAGACACCGCTCGTCGCGCGACGAGCGGTCTCTTTGTGTCGCGTCGCGTGTCGCGCCTGTTTGAAAGAGCCTTAAAGCGTTACATTTCGGAAGAATTAACGCAAGTTAACGTTAATCGTTAATCCGTTAATATGTGTAAAATTGCATTTTTATATCATTGCGTTAGTGAACTTATAAAACCTGTTGGTTTAGGTTCTGGAAGTTAACAGGTTAGGAACAAAACAAAATACTTGTATAATTCAAATGTGTAATTTAATCACAATGTGTAATTTACACATTTTCTACCTAACTAAATTACACTGCACTCTTCTTTATCAACTCGCAAATGATCACTGACAGTAATTTATAATAATAACAAACAAAACACTCGTCACTCTAAGCACCGGCGCTAAGTAATGAAATGATCAAACGAAACAAACTTCGCAGTTTTCTCATTCGCACGCGCCGGCAAAATTTATCTAGTTTTGTTTTTGTTTCACTCGCTGCCACGCGCCGCCCGGCACTTGTCGTTTCATACTAGTAAGAACCTGTTTTTCGAGCCGCGCTGCGGTGCCGTGCGGTAAATAGTAGGCATAGGATTAACGATTAACGGACTTCTGCATATTAACGGAAGTTAACGTGTCCGTTAACATTTTTAAAAGTTAACTTAAAAGTTAATTCGTTAATAAAAATGTTAACTTCGTTAATTAACGATTAACGGATTAACGAGTTAATGCCCAGCTATGTCTTTCATACATGCGGCAATAGATTTTTATTTATAGAATAGCATTCTTTTTTATGTACTCAAAATAAACTAAACGTGAATTCTTGCAAGCCTAGTACTTTTTGTTAGTTACAAACTATTTGTGCACCAAACATCCAAATCCTAATACTGCCGCGCTTGCGTTAACTGCAGTAATTATCATTTTTGTCCAAATAGAGTTAACATAGATTCGGAATCAGTGCAATGAGCTGAACAATTTGATCTTACTGCCATTTTAATATCTTAACGGGAACCTTTAATTTTCGATAAGGATAACGGCAGTAAGTCGATTTTGTGATAAGTTTTCATTAGCATAACAGCAGTAACGGCGAGTTTCTAAGTGCGGTATCATCATTCATGGTTTATTTCTGCTGATGATATGAGCAGTAACTAAACATTGCGGTTATAATAAGCAATTGATGCTAAAGTTATTAAACTCGTACTAGATATAAAATCGTTTTTATCATTTAAAAGGATTCTAATAGAAATACATATTTAATGATTATACAATGAAATAATACTTTACTTAGGCTACACAATTCAAAAATCAGAATTTAAATGAGTTAATAAAACAAGTCAGAAAAGGTAAAAATGTGACGAAAAACTTTGAGCGCCAATTACTCGAAACTATGCAAAACGTACATACTGCTATTATTACTATCTTGAATTCATGTAAGCCTAGTACTTTTTGTTAAGTTATTCTCAGAAATCATGCACAACGCGTCGTGAACAGAATACCGTCTTGTATGACGATAACTTTTTTGCAACATCCGATTTTAATGAAATAAAGCCTATATTCTATTCCAAATGAATATCTGACTACTTGTTAAAACTACATGAAAATCTGTTCAGTATTTCCGGAGATGTGCGCGAACAAACAGACAGACACCGGATTCTACTGTTTTATTTATTATATGTATGTAAGTCCAAGTCTCCTCACGATGCTTTTCATATAAACAAGGCACGAGCATTGATCACCACGCTTGCTCAAGACGGGTTGGCAATTTCAGACTTACATTAACTATCAAGTTCAGGTTTCTTTACGATGCTTTTCCTTCACCAGTCAGTAATGTTCAAGATAACCTCGGAAAGTACAAATGAATTGACACATTGGTATCTGCCTGTGTGCATGGCAGGCGACGCCTTAACCACTGATTCACTGTATATATTTGTATGGTCTATTTATTATAACCTTGTTTCCAATTGATCTTATTTCCACTTAAACAAACATTAACTTTATGCAAGTGTAAATAAATTTGATTTTAGACTGACTAGTACTGTTGAAAAAGTAAAAAATATGAAGTTGTAGCACAAACTGAACCTTATGAGTAGGCATTACAGTTGTTTTTCCTAAAACTCGTGTTTGTTTACATGTTTGGCAAATAAATTGCGAACGCAGGATAGGTATCTTACTTCACTTTTGACTGAAAATTAATCTTTGTTTCAGCAACAAACCAGCTCCTTCGGTAGGATCCAAGCTGCCCATGCCTTCGAATATTACCAATCGAATAGAGACTGATAAACCATCACTCAAACGAAAGCTTCTGGAAAACATCGATGGCGGCTCCTTAGCAAAGAGACTACAGTTTTGACTAACAAACAATTTAAGACATTCTTAGTACTGCTGGATTTAGTACAGTGAAAGAAAGTGCAATTTACATATGCTATATGATTGTTGATATTAATGACATTGACTTTGGGGTAAAAGAATATATAAGGAAAGACATGTAATTAATAATAGACAGGGGGTAAACTTCGTGCAATGATACGAAGGTGGCTAAATATAATTCCACATTCTATATAATATACGCGAAATAATTATATTTAGAGCGTTTCAGATGATTGTTTATTATTTTAGTGAATTAAATGTAATCAAAAGAGGCAGTTGCTACAGTTATGCAAATTAAAATGTGTTTTAAAACTTTTGATGGAATAAGAAAAACCTTGCAAATGTATTGTTTCGTGATTACATATTTTTCAGATGATTGTAAAGACAGACTCAACTGATTCAACCAATTGACAGAACTGAACTGCAAATACTTGCTGATATTATTAAACTTTTTTATGGATAAGAAAAAATATAGATTTGATATTAAAATATAGTTTTATTCCATAAAAACAATGATAACTGTAAAAATAATAATACAGTTTATATTAAAAATAATCTTTTAGTTATTGCTTATTTTTCTATGCACCAGAATTTACAGAACATTGACAAAATTACTCTAATATTATTAAGGATTAATCGGTAATGTTAATATTATCATGATTACAATGAACACGTTAAGCAAATACAATATAAAAATACTTCTTATTTGTAACTGGAATATATTGCAAGCTATAATTGTTTTCAGTTGTAGCAAACAATAATCATCACACAGTTACGACTATAGGTATTTGGTTTACAAACACTCGCTCGAACAAGTGAAGTATTGAACAGTCTCATGACCACAACGAACACACTGGAACGTCGCAAGTTGTCGTATGAAACACACACCCACGCCCCAAGCTTACTTGGGCCGGGGAATCGAAACTAATCTGGAAAGAAGAAAATACTATTAGTTTTACACATATGCGATTTACGGCAAAGCGAACGATCAACGCTATCGGTACGTGCTCGCCGCGTGAGCGTCCCGAGAACCAGAGTATGTACCGGAGCGACACGACCGAATGTACAGTCAGCAAAAATAATTCTTCAGCAGATTGATATGAAGTTCCTGCTTGTCAAATTTTTTGTTAAATTTAATGAAATACAAGATACGAATAAGAGCATAAAACAAACGAGTTCATTCTCCAAATTGTGTAGGCAGTGCGGACGATTTGTGCTTTGGTGGTGCGCTCTGGAAAGGCTTGCAGGGGCGACGGCCGCTTCCAGATCACTACATCCCTGCACTGCAATTGAAATCCTATTAACAAAAGAAATGGGCATCCTGATAGCCGTCGCCAGGGTGTGGAAAAAAAAAACAGTTAAATCGATCAGTCCTAATACAGTTAATTTCTAGACAATTTAAAAAATCTGAAAAAACATTTACAAAAAACGATCAGAACAACATAAAACTAGTTATAGTTAGTTAGTAGATATCTAAGGTAGATACTAACTAATGAACTATCTAATCTATGAACATTTGTTTTTTTTTGTAATCAATCAAAGGTGTGTAACTCAGATACTGAACCACCCAGTACACTCTGTACGTTCAGAATTGCGAATTCCGATTTTCATTTTTAGATGTACTATAATTAAAATATTTAAATAAGGGGATTTCCCCAAAATTATTGTGGGGAATTACCTCTTTTTGACAAAAGACGAAGTATAGATATAGATACATAGGTAGGATGGACTATATTCAAAAAAGGGGAATCCCGAAAATAGTTACGGGGAATTCGTTCATTTCGACTGGCGACGAAGTGTATAAAACTATCTAACCTTTGTAATTTCTTTTCGAGCTATTTCAAGTACTAAAAATGTATAACTTTTCATTTCCATTCATTCTCGATTTAAAACCAGTTTTTTTTTCTTAATGTTTTAACATTATTTTAAACTTGTTTTATACTGTGATTTTAAACACTTAATAAAAAACATTGTTTTATTTCAAACTGTTTTAAACACTGTTTAAAATACGTGTTTTAAAACAACTTGTTTGTTTTATGCCAACCCTGGACGTCACACACAAAAACAACTCGAAGCCAACTCATTTTAATGATTTACGAGTCCATCGCACACCTTCCTTGTGATCCCGCGTCCGGATAGACGTGAAAATATTGCGGCGAGATTTTATCGCGCAATATTTTCACGTCCGTCCGAATCTGGATTTTCAACTCTCGGTTCCTTCAAAACGACCTGCCCGAATTAGTGTCCAAGGTGCCCGTATTTAATGAAAATGTGCCCAAAGTATTCCAGCATGACGGCTGTCCCGCGCATTGGCGTTTGACTGTGAGGGAATATCTCGACGATGTGTTCCCCAATGCGTGGATTGGTCGCGATATTGCATGGCCGGCACGTTCCCCAGACCTTTTTTTTTTTTTGGAACGGGCATCTCGCAGTTTTGACCACTAAGGTCTTGGCTGCTTAACCGGACTTTCCTGTGGGTGCCTTAAGCTGCTACACTCAAAGCCTCCAGCCAGGGGCAAAAAACTAAACTAAATTACAACTAGGCGAACGCTCGCTAAGGGCACCCCCTGTGGGGTACGAACCACGGCTTAGGGCGTCGCTGAGGGGAGGACAGCAAGAAGGGACAGGCTGGATCAAAATTGGTTTAGATCATGATTATTATTCGGGGTAGTTTAAAGCTACGTGCTCAGCGGCAACAACTTGCTGGCACCTCGTTTTCGAGCAAGGGTCGGGGAGGAGTATCATTTACTCAGGGACACGGTCGCGGTCGCAAAGGACCTCGGCGGCGAGGTCGAAATGACGGGAGGCGTCTGTGTTTGTGTATAGTGCTGGTGGCCCTATTCTGCTCTTGGAGGAGAGTAATGGGATCATCAGGGTCGGAAAGGACATGCCTAGGACGGCGGATCTGGCTAATTCTGGAAGGGACATAATTGGGTGCTTCGACAATCAAGGGGTTGCGATGTCTAGGAGCGGAGTCAAAGTAACGCTTGGACATGCGTTTAAGGAACTGGTGAATCGTAGGGATTTTACAGTCGAGATGGAGGATCTCGTTTCTGACATAGAAGGGAGCTCCCGTGGCTTTACGGAGGAAACGGTTCTGCAAGGCTTGCAACCTATGGATGGAATGGGACTTGGCGTGGGCGAATACTGCGCCCGCATAGGTCATAATGGGTCGGATACACGATGTATAGATGCGCAGTTTGCACTTAAGTGACAATTTGCTGCGTGCATTTAGTACGAAATGGAGTCTACCTAGAGCGAAAGCGGCTCGCGAACGAACCGTCTTTATGTGCTCAGAAAAGGAGAGATGATGATCTAGGATAACACCTAGGTATTTGGCGCGCCTAGCCCAAGGGATTGGTTTGCCGAACATGGTGATAGGTCGGGGGAAAGGGGGGGGTCTAGTTCTCGGTTTAGAAAAGCTAACCGCTTGACTTTTGTCGGGATTTACTTCTATTCGCCATTTTCTAAACCAGTCGCCAAGGTTGTTGACAGCCCTTTGGAGGTTTAGCAGCATCGTAGCTGAATTTCCCTTACAGATGATCGCTGTATCGTCTGCGAACAGAGCCAACTGCGTCGATCTGTGTTTGGGGATGTCGCTGGTGAATAGCGTGAAAACGAGGGGGGCTAATACTGAGCCCTGAGGGACTCCTGCCCTTATGGGGCGGGGGGAGGAAAGGGCTCCTTCGATGCGGAAGCGAAAGGTGCGATTCGACAAATAGTCTCGTAAGATGAGCACGAGACGATCCGGCACACCGAGTTTGTAGAGCTTATAAATTAAGCCGTTGTGCCAGACTTTGTCAAACGCCTTTGCTATGTCGAAGAATACAACGCTCGTTTGTCGGCCATGGGTGAGAGCACCGCTGATTAGCTCGACGATACGATGGACCTGATGCACGCTAGAGTGCTGAGTTCGAAAGCCGAACTGTTCGTTGGGGATGAGGCCCTTGGTCTCTGCATAGTCTCTGAGACGCTTATAAATAAGCCCGTTCCCCAGACCTAACTCCGCTAGACTTTTATGTCTGGAGACGTGCCAAAGAGCTGGTATACGCCACGGAGGTTCCGACTAGGGAGGTACTACTTCAACGCATTGAAACGGCGTTCAATAAAATAAAGGAGGAAATACGACTTCGTACAACAACTGTGGAAATACGAAATAGATGTCGGGCCTGCATTCGCAATAGCGGCCAACAGTTTGAGCAGAATATGTAAAAATTATTAAATAAATGTTAAAAATGCAATTATTTTTTATTTCTAGTACCCCCCCCCGCCCCCAAAAGAGAGATACGAGACAGATTTTACCTTATAAGAGTTAGATAACAGATTTAATGAGTTTTTGAGGTATCGTTTAAGCAAAAACATTTTTTTAAATCATAATTTGGAATTTAGTATTTTGTGACTCGATTCACAATTCTAGCGAATTCACAAAGTTGTAAAAAGATTTTTATGGTATGTGGCACATCACTAGCAAGAGAATAGACTAGAGAATTTCTGAGGGAGTTGGAAGATCCCGGTCACTTTTGTATTTTTTTTTATAGCCATGTAAATAGCTGTAACATGGACAGCTTTTATTGAAGTCCGAAACTTTGCGAGTAAATAAAAAAAAACTACATGGCTAATGTCACTAATTTTGAATTTAAAAGTACTGTAATACAATACACATCTAAATTAAATTAAAATTCAGAGTCTACGACTTACACTTTTTTTATTATTTGTACTTGAATGTAAAATTTGGGTATTTTTTTAATAAAACAATAAAAAGTCGATGAAAAAAAATCCACAGGGCATGAGAAGTGTTTAGGGGTCTGAAAGGATAGCAGGTGACCCCCTCAGTCGACTATTTCAATTTGGCACACGATGCACCAAACACCCTGTATAATGCCGCGTAACCTACAGACAGCGCAGCGCGAGCCACGCACCGGAAATATTTTACAACGTCTGCCTCAAAATGAATGGTGTGTATGGTCGCTGCGGCAATTTTGATTGGCATGCGACAATTTGTTAAGCCTTTCGCGTGCGTGGCAAAATAATCGCTTTGCAAAGCCTCGCGCAGTGTGTATGCGGTTCAATAAAGCCGCTTATGCATAGCGCGAATTATATTCTAAGTAGCTTTTGTCCGCGGCTTCGCCCGCGTGGATGTCGGAAAATATGCCACGGGAACGTACTACCGGGATAACATATTTATTAGCCGAGGAAAAGGTCATTAACTCCTACCGCTGCGCCCGCGATTCCGTCAACCATATTTATATTGTTACGCGTAATTTTGAATCTGTGATAGATTTTAAACTATTTACTTAAATGATATGATGGCAAGGCATATGTTAATCTAAATTAAAGGGTTTAATTATAAACGTTGCTTAAAGTTAAATGACGTTCAAAAGTCAAAAGTGTATGGTCGCTAATCATTACTTAACTTTAAGCAACGTTTATAAATAATACCTCAATTTAAATAACATATTTTATGGGATAAGTTTAATATAATACCGGTCAAAATAGCTTCGGAAATAATGCAATTTTTATCAAATTCTAAAAGATAATAATGGTCACTGTGGTTCATCCTTAGAAGATAGACATATGCCATCGCGGACTTTTTTGTTGAACTTTTTAAGATGAACAATACTGTAGAACATAAATTTTATGTAACTTTTACGATTTTCGCAGCGCACGTCAATAAAGCTCCCAGTCGGCATGATTTTTTCCGACATCTTAAACAATAATCGTCAAATTTCAGCTAATTTACACAAAACCTTAATTAATTATACAGTTAAACCTTCCGCATGAATCGCTCCGTCCATTGGTGAAAACCGTTTGAAAATGCGTTCGGCAGTTTCAAGTTTATCGCGTTCAGACAGACAGATAGACGTGGCGGGGGACTTTGTTTTCTAATATGTAAGGATTTCCACTCACCACTGTCCGAGTTATCCCCTTGGGCGTTAGGCCTGTGTGCGACTATTTTGCTCTTCTTAAAGGTGGTCTGTACACAAAAATTTTATCGGTCCCTTCTTTGTTTTCTTACAACTAATTTTTTCTATTATATAGTTTAATTTTCATGCAGCATAAACATTCACACTTTCTGTAGGCAAACACAACATTTTAGAATAATTACGATAAATTTTAGAGGATGTTCGCAATGTTCAAAGTGCCAATTCATAGATGAATATTTTATAAAAACATTGTGTTGGCCAACGAAAGTAAGAAAGAGAGTACAAGCGAAATCAAATGAAGTGGCCTGAGAACATTGTCTTAGTAGGGTTCACATAATTTACCTTGGGGGTGTTAGAGACCACTGATAGTCGTCCGTAGACGCCATATTTGCGTTCGTCTTCGGGCCTTAGTGTTCCCATTTTTTTCATTACTAAATAGATCTGGAGATAACAAAAATGTTTTAGAATTTAATAGTTTTAAATTGACAGCTAATTATCATAACGTAAACCTCGAATTCATGGAAAACAAAAGTTGTAGAACTTGTTTTTGTCTTGTGAAAACATGTACCTGGCAACATTTCGCCAGTTTGAGTGTGAAACGTGTTGCAATGCTGCAGCAATGTTTTATGTTACGCAACTTTTGTTAACCTCCTGTCTAACCTGTTCTAGCATGCCATAACTCCTTATTAGGAAGTCCCTCTGCGCCAACAAGTTGACTCTCTCGCGTTCCTCTTTCTCCACGATAGGATCAGGCTCGAACGAACACAGCACATATGTAGGCTTGCACTCGGTCACCTAGTCAGTTCGTAAAAATATACAAGATGTAAAAAGACTCATCACGAAGCCGTCATCTACGAATTTTGTACATTAAACTACAGTATTTCTATTTTCTTAATTTCCTTCTGGTATCATCGGATTTCCGAATACAAACGAATGCTAATTTCCGTTTTTATCAATTATTAGATTTCAGAACTAAGTACTTATTGTTGTTTTGTTTCAATTTCCGTGTGAACTATATAGAGCTGTAAAACAATTTTCCTATCTGTCGTGCCTGCGAGTTTAGCGGCTTTCCTCCCATTTTTAAAATAAATTTCATTAAGTTAAAAGAGTATTAACAACTCTATGTACTTCCAAGTCGATTGAGAGCGTCTGCACCAAGTGCAAAGGGCAACTGATAGAAATCCGACAACTGACGAAACACTAGGTTTGCCGAGGGACATTATTAAGAACATAGTTTGTCTGTAAGTACTTTTTTTTGGCGTCGCTTGTGTTACCAGATAGTTTTGATGTTCCTTCGATGTTACTTATTTGTGCCCACTTGTATACATGTATATGCCTTCCACAAATTATCACATAAATATTTGCCGTCATATTAATGGATTAATAGAAAGGGGATGACTACCGATAGAAGAGAAATATGAAAGAAAAAGACATGTTGCGCCGACCACAAATAATTTGGGATAAGGGCAGGAGAATGATGATGATATTAATGGATGAAACATGAAATCAGATATTATTGCTGAACTGAATGACCATAGTAATATGTAGGTATATTTAGCCCACGTGGGCACGGACGTAAAAATATCGCAGCGGAATTTTATCGCGCACTGGATTTTCCACTCGGTGTTAATGATAGATCGCCCGATGACTTGTCTTGCTGGAAGCTCTTCAGTGAGTCCTGTTAGCAGTACGCGTTTTGTATGAAAATTTGTCTGGTACTTCCAGCAGTACGGTGACCTTGACTTTTAACTTGCGCTCGTCAGAAGTTATAAACATTTGGCTAGTGCGTATTAAAATAAAACTCATTTGTTCAATAAGTACTTTCATATTTTTTATGATAATAATAGATGTATTCGTACTTGATAAATTACCAATTATTATTATTGGAGCGCATTTATTTAATATTATTTATAGGAATCTGTTTAGGAACTATAAATCTGTCACTTTGGTTTTATTAAGCACTTAAAAAATTGTGCTAGTATAGTTAAAAATTAATAAAAAAAAGGAGCGAGTGACGTTGTACTAAGAAAATAATTAAAATCAGGAAAGTAAAAAAAAAACTTGTCTATACTGGAATACCGAAATGTTGACGACACCATGCCTTTTCGGTACCCGGACGTCGAACGAAGTCGCGCGAGCGCGCTACCCCTATGCGCCATCGCGTGCTGATGGAAGATCAGTTGTGTTTTGAAACCGTTTCTTGTACAATGTGAAAGAGACAAAAGTATTAAGGTACTGTGACTGTAAAAAGTTGCGTCCTTCCGAAAGTACTTAAATTCCTGCTGGCAGCCGCAGGACTCCGGGCGATCTATCGTTAAGCCGAGCGTTGAGAATTCAACAGGGTGCATCCCAGCGCGTCGAAAAAACACACTGCTGGATGTTCAACTCTCGGTGCTAAGCAGAACGTTGAAAATCCAGTGTGCGAAAAAATCCCGCCGCGATATTTTTACGTCCGTGCGAACGTGGCCTAATGCTCGTGACTGCACAGCATACAATCCTTGTTACACTATTTTCATCATCATTAATTCGAAAGACGTCCACAGCTGGCCTCACCAAATCCGGTTTCTGCTACCTTCATCAGGTCGACGGTCCAGTCTTCACAGAGGCCGCTTACAGCCGCCGCCGGTGTATATACAAAACAGGTGTCCCCGTTTTCGTCTGGCAACCTATAATGTGAATAGATTCTATTAAAATGAAATCACTAACCGGTTGCAAAGGAAGCGACGGTTTAGCTGTCAGCTTCTTTTCTTTATCATCTTTGCGTTTCTGTTCTTTTTCCACTCGAACTTTAGATTTAGTGGTTTTCTCCGTAGCAACAGTGGAGGCAGCGGCAGCAGTTGTCGTGGAACTTGCTTCTTCAATCGACTTCTTATCGCCTTCTTTAATAGCTTTCGGCTGCGATGGTTTCTTTAGAGCTTCCGCTTTGGCTTTCGTTTGCTGTGTTAGAAAGGATAGCATAGACTTTTAATGTTTATTTTAGGTATCATATAGAACGATGCGGTGCAATATCATGTGAATGTAGTCAGTAGTGTAGTACCTGAAACTCCTCCCGTTGCAAGCGCGTGCAGTCGCCGCGGGCGCGGGAAGACGCCGTGCCAGTGTACAACGAGCCCGACGGCTGCTGGAAAAGCGACGCGTACTGTTCGCCGACGGGGTATACACGTCTGTTGATATATAATACGAAAGTCTACCACGTTCTATTAGGGTCGGAACATCAAGAATCTTTTTAGGGCTACGCCAGTAGTATCCCGGATTCACACTTTCCTCTTTATATAGTTCAAAAATATTCTTCACTAGAGCGAGAAAGAAGCAGCTACGGAATCAGCCAGCAAAGGCTGTTTTTCCACAAAAGACGTCCATGATGACGCGCCCCACTTCGCAATTACTGTAGGTACTGTAAGCTATACTTTAATACGGAGCGGAGTGGGGCGCCTCTTCGTGGATAGCACTATTAATAGTATTGGTTAGTTTTACGCACATGCCTTACAATGCATGCTTGCGCATCCCTGGTGCAAAGGTAACCATATGAAAGCAGTAGAGGGCGAGCGTTTGCAAGCTATCTTTGCCGCTCTAGTGAATTGTTTTAATGAGCGACAGAAGCAAGAGAAAAAAACTTGTCCTTAATTTTCATGACTATATAATATTGTGTCTATGTGTATGAGTGAACCAAGATTATTTTTATGGACTTTAGTTCCACCAGTTTACTATAAGCTGAACATACAATAGGTACTCCCGGACACTGTATATATAGACACTGCATATTTTTGTTTAAAGGATTTGACCAATGGGAAAACAAAATCCCGTTGGAAAGACTAGTCTGACCGTCAATCTGACCACTGGGAAAAACCCCGTTTTAAATATGGTAGTAGGTACAAAGCAGAAAAAAACAGTAGTTTTGAAGTCCCTCACTCACTATTAATTCCGTTTGTCATTGTTCCATATTTGAAACAGGAATTTAAAAAAAAAAATTGGTTTAAAAAATACACGCAAATTTCACCCCTGAGAAACGCGGAAAAACGACTTATTACATGTTTCTCAGGGGTAAAATTAGCGTATAAATAATGTTTATTTAGTAACTTGTCTTACCTCCAAGAACATTTTTAATATTAATATGTATTTAATATTTTACGTCACTAGTTAGCGATATTTCATATTTCCATACAATAATATTGCCAAATTAATCAAAACAGGTAAATATTTGATAGCTGAATATGAACGCTCATGAGCAACCAAACTTCGATTTTCTTCTCTTTTTCAAATTTGGAACAATGGTGATACCGAAATGATGGCCAGCTCACCTTTAAAACCGCATAAAAACTTTTTCTTTAACTAATAACTATTTTGATGTTCTAAACCTAAAAACAAAAATGCACGGTGGCTTGATTTAGGAATCCGGGAGTGTAATAAAAAATCTGAAAAGACAGGAATAATAGTCCCAAAAACAAAATGAAACTACATAATTTATAAAAAAAATGTTAAATGTGTATTTAAATGAAGGTTACTCAAAATAGATTCCTTTTTTTATTACGTTGATAACATTGTATGTACCTAAAACTTCCCAAATGCGTTTCCTCCCACTGTATTTGTGTTTGCCAGGGACTTTTTTCCGGTTCCTTCTCTTCCGAAGGTGTGAATTCTGCAAACCTGCAATATTTATGATGTTTAAGGGAAAGCGTGTGAGGTTCTGCGAAAACTTGAATACCCGAGTACACTCATACAACATTGATTACTATCCTTTTTTACCTCTGACAGTACCAACCCAATAGCAACCTTATCATACCGAAAATAAAGATCACTGTGATTTGACCGTGAAACAAAGTCAGAGGTAAATTTTGGCTTCGTCCAAACTCATCCCCAATCCGAACTCGACCGGTTTACCTACATGTATAGCTAGAAAGCTCAAAAGTACTGATGGTAAGAAAAGTGCTAGTATGATTTTTATTTATTTTTATTCATTCATTATACACGGTATAAAATTAACAGCAGTTAGGTAGGTACTATTAGTGTTTTCTCACCATCCATAAAATATAATCAACATTAATAAACAACATAGGTAATAAACGTTCGTTTAAATGTTGGTTTCTGTGTGTATATAACGTTGGCTTCACTTTTTTAAGAGTGAAGCCTACGTGGCTTCACTTTTTTATGTTCTGGCGGAATTGCAGAGCCAGAAACCCCCTTTTTTATCGTCAACGTTCGGTTCTTAAATTTTTTGAGCTGGTATGTAATTTTCACACACATCGTCTTTGCATTTCAGCAAAAATGTTGTCACTGCGTTCTTATCAAAATTTGGCATACACGCATGAACATATTTAATTTAATTATATAACGTATTGTTCTCACTGTGTAAAGTAACAGATCCGCTAAACAATTCCAAACAGAAAAATATTTTTTTACACATCTTTTATAATATGTATGTCCAGCTTGCAAAAAAAGATAATCCGCGTTGGTTTTTTATACTTTCAAAATTTCGCGAAACTCCCCGAGAAGATTCTTCCCCTGACATGTTACCGACACATACTGATACATAAAATGACTTGTTATTAGGTGCACTTGGGCAGCATTGTAAAATTGGAATGCTTCTTATTTTAGAGATCTGAAAACCAATTTGTCTTTATAATAAATGAATGAGAATGAGAGAGAGACAGAGAGAGCTCTATGTATTACCAAAACCCGCTATAACAAAAGGCTTGCCACCGTCTTTTGTCCAATGCAGTTATTTGCATAAAGTAAGATTTCTAGGAATGCAAAAATTTATAGTTAATATCTATTTATTTGCACGGAATCTAAGTAGATCATTTTGTAAAAAAAAATATTGATAAAGATTAAGAGGAAATTAATATGTGATAAGTGTTTATTTTCTAGCACTTTTCCGACAAACTATACCCTTGCAGCTGATAGGCATTTATTTATAAAAGCGGGCGACTTCGGATTGGGGATGAGTATGGACGAAGCCCAAATTTTACTGTAAAAGGACTGTAGTCATCATTTCGAAAGCCGCTACGCGTGAAGCTACGGCGTAGCTAACGTTGTACTACAGCATAGCGCTGTGCTACGATTGCGTAGCACAGCGCGAGCAACGCTGTAGTAAGAACAGATGATTCTGCTCTTCATGCTCCTGAGTAGTATTTATACTAACTTATTGGTTTGTAGGAGCCGGTCTCGTATTCTCTTGCGGTCTTCCTCGAGCACTCGTCTCTTGTCGCATTGCCATATATTGAGCATAGTGAAGGTGTCAGTCAACAGCCCTTCCTTCACCTCACGGTCCAATTGCGTATCCGTGTGAAAACTCGGCGAATGATTCACCTACAGGCAACAACAAAAATCTACTATAATGATACTCTATAACGGATGTTTTGCCTTGACTATCGTAGTAGATACGGATCAATTTGTTGCAAAGTGATTTTTTTAACTATATTCATGATTGTTTTGGATATTTCATTTGGGGTAGATATTCTTCACATCATTGTTGATGTTGTGGTGACACTGAAGTATGGCGCAACTATTAGTCCATTGCCTACAAGATTGACCAATATTTCAATTCGTATTGACAGTGGGTTAGGGTTAGCCATCGAGATTTGAATTAGGTATGTAATAAGTGCTTACTTCCAATATATAGGGATGTAGCTTATGATCTAAAAGAATATCGAAGCCCAGTATTTCAAAACAGGCGTGTACCTGCAAAATAGCAACATAATGATTACAATTACAAATAAATAAGATTGATTTAATCATGTATGAATACTTACATGAATTACTGAAAAATATGTATATCTAGGAACTAAAAACACATTATGAAGCGGATCAAGTATCTGGTTAAAAATTAAGAAACTCAGGAACTGTTTGCTATTAAAGTCTTGAAAGCAAGGCTGTTGACCAAACTCCTGTTTTGTCAAGGGCTTGAACGGTATGCAATAGAGAATTTGAATTACTAGCTGTTAAAGTTAGGAATAGCATATTATGCCTTACAATAAAGCTGATGCTTTAGCAACTTTGAGCTTTGCTGTTCAGCAAAATGAGAAAGAACATTATAAAAGTTTCCTATAAAGTAATACTTTTTAATTATTATATGCTCTAAAATATGTGTATAAATTGCAACTTACGTCCAGAGCTAATAACTAAATAGCTAATAATTATGCGACATCGAGATCTAGAAGAGGCTCTAATTTGGGCTAATTCTACTAATACTCGTAGTAGGTGTAGCCATCCTTACAGGGATAATGCCTGATTTTTCCCCATTTTGCGGGTAGATCTAGTTTTATGTTTCGGCAGTATTGGAAAAAGTTACGCTAGTACAACTTCAAGGATAGGGCTTTCAAAATCTACAGATAGCGACCTAAAGAATGTACTAATATTGCTTACTCAACTGTTACCAATACTCTCAATAAAATTTTCATACTCAAATACAATCTGAAGCTCAAACAAATATAAAACCCAAAAGAACCATGTCATGCGAGGGGAAACACGCATGGTAACTGTGCTTGAGTATCGGCCACGCCGATATTATCGTCTTCACTATCACTTGATCTATGGAGTGCCATAGTCTGTCTAAGTCCACGCCTTGCGAAAGCAGGATCTTGTTCAAAGTCGATATCTTGCTGATGCATGGAAATTCATCGTGACTTTAGATTCGATTAGGTGGGTAAGTGTTAATTGGGCTACGTTTATGCCAATGTCAGGATATTGGGATAAAACTTCCTTTTAATGACCCGGAGGTCCGAAACAGGGTCAGATGTTTCATTTCCAATCTTGAGTTTCGTAAAACAATTTAATAAAATCGATACTGCAACGTGTCTTGTAAAGAACTTTTCAAATATTCAAGTTTAATTAATCAAAATCGAAACAACTATATCGTCAAACATCACGGCTTAGAAAAGAAGTTTAACTAATTTTCAAAGTACTTTTACCAGGCATTTGATTCAATCATGTTGGTTCTAAAATCATTCAGCTACGTACGATACAATATATATTTTTTTAATCTCACCGTTTGCTGCCCGCTTCAGAATCATACACGTAAGTGCGGCTATGTTTGTTCAGTGCATAGTTAGTCAGGTGCATGAACACGTTAGTCGTGTTGTTCACATTAGGATCCGCGTATCGACTCGTTGCAAACCTTGAGCGGAATTTATTAAAGTAAGAGACACAAAAGCGATTTCATTTTAAAACGGTGGGTGACTCATTACTGGGCACGCCACAATTGCGGTGATAAGTCCCCTCTTTGAGGAGTGGCTAGAGAGGCGTCACGGCGTCCTCACCGTTCGTCTGACGCAGTTACTCACTGGACAAGGTTGTTTTGGGAGGTTCCTGCTCTGGATAAGGCGGGAGGAAACGCCCTGGTGTCGCTATTGTGTGGATCGCCCGAAGGACACGGTGGAGCATACTGTGGAGGTCTGCCCGGATTGGGCGAGGCACCGCCGTGTCCTCGTGAAGGCAATCGGCGGCGGTGATAATTAACCAAAACAAAAGGTTCAACTCATTACAGAAAACTTTATTCAAGAAAGTCATTTGATCATATTCTTAGATTTAGGCTATGCATTTGATTTGGTTGCATATACAATGCTTGAATATTGGGTTAGAGGAAATGCCTAAGAAATCATTCAAAGCTATCTAGAAAACATAAATCCGTTAGTCTTTTTATTAATACTCCGGAATAAAAATGAAATAATGTAAGCAGTTATCAAATCTTTCTTTGCTGTAAAACTAGGATTCCTCAGGGTAGTACAATTGATCCGCTATTATTTCTACTTTACAAACTGAATAAATTTTGATTGATTGATTTTAATTCGTGTCTAATGTATCAATTTTTAATAATGTACCAATTTTTTTCAAAATTAATTATTTGGTGACTGCTGCACATACCTTACAAGTCCTTCATTATAGACAAAAATTCGGAGAGGATCGCACGACGTTATAAGAGTGTATACTCTAATGTCGAACTTATACCCATCCACCAAGTATGGCTTAGAAAGATACACCTGAAATTATATTACGTACTTTCGTTATTATGAACTTTCAATAATATAATAATTCTCTTGATACATATCGAATCGTGTTGATACTGCGATTATAGTTCTAGTAACGTGGGAAACAGTAAAATATAAGAAGCAACTAATTATATTATTTGATTGAAAAATAGTAAGTGATGGTTTAAGTTACTTGACAAATAAGTTTGTCTGTAGGTTTGATTTCTTTGAGCGACTTCGTCAAATAGATACCGCGCCCTTGACTGCCACATTCCGGTTTTATAATAAACGTCTTATTTTTACGTGATTTACTGTAGTTTAATGCTTCACCGAAACTGAAAGAATATTTTTGATAAATACAAGAGACACTTGAAATGGTGTCCTAAAATTTTATTGCTATGCAATTCATAAAATATTAAGACATTCTTACTCCGCAGGCAAGCACCAAGTTTTTGGGAAAAAGTTGTATTCCTTTGGATATATTTTCTGCATTCTGTTCAAATTACGTGCTAGCAAGTCTTTTCTGAAAATACCATGACATATAAAATCAGGAAATGCTATTGATTTAGTTTAAACACTGGACATTATTATCTTCACCTGCAGATTTCTAGCATGCCAGGGAAATGGTTTATGCGCTGAAACCGCTTCATTTCTTTCGCTCTTTCGACAGAGACACTCATGTCAGTCCAGTAGAAGTTCCAAGCATCTTCTTCAGATACTTCTCGCATTCCAAAAGCACTGGCAACTTTCCGTATTGACTCATATCGGCAGTTCGTTAGACATATTGATATTTGAGATCTGCTACGGCAAAAATAAACTAGTAATAAATCATCGTAATACTGCATTAAGTAATTGAATTCCTTATACGTTTAGGAGAGTAGATAATGTGTGGATGTGGACGGAGACGAAACACTCTGGATTCTGTAAATAGAAAATAAAGTGTTATAGGTAGATATTTAAATACCTCCTTCTTTTTTTTTTCTTGCGTGTTGCTTCTATAGGTATAATGGGTGCAGTTTGTGAAGTTGGTTGAGATGTGTCATCTTCACCGCTAAACTTGGCGTCATAGCTACGCATTAGCATCGAAGCTATGGTCTCAGCTTGTTCCTTTTCCTCTTTAGCTTGCTGATCAGTTACTGCTTTCCCATCTGCAGGAAAAGGACACATACTAATAAAATTATCTGTAATAATCCTTCATCAAAACATGTATGTAGGTAGGTACGAAATCCGAGCGTGCTCGGCCAACGCAAAATACACGCAAATCACGCAAAAAGGCCCATAGTGGAGCGCCTGAGGTTTTGACTTCGGATTTTTGTAACAGTGTATGAATTTTAAAGATCGAGGTGGGATTTTGTTTTTTATACTATAATTGCAATATTTACCAAAAATTACAAACAAATTTTTGGTAAACATTGCAATTATTAACATATAAAAGCCGACGAAATGTGTTGTAAAACACTCTGACATTAGGTAATGCGATTCGGATATCTCTCTTGGTTCATTCGTCACATTATTTTGGTCTGTTTAAAAATTAAATATTCGACCTCAATTTGCTTTGTACACATCCTAATTCCAAGAGCTAATGAGATATCTGCGTAAATAGTACCTCAAAAGAAAGGGCAATAACCAAGCATGTTTTTAAAAAGGTTTGAACGACTGAGGCAATTTTTTTTTTTTTTTATTATGCTGTAAACAAAACATTTTCTTGATTTTTAAAAGTTTCTTAAACTCAAATATGGCGTAGAATGTTTCTCTGATGACACAGATGCTTGGGATTTATTTTGTTTGAGTAATCACACATTACATAAATAAAAATAATAACATAACAGCTTTTACTGGACACTATTGACAATTAATTGAAAAAAAAAATGGCTATTATTGTTAAAAACCTGAGTTTCAAAAAAAACACAAGGAACAGACTTCGTCTAAGACAAGTTTAGCTTAATACGTTCTAAATGGTCTAAGATATCACCCCCTTCAGGCTTTGCACCCATCTACCAAACAACCTGTATATGCTAAACGTTCCATTTTAAATTTCATTCACTGTAACTGAAATCTGAGGTTTTCATGTTTTTACTAACCAATAGTTCTCTTTATGTCGAGTCCCTTTACATCGAGTCTGAGTTCTTGCAAAATATTTCTATTTTACGCTTTCCATTACCGTTACGTCGAGTTTGGTTCATAGGTACAGTCAGGATGTAAATTAAAAGCCAGTATCATAAACATATTGTATGTTGCATTATATTATTTGTTGGAATACACTATGATTAACCAATTCATATAGGTAACAATTCTCTTTTAACAGTATAGTACCTGGGCGACCGAGCTCTGTTTTGGTGAAAATAGAAAATGCTCATTTAATAGTATAGGATAGTACATACTAATTCCATTCTGCCATGTCATTATTCTAAGGTAGCCATTTTGTTCTAGACTTTGGGCGACCGAGCTCTGCTCGGTTAAAAATACGGAGAAAACGAATTTTCCCTGATATGAGACCTAGCTAGATCGCTTTTTCGCCCCCCTAAACTCCTATATCGCAACTTTCATCGAAACCGTTAGTAATTTTCGAGAACGTGATTACAAATATTGCTCGTTTAATAGTATAGGATTATCTTATTAAGTAATAGTTCTTCTTAAATAAGTATATTTCTTAATCTACACATATAAATCACAGTATAATCATCACTATTAGTGTAAATGTAAATCGGCATATAGTTTGACACGAAATAATTATTTAAAAAAAAGGAACTTTCTAAATCAAATTAGCGTTATTAATTTACATTATTCATATCGTTGTTCCAACCTAGGTAAAGTATTTTAAATAATTAGAAAATAGTCAATTATCAAATCTTACAGATGACAGTCATTTAAGACAAAGCATTAAATCAATTTTGTTACTTGTAAAATTTTCAATAATTTTACTAATACGCCTAACAATAGTCAAGCATTTTTTATTTCTTTGCTTCTGATTATTGACGTTATTGTCGTTTGCCTGCTCTATCTTAAATCTAGCTTCTTTAGCCTCATCTCTAAGTGTGCTGATGAGAGTAAATCACGGACGTCTTTTACTAAGCCTAATTAGCCTGTTATGCCATCCTTCTACTGGATTCGTTGTCTTGTGACGTGCGTTGTAACAACAAAAAAAAAAATTGTTTCAATACACATAAAACTTGTGAACCTGACTGTACTTCAAAATATGATATTATTTAACTCGACGTAGAAGCGGGGTAAAGAAACTAGACGTTACGGGAATAGAAATGGGACAGAAATCGTAGACTCGACGTAGGGGTAATAGAAGCGAGACAAGGTTCTCGGCTCGACGTAAAGGGAACCATTCTTTTTTACTTTCCAGGCACTCCACTACCAGTATACGTTTGCCATTCGATTTGCGTGTTATTTTGCGTTGGCCGAGCACGCCTGGCCAACATGTAGGTACTGGGGGCTAAATATTAAAGCTAAGTTTGAGTCCTCACCCTCAACTTTATCACTTTTTCTTTTATTTGCCACTACTTGTGTTTGTTTCGGGCTGTGTTGTGATTGCTGATCATCGTCACGCAAGAAAGTGTCTTGTAAGTCCACCTAAAAACAATCAAATAATTAATTTAATATCCACTGCAAGCACACAAATGTACACAGGCGGATTTAATGGCATTAAGTTTACCTAGTCACTAGGTACATCATCTACATATATACAGGGTTGCTCGTGAACCGAGGTCCAAAATTAAATTTTAGAAGATTTTCTCCAAGGGCTTGACGAAACACCACCACACAGTATGTTTAGCGATTATTTATAGTTTAGGAGCTAGATGGATTTTAATATTTTTAGGGAAATTCTCACTTGACTTAAAAAAAAATATTTCTCTCTTTCTGTGTCGCATTTTTTGTTAATATTTTTTCATCCTAATCCATAATTTATGGTCTACGATCGAAAAAATACTATATGTCTAAGCATCACTCAAATTGGCTAAAATTTAGCTCAAAGGGAAAGGTTTTGTACAACAAGATCTGTTCTGTAAATATTTTCAGTCTGTAAAAAACCGGCCAAGTGCGTGTCGGACCACGCACAATAATAGGTTCTGTAGATGGGACGCTCAATTTAAGTAACGTAGTTTATTGGATAAGGATTATTACGTATAATACCGGCCAAAATAGCTTCGAAAATAACAATGAATTTTTTATCAAATTGTGAAAGATAAAAATGGTTATTGTAGGTCATACTCGGAAGATAGACATAATTATGTCATCGCGGACTTTTTTGTTGAAATTTTTAAGATGAAAAATACTGTAGAACATACATTTTATGTATCTTTTGCGGTTTACGCGGCGCACACCAATAAAGCTCCCAGTCGGCGTGATTTTATATACACACCAAATTATAATTATACACCAAAACCTTCTTCATGAATCACTCCGTCTGTGGGTGAAAACCGTGTGAAAATCCGTTTGGTAGTTTTTGAGTTTATCGCGTTCAGACAACAGACAGACGCGGCGGGGTCGTTTGTTTAATAATATGTAAGGAAGCTGGTGTGATGATGCAACCGGAAGTTGGCCTTAGGAACTCTTCAGCTAAACAAGTAAAGCCCATTGTTGACAAGTAACATATGTGTGCCAAATTTCAGCTTAATAGGATGCTTGGAAGTACATCAAAAATGTATAACTTGAAGCGGAAACACATACAATACTTTAGTACTACCAAGTATGAAAAAAAAATGTTTTTTGCCTAGGCTGCATAAAACAATTGTTTTTGGATTTTTCAAAATTCAAAGAGGTAATCAAGTTTTTATGGTAGGATTTTGCATGCTTCGATTAAACTCAAAAATAGATAAGTAGGAATAATAAATAGTAAATTGTTTCATGTGTCCATTATTTGACTTAATGAGTCAAATGATGGACACATGAAACATTTTTAAAAATATCATACAAGATTTTTTTTAGTTTTTAACTGGGATTCGTAAGACAAATCACATTCCTTTGGTTTAGCAACTTGAAACTTGGCACAAAAACTTAGGTAAATAATAAAGACCGTAAAGATTTCCCACAACATAGGGAATCCTAGTATAGGATCCAGGGAATTTGTAAAATTCTAGCGCCTAAGGTTCCTACAAGCTTCAAGCCTACAGATGGAATTAGTCCACGCTAGCTCAAGACAGAACGGAGTGAAAAGGAGAAAGGGAGGCATTTGCCCTTCAGTGGGGCAACACAGGCTAAAAATAATAATAAGGTTCCCATTATTTACATGGTACTCGTTAAACGGAGGGAGTGTTGAAGTTCGTAGGGTATAAAATCCGCGCGGACGAAGTCACGGCCATAGTGCTAGTGTTTACATACAAGTACACGAGTAACTAGATTTACCAAAAAATCACAATTCATACCTCCATTTGCTGCAATGAATTAATATTAGTGACAAACGGCCTAAACGCTCGTGTTAGGCATTCTACGGCATGCAATAATATCGCTCAGTGCTTATGAACTAAGTCACCTAACAACGAAGACCTAAAACAAGAATTAAAAACCGCTGAAACAGGAATTTCTGCAGTAAAATAATTGATTGGCTAGACGTTCATCTCATCGCTACTGTATAACTTTCGTCTTACCAAACTTGGTTTATGTATCTAGTATAATTTCATTAAAATTTTGCGAGAGACATTATTGGAAACTGTTTTTTGTTTTTGTTTCATGTCAGCTGTCAAGTCAAAATAAACCGAAACTTTGTTTCCGTTTCAGCCATAGACATATGAAAGTTTCAGCTGATTTCAAATACAAACTTTTCCGGAAAACCCAGAAACGGATATGACAACAAGCCACTCGAAAAATGTGATCGGATACGTCCTCCTATAGTCTACGGTGTTAACCAGCACGATCTTTTCCAGTCTAGTGTCTCTGCACCTTTATTTTGTCTTTGATATCAAAGACTAAAATATAATATTTCATCGGCAACATTAGCAATTTTTTTAGCTTGTTCATTGAGTCCGGTCCATCCAGCAATAGAATTTCATAGAGAACGCGATTAGTGACAAACTTCGCATGTGTTACGTGGGAATCAAATTAAACTCTATTTTTTACTCAATAAAACTTAAATGTGCTTGTGATTTAGGCTTTCGAAGTTCTAACAATTACCAAAGTGGGCCGTACCCTCGGCCGTCAACTTACACAAATCGTCAAATTCTACATTCTTGTACAAATTTCTGCTTTTCCGCCAAAGTACAGAGTCATTCTAGATTTGCCAAAATGGCAGAGGGACAGGACGAACCCAAAAAAATTACTATTACAGTGAAAACACCGAAAGAAAAACAGCAAGTGGAAGTTGATGAGGATGCTGACGTTAAAAAAGTGAGTACGGTGCCGTCAGAAACTTTGCTCATGGCGTAATAACATAGTTATTGCACACGCAATCTCTGACGACATTTATTTAGTTAATCCGCAACGTAAAATATGAATTCGTTATTTGATTTTAGCTCAAGGAAGTGTTGTCCCCTAAATTCAGTGCGGAACCGGAGCAGTTATGTCTCATATTTGCCGGAAAGATCTTGAATGATGCCGACTCCCTGAAACAGCACAACATCAAGGATGGGCTGACAGTCCATCTCGTGATAAAGACGCCTCCCAGGCCCGAACCTGAGGGCGCAACACGACGCCCTCCAGGTACCGAATTGCTTACATCCTGTAATTACTGTGAAACATTGGTTTGCAGTGCATAAACTTTTGCACAAAGTGAAGAGACCTAGTATTGAAAAAAAATACATACAAGATCTATATTTAATTTTATTTCTGAGTGTATTTTACCTATTAAATGCTGTACAGTGTACATGCCTGTAATTGTTTCGCTGAAATGCACTGAAGTTACTTTCGTACCAATGTAAGGGATCTATTGCTGATAGTAATAAGTATCTACTACATTGAATGATTTTTAAGTATATTATTGTAATTAGGTCATTGTCTAATTAATGTATTCAATGAACATTAAGTATTGCAAGAGACTAGAACAATAGTGAACAAAGTATTCAATCTATGAGTGGTAACAAATTAATACAAAATTAAATTGGATTATGGTAACAATTGAATGATGTCTGCGACTAGTAATAATTCATTAATTCCTTAGAATGATGGATTTGTTAAGTCATGATTGAACTCAAAAATTCAATTAAACACTTAGCAATGTAATCAAAATTGTAAATTGTGTTATAAATGAATAGCTTTTCCATAGAGTAGAGTTCAGAAATTATCTCATGGGAACATAAAACTATCCTATGTCCTAACCCAGGTCATGGTCTACCCATGTGACAAATTCCATCCAAATTCGCTCAGCGGTTTTAGTGTGAAAGTGCAACAAAAAAACGAACTCACTTTCACGTTTATAATATTAGTTAGGATAAAGTATGGATATTGTGTAACTGACAATTCATATACAAGGCCCATTCATGAACTTATGCATAAAATGTCTTGTTTGATAAAAAAAAGATAATTCCATATTATCAAGTGTTTATGGAGGTCAATTTTTTTATTTACAAGGGTGATTATTTTTCTAACAAGTGATTACTATATAACCTACCATAGAAATGCAATGCTTCTGTTATTGTTGTCACTTGAGCTTCATCCACCTGTAGCTCAAATGTAATAGAAAAGGTGGATTTAACCACTTACATTATCTAAAAGGGGTGAAGAGAAGTAGAATTATTATAATCTTACAAGACATAATTATGGTCATGCAATTTATTCATGTGTGAATGTATATTATAATCTTTGGACTAGAGTACTCTAATCTGCTATGTCACTCTTACAAATCAATACTAATTATTATACTTAGATTTTTCAATCATGATAATAGATTCTCTGTTAAATTTTCAAAACTTTCTCTGGCTGGTATCTTCACAGACATTAATTACATTTGACATGGAACACAAAGTTTTCAATACATAAAGTTCATATCATCAGACTAATTCCAGAAATGTCACCGAGACAATAATATATAATTTTCAGTTGCCCTTTTATAATAATCATACTAGTTTCATCATTTATTTAGAAGCTGCTGATAAATTGTGATCATATGGTCAAAGTTTATTGGCACATATCCAGACTTGAATTAGAGCGACCATAGAAATATTATATTGCTCAGCGTTTCAACCACAATAGTTATATTTATGGAAGAATGCCATTTTGGAAAAAGATTGTTATTGTAGATCCAATAGAAAACAACAGTGCACCTGTACCGACACAGGTGTAAAGTAGTTATTTTATCACTCCCATGTTAAAAGAGGTAAAGAGTGGGTATAATATTGCTATTAACTAGATGCCCTAAGTACATTATAAATGGTTTTAAAAGTTGTAAACAAACTAATCAATCATTATTTCAGCTGATGTTGGTGCCACTCCATTTGGACTAAATTCACTAGGTGGATTAGCAGGCCTAGAAAGTTTGGGACTTGGTCAAAGCACCTTCATGGATTTGCAGGTAAAAATAATCAATAAATTTGTTACCTGTTCTAAACATGCGTTCTTTTCTACAGATAATGAGACAAGAGAAATGCTGGCTCCAGAAGACCATGCATCATATTAATGTTTATTCTGTTACATAAACTGTTTCACAGTTGTCTTGTTGTATGATTGAGTAGATAAGTGTGTTAATGTTTTAACATCTTCTACACAGATTCCTTTTGAGTGAGAATCTCCTCTTAGGTAATAGGTAATATGTGCTGGTGTCCGCGATTCCACGTCAATGCGCGTATTTGTGTATGGGTGGGAAAATCTATTATTCGATCCACTCAAGCTCCTCAAGAAAGGCCAGCATGTGTTATGACAAACCTGAGAGCTTCCCTTTACCATTATTCTCTATTCTGGGAAATCTACAATTTTAAGTGTTATCCAGTTAATCATTATCAATGGCATATGCTGTAGGCTCGAATGCAACAAGAGCTGCTAACCAACCCGGACATGCTGAGACAAGTGCTTGATAACCCGCTTGTGCAGCAGATGATGAATGACCCTGAGAACATGCGTACGCTCATCACATCCAACCCACAGATGCAGGACCTAATGGCGGTAAGTTTTATCTCTGTTCTTTCAAATAAAACCAAATTGTTTATTCTGTAAATAGGAAATTGAAATCACTTTCACACAACTTAAAAACAAAAAAAAACATTTCCTAATGTCGACTCCGTTTAGCATTTTTAGGGTTCCGTATATCCGAATGAAAAAACGGAACGCTTATAGGAAAACGCCCCAAACACGCACGTGTTGTGCACGTAAAAAAATGTTTTTTTTTTAAATTGGGTGGTCACTATATGCTGTCGCACTGTATTGTGTGACATGTCAAATGAAAGGGCTTACTGTGGGGATCTAAATTTTTTTTTTCTATTAATAGTTTTTAAGTTACTTAAGAAAATTGACTATTACTACCCTTATCTCCGGAACTACTGAGACCCAAATTAGAAAATACTACAGATAAAATTGTATACTTATAAGTTTATAGTCCTAAAATAACGTGGTTCATCTCCCAATATTGTGCGTAAAAACTTACATTTGCAGTTGGAATGTATGGGTGAACAGGTTTTTCAACTAAAATGCTAAGTTTGTTCTTGGGATAAATTCATCCCAACTACGGAACCCTTAATTGTGCGTCAGACGTTTAAAAAAATTGCTTATCTTATTACGACATAGGCTAAAAAAAATATTTTTCGTGTAACTCAGGAGAGATCTAAAAGTAGTAGTTAGTGCTGGACACCAATCTATTTTACTTAATATTTATTATTGTTGTACTTTAGGAAATACAACCTAAAAACATAGATAAAGAGACTGTGACTTTGTCTAAGGGATGGTAGCTTAAACCTCCCATGCCATGCTAAGTACACTGATTATAAGTTCATTTAGTTTACAGATATGGATTATACCATATTGTCGCATGTGTGCCGTCTTTGGCTTTCAAGTATTTTTTTTTTTCTAATACACAGCGAAATCCGGAGATAAGCCACATGCTGAACAATCCTGAGCTGTTGCGGCAGACTATGGAGCTGGCCCGTAACCCAGCTATGTTGCAGGAACTCATGCGCTCCCACGATCGCGCGCTATCCAACCTTGAAAGCATACCTGGTAAGTGAATGTGGTTCGAAGTGGATGGTCCACCATCCCATGTACAACCGTGGCAAGCGTCGCTGAACCTTGATAGATCAACCTTAGCCCCTTTTGAAATTGTAGCAGGTCCAAAGAATATATCCAAGGAGACTTGAAGTTCAAATATGTTCTTAATTGAATAATATCAACTTGATTGAACATGACACCTTATGCAACAATGTCTTATTTATACTATAGCTACGTATGCTTTGAATGATAGACTGGGGAATGATGTGATGAGACAATGCTGTGATTTAAAAGAAGATGTAGTGACAAAAATTGAAAAGGGTATGCTGAGATGGTTTGGTCATGTTGAGAGGATGAATGAAAGGCGATTAACAAAATGTATTTACAAGGCAGATGTGAGTGGAAACGCCGGGACTAGCAGGACGTACAGGGTGGCAAGGACATCGACGCGAAAACTGTTACATTATCATTAATCATTAATGATATTGTTATATATGATAAACATGATTCTGAATCCCTGTTGAAACTTTTCGTCGATTATAAATAAACAAAAGAACTGCTTCATAGATGCAAAATGGTCGGTCAAAATGTATGGAACAGCAGATTTTTTTTTTTAAATTAACGACGAAAAGTTTCAACGCAGAATCATGTACTGAATCCATGGTAACAGTTTTCGCGTCGATGTCCCTGCCATCCTGTATACTGACCTTATTGGTGATGTTCTTTAGAAAGTTCAGGTGCGTAGTACTCTCAACCGGTGTGCGTGTATGACCGGATGTATGAACGTAATCGAGGCAAGAGGAGAGAGAGAGACTATGTAAGGATCGTAGCAGGTGGCGTTCTGCAGTTTCTGCCTACCCCCTTGGGAAGAAGGTGTGACATACACTGGGAATACAAGTCTTGTTGAGATAGCCACTCGATGTTATCTTTTTTGTCCATTCAAAGATTAACTGGAACACATTGCTAAAAGTGATACAACTGCCATTCATTGTACCCTTAAAAGTATTACATTTTATCATGCTGTGTAACTTATGGTCTGCTCCAAAAGTATCCGAAAAATGTATGCAAATAGATCAGAAAACGAACCTGTGGAATCTGTGTCAATTTACAATGCACACTTACAAAGTGAGTGCTTTAATTTGATTATTTAAATACTTAAACAAAAATTCTAACTTTATTTGGCAATTGCGGTTAATTTTACAAACTCGAATTTTCGTCAATTATTTTTCAACTACAATTTAATCATGTTATTTAAGTTCAGTTGGAAACTTCCAATTTACAGATGAATGTGTTGAGTGATTGCTTATAAATTTAACCTGAATGCTTTTTGAAGAGACTATACAGACAATCAAGTGCAATTCACTGGTCATAATTATTTGTCAAAAATATTTGTAGTAAATGAGCTGTTGGGAACACTAAGGTAGCGTCCGTTAATTATGTGAGGCATTTAGGGGGACGGAATCGAGCTGAATCTCATGTGGGAGTGAGGGGGGTCTCGACAAATATCACGTAATATTTTTTCCCGAAATAAACAGTTTAAAATTGCGAGAAAATTAATTAATATTATTATAAAAAATAATTAAGCAAATTATGTTTAAATAAATAAATCCAACTCAATCAAGCACAGATTAACTTATTTACACAAAAAATACGCATTTTAAAAAATGTCACGACATCGCTCGTCACCAAGTCTGAGAGGGGTCGAAAAATCGCCAAAATCGCCGGACGCAATTTATGAACCGGGCCCTAACTAATAATTAAAAGCCCTGTAAAAAAATTAAAGTGTGGAACCTTATACGAATCGAAAGCAATATGACTACCCTGTGATATTTGATTTACCTTCGTTTTCAGGTGGCTACAATGCTTTACAACGCATGTACAGAGACATTCAAGAGCCGATGTTGAATGTAGCCAGCAGTATGGCAGGCAACCCATTCTCTGGACTGGTGGACAACTCTGGTAAGGCAATATTCTGTTATTTCTATTACAGTGTGTGATTCAAAGGAGAAGAGGTATTTTGCTCCTTTCATGAATTTATTATGTTTTTCAGGCTAACGCCAAATACGTAAATAATGATTGAAGCCTTCTTAAACCTATACTTTTAACTCTGTAGACCAAGTTTATTCATCTTGTTGTGACCAGCATCCTAATCGCTCAAATCATGTAATCTAATCTCTAATCCATTGCTTCATATGTTCGAAAAATTTGTCTGCTCAATATTCATTGCGTTATTTACGTTGTAACGCAATGAATGTTGTTGAACTGTCAAAATGAAAGCCAAGCAAGTGTGTTACGCAATTACCCCGTGGATATTTAGAACTAAATTTTGTCTAGCGAAACATATTAGATGACACGCTACGAAATCATTTTAATTTTTAAGGAATCACCGTTATCGAAATCTATAAGGAAGACGAGTATGCTTTTCAGAGAACTATGCTTGTCTTTTACCATTGTATACAGGGTGGATTCTTGACTTTTGGAGTAAACTTCAGTTGGTCCGACAGAGTTTTTTGATCGTTATAAGAAACAGGATCGATTTGCATCAAAGAAAGTTTTCTATGAAAATTGACAATTTTCTTGGTGACTACAATTTTTTCAAAATCTTTGAATGTAGATCAATATATCTCAAAAGTGAGGGATAGTCTCCTAAGACGTGTCAATGTCAGATGGGGCAGTAAGACAAGCCCTTACTGCTCCATCTCAAAAATCCCCTGTGTATACCATTACTGAAAATTTAATATATCATTACTGAAATTGTTTAAAAAAAATCTTAGGTTCTGAACATTGATGTTCATTTTACTAGTAAAGAATTTTGTATGCACAGCATGATACTATTATAAAACATCGCCTCTTTTTTTTCTGCAGTAGACGGCACAAACCCGCAGCAGGGGGCCGAAAACCGGCAGCCATTACCTAACCCGTGGCAGCGCGGCGGCGGGGGCAGCGGGGCGGGCGGGGGCGCGGCGGGCGCCGGGGGCGCGGGGGGCGCGGCCGCGGGGCCCGGCCTCATCAACACGCCCGGCATGCAGTCACTACTGCAGCAGATGTCGGAGAACCCGCGTCTTGTGCAGTCCATGCTATCGGCGCCGTATACTAACACCATGCTACAGGCCTTGGCTGCTGATCCAGATATGGCGTCTCAGCTCATCAACCAGGTAAGCTCAGCTTATCAACTAGGAAACTTACTGTACCGCCAACCCGTCTTGCGTTGCATCAAGGCTCGTGTCTTTTCTGTACGAGAAGAGGCCTTTGCCCTGCAGGGGCCAATAATAGGAGAAGACAATAATAGACTGGTATTATTATTATATTTTAGTCTTTGACATTTCTCGGGACCCTGGGGGTCCCGGACCTTTGAGAGGCGTACGAGGGGACGAAGCCAACTCGCAGAGGCCCCTTAGACATTTTGAAATGGAATGTGGCACCAACCGATGATTATGCCTGTATGCACTATGAAAATGCACCCAAGGACAATTATTATTATCTCACTACATAACATCACTTGTATTCCACAAAGGGGCAGGTGCATTGTAATTACACCCCTTCACCAGTTATACAGAGTGTATCAGAACGATCTGGTCAAATTGAAGGGTGTCGTACAGACCATCCAACTGAACAAGTTTGCCCGTGGGACCAACATCGTAATCGAACAAGTTGGTCCATGGGACCACCATCGTAGTCGAACAACTTTGTCCATGGGACCACCATCGTAATCGAACAGCTTTGTCCATGGGACCACCATCGTAATCGAACAGCTTTGTCCATGGGATCACCATCGTAATCGAACAACTTGTCCATGGGACCACCATCGTAATCGAACAGCTTTGTCCATGGGACCAACATCTTAATCGAACAACTTAATCCGTGGTGCCACAATCGTAATCGAACAACTTTGTCCATAGGACCACCATCGTAATCGCGAAAATTGTTCAGTTTGATGATCTGTACTGTACCACACCCTTAAATTTGACCACACCTTTCTGATACACCATGTATTTATGTTTATGTAATAGGGCGCAAGGGCAAGGCTTATGACAAAATGGGCAGAATCCCTACTTTATAGTTTATTGTTGGTTCTTTTTAACGTGGGGATTCAGTAAAGGTCGTAATCCCATATGTTATAACTTCTACATATATAGCAAAAGATTTGTATTTTTGTTTGTAATGAATAAACTTAAAAACTACTGGCCCGATTTTAACAATTCTATCACCAGTAGAATAATAAATTATTACTAAGTAACATAGGCTTTAATTTATAAAGAAATCACGCGAGCGAAACCGTTGACGGAGGTAGTATAATGTAATATGCTTCATATTTGAAAGAAAGTCAATTTAAAAATTCGACTCTTAATTTGAAATTTCATTTAGAACCCGATGTTCGCGAACAACCCACAACTACAGGACCAAATGCGCACGATGATGCCGCAGATGTTGGCACAACTACAGAACCCGGAAATGCAGCAAATGATGTCCAACCCACAGGTCAGTTTTGTGTCAGAGCAAGTGTACAACTGCATACATAGGATAGGAAATATGTTGTGGAAATATCAGCGTTGGTAAAAGAAAAATACTTTTTGTAGCTACAAAAGTTTGCCATCAATCAACTCTGAAATTTTCGCCGTGTTCAAATTAAATCATCATTACTTAGCAAACAGAAAAATAGCATTAAAGCGAAGAGTGCAATATCTGTGTAATTCTTCAAGGTTTTAATCGTTTTAATAACCTGAGCAATGGTCGTGTGCTGAGGCTAGCACAATGTTAGTATTTATGATATCGTGTAGGCCCTGAACGCGCTGCTGCAGATCCAGCAAGGCTTGGAGCAACTGCGCAGCGCCGCGCCCACGCTGGTGGGCACGCTGGGCATGGGCGCCGCCGCCGCCGCCGCGCCGCCCGCGCCGCCCGCGCCGCCGCACGCGCCCGCCGCCGCGCCGCCGCGCCAGCAACAGAACTCGGAGCTCTTCACGCAGGTAACGCAGATCATACGTTACGTTGACATTTTTTTTGATGTCCTGATAATACTCGTACTGATCCTGTCCTGTTATTTCTTAACACAAGTTTGTTTTTAACAAAAATATGTATCTGAGCTTGCATCGCCTAAAATAAATGGATTATTAATGATACTTATTTCAATGGCATACGGTGACAGCTGGAAGTAGCACCAAAATCTCGTGTCCTAGATTGCGTCAATGTTCTTTACATTCTGAAAAACACATGATTTAAAAATAATAATAATGATGATTCATAAGACAACTTATAGAGGAAGTCTACCTGGCTAAAAGTCTAGTTACATTTTCAGATGTTTACAGTGTTGTACCTACATAATTACTTCTTAAGTCTCATTAACAAGTAATCTAAGTATCAAATGTGCTTGCGCTGTGTGCATGTTTAAGTTTTAAAGCCAGGCAATAAAGCCATAATTTCTGAGATATAAAAAAAAAACAATTATAATTACAGTGCTATGAAAGACATTAAAAAGTGGTTTCACAACAAGTTGTGAGTAATTTGCTCTTAACTGCAGTGAAACCACTAACAAGGTAGACATAACATACTTTGTCTATATGTGCCGGCTCCGTCGTAGTTGAACGCGCACCGCCCGCACGTCGATGTGGTACATAATACCTTTTATTTTTGAGTGAGTTGCTAGAACTGTATCGATTTCACTTGAAGGTTACACAAAAAATATAGCTTGATGATAGTTTTTTCTTAACCAGGCACATGTTGCAACTTTACTAATATTTTTTAATTTCTACTAGCGCAATAAAAAAATTAAAGTTTCCTGTATCCTTCAAATTCATTCATTCGTAAAATCAGTGTTATTCATTGATTTCAGAACTATTTTATTTGTCATCGATAGAGTTGTACGTAGAGTTTACATTAAGTTATGTATTACTGCACTCAGAATTTAATTAGTCAGTATGCAGGTACTTGAAGGTCTTATGTAGAAGTAGAAATTTGTGATGTAAATATGGTAATATATTTCGATAGTCCGTAGTATTGACTGTACCATGTTAATTCCTATTATTTGGTACACAGTTTATGCAGCGGATGATGTCTGCTATGGCGAATAACCAGACAAATTCATCGCAGCCACCAGAACAACGGTACTCGCAGCAACTTGAACAACTCACTGCTATGGGCTTTCTCAACCGGGATGCTAACTTGCAAGGTAAGCCGACGAGATCTTCTCGTATCGATACTAGCTATACAGGATAGTTATTTGATATATTGTTACATTAATCATTGCTGCTCACAGGAAAACATTCTTAGGACTCCATACCCAACTTTGGGAGTTATTTTTAACTGTCTTTAATGTCCCATCTCAGATTGCCACTCTGTATAGGTCAACAATTAATTCATAGGCATAATGTAGGTGTAAAAGTACTGATGAATATGTAAAAACGGGAGCCATTCTGAAATATCGAACAAAATATCTGCTATTTCAAATAATAATGGGATACTTACCCAATCCAATTCTATTATCAATAACAGCGAACCAATACTCGGAAGTCATATTTTATGATACTTATTTTCAGCACTGATCGCGACATTCGGCGACGTGAACGCGGCGGTGGAGAGGCTATTAGCCCTCGGCCAGTTGTCCATGAGCTAACACTCGCGCGCTTAGAACTTAGACGTCCACTACTGCGGCTACGATTTGCTTACACCATACTGATTCTATTGTAATTTTGTTACAAACAAGCCATCAACATCCTCGGGTTGAAATTGTCGAACGAAATTCGTTTTGTTCATCTATCACAGTTATTGGTCAACGCTTCGTCACTTGTGATCACGTGTGGTTTGTTAGATGTGTTGATACTAAATGACTTTTTAGGAAAAAAATGGCTTTGAAGCCCTTTAAAATTATTGCAAAAATGAAAGGCTATAATGTTTTTTTTTTAATGAAGATTTGATTTAACAACGGTTTTGCCCTCCTGTTTTACTTAATCATAGAGAGTGGAATGTTTTGTGATGAATCGATCCTATATGCACGAGTGACGATATCTGCTAAGTTAGTTTATTAGACCACGTGCGTTTGTAACAAGACTACAGCTAGATATTTATGTTGTTTACGGTTTCGGTAAAAAATTGTGTGAGCGATGTATTCAAATTACTAATTCTAAAATGGCAGGATTCGAAATACGTGTGTTTTACAACTGATAATAGATATTGAAATTACACTTATACTTACCTTCATATTTATTGAAAAGTAATTTCAATAGTTATTATATTGATAAGTTGATAGCACTTAGTGAATAATAAAAGCATACAAACATTTTGAATAACGTCATTTTATATACAAACACTATCACTTATTATTACTTATCTCTTCAATGCAATGGTGTAAGTAAGGATGAGCTAGCGACAACGATTTCTAACACCCTTCAATTTTATGACCGTGTCTGTCGTTACGCACGTCTCAGTTTCCCCTCTAAATAATTGTAATAATAAAAATTCATTCCTTCTTGTTTTTAGGCAATATGCAAAATTGTTGTTTATACTTTAAGTAATAAAACACTAGAATTCCTGATTAAAATCGTCAGATTTTTTTTATTGTACTACTGTATAGAAATATAAATGGTATTTCTATTATTTAATTTAATGTATTCTTGTTATACTCTATGTTATCGATGTGAACCCACTTGCGTAGAATTACGTAAATAATAGGTTTATGTAAATAGATTCGCTTTGAAAAAAAAAAAATGTGAAAGAAACGCACTTTCATGCAATAAACTTTATCATTTATATGAGTAATGGAAATTAAATATTTTTTTGTATAATTTTAATAGTTTCTTCACTATTTTTACGTTAGTCACAATTCAAAGGGGTATATAAGGTTGACTGATTATTTTGCATTATGCCAGGTTAAACTGAATATTGGTTGAATATGGACAAAAATATATCAATATATAACAAAAGACAAAAATACATTGTTTTCTTTTTATGTATCTCAATTATATATTATGATGCCTATACATCGTCCGTTTTGTTTGTAGCCATGTAAAATACATTTATATCTATTATTTTGTGGTGGTAAAAATACTTTTATAATTACTTTTCTTTTGTAGCCTATTGTAGTGGTTTTATAGGTAATTAAATTTAAGTTGTAAAAAGTATGAAAGAGTACTAAGGTTGCTCAGTTTTGTAGGGGAATGTGTTAAAATTACACAGAAGTGGTGAATCACTTATGTGAACTACTATTTCTTGTATAGAGAGGCATTCATCATAGGCGCACTTTTATTTATCGTGAACATATCTTTTAAAATGTATGCATAGAGGAAATAAAAGCATTCATTAGCATATTTTTCTGGACATAAAGAAAATTGAGCTGTGAATTTATCGTTCAGTTTTCTGCTAGCCTTCATGCTTGTTGACACTTTCGTTTCCAAATTCTTGCCAAACGCATTGATGCACATGCGTCAGCTTTTGAACTTCGTTTAAATCAATAAATAAAATAGCGTGTGCTCTGTGGTGTGTTCTAGACTGCTAGAATTGTTTAAAATCGTATGAATCTGGGTGTAATAATATTATAAAGTGACAGAATGCAATTATTATAAATAAACTTAAAAACCATCGTTTTATTTGCCCTTTTTTCTATATTTTTGTGCATTACTAGCTCAAGCTGTTAACTTTTTCTTTCGCAACTGTAGGTACTCTAAAAAAAAAAACTATACTTTGGAATACCCAACAGATTGTTTTAAATTTATAAATTAATTATAGTATGAAAAATAAAAAAATAATCATTTGTGAATTGAAATTAATAATATTATTCTGGTTTTCACATCTATTGTTAATCTGAGCAACAATTGTAAACATTTTCATTTACATAGTTTATTTATTAATCAAAACGTGATGGGCTACGTATAAATGAATATCCACTTACTGTGGATTACACACAAATACATTTAGTTTACAAATTCTTAGGAACAGCATTCGCTCTGGCGACCTTCAAACTTACTGCTATAGTTTGACAGAGACCGCTGGACGCCGCCTTAGGTATATGCGCGGCGAGATGGGGGGCAGTGCAGGCCGCTGATTCGATAACGCATAAAGAGCGTCGCCTATAGGCGACGCCCTATATGCGGCCTATACAGCACAACGGTGCACGCGAGCATGTCGGTGACGTGAATCCACAAATTTATTCCTTTCAAAAATCCCTCAATGCGCCTAAAGAAGTTTTCACTTCAAAATTTTTACCAAATCTGTTCAGCCGTGCCAAACAACGTCCAAACTTTCAGGATCACAATACAGTGATTATTGTAATAGCAATAATCACTGTATTGTCTACAGTATGCAAATAAATGGTCTGCAATAACTACTTTTGAGTTGTCTTGGGTTCGAAATAAGGATGAGAATATTGGTTGAAATTGTTTATTGGTTAATAGTTAACTGTTAAAAAAGAATATCGATATTTTTATTAGTTGAAAATATTAGTTATTTTTATTCAGGTATCTATCTGCAACATGTTGAATAGTTGAATATTCTATTAACTAATGCATGTTGAAATTGTTAAATTAAACTTCCCTTCATACTTTAACAGGCTTAGGACTGACTAGCATTTATCTTGATTAGTTAGTCGAATATCTTTAACAGGTGAGAATAGCTAGGCGATGATATGATATGATATGATATGATATGATATTTTTATTCGTTAATGTTAATTTTGTATATTGAATATCATAGTTAATTTTAAATATTAGTTAAATTTAATGGTTGATGGTTATATTCATCATCCCTAGTTCGAAACCAAGCAGGCGTCACGCACACATTCACAGCGTGTTTGTACACTTGGTTACCCCAAGTAAAGCGCGCGTCGCTTCGTGAGATAAAAATACTGTAACACTGCGGGGCAAGGCCTGTCTACTTTCTGAATACATGATTTAAAACATAAAATGAGATATCCTGTTGCTGTAAACATGTTGCACACACACACACACTGCATGCGTTGCTGTCAGAAACATTACACTCCCGGGGCCCTAAATCGAGCCACTACATTTTTTGTTTATAGGCCTAAAACCTCAAAATAATGATAACTCTGAGAAAATGTTTTTCCTGCAGTTTTGGAGCTGACATACTGGCCATCATTTTGGTATCACAATCGTTCCAAATTTGAATTCACGAATTTGAAAATGAAAAAAATCTAAGTTAGGTCACTCTTATAGAAGCAATAAGCTTTGATTAGAGCATAAAATATATAGGCCATTCGTTTTTTTGTCTTGTTTTGCATAATAAGAGAATCTAAATTGTTTTATTTTATTTTTTAATACATTCTGACATTCAAATTATGGATACTGCACCTGAAGTAGCCGCGCAAGCTGCGGCACTTCTTCAGTCTGGGCTTAGTCAGCGAAGCATAAATCGTTCTGCCGTTCAAAGAATTTACCATCGGTACCTGGAGACTGGCGGCTTCGTGCGCCGTCCAGGAGGACCACAAAAGCAGGTCACTACAGCTCGTCAAGATCGGTTTATTGTTACCACCAGCTTGCGTAATCGTCACCTAACCTCAGTACAGTTCCAAGAACAGCTTTGAGAATTTCATGGACTGACTGCGCTCGAACTGTTAGGAGACTCGAAGAACGTGGCCTGAGACCTCTTTAAGTTAGCCAATAATCCCAAATTAACTCGAGCTCACAGAATGATGCACTTATAGTTGACATGCGAACATTTGCATCGGCAAATGTTCGTGTGTAAACTATAAGTCGCAATGCATTAACGTACCCTAATCGCTTAATGTACGATCAATCACAATTTGTTTCAATTTGAAACAGATTGCTAATCCATTGCTTCATAAGTTGGAAAAAAAATCTGCTCATCAACGTAAATAACGCAATGAATGTTGTTGAACTGTCAAAATGAGAAATTTGTCATAATTGTTTACGAAAATAAGTTACGCAATTAGGGTACAGGTTCTTTTTATAATTACGAATGGAACCAAGATTATGCTGTACCTATGGCAATGATGAAGGAAAGTCTCCTGAAGACGGAGAACATTTTCAGCGATGTTGCATTGAAGAGAAGATGACTTATGGCATGGACAGTCGGGCGGAATTTCCACCGAAGAAAAAACTGGCCTTGAGGTTGTGAATGGCCCACGGTTGCCACCACCTATATAGCAACCGATACATCGTCAATGCCTAGAGGCTCATGTGATGCCTTAAGCTGAGTGTGTGGGCCAAGATTTCATTTTTATGCATAATTGCTGCGCCCCGCGGTTTCATCCGTATAAGTCCGATCCCGTGGGAATGTCGGGATAAAAAGTCCTAAATCAAAAAATAAATCCAATGTCCTAACTCAGGTCATGGTCTAATCATGTGCCAAATGTCATCCAAATCCGTTCAGCCGTTTTAGCGTGAAAGCGTCAAAAACAAACTCACTTTCTCATTTATAACATTAGTTAGGATTTTACATGAAACCAACGAAATCAGTAGAATATTTACGTGAAGTGAAAGCGTCGATCAAAGGGCGCCGAAAGTCGTTCTCGCTCTACTCTGATCAAGTGCCAGGGCCGGCGCTGATAATGTAAGGGCGCACACTGCAAAAATTGTTCGAAAATACCTGCATGACGTTAGTGTCGCAGAAATGTAATGGCCAGCAAGAAGATATAAATCCAATAGAGCATTTGTCATATGGCATGAGCTGAAGAGGCTTGTTCGAGCTAACCAACCCGCTACAGAAACTTTGCAGGAACTGAAAATTGTCATATTGGAAGCACGTTAGAACATTACAGCACGTCTAAGTGGCATTAATTAATTCTATGCCGAACCGCAAGGGCCATCCGTAAATGCTCTTGAAGTTATCAAGTTACTAAATAAACGGTCTTTCTATGTAAACCATTGTTATCTTCAAAAATTCCAGGATAATTTTGCCCCTGAGAAATGCGAAAAGACGACTAATTGCAATACTGTTTTTTTTAGTATTTCTATTTAAAATTTGGAACAATGACAAACGAAAATGATATTGGGTGACTGGCTTCAAAACCATTTTTTTTTTCTTTGTGCTGCCAATAATTAGAAAGATGAGAGACCTATAAACAAAATTATACAGGGTGGCTTGATTCAGGTTTCCAGGAGTGTATGTTGCTGCAATGGAACACATTATATACACATTATATTTTGCAATAGAACCAACCCTGAATGTTGTGGTAGTCTAGTCACTGTTCACACTTGAACTCCGCTACTGCCCAGTGGCGTAGCTAGTTCTAAAGGGGCCCTGTATCAAAAGTTGGGCCCTTTAGCTCCAGAGAAGGGTTGTTTTATTTACAAAATAATAATTCAATAATTGCATACTGAGTTGGAAAGATAAACTGGTATTATGGTCTTACTAAGATAATGCAAGAGCGAGCTTGAAAAGTTAAGCAATCTGAACCGGGATAAGGTCAGTTTTCATTTCGATACGAGAATGTAAGACCGAGCGAAGTGAGCTAGAAGCATCTTGTTGCAACAGCTAACTAGTCTGTGATTCTGACTGGGAGATTAGGTAAGGTAGGCTGTCATTGTGATTTTCAATAAGATAATGCAAAAGCCAGCTTGAAAATTGGAGCAACCTGACTTGGGTAAGTATTTTACATTTGTGTGATTTTACTAAAATGCAAGTGCTGGAGAATGAGGTTAAAAAATGAAAACTCATAACAGGTGGCAGCACAGTTGTACGTCTTTAAACAACCATTGTTGTGTTTATGTTAACTTTTGTGTCGATCATAAATTATACGAAAATTATAACTATACAGAAAAATACGCGCTTTGAAGTGGAGTTGCGGATACCGGCCCGTATTACCTATTAACTATACGAAAACTAGATAAATATATATGAGACTTGGAGTGTAGCACTGTTAAAAGACGAGCTAAGGACAAGGGAGCGTCTACCACTGGTAAAAAAGCAGCTTTCATGGAAAAGTCAATAAATTATGAACGTTTTATAGGTTATTTTGTGTTTAAGATAGTTAATTGATTCAGGCGTGACCTTGCGGAAATCTATTATAAAATACAATACACATGGATATATTTAGTAACCTGTTCTGCTTAACTATTTCTAAAGAGCCATACAAAACCCTGCAAGAAATCGACAGGATGATCGTGACAGGATGATGACAGGTGGATCGTGAGGCATCCACAGGATGACGATTGACTTGTCACGAACTCGAACACGGCGTGTTGCCACACCAAGCGCTGAACGCTGACAGCACTTGGTTTTTTTATGGCTCTTTAGAAATAGTTAAGCGGAACAGGTTACTGTATATATCCACATCTATTATATTTTGTGTTTGTTAACTTTAAGTTCGTTTTTTGTTAAAAACTGGGGACGTACGATAGAAATAACCCGATAAGAGTTGAAAACCAACTCGGGCATGATCTTTCTGACTGGAAATCTTCAGAGATAGCACTAATTCTAGCACTGATCTAATATGATGATATAAACACACACATACTTTACTATAATTTACATAATATCACATCACAAGTGCCTATATATAGTGAAAACAAATTTACAATCTCTTGGGAGCATCACTTAAAAACCACTTTCTTTCTTTCTTTCTTTAAAGGATAGCACATCGTCTCGACAAAATATCGGATTCCAATTTTTGGAGTGAAAACTTCTTTAAGCGGTTGGGCATTTTTGAGATGGGACTAAACCATTGATTTCGCGACACCGTGATGAAATCAGCTTTTGACCATTAAAAAGACATCAACGCGTTGATTACAGCGGTACCGATTTTTTTTTTAATAAGTTTTCACTTCTGTCGGCACTCCCAGAGTGCCACTGTTTTTTGTTTTCGGATAGCTTTCTCCCACAGTTTTTAGGCTCGATGACATAGGTCATTATTTTTGCAGTAAACAGCTGCGCAACTGGGCTCAATAATTAATTATGCGTAAAAGAAGTCGCTTGTTTACAAAGAATGTATGGCTAGCTGTCAAATTATTAAACGCCGGAGATCAGTGCCATCTGAAGTGAGCAAGTGACAGTTTTTATCCCCATTGGATTGCGCATTTGCGCCTATAGTTTGAAGCTTTTGTGCTTACAAATTTCTTAGAAATTGAGGTTTTGGATAATAATTTACCTATCATTGATACGGCTGTTGCTATGTCGACATTTAAGAGTGACGTGGTAACATTTGGAACTAAATATTTTACTTTAATGCAGACCTATGATGATAGCACTACCTTGCCGACAAATGGTAGTAGGTTTTGATTTGATTCATTCACAAGCAGCGTTTTTTGTTGCGCATTTATTTTAAAAATTAATTTCTCATTCGAAGTGACCTAAGTGTGAAAGAGGCGCCCTCATTTTTGCCAATCTGTACTATCGTACATAGTACTTACTATTTACATGGGTTAATAAAATCCAAATAAAATCATAAACACTATCCCTTCATCAGTGACACATGTCAAGCATTGATAAAAGTTGAAATTGTCAATGTCACTCAACAATCGCATCCATCGCGGTGGACGTTAGAATGTAATGAATTTCTTGCATTATTGACAATAATATTGATTGAATTATGTGTAACTATATATGAAACAGCAAGTCTTATAAGGTAATTGTTAATTTTAATGTAACCAATAAACTTGTATAGTTTATAAATTGCTTCAAATATATTGTGTTTCGTATGTTTCAGATGTATTCACCACGGCAAAAGATTTTATGGTTTGCCTTTAGTACAAGAGTTATCCTAATTATCTCACAAGCAATATCTAACCTTATCATACCGGATCATGACGCTAACGTGTTCGTAAGCCCTGAAGACCCAAACTTGCGTAAAACGCACGCCGACATCGTTGTGGATAAGTTATTGGGGGGCATGAAAAGATGGGATGCTCAGTACTATATACATATTGCCCAGTATGGTTATACCTACGAAAATTGTTTAGCATTCTTCCCACTGTTTCCTTTAGTTGTAAGATATGTTGCATATGGACTCAATAGTCTATTTGGAACATTTTTGAACTTCCATAGCACACTGTTGGTTTCTGCAACCCTTTTAAATATTATAATGTTTATCAAATCAGCTGATATATTACACAGACTGAGTTTAAGAATTTTGCGAAGTGAATGTAGAGCATATAAATCTGCTATATTGTACTGTATCAACCCAGCAAGTATATTCTTTTCAGCACCATACTCAGAATCACTATTTGCATGGATGTCCTTCTATACAATGTTCAAGTGCACAGAAAGTGAGACCTTAAGATTTGCTAATATTGATATACTGAGTGGCCTGCCAGCAGGATTTTCAATGATCACCCGATCTAATGGCTCTGTTAATTTAGGGTTCATATTCTATGCAAGCTTTAAAAATGTTGTAGAAAGAACTTTACCTGAAATTGTGTACAAATATAGAACATTAAAACATAAGTTAATATTGCCATTCTTGTTGTTACCATTGTTCACATCATTTGTGTCACTTTTCTTGACTGTGATCATAGCAATTTTACCATTTCTTTTAGTACAAACTTATAATTACTTTAAATATTGTGTACATAGTGAACATAACTTACCAGATTTTTTATCAAATACGGAATATGTCTTGCCCGGCAGTGCTGAAAGTCCATGGTGTAATAACAGTTTGCCCTTATCATATTCCTATGTTCAAAGTAATTACTGGAATGTTGGTTTTTTCAGGTATTATAAATTAAAACAAATTCCTAACTTCATTCTTGCTGCTCCCATAATTTTGTTGTTGATTTATCATTGTTTGTCTTATATAATGTGTAACATAAGGCTGTGTTTTAGACTTGGATTAAAAACTAGTGTTATTGGGTATTCAAATAAGATGCCTTACAGGCCAAAGCAATATTCAAAATGTTTTGGGGCCAATGATCCTACAATGTTTGTGTATGTAGTCCATATGTTGTTTTTGTGTATATTTTGCATAATTTTTGTACATATTCAAGTGTCAACTAGACTCTTGGCATCTGCTAGTCCAATACTATATTGGATATGTTCTAGTAAAATGAATGTTGGTCCTACACCAACATCAGATCAGAATACTATCAATGAGCATTTCCGACGTATTGGAATAGGAAAGAGAATTCCTTCTCATCATTTGTCTATAGCTAATTTGGAGGGAGTTGACAATATGTACAGTAAGTGGAAAACATTTTTAATCTCCAGAAGGATGCCAGACTTCCAATCGCGAATGATACAGTATTATTTCATTGGATATTATTTTGTAGGAACAATTTTATTCTCAAATTTTTACCCTTGGACTTAAATAATTTTTACTATTACACTGGACATATCATTTACGTATCAGCTACAGACTGATGGTTTTAAATTAGTCCAATTTATTTATCAACATATCATTTGTGATAAACAAACTAATGCATTCCATATGAAGATATAATAATTATCACAAATAGTTCAAATATATTTACTAATAATTACTGCCTTATAATAAACGTCGTAATGACGAGATCTTTTAGCAAATTAATATTTATAGTAGGTAGTGGAAATATCAACGTTATTACTTATTAAATAGAGCCCTTAGTATTTTAATGACCATGTCAAGGTTTTATGCTTGAAATGGGGCCTTTCAATGTTAACAATATTCAAATAATTTGTTACATCGTCATTAATTAATAACGCTTTTTATGAGGTAGTATAAAAGGAATCAGGTTTTCGTACAAATCGACTGTTACTTACTCTAGTCATTTATTTTGTGTTTATGTAGTTCGGAATTAAAGTACACACAGAACTGAATAATATTCAAGGCAGTTTTGTGTCTTCTGAAATAAAATGAATGAAGTTTGCTGGCTCCACCAATTAATTTAAACGGAGACCCTTGAAGTATTTGTCATATGCTGTGTGTACATTGTTACAACAGTCTATTTGCGAACACAAAGAATTAGGTATGTGTAAAATACCAAAGAACATGGCGATCGTGCGATCACGAGTTCGAATACCACTGCACTTTTGGTGACCGTTAGTACCTATTGTAATCAATTAGCCTTTGAGTTCGCGAATGGCAATTTAGAGTAAATCATTTTCATTAATATGGAAGTTTCTTGTCATTATGTAGTATGTTAATATAAATAGGTTTAGAATAAGATATTAATGATGATCAATCTTTTGATCTTGAAATGGAATTGACTTTAAACACGAATTAGCTCTATAAGAATACATATTAGCTTTGTTAAGATGTAGCAAGGGACCACCGAATGAGCACTAGATGAACCGGTGACCCAAAGAAATCTTAAAGGTTTTTATTCTGACAAGTCCTATTAGATATATATTCTATAAAAATAATTATATTTCTATTAGATTCTCTTAAAGCACGTCAGCTTCTCCGATTTATACACATATAGCAGCCGTCCATTTTGAAATAGTCACCATAAAATATCGTGCCATTTTAGGAAGCCTTATTGTGAATGTTCATGAGTCCCATGTTAGACCACAAACATTACATCCTATAACTGCAGGATAGGTTTTACCAGTTACAGATTTGCCAGCATTTTTCTAATAAGTATTAGCCTTTGCTAAAAATTGGACTTGTAAACGCTTTGAGCTCAACATTTTTAATGATATAGGTACCATTATTATTGATCTTTTGTATTGCGGTGAGTATGATTTATTAAATTCATTTTTTTCAGCCATACTTTATCATATTTTAAAACCACTGGTTTAGTTACAATAATTACTTAACCATGAAAGGTTGAAATTAAAGTAATAAATAATTTTTTGTGTATGGTTGTGAATATATATTTTTCATCAATTACAATTTAGTGTTAGATCGCACTTCTATCACTTTCTGTTATTTTCGATATTAAATTAAACACGATATCACAAGCTATAAAATAGTTTTATTGTTAAAATACACAATTATTTTCCACTTAATTAAATACTAGCATAAAATATTTCCTATTTTATGAGCAATTATTGATTAAATGTACAAGTTCTTATAATATATGATTCTATAAATGCATTCTTTTGAACAGTATTTTTATTCCACTAAGCGACGGCGCTTTATTTGTGGATAACAAGTGTACAAACTACACTTGGTTACCACAAATAAAGCGCGCGTCGCTTCGTAAGAAAACAATACTATACTATAGATCGTATTCCCATTGGCACCACCACTTTGCCTCTATGAGCACAAATATAGAATAACTGATTTAACAGAAATTATACTCTCAAATAAAGATCATGCAGTGAAACTTAAAAATTGTTGACGGCAATCAGGAATACGACCACATTATGTAGTCCACAGTTATAACTGCGTCTTACTTTAATTTCAAAGCACACACCACTCTGCAATACGTGCCCCGGATTTTTATGTTTGTGAAGATAGTCGCAGATGAGTTTATCATTTAATGCGGAATTATTAAAAAGGTTGTGCAGACTCCGTTCTTTCCGAGATTTTCTCCAATCTTCGAAGCAATTAACACAAAAAGTCTACACGTAGTTAACTTTGTGGCGGCGTAGATCTACATCGCCACATACGAACTACGCATCAATCTGACGTTACGCAAACTCCTGCATCGCGCAGCGTTTACCGCGCGACTACCCTATATACAACGTCCCGACATCAATCGTCGGGCAGTAGCCCACCAGACAACTTCCAGACGGAAGTTGTCTAAGTTGGTCGGAGGATCCTCCCTTTTCTATGAAGGATGAGTGAACTTTAGACCTTGTTCCTTTATAACTTCACAAACGATCCGTTGCGCGTACTGTACCTTACAAACGAGCACAACTACAAAAATCACCACAATAACCTACAGCATTCCACCTTTTATATAATTTACGAAAGCCTATTTTACAATTATTTATCGTCAACACGTTGAATTCTATATTAATTTACACTTAAGAATAGTGGCAGTACCAACTGCTTTCCACACTTAACTAAAAGAAGTCCACAATAGACATGGAATTTTCTTACGTGCTTAATCACGCGTGCTAACACACTTAACCAAAAGCGGTCGTCGCTCGAGTAAGCGATCGTTTGTAGGAATTTTGACGTACAAATGCGACTTGATTAATCGCGCGACTATGTCATATTCATATAAAAGGGCGCGACGATCGCTTTTGATTAGGACGCGGCCTAAAACCTCAAACAGAGAACTTGTATTGAGATTCTCTTGCCTATAAAATATTTATTCATTATTATCTACGTTCATATCGGTCGACGAGGGTTTCGGAGAGGCATCAGCTGAGTCCGACAGTCGGGACGAGACCGACAGGTCAGCAACGGCGACGGGGTCGGCGCTGGCCTCCCCGTCGCCGGCATGACCCTATGCAACCACTAGCGCCTCCTGCAACCGCTGGCGCGCGCGTCTTACCCGCTCCTCTTGCCGTCTTACGTCATCCTTGGATATAGTCACAGCCGCAATCAGCGGCTGTTCAGGGTTTAAAAAAACCCCCGGGTTTTCGAGTATGGATTGTTTCGATCCGGTTTGACCTGGAAATGGTAAAACAAAATATTCGTTTATTGCAGTGATTTTAAAGAGTACTTAGTTAAATTAAATAACAGTGGAATTATGTCCTTATCAAAAGCTGGGGCCGAGAGGTCTTTTGGGGTGAGAACATCTCATTGTCTGCAGGCCCCAGAATCTTGCTTTGCGACAGCTCACACCGCAAGTGTTTCCTTTAGTATCTCTATAGCCTATTACAGTATGCAAATGTTAGAGTTTCAACTTCATTGATGCCTTTAAAAAATCTCCTGAAGCCGTAGACAGAATTCACGCATATTATGCACGCATGAAGTTTTTAATAGATTAAAAATGCATTTTGTTTTGCTCCTTACCTGTAATAGGTTGAGAAGAAACATGAAGAGCTGTTGCCAGTGACTGAATTATGGTGGCATCCGAGTTATATGGGCCCAAGGGCTTGATGTATTTAGGCAGGGAAGTGGTGCCCCTCACTCCATCCGCATCACACGCCGTCAAACCCTGAAACACCATTTAAGAAAACAATCAATAACAAAACAATATTTTTAACATAAATGAATGAGCTATGAATCATAAAGGGTGCTAACTGCTAGCTTACACACATGTTCGGGTCGACATGATTTGTCACAGCAGGGCGGCAAAATCGAATATTATGTTCATATTTGTTTGGAAAAGCCGCTCGGCTTAGCACGAATCGTACCGAGCCGACCCAAACATAATGCCGAACGGAGTTTGCCGATCGGCACGAGCCGAATATGTGCAGTAATTGCTGCGGGTCGGCGTTTTTGTCAACAAATACTTCCCAATCGAATGTGCTGACTACTGCTGAACCATACAAGAGTGTAGCACTCCTGAGTTGATTAAAAAAAAATAATGCTTACTTCTAGCCTCTTTTCCCAGAACAACTGTTTGGGTTTCTCCTGGGTACCATGTTTCAGATCTGTTTTCACTTTGCTTTCCTGTGTCTTATAGACAGTGACAGGCTGCTTGAAAATTGACGCCGTCTGACGAATAGGAGGTACCAAAGAAGCATCGGATCGGACTCCCCTGTATCAAAAAAGATGTAATATGTTATATTGTTAAGTTATAAAGAAGTGAAGGCATATTTGGGCTAAAATTATGATTCTGTTAAGGTTTTATTAATATTTTTCTATTTGTAGTCTCTAATATATTTTTTCTATTTTAATCTATTTTGTATGTTTTACTATAATTCAAGGGAAATTCCACACATAATGAAAATGTTGGACTGATATCAGAACTGCACTCTGTCATGCTACATGAAAGTTACTGGAACAACATGCTTAAATACAATATTTTAACATAGTCTATACTACCACCTTGATATGAAAAAGTGTTGGGTGATTCCTTCTTTTCACATTAATTGGGAAAAAAAGGTAAAAGAATGAATGTAAGTATGTAATGTCTACAAATTAGCACAGAAGTGGTTGTACTATTATGTAATAAAGCAGGATATTGTCACTAGAGTGCATTTTTATACGACATTTATACTTGGTTTTATGCTAAATTCTAGTGATTCGCGACAGTGATTATAGACAATGAGGTAGTGAGTTATATTAAATTCTTTGAAAATTTTAACCAGATTAATAAAACAAGTCAGTGTAAGGAGATTGATGATTTTCGTCTTATCATAGTAACTAAAATCCATTATTCAATTATTACTTTGTTACAAAAGTGAAGTCTTCGTTATGATACATTATTTGGTGCATGGATAAAGTGTAAGTTAATAAAACTTAACCATGAGTGGACAAATAAGATTAATTCACAACAAGAAAAACATAAAACTCAACTCTATGTACTACAGTTATTGACTTACCAACACTTATTAAAACAAAATACATACTGCTTGGTGCAAAGAGTAGCAAGCAAGGCAGTTTTATGTAAGAAAATAAGATCTGTATACAAGCATTTTGCTTTGAGGTAATTTATTAAAAGGGATCTTTTCAGCTACCTGCAATATGAGCTGTATTTCAAGCCATAATTGATTGAAAATTGAATATTCATACTACAAGTAGTTGGTAGGATAGTGCCCTGCATATTGCCATGGTATTAGAAGTCAAAGATTCAAGTCTTATTATTTTATTTTTATTAGCAAAGCTGCCAAGGTATGATGTGATATAATGGCAATGAACTGTGAAATGATGAAGCACTAAAAGCCTAAGCTTGTACAAGGAGTTTGGTTAACATATGAACAGGTACTAAAACTGGTTTGTATCAAGCGGTGCATTTCTGGTGTGATGACTAAACAACAACTACAAAGACAAAAAACACTGATTATGTTTCAAAACAAAGAAAAACAAAACATAATCATTGTTTACACATAAAGAGCCAAACTATACCTAGGCACACTTATTACAAGCTTCTATTGGATAGCATTATAAATACAGATGGTACACAAAGCAGGACTGCACTAATGATCACAACACAAGTGGAAGAAGTTATGACACTAATGGGAACCTGTAGTCAAACTGCGCGCGTGCTTTCTTGGCCTTGCACAGCAGCATAGTGTTTATTTGACCCTGCTGAAAGTCGAAACACGACAGGTCCATACTATCACCCAGATAACGAACTAGCTCAGCCTTACTGCGAAACTTTTTACCTGTTGGGCTACAGAAAAGTTTATTGTCACTGTGGACCAGTCTACCAAGAGCTGGTGAGCGTTAGCATCGGTTAATCCCTGATTTAGTGATGGGTATGTAAATGTTAAGTTAGACAATTTATTAGCCATGTTAACTGACCAGTTAATTATGTCATAGCTCACTCTAGTTTCTAACATTCATTGTTACTTAAGTATGTGAATTCTTGGTTCTGTTTCATAACCTAAGATCATGTGTGTAAACATGACAGTGAACATGCTAATTTCAGAACCTGTTGGACAGGATTACAGTAATTTATAACCAGGTTAGGATCTCATTATCAAGTTACATTTATTGGGTCTTAAATATTGCTTTAAGAGTTTAAACTAATCATTACTGAATGACCCACAGAGAGAAATCTTAATTTTTGATTATCAACTGAAGTTTTGCAAATAACTGAAACAATGTATATACATGAGGCCTTATAAACAATATGCATTTGTACCTGTAATAGTAAACATCAACTTTTCCGGCAGATAAGCCCGTTTTCCTGAGAACTTCTTCCCTTTGCCAACCTTTGGGTAAGGCAGGACAGTCCGATCTTTTTTTTTCTATAGATATGTTCATTGTACTCATTTTTTACGAGATACTTGTTCCAAGGCAACTGGAATTATACAGAAATTAAAAAATTATATAGCAATAAATAATAAGTAAATTCGGTCGGACTCTACAACAGAAACTTCACTTGACTAATTTATTTTGTCATTTTTGACATTGACAGCAGCATCTGCATCAGCAAGGCAAGCTGGTAAGTACAGAGCGCTCAGTATATTTTTCAAAGGCATTCCACTGGAAAAATTGCAACACTAATGGGCACAATAAATGGGGAAAAAAAATGACTGCAGTGTGGCAATGTTGCAAACAAAAAACGTTATGAGTAAATAAATGGAAAAATATAATTTATATCCTTCGTCATTTGAATAGAAACTAGAAAGTCTTGATATTTAACATCTTAGTTAGCAGTTATAAAAATGTGTTTGAATCTGTAATAGCACACAATATATTATTTCTTTCTAAAAAGAAACAAACTAACCAAAATACAAAATTGTAATGGCGAATTTTTGTAAGTTCGTTGGCAACTTGGTTCTTTGTTTTTTACTGGCTCGGGAACTGTGTTCTTTGAGCCAAAAATAATGAGAAAAATGTGAATTTGTTGCTTCGGCAATCGGGCTTCCCTTCCCAACCCAATCATCAATCCGTTCTACTTTATTTAGTTCAGTGCGGTCGGTCGTCGGAATTCTGACTTGCGGTGAATAGTGTTTATCGTGGAATTAATTCTAACAAGGAAATACGAATAGAGCCCACTTCTTCAGCAGAAATACAAGTGATATTTGCAGATGTGTCCAGTTTTTATCCAGGATCATTCACATGTATGTATTTGCCTTTTATTTCTCAATATCTGGTGTTAGTTATTTCGTTGAATGATGTCAACTTTTGCTTTGGTACTTTCACTTTGAATCATTTTATGAATTTAAATGATTATAGTGTTATCTATTAGGGATTAGAATATTCCTAATGATGTAAGCATATTGCAGCTCCTTTACTAATCCCAAGTTGACATCATAGTATGTTTGTTGCTCCACATCACAAGAATGGTGTTGAATGTAAATAATAACAAATAGGTACAATCTAATGAATTTCAAACATTAAATATCGTACTGTCAACTAGTAACAGATATAGTTTTCCCAAAACCAGTATCTGATAATAGCATGGAAAATTTTATTACAGTAATAAGATTACCCACTTGTGTTTTTATCACCTACCTGTTATAATTATCTCTTTACCCTTTTGTATGATTAATCAGTTTTATAAAAGCCTTGCAATTAAAAAAAAGTTAAGTTTGTGTTAAATGTATTGTAAATTATGTATGTACTGCATATTCATAGAATACTTTGAAATTGCTGTGTTTGACTTAAAGACACAAATAAAGTAGTAGGTATTGGTGATGGTGATGGTGATTAAAATGATTGTTCTCCTCAGTCTACCTAAGGGTTCCCCGCAACTATCAATTCCAATTTATCAGTTGGCATCAATTTGTATTGTATGCATTTGATAGACAATCAATTTGTGCATCAATATAATTATATGAATCACCTAAAAATTGACAATTGCAATCAAAATTTAATTGAAGCATGCAATTTTTCAGTACTTCTGTCTATCCAAAATCTATAGAAAATTGTTTGAGCCTCCCTCCCAAATCTAAATTTCTCATATTCTAAACAAAAAGTGTTTAGAATATGAGAAATTTAGATTTGGCCAAGCAGAGTCATCTCTTTAGCTTCATCCAATTTGCTTGGTTCCTTTATAGCCGACCTATTCAGCTGTCTTTTATATTCCGGCTTATTAAGCAGTTTTGCCTAGGGTTTCAGTAATCTTTAGTAGGTATTTAATGATATCTGGTCTTAAGATATACGACTTTTGTTTCCCACCACAGTTTCATAAATATTATTATTTCCCATGAAAAATGAGGTCATATTTTTGCTCATAGATTACATGATGACAGCACAAATGCTGTCTTAAAAATAGAAAAAGCAACTAAATATCTATAGATCTGCTGAGTCTATAGGAATTAAAATGAGAATATCTAATTTCTGGAAATAAAAATATGTTAATAGGTATTACATTATTCACAAATAGGACACTCATTTTTATGATTATTGAAATAATAATGAGTGGACTTAAAAGGGGAGTCTTGGTTGTCTTGCCTACAGACACATAGGGTGTCTATAGGCATGACAACCAAGATTCTTGATGACAATCAAGACTAACACAATCTTTTTTATTTTTTTAAGTTTTAACCCAATAATATAACACCATTCCTTTTGAAATTCTTAAATCAAACTAGGTTTTTGCAACCATGATTTTCTTAGAATATTTGCCTTCTTGTAAAACTAATTTAATGTAATTAAAGTATGTAATCATAAAACAAAGTCCCTCGCCGTGTCTGTCTGGCTGTCGGTCTGTCTGTCTGAACGCAATAAACTCAAAACTCCTGAATAGATTTTCAAACGGTTTTCATCAATGGAGGGAGTGATTCATGTGGAAAGTTTTAGTGTTTAATTCATTATGGTTTTGTGTAAATTGGTTGAAATTTGTCGATTATTGTTGAAGTTGTTGGAAAAAGTCATGCCGACTGGGAACTTTATTGGCGTGCGCCGCGGAAATTGTAAAAGTTACATAAAATTTATGTTTCTACAGTATTGGTCATCTTAAAAAGTTCAACAAAAAAGTGCTAGTACGATTTTTATCTTTCAGGATTTGATAAAAATTTCATTGTTAATTCCGAAGCTATTTTGACCGGTATTATATTAATACTTATCCAATAAACTATGTTACTTAAATTCAGCATTTAATTTAGATTAAAATATGCCTTGGCATCATATCATTTAAATTAATGGTTTAAAAGATATCACAGATTCAAAATTACGCATAACAAAATAATTATGGTTGGCGGCAACGCGGGCGCAGCGGTAGAAGTCAATGACCTTTTCCTCGGCTATTAGGTATGTAATCCCGGTATCGGTAGTACGTTCCCGTGGAATATTTTCCGACATCCACGCGGGCGAAGCCGCGGGCAAAAGGTAGTTTATGATAAACTCGGTAAAACCAAATTGCTTTCATAACAAGTATCATCACTAATGTGGGTGTATCTATAGTATTCCCACATTTCACCAGTTATGTTTAGGTCCCATGTAACAGGTCACAAGCCTATTGCCATCAACCACAGGAACAAATCCAGACTGAGGCTGCTGCTGAGAAATTCCAGATCTATGGAAAACCCAACCCAACCCATTGTCTTATGTCCCAAAATACATTAACACCTTGAATTAGTTAATTATTGACATGGTATGTACAGAATGCATGTAATTATTAGTTTTATTCACACTTTTGTTTTACATTTTCTATTAAATTAAAGTGATACTTTTTAATAGTTCCATTTATTTAATAAAATTACTAATGTTTCGTATAACTTAATAATATGTATTTATATGTCTCTGAATTCTTTTGGTCCACTTTTAAGAAGTCCATCTTTTGAAAGTCTTAAACAAAATATACTTTACTTTTCAAATATATTATACTTTAGTTTTGCTTTTTAAATATATTATACTTTAGTTTTGCTTTTTAATGTTCATTCATAAATTACATCACACGTTAAGGGCGACGGAGAGGGCAACAAAGTGTGACTTTGTGTGACAAGGAGGAGGACGAGAGATAAACTTTGTAACATCACAAATATATCTAAAGTATTACAAGTACAATTTTAACAGTTAAAATAAAAAATACCCGTAACAAATATTTCCTCATTTCTCTTTCCTACTCCATCACTAGACCCTGTTCACCATCTATCTATAACCTATTCATTGGACCAATGCACTGAGCCCAAATACGATATCTGTGCTGTAAGCTGGTAAGGGAGGTGGTTATCCTGCAAATTCCAGGTGATGCTGTAGTATCAGTACAAGGTTACTATGTTCTTCTAATATCAATGAAGTAACAAAATACCACATTTCAAATCGATCAGACCTGTGAAAGATACTCATATCCACTCATCAAAAAAAAAAAAGAAAAAAATAAGAGAAAAGAGAAAGAAAAGAGCTAAGAGAAGAGAGATAGAAAAGAGTTATCAGCTCTTTTCTGAACCGATTTCGATAAAACATGTCTGCGAAAATCTGGTTTCAAATAAAAAAAAAAATCACATTCAAATCGGTTCACCTGTTTAAGAGCTATGGTGCCACAGAGAGACACACATAGTGGTCAAACTTATAACACACCTCTTTTTGCGTCGGGGGTTAAAAACTAAATTTCAACTGTAACAAAAAACTTTAAAATATTACAAACTGTATCGGTTATAAAGTTTAATTTAAAATTACAAAATATGTGACATCACACCAGGTGGGTGTCGCACGATTATGATGGCCCCTTAAGGTTACGCTTCCCGTCATTCTTCCATACAAACGTAGTTTGGTGATTACTCGTCTGTTTGACGGTGTACGTTCTAAAATTTAAAATTATATCAATTTGTCAAGTCATTATCTAGACCTATAGGGCAGCAAAATCGAAAAAAAAAATGGTTTGGGAGTTATGAGCATCGAAACTTCCATATTTCAACACAAATTTTAACTCAACTTTGGGCGTAACCGCGTAAATAACTTACGGAGAATGAAAATGGAAAAATGTAAACCGTACAGGCATAGATAATTTATTCAAAAGTTCAGTAGTTTTTCCATAATATCTAAACACCCAATGGTCTGAACATTAAATTTTACGCGCTTGTTTTCGTTATACGAGTAAATTAAAAAGTTATTTAGTGAAATGCACGATGCATTTCACTAAATAAATATGTAAATAAAAAACTAGATAAATAAATAAATAAATAAAAACTAAATAAATAAATAAATTTGCTAAATAGCATGCATATTAGCCACGCCACCAACGAGTTCGGCCCGCGGCGGCCAGCCGGTTCTTAAGTTGATCATATTTTAAGATCCACCACTGAATGACTCTTCTTGTGTGCTCTAAAATTCAGTTTTTCGTTTTCTTTTGACTATACTTTTTAATTAATGACATCATATTTCTCTAAAGATTTACTTAAATAAATCCATTTTATTAACTATTTCTGAAGTTTAGTAAAAAATAATTAACCATTGTATAAAATGGAAATTACAAATACAGTAAACTGCCTGCCATGATAACAATTCGTCATTGACAGCCTCTTTATTTCATAAGCAGTAAGGAGCGGTTTTCTTAATTTTAGTATATTTATTACTGACGTGCGGCTGACTGTACTCTTAAGATTTTGACTTAAAAATCAATGTAAATATTTTTGAAATTTACAAAATATCAATTTGAACGCAATATAAACCAGCTAACTGAAAAATATATAATGTTAGCATTTAGTCAGATTTAAGGCTCTCTCACACTGGCATTAATGTCATACTAAATGTCGAATTCTTTACTCGACTTGGTTTGTATAAAATTTGCTGCTGTATGAAGGCCAGCACGAGGCATTTAAATTGTTTCTAGGAATGGTTTATAATATAATATCTGGATAATATAATATAATAATATTTGGATAATATAATATCGCAAATTCGCGTCGTACTTTTAATGTATTTTTATCGTATTGTGTCCCAGACACCCTGCACGCGTAACATGAACACCGTAGAAACGGGTTTTGTCGACGGAAGAATAGACAAAATGACAGATAATCAATGACAATTTGTCAGTTTGTCTATTCTTCCGTCGACAATACCCATTTCTACGGTGGTCATGCTACGCGTGCTGGCTGAAAATTTTAATTTCCTGCTAAACTCATGACATTAGGAAACATTGTATTTAATAGACATCGAATATTGTTTTCGTGTGAGTGCACTAAATAACTGAATGATGTATCTTATCTTACATAATAATCACTGTGTACTTACAGCAGTTATGTGCATTTTCACATAATCACTTCGGCAATCATTGCACACTCGATTGTCGAACTCGTAACACGCAGATTGTTTCCAATATTAATATTATTTTATGTCGTGTATTGCGACGCAAAAGGACGTCGGGTGCTGCCAGTCTCACGCTTGTAGATCAATTAATCGCTTCTAATATTCATAAATCGAACGAATGTCGGCAGTTCGCCTCCTTGAACTTTCTTTTCGCAATTGGATGTTTAAATGTTTATAACGTTTAAATAAATGTTTAAACGCGGATTTCGTGTTATTTTATCGTCTTTTGAACTACTATGGTGCAAACAATGGTTACAAATGCAATTTTGTTACACTTCACATTCTTGATAACTATTGAGTTCCCAGAGGCTAGAAGTAGCATTCTTGTAAAATGTAACTTTAGCCCTTCTAAAGTGTAGCACAATCCTTAGCGGCCATCCTTGTAGCTTTGCCAATAATGTTTGAACTTTATTCCCAGTTTCTCTATAATAAGTTCAAAATATGCTCCTCTAAAATCCGCAGTTTCTCATCTTCTCGTCCTTCGAGGGAGGATAGGTTTTAGATTGAGTAGAAATAGTCAGGATTTAATTATATCAGGGTGTCTCTTTAACAAATAATGTAAGTAGTGTCTATAATAAAGACTGAAGCAAATGGCATTAGCACCGCAGACTGCATAGGTGGTCAGTATTTGCATATATTATATAAATAGTATAAATGTTGCGGGCAAAACTGTGCCTGCTTTGAGCTTTTTGCACACACTTTTATATCCTTGAACAATACTATCGAGTATCCAGTTGCTGCAAATATTTTTTACTTTCTTCTTGTGCCTCTTCATTAATGAAGGAAGGCAGTCATCTTCCTTGATTCTTCCTTGTCACAAACTAAAGGGAAAATCTTCTTTCTCCTTCCTCTTCGGACTTTCTTAAAGTCTCTCAAAGACTCCCCGATTTTTGCGAATGGCCGAAAATGATCAAGGCTTTAAGGCTCTTTCAAACAGGCGCGACACGCGACGCGACACAAAGACACCGCTCGAAGCACAAAGACAAAGACACAAAGACACCGCTCGTCGCGCGACGAGCGGTGTCTTTGTGTCGCGTCGCGTGTCGCGCCTGTTTGAAAGAGCCTTTACTCCTCTCAATTCGTACGATTTAACGCGTTGGGATTAGGAGATTCTTGGTTGGTTGGAATATAGCAATATAGAAAAATATTCAGAAGGAAAATATCGTTTATTATATTGCTGTATTCCAACCAACCAAAAAATCTCCAAATTCCAATGCGTTAAATCGTACGAAATGATTGGAGTAAAGCCTTGATCGTTTTAGGCCATTCGCAGAAATAGAGTCGATCATTACATAAATGGGTAAGTACTTAAGGCTCCGTGCACGAAAAAGCCCTTTTTCGTCAATAACTTATCTAATTGTAAGATAAGAAAGCTTAAAATAATTGAAACCTGTGTAAGTATAAAAGAAGTTTTCGTGGTGCTATCCCATTCGTGTCAGTACATCAGCACCTGTTAAAAGTTGCATCTCTTTTGCGCTCTCGAAAATATGGTTTATTTCGCCTTTTATTTACTTAATGAAGATATAGTATAATCATAAAATAAAATTTTGATTTTATGTCAAGGATAGCTAAAGACTAATGTATGATTTTTAAATTTATTGATATCGTTTGCTGGATAATAGGAAAAAATACATTACTGGCAGGGTTTAAATAAAAAAGGTTATTTCAACATTTTTTTTTGCTATATTTTGTATGGAAGTTGAAAAAAAGTGGTTCCCCTATGTACAAGTAGACCATATAACGATGTTGATGATATTTATTAATTTTCAAAATCAAAAGTAGTTTCTTCTAACGTAACGATCAAACGTCAGTCTCGCGTAAATTTTTGGAAAACTTGTTGCGAATTTTAGTGATTTTTCCCGAACCCTTAATTTACTTGAAAAATCTCTTTCAGCTATGTACAACACAAATAATTCGACTTTTTAAATCACAAATCATTTTGTTAAAATTCTGTTTCCCTTTTTCACCACTAATGAACAAAATTGATCAAAATCAGTCGGTTTCGTGCACGGAGCCTTGAAAAGTTTATAAATTGTAAGGTTATTCTCCATCTTAGTCTAAACCAGAAGCTTAGTAACAAGTTGGGTATAAGACTCGGTAACTCATTTTCTAAATCCTTGAAGAACTATTTAATTTAAGGGCAAAGCGCAGAACTAATAATGCGAATTGCGGAATCGCGATATGTATGTATGGACAGTGGTCTGCGTTTTGTGCAGTAGACGATGCCATCACATTGCATATGTGTAGGCGGCAACTCGTCGAAGTTCCTATCCGTTTTCCAGCTTAGGAAACACTCACTCGGACGGCCCGCGACTAAGCAGACTGTAAAAACCTTCCGGCGTCTCCTAGAACTTCGAAATTATTTTATGCAGGAGCTTGGTCTCGAAAAGACGCGCTATTACGCGAGTTCACTCGCACCGGAGGCGGCGGCTGCGGTGTGGCGCCGGCGCGGTGTAGTATTGGCACGGACGCACAACCCAGCTAGCATGCGGTAGTTCCAAGTGTCCCAGTGCGATTTTATTTCAATTTACATCAATTTATGCCGTGTAAAAGTAGCTGAAGTTTCAATTGTTATTAAATTACTTAGCTCGCTTCACCGAAAGTCTGTGAGGACCATTAGTCATTACCATTTTGATTTGACAATGGAATAACTTTTGTAGGTAAGCTTACTAACGGCCAAAAGCCAGGCCATAGTAGCCATCACCTAGTAGTTTATTGACCCATGTCGACTATAAAGAATATTAAAAGTCTGCACGCGATCTATGTATTTAGTCAATATTGCTTATGTGTATGATTTGCTTGATATTATTTTTAGTATTTAAGTAAATGTTATTCATGCAAGCATTCATTTAATATAAAGCTTTGATAAAATAGGTAATGGCTTTCTTCAAGACCAGTTTAAAGTGTTTTCTAAACAAATATTATCAATAGTTCTTAGCAGACGTTTTGAGGGAGCTTTTTCCCCGATGCTGGACTAATTTCGGACTGAATCGGATCCTAAAATTTTGAACAATTACGCTCCAACTTCGCAAAACGAACTGTAGAGGTCACATTCGTACATCATAATCACCAACTTCAATAAAGGTTGGACACCTGCCCGGAAACCGGCCCCGAAATCTACGTCACTCAAATGTTGCGGCACTAAAGATTCATTTGTTCGATGCAAAGGTCATTAATGAACACGCACAAATATTGGTGGATGGTATTCTTCACATAATACCATCCATTTTTAGTTATTGTAGCCTCCTAATGGAGTTAGGGAGGGGTTCAAATGACAGGTGACGAACTGACGTCATGAACATTGTCTCTGTTAACCAGGTGCCTAAATATGGACTTTGTTTATGATGTGGGCTAATGATTCTCCGAGCCCTACCTAACTTACGAGTTGATTTAATATCCAAAATGTGGCAATCAGGTAATTAATCGTGGCATTCGAAAGAGGTAACACAGCTTTTATCAAACAAGATTATTACGCAAAAATGCCAAGCTTATTAATGCTAATAAATACCAAAGGCTGTCAAGCACTAGCTGGCTTCAAGCTTTGTGCTATTGCCACATAACGTTTAAATTGCACCATTAGTATAAAAAGCACACCTAACAAAGAATCGGAGCGGAAACATTCGTGGCAACGTCCCCTAGAGATTACGAGCGCAGCTAATCCTAGAATTAGACAGTATATACGTCTGTCTGTATAGATACGTAATACATCAAAATGTCAAGGTAAGGCACCGTGGTAGAAGCGCGAGCATGCGAAGCGAATAACCCGCAAAAGCTCTGAAAGCTATTAAGCTTTTTCGGTTATCAGCGACGAAGGAAGGTAGGGCTGCTTTGTTGCTTTATCCGAAAATGCCAGGCGCGGCCCGTGACGTCATCAGCGAAATGGCGCGACATTTCGCGGTGCGCCTGCCGCGCCCGTGCCCACCCTAATCTCTTGTCATGACAGGGTTGTCCGAGCGAAACGTCCCTCAAGGTTCTTTCTTAGGACCGGCCTCGTTTTTACGGTTACCAGCACTGATAGTTGCTAACTTATAGGCTTAATTTAATACGGCAAAGTAACTCTAAGATTACGAGCTCTATAAACCGTATACGTATGTGTCTTTATTGTTATGTTACGTAGTAGCGTTTGAGCCGTCTCGTTTATCTCTAGTACCTATGGGAAAATGCCATTTTAAATACGATGTCTTTGAAACTTGGATTTATCAGATGTATGTATGTCATAATCTCAGAGAGATAAAACTTGTGATCATTAGTATTAAAGCGGATAATATCTAGGGCTGGCAGACTAAAAAACATAAGTCCAGAAGTGAAACTTTTCAGGAACAACTAAAAACTGTATAAAAAAATAGCGTTAAACTATAAATTCAACTTTATTGGAATATTGAGATGTTTTTAATTAATACTAACATGCACGTAAATATAATTTGATAAAAATATAATAAAAAGCGATTTTAGTGACTTATGTTAGAAAGAACACTGTGTACCTAGTAGGTACTTGTGACTTAAGTGTATGAGAACAGTAAAAATAATTATAAACTATGTTTTAGTTGACATTCAAAAGTTACTTCTATGAACGTAAAATTAATTTAGCATACATCATTTATATATTAGCCTATATTTATAATTTATATTCAACTATTTATTCATCTTCTTCACTATCTAAAATATCAGGGTCAGTATTACGTACATTGTTCACAGAAGGCAAATCTAAATAAAATCTATGAAAAACGTCGGGTATTAAGGAGAGTAAAGAAATCAGATCATCTTTCTTTTCTTTTGATATCGGTAAGGGCTGTACCGATATAACAGGAATAGTGTCAGGTATGGCAGAAACTCGACGTTTCAAGTTAAATTTGTAAAAATTACATTCCGTGTCCAATGTGTCTTTGTAGGAGATTACGCCAAATTCAGAATCATAGCGCAACCACTTTTTATCGAGCCATTTAAATTGTCGCCCTTCTACATCTTTGTTTCTTAATACTAATGGACCCTTTAACAATGAAGAAAAATCTAAAAAGTCGGAACTGCGCATTTCGACAACTTCAAATTTTTTACTGCTCGATCTGATGAGTTGAATCCAATCATGCGGGTGATAAATCTGCAAATCCGTTTTCTTTTTCTTTTTTTCAATGATGCTATGATCCGTGTCCACTTCCAAGTGGCTATGACCCGGAACCATGAACTTGTGGTCTATGACATCTATGTCTAATTTCTGCAAAGCCCAAGTCAACATTGAACTGACATGAGAATTTCGGTTCTGACCGCCACAAGTATCAGAATAAAATATTACATGTCTTGTATTCTCAGGTACGTATGTTTGGAGATGTTTGAAAAGACATGATGCTATTTGATTAGCTCCTCTAGCAGCTATGGTTTCATACCATATGTAACACACAGCTTTTCCAGTTTTGTTGTCATGGACAGTCAGGTTGAACGTCCACAACTGGCGTTTGTAGAAAGCTACAGAAGAGCTGAGGGCTGGAGTGGGTAAACACTGTTGTAAGTCAAATGTGTAAACTTGCACAGTACTGTCACTTTTATTTACTTGAGTATCACATTTTTTCATTTCGTATGCTTGATCTGCGGCAGTCTTGTGATGTTCATGTTGGGCAATTAGTTCAGTTTTCACCTGATCTTCCTGACATAGTTGAATTTGCATCTTGAATTTATCACAAGTATAACATGTGTCGGCACGGGGCTTTTTGAACGATAATCCTAATTTGTGGAATTCTTGACTATAAATTTTTACTGAAGGTGGACTGTCGCGGTTTTCACAAAATAAATCATACATTTTCGTAATAGTGAGATGAGAAGGCAAGTACTTTTTTGATGTAGTTTTTCTTGTGTAATGGCTCTCATAGGATGGAAATTATAAAATATGTTCCTTAATTTCTTGTCTTTTTTCATCAGAAATCTTATGTTTGGGTATACTCTTCCCACGGTTATCATCTGTTTGAGTGCCACCTATCGACGACCGTTTTTTCGTGGCAACTGTTTTTATAAAATTATCGCTTTCGCCTAACGTCTTTAAAAGGCATCCCCGACAAATGGGTTCACGCTTCCCGTGAATTAATAAAAAATATTTGTATGTTTTCATGCGATTCTTTTGTTGGTCAGGATCTAGTGTGCGTTGTCTTTGAGTGGCCTTGACGTGTATTTCAATTAAAGATGCCATATAAGTTGTTCTCTTGAGATATGTTCCCATTTGCCAATATTCTTTGAAAATAGCTTGTCTATCGTTCAATGATATACGCTCTTTGCATTTCATTCGACACGTCCCTAGCTCTTTCATTGTTCTGCTGGAAACAACTTTACCTTTTAATGTTTTATATGATTGACCTGTGTTGCGTTTTATTTTCTTTTCTTGTTTCGTAATGCGAATACTTTTTTTTGGAGATGTTTCGACCGCATGTGGCGTGTCGGCTCTTCGGTCAGTATCGGTGGATGTCGACGAATCTACTGCTGTTTCAGGGAGTTCGAAATGTGGATCCAGAACAGAATCATCACTTGAGAAATCCATTTCTCGATTAATAAACATGACGCCAGTGTGGCCTGATGATGTGGAAGGCATTGGTTCTTCTTCCGCTATTGTCCCTGTAGATTGTTGTTCATTTCGTTCATCTAAAAATAAAAACATACTATAGAGGCTAAAAAAAATATTATTTTAATCATTTATTTATGATTGATGCTAAAATGAACAAATCACTGATGATTTCTGTTAAAACTACAATGAAAGATAAATATATTACTTTCTGATTTAAATCAAACACATGGCAAACTTACCTTCAACATTTGTGTTTCTCCTCATCACCATCTCAACTAATTTCTTTCCTCGCTGACAATCCATAGTAATTGGGAATATTTTTAAATAAAATGACACACACCACAACTGTTCTGTTAACAAATCAGAGCAAAACTAACTCGACTAGTGTGACCCAAATCACTACAGTTACCACTTCAGTTTTTTGTAAGCAATAAATTATAATTTGAGTACCTACCCTCGAATTAAAAATCGAGATAACACGACGCACTTGACGTTCCTAATAACATAAGTCACTTTCTGTGTCCATGAAGTCCGAGAGCTTCAAGTGTTCCTTTTAACATAACTCAACTTATGTTTTTTATAACGCCGCAAGATTAATGCGATTCAAGAGGTTGAAAAAGGACGCCACTTAGATTCAAGCCCGAACAAGCGAATATGACTTATGTGCTTTAGTCTGCCGATGTATTGATGTAAATTAATAATTTTGGTACAAAGAAAAAATAAAGCATGTTTTTGACTTATGTGCTTTAGTCCGCCGACCCGACATATAATGTTGACATTTTATCCGTTAATGACGTTATACGTTATATAGAATTGTTAACATTTGATGCAATCTTGAATGTGTTTTGTCGCAGTGTTTTTCTCATCATTGTGACATTTCTTACAGTGTTTAATATTTATAATACTAGCTGCCCGGCCCGGCTTCGCACGGGTAGCATTAAGAACTTATTTACGGCGCACCTAACTACCTACCCTACCTACCCTACCTAACCTACCCTACCTAAAACCTCACGGAGCCCGAGACCTTTCCAACGAATGCAAAACCGTGGAAATCGGCTCGTGCGTTCTGGAGTTATAGCGTCAGGAAGGAAAACCCGACTTATTTTTATATAGTAGAAGATTAACGTATACTCTGATTGTTAATTTGCTAGACTAAAATGACTTTTAGTGTCGACATAAAAATAACGTAAAAAATTAGTTACCGAGTGACTCTCAACAAGAAGCACTGAATCATTATCTGCAGGAGGACCTATAATTGTCGTGTTGTCTCTGTAATATTAATTATTAATCGTCTTATATTAAAAAAAAGGTTGATCGCAGCTGTCATTTTGATCTAGCAAATTAAAAATCAGAGTTTAGGGATACTCTCCGTATGTGGTGTCTTTTATGACTGCGCGACCATATTGGTAAAGGCTCTTTCAAACAGGCGCGACACGCGACGCGATAAAGACACCAATCGTTGCGCGACGAGCGGTGTCTTTGTGTCGCGTCGCGTGTCGCGCCTGTTTGAAAGAGCCTTAATGCGGGGTAACTTGAAAACCTAAACATCAAATCATTTCTACAGCACTAACTTAGCGTTTTTATGATTCCGGGATTTATGATTGGTTAGGCTTATTATGATTTATACTAGGTGCGTTCAATAAATAATGAGAATGAGCTACTAACTCTTTGGAAGTATTAAAAGTAAATACTGGCTGGTAAAGCTGGAATATCTGCTATATACCTAAAATTGAAATTGTTAATTGTTTTTAAATAATAGAAGTCATTTGTTTACGGTAGATTGTAGACTCTTGGGTAAAATGGAAAAAAAAAATAAGTAAGCGCGGTTATTAAGTATCTATACTTGAAAACATGTATCACGGAACAAGTCAATCAAGATTTATGGCATACATTAGGAGCAAATGCTCCGCCGTATTCCACAGTTGCACGTTGGTGCGCCGAATTCAAACGTGGAAGAACATCCACTAAAGATAACCTTCGCTTGGGATGCCCTACGACAGCCATTGCCGTGGCCTGCACAATCGTCAGACCTCAATCCCATCGAGCACGCATGGGACATGCTCCAAAGACGTGTTATAGAGAACCTGGACGTCGTCGACATCTCAAAAACTGAAAGACTTGTTAAAATTACATTGGGAGCGATTGCCGCAGGATCAGATAACTAATCTTATAAATTCAACACGCTTCTGCCCGCGGCTTCGCCCGCGTGGATGTCGGAAAATATCCCATGGGAACATACTACTGATACCGGCATTACATATTATTATCTAATAGTGGAGGAAAAGGTCACTGACTTCTACCGCTACGCCCGCGTTGCCGTCAACCATAATTATTTTGTTTCGCGTAATTTTGAATCTGTGATATCTTTTAAACCATTCATTTAAATAAAATTATGTCAATTATATCTAAATTAAGTGCTCAAATTAAGTAACATGATTTATTCGATAAGGATTAATATAATATCGGTCAAAATAGCATCGGAAATAACAATGATATTTTTATCAATTCTGAAAGATAAAAATGGTTATTGTGGGTCATCCTTATAAGATCGACATCACGGACTTTTTTGTTGAACTTTTTAAGATAAACAATACTGTAGAACATACATTTTATGTAACTTTTACGATTTCCGCGGCGCGCGCCTATAAAGTTCCCAGTCGGCATGATTTTTTTCCGACATCTTCAACAATATTCGTCAAATTTCAGCCAATTTACACAAAACCTTAATGAATTATACACTAAAACCTTCCGCATGAATCACTCCGTCCATTGGTGAAAACCGTTTGAAAATCCGTTCTATAGTTTTTGAGTTTATCGCGTTCAGACAGACAGACGCGGCGGAGGACTTTGTTTTATAATAATATGGTAAGGATAAGGATAAAAAATGTTGCCGACAAGTTTTAACCAACAGAGGCGGTCACACTTTGTATTGAATTACCAAATAATAATAAAAAATGTCGTTATTAATTTTGTAAAACATGAAAAAGTTACTACGTATGTTATGGTACACATATTATTGTTAATTCTTGTGATTTAATGAATTAAGGATTTAGCTGCTTTAGTCAGTAATGCATAAAAAATGCTTAGTTATTATTTATAAAATAAATATAAATATATTACAATAGTAAAAATCGTTCAAAAGTTCAAAACCGTACATGTTGTTGATGTGTGTATTTGTCCAGTTATTTTTTACGTTGACTGTACTATGAAAGAAACGCATATAAGATAAGCAAGAATAGTCCTTACAGAGTACATCAGTAAGGACTGATGTACTATATTCTTGCTTGCTGTGCTCGGCCGCTATAGTAACGCCTATCTAGGAAAAAAAAGGGTTGCGTGTACGGGATTTTGTTTTCAAATCGGTTACATATGCGTTACCCCGATGGTACGTGCGTGAAATGACCAAAACGGTGGTCCCGATACAATAGTATAAATAATTGACGTAAATGATGTTATAATGGTTTACTTTTGTTTACAGGTAATCACCATGGCGTTAATGGGCCACTGTCTTTAGGACGTGTTGCTAATTCGGCTTCAGGTGGGTTCTTGATTTTATTTTTTAGCTACTTCCAAAAAGGAGGAGGTTCTATGTTCGTCTGTGATTTTTAGGGTTCCGTAGTCAACAAGGAACCGTTATAGTTTCGCTATGTCCGTCTGTCTGTCTGACCGCGGCTTAGCTCAGAGACAATTAGTGCCAGAAAGCTGTAATTTGGCATGGGTATACATATTAATCACGCCGACAAAGTGATTAAATAATACCATGAATATTTTTTTTTGTACGTAAAGTGGTTTTTTGTTTTTTCTCGTCTATCCCATTGTGTAGGGTGTCGTTGGAAAGGTCGTTCAAAAATATTGGGAGTTTGTGAAAACCATCTTTGGATTCAGGGATCCGTTTGAGAAATATTAAGCTTTAAAGTGCTAACTACAGTAATAGTTACTAACATTATGTGTGCTAGCAACTATTAAGCGTGTGCCAGTAATCGTCACTATAGTACTTAAAATAACGAGTTCTGGGTCAAGCAGGAAATTTAAGATACCAATAAATGTCACATTCGAAAAAAATACTAATAAAATAAAAGTGTCTAAATTTCAAGTTATACCGTTTGCTAATTAACTCAATTAATTCATCAAACAATTGGACTTACCGTAGACCCCACTGAAGTTTTACAAATCAAAACATAAAACTACGAGCACGTTGAGTAGCTAAATTAGCAAATAAAAAGTGAAATATTTCAGACCCCATTACAGTTAAAGGCTCGTGCAGACCAACGCGATATCGCGGGCGCTACAGGCAGCGCGACCCTTGTAGCGCCCGCGATATCGCGCTGGTCTGGACGAGCCTTAAAACTCAAGGTTGTTATTTTAATTGTGCAATATGTTATTTTAAATATGTGGCTATAAAAATCGGCCAGTTTAATATTGAGTAGAAAAAGATATTAATGTTTTAAGATAATTTAACGACTTCTGGGTTACTGTCGACTTCACCCGCGTTTACCTTATGCAGTATTTCTCCGAACGAACTCTCACAAAGAACTCTATTCTTACAATCCATATTTGACTCAATTTGTTGCTGTAAATATATACAAAATCGGCATCGCCAGCAGACGACGAAACTAGCCGTCTTTGCTGATTGTTTAGCTGTGTCACTGAAGTGGATGGATGATGGCCAGGTGCCGCGTGGTGTAAAACAATATCGCCAAGAAACAGCCCAAACAACGTTTTTATATCCCTAAAATACGGTATTGTGTACAATTAGGTGACCATTGTTTAGACGTCAACAACGTTGATGGATTATTTCGCGAAATTTTCGCGAAAAGCGAAAACGCAAACTGAATGAGGAAGAAGGGTATTGTCTTTGAAGGCCGTTACTTCGGAGGTGCGGTCGCCATGTTTGACAAATTAAAAAAAAAACAACTATGTTTTAGTTTCTAATTAATCAAAAAAAAGTTTAATTAAATTACAACCTCGTGTTTTGATTGATTAAAAATCCGTGCATGATTTTAATTAATGTGGGAGCTAATTTCATATGACTAATAATAATATGTAATTTAACTAGCAATTAGTTTTGTAATTAGGAGTAATATGAATTCTACTAAAAGTGTGAATCAGCATTTTCTAGGTGACATGTGAAAAAAATATTGTTTGTTAGTCGGTTGTCATATGGACAAAATCACACAGTCTACATAAATGATGAGATTAGTCACCCGATAGAATTCTTAAAGTTCTTGAGAAACAACATGCTGTTACATATAGATCAATTATTAAAGCTTTAATACTGAACAGAAAAATGACATCAGCCTGAACTAAAAACTTTCCCGACTATGACTCTTGAAAAAATAAAGAGGGGTTCGAACGAAACTTTTAGTTTGATAGTTATGAGGACAATGTAGACAATTTATAAATTAACAAAATCAACTAATTGACATCGTACACAAATGGTGTATTTATTACCTGATTACTTCTCTATAGCTGACCCCATCAAACCCTATCAGCTAATCGATTGCCTTGACGATTCTATATTGGTAGTGACCGGATAGACGCATGATGGGTGCCATGCCACGCCTAACTAAATCACGACCGGTACTAAGCTTTAATGTTCCTGAAAGTAGAACGCGGATACTCGTAAGCGTTTTACGGTAAACTAGTTCTTCTTTGTTGATGCTAAGGCTCGATGTCAAAGGTACATCCATTGTTTTAAGGGGTGGATCTGTTTACTCGCCCCGTCCGTGTTCGCCCTAATTTGGAGGGATTTGATTTTGTTAACGGGCACGATAACTCCATATACTCCATAGGCTTAAACAATATAGTAGTTTACTCACATACAATTTGACGCATAGGGTAATAATGGCCCATATATCCGTTCAGCATGACGTGTTTACGGAGTATTTCGTTAAATTTTCCCGTAAATGTTTATCGGAAGTTGTAACCCTTTGATAATCCGGTAATAATAAACGACGCTACATTGAGGTCATCCTTACAGGTTCGCATTTAGCTTTGGAAAATTAACAGTTTACAATAGTATATGAAATTATGAGCATACCTTTATACTGGTATTGTCCAAATTGACACATTAAAACTTTAGAGTTTCCTGGTCCCTTTTCTGGTCCACGAACTTTAGGAACTGACCTCTTCACTATTTTCTCTTTTTCTTGTTAAAAGTTGCGTAAATGCTAAAACAATAAAGAAAAAATGAAAAAATCTTTGATAAGAGTTGCCTCAATGCCTAGTATGACATTGGTAAAACTGGCATTAGTATTTTTCGTACCGTAGATTAACGTTTCCATTTTGTGTTACATAATATTGTGCTATATTATTACACTGATGTGCTCTTCATATAATTAACAAAAGCGAGGGTAATTAGTTCATATGAAACAACAATGCATGCTAACGTCCGTGTCCAGTCCTATTAAGTTATAATTCGTTTGTCCAGAACAAGATGAACAAAACTATTATATTGGCCCGTTGCCAACTCTGCGTAACTGCTTTCTTTGATTATTTCACCGATTTATTTTTATTTTAGAGCATATAAAAAAATATTGAATCGAACCAAAAAAATCCTGCTTCTTTACGAAAATAGTTGATAGTAGTTGTAGTTATGTTCATTTTTTCAACAAACACTAAACCAACTTCTAATTCCGTGAGCGTCGTAGTCCACTGCTAAATCCCATTGTACCTTGATGACAATACAATGCGCTCATCAATCAATTTTCTCACCTCAATAGGCAATAGTATACTGACTAGAGTGAGAGGACCTATTCTCAGCGTTGCTTTACAAGTCGATAATGATGTTCCTTTCATTGGTTTATCCTTCATGGGCCATAAATACTGATCTAAAAATTATCACATCTAGCATAACCAAATTAGTTATGGCCGAACATCGTTATAGAAACATCAAATAACTTGTTCGTACCGCTCTACATTCTTCAGATGATGCTCTTGCGCATATGGTCCGCGAATGAAGTCACGGACGAGATAATATTTGCGAGATGTCTAGACAAGCGTCCAGGTAACTTAATCCGATTTTTGTGGAAGGATTTTAATCATTCTAATGTGATTTCGAAGAAACTCCAAAATCATCCATGAACTATCTACGATAATATCAAAGTCTGGCAAAATTCTGCTATTGCAATCGTACTTTTGCTATTAGGGCATAGAAGGATAATATTGACTCCTGCAATGCTTCTTACCGAAATGTCGAGGAACAACTATCGTTTGATGGAAACCATTTAGCAAATCATTTACTAAAACTTAGCATATTGTTACAAATTGCGAATAACGCTCTATTTTTTAAAAGACCTTGTAGCGTCGTCACTTTCACAAGCGTACCATTTTCAGCAAATATTGTTAACAATCGTAGTTCTAGATCTCGTGAATCATTGTAAATAAACACACTGTCTTCAGGGTTATTTGCTATTTTTCTGCGATCATTTTCATGAATCACGGCTACAGATTTGATTCTGAAAACCTTGTTTGCAATTACCATCATCGTTCATTCATTACTTACAATTTGTGTTGTTTGGCTCACTGGGTTCTCTGTTGCATTCCGGGTGAAATTTTCACCGACACTGTTGTCATATTGCATTGATAATGTCAGTAGTAACCGTGTCTAGCCATCCGTGTGTGCCGTTGCACAAGACCTGTCGACATAATGGCAGTACAAACGGTATGTATGCTATTTAAGTACAGGAAAATTGATTCGTCTATAGAAGGAATCGTTTTATTGATTGCGCTATCATTCTAACCCCTACAATTCTCGAAATTATCTCAAATTTTATTATATTTATAAATTTATATTTTCTAACACTAATTGAGTCGTTTTAGAAGTACAAATAGCGAAATTTTGACCTGAAACTAGAAACTAAGTTAAGGATTTCAAGTTTTTACGTCTTAGTTAAATATTCACATTCCCTTTAAAGTTTTAAGAGTACAAAACAGACTTTTTGTAAACGAAATGTTTACGGTGTAGTGGTTGATTGCTGGGAATGGCTTAGTAGTGCGGAAGTGTGCCCTACTAAAGCCCGCATTGGACGTAGACTGGAACGAAACTTTCAATGGAAGTGGTATCGTGGGCGAGCTTTGGTAGAGCTCCAACTCACCTTGAGGTTTGCTGTTACGTACGCTAAAATACACTATCAAAACAGTGCGTTTCGTTCACCGTTCCGAGTCACACGCTCGCTTCGCAAGCGCTCCATCCATATAATTATTGTTTAACAAATAAAGTCGCGAAGAATTCTATAGCGATTTACTACTGTGCCTTATGATGTTTTAGTATTATAAATATAGGTTTTTGACTGTTAATAAGCGTACAATTATTTTTGTTATGTGAATGTGACGTGTTTAACGCGGACACGGCGTCTCATTGGATTGTCTGAGATTCGTCTGGGCGCAACCTATTTCGATGATGTGAGTTTAGCATAATATTTAAAAAAAATGCGGGAGCAGGCTTTCGTAGATTTTTTTTTCTTGCTTATCAGAGATAATATGTTTTTGTAAAAATAATTATACACATGAACATTCATTAATAGTTATTTTTTATTCATAATGATTACTGTGAATTCTTAAATATGATATTCTTATAATAAATTCATGTGAAATGGAGCGTAGCTGCGCACATATTAGTAGATTACAAGGCAAGTTTTATCAGTCTATCACCTATATCTTAGTTATAACTATTATATTTAAAATTACACTGATTGGTATTAAAACCATAAGATAAGTCAAATAAATTGTTTTAATAATTTACTGAAATCATTTAATTTATGAAATCAATGTGCACTAGCGGTTTTAACAAAAAAAAAAAAAAAAAAAAAATTGTTAAAACCACCTTGTTCTCAATCCATTTCATATTTAATTTGATTCGTGGAAAGCAAACCAACTTAGTAGCAATAAACCTTATGATTTGTCCCTATCAATATTAAACTGTATCCTGCTTATAATATACCGGACGTAATAATAATGAGGTACATGTACAATTTAACATGGATACAGAAATATATATATATTGCTTATTTTGAATATGTGTAAAAAAAAACTAATCAATCCCCCGTCAATTTTCAAGGCGATGTTTAGTATTTATACTTCTTCTGTCTGCTCATGTATTTAATCCCAATTACTACCGTTAAGGTTCGAGATTTCTGAATTTTGTGGTTCATTTATCTTCTAGGGTTCGTAATCCAGTTTCATGTAATCCTATACAAAAAACTAAATGAACCTCAAGGGAACAAAAATATTTATTCGAAAACACTGTTTTCTCCATTACATCGTTTAGATTCTAGTTTTACTTCCAGTTAATATCATACTCGACACGTAACTGACATCATTATGTTAGTATTGAGTATTGATTTAATATCAAATACTATCAGATACGTTTTGATAAAGAAAATGCTATCTCTCTCATGCCTGTTTAGGTTTGATTGTATTTTTAGTGAACCCATCAATAACTTGCTTGAATGGATGCTATCGCCAAAACGACCAGTCACTGTCATTTCAAATGTTATATCACAACAAGGAAATACGGTAATTAGGGTAGACATTCCTACTAATAATAATCTTCAGAGATCAAGGCACTTTACATACAAAAGCCAAAAGCCCAATAACGACGAGAAGAGACTTATAAGATGAAAGAGAAGAAGAGAAAGAGTTAGGATGTGTGGATATTATCATTACGGATTTTACACCTTTCCTGGATTAAAGATTACATAAAAGTATTATTATCCGGGTATAATACCTAAAAGATTTAGTTTCTCTAGGATACAAGTGTATTCGCGGGTAAAGCTTAGTGTTGTATATTTCTAAAGTCTGTACTTACAAAAACAGTATGTTAGTTTAATGGGACAAAACTTTTACCTCCTAAGACAGTTTCCTTAACTGAGTCATCGTCGCTTGGGCCAAACCCTTTGACCTACAAACACGAATTAAGGCCTCACACATAAATGTAGGGCATCCCTATAGTAAAAATGCAAACATAAAATGTTTACAGTACAACAAATCAATAATTTTCTGACTGTTCAATAAGGAAAGTCAACATATAGATGCTGTTGTGAAAAGCTACCTAATACTTCTAGGATAAATACTATGAATGATTGGAATACGACGTTAGGTCGATTCGATTTTATAAAAAAACTTACGCATACATTAAGTTCTGCGGGAACACAGCCTAGGAAATGCATCCCGCTTCATAACTCCTACTTTATTTAACATCCTACTTATTCAGTAAACACTTTAGTTTTATGCCATGCAATTAACAATTTTCGTAACACTATACAATATAAAGCTTTTTCGATTTATGGACATCATATTATATTCCTGGAAGTAGCACATATTTTTGTAAATAATTAAGAAATAGTAAAGGTCTCAAAATACTCCCTTGGGGTACGCCGAATTAAATCCAGATGATTTTTATACATTTAAGAATTTTGTTCTTCAATTTTCATTTAAACTTATGTTAGCAGGTATGAGTACTCAGTATTTTAAATTTCATAGGTATTTAAATATTATAATTTATTTCTTTGTCCAACTATTTAATTTTGTTATGCTTTCCGAATGCATTAGATAAGTTACGCCATAGTCATACTTAATTATAGTTTTAACTTCTATGATTTTATTCACGTATATCGTACAATTGAAGTGGTTAATGTAATGTTCTGATTGTGATAGGATCACCAGTGATATCAACCCTAAAGCATTTGCGTCAATATCTAAACAAACCATTATTGTGTTGTGGACTCTGCACTAGATGTACTCAATTTTCCTTATGGAAACTGACGACATTATTGAAACGTAACTACCTACCACAGTTATTCTGAACGAACATTACTGTGTTTAATCAGTTATCATTATCAGTCAATACTTAAAATAATTGTAAAGAGCAGACTGACTCACTGTCTGATTCATATGTTACGTTATCTCGAGAACAAAGTTTCCTTACTTTGGTCCAGATTTACAAGCGGTCTTTATACTTCGTGCTAGCGGCTATCTTAGTTCTACAGATTGTCTGTGTCTCGAAAGATATCTCCACGAAAATAAAATTCTCTAGCTGTTTTAACTGACAAAGTGGTCTATATTAGTGCGTTGGATAAGTATTAGTTTTAATACGATACATGTGGATAGGTAAGAGAATAAGAAGGGTAACTCAAAACATCCAGTGTTTACCTACACTAGTTATTATACCATAGTAAATAGGAATGAAAGTTATTTGAATAAGTAAAATAATACTCAAGAATGAAATAATGATCACCTCGTACTTGACAGTTCAGGTAGACGACTACTCCTGACCTGACCTTAATATCGGTGCCAGGAATCATTCATATTCAGTGATGATAGCCTTTGTCATAAAACGGGATCATTACTAATGTGCCATGTAATAAAATCACAGTGTAAGTACACTAGTCAAGGTTTTATATGTCATGATGTCACCACCACACATGAGCCCCGTAGTTTTGTTTACTTTAAGTGGGCCACACTACGTAATAATACATAATCACGTACTTCAGATCAAGATAGACGTTCAGTATCTTAAAGAAAATATTTATTAGAAGAATTTGAAACGGGCGGGTCCTCCACCACTTGTATATTGTTATCATCTTCAGGCGAACTGTGGGTAGAGCTAGTAAATTTCTGACAAAGGATATTTTTTACCCCTGACAATGACAAATTCTATTCGATTTTTTGCGTGTATTTGAAAGCCAACTGAAAAACAATTATGTCAATAAAAAATGAATGAAATGTTTCATGATTTGAAAAAATACGTATTCAAATCACATTTCTATTACCTCGATTAATTTGTCAATATTTTAATGCATTTTGAGGAAGGACAATTAATGCAAAATAAGGCAGCGAATGTGTGATATCATTACACATACACAAGTACAATTTTAACAGTTAACATTTTTTAAACCCTCGACACAAACATTTCCTCATTTCTCTTTACTACTCCATCACCAGACCCTGTTCACCATCTATCTATAACCTATTCATTGAGACCATTCCATTGCGCCCAAACACGGTATATGTCCTGGAAGTTGTTAAGGAGGTTGTGTATTCTGCAAATTCCATGTGATGCTGCAGCATCAATTCAAGATTACTATATTATTCTAATATAATTGAAGTAACAGAATAACAAATTTCAAATCGATGAGACTTGTGGAAGATACTCACATCCATTCATCAACCAATAATTTTTAAACGGCTGCACTGATTTTAACAAAACCTGCTTTCAAATAAAAAAACCGTATTCAAATCAGTTCACCCGTTTAAGAGCTACGGTGCCACAGACAGACACACACATAGTGGTCAAATTTATAATATAACACCCCTCTTTTTGCGTCGTAGGTTAAAAATAGTACTCCTAACTGTAGGTGCGGGTTTTTGCAAAATTCCTGATTAGTGAACAGGATGATGAATTGATTTTGACTGTATATCCTGTTACCAGCGATAATATTGACGTGATTTTCCTTATACCTACTACACTAAAAACGTTATTATCATTCCGTTTACATTTTAGAATACACATGTGTACTAGATTTGGTTTAGATAAAATATGCGTATCCTTCATTTTAAATGCCAAATCTGCTCTTTTGGGACAGATGTTATAACAGTTATAAGTTGCTAAATTATGCAACATAGTAAATGGTTTACAAAAAACGTCGTATTAAGAAATCGAGCATAAAATCATTACGAGACGACTCTGTTGTATTTGGTAAGCGTAAGAGTGTCGAAGATATTTTGACGATCAGATACAGTTCAGTGTACAGTGATCACCAGTTTACCAGTAAGGTATACTGTTTACAGTAATATCTCAAAGCTCAAACAAAATCAAAAGTCATTCATTCAGACCAGGCTGAGAATCAGGACTTTTTCAACGTCAAAATTTCATAAGACATTCCCCCAAAACGCCCGCCCTTCACCATTTTCTGGGAATAAGAAGTGGCGTGACATACCCTCAGCAGCACAGCAGTCTGTTTAGTTAAAAAAACTTTATTAGAATCAAGTTTTTCTAACTGAACAGACTGCTGTGTTGTGGCAGTTTGTAATGTAATGTATTTTTCATATAATTTATTATATTGTAAAAATTATAAGCAAAATAAATTACATTACGACACAACACAAAACATTAAATTAAGTTATTTGCCATATGTCAGCTAGCACACGCCAGTATACCAACAAAAACATCTAAATCTAAACAATCATTGGTTTCCATGATTCGTGTTTCATTAAGCAAACCCAGTAGGTTCATGTCCTGTCAGCGATTAGCTCACCAAATTCGATAGGAATCACTGAGCACTATAGAACTTAATTAAGACTAAAACTCATTTGTCACCACGACCTTGTTCACCAGTCGTCAGTTTGTCACAACTATTATTGAAACGATTGTTCATTGAATCTGTTTCAACTCCATCGTTGATAAAAGATGATGATGACACGTGACTGTATCAAGCGGCGCATCTCAATTCTCCCAATAAACTTTAATTGCCACATCATTAGCACTGGTTGGCGGTCTGTCTCTAGGACGAAAAACATCTTCGTGTATAATTATGTAACATTAAAGATATAAAAACATAGTCAAGTCACAAATGTGTAGCATATACTAGTCAAGCGCATGTCGAACTCTTTTGATAAGGTATTTCTTATCATAAAATGTAATTATAGATAATCTAGGTACTCATTGTCTCGTTGCAAACCGTTTAGCGAGCTTGGAATGTGCCTCTAATTGTTTGCAATTTCAACCGTAAGCATGCAAAATGTTCTGCTGACGGCGACTAAAATGAAACGGTTATGTGACACTGTTATACATGCTTGTGCTTTCAATAAATTGCACTAACGGCCAACTAAAGGGGGTTCCCTGTTGCGAACAATAAGTCGCGTGAGCGATTATGTAGAAAATAAACACGTTGTTATACAAATAATAATTCATTTAAACAATAGAACCGTAATCGTATTACACCTAAATATTACTGATTTCCGATCCGGCGGTGCCCGGCGTGGCTACAGTGCATGGCTGTTTTGGAAAGGCCCGTATCCAGATACGGTAATATTAGTAGAATCTTAATCTGATTAAAACCATTATTTGAATCTATCCCACCAGCATGTGTCTCAAACCTGATGATATTCAGACAAAAATGCTTTATCTAACCTAAAATCATCATCTACTTCGCTTTTTCCCAAAATGTTGGGGTTGGCTTCCATCGTCTAACTGGATGCAACTGAATACCAGTATTTTTTTTAGCTGTGTATTACCTAACATGATAACATGAAAGTATGTGACCAAATTAGTTGGTAACTTTGTCGTGACTACTTTAATTAAATCTATTGATATTATCTATTCCGATTATTTACCCCAAGTTGTTACTTAATAACATTGCCTTATGAAACAGAAACAACTGATGATATTAGTGTAAAACTATCATTATTGTAATTCGAAGCAATTCATCTTTGAATGTCGTGAACTTGTTGCTTGTGGGCGGGTGTTCAATGTTTATGTGCCTAGTGTTTGGGCGGATTGTGTTAAAGTTAAGACTCACTTCTCAAACTCTTTGTTGAGGGTGATCCTACAGGAACACACAGCTATAGGAACATTTTTACTTGACGCGTTCTTACTCTCGGAGTGTGGAAAATCATATCCGGCTCGAAGGACCAATAGTGTTAATTCATATTTCGGAAGTCGTTTAACACATTATGAAGCTGATCAAGTCTGCGAACTGAACTCGAAATACGTAGTAAACCATGAAAATACCTCACTAAGAAAAGGCACATTTAGAATAATAGTAGCAATTCTGGAAGCCTGATTCAGATTCAATCTATGATCTGCTGTCAAATCTCATGATAGTTGTGATTGGCTGGCAAATTATGTAGGCTGATTTAGGACTTTAAAAGAGATATTTAATGTTTAATAGTAAGTACAGTAAATGATTTTATAATAAGATTCATAACCGATCAACTCAATAATGATGATCTTTGATGCAGTAAGACTAGAAATCAGAATGTACTGTCAAATCACGATGTCTGAATTGGCACAAACTGTTGACAGGATATTACTAATCTTGCCTGTTAGTAAACTAATGTCTGTTTTAGCGTTTGGGAATTTAATTGTCAGTTTATAAGACTAAGAATCTTATCTTATAAGACTTTATTTCTTATCTGTTAGTGTAGTGTTTTGATAGTTGATGAAAAAGAAAAAATCAAACAGACTCCGAGAAGATCAGAAACTGTCCGAAATAATTAGACGTCCAACAAATTCCAATATCGTCATCGTGAGGACCTAAGAGCTCGGAATCAAAAATTCTTAAGTGGCCACTTATCAACATGACGTAGGTGTTTATCAAAAACCACAAAAATGATTTAATTTTGTGTTATCAGTGCTTACTCAAAATAAACATTTAAGTAAGGTCTGACAAAATGTACATTTATGAGTCCTTATGACGGGTGTATACGTACAGTAAGTTATAGGTCATAAAGAGGAAAAGAGCAGCAGAGCTCAACTCAACTCAAAAAATTAAAATTAAACAAACAGGTAAAATGTGTGAAAACTGGGTCAGTCTGTGAAATATACGCATATGAATTTGTCATCACAGTGATCATCGATGCTATTTATTCATATTTGCCTTGTGTGTTGTTTCAGGAAGACGAAGTCCTCTGGCGGTGCACAGAATGCCGATCGCGCCGCGCGGCCCTCCGCCCTCGACGCCTCCCTACCACCTGCTTCTCCGTAGGAGACCTAGCTTAACCCTCAAGTGTCCTTCAATAATATAACGTCTAACTTTTTGTACGCCTCTTTTATACCGACCTATAAGTATAAGTACGCACAGAGTGTTTAAGTGTCGCGCGCAAGTGTGAGTGTATATGTGTGTCGATGGTGCGGCCGACATGGGAAAGTCCTCGGCGAGAACACATGGCCAAGGTGAGTGTCTTCCCACCCATAGTACACCTGTCCCCAAGGTCGCGCTTGCTGTTTCATGTACACGTGTATGTCTTACACGGAATATTCTTCTAGCAAAAGCACCTTCCAGTTGCCTTGCCATAATTTATTTCATGACTTGCCATAATTTAGATCATAATCATTTTCACCGACGACTTTTGCCCGTAGCTTTTTATAGAAACGTATATTACCTCATATTCTTCTAATTTAATATTTGTTTCATTCATGTTTTTTATGATATCAGCAGAGCTTTCAGCGGTACCAATGTGGTTTGAGTCAGTACACATGATTCATTCACGACTTTTTATTTGCACGAAACATCACTTCAATAACATTTTCATTTGCATGGAAAGAAATTTATTACAACCGAACGCAAAACTTATAATTATATAACATTGGATATGAATATAAGCTTGTGAAAATGTATACCCTAATTGCGTAATACACGATCAATCACAATCTGTTTCAAATCGAATCCATTGCTTTATAAGTTGGAAAATAAAAATCTGCTCAACAACCAACGTACATAACGCAATGAATGTTGTTGAACTGTCAAAATGAAACAAATTAGTCATAATCTTTTACGAAAATAAGTTACGCAATTAGGGTACTGGTCATGATTAATGTGAACACAAGTTAGGGAAGTGAAAACTGAAGGAAAGCTCACGAGCTCGAAAAGAAACAAAGACGAATGTTGTCTGTAATTAACTTTGACTGGAAACACTACTACTAGATGACGTATTTCTTCATAATCAGTGATTTCGAAATCAGTGATTCCTTAGTATTTGTAAACTTTTGTAGAATATCAGAAATTTTTAATTCAATTAATACAGAGTGACTCAAAAACTTTTCAAATCACCTCGCTTAGTTAGCTATACCTAGAATTGACCGCACACTCGAACAATTCCAATTTTCCACCTGAACTTGGTTAATTAATTGCTTTAATTTCTGTTCCACATTCTCGTTACCTTCACTTCGGGGTGGAATATCGATCACTTATGATATTGAACTTATAATTGCACGTCATTGCATGACACTGACCGTACCTTGTCATTACCGTATACCGTAGGTGATCATTATGCTGTCCTTCGTGTTACCGATTTGTGAAGGAAAATAATTATAATCCATACATCACTTTAACATACAATTTCACCTGTAATAAGCACGTACCTACGTAATATACTTTCTGTGTAATACACAAGAAAAGAACATAATGTTAAAGTTTATAACTGAAAAAATATTTAAGCTTATTTTAGTTATTATTTTATTTATTATTTTTCACTGCACTGATTTTCTATAAATTAACGAGGATGGCCTCATTTTACATTTTATTGGCTGTTGTTTATTTAATCTAAATGTTTTAAAACCTCTGCGATGCAGAAGTTCATCAACGTCGAAAAATAATTATGTTTAATATAGAAAAGTATCTAGAGTCTGGCCACGCTAAATGTGCATAAAGACGCCTTAGAGTGAAAACCTAGTAAGTGTAAAAGAAAAATTGTAAATTTTTGTACGGCGTCTTTTATGTTTTCAGTTCCGGATATAAAAGCGGGTTAAATTTCCATATTAATTAAAAAAAAAAAAAAAAAAACATGAAATACACCGTACAAAAATTTTACAGCATGCAGTTTTTTCTTCCTCCTGAAAAGTTACTTTTTTTACATTTACGAGGTTTTCACTCTAAGGCGTCGATAAGTAAACAAATGGTGAAATTTGAAAATTTATAGACGGCAACACCATTTGTCCTACGAAAAAAGAATTTCATACTTTGTTTGTCTTTTTGTTTTTTGATAGGTTATTTTGTTTATATTCTGATTTATTCCTTGTAAAAAATTGTCACTTTAGCACGAATCAGTGTGGATTCGATACAGTTTTGTCATAGTATGGAGGTAGAGCATAGGTACGACAAGTCTATTTATTACACATAATCTTAGGCAAAAATCAAAAGGCCAAATATCAAAATCATTATATTCTTACACGTCAACTTTTCGATATCTTGTAAACATTGTCGTTTTTGGTGCCTGTCCCTTCACATCTTGGAATTTACATATCGTAAATTATTAATAACTCCCGCACTCTACTTTTAGGTTTAACCATTTTTCTACTTTATTTTGTGAAAACAAGGAAATTGAATATGTGTTATGCAATTAGGGTGATAGTATCACTCGTCTGGTTGAAGGACCCTGTTTGTTAAAGGAATATCACACGTTCCTTCACTTATGGCGGCATCTACATCGCCACATGCGAACTACGCATCGAAGATCTGACGTCACAAAATCCTGCATCACGCAAACAGAGTTTACCGTGCGATCAGCATATACAGGTATAACTTCCCCGACATCAATCGTTGGGCAGGTGCCCACCAAACACGACACCCGTCTGGTCGGTCGGGGGATCCTCCCTTTTCTATAGAGGACTAGCTTTTACCCGCGGCTTCGCCCGCGTGGATGTCCTAAAATATCCCACGGGAACGTACTACCGATACCAGGTTTACATACCTAATAGCCGAGTAAAAGGTCATTGACTCCTACCGTTGCCGTCAACCATAATTATTTTGTTACGCGTAATTTTGAATCTATGATATCTTCCGAACTTTTTTTAAGAACGTGAACGTTTTAACTTTATTTTAACCTAAATTAATCGGTTTATACGACGAGCGACATGTCAGTAAACGCGTTGCAACTTGTGACTACTTGTGAGGATGCCGCGCTGAATAAAAACTAAACAAAAACCGGTTAGTATATTGCTCTAAACCGTTTAATCCGAAAAAACCTTTATGTAAAGACTCCTCCAAAACCATTTAAAAAAAAAACTGTTTCTACGAGCGAAACCGAATGTAAAGGTTTTCGAGTCAAGTACATAAATAATAACGACTTCCTTACGGTGTTACCTTACCTTATATATTAAGAGCACAATCGCGTTTACAAAAAAATACTTCCGAAACCTTTAAAGTAAAAATACCTGCATAGAACATTGATCCCTAACGCGATATAAATAAAGCGCACAATCGTGTTTACAAATCTTTAAAGTAAAAATACTTGCATTGATCCATAAATATAAATAAAGAGCACAATCGCGTTTACGTAAATGAGGTGTCGTCATGGTGTCGTGAAATCAATGGTTTAGTCCCATCTCAAAAATGCCCAACACGCCTAAAGAAGTTTTCACAACAATATTTTTTTTAAAATCAAATTCTGAAAGACAAAAATGGTTATTGCGGGTCATCCTTAGAAGATAGACATATGCCATCGGGAACTTTTGTTGTTGAACTTTTTAAGATGAACAATACTGTAGAACATACATTTTATGTAACTTTTACCATTTCAGCGGCGCACGCCAATAAAGTTCCAAGTTGGCATGATTTTTTCCGACATCTTCAACAATAATCGTCAAATTTCAGCCAATTTACACAAAACACTAATGAATTATACACTAAAACCTTCCGCATGAATCCCTTCGTCCATTGGTGAAAACTGTTTGAAAATCCGTTCAATCGTTTTTGAGTTCATCGCGTTCAGACAGACAGACAGACGCGACGGGGGACTTTGTTTTATAATATGTAAGGATGAGTGAACTTTACACCTTGTTCCTTATACTCACTCTTGAGTAATGCAGTTGAGATTTTCTGCGCAACAATAATGTTTGAGTTGCCATCATTACTGGTTTATTATATGTATGTGTAGGTAACAGTACTACACAGGCTACCGCAGTATGGGATTATTACATTTCCCTTATACTTACATGATTGTTATCTTTGAAAATACAATAAAAGCTAAGCACCAGTACGTGAATATAACATCCGTATTACGTGACGTCAAGAATACACTCGTGACATTCACAGACGTTTGTCTGTCTGTTTGTCTTTTTATGGGGTTAACGTACGAGTACATAATGTATGTTTATACATTATGTACTCGTACGTTAACCCCATAAAAAGACGCAACATTGTATATGAAAATGTTAATAAAATAATCCAAGGATTTTTTAACAGTTGCGATTAAATAAGAAACTAGTGCTAATGTTGTAAATCACTTTGATTAACATCGGCCAACCCGTATGGTTGTATGAAGTAACACAATTAAATGATGATATTACATGCAAACTTCAAGTGCTATTGAGCCTACAACCACGCAGTTAGTCATAGATAGAGACAGCCCGTATTGAACATCGAAGGAAAAGTAATGCTCGCTAATGCGATTCAATAGTTTTATATAAACATGCGGCGGTGACGCGTCCCCTGACGCCCAGCGAGAACTGCTCGGCCACGCTATGTAAATTTAGCATAACCATATTTTTACATAGTATTATATTCCTTAGCAATGACCTAAAACCTCAACCGCTGGGATTACCGGTGTGTGCTCTAAGTAAAATTAGTCTAGAGCTAGACCCTCTGAGGAATTCTTTAAAGGTCAATGTTGGACACAATTTATGTTGAAAGGAACTTTCGGTCTTCAAGAAGAATTTTTGAGCTTATCATGAGAAAATAAATATTCAAGCGTCGGCGGAAGTATTCAAGTCGTAGCAACCAGATAAAGTCATGTCCAGTCGCCATTGTACCCTATTGTTCCTCGCCGCAAGGGCCTCTCTGTTTGAAATTCTGCCAACTAAACATAATTCAAATACTTCCCTATTATGAATCTCAAAGTGACTTGGGCCTGTTTTAATAAACCGCTTACATTTGAAAGTGTTTGAAGTGTTCTTAGAAGCGGATTTACAAAAAAGAGAAATACTTATTATTTTTTGCATTTTATGGAAGCATTTGTAGAGGAGCTCGTAATAAGTAAGTAAGCTCGTAATAAGTAAGTAGGCTAAGTAATAACAGCTGTACGGATCGATCCATCAGGTTAAGCTATGCTTGCCGGGGTTGGTCTGTGGATGGGTGACAATCTTAACATACCGAGACTCCTCCGTGCCTCGGAAAGCACGCTAAGCCGTTGGTCCCGGTTGTCATTCGTGGATCTTTGACAGACCAGTAACGGTCGTCAGAAGCCCGATAGTCTGACAACCAGTCTTACCAAGGGGTATCGTATTACTGTTACTGGGTTGTGCAGGTTAGATAAGCAGTCGCTCCATGTAAAATACGGTATTCAGCTGCATTCGGATAGACTGGAAGCCGACCCCAGCATAATTGGGAAAAGGCTAGGCAGATTGATTGATATGTATTTGCTAATAAAAGCTGTTTACAAATTTTGCTCTTCGGCGCTTTATTGAATATAGTTTACTGCTCAGACGACGCTGTTGGAAAGCCACCATAAGGCCCGCCCGGACCTGAGGCTGTTTTATTTAAATGGGCTGCTCGTGAAAGCGAAACTAATGCTGTAAAACAATATATTATAATATGTATGTGTTTTTCCACAAAAACTAAATTATGTAGCTGAGCGAATAAGTTGCTTGGCCTGAAAAGAATGGATGCCGTGGTGAGGGGCGAGGACTGCCCAGCGTGCCAAATTGCACAAATGTCTTCTATAAAGTTTGGCTGCCATGAAAAGCTCCAATATTCCCTTTGCGCAAAAAACCTGGCTTTCTTAATCTTGAACCAGAGATGCACTGTGCGAAAATTGGAAATTCACACATTATTATTGGTGGGTGTTTTTCTGTTGTCACACTTGCCCTTGACAACTTTAATAATATTTTCTTTATTCTCAGACACGATGAAAGAATATTTATTTATATCATAAATTACTGTATTACCTACTATGGACGTTACATAAATAATTTCGAAACAAGATGCTGCTTCGTTCTACAGTTCGTTTAGTAGTATTATATTTTCACATTTTTTTCTGATTTCATTCATTTTCTTAATCTTTCCAACAGGTTCCAGTATTTTAAACCAAGCGTTTCAGATATAAAGTAATCGTATTTGAAACCTCTTTTCGACAGAGTGCTTCTTTTATGGTTTATGTTCTGTCTAAGATTTTTCTTTCCATTACTACTAGATCAAAACCTTGCTCAGTACGTTTTGATTAAACCAGGCATCAATTTAATAAAAACGTACCTAAAGGGTCGTAGACACTGTACGAGATATCGGGCCAGTGTTTAGGATCTAGAAAGGAATTTAAATCAATGTCGTCTTTTAGAGACATAAAATATGGTGTCCCGCAGGGTAGCGTCCTCGGACCTTTATTATTTTTATTATATATAAATGACCTGCCACTTCATATCTTCATCCTATGGTATTATTTGCAGATGATAGCACATCAACTATTTCATGTATCAATAAAGAATCATATGTAAATGACATTAACAATACAATTAGTAGTTTAATAAAGTGACTTAACAATAATAATTTGGTTAATAATCTCCAAAAAACTAAAATCATGCACTTTTACTAACTTATATCTGCGGGAGATATGGATATAAACTACAATGGTCAAACTATAGAAAAAGTGAACAATACAAAAATTTTAGGAATCGTAATTGATAGCCAGTAAACTTGGAAGCTGCAAGCAGAAGATATCTGTAATCGTCTAAGCACAGCCGCGTTTATGTTGCATAATCTATCAAAAAAAGTAAATTTACCGACAATATTAGTGGCTTATCATGGTCTAGTAATTTCCATCTTGAGATTTGGTATAATATTTTGGGGATACTGTAGTGAACGAGAAAGCATTTTCAAAGCTCAAAAGCGCTGCCTGAGAAGTTATATTTGGTCCGAAAGTAACAGACAGTTGCGTACCCATATTTAAGTCTCATAAATTATTAACCTTCCCATGCCTTTATATCCTTGAATTAGCAATATTTGTGACAAATAGATGTGTATTTGTAACTTTAGTAGAAACTAGAAAACGAAGTACCAGAATCTATTATGCACGGGTGTATTTAAAACTAGCTTATTAAAAATAAATGTGATTTGTATGGCTCCTGTAATCTTTAATAAAAAACCTGACCAAATTAAAAACTTACCGTTGCAAAAATATAAAAAACGTTTCACAGAATTACTTGTAAATGCTATTATTCTGTGCAGGATTTCTTAAATGATATTTTTTTGCAATATCTTTATTATCCTCTACTTTGTATTACATTTGCATGCTATATTAAGGCAGATTGTACATGGATCCTATTAAATGATTTACTTATTTTTATGTAACTACATTCTAAGCAAATAAAGACCTATTCTAAATCTTTTTTTTATCTGAGGCTATATATTGACTGTTCTTGTTTCTCCTTGTAGCAATAATGCTCCACTTATTTATTCGCATTATCTTGTTTAATAACCTCTTGTTTTGTTCTGATTCTTTGTGGTTTTGTACAGCCAATGCAGTACATTCTTAACTTAGTTTCTCTTTCTCTGGGTTTCGACTGCGTCACGACTCTCGAGTCATAACGAGGCTGTCTGTTGCCACGAATGCTTTTTTATCATTATTCTTCATCTTAAATCCATTCCGCTGTACACCAAATTGACAATTAAGTTTTTCCAGAATGGAGCTCAAACGGCCACTTATTTTTTATTTTTCTAGTTTCACTTTTCGCCGTACAAGTACGGCTCATCTTAACAAATTATCAAGTTTGGAATCAAATGAAATCGTGATTTCTGCTCTCATTGTTTGCTGAACTCTACAACACTATACTACAACTCAGAGGAATTATAGATGATTATAAAGTTGTATGTTGATAAAATGTGCGTATTTCCTACAAAGGTCACAAGTATAAAGATGTTGGTTTCCCCCGATTTATCAGTTTTATTAGGAGTAAACACTGAGAGGAGATGGCAACACTGGGGCGGCGGCATAATCAGTATCGTTGCGGGATGCGCGCGCCGGGCGGGCGGCGCTAGTGTGTGCGGCACACGAGTCTCGGCCCTGCGACGGGTCAGAGCGCGCGTGCGGGCGCGTGTCGTGAACAAAGCGTGCGGCGTGTTACTTGCGGAGCGGGCTCGCGGGCCAGCCGGCGGCGTGGCCGGCGGGGTGGGCGCGCGACATGGGGCGGCGGTAGCGGCGCGGATGTGCGCGCGCTCCGAGGCCGTGGAGCTGGAGGTGCTGGGCGCGGACGGCGGCGAGGCGCGCCCTCCCCTGCGCCCTCTGCGCCTGTCTCTCCTCGAGCTGCTGGGCAAGCTGGTGCGCCGCGACCAGCCCGCCCCGTCTCATCGCCGTAACCGGCATAACCATCGCTTCCGAACTTTCGTCTCCTGCGGTCGGTATCTATTGATTTGTCTCTGACGTTAAGATTGTGCTGATAGGAAATCTCTTATTGAATTTTCATTTCGTTCGGTTCGACGCCAGTTAAGTCCTGCGTCATCGCGTATCGTACGTGCCTTGGAGCGTGCATGCGACGCCGATGCCGTTAGCGTAACGTCTTGCTATTCTATACAGGTGCCGCCGACATGTTTTCGTTTTGGCCGGCTCGCTATGAATGGCAGAACGACTTCCCCCGAATTGCTGCTGAGTAGTACCTATATTTCAGAAATAGAGAAGATGTGCATAGTGGACAAGGTCGGTGTCTGCGCGCCCCCGTACGGTCAACGGCCGGGGCGAGACGGCGCTTCAGCGCTTCGCGTGTGACCCCGCGCTGTTGTTATCGATTACTAGCTAATGTTTCACTTCACTAAATTTAATTAGGATGCAATTCTTCGCCAATATGTCAACTTCCGTACTTCAGGAAAGTTAAACAAGATAAGATAACATCTTTTCCTGATAATCAATATTTGAATAGCGTAACTACCAGTTCGCTCGTAATGTTTTTTTTTTCTACTGGTGTAGGTATAATACGTGCAAATCTCTAGCGCGTAATTAGATTATTGCTGCTGTTGCACTAAAGAATTGTTTCGGATATAAACAGTGTTGTTAGTCTGCTAACCTAACTTCTCCATTTCATATTATGCGGTAAAGTAGAACACCATTTTCGTTCATTCATGTCTGCACTTTGTTTTCGGAAATATGTCTTTCTGGATCGTCTCCTGCTATGACATTATACGTTAATTTATTAGTCTCGATTAGAATATACACATTAGTTCAAACTCCGTCACAAAAGAGATCATTAATCAAGGTTAGAGATAATCAATAATGTACCTTTTGAGATATTTTGATGACTTAAGTAAATATTAGGGTTCAATCTTCTTTCTTATATCTATGGTTTCAATGGTCGATATTGTTGAAACGATTTTACCAGACTGCATTGCTTTAATAAGCCCATCTGAACCCCGATGAAATCATGACTAGACAACTCATTAAATATACAATGAAGATTTGCATCATAGGACCATAGACAAAATAGCAGTCGATGAAGGCCAGTTGGGTCAATGACATCACTAAAGATTGGAAGTCAGACCTGGATGTGACCGGACCAGAGTTATGACAGGATTCTAGGTATGGGCAGAATAACAGCTGAAAATTATCATGGTGAGTCATTTGTTTGAAAATTATTTTAGACATTCCATTGCAGACTGTTACGGCGTCACCTAGATTAAAACTTCTCATCTGCGGTGTTTGTTAATGCTGTTCATAAATTAAAGTTATCGAGGGACCGGACGTCGAAAGAGGTCAGCTCACTTTTGACTTCTTTTGACTCTCTCCTCATTATATTGTGAAATAGTAGATCTCCATTTGCTACGGTCTGTAACTTGATGGGGTATCGATTGCGAGGGGTCACATGGCGCTTCAAGTTGCTCAGCTGGCTTCACCTAGCTAGAACATCTCTGGCCTTTTGCCTGTACTGACTTACAAATTACTGAATATAAGAATAATTACAGACATAGCAGGCGGTTTACATATATGGTGCAAAAAACACGTGATATAAAAAACCCTCCTAAGAATCCTCGCATAAGCTTACTGCGTGTCCATAACTAATAACAAATTGAGCCTCTTTTCACGATAGGTAATCTATCATGGGTGTTCCATTTGTTCCGGAACTGAAAGCCTTAATGAATCCGTGGCTATAGACGCTATGGTGTAAGGTGTATCGTATCCGTATAATAAAGACTCAAAAGAAGCCTCGGAAATAATTTTTTCAATCACTTTGGGAGTCATAATTTTTTGTCAGTCATAATTTTTTTGGGATTCAGTCTTTGAAATTATGCCGATTCCTAAGTTAAGGCATCGAATTCCAAGATTAATATCTTTAAATCCCTTGAACATATAATTAAATAATTTGGAAGAATTCTTCTCGAATTCTCTCGTTTTGATAGGAACAGTTCTTCCAGGCTCATAATGTATGTAGGCCTACAATTTGTTTTGGTCTTAAATTTCTGACCTTCCGAAATTTTGGACATTTTTGGTATTTAAATCACTGACACTTTCGTCACTTTGTTAAAAGTTGAAGGGAAATAAATTAATTTATCTTCACCTTGTCCTTCTACTTGGCGGCATTGTCATTGTCCTTGGTTTTATTAAAAAAAAAAAGCACGAAAACATTGTACATTCTGACATGAGAACAGTTAGCGTGGAATCTTGAGAATTTCCTTAATAATTGTTTGGGGCATGTTAATGTAGTTTTCATTTATTTCGATATACGTCTCGTAATAAACGTGCATGTGTGCTGTAAAACTTCAGTCAAATATTTTGAGGTAGGTATTGTTATTCAGAACATACTTTGTTCTAAGAAATATAGGTATGAATTCGTTACAAATGTATAGTGTATCGTTCAGCTTGAATTGAAAACGCACCTGATGAACTTAAGGCAACGTCTTTGTCTCGTGTGGTTAACTAAACAAATATACAAAAACGTCTCAGCCGCGGTTGCGTCTTGCATTCTAATGTGATTTACTAAGGGTGTGTGGAGAGGATGCCCCTGAAAATGTTATTAGTCGTTAACTGGGAGGAGATCGATCGCCGTCCCCTCGGCGCCCAGCGTCGAGACGCTCTCGTTACCACTACCTCGATGAACAGATCAACAGCTATGTAGGTGTACCTACATCCGCTTTAGGAATTGCCATATACAGAAACGTCTAACTCCCATAACGTAGTTATTGCTCTGGAAGTTACTTTATAGCTACGAAGCTACATCCTTTGATAAACGAATTGTGTTTGAAACAGGAACATGATCAATTTTATTGTTAATTACAAGTCGGTGGAGCGGGAAATTAATCCAATCTTTTTCTTAAGAAACCATTAAATTATTATCGCGATTTGCAACATGTTTTTGAACGATAGCATTGTAGCAAAGAATATTGAAACTGTATGTGGGAGTTTTTCTTGGTTAGGACTTGGGAGACATTTCGCAATGACATAATTTAATGGAGAGGTGGCTCCTTAAAACATTTGTTTCGAGTCAAGAGAGTAATCGTGATAATTTTTTTAAACTGTCGTTTAGTACAATTACACAGAGTATTCAGCAGCTCAGCTGTAGCATTTAAAGTAGTGTTCATGAATAGACGTTTAAGTAATTATCTTGGTAGCAGACGACAGGGCACGTGCTTTTACAGATGCGGCTGTTTGTTCCGGCTCTCTTGAACTATAATTACTTTTTCATGAAAGGGTATCGCATATGCATTTAATTTTATGATTCGTTTCATTCAAGTTCTTTTAATTATTAGGTCATCTGCTTTGTATCACGGTAAACTGAAAAGAAATAAGTACTTACCTTCAAGATTTAATATTTCAAACTGTAATTAAATGCGTGTTTCTGTACTGAGCTCACGCAACGCGTCGAACGTCCAGCCCATAATAGGACTCGGCCATCAAGGAGCGCTGTCCCAAATAAAATCATTATTATTTTTTTATATATCAAACAAAAGGTATTATAATAAAACTCGTATACTAAAAGATCAATAATTAAATGATCTTTAAAATGGTGAAGGTTTCAGAAACATACGCTTGATAGATTTTGCACGATTCTCAGTTTTTTATCCGCGTTAGATCTAAATTCACAAATTAATTTTACTATGTAATATAAACATAATCCAAAATATGCCTATATTAAAATATTAAGAAAATGTTCTAATTTAACATTTATTTTTTCTAAATCATTAACACTACTCGTTGAGACTTCATCTTCAGTATAAAATCATTAAGGTCTGTTATCGTCGCCTTAATGAGAGATAAGTGTTGCGGTTTGTCTCGGAGAATATCCGTGGGTATTTTTAGTATTTACATAATTTTGACTATCCTTCTATTATAAAGAAGATAACATTTATAAGTTTATAACCGATAACATTATCGTCGTGATAGTGGACGTAATTAGTTTAAATTCCACTATTGCATAGGATTTCCCATTTTTTCTTGAAGTAATGTCACTATGGTGACCTTTAAGTCTTATATACACGGTGCGATTTTATTGCATGTAGCATATCATTCGTTGAAGTAACTATAAAAGTTCCATCGTCTAAACAGTGTTTAGATGATGCAATTAATTTGTTGCCTCAATTTAATTGTATGCCGCAGCGCAGGCAAGAAACTTGCATCGTGTAAATGGGGGTTAAGGAAATTAAATTGAAAGTTATTTTCATTCCTATCAACAATTTGTCAATTTGACTGACTATGAACATCGTGCCCTAAATCTATTTAATATGGTAAGAAATATATAATCTATAATTAATGTATCACCCACGTATTATGCCCGTAATGTAAACACTTAAATAATTTCGATAATGGCATATTAATGGTACGAATAAGAGGATTAAGGGCGCGTTCTGTTTTTCTATTAGCAGTAAAATTTTGGACAACATCCAGTTTATAAGTGAATTATGTTTCTTTCCATGACTACGATAAAAATTTTTGGTCCTGTAGAAACATTTCTTAGAAATAAGAAGTCATGCAATGTCGTGTGCCCTTTTACAATGAGTGAGTGTTTGCTTCATTCTCGTCTTTGCAGGTGATATCGGGCATTAATGAGGTCTGGCTCTTATTTTCATTAGAATGTGTGCACTGAGCACAAACCCAATCTTAAACCCAGTAATAATTATGCTATGATATGAATAGGATTAAGAGGAGGCTCTCAAAATTGTATGTTAATAAAAAAAAAAAAGATCTTTTTCTTTCCATAGTATAAAGCAGTTACGTAATTGAAACATTTTCGCTGGATTACTTTTTTATTCGAAAATCTTGTCTTTTTTAAAGATTATTTGAAACTAAAAACCGGCCAAGTGCGTGTCGGACTATGCACAATGAAGGGTTCCGTAGTTGGGATGAATTTATCCCAAATACAAACTTAACATTGTAGTTGAAATACATGTTCTCCACTATTTCAACTGCAAATCTAAGTTTGCACGCACAATATTGTGAGATATGCCATGTTATTTTAAGACCATAGACCTCTTATAGGTTTTCCTGTAATCTACGAGTGAAGAACCATTCTCTGTATTTTTTTTTTCAAAAGATTTCCTGAGTCCGGAAAATGTTATCACTCCCTTTTTGTTTTTGGTACAATTTCCTCTGTTTGTTTTTTTTTTTCGTCAAAGAAACGGATCATAGACAAAAATGTAGCTCTCAAACTCAATTGTAATATAGGGAGGCTTTAAATATCCATGATGTTTGCACTGAAGTGGCACGTAATAACGTATTAGAGTATTTGCATATAATTTTTTGCACAGTTCTTTGTGACAATTCAATTTAATAAGGATATGCTTGCAGACATTGTTTGTTTGTTTGTCTGCTTCATTGAGATATACACAAATAAGTCAGTTCGTTTGTATTCGTGCAAACAAAAGAATTTCGCTGATGTCCTTTAGTAACTAATATTAGAATAATGTGGGTACACACGGCTACATATTAAGCTATACAATCCCAGTATAAGCTGATCTCGCATTGTATAGGATTTCGGTACAATGAGAGGTCAGCTTATACTGGAAATGTATAGCTTGATATGTAGTCATGTGTACAATATGATAGATCTTTTACTATGCAAATCAAGAAGATACCAAATCATACTGTTTATATAAGTTAAGACAATTAGATTAGATCCATGATTATATTTGCAAGTAGGTTTGTGAGAACAAAGTCTAAGTGGTATTGTTTATTGTTACAGAGAATGAACGGAGAATCAAAGCGAACAACAGGGAGTACAACGCACAGTTCCGCTATGCCGTAAGTTATATTCATTATACTCATCATTTCTCCATCTTGTATTCAGCAAAAGCTTCATAGCTACGATGCAGACACAGATACAGATACAGGGTTACTGGTAATGTCGGCAATGCATTAAGGGGATGTAGGAGAGGTCATTTACAACCAAATGACCCCTTATGATTTCTATGCAAATGTCAACCATTTTTGAGTAATTTGAGATTTTTATTTAATTCATTTTAAAATATGAAATGTCAAATTAATCTAAAATGGTTGACATTTGCATAGGGGTCATTTGGTTGCAAATGACCTCTCCTATATCCCCTTAATGAATTGACGACATTAATACCAATAACGCTGTATATTATATTACATCTTAGTTATGAAGCTTTTGCTGAATACAAGGTGGAGAACTGAATAGGGTGTATGGGATCATCAACGCAGCTATTGACGAAAAAAAAAAACAAAGACAATTTCGACGCAGGAGGGTTCAGAATCATGTACTGAATCCATGGTAACAGTTTTCGCGTCGATGTCCCTGCCACCCTGTAGATTTCCTCAGATAAAAAGCCCTACTTGTACCATTTATATACATATAAAGGGGTTTTAGTTTATCAATGACTGGTACACCGATATCATATTGTTTTCCTGCATGGCAACAATGACATATCCCTCTACTCTCCAGACATGATTGAAGTCAGGGGAGATCTATGGGATTCGAGTGACCCATGCACAGTGGCAGATAACACCATTTGTAGCCTTCTATGGTTTTCTTATAGAGCTAATATGGTTTTACAAAATAATCATCGATTAACGCATTACCTGCTGATTAATTAGCGGCAATAATTATAAATTATTAATAATTATTAATTAGTGCGGCATTCAATATTTGTCCAAGTGCGGCACGGCGCTTCTGTGCGTTTGAAAATTTTGAGTTTTATGACAGTCATAAAACAATTATTTATTTAAATATTAATTATACGCTCTAAGTAAAGGTTGTTTCACACGACAGTTGTTTTTGTAACAATTTTTTGTGAAGTTACTGGGCCGTAATGTAACCTCACGGACTCACGTTTGTTGTTCGTACGTAAACTTATAGAGTGAATGAATGAATCAAATTGCGACACATACTTAGTGTTGCCATATAGTGGTATACGATTTTATGAATTATCTACTAGAGCAATAATATCAGACCCATACTTATTTTTTTGGGAGTAGGTAAGCTTATTTTTTTATTGCACGCTCACAAATCAATGTTACCGACCACAACTCGGAAAGCGAGTTGTGGTCGGTACACCACGAACGAATTTTATTCCACCCTGACACTGTAACACATTACATATGTAACAACCGAATATCGTACTTGTATGTAGACACCCTTATTTTAGGATGTTTTCGAAACAATAGAGATGCACAATGGAACGCATAGGTGCGTCACGCCGCACTCGAAGAAAGTTATGTAAATTGTATGGACGCGCATTAGCGTCGGAAGCACATAGTGAACATCCGAAAAACTCGCATCCGCGTTGGCCACACTAAATGCGTTAAGCTCAAAGCTAAAATGCAACAGAAAATATTATTTTAAAACAGACATTAGGTTTTAAAAGATAGAGAGATTTGAGTGCAGATGTATAAATGTTTTAAACATACAATTACTCATGGTCCAACATAGTATCCCTGTAAACATTTCTTCCTCAATAATAAATTCTAAATTGAAGTTCTTCGTTTGTAGCGCACATGTTGAAAAATATTTAAGTTATTCAGTTTTTTCAATCTTAAAAAAACCACTTTGATACCGTCAATCAACAGTGTTAAAAAATTGCACATTATCAATCAGTGTCAGATTGCAGACTATTTGGTTTCCATTTAAAATAATCACTGTTGTAAAAATAATATATAAATATAATCATATGTATAAATCCGTTTTTATTTTAAATGGAAGTACTTATTTTGAAAATAATTTATGAAAATGAAACAATGCTAGTAGATTTTTTCACGAGGTGATGTCTTTATGTTCTTCTACCAGAAAAGCAAGGTTTGGCGCTATTATAAATCAATAAAGAAATTCACTGACTGGCTCACTGATGATTTTTTCCCATTGGATGCCCTACATGATTTAGGGATAGGGATAGAGAAAGAATAAGGCTGTATTTCAAATTCAATTCAATAGATATTTCTATTATACCTAAAAAGAAAGCTTAACTTTAATTCCGAGGTAGACGATATTTATATGTACTTAAACCAAATTTGAGGTGGTCTACAAACTGGACTGTAATTTTTAAGAAGTAGCAGCAATGTAACGACCGTTAATCTCTGTATATACAAAGGAGAACAACGATCGAAAATTCGGAATCTTTTTAGATACAATTTCAAGAGTACACCATGACTCCATGAGTCATTCTGGCATATATTCTGCAAATGACGTAAGGTAAGGAAAGATTTTGCGCGGCCTATGTCTAATTAAGTGTAGGTCGGGATGTGTGAACAACATTGAAACATACTATGATAAGATGTAATTGCTAATTATATCAGCTGAATGAATTCTTATCAGAGTATCTTGAGTTCTAGACCATTCAGAAAATATACTAACTATAAACTGTCTTCCTGTTACTCATCGACTGTAAATTTATTAGCGCGTTAGGAATTACAATAATACTAGTTATCAGTCTTATCAATAAGCAGCCAAGCTTCGAATTTTTGATAAAATTTAATCACCAGCATACCCTTTGTAGTAAGAAACTGAGAGATAGACCATGTGTCTGGTCATGATGAGAAAAGAAAGAGACAGTCATGTTATTGAAGACTGAAGATATTTAATATTTTTCGGACTGAACCTCCAAAATTATAGATAATTATTTTTGTTACAGAGCAACTTCATCAAGACATCGAAGTATTCGATCGTAACGTTCCTGCCGCTGAATCTGTTGGAACAGTTCCAGCGGCTGGCGAACTTCTACTTCTTGTGCCTGTTGGTGCTGCAGCTGATCCCGGCCATCTCCTCGCTCACACCCATCACCACCGCGATACCACTCATAGGCGTACTCGCACTCACTGCTGTCAAGGACGCGTACGACGACTTTGTAAGTAGATAACACACATCATAATAAACAAAACACTCCTTGAATAGACGTATGGCACGGACACTAAAGGTGAACTGGCAACAAACAAATCAATCAATAAAATTCTAATATAATATCGACGGGCTAGCTGATACTTAGAATCCATTATCACCGCTCTGCCTTATTGGATAGTCATGTCAGCAACGGTGGACGATATGTCGCACAGAATTAGGTTTCATTGAAAAATAAATTGCAAACCCGTATTACTCATTACTGAAGTCTTTACGACAGGAATATCCAATAGGGACTTGCCGAAATTGTCATCGACGTAACTTTTGCACTTGTTACTGCCACAACATGACGACACCTCTACTGCAGACCTTTTATGATCTAGATATAAATAATAATGATGTACCTGTGCAGTTTAATAGTCAATAATCGTACCGAATGACATACATAAACAGCCTCGTAGAAAACATCTGATAAACCAGCTTATGTCCCGATGTGGTAATCGAACTTCAGCCACTGCGTCATTTGGCTCGTTAAAATAATAATACGGATGTGCACTAAATGTCCTATTTGATATTGATAGAACATATTTTTTTATCTTTGGCAAAGAATGTGAGGGAAGGAAGAATCTTCAGTAATATAAACAGGATATTTAATGGCGCTGAGTGAGTTTCGAAAGCCCTCTTTCCATGTCTGGCACTTAACAATTGCCAATGAAATTACTGTGTTTTGCGCTGACTGAATACTAAGCAATGGTTTATTTGTTACCCTCCCATTCTGCCAAATTAGCGGCGAATAACAACTAGTTATCTTGAATCCTCTCTACATGATAGTATTCCGAACCCATAATATCAATTTGCCTCCGAGGCAGTACTTCATAAATTCAATAGGATTTGATTGAACTCTGTCTCTTGTTAAAGTTCTTAGCTATTCTGAAAACTGCGTCGTTTAATAGTGCACTGCTGTAGATACCTTACCATCTACCAGTCCAATGTTTTCCTAAAAACACGAACTTAATCTAAGAAGTCATCATCAGGAAACATGATTGCTAGTGTTAATGAGCGTATGTAGGAGTAATGAAATGATCAAACAGACAGTTTGTACGTATGCCGTCCTTGTCTAACACTGTTGCTAATGCTCACTGACCCATTATGTCATCTATTGTAGATCAAGGACGTAGACGTAATTAGTGATCCGTGGCAAAATGTGCGGTATATGATGAGCATCGCTTGATTTAATTTGTAAAATCGCTCTTATGCGATCTTGATTTATTAGCAATTAAGATTATTTTTTTATTAGCCTTGGTTATCAATTTTGTAGTGGCATAACAGTTCGTTCTGTTCATCAAATTGACAGTATTAGAAATACTAGATAATACAGGGTTATTGGTAATATGTCGGTAGTCCATTAACGGGATGTAGGAGAGGTCATTTGCAACCAAATGACCCCTATGCAAATAGTATTTTTTGTTTTGTTGAGGTATTTGACATTTTAAAATGAATCACATAAAAATACTTATAAAATGTCAAATTACTCGAAAATGGTTGAAATTTGCATTTGTTTGTAAATGACATCGCCTACATCCCCATATTCGATTGCCGACAATATAACCAATAATCCTGTATAAAAGATACAGCTTTATTCACATTCTTTAACTTTATGTTTGTACGATAAGGTCGAGGGTGTGTTCATAATTTTTGAGGTGTTATTTCGAAGAATAACAATCATCATTACAATAAAATTTAATAATGAAATGAAAACCGGCCATGTACAGTATAGTATTCGTTCGAAACTTGTTGACAAAGAAGTCCTAACAAATGGTCGATTCAGGAACTACGAATTTACGATGAAGCAAAAGTTAGTCCTGTAACTTTGAAACTGTGAGTTGTCTGGGTAACATATAACTTTCCAACAACTTTGTTACTTCAATTTACTTTAAAACTCATATTATTATGTAAAAAGACGGTTAATATTATCGTGTATTATTAAACAAGACTTCTTGTAGTTGTAGCAGCACTGGCCTTCCCATATTATCATGACCTTGTCTATGAATAGGCCCCTTTATATTCTTTGTAGTTTTCCCACCAATGTGAGCAAATAGACCTTTTAATGGGCGAAGTTAAGAGCTCTGACACAGTTTATATGTCCGGTCTGTAGACATACGCACTTCCGAAACACTTTCGGTTCACTAAAACAACTGCTAATGTTGATGAACTCAATTAATGCCCAGACCTTTATCATCTGCTGTTGTCAAAATCATCTCTATTTTAGTCTCGCCCACTATTTTTCCAATAGAGCTAACTAGTTATATCTGAATCAAAATGTAATGGCGACAACACGCATAGACCTTTTTATAGCCTGGATCGTTTACGCCTCTATCGATTAAAGTCTAGGCCAAAGAGGTATTATGCGAAGCTCAATCTTTAGGCTCTTACTTCGCTCATTGTGTTATAAAAAAGATTGCTCCGGTTTCTTTTTTTTATTGGAAAGGGTGGAATTTATCGTCTTCAGAATGAGATTAGATCAGTCGTATCTGTAGTCACAATACTCTTTGTGCGGATCTCATGTATTTTTGAATTTAAATATCTACATAACATAACATGGTCTTGCTAGGTCTGAGCTAAGGACCCGTTCTTTTTCGTTTTTGTAATAGATTTACCTGTGCTGACTTTATCACATGAACTAGTCACTAGAACAACAGCTACAGTTCGGACTCGTTATTTATTGCTACAATTAACTGTTTAGTGACATTGACATGGTTATTACGTTTGGCAAAAAGAGATGACCTTGTTTGATAAAAGCCGGCAACATTTTTGTCAACTAGCTCCCCTGAGGACCTGTATTCTCTACCGCTCTTGCCTCAAGGTATAAAGAGCTCCTAATTAATGTTTTTATCGCCTTTGGGTGTGTAATTCTTATCTTGAATAGTTTTAACACCTTTGGATAGGGACTAATTACCTAGAACATAATTTGTTTGAAATCATCTGCTCTTAAGTTAACCGAAAATTATACGGAATGTTTAAAACAAGTCATAAATCTCGATATTCTTTTTACAGCAACGTCATCAGAACGATTCCCAAGTGAACCACCGGCGTGCGAAGACACTTCGCAATGGCAAGCTTGTGGAGGAGAAGTGGGCGTCTGTTCAGGTGGGAGACGTCATCCGGCTGGAGAACGACCAGTTCGTCGCGGCGGACATTTTGCTCCTCAGCAGTTCGGAGCCCAACGGTCTCTGTTACATAGAGACTGCCGAGTTGGATGGGTCAGTACTTAATTGTAAATACATACATAAACTTACCCCTGTAATTCCCGAAGGGTTAGGTAGAGGTGCACCTATCGTTCACCCACATTAGCGCCCACTGGTCACAGATCCAGAATCCGGGCTCCTACTGAGAAATTCCTGATGGAAAATCCTCCTGGTCAGCAGTAGCGCAGTACTTTGTATATTATGATTAAATGCGCGTGCGTATTTACATAAGTATTTGTGTTGTGACTGTGGTTGTGGTATAAAAATGCAAATATGCAGTTTTTGCATTCATTTTCAACATTTAACCTTGGGGTGGTTTACACAGCTGCGGTGTCTGATAAGTTAACTTGATGGGTTGATTGGAGGTTTTCGAATATAAGGGTTTACGTTTAGGGGTTGCATTAAAGTAGTTGTTGTTTTATTAACAACAACAGTTGTAGTTGAGTTTTTTTTTTTTAATTTATCCTATGATTTTATGTTTGGTTGCAGGGAGACGAATTTAAAATGTCGTCAGTGCCTTTTAGAGACGGCTGCAATGGGGCAGGATGACGCACAACTGGGTGCTTTCGACGGAGAGATCGTCTGCGAAACCCCCAACAATCTACTTAATAAGTTTGATGGTAAGTCACAAAACTTTTTGAGTAATTTATGCAGCCCACCCAAATGTCCTTTCTTTGGTATTGTTCGCCGAATCGTTGAGCTCTTTAAGTTCTGAGTTGAGCTGCCCGGTTACTGACAAAATGCGTGCACTGACTGGACAGGTCCACTGAATCTGTGTGGTTATTTCCTCAAAAGACCATTTCAGACACCAATCTACATGATCTGACCAAGATTATGTTTGGACTTCTCTTCTCAGAGTAGTCGGATATGATTGACGTGTAAAAGAGTTTGTACAAACCTACTAACAGAAATAAAAATAAAAAATCATTTATGAAACCTGCATATTCTAGGTTAAGGGCCGGTCGTACTGAATGTGACTATGGTGACATCATTGTCACACTTGCTTATACCTTTTATCTCGATATTCGTACGGGATCGAGACTTACGCGGGTGAAAACGCGGGGCTCAGCTAATACTAACCAATTTTAAACTAGCTGTCCCGATAGACATTGTTCTGTCCTAATAATTTTTCAATAAATCCCATAGAAAAAAGCACTTTCCAATTTTCCGGGCAACTTTTTCAATTATTCTTTTCTTAAAAACCTTTTTGCAATCACTTAAAAGAGAAAATTAACCAATTCGGTTCTGGCCGTTCTCAAGTGCGCTTGCGCTACGAACGAACAGCATTTGATTTAGATGAAGATCAGTGACCCGCACTTGCTTCGCACTGGTGCATTCTGCTAATGTGGCGATATATTAAAACTTCGAGGTTTCTATGATATGTCTTAATTAAATATGAATCTATTATAATTATTACACACGAAAAAAAATTCTCTAAATGGTGGAGAAAACCGCAACAAAATCCATTGCGTTGTTTAAAAGAACAAAGCGGTCACACAGACAGACACGTACAGCGAATTTGTTTTATACTACACTAGCTTCCACCAGCGGCTTCGCCGGCGTGATATATTTATAAATTATAGCCTATGTTACTCAGTGATGATATAGCATAGTACTGGTGAAAGAATTTTTTAAATCGGTCCAGTAATTTTTGAGTTTATTCATTACAAATATACAAAAAATAAAATATATTCTCTTTATAATATGAGACTTATAGATTTCACTATCACTACCTTTCCTGAAGCATGCCTATGGTTCAGTTTATTTTAATTTTAATGCTAGATACCTATTTCCTAATAAGAAGTTTCCATAAATGACTAATTTAGTTAGGTTTGCACTTAATTATTTTTGTTAGGTATACTAAATGCGAACTCATTCATCAAATATTTGATGATTGAGTTCGAATTTTGTATTGAGTGATTCATATTTGATTGAATAAACTCGTATTAAATATAATGACAACTATTTTCCTTACTAAATAACATCTTCTCCTTATAAATAACACACAAATAACATAACATGACATGACGCCTATAAACACCCATTTCGCCAGTAATGCTTAAGTCCCATGTAATAGAGGGCGAGTCTATTGCCATTGGCCGGGCAAAAATCCAGACTTCGGGCTGCTACAGAGAAATCCCTGACGGAAAACCCAATAAGATGCCTGACCTGGGAGTCGAACCCAGGACCTCATGCTTAGCAGTAGCGCTGGCGACTACTACATCACCAAAATTGATAAATCATCCTAAAAACGCCTTTATATATAATAAACTAGCAGCGCCCCGCAGTGTCACCCGCATAAGTCTCGATCCCGTGGAAATATCGCAATAAAAAGTATCATATGTGCTAATGCAGTTTATAAACTATCTCTGTACCAAATTTCATGCAAATCCGTTCAGTAGTTTTAGCGTAAAAGAGTAACAAACATTCATCCATCCATCCATCCATCCATCCATCCTCACAAACTATCGCGTTTATAAAATTTAGTTAGATGAGAGCAGTGGTGGCCCAGTGGTATCAGCCACGACTTACTAGGTCGTGTGTTCGAGCCCAGGCAGGTACCTTGTGTATTTGATTTCATATCCACTGCTCTCAAAACGGTTAAGTAAAACATCGTGAGGAAAGCATGACCTAGAACTATAAAAATCGAATACATTTGACATCCACCAACCCGCACTGGGCCCACGTGGTAGATTATGGCCCACTCCCTGTCACAGAGAGAAGGCCTGTGGCCCAGCAGTAGGGACACTATAGGCTGATTATGTAAATAACAAAAAAAAACTGCAGTAAGTTAAAGTTACTTCACCAAATTGTCCGGAGTGTAATATTGTGGAAGACACTTACCATATACTGATGGAATGTGTCCGGAACGAGTCCGAAAGAATCACACTGTTATCAAAGTCACTGGATGTCGGAAGGTTTAATAGCATGCTTGCGTCCCCATTGTCGACGGACGCAAGATAGTTGTATAAGTTAGCAAAAATAGGATTAAGATTATAAGGAATAATTATTGTTTGTACCGATGAGGGTGGCATAATCAGTTTTTGATTAAACCCTCTATAAATTAAAAAGAATAAAAAAAAAAAAAGTTATTTGACTCAAACAACAAACATAAGTGGCAGAAAAAAAATGCTACTTCCATAAACAATTCTAATCTGTGGCGCTAATTCGTTCGTGTTTTTTGCTGATTACTGTTTCTTTATATTTGCGAAACCGTCTGTAGAATCCGCGCGCCATTGCCATGCGCTGTCGCGATTAAGTAACACTGAAGAAATCGCTTGTTAATACCTAAAGCTGCAACCACACTTCCTGTCGTGGAGTTGCGTGTCGCGCCAAAAGCATATCGGGTTTAGATATTTAAAATGGTGGAACACAAATGTGTCTTTGTATTGCGAACAACATTTATTTCGCGCACAGCCAAAATATGAAATAGAAATAATATTTATTTGCACCCGCCGAAAAATGATTGAATGATTCATTGATTGGTTGATTGATTGAAGGTTGTGAATTGATTGTTTGATTTGAAAATCCCTCCAGGTCGTCTTGATAATATTAAGGCTCGCGCAGACTAGCGCGACTTGTCGAGCGAAGCGACACTGGTAATTGTTCTACCCCGAAGTTTTCTTAGAAATTGTTTTGTTAGAGTCGCGTCGCGCCGGTCTGCAAAGTCAAAGTCAAATCATTTATTTCAAATAGGTCCATGGATGGCACTTTTGAACGTCAAAATTTACAAAATAATATAATTGATTCTAGTCGCCCCTTCCAAAAGGTAGTTTTCGTATTGAGAAGAATGGGCAAGAAACTCCACTGTTACTCTTTAAAATATTTTACAATAGTTTGTATAAGTACGTACATTAGTTAAATAATTATATGTGAAGACGATGCACCTAGAATAAAATTACTATACCACAATAGGTAAAAAGAATTAAAAATGAAGCAACGACAGATAATTTAATTCTGTTCTGCACGACGCTTTATGTTCCCTTCTAGTTACTTGTAACCTGTGCATGTTCAAACCAAAAGTGAACAGGCATCTTTTGTGTACGCTCTATAAGGCAAAACTCAGCCATAGCCTCCACTTCTTCTATTCTTGTGAAGAATAGGCGAATTAATAGAAAAAAAGAAACGAGCTAGCCTTAGGTGGCTATTACACTATTACATATCTAGGATCACAGATCTATGAGTCATATTTACATGATAATGTAATACAAACATATGACTTAAATCGTCTTTGATCACAGATTTTTGACATTTGTTGTTAGATAGGATCATAGAAACAGGTCTTGCCATATTGAATATTATTTATGAATTTTCACATTTATTTTCATAATATCCTGATACAAAAAAGTCCATAAACTTGTGTAATTTTGCCTTTTCACTTTTGCTTCTAAATTGACGGTTTTAATGACGAATAAAAAGTAAGTACAACGCAATTTTGGCGTATGTTCACAATATACTTAGTGGAATTCTAAAATTATTGTTGGCAACACTGCTTTACTAGAAAAAAGCAAGCTGCTGCCGGGCGGCCGGAACATTTGGCTTCATTGGTGTTATCTAGAGTTCTATTTGTTATATTGTGTGCCGAAAGTCTCCAGAATTTGGTTTTAATGGACGATTGCAACCAGTATGTCAAAAAATAGGATAGGGGTCATATAAGTAAGATAAGAGATAGGATCCTATTTATGATCCTAGATATATGATAGTGTAATACCCCCCATACAGTGGTCGCATATGATGTGTAACAAACATCTGATATCTTGGCTCACAGTACCAACCTCTTGGAAAATGGGTTGGTACCATCTGAGGGCTAACTCTAGAATCGCGCGCGCTCATTGGTCAAATCAAATAGCGCGCGCTTCCCCGGTTTCCTGTTACACACTTCCATCCCTTTTCACAAAATCACTCCGACAGATTGCACGAAAGCGAGAGAAAAGATGTTAAACATCAGAAATCGTCCGCCACGCTTAGTAGTGTGTTTCCATCTTTAATGTTATGCACCGCTTGCACTGTGGTACTTTATCATACTGTTGGATGCTAAATCGAGTACTTGAAAGTATGAATCATACGGACTTGGGTTATTCTCTACCATTAACACAGTTAACGGAAATTATCTGTGTATGTCCATCATTATTTGTTTCTCTTATCTTGATGGCACGCAACTAATTGTTTGTATAGTAATTGTTGTAACTATATTTTTGTATAGCACATAATCTATGATGTTAGAAGACACGTTGACAACTTTTTTGTTATTTTATTTACTTCTAACAAGTTTATCTTTCATATGCCTAAATTAAATGTATGTGCTTGGCAATTACGCACTCGAGGTTAAAGTTTAAATTAACTAAATGGTAACCTTTTAGGACAAGGGCAATCATAGTAATTGCGTTTCTATAAGTATTACTTCGTGCAATTTTGTCGACGATAACAAGGCCGTGTTCTTTAGTACATAGGTACTGATATAAATTACTAGCGACACATGCTTCGCACGGGTGCAATCTACTTTTCGCGCAACTTTCTTAATTGTTTCTTTCATAAGAACCTTTTCCTGACAATAACAAACACAAAAAAAAAGAATTAGAAATCGGTCCAGCCGTTTCCCGTGACCAAGGGAAATAGTGTATTATTTTTATATATAGATATAGTTATACCGGTCTTTCTGGGACAATCGGGTTATAAGTGAGCATCTTGTCCAGTCGCAGAAATGTTCTTACCTTATATGGCTTAGTTGTTAGCCATATGTGAAACATATACCCATAAGCATGGTTTATTATATAATTGTAAGAAGAGTGAGTACATGGTCTTCAGAGCCTCCAGTGTGTCCGTCAAATGTACCTGCGATTAAGTTGAATGGTACTGAACTGAAGCGGGTATAACAGTTCAAATACCTCGGACATTATGTTACTGAGGGCCTTGACGACCAAGTTGACATAGAAAGGGAACGTAGGGCATTAGTGGTCAGAAGTAATAGTGTGCTGTTCCGCAGGTTTGCGCGTTGTAGTGACCAAGTTAAAGTCACACTATTTGGAGCCTTCTGTCAGACTTACTACACGTGCACCCCGTGGTTTAGGTATCCTACGTGTCCAATATAACAATGGATTTAAGCTGTTGTTGGAGCTGCTCCGCTTTTGTAGTGCCTTTGATATGTTTGCGGAGCATGCCATCGTGCGCAAGCGGCTCGCGTCGTTACTAAGCAGAGTCCGGAGTAGCACTAACAGCACCATATCAGCATACAGGTCATTGCGGATAAACAGGATTCAAATATCCTGAAAACATTTATTTGTGTTCACATTTTTTTACTTGTAATTATTATGGACATGGTCTGAAATAAAGGATTTATTTATTATTATTTATAAAAATATGATATATTCGTTTTATAATATACCTACAAAGTCTTTGTTTTTCTTTAATTGACTTTTCATTACTACGATTAGGCTGACACGTCTAAATGAAATAATTAATTAAGACTAGATTATCGGTTCTACCCGACAATCGAATAGGTGTTATTCAAAACGGTGTTCCTATTACAGTAATAGAAATAGGTACATCTCGGTTGACTTAACACAGCCTCGCTTGTTCCGACGTCCACCTCACCGCGTTCAGCATACCCCAGTTCAGTTATGACATCATAGGCGGGACTACTGTTTTATAAATACTAAGTTTTATACAGAGACCTTATCAGCTACAACACAATGCTGTTATTTAAAAAGCGTTATGTTAGAAATCATTTCAATTAAATATTGACGCAAGCATCTTCATTGTAATATTACTACTGGCTTTTATTTGTCTTGAAGGGGATTTTCGATGTAGGTGACAACTTGAGTGTTGCTCGATAACTGGGTTTTGGAGATCAAATAATCCGTTTACAATACTGGTTTTCAACTGCATCCGATTAGACGGGGAGCCCACCCCAACATAGTTGGGAAAAGGCTTGGCAGATGATCATTTCTTTACTAATACCAGTTTTTTGTAATCCATAACTGGAATTCTCTTGGCCTGCATCCCACCTGATGGTAAGTGATGATCAGGCCCAAGGTGGAAGAGAGTTTCACCCGGAATCCTCAACCACAGAGGAACTGGCTATCTTACCTCCAACTGCCGAAACAAAACAATGCTGTTAGCATTGTTGTTATGGCGACAGACTTAGATGGTGGTAGCTAGCCAGGCGGACTTAGAACAAGCCCTATCACCAACCAAAAGAAAAATGTACGATGTATGTGAATGTATGTATTTTTCTTACAAAAATGTATCTTACTCTCAGGTACGCTAAGCTGGCGCAACCAGCACTTCTCCCTCGACAACGACAAGATCCTGCTGCGTGGCTGCGTCCTCCGTAACACACAGTGGTGCTACGGCGTTGTCGTGTTTGCCGGGAAGGACACCAAACTCATGCAGAACTCCGGCAAGACCAAATTCAAGCGCACCAGCATAGATAGGCTACTTAATTTTCTTATTATAGGGGTAAGTGGGACTTTCATCAATACTAAAGACTTTGTTTTACAATGATTTGATGAATTACGCATGATGTATAATGAATTATTACATATTTAGGGATGGAATCAGCTGTACGGTTTCTCCCGCATGCGGTTGCGCGTTCAAATACGGTACGCTGAATCACGATATACCTATTTACGGTTCACAACGCGAATTTAGAACAGCAAACAGAACAGCAGCAATTGTATTTTTTTTAAAGTTTATAGCATTGTTATTTCCAACAGTTTTAATTTTATAGTATGGATGACCAAGCACATGCGGCACTGGAATATATCGCAACGTCAGTTTTGGTCCCTAAACTCCCAAAAAGGTGCCAAGCATATTCATTCAGTCCGGTTTTTAAATTTACCTGAACTCCTGTTTAGGCGACATATCTACAAGTGTCTAATTGCATGTTTCTTTGTCTTCCTCAGATAGTATTCTTCCTGCTATCAATGTGCGTGTTCTGCACGGTGGCGTGCGGCGTGTGGGAGTGGCTGGTGGGCCGGTACTTCCAGGCGTTCCTGCCCTGGGACACGCTTGTCCCGGCCGAGCCTACGTGGGGAGCCCTCGTCATCGCGCTGCTGGTCTTCTTCTCCTACGCCATCGTGATGAACACTGTCGTGCCTATATCGCTATATGTGTCTGTTGAGGTCAGTATACATCGTCATATAAGCTGAATACTTCCATTACTTGACATTTTCCCAAGGATTGAGTCAGTTATCGAAGGGTTTCTCGCGAACTTCACTAGGTTGTCTGGTGACCTTATGTGCCCTATACGTACCGTTGAGGGCCTTCACAAAATATGTTTCATTCCGCTACTGATGGGGCTGGACAAGCATAAACCCAGCTTCATTTACACCTCTCAAAATGACTATATTTCAAACAATAGTGCAGTTTTCAACAATAGTGCAGTTTTCACCACACTTGGAAATTGAAATTTCAAATAAGTCAAACGAAAATCGTCGACTCGTTTTGTTACGCCGGATTTACAGTTCGAAACTAGTCGCGGAAACTTAGTTAATCATTGATGAATAACAACAACTAGTTCCGTAATTTAAATTCGGCTTTAGATGCATCTTGTGGCACCGCCCTAATAAAATAACACAACAATTTCATAATGTAATGTAGATTTCCGATGTTGTCTTTTAACAGTTTAATTTTAATGTAATTGCTTAGAGGAATAGGCATAAGGCCGCTAATCTTTCCACTTTTTTTTTGTGAACCTTTTTACTGAAATAAAAAATATATTATTTATTATTACTCCCAATTTATTATTATTATTCCCATAGCGAGGTAGTTGTGAAAAACAAATAGCAATTGACGGATGACTAAAGTAATAGGTATAATTGGATTCTCATCATAACGATAAAATATTTATTATAATTAAATAATACATTTATTAAATAATATCGGTACCCTTTTACGTTTAAATATTTTCCTGTTTTTATAGGTAATAAGGTTCGCCCAGAGTTTCCTTATAAACTGGGACGAGAAAATGTATTATGATAAGACTGGGACGGCGGCAAAGGCGCGAACGACCACGCTAAATGAGGAACTCGGTTAGTATTATTTATATGACTAATTTATAAATGAATTGTTTCAGCTTATTACATGACTAAGCATTTGAATCTTTAACAGGAAGTCCAACGCCTTAATATCGATATTAAGGCTCTCTGACTTTTATAACCCAAGTTTAGAAAGCTTTAGAAAATCTCTTAAAAAAAATTTTATGATTGAAATGTTCGGGTTCTAGGCAAGCCGGAGCAGTTTTTTTTTTATTTTTAATCTTCTGGCCTAATGGCTAATCTTTACCACAATACCGTGTTTATCAGTTGTTTATGGTAAACACCTTAAAAATGCATGGACTTTGACTTAAGATTGACATTAGACACATGTTGAACAAGAGTCTAAGTTTTATAGTAAGCCCCAAATGTTTAAAAAAGGTTGGACTAGATTATCCAACATGTACCGTCCTACTGCTAGAAAAAAAGGTTTCCTCGTAGTCTTTCAAAACTCTCTTATGCCTTCATTGGCCAATTTTGTTCACGACAGGAAACCCAAATTTTATTTTAAAAAATCTGAAGCTGTTGTATAAAATGTGCGAATTATTTTTGTACCCAGGCCAGATCCAGTACATATTCTCAGATAAAACGGGCACTCTCACGCAGAACATAATGACGTTCAACAAGTGTTCGATAGCAGGCATCAGCTACGGAGACGTCGTGGACGAAACCACTGGTGAAACTTTAGAGCTCGCCGAGGTACGTCATGTACGTTCAATTATATACCCACACGGACCAAGTACCTACTTTCAAACTATTTCTACAGCACATGCTCTAGACAAATAGACACAATATATGCATGTAGGTTTATGCAGACTTTGAAGTATCACTAAGCACTTGAAATTTGACGAGACTCGCACGTCCGAAGTTCCATCATCTTTTATTTTGCATGGTTTGAGTTTGGTTTTCAAAAAAAGTATTTTGAAATTTTACGTTTGTATTGTAAATGATGAAATTTTGTCCTCGTCCGCTCACGCTTTCGGGTCATGTGAACTGTTTGAATTTTACTGTCATGTCCATATGTTTGTGTTTGTTTTACAGTTAGTTTATGGATCATAGTACCACCTCAGTATCATGTTTGTGTAATAAATACTTACGATCATTTCACGGACGAATCTCACTCGAACATCCACCAGTCCGCATCACTAGAATCCTAGATTTTTGTTTGAGTTTTTTTGCATGGTCACACACCGCATTAGTGGTACAGCAATGTGCCTCGCTGACAATAAACACAAATGGGGGACACGGGTCATGAGAGGGTAGCTCAATTCGACCAGTACCATAATCGGCGTACTTTATGACGATCATTATTACCTCTAAGAATGAAAATCTATCGCGACCAGGCGTCCAACTATTCAGAAAAACAGTTGAATATCTGGTCTTTATTTGAGGAGACATATACAGTAGAGTAGGTAGGGAGGTGTAGGGTCGTGAAGTGTGATGTGTGTGTGTGGTGACGCAGCGGCAGCGCAGCGGGGGCGGCGGGGGCGGCGGGGGCGGTGGGGCCTGCGGGGGCGGCGGGGGCGGCGGGGCGGCGCGCGCGCGCCTGCTGGAGCTGGAGCAGGACGCGGGCCGCAGCACGCCCGGCGGCCGGCGCCCGCGCGTACGCACTACTCGTAACTCTCTGCCCGCGATACGCCACATGTCTCTAAACCCATTCATTCGCTACTGCCCCGCTTCAAATACGACAGCTCTGATTACGAATAAGTCATTTGACAAATCACGCGTGTTTCTCACGCCGCGAGCGGGATGCGGCTATCGTTATTTCTACCCCATGATGAGTGCAATACTTTATCACAGAATTGTCCCGATCATGGCGTACAACGTATTGTGAAAAATATATCTTTGGACATCAAACTTATTCTATACAGAGCCACAATTTACGTTGCTGCGGCAACGCAGTTCACACATTCTCGCAGCGTGCGGAACACTCTTGACTCAATCAAAATCCTGAAACGTTCATTCAGAAAGCTCGTCATGCTTGTATTCAGTTATGTTAAATGTGCGCTACCGACATTTTGTTCGCTTGTTTTTGGATATGACTTCTGAGGTAGTCGATGTTTGAAATTTCTCTGTGTGGTTCGTATTTTGAGCGGGCAGTGGAACTATCTAGCCTATATTTCTGTTCCTTTATCTATCTGGCCTTCTGAATCTCCCCTTTGTATCTCTGGAATGATTTCGAGCTAACCCACACGAGTGTAGCAGGTCGCCACATGAGACTCGTTCACTCACTTACTATATTGGATATACTCCATAGATTTAGGTAGTTAAATAAAGGTAAACAAAAAAAGCACGTGACCAGACAGCTGTCAAGTAACCAACTAAACGTAATACCTGTCACTTCAGTTGTCATGCTACGTCACAGTTGTACTCTTCAATTTAGCAACGTTATAATTCGTTGACGTTGAGTTTGGGCTATTTACAATAGACAGATTACAAAATATGATATTATTATTATAAATCTTACTAAAACCTTGTGCTCAAGCAATTACATTTACAAAGAGTAGTTTATGAATAAATTATAGAGTTTAACAAACATTAATAAATGAAGAAAAAAAAAAACATGTCTTAATTAAATTTAGTTTGGTTTTATCGTATTTTTAAACAAGAAAGTGTCATCGATAAAAACCCTTTTTACGATTTATTTAGCTTTATTTAACATGTCATGTTTATTTAGCTTTATTTAACATGTCTTCTTGAACACCGTACGATGATTTTATTAATTGTAGATTTTTAACGAATTACAAAATTAATAACGATAATTTTATACATAAATTATAGTACAGAAGTACAGAATACATAAAAAGGGTAAAAAAAAAAAGACAAATCCATAGAATGTTAGTACAGTAAAACTTTATTTAAATAATATATCCAAAATACATAAAAATTCGTGTCTTAAATAATAGAAAACGAATAAGTACAATAAAAGACGCATCTTGAGACCATTTTGTAGTTACATAAAAAAAACTTTCGTTATTAGATATAACACAAAAAAACACCGAAATCAAATAATGTTTACACCTACTTTTCTTTCTCTTTTGGGTAAATTAATAAACCTCTATTGGGCCCCTTGTACCTAACGCTCCCATACACTATCTGCTAATGTATAAATGTTTGTCCATATGTACATAATTAACCAATGGTATAAATTGATTCATGTTTGCATGTACGCTTTGCATCGTGTGTTTACTGTAATTCGCTTTAACTCTATTAACTGCATAACAGACAAATCTACGAAAAAAAAAACATTTTTTTAAAGCAAATTACAAAAAAAAATTAAACAAAAAAAAAATTATATCTTGTTAAAAAAGAAATGTTTTATGGGGAAGGCAACACAGTATTAAAAACAACTGGCAATACTTCGTAACGATTATAATATTTACGATTCTGAACTAACTTCACCAAACATTATACTTTGCTCAGTATTTTCTCATTCAGTATTATAGTTTTTACATTTCACGAGCTCGTCAATCATTGTAAATTAGACCTTATATCAGTGTACTAAACACGTCACATGACGCGCTCGTGAATTGCAAAGAATAGCCGTTTTAGAATTAGCGTATAACATCTTCCTAATTTGCGATACATCCTTTAGTGTCAATCTGCAGTTGCTTCTCCCATTGTATCATAGACAAAGAAAAACGCGTAGATTTGTCCTCGTAAATCCTCCTTCGTGGGACTAACATAGTTTTCTGCTGCGTACTACAGAGTGCAGAGCCGTTGGACTTCTCGTTCAACCCTGAGTACGAACCGGAGTTCAAGTTCTTCGATGGCACGTTACTGGATGCAGTGAAGCGAGGCGATAAAAATTGTCACGATTTCTTTCGGCTTCTCGCACTGTGTCACACGGTCATGCCGGATTCGAAGAATGGAAGGCTGGAATACCAGGTGAGAAATCTTTATCCTGTGTTTTTCTTCGATAGTCAAATATTAAACGCTGATCTGGCGAAAAAGAGATGGCGCTATACAGTACAAAAGCCATGCCTTTTCGCATTGGCTTTGATACTTCTTAGTCAACAGCACCTTTTTAAGTGAAAACTTCTTTAGGCGCATTGAGAATTTTTGAGATGGGACTAAACCATTGATTTCGCGACACCGTGATGACACTAGCGTTTGCCCATTTAAAATTCATCAAAGCGTTGATCACCGCGACGCGTGGAGTAAAAGACATCAACGCATTGATTACCGCGGTGCCGATTTTTTTTCAAGTTTTCACTTCTGTCGACACTCCCGGAGTGCCACTGTTTTTTTTTTTAGAGGAGGCATTCATCCTATAGGAATAAAAATATTTTAAGAAAGAAAGAAAATTATTTGACCTAGGCACAAAAAATAAAACAGAATAAACAGTACAGAACACTGATCTATATTGTAATATGTGTAATTTCAGGCGCAATCGCCCGACGAGTCTGCACTGGTATCAGCAGCCAGAAATTTTGGTTTCGTGTTCAGAGAACGCGCGCCTAATAGTATTACAATAGAAGTAATGGGTAAAACAGAGGTACGCACATAGTTATGATCGATTTATTTATTAACCTAATGACCGCTTGGTTTTACATCAATTGCTGTGCCCAGCTCATAAATCGACAAAAAAATATCTACGACGAATAGGGTCGTGCAATGATAAAAAAAAAAAAAACATAAAACGAACACAGATATACGACTTAGAGTATAAACACGACTGAGAGCCGCACGTGCACTAAAAAATTTAGAGAGAAAGAAAAATAATTTTATTTGTCACAGAAACACGTGCATAAAAAAGAAAACAATAAAATAAAACAATAGATTTAAATATATCACAAGCACAAAAGAGAAATACGCGGCAAATGCTGGCAAGTCGTAACTGTGACACTCCGGCTACCACTCAGCATGATGCTGTGCTATTGGGACCCACACAGCACAGCGCTGATTTTCAGTGGTCACCCAAAAAAGTCGATTTGTTGTATTAATCCGACTGGGCGGTCAATAGGTTAAAATTTTAAAATAAAACGCATACTAATTGGTTTCGTTTGTTTCAGGTGTATGAATTGTTATGTATATTAGATTTTAATAATGTTAGGAAAAGAATGTCCGTGATATTGAGGAAGGATGGTGAAATTAGGTTATATACAAAAGGTGCTGATAATGTAATATATGACAGATTAAAAAGTGGTAACCAAACTGAAGTGAAGTCAAAGACGCAGGAACATTTAAATGTAAGTGTATTTTACAATATAAATTTTATTATTTTAATAATAATTAGATCTCTGCTCTCATATTCAAACCTTGACCACAGTTCGTGGCCGTTAAAAAATTATGGCTCATCGAGTTGAAAAAAAAGTTAAATTCGGAAGCATCTTCTCTGTCAACAACACTTGTGTGAAAGTCTCTTTCTAATACTCAATGTGCCATATTATCGCCCGCACTCATGGTTTTTTAGCAACTGTCCCTTGTGCCAAAAATATTTTGCTATAGGTAGATTGCTACAAGACTCTTCTGGCGCTCTAATGAAATTGACGGGGGGGGGCGTTGTTGGTAAACATTTGTGAAATTGTCACAGTAATGAGGTTAAAAAACTGAAAGCTCATAATAGGTGGCAGCACAGTTGTACGTCTTTAAACCGCCATTGATGTGTTTATGTTTACTTTTGTGTCGATCACAAATTATACGAAAACTAGATAAATATGTATGAGACTTGGAGTGTAGTACTATTAATGAGCTAAGGACAGGGGAAGCGTCCACCACTGGTAAATAAGCAGCTTTATTGGAAACGTCAATAAATTATGAACGTTTTATAATCTATAGGTTATTTTGTGTTTGTTGACTTTACCCGTAAAAGTCTTCAGGTTTAAAAGATAGCACATAGTCTCGACGAAATATCAGGTTCCTTTTTTCTCGGAGATTTCTCCCACAGTTTTCTTCTTAAAACATCTTTTGCAAATACATAGGTCTCCGTATTTTTGCAGTAAACAGCTGCGCAATTGGACTCAATAATTAATTATGCGTAAAAGAAGTCGCTTGTTTGCAAAAAATGTATGGCTAGCTGTCAATATATTAGACGCTTGATATCAGCGCCATCTGAAGTGAGCAAGTGGCAGTTTTTATCCCCATTGTATCCGATTTTGGCCAAGCGCCAAAAGAACTTTGTAGCGTTGCGTTGCTTATATCTATGACATCTGTCAGATCTTAATCCGAAATGTATTTGGCAGAAATTCGCCGGCGAAGGTCTTCGGACGCTGGCGCTAGCGTGGAGGCCCCTAGAGGAGCGGGGCTTCGCCGAGTGGAAGCGGAGGCACCAGGCCGCCGCGCTAGCGCTGCACGACAGAGACGAACAACTCGACGCCATCTACGAGGAGATCGAGACTGACCTGCTGCTCTTGGGTACGTTTTTATACTGTATACAACACCCTGAAAACAACCGTTGGGCAGTAGCCCACCAGATACAATACCCATCTGGTCGCAGAATCCTCTCTTTTTAATGGAGGAACTCCCAATTTCTTACACTTTGCCGCCAACAATTCGGTGGCAGTAACCTAATCGATTACAGTCAGATTTCAAGATTTATTTACGTTTTCATTTGTTTGTTGTAGGAGTAACAGCCATTGAAGACAAATTACAAGACGGAGTACCAGAAACCATAGCGAATCTCAGCATGGCCGGCATCAAAGTGTGGGTCTTAACGGGTGATAAACAAGGTAAGTACAAGAAACAAAAGTTTATTTACATCCGCTTTCCCTGTGCTTGGAAGTTTCATATCGTCGGGTGCTAGGATAGCTGTTAGCACCTGTCTGAGAGAGATGGTGTAAGAGTAGCCCTGAATCAAGTCGAAATGGCGTGCCATTGGAGAGAGAGGCCTATGTCCAGCAGTGGACTATAGGCTGATAATAATAATGAAACGTCAGATAGTAATTCTTTGTTTGCTATTACTTCTTTATTTCATAGAACTATTCACCAGTATTTAATCAATAAACAACAAACTATAATCAGTGCGCGACTGCTAGTCACCGCCTGAGATATGTGAGGTGAGACGGGAGAGGGTGCCATTGACAAAATTGTCAGACTGACTTAGCTTGGCCGACGTCTACCTCCCCCGTCTCACCGCTGACATACCGAGGGCCGTGACTAACAGTCGCGCGCGGACTGTAGTCGCGTAGCTGTAATGCCGAAAACGGATTGGTGAAACATAACATGAAATGTAACACACGTTAAAACAAATTCTCCTAGTTGTGGTACATTTCTTGTGCTACGTTTCAACTATCTGTACCCGGCATTACAATTACGTGGCTTCGGACAACTACGCATGCGTTGCTGCCATATAAGACCAAAACGTAGCTAATTTCAAACAATAACGTTTCTATTCGACTTACAGAAACAGCTATTAACATCGGCTATTCGTGCCAGCTGTTGACGGACGACATGGCCGAGGTGTTTGTGATTGACGGCGTCTCCTACGACGACGTGGACCGACAGCTCGCCAAGTGTCGAGACAGTATCCGAGTTGTCAACACGTTTTTGCCTCACGGTAAGTTGTGCAACACGTTATGTATGCTTTACAGGGTTCCCCTAACTGCATGACCATGTAATTTCGAGATCGATGATATTCTGATCTTTACCGGTATGTGGCTTTTCCCACTAATTTATTAAGTAATATCCACATTTTCAGTTCCATTTTCAATCACCCTAAAAATTTTAAAAGTTGATTTTATTGCTGAAGACATAATTATTATAAGACCGTTTAATTATTTGCATAAATCTTAGTTCTATCAAGTCAAATCCATACAAGAGATTAATAAATATATATAATGCTCATAACCACTGTGAAAATAAAACTACATCAAAAACCATCCAACACAGGTTCCACAACCGAGCCAAAACCCGACGGCGACACCGCGAACGGCGGCGCGGGCATGTCGCGCGCGTCGCCCGGCCGCGCCAACGTCAAGCTGAACGCGCCCGCCGTGTCCGTCGTCACATTTAGGTGGGAACATAACACACACACAGCACACAGGTAGAGAGACAAAGACACACCCTTGTATCACTGCTATCCTTCACACAGCCTGTGTTTGTCGCTCACCGTCTGTCTTGTGCCAGTCTTGGGCCCGCTTGCACCACTCATCACTAAATACATTTATGCGGCGTTGCCAACTTTCAGAATGCACTCTGCTGCTGGCCACGTCGCATATATCTGTCAAATATTTCGCTGTTTTGATTAATTTATCAATATTACTCAATTAAATTATCAAATATTGCTGTATGGTGCACTAAAATATTGATTATGATTTGCAGTAATTAATATTAGTGTGGATGGGTGACCATCTTTACATACCCTTAATTAAGCCATTAGTCCCGGCTGTCATTTGTAGATCTTTGACAGTCGTTACAGGTCGTTCGAAGCTCGAAAGTCTGACAACCAGTCTTACCAAAGGGTATCATGTTACCCAGTAACTGGGTTGTGGAGGTCAGACAGGCCGTCGCTTCATGTAAAATAATTGTATTGAGCTGCATCCGGTTAGACAGGAAGCCAACCCCGACGTATTTGATGACAGATGATGAATAATTAATATTTTTACAATCAATGGTTACTTTTAGGTGTAAAAAATGAAATTGGAAACTTTCCAAATTATTATTTTTTTTACAACACCAAATTTAGTGTTATTATTGCATTCATTATAAATAAAAGTACACGTTAGAGCGAGATTCCACAATTTCATTTAGTTTTAAGTCATTTTATTGATGAATTAATCAAAACATCGAAATATTTGACAGGTGTATGTGACGTTGCCAACTTTCAGAATGTGGGTGCATTCTGAAAGTTAACCACTTAACAATTTATAACATCGTTTAGTTTCTATCTATAGTTTGAAGCTGCGAGAATGATTTTTAAACATCGTTTACCGTTAAAAGTATTTAGTGGTCTGTGGTGCAAGTGTGCCTAAATTTGTGATTTGGGAATGAATTTTACGTGTCCTGTCTTGCCAACTTAGGATTTTTTTTTTATTAATGGCAACTCTTATTATAATTTTCGACCAGCATCCAGTCTTTATATAAGGACGAGTCTCTATGCATAAAACAATCCGTTAAAATATTACTAATTGTTTTATAATCAGCGGCGCAGATTGAACTGTGTACTTGTTTTCGTCGTGTAAAATCGATTCGTGTAGCGAAAATTAAATGTTGTTATTTGTTACTTATTAGTTTGTCAATCAACATATATGTACTCAGTATTTATATGAATATATATTATATAATGTTTTTACTATTTCCGTAGATGTTATATTAAATCTATAAAACATTGTATTTACTATGTATTAGAGTAATACTCGAAAGATTTAATAGTTAATGTGTGTCAGCCTCGCTTTCATTAGTACAATGTTAATGTTCATACTACTTGTGTGCGTGTGGTTTTAGCTAAACAAAATATATTACATGTACTATCGCATTATATGTTCTAGTGTTGTTAGAATTACTTTCCAGTTTACATCGATAGCTATTTTCTCGATTAATCCTTATTCGCTTGACCGTTTAATCGATCTGTTGTTTCTAATCGACTTTTGTAACTAAAGTGTGTCACCTCCCTACTAACATAGCCGTAGTTCTGTCCACACAATTCCGTCTGTTTGTACACCAAGCCAGAGTGCTCTTTCTCTCTCTAACCTGTACCGATCTTTTAATCCGACACTTAGAATAGAACTGTAGATATCACGTGCTAATAAAATTATAGATGATCTTGATTCAACACGTTCGTTGCTACTGAGGAATGAGTGTTTTCGGTTTTTGCCGAGTCAGTATTCAGTTGAAATTGGAGCAGTGGTGGCCCTGTGGTAACGGCCCCGACTTACGAGTTCTTGATCTTGTGAAACATCGTGAGGAAATCGGCATGTCTTAAAACTGTCTTTAACAAAAATTTGAAGACGTGTGTCATCTACCAACCCGCACTGGGCCCGCGTGGTAGAACAAATAGATAGATAAAGTGTCGTTGATGTGCTTTTTAATCTGCCGGAATTATATTTACACTTATTATTATTAAATCTTTTATTTCAGACTTATCCGTATAACGCGATCCTCCAATTATGAATAATAAAGAAAATGGGACTATAATTTGTACTGACGCGTGACTAGTATAGCATAATAGTGAGACACAGTGTGTGACCGATGTGACGTATTCACGTCCTGTGTTTGCCTTGACTAAGCTTTGTTGTTTTAAGAGCCTTCTACACAATACTTCAACCTACATTGATTACCTTGACAGATTTTCTTGTATACAATGGTTTTTACAACGCTACAACGTTCTTTTGGCGCGTGACTAAAATCGGAATTAATGCCGCCATCTTATTTTGTCAATACAATTTCTGAGACAATCTCACAATTGTTTAACCCCCCCCCCCCTGCCCTGTTAACGTCATTCAGGCGTCAAAACATCCTTGTACAGTGTTTTGAATGAACACACTGTGAATGTGAAGTCGGAAGTATGTTGTGTCTTCACGCACACATTCACAGCGTTTTTGTATACTTGGTAACCGCACGTAAAGCGCGCGTCGCTTCGTGAGATAAAAATACTATAGCACTGTAATAATGTGTCATCATTGAGGTTCTATATGTACTGGGCCCTTAAAACATGTTTTGCCGATTTGCTCTGTGTGAAAAATATATTGTTTAACAGATTAATTATTTCATAAGATATTGCTATAAATTTAAAGTAAATACAATTAAGATAAAGTACCAGTGGCGAACCGTTTACGCATCACGATTTCTCTCTGTAAACATGTATTAAACTATTCCTAGCATTAAATCTTCCTATCTCTAAACCTTTGGAATATTTACCATAGTAATTCCTGTTAAAAAACTCGTCCTGTGCTCATTTAATTTCGCAAAGATATCAGTGGTAGCTTCCCTTATATTTTTGCCACTGCGTACTTAAATAAATTTACGAATAATAGTTATTTTTTTCTCAAAAATTCCCATCTCTCAAATGTAACATGTATCTTAACATAAAACGTTAACGTAACACGAAACACTGTAGTGAGCCAGACTGTTACAGCAACGAGTACGCGTCGGGAGGGGGCCCGTATTCCGCGGACTCACACGAACACAACAACGATGACGCCAACGGATTCGCTATCGTCATCAACGGGCATTCCTTAGTGCATTGTTTGCATCCTAAGTTAGAGGAAAAGTGAGTATTTATTGACTTTACTTTTCTTGTCTTTGAATTGATGTTTGGCGGGCAGAAAAGTCACCAGTAAAGTCGTAAAGATAAATAACTGTGGAATAATCTGAATATTATAGGTTGATAATCTTAAAAAATTGCTTATGAGCATATTTCCACTTTCACGACGAAGTGGTTATTTTAGATGATAGTGATTTGGTGTTTATCTACCTTCGCCTTTGTACTTATGCATTTCTGAGTATCCTAAGCTTATCTGTCAGAAATCGCCTTTATCGATGAACTGCCTACTGTACTGTATAATCTAAAGAGTTTACGGATGTCTGTATTAATAGATGACTTTTATTTTAAAGTCATTTTTACTGATTAGGCAGATTTACAAATAGAGCAGACGTATTTACTTATTCTTAAAAAAATGTGTTCCATTCTGATTATGCAGTCCATAGTGGTCATCTAGAGCCATTAGTTTTGAAGATGTCATACAACTGATAACGTTTTTTTTACAGGTTTTTAGATGTAGTATTACAATGTCGGTCAGTGATCTGCTGTCGAGTGACACCCTTGCAAAAGGCAATGGTGGTGGAACTCATCAAGAAGAGCCGGAAAGCGGTCACGTTAGCCATTGGAGACGGCGCCAACGACGTGTCTATGATCAAAGGTATTTTGTTTTAAAATTAAATTTATAATGCGTTATTCAACTTTTTCCTGGTTTAAAACTAGGGAAGAAAATGGTGCAATAACCAGATCTGTCAGCATGATATGAGGCTTTACCACCCAGCCACCAGTAACCAGTGTACGGTCAGCGACGAAAGTTGGTTGACACATTACGTAACAACTACACTATTTGCGCTGTAGCATGGTGCGGGTGACAGTTTCAGTAACATTTCGTTTCACTCTTGAAAGTTGCCGCGATTTACAATTTATGACTTAATATTTCAGTTGTACCACATTCGTAATATATTAAATAATTAATAACTGTAGTAAATTAAATTAAACCCAACCAGAATGTTCTAATCAAGAAATAAAATCAAATTGAATGAAAAATTAAGCAAAGTGTTATGCGTATAACGTAACGCCATAGACGTATTTAGTGATGGGATGTACTGCTACGATGGATAGTCGATATTTTTTATAATAAAAAACGTATATTGTGCGTAGGTCAATTTTTATTTTTAAAAGGTCTAATTATACAACAGAACATTTATAGGGTAAGGTTGCTTAAAAGGTTGCTAAAAAAAAATACATGTTATTCGTCTAAACTCATATCAGAGTCAGGAACATCTGAATTGTCACTCAATTCATCATCTGAATCTGTGACGGATATTATTAACGATGACTCAATTATGTTGTCAATATGTATGTCACGATCCCAATCAGACATAATGTCCCTTTTTGTTTTATTCACGACCTTCGACCAGTCTTCAGGTTGAACATTGTTGATGGCCTCTTGTAATAGGGCCAACATCTTATTTGCCGTAAATGGCGGCGAAGTATTATTTCTTGCGGCGTAACCTAAAAATAAACGAACTTATAAAAAAAAGTATTCAAATAATCATCAATCAGCCTAATCTAGTATCTGGTAATGTTTTTAAACTAGGTACATGCTACGATCGGAAAGCTGATTTTTTTATAAAGCTTCAAAATGGGAATTGAAATTAAAAGCATACCTTTTATTTGGGCCCAAATCAGCTCAATAGCGTTATACTGGCAATGGTAGGGTGGTAGTCGAAGGACCTGGTGGCCTTTTTCTTTTGCCATCTCGTCCAGAGCATAGGTAGGAGTTGGTGGCTTATGGCGTCGGACTAAGGCAATAAGCTCCGTCTTTAACATTTTTATATCTGCTGTAACTCCGTTTTCACTCAGCCACTTCACCAACTCGCTTTTGCGGTTGGATTGGTTTGGGGGTTTATTAACTTGCACCGAATGGTAGGGTGCGTTGTCCATTATTATGGTCATAGGCTCTTTTAAATTGTTTAATAGACCTATGAACCAATCTTTAAATTTTTCGTAATTCATCTCCTCATGATACTCCGTAGTTTTTTTTGACTTAAAAGCCAGCAAACAATCAGGGACGAATCCACTTGCTGTACCTGCGTGACAAATAATAAGGCGTTCGCCTTTGCCTTCCGGCACTTTGGTACACGATTGTGCCGTATCGTCGGTCCAACTTTTACCCACTGTGTGGTTGGCGTTTAGCCACGTTTCATCCAAAAAGACAACTTTGCTCCAATCACTTATGTTTTTGGCCTTCCTTAAAAATCTACATCTTGCTAGGGCAATGTCAGTCCTATCCATAATAATCTTTCTTTTGTTAACTTTTTTGTAAACAAAGCCAATATCTTTTATAACTTGCCGTAGCGAAGTAATACCTCCTTTGAACAAGTCAGCTTCTTTTAATGATTTTAGAAGCTTGAGCAATGTGGGTAGCTCCATTCTTCTATAATAATCATAAATATGATTTCTAATAGCAACCTTAGCAAAATCATCCAAATCTGTGATTGGCTTCACCTTGGTCCGCTTTTTGTTGGGTGTCGATAATTTATTTTCAAACATCCCATCTTGGCCAATTTTCTCACGTGTTATACGCGAAACAGTATTGCGGCCAATATCAAGAGCTTCGGCTACTCGTTCTACAATATGATTCAATGGTAACAACGGTCCATTATTTTGTTGTTCTCTTTCAAAGTAGTCTCGGAGGCGAACAACAAGCTCCCTGGCCTGACTACCCAAAACAGTTTTTTTTGTATGCTTAGGCATGGTAATAACAACAAACTCAACAAACTTATAACAAATAACAATTTAACAAAAATGAAAACAAACAATGAAATCGTAATACGTGTCACATTAAGTCACAATATAACGCGCTTGCACTCGTACTCGCACTCACAGCATCGCACGGGTAAACAACATGGCCGCCGCGCCGATGCACCATAGAGCAAAAATGTTGTCACGAAAAAAAAAACATAAACCCGATTTTGATTATTTTATATAAGTACAAAGATAATTATGTAGCCATAAAACATTTATATTGACAAGTTTATACACGTAGCACACACGTAGTTACACTGCACAACTGAATAATACACTAATTTTCATAACAATATTAAAGAGAACTAGATTCACGCTGCGAGTATCGTTAGCGATAAAAATGAATTGCATAACCTCACATCCCTACGTGGTACTGACAAATGTCAACGTCATACGGGCAACTGTCACCCGCACCATGCTACAGCGCAAATAGTGTAAATTAACATCATATAATTTGATACACAGATTTTCAACATTTCATGTAATAGTCAATAGACTTTGACTATTCAATCACTTCTGTATTTTTTAAATGTTTTTTTGGTTAGTGTTAAAACGACTTTCGTTTCTGTTTAATTACACTGAAGTGTGATACGTGTACATGCCTCAATATCTGACAATAAATAAGACTCATTTTCTATCTTTGGATTGCGAACGAATTGCCACATGCGAACTACGCATCAAAATCCTGACGTCACACAAATCCTGCATCCCGCAATTAGAGTTTACCGCGCGAACAGAATATATATAACTTCCCCGACATCAATCGTTGGACAGTTGCCCGCCAGACACGACACCCATCTGGTCGGAGGATCGTCCTTTTTCTATAAAGGATGAGTGAACTCTGTTCCTCATACCTCTATTTTACCCTTATGCCCTTAGTAATAAGATTGAAAAGTGGTGCACCGCCAGTGTCCGTGAAGGTACATTATATTCCGCGATAAATTTAGGTGGCATCGCTCAAGAGTATTCCACAAACTGAAGAGATGCAAAATAGATTTAGCTTAATCAGAAACATAATTATAAAATAAAATAATGTGTGAATGTAAAATTAGAAACTAAAACACATACTCACCCTCTTATTTTCCTTCCCAGCGGCCCACATAGGCGTGGGCATATCGGGTCAGGAAGGCATGCAAGCAGTCCTCGCATCGGACTACTCGATAGCGCAGTTCCGTTTCCTGCAGCGACTACTGCTGGTGCACGGGCGCTGGTCTTACTACAGGATGTGCAAGTTCCTGCGGTACTTCTTCTACAAGAACTTCGCGTTCACCGTGTGTCACTTCTGGTTCGCATTCTTCTGTGGATTTAGTGCACAGGTGAGTAAAGTTTTTGATATGAAACATCTATAGGCGGATCTTGACGATATGGCAAACGGCATGGCGCTCTCTTATGATCCTCTCCGCCATGTTTCGCATCTGTCGCGCGTCCTGTAACGGCCACTTTTAATCACTGTGCCATCAAGACACATACAGCTTTAAATATATGTATTTAGTGTTCAAGGTTGTGTTGTCCGCCAAAAATAAAACGACATTCTGTCTAAACTCAAAAAATTGCTACAAGATCAATAGTTACAATATCGATAGAATCTGGCAAACAAAAGTAGAGACTGAAAAAGAGCGACAAATTTAAAAAATATCAGCATAGCAATCCCAAAATTATTATGACATACCTGGAATTAACTAATTTGATACTTTAGAATGATTTGTTTAAAATCATGATACCTAATATGATCCAAATCAAAGAGACGTTTCTTGACATTTCAAAAAATCAGTTTATTTCGTCTGAATAAAAATACGTCTTTATGTATTATGCAGGAATTCCAAAAAAAAAAAAAACTATATTTTATCATAATTTTGGTTAAATTCACTACCATAATCAAAATCTTAATCTAGATCTCTAATCTAGGTCACTGTTTTGTCATTTTTGAGTTAGTAAATGCTGTATCAAGATCATAACAAATCACCAACAACACCATCTTGTTTTGGCAAATTGATTTCGTTTGCCAGACTCTATCAAGTAACAGTAATTTGAACAGCAATATCAACTGCCGACAAGGTATATAAAAGATGGACCTGTGGACTCCATTAATACACCTATCAACATTCTTACCGGCTGAACTATCAATAGCTATGCAACACTGTTTCAAAACAAAAGAAAATGACTGACAACTCACCTATTTCCCTTCCAGACGGTGTTCGACGAGATGTTCATATCAGTCTACAACTTGTTCTACACTTCCCTGCCGGTGCTCGCGCTGGGCGTGTTCGAACAAGACGTGGCCGACACGACCTCGCTACAGTTCCCCAAGCTGTACGCGCCCGGGCACACGAGCCAGCTGTTCAATAAGACGGAGTTTATCAAGTCTACGTTACACGGGTGTTTCACATCGCTTGTGCTGTTTTTGATACCTTATGGTGAGTGTGGATTTTATCAACTGTGTAAGTGAGATCTACGCGCAAATTGTTGCCATGAATTCAGCGCATGATTGTAGACCCACTAACCTTGATATTTTACGAGTGTGGTGGATCATTCGGTTTCCTACAAAATGTTTGAGCTGTATAGTGCTGATCCACGCGTCATGTTCGCGAACGGGCGCCGTTTGTTGAGACTGGTCATCTCTTATTTGCCAGGGCTTATTTTTAATCTTATATTTTCAATTACTTTTGATTATTTTTTGTACATTGTTCTCACATATAGAAGCAACAAGAATAATGCACCCAGGATTTTGTAATATCAATATTTAAAAGAGTGTCCTTGGAGTTTCTTGCCCGTTCTTCTCCATAGAGGTCTACGTTTTGGAATGGGCAACTAGCTTCAACTTTCTGACTAACTGACCAACTCTTTGATAGTTCAAAAGTGCCTGTAAATGGTTTAATTGAAATAAATGCTTTGAGTTTGAGTTAGGAATCTAATAAAGTATGATAATAACACGTGTACATTTATTCCAGGTACATACAAAGACGGCCTGGCACCTGATGGCAAGATTTTATCAGATCACATGTTACTAGGAAGTGTAGTAGCAACAATATTAATCATAGACAATACAACACAGGTAAATACATTTTATTAATCAATACTTAAATATGAGACATTGAGGATTTATAAATGAGAGGCATGAGCCTCTCATTTATATGGCTAAATAATAACCGCAGCGTTCGGTCGAAGGTTAAGGCACGCTTGCCGAGCTCAGTTCGTGGATGGGTGACCATCCATGACATATCGAAATCGCTCCGTGCCTCGGAAAGCACGTTAAGGGCCCGTAGAAGAAGCCCGTAAGCCGTAACTAGATTGTGGAGGTCAGATAGGCAGTCGCTCCATGTAAAATACTGGTATTCAGCTACATCCAATTAGCCTGGAAACTGACCCCAACATAGTTGGAAAAAGTCTAGGCAGATGATCACTTAAATACAGGGTGGCATTATATATAGACTCACAAACTGTAACCATGAATTCAGCACATGATTCTATACCCACCAGCGTAGAAATGATTAGTCTGATATAAAAAAAAAAAACTGCTGTTTCATAGAAAAGTGCAATACACGCTGTCAATATGTATGGAACAGCTATTTTTTCTTTTAATTAACCGACGAAAAATTTCAACGCAGGGGGTTCAGAATCATGTACTGAATCCAATGTAACAGGTTGCGCGTGGATGTTCCTGCCCTGTATAAGAAAGACATTAAAGCTTTAGAAGCAGACGGTCGCACAACTATGTGTAACAGAAACAACGCCCTACAAAGCCGAAGTTTTTCTAGACTCAGTGTGCCATATTTGCGGCCTTAGTTGTACAGTCAACCGGACGGCTATGTTAACTTTTAAACTAAAATAAAATCTATACCTTCATAAAATAGTAACATAGTCTGAACTGTAAATTGCAACACAACACAAACAACAAAGCAAAACTCACTTTACGTTTGTAGGGTTAGGTGCATTTTCGTTCGCAGCGTCTAGCGACTCGAAGGTGTAGGCTATTATAGCAGTAGGTATTGAAAATTTTGTATGGAGTGATTAAAATTTTATATTCTGTGGCATAGTACGTTCCTGTAGAATATTTTCCGCCATCCATAAGTTATACTAATATCCAAATATTATTCCAGATAGCCTTGGACACGACGTATTGGACGGCGTTCAACCATATAACGATATGGGGCTCCCTCGTGTCGTATTTCGTTCTCGACTACTTTTACAACTACGCGATCGGCGGGCCCTACGTGGGCTCACTCACGGTCGCCTTGACGCAAGCCACTTTCTGGTTTACTGCAGTCCTCACCGTGAGTATAGTGTGATGACGATGATGTGAATTTTTTTATGAGCATGAGAGAGATCTATTTCGAGTAAATTGCGATGAAAAATAAAATAAACAACATTAACTTTACAACGCATAATTTCTTAAAGTATGAGCACTTTTTTAATAAATTGGTTTTTGAAGGATTTATTCAGCCATAGGCTATCAGAAAAGTATCAGTTTAACGTCTAAAGAGGAGTTGATTGCTCACAATGGGATTGGATCCCAAGTTATTGGGGTCAAAATGTCTCTAGTATCACCCATTTTAAGGAATCCCATCAGTATATTTTGGTAGCTAATGACCCGTTGCGCGTGCACAGATGATCATCCTGATGGTGCCGGTGGTGTCGTGGCGCCTGGCGTGCTCGTGGACGCGGCCCACGCTGGCCGAGCGCCTGCGCGCGCGCCAGCGCTGGCGGGCGGCCGCGCCCGCGCCGCGCACGCCGTCGGCCCGGCGCGCGCGCCGCTCCGTGCGCTCGGGCTACGCCTTCGCGCACCAGGAGGGCTTCGGGCGCCTCATCACGTCCGGCAAGATCATGCGGCGCATCCCGCACGCGGACGCGGCGCTGTCGGCGCTGGCGTCGCTGCCGGGCAAGTTCCACGCGCGGCCGCCGTCGCCGCCGGCGTCGCCCGCCGAGTCGCGCGCGCCGACGCAGAACCTCGCCACCGTGGACTTATGAGTGCGCCCGGCGCCGCGCGCGCCCCACATTGTGATAACGTCGGTAGAGTTAAACTTCGTATTGTCCTACTATTGCCTATATTGAATTATATTTGTTGATCGAGATTATATATTGATAGATATTTATCGCGGCGGGCCGGACGTCGCCGTCGCGTCGGCGGCGCTCGTGCGTTGTTTTGTACTCGTGTCGTTTCGTTCGTTGAGTTTGTCGGTCGGGTTCCGGGCCGCCCGGGCCCCGGTGAAATGTGCATTTAGACGAGCCGTCGATATCGCCGGCAGTGAAAACGCAACATGACGTCTTGGAACATTATTATTATTTTTCAGAACGTTATGTTAGTGCCAAAGGAGAATTTTAAAAATAAACTTCAGTCGAACTGTCTACAAATGTATAATATATCAGTATGTTTCTATTAATTCTAAACCAATGTAATATATTACAACTTTGCCATAATCACATTCAAAACCGGCGACTAACTGTTTCGCCTACTGTTAAATAATTTAATTGTTGTGAGTATATCAGTTCTGATTGTTATGTGTACTTAGGACATCTTACATAAAGTATTAATTTAATTGAAAAGATGATATGAACCTACGTAATGTATGTAAATCATTAAAAGATTTTAAACATGTAGCGTTTTAACTGCATGTGAATATTATGATCAACATTTGCTTTGGAATCAGTTTTTTAATAAAAAAAATAATTCTTAATGCAGTTTTCTTATTTATCTCTTTAGCTACCCTTGATCACAGTGTTATTAGTCTAGTGGCTTCAAGTGCTGCTGCTAGTCTTGGGTTCGTTTCACAGACCGAGCGAAGTGTTGGAGTTTTCCGATGCTATAATTGTAGCTGATTTAAATTTAACATGTTCGTTGGTACTGATAAATGAGAGTCTTCGGTTTTTCCCGAGGCAGTATTCAACAAGGAGTAGTGAACAAATAGATGGATAAAGTGTCGTTGATGTGCTTTTAAATCATCCGGAATACTGCAATGTTGTGAATGACAGTGATCGTAATGTAATGTGGATGTAGTGATGTATGTGGTAGAGGTGGGCGCGGCGACGCCGCACCGCTTATTGCGCGCCGCCGCCGAGTATTTGAAATTTAGCGCCGACCAATTAACGGTGGTTTTATACCAGCAAGGCGAGGCGTGGATGGGATGGGCGAGAATTGAAATCACGCTTACGCTTTTACACCGAAAGATGGCCAGCGCTATAACGCGCCGTCTCGCGATGGCCAGCGCTGCCTCACGCCGGCTCGCGATGTCTCGCGCTGACTCGCGCTATCAGGCGCCGCCCGGCTAGCCGTATCTGGCGCGCCAGCCAGCCGAGAATATAGTATGCAGAGATGTCTCGCGACGGTCGGAGCGAGCCGGTGCGTGCCAGCGCGGCCAGCGCGAGACATCGCGAGTTAAGGCTTGACGCAGAGAGACCGTGCGGGTCCTAGCCGGCGAGATTTGTATATCCGTTTTACAAAGTAAATAAATACTCTATTTATACAGCAATAAATTTCAATATTGTGCTAACAAGTATTTCAATTCTATCCTCGCGCATAGATCTTTGACACCAAAGATGGGCAGGGCGTGGATAGAAATTTTGCCATACAAATTTAAATTAAAAATCATTTATTCAAACTAGGCTGAGAATCAGCACTTTTCGAACGTCAAAATTACGTAAGACAGTCCCCCAAAACGCCCACCCTTCACCACTTCCTAGTGTCTTTAGCTGGGAAGAAGAAGTGGCGCAACAAACTCCCCAGCAGCACAGCTGTCTGTTAAAATTAGAAAAAAAAAACGTTTCTATACAATAGTATGCAAAAAAAAATACATTAAGCAGCACAAAAAATAATTTAAATGATAAATTATTGGCCATATGTCAGCTACCACAAGCCAATATACCAACCAAAAACATCGAGAACTATACTCAAGCAGAAATTTAAAAAAACTAAACGTAAACAGAACTAAATATCTAAATAAAGCCTCCAGGCTTAAAGGGCGTGTTCGCTTACATAAACCTATATATAGCTGTAATTGGAAGTTATAAATGATGGACTAGGACCATCGAGGGAAATAAATAAACAGTTAATTACTAGTAACAATAACAAAACCATGATCAGCAAGACGACCAGTCACCACAAGCAGCACCCGTTCACGAGCATAACGCAAAGATCAGCCATTACCCCCCTCGTCATATTTGAGGGAAGGACGCAGGCAACCCGACCCCCGACGCTACCGCAAGCAGTGATATTTAAGGGAGGGAGCATGACGAACTTGCTGCCGGTTGCCGAGGCAAAAAATATGATCGAGGTCGCTAGCTAACCACAAATTGCAATACAACTCATAAAAAAAATTTGTAATGATTTGATTATTGTTATGATTATGTCGAGAATAAAATAAAATAAAAATGAATTTACTCATTAAAAAGAAAAAAAAATTACTCATAAATTCAAATAAACTATCAGTAGGTAAGCTAATTGTTGGGGTTTTCTAGTCGTTGACTGATACCCCGGTAATTGTTGTAGGAAAGTAGTAAATTCACACCAAACCACTGTTATGTTCAATACTTAGTTTAATTACGTTTAAGTTACGTATGTTTAGGTATCTGAGCCGCACTTGATGCAATGTTATTATTGATCGACCCGCTCGTGGCTGAGTTTTTGTGACGACTCAATTTATGTTTTACTATAATTAATAAAGTACGTTTAGCGTAATTCATTACGTGCGCAGAAACGTACTTTTGCTGTATGAGCATTATTGGCTCGTACATGCTCCCGAGGGAAAGATAATGTACGCACTCAGATTACCAAACTAGAGTTACAAGTTAAATAAAATACATGTTAATAAGCAATCAAAACAATAAGCAATACATAATTCTTAATTAATTAATCATAGTTTAAATCTTGTTCCAATTGCTGGTAGCTGTGGCCGGTAGTTTTCCGAATGTCCACCTCGTACTTTGGCGTAGACAGGAATCTCCTTCAGCTTTATATCTTCTGTCCTTTCTTGAGTCTTGTTCGCGTTGGCTGCAGTGTCGCTCTTCTCACGCGCTTGAAGATATCTTCTTATTCGCCAAACTATTATAGCGGCGACGATTCCTCCCACCAGCAAAGAGCTTATAGCATAGTTGCCGATGTCGTGGACACTTAGGCCGTTAGGTAGGGTCTCTCTTCCCTTTTGTGCGGTTATCTGGTCATCTAATAATTTGTGGTCATTAGATAAGTTTAATTTTGGTAGCACAATCTTTGTGTTTTTCAATGTACTCCACATATCATTTGGTGAGTCAATAGAAGGTACCTCCAGGTTTATTCCAATGTTGGTACTGCTACTAAAAACGTTATGTGAATAAATTGTGTTGTCTTTGTGTTGAAGTATGCAGTCCTGACCTAGGGCAAGGAGCCCTGCTTTGGTTACACTCGTTGTTGTAATTCGATTTTCGCAAACAATGCGAATCGTGCACTCATTGCAATTATACAGCCATATGTTTGGTCTCTGTAATTTTATCCATTGGTCAGCGCATTGTTGTGATACCCAATCACATGTTACGTTATTTACATTTTGATTAAGTATTTTAGCTTCGCAGGCTGCCGTGGCTCCATGCAAGTTATTGATAGTTGTATAGGCGTGGCAGATATGATTGTCCGCGCTCATTGTGGTACACTGCTGAAGATCAACCTCTTCCATCTGTATGTAGGTGCTCTTTACGAAGTTGACTCCAATATATTGTGTTGCTGTCTGAATCACCTGACATTGTTCAGCTGTTTCCCATTTAGGAATAGCTATATTGCGATACAGTGTATACTCGTCATCGCTAAGTAACGGGATATGTAATTCGAAGAGTAGGTACTGTTCGGTGAGCCGGGCTTTAACATAAATAATTTTATAAATATTTTTAATGTTCGAATCATTGCTGTCTCTGATAGGTAATGTTAATCTTTTCGGTATGATACCGGCAATGTAATTTAGTTGTTTAGATAGCTGCTCCGGTGGGAATAATTTCATGTCGAGATGGCCTCTGTAGATATCTGTCAATGCGCTTAAGAGCATTTCTTGGTTTCTTCTCAGTACTGAGATAAGTAAACCAGCAGTTAATGCTCCAGCGTTGACATCATTCATTGTTTTCATTACTTGAAATCTGTTTTCTATCACAGCCATATTATCTTTCGTTTCGTTCATGAATTGTTGAATTACTTCCAGTTGCGTCTTCACAAAGTCTTCATTTTTCTTGATGACGTTGTTTTCTGCCTCGATAATCAGTGTCTGATTTCGTATTAGTTGTAATAAATATTGTTCGTTTGTTTTAATTTTGTCTATGTCCTGAGCGTATTTTTCGGCGAAATCGCTGTCAAGGACACCAAACAAGGCTCGTGCAAGATTTCCTACGCCGTTGACGTAGCCACGTCGCCTCCGCTGTTGATGTTGAGACCGCAACAATATGTTAAACTCGTTCAGCTGGTTCATTTCGAACTTCAGTTGTTGTGACGTAGAGTGACATGGTTCATTAGGCATTGTGTCACATAGCTGGCCTAAATGATTTACGAACTCCTCTACCCTTGTCGTACTTTGCCAGAATGTGGTCAGGTTATAGTATACCAGAAGTTTCCATTCATCGTGGATGAGTTAAATGTTTCCGACGGGGTCAAAGTAAACTGAAAACCAACCAGTGTGGTTGGTTTTCAGTTAACTGAGTTATTTTAAAATGTTGCAGGGGTGCTGCTAATCCACCTGATAGCGTTGTAAATACTATTAGTAACATCATAAGCAGGCTGTTTACCCCTTTTCGACTTTTATTAGTGCCTTTCTTTGGCTCGTCGTGGTTCGTTTCTGGACTCATTTTTTGTGTATCAGCACTTCCACGTACCTCATTTATCGGTAGCGGGGCGAGTTTAGTTATGGGTCTTTTAAGTACCCCATTTTGTGTTTTCAGCGTGACTACTCGTACTAAGTTGTCGCTGCCTGGGTGCAGTTCCACTACTCGTCCCATAGCCCATCTACTTGGGGGTAGGTTACTTTCCTTGACGAGAACTAGCTGCCCCATCTGTATGTTTTCTTTAATTTGTTGCCATTTGTTTCGGTTTTGTAGTGAATGAAGGTATTCTTTCGACCAGCGATCCCAAAAGTGTCGACGCATGAGTTCAATGAGTTTCCATTTGTTTCTGATGTCTATCGTTTTGTTTTCTTCAGGTTCATTGAGTGGTAGTGTTAATGTTGGACTCCCTGTGAGAAAATGACCAGGGGTGAGGTATTCCAGATCTTCAATATCTTCTGATAATGGACACAGTGGCCGGCTGTTCATGCACGCTTCGATTTGTGTGAGAAGCGTTGCAAATTGTTCGTAGGTAAGCTTTTGTTGCCCGATCACCCTTTTCAGGTGTGATTTCATGGAACGTACAGCGGCTTCCCATAAGCCACCTGCTGATGGCCAGGAAGGAGCGTTGAAGTGCCACTCGATTTGAAGGTCGTTGATCTCCTTAAAGAACTCTGACGATTGCAATGTTTTAAATAGTTGGAACTCTTCTTTTAAAACTCTGGCGGCTCCGACAAAATTGGTTCCGTTATCCGAGTAAATATGTTTTGGGGTGCCTCTACGAGCGCACATTCTTCTTAGTGCTGCGATGAAAGTTTCCGTTGATAGGTCCGAAACAAGTTCGATATGCACTGCTTTTGTACACATACATATGAATATGGCTATGTAGCCTTTGCAGGTTTTTATCCCGCGGCCTTTGTTTATCTTCACGTCCACATGGCCTGTAAAGTCGACCCCGGTGTGCGAAAACGGCCTCGATGGAGTGATCCTTTCTTTAGGAAGGTTGCCCATCAACTGTTCAGTTCGAGTTGCTGCGTATCGACGACATCGAATACATTGTCGAAGTATTTTCTTGACGGTTCGATTGCCGCTGATTATCCAGTAAGTGTTTCTTGTGTTTGCTAGCGTTAGTCTTGCTCCACCGTGTAGAGTTCGTTGATGCGCTTTTTCAACAATAAGTTGGGTTAGTCTTCCCTCTCCTGGTAAAATAATGGGATGTTTCGTTTCCCCTGGTAAGTTTGAGTGATTCAGGCGTCCTCCAACGCGTAGAACTCCATTAGAGTCCAAAAATGGATTAAGTTTCAAAATGGTGCTTCTGTTGCTAAGTTTTTCGCCTTTGTTTAGAGAATTTATCTCATTTTCGAAATACTCCCGTTGCACTGATTTAATAATTATAAACAGTGTGTTGTTTTGTTCGTGCAAGTTCAGTTCATGGCACTCAGTTGACCTTCTTTTGTTTCGTAATGCATCAGCAAAACGTATCACCAAAGTTAGTATTCTTGTAATATGATTTATGTTGCTATGTCGTTCAAGTAATGAATTTATTAATTCATTTTTGATCGACGTGGGTTCCGTACTATTAGCCGTATAACAGTTTTTCAAGAAGCCCTCGTTTGTGTTATAGGTTTGTTTAGAGTCAAGGGTTTTTATTTCTTGCTCCTTAAGCCATTTTGGGCCTTCCCACCACAGGGAATAGTTGACCAACTTGGATGGTGGGAGTCCTCTTGTGGCACAGTCGGCAGGGTTTTCGTTAGTTTTCACGTAACCCCAGTTGATCGCAGGCAGGTTTAATATTTGCGTTGTTCTATTAGTTACATACTTTTCGTATTTAGTTTGATTTCCCTGAAGCCATGCTAGAACGACCTTAGAGTCGGTCCAGCAGGTAATCTTTAGATCGTAATCTTCAAGGATTTTTGTTATCGTTTGTAGGAGTTTCGCTAGCAAAACTGCGGCGCATAATTCTAATCTCGGTATTGTCGTTTTCTTCTTGATCGGTGCCACTTTAGTTTTTGCTGCGAGTAGTGTTGTTTTGAAAGCGCCACTGGGTGACGTAGTTCGGCTATAGATAACGCATGCGTAGGCTTTTTCGCTCGCATCACAGAAGGCTTGCAATTCGATCGTACTATTGTTTTCATATTTTATCCATCTCGGTAAAGTTATGAATTTTATGTTTGGCAGGTCAGATTTTATTTGCCTCCATTCCTTTTCTATGGGATCCGGTACATTTTCATCCCAGCCAATGTTTTGGCAACTATCATTCCATAGGTTTTGGAAAAGCAGTTTTGCTTGTAGTGTTATTGGAGCCAACCAACCAAGTGGATCGTAGATCTTGCTTATTTCCGACAATAGCCTGCGTTTTGTGTATGTTGCATTTTTACTGTCGTTAGGTGCTTCACTAATAAAATGGAATGTATCGCTTGCATCATTCCATGCGAGCCCCAGTGTTTTGCTGAACTCTTGTTGTTTGAAGTTAAAATCGTTATTGTTACTTTTGTCTTTCTTTTGTAGGTCTTTGAGAATAGATGGTTCGTTCGTAGCCCACTTCCGTAAAACAAAACCACCTTTCTTCAGTAGTTCGCTTAGCTCTTTTTGTAGTAGCTTTGTTGATTCTATGGTATGGTGGCCCGTGATGGCGTCATCCATATAAAAATCGTTTAGTAGTGCTTTTTGGGCCAAAGGGAAAGCGTTGCCTTCATCTTCGGCCAGCTGTTGGAGAGTCCGCATCGCTATGAATGGTGCGACTTTAGTCCCGTATGTTAGGGTACACAGTTGCATAGTTCTCAGTGGATCTCTTTTGGATTCTCTCCAAATAAGTCTTTGAAGACATTGTTGATCTTGATGAATAAGGATTTGACGGTACATTTTCTCAATGTCCGCCGTTAGCACATATTTATAGCTCCGCCATTTTATGACCAGGGATAGTATGTCCTTTTGTAGATTTGGCCCTTTTTCCATCAAATCGTTTAGGCTGTACCCGGAGTCTGTTTTCATTGATGCGTTAAAAACAGCTCGTAGTTTCGTTGTTGATGAGCAGTCCCTTACTACGCCGTGGTGGGGTAGGTAGGCTTGTACTCGACTATCCGATTCTGTAACTGGTTTCATGTGACCCAAATCGATGTATTCTCGGATGAAGTCCTTATAGAGTTTAGCGAAGTGTTCTTGCCTCGCCATTTTCTTTTCTAAATGAAGAAATTGTGCTGTAGCTTGCGGTTTCGAGCTACCCAGGTTTTGTTCGTAGTTAGAATGCATAGGCATTTTCACCACATAACGCCCGTTGCTCAATCGTTTTGTTGTTTCTGTGTAGTATTTCTCACAGAATTTTTCTTCCGCAGTTTTTTCGGATTCCAAAGGGATGTCTTCTATTTCCCAAAATTTTGTTAGATTGTCTAGCTCTGTTAGCGTTACTAGACAGTTAAACTGCTTTGTAGCTCCGCTCAGTATCCAGCCCAACTTTGTTTGTTGTGCTACTGGCGAACCGTTGTTATGTTTAATTATTCCTCCTAAAATCACGTCCGAGTAAACATCTGCTCCCAGCAGTAGATCGATGGGTCCAGAGATGTTGTAGTCTGGATCAGCTAGCTCAATATTGTGAAGATGTGTCCAATTCTCTGTGTTGATCGTTGAGTTTGGCAAATTGTTGATGAGTTTACTCATCACTAACGCTTCTGTTAGGAATGTATAATCAGAATGGATAGACTTGCATTCCAGTTTTATCATCCCTTTACTTTTGCCCATTATAGTGCCAACACCAGTGACCGCAGCGTTCAATTTATTTCGGGGTAAGTTCAACCGCTGAGCAGCATTTTCTGTGACCAAGCTTACTTGAGAACCTTGATCCAGTAACGCCCGAAGGATGACGTAATCTCCTTCCTTGTTCTTGAACCGTAATTGAATAGTCGTTAGGAGTATTTCTTGTTCACCGTTAATGTGATTAGATGTCCGCTCAGCTGCCGTTGATGTGGTTGGCGTTGATTGCTGCCCTTTCAGATTGTCATCATGGAGAAGGGAGTGGTGTTTGTAGTTACACGTGCGGCATTTTTTCGTTGAGTTGCATTTATTTCCGCCGTGACTAAACAAACAATTTTTGCACAAGTTTAGATTTCTTGTTGTTTTGTTTCGCGTTGCGACATCCATGTCCATAAATGTAGGACATTGCATCAGCTTGTGTTCGTTTTTGCACAGAGGACATTTCCTCAGCGTTGCATGGAAGGTTTTTGTACACTTTTCTGTGTCTTTAAAGTTCGTTGACTTGTTATAGTTATAATTTTTATTTTGGTTATTTGATGAGTAGTTTGGTTTCCCGCCATTCTTTTTGTTACGGAATGTTTCTAGCGTTATGAACTGCAATTCCAGGAACTCCATAAACTCCTCTAATTCTGGGAGCTCTCTTGAATGTTTCATAGTTTTTATGTAGTCAGCGTACGTGACGTCATCCAGTTTGGAGGATAGTAAATAGACGATAAGTGGGCCCCATACGGGAATATTAACGTCTATGTTTTCTAGGCCGTTTAAACACTCTTTTGTTGTGTCATACAGCTTCTTCATGTTAGTAGAGTTTGGCTTTTCGATGGACGCTTGATTGAGAAGTGTTTCTATGTAGGAAGTGAAAATTAATCGCTTGTTGTCGTAGCGGTGCTGAATAATATTTAGGCACGAGTCATAATTCTCAGCACTCACAGGAAGGTGCTTGATTAACTTTTCCGCTTCGCCTTTCAATTTAGACTTTAGGAACTTCATTTTCTGCGTTTTGTTCAGCGTTGGATTGTTATGAATCATCTCAAAGAATAAATCCCTAAAGGAGATCCAGTTGTTGAAGGTTCCGTTGAACTCCGGTAATTCCATACGCGGTGTTGTTTTTTCATAATGGGATGTCTCAAAGATTTTTCTATTGAGCTCTTCCTTTAGGTTGTCGTAGACTTGCTCCCAATGGTCGAATTTTGCTTCATAGTCCTTGTCGTTCCCTTGCAGTAAGTAGCTTAGTTCCCAATGAATCTTGTCGATAGATTCCCATTTAGATCGTAATATGTTGACTTGATCTTGGAGTTGCCACTTCTCATTCATGTCGCCCAGATTAATTTTGGAGACCGCTCGCTTCAAAGCGTTGAAGTTACACATTTGGTTTCGTAACAGAGTTGATAGGTGCTGATCCGTTTCATCTCCGATTTGTTGGTGCACTCCAGTTGTGTCAAATTGCGGTGTTCCGGGAGTTTCTAGTATTTTCGGTTTTGATATACCCGAAAATCCAGGTTCGTTTATCAACTTGCTTCGCAGTTGATTCATAGATTGCATTGTTTCGTCAAACATGCTTCTAGTGATTATAAATATGTCCTGCCTAAAGTAGTCATGATCTCTTTGGGCCGATTCATACTTCTTCAAAATTTCGTGATTCGATCGAAACTCATCCCACAGGGATTGTATAGCTTCGATACGCTTATTAAGGTAGTCTACGGTTTTTCTACTCACAGCATCCTTTTTATAGTTGGTTTGTAGAGTTTTGATTCTCTCGTAGCTGTTTTGCTGTTTCGCTATAAGTTCAACGAATTCAGGGTAGTCTTCTGTCGACATTGTTTCTGCCTTGTGGCTGTACGTGGATGGCGCGTAGTAAGTGAGTACTCACAAAGTTTCCAGAGCTGAAGCAACCGCAGGATGTAATTCCCGCTGATTATTTCTTAGTTGAAGCAGTAGATGTAATCTCCGCCGATTGTTAAGTTGAAGTTGTAGCAGTAGACGTTTTCTCTGCTGGTTCGTTCGGTACAGGCACTCAGTGTTGCTCACCCTCCTTTACGTTATGTGCAACGTCTCAATGCTACTGGTGAGACCCGCTTGTGGGAGGCCAGTAACACCGATTTGCTAACGTAACTGGGGTATATCACGCTAAGCACTCTGCTGATGAGGAGACACGACGACTTACTAAGTGGTATGCCGCGTGATCAATCCGGCTCGAAGGACCAAAAAGATGTTGGGGTTTTCTAGTCGTTGACTGATACCCCGGTAATTGTTGTAGGAAAGTAGTAAATTCACACCAAACCACTGTTATGTTCAATACTTAGTTTAATTACGTTTAAGTTACGTATGTTTAGGTATCTGAGCCGCACTTGATGCAATGTTATTATTGATCGACCCGCTCGTGGCTGAGTTTTTGTGACGACTCAATTTATGTTTTACTATAATTAATAAAGTACGTTTAGCGTAATTCATTACGTGCGCAGAAACGTACTTTTGCTGTATGAGCATTATTGGCTCGTACACTAATTCTAGAGAAAGAACATAAACATTGTCTTGAGTTAATCACAGCAACCAACTATTCTTATCATTTAAGTAGTCGTTGATACAATAGTATGCCTTTGAACAAAGGATTTTTCTTTAGTTTTAAACGCATTAAAAGGCAAATCTAGCAAAGAAGAGGGAAGCTTATTATAAAAGGTTATACCAAGCCCAACAAATGAGTTATGAACCTTATGAAACCGGTGAAAGGGAGCTCGTAGTTTGTCCTTATTTCTAGTGTTAACATTGTGTATATCATTCTACATTCTCGCCCATCCCATCCACGCCCCGCCTCGCCGGTTTAAAACCACCTTGAGACGATCTGACGAAAAAAGAGTCACAATAATAGCGCCTTGTTTACTCTTCCTTCGTCTGAGATCACCTCAGTTGGCAACAAATATGTTAAGAGAACATTGATCATAGATTTTGACCAATTTTCAAGGATTGAAAGAAATCGATTCTTATTTAGAGATGGACATAAATACAAATCGTGCGGGTTTTCTGGCAGACGTCATCAATGCACCTGATTTTCCATGTTCCGATTGCGGTGCAACTTCCCGTTATCTATCAATCATAATAAAGCTCCTCTTCGACTCAATCTTTGCTGACAAAATTGTCTTAGGAGCACAGTAGTTTCAGAAATATTAACGAGGCAACAGGAACAGATTTGTCTCAAGAACGCTGGAGATACTCAGCTTCGGTCGATCCAAAAGAAGTGTAGATTTTTTTTTTAATGACCTGCCTCGCGGGGTGCCTCTGCCGCGCCGTTTAATTTCTCCGGCCGCACCGCCGCCGAAAAATTTTTGGTTGGCGCCCACTTCTATATGGAGTCATCGTATAATGGTGATTTTGATTTTATAAAGAGATTATTTTCCGCTTTGTTTTAATCTGCGATCGGTTATTACAACCATAGGTAGGTCTTGCACACATCATTAGGTGATTCTCCATTAAGAATCATCCCACATGAGTCATAACGTATCCTCCGTATCCCGGTTCAGTATCTCTGTCCAAGTTCAAGTATATGCCAGCTCTTGAAGCGTTGGATGTCTTCGTCGCTGTTCATTAATTCTGTAGCCAGAGAGTAGGAGTATTTTTGTATCTTTCTTAGAATCGATTTACTTGTAGCCCAGTCAATATCGACACATAAAAATGCAACTACGAGACTAGTTTATACCCAAGTTTGCAAACCTGAAAACCTTGTGCCGACTCCTTGACATTTAAAAAATTGCCTGTAAAAATGCTTTGAGTAGAGTTTGAGTTGTCTTTTTACAATTCTTACTGAAATAGGAGATATTTTGTTAAGTTATACTGCAGAAAAGTTTGAGAATGTAGGACGCAAGAGCGAGGTCGAAATTTTTTGCACCCAATCTCAGATATGTAAAATTTTCTTCTGAACATTTGTTAAGAGTTATTTAGTACCTAGCAGAAAAGTATGAAAACGAAGAAAATGTACGATGGAAGAGCGAGCGCAGCCAGGTCGAAAATTTTAACATGCTACGTTTATATTTTGCCTAAGTAGGCCGGTCTCCAACTACAAACTACCTCTTTGTTACTGAACCTATTTTGGCCTTGATTGGGAACTCATTCGGGATCCCAGGAGCGACCGAGGGGGAAATAAATACGAATACCTAACTTAATTTTCAATATCTAACTAGTAAAACTTTTTTGAGGCCCCTCAGGCGCACCGTCGGAGGTCGCTGACGTCGCCGACGCCTAACGCCGCCACTGGGAACACCATCCAAAACATAGGCAAGAACATAAACGTAGGTAAGGAGAAGGCAGAGCTCTTTGCCTAACATCTGCAAAAAGATTTTGTACCAAATGAATCACCTAGGGACCGTTCAAGCATTACGTAAGCACTATAGGGGGGCGGGGGGGTCTATGCTTTGCTTATTTTTGATGATTTTTGATGACATGGGGGGGGGTCTAGATAGTGATTACGTCAGCAGTAATTATTTACTTTTTTACACATATGGCAACCCACACATTGTCTATGCTTTAAAACGAAACGAATGTATTTCTAGAATTATAACTGCTGATCATGAATCAATAAAATAAAAAAACAGAATACTTACATTAAAAGATAAATGCATATATCAATGTTTACGTAAGCATGGGAGGGGGGGTACAAGCTTTGCTTACTTTTGCTTACAAGGGGGAGGGGGGGGGGGGGGGGTAAATAATTGTAATAAATCTGCTTACGTAATACTTGAACGGTATGAAGGAATTTGAAAAGGAAGTAGGACACCAAATGATAAACAGCGCACAATAACTATCTCTACTTTTGAAGCTTGCAACAGTGGTGGCCCAGTGGTGACGGCCGCGACTTACGAGTTGTAGGTCGTAGGTTCGAACCTAGACAGATGACGCTTTAGTTTGTATAATTATTTCATAAACACTGCTCTCAAAATGGTAAAGGAAAACATCTGAACCAAAAATTCGAAGACATGCCATCTACCAACCTGTACTGGGCCCGCGTGGTGGATTACGGCTCACTCACTCTCACCGAGAGGAGGCCTGTATCCCAGCAGTAGGAACATTACGGGCTGATTATGCAGCTTTGCTTGAACACCTAATGACTGTGAATTTTAGAATAAGGTATATTAGTTTTAAAAAATATTATTGCATAAATTATGTGATTGTGACAAAATGACTAGTTTCATTTCGTGTAAAATTAAAAAATCTCATGATTTCCCACATTTTTTAACTGGCAAGTCTAATGTTTTTCTAAATCTCACTTTTGCAACACTGCCCGTCAGTCGTCAGCAGTGTTGCCAACCCGTACAATAATTATGGGGGCGTACGATAATTTGGCCTATGGTACGATGTACGATGGCTGAAAAAACAAGTTCCATTAACAAAACCCATTTGTCGAAAAAAAAAACGAAGACAAAAACAAAAAAATCACAATGTCAGTTGTCAACTAAAGGGCTTGCTACACGGCAGTCAAACGCATTCCCAACAGAGGTGACCTTGGTTGGCAACAGGCAGAGCTGTTTGAAATTTGGTCGTAAAACACCAACTACACGGTTGTAAGCCACCGAAGTCACCACTGTTGGGACGCGGTTGACTGCCGTGTAGCAAGCCCTTTAGTCAACATCAACAAGTATCTCTCTCTTTCCCTCCATAGTTTTTTATTTTTACAGTGAAAACACAAAAATATCAATGACAAAACATGTTTACGGTTTGTGTTACTGGCGCCATTAGTAGTGAAACTTAGACGATAACGATGAATAATTGTATTAAAAAGTCAAAGGGAAAATATATGCCATATTTTCCCTATGACTTTTTAATACAATTATTCATCGTCTTTTGATAGCAATTTGAATCACGTTTTATTTTTTCTTTTTTTCTTTTTTGATTTGGATTCTTCTTTTGTACCATAATTTTGCCCAAAAAACTATAATTTCGCCGTGGGATCTCGATAATTTGAACTTTTGGAGTTGGCAACACTGGTCGTCAGTCCAAAAATCGGACAGGTTGGTTATGTGCAAGAAGTGTTGGGTTATGTTTGTAAACGTTGAGAAAAACCATTAAATATGAGTGAATATTATCATATTGTCCCTTGGTATGATAGTGCTGAGTGGCAGCGAGTCTATGAAGATATATTGAATACAACTTCAAGTAAAGAAGATGCACTTAAACTTTTACTTGTATGGAAAGCCAGAAGCCCATCCTTGCCGTCCGGCATAGAATCAACCCTAAGCCTGCTGCAAGTTTTTTTTGAGGATACAAATACTTCTCAAGATGCGGCCAATGATCAATTGCTGCGTTTAGCATATTCATCTGCCATTATGCGATTTGTAAACCATATGTTAGACAGCGAGACAGTTAAAGGGACAAGTCTATACCAAGCAGCCAAAAGGTTGGGCGTTCCTGACTGGGTTGTGGACCTGAGACATGATACTGCTCACAGCAATACACTTCCTCCTATCGCTCTACTAAGAGAAGCATGCTCTATCAGTTTACAGTGGCTCCAAACAAACTATTGGGATAAGCACAAACAATACATTCAGGATTACATTTGTGGTCAGAATAATGCTATCAATAGTGATGCTTTTAAAATTGGTTTGCTGGTGAATTTTTGTATTTCATTAGGTATATGCGCAAATTCCAAATTGAAGATTAAAAACTTATCAGAAATACCGAACATGACAATGAAAGAATCCATTGTCAATGATGCAAAAGAACTGCTTGGAGAACACATTGACCTGTCTAATCTGAAAACTGTGTCTATTATGTCACTTATTAATATACTGAATACAAATGGTAAAAAGCTGTTAAAAGTAAGGGATCCTAGCACAGTTGTAAATGATGCTTTGCTTGGGGATGATTCATTATTTTTATCAAAAGATCTTTTATATTTCTTTAGTGCTAGCGACTTTAAATACAGGAAGAAATTATACATCAGTTATGTTCATTGCTTTGAAGTACTACTGACATTTCTACATACAAATGATTTACTGTTAGAGTTCATTGTGGCTCTTATAAAAATTACACAAAATCAAGAAGGTGGACATTTTAGAGCACGGCTGGCTGCATTATGGCTTTCAGAAATTTTTGCTGCTCTAAAGATATCACAGAATATCCAAAGAAGAATTAAAAAGTAAGTATTGTAAATAGGCAAATACAAATTCAGATGTATATTGTGTATTATGTTTAAGATTTTTCAACAAACAATAAAATAATTAATTCTGATGTATTTGTAAACTGTACCATGTTATAAATAATAAAATTATCATGGTTGTTACAATACAGTAGTTAACTCATAACTAAGATCATAATTGTTTTTATATATTTTCAGAATGACCGATGATGAGAAAATATCCAGGAAGAGGAAAGATTTGAAGCATTTATATGAACACTGGTACCCCGGCAGTAGTTTAAATAATGCACTTGTGTTGGATCTACAAAAACCTGTTCCTGACGAGTTACAAGATATCAGCTACATCCAACCAATCATTGCTGGATATAATCATTATCTTTCTTATTTTATTTCGAATCTTTTAGACTTGCTTGTGCCAAAACTTCCTGATTTGGTTTCCAATAAAATTTGTGCATTGGCCAAATTAATATCATCTCCAGAAAAGTTTCCTATGACCCCATCAACTATTATTTATACAGCAGAGGATTTGCAAATGACAGACGATGTCATGATAGTTGAAGATGTTCAAAATGAGGTCTTTGAACACAATGAAGAGAAAGATAAGGAGAAGGAACAACAAAAAACGTTAAACAGCATTTGGAGATTAGCTTCCAATGCACATAACTGGTCTGCATGCCCTATTGGTAAAGTTCCTTGGCAGCATAAAACGAAAAATGTTGAAGAAATGGATACAAATTAAAATTAAGTTGATATATAAAATTAAACACATTTATTTCATTATTCTTTTTTTTATTTTCATATTTTGTATACAGTATAATGTTTTGGTTACATTTCATTTATATTGACACATTATAGGATCCCTAAAAATAGTTGAACAATATACATGTTTATATGATACAAGATTCATTATTGATTAACATGTAGGACAAAGTTCACAGTCAAATGACATACAGGTATATAAAACGACCATATGTAAACAGCTTATTATTGGTCCTTATAGCAAATACAATTACAGGTTGAATAAACAAACGCCAGTTACCTGATTCTTAGTGAAATATCCAACTAATATCTTAAAATTCAGAACTTCAGTTCCATAAACCGTATTAATTAAAATAACTGTTACAGAGATAGTAAGGTAACAGCAAAATAAAATGTGATGTTACACAAAAAGGTCTAATATTTAATTTCGAATGATATTCAACTTTAAACGGCTACCATACAAATTCAACAATCCAATAATATAATGCACCAATAAAGATTTAAAAAATGAAACGTTGATTGATAGGCACTTTTACAAGTAAACAGTGGCAAAGACTATAGCAGTTCTTATGATAAAATAGTACCTTGCTAAAAGTCGTCATAGTAACTAATAAATTATTTACATAAACCGTACGCGGAACGGGCGAATATCTACATACACTTCTAAAGTGTCAATAAATTCCTAGTTGTAGCCACATTGCACATTCATCAACTTTTCTTGTAAAATAACTTACTTTTAAATTATGATTATGAGTATGTTCGCTGATGGGGAGCTCGGAAAACAGACAATACGATTATATTATCGAGACCTAACCACATCTATATTTATATATTACCTGAAAATAAAGTAGGATGTACGTGGCTAATATTAAGGTTGACGCTAACAACGCTATACAAGGATACTAATAAATGTAAACCAGCAACAATAGTAACTAGACTTTCAGAAGTGTTCAGGCGAGTCAGAGACTGCTGAAAGCAAACTAGTCGAAGGCACAGAAAGTACACTAGATTACTGCGACACAACCCCACTAAAACGGAATCAACAGAGTTTTTTTATACATTTAAAATTTAAATATAGTTATTTGTTCGGCACCTTGATGAGACATGCACTTTTATGGGTGTTTCTAATAAATGCAAATAAATCTAAGAATAGTTTTCTTCATATTTCTGTTCTGTGTAAATTGCTCAAAAGGTACGCCCTAGTATCAACTGTGAGATTCAAACAAATTTCGTGGCTTTAAAAATGTTACAAATAGTGTGTAAGCTTATTAGATATAGTAAGTTTATGTTAATACAGTCCATCATAAATATTGAGCTATAAAATATGTCCACAGACGATAGTTAAACGAGAGGCTTACAAACAATACAAGTTGTCACAGAGTAATTCGTTGTTTGTATAGTAAATTGTTACAAACTAATTAATAAAAAGCGGGTAAAATATTTGTGACTTAACAATAAATTCAATAGCTTATTTTAAGACAGTCTTTTAGAATATGAAAGCAAATTAAGATAGAGGCAAGGTACATGGTGTTTATGATCACTTTTTGAATAGTATTTTATTTATATTAGTATGTTGTAGAAACAACGATCCTGCTAAGGAGCCAAGTACCTAACAAGAGGAAATGTTATGTTTAAATACATGATATTCAATTACACATAAAACAAGCACTAAATGTCTAAGACAAATAATGACCATAAGTACTCAGGCAATAATATTTAATGTAAACATATAAATTAAAATATTTTTAAACATATCAGATTTTTAAGTTCTGAATGGATCACAAAACATTCATTTTTCATACAAAATTATAAATTGCTAAAATAGGTGTGAATTAAAATCGTCTTTTACATGAGGTAAAGAAACTAGATACAATTTTGGTTTATAAATAATTGATACCTTGTATAGTTTGGAACCGAACATGATAGTTAACTAGAATCACAAAACACTCAATTAAATTGCGTAATTCTAAACCTCATTTAAGTGATGTCTTTGGATTGGCATATAAAAGCTTAATTTTGAATATTTTTTGTCTACACAATTATCGCTCGCCGTACCTTTGTCGACTCAGTGCTAACTCAGAATCACAACATCGCTAATTGTAGACAATCAAAAATAGATACTCGTCATTAATCATCTTTCTAAAATCAAGACATATTAGGGAATTTTAAAAATAAACACCAATTCGCCATTTTTATTTTAAAGAATTAGCTATCTAATCAACACTGCTACGGTTCTGCGTCGACAAGCGGCGTGCCTAAATACAAGCATAAAATTAAATGGAATGAATCACTTCTCAATATGTTAGAGCTTGCAAGTTTTAACCTACTAGCTAATCGAAAACTTTGAAAAATACAGTCACATGTCATCTATATATCCAACAAAATACGTCTATTGACAGAAGAGCGACATTGCTATAATTTTAAAATCACCTTTAGACAAGATTTACATATTTACACAGAAAATATATCATAAAATATGTCAGTGCAAAGATGGATGTAAATATTTTTATGTACGAAAAAATACTTTTATATTCATACATCACTTGTTTGGGCAGTCGCCTAGATATCGTTGTGGCGACTTGTATGACTTACAGAAATAAGCTCATCACTACGTCTAAGTACAGTAGAACGACGAGAGTATCTAGTCACCGCCGACTTCACCTACTGCTAGTACATGATTACTTGTCTAAAACAGAGCTCAGTTACATACCACGGATGTGTATGATAAACAACATGAACATACCGGCTTGCTTCACATCGATGTCTATAAGTAGTTAATACGTCGCTAACAATTTGCAACGTCAAGAGATAGGTCGCAAAAATAAAATAAATACTTCACGGTCCGTTTCATAAAACTTAACAGTAATGTAACATTCGATTGCTATCATCCTAAACAATTTAAAATGTGAAGGAACACGCACAGGAACATTTTATCTAATTTCTTTCACTGTCAGGAATGTAAGAAATCTGAGAATGCGAAACTTATCCATTAACGCATTATTTGATAACACTAGTTCTAAATATCATGGCAAAACGTGGACATGTTTGCATAAGATTTGGTTGAAAACTGCCGATTGTTTGGTACTTACGTACTACGAATCGGACATTCAATCATGTAGAAATGTATATGGTCCAGTGTATTGCGAGCTAGACCATGATGGGGTCATCTGAGGACAGCTGTCGGTGCAGCAGTCTCTGCGAGCGCATCGAACTGGCGCCAGTGCTGAGGTCGTCCGTGCTGCCCAGCTCGCCGTCGTGGTCGGTCGTAGAGAGCAGGTCGTCGTCTGACGTCGCTCTGAACACAAAATATAAATGTAATGAATAAAAGAAAGAAAAATTTGAACATTACAATTAAAAAGACCCATGCGAGGCCAAGAAGTACTTATCGGCATCTGTAGGAACATAAAGTAAGGTATGACGCCCTCAGACTGTGTGGAGCGACGGTCTTCTCAGAGCAGCAGGTAGTAACTGGTATGAGGGTAGTCTAGGAATGGCGTCTGATTGGATAGGCCAGGAGTGGACTTTTATAAGCTGATGATGATGAACGAAGTACAAGTTAGGTGGAAATACGTTTTAGGCGTCAGTGAGTGCAAAGCTGTCTTTCCAACAAAGATGTGCTAAGCTGCGTAGCGGTGGATGTGTATGATATCAACCAATAGGATAGTTTCATTTTCATACTGTAAGTTGGTTTAGCTCTGTTGGAAGAGGGTTCAACGAAGCCAAGCAACGTACGCGCAAAGCACATCTTATCAGCTCCGCTACACCACTTAGCTCTGGTGGAAATAGACAACAGTTTTGTAGCTAAGCTGGAGCAAGCGCAACAAGAAGCGCTCATCTGGTGGAGAGGCAGCCTAAGACTGACGGAATATTAGCAGTAGCACTACTTGGGCCGCCCGCTGCGTTAAGCGGTTGCACGGAGAGGGCGCCCGCGTGGCGTGCTGATTTCTATTATCATCCATCCACGGGAGACGCACCTCACGCAGCGCTGCTCTAAGGATGATAATAGACAACAGACGCCGCGCGGGCGCCCCCTCCGTGCACCGCTTAACGCAGCGGACAGCCTTAGTGTATATATGAGAAGTGTATATAATATATACTACGGAGAATAAACAAGAAAAAGTGTAAAAGTGGCACCAGTGACTGAAAATTGTTGTGGGAATCGGTTTTCATTGCGTGGGCATGATGCGGAGGAATGAGGAAAATGTCATGAGGAAAGTTTTGAGTATGAATGTGGATGGCTATAAGAGTAGAGGAAGACCAAATAAACGATGGATAGAATGTGTGAAAGATGTTATGGCTAGAAAGGGAGGACTTCAGAGATTAAGAGTAATCGAGAATAAGGGCAAGAGATGATGACTGCTTAGTGTGCGCGGCGCCACAACGCGTCATACCTGATAAGAGTGGGCAGGTGGGAGGTGAGGATGGCCTTCTCCTTCTGTATCTCGTGGATGTGGCCGACGAGGATCTGCTCCTCGGGGCGCGGCGCGTGCGAGTGCGAGCGCAGCGTGGACAGGCGGCTCGTGGCCGTGTGGCACGCCGTGTCCAGCGTCGCGATGTCTTGCAGCATGCCGCGCACCTGGGGAGGTTGGGAGGTAAACTTTGTATTAGACTGTGCTTAGAGACGTCGATTGTTCAGCCGTTTAGTAGTTACGAGGGAACGTAGATATATTAGGTCAAACACACAACCCTAGTTTTTTGGCTTCGCTGCAGTCGGGTAAAAATGCAAATAGACGTAGTGTGTCAATCTGCCCAACATTTAATTTCTCTAATCTTATAATGTAAATTAGGACTCACAAGTCTTGTAACAAAACATGTATTTTGGATCTATGTACACCGCAAAAGTAGTGCCAAGCAAAAAAAAAAAAGCTTACGCCTTTTTTTTATTTTAACCACAAAACCCTACATGTATTTACTAAAGACCATTTTTTGTAAAAAAAAAAAAAAAAAAATTGTCGTGAATAGATTTAGAAGCTTCAAACTTGATCGATTCCTTGAAGCATAATATAGGTGCAACTTACTGTGCGCATCTTATCAACGAGTATGGCTTCTAGACAGGCGGTCTGGCGCGCGATGTCGTGCAGCGAGTCCTGTGCCGGCTGTATCTTGTGCGTGCGTAGTATGCACGGCGCGAACACTATCGCTAGCGCGTTGGGGCCCATCCTGAAAAAACACAACACACAATTTATGTTAAAATGCCGTTAGGAAACACTACACAATCGAAGTTTTACCTCAAAGATTTGGTTTAATTCAGTGCGCGGCTGTTAATGGGGCATTTATAAGGTATAGAAAAGAATAAAGTTAAAAACTCAACTAGGACAAAAACGCCAACTAAAAAGGTATAAACAAGACATCAGCTCATCATAGACAGACAAATGAAAATAGCATCGGTTTTCGTACAGCTGGAGTCACACGTCATTACTAAATACAAGGTGCAGTTTTGAACCTGCAAAACATTTTAGGAGGTTGTTATGAGACTCGTAAATAATCATATAACAATACGATACCAAGTCAATAATACTTTTTCTTTTCGATTTTTCAATATTATTGTTTTTCAGAATAACTCTCTTAATAACCCTCTTCAAAAAAACAGAATCACCCATTGCGATGTATCGCGCGTCATGTCACTGTGTGCGTGAATGCGATGACCAGTGACGTCAGCCTGTACGAGTCTCCGCCCACATTTCTATGAAACGAACGCGGCACGTACGTTAAACTAAAATGAAGGTCGTTGCTATGGTTACGGGGAGCCCCCGCGATGCTCGTCATACCGCATTTCGATTAAGACTCGAAAATCTGTTACTGCGCATCGAAGGTTCAACCAACGTGCCGCGATCTGTACAAGTTGTTGTAGCTACAACAACTTATAGCAAATAATTTTACCTTAGATGTAGTTCGAATTTGAAAATCACAATGTACCTACATTATTGTTTTAAATTTCGCTAAATAATAACTCATTTTTAAGCATCATTACAATGCCGTGGCCAATCTGCCGAGCCTGTTCCCAACTATGTTAGGGTCGGCTTTCAGTTTAACTGTATGCAGCTCACTACAATGGAGTGCCAGTGAATCACGTAGGGCGACTGCGTATCAGACCTCAACAAACCAGTTACTTGATAACACGATACCCATTTGTTAGACTAATTGTCTGACTTTCTGGCTTTTGACTACCCGTACCAACGACCATACGGCAGGGCTGTAAGGTCGTTGACCCGTACCGACCCGTGTGGTACCTAACGACCGTCCGAGAGCTACAAATCAATTCGAACCAAAGGCTTTAATTAAGTGCTTACCGAAACACGGGATTTCAATGATGTCCTAGATAAATTTAAAAAGTACTTACATCATTATGAATTAAAAAAATAACACAATGGTACTTGCTCAGTTGCGAACCCGCAACCTCATGCATGAGAGGAGAAAGCCTTAACCACTGGGCTATTACGATAAATAATAATAGTAGGAATTAGATACAACTGCGCCAAAAAAAGATCACGTTGGCGTCGTTAATTACCTATCAGCTGATGAATAAAATGATAGGCGGAGATAAATAAACCTTACAAAGCACGTAAGCAGTTCCTGTTGCACAATTGTGAAACTACGATCGCGAGCGCGTGCGCGGGATTTAGGTAGGCACCTAATAATAATAATAATAAGGCATGTAGGTACTCGGCGCAGTCGGCGCGCTCTGTAGGTAAATTCAGCCCCAAGGACGGTTTTTATTTGTAGATTTAAGATTTTCCTTCCTACTTTTTAACGGGCTGAGGACCGATAGAAATACATCAAGATAATTTGTGCTAGTTAAGTAGGTAGGTACCCATGTGTTAGGGATTTTAGGTGATTCATTTTGTCTGATAGGTATTTTTGGCGTAGTTAAAAATTTTAAATCAACTTATTTACACTAATCAAGTTGATTTAGCTAACATCGTATTTACAAATTATTGTCTATGTACAAATAAATAAATAAATTACCTACTTATGTTACCTGGAGATATTGTTCAAAGTTTCCACCGTCACACTCCAGGCACAGTCTAGCACAACGTTGCTGATTTTCCTTCAGCTTACGTAACACAAACACATTCGTTTTTATTGTGTCGAAAGCACTGATCGTCGAACTGCCGATGATCGCGCAGTCTCTGCGTAGCAGCCAGCATTACCCTGTGTGAGGGACGTTGCCGATTGGGGAATAACTCCGCGAACATTTCGATGGCTCGAGATACATTGTCTCCACTGATGGCATACAAGCGGACCATCTCCACCAACTCTACATTGGAGTATTGGTCCGTCATTTTTACAACTAATCGAAGGCGCACTTGAGGGGCGGAATTTGCAAGCGTATGCACATACCGGCGTCATCAAATACACTAATAAATTGGCCCGATTTATGCATTTGCGATGGCCGCGGGGGCGTGGCGGGGGAGAGGGAGCGGGCGGTGGTTGGTTCTTTGGATTTATGAAAGAAATGTCGGTTGCGTTTGTTTGTGTGTGTGAAAGCGCAATTTAAGGACACGTACAGATTGGTCGCGTTTTAAAAAGGGGAGTTCACACTTACCGATTTCCGTAAATAAGAATAAAATGAAAAAAAAATACCTGCCCATTTTATTGTTGATTCGGGTCGAGAATCACTAACATAATTACCTCCTAAAATGTTTTGCAGATCCAAAACTGCACCTTGTATATAATATAATTTAGAGTGACATCTCTGACATAAATACTTGGTGACATTCTCTTTCCAACACTGGAGCGTCATATAATTGGCCGATTACTGTAATTTCTATTCTAACTAACTAGCCTGTATTGACCCACGGCAGGGCAAAGGCCTCCGTCTCCCTTTTCCCACACAATTCTGTCCTTTGCTATTGCCGGCCATTCCTTTCGGTACCCAATCCGTGGTTCTCTTAAGCGGGCTACTCACACATCTGCCGCAGGGGCTATCTAGGGCTCACGGCGGTCGCGGCAATATCGGTATTGTCTCTACACACATGCCTGCCGTTTCGTGTTCGGGTATAAGGTGCGCTAAACACACGCATTGAGAATGGCACCAGTATTAGCGAAAAATGAAAAGATCGGTATAACCCTGGCTCTTTCTGTGGTGCTACCGCATAAAAAAAGGAAAGGAGATACTGGGTGAAGAAGTTACCAACCAACTGATTGGGAAATTTTCCTGATCGCGCTACACACGCGGCAATGTAGCAGAGCGGGACAGGGACGATCTAGGGACCAAGGATGGCCTCGCGCCCCTGCTGCCCTGCCGCAGGGCCAATGTAGGAAATTGCCCCTGCTTGCCTATACACATCACCAGTAAGGTGGCAATTAAGGGTCATCCCTACTTTTACACCTTAGATTGCCCCTGCGGCAGGTGTGTGCATAGCTCGCTTTAGCCCATTTGTCATCTGACACGCGGTCGACATGTCCGGCACAGTCCCACTTAAGCTTAGCGGCTTTCTGAGTAAGGTCCTTGATCTTGGTTTTAGCGCGCAGTGTTGTGTTTCTTATACGGTCCGAAATTCTAAGCCCCAGGATACCGCGCTCCATTACTCGCTGGCAAACCTCGAGCTTGGACCTTTGCTGAAGTGTCAAAGACCAGGTTTGAGCACCATATGTGAGAATGGGGAGAATACACATGTCCATAATTCACCTTTAGAGACATAGTGGTAGATCCCTTTTAGAAGATCTTTTATTGACTAATAGCTCCTCCAGGCGCTCTCGGTGCATCGAGCCATTTCTTTGTCTTGTCGGGCCTGAAAGGAGACTATTTGGCCCAGATAGATATATTCTTAGACGTAAATGTCCTCACCCCCAATGTTTTTTCTACTTTTAACACTATTTGTTATGAGTTTGGTCTTTGACATGTTCAATTGTGACAATCTCGAGGCTTGCCTGGTTCAAGTTTACGAGCATGTTACCCAACTCAGCCGCTAATAAGATGTCCTAAAGATGTTACGGTACATAAAGTCAAGTAAGAAATAATAATATTACCTATTATGATTTTCTCCGAGTGCCACCCTCGCCAAGTGGAATATTAGCCTCTCGACGAGATCAAAGTTTGGTTTTGGCAGCTTTCTTAATATCGTGAATATGGTGGATACTCGTTCCTAAAGAGAAAAAAACAGTATTAGTTAGCGTAACATACGCACTTATTACATTATTAGGCTTCCTGTAAATGACGCAGGACCCGCACCGGCGCCGGACCGCAAGATGAAAAAAATCAGAACATCTCAGAATGAATGTAAAATGTACGCGGCGCCTGCGCGACGGGCGGCGGTGCGACGCATGGGCGATATTCATTCGTATACACAAACATGCGGTACGGCGGCCGGTGCGGCTCCGGCGTCGTGTACAGGAAGCCTTAGGGAAATATTGTGATGCAGTATTAATGACAAAGATGTTAATTGATATTGGATGGAAAACGAACTATCGGCTCACCGACACCGGTGGTAGACTTTGCCTAAAACGGTGTATACATCAAAAATAATTCATTTAATTATCTATCATTTAATTAATTTTATTATCTTTATTTTTCGATAATATTGTATCAATATTAATCAGCCACAAAACATATCGCACATTGGGTACTTAATTGTAGCTACACATGGACACAGTATTATGGAACACAAATTGTAGACAATCAAATGAATTCTTGTACATGTATACATAATTTTTAAGCTGACTGTACAGTGCGCGCCACGAAAGGCCCGCAGAAAATTGTGGATATATATTTTTTTAATACAATGTGATGCAATGGCATAGACACTAGCGCCGCCTCCCACACATGCGTCCGCGTCGACTCTAGAGCCTCCTTTCGTGGCGCGCACTATACGTGGTCACCATCACTTAACTGCATTAGTAGAGGCAGTGCAGATATGTTGCCATTCCAAAGACATAAGCCATTGAGGTTCAATGTAAACTAGAGCAGACACCGCGCACAAAATTTTTGCTCAACACATTGTCTGGGACAGCAAACGTCTCAGTCTACTACCTGAATACATATACAACGCGGTTAATCACATTTGACATCCGCGGGACACATCGTTAGTTTGTAATAGCTGCTCTAGTTTACATTGAACGTCATGCTTGCACTACACTTAACGTATTTGCCCAAATATTCGCGTTACATCGTAAATACAAAATTAACTTTATTTTAGTATAAATAAGGTAGATTTTGTATTACCCAAGTGACGCGAATATTTTGACAAATACGCCAAGTGAAGTACCAGCATCAATGACATAAGCTCACTATTTCATGATTGTGCTTGTAATAACCCAACACCCCTTCAAAATAATTAGCAGCAGAAATAGGTATGGTAGTCAGTCCAGACGAGCTCCTGCTAATGCTAAAACAGTTTTTTTTTTTTGAACTCACATAGTTCTTAACACATTGAGGGACACTAAACGCCAATAGGCGATATAACAATAAAACTTCTGTTGTGTCTCGTTCAGTTTCCTTGAATGCGTTAAATACTTACTAACACAAACATGGATGTATGTCTATAATGGATTTATGGTCTGAAATGAAGTTATTATTATTAAATCTTCGGTTTATGTTAATAGTTATGCTGTTACCTGTGGGTCGGAGATCTGCGAGGCGAGTATGAAGTCGTCGTAGAGGTCGAAGGTGAGCAGCGGCTCGGGCAGCTCTCGGAAGAAGGTCTTCAGCACAGACGCGCGCACGTGTACCGCGTACGCGTCTAGTTTGTCCGCGCCCTCTTCCGGAGACTCGTCTAGTAAGCGGCGGAGCTCGCGGACCTGAGATAAAAGTAAATAATCATGTATTGAGATTTGGTTGAGAATCAGCACTTTTTGAATGTCATTATACAAAAAAAAACCGGTTCCGTACCACCATAAAATATGTAGCAAAAAATGTTTCTTGTATGGGGACCCACTTTAATTTTCTTTTTTTTGTGTTGTTATAGCAGCAATACACAACCTGTTAAAATGTCAACTGTATACCGGTTCATGAGATACAGCCCGCTGACAGACAGTTTCAAAAAGTGGAAATGATTATTTTTATTATTATTCATTTGCAATAGGCTCGCCCCCTATTACATGGGACTTAAACATAACTGGCGAAATGTGGGTGTACCTGCTACAGGGACACCTCTGCCGAACCCTTCGGGGAAACAAGGCGTGATGTTATTATTCATTTATTTCGGATTTTCAAATACATCCATTGTTATGTTGGGAGACAGAGGGACAGTATTCAAATTCGGTGGTCGAGCAAAGACTGGCTTACTGTACATTGTACACATCTATTTCTCCTGCCTACCTTCACATGCATTATTATAATATTGAACAATCATTCATCGTAATTTACTTATATCTACATAGTTGTCAGTAACACTGATGACAAATAAATGAGATAAATAAAATAAAGCTCACCTTAGAACTAAGCCCACTCTTCCTGTACAAGCCCTCTGTGTAAAGACCAGTCATTTCTATCGTGGTTATTAACCTGTCCACCACTATGGGGATGTTGGTCTCGCCAGTAGGTAAGTCAGGTAACGGTACTCCAAACACCTGCAAAGAACGAACAATTGAATAAAAATAAGTTACTCCCCCCGTTTCAAAACGGCACTAAATCGTTGCGTAGGTTTAAGGCAGTTTGGAAATTTTCCCTAATTTTGTTGAAGTGATATCTGTTAACTCAGTATCATTGATATCTGTTAACTCAGCATCATTGATATCTGTTAACTCAGCATCATGCTCCTGCCCTTAAATCAATTTATTTGGGGTCGACGCAGAATGTCTTCTTCCATATATCTCTATTAGCCGTCTCGGCATTCACTCCCTTGCTAGCCATACCATCTGTTACAGTACAAGACATGAGTCGTGAGCACAAACTGACACTGCGCAGAAGTTAATTTTTCCGTCTGTTTGGCGGAAAGACAAAGCCGGGGGGCGCTCCGCTACACGCGATTGGTTTGTCAGCCGACGCTCGTCGTCTATTGGACCTCTCGCGTGTCATTCGGTTACTGTCATTGAACGAAATTGTACCAAGCGCGAGCTGTGCTGACGACTCGTGCCGCGACCTGTACTAAGCATCATCATCTGCGAGCCTTTTCCCAACTGTGTTGGGGTCGGCTTCCAGTTTACCGGATGCAGCTAAATACCAGTATTTTACATGGATCGACTGCCTATCTGACCTCCACAACCTAGTTACTAGGTAACACGATACTCCTTGGTATGACTGGTTGTCAGACTTTTGAGCTTCTACCTACCCGTAACGACTGTCAAAGATCTACAAATGACAGCCGGGACCAAGGGTTTAATTTGCTTTCCGGGACACGGACGGGTATTGGTATGTAAAGATGGCTACCCCCCCCATCCACGGACCAACCGCGGCAAGCGTACCTTGACCTGATCGATCGACCCGTGCGGCTGTTATTACTTAGCCACAAGCCCCTCCCTGCCCCCTCTCCCTGTTACTCAGCATATTACAGTATATTATTATTACTCGAAGATGGAGTAATGTCATAGCCGACAAGTTGGGCTAATAGTTGAATGATCTTTTCCCAATGAACAATTATTAACTGAGTTTTGATCCTACCTTTCCTCTCGACACGACGCCCATTTGCTCTCGTCCGCCCGAATCCACGGCGCCTACGATGGAAGCCGATGGTGCCTGGTTGTCTTTACGACATAATGTCGACACCTTTAGAAATAAAATAATATTTATTGATTACATAACCTATGAAATTATATAACGAATTACAAGGCGAGAATAACTTAGAAATATATCGATAAGGACAGACAAAACTAAATTGAATTCTACTTTGAGATTGTAAATTAATTTTTTAAGGATTATTTAATATTACCACGTCTGCGTTCCCCAGTGGTAGGCAGAAGAGTACACCTAAATTTCACCAGTCATGATTTAAGTTTAAAAAGATATAAATAATTTAAAATATTCTCATTATACTTTACCTTAGTATAACATTTCTTATGCGAGGCAAGTTTACACGTCTGGCAAATGAGTGACCGTTCAATGGGCCACATGAAGAAAGTCTTGCAGATTTCACACTCTGTAGGTATGTTGATCATTGACAGTATGAATGTATGACCTTTGTATTGTATCGGATCGTCCACCTGAAATTGGCAAATAAATAAAATCACTTACAAAATTTTAATATAAAATGACCGAAACATAATAATGAAAGGTAAAGTTAACTATTTCGATGAGTCAAGATTCAATTAAAATTGATTCGGAATGATTAAGCCTCGTATCCACTAGGCAACAATTGGCGCGCGACATGATGCACAATTATGTTGCTCAACATGTTGAAAGCGCAAAACTTGTTTAGCAACGTTGTCTGTCTACGCATGATCAGTCGTCGATAACATGTCGCCAGAGGAACTGATTTTGATTTCAGCAACGGTGGTTATAATTTTTTCGAAAAATGCATCAAAAGAAAAAAACATGTTGGTGGATTAGAAATTAGTTACAAAATTAAATGTAAATGAAAATGAATTAATTGATCTCCGTGTTTGATGGATCTGTTTTATTTTTGTATTCTCGGTGAGCAGTATCCCATAAACATTCAGTTTTGGTACAGTTCAATTAATTTGAGCACTCGTTGGTTACATAAAATTACGGACATTTCTGCGCGTCATGTCACGTCTCCACTCGACAACATTTGAATCTCAACTGCATGTTGCACGGAAACAAACAACAAGCCGCGCGTCATAGTGCGCGCCAGCAGGCAACGTAGCGCGCTATTATACAATGTTTTCAAACATATTGAGCGTCACTGTTGCGCCTCAATTGTTGCCTAATTGATGCGAGACTTTTTTATTGATATTTTTATCAACAATCAAGTTGGGAAAGATACACCAAAGTCACAACATTTGCTCCATTTTACCTTTTAGGTACGAAACCCTAATTAAAGTCTCAAGCGATTACACTTATTTAAAGGAACATTTTTTACCTTTCTCTTTTTATCCTTTTTTCTTTTCGTCCTCGCCTTATCCGTCTCATGTTGGCTCATGAACTCGTCCATGAACCCTCTGAAGGCGTTGACGCCCATCGTTATGGATAACGTGGACCCCTCCCGAGCACACACAGTCTCCATCACGTGCAAGAAGTTCCCTATGAGATCTTTGTACTTGAGCGATGAACCCCGCGTTTCGACGATGCTGTATGTCGCTACTAAATTGTCTTTGAATTCTAATAATGCGTGTTTAAATACCCTGTCCACCTGTAGAAAGGAAAAACATTTTGTTTGGTAATCTGAAGATATCAATCAGGGAGGGATGGGAGTCTTTAACACATTATTCTCAAAACATCACTATAAACTCAACTCCACTACATTTCTACTCATACTCCTTCACTATGCAAGCGGTTCGGTTGTGGAATTCACTTCCGTGAACGCGGAAGTTCCGCCTGAAATTAGGAACTGCCAAACTGTTGCAGTATTTAAAAGAAGAGTGAAACTTACCACTTCGTCATAGTTGTTAGTCATTTTAGTGATATTAATTTTTGAAGTACGTATGTTTTTAAGTATATATTATATGTTTTATTTAATACTTAAGTGAATTGTTTATTTTTATTTACTCTTAAACACGGTGTCTACATCTCTTTTTATCCCCTGACCTATCGCAAGTATGCAGGAAGATATTTCTTTAGAAATAAGCATCACCTTTTTACGTATTGTTCCGTTCTTTTCTAATTATTATTATTTATTGGATTATCATTTTTGTCGGCACAGTTAGCGCAGTGGTTAAGCGATTGACTGCTGCGCTGCGTGTCGCGGGTTCGATTCCCGTACAGAACAAATATTTGTATGACCTATAAGTAGTTGTTCCGGGTCTGGCTGTTTGTGTTATGCGAGTTTAAATGTTTGTACCGCACCCACAATACAGGAGAAGCCTCTGTGTGGGGCAAGGTTTAAAAAAATAAATCGTCTGTTTATATGTGTGTTCATAATGGTTAAATAAATACAGCGTAAAGTACGACAATAAGTTCAGCTCACCTCCGATTGCTTCTTTTTCTCATTTGGTTCCATTTCATAAATCTTTTCCGTGATAAAGTTCTGCATTGCTTGTAACTCAGTTGCGTCTGATATAATCTTATCCGTTCTATCCATAAATTCTGAAGTCCCTGTTAAGTTGAAGTTCGAACTGACCGATCCTTTGGAGTTATCTAATAAATTATAATTGGAGTTTGAAATAATTCTCTTTCTGTTCTTAGGGCGTCCTCTGCTGGCGACTGTGACGGGGCTGGAGCATGGCATGGTGATGACTCCCTTGTTCTGTATACATTTCGTGTGGTACAGCTGTTTGCAGTCGATGCACCGCTGCCCCTGCGTGATGAACGCGTCGATCGCTTGATGGCAGTACACGCATTTGTCACCTTTCGCGAATCGAGTGCCTTTGCGAAACCTAAGAAATTGAAATAATGATTGAGTCCAATTTGTCTTCACTTCTTCCATTTGCGATTTGCTTAACGTGGTTCGCGTGTTTTGTAAAATATTTTCAATCTGTAAGATCCTGTTCATACATCAATCAAGCTTATGTTAATTCTAGTAACAGTTTGTTAGCATACTGTAACATTGTAATATGCAAAATCTCGACAGCATGTTAAGTGTCAATGTTAACAGCAAAGTATTTGTGTAACTTGAATTATGAGTCTTGTTTTTCGAAATGTTAATGAGAATTCTAGTAGTAGAACAAAATTAGTTATTGATTTGCGTGTGAAGGGCTCAAATACGCACATATTTCGAAAATATTTGGTAAACATACTTATACGATCACAACTGGACACGCACTTGGCCGGTTTTTATTACGGACATTATTAAAAACAGCATTTGCACGAAATATAAATGAAGAGCGTTTATTCTGAAAGTATTTATATCTATTTGGGACGTTGCCCGTCCCAAATAGATGTCAAATATTTCGCTGTTTTGATTAATTTGGCAATATTACTGTATAGAAATAAGAAATGTGGCTAACTAGGGAACTAGAATATGAATAATGAATTGCAATTATAACACTGCATTTTATGTTGTAACAGTTTTAGGTGTAAAAAAGGCATTTAGAAAGTTTCCAAATATATTTTTTTAAATCTAAAATGAAATATTTGATGTCACAATATTAATTATTGCAAGTTCATAATCAATATTTCCCTAGTTAGCTACATTTCTTAATTCCATACAGTAATATTGCCAAGTTAATCAAAACGGGTAAATATTTGGCAGCTATTTACGACGTTGCCAACATTTAAGATAAACCCTCTAAGGTAGATTTTGCACATTCATCCAACATAAATAGATCTCACTTAGATGAGGCATTCATAAATATCTGCTCATTATCGTAATAAGTTTGAGACGAAAAAACAATAAAAAACAGTAATCAGATGCAGACGAATATTGATATCTTGGACGAAGCCTTTATCGCTTGACCTCGCCCCGTACATTGAGTTGCAGTCAGTGATCGGTTAAGGTTAACTAAACTCGGTCTTGGTCAAGGATTTGCTAAAGCTTTGACCGAGATCATAGTTTTGTAGATAGAACAGCGCGATATTTGTTTTGGGAGATTTCGAGAATATCAATTCTTGAAATCTTAAGAGTCCTATTACATTTTTTTACGGAAATTCGTAATTTTTGACGTTGTAATTTTCATTAACATTATGATATTTTAATTATTTAATTACAATAACGATAGTGCCATTCTCTTTCTTATAAGTTGGAGTTACACATTATTTTCAAGTGATTTGCTGAATTGACGCGGAATAGAAAAAATTACCATAAATAAAATTAAAGTACTATATGTACTTTAATTTTATTTATGTTAATTTTTTCTTATTATATTGAGAAACGAAAACTAATGAAACGTATTCATTGTAGATAGAAGTTTTATACCTTATTAGTTTATTTGATAAAATTTTGTTTATTTGGAATATAATGGACGCTGAATCAAGACATTTATTGCTTTTCTTTATGATTTTTTCTGTGAAAACTAAAGAAATTTAAAGAAATTCTAGAACGCCAATAAACAAGTAAAACATTCAACTTATCTTTTAGTAATTTTAGCTTTTATTTGAATTGAATGGAACAAAGTGAATTTAATCGTCAAAGTTCCATCGCCAACGGATTTTCTTGTAAACTGAGTTCGTAAAATATTTATAGTAAATTACACGAAAAGAAAAATTAAAATGTGTAACTCCAACTTACAAGAAAGAGAATAGCACTATCGTTATTCATAATCAAATAATTAAAATATATTACTGTTGCTGAAAATTACAACGTCAAAAATCATGAATTTGCGTAAAAAGTGTAATAGGACTCTTAAGCCTAAAAAAAGCCTCGTCTAAAAGATGGCAGTCTAATTATAACTGGTGTAAAAAGCTTAACGAAGCCAAGCCTCACTTGTTCTAGACCAAACCTGGGAACCATCTAGTTACGAAGTTTGAAATGTTATAATTTAACGTTAAATACCCCATGACCCTGTACCGTTGAAGCACAATATTTTGCGTGCTTTACATTGAGTGCTAACGTAAACAGTATTTTTCACATAAAACATAAAAGTCGTTACGTAGCAATTATTTTTGTTACATAATTCGTAGTTGATAGCTATAAGATGGGTCTTTTCACAACCTGTATTTAGTAGAGCACTGATAGAAGATTTGATAAACATATCAAACAGATTTATTATTTTGTGTGATTCTATATACATAATTTTGAGTCAAATGGCGTTTACGACAACTTCACCCTTACCTGTGTCCTGCGATCCGGAAGAGTCCGTTCCCGGTCTGTCCAATGAAGTCAGTAGATCTTGGGTCGAGGGGTCGCACGTCGCCGGGCGCGGGGTCCGAGTTACGTCTCCGTAGGGCTGCGGCGGAGACTACCGCTGCACTCGGCACCACACTTACTACCAATCCACTTATCTGATCTGACGCCACACTAAACAAAGAATGATGCTGACTGGAAGAGTGCTCGAATTTGTTGATTGTAAAATGTTAGTTATAACCACTGAGGTAACTATCTCTTCATTCATGATTTGAGACGAAATGAAAATAAAAAAGAAAGTAAATGCATTTATTTGCAGTAAATTTGTCACTTCAAGAATAAAAAAGTAAAGCACAAAAACAATAAGAATTATTTGGGGGAAAATATGCGTCGCATTCATACAAACCGGCCATCACTCAGTATAATGCTGTGACCCTATGCGAGACAGAACCACAGCGCTGGTTTTCAGCGACAGCCGGCATCGGCGTGATGTCATCAAGCAGTGAAGCATACGTGAGACATGGTTTTTTCTGGGTGTCTTTTATCGGTGCTTTAGTATTATGATGGTGTTCAGTAATCATAATTATTAATATTTTATAATACTTAGCCAAACTAAAACACTAATCTTCATTTTTAAATATGAAAGAATCAAAGAATGTCAGTTACCGTTTAATATCATGGTCGTGTAGCGACAGCGAGGCGTCGACGATGATGTCAGGCGGCGGGCCGCGCGACGAGCGGCGCGGCGAGCGGCGAGCGGCGCGCGCGGGCGGCGCCGGCGCCAGCGGCTCCACGCTCGCCACTGACTCGGCACTACCCGCTGTGGGACACGGGGGTTTATACTAACTTCAGTTCTGAGTTGAGCTACACGATTACTGACGAATACACTGACTGGACATGTCTACTCAAATCTGTGTGCTTCTATCCTCAAAAGACCATTTCGGACAATAATCTGCATGGTTCTCAATAGCTTTTGCAAGATTGTCTCGACTTTAAAAGAGACTGTGACCTCTGAACTTCGTTCAGTCTTTCTTCTCAGAGTAGTCAGATAGGAGACACCAAACTCTTCTAGTTGTAAACACAATTTATTTTTGGCGTTTTTTTAACCAATTTACTCGAATAAATATCAGAGGTACAAGGGCTGCTCAAGTGTAGTGATTTTGCAAGGCCATCACAAGCCAATCATCTGCGAGTGGACATGCTGTTTAGTGTCTGAGTTACGGACAACCTAAAATAAATTACACCTCCGAGCGAAAAACAAAAAAAAAAAACATTTTCATATGCAATATGCACATGTTGAGAATATCACGAATATGGATTTTGGGTAACTTACAATCGTAATAAATGATGAATTTAAGAAGCTCCACTATGAAACCCACCACAGTTAACACTATCAACAATCTAACTTTGAACATATAACAAGAGATTAATTTTCTCTTTTCTAAAGAAATCACTGTTACTGACATTTTGACGCTTTAAAGATGTAGACACAAATGTGGAACAATTTTTGAAAAGCTCTCATCAATCTGTTTATTTTTACAAATTATGTTTGATTATGGCCTTTAAAATCTGATAAAAGATTGGAGTTACACTAATTACTACTTAGAATTGAAGAACCTAATGATGGAATAACGATGAGCGATCAATAAAGGGACAATATTCGTGTGAGGATAAGACACTACAATATGGTAGTTGCCTAGGTAAAAAAAAGAAATTCTATTTAGTCCGTCTTTCAGATAATAAAAAAATATTAGACACGTATTTTTTGCTTTATCATATTAATCAAAAATAACTTAGAAAACACGCTTTAAAGTTGGGGAGTGGGGGCTCGCTACGTCACAACTCAGTATAAAATCTAGCAAGACGTGACGTCATGCCACATTTTAACTCGATGTATCGCCGTAATCTTTTGAATACGTCAAAAAAGAAAAAATACGTGTCCAATATTTATTATTGATCTACCTTCCGGACAAAAAAATAAAAATTTGGACACAGCCCTATTTGACTATCAATAAGTTTTTGACCACCTACGTATTGATGTGACCTGATTTGAAAATCGTGATTTTCATAGGGTTTTAAACCTCTAAATAAAATGTATTTTTGGCATTTTTATGATTCCGAAGTCGATCCTATTATTTCAGCTTAAATTGAGCCTTATTTATTTTTTACCTACGATATGCGCATGATTCGCCAATCACATCACTTACGAATGGTGCATTTTTCATTTCATTACATGATGACGGGCACGGACACGAGCTATTAGCTGAGCACCATCACTAAATCGGTATTGTAATGGCATGTCGAGGTAGAGGCCAAAAGTTCATGTAAAAGTTAAGAGGAATATATCGGTTCCTAAAATACAGGCATTCGTGCCGCTTGTGTATAGTGAGCACATAATGTTAATTTGCAATTGCGTGTTAGTATTCTTTTTTCAGGTTAATCTCACGGTTGTGAACCAAGGTGAGATTTTAGTTATTATTTTGAGAACCTGAATTGCTCTGTACTGCAATGGCAGTGAAACTATTATCGAAGTCCAGTTGTAAAAAAATATCTTACTATGCGGTAAGAGTTTAATATGGGAGTTTTTTGTGTTAGATAAGCCATAACATGTTTTTGTGTGTAATTTTTATGTATCTATTATTTAAGATATGTATATATCTGGTGTACTTGGATAGATTGACTGTATTACAACTATCGAATATTTCTTTCGGGATAACACCTGTTGTTAATCATAGTCAGTCTATAGTGTTCCCACTGCTGGCACACATGCCTCTACTCAGTAAGGGAGTACCGTAATTCATCACACGGGCCTAGTGAGGGTTGGTAGATGTCACATGTCTTCAAATTTTTGGTTCTAGGATATGCCGGTTTTCCTTCACCATTGAGAGCAGTGGTGATAAAATAATTCACACAAAGCCCTATCTGGGTTCGAGCCTACGACTTACATCTCATAAGTCGCAAGCTTTACCACTAAGCCACCACTGCTCCTGCGTTAATATTATTACTTAATATTGTAAACGAGTATTTCCATAACTGCTACGCACCTGCATCAGCGACGGGCACGGCAGCCAGGCTGGGCGCGGCGGGCTGTGCGCGCGGGTCGCGCCTCACGGGCGGCAGGGAGTGCAGCGCGCGGCCCTCTAGCGTCGCGCTGGACACGCTGCGCTGGTACACTGCCGCCGAGCCACGCCTGTGTACGTACCACAACATTAGGAACCGATTTTTTTTTAGATTCTATTAGTCCATAATGTCTCGGTAATGTCTTTATCACTCTAAGATTGAATGTCACTTGCACGTCAAGAAACGTAGAGGACTGCAGTGCGTTCATTATAACTTGACCCGTGACGTGATTGGTAGTTTAGAGGTATGAGGAACAGGGTGTAAAGTTCACTCATCCACCATAGAAAAGGGAGGATCCCCTGACCAGACGGGTGTTGTCTGGCGGGCAACTGCCCAACGGTTGAAGTCGGAAAGTTACGTATAGTTAGGTATATGTATGTCGCTGCCGCAGTAAACTTTAATAGCGCGATGCAGGATTTTTCTGTGACTTTTTAATGCGTAGCTGACATGTGGCGATGTAAATGCCGCCAAAGTAGCACTGAATTTTGCATTCTTAGGTTCAATACTAATAGAGTTCAAAATGGAGACTGACAGAACAGTACTACCAATCACATGACTGCAAAATTCAGTGGTACCAATCATGTCGCGGGTCAAGTTATAATGAACGTAATGTATTTTTGCTTTAAAACCAATGCGACAGCCAAGATAGTTTCAACTTTAGTAAAGTTTCAATTTACTGCAAGTTTTTGTCAAAAGCGGTAAAGTAATTACGAGGTCGACTATAGAATTATAATTTGAGCTGTAAAAATAAGCGCATATTACAGCCGCATCGGTCCGCAGCGCATCGCATTCCAATACAAAAAGGCCCGACACTGTAGTGTGCGATGGTTTATACAATATGTTCAAAAGCATAAGATTTTTAAGTAGCAGTACGGCCCTTCTTAGCCTACGTTCGCACGACCGCTCTTTTTAACATGACGTTTCTTGCGGTGCACTAGATTTTTATCGTTCGGCTTAGCAGCGTGAGTTGAAAATCCAACTGTGCACTTTTTCGCGCTTTCACGCGCTAGGGATGCACTCTGTTGGATTCTCAACGCAACCATGCGCCGCCGAAAACTTCGCGTTAAAAAAAGCGCCCGTGCATATGTGGGCTAAATGTGCGACAGTCTTAATGCAACGTGCACACGCCCCATTTACCTGGTAGTAGTTTTGGTGGTTTCCGTGCTATCTGAAGGATTCCAATTGCCAATTTGTCTAAGGTACTCTTCACTGCTACTCGTTATTGATTCCAAAAGCTCAGCCAGTTCTTTCTCCCGTTTTTCTCTTTTCTGAAAATTAATATAATAAAAAGAAACGTTATAATACTCATATTTCTCATAGTTCGTGTTTTCGGCAGTCGTTTACTCCGTGCAGCAGTAGTTAAAGTTATGTTTTTAAAATTAAACTTCTTAGGCGGCGCGAGGTGATTCGATAATTGGACGAGAATTGACGCCAGTAGCACACCTCCGCCGCGAAACCATAGCAGCGAAACCGCAGTAGTTTCTACTAGCTCGCGTCATGTTCAGCAGAACTCAAAATTCCAGGACCGGAACTCGAGTAACGGAACACGGCGGAGGTGTGCTACTGGCCTGAGAGTGAAATTTCAAGGACGCGTCAAATTTTAGCACATTTCGTTACAAGAGAGAAAATTAATATATAACTCTCTCTGTTATTGGGTTCTCCATCTGGAATTTCTATGTAACAGCCCGGAGTCTGGATTTGTGCCCGGTTGATGGCAATAGGCTCGCCCCCTATTACATGGAACTTAAACATAACCGGCAAAATGGCTCCTCTGACGAACACTTCGGGGATTACAGGCGTGATGTTATGATGTTAACTCTATGTGTCTCTCGCAATAAATCTCTCTTATTACTTAGTTTTTAAGAAGTTTCACTAATAATACTATCGTACCTTAGTAATAGTATCTTTTTCAGTCATGAGATAGTTCTGGTCGAGCCGCAGCCACAGTAACTCGTCCGCTAAGTCTTCGGGCGTGATCTTGTTGGGAAGCGTGACCGCGGCTTGTGGGTACCTGTTCGTAGTCACGTTCCAGCGCTCATCCTCTGGAGAACACTCGCTTGTTTCTTTGGGTATAAAGCTGTGGATTGGATAATATTTATTTTTTAAACCTCCGCAATTCATGATCAAGTTATTATAATATTTATTTTGGTCTTTCGCGCAAAAATTGGTATCATAATAACATTTGGACTACAGCTCGCGCCAAACTTTGTGGCCGTCCCGAAACTAGGCTCATTGCATTGCGCAGAACACAAAATCAGGTATTAGCGGGACGCACAAGAGCTTGGGGGCAGGGCCACACCCCGCGCGCCCGCACCGCTCTCCCGCGACGCGCGCTGGCACCCACGCATTAGTGTGAGTGCACGTCCGTATACGAATCACGCACTTGTTGAGCTCTGAGAGTACTGTCGCGTTCAGAATTCGTTCGATCGTTTCGTTAATTTGTTGTTATAGTTTTTAGTTCTATAGTTTTATATAGGTAGTTATAGTTATATAGTTTTCATTTGTTGTTATTGTTACTCGTTGTTATTTGTTTATAAACATGCCTACCGGACGTTGTAATGTTTTACGACGCCAGGCTCGTAAATAGGTCTACGATGTTTATAAATTTATGAAGAAAGAAGCTGAAGAAGGCCTTAAATACGATTTGAAGGCAGTACATAAACGGACTGCAGCCGCTACAGGAGTATCAGAAAGAACTGTACGACGTATTATATTGGTAGCTAATGAACCAATATCTGATTTATTAGCAGTTTTTCGTACACCCGGAAAGAAGAGGCAAGGGGTAAAAAAGGTAACCGGAATCGACAATTTTGACCAAAGTGTCATCGAAAGATGTATCCACAATTTTCATTTAACACAGAAAGAGTTGCCGACAATTGCTCAACTTAAAAAAAAGAAGATATAAATTTTGAAGGATCCGCAACGAGATTGAGGAGAATTATAAATGAAATGGGATTTAAATGGAAAAAAGAACTGAAGACAATCGCAAATTATTAATTGAAAATACAAATATTCGCTGTAAGCGAATTGAATATTTGCGTGAAATAACGAAATATCGCGCAGAAGGAAGACCGATAGTTTACACTGACGAATCGTATGTCGATTCATCGCATACCACTTCGCAGGCATGGAGTGATGGTAGCACTAAAGGTTTAAAAAAAAAGATATCAAAAGGTCAACGTGTCGTCATTGTACATGCCTTTTGATGTTTAAAGCAGGTACGAAAACCGGAGATTACCATGATAACATGAATTATAATAATTATGAAAGATGTATACGCACACAACTTTTGCCGAATCTCCCACCGAGATCGGTGATGGTGATAGATAATGCACCCTATCATAACAAATTAGAGGATGCAGCGCCGACGTCAAATAGCAAAAAGGCAGAAATGGTGGCATGGCTTACGGTAAAAAATATCCCTTGCAGTTCTGACATGCTGAAACCAGAACTGTATAAATTAATTTCTATACATAAAGAAAAATTCAAAAAAATTAATATTGATAAAATATTAGAAGAACACAATCACACAATATTACGGCTTCCTCCTTCCCATCCCGACTTGAACCCCATAGAAATGGCTTGGGCATCCATAAAAGGTTACGTGGCGAAAAAAAATGTCACAAATAATATAAGTAATATTATGAAACTAGTGGAGGAAAAAGTAAATAGCATGGGTGAACAGGAGTGGACTGCACTATGCGACAAAGTTATGAATATTGAGGAAGAATATAAGAAAAGTGATGTCATCATAGATGACCTAACTGAAAAAATAATAATTTATGTGAGCGATAATGAATCAGATGAAGAAGATTTGGATATTTTTGGGAAGAGAGTGATTCGGATGCGGAACCATCCACTAGTAAGGGAGATGTTTTTAGGAAAGGTGTGGCCCCATTGTGAATATAGTTTTTATTTATATAAATGTTTTTTATTTACATTTATCCTATTATTACCTAACCTATATGTTTTACGAACACGAACTTTATAATCAACAAATAAAAATAAATAGGCATAATATAATAAGTATTAAAAATGTTAGAAAACGAAAATTGTTTGGTTGATTACGTATTGCCCACTCGACTGTACCATGCGCAAGTTCGGACTCGCGACTATACTCAAGGCGGTCACAAAGTTTGGCGCGGGCTGTACTAATCAAAATTGCATTTTATTCCTGTTCATAATGATCAAAAACGCTGTATAGTGATCCTATCCTATATATCCCCCCACTTGTGACATCACAATGTGGTACTGGGGTAGTAATAATAGTACCTTGAAATGTTAAAGCTCACATTATTTGGTTGCGAAAAAGGGTTGGTGCTATTCGTCCAGTACTCTCTCTCTCAATTGAAACATGGTAGCATTTTTTTAAAGATTCTTTTCGTAGTGGTTTGGCAAAAAATGGGCTTGAGAACAGAGAAAGAAAAAATGTTTGTAGCAATCGGTAAAAATATTACTAAAACATTGTTTTGTATTGCATTACCTCGTAGTCGTACTGGTTTGCTTCAACGGAACATCCGTCTTCGTAACCCTTTTCTTGGCTTTTTGGATGGCATTTGTAGTTTCTAAAGCATCTATGATGATTTCCCGTTTTTTCTCGACCCTATGATCAAATTATTTCGTCTTTAGTACACATATTTTAGCCGGCTGTGTGTTTCCTCAGTGTGCGTACCAATGAGTTAAATGAATGTATATCAGTAGATGTGCTTTGTTCCTTACCTTGGTATCGGCAATGACTGTGTCGCTCTCAGTTGCCTCGAGTTTTCTAGGTCCGTTCGTAAGATATACCTAAAATATGAGATGTCGATGAAATGATAATTTAGTCAAATAAACCAAAGTTCCAAGCCAATTTTTTTTTGCTATGTAGCATGAAGTATATGCAAACAATCAATAATACATTGTGTCCCAAAAACGAAAGAGATTGTGGTGTGTTGGCGCAGGTTTTGCTCTTTCTGTTTCGTAAGCGTGCAACGCAAGAGTGTAGTCAATCGACGTGACCATCGATCGCCTCAAAACGTGTCACTATTATGGGTTATGTCCCATGCCCAGTTCCGTGAACGGTGAAGACGGCTTGATACCTATTACATATAATCTGCTGTGATTTCTGATTTCATCTTATGGTTGCTGTTATTTTGCCCACAGTGACAGATGTACTGCACCCTATACTAGCGGCATTTTATAATGGCTTGTGACGTATGCACGTTTTCAGAAATTTTCACTAATATTGACTGCTAAGTGTGAGGTAAGAAATAACTTTCTATATTATTGTACGAGCCATGATAATAGGCGTACTGCTGGAACTATAAATTCGTAGAATCGTTTAGCTATACACGGTGGCAGGGACATCGACGCGAATACTGTTACCATGGATTCAGCACATGATTCTGAACCCACTTGCGTTGAATTTTTTTGTCGGTTATTAAAAAAAAAAAAACAACTGTTCCATTTTGACCGCTTAGGTATTGCACTTTTATATGAAAAAGCATTTTTTTTTTAAATAACCGACGAAAAATTTCAACGCAGGGAGGTTCAGAATCATGTCACTGAACCCATGGTAAAAATTTTCGCGTCGATGTCCCTGACACCCTGTATTTTATAATTTGTAAGCTGTCACAGTCGCCATCATACAGTGCCGCTGGAGTAATAATAGCATAACACTCAGAATGACAATCCCTTTCATTTTGACTATTCAACAAAATCTAAGTGTTACGCAATTTAAATGCTGATGTATGACATAATTTTTTTAATACATATGTACTGTACATGTACTCACAAGGGGTCCTTCTTGGCAGTCCTAAGCGTCACATTGTTGTCGGCCGGTGCCAGGGCTCGTCCGTCATGCTGTCAACACAAACACCAACCACAATGTTGTATGCGTGTGTGTACTACCACACTTTACTCACGCCATTAGTGACATTAAACTCTCGGGGTTAGCTTGAGGACTTGTTTCACTATATGGTATCATATACTGGATAATGGCTAGAGTCCTGTGTTCGTGTTAAACAAAAAACGCACAACATTGTTACAATAACATGATGTTGTGTTACCGGAATAATGTTTTAAGCACACAATGTTACCTGCAACCTGTTTCCAGCAATACAAAAACATGTTACTGTAACGGAGTTGCGCAACAAGGAATTCGAGGCCGTTTTTCTCACTAAGTCACCACTTTTCATTTGTTTTTCAAATGTTAGAGGGATCACTTAAATTATGTAGTTCATAGTAGCAGGTAGTGAAACAAGTCCTAAGAGTTATATAACATCGAATTGGATAGGGTGCAAACCGAGATTACTCATTGAACATCTGGAGATAAATTTCTTCATTTCTGGGCGAGGGTTATCTTATTAGTTTATACGCTTAATTTACCCTACAACTTTTTAATGCAAGTGCTGTACACGTTAGGTAAGTGTTGAAAGCCAAATGACAATAATGCAACCAAACATGTTTTTCACAATCAACAGGACCATTTGCAGAACTTTCTGGCCCACAAAATATATATTTTTATAAGAAGTTTCTTATTCCTAGTAACGTGGTATCGTCGTCTACACACTCGAGTTACAAAGCACAGTTCGATAGACTCCAAGTCAAAACACAAACGTTCAAAACTTTCGATAACCCTCACCCAGAACACATTAAAAAAACAAGGAAGTATTATCACATGCGGGGTCTTCAAGTTATCACGTACCTCAGTATCACCCGTGGCCCTGCCGGCGGCGAGGGCCCGGCGCAGCAGGTGCCCGCGGGCGGCGGCCTGGAACGCGAGCAGGCCGCGCCGCAGCCGCCGGAACCAGCGGCGCTGGCGCCCGCCGCGGTACCACGCTTGTACACGAACGGCCGCCTCTTGACGCGCTTGCAGCCATTGTCTGACGAATTTTCTAGGTTTTTATGGTAGTTTTTGTTATATCATAGACTTAAAGTTTACAATAAAAAGGCTGATTTACATGCAGTATTTAAATCCAGCGTTGGAATTCAGTAACTCCAGATCGATAAGTAAACAATTATAGGGTGGACTTTCAAATCCAGCTATGTATAGGATGCTGGATAGGATTGGAAAAGTGTTTACACCAGTCAAATATCGATCCAGTGTCACTGAATTACAGAGCTAGAATGAAACGTTGCATCAGTGTAAATCAGCTATTACAACTGTGAGGCAACAAGCCAACTATTCCTTATTTTAATCATTTCGAAGACTGCGTCCATCAGAGGAAAGTTAAACTTACACCATCGAGACTTGTCCTAAACATGGCGCTCATAATTTCTTACTTTTCGAGATACGAACCCACTTAGTTAATTGATTCAGGCGTGACCTTGCGGAAATCCATTATAAAATGATGATGTGGATATATTTAACCTGTTCCGCTTAGCTATTAGCGTGTTGCCACACCAAGCACGGCGTGTCTGCGCTCGGTGCTTGGTGTGGCAACACGCCGTGTTCAAGTTCGCGACAAGTTAATCGTCATCCTGAGGATGCCTCTTTGAGAGGTGAAACACGTGTCGATTTCTTCCAGGGTCTTTTTAAGACTCTTTAAAAATAGCTAAGCGGAACAGGTTACTAAATATATCCACATCATCATTTTACGAACCCACTTGTTAATAAGTTTATTCTTAGAATAGTTAGGAAAAACTGACCTCATCAGTTTTAAATCATTTCTTTTTGAAGTGTAAAATTGTTTTACCTGTTTACAGAAATAAATCATTTATCACAAAATACATACCTGCAAAAATACTGTATAACAACTGACGCTCTCCGTAGCGCGAGGAATCGTCTCCGTTCTAACACGGCGCGGAACCAACGTTGTATAGTAATAATGGACGCCATAATCTGCTGGTGCAGTCGGTACTCTAGCTTCGTCTGCTCGCTCTCGCGCATGAAGATCTTTGTGGCACCTGTGTAATTGGTGAGTAGGGCAATTAAATCCGTGAGATGTTAACCAGCTGGCTTTATAGCTCGGTAAGCAAACCCACATTATTTCAAATAGCTCAATAGAAAATTCAGTTGATATCATCGGTGGTGTTATTTACAGTCGCCATATCGAGCACACCTTGTGAGCTACTGGAATTTGGACCCTCCCGTTTTGGGATATAGCCTATGCCCAGCAATTTACTGTTTTCAACTGAGAAACTCAGCATTTTATTCCCAGGCAAAAATAAAACGATCAGTATAAAGTTATACTTTTTTCAGTGCGAGAAAGAGATATACAGACTCCCTTCCTACATCAAAATATAAAATGATCTTCTCAAAATCAATTTCTTACCTAATTGATAGTTATCTCTATCCAAGTTCAGCGTTGCGAGGAAGTGCCGCACATCAGTCTGAGAGCTGAGCAGTCCTTTAGGCAGTAATATCCTGTACAGCTGTATAAATTCCTCGTAGGTAAGCCGCACGTTGTACCCGGCTTGCCGGATCCGAACCGTTTCCAACATGCCCGTGTACCGTAACTGACGCTGTACGGTTTCATCGTCGAAGACGTGGGGTACTTTCTCGCCGTTTGATTTTATACATCTGTAGGATAAAGATTTTAATGAAATGCCAAAAGGGTAGGTCCGACTTTGTTTTTTGGTCAGCTACTGGTAATATCAATCAAACACGGTTTATTTGTACTAAAAGACTGTTCAATAGTTCCCAAAGGGCAATAACTAATTCTGAGGTTTTCCCATTACCATAGCTAATAAATACTAACAAGTAGATGACTATAATTTCTCGTCACTCCCGGATTGAGGCTGAAGGCATACTCACAATAGCAGGAGGACAGGGCATACTTATAAACTGAAATGCCGGATATATGAATAAACAGAAGTATGTTCAGTATAAAATACCATGATGAAATGATACTGTCCAGACATTATGGTGGAATATTATGCGCGTATAGGTAGGTAATTTCAGGAAAGGAGCTATTGCATATTATACACAGTGCCTTACCTAATAAAGAACGGGTTCGCTTGATTTAAGGTGTCCATGAGCGCAGACAGCGAGTGTTGGAACTGCGCCGCGACCGTCTGCGGCTGTTTCCGCTTGCCCGCCGGCGCGGCCGTGCGGCCCGCTAACGTCTTCACACTCTGAAGATTCTTTAAACCTTTTTTCGCTCGCTCTCTAGGCCTAAACGACTTGTTTTTCCTGCAGAACCAAATCAAACTTGTGTAAAGAACAGGAATATTGGGACCAAGTCTTTAAGAGATCGCAATATGGATTATTTTTAGAATTTTAATAGTTTATAGAATAAAAATCCACAGTATCATGAGATCTCTTAAAGGGGCAACACCAACCACCTAAGTAAAGACTGCTTCGTGAGAGAGTGCGAATTATTTACATACATGCTAATAAAGTGTTCTTTAACAAAACTTTTTTGAGCAATTGCAATCCAGAACAAGCTGATATAAAACATTTTATCTATCTGCGTTTCAAAGTAAGCCAAATGGTGAAGAAAATATGTTTTATTTTTGATGTTTTGCATTGATATATAGCTCGCTGTTTTGATTTTTTTTTTTTTGGCAGAAACCAATTAACTACGCTTACCCGTACAGTTAAGCAACAAACGACAATTACAGCTACTACGGATTTATTACTTTTGCTGTTTCAAATTATTTTATAATAGGAGATGTAATTGTGTGCGTGTGGCTGAAAACAGCCGCTATGTTAAAATACTAAAATACATAATACAAATATTATAAATATGCCATATAAAACGTCACAAAAGGAATGCGACAGAGAAATGCACGAAAACTTAAAAACCCATAGCCATCACCGTGAAAAACAGAAAAGTGAAGAGACCCCAACCAAAACACGCAAATTCATCAAACAAAATGTAAAGTTAAAATAAAATGAGTCCAAATAAAAACTTAGTTTGAATTTCGAGATAACAGAAAAGAGAACCAACTGCTTTGTAACGGATAAAATTGGATCGGAGTTTAGATGATGATCGGTATTTGCACTCATTCGGTGTTTGACTTTGTTTGAGGAACGAGAAGTGCGAGACAGAGACAGAGCATGTCACATATCGGCCGTTGCATCGCACGTACATAACGATCTGGCTGGCGCGCTGCATAACGTCGGTGTCGTCAAACGTTCGCTCGTCGCGCTCTCGATCGACCCTTCGCGTGCGGGTCTCGGCGATTCTGTAATTTTTTGTCCCTTTCCCACCCGCACGAGCCGCGCTTGGCGTCTCAGTTCGCAGTTTAGTATCGGCGTTCGCGCGCCCGGGCGTCTCGCGCGCTTTACTCGCCGCTCTGTGAGGCGTTCTGTTCGTCGGTTTGATGTAGGGTGAGAAAGGAATCGAGGATTACAAAATTAATGTAACAAAAATAAGTCAGTAAACCAAATTAAATGTTTCTGTGAGATGCATGCATAACCTGCTCAGAGTGACCGCGAAGTGAGTATAAATAAATTCCTATTAGAGAACTAACAGATGGAAACTAATTGCTTTGGGACTAATAGCGACTCAACAAAGACATGAAGTAAGACAGCGACTAGGCTGTGCGCTAAGCATGGCCGAGCCGCAGTCTTATTGGGAACAGTATAAACGCAACAAAGGGTGTTACAGGTTGACTAAAAACATGGATGTCCATGCGTTAGGTGCACATAGAACATATAACAAGCATGCCGTAAATTCGGTGACTTACGCAATGCGGTTGATTGCAAGATTGATTGACGATACTGTCACCAGTTGGCTGAGCAACAAGACACATTTCATTACGTCACATAACGTTGCTTGCAAAGCTATATTGTAATACGTACTTTATACATAACAATATAATGTAAATCATCGAGGTCGTGTTTCAAACCGCAAGTGCTTATTTACATTTGAAATACAAGTGCATTTGGGCTAATGAATATGAAATTGAATAATTTGCAATGTTTCTCACTAAGCATTTGCGGTGTAAGCACGACCTACAATAAAATTATCTTTTATTTTTTATCTGCCAATTTTTTTCATATATTAAGTAATAGACATCATGCCTTTCAAGTTAATATGGTATTGCAAAAATTGTAGTTAGTTTATGTACTTGTCAAAGAAGCTGTATTTAACGTTGTAATGCAAATTGGACACAATAACATTGCAGTAGGGTGTGTTTTAGCGTGGCGCTCACCTGATGATGCTGTCATTGGGTGCATGTATGGAGGCGCGCGGTACTCGCGACGCGCCGTCTACCCGGTGAACGCGATGTCTTCTACCAGCCTCGAGGAATGCGAAGTAACCTCTGTATTCAATCGAACGAACCATTTTAACATATTTTTAAAACTATGGGAGCTGTTTCAGTTTGAGACAGTTGATAAGGAAGCAGCTAGCAGTAGCTTGCAGAGTTATCAAGGTCATTTCTGTTGATGTACCGATGGTGAGGTAGACGAATCCTTGAGTGAAGACCACCAATCGGCAACCGTAGCGTAACGTCTCACGGCTAAAAACGCAAATAGCGAATATTATGTGTATATGTGTAGGGTAATCTAAACACAGATCTAACTGGGTGTGGAGGCGCAACATGGGAGACGTCTATATCCAGCCTGACTGCCAGCCTGAAAAAAGGTCTGGCTTAGGTTTCTAGACTGCCCCACCACTGATCTTCTTCTTCCTGATCTTTATTTTTTACTTTCTACATAACATCACGCCTTGTTTCCCCTAAGGGTTTGGGGAGAGGTGCGACTAAACACACAGACAGAAATGGGTGTGGAGGCGCAACTTGGGAGAAGTCTATATCCAGCCTGACTGGCTGAGTTTATCGAATGATAAAAAAGGTCTGGCTTAGGTTTCTAAACTGCCCCACCACTGATCTTCTTCTTCCTGGTTTTTATTTTTTTACTTTTTACGTAACATCACGCTTTGTTTCCCCTAAGGGCTGGACAGAGGTGTACCTATAATACATCCACATTTAGTCAGTTATGTTTACGTGCCATGTAATAGGGGGCGAGTCTATTGCCATCAACCGGGCACAAATCCAGACTCCGGGATACTACTGAGAAATTCCAGATGGAAAAACCCAATGACACTTTGCTCGACCCGGAAATTGAACCCAAGACCTGATGCTAAGTACTGCTGAGCATCAGGTCCTGGATTCGATACGCTTGCGACCACTAGACCAACGAAGCAGTCGTTCGAGTTTTTTACTTCTAATCATATAACTATCCTATTCTTAGACAAATTTACCTAAAGAACGCTCGCACTATAGCCCAGCGGAACACAGCTACAGGATCCACACCAACCAACTCTCTCACGAACGCTAGTGAAGAGTTCTTCAACACGCTCACGATATCCTGCCGCATTAGGTCCAGATTCTTTTCACGCATCGCAGTTACCTGATAACAATAAGAATACAGATTAGTGTTTTATTTATGTGAGCCTAGATTATTTATTTACTTGCTACCTACCTAAATAAGACCAAAATGAAGGCCTGAAGGATCTATGATATCTGCTTACATACAAATGGATAGTACAAAATTGTGCAAGTGTGCAAAATTGTGCAAGTGTGCAACACTGTGCAAATGTGCAAAATCGTCTTCTTTTTCGATAATTGTATGTTTGAATTTTACGGGATGTTACAGTTGCCAGCAAATAACTTGATCATCGCGTATCGCGTAAAAATGACACCGTGTACTAAATGGCAGGTGAACTTACACCCCCGCGACCCATACGTTTCTCAAAATTATTTTGTGAAAAAAATTGCGCAATGGGCACCATTTTATTTTGTGAATATGTTTGCGGGCTATTAAAATTATATTTTTAATTTACCTGATACTTGACTCTGCCGGCGTAATGTCTGACAACAAAGGCAGGTTCTCGTCTCTGAGGTTTCTCATAGAATGGGTTGTTTTCATGCACCGAGTTGAACTTCTGTAATAGTGTCTCATTTGTCGCCCATGGAAAGCTAGAATTAAAATTAACAATAATTTTAAAATACATAGTCTAGGTTAATCTAGAATATTTTTGCAGTTGTTGTATATAATATAAAATATAATAAAGAGAATAGATTTGAATTTTTGTTTGTAATGAATATACTCAAAAACAACTTGACCAATTTTAAAAAATCTTTCACTAGTAGTATGCTATATTATCACTGAGAAACATAGGCTATAATTTATAAAGATATCACGTGGGCGAAGCTGCTGGCGGAAGCTACACTATTTGCGCTGTAGCATGGTGCGGGTGACAGTTTCAGTAACATTTCGTTTCACTCTTGAAAGTTGCCGCGATTTACAATTTATGACTTAATATTTCAGTTGTACCACATTCGTAATATATTAAATAATTAATAACTGTAGTAAATTAAATTAAACCCAACCAGAATGTTCTAATCAAGAAATAAAATCAAATTGAATGAAAAATTAAGCAAAGTGTTATGCGTATAACGTAACGCCATAGACGTATTTAGTGATGGGATGTACTGCTACGATGGATAGTCGATATTTTTTATAATAAAAAACGTATATTGTGCGTAGGTCAATTTTTATTTTTAAAAGGTCTAATTATACAACAGAACATTTATAGGGTAAGGTTGCTTAAAAGGTTGCTAAAAAAAAATACATGTTATTCGTCTAAACTCATATCAGAGTCAGGAACATCTGAATTGTCACTCAATTCATCATCTGAATCTGTGACGGATATTATTAACGATGACTCAATTATGTTGTCAATATGTATGTCACGATCCCAATCAGACATAATGTCCCTTTTTGTTTTATTCACGACCTTCGACCAGTCTTCAGGTTGAACATTGTTGATGGCCTCTTGTAATAGGGCCAACATCTTATTTGCCGTAAATGGCGGCGAAGTATTATTTCTTGCGGCGTAACCTAAAAATAAACGAACTTATAAAAAAAAGTATTCAAATAATCATCAATCAGCCTAATCTAGTATCTGGTAATGTTTTTAAACTAGGTACATGCTACGATCGGAAAGCTGATTTTTTTATAAAGCTTCAAAATGGGAATTGAAATTAAAAGCATACCTTTTATTTGGGCCCAAATCAGCTCAATAGCGTTATACTGGCAATGGTAGGGTGGTAGTCGAAGGACCTGGTGGCCTTTTTCTTTTGCCATCTCGTCCAGAGCATAGGTAGGAGTTGGTGGCTTATGGCGTCGGACTAAGGCAATAAGCTCCGTCTTTAACATTTTTATATCTGCTGTAACTCCGTTTTCACTCAGCCACTTCACCAACTCGCTTTTGCGGTTGGATTGGTTTGGGGGTTTATTAACTTGCACCGAATGGTAGGGTGCGTTGTCCATTATTATGGTCATAGGCTCTTTTAAATTGTTTAATAGACCTATGAACCAATCTTTAAATTTTTCGTAATTCATCTCCTCATGATACTCCGTAGTTTTTTTTGACTTAAAAGCCAGCAAACAATCAGGGACGAATCCACTTGCTGTACCTGCGTGACAAATAATAAGGCGTTCGCCTTTGCCTTCCGGCACTTTGGTACACGATTGTGCCGTATCGTCGGTCCAACTTTTACCCACTGTGTGGTTGGCGTTTAGCCACGTTTCATCCAAAAAGACAACTTTGCTCCAATCACTTATGTTTTTGGCCTTCCTTAAAAATCTACATCTTGCTAGGGCAATGTCAGTCCTATCCATAATAATCTTTCTTTTGTTAACTTTTTTGTAAACAAAGCCAATATCTTTTATAACTTGCCGTAGCGAAGTAATACCTCCTTTGAACAAGTCAGCTTCTTTTAATGATTTTAGAAGCTTGAGCAATGTGGGTAGCTCCATTCTTCTATAATAATCATAAATATGATTTCTAATAGCAACCTTAGCAAAATCATCCAAATCTGTGATTGGCTTCACCTTGGTCCGCTTTTTGTTGGGTGTCGATAATTTATTTTCAAACATCCCATCTTGGCCAATTTTCTCACGTGTTATACGCGAAACAGTATTGCGGCCAATATCAAGAGCTTCGGCTACTCGTTCTACAATATGATTCAATGGTAACAACGGTCCATTATTTTGTTGTTCTCTTTCAAAGTAGTCTCGGAGGCGAACAACAAGCTCCCTGGCCTGACTACCCAAAACAGTTTTTTTTGTATGCTTAGGCATGGTAATAACAACAAACTCAACAAACTTATAACAAATAACAATTTAACAAAAATGAAAACAAACAATGAAATCGTAATACGTGTCACATTAAGTCACAATATAACGCGCTTGCACTCGTACTCGCACTCACAGCATCGCACGGGTAAACAACATGGCCGCCGCGCCGATGCACCATAGAGCAAAAATGTTGTCACGAAAAAAAAAACATAAACCCGATTTTGATTATTTTATATAAGTACAAAGATAATTATGTAGCCATAAAACATTTATATTGACAAGTTTATACACGTAGTTACACTGCACAACTGAATAATACACTAATTTTCATAACAATATTAAAGAGAACTAGATTCACGCTGCGAGTATCGTTAGCGATAAAAATGAATTGCATAACCTCACATCCCTACGTGGTACTGACAAATGTCAACGTCATACGGGCAACTGTCACCCGCACCATGCTACAGCGCAAATAGTGTAGTTCAATACCAATATAGTAGATCGAGAACTATTTTAGGGCTCTCTATAAACGTTTTAAATCGCATACAGCGTCTTGCCATTCACCGGGTCACCGGGTCAATATGGCTCTACGGAACTTTACTGGTGTGTTCTGATTTAATCGCTTGCCGTGGCGTAAAACACTCTGTGACGTTTACACAAAGGCTCGACGTCACCGATAGCGTTTAAAAGTCGAACCCAGCCGTAGAGAACGATTCTTACAACAAAAAAAAAAACTTTCTTTGTGTATTGTATTTAAAAGTAAAAATCAACTCACTTGCACTGATCGTCCAACAAACACAGCAGTCCATTAACTTTCCCCTCAATGAGCTGCAGGCATCCCGTATTATCGGAAAACCCTATATCCGTCCAGGGTATGCCCTCCCGCTTGTACTCCTCTTGTTCATACTTGAAGACGTGCTGGTTGAAGTAGTGTTGAAGGTGCTCGTTCGCGTAGTTGATGCAGAGTTGCTCAAAGCTGTTGCTTAGACCGAAGTCCTCGAAACCAAATATGTCCAGAACGCCTGGGGAATTACAAGAAGTTGATTTATTTAGAGGTTTAGAAAGTAATGTAAAGATGTAATTAGATTGCGAGAGGGATTCATGAAAGTGTTGTTAACTCTTTTATTTTAACCACAACATTATAATTTTCTCTTTTATGTTTGTGTATTTAATTATGGTAATTAGTTCCTAAAAGTTTATGGTCGATCGATGGACGAAATTAGGTTGGTATACCACCATACACGACACACCACACACCACAGACACCACATACACCACAGATAATATCAACTATCGCACACTAATCGCAATCTAGTTGCGTAACATTGTCTGTTCTTGGTTCCAAATGTTAAAGTGCATATTGTGCACTTTGCAACTGACATGATATACATATATAGATCGAATAGATCGAAATATTTTTTGAAGACTTTCGCAAGTATTAACACGAGGTTTTTTTGCAAGTATTTATGTTTATCTTGAGGACCAGCAATAGGAGGCAGCATTGTCATGTAATGTCTTCAGAAATTTCGTTTGTTTTTCAGCAGTTTTAATAAAAAACTCACCTATACTATGTCCCTGATGTTCCCTAAGCGTATCCTTTTTAGAGAGCAACGCGTGGTTGACCTGCATCACGATCCAGTCGAACAGAGCACCGTACAAGCACTTCGCCATAGCGTCGCGCGTCGCTATCGCTTCTGGCAACCTGCAACACAAGACGAGAAATATAAATAACATAACATCACACCTTGTTTTCCCCAAAGGGTTAGGCAGAGGTGTACCATAGTACATATACCCACATTTTGCCACTTATGTTTAAGTCCCATGTAATAGGGGGCGAGCCTAACCGGGCACAAATCCAGACTCCACGCTGCTACTGAGAATTCCTAATTGAAAAATCCAATAATACTTTGCTCAGCAGTAATGCTTGCGACCACTATATCAAACATAAATAAATAAAATAATTAACTGAAGCACACAATTTCTCATTTTATGACATAACATTTGTATACAGTACTGATTGACGGTGAAGGATAACATAATAATGCAATCTGGATTTGAGATAGTCAGAAATCACAAACAATGATTGAGCACATTATAATGTAATAAAAGATCGATTCTTCTTTGTATTTGAAGAGGCATAGACATCATGCTAGACGACGACATTGGCTTTCGTCTTGCCACTTAAAATTCGAGAATCAATGGGCCTAGCCTTTTTTCAACTATGTTAGGGCCGGCTTCCAGTCTAACCGGATGCAGCTGAATACCAGTATTTCACATGGGGCGACTGCCTATCTGACCTCCAGTTACTGGCTAACACCCCTTGGCAAGACTGGTTGTCAGAATTTTTGGGCTATCTACGAATGACAGTCGGGATCAACGGCTTAACGTTGTTTCCGAGACACAGAGGGGTCATAATATGGAATGGATAGTCACCCATCCACCCAACCGACCGCGGCAAGCGTAGCTTAACCATCGATCGACCCGTGCTGATACTGCTGATGTTATCATTTAGCCATGAGCCCCACTTAAAATTCGGGAGTACTAGTTGGTATGTGTTGATAAATTAGGCCTTCGCTACGAAACAACTTGGGTTGGTTCTTTATAATCCTTTAGCTGCTTCATAAAAAAGGAATGTGTCAACATGTAGTTTTCGAAATACGACGATAATCTCTTCATAGATAAGAGCAAGACTACAAAATAATGTAAACAAAGACACATTTTCTGGTACAATGAGTCTATGATTATTAATTCCAACTTTACATCAATTTACATGATTACATTGTTTACATAATCACAAAACCAGTGATTACAATAACAGATACAGCCTCTCCTCTCATTGAATAAACTCCACACAGTTGATACTAATTACTGGTAAGATTCCACTGCCTTACATTGTATACCTTGGCCTCCTTTCAAAGAAATTGTTTGGTTTTGTTGCATATTTACTTTGGATAAACGAGTGACTGAGTTACGCGCTAAGAGTCGCGGGACAAACTGCACTGTACAAATATTTCGTATGATTTCAAGATAGTTGTTCCGAGTCTGAGCGATTTGAATGTAAGTATAGCAAAATAAAACAGTGGTGGCCCAGTGGTAACGACCGCGACTTACGAGTCAGGTTCGAACCCACACAAGCGTTTTACTCTGTGTAAATTATTTCATCACCACTGCTCTCAAAACGGTGAAGGAAAACATCGTGAGGAAACCGGCATGTCTTAAACCCAAAAATTCGAAGATATGTGACATCTACCAACCCGCACTGGGCCCGCGTGGTGGATTACGGCCCACTCCCTTTTATAGAGAGGAGGCCTGTGTCCCAGCAGTGGGAACGTTTTAGGCTGTTTTTAGCGGACATTATCACAGGTTGTGTTTACGCTTGCAATGCCTTTTAAATTACTTATGACATCAGGCCACGGCATAAGTCACACAATTTTTATCGACACACATAAACACTCCGAATTTCCATCAAGTAATTTTCGGCAAGTAGTGTTGCTAAGCTAAGATAAATAGACCCATGAGACCAGATGCAATTCCTAGTATGTTTTTTTTTTTTTTTGCTAGTAAATCAAATATTACTGTACCTGTAATTAATAACGAGAGTTTCCCCCGAAGCCCTGGCCCGTTTCGACGTAAGGGCAGCCAACAGAGTCTCCTGTTTGACCCTCAATAGCGAGGATATAAGTGAAACAACCTCAGGATTCCGCACGCCGACCGCTTCGTCGTGGTGGTACGACTTCCGTTGTGGTTGGAACTCCACGTTACCTGTAAATAATACCGTTTTCATTATAGACTGACATTGGCCTGTAAATTGAGGTTGCTAAACATAGATTTATTCTCAAGACAGATGCATATTCAAGGTATGAATGAAACAGGTATGTTGATGTTTTTCGGGACACTTTGATGTATGTGTATTTGTGTTTGATTTTTTAGAGATCAATGGCAGAATCCAGGCTCTCAGAAGAAATGCCAAAACAAACAGAATCAATATGAATTTATTGACAATGCTGAGTGTGAGTCACTCTCCAAATTCATTAAAAAATTGATTCGTTATTCAAACTCAAAGCATTTATTTCAAATAAACCAATTACAGGCACTTTTGAATTGTCAAGGGGTCGGTCAGTCAGAAATATGAAGCTAGTTGCCCATTCCAAAGCGTAGTAGGTACCTATGGAGAAGAACGGGCAAGAAACTCCATGGACACTCTTTTAAATCACAATATGTTTACAAAATTCATATTCAGCTCTAGAGTCAATATCAGATAAGTAGAAGTAGGGTATATCTGTAATCTTCAATGAGGCCGCATCTCATAACACAGACGCTCTTTGCAGTTGCTAGACAAGCTTCTATAGTGGGTCCTCTACCACATCCATTTATAATAATAATTAGCTTCTACCCGTGACTTCGCCCATGTCAACTATACTAAAAACATACCCTATGGTACTCGGCAATAGTATAGCTTTCTGCCAGTGAAAGAATTTTCGAAATCAGATAAGCACTTGCAGAGATTACCTTCTACATCCAAACTATACCTCTTTATAATATTTTTTAGATTAGTCTATTGCAATATTATATGATTAAATCATTTATTAGTATTATTAACAAAAAAATTTAATCATTTTCCTCTTTTTATAGTGGATAAGCCTCAGCATATTTTCATAAAACAGGTTTTTAGCAATAGCCTATTCTACCGACATAACTTTTACATAATACGCATAAAGTACAAATTAGTAGCAGAAATATACTCGTTTTCCTTTCATTATCAGATATGTGTTAATGTGATAATCAGTTTATAAGCTAACGTCATAATATTAAATGCTTGTAATACATTCAGTAAAGATACAATTAGATTTCTCCCTACTAGTAAAAAAAAGCATGTCATTGCAGTGTAAATCACAAGAGAACTAAAGCGGACAGTGATTAATTCAAAATTAGTGTTAACAACTAATGCAAGAATGCAGGGCGACCACATTTGTTGAGTGTAGGAGGAAAAGGAATCAATTTCCTATTATTAGAACAACTTATGTCAATGAAATATGTACACATATTTAAATTGATTTGTTTGTTAAGTGTTTTAGTTGACATAATATATAATTCAACAATATTATGACCTGTAATAAAATATATCAAAATAATTAGTGCACTATCAACTGTAAGATTCCCTAATAGAACCTAGACGAATTTTTTTTATGTAGGTATTGATATTTTTAGGACAAAAACTTACCTAAAAGTAGCACCGCCGACAGCACAGCAAACAAACGCCGCTGCTTATCCATAGTGAAGCCCACCATTTCCATAGACTGTTTTAACCTCGAGAACTCATACTGTTCGTCAATACCCGGCACCTCACTACAACCAGTCCTTGATAAATAATTATATTTGTCCACACTGAGTAAATGCAACTGTTCCTTCTCCTGCTCCGACGCACCAGCCAATAAATAATAAAACACATGATAATTCCTCTCGTTTCGTCCCTGACTGCATATTCTTGACTTTTCCAGCAAATATTTTTGTACAACGGCTCCATGCACCATGCCATTTTCCTTGTAATTCACTTGGATAAATTTGCCAAACCGACTCGAATTATTATTGTGGGCAGTTTTCGCGTTACCAAACGCTTCTAACACTGGACCTGCACTCAATATTGTTTGCTCCACTCCACTTCCATGAGATCCCTTTTGGCTCAGTGCCGTTAAATGATGAAGAAGAAAATTCGTACTCTCAGTCTTTCCTGAACCACTCTCCCCACTGATCACTATGCATTGATTAGTTCTCTCCCGGAGCATACAATGATATGCGGCGTCGGCTACTGCGAATATGTGAGGCGGAAGACTGGATCCTATCCGTTTGTTCTGATATAATTTCACATATTTCGGATTGTAGATCGGGTAGAACTTGAACGGGTTGAGTGCTATTAATATAGAGCCGACGTATGTGTAGATATAGCCTGCTGAGAACCTCGCCCTCAAGTTATCTAGTAGCGTCTGTTCATTTAGCTCCGGCAACTGGCATAAATCGGGATATTCGCGATCTTTCGGCTGGTACAGGAACCGCTGGAAGTAATCCTTTATCAGCTGCGGGTCGACCGAGAAGTTTTCCATCCATGGCTCGTCGGGTATCTTCTCGCGGAGATAAAATCTGCAAACAGAAATGAAACTCTTGAACCGAGTTACCCACGGTAATGAACGGGAAAGTGTCTAAAAATAAAACTTTACTTTTGAGTCATAATGACGAAATCTAAATATTTGTGAGTTGTGGTACAGTTTTAGAGGCCATGTTTGATCGAGCGGCGAAGTTTCAGTTCGATTGGCAGGATGCAGGAGACGGCGTTATCGCAGGAAGAGTGACTCATGCTGCGCCACAGTAGGATATTATCCCCAATCACTGCTACAGCCCTTCATTAAACTAAGTAGTAGTTTAAACAACACTTATTTCATTACAGAGCACTTAAATATGTATAATAGACACATTCATAGCGGGGCTTCGATAACGTTTCAGCTACGTCTGTATTTACGCGTGTTTATGTTTAAAATAATAGAAATTCCATATGAACGTAAGTAATTTAAAGTTGTCCGTTTTCTATATTTAAATAAGGACACAGAAGTTTATATTACGGTAATCACGTCTCGCGTAAAATAAATTAAGATGAATCATGACAATGGCACATAGTACACAAATACTATTGCGGTGACAGGACGTTAATGGACACAACTATAAGTAAAGGTACAAATGTAAGACACGCAGGTGTTTGAGACAAGGTTAGACGTATCTCTCGTAACAGATAATTGCAGGAATAAGATAATTATATAGAGAAACCTGATTTGACATTTGCTAAACTTGCCACATACTACTGTTTGCGTCGAGGAAAAATGATATTCAAATAGGGTAGGTAAGCAATGTTAATGTTCTGTTTTTTAAATTTATTTAATCATAACTTGAACGTTACAGTGTTAATTACAGCAGGAAAAAATAACATGTAACGAGAGTAAATGGTAAAACATAGCAAAACATTTATTAGTTATTCATTAAAACATTGAAGTAGCGTTAACCGTGAACCATCCCTTATAAAACTGATATAATTAGGGTGATGCAAAAAAAATGAGTCATATCTCATTAGTAGTTAATGGCACATGAGTACTGACCTGTTGTACTGTCCTGAACCGGTGTTATTGGGCCAGAGTAGCATGACTGCGACGGGCGACTCATTGGGCCCGAGTCTTCGCTCCTTGCACTCGCCGCTAAGCATGTCCCCCACCACCTAAAGACGACATATATTTTTTATTGAAGTCTTTGGTAATCTTATATTAGCATATCTTAGGGTTAGAGTTAACGCGGGCGATACAAAACGTTTGGCTTGCCAAGATGCGCGCGCTTTTGGGTGTAGCACCTGCACACATTTAACAATAGTTGTTTACATTTTTCAAGGTTTCATTGACGTTGGGGCTCCCATGGACACCATATTTTCTCTTTTTACCTTAACATCAGGAAGTCTTTCTGATAAAAATCTATAATTTTACATCTCAGCTACTTGAAAACTTTCGTTTATTATTCACAAAAACTTATATGTATTTTGTATTACACACACACACAATGCTCGCAAATTAAACAAACAGGATTTAGGCTAAAAAGGTTCAATTCAATGGTTCATTTGATAAAAATAAATAGTTCAAACAGAACAAATGTTATCACTTTTTTTTTAAAACAAAGTATCATATCTGTAACTTCCTAAAGATAATCTTACCTATGAGCTGGTAGACACATGTAGAATGTCTCACTGATGACCAAGCTAAGGAAGCAATCATCTTGGACATAAGCTGACTCATTCACTTACAATGAGCAAAAAATTGTTCAATGTTTATATTGTTAATCAATTTTTTGCATCAATGTGGTGAGCTGTTTTAACATTTAACTGATACTGAGTAAATATGTATTGCATACTTTGTAAGTTGTATGAATGGAAAGGGATTTCTTTAATCAAATAAGGTATAATAATTGGAAATCATGAATGAAATTAGAGTTTAAAAAAAGACATAAAAAAGCTTGTAATAACAAGATGCCTTTTTCTAGCATGCTAGGGATATACTAACATACTGTTCACTTAGGGCAAGTTAATCAAATTATTTGTAAATATTCCTATTATAGTTTGTGTTGCCTTTAACTTTTTTAGCTTATTTTTTTTTTTTTTTAATCTAGGAATCAAAAACCTGGCCACGCTTCTACACCCAGCAGTCTGTATATTTCAGGTTTTCAAATTATGTTCTAAATTCTTCTCTCATGCCCCACTCTATATGTTAATGGACCTAGGAAAAAAAAAGTTGCCTGGCAGAAATTTGAATAATGGAGCTGACTTCCCAGGGTGTGCTGGAGACTTACTTAGGCTTATGTCTTCTATTAATGCAGTAAGTGGTAAGGGTGAATAAAGTATTAATAAACCTACCTCGGCCAGTTCATAGGGCCCGCCGGATCCATTGGTTAAGCCAAGCTTGTCAGTGATGCAGCAAACAATTTCTTCCGAGCTGGTCTGCTTCGAGGCTTCTACTGACAGGGCTTCATAGTGCGGCGACAGTGCACCCACATACACCTGTATTTTTATTTGGACTTTAGGACTAGTATGCATTTATTGATGAAACGGACAGATTTAAATTTTCCTTTTAATCAAGACATCCTTCGGATTATGCATGAAGAGCTTAGTGATAATTATGAGAAGGCATTTCTGAAATTTATCCCTGAATGTTTAAACAACAGAACTTGTAAAATGTCCCTCTAATTAAAAGTATTTCCACATAAGGTTACAGGTTACAGTCACAACACAATACTTATTGGTGACAAAATTGAGTTGAATTTGTTAATTTGATTGTTTAAAGTCAACATGGTGTGTTAAATAAGGTAAATTGGCTAACAACTTCCTTATAAGTGACCAATAAACTACATTAACTTGTTATAGGCTTGTTTATAAATTTTAGGGCTGTTCAAAGAAATAAGACATATAAGCATGGGCATATTCAGCATATAATTTTTCCACTGCTAGGACACAGGCCACCTCTCCGTGAGAGGGAGTGGGCCGTAATCCACCACTCAGGCCCAGTGCAGGTTGGTAGACGTCACATGTCTTAGAATTTTTTATTCTAGGACATACAAACCGGTATGTTTTCTCAGAATGTTTTCCTTCAACATATTGAGAGCAGCGGTGATGAAATAATTTACACAAATTAAAGCACTTGTCAGGTTTCAAACCTACAACCTAAAACTCGTAAATCGCGGCCGTTACCACTGGGCCACCACTGCTCTCAATATAGGACATATTTTCTGTTAAATCTAAGGATTCTTATGTCATAATGGCAGCATTATAAATGAGAAAACATACATTTGTTTACTCTCTAGGATTGTAGAGTATAAACAAGCTTGGCATTGAACTTTGTTTAAAATTAAACATTCTTTGAGAGACATTGCCTTATTTGTAATGTTACTGTTTTCCTTTCTTGTATAAGGAAGTTTATAACTAATTAACATTTACTGGGTGGAGTCACTGCTGAAAAACCTGACATTGAGTCAGTTGTAATGCTGAGATACTTTCAACTGAACAACAAATTAAAAATATATGGGCATGTGACTTGCATAGAACAAAGACTTTCAGGAAATGTCCTTCTACATGCTTGTGGTAGTTCAAGTAATTAATAAGAAACCAACTAAATATATTAACCGTAAACTTAAGGTGCATTTAAGATATATGGATGTTTTAAATACATACACTTTGAAAGATTACTAAATGTAGCAACTTGTAGCTTGGTTCAATTGGTTCGATTTTTACTCAAAAATAATTAAGAACAAAAACATTACTGACCTGCACAATGTACCTGTGATTTTCAGAATGAGCCATTTTGCAACATTGTCCTACTCTTTGTGGCTCAATGCAATGTATTTACAGCTGATCTTCATTTTACCACAATATTTTTCAGTTGTTTCATAATTTCGTGAGTGTTTACATACATTTCAGGTAAACACTGATCTATGTTATCTCTGTATCTCCCACAGCAATCTTATTTGTGTATTTTCATTCAATGTTGATAAGTATATCTTCCAGTAAAGTGTAAGTTCAGTCGATGCTTTTAAAAATGAGAATATTCAGCGAACTGCACCTGACCCCCACTGAGTCTGAGTTGAACAGGTAGTCAACCGTGACAAGTTCATAAAATATCATGTCCTTAGTGATGATCGCCGCTCCAAACACCGCTCGGTATATTCCTTGTTGATCGATTTAGTGTTTCACTGTGTAAACATGAACCCAGCATAAAACACAAAGAAGAGAAATTTCAGATTTGGGTCACATGCTGATTGAATAGAACAGTTGCCCAGCTTACTTCGAGGTTCTTGTTTGACTTTCTTCCCATTTATCTCAACTAATCATTGTTAAAATATTCACTTAGTTAATGATTTGAAAATCGGTACACCTTACAAACTTATTGCAGTTAAAGAAACAACACATTAGATACAAAACTGTAGCGAAATCGGTGTCTCCGACAACCTGTTATTTGTCAAACACAACTCTTCCCAACGCACCACGTAATCGCACCAGTTATATTGTAATATTGGCAAAAAATATAAAAAAGTTTTGTATTTCTTGTACACTTTTGGATAAGTTCTCGTGTTATTTCAATAAACAGTTTGATCAGAGAAATCTAATCTATGAACCACCATTTTTATTTGTGTCCGACTTGAATCGTGTATCAATGTAAAAATAGACGATTTAAAATATATTCAAAACTTAATAAATTCTACCACAATGGTCAACTTCTGAATTTAGCCGTATAATTTCATAGACAATCACTGTCAAGCAAAGACAAAGTTTTTTTTTTTTAAGGTGTATTGTATTTAACGGGTCAGGCCTAAGCTGTACAGCTTGTTTCAAAAGTAATGATAAAAAGCCGGAAACAGATTTATAGCATACCGTGTCAAACATGTGCAACTGGGACATTCGAACAAGTTAACGTTTGAACGTCTGAGTTGCACGAGGAAGATTTTTTGTTAGAAAAAAGGAAATTATACAATGGTAGCCTGTATTTAACTCATCATTGACCCACTAAATTAAACCCACTTGCGCGTTAGGTAAATAACTCGAAGTTAATAGCTAACTCAAGGTTAAATCAAAGATAGTTAGCTGTTATCTCGCAAATGGGCCTAAGCTTAAGTGTAAGGGTAATGCTTAAGTTTTGAGTGAGGTTCTATAAAACGGGCCTAAAACCTGTGCTAAGAACGCTTCTTGCCCATTTCTGCCTCGTTGTGTGTTAAAGTTTTCGCAATAATAATAAAGAATACTGGGCACTCTGTTTTGTGATTTTTTTTCTAAATACTGTGAGCACTCTGTATTGTGAAAAGTTTTCAAATCTCAATACTGATTGTCCATTATAGTCTATGATACGATCTACAGTTAATTTACCTCTGACTTTGCATCACTGTCCAAAACATTATGTTAAAATGGTTTGATTTTCGACAAACAACGCTATTTATAAAATAAGATTTTCTTGATTGATTCTAATGATTATAATTCTGTAAATACATATTTGTTGTGGTCGCGAATCATACAACTTGACACTGACCATATTCAAGCAATTAAATATAGTTTTCTATGCAATGCTCATTCTCATGGCTTTACATAGCTTTGGTTTCCTAGGAAAGCGGTTTCGTTACAATATATCGGCCGTCACTAAAATCTGACGTTTCTACCGGTACTCTAATTGCATAATACAACACAGTTACAATCTATTTGGATTTGAAACAGATTGCTTATCCATTGCTTCATAAGTTGGAAAAAAATCAGCTCAAAGACGTAAATAACGCAATGAATGTTGTTAAACTGTCAAAATGAAACAAATTAGGCATAATTGTTCACGAAAATAAGTTATACAATTCACCATTGCTGAAACTTAGGCTGAAAACTAGACTGTCCATTGCAAGATTTCATGTTTCAACGCGTTCCTTAAGATCCATGTCGGACTGAATTAGTTTTTCCTATTTCTTTAGTTCCTAAACTCGCCACAAACTTGTCCGATGATTTTTATTTTGGCGAATGGCAACATTTTGTTACTTATTTTGGCGCGGTTTTAGGATGGATAAAGATAAAAATGTACGGTATCTAGGAATGTTGGAAAAGATAAGCAACAGATGATGCTTGCGAGTAAACATATCACAAAACATTCCATGGTTACTATCCTCAACTCAACACAAAGAACTCCGCCCAGTGCCACCTGACTATTGCAAATAGGAAGTAGGTACCTCTGTATCGCAGTCCAGTGCTCGCCCATTGGCCTTTCCCAAGTTGAGCCACAACAACCGGCTCTCCGCCTTTTACATTCAGGCGTTGAAAATCCAGTGTTCGTAAAAATATCGTCGTGGGAAATATCGCCCGTGCCAACCTGGGACTAGACCCTGAGCTAAATCTTTAAGAGTAACTAGGTAGGTATATAGCTTGGAACTGGCATCGCACATTAACTTTTGGTATGCGGAAGCACTGATCAGAGCTGTACCCGTTGTCTGCTTAAGCACTGATCAGTACTAAAGTCACCCTCGACACTTTTACACGATTTTAATTAAATGCTTTGTAATAGGGTGTAAATCGTATTGTTTATCTATTCCCGATGAATGAACGAACCACAGAAAACCATTTCTAATTGAGTGAAACCCATAAAACCGTTAATACGAACAGTTTAAACTGTGCTGGCATGGAAACTAAATCGAAATACCTTCCTACTTTAATGTTTTGAAGACTTACTTGCATGTACAGTCAATAAATTGCAAGAGAATGAATTGTTAAGTAATATTTTTATCTCGGGCACGTTTGACACAACTTTGTTGTAGCGATAATCGTATCCTATGCCTGTGGATAACTATAGGTAACTTTAACTAACAAGGGACAAAAATAAAATAAAATACATGTAACAAATAGTCAACCGCACATCAGTGGGAACACTTGCGATACGAAAATCACCCTTAGGCCTTAAGGTTCCGCTAGTCGATGGCTCGAACTCGTTGGTGGCGTAGCATACTATGTATTTAGTAAAGTTATTTATTTATTTAATTTTATTTATTTTGTATTTATTTATCTAGTTTTTATTTATTTAGTGAAATAGACCTAGGCATAGGCATAAAATTTCATGAATAGACCTTCGGGCGTATAGATATTATGGAAAAACTATTGGATATAATCTACTTAAAATTAAATTATCTGAACTTACATATATACTTATATATATAAATTATCGATTCCTGTACGGTGAGGTCTATTTTGCAATTTTCATACTACATAAGTTATTTATTTACGCTCAAAGATGAGTTAAAATAAGTGTTGAAATATGGAAGTTTCGACGCTCATAATTTCCAAACCAATACTTTTTCCTAATTCTGCGTTCATTCAGGGCTAGATAATAACAAGGCAAATTGATATAATTTTTAGTTATTAACGTACACCGTCAAACAGACGAGTAATCACCATACTATGTTTGTATGAAAGAATGACTGACTAGTGTGCCCTTAAGGACGACTACGACATAAAGGCTTGACTCTCCCCACAGGTGCAGTCCACCCCGGGCCCCCGGTCCTGGGGGCCCCCTCAAAATTAAGAAATAATTTTAATCAAATCCCACCACAATGGTCCACCTTACGAACTAAGTGCGGAAACCAAACCCTATAACATAGAACATTGGCAGTTTGTGGTTGGGGCCCCCCTACGCATGCTAAATATAAACGGAAGGTTATAAAATTTTACGAATTGTAGTGTTACGAATTGTCAAAAGAACCTGCTTATTAGGTACCTAGGTATAATAATAGTTAGACACGAATGACACTATACAATTTGGGCCAAGATGCTTAGGCCAGTTCACAAACCCCGCAGTGTATTCATTAAAAAAAAACTTTACTATTATTTTAAGCTCAGTAGTTTCGGATATATGAACGGTAAATTTTCATCAATTTTCTTAAATATCTTTAAATTTATTTATTTTAAAATTATAGGAAAAATATATTTGAAATCCTCACAACAAGCCCTTTCATTTGATATGTCACACGCTATAGCTGCAAAACTATTTTTTTTCTTTTCTTGTTTGCCCCCAAAAGTGACCTCCATATTCAAAATTAATTTAATATTAACAGACGGACAGATAGACACCCGAGTGATCCTATAAGGGTTCCGTTTTTTCTGTTGAGGTACGGAACCCTAAAAACCGGCAAAGTGCGTGTTGGACCACGCTCAATGTAGTTATCCCAAGAACAAACTTAACATTGTAGTTGAATAAAATGTTCTCCGATGCATTCCAACTGCACTGTATGTTTGTACGCACAATATTGAGAGATTTAACATGTTAATTTTGAGACCACAGACTTCTTATAGGTTTTCCTGTAATCTATGGGTAAAGAACCATTCTCTGTATTTTTTTCAAAATTTTAGGCTCAGTAGTTTAGGAGATAAGCGTCAATTTAATGGTCAATTTTCATCTATTTTCTTAAATATCTTTAATAGTATTGAACTTAAAATTATTTGAGATCGTCGTAATAAACCTTTTCATTTGTCACACGGTACAGTTTGCAAAACATTATTTTTTGGCTGTGATAGACGGACAGACAGACAGACACCCGAGTGATCCTATAAGGGTTCCGTTTTTTCCTTTTAAGGTACGGAACCCTAAAAATATATAAAATTCTAAACCTTAGAAATTGATGAAAATGAGGTCAGAATGGTAGCAGTTTTAATCTATGCAGACGATGTAGGTATGTAACTGTTACTACCAACAGTACCAATCATAGCTCATCGTACTTGGCGTAGCCTTGTCAGCATGATAAGGAACGTATCACTGAACTTGAACTTCAAAACTTCAATTAATTTACACTTAAGCATACTCCTCCTTAAGTACAGGATGGCAGGGACATCGCACAAATGTTACCATGGATTCAGTACATTATTCTGAACCCCCTGCATTGAAATTTGCCGTCGGTTATTTAAAAAAAAAAGTTGTTTCATAGAAAAGTGCAATGCGCAGTGCTACGCGGTCAAAATGTATGGGAAAGCAGTTTTTTTTTTTTTAATTACTGACGAAAAATTTAAACGCGTTCAGAATCATGTACTGAATCCAAGGTAACAGTTTTCGCGTCGATGTCCCTGCCACCCAATATACTCCCAATGAACTGTGGGCCTAAATGACCTGCATTACTTGACACAGCCAGAAGGCATCGCGGCAGACCTCGTATAAGATGGCGGGACAAGCTAGAGAAAACAAACAACCAGTAGTCTACTTTAGCCCTGGATCGAAAGAGCTGGAAGTCATGGGGCTTTGCCCGGCAGTGGGATGATACAGGCCAACAGTAAGTACATAATATAACTCCTGCTTACTGACTGACAGCTACAATGATTGTTATTGAGGCAACCAAAATATACCTACCTGCCATTTAAATCATAAATTGCTTGATCTAGGAAGGCAGTTTTATAGGGTTTTCCATAAGGAAAATCTCGGTAGCAGCCCTGAGCCTGGATTCTTCACCAATTAGACGGCAATAGAGTTACCCCTGCATAGGAATTACATAGCTGGCGAAATGTAAGGCTACTAAGTATTTTATGCAACTCTGCCCTCCCCTTTGCCTAGTAGGTTACTTACTGTCTGTTTATATTTTATATCACATAAGAGATAGATTAGTGCTACTCATGCTATTAGTGCTGGGATCATAATCAGCATCATCTTCAGGCGAAGATTTGAATTTGAACAGAAACAAAAACTTAAATAAATATCATGCATGTTTATTCATTTTCTTCACTGATATAATAAGTACATAGGTATTAACTTATTCTATATTTACAACATTAAACGCTAGTCAGAAAGTCGAATTCCTTATTTCAATAAATGATTGCTATTTAATATTTACAAATGTTTCTTTCACAGTCAGTATTTGGTAATTATTCATACACAGAAAACCTTATTATTATTTAAAACTAATTATTTCTAAAACTATTCATGCTTGCCTAATGCAAAGTTCCCGTTGCTGAAAGTCAAATTAAATTAAATCTCTTGTTAAGTAGGTACTTCGATTGGCTGTAGTTATCCAATGACAACACCTTACATGTCATGAGACTTGCCGATGATTTGACAACAGTCCGCACTTGATCCTGTGATCTACGTGAACAAATGAATTCAGAAACAGGCACCATTTTGTACAAAAACTATTTGAGATTGATCTTTTATTTGAGACAAGTCTTCATGCTCGAAGTAATTAGTAGAGAATTCTGTAAAATGATCCTTATTTTACAAAACATTATTTCGTAATTCTTGTAATTATTTGCCGAGATCCGATGGCTTCGATTGTTCAACAGAAACTTATTGAATCACATCATAATAATAGCGTCTCTCACTACCTAGTCAAAACCGTATGTCATCATACAAGAAGTATTCCTCTGGTTGATCTCCGATGCGCATGCGGCGCTGCGGCGGCACGTCTAGCGGCCGCAGCGGCGGCGGCAGCACGCCGCGCGTGTACACGACCGTGCTTGGCGAGGTGGTCCGAGCGGGCAAAACGCTTGCCGCACTCGCCGCACCTATACGGCTTGTCCCCCGAGTGACTGCGCCTGTGCCGAGCCAACTCATCAGATCGAGCGAACCTCCACGAACACCCTCCCCACGTACACCGGTAAGGCTTCTCACCGCTATGACGTCGTAGGTGAGCCCGAACGTGCGACGCTTTTGCGTACAGTTTGCCACAGTCCTCCACGGGACAACGGAACGCACCTAGCTCCGGACAAAACTTTGGTTCACCATACGAACGAACTTTCACATTCGTCTTCTCGTAGACCCGTGTTTTACTTGGCCAAGTTTTGTCCACAGCGACGTAGTCATGTGTCTCCAGGGCACACAGGGATTCGCTACTGATAGACGAGTCAGTACCCGACTGTGGAGAATGCAGTGAGTCATTGGACAGATCACTGCTCAATGCTTCCAGGAGATATTCATCAATTATACTCTTGTCCAGATCGGCAAAGTCGAAAACTGATCCATCAAGGATGTTGGAAGCTTCCTTGTTTATTTCACTAGCACTATTTACAAAACTATCACAGTTGAGATCTAAGTCACTGAGCTGCCAGTCGCCGTCTGAGTCCAAGGACGGAAGCTCAAAGTTTATGAGGCTTTCCGCAGGCGAGTACTCGAAGAGGAGCTGGTCGTTGAGGAGAGCTTCCTCGAGCAGCGGTCCGGAGCCGTCACAGAACATTGTTGATCTGGAAGTTAATAACCGGACCGTTAATTAAGATTGTTGAAGAGAAGAAAATTATGAATGAAAACTTTTTTGATATTTAGCTACTAACTATTTTAATTCCTTGTTGCGTCGCCAGTTTAATTGATGGTCGCACACTGAACACTAAAGTTAGTAATAGTAATTATCGGCGGAAATAATATCAGGATGAGCTGTAGACAGGCGGCTGTGTCGCGTCCCGGGGTTGGAATGAGCGTGCTCGAGATGGAGCGGCGCCCGCGCCGGACAGCACGGCGGACGCGATAACGATGATCAGCGATTACGCGGATCCGCGCTTGCACATGTCCCGCACCATCCAACATCGAGTGGAAACACAGTTGAAAAAAATATCGTCAGTATGATAAACCCTATACGCAATCAAAACATATTCAATGGCCGGCTAATGTACTAGCCGGCCATTGGATAAAGTTACGTGCTAAAAAGTATGTAGACATGTCATATATAACGTACAAACATTGTTTTTCTCTACATTTTAATACAGTTTGCAGTTAAAAAGATAAAACAAGTAGAAAATATCAATTAACAAAGCCGTTTATTGAACATAATCGAGACTCGGCTCATTCGTTTTCTGTTGTTATCGGTTGTTTGCCCGGCTTGTCCCACAGTTCTTTTACCTAAGTTTGCTTCATAACAATCTTGAGAGTGATTTATAACGTTTATAACAGTATTTCCATCCAACAATGTATTGTGTGTGCCGCTGCAATTCTACACATATCTAATATTTTAAATATTCTTTTATCAGGGCATTCTAATTACTGTTTGTCTGAACCAGAAAATTTTAAAAATTGACTAGGTTTTCGTTAGGATTACTCAGAGCAAATTAAGAGTTCAAAGTCTACAATATCACTTCCGCTATTCCGATCTAGTGCGTCAGTTTAGTTACAAATGATTATATTTAAATACCTAATAATACATAATACCAGATAACGTGTTAAAATCCCCCCAAACAAAATGCTTGCGATAGTAAAAATCAAAGTAGGTACATAAGTGGTGCTCATAACTGTCGCTACCATTGAACTAGACTAAAAAAAAAATGTCTATGGTCGTGATTGAAATAGGCGTCGGAGTTCAAAACTTCATGAAGTTGCGACTTTCTGTTGATGAATATCTTCAGCTACTATAAAGTAACATGACGTACCTACTACCTACAGATTCCAGAGTTTGGCAATGTTTATAAAATTATGCCTATCTGTGTGACCACGCATGGGTACTGGACAGGACGTGAAATGCATTCATTCATGAATTCCTTTCAAATCCATTCAAGGATTCTTATCACTATTTTTTCCGTTACGATACCCATTGTGTTATTAATAAATTTATAGGATGTAGGTGTAGGAACTGTAATATTAATATATTGAGTCAATTGGTAACTTTATTAAAACAAAATATTAGTTTATGAGTTTGTCCCGCAAGAACAACTTGAATGTATGATTTGAAGCACTGCAAAACCCGAATTTCATTCATTTAAAGGTCTCCCTTGCCTCACCGGAAGCATTCGCCTGTAATGTAACGTTACAGATTCGATTTTGAGCAGATTCACGTTACTATACTACCTCCCTGACGAGCATTCGTGAGTGGTGCATATTGATGTTACAAGTTGTATCAAAATATTACAGAAATTTGCGCATTGTAATGCTCTGTTCTCCTCCCTCACTGATGTAATGCTCGAATTGTATCATTACAGGTTGCGCGCACTGCAATGTTCGGTTCGCCGCACTCATTTATGAATGCTCGACTCTGTAACGTTACATTACAGGTGAATGCTCCCAGCGAGGGAGCCCCCGATTTTATATAAACTGATGGATAAAGTCATCACAAAGGAACAATAAATAAACTTATCAATACCGTCTTCATAAGATCGATCAGTACCTAGTCAAACGCATTATAAAACGCAGTGGAAAATAAAAAAGTCACTAGCGTAATATTAACAGTACCTACATACGCAGAATGCGTTATTAAATCACAGCTAGTACAATGTGCTGGGGAAATGGTCAAGGTTTTACGCGCAGATGATTTTTTTTTTTGTATTGCGCACTTGCGTCACTATTGCACGTCTAGCCAGCGCTATCGGGCGCGGGCGGTGGCTGGCACGGCCACCATCTGGCTACGTCGACCAATCTGCTCACGTTACACTGACATCCGATTTAACTGCAAACCGATAGCCAATCAATTCGAAAAATAACGTAAATTCCAAATTGATTATTAGGTTATGGTTCTTTTGACCTGCCTGAACACTATGTGTGTTATATCATGTCGTGTTTATTATTTAGTCATTTATTTCTTGTAAATTCGTCTGGAAATGGGCAGAAAAATACATGTACTGACCGTTCATCAATAAAACCGTGCGAACAAGCCAACAAATATTATCGTACATCGGAAATCCCACAGAAATACTAAATTCCGGAATGATGATGAGCTGTTAGGTACTTCCGATTTCGTCCGGTTCTAACGATAGATAAGAAGTATTTAACTTGTTTTTGTGGATGATTAACAGTCGCGGCGTAGGGTAGATTGGCACCCCGGGCGGTCTTGTATTGAGCACCCCTACTTAAAATAAAACACCAAATACTAAACATGCTTACGAGACTTTATTTTACTAAAATATTCGATAACATTATCAAAATTGACATCCACAAGATTGGTTAGTTGGGCTTGTTTAATTGTCGACCTTAAGTAAGATTTAATATTTTTTTACTTTGAAAAGCTTCTTTCACATGATGCCACCGAAATACAAATTGTTAAAAAAATCACAAAGTGCTGCGAGATTTTTTGCGCATTCTTTGACTGTACGAGTGAGCTGTCGTTGTCACCCCTTGGTGCATGTGGCACCCGGAGCGGACCGCCCCCTTCGACCCTCTTTACGCCGCCACTGATGATGAATGTATCAAAAATAATAAAAATATGTAAAATTGTAAAATAAGCGTAACTTATTTTCGTAAACGATTATGACTAATTTGTTTCATTTTGACAGTTCAACAACATTCATTGCGTTATTTACGTTGTTGAGATTTTTTTTTTCAACTTATGAACCGATGGATTAGCAATCTGTTTCAAATCGAAACAAATTGTGATCTTGCGTACTCTAATTGCGTACACGATGTAGTACGCAATTAGAGTACAGGTGATAGATACTCAGCATATATAGGATCTTTAGTTCCAATTTTTATTCATTTAAATATCACCCAGTACTGTAGTTTAATTAGCTGAAATACATTTTTCTATTATTAATTTCAATTTTGTATTAGTTTCAAGCAATTCATCTCCTACCTAGAAGCCTACCTATGTATAATTTATGTACTTCCTATTGCTGTAAATATGGACCAAATCACACGCGCAAGACTTGGGTACAAATTAAGGTCGTAGCCGTAGCACTCGTGCCGTCTGATAAGGACCCAGGCCCGGGTCGACAGCGCGTTGTGTTCCACGCGCGCCTCAAAGAGATGTCGGCAGAATTGACGGGGTCCGTTAGGGCCGATGCCTGCCGGGGATGCGAAGAAAACCGCAAAGGAGATCGTGGCCCCCGGCAACAGGGCAACCGAAGGAACACGGGTGGGTTTTAGTCAGTAAGAGTCTGACACACCCTGCCGCTCCGCCCAGAGCGGGAGAAGTTATTTGATAATTTCCCAAAAAAAAAAAACCCGTAGCACGTAGCACGTAGCACGGGGTATCCCATTCTGTCTACGTCTTTCGTCTTTCCACTGTTCCCCCGTGGGTAGGTGTCATGGAATTAGTATATACTATATAATTATATCTTCGTAGTTGTAGTTATTGTAATGATGGAATTGGTACGTAAATATTATAAACATTGCTTACATAAACTCAAACGTAATTGAGATTATTTGTTGCATATTTGACACGCCAGCCGAATATGTGTCACACAAAGAAAATTAGATAAAACGAATAGAATCTGATGCGATTTTATCAGCATTAGTGAATATCGGCATATAATAGTCGCGTTATATTTATACATGTGTCCAGAGAAGATAACCGCCGGTGGCTGGCGGTGCCACCATCTGTTTCAATAACTGCATACTTTGAACCTATACTTACTTTTAGTACACCAGTACTAAAACATTAAAACTTTAGATTATCCATATATTTATAAGTAAACATTACATTGGTTTCCGTTTACAAACATTTGGATAGATCATTTTGTTTGTTTACACCAATATTTGTGATGGCTAGTACTTACTTATCTCAAATGGTGATTACGATTTGTGGGATCGGCGTATTTTGTAACTTTTTGCACGTCAAAAGATATTGGCCATGGCGATCTTGGAGTCCGAGATTCATTTGAGTTTGTACATGAAATGAAGGGACTGAGGGTTTGCAACAAGTAGAGTAGCAGCACATCAGCGTTTTTCTCCATGTGGCCTAGTAATTTAATGCGATAACAAATCCATTTATGTAAAACCAGAATTTGTTGTTTACTTTGCCTATCAGCTTGCAAAAAAATAAGATAAATGACTGAACCCTCATTGTATTTCAAAAGCGTATTAGATAAAAAGGCAATTAATAGACCATGTGGTATCCATTAATGTTTTGATCAATCGGGAATATTCGTAGGTACATATAAATGGGATACACGTTGATATCGATTGGGAATATGGGAATCATGTTACTAACAAAAATCACGATGTTGATGAATGACACTACAAAAGCATTGGTCATTTTGTTTGTACTGCAGAGTAAACAGAATTTACCCGAGTTCATGGAAATCGTTGTCAATGTTTTGTTAGATTGTGAAAAAACAATTAGGAACTGCGAACAACAGTGTTTAAAAAACCTTGTTTCTTTTTTTGTCTGCCTACGTGTCTGTTTGTTTTGCAAAAAAAAAATATTCCCACTTCGTGGCTTATGGCGAAACGAACAGGATCTAGTCTGAAGTGTGAATAGGACCTAAACTTAAAAAAACTAGTCCTGCCGACCGAATTTTGGCTACGCGGGAGATATTATAGTGCACATTTCTTTGCGCAGACAGGTGCACTCACTCTTCCGTCACTCTCATAGTCCGATGGGACGGCAAACCCACACGATCGGAGAGAAATTAGGCGTAGGACCAACGGCTCGGCGTGCTTTCAGAGTCAACGCGGCACACCACTAATTTCCAAACTCCGGGCTGTTACTGAGGAATAAAATTAAAAATCCAATAACACTACCTGACCTGGGAATCGAACACTGGACCCCACGCTCAGCAGTCGCGCTTGCGACCGACCAGACGGGGCAGGGCTAGGATGTGTACCTGAATTACTATAATGATTATGTTGCTATGTTTGCTACTTTCTAAATATTTGTCAGCTTTTTATAGGGACGTCGCCGTAAGCCGAAGAGGACTATTTAGGAATTAGATCTAAATGACCGTAGTTAAAAGTCGAAGTTTAAAACTGCAGTGTTCTGTCTGTGACTTATTTCTATATGCTTGTTCAGAATTGTTGTTATTAATTGGAGGTCCCTAGTTTAAACGACGAGCGTCGTACGATGAAACTTATATTGGCAAAGATAAATACATGAGTAATTTATATGAATTTTTCTTCTACTCCGGACATTCTTATAGCTTAGGCAGTACAGTGATGGTTAACATTGTACCTAATTAATGGACGATAATTTTACTGTCTTCCCGAATCCTTAAATATTATAAAACAAAGTCCCCCGCTGCGTCTGTCTGTCTGAACGCGATAAACTCAAAAACTACTGATCGGATTTTCAAACGGTTTTCACCAATGGACGGAGTGATTCTTGCGGAAGGTTTTGGTGTATAATTCATTAATGTTTTGTGTAAATTGGCTGAAATATGACGATTATTGTCGAAGATGGCGGAAAAAATCATGCCGACTGGGAGCTTTACTGGCGTGCGCCGCGTAAAGGCTCTTTCAAACAGGCGCGACACGCGACGCGACACGAAGACGCCGCTTGTCGCGCGACGAGCGGTGTCTTTGTGTCGCGTCGCGTGTCGCGCCTGTTTGAAAGACCCTTAAACCGTTAGAGAAACATCAAATTTTTGTTCTACAGGATTAAAGATCTTAAAACGTAAAAAAAAAAAGTCCGCGATGGTATATGTCTACTATGACTATTAGGTATGTAATCCCGGTACTGCCCGGTAGTACGTTCCTGTGGGATATTTTCCAACATCCACGCGGGCGAAGCCGTGGGCAAAAGCTAGTTCAATATAAATTAGACAAAACGCGACAAAATTTATTATTTCCGCACGGGTCACACAAGAAGATCGCCTAAAAAAACATAACCCTTTTTTGCAATGGAGTATAATATTATTATCTATTATTTTAATTATTGTGAATGTGAGGAATAGTTTCTTTTTCCTCAGTTATTTTCAATGATAATCTGACAATTTGAGTACTTTATGCGGCCTACCCAAATGTCCTTTCTTTGGTTCGTCGAGTCGTTGAGCTCCATAAGTTCTGAGTTGAGCTATACGATTACTGACAAACGCGTACACAGACTGGACAGGTCCCCTCAAATCTATACAGTTCTTTCCTCAAAAGACCATCTCAGACATTAACCTGCATGGTCTTCATATAGCCTGACCAAGATTATGTCTGGACTTCAAAAGAGACTGTTACCTCTGAGTTTGGGAACACCGAAGTCATCTAATTTTAAAAACAAAATTTAATATTGACGTGTAAAAGTGTTTTTTTTTTTTAAATAAATATAATTTAATCCGATTAAAAACGCTTGTGGCTTCAACAGAAAGAAACTAGGTCTTCAAATAGGTCTGACTAGCGGAAACAACGTCTGGATGCGAGTCGAGTCCGCATTATCTAAGAGAAATGAGGCCGCCGAGATATAACACACGTGCTTCTAATACGCAATACAAATGTCATACGTAGTTTATAACGACAATTTCCTGTATTTTGACTTACATACCTATCTTATTTAGTAAACAAACACGAAACGAAAATCATGTGTTTGTATCAATCACACACACAAACATATTTTTTTATCGGTGTTCCAAACCCGTTTCTTTTTACAGAATTAAATAACATTTTCGGTACCTACTTACGTGTTGAGATAGTTGAGCGGTAAAGTTACTGTCTTACTGAAGACCTGGAGCTTCTCCTTATATGCGGTGAGAACGGCCACTGAGGGTGGTTTTACCGGGTAAGACACCAGCATAACTCTTCGGTTTCTCCTGGTGAGATTAGAGGGTGTTCAAGAAGAATTGTCTGAAAGAAAAGCGGTAAACTTTGTCCGTGCTGCTGGGACTGAAGTTCTTTGTTGCGGAGTAGCCCGGAGAATAAGGCCAGACCCAGATAATATAAATCTTGGGATGTACATTTTCATTCTTTTTGTAAACTTCTGTTTCATTTTGACAGTTCAACAACATTCAATGCGTTATTTACTTTGTTGAGCAGGTTTTTTTTTCAAACTTATGAAGCAATGGATTAGCAATCTGTTTCAAATCAAAGCAGATTGTGATTGTGTTGTATTACGCAATTAGGGTACTGGTCAGATTTGACAGAGATCAATTTCAATAAACACAGTTTAAAAAATGTTAGTTAAAAGATTTAAGATTCGTGCAGACTAGCGCGACTCGCGGTCTCGAAGTCGGCGTGCAGCGGCAGCGGCGGCAGTGGCGCGGCAATGCATAGTTTTATATGGAACCGCTCGCTCCACGCGCTGCTGCCTTCGTGGCCAGTTCAATATAAATTTCCGCCGCTCCTCGCGCGGCCGCCGCCCGCCCCCGCCCCGCACCCGCTGACTTTGTGTCCGTAGCCTTAAAAAACAATTTCTAAGAAATATTTCACGGTAGAACAATTAGAGCGGTTTCACACTACGTTCGATCCAAATCCGAGAAATGACGCGACGGTCCGAAGCAGCCATAGTACTATTTGTATGAGGGGTTGCGCACTAGATCCGATCTTTGTCCGCCCGAATTTAGAACATTCCCAATTCGGATTGAATTCGGATTTGGATCGGACGTAGTGCGTAACCGCTCTTACAGTGTCGCGTCGCGCCTGTCTGTACGAGGCTTTACGTATACTAGATCTAATAGTAATTCTTTTGAACCAACATAGTTTTGCGCCGAAGTGTTGGTGTACATGTTGGGTACACCAACATTTCGTCAATTTTATAGGGGGTGAGCCTATTGCAGCCAATCGTGCAGAAATCCACAATCTGAACGGCTACTGAGAAATTCCCTATAGAAAAATCAATATCGACCCAGGATTTGATCCCCAGGACTCCGGTGCGATTGTCGCAACCCAGCGCTGGACACGCTACAATTGTGGCGATAAGTCCCCTCTTTTAGGAGTGCCTAGATAGGCGCCACGGCGTCCTCACTTTCCGCCTGACGCAGGTCCTCACCGGACACGGCTGTTTCGGGAGGTTCCTGTTAGGATAAAGCGGAAGAAAACGCCCGGGTATCACCATTGTGTCAATCGCCCAGAGGACACGGTGGAGCATACGGTGGAGGTCTGCCCGGCTTGGGCGGAGCATCGCCGTGTCCTCGTGCAGACGGTCAGCGGCGGTGATCTCTCGCGTCCGGCCCTGGTTCAGGCCATGGTACGGAGCGAGAGGAAATGGGAGGCCGTCACCTCCTTCTGCGAAGCAGTAATGCTCGCGAAGGAGGAGCCGGAGCGCGTGAGGGAGAGGCAAATTTCGCGCCCTCATGCCCCTAACTGCCGCAGGAGGAGACACCCTGGGCGTCGGGAATCGCAGCCTGATTTCCGGCCACCGTAGGCGCGGGCTTGCGGACGGTGAGCAATGGGTAGCTCGCCGTCCGATAAGGACCAGGCCCGGGTCCACGGCGCTTTGTGCACCACGCGCGCCTCTAAGAGATGTCAGCAGAATTGACGGGGTCCGCTAGGGCCGCCGATGCCTGCCGGAGTTGCGAAGAAGTCCGAAAGGGAGATCGTGGCCCCCGGCAACATGACAACTGAAGGTACACGGGTGGGTTTTAGTCACTAAGAATCTGACGCCCTCCCGCTCCGCCCAGAGCGGAAGAAGTTATTTGATAAATTCCCACCCAAAAAAAAAACTAGTAGGTACCTATAGGTTCACTGACTCAGATGAGTGATGGTGTTTGTTTACCTAATATTTTAACAACTGTACCGACTTACCGGTTATCGTGACGTGACGGAAACGACTACTATTTATGCATCCAAAATAGGTATTCATTCTGAGTTTGGTATGTAAGAAAGGTCATTGATGAACCGTACGTCGTTGGGGCTTTGCTCTCGTGGAAACGATTTAGTCTTGTCTGCGCGAGTTTTTTCGATTCGCAATCAGATTACGTTCCGTTCACACCAATGAAGATCTCGTTAAGTGCATAATATGGCCATGTTAGGAAGCGGGTTACCATCTTATTTGAATCGTATGGCTGTAGAAACTAGAAATAGAGTGTTTCTCACATACTTACTGGGGAAAATGCATAGATTCTAGGACTTGTTTGCAAAAAGTTGCTTTACTTAACATTAACAACCAATTGAGCGTCTAATGCACTTCCATTTGTTTTAGTATGTTAATGACATCTGACATCTGTTAAGAACTATAAAATGGTGAAGCTTTATTATTTCGTTTCTAAACGAGAATTTTATTATTTATCCGAAATTGTGAAGTAAGTTGTCATAATGTTATGTTAATGCATTAAAATTGCAAATGTTATTTGCACTTGTTTTTATTTATTTAATCGATATTATAAAAAACAATGTTTGAAATGATTTCTTGTGTTGTAACTTTGTTAATTAACCTTTTGGGCGCCATGGTCACATATACGTGACAAACGAAAACTGTCCCTGGACGCCAACGACACAAATACGTGACAGAAAAAGCGATAAACAGCAACACGAAATAAACAATTTGAACATTACTTTAATGCCTGTTTATTTATTGGTGGTCGGAAGTTGTGGCTTGGCGTTGAGGGCAGGTTCATGTGTTTTTGCTCTGGCGTTCATAAGGTTAAGGGAAGGGCAAGGAATAAAAGTAAGATTTATACGGGTTGCGCATATCTTTTTTAATACGAGCATTTTACAACAATATTGAAACGAAATCATCATTTTGAGATCTGCTGCCAACATACACTACGGCGCTCAACAAATAAACATAAATCGCGCACACTAATCTATATAAACAAGTCGCATAAGTACATACAGGCTTCCCGATATATTCTATACATACACTAAAGCTATATCACCACTTGCCACTCTACGTTCCCGGAACGTTCACACTCACTATGGTACACAGTCACTTGTTGATCTATTTTGTTCGCTTGTTTAACTGTCTGTTTGTTTGTCGCACTAGTAGATCACCTCATACACTGTGGCCTTCTTGTCGCCGGAGCCCGTCACTATGTACTTGTCGTCTGAAGAGATGTCACAGCTGAGCACCGATGACGATTCCTTTGACTGTGAACAAAATAATTTTGATAATTAGTGCATTGAAGTTTGCGATACAAATACGTCACAACTCTTAAAATAATTGGAATGATTGATGTATTAATTAAATACAGGTTAATAACATGTTTAAGTGTCATCATGAACTGCCTAGCCTTTTCCCAACTATGTTGGGGTTGGCTTCCAGTCTAACCGAATGCAGCCGAATACCAGTATTTTACATGGAGCGACTTGCCTATCTGACCTCCACAACCCAGTTATTGGGTGATACGATACCCCTTGGTAAGACTGGTTGTCAGACTCTCGGGCTTGTGACGACCCGTAACGACTCTCAAACATGCTTTCCAAGGCACGCCACTCCGTGCCTCGGAAAGCATGTTAAGCTGTTGTTCTCGGTATGTAAAGATGTTCACCCATCCACGGACCAACCGCGGCAAGCGCAGCTTAACCTGACCTATCGACCCGTGCGGCTATTATTACTTAGCCACAAGCGTAAGTGTAAACATGTTAAAACAATTAGCTTGTTCACACTTTGTTTGTCAATTTTAATCATCATTTGACTAAAATACTGTAAAGGCTGGCGCAGCACAGCGCGGTCGCCACTGCCAAACAAATATCGACATTGCAAGCCTTAAAATAAAGTCGAAAATAAATAACCTGAGACGCGCACCTTCTTCCGCTTAGATACGCTTTCGAGCTAATGGAAGTTTATTTATTCTCAACTTTATTTAAACCGCAGCAAGATCGATATTTGTTTGGTAGTGACAACCGCGCTGCGCTGATTATGACTACCATCACTTCATCACATTATTGAGACGTGACTAAGCAGAATCAAAATGAATCCCAAAGTGCCACTTGTAACCACTTAGAGCAATTATGATAACCTAAATTTGAATGAAGATACATTATGTTCTGATAACTCACTCTACTGTTAGATATAATAACATTAAAGATAAGGTATTCTCAGCTCAGTTGATTTCATACATTTTGATTACATCAGATCTCATACGGCGTTATTACTGACCAGCTTCCGCCAGCAGCTTTGCCCGCATGATATCTTCATAAATTATAGCCTATGTTACTCAGTGATAATATAGCATTTTATTGTAGCAATAAAGTTTAAAATCGGTCCAGTGGTTTTTGAGTTTATTCATTACAAACAAAAAAAAAACTTTTCTCTTTGTAATATTAGTGTGGATGTAAAGCTGGATTAACACTACGGCGACTTCATTCACCTCAGATTATTTTATTTGTGCTTTTTACGCGTACACAAAACATTTTTTGTACTGCAATGCATTTAATACAACTCGAACTAACTACTGCCTGCATCTTCCTTCGGATACAAACTTTAACGCCTTTTTGACCCATGGCCCTGAATGGGTAGAGTATTAAATAAAAAAAACAATACTTTGGTCACCTCTCGTCACATTTAACAAACTCTACTCGAAAAGCAGCCAGCATTTTGGGCACTTTTGATGCCCAATGACCTCTTCTCTTTCTTCTTTTTTCCTTTATATACTTTTATATAATATTTATATATAATTTATTGTATTTGTATTGAGGACTTATTAAGTGTACCTAAATATAAAATCAGTGGCACTCCAGGAGTGCCGACAGAAGTGAAAACTTGAACAATTTTATTGTGCGGGAAATAATGATGCGCGTTGATGTCTTTGTAAAGCTGGTGTCGGTAACAGTGTCGCGAAATCAATTAGTCCCATCTCAAAAATGCCCAACGCGCCTAAAGAAGTTTTTACTTCAATAATTAAATAACTACTCTATCATTTTATTCGTCGTCGTTTGTGAGTCAGACACGTTACTGTTATTTATGTAGGTACAGTTAAATACTCTATTTCTTTATTGCACTTCACAAAGGCTCTCGAAGATAGTTACGACGCGACTGTAGTAGAAATAATTTCTATGAAAACTTCATGGAAATTGTTCTATCAGAATCGCGTCGCACCGTCGCGTGCGCCTGTTTTTGGGAACCTTAATCTGATGTTTAACCAGGTGGAGGACTCAGAGTAGGGCATCAATTATAATTCAGGCACAGCACGTTTTAGGTTCTTCTTCTTTTCGTGGTAGTTACTAACCTAGTGTCAAAGTTTGAAAGCCGTCCATGGGCCTCTGACTTGGCTTCACATGGCGTCGAGAAATATCTCTCAGGCGTGGGTCTACCTTTTATGGTAGAACTTTTTATGTCATAATATTATTTTCCAACGAATGGCATAATCTTCATTTCGCAGAAAATTGTTTGGCATACACTCATTTAGCATACATTCAAAACTCATAATTTTGTAAGTCAGAATCATCTTTTGGCATAAATTTCATATCCATAATAATTAAAAAGTAGAATCATAATATTGCAGAACGTTTATACAAACATGCAAACAAGCATACACAATGCATGCAAGCGAGATTAGAGATTTAGACAATGGTGAAAACATTTCTGCGAGCACCTTACAAGTAGAGCTTGCACAGTTCTAACCTAACCTATTTCACCCAGTTCAAAATGAAGAATCATACAATCTTCACGTCATATTGACTTTTTAAGACAATATTTTAATTTTAATTAAAGGGTAAAAATAATATTTTATAGAAATGGCAATATGCCAAATAAAATTCTGCCATCTGTAAAGTATGCCATTGAAAATTCAGACATAAACATTCGACCAAACAATAATTATACTAAATGATTTTTATGCTATAAAATATTCGTGTAAAGAAGATTATGCCACATAAGTTTCGGAGTATCAAGATTCTACCCAATAGAGGAAACCCCTCAGGCATGCCGGTTTCCTCACGATGTTTTCCTTCACCGTTTTTGAAGCAAGTGATAATTATACAAGAAAGATGACATTATTAAGTTTGAAAGAGTTGCATATTAAAGTCATTTTCCCTTACCTGGAATATACTGGCTCCATAAGGCGTGCGCCACGCATTGAGCAGGTTATCCTTGCCGGTGGAGACGAACCACTTGCCACACGAGGCGAACCTGAGTGATAGCACGCAGGACTCGTGCAGGTGAAGTTGGTATTTGTCTGGTTTGACCGCGTGTAGGACTTCTACGTTGCTGTTCTCCATGCCTACTGCTAGCCATTCGCCTGGGGACAAATTATTATTAAATGATTATTATTACTACTGCTGCTGAGTATGAGGTCCTGGGTTCGATTCCCGGGTCGGGCAAAGTGTTATTGGGTTTTCCAACTGGAATTTCTCAGTAGCAGCCCGGAGTGTGGATTTGTGCCCGGTTGATGGCAATAGGCTCGCCCCCTATTACATGGGACTTAAACATAACTGGCGAAATGTGGGTGTACTATAGGTACACCTCTGCCTAACCCTTCGGGGATTACAGGCGTAATGTTATGTATGTTATAATTATTATTATTATATTAAATGATTGCAGTTGTCAGTGGAATATTTTACCAAGAATATAAAATACAAGGAAGTACATAACAGTGTATATAGAGTCTTAGCATAAAATGTATTTCAAGGATAAATCATTTTTAATGGTTTTATTACAAGGTAAATGTAACACCATGTAATTATGAACTTAGTTTATACGAGTAAACTATCGGTATTATTTCTGTTACATTAAAGCTGACGAAAAAAAAATATGAATTGCAACAAACCATTTATAATTTACCGCAGTTGGTCACAATTCTAACCTAACCTTACCCATTTCACCCAGTTATAAATTTTTCGACAGTTTATAATTTTACGGAAATAATACCGATTGATTATAAAATAACGGTTCTCATAATCTTACGGGGACATAAATATTATGTTATAGAGCCATGTTTTAGGTATAAAATGCTTTTTTTAGTCTTACTATGCGCATGCGCACTCCTATACATCTTATTTAACCCTTTGACCTTTAGTGACGACTAATAACCCTCATTAACGTCTCTAGCGATTCGTTGGTAGAATGAAAATGGTTGGAGCGGTCGTGGCGGTCAATAGGACAATAGGTTAAAGCCATCATTATCTATCTATCAACACGCTATCTTTACTTGACAAAGGCCCTTTGTAGGTGCCGCCATAACAAGCATGTGCACCTTGTTCGGTGATGTCGATCAGAAACTAATAGAATAAATCATGAACCACTCAACTTTCAACCTTAAATTAACTACATTGTGGATTATAATCATTATTGCAACAGAAAGGGAAATATTTAAATCAATGTTGAAGTGCTTACCTGTCGGACAATATCCTAATGAGAATATTTGAGAACTGAAGTCGTGTTGTTGTAATTGTCTACCTTCTCTCAAATCCCAAGACCTGAAAAACATTAAAAAAACATCTCTTAACATTCTGATTTGGTCTAAGTTATTACAATAAGATATAATAATATACTTGTTTTTGCTCGACATAAATGAAATCGTGAAGTATAATAAAAACGGTTCCTTTGAAATCTATTATATTATAAACCGTAGTCTCCAAGAAATAATCTACCGGGCAAGAAAATACATTGCCAATAAAAAAATATGTTTCTTCTCAGTCATTTGTGTATGGAGATCCAGAAGACAGTTCCTCCGCGTAAAATTCTGACGATCCGATTTACCTGGTTGAGCTGAATGTAGATCGATCTGAATTAAATAGCCGATGATGATATTAGATGCTTACCGCACAGTATTGTCAAGTCCTCCAGTCCAAAGCTTGGTACCGTCGGCGGATATGTCGATACAAGACGCGCCGTCCGTATGACCCTGGAACTGTCTCACTAGGGTCTGATTGTGAAGGTCCCACACCGCGATGTTGCCGTCTGAGCAACAGCTGAAGCACACCTGCAAAAAAGTAAGAGAAACGTCAAGAAAATGTATTAAAATTATTGTGTTAAGTATATCAGGAAGCTCTCATTGAGGGGCTGGATCAGGGGCTTGATACAGAAAGCAGTACTCCAAGATATGGCAAAAGTAACGAGGAGGTTTCTCTCACTAGAACCCTGAACACGGATAAGTAGCATTGGAACCTGTTTTTCTAAAGTTGACCAAAAAATAAGTAGATAGTAAATATTCATAATTATCTTTATTTGCCTTCTATAATGTACAATTACGGACCAAAAAGCACAAAACGGTACGTACAGCAAAAAGTAAAAAAAGAAAAAAATTACAATTTTAAATAAAAATAGTTATTAACGATGGTAAAGTTTGTAATTATAATTTATATTGATATCAGTTATAATATGTAAAGAGGTCTTCTTTTTAGCTCGATGGCAATCTAAATAGACTGGGCCTAGAATTCTACTACGTTTGGCGCCATCACTAGCGTCTATCAGTTCCTGTAATGTGCAGACGATAGGACACCCACGACATGATATTAAGTGTCACATCGTTTGTAGAACATCTCCACCTGAACAGGTTTACCTTGCTTCGGCCGCCAACCTGGGTCCGAAGTCTGTTTAAAGACTTCCAGGATAACCAAAGCAACTCATGTCCAGGTAGAACGAATGGTATGGATAAGGAAGCACTGTCTCGCCACAGCTTCAGTCTTTCTTTTGATCGCTCGCCAGTGACTGTGACATTAGATACATTGCAGAGATGATGACGAAAAAGTTTGATCTAAAACGGATCTCCTTACCTTCGAGTCGGGACTGATGGCAAGCGCATAGCACGCGGGTGCTGACGAAGTGAGTTCTGCCTTAATCCTAGGAGTAGGTGACGCCAGGTCCCAGATGGAGAGGTTCGAAGCCTCCCCACCCACGATCAGCGTGCGACCATCCGGCAGCAGCTTCACAGACCTTATGTAGTTGTCCCTTTGCTGAAAATAGAGGACGCAAGTTTTTAAATCTTTTTCTCAAGGCATTTCGTTTTGAAAAAAATTTAAAGATATTTAAACCATTAGAAAAACAAAATTAATGTTTTGCATTCGATTTGTATAATTTTAACATTAGTTTGGAATTTAGAATTTTTATTGCTGTTTTTCTATTCTATAGATATTAACTCAAAGGTCAAAATATAAATGCCAAAGTATCATGAATCGACGACAGTTACCGACTCACCAAACAATCCAGTTGACTGACTGGTGCTTTACTAGGCTGGCTGATGTCCCACACTTTGACGCAGCCCTTGCCTCCGGTGTAGACGTATTTAGTGGGCGATGACACTGTGACCGCGCACACCACCTCGCCGTGCGCGAGTGCCGACACTTGACGCGCGTGACGGGGTATGCCCGGGCCCATCAGCGCGTCAGGCGGAAAGGGCACCGGCTGCATTTGACCCTCCGCCGAAACATGGAATGAGTATGCCCTGAAAGAAAGTTAGTTCACAGTCAGATCGGTTGTAATGAATGATCAGCCGCAGTTCACTGCTAGGAGGACAAAATGGGGAGTTATAGCCAATGTCACCACGCTGGGCAAGCGGGATGGTGACTGATAAATTTTCAAAAAAATATTTTATATGTAACGAATGTTTCAACGAATTTTCTAACAAATTTTGAACAACTAAAACGAATATGAGCTATGATCACTTACGGCTTGCCACCCGGTATCGGCGTTAGCGAGGCCGGTCCGATGGGAGGCCGCAGGGGCTCGTATGCCAACGCGGCGCGCGCCGAGTACCCCGCGAGGCCGTAAGCGTCGTGCGCCCCATTGCCCAGGTACGGGTACTGCAGCGCCGGGGGCTTCACCGCGGCCTTCAGCGGAGCCCCCGCAGACCCCGCCCCGCTCGCCCCCGACGTTGGAGTGACAGGCTTCGAGATCGGCGTGCTAGGCTTCTCGTCAAGCTTTTTGGCAGAAGGCGTCGACGCGTTGCTAGACGTGCCCGATCTGATGATTGTTAAAATTGAGTTATCAAATGCCCCGCTAATTGTATCGATCAATGATCAATCTAACCGCAAAAAAAGTTCTAATGGAACTTTAAAGAATCTAAAGTCGTTATAAAAACCATCGCTTTGAACATTGAAGAGGCGGTAGTAACATAAGCATGTATTTATTTAGTACAACAAAATGTCTAGAAGTTTTTGTAAAGAGAACTTAACGCTATCCATCACAGCGTCTAATCTGATTGGTGTTAATGGGAGTACCAGTGAACCTCGGCCGTATATACGTAATTGATTCAGTGCGGAGGCGGATTAACTTTCGACTTCGACAACTTGTCTCTCGGCGTACAATGACCTTTCGGGTACAAGTAGTTTTCTCACTAGGGCTTCTGTTAAGCGGATAGAGCGATTATCGCGAGTTAACGCAGCCGGCGAGTATTACGATGGAAACGCCGCGGGGCGTGCGGCTTAGCGTGTTCATACTAATGTATTACTTGTTATATTTAATTACAAGTGAAATGGGCCGCCACGGTTTGATGTAATATGTCAAGCCCAAGTTGTGTAATTTTACGTAACATTTTTTTTTATTCTTGGTGTTGTTGTCGGATCGTGCAGATATACGGGATACATACCTGGGACTGTGTGGCGGGTGTTCCTTCTTGGGTTGGAGTTTGTCCAGTCCGTTCTCCCTTGGCGAAGGTGCACCATTGTGTGGTGACGTGGGCTCCTCACTAGCATCGTCTACTACCAACTCCTGAAAATGACGAATTTTAACATTGCAGCAGAGCTTGCAAGACAATTTTTAAATAACAAAGAGCTGTTATGGTCAAATTTAGTTTCCGACCGAAACTGGTTTTTATGACCGAAACCGAAACCGAATTTCGGCAACAGTCTCAGTTTCGGGAGAAACTGAAACCGAAACTTTCTTACAAGGATCATGTTATTCAACGTTATTATAATCAGTCAGTCTTTATTTATTTTTTTAATAAATCATTAAAATCACACGAAAACTCACAACGAACAAAACGAACTGCAAAGACAAGCCAGCCACGACATGATTAGGCACGTGGACGCGGCAAAATGTCTTCGTCGCTTACTCGCGTGGATCGAATTTAACGCGCCGAACATGACCGATCACCAGCGCGAGAACTCCCGAATGCAGTTTCGGTTTTGGTCGTAGTTTCGGCAGGTTTTCCGCCGAAACCAAAACTAAACCGAAACTCAACCGAAACCGAACTTTCGGTCGGACACTAGTCAAATTAGATCTACTTACGTGGCCCATGTCTTTCTCTTCTTTCTTCAGTTTCTTGTGATCGGGTTCCGCTGGACTCCGTGTCCTATACTTTTCCCTTTCACCGGGTGATATAGAATTTCTCTGTAACAAAAACAGAAAACGATAAAAACAAACCGCAAGACCATTAATATTGGCAGTATTGGTCTGCTAGTTTAACAAATACGAGTAGGTAAACATAATCAAAACGTTTACGGCGAGCTTACGTACCAACAGCAATCAATCGATCATTGTTCGCAAATAAATCGGCGCGCAGCGAGGCGAACCCTACAGTCAATATCAATATCAAAACACGCTGAGGCAGAACAAACTGACCGCATGATTAGCTCCGGGAGTGGTCATCGCCCCCTCGGGGGGAGCGGGTGGCTCGCGTGGGGGGGGCGACCACAACATTTGGATGAGCGCGCAAATACGGACTAATGAAATAATCATATACGTGACGAACGACCGCCCCGCGCTTCACTGATTCCGTTCGTGTTGACACGGCGTACTTTCGCGTACATCCGCACGCTACGTGCGGACTAGCGGTGCGCGTGGCCAGCTGCCAGTGGCAAATTGCAGTGTTGGTAAAAGCGGCACGTGTGATTGTGAATAATCTGGTCCGCTCCAGACAAAACAAAATATTTCATACCGACAATCAAGTATTTATATGGAGGCTTCATAAAAAAAAAAAAAAACTTGAGGATTGCAAGAAATTAATAAAAATATTTTGGGAGACCTGGACACTGTCTTTTCTGATAATTTACTTAGGGAATAAAAATTCCTAATTTATTAGTATTTTCACCTACAGGCTGATTTTCACTACACAAAACACTAGAACAGTCGTGTACAGCCACGGATTATCAATGGTCCGATGCCCGCGGCCAATTATGTACTAGACAGATGCTATTTCAAGTGTTCGGGCAGCGAATGCAGTTATTCGAGCGAAAAGCCATTCCGTATGAGTACCCTGTGTATATTGCGCTTTTGTATTTTCACTTTACACGTAATCGCTATCGGATTTATTCGGTTTGAATAGGTGGTGTTAATAGTTATGCTGATTTCGGACAGACAAAAGGGATCAATTTTTATAACACGATCATAGCACGGTGCTACACTGTAGCCGTGCTACGCCGTGGTTCCGCGAGACGTGCTACGCCGTAGCTCCGCATGGCGTAGCGGAAATTGCAACCGCGTCAGATTTAATTTCAATATAGTTTCAAAATGCGACGTGTTAAGTCTGTTTGGAATTTAACTTGTTATTAACAATTCAGTTATCTTCATTATTTGTAGACTATTAAATTATACGTACAGCACATGGCGTCGTAAGTCATAAGTGTTGCAGATCATTAAACCGATCGGGCTCAACTGTCTTCCCCGGGGAGTCTAGCAGGCTATTCGGCGAGCAGGCGAGGCGGTGCCTGAAGGGATCTTACGGGCCTAATTTTACGAGGCACTAAGTTAGAGGCGAGTGGCAAGCGGCTGTTAATTTGCTCGGCGAGACGGCGACTTGTCGCCACCCGCGGTGACTTACGGGCTACGGCCCTCCCGCACTCCGGCCATCGTACGCAATCATACTTTACCTACAGATTTGCATCTCTTTAACGCCTCATCGTGTACTGCGACTCTTAGGACCATCATTTAAATCCCAAATTATATAATTAAATAACGTCGATGTTATCGCGAGGCGGACTGTGATTTTAACATCATAGCTCGTAGACTTACGCTTAATTATTTGATTGTGTGCAGTTTATAGATTGATTTTGTTGACCGCCATAACATTCAATACCCCATTCAATAATCTCCTAAAAGCATAAAAATAAAACTTCTTTTCATGTGCGGCTCCTGATTTTTATGAGCACGAAATTAGATAATAACATCGGAACAAACCATCATCGTGTTAGATAAACAAGTAACACAGCTTATTGCGACCGTCGTTATTGGATATTTGATAGGCAAGATGTAACCAATAAAGTTTTATTATTGGCACCAGCCGCGGTACAACAAATATAAAAGTGGAGGGCACAACATACTTACACTCAACGAATAGGAACGGTACATAAAGAATATACCTACATACACACGTAGGAGGTACTTATATACCTCAACATGTCTAATGGCCACATAGCACCTACAAAGGTGAGCGAGGTGCACGTTAGGGGTCGAGCGTGTACTCGAAGCCTAATTTTACGATCACCGATCTCTACAGAACTCGACATCGAATTTCAAGTGACGCTATATCGAGGACCCACCGTGCCTGATGCCGTAATGTGACGTGTCGGATTCGATTGGATGGATTTTATGTTGCCCATACGAGTCATTCGCTCGAGGGTAGATCGTTTGTGGTTAATCGTTAATTTAATAGATTGAATTTGTGGTCGGCTGACGAATACTTGGGCACGTACTCTAGATTGAAATGGAATTTATATTCCAACTTGTTTCTTATGTAAGTACATTATGTCGTACCTACTACCTTTAGTGTCGTTCTTCAATAACATGTGTGCATAGGAAAGAACATTGTGTATTACCGATATAAGTACACGAGTAGTAACGTAGTAAACATTAGTATAAATTAGCAGTTCACTATGTTTGGAGGACTGTTACATAATAACAAACGACAAGAAACTACAAAATAAAAAGAGAATTGTTTAGGTGTACCTACTCACTTATGTCGTATCTCTTTACTCAAACAAAACACTCAATAACGAGTAGTCTCACAACCTTTTCTATTTTCAACGGAAAAGCGAACAGAGCTAATCTTTACTTTATCCCATTACGCGCGTAGACCTCAAGAAAAAGGCAATTGAGCGCGGTACGAAGGGTCGTGCGGAGGGTGCGGGTGACAGGAGGCTGTGACGCTAAACAAGTACTAGAGGAACAAACCCCGACAACACGACTTATTCTGTGTTATCGGCTGCCTTCGCGGTTCGCGCTTGTCGCACACACGCTCGGCAAGTCGCCGCTGCGGGCTCGGCGCTCGCTGTGACGTAGGTAACATATAAAGTGGCAACACACAGGCGCGCTGTTAACGCCGGCCGGGCTTATTGTCTGCGGTCACGCGACGAGCCGTTTAGCCGCGCGCCTCGCCGCCGCCGCCGCCCGGTTAACCGGAAGGGGGGCGGTTAACCGGACGCTCTGGGGCGGAAGCGGGGGAAATAGATAAATAGACCGCCCGCCGCTCGGAAATGTACGGATTGAGTTCGGACTATATTTCAGGCATAATAGTTTTGAAAGTTACGTGATTTCCACGCGACGTTTTCAGCTTTTATCGAGAATACCAATTTTATACGACTTCGTTTTATGATACTGTCGTCGAAAAGTTTTATTGCGTACATTTTATTTTTAAGTCCCATTACGATGTCAATTTATAACATACGATATCGTGGATCGTGATACGATAAAACGGCCCTCATTGAATAAGCTCATTCATAAGGATCAACGTGTTATTAAACCAGTCGCTAGCGCTACCGATACCTCTCTCCGTAAAAACGCTAACGTTAATCGGTCCGAAACGAGAATCCGCGCTCGTCGGAAACCGTGCCCACAAAAAAGTTACAAAAAATTAATCGTCAGCGAGCGCATAAACCGCGGGGTGCTGTGCGACTTTAAAATTAACTTTACCGGTTCATTCGTATACATAAATAATGGAGGAATTTCTGAATACACATTAAACTCCTATAAAGAATACATTAGCATAAATTTATGGAAGCGAGTCGGCGTTTCGAGCGCGTTTTTACGTGACTCGTAAAGTTTATAGTCGCGAGTGGAGGATTGCGTTTACTGCGCTCGCTATCGCTTTATGGCCGACCCCAAATAACCAAATTGCCTGGTGCTCGTTGTCGACTGACGTGCGGCCAGCCGCCCCGCTCCGCAATCTGGTCGCAGCGCCCATTATGCCGCCACTCGGCGTTACGAGCTCTCCTCGCGGAAACTCCGCCGTGCACTTACAAATACACTTGGAAACTTGCCCGATACAATTGATGTTCATTACCGCACTGTTTGTTAACCTGCAATTAACCGAGCGTGAGCGCGAGCGGCTGTCGACGCTACCTACTAAACGGCTCCACTTCGTCTAATGTAAAACAGCTATTCGAAACAGACGTTCCGATACATGTGGAGGCAAAGCAAAGTCAAGTGGACTACAAATTATATCAAATTAAAGCCTGTGGGGCAGCTGTATCACACAAAGTAAATTCCGGGGAAGCCATCGATAAGCAATCTCACCCGCCCCCTTGCTCTATTACAGGAGTAATTAGCACAATTAACAGGAGCAGGCGCGAGGGGGCTGCGTAGCGCGGACGAGGAGTGCGGGGGGAGCGATCGCTTTCACGCACGCAAACAAATGTCACGTGGCACGGCGCCTTAATTAAAACGATAATTGAGTTGACTTGCGAAATTCATCCGCCATTTCGACATTCCGAGAGAAATTTCACGGAAACTCCCCTCGAAACTACGAAGCCCTTAAGTGTCGACGACTTTAATTTTGTGTTTGCGTCTACTTTGCGGTCTCGAGGCAAATTTTAATACTGTGTACGCGGCTTCGCTTTGTAAAATTACTTAAATAAATTACCTGGAATCGAGTTTCGTCGCCATACTGAAAGACAACTCGTTTGGAAAATTGGCATCAACGAAATAAAGTACCTTTACAAGGTTACATAAAGAATTTTGAATTGGGGATTGTTTGTTTTAAATATGAAGTTATGATATAAATTAAAAAAATGCCTTTTGTTTTAAAATAAAAATACAGTTTATGGTACTGTTCGTGTTGATAAAACCGACTCCGTTAATTATTATCCCTATGTTTAAATGAAGTAGGGTGCGGCACAACGCCCTCAAAGGTTTCTCCGCCTTGCCTGCAATATGTGCGTCGAAACGGCTTAAACTGCCTATAAAGAATTCGTTCCGCCTTAACGAACGATTCAATTTGATAGCGTGGATTAAAGCAGTAAAACAATAATTTGAATTAAAAAAAAAACGAAACGACCTCAAAAGAATGTATACCTACTTCCAGTTGTAACTCGCGTTTTAATGTTACCCTCAGGCACCGGTGTTACGCACATTGTAAACCAAGGTAACCTTGTAAAAACAGTATAATATTTTAGCAAAAATATAAAATCCCAAATAAACACAATCAGATCTCGTAGAGTTAATAAATTGTGTGCCTATGGTATGTGGCCTGAGGTAATAAGTGAATTCAATTAAGAAAAACAAAAATATTACTTTTCAGAAGTTCTTTGACAGAAATAACAGCGTGTTACACTCAGCTTTAATACAATCCCACGCGTGTCCTCCTAATATCAGGGCTAGTCGGTCGGACAACGGTCCACGTTTCATGAGATCAACACGAGTGTAGTCGGCGGAGCGGCCGCGGCGCGGAGCTGCAAAAGGGGCTGAAGCCGCGCAGTTATTTAAATGAGAGCTCCCTAGCCACCCGTCAATAAAACATTAAACACGTAACAAGTTTATGCGCAGCGACAACCCTAGCGGATTCCGCCACTTCGTTAATCCGGGGCGGGGGCAGCCCTAAATTAGGGTCGAGACAAGCCGTAATCCCCCGCTCGGCGCGACGGGGGATTTATATTGTTATTGCTCCGCGTCCGGAATTATATGAGGGTTGAGGGACTAATGAAAGGGGAAATTTAATTCCTAATGATTCTCGTCTTAGTCCGTAACGAGGAAACTCGAAAAAGGGCTGCGACCCGCGCACTTTTTATGATTAATCGTTTTAAGTGAACCGAAGATTATTCGATCGGATTGCCTTTGTTTGTTTACTGGTGTTTAGTGTGTTTGTTTTTATTGTGAACGAGGCGGAGTCGACGTGTTTGTGGAGTCAGGAGTTAACGACCAAATTGGATTACAAATTTATTCATGAAACATTTTCGATGCTGGTACACGGCGTCGGCAGTGAGCGGGTGAAGCATATGTAAATGTGTGATAAGCACGAAGGGGGCCGCCTCGCGCGGAGGCTGGCCTATGGCGTGCCTCGGCGACACGGCGACAGGCGCCTCGTGGTGCCGCAACACGCCGCACGCTCGCCGCATTGTTAAACATGCCGCCAGACAACTGCAGCCGCTACACCACAGTCCACACTATATATTATTGTCACTGTCCATACAATTATGCATAATTTGCAATCCAGTAACTACGGATAGTCGTTACGGTAACTCAATCTAAACTCAAGAGCAATCATGGTCGTAATTATTGAAATATTAAACTCACACGTCATACCTAAACAGCGAACAGTAGTAGCCCGGTGAGAAATAATGAGTTAAATAAAAAGTAGCCGTCAGCCATTAGCAGAATGCGCTGTTACGCTAACTGCAGCCGTAGCGTCCGCCCTTCCTCTCATTACGCCGGCGACTAATTGAGATAAATTATGAAGACGTGCAGCGAGCCGCGAGCTATCGCACCCACCTTACTTGCTAATTACATGCAGCGATTTCAATTACTCGAGAGCTCTAGCGTGTTTTTTGCTGAACAACAAACATGCTTAGTTTGTTTTTATTAAGTTTATCCGCTATTGAACATCGTCCGAGGTGATTAAATCACAATTAACACACGTAATAGCGTGTTGTAAAGATGTTATAGTATTATGGATGCAATTAGATTTTAGTGGTTATAGGGTGCCGTAAAATTTAAAGAAACGAATGCAATAAATATATGTGGTGGTGTGTGTTGTGTTGCGTCATCGGTAGCGATGTATGCGGGCCACACACGTGGCGAGGGCGACTGGGCGTCGTCGGGCGACAAAGAGCGCGGTGGGTGATAGTGGCTCGACCGCAACAGAGGCAGTGACCGCAGGCGCGGGCGCGACGAGCACGCTGCCTCGTCAGCCTGCGGTCACCACACACTCATCCACTGTTTACGACACGTGCGGCTAACTTCCAGACCTATGCATGTACTAGCAATAGTACCTAATTATTATTCCATTACCTACTATTAGATCTACTACAGATTCCTTAAAAAAATATTGAATATCTTTTATACGCTATAATTGCTACAGAGGCAGCCTGTTTGAATTCTGGCGCACTTAGTATAACAAAGCACCTTTGAAACGAGTCGTCGAATGCAATATCTTCTATTGAATATTTCATTTGAAATATTGAACGTGTGGGAGCGCGAAGCATCGTTATTCGTTACATACGGTTGGTTACATCGACGCGATCTGCTCGAAGTGAAACAATAAATCAAATAAAACAATATTATTGTTGATTTAAATCATAATAATGTTAAAGGTTGAGCTTTAAGTGTAGGTAAGATAACTTGGAAGTTTATAGGTTACCTAGGTTATTGTAACCATACGGTATTCTAAGTGTTATCGAGATAGAGCAACGACGACTTCAGCTTGGAATACTGCCAACCTTAAAGTTGTCATAAACAGATTAATATTGCCACTTTGAAAGGAATAAAAAGTTATTATTTCAGCGTCAGATTCCAAATATCGTTTATAAAGTATGACTATTAAATTGTGTTAACACAATGCAGCGACATAGCCAGGTATTGTTATGAAGCAAGAGGGAGGGCAGACGGGGGCAGGCGCGATTCGATCAAGCTTGCATAAATCGATGCGATACGGCCGGATCGTAAACAAAGCCGCAAGCCCGCTCCGAGACGAGCAATACCCCTACCTACCCACAGTACCCACGATACACACATCCACCGAGCACCGAGCGATCGTCACACAAACGATATTATGAAACGAATTCCGATATACTTTTTGCTCTCTCACGAATAGGCGGATTATTACCTTCTCAGACCAAGTTACAACGGGTAGCTAAGTATTGCTATTTTAGGAATTCAATAAATGAACCTAAGATGTTAGCTGTTCATATCAATTGAAGATTTTTATTTATTTTCTTGTTACCTTTGTAACAATCGTCTTATTTATTTTAAGAGCTACTTTATAAGATTTTCCTCTGAACTAACATAGACTACCATACGAAATACACGGTCTCTCCACGAGTGTTTCACTCGACTAAGTCTTGATTAATTCTGTTGGCAGATTATACATTCAAGTTAGACAGAGGCCCTGACTGCACGACACGACAGATAATCCGCGCGGAATAATGTGGATGCACCGACATAATCTATGTGTTATTCCCTATCAAGAGACGCACACTGTAAGGGGATTAAATACAGTGCCTCAGCTCAGGGACATTAGCCGGGACTCAAGCAGCAACCAACTGAACAGAAGCCATGTATGGGATTACCCATGGATCCGCTACCTTGCCAAATATTATAACAATGCTCTCAGAATCGAATTGGATAACATGTGGTGACGTCACGTACGATGTCAGGAGGATTTGTGTCGCCTTGACAACCAAAGGTTTGGGTTGTAAATTAAATGTTTATTTAATAAACGATAAAATGCACTTAAATGTACGTTACTTTTAATGAGCTCTATTAGTTATCAACCAATAATTGCGTGTAGAGTGGTCATTAAATACCGAAGCCAATTTCCTAGCAGCCGCACAATTTCATCGAAATGTCATGAATAACAAGCCGCAATGTTCCGTGGCAATCTACCTGCGCACAGTGGAACGAATGTATGGGAGCGGTTGGACGTAGACATGTCCGAAAAAAAAGAGTAAAATTATGCCAAACTAATGATGCCATCTTATTCGATTACTTAATGCCTTCATAACTTGTGGTGATGAATTTCTTCATAACTCCCATATTTCGGGAGTAATTTGAGAAAATGTGAAATTTTACTATGAAAATGAGTGTATCGAGCTCTCTCCCTCCTGATTCCGGGCTTGTTTCAAGTAGCGGTCTCTAATATCATAATGCTAATACTAAGAGCTATATTTAATACTAAGACACATAGTGCGCCAAATGTGCACTTTCTGGGATAAAGAGTGATGTTTATTTTATAACACAATTTTTTAATTTTTTGTTTATTTTGTTGATTAAAACCGTTTTTCTAAAGGTTTACCTTATTACAATAACATTTCTGATCAGCCAATTAGAGAAGATATAAGCTAATTAGGATATATAATTAGGGACTTAAGGTTTACATATAAAACTGATGCACTAATGATTACTGATAAGAACATTGCTATTATTTAATTACTAAATGGCTCTTAATACACTAATTTAGCATGCATCATTTACTAATTATCACAATAACTAATTACCTTGCAATATTTAACAAAGGATACCTGGGATACCTGGATTTTATATAAATAGGTCACTATTAGTAACTTTAAAATCAGTGTTGATTTACACCTCGTTGTATCCAAGCTAATCTCGCAATGTATTTTCCAAATTTTAATACAAATCTTGATATTCACGTTGCTTTATGCGCACGCGCACATAAAGATTTACGCGACTTTAACTATTTGTTCAGTGTTTTAAAAGATAACAGTTGTGTTCAGTTATGTGAAAGTGCTGAAACAAGTTTAAAAGACTGGTGTCGTCGATTTTGCTACCGCATTTATGCAAAATGGACACAGTCTGGAAGAAGCACAGATAAGTTTCGGAAGAAACATGAGATTTGGCTACAGGCTGCAATTCAATGGCCGGAATTACAGAATGAAAATATGGAACCTTCTACAGAAAATATAAGTGACGTCATCGAGCCCATAATTTCTCCTGCTAAATCTGATGCTTCAACTTGTACACATCCTAGTCCTCGTAAATCTTTTGAGGACCTTAGTAACCGGCAAAAAAGAAGACGCACCACTGAAGATAGTCTTTCATGCAGCAGTAGCAGCGCTGAAATTATGTTTTCGGCCGAAAGGGCGCTTCAAAAGGCAGGACAAAGCGATACAGCTTATGTTATGAAATACTTGACGGAGAATCCAGAAGAGGCCTCAAAAATCAAAGCCTTCATTGAAGGTAAATCAATTCAGGTACGGGAAATATCCCCTTTGAAGGCATTGGCTCTTTATGTATCGATGAACTTATCGAAATGGCGCTATAACACTCTTCGGGATTTCAACACTCAAGAAGGAGCTCTTCAATACCCGAGTTACTACATGTTGGTTAAAGAAAAAATTAAGTGCTATCCGGCCAAAGAAGATCTCACAGTTACAGAGAGCTCTGCAAAAATCAAATTACAAGCCTTGATGGATTTAACCTCAAGAAGACTTATTAGGTCGTTAGAAACCCCTGTTGATCCCAATCAACAGCTCGTATTGACCAGCAAATGGGGTTTTGACGGATCATCTAGCCAAAGCATTTATCATCAAAGGACGAGTGAAGATGAGCAAATCGATCTTGCTAGTAATTTTATGATTAGTCTTGTACCACTGCGGCTCGTCTCAAAAGGTGTAACAATTTGGGAAAACGAGCGACCATCTTCCACTTCATTTTGCCGGCCAATATTGTTTAAGTTTATAAAGGAAACCAAAGAAAATGTGCAGAGAGAGATGGCTGAAATCGAAGCAGAGATTGAAGCCTTAACTCCATCCACCATCACTGATGGAATTAGTGTCAAACACCAACTGCTGTTGACAATGATTGATGGTAAAATTCATTCCATTATATCCAATACAGCAGCTTCAGTGTGTGACATATGCAAGGCTTGTCCTAAAGAAATGAATAATTTAGAGTTAATCAAAGATAAACACGCAAACGAGGACATGTATAAATATAGCTTAAGCACCCTTCACGCTTGGATTCGCTCAATGGAATGCTTATTACACATTTCCTACAAATTAGACATAAAATCATGGCAAGTAAGGGGTGATATAGCAAAAAGGCAAGTTGATGACAGGAAGAAAAGAGTTCAAGAGGCTGTAAGAAGAGAAACGGGCTTACTTCTCGATGTTGTGAAACAAGGCAGTGGATCCACCAACAATGGCAACTCGGCAAGGAGATTTTTTGAAAACTACACTAAATCTGCTGAACTGACCGGAATAGATGCTATGCTTTTAAGAAAAATCTGTGTGATCTTGCAGTGTATTTCATCAGGAGAGAAGATCAACGTAACTAAATTCCGAGAGTTCTGCTTTGATACTGCTAAGCTTTACGTGGAGTTATACCCATGGTATTATATGCCTTCTTCACTTCATAAAATTTTAATGCATGGGCCAGACATAGTTCAGAACATGTCAATTGTGCCCATTGGTTTTCTATCCGAAGAGGCATCTGAGGCTAGAAATAAAGATTTTAGAAAATATAGAGAGGGGCATTCTCGAAAGCATAGCAGTATCTCATGCAATGAAGATATTATGCACAATCTTTTACTGTCTTCTGATCCACTTGTTACAAGTATCCGTCCAAAAGGAAATAAGTTTGTAAAAAAATCTTCTTTTAAGGAATTTTATGAGCTTACGGATTCTGAGAAAAGTGATATCGAATTTGTTAACATAAATGATTTAGCGGACATCGATTCTGAATTTGAATTAATTGATGATGATGATGATGACGAAGATAATTAAATGATGTTATTGTTTTAAAATGTGTAACTTAGTAAATTAGAGCTTACGTCTTAATTATTTATTGTACTTTTAATGAAACTAGGTAATTTATTATCAACTTACTTAAAAGTCATACTCTCATCAGTTCTTGTGAATATTTTTGTTAATATATATTTCTGTATATATATAATATATTTATAGACCTCTTAATAAGTCTGTCTGCGGTTTAAAGTAAATACAAATGGGGAAAAAACGTTTTTTTTTTTAAATTTTCATTTCCTTTTATCCCAGAAAGTGCACATTTGGCGCACTATGTGTCTTAGTATTAAATATAGCTCTTAGTAATAGCATTACGATATTAGAGACCGCTACTTGAAACAAGCCCGGAATCAGGAGGGAGAGAGCTCAATACACTCATTTTCATAGTAAAATTTCACATTTTCTCAAATTACTCCCGAAATATGGGAGTTATGAAGAAATTCATCACCACAATTTATGAAGGCATTAAGTAATCGAATAAGATGGCATCATTAGTTTGTCATAATTTTACTCTTATTTTTCGGACATGTCTACGTCCAACCGCTTCCATACATTCGTTCCACTGTGCTGCGCCTCTAAAGTAACCGTCATGAGAAGCTATAAATTTTGTAAACAAGTGTTCAGGAGTTCACAACATTTGGACCGACAAAAAAAATGAATTTGTTTAAGATTTAATAAATTATTAAGTAACAAATATTAATTAACATATATTATTTAATAATAATTATTCGTCAGATTCAGATGTTTCCATTTCTGTGTCTGAATCAGTGACATGTATCACGAAGCTGTCTACAGTTTTATCAATCATCTCATCGATTTTGGAATAAAAATTATCGTCTTCCTTGATAACATGCTCCACACAACGCTTCCAATTTTCCGAAGTAATCTGCTGCAGTCCCTCTTGTAATCATTGTTTTACCTCGTCAAATTTAAAATTTGTATTTTGTTTACAATCCCTGCGACGGACGCGTTCCGGTACCAAGAAACACAAACGATAGCGCTTTGCGTCGTTAAAATATGATCCGACTAAATTAAATAGGTTGTTACTTTCATATAACCCGTCTATATTTCATGTCGATTGAATATGGTCAATTTATTATTATCTCGCAGTATAAAATGTTTACTTAGTAAAAGATGTTTGTTTACATAATTTATAGCTTCTCGTGACGGGTACTTTAGCAAGGGGTACAATCCTTAGATCGATATCCACCGCGACTACCAGTAACTGCTCTTTAACCTATTCTTTATCTGATCGTTTCTTCACAAAGTAGCTGGCTCAAGCTCAAGATAAATCCAACCTATAAGTAAATATTACTCTCAGTAATCGCAGGATAACTGCTCAAGAATAATTTTGCATTTATCCACAACGTAGTTCGGTATCTGTCTACACTATCTACGAGAAGTGTAATTTGTATAATTGCGAGTAACGTCTCTAGAATAAACAGGAAGATCACGCAGCCGTATACTGAAATGACTGCAAAGTAGAAAGCAGCATAAATAAATTACATTAAACATTCACTTTAGTAGCGCTAAGTTTTCTTTTTCAATAAACAAGCCACCGTTACTTTAGATAGCCGACGCGACGGTGTATAAAATGTAAAAAAGTTAAATAAGAGGACGACTACCGCGCAATCTGTTTCACTTTAGGGCGTCTTAATAATTACAAGTGGCCATTCTTTCCAATTAAGAAAAGTCTCGAGCTATAAATTGTGAGGGCTGTCGCGGGCGCGAAGCGAGCGAGCGCTGTTACAACGCGCGTAAACATGGCCGCTAGGGCTACCACCCACCGACTTAAAAGGAAAATCTCCCATTTTTGTTTTAACGGTTTAATAAAGTAGTCGGTCCTCGCCCGTATTTATGTAAGTCATTTATACTCGCTGTTTCTACCTTAATTAAAAGAGCGCACCTTTAAAACGCAACGACCCCAGCATATCGAAGAACAAACGCAAATTTATTCTGACCGGAGTTTTTTTCGGTATCTATTAAATAAAGAAGTCGAGGAGAATGCTAAACAAGGTTGAGCGGCCCTCGCCCTGCGAGTTTTCCACTTGAAGTGGTGTGCGGGTGCGGGGTGCGGGGGTCGGCTGGGGTCGGGGTGGAGCAGGGTGTGTTATTCAGAGTGGCTTAGATAAGGTAAGGAGGATGAAGAGGCGAGATGCGCGGCGTAATGAACCGGCTCCGAGCAGTTTTTGTGTGGTTCGGGCGCCCAAATTGAATATTAGGCGCGATTTGAGAGCGAATGAGCGGGCGGCAGAAATAAATCCGCGGTTATTATGTTACTCAAATGAGATTGTGGAAGGGCTCGCTCTGTTAGGTTTACAGCGGCTGCTCAATTTCTCGTCGGTGTAAATTGCTAGTCGTAAACTTTGTTATTCTGCGGGAATTTAAGCACCTTTCTAGAAATAATTTATGTATGGATAATTATACGGTTAGACCGCTAGGTGATAATTGCCGGTACAAAAGGGTGACTGACACCTTTTATTAACTTTATAACGGTAAGTAATACCTTAACATACAACCAAGCATCATCAATTTTAGATTGCGTACCAAATACTTTTTATTTTATATCCTGACATGGTTTATCATAAACATAAAATAGAGCTTCAAAACAGAGCGACGTCGAAATAAAAGTTTCCCTAACACTGTAATGTAAACATGGGCCCGATGTATCGGAAAATCAAATATACGGCGCGCGATGTTTGCAAATAAACAACGTGCCTGCAACTGTGTAGCACCTTCGTGATTCGCAATAAAAACATAGTGTGGACAAACGGGTGCGGCTCGGTCGAGTGTAACCTGACGCCCCCGCAGCCGCGGAGCCGCAGCCAAGACGCGCTCGGTTTATGTAAACTTTATTACGGAGTGCACTTCTCCCTCCCCTCCCTCCACAACTCCCTCGTTTCAAATTGTAAGGCGCGTCCGTGCATTACTCAGCTCGCCGCGTGTTTGCACAGATCGACGGTTCCGTGAGCGGACTGCCAACACAGCCGCGCCGTATCGGGGTCACACTGCAAGATAAACTCTTCACGTGCTGTCGTTGAGTTATAAACTCGCTCACCTCACCCAAGTTTTCCAACAAACTTGTTAAAGTATGCTGTACGAGCTGATGTGCGGTAATGTGATCGCTACGTGACTGATTATGTTTTCCCAGTCAAGTGGAATTAGTGTCTGGGGGAGGACGGCTACTGGTCGGGTAGATAAAGTTTATGCCTAGATCATGAGTGAATTACTTTATGCCTGTACCAATTCCAGCTATAAAATGCCAAGTCATTAATTGGTGATGTGGTTACGTTAATTGATGTAGAAAGAAGCATCATCCTACCGGAACAGGACATCCTTCGGGAGTCAGTCATCTGACAATGGACGGTACTAACGAACAGACATTGTCAAAGACAAAAGTGAATAATTGTTGTCATTGTCATGAAATAGGTTAGTGCAACAAAGACAGTGTTACAAGTAGGTGCGGCGTATCGATTCGCATGCATTTCTGGGCGCTCGTCGGCACATCTGTGCGGTGCGCCACTGTTCACCCCCTTCCCCCCACGGTAGCGCGATAGCCGACATTCGCAACACCTCGGGAACGACGCACTCGCGACCGAGCTCACTTCACTACAGGGTTGACAACTACTTACATTATTTTCAGTTTTTCTATTCCATCAATCAATTTTCTCCAAGCCCAGTTTGAAAAGCGACAGTGAATTTAACGCGACTCGAGTGCTGATAGTGATAATAAGTTCAAGTTAGAACTAACTTACTCAAAACAGATTACATCATAGGACTAATTAATGGCCATTTATACGATCGCGCTTGTAAATCCCAAATGAGTTTAAGTGTAGGCGAGGTACGCTTTTGGTTCGGACGTTCCCCCTTTAACAGTGACACTGCCAGGCCCCAAGTCCCTAAGGGGATTGGGGGCGAACCCCAATTTCGTATGCTTTAGCTGCCTAAGTTAATAACGAATGCAAGGATGACGTGACTTGTTTTCCGAACTATGTTTGTTTAGAAACAGATGGTAAGTAAACATTTAAAAACAACACGTAAGTACTTCAACCATTGTTTATTGAGCCTTTCATTTAATATTTACATAATGATTTAAAGCTAATCCACGAATTAATGTAGACATGATAAAAAGCTAACACGTTGAACTAATTTGAATTTAATTTTATATTACTACATATAAAATGTGAACGACACATTAAATGCGTGACATCCCTGAGTGGGGTGCGCCACTTGCACCACCCACTTGTTTCAGTCAGGGCCGTGTTATGAAATCAACGTGTTCGAGCGCAACACTACTCTCCGCGTTCACATTCCCAAATGGAAAAGGCACTACGTACATATACGTACCACCTACGTTATAGGTACGTGGTACGCTTGTTGGGGAATTTTTCAAAGCAAAATTGTGCCGTCGGAATTTTAACAACTCGGGCGAAATTGGAAAAAGTTATTCTATACTCACATGTCGCTCCTCTGCTGAACTGATACCTGTAACCAAGTGGGATAAGTTAGGGGGATCATATTACACGTTGAACACAGGAATTGTTACTTAACCGCAGTATTAATTGATTACGATTGTGTTGTAATGATTAGAATGGTTCACAGCTTGAATTGGTTTACTGAGAGATTACGTGGAGCAGATTAGCCGTGCATTCACGTGTACAGAGCCAACATCAATTCTGCGAAAGCCTAATTTCCCTAATTGTTGCGTACGTCAGAACTATGCAGTTAGACGGCGTTCGTCAGGTAAGACAGAGAATGGTGAGCTTGTTATTAAAGCTCGTCTAATCTCAGAATCAGATCTCTAGATCTACTAGAGATAAGATTTTCCTAGTCTATGCCTGACAAAAAAATATGCAAGATCTGAAAATAGCAGTATTACCGCCTACCACGAACTAGTCGTATGTTTGTTTTATACAAGCAATCTGAGTGGGAGGGGAACGTGTGAGTGTAATTGAGGTGGATCCGATGAGGAGCCCGGTAAAGTGGTCGATGAATATTGCAGATCCTGTCGCCGGCTCGTCACGACACCGCCACCGCGCGCCGGTCCTGACACCTTAATGCTGTTACTGTATCAGTTATAGCTACTGTTTACTTATTAAACGCCTCAGTAATGTTACGTTCCACGAATAATAAAATTACCTACAATTTTGTTAGTGATAGAGACTAATAGTTTCTCTTTATAGGGTTCGTACCAAAATGGTAAAAAGTAACCCTCATGGTGTGACTCAGTCTGTCTGTCCTTTTGTCTGCCACAGCTGGATATCTCAAGAACTGCTAATGCTATCAACTTGAAATTTGGAATAGTTTTAGATGACGTTTGCCCAACTATTTTGCAATTAAGAAAGAAATAAAAATACTTTTTTTTTGCAACATATATTGGACGAGGTCTTAAAAAATTGAAGTTGAGCTACGAGGGCATGTGGGGTATCATATGAAAGAGCGGTATTTGCACATTCTCAAACTTTTTTTTTTGAAGTGTAAGCCTCCTTAGGCGCGTTGGGCATTTTTGAGATGGGACTAAACCATTGATTTTACGACACCATGACGACACCTCATTTTTGTAAAAGCGATTGTGCTCTTTATTTAGGTAAGGTTACGGATCAATGTTCTATACGAGTAATTTTCGTCCAACAATGTGGTCTTGTTCAAGTTTTAACTTCTGTCGGTACTCCCGGAGTGCCACCACTTTTTTTTTTAGGTCGCATAGTTTTCGACTTCTGACGAAAAATGTAAAAAAAAATATCTCGTTCCTCCCTTATCTCCGAAGTTTGCATAGAGAAAAATCTGAAATTATTCTATGTGATAGAAGTTCTGTAAAGATTAAAAAAAAACTGAAAAAGTATGCAGTTCCTCTATTGGTCAAGAGATGGCGCTGACCTAAAACTGCAATATTCTACACGGCAGTGTGCAGTGTTAAAATTCTCGGACGAACAAGGGCTCGCCGATAAAAAATTAAAATGGTACGGAACCCTCGGTGCGCGAGCCTGACTAGCTCTTGACTGGTTTTTTTTTAAGAAAGATGAATTAATATGGTGAATGATGAATTAATAGTAGACTAATAACCCCGACTGATTGAATTTTTAATTTCAATATCGATGGAATCGATACTTACTTTCGTCTTATTCTCGAATGACTGGTCGTTATTTTAACGGATCGGATTTCGTCAGATTATAAACTTTCTCTTTTGGATCCATCCTTTCTACTAAATCACACAATAGTAATAGCGATATGAAAATAAAACCATTATATTAAGTACATTATCTATCAATCGGCATTGTCATCAATTTAGTCAGCCAACAGCATTGACAATGTTGCTAACTCCGAGATAATTGAAAACAATATTACTAGCGAAATTAGCTTCACCTCCCACAGAATATGCTATACGTGGCGTAATATGGTTACATATGTGGATATATTGTGCTATATGGACCAGTGGTATGCATGTAAATTGAATACTAATAAATTATCGGTAGGTAATCAGCATGGCACAATACAATAGGTAGGAATAGTGTACAATTAAGTCCGCCTGTCCGTTAAGTCCTATGGCATTAAGTTCGCCTCTGTACATTTATGTGCTTGAAGGTTTAAATAAATAGTAAATCGCCGCTTGCTATGCCAAAAGTTAACCTTCCGTACCGTCCTTAGATCGGTCGTTTTAAATTAGCATAAGGAACTGACTGAATACATCAACCATTTTTTTAAGCACGTTATAATATTTTGAATGCTCTAAACATAGTACATAAAATAAACATTAGTCAGTTTGTTCACCATTGAGCCTTATCAAAAGTCAAATTTAATTTCTCAGACCAAAGAAAAAACCAATACAGAGCGCTGCGAACAATTCAGTGAACACTACACCCCCGCTCTGTGCATTCACGCTCACGCGCACACATTTACAATTTATAATCGAACTAAAAAAACTACACCTCGTTAAGTGCACACATGTTTACGAAACCAGCTTCACATCACTGTTGACGGCGCTATGTCTTGGTTTTTGATTTGGTCTGATTTTCATTTTAACATTGATGCTCATCATTCCTCAAGTTCATTACTTCTCCACCAGTCAATTTGGGTGGCTGGTACCAGTCCAGACCCAGTCATCAGATAAGCACTATGTCTAGTGCCTGTCACTCCCCCCTAGCGGAATTAGCCCGCTCTCGTCAGCACGTATCAATAGTGACTATTCACGGAGCGATGGTGGCGGAGTTAACGACACCGCCATTGTACCCGAAATAGACGCGTTCACGGTAACGGGAGAACTTCCAGTCTATGTTCAAGTTAGAAGTTACATTACACGGTTACAATGTTATTGAACTTATTTAGTGCGTGTTCATGTATTCAATGTGTGGTTTACCAGAAATGCTGTATTAAATTGACGGGTAAATAATTTTAAGTAAACTTCTATATCTACATAAAGTCGCTTTTCGCGTTTGTCTGTATGACCGCGTTGTTCTTCTAAAATACGCAACGGATTTTGATAAGGTTTTCAATATAATTTAAAGAATGTATTCTGGAAGGTTTGTGTATTAAACTTAAATAACATAACATCACGCCTTGTTTCCCCGAAGGATTGGACAGAGGTGTCCCTGTAGCAGGTTCACCCAAATTTCGTCAGTTATGTTTTAAGTCCCAAGTAATAGGGGGCGAGCCTATTGCCATCAACCGGGCAAAAATCCAGACTCCAGGCTGCTACTGGGAAATTTCAGATAGAAAAACTCAATAACACTTTGCCCGACCTAGGAATCGAACCCAGGACCTCATGCTCAGCAGTAGCGCTTGCGACCACTAGACCAACGAGGCAGTCCTATTAAACTTACCTATAGATAATTAAGGAATCTCGATGTTTTGTCAAGTCGTTAAAACCTTGCGAAGCAGGGGCTGGTGGCTAGTCATTTATAAGGTGTCATATCTTTCAATAGTTCCAATATATTTTTATAAATCAATCGATTGAGTTCACTCTGAAAGTTTTATTTTAAATGAATGAGCTTAGCAGATAAATCAATTGCTTTTCTTCTGGTGCTTTTACTACTTCGTTAATTTTATGCCCATTACAATGCAGTACCTCCCATCACCCTCAGAATATGTTGCTACAGTTTAATCAAAACAGCAAATCCGTTGTAGATTACGTAGGTACGTACATACCATAGTTACTGTACGTACATACATCAAAAGCATTATTTATCTCCACTGCCTGATTCGTCTCAAGTTTGCGAGCAATTGCAACCAATCCTATTGGTATTCACGTGCGCTACATATGTACGTACATATTAGCCTGCATGTATTGCCACAATTAATTTAAACGCAATAGCCTCAATTATTGGCCGGCTATTCCCCTACATTGCTCGGTTGCGCATGAACGCTTCGTACACATCGATTCAAAACAATGCAATCACGTCATAACAGACAAATTAGTGGTTTTGTACGTGTTTTTGAGCTACTTAATATTCATAGAGTCATACATTATTATCGCTCTGACACATCAAACGACTAGGGCGGGTATTATTTACTCTAATGCAACGCGTGGATGTAATTTGGAGCGTTACGTACGTGTAGGTCCGCGACCGCACACACTCAAGTCAGCCGCAAAATTACGTTACTAATTGACTAAAACACGCGACGCTCACACCAGCAAGGAATAATTAATTGAGCTCTGGCAAGGTGCGGGGCGGGGTGGGGGCGGGGGGCCATCTGCGCGGTAACTCTTACATCAGTACACCGATAATGGCACAAATTAGCCGGGGAAGTGGCAGGCGGCGCTCGGGGGTGGCAGGGGGCGCTAAGCCGGAACATCCCGGAGCGCAGATTACCGCTTGCTTTTGTAATTAACCGGAGCGACGGGCGGCTTCCAAATCCATTTCTGTGTTACATTTTCATTTGTGGCGCTCGTCCCCGCCGCGCCGGGATTACTCGCGCTACCGTGAAAACTGGAAACACTCCCCGTTGTTTGATATGAATAATACTCGGCTTGCCCTCGAATTATAAAGTGCCTATTTGTTTGATGGATATAGCAGACTAAGAGGAAAAATGTTTTCCACCAATCTGTTCCACATCTCTGTTTACATATTCTGTCCAAACACGCGCGTAGATACGTACCTACCAGTTCGGAGAATTGACTTATTCATACTCTCGAAGTAATATCGGGCGAGCCGTAGCCGTCAGCGATCCGAAAACACGCAAACAGTGAGTTCAAAAAGCCACTCGAAGATTGTAAATATTGAAACAGAAGTGGGATCGGAGACGTCTACCGCGGAGGGCGGCGGGCGGCACGGGGGAGGGGCACTAATAGTCTCCAGAGAGAGGCACACAGCAAACAAGGCGAATACACAAATACGTGACAACCTCTTAAAATATTCATCTTTGTATCGAACCGTTAGTTTTATAGTAAGTTTGTCAGGATCCTCTTACTTTTTCTTTGGACTTTCTACGATAGTTTAAATGCGTCTCGAGTCTCGACTGACAAAACAAGTTTCTTAGTTACAGATCGCATCAAATCTACAACTTTTCAACTTACCATTTCCTTTATCATCTGGTCGATGCAAGTCTGGAGGTTTGGCGAGTACTGACAAAGGGTGGTGAGGCACGCCGAGCCCCAGCAGGCCGGCAGGGGGCAGAGCGCCCTGGCCTAGGAGTGGAAGAGGAGGAGCACCATGTGCGGGCAGGTGGGCCGCGTGCATCTGCTGCAGCAGCCGCGGCAGGTCTGGCCTTTGTTGCTGCAACAATAAGAAACACAAACATTACAACCAGTTTCCACACAAATAAATTCTAACACCGAAGTACCCCCAAATCGTTTAAAGCAGCTAAACATTCACAAATAGACCAAATTAAAGCCAAGCCAAATGGTCCATTCTTGGCCGAAGGTTGAAAACCGCAACTACGGTAGGACACTAATTAAAATCCACAACTTTTAAACAGAATCAACCCTCTGCTTTGTGTCTAAATAAACCGAAATCTCAGGCAACAGCACAATCAAATTAAAGTGTATTGTTTTTTAAGTATTTTAGTTCAGCGTCAACATTCAAAGTGGATTGATGTGTCACCGCAGAGCTCCGTGCATTTTTAAACCGAAGCCAAGCCAAATTAAAAAGTCCTCCACGGGACCCCTCCGTTCCACGATATTTTAAATTTTAAATGAGAGCTTCGCCGGCGGCGGCGACTGAGCGAAATTGATTACTCCTTCTCCATTATTCCCCTTTTTTCCACTTTTCCTGTTTTCCCGCACTTTCCGTTCCTATCTCGTCTCGTTTAACCTTATTATTCCTATACCCTGTGGATCGGCTCATTCCTCCAGCCAAGCGTATCGCTATGTTTTTAACAGCTTATCGCTATGCCCATTTCCGTTGTTTTCCTCTTATTTTTTACATGCGTCCATGTTACAACTGCGTCCATCATGGCGTCTTTCGTTTCGCTGGCCGCTCCCGCTATCGCCTCCGCAAGGCTGCCCGCTGTTCGCTTGTGACTCGTACAGTACGCCCAAGCTTTTTCCGCTCGGACGGGCAGGTTCTTTTTTTTAACCGCCGAAAATTAATTGGATTTTCGCCGAGGGTGGAACATATTTTTTATTGGCCGCTCACGGCTGTGATTTATTGTGTGTCAAAAGGTGGCGAGCGCCACTTAGTTGGGAGTGCTTTTTACAAGAGGGGATTTTTTAAATTCAAATTATTTCCATTTGGGCATTTACACGTCTTATGCTCGAATGATTAAAATAATAAATAGTTTTTGTCTAGCGTGTTTTTAAAATATGTTTTTAGTTTCGTTTAAATTAAAAAACAGCGATCAAGTGTGATTCTAAATTGATGATTAATTGCTTGACGCCATGATATTACTTCTGGCAGTTCCGGCTTATTAAACAGATAAAAGATAGATCGATAGATAGATAGAATACTGTTTATGTACACCATAAAAATTAAGAACATAAATAATGAATGTTTTTTTAAAAAACATTTACCTTGCAGATTGTTTAGTAACATAGAAAAATCAAGACAGACGAGACCCAAACAAAACGAGCATTATTATTTAGGTTTCCTGCCAAGCAGATCTCTAAGAAAATAATATAAAAGTTTGATTCTACATAAATGTACACGTGGTGACCTGAAAAGCGGCATGTCCCCGAGCGTTAGGCTTCGTGGTGAACCCTCATCCGTCCTGACAAACGACGTACCTATCCTCTCCCTCAAACTAATAAAAACTTTTAGAATCTATCATTAATGTGTGTTTCCACCGCGACGTTTCTCTCCGCATTTTGTGCAGAAATAATTAATTGCGTGTACTATTAGAAAAACCTTTAGCTGGAACTAATGATTGCGTTTGTGTCTTGTAGTATGTGTTTGATATAGAAAGATATCATTATAATTTTTTTACAAAGTATTTCCTAATAGGAAAACCAGAGATAAATAAGCAATTCGTGAGGAAAATTAATAAATAAAGTTTTGGTACGTTTGTAGTCGTTAGTTGCATGTATACATATTTTTATGCGGCGCGAGTTTTAATTACGTATTCGTCCCTCGCTAGCCGGAGACATACCTGTACAAACATTCCGCTCGAGCTAACTGTTCCCTCGTTACGGTGCGGCGGCGTGATCCCGCAGCTATCCCTATCGAGAGCGCCTCACCCTCAGCCCGCGCCGCGCCCGACACCCCACAGGCACCCACCCGCCTGTTATGAATGACAATAACGTGGCGTGATACCTCACCAACATTTTTTTTCCATATTTAGACGTGATTAAATAGCGTCGATACGCTCTCCCCGGGATTAAAACTCGTTCCCCTAACGACTTTTCCGTCCGTTTACTTATCTCTGAACGAAGTTTGGTGTTTATATTATCGACCGAATTTAAGTTTGATTAAGTTTCCCCTTCAACAAGGGGTGAGGACAGATTTTTATAATGAATTTTGAGGCTCTAAAGTACCTAATACACTCAGAACGACTACGCGATACGCGATGTGAATAATTCCCACATGCACCGATGTATATAATGAGGCACGCGACTAATGATTCAGTAATAAATGCGAACAAAAACCAGTAACCTCAAATTCTTTGTAGATAAAGTGGTAAATAGACTATTGTTCTGTATTTTCCCATGAAAAAGTGATGAGAATGAATTTTATGTTTAGCTCAAAGTGCCCCATAATAAAGCTGTATTATAAAGATTTGTGTCAGCCGAGTTGAAGAAAAATTGTCTGGGTGGAGAAGGATAGATAAAAACATACAAAAGGTTGTGTTTTCTGTATCTGCGCTATATCAACGTGTTCATACGAGTTCTATGTAATTTCGCGTGTGTCGGTACGTGTGTAGCAAGTAGCAAGAGACGTGAGCTGTCTCCAAAGCTTTTGTCATGAGAAAAACGCTCCGCCGCGTACGGGTTTTCACGGCACATTTGCCACCGTCTATGCTCCGGGGATTATTCTTCATTTATAAATGGATAGCGCATGCCAACCGCACAGATTTCCACGCATAAATATTTCGCCAGGTTTAAAATAAGTTTTTTTTTTCATCGAACATATTTTTTTTGCTTTTGCACAGTTTATTGTGCTAAACAAATTGAACACTAGATAGATTGTGTTGAACTTTTGGTTCAATAAGATTTCTAGAACGTGACAATCTCCAGTCACGATTTCAATCATTGGACTTAATTTTTCTAAAATATCTTTTATTTTTTTGTAAAGTAGATTCTCTTGGTTCTCCTCGTGTTTAGTTGAAACCTAGGCCCAATTTAAATGGTGATTTTATGTAGATTTCTCTTTGGGAATGTTATTTATTTTTCTTTTTACTATAAATCAACATTCTTTATTCGATGTCCCCACTTCACTTTTATTTTGTGTGCGGCGTGATATAAGATTTTTTGAAATACGAATTAGGTTCAGGTTTAAGTTTTCACTGACAATATTTCTCAGCACGCTTAAAGGTAGATATTTTCTGGAAAAAAAATAAAAACACATATTTTAGAATTTTATGACGCATCTAGTCGTACTAGTGTTAAGGAATGAGATCAACAGCATATTATAAACACATTAGTTTAATATGGTTAGCAATTAATAAGTAGCAAGAACATTTAAAAATAATTACTGTTTACACAGTTATGGGCTTAAAAGGCAATCAACACGTAAGTGGACGTTAACCTACAATTAGTACGTTTTAATGGAACTCATCAGATGAGAAATTTCCACAAGAGGCAAGCTGGGTTAAGTACTTGGTCATGTTGGGATCTCTAATGAACCGCTGCAATGAACGTTATATTGGATGGTTATCACTAAATCTTGGCTAACAGGCGTAGAGCAGGCTAGATAGCGTTGTATGACGTTGATATCGTTTAGAAGGTACTGTAGAGGCACTGTTACCCGATATGCTATTAGCATGCAACCTCCGCGAGTTTAATTTATATTGAGAATAGGAAAAAAGATCAGGCTGACAAGCGGCTGTTGGGAGATAATTAAAAAAACCGTCCAAGTGCGTGTCGGACTACGCACAATTAAGGGTTTCATAGTTGAGATGACTTTATTTATCCCAAGAACAAATTTGTTGTTGAAAAACATGGTCTCCTATACATTCCAACTGCAAATATAAGTTTGTACGCACAATATTGAGAGATTTACCATGTTATTTTAAGACCATAGACTTCTTATGGTTTTTCTGAATCTATGAGTAAAGAGCCCTACTGTGTATATTTTTCAAAATTTTAGATTCAGTGGTTTCGGAGATAAGGGGGTCAAGATTCATCGAATTTCCCAAATTTCTTTAAGTCTTTATTTTAAAATTATATTAAAAATATTCCTTTCATTTGATGTCACACGGTACTATTTATTTAAATTTTTATACTAGCAAAACTTTTATTTAAATTTTCTTGACCCCTATATTCAAAATTCATTTATTTACGTTACACGTTCGTGTTTGGGTCACAGAAATACAATATGTGTACCAAATTTCAACTTAATCGGTCCATTAGATTCGGAGCAATGCCTGTGACAGACGGACAGACAGACAGACACGAGTAACCGTATAAAGATTCCGTTTTTTCCTTTTGAGATACGGAATCCTAAAAACAATCGAAGACCCAAATAATTATCCTAGTTTTACTGCAAAGAAGCGTTTTATTAATCCGGGTACCGTCAGCGCTCCCCCAGCGTCCCTTCGCCATTTTCATTGGAATAGGCCTCGGAATCCATTCAGAGCCTCAAAATGACTTTTGGTGATAAAAAAAAAAAAATATCAGACCTGATAAAAAAAAATCAACTCAAACAAGAAATAATTGCAAGAAGAATAAGAAAGTTCCTGACAACATAAAGGAAGTAAAAATATTGATGTTATTGCTTATTATCAATTTACATTTTGTTTACAAAAGATAGTACTTGAACTAAAAGTTCTATTAACACTTTGAAGGACACTATACGCCCATAGACGTCATAACAATAAAACTTCTATTGTGTCTCGTGTACTGTCCTTCAAAGTGTTAAATTATAAACTAGTCAGTAGTCGAAAACTGCATTTTCTTTCGTAACAAAAACTTTTCTCAAATAAAATCAAACAATGTTCTGCTAATAATGTTATTTTGTTGTACCGTACGGCAGCCGTACCAGTTGTTAAATAATTAAGAGTCAGATAATTCGTGGTGTGAGACGCATTAAGGCTGTTACAGCCGATGCCAGCCTCCAGCCACCACTGAGAAGAATAGATTATAAACTTTAATGGTATCGCATAATTAAATGAACCCTCTGCGCTCGTGTAAATCTGCCTTATGTTTTGTTCTTATTATAAAACTGGCTGCGCCCCGCGGTCTCACCCGCATAAGTCTCGATCCTGTAGGAATATCGGGATAAAAAGTATCTTATATCCTAACCCAGGTTATGGTCTACCCATGTGCCAAATTTCATCCAAATCCGTTCAGCAGTTTTAGTATGAAAGCGTAACAAACACAAACAAACTCACTTTCACACTTAGAATATTATATTACTAGCTGCGCCTCACGGTTTCACCCACATAAGTTTCGATCCCTAAGGAATATCGGGATAAAAACTATCCTATATCCTAACCCAGGTCATGGCCTACCCATGTGCCAAATGTCATCTAGATTCGTTCAGCCGTTTTAGCGTGAAAGCGTAACAAACAAACTCACTTTCGCATATATAATATTAGTTAGGAAATTAGGATTGTTCAAAGGGTAAAAGCTAAAAGTAGAACAGGTTAAAAATTTGACTGTGTTCTGACTCGTAAACTCGTTAATATTTAGATTTAGCGTATTTATTCGGTAAGTAAACCACTGACCATAATGAATTCATCGGGTTACGGTAATACCGTGACATGCAATTAAAGTCACTGCCAGTACTAAAATTTGCTTTAATGTATTCATATTCCTGACAGCAAAGTTTTAACCAGGAAGTGGTAAGCATGACACGCATGACTGTAACAGAAGGAACTTAAGTCTTATAATGTTAATGCTTCGAGCCGAATTTTATGACCAATAATACAATACAAATTCAAAGCTGTAACTACATTCTAATCTTCCAATGGCCGCCATTAACTGCCATTGTGATGGACGTGTCAAGAAAAATAAAGAGGAATATGCCACATCTATTGGCAGTGGAACAGCGCAACAAAATGTGCGTCACTTTACACATTGGAACATTAAAAGCTCGTAAATTTGCGACATACTAACGTTTCTCATGCTAAGTGCCTATGTAAGGACACGAGCATGACATCTACACGGAATACATATTTATAAACTTCGTTAGACAATGCCTGTTTAGGCGCAATGACTTCTTAATACTTCGGGGTTGTAATTAGCTGTAATGCTATACAAGTAGGGTTACCATTTCGAAATTATGTAAAACTAAAAGTTGTCTGAAATTATTTATCCTCTTTAGAGAAAATCCCTTAAATTAAAAGTCCGGACATAGTCCAGACGGGGGCTAAAAAGCCGGACATGTCCGGAAAAATCCGGACGGATGGTAACCCTATATACAGGCTTTATGTCTAAGTAGTAGGTGCAGTCGTATACTGTTTCAAAGGGGTATTTTATCGCGTCTGGCGCAGAGGGGCAGGGAAGGGACTCACGCACCATTAGGCAGGAAGCCTCGAAGCGGATCGACACGCGACCAACGACGCGGACCAACACGTGTTACACTTTCAACATAATTGGTTCTAATCACATATATTATACTCAAACACATGTTATGTACACATTAGGGATATAAACCATCAAAATAATGCAGAAAAACAGTAACTTTCCAAATACCATGTTCAAATATTAAGCTACATGTTTGACATGCGAATTGAAAAAAGTTACGTAAGACTGACACTAGTAAACAACGTCTATTCTGAGGCTATATTTTTCTACAACATGTAATTTTGAATAACTTCATGTTCTCAAAGAAAAGAAAGATAATAATAAGAAAAACTCGTGACACTCACGGGCCGGATGAGTCGTAAAACTGATTACATAATTTCATTGGAAGCGACGACAGAACGGGCCCTAACTCACTTTTCCGCGTTGAAAAACAAGGAGCTTCGTCTAAGCGACAGGGGAAAAGTTAATGCGACTCGCCGGGAGGACGCGTCGTGCGACTCACAAGAAACGTCGAGGGCCTGCAATGCAATATTTATCACCCGCCCGCGAACGTGCCTGGGAAAAAATGACAAATTCATGCTTCCCCGACGCCCGACCCCGGCGCGCTTCTCGCCCCGATTTATTCTCCTCGTAATTTTTATCAGAGGGCGCGAGACCCAACGTATACTAGATAGAAATGTTTTCACGACTCGCTTGTTTATAAAGCCATCGAAGGGGAAACAGATACGCTCTATTTGCACGGCTCCAGCGCTCGTGTTTGCACATCTATCTCGAGAGATAATGTTGCATAAATGTTGTACACATAATATACTTAGTTTATTTCGCATACTTGCGCAGATTCGGCTTTTCAATCTCGGCCTCGGCGGAGTCGATCGTAAATATAAGAATGAGATTTAGTATTGGATTCGTATCGCGTATCTATGACACGAGGTCGCACGTCCCGATCGATCTGCACAAGTTACGTGAATATTGTTTCAATGTGAACATTCGTGTCATGTATAGGTGAGCTTGAGAGGGAGTTTTGTTATCTGTAAGCTATTACCTCTGCGGAGGTCGGGCGCCACCCCCGGGCGCTGGCGTGGAATAAAATCAGAACGAGAAATGATTTACCCGTCGATAACGCACCGACGACGCTCCGCCGTCTCCCGGTTATTGACGACGAGTTCACGCACATTGCTCAAACACAATGCTGAATCGTTTCGACACCTTATCTATCATACTCGAATTCTATTACACAACAAAACTCTTCGTATTGTTATTTGTTATACCTACGTAGGTTGGAGTTATTTATTTTATACTTCTTTTAATCAATGGGTGTATTTATAAGTATACCATCTATTGTTGGTCTGCCAAGAAAAATATTTAAAACATTATTCAGAAGCATCAAAACATGCCATCCGTTTAAATTAATTGACGAAAGAGAAATGTAGTGTTTAACAACAGTAAGTAAGTGATTTTAATAGGCAAGCAAACAGTCCCCTATTTGCGAAGTGGGGAAATACTTCACGTTCACAAATCGGCGCTCTCGCGTACGCTCGCAAATCAGACGGAGGCTGGGCGGCCAGTCTCTGGGGAGAGCCCCTTTGATCCCTAGCTGACCCGAAAATAAAAAAGGTACGTAATAAAAAAGGCCCGACATACGGAAGGTGGCGCCGCTTTTTTATTTAAATTAGAGTGTTTTATGAGGGGAGGGCGATATTGCGTTTTGCCAGTGTCTCGAAGGCTGTTCAGTAAGCTATACTCGTACATGTAGGTAAATCCTCACAGTCCGGGGGTGACGAACCTTCCGCAAATACTTGGGACTCTTTAGGGTATTTTCTTCTAGCCGGTGGCTGCTTTCCGATCGTAGACCCCGGACGGAGGGTCTTACGGCACGGAGAGGCAATTTACGAGAAAGGTGATACAATGAAACAAAAACTTATTGCGACACAGAATACGTACAATATGTCACACGCTAATGTGAGACTAATTCATTAATTGGAGCCGCCATTGCCAATGAAAGATGCTCTACTAGTAAACAAAATAGTTGGTGGGTAGCCAAAATTATAATCTCAGGTATTAATGTAGACAATTTTTGTCGTATTTAGTTTGCGTAGTATTGGGCTGAGCGTCGGTTAGTGTGGGTGAGGTGCAAGCCGCGCTACACAGTGGGTACGCCGATGTGATCGAGTTGGCGCTGCGCCAGCGCGTTCCATCCGCAACACTCTATCGGCCGCAGACGGACGAGCGACAACCGACTTCCACCACTTTATTTTCGCCCTCATTATCTTTAAAGTGATTTATTTTAGTCGCGGTACATTCACGGTTTTCGAACGCCAAACGTTAACACATACGGAGAATAGGTCACACTAACGACTTGGCACCCGGCTGCGAATAAACCTATTGAAATAATGGATGGCAATGAAGTCCTCACGACACTTACTATAGCTAAAAAAAACAATTAGACTGTTGTGAAATTAGTTAGAGCCGCAATTTGAGGACAGACACTAATTTATAACGCGGGAGGTGTTGTTAACAGCGCGAATGCAAATTGAAGTAAGAGCTAATAATATGTAGTCATTACGCTTGGACACTGTCGGTAGCAATATTGTACGTGTCTCGCCCACGCCAATGACAAATGACCACTTGAAAATTATATAAACATGCTAATTCGCCGCGGACGTGGCGGGCGTCGGTTTAATAAAATAATTTCATATAGTAGTTTGTAGCAATTTCATCCATACCTCGTAGTTGGATCGACGCCAACTCGTCTTGCGCGGCTTAGATCGTTTAATTAACGACCGTCGAACTTTCGACCTGTTGAAAGCCGTGATTTTGGAGAATCAACTTACTTTACACGTAAGTACCGCTTGTACCGAACGAGAATTTTAGTTGAGCTTCTGAACAATAACATTTTCCCCACGCCTGCGAGTAACGGCAACGATAATTGGAATATTAACGTTTGTGGTTACAATAAAGCATGTTTTAGAGAGGTGGATAGCTTCCGTGAAAAACGATTAAGTTGAGTCATCGGATGAGAAGCGTGTAAAATATTACATTTTAACCGAAAGGTGTGATTTATGCACGGTTATTATAATAACATCGACCTTCCCATCGTTTAGTTTGCGTGCAACAAGCGAATAACTTAGCAATGACAGCTCGGAGTCGCGAATGTTTGGACAGATGCCACACTCATACTGGCCGAGCTGGCACACGGGAGCCGGCACCTAAACATTCCACGCCACATTTACACCACTACTGTACAAACAAGACACGTGTTGTTCAAATCGGTCTCGCGTGAAATATTACCGACGCTGAAGAAATTCATTTCGTTACTCGGAATTTTAAACATGACCTACGTGATTTCGGTGAATTCAACGATTATGTAGTAGGTATTTATTATAACCCCGGTAGTTAGCTCGGCGTGTTTGGCAAATTGTGAAATGATTATGGTTACATCTTGTACAACATTTAAGATTTTGTTTTGTGCCATGCGAGATGAACAACTAACCTTACAGAATAAGGTTAGTTGTTCTGTTATTCATATTATTACACATCGTCAAACGCGTTAGGAATTTGCTAAACAAAAAATCAGCACAAATATGTAGGCGATCAAAGTGTATACATGCCCCGTTGAAGTAATGCGGTGAACCCACTCGATTTCAAGCAAGCTCTTATGTTAGGTGTTAAGATGAACCATTAGTGATGTGCCCCACATGTTGTTAGTACTGTTAACAATATGCGAGCAGGCAATGAGTACTCACCCCAATAATGGCATTAAGTTCTGTCATAGTGACCTGTTTCGCGCGCTCCACCGCCGACGCCACCTGCTGCTGATGCTCCTGCGACAGGAACGGCAGGATCTGGGCTATTATCGCGTTCAACCTTTTCGCTATCTCCGTCTGAAATAAAACACACTTATTTAGTAAAGTTATCTCAATAATAAATGTTAAACAATCGTCTATAAACACGACGTAAGGTCATCGTGACGAAATTACAATATCATCACGAACGAACACCGATATCACACACGTTATGAATAATTAATATTGTTTAATATTCACCAATCTACTTTTCTGAATAAAATCAACATTAACATTAAATATAAAGTTGGCTATTGACGAAACAACTGCCCGCTAGCAGGGGATCGCTGCTTACATACAAATTTTCACAACGAAAAATGTTTCCACATTCCGAAACAGATTATATTTAATAATAACATTTATAATTAGTTGATAAGCTGAGCGAGAAACATCAAATAAAATTAACATGATCAACAGTAATACAGGCAAGCGCGGCGCGGGTCTGCGCGGTATGAGATGATAAATCGCCGCGTTACCGAGCCCGCAGTATTTATTGGCTTTGTTCGTATTTTCCGTTTAAATGCACATTAATTTTATTCGCAGATTCACAGTGAATCGACGACGAATTAACATAATTGAGTGTATTATTATATCGGCCCTTGTCGGCTCGTGTAACCAATGAAGTTGTTTCGGCGGTTTATTTTTTTTTCTGTCATCATCGGTCAACTGTAGAGTTGTTAAGTGAATTTAACATGATAATGTTGATTGTTAGGAATAACAATAGGAGTGAAAAAGCTGTCATACACCGTTGTAGCAGTTAATTAGTAAGATGATCTACAGCATAATTAAATGTAGATGTAATCATTGACATTTACAACACGCATGAAATCATGCCACGCATGTCTGCCGAAGTGTTAAATTACGGTATTGTTTGAACACGACGGATGAAACATTACCGCCACAAAGCTGCCCACACAGCTAAATAGAATGTTCATTCCATAATTGCATGGCTACATACATTTCAGAATTTCAGGACACTTGCCAACTTTCTTATTATCTTTCAAAACAACATATTTAATTTTATTAACTGTAAACTTTGTTTTTCTCGAACGTTGATGAGTTCATTACTCAGCATTTGTCTACATGGATTTTCTTTGGCTTGTTGACGAGTTTTTTTGTCTCATTTTAACTTTATTTAAATACCTCACGTCTTTACAACAAAATCGGCCAAGAAAAGGGGGATCAAATAACTTAAAAATCTAAACAATCACAAATTAAAAAAAAAAAAAAACTATACATTACTTGATACCCAGTCATATTCACCATACACCCCACACAGCTACACACGCACACACAAACACACCTCACTTACACTCACCCTCACTTTCTACAGAACGCAGTGGTAATTTAAAATCTTTTATCATTATTACTTTTTAATTTGTTCTAGTATATTTGTAAACCTATCTTTTATTTAATGCCTGTAAATTGAGAGGTCTGGCTCTTGTGATACAGGAACTCCTAGTATAAGAGCCAGGGCTACAAAGATGTTTGTATCTCTGAAGTGAAAATAAATAAATTACTACGAGTACCTACCTAAGAATGCTCTGCAATTAGAGGTCGAGCATAGCGATTAACATAATATTTCAATGTAAGATTACTAATTCAAGATTATCACAAGAAGGCGTGCTCCCGCAATTAACCGCAACAAGTCATGCGATGTTTTTTATATTGCTTAGAAACTACTATTATTAAAAGATATAATACGTAGATATATGATAATCAGTGGAATGCACTAAAAAGGTGTTGTTTACTTGCCGCAGGGCTGCCGTCGTTCAACAAGCTTTTGTTCGCGACTCCGCGTGGGATTCGCGGCGACACTTAGTTATCTATTTCCCAACATTATTGTACTGATGAAAAATGCTTTTACTTTATTCAAAACTCAAATATTAAAGTTATAGTATTGCTCTGTTTAATACTTTAAGATTCCATTCAGAATTAGTGTAAGTTTAAAATAAATTGTGTCGTTCGTTGTCTTTGCGTGTTATTAATCAGTTAAATGTTTAGTGTACTTTGTCTCTTGGTTATGTGCAATTTGAAAGAAAATAGCTTAGCGAATATTTTTAATTTTGAAGTCAACGTTCATGATTTTAATTTTAATGAAGTCAAGCAGAACGTCAAAGCTTTACAAAAGCGTTGATACAAAACATTTAACCCGTTGTTGTTACATTAAGCCGTAGTATTTAACCGTGTAGTGGTGTGCACACGTAGCGAGGCAGCGAGGGCGCGCGCGGCGGACCGCAGCGTTCGCCGCAAATTGTACTTTCATTCCGCCTCGCTAAATGGACTGTTTGTCGCGTCCGAGCTCGTGCGAATTTACTCTACACACCACGCATATTTGTTTTTTGTGCTCACTATTTATGTGTTAACCGATACCTTTTTGTTGTGAAGGCAAAATAAACCTTTTAAAAGCTGAATCATGACATGAGATACGGCCAGCAAATTATTATAATAGAAAAACCTCTCTGCAGAATTTTAATTCAGAACGCTGTTTTTTTAACACGTCCATTATTCCTAATGCAAACTGGAACACGAATTATTTTCGCAAATATTTAAATAAGATTTTTATGAGAGCGTAAATAAATAAACATGACGAATAAAAATAAGGCCAGCTATATATTTTTAGAAGTAAGACAACAACAAGGTTCCTCCATTTACTAGATAAACATCAAACTTCGTGAGTCGTGCAACTATTGGAATATTAGTGCGTACCCAATGCAAATTTCCTTTAGCGATGTGCTAATAAACCGGCTGATAGGCCATCGCTTCACGTATTCAATTTGTGTGTGGAATAAACACGTTTGTTTCCTCTTATCAACGGAAGATTAATTCATCGTTAGTTTTTATTTTTATTAGAGTTCAAGAAAGTTTATATATATTTTATAGGCATTGTTAGATATGAATGATGTCAGACGTGATAACCCCTTGCCATCACGGAACTTGGTTTGATATGATGTAAAAATGTCAAAAATAATATTCACAACTCAAATAAAGGAGTTTACACAAACAAGAGTACTTAAACAAACTAACAAAGTAATAAAAACTGTACAGTGGTCGATAATGTATGATGTTGACATTGCAGACCGCCGCGCGGTGTCGCGCCGCGCCGCACTCTGCCCGCCGCGGCCCCGCGCAACCGACCGACGCGCTGAATTACCACAAATTACATTTTCATTCGCCGCCTCTACCACCAGGTTATTGTGAAAATTTACTACTAAACTGGAAAATACCGCCTCTAAATTTAACGCTTTTTATGATAAACGACTTATGTACTCCCACAGCGACGAATATTAATTTTTACTCTAACGGACCGTGAATTGCAGAGAATTGTAGTGAGAGCTAGTTATATCTTTGTTTCTCAGTGAATCGTACATTCCTCCAGCCGCATGATTCATATGGCCGCGATTGAGAGCCCCTCTAGACAATGCGAACTCTATGAATTCATAATTAGCGAGTAATTAATTGTAATTTCAGACGTGAGATTTTTTTTACAGCTACGAGTTAATTGTTAACGTGATCGTAAAAGTGAAATTATGTTATATAAATAAAAAAAACTATTCAGGACAGTTGAATAAGTAAAAAGAAAATAGCGGAAGTTATTATTTGAATAAATATACATTTTTGCAAGGCCTATTGTTCGAGTAATGAACGAATGAACGTTGTAGACAGAGATGAACTCAGACGTTGGACACACTAAACTAAACGGTTTAAAGGCAATCACTATGCAATGTTGAATTTCGTGCGCTCTTCAAATACTTTTGCGAAATTTCTTGTCTAGTATAGGTATTGTTCCCATACTTGAACACCCTCGTAGCGTTAGTTCAACGCATTCCTACGTACGCTATGTCGAAATTCAATCAGAGAATAGCACCATTGAGCGCAAAATATCGACAAAGGGTTTCAGATTAAAACAGTTTTTCTTATTGTCGTTACGAGGCGAACAATCCCCGTCCCATCTGCACATCGTATAACTCTACAACAGTAGCTGAGTACGAACGGAGGAATAAAAAGCGGGCGTACAAAAGGGCCACAAAATACGTACTTTTGCGAGCTCTCCACAAAAGATATAGTACGGTTTGTCATTAAGGAGTTCATCCCCGCGCGAGAAATAAAAGAGGAACGTCGGGTTTCGGGGTGAGAGGGCGCCAGCGGGTGTGAGGCGGGGGAGGGCAGCACGCGAGGCGAGGAGGTGCACTAATGGCTCCGACACTCATCCGCTAATGCCGCGGGTGACTCCTCTTTTTGCGCGATTTTCACGTGGTTTAGTCGGTGGAGCTTTTAATCTGCAGCCGCATCTTACCAACGGTGCTCCATTTGTTTTTCTATTATTTATTGCTCCCCCACAAACAACGCTTGAATTTATTCCAAACATCTTTTTAATGAAAAACACTACAGTCAATTAATTAAACGCTTTATCGACGGCTATTATGCAACTTGACGAGGTTTTGAAATTCGCGATAAAATTTAAAAGCGTTGGGCAATAAGAATCCACCAATTTAAATTAATAAACACATTTAAATGTAAAATTGGTTCGTTAATTTCGTCACGAATTGATTTGAGAACTAAAATAAATTTTCTTCTAAATACCAGCCACGAGGAATATCTACGAAATGAATCATTAGACGGCGAATTAAAATTCAGATAAGTGAGGTATTATTTAATGATTGCATGACATGCATGAAGAATAAAATACGGTATTCGTTTTTGTTTCGATTTTGTATAAAACCAAGACAGTAGAGGGGCTGATTCGAATTCAGATGTCGTAAAACCATCAGGATTCCTTACGACACAATACAACGGAATATGGCACATGAGTGCACGGTGCACGCCGCGAGCTTGTGACCTGAATGCGGGTCGCGGTTCCACGCCACAATTTATTGTCTCCCTTGAATGCTCGTACGCGCACGTTGCGGCTGCGTACATCGTGACCGGGCTAGCCACCACGTGAATACTAACCGATAACATCTACATAATGTCACCAATCTATAATGCCCTATGTAACAGCGTTAAAGGACATAGACATAAATTATGTGTGTCGCACAGAGTGTGTCGTAAGTAAATACTTAAACATAATGTTTTCAATTTAGCACCTGTTATTAAATTGATAAAAGATTTATACAACAAATATATTAAATCAAAATGAAGAGGTTAAACCATTTAGTTATAAGTTTCCCGGCGCATCCGGCCGCCCGCCTCCCGGGGCGCCTCGACGATGAACTTTTACTGCTTTTACCGCGATTGTGTTCTGCGGAATAAACTGAACGGACGCGGCACTTCCACTGAGGTTTCGGCCTTCATTAATGCCTCCCGACTCTTTTATGAATTATTTATGCACGCTGCGTTCTGCTTATCTTGCCTTGCCTGCGGGCGGCGCTCTCGCCAAATTTCCAGTTTAATAAACAAAACAGTCGCCAATCGAGAAGTCACGCTATTGTATTGAAAGCGACGTCGCTCTTATGGCCGCAATAAATAATTCCTCCGGCGAAATGGCAGTCAAGTCGATAAATGGCCTATTATTTCAACAGACAGAGGCCAACATTATCATCGATTCGTATCGCATTCGCGGAGCAATAATTGTTTAAACATAGCTTGCCGTGGAACATTAGTGGCTGGCACATCGATAATGCACACTGCCAACCGCTGTCGCCGCTTCTCGTTTAGCTTTCTAATTACTCACTGCTGTAATTGTACCCTGCACATTGTGAACTTTTACACGAGTTTGTACAACAACAAACAGGGGAATTAGGGGTAGGATAGCATCTAAATATTTAAACAGGGTTCAATTATCTACGCAGTTGACTGAAGTGCTCGTGAACGACAGTATAATTGGCTTTACTTAAAATAATTGCTACTCGAGCGTCGATACTTATAATAAACAGAATCGTCGGACGAGAAGGCGCGTCATTAATATTCATTATAAACAAATGGATATAATTACTTGGCAAGAACAAGTTGATTGGAGAGCCGTGGAGTGGGTGTGTAGTGGGACACGTCGTTATCTCGGTATCGAGCCGAGCCGCGCTCCGGTGTCACCTCGTAATCGGATTGTAATTGCGCGATCAAGAGCCGGCTACGCTCCACTACACACCACCTGTCAATTTAAACCTCCTTGCTACGATAATAAATAAAAATAACAACAATAATATTCTTGTCCACTTCATGAATCATGATGTTTGGTGCTAGATAAATTACTTATCTGATGTAGACTATTGTAGACCTACTTTCCGACATTCGATTTTGGACGATGCGTTAGTTATTGTGAAAATCCATGCAAATGATTTGTACACGTAATGGAATCTCCAAATATTTATACAGTACACAACAAACACGACGAAAATATAGCAGTGCAATCAAACAACATTAAATATTTAGAGAGGCAGACGAAGTGGCCTTAAAATCTCACGGTCAGATTCATTCAAACAGTCCCAGTTATAAATTAAGTTGGATGCAATCGGACCGCGTCCGAGCGATTCTGATTGACAGATTAGCGTCGACATATCACGAGAGTCACGACACACGGTTTCATAACAGCGGGGCAGGCAAGCGTGAGCGCTCTGTTGACTAGCATGTTTCTCGCCAAACAAAGAGCCAGCTTCCTAGCTACCCTTGTTTGTTTAGGTCCACGCCAAACGTTTATTGCCCTTTGTGTATCTTACCTCTCGGCAAAGCGTGAAGCCTTTTTGACTCGGCACTTTTTATGAGAGCGCTTATAAACGTGTACGTTACTTGACATTCTAAAAACAACGTTTTCAGATATATTTTATAGTGAAAAAAGCATTGTTGTATAAATGCAATCGCTCGAGGTAAAAGCCATAAACAAACAAACGTGGGGGAGGCACTACACTACATCATAGTTGATTCGCGGAGAGCGAGGTGAAACCGCACAAGTGCTTACGTGATAATAAAGAAACACAAACAAGTTTCTCGACGCACATGAATTGACCAATTTGTAGACGCTAGATAGTTTCACAAGCGGTTTGTGTAGTATAGACGAATCAATCATCCCGGTGCACACTGAGCTTTTTTGTCGACATAACGAGCAGCGGGCGCTGTAATGACTCCGCATTTCCGGCGCCTTACGTGTTCCGCACCTTGTACTGGAACAATGGCGCTCGCTACTACGCAAATACTAGTGTATTCGGTAGCGTTATAGCAGTGTAATTAGCGCTGTTAATACAGTCCTAATTTATGCAATGTGCAACGGAGCCTTCACTCGCGCCGCGCTCCATGTCGTGTACACGCGCCGCTAACACCGATTGTCTGAATATTCGTGTTGCCATCAAATTTATTTTCGGTTCGACGCGCGCCGAATATTATTTTTAGTTTCGCAACGTTGATTGCAGGCCCGCTATCGCGGATTATTAGAACTCATATCAGCTGCTTGTTCTGAATAACAACATTAATAAATATCGATAACTTCATCCAAAAACTCGATGGTTATCATTAAAGCTTTATCTGGTCGGTATTATCTAGTATGATTTTTATACTCAGCTGTCTTGCTTTTGTTCAGACACGATAAAGAGTTATCACGGATTTTGTACTAAAATTGATTGGGCTGATTACAGACGGTTCAACGATAAACTTTATGTATCTGTATTATTTTTTTGTATGATCAGAAAAGTAGGCGATAAAAGTATTAGATAAAGGCTATGTTAAATTGTGATAAACAGTCGATATCAATAGAGATATTATGCAGGTATCAGTCAGTCTCGGCGAACTAATCGCCTTTATAAAAAGTCATAATTTATGAGTCGAAGTTATCGGGTGACATCAAATTGAAATAGCGTGGAAATCAAACGAAATGTATATCTAAACATTACAAAGTTAGCGATAGAATCTGTCGCAGACATAGTTGGTTATATCCAACATGGATAACGTTTATCGTAGGTCGTATATATGTATGTACAAGTGCAGAACGCCGACGTCCAGTTGCGATGGAAGCTTGCTTATTTACGGAGACCGTTTGCACTGTACTGTTTGCTATCTCGTTGTTCCGAGTCGCCGACTCACTGGCAATTCTTGCTATTGCAGTATTGCCATACGACACGACACGAACACGGCACACAACTCAACAATATTCGTGATCAAAGAACGTAGAACAATGATTCCATGAACAATAAGTACTCGCAAGATTTACCGAATGCTTTTAAGTAGGTACGATGTTCTGTTATCTAGACATGGAATCGGAATTAAAAGAAGCAAGAACAGAGGTCGAAAGATCAGTTATATGGCGGGTTCATGTAAAGTATACGTAATGATAAATATTTAATAATGTTTGCGATAGTATTAGTGCGTACTCGCAGCGGACAGAGCGAGGGATGGGGTTTGTGAGTTTACACAGGCGAGGCGGTGTTTACTTGGCGTGTTTGCGAGCCCGCGATGCTTATTGTGAGCGTGGAGCGTCTGTCGGCCGCGGTTTACGAATACTGTTTAATTTGTTGGATACGTCAAGTGGCGACTGTTACCGACTGACAAAGTTCACAAGTAAAATTTCACGCTTCTTGGAAACTAAACAACGTTCACAGAATTCCTCCGCTAATGTTTGGAACGTCTTTGTGAAAGTTCTGAACATTGTTCATTTGTCATAGTTAACAGCTATATAATCGTGTTTCTTATAATAATATTAGTAATACAATGTAAACTGCGACTGCATGTTTATTTTAATTCAGTCATTTAAATAAACATTCTTATTTTGATGATTACTTGGAAATAATGCCCGTAATAAAATATTTATGATCCGATCCTTAAATATTTTATGGTTTCCTGTTGTGCAGACGACTTCGACAGGGTCGCAAGTAAATCGATATTGTGCTGAATCAAATGATAAAATAACGGAGTAAAATTTTAAGCAATTCACCCCGCGCGACCTAAAAGGATTTACGTGTATTTAATTGAGCCAAAACAGTTAAATGAGCGACCATTTATGTATTCGAATTATGTATTTGATATTCAAATTAGCTAAATATGGAAAGTATTGAGATAAACAAAACAATATTTGAGTGGGTGCGGCTAAAGGGAGCAAGTGCGGGGTCTGCGTGCGGCGCGGCTCGCTCGGCGACCGCAGACCGCAGCGGTGCGGCTCACCGCACCCGCACCCACCCCGCGCCCCACCGGCCCACGCCTCACCCCCGCAGCGCGCCTGCTAAGCTGGACTTGTCTCTACACTTGATCTCTTCGCCTTCGTAAATGGTTAAAGGTTTCACTTAATTACAATATTTAGTGGACTTTATTAACATGATGTCACAAGTGTATTCTGTTTCGCGACTTAGTTCATTAACAAAACTAATTGCCTGACCACACTATTGAAGAAACAACACGTGGTGCGTCATACGGCAATGCAACTGCTACTTTTCTGAATATAATATAAACAGGGTGTATGTATATTTAAATTAAATGTTGTTAATATAGCCGATTTTATTGCGACAAACTGCACTACATTTATACGATTTCAACAAACAAGGCAAAATACAAATTCAACAATATATTCCATTACTTTTATTTCATAAATAAATTGTTACACCAATTTAACATCGAACAAAAACGTCGCCGTCGCTTGGAATTTATCGGCTTTACGTTGCTAACCGCTACCTGTACCTGGTAGTGGTACCTAGCTGGTAAAATGTTTAGGTAGGTATTGTAGGTACATCTAGACAGACATACAAACAGACTACAAACATGAGGGCTCGGTATATTTCAGTACCGTGTTCTGCTAGGGTGGGTGTAAACGGGCGATCATTTGCTAATTAACCGTTTGACGTCGTTTAAAAGACAGTTAACTATATTTGAGCGTACGAGGTCAGGAGGACCTCATTTGGTCAAGATATTTTATGTTCTGTTTCATCTATGTGGAATAGGTAGGTACTTACTTACAGCTATGATTATTTGTTCAGATATCAGCCCCAACCCTGCCCTGCTGCCTAACCCTTCGGGGATTACAGGCGTGATGTTATGTTATGTTATATCAGCTTTTTCTGCGTTACGGACAGAGAATTCAGCGTTCCCACCTTTACCCTTTTTCACTGACATTATCAGAAAATCAATGCAACTTTATAACTATGTAGGTACCGAGTAGAAAAGTAATAATATTGTATAAAAACTAGTACTTTATAGTTTTGTAAACTCTCGCGAGTCTAGTTTTCATTGACGATCGCATCCATCAAAGTGTCGCGTCGTCCTCTGATAATGATCTCGCTACTCGACTGAAGAATATTTCACACCATTACAAAACCACGAAACATCGACTGCTGAGTTATCTACTTTAATACTACCTGCACTTTATTTAACACTCAAGTACGAAGTCACGTTTCGTAAATGTCATATGATAGTAACACTGGATTAATAGGGTCATAGATTTTTAAAGCTTGGACCAGGGATCAATTAGTTTTGTGGGGGTCTATTAAAAAAAAGTATGGCGTCGCAGTCCGTTTTTCCAAGATAAAAGTGCTTGGAAACATGCTGGTCCTGCTTAATAGGACAATTCAGAATCAAGACAAAATCAAACAGGTTGCTAATTTAAATGTAAAATTTATAATTTTGTGTTATATGACATTGATTTTACATTCTGTGATTAATTCCTCACACACTGACTTATTAATTAAAAAAAAAAATGGAAGATCGTCTACTTTTACAATGTTTGTAAATATGTGAGCACCATGTATCTATCACATAATTAAATTATCTGTCGTTGTTTCACTTTTAATTCTTTTTACCTATTGTGGATAGTAATTTTATTCTTGGTGCATCGTCTTCACATATAATTATTTAACTAATGTACGTACTTATACAAACTATTGTAAAACGTTTTAAAAGAGTAACGGTGGAGTTTCTTGCCCATTCTTCTCCAAACGAAAATTACCTTTTGGAAGGGGCGACTAGAATCAATTATATTATTTTGTAAATTTTGACGTTCAAAAGTGCGATACATGGGCCTATTGGAAATAAATGATTTGACTTTGGTAGAATATTACTAGGAACCAAGATTAAAAATATCAATAAAAAAAGAATATCGAACACAGTTATGTAATTAACAAAATAGCAAAGAAAGTAATTATTTTTTAATGTGAAAAATATTTTTTTTTTTTACTTTGAACTATCTGTCTGAAGTATGGAGTAATTAAAGTTAGTGGAACCTAAAACTTTTAGGTTGCACTAACTAATATACATATAGAGTTTTATTTTTTAAATAGTTTTAGGTTAAAACTATAAAAAAACTATATTTGATTAAGATTTAGTTATTTTTACTGTTTACTCTAGGTCTGCATAAAATAGTTCAGATTTATTAATTATTTATTTATAGTTAATTAAAACGGTACAAAACCAATAACATTAATTAACATAGAAACAATTACAATCTTGATATTAATTTAATTTAAAACTAACATGGAACAGTGGAGTCCCTAGCATACTTAGTAGATGTCCCTATTCGGACCCGTCCGCCAATAAATTCGTGACTCTTTGCTTAGTCTCTCGATAAAGGTGTTCTCAAAGTTACTGCGCTGTTACAAACCACCCCTTTTTACTCTCTCGTAAGTACTGGGTACTAAACTAGCCGATTACTAGGCCATCGATAAGATAAATTATGAATAGTGATTTGACAATAATATCCACCGATAAATGTGACAGCTAAACATAATTTCATAATGTATTCAGTACATAAATGCATTGAAAATATTCAACTGTCCATAATTTATTAGTATTCATTTGAATTGGACATGAATTTCCAGTTAAGCTATACATTTACGGTACACTAAGGTTAGAGGTTAATAAGTCATTTCGCGTACATTAATTCAAACCGCATTTATACTTAAATCTTTAATTATTCAGTAGCTTTTGTGCTGCATAATAATGTATTTATTATACATAAATTATCAATGCTAAATACGTTATTAATGGGCTTCTTTCTATTCTATACCGAGTGAGTATTGTGTGTAATGTACACCTATTATAGACGGTTTCTTATTTATAATTCAAGAAGTCGCCTGTGCAATTACAATACTGATACATAAATACATAAAATCACGCCTTCTTCCCATGGAGGTAGGCAGAAATTACAGAACGCCACATTCTACGATCCTTACATACCCCTTTTGTCTCGATTACGTTCATACATCTAGTAATACACGCACTCCGGTTGCGAGTACTACGCATTTGACTTTTCTGAAGAACATCACCAATATGGTAAGTATATATCCTCTTAGGGCGTCATATAATGTTCCCACTGCTGGGACACAGGCCTCCTCTGTGAGAGGGAGTGGGCCGTAATCCACCACGCGGGCCCAGTGCGGGTTGATAGATGTCACATGTCTTCGAACTTTTGGTTCTAAGACATGCCGGTTTCCTCACGATGATTTTCTTCACCGTTTTGAGAGCAGTGGTGATGAAATAATTTACACAAAGTAAAGAGCCTGTCAGGGTTCGAATTTACGACCTACAACTCGTAAGGCGCGGCTGTTACCACTGGGCCACCACTGCTCATTCTGGACCACTGCTGCTCACTTGCTACCTTGTAAATAAATTTTGTTAGTCGCCTTTCATTCATCCTCTCAATATGACCAAACCATCTCAAAAATTAAAAGGGTATCTTTTATTTTTTTTATTTTTTTGTATTTTTGATACACAATATGGCCGGATATAACTTGGCAGTTCCGAACTTCGCGCAGAAGACTGCGCAATAACACTTTTTGGAAAACAAAAGGTGACATGAGGGGAGTGAGAGAACATGCATGAAAGTTCGCAGAGCCTATGTTCAGACCTGCCAAGTTATATCGGCCGTATAATATCCTGGTGTTAAATATTCACAAAAAGCGTTATAAATAAAGGGGATCATTAGTGTCGTTTGACCATCACAATTGATAATAACAGCGCTCGAGCTTCTTTGATAGCGCCGTAAACTTCAATCTGCGAACCCTTCAAAACGTTTTATTTTATCTAGAGAACGTTACACGTAATCATTGTTATTTTATGAGATTGATCCGGTTTAAGGCTCGTGCAGACCAGCGCGATATCGCGGGCGCGACAGGCAGCGCGACCCTTGTCGCGTCCGCGATATCGCGCTGGTCTGCAAGAGCCTTTATTCATACATATTATGACGGGATCGACGCCCGACGGGCTCTCGATACTATTTATACATTACTAAATTTTTACTATAAGAGCAGCATTTTAAAAGTTGGCAACATCGCTTATAGCTGTCAATATTACTGTATGGAAATAAGAAATACATATCACTAACTAGTGAACTGCGAATATTAATAATGAATTGCACTTATAACACTGAATTTGATGTTGTAACCGTTTTAGGTGTAAAAAAGGCATTTGAAAAGATTCATTTTTTTTTACATCTCTAAATATTCGGTGTTACGATATTCATAATATAAGGTAATATTGCCAAATTAATCAAAACCGCTAAATATTTGACAGCTAATAGCGACGTTGCCAAGTTTTAGAATGCACGCTCATATCTGCGCCGTGTTAGCTATAAAATTAATACACTACTACAATAATGGATAGATTATCTATTATTATTTAAATTACCATTCAATTGTTATGATGACAATAACAGTCAGAATTAACGTGTAATTTTACCGAAATTGTTTATATAAGGTTGTTGATTGCATTTAGTAGTTCCTATCAATTTGGAGTAAGTATTTTACAATTTGATTAGGGAATCAGTCAGTTATCCGATGGTCGCACGGACGTAAAAATATCGCAGTGAGATTATATCGCGCACTGGATTTTCAACTGTCGGTGTTAGGCAGTGGTTTGAAACTACAATGCGCGTAAAAAATCGCCACAGGAAGCAATCGCCCGTACGAATCTGGGCTAACACTAATAAAGTGCACTTAAACACTAATCCAGCAAGTGTATTGTGGGGAGCTGTCAGATCGCGAGGGAACCCGGCGTCAATAGCTGCGAGGGTCGCCACCCCCGTGTTTGTTACCCCTTCGCCTTGTTTGCATTGTTTCACTGTATTTGAATAGAGTACGCGCACCCGCCGCCCTACAACTGTTACCGTTTTCATGATAATGTAAGCGAGATTTAATGATACAATCTATGTGAATAACGCGACTACTGCACGACCGCATTACTTATACACGCACATATGTAAACTATGTAAATTCTCAAACATTTTATTTAGTATGCTAAGTAAAAAGACCGCCACTTAAAATTCTTACAACGCTGGGGATGCAGTTTTACGGGTTATTACATTGAATGGGAAATGAGTGAGTCATAGGCGTGTAGTTTACGAGTCGAATAGAAATCGTCTGTTTTAAATGAAACTCAAGGAGCGAACAAGGCGTCCATTATTCATGAGGGCCGTTTCACGCCCGACCACCGCCGACTGGGTCCGAGCAGAGCCGAGTGTCGGGTTCCCGCGTAAGGCCCTCGGCACCTCGGCTACGGCGTCCACGCAAACTGTTTCGAAATCAATATCCGTGTCTCAATCAGTGCAATTAAGGTGGTCCGTGGAACAGGGGTCGTATTCAGTATAATTAGTTTGACGCCGTCGTAGCCGCCGGCGAGGGGCGATAAATAAACGAGTAGAAATACTTGGCTACGTAGTGGAGTTACGTTAAACGTGCACCTACTGGAAGCTCAGTGCTCAGTTGCTCACCGCTACATACACAGCCTGTTCTATGTCATACGATACGATGTGGTATTATTGATTCTGAAGAAATAAAAACAGGAACAAGAAATATGTTTTACAAATCGCGATTACTACTTATGTTTCAGCAAATTGCTGAATAATTATGATAATAAAAAATACAAAGTGAGTAATGGGTAAAAAAATTCACTATGACATGTGAATCAAGAAGATAACGCAGCCAAGTCTTTACTAATTGTAAGCACTTATTATGATTACGTTGTTTTATTGCGTGGTTTTAGACCGACTATTAAACTGTTTATTAGTCAGTCACGAGCGTTCATGGACATAATTTAACATGAAATAACTCAATATGCTCACGAACACAAGTTTTACTAAATTAGCAAATTTTTTTATAAATGGAACGTTATTATAACGGAACACGCTGTACTTGTATGGTATGAGCAAATTTAATAACGCACCGAGGGTGAGTACGCCCTATTTTTTCACATGGTTCAGAATATCACGTCCCTCGGTATTATAGGGGTCGAATTTGAAAACACAATTAGACTTAATACAGAGGTGATTGTTGGCGGGCGAGGGTCGCAAGCGAGGGGTTACGGCAAATCCTTTAATTTGGCTCCCCGATCAAATAATAAAGCGGACGGAGGGGCAGCGAGCGGCGATATCGCGTTTAGTGGTTTTATTGCAAGCGCCATCTGCCGCGAGACGCACCCTGTAGATGGAGAGATAATTTCGCTTTTAAAGCGAGGGGGCGACGCGCGACGTTGCGCGCCGAAGCGTTCATTGTGAGTTGTTGCGTTCGTTTAGACAATTCACAGCGTTGTATCCGCCAGTAGATGTACGAGATAGGGCTCCCATTATGCGGGGGACCCTTAACGACTACCTGCATGTTGATGGGAACACTCAACGGCTATAATTTGATAAGGCACGCCGCGCTTCGAGTTGCCTTACTCCTTTACTATTGTTTATAATTTACGTTTTATTGTTACGCCTTTCATGAATCGAGTAACAGGACGTTGAGTCACGTTAAGAGCGTCTATTCTAAAAGTGGGCAACGTCGCAAATATTGTCAAATACTTCGCTGTTTTGATTAATTTGGCAATATTACTGTATGGAAATAAGAAATGTGGCTAACTAGATTATTAATAATGAATTGCAATTAATCAACTATAAAGACTCGTACAGACCAGCACGATATCGCGGGCGCGACGTGGGTCACGCTGCCAGTCGCGCCCGCGATGTCGCGCTGGTCTGCACTAGCCTTGACACTGAATTTGGTGTTGTAAAAAAGGGATTTGGAAAGTTTCCAAAAACTTATTTTACATCTTAAGGCTTGTGCAGACCAGCGCGATATCGCGGGCGCTACAGACAGCGCGACCCTTGTAGCGCCCGCGATATCGCGCTGGTCTCCACGAGCCTTAAAACTAAATATTCGGTATTACGATATTAATTATTGCATTTCATAATCAATATATGTACAGAACATGATGTACAGATGCGGTCAAACCCACGCTATTTAAAGCATACTGCATATCTCTGTACTCGAGCGCCCAGCTGTACCAAACGTGCCGTCAGTGCGCTGCGCGTCCAATATAATAAAGCGTTCAGGGCGCTGATGCGGCTGCCGCGTTGCTGCAGTGCGTCAGAGAAGTTCGCAAAAGCCCGAGTCGAGCTTCTCAGCTATCGTACGGAAGAAAAGTGCGTCTCTGCTCGCTAGATTGCGTGGCAGTGGCAATGGCCTCCTGAGGGTGATAGCTGACAGGCTTGGTGAGAGCTCCATAATGGGAGATCTCATCACAACAACACTGTCTGTCGTAGTGTATAAGTACTAACATAGATCATAAGCCACATTGTTACTAACATCCTAGTATATAGGTACACATGGCTACACATCAAGCTATACATTTCCAATATAAGCTGACCTCGCGTTGCACGGAAATCCTTTGCAATGCGAGATCAGCATAAACTGGAAATGTATAGCTTGATGTGTAGCCGTGTGTACTAACAACGTAGGTTGTAAGATATAATTGTTACTCTTTTTTCTCATAGTGTTTTTAGTATTTTTGTTTGTTTTTTGTCAGTGTGGACCATGGTTGTCTGTTAAATAAATAAATAATAATATTTGAGTTCCCTAGTTAGCCAAATTTCTTAATTCCTTACTACTAATATTCCAAAATTAATCAAAACAGGTAAATATTTGACAGCTATTTACGACGTGCGTTGCCAACTTTTAAAGCTCGTGCAGAGCGCGATATCGCGGGCGCTACAAAGGTCGCGCTGCCTAATGCCTGTAGCGCCCGCGATATCGCGCCAGTTTGCAGGAGCCTTTAGGATAAACTCTCTTAATAGGTGTTATATTTTGTCATAAAGAGTTCGTTTATAGTCAAATTACAGGTTTCGGAATGCACTTAGGCTACCCTAGGGAGTAATGCAAATTGAAATGATAACATGGCGATAAGTTGAAATAACCTTAATGAATCATAGAATCGAAATTGTTGTTTTCAAATTGTTTTGAAGTAGGTATCTACACTCAGCGGCACGGAATGTGGCCCAAGCGAGTTATGTGGCTTATTATCAAAATGAAACGCGAAACAAGGTTCTTTTTTGTTTTAAAACTTTAATGTTTATTCGAATCTTAAATGCGAATGATTAATTAACAAAAAAGTGAGTTAACTTTATTAAAATTTTACAAAATTACAAAAAACACATTAAGCTCTAAGTTTAAAAAAAATGTTTTAGGATGAAATTTACAAAATAAAGCTATGGTACTTAAAATTAATAGCGGGTATTTCCACCTCTGGCCCTGATGACCGCCTGCATGCGATCAGGGATGCTGTGGATTACGTTTTTAATGTCCACATGGGGTATTTCTTCCCAGGTGGCCACTAGAGCGGTTTTTAACTGACTGATAGTCTCTGGAGGGTTGGGATTGGATCGGATGCGTCTTTTAAGCGTGTCCCAGACATGTTCTATGGGATTCATGTCCGGGCTTCGTGCTGGCCAGTCCAATTTTCTAATTCTCACCTCCGATAGGTAATCATCCACGCAACGTGCTGTGTGAGGTCGGGCATTATCTTGCATTAAGATAAAATCTTCGCTACCGATGAATCCCACGAATGGTAACACGTGTTCTTGGAGGATCTCTTCAATGTATCGCAGTGCCGTTAGACGACCTGCAACTACTGCCAACTCTGTGCGTGCATCTGAACAGATCCCTCCCCAAACCATTACTGATCCACCTTGAAAACTGACGGTTTGCCTGGTTGGATTGGCAAAAACCTCTCCCCATGCCTTCTCCAAACACGTTTGCGGCCATCTGGAGCTCTTAAGGCCACTCTGCATTCGTCAGTCTACAGAACTTTACTCCACTGCTCGTGAGTCCAATTTGCGTGTTCGCGAGCGAACCGAAGTCGAGCTACGCGATGGTGCCGGAGCAGTTCTGGACCTCGAGCTGGTCTTCGAGCATGCAGATCCCGTTCCTCCATTCTCCTTCTTATTGTCCGCTCACTTACGTTGACCCCTCTTGCCGTTTGTAGCCGCTGCCGTATTTCGACCGCAGTAAGGAACCGATTTCTCATAATTGCGAGAGCGATAAATCGGTCATCTCGCGCTGATGTACACCTAATACCGCCACTTCCTGGTCTCCTTGTGTATAGGCCGGTCTGGTCGTCCCTTGTTAAGGCGTACCTGAGAGTTGTATGCGGTACATTTAATGTTTCAGCAATCTCTCGCTGCGTTCGCCCCTGACTCCGAAGCAACACAGCTTGAGCAACTTGAGCTGAAGTTAGAGGCATTGTGTTCCAATTCTGGAAGCATAAATTACTACAGATTAATTAAAAAATAAAACAATAAAGATTAAATTCACCACCATTTCAATATCGAATTTTAACTCACCCGTGTTTTGTGCGTTCCAATATCGAACTAACGTTAAGTATCACAGAATTAAAGAAATGAACTTTTGTTTTGTGCTTACCCTCTTAAATTAACTAAAACAAATGGCCTGACAAACTGCCACTTGAAATTCTCATACGCGATATCAAAATCGCCTGCTATCGGTGTGTTTAGGTTTGGGCCACATTCTGTGCCGCTGAGTGTAGGTATACACATAAAAATACATGTTAAAATTTTATACCTTACTATACAGGGTGGCAAGGACATCGATTCGAAGACTGTTACCAAGGATTCAGTTCGGTTCATTAATTCGGTTATTAAAAATTCGGCTGTTTTTTTTTGAAAATAACCGACTGGAAATTTCAACGCAGCCAGGGGAGGTTCAGAATCATGTACTGAATCCATGGTAACAGTTTTCGCGTCGATGTCCCTGCCACCCTGTACGTTTATTATACCTAGGTACTTCAAAACAATTTTCAATAAGTAGAGGATAAAGATATAAATAAACCGTGTATCGTTAATATCGAAGTAGATTTACACTAATCTGCAGTATTACATTAAATTCTTTAATACTCGATAATCCAACGAGATACCTATTATCCTGATACCTACCTATACCTATTGTCGACGAAAACAAAGAGGGCAAAGGAGACGCGTTGCCATGATATCCACCCCCGGTTATTATAATAAACAGTAGGTAAGCTGATGGGGCACGTGCAGTGTTTTTATCAATGAGAGAGCGCGGGTGTGCGGGCACCCTAATGCAAGGGCAAACATTATACTTGGGGGGGCCGCGCATGAATAAATTTGAGCGGTGTGAGCGGTCTGAGCCACGAGCGATGCGAGCGGTTTGAGCACATAGTCCTCCCCCAACGGCATGGAATGGATGGAATCGCAATAACCCAGAGATTATTAAATTATACGGACACGTACAGCTTTCGAAAGTATTGATTTGACGGATATATTATTTTGATGTATGCGTGTAAAGATACGAAATTCGGGAAGTGAGAGTTTTTTTAAGACTCTTGTGTTCAATTAGAGTGGTGTTTCAAACAACTTAGGTTTTCAAAATAGGTTGCGTATGCAACTAGAAGAAGCTTTTAGTAAAACTAAATACTAACAAAAATGAGGTACTTACAGTCAATAAAACTTAGTGAAAAACTACTTACAACATGACAATAATATATTGACAATTTGTTACCCAAATAGAAAATAATTTCAACGTCAAAAGCGTCGTTTATTCAACAAATAAAAACACAAAGGAACTATCAAATACAAAATCGAAAATCTGTAACTTAAGATCTTACTGTTGCAAAGCATCGAGTCCACATTGATATATCATAACAAGCAAGCATTGAGCACGAAACGTGTGTCGGAGGGTGGCAGGCAACTCGAGCCCGCAGGGGTGTCGACTGTCGACGCTCGTAAACCTCGACAAAGTATTTTATCGACATCCCGCCGCGCCGCGCACCGACCCTATTCACTATTGTCTCTCTCCACATTCGTGACACTTCATGAAATCACTCCACCGTATGAATTCGCTCTTCAACTACCCGTTATCTACATTACAAGTTACGACACATACTTATCTACACAAGTGCAGTTCCAATACTAGGATCCGTCTGCGTCGTCGGCCGATTCTAACTTATTCTAAGCAAGTAAACCGTTGCCATAATCGGCAGCGTGAAAGTCAGTCCGGGCGTGAATAATAGCTTGAAGCACAGAACAATAAGTCTCCGTGTCGATACTGCCACACAAAGACGAAACAATCAATTCACAGCGTAAGTAGGTGTGATTCGGCACGGTCTCACTACGGTCCGGCCCCGCGACTAACAAAAGAAAATCTAAGCAATTAGTCGTCGTCAGAAAGAGCGGAAAACGCGCGTTAGTCGCGGTCACGCCGCGAGTGCGACTCGGTCACGACGCGCGGGAAACGGCGTGTCGATGCGACAAAACCGACCTTATTGACGCGATAATGTCCTATTGTATAATCTTCTAGTAAAATGCTTCTCGATGTATTTCAAGATGGCCCTGAATAGACCATGAAGAGTCAGAAATAAAAAGAAAAAAGCTCCAAGCCTGTCCAAGCTTCACGGATTAGAATTAATTTCAATCTCTTTTTATTAAGTGTTTACCCGAGGCGACCGGCACTCGGAGTTCAGGAAAAAACAAACACGTTATAAAATAAATAAAAGGAAAAACATTACTTGTTATTCTATTACGCTTGCATGCAACACATAAAAGCTTAACAGAGTCGACGGGGTGCATTTCTGGTTCTCGCTCGACTTGGCGTGTTTAAGTGCTAATGTAATAATCCATTACAATGAAGCACGGCAGTGTACGCTAAATAACGCATTCAAGCATTGAACTAGTGGTGGAGGCCGCCATCTGTCCGCCGCGGCGCAAACAATACGACCCTTCGTAATCACCCCTCGTTTGCTAGTTTGCCAGAACCTAAACAAATATCAGTCACCGCCGACGGCTTAACATTTCGAGCTCTACGGATCGAACCTATTGTCCGAGAGTTTATTACACAAATCATAAACCATGTCAATCTAATATATTTAATATAAATACATATATGTATAGAGGAGCTCGTGGCTAAGTAATAACAGCCGCACGGTTCGATCCATCAGGTTAAGCTACGCTTGCCGGGGTTGGTCTGTGGATGGGTGACCATCTTAACATACCGAGACTCCTCCGTGCCGCCGCTGGTCCCGGCTGTCATTCGTGGATCTTTGACAGTCGTTACGGGTAGTCAGAAGCACGAAAGCCTGACAAGTCTTACCAACGGCTATTAACGTATAACCCAGTTACTGGGTTGTGGAGGTCAGATAGGCAGTCGCTCCATGTGAAATTCGGTATTCAGCTGCATCCGCATAGTCTGGAAGCCGACTCCAATATAGTTGAGAAAAGGCTAGGCAGATTGTTTTATTGATAAAAATATATGTACGTGCATGTGCCCCTTAATGCCCATATTTTTAATTGTTATAATCATTTTGTCCTTAAAATAAAATGAATAAACAACAGTACCGTGTACAAGGGAACACCTGTCTTCATTTAAAAATCCACGTGTGAATATTAATTGTGTGAAACGAATGAGTGTTTCTTATTACCCGAGTCGCTTTCCGTGTAGTAAATTGATTGTGATTCCTTTTACAGTACGTGTTAAAATACAGGGTGATATTAATAAAAGCGGGGTTCGGGACAAGCTGGCGAGCGTAAAATCAACAGATTACCATGAAGCCCCCCCACGGCACCCTCGCGAGGCACCCCTGTGTGTACGTACCTATTTGTTACGATAGCTATTGTTAAGCGAGCACCCAGTGGTCAGGGCTGTCACATCAACTCAGATTAAAATATTTACGCAATAACATTTTGTTTAGCAAAAACAACATGTATAATTCATTATTTTCGTTGCAATTTCATTGTTTTTTGTTTTATCGCGACCAGAAATTAACAGCGTGAAAATTAATTAGGTATTATTATTTTTCAATCAATTCAAACACATGTATTTTCAGTCACAATAATATTTCAATTAACCAGCGAGCTATTCGAACACATTTCACATAATTATACACTTTGTTACTTAATTTTCAATTGACGATCAAAGATGTACTCTACGAACTAATCAATTCTCACGACACAAAATGAAGTTCTTTCCTAGAAATTTTACATACTTACGTTCATGTAATCTAAAATAATATTATAATAAAGAGAAAAGGTTTGATTTTTTGTATGTTTGTTTGTAATGGATAAACTTAAAAACTAAATTAGTAAATTATTTCACCAATAAGTAGAATGCCATAAGTAATATTAAAATTGAGTATAAATATTATAAAATAATATCTGTATGTAAGGCAGCCCTACCAGCCCCTTTTTGTGAATTCTACTAAGCGTCTAATTCATAGATATAGTTTCTGCGCTTGAGTCACGCGCATTAGGGGAGCCTGCACAACTCCCGCTCCCTTCCCCATAATATTTCGATAATAATTTGTCCTATTGAAATGAAACTCCGTCATAATATTAATTCAACCGCGCGACGGCTGAGATTATTCGACATGCATTATACGAACTACATGTATGTAATTGTTATTAAAGATAGGATAATAAACAAAGATAGTCGCAATTAAAATGTTAAAGTGGGTGCAAATTAAAAACCGAAATGTCAACAAAGTGGCTTGACCAGGCGGTATGCTACCACCCCCCGGTGGGGGTGCGCCCGCGGGCTCGCTGTCAAACAACGTTTATCCAACAAACAGGCGCAGCGCAATAAACACGTTTTTTTTGCTTTTACAACGTTTCCCCGTGCGCCAATTCGCCCGACCGCTGTTGTTAAAATATAGCCGTATTTCTCCCTTCATCTTCCTTTGTGTTACCTTATTTTAAAACATGTTTAACATCTGCTATCAGAGAGTGGAAACACTATTTCGTTCACATACACATACAAACTTATTTTAAACAAAGCTTAATTTAAAGACGTTGAGAGTACATACCTGTTTATGCATTTCCACATTGAGGCCGTACGACATTTCATAGTACTGAAACATAAATAACACGCTTTAGTTTAATCGATTACAATTTATGCGAGTAAATGTAACGACCGAACAGTGACACGGTACGGTTTTGGCACAGATTAGCTTCCTCAAATTATAGGAGTCGAGTAACTAAACATCCGCACTGGCACAGCTTGGACGTCGGCCAGAAGTGTTTCCGACACATAAAAATTCTCGCGAAAATTTCCTCTCGAGCGTATTAAAATAAATTGCAAGCGATTTGGCAACACTTAATCGTGATTCATATGTGGACGGAGCGAACATGCGGGGATTAAGGCATGCCAAAATATATCTGTTCGCTTGAAATATATTGTCTGCTCTTGAACTGGCCACTAATACGTTGCCTACGCACGCTTCTGACAGCTCGGTTGGCGTTGTGATTGATACGACGATGTTACAATATCTTATCTAAACATATTTTATTACACGTGCTAAACATCTGAAATGTTCCTTGTGTAGAGAGACAAACTGCCCAGCAATTGAGTAAATAATTCTTTCATATGGACAATTATCTTAATGGGAGGGGTGCATGGGAGCCAATCAAATAGAATACATGTGACATGCGGGCGGGAACAAAGGAACATATTTATTGATTTCACACGCCATAACAAATGTTACATGTGATAAACATCTCTATTTAGCTGTTACATTAACTGTCCCTTTAAATTAAACTATGTAGTTTTAATAGGACATGCGTTTTAAAGCCTGTTGCGTTCTTTTTTATTGTACGGGTATGAACGTAATTATGTTTGTGCCATCGCCGCTATTATCATTAACCCCAATCTCTTGTAGTGGTCTATTAAAATATTTCATGTTACCACAGTTTTATTTAGAGTTTCCAAATGTGTGTTTTTGGTTTGAAAACTATAAATTGCTGGTTTATAGACAACATAGTTTGTTTACAATGTGTAACATCTTTCCTCTTGCTTTCCTGCAAACTGTGGGAGTGATTTTGCGAAAAGGGACGGAAGTGTGTAGCAGGAAGCCGGGGAAACGCGCGCTATTTGATTTGACTAAGCGCGCGCGGTGCTAGAGTTGGCCGTCAGATGGTACCATTTACCAAACCATTTTCCGAGAGGTAGGTACTGTTGAGATGTCAGAAGTTACATAGCGTATTAAGGCTCGCTCGTTTTTTTTTTTAGATATATTTTGGGAGGAAACACACTCAAGAGGAAAAAAATCTTTAAAAATATACGATTTCTACTCACCATAACATAATGCCTTTGTATTTCAATTTTTTCACTAGCCAGTTTCTCGCATTCTAATTTTAAACTGAAACAAAAGAGAAAACCGATTAATTATTTGACAAGATTCAGCGAATTCTTTTTCGTGGAATTGTTTGTTTTAATTTTTATAGCTGCTAGTTTATAGCACTACGTCTTGAACAGTTTCGAACAAGATTATTATTATTATACGTTTGATCTATTCATTCGTGTTACAGTGTTATGATCAGATATTAAAGTTCCGGCATGCGTTACACACAAGCTTTCAGTGCTGTTGTTATTAATCGTTAGGTACTATATCAGTTTCCTGACAGCCAGCGATAACCTCCACGAAATAGGTCAAACCAATGAGATACTGGGGCTCTTTGGTCACTTTTCGACTTATTAAGAGGCTTACAACAGCTAAATCGCGGTCATTGTCGTACTGCATAGAAAAGTTAGAGAAGCGGATGACACAACGCTGATCATTTATTGAAAACTATAAAGCCATTATCTATTTACAAGAATCTACTGATTGGACTAAAAAATTAAAACACTATTACGCTAATATGTTGCTTGTAGAATAATCTATCAAAAATCAGAATGATTACATGTACATTAATATGACTTTTAATCGTTAAAAGAAATTTTTAGAGGTATCTTCGGGATTATTTTCTATCGTATCAAATTATTTATTTAATTAATAATAAAATTAAATTAATTAATTATTATTATTAAATTATTTATTTATTTAATTATTAATTTTTTATTATTATTTCAATCAACTATCTTCCTAGCATTTATATACTGAATAATATCATATATTTTTAGGCATTATAAAACTTACGTTTAGGCACGTTTACGTCCTGTAGGCCCCTTAAATACTACGTAAAGTAACATTCGAAGTTATATTTAAAAGGAGCGCTTGTAATATTATTAAGATAAGAAATATATAAGCGAACAGCTTGTTTTATGGCTGTTATCGCATGCATAGTGGGTCAGACCTGTTATGGTTATAGTTTTTATCGTCACTTAACTACACTGTTCAATTTCAATTCTAGATTATTACCTACATACTTAACGATCACTGAAAACGTGGCCCGATAAGAGTTTTATAACATAATAACTTTGTAAAGTAGGTAATAGGTAGATCGGGCGTTGAACATAGATTTACATATTGCTTAACAATCGCTACTTTTACAAAAACTAGCTGAAGTTTTCTGTTTACCACGAAAGATATTTATGTAGGAAAGTGATGTAATGGCTTATTGGTGATTTGTCTGAATTTACTCACCCGAAACGGGCGAATCAACAATTTTTAATAATACTAGCTTCTGCCCGCGACTTCGTCTGCGAGCCTATAACCTTCCTCAAGATTGGGCTAATTACAATATTAGTATAGATTATTTTTCTTGAGGCGATTCAAATCGACAACTCCAGAATTCATTTCGCCTACAAGTAAATGAAAAAATAATATTTAAAAGTATCGATTCGCCCCCGTCTCGGGCGAGTAAACTGGGGCAAATCCCCAATAAGCTGATTTTTAAGATTTAATGTAGAATTTGTTTTTATGCCTATATTGAAATATTTAAAAATGCTTTAATTTAACAATTTTTTTTTCCAAATCATTAACAAACACCTCGTTTAGACGTCATCTTCAGTATAAAATCATTAAAAGTCTGTTATCGTCGCCTTAATAGAACCCACTGAGGGGATTTCCGATTCATTTGATCGTTCGCATTTTTATGCTATCAAAACTAAAAATAATTTATTAAGTACTAGCTGCGCCCCGCGGTTTCACCCGCGTAAGTCTCGACCCCGTGGGAATATCGGGATAAAAATGTCCTATATCCTAACCCAGGTCATCTACCTATGTGCCAAATTTCATCTAAATCCGTTCAGCTGTTTTGGCGTGTAAGCGAACAAACAAACAAACTTTTAATAAGGATTTAAAGAACAGTCGTTTTGCAATGTTTCTCGTGATTAAATTATACACGATAATTTTTATTAGTGGAGTCAGTCTTTTTCAATTAATTATTATAGCTTTTATTTATATTTAAGAAGTAGGTACGATTTACTTTCAGTTACTTATCAGAAACTCGTAATTTATTTAAGATTTACTTAACAAGTTTACTTAGTGTTTGTTTCTAATTTCGTGTAATTATCATGAAAAATTCGACAAATAAGTAACCAACTAAAAGATACTTTATTTTTGAGAAATAAATATACTATATTCATAAAGATTTAAAGAGAGACAAACAAATAAGTTTCCAAATAAAAACCTTCCAATAGACCTGTGTCCCACAACTTCAATATTAACCTCAATAACGTTAAGTTCGTTTTTATTTTGTACTCTAACTTTAAACGACTGGAGTAAATAAACACTATTGTTACGTTTTTTGTTTCATGACAATGGTTCGTCGCAAAAAGCCTGGCAGGGTGCTCAAAGGGCAGGGTAGGCAGGTAAGGGTTGATTCTCCTTGATTCCCGGTGACAGGGGATCCCGGATGATCCCACTTTACGCGTTTTATTCTTGTTGTAGTAAATCCTACAACCCTACGTGTACCTGATGCCTCTATTTAAACCTTTTTTTTTTCTAAGTATTGAATTTTTTTAATGTGAATTTAGTCAACAGTTGTTTTAAGTTCCGATGTTCTACTAATGATTTCCTTGGGTCTCTTATCGCAGTAAAATAAATCAAAATTCAGTAACAAGTTAAGTAAGTCCCTGTTCCCGATACCGGTGGGCTACTATTTATTACTACTTACTAACTTGTAAAATTCATGTGAACCTAATGAATAAAGTTAAAACAATACTGACTTGTGATATTGGGCTTGTAGAAAGTTGAATTCTTCTTTAATTCTGTCACAGGACTCTCCCACCGTGAACTTGATGGGTTGCCCGGGCTGTGGGGGACCCTGAGAACAAAACAACACACAATTAATGACCTGCAAGTAAACAGAACACCAACAATCTCCGCTACAATAAACACGTATTCTGTAAATTACCATTTACAAACGTTTACTGAACACGCAACGTTCTAAATATTAAGAGCATATACGTCGTAAGAGGTAAAAACTCATCAATCTCACTCTCGGAACAAAAACATTCCTATCACGAAACAAAAATTACACGCATCCCAAATCATCATAATACAAATTATCCTTTAATGACCATAATTCGGTGTGAGCCTCGATTAATGAAAAAAAAAATAAACAACATCGACCGCACGCCTCTTAACACAAAAATAAAGTAACGCGAACACGCGAGCACGTAATAATAAAGAAAAAAAAGCTAACTCCATAATAAGAAGCACGAAAATAAAAATAAAGCGAGGGACACAACAACACACGGTCGCCGGGAGGCCGACGGCAAAAAATAAATAACCGCCGCTCGGTGCCGGCGCGAGGAACAAACGGACTTTAAAAATAATAAAAGGAGCGTAAATAAAAGCGTAAAAGGAACTGGCGCGGCGTGTAGACGTTGTAAATGGAGCTGCGGACAATCGGGCTCGGGAAAAATGTGGCCGGGAATTTAGTGAATGTAACCACCGGGGAGACGGGCTTGCGGTTGCGCGCCTCCGCGCCGCCGACGTCTCACGCTCCACGTAATGGGTGATCGCACTTAATAACGTAATAGGTAACATCGTGGATAACCTAACCGCAATGTCTAGGCACTGTTCGCAACATTCTAACTTAATTCATCCACCACAATTCGTGCTTATTTAGAACACTATTTATAAACAGAGATTGTCTAGCAATCTAGCCTAGCACTCTATCGTATCAAAAACTAATTTAAGCGCCAATCATGTTTCTGTTAATTGCTTTATTGTAGGTATCGAAACGGTTTTAATTAAAAGAAATGATGAAAGCCACACGACCAAAAGCACATTGGAAGATGTAAATCGATACAAGCAATTACTTATCCATGTTCATATCGCTGAATCAAAAACAAAAAGGAGTTTAAAGTTACGAGCTAACACAACGTATGTTTGGAGGCAAAAACAAAACGATATCGACAGTAGCAGTGTGAGAGCACGCTCGCGTGTGGCGAGGCTACACGACGGCACTCGATGCCGTCCGTCGTACCGTCCCTCGCTTCAGAGGCTGCTTCGACACTTCAACCTTATTGATCTGAATTAGGGCAAAAAATAATAAAGTTGAAGCGGCTAATGTGCACTCAGCTTAACGACACTTGTCGCACGGCCACTAAAGATTTGTTAACTGCATAATAAAATTACTTCATTTTGGATTACTTAAATACTTCTATAATATTCTCGACAGATGTTGATAGAAAACATGAATGATTTACATAAAATTGAAAAAAAAAAATGGAATTTCCCACACAAGAATATATTTGTACCTTATACTTTTTTTATCAGGCCTTCCATTAGTTAAGTCTCCCTGCTTATCATGTATGCAACAAGAGCCATATTATCGCTAAACACTCAACAAGTGTGCGCGTGCCTTAACTTGAACCGGACATTATTTTATCTGCGTCAATAAGTGATGGCGGTCGTTTTAATTATTTGTTTTATTCGGCGCTATCGGTCTTATTCTTATCGCGTCGGGTAATTCTGCCGCTCTCTTACTCTCGCTGTCCAACAAACCTGACACCTCGTTATACGTTAAAGTGGTTTATAGCCACGATTAAATCACCACATAAAATAACATTATACGATTACGGATTAAATTAAACGCTTTTGTGTAATAAAATTGTATGACATGCCAATCGTTGCTCTGTCTGACCTATCGTAAATTTTGTATTATTTAACGTGCAAATTATTTCAGTGTGCAATATTGGCAAAATTAAATATCATTCTCGACTCTCGACGCGTTTAACGCAATCGCATTAAAATTACACATGATTAAAAGTAATTGAAAAGTTAAACACGTTGTTTGGTCTGTTAACTTGTTATTAAACAGCTTGTTTCCTAATTCTGACATGCTTCACTAGAATATTACTCAATTTAAATTTGAAAGTATTTTTCCGTATCGATTCTTTTTTCCCACGGCCTACTAGCAGATTAAATATACCCTTCGATACTAATAGTCGCAATTTCTATCCAACCTTCAAATCGATCACAAAAGAAACGAAAATAATCCTCGGCAATAATAGACTGAGTAAACGTTCCCCTCGAAAAAATAAAAAAAGATTCCCATAAATTATCGCCGAAAAGGTCAAATTAAAATACAATGAACAGTTTTTGAGTGGCAGTATTGTGTAGAGGGTCCGGATGAAAGGCCCGCATCCACCGTCCGCTCACAAAAACAAAACTAAACAGAATGCGTTTAAACGGTTATAAAAAGAAATACGTGTTCTTATTTCAAATTATTGAATACGTCTGCCCACGTCTACCTGCTGTACGCTCCGGAGAGTATTTTCTTTTTATTGGATTCGAAATTCGAAATTCCGAAACGGCTGAATGAATTCTGCTCGGATACGAAATTGAAATGAGAGTTTTGGAGATATTAATGTCGACGTCCGTTACGTTACGAGGAAAACTCCGAGAAGTGGATCGATGTCAACAGTTTATTAGTAATATTAGAAGCTCGCCCGCTCGGCTCGCAACTCACATAAGTTCAGCGGCTTGGTAAACATCTAAACACCATTCGCACTTACAAACCAAACAAGTATAGACAAATATTGGAACATCAAGATTGGCTTTGTAACGTAACGACTCAACGTCAAAACCCCGCGAGCTAATTTCTGCTCTATTGTGTTCGTTTTAGAGCTCATAAAAACGAGCGTAACGGAGGGATTTATTACCCTTTGTATTGGGAAAATAAAAAAAATGCTAGTAAACTAATATGGTAGCGCAAGGATCGAAAAGCTGATTTTATTTTCTCAGAAATACAACACCGTTTGCCACCCGATGTGAGTGCGGTAGTAGACTGACAAATTGATAATTTAAATTTAATTATTAATTCTATCGGTTATCCGGTGATCTCGGCCAATAACAATGAATTTTCTTAATAAAGTACAATATTATGGAATAAAAAGAAAGATGTCATATCGTTTCCTTCTCTTTTATTTAGAAAACAGATTACTGAAGTCGAAATGGACGTGAAAACGTCAACAACAGTGAATTAATATCCCGCTCGGTGGTCTCAAACGTAAGTATGTCAGCCCTCCGTTCCCGCTCAGCGAATATGTTTGATGGCATCTTGATTATGACGAAGCATTGTTTGCGCACTCCAAATGCCGTGTTTGTGCAAACTGATATTGCATTATCTATCTACAAATATCAAGTCATTATTTTGGGTGAACATTGACTCAAGGCACTCCACTTATCACGATGATAATCCTGACAAGACATTTCCGCTGATAAACTCATCTCGACGAAATAATCGTCATTGACACAGATTTATTATTTCTAGAACTCAACTTTATGTGCATGTTTGAAGAAAACTTGGAATGTTTGACGAGACGCCATCTCATTTGTCCGTAGCGGTAATTCTGTCAGTCAAATATTTACTGAGTAGGACGCGACACGGATTTTGAGCAAATAGACAAATAGGCATTTACATTAACACCCCGCCCGTCCCTCCCACGTCTCATTCACCACCCCGAGACACTCATACAGTGACGCAAACTACAAGAACAAAACGTAACGTAGAAAAATACGTTTCGCCTACAGTTTACGGGGAAAAATCAATTTAATAGATACGAGTCGTCGATCTGTGTCGCTATTTAGGTGTTGTGGACATTTGGATGTGTTTGCTTTTGTTTTACCAACCTGTAAAATTACTCGGACGACACGTTTTTCCCATGGTGTCTTCAAAGTACAAACTACAAACTTAATACGTCACACGACGTCATAACGAAACTTTTTAAAAGGTACAACCGAATACTTATCAATGCCAAGAACGCTTAATAAGGTATGTATTTCTTTGAAACTGGTATGAATGCATCAATTAGGCGGCAAGCGTCGCACGACTTCCTGAGTAGCTATACAACCAGTACAGTCCGACCCCAAAATGTATGAGCACCGTTTCTTGTATTTAAAAGGGTATTATAAACAGAGGAGGTCATTGCATATTGGTCGTGTTTGGCCATTTATAAAGCGGTAAGCGGCTCGTACAGACCAGCGCGACATCGCGGGCGCGCCCCTGATATTGCGCTGGTCTGTACGAGCCTTAATTTGCGCGCGTGGGAATGTAACAACTAATAACTTCTGCACTGAGAACAGTACTTATTATCTTAATAAATACATACGCCCAAAGCAACGAAAAAGGTAATAATCAGGCAATTAGCTTGGGACTTAATCGTGTTTAAAATGAGAGACTATTCACTCTATAACGTTGTTTAATGCCGCTTAATTAGTTTAAATTCTGAAAGTTAGGTGTTCATTTCTGATTAAAGTTTGTTCTTAATAAATTGAATATAGGTAGGTAACCTAATTTGTGGGTTTTCACTTTCACATCCTTTTTTTTAATTAATACCGATAGTCACCCTTCAGACTTCCCTGTACCCTAATTGCGTAACTTATTTTCATAAACGATTATGACTAATTTGTTTCATTTTGACAGTTCAACAATATTCATTGCGTTATTTACGTTGTTGAGCAGATTTTTTTTCCAACATAAGAAGCAATGGATTAGCACTCTGTTTTAAATCGAAACAAATTGTAGTTCACCAAACAGGTGTTCGTTCGGTTAAATCTATAAAGGTAATTATGTGAATTTTGAACTTCACTTTCGCCCAATGTTCACCACTCCTGTGCAAAGTATAGGCAAAATTTTACAAACATATTAATGTTTTGTTCCATAAAATGAATAGGACCTAAACGGAGAATAATGAACATATACTTATAACAGTTTAAATGACCATTTCTGCTAATGTTTTAATTATTTACTCTTTCTCTCGGTAATTTTGTCTTTTTGAAATTAGTTTTTATTTTCATGGTCGGCTGCAAACCGCAGCAACAAAACATTATAAAAGAATAATAAATTACAAGGGTCGCAAAATACTAAGTGAACGGTGTCTCCTAAAAATAACACTAATGTATTCTCGAAATGTGGTTAGTTTTCCGTCGGCTAGCGGCGACAGATGGGTTGCGGCTTGCGGTCGCTTCTTTGAACACCACTTGGCTACCGTTAAGCTCTATTACAACGGCATAAAGTCCAGAATCGTTTCACAAACGACTACACACTTCGCCGCGGTTTTGACGGCACATGGTCAGTTTCGTTCATAAAATATAATTTTGAAAATGCTTGCTTGAATGTGCACAAGGTTTTATATTTCAGTTTCCTTTCTTAGACATTGTTTTGTTAGTCGCGTCGCGCAAGTCTGCACGAGGCTTTATTCCTATTTAAGTAGATACCTATCTATGCACTTAGAAAGAAAGAAAAAGTATTTATTGTGACTCGCACAGGAAATCATAAATTAAACTAAAACACACTCATTAAAACATTAATAAAAAATTAAAAAAGTAACAGAAAGTCCTGTACGAGGCCTAAAGGTTCCTATCTCAGAACTTACAGGTTATTACTGTAATAATAACCCATTAAATCTTGTTATTCACAGATTGGTGAGTGGAGAAACAATTAACTTATCTATGACTATTAACTGTAAGTTATTAACAGCATGTCTATTAATTCTATGGCCAACGTGATAATTATCTTGATATTAGGTGCAAAATATTAAGATTTAAACATGGTTTATAAGATGCCCCGTTAGTCTTTAGTCAATAGGTATTTTATTGAGAAAATGGTGCCTTGAAAAATGGTGATTTGAAAGAGCCTTTAATAGTGATATTATTATCGACATCGTTTATCTTTATTTACGACATGCCTAAATATGAGGAAAACATTATTATAGATCGAAATGCGACCAATTTCAAACTGCTTAAGATACTTTTTATCGATATTCCATGTCATACAAAAAGTAGGTAGATACTTCAATGTAGTTACATGATATCAAATAAACGCATCAACATAACTGTTGTTTAATCTCAGCAGCAAGCAATTTCGAGAATTGAGTGTCAAAAGGCATAAGCAAGCTTTGTTAATTTCGTCCCCAGATTTCTGAGTATGATAAAATCCTTTGCAGACAATTTCACGGGTAATTGAGCGGCTGACAATGATCGGCGGCCGGTCCGGGGGGGCTCGGAACTCGCAAGTACTACCTACTCACAACCTCGCACGCCGCGTCTGTTTGTGATGTGCCATTCCACTGTTTATTACTTTTATGTTTTTATTACAACTCAACTTTCTGAATAACTAAACTTAGGTACGTGTTATTTGGGCTGTGTTGTAAAATTATATCACTTTGTGAGTAGTTAAGTGAATTGTTCAAAAGAAAGTTTTGCTCAGAAAAGACATCAACGCAACGAGCTTCGTAATATTTATTGTCTATGTGTACGACAGTTCGCCATTTAAAATTTCAGCTTTGTGAGCAATTATTATTAACAATTAAGCACAATGACCCACGTTTACGCAAAGCGTGTTCAAGTTCAGAAACTTTTTCCAAGCCATTTAGAATTTTATAGTGCAAAAACAAGACCATCTGTAGTAAGAGGAGATCTAGATAGTTTATCAAGGAGTGATTTGTGGATGAGTGTCGTCGCTTACCGGATGCCTGGCGGCCGCCACGGCAGCGGCGGCGGCGGCGGCGTTCATTGCGCCCGCGCTCGGATACATCCCTCCGTCAAACACACACGCTCATGGTCTGAAAAACACTATAAGTAAAACAGGGCACAGCACACACTCCACTTAGGGCACACAATCACACAAGATCCACGCACGTACTCCGAGTCAGTCACACGCGACGATCCGTTGCTGACGAAACTACTGACGCACGTCGTTCTCGCGCGAACGTTGCAAGCGAACTGACACGAGAGGGGCGCCACCCGCCGCTTCCCCCGGCAGGAGACCGACCCTCGCATGCCGATTGCCGCTGCCATACATATTTCTCCACTCGAATTTTTCGTCGACTATCTTCATGTTTGAGGAATACTTTAGCCGAATCGGAGATATACGCTCTAATAGATACGTATTATCTGGGGATTTTCTGCGAGGGGTGGTGGGTCGGTGTTACGGGTTGGTGGCTTGTTGCGGTTGACTTGCCCGATGTTATTTTGGCAAACAATATTGCATTGCAATTCTGTCTGAGCTAGCCAGGCTTATTCTCTTGATACCTACCTAGTCATGTAGATATGTAGGTCAGATGTCAGACTAATAAAGATTTCTGTAGACACTTATCGCAAAGTTGCTATGTCTACTTCTGCGAAGATAGGTAGGTATATACTTGACACATTAAATGGAGTCACTAATTGATAATCTTAAATGGATTTTACATAAGTAAGTCTTATTTCATTCTATACTGTTGGTTACTAGTTACTTAGGTATTACAATACTGTCGACAACTATATTAGTTACTATTTGGTAATTCAAATCAATAATTAAGTACTTATGTCATTCAGTTTCAATGCAACTTTGAATTTTTCAATGTTTTATTAGCAACAGGCATCAGGTATTCAACTACCGAAAGGGAACAGAAAGTTCACATGAAAGCTGAGAAAACGAAGCCCCTACAAAAGGGCAAGAGAACAATGAAGAGTTATCCTTGTCAATTAACGATATAATTATCGTTTATCACTGGCAACATTTCAGCGAAATGCCTGTGGTCAATAGAATAGATCACATTATCGTAGCCACGTACGCGTACATTTGCGAGCATAGATTAAAATATTAATGTGGCTGGTTAATTCGGTAATCCGCAGAGGGGCAGGTAATTGATACAGATAGCTCGGTATTGGTCGGCCGAAGCGCCCTAAAGCTGCTACCACACTTTGCGTATTTACGAGCACGATCGTACCCACGCATCGTATAATATGCCTTTAATGTAGGTACCCGAATACTTAAGTATTTTTGTAGTATCAGGTGAAATTAGGGTTACCATTTCGAAATTTTTAAAGTCCTGACAAAAAGCCTGACATTTGCAAAAAAGTTCTGATATTTTACTTTTTAATCTTATTTTTCAATAAAAAAAATCTTTTTTTAAGATAATCCTTTTTAAGGCTCGTGCAGACCAGCGCGATATCGCAGCCGCTACAAAGGTCGTGCTGCCTGTAGCGCCCGCGATATCGCGCCGGTCTGCACGAGCCTTTAATAGAAACGTCCGGACACATGAGAAGACCGGACATAGTCTGGACGGGGGGCCAAAAAGCGGATGGGTGGTAGTCCTAGCTGAAATGGTCATCAAAACGTGTAAAACAAGAAAAGCAATCAGATTAAAAAAAATAGCTCAATTAGATTAAAGGCTCTTTCAAACAGGCGTGACACGCGACGCGACACAAAGACACCGCTCGTCGCGCGACACGACGTACCTTTGTGTCGCGTCGCGTGTCGCGCCTGTTTGTAGGAGCTTTACGCCTAACCCAGAAAATGACGAATGAGCAGCTAAGACTTTTCTCGAAATATTGATAGGTTATCAATACGGCTTTTCCTAGTTACGATACAGCTTTAAATGCAGGTTCGGCGCACCCTGGGCTGTCACATTACAGCCGCTAGAAACATGCAGACTGGCAAATCTTCACTCCTACTATAACTTGCCACATAAGCGAAAAGAACTTGCCGACCTGATATTAAAAGCATATGACTAAATAAGTTGCAGGCTATAAAAGCACTGACACTGATGACTAACGTGACTGTCCCGTTTTGAACGGAACTGCGGTTCTTCGGTTCTTCGTCCCGGTGTCCCCGAAAAAATCCTGGGGACGCAAAATTGTCCCGTTATCAGAGTATTTTCTTTAATTAATAAATTGTGGACGACTGAAAAAACCCAGTTACAGGTTCCGATCCTTATGGCGACGTTGATAACTAAGGTGAATATAAAAAAACCCCAAGCTAAGAATTTTATTCTTACTTAAAATCATCACCAAAAATATTATCTTCTCAAAATTGAGTTTCCTGTATGAATCGGTTCTACTACTGATGTAAATAAACCAAAGTCCCGTTTTGAGTCAAAAAATAAATCGTCACATTACTCAAAAGGATAACTGACTGACATAGAAATATAAAAAAATATTTCTTAGTTAAATATATCTATGCTGACTGACAACAGTTTATCTAAATTAAAGGTAGTCAGTCTACCTTTCTACAGTTCTATGCCTACACGAAGTCAAAATGATACGAAATGTTTAGTAAATTTTTAGGTGCTTTACTTATATTATCACATGTAGATAGACGCCACTTGTGGCCACTCCTAGGAATGTAATCTGACGCACTTATCAGGCAGTAACGGATCAAGGGCTAAGGGGCTCAAGCCAAAATCATCTGAGTTTTTCCGTGACAAATCGTAAAGTGAACTTGATATTATTCTAATTAAGGCTCCGTGCACGAAATCGACTGATTTTGATCAATTTTGTTCATTCGTTGTGAGAACGGGAAACAGAATTTTAACAAAATTATTTGTGATTTGAAAAGTCCAATTCTTTGTCTCGTACCTAAGGGCAAAAAATAATAATAATAGATAAATAAAATAATAAATAATAGATTTTTCAAATAAATTAAGGGTTCGTGAAAAATCACTAAAATTCGCAACAATATTTCCAAAAATTTACAAGGGACTGACTTTTGATCGTTTCGTTAGAAGAAACTACTTTTGATTTTGAAAATTAAAAAAGAAGATCAACATCATTGTATGGTTTACTTGTACAAAGGGGCAACACTTTTTCAACTTTCATACAAAATATAGCAGACAAAAAATGTTGAAATAACCAACCTTTTTTTTAAACCATGTCAGTAATGTATTTTTTCCTATTATTTAGCAAACCATATCAAGAAATTTAAAAATCACACATTAGTCTTCAGCTATTCTTGAAAGAAAATCTAAATTTTATTTTATGATTATACTATATCTTCATTAAGTAAATCAAAAGCGAAATAAACCATATTTTCGAGAGAGCAATAGTGATGCAACTATTAACAGGTGCTGTGACTGGCACGAATGGTTTAGCGCCACGAAAACTGTACTTTTATACTTACACAGACTTAATGTTTCAATTATTTCAAGCTTTCTTATAATTAGATAAGTACCTAAGTTATTGACGAAAATAGGGTTTTTTTAGTGCACGGAGCCTTAAATTATTTAGCAAGCTTTACATTTCCTAAAGTAATAAGGTATCGTCATCAATTATCCTTAACTTAATAAGTATTATGTTTTCAATAGTATGTTTTCCATTGAAGAATTAGCGAAAATGAATCCGAAGAGGCTTGTTATGTATGCTTTGAGCAAAATAAAATAAAATGTTGTGTGCTTTTTAGTGTTTACTTTGCTAAAACCTACTCTCAGCGGGGTTAAGCCCCTCCCAAACGACAATCCTAGATCCGCCACTGTTATCAGGGGCAGAATAGATCCCAAACAGGCGATTAAAGTATTGTACTACTTATCACACGAAAGTTTCGCATTAAAATTGTTACCGGTAGGTAGGGTTCCTACCTCTCTCGGAGGTGGGAACCTCACCTATTCCGGGAGTATCCCGGAATTCAGATACGAAAATTTAAGTCTGCCGGCTCCCGGAAGGAATTTTAAATAAATAAAATTCCCTCGGAATTTAGAATTCACGCAAGCTGGCGGAATAATTGACATACAACATGTTTCTACATGAATATACAATAATTCTTTATTGTATATTTATTTTATGTTTACCGGTCGACGTCATAACGTCAACGCCGGCTGTCGTTAAAAATGCGCTGCGCAGCGCTGGAGCTTTGTCTCGCATAGGGCATCGCAGCAATAACTGAGCAATAGCTGTTTTGCGTGGATGTGACGCATATTTTACCACAATTTGTTCTTTTTTGTTTTGTGTTCTTTCTTTGCGTCATGATTACCGCAAATAAACGTAATTTCTTTCTTTTCTTTAAACAGTGGCGAAAATCGTACGCGATACTCAAAACTACGTTTTGTCCATACCTGTATCAAACGCCGCCTGCAAGCGTGTTTTTATTAGTATAGTATTCGATATTATGGACAAAAGAAAGAACCCGCTGAAATGACGAACACGGCAAGGCCAAACTTTTTCAATTTTAAAATGGACTGCAATGAGTTTTTTAATGTTAGTTCAAGGCCAGATATTTTGAGTTTGTACGTTCAAATGGAAAATATAAATTCAAAATAAAATAAAAAGTGGTGATACTCCGGGAGTGCCGACAGAAGTGAAAACTTGAACAAGATCGCCTTGGTGGAAAAAAATAGTTGTATAGAACATTGGTCCGTAAAATTATCTAAATAAAGAGCACAATGGCGTTTACAAAAAAAAAAAAAAACCGAAACCTTTAAAGTAAAAATACTCGCATAGAACATTGATCCGTAATGTTATATCAATAAAGAGTACAATCCCGTTTACAAAACCTTTAAAGTAAAAATACTTGCAGTAGGTATCCAGTAGTAGTTTTCAATCTATTTAAGTACTAACTAGTATCTTGGTAATTGTAATTTGTAACAGTCCTTTTACAGATAGGCCTAAAATAATCAGATTGTAACATCTGAAGATCTGACAAAATTGTTCAACATAAAAAAAAACTTAAGTACTTAGGTAAAGACAAGTATTTACCTACCTAGTTATAAGTTATTATAACTTATAACGTCGTTATCACATGTAGGTAATAATAATAATATACTTCACCTTCATTTTATTTACAAAAGTCATACAAAATTATGTCCACACCAAAAATTTATTATATAGTACACACGTACTATATAATAAATTGTACGGAAATCCTATACAATGCGAGATCAGCTTAAACTGGAAATGTATAGCTTGATGTGTAGGTACCTGTGTGTACATACCTACTTATATTTTAAGCACTTACTTAAGTACCCGTGCAGTCGTGCATTATCCAGTTTGAACCAAATTCACAAAGCTATAAATAGATATTTTATTTATATTTTTTAACAAAATCCGAATGACCTATATTTATTTTAGATGAAAAATAAAACAAGGAATTTTAACCAAACTGTATTTTTCCTGTCAAACGGAATATGCAACGTTTTTTCCGGAAAACCAATACTACGAGTAGTTTTGGAACTGATGCCTAAATTGGGGTATCCATATCCGGACGAAGGGTTGCACTATTGCCGCTTGCGCTGGTACGGACATGTGATGAGGCGAGATGATGATCTTTTTACTAAAAGAGTCATGAATATAGAAGACGGAAAGATAGGCCGTGGACGACCACCAATGACTTGGCTACGAACAATAAAAAACCGGCCAAGTGCGTGTCGGACTACGCACAATGAAGGGTTCTGTAGTTGGGATGAATTTATCTCAAATACAGACTTAACATTGTAGTTAAAATACATGTTCTCCCATACATTCCAACTGCAAATATAAGTTTGTACGCACAGTATTGATAGATTTACAATGTTATTTTAAGACCATAGACTTCTTATAGGTTATCCTGTAATTTAGGAGTGAGATTCCATTCTCTGTATTTTTTTCTAAATTTTAGGCATTATAGTTTCGGAGATAGGGCGGAGGTATAGTCAATTTTCATCTATTTTCTTAAATATCTTTAAATTTGTTTATTTTAAAACTATAAAAAAATAAATGTTTGAGATCTTCGTTACAAGATCTTCGATTTCATTTAATATGTCACACGATACAGTTTGAAAAACTTTTTTTTCAAATTTTCTTATTTAACCCCCAAAAGTGACCCCCATATTTAAAATTCATTTATTTACGTTACACGTCCGTGTTTGTGTCACAGGAATACATATGTGTACCAAATTTCAACATAATCGGTGCATTTGATTCGGAGCAAATTGGCTGTGACAGACGGACAGACAGACACACGAGTGATCCTATAAGGGTTCCGTTTTTCCTTTTGAGGTACGGAACCCTAAAAACGATATGATGATGAGCAACACACTGCCATGGTAAGAATATCTATAAAATGCCGTTATCTGACATCTGGTCGATTTTAAACTTTAGATGCTATATCAATCAGAAAAAAAATCTCTATCGATATGTATTTGCGGTTTTTTGATACCTTGTTAAAGTGTCGAAAAACCGCAAATACAGATCGATAGATTTTTAACGGCATTTTAAATATACCACGGCAGCACAACAAAAGAGAACCCACAACCGTACGGTGTGGCGCAGAAGTACTAGGAGGACTGACCCCAAATACATTGGTATAGTAGCCAGGAGAAAGAAGAAGAGATGTAGGTATACATATTAATTAAGAAGGTTTAAAGTTGGCAAAAGTTGGCCTAAAAGTTGGCAACGTCGTAAATAGCTGTCAAATATTTACCTGTTTTGATTAATTTGGCAATATTACTGTATGGGATTAAGAAATGTGGCTAACTAGGAAACTAAAATATTGATTATGAAATGCAATAATTAATATCGTAACACCGTATATTTAGTTTTACAACATCAAATTCATTGTTATTATTGCAATTTATTATTAATATTCTAGTCCGTAAGTCCCACTTTCAAAATAAACGCTCTTAAGCAGAGTTGAAATATTTTAGAATAATGCAAAGATTACAAGGTACCTAAAGTGCCAAATGCCAAAAAAGAGTAGGTACCTTGTTAGCACGACATGGGTATCAGCCGTCGAAGAATTAACAGCTTATGTATTTTCATACAAATTACAAAGTTACCGACAATTCTTACAAATAAGTAACAGTACCTAAACATTTTAAATTATGTTCATGGCATTATCAACAATTTTATCGTTATGGCCGCATAGCCACGAAGGAATGAAATGACTCTTAAATTCCGTGCTATACATTCGTGACCAAATGAGAGGCTCGTTTAATGCTTAGTACCTTGCATCGCGTGTAAATACGCTATTGGTCATTATTATGTTGACAACACAGGACTAATTAACATTAAGAAAACCATGAAACAGACGGACCTTGTTTCTCGGTGTGCGGTGAATTTAGCTGATAAACAGTCGTATAACGGTTCTATTGTACAGTTGCAGTGCTAAGAGATAGATAGTTCCAATAAAGCGTCAATATGAGGAGTTGATGAGTCAGTAAACAGGCGCGACACAAAAGTAGGTCGCGTTGCGCGTCGAGCGGTGTCTTTACGTCGCGTCGCGTGTCGCGCCTGTTTGTAGGAGCCTTAAAGCTCTAATTGTAAACGCAACAATTTCCTGTGTTACAACTTTTCATGGGCCATTTTCCATGACTGGATCACTGGAATAGCAGCTGTATTGATGCAGGCCAAGTAGGGATATTAAATATTTTTTCTATTAATTGTGAAAAGCTGCTCATAATAATGTTCAACTTCGTAGACTGATAAATAAAGAGGCCCTTCTCTGTACCTACCCCTGACTCAAGTATGAATGCGACAGTGTGACCATGAGTAAAATATTATAAAAATATGTCTGTTAAATAAATTAAGTAGGTAGGTAAGTATTGTACTTTCTTATCTCGAACTGTTCATAAAACTTGTTCTCACTTATTTGTCCTTCAAGGATTCCGCAGACAGAGGCGACTCTACGGTGCGACGCGATTCTGGTAGAACAATTTCCATGAAGTTTTCATAGAAATTGTTCTACTAGAGTTGCGACGCGCTGTCGCGTTGCGATTGTCTGTGGCAGCCTTCAAGCAGTCACTTGACATTGCTAGAAGATATTATTAGTTAAAGAAGTGGCCAACAAAAAATGTAAATTAAATGTATGAATTAGCACTAAATTAATTTTAATACGACGATTATTCACGGGTACAATGCAGTGCAGAAAAAAATAACCTCTAGACGTTAATTAATCTATCTGAACATTCTGAACACTTCACAATGGGATATTGTTGGCATTATTTTTTATAAAAAAGTATAATGAATAAAATGGAGTGTGCTATGTATGTAGGCAAGTGAGCCATAGTTAGCTATGCTTTATGTTTATTCAACGCATTCCGAGAGGTGCATACGATGCGGTTTTTGTGACGGAGCGCGGCCCGCGGCCGGGGCCGGCACGTTAAGTAGCTACATTTTATTTTGCTCGCCACCACACACACTCGCAATAACACAGCTTTAGTTTTTACTGTAACACTTCTCAAAGCTGAGATTTCCTTTGTTTAGTTATGTAATGTTTATACTCAATTTGTTTGCGTTATAATATTAAAATATTGCTTTGTATAATTCCCAGTGTTTTATGGAGACGTACCATGTGGTTAGCTTCAGGATGGCGTCAAAAGAATAATTAATCATCGTGTAATTATCAAGTAATTACGGGGTATTTTCAAGTAGTGTTGCATGCAGTTTTTAATGTCATCAAAATCAACTCTAATACCCTCATCATTATTCTCTTCACTCTTGCCTTCTGAAAAGCACACTTTCCTTAGAGTGGTTTAAAATGATCACTACAGACGTTGGATGAAAAAGGTACGGCTTAGATCATCAACACTTTTTTAGTTATTATTTCCTCGCTATTGAGTCAAAAGATGAGTTATTGCGGTCACCGGCTTGGCGTCATTAACCATATGGAAAAAATAAAACAACTTCCACGTAAATCGTTCCTGAGTAATGTGTCTTATTATACCTACGTCATTTACGGTGATGTTTATAGGCATTAGTTTATTACCATTTTAATATGACTGCTCTCAAGAATTTATGCAGATATAATTTGTACCTATTTTCGCCATTAACCTTGACCGAGTCCGGATTTCTGGAAATCCCAATATTATCCCGTTTAACTGTTTTACCAAAATGGAAAGGTCAGTTATTTCCGATGTTCAAACTAGTTAATTTGCCAAATCTGAATGTGGAAATGCTTATGCATGTCCACTGTCAGTTACAGATCTGAAACTGGGACGAATCTATTTTGTCGCGTTTACGGGTTAAAAATAATTTTGGTAGGGTTAAATAAATGTTGAAAGTGAAGTGGTTTATTTGCACGGAAGTGTAGCGGTGTGCATGTTATAAAATTGTTAAGGATATCTTTGGAAATGCGTCACATAAATCCTTGATGTAAGTTTCTTGTTTATCATGGGTGTTTGGTAAAGAGACCAGGCGCGAAAACAAACTCCTTCCCAGCAAGTGAAGTTAAATCACCCGCATTCAATCCTGTGGGACTCAAGCGTCACCCTAACTTCGTCCCAAGTACCAGTTAACACGTCATCTGTCAAGTTGGTAGTAAGTAAGTAGTTGGCTGCTGTGGGAGCGAGCTAAGTCACATGTTTTAATTTACCGCGGTGTGGGGTTGCCCAACTTTCGCGATACTCACCAATTATGCGACATCTTTGAGGGGGAGTCTGCTTAAAAAGCTGCCGCGCAGCGCAGATCGATCAATCTTACAAATTAAGAAAGCAAAACTCGCGTGGATTATCGCTCTTTGCACACCAGGATTTATCAGAGGCTTTTCTTTCATATAGATTATTTTTGTTATTTCCCTCGTCTACGCAAGTAGGAGCATAGAATATAATCAGGTACTGTTTACCTGCTTAGCGGAGCACAGACAAAAACCACCTTTAGTAAAATATCTACATATATTCACCCGTACCTGAATGAACACTAGAAAATCCCAACATACCAACTTCGCGAAAGGCATGGAAGGATGACGACTTAATGATTTAATGCGACATTTCAAGTTCACGTGGTAGTGGGTGCTCTAACCCGCTACTAGTACATTGTTGGTAATTTACACAGCGCACACGAGCGAAGTAACGAGCCGCGACAAAAAAAACGAGCAAACCGCGACGCGAGCTCGTTTTGTTTCGTGCTAGAGTCCCTCTGTCGAGCACCCTCGAAAATTTTGCCAAGATTTTTTACGCCCACCGCCGAACTCGTTATTCTTTCATTTCGAGAATATTAAAAGCGCTGAAAAAAATGGCATTTAACTTTTGAGACTTAGACTTGGGGTCATTACACGATGCAGAGTATCATTAAATCAAGTGCCTGATGTGAGTGGGTAACAGAACTTAAGCATTATCCCTCTTAACATGACCAAGTTAAACAAAACTTTAAACGTTTTTCGATAACTTAGAAACGGTTATAATTAACTCAAAATTACTGTAAAACTAAAACTAATAGCTAGATTTGACTGAACTCACAAGAGGAGTTAATTAAATAAAAGCCTGTATAAACGTACCGAACCCGGCACGTTTACGAGGCCACAACCCTTAGCAGTTTATTTTTAATTCAAATTTGGAATCGCTCGTTTTGTCCGGCGGCCACATGTCGCGTCAACGATGTGTGCTAACAATGGACGAGGCATTTCACGTAAACCCATCACTTTACCTACCTGCGCTTTGAGTCGTTTATCTATTTATTAATGTTAAAGAAGGTTACTTTGTTATATTGCCTGTATACTATACTGTTAAACGAGTAATATTTGTTTGTGTATACATTTGTAACTCACGTTCTCGAAATCGGCTCTAACGATTTCGATGAAAATTGCAATGTAGGTACGGGGCGAAAAATCTATCTAGCTAGGTCTCATATCTGGGAAAATTCGTTTTCTCCGTATTTTGACCCAAACAGAGCTCGTTCGCCTGAAATTTAGAACAAGATAATGAATAATGACATTAGAATAATGATCATGGCAGCATGGAATAAGTAGGTACCTACCATACATGGATTACTATACTATTAAATGAGCATTCTCTATTTTCATCAGAGCAGAGCTCGGTCGCCCAGGTAACTTTCTATACAGCTACAATTCTTATTGTAGTTGCATAAAAAATTGTACCTAGTTAGTAAATGAATTGTCTAGGATTTGTAAAAGCATAGAAATCTACTCGTACAATACAAATAAACAAGTTGTGTAAAGAAATGTCTTCCGTTCATTTTTATTGTAGAATTCTATGCTTTTTAAAATCTTAGACGATTCATTAAAGAAAAAAAAGATTTGCATCATTTATTTCACTTAAATGCCAACGCAGCAAGAGAAATCCATTACTTCGGGGACAGGACTTCCTTCCCTAAAAACAACCGCTTCCGTTCGAGTAGGTAAGGCTGGTAGGGGATTCCTTTTAGAAAAACACAATCAAATGATCGATCACATCTGCTAAATCGTGATATTCGAGCGCTTTCTTGGATATTTTTATTTATGCGAAAGCTTAATCCGTTTTAACGTATGATATGTCACAGGAGACAGGATAGACATATCTATCTCCTATTTACTGGTAAAAAAGAACCGCCACGATGTACTCGGAGCGCCGTAACTTGTAATAGACAAGGTTATTTATCTCCTAGCGGCGAGATGGAGGCGATACAGGCTCCCGCGCAGGCGGTCGCGATCCGCCGATAATGGATAAATAACAATCAAGCGGTATCGCGCGACATCGCGCCGCCCCCGCGCTACATCGCCTTATCGCCCTACCTGACTCAAACAAAATTTTTACGATCCCATTGCTTTAACGCTGATCGCATCGTGCAAGATAAGCCTTAATTAATTAGGTAGGCCGGCTTAATCGACCCGTTATTTTCTTGTCCATTTAATTTACACACTTGATGACTGTAATAAACACCTACAATCGAGATTGTTTAACCCTAATTCGAAAGTTTTGAGCTTCTATATAAGTTTAAAAACGTTCGTGTAGGTAGGTTGGTAGTTGTCGATAAAAAGAACGTAACGCCTACGTTTTGTGTGCCTTTATTTAAATTAATAGGAATGCCTGTGGGTTCAAAACGTCATTGGAACGCATTGGAATTTAGTAATCGTCCATGTTTTTATAACATTTCATTTATAACATTCACCAAGAGGCAGCATCTCTCAAATATTGACTTCGTTACGGGACAACATAAACAACGGTGGATTAATTGGCTAGACAGTGGTCAATGCAAACTTGCGTTATCTGAGCGCGGGCAGGACGCTGCGACGCGCGGCATGGCGCGGCGTGGAGCTGCAAGCCGGCCGCACCGCCCGAACAAACAAAACAAGCTGCATAATTAACCGGCGCGAACAATTAGTTGTATAACCGGCCATTGTGTCGCGTAAAAGCGACTACTTTTTTTTTAAAGCCACTCGGTTTCCCAGAAGGCTCGGATTCTGTCTCGCTCCAAGCTCGAGTTTTTGCTCGAGAATTAATATTTAATGGCTGCAGTTGGAATTGCATGCGATCGGCTCTTTAGATATCTCAGTTTATTTAGTTTTGCGTGGTATGGTGGCGTGAATCATGGTTTTTCAAAATCACACCGACGTAAAAGGGAATCTGATGACTAGATAGCGCACGTCTGCTGTCGCCCGCCTAGGTAGGTACGATGAGTACTTAACAGATACTACAACAAAAGGAGCTTTTGTGAAAACAAGCTTTTGTGCGAGCGCAGACAGAAAGGTTAATTGTTATTAAAACGTAGATACAGCTTTGAACATCGACCCTTGATAACAATTTAAACACTTTTTTGTAACAAATTGAAGGATTGGCGTCGCAAAACTAGCTTTACAAATGCCTTATAAGAGCTGCTTCTAGATACCTTTAGAACTTACCTACCTTCACAAGCCGTTAGGCTCAATTTGTAGCTTATGTGCATCCCTTCTTCAGTAGATAGAGTCATGTCACGCCATATCGCCCTCACCTATCGATAATGGCTTAGCCATTGCAAACGTTCCTGAGCTCCGTGAGTCTTGACAGTTTCACGGAATCAAGTTTAATGTTATTGTCTTTCCAATACTCTACATTTAATGTCTCGGGTAATCTGATAACAGTGACAGTCTGATCTTAACTTTCTCCAAGGGATGTACTACAAAAGTGCGCTAAGTAAATTATACTGTATAAGCTGACCTGACCCTCTAATTCTAGGTTCCTATATACAAAAACGAATCGTTTAGCTTACTCAATAGTAACATTTTTATTGCCAAACGGGGCATATATAGTGTGAGTCTTTATAAATGTGCACATATCGAAATGAGGGAATGTATGCTTAAATTTATCGACGGAAAAAAATATTTAAAAAAATCTAAATATTTTTTTTATATTTTTTATGGAATTTTCAAACAAAATGATCTATCGCGATGAAACAAACTCCATAATGACTGGAAGTAATTAGGAGTCCTCATAAAATGAAAGTTGTCGAAAAAAACTACCCTCAATTGAAAATAAACATGTTTTTTTAGCAAAAATCTGTTTTTTTTTCTAATAAAATTTTACAATAATTGTAAAATTTCTCAAAAAGACCTTTAAAAAAACCATTATGCTAAAAAAAAAAAACAAGAAACAAAAAATGATATTTAGATTTCCTTAAATATTTCTTCTGTCAATATAATTAAGCATAGATTCCCTCATTTCGATATTTGTGCACATTCTATAGACTCGCCCACACTGTATTATTAGATTCGTAAGTAAATTTTACCTGTGATAGCTACTTCCCTAGGAGAGTCTACTATGCAAAACTATGAGGTCTTTGCTTCATTATTGATACCTTAAGATACAAGAGTCTTCATTTTAACCGATAACGGTCCGTAAATTATAGGAATCAGGCATTACTCAACGGTCGTGAATTACTTCTTTACTACTTACAAGACCTTCTACAGTGCGAGTCTTTAAAGGTAATGTGCACATATCGAAATGGGAAAATCTATGCTTAATTTTACCGTCGAAAAACATTTTAAAAAAAATCTATTTTTTTTTAATAATGAATGGTCTTATTGAAAAATGTTACGATTATTGTCAAAATTGATGCTAAAAAACATGTTTACTTTACTTTCAATTGAGAGTATTTTTTTTCCACAATTTGCACTTTATGAGGACGCCTATACTTCCAATCATTATGGAGTTTGTATCATCGCGATAGATGATTTAGTTAAAAAGTTGCACCGTTTATTTTTTTTTTTATAAAAAATATATTTAGATGTTTTTAAATATTTTTCCATCTCTAAAAGTAAGCATAGATTTCCTCATTTCGATGTGCACATTATGAAGACGCAGACTGTATAATCAGAAAGTCGATACATACGTAGATAACAATTGATTCAGCGTGGATAAAAAAATAAGTAATTACTACTTATTAATAGACAACGTGGCACCCATTTTAATAGCCCAGACTTACGATCAATTGATTAGGTAACGTTAGATTTACTATCACCGTACAAGCACCTACTTGATATTGATATAGGTGCGAACAGCCGCCATAATTAAATACGCACCACACTCGAGTGTTGATTGACAATAAAATAAAACTCTTTATTACTCATTACACAACGCATGTGAGTACTTGTGGAGTACGATCACTAACTAAACTAAGTACTCAATATAGAACTCAAACAACGTTTTAAAAGTATAGGTAAGTAAGTGCTGTGCAGCGTTGCAAGTGTTTGTGATTGAAAACTTTCTCATTAATAAAGTTTTGTTGAAAATTACGATGGAATCTATTTATATTAGAATAGAATATTTTTATTTCAGACGGAGTCCATAGGGTTAGTAACAATTTTACTTAACATCTGGTGTTAATAGGTACAACACAGATTATAACAAAATTAAAATTCAGCGTGGAGCTGCATCCACCTATGCAACATCGGGGAATCCCACCGATCTGCGAACACACTGAGAACACTGTTGGCTATATTAACCATTGACTAATCTTAAGACCATAAATAATGTACATACCATATTCTGACAAATTAATAATTATGTTATGATTTATACAACATACAAATAAATAAAATTGAAGTGTCTGTTCATAATGTCAAAATAACAGCTTTTTACTAAATGCATACATATGAAATTATATACCTACCGAATGTAGTTTAAAAAAAACTGTCTACCATGTCTGTCTGTTTGGTCCGGCTAATCTCCGAAACGGCCGGACCAATTTTGACGAGACGTTCACTGGCAGATAGCTGATGTTATAAGGAGTAACTTAGACTTTTATTTTAGAAAAAGAATAAAGGTAGGCGGGCGAAGCCGCGGGCATCAGCTAGTAGATAATAATAATCAAATATTTTGATAATTATGCAATGATTATTGATTTTACACAATCTCCGATTTATATTAGGTATATTGACATTGACTTTTGCTTCTGAAGTGCTGACTGTACTCAATGTAGGTACCTACACGATTTCTGGTTCTATTATTATCAACGAATAAGAGAATGTAAAAAGGTATCATTATGATACTTACTTTTTTTGCTTTGCTATGTACTGGTCATTCTCGAATGTTTATGTTACATCAGCATTCTTTACGTGTAGGTGAAATCAGTGTTTTTTTTCATAAGACAATTTATTAAGAAAATATTATGAGATTCTTCGCAGCTGTTTTATCGTGTCGTTTGTCCATAATACTTGTAATTATTTATTTCGATTGTTGGCCATGGCGACGACAGTTTAATCAATAATATCGAATTTATCGCCGAGCCACAGCTTTTAACCTGCGTTTAATATTTAATGAAGAAAAATAAATTGATGCGGTATTTATGTGTCAATGATACCATCAATTGGTACACATCTCGTCTTTTAACGTTTATTAATGTCAAATTGAGGTTGTGGCAAGTTATTACTAACTCTATTGTTATTATAATAGAGATAGTTATGCCGTGCCGTTGACTGATAATGATATCGAGCTTTGATTTGATCCTCTACAAAAGAGGGTGAACATTGAACCGCCGTTCAATTAAGTACCCACTAAAAACGAGGGCAAAAGCTGTCTGTAGCCGTTAAGTTTATGAATATGCCATTAATGGTTATGTAACTGATACACCGTACATTCGCCCCGTTATGCGAGCCAAAACTTCTTGGCGACTCATGTCATTGGCATCGCTGGCTCGCCATCTACGCGAATTTAAATCACTGTCAGTCGTTTGCATAATGGTTCCGTATCGTAAAGCCGTCAGTTGCCAACAATGAACGTAAATATCGCACTTACACTGCCCCCGCTCCCCCCGCATAGCCACCCGCGCCGCCCGCGCACTCGCGGACCGCGCAATGATTGACACATCAACTCATTGTGATAACTACCCACATGTAAACCGACGGCGACTCGCCACCCGCCGAAATTACGCATACATCGCCAGTTTGAACCGGATATTATTTAATTACATTCGAACGATGATATCAATGGACAGTTATCAAAGCGATCCGACGATACGTGGCTAGTTTAGATAGCCGGAGATTGCTGCAAATGGTTTTGCTATTAATTAAGAGATAAAAGACGTAACCATAACTTAAGCGGGTATTAAAATGAGGATGCCTTGTAGCTGGCTGCTCGAAGACATGTCCCTACCCGTTAACTTCTATTAATATTTATACCACTGGGGGATATTGTTTAAGGTAATAGCCTGTTGATGTACAGTCCCCTATAATGTACAGTAATTACCCACATATTTAATTTAACTGTGGAATCGAGATCTATAGGTAAACGACGTTGTTTACCTAATATACACGCTGCAAACCACTATGTTCTGTAGTTGCAATTGCAACAGCTTGTCACATGAAATCAAACATACTTATTACAACTGCAAGTCAAAATTATAAGAAAGCCAGTAAAACTTTTCAATTTTATTACCTTATACAGCATGCAACGTTACAACCACCTTTATAAAACTAAAAAGCTTATAATAGACTTACAAATCTTACAATGGGTTATGGTGACTTTTGGGTATTCCTTTCCCTATTGCTGGGGTGGATAAGAAACTTTTGTTACCTATAAATTAAAAGAGTTATTGGCGCTTTTAAATAAAATATTAAATTGTAACGAAACGGAACGTTAACGTGTTAGAAACGATTAAAACTGTTTAAAAAGTAGTACAACCTTTATAGAACCAATCACGACCCCATTATTTGAAGGAATATTTCCTCGAATGCTGTATAACACAGTATCACTGCTTGGGGTATCAACTTACGTGGCAAACCACGTACTTAGTCATCGATCCAGATTCTAGATAGCGTTATATCAACTCGAAAAGAACAGGCAATTACTCAGTTCCAGATAGGAATTACCGCGTTAATCATTCATGTATGCAGACACGGAACCACTTCACAAGTGGACATTAGCTAGATAGGCAAGTGTTAGTGTCCAAAACATAAAAGAAATAACAGTTACAACTTACAAGTCTGCAAAGAAGCTTAGGGCTGTCAAATGTCATGTCTAGTTTATGCCCGGTTGTGCTGAGAAAAATTAATCGTAACCGGACTTTCATCGTCTGAGTTTTTAATACGGAATTAAACGAAAGCTGGTGCGGAATTCATAATTTCAGTTTATACAAGCTTTTCACAACATTATTCGAGCTTCTGCCAAGTTCGGAACTATTTAGGTATCTTATAAAAGTGCAATGTAGACTTTTCTTTGCCCGCTTGCCACATGGTTTAAACCTTTCACGCAGACGGTTCCGTCAGAAATATCTGGCAGCCCTGTCAGCTGTGACGGTGTGCAGGTATGTACGTACGTAGTTATTTTTTACACGAAGTGTGGCTCGCCAGCTACCGGACAAGCTCGCCTTATCCGATGGAGGTCGCTTGCCGCGCCTATACTTATGTATGACTGCCTGTCTCAGCCGTCTTATTGTGCTTTTAATGTCGACGCTTTTGTTGCCTGATTTTCTGTATTGATTATTTTTTTGTTGAATACGAATTAGCTTTGTACGGATCTCTTGAATTGATGTTTTGTTTTGGAGAGTATTTTAGGTTTTGCAGCGTGGTTTATTTAAACTGGTAGGTTCGGGAAATTTGGATAATAGATCTGCTCTTTAATTTGTGTTTCATGTTTCAAATATTTTGCCAGGCATATTTGTAGGTATTCCCCTGTCAGCCCGCACTCTAGGTGTGTTAGTACCGGTAGCGAGGTCGTCACCTGGTGAGCAAGGCGTTGTGTCGCGACCCGCGCCTCGCCATTAGCGCCGCGCATTCAATAATAATGAACGAGCCGCACCGAAATATCCCCTGTTTACACCCACTCGCTCGCTCCGCACCGACCGACCGCATTTTATTTTTTCGCTGTCGCACATTTCGCCGTCATAGCTATTTCCACTCGAGGCATTATACGCGCGTCCGTGTGTGCGTCAGTCCACGTGGACCGCTTCGTCGTCGGTGAGTAGAACTTGACGAATCCGCGGCTGCGATTGGCCGTCGCGCCGAGATCGCTTATTAAAGGCGGAGTTACACGCGTTCTGGCGCCGCAGTTGGCTGGAGTAGTGCGCGGAACGCGCTCCATTGGCCGAGTCGATTTTTATAAGAGCTACAGTCCACGTGGACTCGTTTATCTATTCAGACGCCGGCGGCGCGGTCGCGGGGGGAGGCCGGGGGGTATACGGGCAATCAGTAAAGGCGGGAGGAATACGGCCATATTTATAAGAGGTGCGGGGATGTAATCACGAAGCGGCGCGGGGGCCGGCGGGTGGTCGGGGGGGAGGCGGCGGCCATTTTGAGGGCAGCTCTTTTTATTCGTTTTTCGCGCGGGGTGCGTCGTCGTCGGCGGGAGCGCGCCGTGCGCTAATTGCGGGGGTAATGAGGGCGCTCGACTCGACTCGCTCACTCTATTAAACTCGCTCGGTATCGGCTGCCTTATTGATTTGTCCTTAATCGAGGCGCTGTGGAGTGGCAGCCGCGGCTCGGTGTAATGTAAACAAAGCGGTCGGGTGGCGCGCGGGCGGCGGCGACGTCCGCACAAATTGAATTAGAATGATTACAGCCGGCGACACAGCACTGACCCAGTCGCCACGACCCGCTGCCCGCTACCGCGCGCCCTCTGCCAGAGACCATAGCGTGCTAGCGACCAGCGATCTCACTCTACTCTCCAGCTCATTCAGTAGCGAAATACATCCGTCATGGTGTCACCAATAATAAAAACCATCCGTATCCAGACCAACTTTCTTTTTTATGTGACGATACTAAGACGAGAATCACCCACCCTACTCCACTAAAAGTTGAGACGAACTTTTTAAATCAATTTTTCTTCAGAAATGTTTTAAGCTTACCCATCTGCTAATGACCTAGTAAATTTCTTTATAACTGTTAATGCTAGCGATTTAATATTGTAATAAAATATAATGAGGATAACAATTAAATATCGTGTAAGTTCATCCCCTACGTTTACGAAGTTTACAAATTACCTAGTTGACAGTTGTAGGGATGTCAAGAACAGGTATAGGGAGGGTTATAGGGACTCGAATCAAGACTTAAAATAATTAATTATTTACTTAAATCTGACTAGATACTTACTACCTTACAAACTTTAACACCTTAATTAGCAGATACTTATTTTCCGATGTTTTAGTTCCGTACTTTCCCAGAAATATTTACCTACTTAGATAAAATATATAAGTATTTTATTATCTCTAATTTGACACCTTATACTAACAGATAAAATTTCAAGATTTCTCGTTTTGATAAACGGGTATAATATACGTATATACCTATACCTACTTTCATTTAGATAGCGTTAGTAATACTTATAAAAATATTTTCAAATTAAATAATGTAGGCGCGAATATATGTAGTAACGTGTGTTGGGTATTTGATTTAGAACATGTATAAATAGGAAACGATAAGCGTTTGGTAATTCGCTCCGGCGTGGCGTGGCGGAGGTGTGACGAATCGGCGCGCAATAATAGCATATTTGTTTACGCGAGCGACATCTGTTACTGATGTTCTGTAACGCGCCCACTTCGAAACGGCCGCGTGGCCTGGTACTAGTCTGTTTGTTTTTCAGTTTTGATTACTGGGGGGTCTAAGTTAAATTGACACGGAGGACGTGTTTAGTTGTTTGTAAAGGTATGATTAACGACTTAACGGCTGTTTTAATAAGACTTATTGCTGCAAAAGAACTTAAATTGCTACTTGTTTTAGTTTATGATAGGTCGGTATTTTCACGGTTCGGTTTCACAATTCGTTTTCCAACCATACTTACAGGAAAGTCGTACAAATTTATCAACTTTTGGCAGCATTGATTCCCAGAAAGTCGGCCTATGTCAGGCACCTATTGTCTGTGACATTCCATGCTATCAATTTTAGGGTTCAGGTAAAATATTCTAAGAAGTGCCTTAACTCTCAAATCTCTTGTATTATTTTTATCTCCTGATTTGTAATAATTGGAGAAGAAACGTACTCAAGAAGGTCAAGGATTTTTTATACAAGTATAATTTAGATACGGGTTAGCTACTTCGTTTGAGGTGTTAGGAGATACTTATCGATTTACAAGATATGGTTGCGTATAAAACTGCGTCAAAATATCTCGAATGTAAGTAGATAAAATAAGCATGTTCGATATGAGCACTCAGATAATATTAAATCGTGTTATTATGAGTTACAAGGTAGGTATATAGAGGATTGTATTGTTTATATGTATCGAAAATCGGCTTAGCCGTGTAATTTGACATTGGTATTATCAGTTAGGTATAATTATTATGAGAAATACTTTTTTTCAACAAAGCACAATAAATAACTGCAGTAGGTACCTATGTATTTTGTATGTATTTATTATCCTAGTTCAGTTACTGGACTAGCATTAGTGTTAATAGTGTCGTCTAAGTAATCCACAGTACCTACGTAAACGTAGACCAAAACATGCACATGGCCAGTGCCACAAATGATGCGGCACAGTAATAAGTAACACATGTTGTGAACAGAGCACAGCGCAACTGTGTCAATTGCACACATTGTCCGCCGGACTATCGCTAAGAAACACTCGCGTATCTACATAGCACTTACACGATCTATAAACACTGTTTTGTTGCATTTACATGTTTATAACTCTGTAGCAGAAATTATGTTTCACATAAAATTTAGGCTGCTTAACAAACTTATGACGGCATGTAGTCGTATAGTCGTAAAACAACAGATTTCACTACAGGCCTTTTAAGGATCCTTATACGACTGCAAGTTCTATAGCGGTGTTATAGACGTTATCGTTTATACAGCTCTTATACAATTCCTATAGGACCAAAAAAGTTAAATATTAAATATAATTTTATTTGTGCGTAAGTATACAGCATGTAGCTGTCGTAGTCGTTATATTAAAACAAGCATTTTCATGGTGTAAAAAAATATAAAATAATTGGCTTTTATATCCTTATACTCATGAAGTAATAAACTCAAGGTCTTTAAAGAACTTATACAACTATACGACAAAAATTTATTCAAAAATATTTTTAAGTTGGTGCAACAGTTTAAATTCTTTAAATATTTGACGTCTGTATAGTTTGTTAAAACAACAAGACATGCAACTGAGTAAATCGTGCACATTGTCGGACGGAGTATTGCTAAGAAACACTCACATAATAGGTATGCTTATAAGTAGGTACCTTACAACATGTGCACACTAGAGAATGAACAGTGACGCATAAGCCCACGTCCGCACGGACGTAATAACTTCGCGGCGATTTTATTTCGTGCACTGGATTTTCAACGCTCTACTTAGCGCCAAGAGTTGAAAATGTAACAGTGTATTTTTTCAACGCGCTGGGACGAAGGTACGTCCCAGCGCGTTGGATTCTCAACGCTCGGCTAAATACCCAGAGTTGAAAATCCAGTGCGCAATAAAATCCCGCCGCGATTTTATTACGTCCGTCCGAACGCCGGCTAACAGTTCCAGTAGGTAGAGGTGGGTCGGTAACAGGTGCAATGATATTACTTAAACCACATAGCAATTACAATGTCGGTTACAAAGATCGTAATTTTAATCACATTATAAATTATTGACATCTTTGTGTAAAACATTACGGAATAAACACATGTGGATATGTTAGGCAGGATACGTGTTCATTACAATAGTTAATTAGTGTAATGTTACCATAATTCATAGTGCGATGACAAACAAACAATTGGCCGCTCTATCACACTTGTTAACGATTAACGGTGACACCTCTGTCATATGATGTAATGGCATCGATCAATTAACACGTTTTGTTTTGTAATTGGGCAACATTTTGGTTGGTTTTACAACTTCATTATTGTCTATGGTTTAAGATAAGTAGTATAACTAAGTACTTAAATAATATATGTATACGTACTTACCTACTCATTAGAATAGTGTCTAAACCCACTCACATAATTAGTAAGTCACACATTTTGTGTTCCAAGTCCCAAGCCTCTCGTCTTCTCCATTCAAGACAATTTAATGGCGCGACGGCGATGCGTAGATTAGCAGTTAACATTTCATTAAATAAACAACAATTTACGAGTACCTAATGTACCTATCTACATAGTCGAGAATCCTCGCCGCCGCGACCGACCCGACCGGTGCAGTCTAAATTAGGTAAATTGATAGTTACCGCATTACTAGGTACGACGGTACGCGGCTAAGCCTACAAAGGCTAGCTATTATGTAATATTCTAAACATTGTGACAGCTGGCCCGGAGTCCGGAGTGTCTCCCGGAGTCCGGACCAACGCAGTCACTCAATAAGGGTCGTCTAATTACGTTACACCGACGCCCAGCCACGAAGAAAAACACTTATTGCTTTACATAATCTTTATTGCTTATCAGCACGAACACGAAATGTATAGCGATACGCCTCAGTGGACAGTGAGCCTAACAAGCAGTTTTTGCTATATACTTAAATTGGTAATCGTGTATAATTATTATAATTAATCACCTGACGGGTGATGCGTAATGCGTTTTAGACTAAAAAGTTATTGATAGTTCTACGTTCTACCTAGTTGGTAAACCACCGTTATAAACCGCCACCTACTAATGTAGGTAACGTATTGTCAAATAACAATGAGGTGTCTACTCATTAGGAGCAGTCAAGTGTAACAATCCGCTAGTTTCAATAGTGATGTGCAGCTACAATGGAACGCGTCGCGGGAACGATATGAAATTTCATTAACGAGGGTCGGCGCGCCTCTCCACAAGACGGCGGGCAAACAGCGCGCGTGAACCCACGAATAATTCACACGCGAGCCCTACAAATAACACCCCTCCTCACCCCCGGCCCCTCCGGCCGCAAACTGAGTTATTTATCGCCCCCGCCTCTCCCCAGCCGAGGCTGTCGCGGCACAGGAAATACCCGCACGTATTTTTACTGCCGGCTGAAGAGACCGCGCGATCCCTAGCGAGTAGCGCGTAGCGACATCTCTTGTGGGGTCGCGCGATCGCACTTGACACTGGCGCCTCTCAACTATGGACATGTTGCTGAATTACACGTGCTATAAATTTTTGACTTCTTTACACGACGCCAACGGTACTACAGTTGCTTAATGCTTTAATTAATGATGACGCCACATTAGCGTTTGTGGCTTTAGGATTACATTACGGATAACGCGATAACTACCTACCTTAACGTTATAGTTAATAAGGGGAAAAATCGGAATAATTAGATATGCAAGACTATCACATGGTAGCTGTATTGGGTAGGTATTTGTATTTTGTTATTTCCCTTTTTCCTAATTATCCCGCCAGTTAGTTAGAATAGGTTATTTACAACAAAATGTAAACAGGTAAGTTCTGCACTAATTAATACTGAACGCAAACTGGCTTCCTATTTTAGCTACATTATCAGTACAAGGAAGGAAATCTTTAATATAATTTACAAAACAGTTCGATAAATGACACAATGTGAGTCATTGTTTGGTAGTAGAGCTGTATTATCTCAGTATTTGCGGTCTCTATGGGTTGTTTGTGAGTCAATTAGTGGCTTGCGCCGCCCTCGCACCCACCGGATACATGCTTCGAAGTTTTATGGCGAGCTCTAGCTAGGTATACATATGACGGCGTACGAAACTAACAATGTATAAAATATTTTAGTTAGGTCGCTGTGTTTTATTTTATTTTTCCAAACGACTCCTGTAGGTAGATACCTATCGGTGTTCTATCGAAACGAAATCATAAAAAATTAAAAACAAAATCCGTGCGGTAGGTACCTCCCAGCTCTGGTCGGCGGTGCGCGGCTCACCCCCTATTTTTTGCGGGTAGGTAACGTGCTCGGTGACACCTCGCGCGGGTCAAGTGCGGGGCGCGCGGCGGCCCCCGGACCGCTAATTCCGAGCGCGTGACCGCACCCCCCCTTGCCTAACCCGCCTGCACCCCCTCTCGCCTAACGCCGTTTTCCCGCCGGATTTGCGTTCATACAGTAAAATAAAAAGGGCGATTTGGCGCCCTCCATCGACGCGGCCCGATTAGCGGCGCCCGGGGAAATTAAAAGTATTTTATTCCAGCATTTATTCCCTTTTTGTTTGTGTTGAGTAATGCGAGTGTGTCGTACGGTGTCGGGCTCGGTCACAATCGTATCGGGCTGTGTCGGGCCGGGCCCTCAACCTCGCCTCGGTGTTATTAATAAGTATTATGAATGACGGATGACGTGATATCGATAATCATGTCGGCTATCAATTTAGGATACACATGATTACTTACAGATTACTGACTCCTCGCCAATGGGTTAAGAAGATAAATCTTTTTTCTTGTTATTGGAACCTTTGGAACCTATTTATTATCTACCTGGCATTTCTTGTCAGCATGTCTTTAGGTAAGTAAGTATACCTACTTACTATAAGACTAGTATTTTTATGTCCCTAATCCCCTCTATCGTTATCTCAGCAGCCTACTTATTTTTGTCTTCCATTGTAACTCGCATAAGTCACAGGGCCATAAATAAAAAAAAAACACTAAAAGCATTCACACTGAGACAACAGTTCTGCAATTTTTTTCCCGGAGGGGGCGGGCGGCCCAGACTAATAACTTCGTCTATAAATCAAATATTAGCTGAAATAAAGCGGTGAAGGCTTTATCAACACAGTGATATCGTTTTCTCAGTATATAATTTATAAAAAGCTTCCGATGTCGAACCCGTCGTCGGTAGCCATTAGTCGAGGCGTTTGAAGTGTTTCAAGACTTTCAAGAAACTCACTTGACAAAAAATACGCGCGAGCGAGTATGATGAAGCGCTGCAGCGCTGCGGTGAGCGGCTGGTTAAGGCGACGATAACCGACTTTTAATGATTTTATACTGAAGATCACGTCTAAACGAGTAGTGTTAATGATTTGGAAATAAATATATGTTAAATTAGAGCATTTCTTTAATAACTTCATACTTATCTGAATATTTTAGATTATGTTTATATCACATATTGAAATTAATTTGTAAGGTTATGTCTAACGCGGATAAAAACTGAGAATCACGCAAAATCTATCAAGCGTATTTTTCTGAAACCATGATCATTTTAAAAATAATTTAATTATTGATCTTTTAGTATACGTGTTTTATTAAAATACCTTAGGTTTTAAGTATAATAAATTAATAATGCGTCTAATTTGGGAAAGCGCTCCTTGATGGGCAAGTCCTGTTCTGGTACGACCCGTTGCGTGAGCTCAGCACAGAACACGTAAACTAACCACTCAAGGTCACTGGCATATTTCTGCGTCTTAATCAAATTATGAGAATGAGCCAATTGACGCGTACCTATAATAATTTGCCTTTGCCTACAAAAAATAATTACTACGTCCGACATGGTGAGACGATGCGTCGTGTCTATCTAAAATTATTTTTATTGTGACAGGATGTGCGTCCTCCTAACTACTGTAATTAATATTGATGTTAATTATTTATTCAAATGTAATGCTACATTTAGAATAATTAATTGTTTAGCTAATAGGTATCTACAACCGTGTTAATACCATAAAGCAATATCTACATTAATTAAAAATGAGAGTTTATGTTAACTTTTTTTTGTGTAGGGGAACAGATTGGCAATTTATATTTTTAATTCGGTGTTGTGTTTGTTCATATTCGTATTTTTGTGTTCAATGCATGAGTGACGACATCATTGGGGTCGGTGGAAGCGGGCACATCTGAACCACTCCGAACGTAATATTTCCGGGTGTGCCGTCGACAAAAGATCCCCTTTCCATTGAATCAAAAACGTAATCGTAAAAGAGCTTTTAAAGAGTCGATTTGTTTCTAAGAACGGCTTTTGATTTGAATCTCGTTATTTTGTTTTTCATAAAAAGTTGCCCAAGTCGAGTGAGTGAGGGTAATCTGTGAGGAATGTAGGTGTTTTGAAGAGTTCGAGATTTTATTATATTCATTTGATTATACAATCTGTATCGGTTGATTGGAAAATTGTTTTCTCAACTTTTTTATGTAGATAAATGTACCTATACCTACCTCACCCTACTACCATTTCATATTTATTTCTTCAGTTTCACGGTTCCACCCGCTTAGAATTTACTTTTAATAAATATTTATGTTCGTGCATTAAAATAGTCGTTACTTTTAATGTGAACAAGCAAGGTACAAGCATTTTCCATATAATTGCCTCATGCGAAAATCCTTTGTTCAGTTGGTCAAACAAACGCTATAAAAAATAAAAATATAGCATATTGCTACAGCAAAATATTGCGAGCGTTGAGTGCAGCGGCTGGCGGCTGCATGCACCTCTCGGAGAGCTATGAAAACGTCGTGCCTCAGCACAACAGTTGACTCTGAACAGACGTACACACACAGCGCCACACACTGAACCTACAATAAAGGCGGGAGAGCTCCGGGGTGGGCCGGGGGGGCGCTGTGACGATGCAGTTTGCACCGCGGCCTCCTCCAACCTTCACCAACTTGCGCCCGTGTTCTTGGGAATCGTTTTAAATTCAAGAACCGCAGAACACTCCAAACACGACAATGTACCCTACACCTTGGCAATATGACCCAAAATCATAACATCACATTTTTATAAGTCATTTCGAAAATGGAATACGCCTTCACTGTTGCACCAGATTTAAAACCGTAACTCAACGGTAGAAAGTTCAGAATCGTATAAATAATGTAAAAATGGCAGCTGTCCTTGGTGTGAGTGCGGAGGTGAGAAATACATTAGCGGTACCGTTTTCTATTGGTCGTTGCTCCTGTGTTGATATTAAGCAGTCCACGTGGACTGCTCGGTGGTCGCTTGTCTCGTTTTTTTCAGCGGGTAGGTCGCTATCCGTCTCGTTCTAATCTACAGCGAAACGTGGAATGTCATGTCCGGAGTTGTTCAGAAAGTCGTGAGCGTGCATCGTGCTTCCAACTTTACCTTTGTTCCGAAACAGTGCAACTCCGGACCGCTGACTTTTAACATTGACTTTTATATAATGCTCTTAAAGTTCAATTTAGTGAAAAGAGTATTGCGATTAAAAGTTTTTGTTGATACGTCATATTGATAAGCATTTTTAAGTCAATTAAGGTTGTAAGCTAAAAGCGGTTGTTGCTACATTTAAATTATCGGCCGGCATTCAAATAACGCCATTTTTTTCGTGTCGGCACGAATTTATTCAATAGTTAGATATATGTTATGTTGGGTATAATAACGTAGCGTGGGCGATGGTATGGTAGGTACCTACGTGTCGAGGTAGATACCAGCGAAAGTATTCATTCACTTAGTCACGGATATCGGTTTAATAATGAACAATATTGATAATTTTTATTGAATAGGCACCGTCGTAGTTCATTTGCTAGATACGGACATTTGTATGATGATTATTCGATAGATGGTTACACCATAGACACATTGGAATATTAATAATATTATATATATCTACTAGGAAGCTACACGCATGCATGCATGTTGAATTAATTATCTCTTTAGAAAACGTTCCACTCAACACTACCAGCATGGCAAACATTTTACAACCTGCCTGCCTGCTGATGATTATTTACTCCCCAGTCTCCCCTTTTGGCTTTTGTGAATAGGAACAGATGTAGAACGAAGCAGGTCACAGTTTAAACAGCGGAAACTATTAAAAGACGATCTATTAGGTGCCACGATCACTTATACAAGGGGACCGTCTGAGATCAAGTGTAGGTAGGTATCTACTTATATCAAGCATAGTAAGGTAGGTAGGCACCTATCTACTTTATTTTCTGTTAAGGCTCGTACAGACTGCGCGATATCGCGGGCGCTACAGGCAGCACCACCCTTGTAGCGCCCGCGATATCGCGCAGTCTGCACGAGCCTTTACGGCAGGTACTTAACCTGTAGATGGATCGGACAGGATAATATTTCGCTCTGAGTTTTCAATTTTAACAAACAAATATAAATAACTACCTACCTACAACGTGATATAAATAAAACATAGTAGGTAGGTAGCTAACAAAATGTTTTATTAATACCTAATTACACTAATTTAGGGATTTCCTTTCTTGTTTCGCATGCCTATCTTGTATTGATATTAATAGTAGTAGGCACGTAAAGAATTCCTTGACTAATTAACAATCTGTACGTGCCTTACTAAAATAGAATATAAGTGCATACGCCATTGGATTATTTTCTCAATAAGTAAGAAATACTCTTTTGGTTTTAGGAAATAAGAAGAATATAACTAAAAAGTTGAAGAAATTTGAGCACGTGTGCTGCCATCTCTCGATGTAACTAAACAACTCGGAGGACTGACAACCATGGTCATTAAACAAAAATTTCAAAGTTGAAACACAAACATGCGGCATTAATTATTGTATGAAAAGTTGAATTCTCAGTTATTTTACTTGTGAGTCATTCTTATTTATACAATGGTTAAATTAAATATTAAGTTCAGTGACGGAAACAAAATAAAACCTTATAATGCGCCCTCTATCGTAGACTATGTACGCTTCTCACAATATTGTTATTGAAAATTTACGATTTATATTCAATGTACTCATAAAAGATTGATTCTTTCATTATAATGGAGTTATTGGTTGTTTCTAATAATATTTTTTAAAGTATAGTAAAAAAAAAATGTGGGGTAGTTTCAGAACGTGTTCACTGTCAAAACTTTTTGACATTGACAATGACAGAGATATGATGAGAACTAAGAAGTTTAATTTCTTCTTGATTCTTCAGTGTAATTGCCTGCGTCCAGCTTTCCTGAGTAGGTAATTATTTGTAATTAATTTTGTTTTTGCTGTCAAGAAAGTGGAACGAATTAATATAACAGTCGAACTCAACTGGAACAGGAAGGGTTATTTAGAAAGTTTATTTAAGTTAGCCTGTCATAATAATGTATAAATATTTATTTTTAATCGAAGCGTCAACTACTTAGTGATTTGTATTATTTATGTTTCAGTATTAAAAAAATGCCGCAAATAATACTGCTTTTTAGCGGTAAGAGAAAATCCGGCAAGGATTTCTTAACCACACATTTACAGAACTTGTAAGTAAACTGGTCCTTGTTTATGCAATCATCATTCATCATTTTCCACCCCTTATCCCAATTTATTTGCGATCTTCGCAACATGTCCCTTTATTCCCTACTTCTCAATTAATCGTCATCTCGGTAGTCACCCCCTTATTTCCTTCTTTACGCAATATTCTTTTTAATTTGTCAGTGATTAATGAGTAAGCCAGCATTATTGGTACACAAGGCTACACATCAAGTTATACATTCCCATTAGAGGCTGACCTCGCATTGTACGGAAGTCCTATACAATACGAAATCAACTGGAAATGTATAGCTTGATGTGTAGCCCTGTGTACAGTAGAGCAGATTTATAATACTAATCGGGAGAATCATTGTGCCTTTACAATATGAAAGCAAGACACTTCGTTTTCAGGAGACCATGTAGGGCTTTTTAGCATAGGCCTGTGATACAATCAATAGTTTATTTACCATCCACAATGTGTAATTAGGTGGTAACTTAAAATTATATGTGATCATTGTGGACCCTATCACATACAGCAAAATAGCAATACTGAGGAAGCTTTGATATTTAATATCAATCCCATGCTCATCAATCTATGGTATCTGTTAGTAGATGTGATGATGCTGTCATCAAAACACAACAACAAAGGCTACTTCACCGTAGGCTATGCTGATGAGATAAACATAATAAATGGAACCCATAAAAACACTCTATGCAACCTTATGCCACAACCACTGAAAATAGTAGAGGAATGGTGCAATAAGCACCAACTCTTAGTGAACCCTACCAAAACTGAACTGATTCTCTTCACAAAAAGAGAAAATTGACAGCACTACAACTACTATGATTCTTTGGAAGAACCCTAAGCCTATCAACTATAACTAAATACCTGGGCATTTTTTTGGATAAACAGCTGAACTGAGCAAAACACACCAATTACATCACTACAAAAGCCAGCATATCCATGTGGCAGTGCAAGAGACTGCTTGGCAGGAACTGGGGGATTAGCCCCAAGGTCACATACTGGTTATACACCATAGTCATTCGACCAATTATCACATACGGCTCACTGGTCTGGTGGCCCAGGACAGACCTGAGCATAGCCCTAAGAGATCTCCAGAAACTGCAGCAGTTTGCTTTTATTGCAATCACTAGCAGTATGAGAACTACACCCACTGCTGCCCTACAGGTAATGCTTGGTCTGCCACCTCTGCACCTCATCGTGCGGGACTCCATTAGTCCATTTATCAGGAACCCTAAGCAAAGACTCCAGAGCATACATACATAAAGGAAGATGCGATCAAATAATGGCCAATGATGGCATCACCCTGCGACAAAGTCCCGAAAACACAATACTTTCAAAGGCACTACAGCATAATACTTACAGAAGAATTGTGTGACTACTCAGGCCCGAAAGAGATGAGAGTATACACTGATGGATAGAATATTCAGACCGCTTGGAATGTTCAACACCGCCTATCAGGCGGAGTGTGTGGGCATCATACAAGAGGTTCACATCCTAGAAGCCAGGAGGGTTAGGGATACTCACATACGTATACTCTCCGACAGCACTTTAGTTCTCCAATCCTTACGGAAAAAATATATTACCTCGAAGCTAACACTAAAATGTCACAATGCATTAGAACATATAGCGGTATCTAGCTGCAATACGGAGACACTGCAATAGATAAAAAGAATCAACCATGGGCGTACCCTAGCCCAGGGAGGCGGGCAAAACAGAAATTTCTAAAGCCGGGCACATGTTTTATCCTATATGTAGTGTGAAGAGGAAACACCTGCAGGAGATACTAAGTTATAAGTAGTAGCTTGCTGCGTGCGCGTATTTTGCATGATACAACAACAGGACCGGACGCGCAACGCAGTTTTTTATCAAATTAATGCATAATATATTGTAAGTACTTTTCTATTACAGCCAAGAATTTGGCTAAACAAATTGCTTCTATTGAGCAATGCTATGACATGTCAAATAATTCAGCCAATAACTTGGTATCCAATATTGACATTGATAATAATTTAAATTAGAAATTAAGACAATAGAGGCAACCTCTAGCAATAATGTACAGAATTGCAAAATAAAATCAAATAAAGGTTTAAAATCTGTAAATAGTATTAACCTGGTGCATCAAAATATTCAAGGATTTATGAACAAAGATTTAGAAGTAGAATTATTTATGAATTTTAACAGTATTGATATTCTTTGTATAACAGAACATTGGCTTAAAAGCCACCAGTTCTTGTTCAATTTTAATAATCACCAGGTAGGTAGTTCATTCAGTAGAGTTAATGCTGTACATGGTGGCTCATTAATTTTAGTAAGTAACCAGCTTAAATATAGAGACCGTAAGGATATTGTGAGCCTATCTGTTGAGCGAACAGTTGAAATAGCCTGTATAGAATTGGAGCAGTTTATTGTATTAAGTATGTACAGACCCCCTTCAGGATTGTATGACTGCTTTGAAAAGGTAATGGATGAAGTGTTACACAAGATTTGTAACTCAAATAAGTCCATTATCACTTGCGGTGATTTTAATGTTAATTTATTAGAAAATTCAGGTTCTTGTAGTAAAATAATAAGTCTGTTTCAGTCCTACAATCTTGTAAACCTATTTTTAGAGCCCACAAGAATAACCCCGACTAGTGCCACATGCCTCGATAATATTTATACAAATGTTATACCTAGCCACAAAGAAATAATAAATCTACTAGATTCTGATCATTGCGGGCAGAGGATTACTATCCCAAACCAAAACAACAAAGTGGCTAAAAAGGATATCACTGTTAACCCCAAAACTGCAAGTCGCTTGGAAAATTTTAAAGTTAAACTCATGAATAAATTACCAGTTTTGTCTATTCATGCTGATCCTAATTATCTTTATGATGATTTTTTTCATATATACTGTAAGCAATTTAATTCCATCTTTATTCCCAAGACTATCTCGGTTAATAGTAACTCATCTTTTAGTGATTGGGCTACCTTTGGTATACATAAAAGTAGAACACGGCTTTATGAACTGTACTATGAAAGGACTTATGTAAACACAACTGAATTTAATTTATATGTTAGAAATTATTCAAAATTATTTAAAAAAGTTTGTTGTATGGCCAAGTCGCGTTATTTGAGTTCGAAGATTAAAAATAGTAATAATGTAATTAAAACGACTTGGAATATTATAAATAGTGAAACGGGAAGGTCTAATAACCGAAATACTAACTACAGCCTGTCTATTAATGACAACATAATAAAATCAGACTCCCAAGTCGCCGCGGCCTTTGAAAATTTCTTTTCAGATATTCCCGTTTCAACTACTAAATCCCTAAACTCATCACCTTCTGTTGCTGAGTCTTTGCTAAAGGAAAATGTTAATGTTTGTGATTCGGAATTTCTTTTTGAACATATTACCTGTAGAGACATAATTAAAACTTTTCATACTTTAAATGTAAAAAAGACTGCAGATCTGTGGGGTAACTCTGTAGAAGTTGCCAAGTCTATTATTGACATTGTAGCACCTACTTTAGCTCTTATCTTTAATAATTGTATCGACTGTGGGGAGTTTCCTGACCTAATGAAAAAGAGTAAAATTATACCTTTGTTTAAATCAGGTAGTACATCAGACCCCACTAATTATAGACCTATTTCAGTACTACCTACCTTTAGTAAAATTTTTGAGAAATTAATTTTAGAGAAATTGCAAAGATTTTTTAATAGACATAAATTATTACACAGCAAACAGTTCGGTTTTACAAGGGGTCGTTCAACTACTGACGCCGGTGTTGAACTTTTAGGTCACATTTATAATGCATGGGAAGATAAATGTGATGCCTTGGGCATCTTTTGTGATTTGTCCAAGGCATTTGATTGCGTTCTTCATGACACGTTAATCAGGAAACTCCGCCACTATGGGATCCGGAACAGCGCTCTGGATCTTCTTACTTCATACTTGAGTAATAGGATTCAGAGCGTTGACATTAATGGAAAAAGATCTCCCGGATTTTTAGTAACAATGGGAGTCCCACAGGGCTCAATTCTTGGTCCTTTCTTGTTTCTTATTTATATTAATGACTTGCCTTACCTCATAAAGGATAACCATGATATAGTGTTGTTTGCAGATGACACTTCACTTTTGTTTAAACTTAAACGTCAGCAGCTAGTTACTGACGATGTAAATACGGCAATCTCAAAAGTAGTTCACTGGTTCAATGTTAACAATTTACTTCTGAATGAAAAAAAAACTAAGTGCATTAAGTTTACCCTACCTCATGTTAGGCAGGTGAAAACTAAATTGTTGATAAAGGACGAAGAATTGAATCCTGAAGATAGCACAGTATTCTTGGGCTTAACTTTGGATGCTAAGCTTCAGTGGGGCCCACATATAGATAAATTGTCAAAAAAGCTAAGCTCCGCAGCATATGCTGTTAGAAAAATTCGTAATTTAACTAACATAGAGACAGCCCGTTTAGTGTACTTTAGTTATTTTCATAGTGTAATGTCGTACGGTATTCTGTTGTGGGGAAATGCCGCCGACATTCAAACTATCTTTGTTTTGCAGAAAAGAGCTGTTCGATCTATTTATAAATTAAGTCCTAGACACTCTCTCAGAGATAAATTTAAGGAGATAAATATAATGACTGTGCCTTCTCAGTATATTTTTGATAATCTTTTATATGCCCATAAAAACAAAAAATTGTTTAAAAAATACAGTGATATCCATAACATAAATACTAGGAACAAACACAAATTTGTTGTACCTACAACAAGGCTCAAGAAAATAGGTAGCTCCTTTAGATGTCAATGTATACGCTTTTATAATAAACTTCCAAGCCACGTACAAGATCTAAGCCTTAATAAATTCAAATCATTTACTAAACGCAAGTTGTGCCAGAAGGCTTTTTATGCCGTTAAAGATTACATTGAGGACAAAAAGGCATGGGATTGAGCTGCTCCAATTTTATAATTTTTTATGTTTTACTTTCGGAACTTTATTTTTTTTTTTGCTAACTTTAAAATTATATACACAATGACATGAATATTTACTTTGTGAAGTATAATATTTTTTTATTATTTTTTATTATTGTGAATGTGAGGACTATGTGGGTCATATATATATATTTATTTTTCTCAGTTACTTTTAATGATCATCTGGCAGTTGTGAGTACTTTATGCGGCCTACCCAAATGTCCTTTCTTTGGTATTGTTCGTCGAATCATTGAGCTCCTTTTAAGTTCTGAGTTGAGCTACACGATTACTGACAAATGCGTGCGTGGAATGGACAGGTCCACTCACATCTGTATGGTTCTTTCCTCAAAAGACCATTTCAGACACAAATCTACATGGTCCTCAAATAAAATGCTCTGACCAAGATTATTTCCTGGTTTTTATATACACATTGACATTAATGAATTTAATATACTTTTAAAGTATTATATTATTTAAATTATTGTGAATGTGAAGACTATGTGGGTCATTCCTTTTTTTTTTTGTTTTTAATTTTTTCTCACTTAGTTCTAATTATAGTCTGACAGTTTTGAGTAATTTATGCGGCCTACCCAAATGTCCTTTCTTTGGTATTGTTCGTCGAATCGTTGAGCTCCTTAATTCTGAGTTGAGCTGCACGATAACTGACAAATGCGTGCACTGACTGGACAGGCCCTCTCAATCTGTGTGATGCTTTCCTCAAAAGACCACTCCAGACACCAATCTACATGGTCTTCACATGATCTGACCAAGATTATGTCTGGACTTTAAAAGAGACTGTGACCTCTGAGTTTGTTTCGGCCTTTCTTCTCAGAGTAGTCAGTTAGGAAACGCCGACCTCATCTAGTTTTTAAAATATGATTGACGTGTAAAAGTGTTTGTACAAACCTATTTACAGAAATAAAATCATTTATCATTTATCATTATCATTTATCATTATCATTTACTTAAGTCTTAATGTGACTCTAACAACAAAAAAGTTGTAGTATACAACATAGTTTATAGGTACTTAGGTATACAAAATCCAGGGGGGGGGGGGGGGTAACGACGCAGCTGACGAACTTGCTAGAAGACGATTCAGCACAGCAGTCTGTGGACTCGACCCTATCGTACCCATCCCCTTCAACCAAATACGGAACTGGTGGACCTCGACATTGGGCTGCAGCAAAGTTGGGCAGTCCACGGAAGCTTCAAATGGCATCCTTGTATAGCAGGCTAACCAGGCGTTTATTAGGTCTGGACAGGAACGGCCTGCGCCTGGTGACGGGGAATATCACGGGACACTGCTCGCTAAACAAACACTTCCTTACGATAGGCATAACGGACAGTCCTCTGTGCAGGGCGTGTATGGAGCCTGACGAAACCGTCGCACACGCGCTCTTTGAATGCACAGGCGTCACCCAGATTAGAACGGTAACCCTCGGGTCACCCAGATCTTTCACAGATGTTCTAAACAGACCAGGAGATTTAATTAACTGCTGGAGGGAGGTGGGATGTTTGGAATAACCACTAAACGGCCGCTATGGCCCGTGAGCCATGGCTCGGCACAATGGTCCATCTGACGGACTAAGTGCGGAAACCAAAACCATAAACATAGAACAACAATCCCAAGCATTGCATTTCACACAAAGATTTTTGGTCCTTAGACACCCCAGTATGTCTTCCTAGTCACCATCTTCATATAAATTAGTTGTTAAATATGTCCTTATCATGTAAAGTGGTTTTTTTTCCCAGACTAACAGATAGATGCGAAGTACTAAAAATATCTCAGCCTATTAAAAGTCATTGGGCCAAGGAGAAGAATTTAAATCTCAATGAGTTGTTAGGTGACAGTGAGTACAAGGAACAATACCGGCTAGATATGATCAAATGGAGTGATGAGATGAGAGCTCAAAATTATGGCTATTTCTGTAAGATTGCTTGTCAAGATGGTAAGATAATATTGTTTCTTTTTTTGTAGTTGGAAAACTATGGCATAAAAAATAAAAACATTTAACCCATTGATCAAGTACTGAGTAAAGGTCTATTGTGGTATAAGCAATATCGCTGTCATTCTCGGTAGCGATACTGGTTCAAAGTGATTAACCAGAAGGCGAATCAGTATCATTACCGAGATTGACAGTGATATTGCTTATCTGAATAGGCCTTTCGTCTAATTTTTTTGCCCAAAATTTGCATTCTTCATTAATCAGTTAAAAACCCCCTCATTCATACCTGAAGGTAATATTTACAGTTGCAAGTAAATTGCTTTTCATCAAATTCCAGCCACAGAGAAGCCTATATGGATTGTGAGTGACATCAGAAGAAGTACAGACATCCGTTGGTTTAAAGAAACATATGGCGACCGCACTAGAACCATCAGGATTGTGGCTGATGAAGATACTAGAACGAAAAGAGGTTTTCAGTTTAAGTCCGGAGTTGATGATGGTGTTTCTGAGTGTGGCTTGGATGATTATAAAGAATGGGATCTTGTGATAGATAATAGTGAAGGGAAACAGACGTTGGAAGAACAATTGAGTTGTATATCAGGGTTGTTGACAGGATTATGATTCTCCTTATACCACAATTAAGACAAGGTTTGGAGTTATGGTATGGTATTGGGCAGCTCATTTCATTTTGTTGTGTGGGATTGGTAGGTGGTTGGTGTAGCAATGGTAGGTTAGTGAAAAACATTATTTATTGTATTTTGATTGTTATTAATTATTATATACAGTAATATTAATAATATTATATTATACAGGGTGGCAGGGACATCGACGCGAAAACTGTTACCATGGATTCAGTACATGATTCTGAACTCTCCTGGGTTGAAATTTTTCTGCTGTTCCATACATTTTGACCGCCTATGTATTGCACTTTTCTATGAAACAGCAGATTTTTATAAAAATAACCGACAATAAATTTCAACACAGTTTTCGCGTCGTTTCGTTATGGTAGTGATAGCCAAGTCATAGGTCTTGTGTTCGAACCCAAGACGCACCTTTGACTTTTCGGGATTAATGTGCGTATTGTCTACCTAATTATCACTTGCTTTAAAAACGGTGAAGGAAAACATAGTGAGGAAACCGGCATGCCTGAGAAATATTTCTCGACGGCATGTGAAGCCAAGTCAGAGGCCTATGGGCGGCTTTAAAACTGACATCAGGTTAGTAACTAACCACAAGAAAAGAAGAAGGTTATATACAGTATTTCTTTTATTGAGAAATTAGTACCTAATAGGAAGAATAGTTCTAAATAATGATTTTTATTTTATGATAGTTCTCATCCAGAGCAGCGGTAGCCCAGTGGTAACGCCCACGACGTACGAGTTGTAGGTTGGAGGATTGAACCCTGACGGGCGCTTTACTTTGTGTAAATCATTTCATCACCACTGCTCTCAAAACGGTGGCCGCACTGGGCCCGCGTGGTACATTACAGCCCACTCCCGCTAACTGATGCCTAAAATGTGCTTCTATGACTAATATTTTCTGATCTCTATGGTTTGGAATGTTCATGATCATGTTTGAATTTATAGTTATCTTAGAACTGGGTATAAAACATCAAGGCTGCTTGTGTATCTTATTGTAAAAAAAACTATATTGACATGTTAATTTATATTTACATAGCATACTGAGACGACTGGTTTTGAAGTATGATATTAATATTTATGAATCTCAGTTGTAAATATATTACACCAACAAGGTTGCATGCTTATAATAATAATATTAATTGTGAATTAATTTCCGCTTAGGCCTGCAAGGCCCCGGCCTAGGGGCCCCACTCACCCAGCGACCCAGTAGCTTGCTTGTCTGCTTTTATTTGTTAAATTTCCAAAATCAAATTCCAAGTGCCCAGGGTCACTGGGTCTCTAATTACGGGTCTGATCGAAGTGAATGTTATGTACTCGGTACATTTAATATTTTAATGTCAATAAATGGAAAGAATGTTAAAACTAAGTTAAATCAGTTTGTTAATATTCCAAATGAATATGTGAAAACATTGTTGAGGAAAAATAAAGACAGGAATTTCGGATAAATTGCAATTTTTGTTAGCCTAATTTTTATTCTTACGTTTTTGTAACTCTATATATATTCCCTACAAGTCTGGTCAGTCTATCTATACTAATATAATAAAGAGGAAAGATTTTTTGTTTGTTTGTTTATTTGTTTGTACCGAATAGGCTCCGAATTTCCCGAACTGATTTTAAACATTTTTTCACCAATAGAAAGCTAAATTATCAGGAAATAACATAGGCCATACTTTATTTAAAAAAAAAATGAGATCCTTAAGAGAATTGCAATAATGTAACCCAAAGTAGCAAAAATTTGCCTATAAAATTTATTATTTGGCGTGCGCTGATAAAGCTATTGATGATACATAAATATTATGTACTACGTGATTAAAGTACTCATTATTACCTACAAAAAAGTCCTCAAGGAAATATATCTAACTATCATAGTTAAGTCACAATAGCAGCTTTTGTGTTAGTATTAATTCTTATTCAAATAAATAGTTTTGTCATCAAGGGTACTAACACTAAGGGGATACAGCAGTAAAATACTTTTTAATTCATTCAAATCGGACATTCAATTTCGAAGTAATCACGAGTAAAAATGCAATACGCGAACCATTCGACGTTCTCTACTCTATTATAGAGTGGGCGTTGCCGAGGTGCGGGAGAATCCCCGTAGGTAATGATATTAAGAAATTTAAACCCTCCAAGCCTGTGTAATGGCACAAGAGTTTTAATCAAAGAACTTCGAGACAATGTTATTGTAGTTCACCATCATCACCGGGCCCGCAGCCGGACAGCTTGCATACATTCCGCGTATCCCAATGATACCAACGAATTTGCCGATAACATTTATGAGACTTCAGTACCCGCATAGTATCATTTGCACTAACAATTAATAAGTCCCAGGGACAAACATTTTCACTGGTCGGCATCGACTCAAGAAAACAGTGCTTCTCCCATGGGCAACTATACGTTAGCCAGTCTCGCGTGGGATCACCGGAAAATTAATTTATTTTGCTTCAAAGGAATAGCACATCAAATATAGTTTATAGAGAAGCCTTGCAATGATTCTTTATAAGTATTTAAATTTCTTTCTTTTTTTCCCCACTGCGAAAAGGTTATAATATTTTCCATTTTTGTTTCTTCCATCCAATATGTTTAAGTGTATGAAATATTAGCTGTGAAAGATTTTATTACTGTGTCTCCATTAATCAAATCCTACTTTAATTGTGAAAGTTTGTGTTAGTATGTAAGTACATAATATGTTTCATACTGCTTCACGCAAAAAAAAAAACAACTAACTTCCAAAAAACAAAACACTACAAAGTGAAAAATAACTTAAATCTCGGAAGTCGGTGTCTTTGGTTTTGTATTTTAGTTATTTGCCACCGACTTCCGAAATTTAAGTTATTTTTCACTTTGAAGTGTTTTTTGGAAGTCGGTTGTTTTTTTTTCTCGTTTTTTAGTGGGTAGTTTGTAATTTATCTAAGTTACAATAGCCCAATCTCAACTGCTCATCACCTTTTACAAAATATTGCTTTTCCCGATGTAGGGACGTTAATGGTTGAGGAATTCTCCTGGTACTTAACCATCAGCTCCACTTCTCCATATGCATTGTGACGAGCATAAATTGCATTGCAGCCATATTAAAGTAATCGAATCGCAACCTGTGAAATACTTATTATTGAGTAATTCCGGTGGCCATTTGTGGTCTTCATCATCAGTTCCATTTTACCAAATGGTGCTTTCCAAGAGCAACTGCACGAGTTACTATAAAAAAAGAATCATCGAAATCGCTTGGCGTGATATTGAGTTATTCGTCCTTTTGTCGCGCATATACCTACTTAATGCAAATTTAAGACTTGTATGGTTTTCTCATGGATGCCATAGTCAGAACTGGACCAAATTGAAATGGGACTACACTGGAAGCACCAGCTTTCAAATAAAAAAAGAATCATCAATATAGGTTCACCCAGTCGAAAGTTCTGAGGTAACAAACATTTTTTTTTTTTTTAAATGCTGTCGAAATCAGAACCTCGTCTTTTTGAAGTCGGTTAAAAAACGAATGAACCGATTACGATGCAACTTGGTAGGTATATAGCTGTTACCTATAGCTGTTACTTTTATCCTGATATTCACACGGAATCGAAACTTACGCGGCTAATAGGCTTATAAAATTATCACGCTGTTTGCTATGCGGGTTGAAGAATATTGCATTATGTTCTTATTCGTTATTAAGACTAAAAAGGATAAAAACTTTTAGAGTTAGTTTAGTTACTAGTATTATATCTTCTGTGGTTTAGTGCAGTGAACTTAAACTGTAGTGCAAGTGCTGACTTTTACAAAGAACACGTGAATCAAGTGTGCTCCCCTTAACTTATAGTGAAAAAGAAAGACGTTATTGGACGACTTCTTAATTTTATAGTTATTTAGCAGATTAAGTTATATTTAAATTACTTATTAGCTAATATTATCTATTATATTATTAAAAGAGTAACGGTGGAGTTTCTTGCCCATTCTTCTCCATACGAAGACTACCTTTTAGAAGGGGCGACTAGAATTAATTATTTTGTAAATTTTGACGTTCAAAAGTGCCATACATGGGCCTATTTGAAATAAATTATTTGACTTTGACTTTAATAGGCTAGAATCTAGCCTATTAGGTACTAAGTAATTGGTGATACTTTATTCACATTACAATCTAGCCGCTAGATTGTAATGTGAATGAAGTATCACTAATTGTGAAACTCTAAAAAGGAAAAACAAATCGTATTCTTTTATAGTTTAACGTAAATTGTAAAAAGACGAGTCAAAAGTTTAGAATAAGCTAACCAGTTAATCATGACATATGGGACCGGATGCGCTATTGCTGAGCATGAGGTCTTGGGTTCGATTCCCGTGTCGGGAAAAGAGTTATTTGGCTTTTCCATCTGGAATTGCTCAGTAGCAGCTCGGAGTCTGGATTTGTGCCTGGTTGATGGCAATAGGCTCGCCCCCTATTACATGGGACTTAAACATAACTGACGAAATGTGGGTGTACTATAGGTACAAGTACACCTCTGCCTTACCCTTTGGGATTACAGGCGTGATGTTATGTGTTATTTTATTGAATTATTTTTTAAAAAGAAAATAGCAGTTTCACGACTGCTTTGCAAATCTGTGGTTGTTAGTTCGATTCGCAACTATTGATCATTTCAGTGATTCATATTTGTTACACTATTTTATGATAGTTCAAAACATGACGTTTAGGCCTCTTCTATCATTTATGGTTATAATAAAAATAAATATCTATGGTTAGTGAGAAATCCCGTGTGTTATTTATTTATTATTTAACCATTTATGCACACACATATAAACAGACAAGAAGTAAGAAACAGAAAAATACGTACAAAGGCAATGCTTATTTCTAAAGAAATCTCTTCCAGCATACCTGTGACAGGAAAGTATATAAAATGAGATGTAGACAACGTGTGTAACCGTAGAGCAGAAAACAAAAACATAAATCACTGAACAGAAAAATATTACAATTTACTATTTACACAAACTATTTACAATATAAGAATATACTTACATACATACTTCTAAAATAAATATCACTACAATATATATAATTATAATGTGATTTAAAATAACTATGCAACTATGACGAAGTCGAAAGATAGTGTTCTTTCACTCTTCGTTTAAATGCTTCAACAGTATGACAGTCCCTAATGTCAGGTGAAAGTGAATTCCACAACCGAACCGCGTGCACAGTGAAGGAGTAGGATTCAGTATAGTATAATGTACTCTGTGGAGTAGGAATAGAATTCGATTGAGTGGGGAGGGGATTCACAATATATTGTACTGTTATATTATTTTAGTGATAGCTGTGCATCAGGAATAATCTGTAAGAATGCATCACTCAATTATCAGTGTTGTGCCATTAGGTATTATATGCAGAAACGCAGGAGTTCGTTAATTCACTAACAAGGAAACACTTCGCAAGCAATGGGAAATTGATACTGAAGGTTGCGGGTGTCGACCGCAGGACGAGCTGCTTCTCATACGGACAACGGTAGGTCACTTGCTCTTCATCACCAGTCCTGACTCTCTTCATATTTTGGCTGCTGAGACCAAAAGTAGTACAAAGTTTCTAATAAACATGTGACTGTTATTTCAGGATATTGTTTTGTAGTTATCTCAGGGTTATGCTGATTAAGCAGCTTATCGCGCGGGTCAGGATCCGTCCCTTTATGCTCTTAACAGGTTGAAGCACACTGAACGGGATACCCAAGTTTTATTGTTATAACGCATATAGGCTTTTAGTGTCCCTCAAAAGTGTTAAGTTAGTTCTAACTTCCTGAGTGTGAATGATTCGCCTGGATTCACCAGTACCCTAATTGCGTAATACAACACAATCACAATCTGTTTCGAATTGATACAGATTGCTAATCTATTGGTTGGATTGTTGGAAAATTTGGAAAAAAAATCTGTTCTACAACGTAAATAACGCAATGAATGTTATTTAACTGTCAAAATGAAACAAAGGCATACATAATTGTTTACGAAAATAAGTTACGCATTTAGGGTGCAGGTTTACATAAGTTTAAATCTACCTACTACAGCAACATATTGTGTAGCTTAAGAGAGTTTTATTAATGATACTAATGGTTATAAGTCTGTAAATACATATGTGTTACTGTCGCGAATCATATTTTGATGAACATATAACTTGACTCTAACCTGCAAAAAACGTAAGAAAATTTGAATTCCGCGGCTTACATTAGCGCATCCTCCAGAGCCAATGGCGGCGGGTGGTAACATGAAGTAACTACTACAACTAGTAGATAGTATATTACCTTTTTGTGTTCATGCACTTTACGGCGGTAAAGTTCAGCTCAGTAAGCTTATAGTTGTACTGATAATTGATAACAGATGGCGCTGCAAGTCAATGTAACATAAACAATTTTAATTGTATTAACTTAAATTTGAAATAAAATGTTTTGCATTCCTGCTTCTTCGAGCCTCTTTTTCCTAATGCTATAAAAAACGGAGTACAGTACAATCTCGGTAATCCGGCACTTCAATACACCGGCACGTATGGACTTGATCGCACGTCCAGTAATCCGGCACAGTATTAGTTCGCATTTTGTATTGCTAGGTCAGTTTCCTTGTGGAGACACCGCGAGTGCGCGCCAAAACCGTAAACAAGAGATTGATTTAGATTGGTTTTCGCTGTTATTGAATTCAGTTTCACACGCTTAATCTGTCATTATGGCTTCTACTAGTACATGTAATAAGAGAAAACATAAGACTTTGACCTTGTGTGAGAAGATGGAAATTTTAAAGAAGTTAGAAAAAGGCGAAAGCATGTGTAAACTTGCGAAGGAATACGACGTTGGGCGTGCTACTGTGCACGATATTAAAAAGAAGAAGTTAAAAATAGTGGAGCATGTTAAGACCATGGAAAGAGGACCAGACAAACGAAAGACATTAAAAGTTGGTTATTGTCCGAAAATGGAAACTGCTCTTTACGCATGGTTTCTACAGGAACGCGCAAAGCATACACCTATTTCTAGAGAAATATTAAAAACTAAAGCAATCGAATTCTACAAAAAAATTACAAAAAAGGATGACTTCCGAGCTAGTGATGGCTGGATTGACAAATTTAAAAAAAGATTTGGGATTCGTCTACTACAAATTTCAGGAGAGAAATTATCTAGTGACGAATCTGCTGTCCAGCAGTTTGTTCAGATGCTTCGAGAGAAAATTGATGAAATGGGTTTAAGTCCAGATCAAGTGTATAATGCCGATGAGAGCGAGCTATTTTGGAAAATGCTACCAAAAACAACCTTGTCATCTCAAGAAAGCGCTGCTCCAGTACGAAAGGCAAGCAAAGAAAGAATCACTTTCATGCTTTGTGCTAATGCAAGTGGAAATCACAAGTTTAATTTAATGGTTACTGGAAAATTCAAAAACCCAAGAGCTTTCAAAAATGTTGACTTGCCAGTTTTTTACACCAACCAATCAAAGGCTTGTGTTACAAGAGAACTTTTCCCCCAGTGGTTTCAAGAGGAGTTTGTTCCTGGTGTAAGGAAATTTATGAGAAAATCGAACTTGCCTGAGAAAGCCCTGTTCATACTGAACAATGCTCTTGGCCATTCAAGTGCCGAAGACCTCAAATCGAGTGATGGAATGATACAGACTATGTTTTTACCGCCTAACTGCACTCCTTTACTACAACCAATGAACCAAAACGTCATGCAAATGGTTAAAGCTAGATACAAGAAGAAACTGCTAGTTGACATTATCACTCGTGGTGGAGATATACCACAATGTCTTCAAGACTTCAACTTAAAGAATGTTGTTTTCTCTCTTGCCCATTCGTGGAACTCAATTTCAGCTATCACAATTAGATCTTCATGGAAGAAGTTGTGGCCTTCAATGCCTGCCTCCACTGAAGAAGAATCGGATGAAGACGATGATCTGCCTATCTCTGCTTGGATGGAACTTTTTGCAGAAAGAAATGAAGAAGAATTAACAACTTGGTTTCAGGGAAGCGCGGACGAAACAGAAGAGTTAATGACAGATGATGAAATTTGTAGTAGAGCATTAGAAGATGAAGGAGAAGAAACAGAAGAAACGCACATATCCGAATATGAACCGAGTATCAAAGCTGATGAAGCTTTAAAATGTTTCACTAAATGTGTAACTTGGGCAGAAGAAAACGGAGTTTCTACACAAGAAGTGATGGTTCTCAGAAATCTACGTGAGAAAGTTTTCAAACAAGGGCTTGTGGGCAAAAACAAAACGTTATAACGGATTTTTTCAAGAAACATTAAGTTCATTGTATTTGAAATAATAAATTTTTCATTATTTTGCCATATTCCACTAATCCGAATTTTTCACTAATCCGGCACCCTTGTGTCTGAATTAGTGCCGGATAAGCAAGATTGTACTGTATAATAAAATCGCTTACCGCTTAAATTTTAAATACTTAGCTGACGTTCACACGGACGTAGTAAAATCGTGGCGACTTTTTTTCGGGCACTCGATTTTCAACGCTCTGCTTAGCGCCGAGAGTTGAAAATTCAACAGTGTGTTTTTTCAATGCGCTGCGACAAGAGTGCGTCCTAGTGCGTTGGATTCTCAACGCTCGGCATAACGTCGAGAGTTGAAAATCCAGTGCGCGATAAAATCCCGTCGCGATTTTATTACGCCCGTGCGTACGTCTACTTACAGCGAAATTTGATTACGATGATGCCACAATCTTATTTGTTCTTCAGTTTTGTGTGTGTTATTGAAAGATTCGTTTGTTAATTGGTATTAGATGACTTCCAGCATGCAAATCATGCAACAGCTAGCTAATATTGAAAATATAGGAATATCGGCTACCTATAATGAAAAAAACTCGTTCAAAATATTGTTTCTGATACAATATTTCTAATAAATAGGTATAGTTTATTTAAAATCCATTCACATTATAATCTATTACTAATACAATATTGTGAAATTTTATTTTATGTGATCTGTTTTACATGAATTAATTTAATTTAGTTAGTAAGTATTTATTTACTAAGCATTTGACTGCGAGGTCAAGTTTTTAATTTTTCAATGTGAAAGCTTAAATATTTTTCTTTATTTTTATATACACACACGAGACAGAGAAGTACACAGAAGATAATCATAATCTAGTTGCGACTTTTTTACAAACCTATACGTATATTGTAGTGCCATTGCCACCCAATTAAACAAATGTAAACGTTAATTTCATTGTGACACGTTTATTTACAAATGTCCTATTTACGGGCGGAGTGAAGCCATTCATGAAATTGTATACTTGATCAGCGACCACAATGCTGATGGAACTGCGCCGCCCCGTCTCGCTGAGATAACTATATTTAGTACTCGACATTCCGATAGCATGAATGGTATACAGGCAGCTGTGCCATTTACACCCATATAAATACCTCCTTATATTATAGTCAGCCTTCTCTTTTAAGGATATCACCAGATTATTCCGGCTTATAGCGTAGCTGGAGTCCGAGCTAGCACAAAGTTAACATAGTCATGAGAATATTATGGTAATGTTTCTTTGTTCTGAACTTTCAATTCTAGGACAAAACGTTGGCGCAGACACAACTAGTTCGATCGCCATGGAACTCCATAATCAGGTCACGTACGAATGACCTTCGGCGCCAGGCTTCCTCGAAGCGCTAACTTTAATTGCTAGTGCAAAGATCCTTGGCTAGCCGCAAATGTTAGTCGATTGTCCTACTTAACCTGGCCATAATGTGCGCCACTTAACAACTTTATGTTATGCCTCAAAGGATCTAAATTGGAAATCGTTTTTACAGTAGATAGAAGTTCTGAACCTGACTTCTATACAGGGGCTGTAAAAGCAATTTGTAATATGTGCTCGTAATTAACTAAGTACTTTTCCTTGTACGAAGCTTGAATAATTATGACCATCGCTAACGTCCGGCGGTATGGAAAGTTGTCGGAGTATCTACGTTACGTCCAGAAATGACTGGTGTCTCCGGTGTAATGTCAATTGCGGATGGCGGTGGTCGTGCGAGGGAGGCGCTGCGGGCGGCGAGTGCCGGGGTACGGGGGAGCGGGTGCGGAGTACGCGGGGGCGGGGGTCGTGCGGCGGCGCGGTATCGATGCGGGTGCGCGCGCAGTCCCGCGCCCCTCGCGTTCGATTTTCCCAGTCCGGGCGACGGTGGCGGCGCGTTGCATAACTGTGTAGCGGCACTCCGCGCGCGACCCCGCTCCGAGCGCCCGCCGCGAGCGCGCAACCCGCGCTGATACGCGCAACGTCGCGCCCTTTACGTAACGCGCGACCACCGCGCGCACTCGCGCTCCTCACCGCCTTACCGAGGATTTCTGTTGGAGTGATCACTGTTAGTGTGGCAGGATATCGTCAGAGCCAGCTCGAGGACGTTGCAGGCCGGGCGCGGGCCGCCGGTGCTGGTAGGTGTCCGCAGTGCGCGCGCTCGCCCTTTGTGTGCGCCTGGTGGTGGCGGTTGCGGTCGCGTGCTGAATAATTGACGCGGAGGCTGTGGCGCGCGGCTGCTATCGACCTGGTCGCGTGACGGGCGCGCATTACCGCCGCAAGGACGCCGCGCGTGCTGCGACACAGCCCACAGCGGCGCCGCTGCCGCCACCGCCGCCACCGGCCTGTCTGCTTACACTGTTGTGCTCGATGCTATTGATTCTCCTGTATACTTAACCTATTTCCAGCTGTGATCATTATTTACATCATACATGACAGCCTTGAAGCCCCTCGGAAGCTGGGCTGCTGTCAGGATACGTCACCTGTCGTGAGGTTTGCTCCGTACGAGAAACCTTGTTGTTCCTCGATATGTTATTGACAGCTCGACAGATCGATAGACTTTTGACGCAAACCGCTCGTAGTTCCAACAACAATCATTTCATTTGACATAGTGGTTATAATGGGGTATAATTCTTATAATCGAAGTTTTCCATAAATGAATACGTTTTTCTAAGAACTTTCCGTGTTTTAATAAGGTTTAAGCCGATGTTTTATACTTTGCTCAGCTGGTTACGTAAAGGGATAACTTTTGTTCCATTCAACCTTCGATATTACAGGTTGCCTCACTTGTTATCCAGCTAAAATTAACCAGTCAAAAGCTTTCTAATAGAACAGTCAGCTTTGCTACGAGTTTTGCTACGGTTGTGGCTACGAGCTACGGGCTACATACGTGCTACGTAGCACAGTCGTAGACGTAACGCTACACATGCGTAGCTATTAGCTACGTCGTTCTTTATTTGTACTTTCTCAAAGCTTTGTCTTGAATTTGACCAATTACATAATTCTTTTTTATTATTATTTCAGGATAAAGTTCTATATACTTATACTTTAAAGTATGGAAAAAAATCTTGATTTCATTTTTGACTTATGATTACGTATTAGTCTACTGGACAACTTAACCGCTTCTTGTAGATTTTCAGTCAAGTTGTTGACTAAAGCATAACATTGAAGGAAAGCAGCACTACCATATTTTGCCCTTTTCTTTCTTGGCAAAGGACTACTTAAAGTTTTTTTCGGCTTTCCTGCCTGTTAAGATTTTCGTATTTCTGAATAGATGTACGCTAGTGTTGTCGTGCGCAAATGTTGTCACATTAAGCATGCGTAGATCAGTAGCAACATTTATAAGAAAACTATGAGCGATTATGTAAAGGATATTTCCAAAAAGGTATGGTCGAGGATATCAATGAATGTTAGAATCAATGAGTTTTATGTATCGACCAATAGGGATTGACGTTAACCAGTTACGGAAGGTTATGAATGGGAAGAATAACAACTGAGAGGAACTTTTGATGGCACCTAGAGTAGGGCAGAGTTAGGTCAACTTGTTCTTCAATTAGTATTAAATTAATAGGCTTTAGTTCCTGGTTGTTTACGATGGAGTAGGTACCACTCTTTATGAGAACCTTAAAATATTTTCTCATTTTTAGTTTCAACTAACAAAAAAACAAACCTTTCACTTCCCATGGATTTTTATTGATTTCTAACACACAACTTCTTCGTTTTCTAAACAAGTTTTAGTCTCAACCAAAATCAAGTTAAGAAAGCTTTATTTTGACTAAAACTTAAACGAATAGTTATTTAATATTATCGTCACCTTTATGCAATTTTGGAGTACAATGCAGAGTTCTAATGGCTGCTATAATCTGTTAAAACATGCTTATAAAACATTAGGCCGATTTCAAATGAAAAGGTATACCTAGAATTTACTTTCGTTCAAATTGATTCATGGAAATTGGTCAACATGCACTGTATATATTTTGAAAGAGTCCATGAAGTTTCTTGCCCGTTCTTCTCCATAGGAACCTACAACGCTTTGGAATGGGCAACTAGCTTCATATTTCTGACTGACCGACCCCTTGACAATTCAAAAGTGCCTTTAAATGGTTTAATTGAAATAAATGCTCTGAGTTTGAGTTTGTCGAAAAGTGGTTTCTTGTACAGTCAGACAAATTATTTGTGAAGTGAATTGACACCCTACGTCACAGCTGTCAAGGAATGACAGCTGTGATTTGAATACGGACAATTTAAGTTGGTAGTTAATTTACGTAATAATTAACTTCCCTGACTTTATCCACAGATGAAGAGACAATTCTTCTTGTCTATAAAATCTTAGTAATGAAAGAAAGAAAGAAAAATAGGTTTATTTGTCACAGAGACACGTGCATACATAAAAGACAAGAGTAAACGAAAACAACAAAAAGTACATAATAAATCACGAGCGTAAAACAGAAATTAGTCGGCAGCTGCACGACATGACTGTGACAAGAAGGCTTCCACTCAGCATGATGCAGTGCTTTTGGATTTATTTCAGAAGCCCTCGTTGGGCAGCATCATCCTCAGATTCATTAATCACCAATCCATTTGCCAAGAGTGGTGATTATGAGAATGTAATTAGCCTATAGCGTTCCTACTGCTGGGACACAGGCTCTCTGTGAGAGGTAGCGGAGTAGCATCCATCACGCGGGCCTAGTGCGGGTTGGTGGATGACACATGTTTTCGATTGGTTGCTTCTAGGACATGTCAGTTTCCACTTGATGTTTTTCTTAACCGTTTTGAGAGTAGAGGTGATGAAATAAATTACCTACTGAATGTAAAGTGCCTATTTGGGTCCGAACCCACGACCTAAAATACGTGTCTAAGTCAGGGCTGTTACCACTGGACCACCGCAGCTCACTGATTGTTTATGCAATAGGATCCATTCGGATCGGACGATCGGTCCGTTTCGGGGATGATTTCGGTTTCCCATTCATTCAAATTCTTATGTATCCTCTACTATTGAAATAGCAATATTTGTATTGTATTTGTATTTTGTTTTCGTTCTCGAAAACGGCTCTAAAGGTTTCGATGAAACATACTATATAGGAGCTTACGAGGGCAAAAATCTATCTAGTTAGGTCTTTTATCTGGGTTTACTCTATTTTCATCCGAGCAGAGCTCGGTCGACCAGGTACTACTGTAATAATAGATTCTCTAAGCCGAGAATGAATACCAATCATTTTTTGTTTAGAAAAAAATCCTTTTGTAGATACTTTGATATCCCAAAAATGATAAAATCAAACGAACTTATGTTCACTACATCCAACCACACTTACCTTCAAATCAAGCTTATATTTTACTTTCCGAAGGAAAAGTCGTAAAGTCGTTCCTACCAGGTTTCTCGTAAATATACCAAGAATGTGTTACTCTGCGAGGAGGAAATCCAATCATAGTTGGAGTAGGAACAACTAAATTCTACTTTGAATGATTTATAATTCCTACAACAATTTGCCCAGGCTGATTATCACTGGGATATATTAATGTCCGGGTTGCCACAGAGATTTTTTTACGCTGCTACTGGCACTTTAACATCTTATCCAACACGGGAATGGAACCCAACTGATACAGTCGCAGAGTAGGCGGATTCAGTGAGTAGAATATAAACTACATACTTATAAATATCCATTTTAACCTACCTAATAGAGGCTTTCCGAATGTAACGTGACGTGAAAGTAATAAGAATTTATAGGTTTAGTTTCGAAGGCCGCACTCGTTTGACAAAAACTCTGGCCTTTCCGATTTCACCGGAAATTCGGGTTATGGCAGCTTTTGATTTAGATCGTTTTCGGTGTTGATTACATAACCCTTTAAGTACACATGGCTACACATCAAACTATACATTTCTAGTATAAGCTGACCTCGCATTGTACGGAAATCCTATGCAATGCGAGATCAGCATAAACTGGAAATGTATAGCTTAATGTGTAGATGTGTGTACCAACATCCTTATCCACCAAGGGATGATTGGCAGTTTTTTTTGGTTGTCTATATTTAGATTGGAAAAAAATTCTGACCCCAAGGCATATGCTTTAATGTGAGCGTTGTTAAACTATGCTTTTATGTTTAAACGAACTTATCTAAAGATTTTAAACTTAATAACCCGAATCAACCAACTAAGTCTTAACAGTATTGTATTTCTTTTCCTGTACCTACATTGTACCTATTACTGAAACAATGACGAATGATATAGTACGTGGCAGATTTAGCACCGTACATTAACAATCCACTCTCCCTGCAAAACAGCAGATTGTTCTCGTTGTAATTTCCCTTTCATTTGTCGTACCGGTTCACTTTAATCTGCGTGTATCAGATGCGCGGTATTAAAACTGAAACAGACCGCGTAGTGCTTGCATGGATTACACAGCTTGACGGGATTACACGGAAAAAGCCTGTTATAAAGTTTACTGTAGTTTCATAATCTGACAGCAACTTAGCCGCATCTGAGGACTGACGTAACGTATTTGGGAAAATGCTGAAAGAAAAGCTGGACAGTTTCCCGGAAAGGAATGCAGTATAAGTACCTATATCTTTTGCTGCAGGGAATTCAATGCGCAAGTCAATATTTCAGATATTTGAACCCATAGTAAAGCAGCCTTATATTACGAAAATTTAAGCTTTAAAAAAAACAATTGATTAAAAAATATATAACCGGTTCTCAGAAAAAAACTTAAATTTTCAAAAGTCTTTGACCACGAAGGAAAATTAAATCGAACTTAATCGAACTTACTCTCTCTCTTTTCCTCTTCAGGTCTAAGTTAAGTGGAAGCAGAATAACATAATTAGTTATATGTATTCGACCAAATTGTCCAATTACCAAGAACCCCCCATAAGTGTATCTGACCCTTATTTAAGTATCTCTTGATAGCTAAGAGAGGGAAACACAATGTTCATAAGGAAAATTAATTAGTGATGAGGTTTGTTCCCATGCTTATTTTGGACGAAACCAAAATTAAGAAGTTTTGTCTTTAGGTAAACATGTTGGGGTAGGCAAAGCATTCAGTCGTACTAAATATCACTATATTACGAATTACAAATATCTATCAACTAAATTAATTAAGGAAGCTGCATTTCTAGGTTATTAGAAGGATAAAATTAGTATATAAAGTACCCACTGCCTTTGATATTCCAAAAGCAATTAAATGATACCGTAGAAAGCGATTGGCAAGCATCCTTTGACCACCGTAAGCTTCATACGGCACTTAATTGCTCAGGCTTTGTGGAGAGTAATTTCAATTAACGCTAACAATGTTCAGAGCTTCCTACGTAACTGAAAACAACTTGCAAGTTAGAATAACTTTTATTTCCATAATACAACAATTTCTCAGGGCCCACTCAAGTTTATGTTCTCTTTTTATTTACCGCCTGCAAATCCATTTGTTATAAGATCTAGCCCTCGTGAGCAGATTAAGCCCGAGGTTAGCGATTGGCCGAAATATATTTATTGTCAAGATCTTTTTTTAGTTCGGGTACCTCGTTCGGTCGAACTTAAATCCGTCTCGTGCGTTCTGGTTTATTTCTGAAAAACTGAAGTAAGAGGAGGTTTAGTTTTAGCTACTGAATGCGCGACTAATGAGTGAAGGTTAGCTGTAAGATTTGCATAATTTTCTTTGTTTTTCACAAGGCTTTAAGTTCTGCAGCATGTGCAAGAACTTTACAGAGGTATTGAAGTGACAAAATTACAATTCTCTACATTTTCTTTTGAAATATCTAAACTATCCGTAGATCTGAATCAAGACTGTCTTTAGACTGACTTGACAAAAATCATGGCGCCCAGACTCGCAACAAAACAGTCTCACAATCATAGTCGTCAAATTCTACTGAAAAAACTGTTTAGGTAACCGTAATCCAAGTTTTCCATACAATGTTTGACAGGAATGAAAGATTTCAACTTGAACGCACAGTGAGATGTCGAATTAAAATGAGTGTACTCATTGACTTAATGATAGCGATGTTGAGTCATGACCTGGCTGACGTCGATGTCCTTTCCATAGATTGCGTGAAACTAATTTGTTTCGTGGATGAAATTAATGACTTTGACACTGCTACGAAATCTATTGACTTATTGCCTACGTAAATAGTAGACCTATAAGTTTCATGCGGATGTTTGGCTTGTCACTATGTGTACGAGAACCTGCGGAGTAATAGCGTAATACACTTACAGTAGCAACGGCTTTCATTTTGACAGTTCAACAATATTCATTGCGTTATTTACGTTGTTGAGCGAACATGCGAAATAATGAATTAGCAATGACCTAAAAAACCATTCACATTGTGATTGAAATGGTGTTACGCAATATGGGTGCTGAGCAAAATATCTAACTGGCACATAGATAAATAGACCTTGTGGTTTTATGGCGATATTCAACCTTTTACGAAATCGACTATACTGGATGTATGTCTAAACCACCTATCTATAGTATTCCAAAAATATTTGAGAAACAAACATACAGTCTTCTGTACTGTTACTGGTACTGAAATTGGTCGGGACCTGATGATCTGTTCGGTAATTTGATAACATGGGAGACGTAGCTACGGGTGATGCCTGGGTCAAAAAAAGGAAATTCTGTTCAGTCCATCAGTCAGATAATAAAGAAGTATTAGACACGTATTTTTTACTTTAGCATATTAGTAAAAAATGACTAAGATAAAACGCATTAAAGTTGGGGAGTGGGGGTTGCTACGTCACAAGTATAAAATCTACATACTTGTGACGTCATGGCACATTTCAAGTCAATGTATCTTCTTTTGTTAACGTACAAAAATAAAAAAATATGTGATAACATTTCTCTAATAATCTACCTGACGAACAAAAAAAAAATGTTGGCTTCATCACTATTCTTGTTGATTTTGTTTTCGATTTTGTAGTAGAAGGTCACAGAGTATTTCTTCTTCAATTCCAATTCAATTGAGAATGGCTCGACAAACACAACGTTGTTAACGTACAATTCTAAAATACCACCCCACCATTACAATATTGAAAACGCTTATTTTCAGAAGCGTACCTCGTTAAATTTTTATCGTTCAAAATACCGATAAAATTACATTAAAATTTTGACAACTTCTTAATTTATTATCTTAATCCGATCCACGAATTCCAGAGTTAATAGCTATCTTGACTTAATTGAAATACCTCTTTCAAGTTGGTCATTAATCGCCTTTTATTTTTGTCTTTTAATGACTGTTCGCGATTGAAACAATAAGCTATGAAACGTTCAAAGGAGTGCCTAACTCATCAAGGCATTTTCCTGTGTAACAAAAATATACTATCCAACAACAACTGTAGGAAATAGTTTGTTTTCAAACAAGGCATTCTTTGAAAGGCTACATAAAATAATCCTGGATAAAATTTTATAAAAAAGACACGCAATTAATTTTTTGCAGAGCAAATTGTCTTTCTTACACAACACTTTGAGATTAGAACAAGGAACAAAAGGCGCTTTGCCTTATGTACAGTTTAAGAATTTCATGTCATGTTTTACTGTTTTTTTTTTTTTTTTCACAAATGTTAATAAGATTCTATAAATATTGCAGGGTTGTTACTTATTTGTAAACTATCTAAATCCTTTTAGGATCTAAAATTTTAACTTAAGTTACCCACGCTTTACGAAATATTTTTAATCAAATAATAACTCAAATTGTTTAGTCAAAGTCAAAAACTTACGCGATACAATATTTTTTAAATCAACTTAAAGACCAACACCCACTTATGTAACAAGAAAATCAGTTTTGTCTACGAAACGTTGAGAAAACTCCAGCTCTGAGAATTTGCGTTTTAGACTAACGCAAAAAATGTTACATAACTTCAAGTCGAAGTTAGATCATTCCTTTTCTTCTCTTTTGATTAAATAAATCCTACCTAGACCTATATTAATAGGTATACGTAGATAGAATGTATTTTATTGTTCAGCATTATAAGAGCGATAGGTATATATAGTGAGTCTTTATAATGTGCAGATATCGAAATGAGGGAATCTATGCTTAATTTTATCGACGGAAAAATATTTTAAAAATCTATTTAAAAAAAAAAATGTTTTACGGAATTAAAACAAAAAAAATTTTTTTTTTAATTCCATAACAGTGTAAATTAAATGATCTATCGCGATGAAACAAACTCCATAATGATTGGAAGTAATTAGGCGTCCTCATAAAATGAAAATTGTGGAAAAAAAACTACCCTCAATTGACAATAAACGTGTTTTTTTTTAGCAAAAATCTGAGGTTTTTTCATCAAACTTTAAAATAATCGTAAACTTTATCAATAAGACACCAAACAGAAAAGAAAACTATATAGATTTTTTAAAATATATTTTCCTTCGATAAAATTAAGCATAGATTCTCCCTCATTTCGATATGTGCACATTATGAAGACTCACACTGTATACAATGTTTGTAATAATTTTATATAAGTCATTAAAGGGACGCGCTTTTGTTCAGTTATAAAATATCACAACAAACATAGAATTCCTTAACGCACGAGGTGATTAAAACCTCGTTTCCCGTTGAAATACGTCCTGTTGTCCTAATAACAATGTTACTTAGCGAATTAGCCACACAACTCGTGTTAGCTCAGTCTCACGTAGGCACATCACTTAAAAGGATCATACATTAAACGTCATCTATACATTTGTAGACCTCGCAAGTTCTCCGCTCTATTTCTATAAAAGTTTATTATTCAAACTTGTATTTTTAGCGAATTAATTAATTTAACCATTTATGTACACCCATATATAAACAGACAAAAAAGAACCGAAAAATACGAACGAAGGTGATGCTTATTTCTAAAGAAATCTCTTCCAGCATACCTGCGATAGGACAGAGGATAAAAAGAGATGTACACACTAGAGATGCCGCGAATAGTTGTTATAGAAAATAGTCGAATACCGATTAATCGTCATTCCCTATAGTCGAATACTCGTCATTATTACTCGATATAAAAAAGGCATATAAAAAAAATAGTTTATACCCAAATAATATTACACTTGTAGTAGTCTCTTGAACTTATCAATCATTACTGTAATCTAAAAAAAAACACTATAAGTTAGCGTGTTAGTGGTACTTTATCTGTAAATTTATCTATTTTATTTCCTGGAGCATATATCAACAAGGAAATCATGTATCAACAAGGAAAATGGGTCCATTTCTCCGAGAGACTGAAAATAAATATTGTTTTTTTCGTAATGAGGAAAGGTTTGTTAAATAATATGGATATTGAGTGCTGTGATTAATTGGGAAGGGTATAAAAACATTCGTCCCTGACCTCCCCGCTCCAACAAACAGGTTCTTATTTTTAATGTTCGATTAATTTCGTGAAGGAAATAATTACGTTCGTATTTGATTCCCAATGTCTTGTTATGTAGGTAGAGAAGTAATGAGTTTTTTGTTGAATTTGAATTGAGCTGAGAAGCTATGGAATCACAATCAATATATTCGAAATTCATCGTTTAGTTTTTTTTTAAAATGGTCCAATTTTGTCACTAGTGTTTATTTTTGTTAACATCTAATTCAAGATTTCTATCGAATGAATTCAAGGTTCATGACACTTTTTTTTTTTGATTTGGAAAATATCAAATAACTTCTCCCGCTCTGGGCGGAGCGGGAGGTCGTGTCAGACTCGTACTGACTCAAACCCTTCAATTGCCTTGTTGCCGCGGGCCACGATCTCCCTTTCGGTTTTCTTCGCAACCCCGGCGGCAGGCATCGGCCCTAGCGGATCCCATCAATTCTGCTGACATCTATTTGAGGCGCGCGTGGAACACAACGCACCGTCGACCCGGGCCAGGTTCATGAGCCTAAAACCCTTTTTGAATTTCGTTATTTACATTGATGTAGCTATCTTTTGTTTAATTTCATCCTTCAGAAGCAGAAAACGCGTGCAAAGATTTGTACAATATTGTCACATGACCTAGTTCCAGTTTAAAAGCACACTTGGTCTTAGCTAATATAATACGTGGGTGTCGTACCTGCATGCGTGATTGTGTCAGGGCAGGCAGGCGTTTCATTTACATTGCTACACGCGACCCGAGACCGTACTGGCCCCGTTATTATAAGCCGGCATTGGAATATATCGTAGCGATACTGTCGTAATTATATTTGGAAAGTTTTTACTTAAAATTGAATCCGTTTGGAAGTGTTTCTTTTTGTAGAATGTTCAATAGTTGAGACTGAATTGGTCTTTTAATGCAGAGGTTGTTAGAATATAATCAACATCAGGGAGAAGCATTTGTTTGTGAATGGCATTTCGTAGGTCAACTCAGGAGGTTGTCGGTTGCTTAGATGCATGCCTTAATGAATTAAGGCCTCCAGCCAGGGCTTATAACTTATAAACTAAGCGACTAAACGCTAAGGGCACCCGTTGTAGTGTACGGACCTTGGCTTGGGGGAGGACAGTAGGGGACAGGCTCATAATATGGAGAAGCATGGGTTTGTTTCGTGTTACGAAGAATAAAGTAGTACTAGAAATATTCCTTCAGTGATTCCTATCCGCTTAAGACAAACAGTCGTCAATAGGCTTGTTCGGAAGAATAAGCTAAGTAATATCTAATATAAATTGCTATTCTAAAATATCTGACTGGACTATCTTAAGACACTGATTCTCTTAACTTTCCAAAGTACAGCACTATTTCGAGCGACAATCGAAGTTAAACAATATATGCTTAACAAAGTTGAAATTGAGTCTTAGCAAGAGATTTTCTTGGAAACTTATCAATCAAAAGTTTTCTAAGTATATATGACTTAGATGAGTTTTTTATAGACGGAAGGCTACTAAGTAGGTACGTACTAAAAATAGTATATTAAATGTAAATTTACAGTTCGTGTAATTACCCTAATTATTTTTATAAACATATCGTAATGTAAGTACCGTTACATGATTTGCATTTTTTTACATAATCAAATTTATTTTAGACACAATTCGTAGACGAAAAAAGAGTGAAAAAATCGAGCTCTTAAATTAGGTTTAAATTGCCCAATGACTACTTCGTATAGCGCCAAAATGTTGAAGTATTACATACATAAATATGCATAACAAAGCTAAAAGACTGATTACTGGTTTCGGAAAGCATAATTCTAATTCATCTGTTTTAATTAATCTGGCTACTGTTATTTCGATCAACTCATGCTCACAAAGCTTTTATGTGGTGTGACAGTAGATTAACTTTACGAACACTTAATTAGGTCTTCAGAAACCGACTTCAGACCTAATTTAAGGCGACGATAACAGACTTTTATTGATTTTATACTGAAAATGACGTTTAAACAAGTAGTGTTAATGATTTGGAAAAAAATTATGTTAAATAAAAGATTTTTTTTATACTTTAGATTATTTTTATATTGCATAGTGAAATTAATTTGTAAAATTAGGTCTAACGCGGATAAAAAACTGAGAATCGCGCAAAAACTATCAAGCGTATTTTTCTGAAACCTTCACCATTTTAAATATAATTTAATTATTAATCTTTTAGTATACGAGTTTTATTTAAATACCTTTTGTTTTATGTATAATAAATTAATAATGCGTTTAATTTGGGACAGCGCTCCTTGATGGGCGAGTCCTATTACTGGCTGGACGTACGACGCATTGCGTGAGCTCAGTACAGTACACGCAAGCTATCCACTCAAGGTCACTGTCATGTATCTACGTCTTAAGTTTAGTTTCAGTGCAGCCGGTTCCAAAAAACAAAACGAACATCGAATTTACGAAGATAGATATATAGAAAAGCTGCGTAAGTATTAATAGTACAGAGTGTTGTTAAAATGGTATCACAAATGTCTGTCGCTCACACTCCCGTATAAATAACATTTGAACGGTCTTCCGACCCACACAAGGACAACGTCACTTACCCCTATACATACATACATACTTATATACGTACTACGTACAATACTGACAAGTATTTGATGGGAACCTAATGGGTATTGAAGGAGGAAATTGCTATACGTTTGGTTTACGGGACGGAAAATACAATCTTAAATCGAATGATTAACGCTTCAGTATGATAGACATTGAATGAGAAGTCCTGGTTTTTCTGGTTTGCTGATTGTGTTTTCGGGGATGGTTGAAGAAACTATAGACATATTGTACTGGCATGGGACCGTACATATTATTATTAAAGGTAGTCTGTATGTAGGGGTTTGTTTTTGTCCATATTTAATGGCTAAAGGTTTGTTCCTATTACATATTCTGGCCATAATGTTGGTTCATATCACTCGTTCCTTGTCTATGTCATCGGGGAAAACCTTCGATTTTCGAATGTCAATGTTCTTTTTGTCTCTTACTCATTTGTTCAAAGTTAATTAACTAGTCTATGTACTTTTCTCTCTCATCTCAAAACTTTCTCGTCGACAATGCAATGTTGACAGGACGTGCACTTCCCGCCAACCGTTATAGTTTTACATTATTTTTTTAATTATCATTTTCCCGGCCGTTTGTTGTGCTTAGTACCCACTATAAAGTCTGAAAACTAGAGCGTCTATCTTAAAATGTATGAATATCATTTACTGGATAATAGTTTTTGTCCATACTTATATCGCAGCATAACCTGTCACTTAGGGCAAAGAAATCACGCCTCTACATCATTATGACTTAGCAATTTATAAATCAGAGAATTACGATGGGAAAAAGAGGTATAAAAAAAAACTTTTTCTCGGAACAATATTTACAGAACATGTTTTACTTAACAAATCTGTACCTACCTACTCTAATATGATAAGTTGATTAAAACTTAATTGTTGTGTCGACGGTAAATAAATTGTGTCCGATATTTGTTTCCAATTAAACCTCGGAAATTTAAGAGTATGAATACATTAACTTTGTAAATTCTTTTTATGCTTGGTAAAAGCTGAAAGCAATTTGGTTGAGAGGCGCCGTCACTGCGACCTAACGTATGTAAATGTGAACACGGGTTATGGAGGAGTACCCGACGTTCGCTGGGCTATATAGCCCACCAAGGGCCCGATTTTATGGGTTTTCTGTCAGGGCGTTTTTCATTTAGACATTTGGAGTGCAACAAACATGTTTTTCGTGAAATATGACGTTGTTTGTTTATTGTAGGTATAAAAATTATTGGATGAGCAGACCTGAAGATCGTAAATTACAAAACTCCTATGATTTTTATAATTACGTTAGCTTATAGGTATCTATAAATAAGGCCAATAATCAATATATCTACTCGTTCCGTACTGAAATTGCTTAATAACCATTTTAATAATTCTGAACGTAAAAGAATGGTACTAAATGTCTTATGCGTTTATTGGTCACGCGTCCCGCGTCGGCCTCCGAGCTTCCCCTCCAAAACCGAGTGCCCTTGGCCTATATTGTCGATCGGCATTGGGGGCTCAAGTTTTTCATTGCCTTCAGTTCATACCAAGTCTCTAGCTTGCCAAGATAACGGATTTTATCAGTAGAGATCTCTTTTTCTTATTTTCTGAGCAGCTTTAGTTTATGAAGGGTTTGTTTTTACTTTATATATAAGACAAACTCGATAAATGATACCTAACGCGTGTAGGCCTTCGTTATCAATTTATCCATCGATCAAATAACTTAGAACAACAATTTTAACCTATATTCGTGAAGCTTTTATCTAAATTGTTTTATTGCGAAGTGGGTCAGTATAAAGTTAATCTGTCAATAAGATAATAACTTACAGCCATGTAAGAGCAGGCTAGGCTGGATGCCAAGAACAGGAGGGTAGATTGGGACTGGGATTCAGTGGCGGATACAGGATTGTCATTTTGGAGGGGCTTGACGCGCTGAGGATAAGTTTTAGCAAAGTGAACACAAAAAAGCACTAAAAACGATACTTACAATAGGTATCATTTCGGCGCGATCGCCGCGAAGCACGGGCGATAGGCTGGCATTGGAGGTAGCGTCAGTGGCGCGTGGATTCAAAATTCGTGACGTAACCAAAATATCTTAAAGAAATTTTAAACTTAAAACATTAATACTTGCGTTAAGGATAATTAACTACAATAATTGTACCTTTGGTAGTGTAATGCTTGCTAAAAAGTTTAATTAGAATAATATCAAGATTATCAAGTTCACTTTAAGATTTTCTCACGGAAGAACTCAGATGGTTTTGGGGCTTGAGCCCCTTAGATCCGCTACATGCTGCGATTAGGATTTCATCCGGTATTAACCAGTACTTTGTCTCTGTAATCTCAGAAAAACGTCACTCTATCGTCGACAGTGCAATGTTGGTTCTACAGAACATAACATCACGCCTTTAATCTCCGAAGGGTTGGGCAGAAGTATACCTATAGTACACCCGCATTTCGCCAGTTATGTTTGAGTCCCATGTAATAGAGGCCGAGCCTTTTTCTATCAACCAGGCACAAATCCAGACCCCGGGCTGCTATTGGCAAATTCCGGATGGAGAACACTGCTTTACGGGAAATAATAAAATATATCTTAGAACGAAGAAAATTTTAAAAGAGTAACGATGGAGTTTCTTGCCCATTCTTCTCCATACGAAAACTACCTTTTGGAAGGGGCGACTAGAATCAATTTATTATTAGAATGAATTAATTTTATTTTGTAAATTTCAAAATTTACAAAATACATAGGCATATTTGAAAGAAATGATTTTACTTTGACTTTGAATAAAATATATCTTGAATAACTTTAGTCTGACATCGCTAAGAGACTCGCACTGACCGTACATATAATGATTTATGATTGTTCTTAATCTGTATGAGAAACAGTATTATTTCTGCAGTGGGACAACTTTAGACCGGTAGGAAATTAAATAATTTATATGTATTTTTATGGTTACGGACCTCAAACAGAAAAAAAAACGGAACCCTTATAGAATCACTTCATAGTCCGTCCATCTGTTTGCCAGTCTATCAATACCCTTTTTCTCAGGAACGCGTGGAGGTATCATGTTGAAATTAATATTAAATAGATCGTCCGAGTTATTTTTTTGCGATTTTTTTTACTATCATTTATTATTGGAGAATTGACCGTGACGTATATCGATTTATGGGAGAACATGTTTTTCAACTACGAAATTAAGTTTATTTTTGGGATAAATTCATCCCAAAGTCGGCACCCTCTTTATGCGTGGTCCGACACGTCTTTGCCCGGTTTGACTTATCATCCATGTCAATTTGAATTACAGCAAACTACATGGATTTTAAGGTCAGTAAAATGATATAGCAGTTGGCAAATTAGACTTTTCAGAAGTACAAAACTGAATTTTAGGAAATCACTGCCCGTAATCGGGAATGCAAAAGTGTCGAGAAGGTCTTTACTTCACCCTTGTCGCTCGAGGGGCGAAGAGGCTTTGATATCGGATTCAATGTAAATAAAAGCACTTTGCCAACTTTATTTACTGCAACTTTTGCTTTAAAACATTATTTCCATCATATTTCTCAAAGTGTTTGATTAAAAAACAAAAGATTTTAAAGACGTTTTGCTGCTTTTTATCGCAAAAGCGGCTTCGGTGTTCAAAGGTTGTGTGTAAGGTTTACATTGCAAGCCTACAGGTTATTTAAGGAGGTATAGGACTTTTCCTGCTAAAGTAAATTCTTTAAAATGTAAGATTTAACAGTCTTTACTAATCTATTTCAGTAAGTAAGTATATCTACTAATATTTTCATGCTTCTGACCTCACTTTTATTTATTGCCCACACGTATTTAGCCAGGGATCGTAAACATAAACAAAATTCCCGCGTAAAAAATAAGTGTACATCCCCGCCCTTTGTGGAATAAAGTCAGGGGTCGTCACGGTCGGGTTATGTAAATTGCAAAGTGAACACTACGTATGTTGGGACGCCCTGAATAACTACACACAGGAAATAAACGTTTACATTTCTGGCTTTTACGATAAAAGTTGTAGTCGTTACTGTAAATGTAAAATACCTCAAAAGAAAAAGGACGCAATTAATACTTGTTTTAACGTTTAGTAGAATTATAAAAGACCCAATATAATAAAGCCATCTCATTATTCTGGACAAGTAAACAGGTGCCTAACCTGCGTGAACCGACTATAAATTAATTTAGGAAGATCCACTGTTGGTAATTTTTCACGTAGCTAAAAACCCCTATTAGTCCCACCTTTTTTAAGTGGATGCGTGGATGTGAATTCAATCAACATTTAATAAGGTCAATGTAAGTGCCTAGTGGGTAGTCAGATTTTTAGGGTTCCGTAGTAAACAAGGAACCCTTATAGTTTCGCCATTTCCGTCTGACTGTCCGCGGCTTAGCTTAGAGACTCTTAGTACTAGAAAGCTCTAATTTGGCATGGGTATACATATTAATCACGCCGACAAAGTGGTAAAAAATATATTTTTAAGGTACCTCCCCTACGCGTAAAGTGAGGATATATTTTTTTTTTCTCATCTATCCCATAGTGTGGGATGGTTTTTCAAAAATATTTGAGTTTATGGAAACCATTATTGGGTTCAGGAATCCGTGTTTGAAATATTAAGCTTTAAAGTGCTAATTTTTGTTATAGTCAAGTGTCCCCTCCCTGCCAGCTAAATGGTTGGTTTTGAATATGTGAAAAAATGCACAGCAGTAGTCTATATAACGAAATTAAAAGAAAAACTATCACAGCTAAGTAGGCTTTACAAGTTAACGAGTAATAATCGATCAACTTAGATTTGCGGCTGCAAAAACATGTTCTCCCATACATTCCGTATGGGAGAACATTTTTTTCAACTACAAAGTTAAGTTTGTTCTTGGGATAAATTCATCCCTACATTGTGCGTGGTCCGACACGCACTTGGCGGGTTTTCTAAAGTGAAATCAAGCGAGCGGGTCTTGTTTATACCTATCAGATAAGGATATAATGTAGTAAAAAATGCCTACGGCGTTAAGCCCGCCTTTGTACAACTGTTTTACACGTGCAAAACTTAAAAAATAATTATTTATTTTAAGTATAATTTTTATTAGTAAGTATTTTTACTTACTGTAAAAAAAATGCGGTACACGTGTTCTTGAGAGGAGACTGCGAATCGGCAAACGTAAGTTAGGACGCCCTCAGGCTAGGTAGAGCGATGTTGTTCGATGGGTGACTGGTAGAAGCTAGATGAGAGTTGCTGAGAATCGCTGAAAGAGAGAGGTAGGCTGTAGACTTGTGGACCATTTTTTATTTCGCTAAGTACCTGGTACTTGTTGCCTACACTATCCTCTCATACCTTCACACTGTAATTTGATACCATTGTAAAAACCATTTATTTTTAAAAGAGTAACCGTGAAGTTTCTTGCCGGCTCTTCTCCATAGGAAACGACCAATTGGAACCGTGCACCTAGCTTTTGACGTTTCATTTATGTGAAATATTTTGAATTTTAATTCGAACTGAATGGCGTGCAATTGGAGAGGCCTATGACCAGCAGTGGACTAGCTGCTATAGGTTGATGAAGATGATGCATACAATTTCGTGTGATAGGGTATTACAATAAGTGTAATATTATGTCAGTAGTTACAGTCGTGACTCTACAGTAAAAACATTACACTACTCAATATTGAGCTCGAAGCTTTTACTTTTGTTCACTTTATGTCGATAGTAGAAAATATTATACCTACGAGTTATGAGAAAAGTAAAACAATTCTATTCTATCCCACTTCCTACTAATACTATAGACACGAAAGTTTGTGAGAATGGATGGATGTTTGTTACTCTTTCACGCAAATACTACTGAACAGATTTGGATGAAATTTGTCACACATATAGTTTATATCCTAGATTAACACATAGGATACTTTTAACCCAATATTCCTACGGGTTCGAGATTTATGCGGGTGAAACCGCAGGACGCTGCTAGTTTGCTCATAAGATTAAAATCCTAACTAGCAAACAAAAATGCTTCATTTAAAAGTTTTGTTGGAAGGCCATCAAATGCGATAACGATTATTCGAGTTTGTTTTGGCACGATTTATGTCCTTGATACATTCTAGACTAGGTACAAGAACTTACATAATAACGACATGAAATTTTGCATTGTTCATTAGCTTTCGACACTTCAATGGTTACTAATGACTTACTGAAGCTTTTCTGGACATTTACATCATGAAATTTCAGTGGGATTCGATTTTCATTTTATTTTCAGTAATAATGATTAACCGTTTTATTGGAAATATCGTTTCAAGTGATCAGTAGTTGCCTTAGCGTTAAACACATTACTTGAGAAGTCATCGTTCTCCCTCTAAATGATAACAGTTTTAGCAATAAGTATCGAGCGCGAGCGCTTCCTTAGTTATCAGGCCTGAACACAAGTCAATCCTGAAAATTATTTGCGAAGCGCTACAACAAAGATGAATGAAAAAAAAAATCGTCACGTAGTATGAATCGCAAACGCAATAAAATCACAAACGCTCAAATATGATTTTCAGTAGCTTATACATCTTGGTTAGTTACAAGGCATTTCATCAGTTAATCGGAGCGAGTCGACGTCAAACACCGAGCTGTATGTACGAGCACCGTAATTCGGCCGACACGTAGAAATACGCATAGTCCGCAGTGGCGCCCGAACGAACCGAACTTAAACCTTGACGCCTCCCCCACACCCTGACACACCCCCGGACACCCACCCCCTTACCCCCGATCAACATTTATTTCTTGTATTCCGTTTATAACAACGGGTAGATCAGTTAGTTTTTACTGACTGCAACAATTTATATTGCCTTTCATGGTATTGCCATTACAAAAATAAAATTAATCGGAAATTTTCATTTTAGTCAGGTACGGTGGGAGGGGCGTCTATATTTAGGGAACACCCCTTCAGTTCAATTTCTCGATTTGGTAAACATTTACAGTATTTTATGAAAATTCTTTTGTGAGGCAGCCTTGAAATTGTTGAAGGAGGTAATTTTAATGCTCCGTTTCAGTTTCAGCACTCGCTTAGTGCAAATCCTTGACCCTCGCCTTTTTATTTGATTTGCCATTCATTTGGTTAACTAATTTTAGGCGCTTTTGTACAAATACGGCAATTTCCAAACAAATTGGTAATTTGATAAAGTAAATAGTTTCTCAGTGTAAAACTTCCAAAAATAATTTAAGGAATTTAAATAGATTAAGGTAAGTACTCTCGCCTAAACGCCTTATATCTAGTGGAAAATTGGGGACCGGAGTCTACAAGGTCAATAAATAAGATAAAATGTACCGAGAGCAACTCCTTTTTTCGCGCCTATTACATAACATGCCGAAGCCGAGACTGTAGATATTTTGCCGACTCAGTTGACTTAAGCCCTCGAATCGCGATCTTGATTTTGTACTGTGTCAGGAAAATCTTGTGATTTTTGTTGAGAGGTGTTTTTGTCAATATTTGTCATTGATTATGATGTTTTGTTCCAACTGTGGTATTGCGCTTATTAAGGTAATAACGGGGTGGGCTGGGCAAGAAGTAATTAAAGGAGAATTAAGAACTTTATTATTATTTTTCCATGACAATCAAAATAATTATTGTGAAGGGTAACGGCCTCGAAACGGCTTACTTGTTTTGCTTTCTCAAAACAATTTGTATTAAACTTTTCTTTTCGTTACCAAAAATTCTGCGTAAATACAAACGAAGTGAATAATCTCTAACCCAATTTATATTACCCTATACTAACGCAGTGGGTACGTGATGTTAAGGTAATTTGTAACTTTCGACCCAACAAAGTAGGTACAACCTAAACTAAGTATCAACCTAACTATAGTACCAAACGTACCTGCATTTACCTCGAAAATAAAAAAAAGCTACGTTCGCCTTAGGTCGCGTGACGCCGCTTGTCGTGTCTGTCGCATTTGAGGCCATCCACACACGAGCTCATTTATAATTAACCTGTTACTACATCGGTATGCCAGAGTTAATCCGTAGCTTTATAAAGCTCTGAGGAAAACGATACGGATTTGTGAGTAATGTTGACGTGGAACCAGAGAAATCTTATTTTAACAACGGAGTCAAAATGTTTACACAATTAGTCATGTTTCGTCACACCTTTTCCTTGTATTTCGTTCCTTCAAGTCCCAAAAAATACAAGTTTTCCCTAACGCTTTATCGTATAAGGATCATGATTTCAGCCAACTTTAGATTATCTCCTCTAACTTTCCTGATTTACATATTCTGTCACTGAAACTTAAATTATTATCAAAAATGTGTTTTAGAATGACGTTTCTTTCTTAGCAGTTTTATCACACACACATCACACACACACACATCACACACACACACACACACATCACAAACACACACACACATCTCACATTAATTTGGGTCTGGTAATAAGTATCCTATGGCAATTTTACAAAGTACCTAATCCTTGTGATTTGGGACTGAAAAATGGTAATTAGATGTATCTAGTCCTTAGGCTGCGTCGTCGACTTTTTTAACTTTGTTGAATGTTCGTCTGTATTAAAAAAATTATGTTTCTTCAACGATATTAAATTTGTGGACCAGTTTATAAATTTCTTTTTTAACATTGCGGTTTGTAGCTAAATATTTGGCTAAGTAATAGTCTAAAGTAAAACAACGAACTTCAGCATAATGATGTTGAAATTCAATTGTTATATTAAAGCTTTTTTATACCTTAGTTTTCCCAAGAAAAGCCCGAAAATTTTATCCTAAATTAGCTAGAAACTATTACCTAATTTGTTATTTTTTTTAGGGATCTTGTTGAATAAATTAGCCTGTAAGTAGGTATTGAAATCTGAACACAGTAAATGAGGTTTGTGTCTACAAAAATAAAATACTGGAAACATTTTTTTCATGACCTAAGTATTATGATAACTAAATTGTATGTAATTTACGTTCGTATTTTGTAGGTACATATTATATGTTATATGCGTTTACATGAAATCTATACATATCATAATTATGATCGAAGTCAAAACTGTACATTGAATTTTTTTTGAAAAAAGAAGCACCGTAATGCTGCGAGGTGTATAGGAACGATTTTGAATTTTTTTGTCCGTTTGTCTTTTTTTATGGATGTATGTTGCGGATTGGCGCAAAAACTACTGAATAGATTCTATTCAAATTTTGCAGTATTATTTTAATATTACTTTAGTGGCAGAAAGAGAAGGAGCTATACGTCCTGTACAGCTTCATCTCTTTCCCACACTGAAGTAATATTAAAATAATACTGCTTTATGAGCTGGTGGGAGACCCCCTGGTCATCGCAGAGGCTATATCACGCTATTTGCTATATTGCATTAGGTATGTCCGTATTCTTCAACAGTTTACCGCGAGATTTAATTAGATGAGAAAAGTGATAAAATATTGCACAGATAAATACGGATTTAACCTCTGAAGTGATTATCATCACGCTATACCTACAAGGAGCTAAGCAGTCAATCTTCACTGTATAAGAACGGCTATTTTAGTTAAATTGTCATCGAAGTATACAGCCTCGGTTACCGTTCAATTTTTTTTAAAGATCATTTTCTTTATTATTTGGCTGCTTAGACTAAACCCACAAACGAAGTATACAAGTATTTTTTAAATAAAAACTTGGCTGTTATTTTTAAATATCATGTGGTGTGTTACGACGGCCACGCGAGCGCAGAATCTAGTCACTAATGATACCCAAATAGTCTGTGGTACACATGGCTATACATCAAGCTATACATTTCCAGTATAAGCTGACCTGGCATTGTATGGAAATCCTATACAATGCGAGATCAGTTTATATTGGAAGTGTGTAGCTTGATGTGTAGCCGTGTGTACGTTCAGCTTTTTCAGAGAAGTGAGAGCTCTAAAAGCGAACTGTCGAAAACATTTGTTATAAAGAGCGCACATTTATATAAGCGCGTGAACGAATTTAAAGCCGCCATCAATAAGTCTCTGAGGGTCGGGTCATTGAACCTCACTCGAAGTTTGATAAAAAATAGCTTTTAGGTACTCCCGTTTTGTGTGGAATGATTTGTATGGCAAGACCTAAAGCCATAAGTCTATGAATTCCAAAGTTGAATGAACTAAATCAAAGAAAAATATTGATCTTTGAAGGGAAACGTCCCTTGGTTAGAGTCACCGAGCTTGTTAGTCATTTAGCTACTCTTCGATCTTAATTTAAGTGTTGATGTTGACTTAAACGGAAAGTTATAAATAAGAGTTTCAGAATACTTAATTATCTTTGTCTATTTCAGTTCTGCACCAATATTTCTATCTAATACTAGCTGCGCCCCGCGGTTTCATTCGCATACGTCTCGATCCCTTGAGAATATCGGGATAAAAAGTATCCCATGTCCTAACCCAAATCCGTTCAGCCGTTTTAGCGTGAAAGCGTAACAAACAAACATACAAAAAATCAAATATTTTCAGTTAGTTTAGACTTAGTTAGAAACATACCATCACGCGTGTATACCCCGGAGGGGTGGGCAGAGGTGTCATTACATCATCATTCTGCAAGTTATGTTAAGTTCTATGTAAAAGGGTGACAGCCTAATAACCTTAACACTGGGTAACAAGAGCAGCGGTGGCCCAGTGGTAACGGCCGTGACTTACGAGTCGTAGGTCGTGGGTTGGAACCCTTTTTTTTTCTTTTTTTTTTTTTTTTGAGGGTGGGAAATCATCAAATAACTTCTCCCGCTCTGGGCGGAGCGGGAGGGCGTGTCAGACTCTTACTGACTAAAACCCACCCGTGTTCCTTCGGTTGGCCTGTTGCCGGGGGCCACGATCTCCCTTTCGGTTTTCTTCGCAGCCCCGGGAAGATTACCCCGACAGGCACTTACAGGCGCTTTACTATGTGTAAATTATTTCATAACCACTGCTCTCAAAACGGTGAAGGAAAGGGAACCGGCATGTCCTAGAACCAAAAATAATTAGACATGTGACATCTACCAACCCGCACTGGGCCCGCGTGGTGGATTGCGGCCCACTCCCTTTCACTGAGAGGAGGCCTGTGTCCCAGCAGTAGGAACATTATAGACTGATTATGCATATGCTCATGCTAATAACCTTAAGGCAGGTATACATACCTACGCAAGTAACATAGTTCTGAACCTACTATAATGAACATGACCTAACAATGTTTTTTTTTTCACAGTCCGAATCAGTAATACCTATGCTATTTATTAAATTATATCGTTGTATTACTTAAAAAAAAAAACATATTTATGATTGTCATGATAAATATAATATTATTTTCAATAGCCGCTTTGTAGAACATTACTTTCAAAGAATTAAATTACCTAGGTACTTAGTACTATGGACTTACGTGTGATTGAGATTTATTATTATCTTTGATTCTGAAGCAAAGAACGTGACATAGACAAGAAGAAACTCAATCATAATAACATCATGTCACCTGAAAATCATAGACCACTGACAAAATCCACCAGAAGCTAATGGGGGACCCATAATATATTTATCTAGAAACAGTATTAATTAGTATGTAATCGCGATCGCGTGGTGTCGCTAGTGGCAACAGCCGTGCACGATGCGGCTGCCACTAAACTAGGTCATTCCTATGTAACCTGGTAGTACACAGCTCGGAAATATAGACCAAAGAGAAATGCTTAGTATGTCATGTCCATAATTTTTTTTTTACTTTCGTTTATAATGCCCTCGTTCTGCCTTTAGAAAAGGATAAGAGTTCGCAAAATAAAAATTTGTAGGTATCTATAGTAGAAAAAAAACTTAGATCAAAGAGCGCAAAGCTTTTAAAAATCTCATTTTCTTTCCAAAAAGTTTATGGTTTCATAATAATTATAAACTCTTTTCTTTTCATATGTTGAAAAAACATTTGGCACATAGTCTGAAATGCCATAAAAAAGTTTTTTATTAATTTTTTTACTAGCCAATATTTAAAATTACTAAAAACTAGCCAATATTTAAAATTACTAAAAAGAAAACAAAATAAACCATTACCTACACGTATTATTACTATTACTACTATACTTAATAATAAGAGTCAACGAGGTTATAACACTCAATAAGAAAAAAAAACGGAAAATCGAACATGAGCTGTATATTGTAAACCTTTGCCTATAATGGCGAACAATAAAAACACTTTTAATTTCGGGACGAAAGGCGGGAAAATCCATTACTTTTTTTTACCAATCTGTAGGAAAATCTGAAAATGTGTTTCATCTCTCGCCTTATTGTTTAAAACTTAATTTTGTTAACGACTAGTCGACGAAAATGCGACAGTTTCTAGCAGAATTACCTCGTTGTAGCGACGAACACAGGAGGCTTTTACCCGGAATAACCACAATGGCAGCCGGCTCAGAGAGCTCTTTAAAAATTCTAAAAAGAAGTCGTGTGTCGTGTGAAAATGGTGCGTATGTGGTGGAAGCGATGTTCCACATAACACGCTGTTTGACAGAGCATGGTAAACTAGGTCGTTTAATTAACGTGAATTGTATATTTTATTGTTTGTGTAGGTTTAGTTTTGCATTTTGTTGTTAGTTAAAATTCGGCTTTAAGCCCAGTAAAAACTTAATGGGACAACCGAATTTGAAGTTTTGGATTTATATTACCTACTATAAAATCTTATTTATGTACCTAGACATCGTTTTATGAGCCTTTAGCGGTTTAAATAGATTGACTACCTATTTGTACAAAAGCACTCAATGATATTGAGCCAGTTTTTGCATGCCTATTCATGCAAAAACTGGCTCAATATCATTGAGTTTTAACTTTATTATGTTTTAACTTTGTTATCTATAAACACTATGGCATGATACTAGAAAACAATTAAATCGATTTTATAAAGGAAAGGTATAGGCTTTCAGTAGAATACCTTCTTATTTACATATACGAATTTCTGATTGTAAGTATACAATTTTGCTGCCTACTAAATATGTAGGCATCTGCGTACTTTCAAAGAGGATTCGTTCGCCAAAGGCCGCGTACCATTCATACCATTGCCTTTGTTCTTTTCACACGTTCCATCCCGTGCTTCCAACTATCTTTGAACAAAGTTCCATTCTCACCCGGCTATTATTTGTGCAAGGATTTTGTCACACGTCTTGTACCTACCTACATCCGAATGTAGGTAGGTATGTCGTGTAAGCCGAAAAATTCTGTGAAACTGTCATTTGATCGCGCTCAGCCAATCAAAAACTTGGACGGACGGGATGAGTGACATAAAAGGACGTGGGGAAAAAGTGGATGCTATTCCGATTTTTCCAGTTGTACTTTATTACTTGTGGTTGACAACTTCAGCTTAAATTGTATTACACTGGTCTGAAACACACGGATTTCATCACTCTAAAACGTGGTATAATCTGTCTTCTTCTTTCTTCTCGTGTGGTTAGTGACTGACCTCAAACCTGATGTCAGTAGTTAAACTCACCCATGGGCCTCTGACTTGGCTTCACATACCGTCGAGAAATATCTCTCAGGCATGCCGGTTTCCTGACGATGTTTTCCTTCACCGTTTTTGAAGCAAGTGATAATTATACAATACGCACATGAATCCGAAAGTCAGAGGTGCGTGCTCCAGAAATCAACTTCTAGCTACTATCAAGTTAATATAACTTACTCATTCACTGTTAAACAGAAGTCTTTTGTCCCTCATAGACATGAAATCTCGCCAATGTTCCCATTCATTCGAGTTACAAGACAATTGGAGCATGTCATTTCTAAAGCCTTGTATTATCTCCCTTCCGTTTTACGTTCATTCCTACCAATATAAAGATTTTCGCGTTACATTTTTCCAGATTTATCGCCTTTGTATTACGACCTACTTATTAAATGGAAGTTGAGTTATTAATGGTACAGAATTTTCGGAACAAACGTTTGTTTTTGAATCAGAGGAAAAAATAATGTTTTTATAACCTACGTTTTAAGTAAAAAATAATTTTCTTGAATGAAATGGGTACGTATCTGTTCTTTTCTATTAGGCAAAACAATTATTGTCTTTCATTTTATCTTCATATAATACTAACGGCTACATAATTTGTTACAAAATAGGCTTTAGGCAAATATCTGTTAGCAGGAGCTAAGAGATTCGTAAATAGAACAAAAGCTTGTAATACCTACAGCTAGGGCTATGTCTTAGAAACAACATTTAACAAGGTATTGTACGGACGAGAGGAGAATATGTAATGAATGTTGAAGATAAGCCGTGAAATATAGGCATGTTACATTATGAACTTAATGGCGCGGGATATAGGCCAGCCCTGAACATCGTTAGTAAGGTCAATCTCGGGCAATATTGACATAATTATCATGCTTAGCAGGCGTTTGATGATATGGGCAATTTATGATGTGAACTGAGTTGATAGTAACGCTTTTAGTTATCAACCTGCATAACTCACCTGTACTTCTGTGGCATTTTTTTACGATAAGTCGCTTAGTAGCATTTCATAGAAAATAATTAGTTGGACTGTATTTTATATTCAGAACCATGCGATCATTAGTTGATTAACATTAAAATCGATTACCACAATAGCAATCACCAATATTTAGATTGTCGGCAACTTGAAGGCTCATTGGCTCAGTAACTCGGGAGCAGCCTGAAACGGAGCATGAAGTATGTATAAACAATATTTAATTGGCCGGCTATCCCCAGGGCAAAAACTGGACATTTGATTGACATGGAACGAACGCAATTAACACAATCGTTTACAACGAGTATGAGCTTTCATGGAAATGGTGGAAATGTGTACTATCACGAATGTAATTAGATAATGTAGGACAGGTATGAGACATTAAACAAATAGTATTTAACACTTTTGATATTAGATACTTTACATATTTGCGTAAATAGTTAGTTAAATTAAACGCTTTCAGTGTTTCCAACTCAGTTGTATTGACAGAAACGCTACGAGTCGACGTGGTTATATTGCATTTCAAAGTTGTCTACGTAAGCAAAATTTATCGTAAGCTTTAAAGCTTTATACCCATAAATTGTCTGTTCGTGATGATTTTAAAAATGGGTATCATATGATATGAAGATAGTCAGTCATTAATTATACTCAAATCTTTTTAATTGATTTGTACTAATTATTACACAATCAATCTGCCTAGCCTTTTCCCAACTATGTTGAGGTCGGCTTCCAGTCTAACCGAATGCAGCTAAATACCAGTATTTTATATGGAGTGACTGCCTATCTGACCTTCACAACCCAGTAACTGGGTAATACGATACCTCTTGGTGAGACTGGTTGTCAGGCTTTCGGGCTTCTGACGACCCGTAACGATTGTCAAAGATCCACGAATGACAGCCGGTTAACCACGGCCAACGGTTTAACAGAGGAGTCTCGATATGTAAAGACGGACACCCATCCACAGACCAACCCCGGCAAGCGTAGTTTAACCGGATGAATCGACTCGTGCGGCTGTTACTTAGCCACGAGCTCCTTATTCATACTAATTATTACACATGCATCACCTAACCATTACTTTTCTAGTCTTGAGTTTTTGAGGTTTCAACACGACCTGCAAATTGACTCTTATTTTGACTAAACATAAAGAACATAACACAAAAGTTAAGCTTCGTCATTCGAATATTTTGCATGATTGAAGTTTTATACAAACGAGAACCTAAAGTAAAAGAATACTCGTATACTTAAAGCGTTATACATTTAGGTATATATGTATGCGTAGCTATTTTGGTAAATAAGTAGGTATAATAGTGGTACGTGCGTAGGTTTGCGTCGACTCTAATGGCTGGATTCCTAGAATGTTTGCGATCGATACGAAGTTCGAAATACAGCCACGATTTATGTGGAATATAAATGCTAATTTTAAACGCTTTGTGGATGTTATTGATATTAATCACCATCGTCCTTCAAATAAATGACGATCAAGTGGCAAACATGGCAGTACACATTTATTAAGTTGGGTTAGGTCAGGGATAGGAGTTAATCCACTGCTACAAACTTCACTGTTACTGAAAATTCGTCTCTGACAAAACTCGATAAAGTTCAGGCAATTCCGATAATGAACAATTGTCGCGAACAATTGTCGTACTCAAACAAATGACAGGAAAATAAAAAAATCGATCGTGTTAGCAGGTACTAGTACCATGCAGGGGTCAAATGGCAGGCTAGTTGTCTGCCAAGCGTTGACCGGGTCGGCGCCTCGGCATCGATCGGCCGACCTGGAGCGATCGCGGTGCTAGGCCCACGGCCTCACTCCGTGCCGACATAATGCTAATTTATGCCAATTTTAATTTAACTATGTTTTTCACAAATCTGGGACTGCGATAATGCAAGTTAGCCGGCAAATCCTGTCTTTAACAGTGTGGTTATCATGCGCAGAATAAATAAATTGAGACACATAAGTTTAGGTAAGTTAAGGGCTTTTACTTGATCCACTTTTAACAATGCACTTTTAAATAGTAAATTGTAATTTTTTTTCTTCTTTGGTTTATGTTTTTGTTTTATCTTCTACGGTTTCACACGTTGTCTACATCTCATTTTTTATAATTTCCTGTCGCAGGTATGCTGGAAGAGATTTCTTTAGAAATAAGCATTGCCTTTGTACGTATTTTTCTATTCCTTTCTTCTTGTCTGTTTATATGTGTGTGCATAAATGGTTAAATAAATAAATAAATAAATAAATGCTAGGTTTAAATCTAAATTGGTAGGTACTTCTGCAGTAGTTGTCTGATGTATCTAGATTCTCTACCTAAAAACAACAATTTTAGAAATTGTTCTGAATTGTACATACCTATGGTGACATCTCGCTCCTAAATTTGTTGAAACAACTGGAGGTGAAAGGTCAAGGGCGGGACACCAACCGACAAACAGTCGGTTGTAAGTACGAGCCGCGCCTTCGAAAAGCAGGGGTTTAGAAAATTTATTATTTAATAAACGAAGCTTATTAGTCATTTCCTTGTCTGATAAAACAATTATTTTTATAAACGGTTGTAGTGAGAGAAATTATTGATTGCAAAAAGCTAGTTTCGCGATAGCGGTGTTGTCACCAACAACGCTTATTTTCGCATAAAATATATTCAACGAGAACCACTGATAATTGTCTCTTAGTTATTTATTGCAGAAGAAAGCTTTACATGAAATGAAATTAATATATTGTATGCGAAAGGTAACTAAAATTAATGAGCAGTGTAGCCCCAGTAATTGAGAAAACATTAGTAAGAACATTGTTATAAATTACTTAAGTACCGTAAGTTAATTTTCATATACTTAATTTACGCTTAACAAGTAGTTATGTACTTCTGACATTCTCGTATTATCTAAAATTCAAACAAAAATCAGCTCTTTTACCTTTTCATAAGATATAAAATGAACCTGCTACAGGGACATCTCTGCCCAACCCTTCGGGGAAACAAAGCATGATGTTATGTTATGTGATGTTATGTTATGGTTTAAAAACACTTTGATATCATTAACTTATTTTGGCTAAAAATGTCACTTAGTGAATTCTCGCACTACAACGACGATATATAAGTGGCTGTTTTTACTTCTTGCTAAAAGTCGTGTTGGCCCAGAAGTTTACAAACCTTTTGCCAGTAAATCTTTTCAATGTATTTTGTAGATACTAATAAAGACCTGTACGCAATAGTGTGTTATCGCCAATCAATGCTGGTTTTTCCTCTAAACGAGTTGAAAAAGGCTAATCATTAACACGTTATCTTTCCACATGAGATTCTTTTGTTTCTGTGAATCTTCAATGTTAAGATCACAATTGTTCTATTTATACGTCTGTTATTCTACGTCAATGGCGGATCGATACCGAATGCTTGGCGTTAAACTAACAAAGAACTGACTGTAACGATTGAAAGCTTTGAACTTAGGGGCTTCGTTACCGGTAGAATTCTTAGAAAAGCATTTGCAATGTAAATAATCTATAGTAGCTTTATATCGGCTTTCTCGATCGCTCTGTATGTACGTATATGTGAGTGCGCAATACATTTTCATTTCAAAGTCATTATTTACTTTCAGGGTACTAATTTATTCCATTCAATTGTTAAAGAGTGATTGAGTCATAAAGATACTTTCAAATCTTAGGATTTTATAAATTGATTCACGTTTTATTTAATAAAACGATCGTTCGTGCTCTTTGAGTTGTTCGTGATCGAATTTAACATCTTTTTTAAAATATATTTCTTTTGACAACATGGGATCAGCGGTTTCAAGTTTCTTTTGATTATGCAAGGATATTTTCTTGTGGATATGATCTGAAGTCATCGTCCTCTTCGCTCGAAATTCGTGTGTAACTGATGTGACACCCGAATGCACCTAGTTAAAAGAACATTAAAAGATTTAACAATTGTTCAGGCTCTACAATTAACTCAATTTCCAAGTACTGACCATAATTTTCCAGCCGTTTAAAAAGCGTTAAAAATGAAATCTGTATTCTTATAAATTAAGTGAATCTAGTAAATATTTCGCCGAGAATTCTCTCAGTATTTCTTCAACATAAATATTTTACCTCCTTCTCGGAATTTTCCTAAAGAGTTGGCAATCTTAATAAGGGCTCTTGCCGCTCGCTAAAATCTACCGCTCTACGTAAGCCTAGATACGCTCGGGTTTATTCGTAAACTTGTCTCTGATTACCGTGGGATAAGCAGCCAATATAGTCCTTTCATTTTCTAGAGACATTTACCTGTACCATATTTCCACTGAAACTTGAAGATTATTATTTAGTGATCGATATACCGTTTGGTTTAGTCAAATTTCTTGAAATTGTGCTCGTTTATTTGCCAGAATCTACCTAGACTAAGTAGTATCAAAATGTATCGACGGTGTTTGATGTTTTTTTATGTCTGTCTACACTGTCCCACTATTGAACAAAGGCCTCCCCCATCTTCTTCCAGGCATCTTTTTCTAGGGCCACCTCGATCCAACCCTTGTTTATAAAAACATATTAGTTGCAAGCAAAACTGGCGTTTACATCTCGTACGAGTGACCTAGTCGATCAATTAATTCTAGTTTAACGTTTCGAAACTTGAGGATGTTTGATTTGGTTAAGGGACTGGGTTACCCGAACCCAAGTTGAGACAAATATTGATGGCTTTAGAATGTTGACACTTTGAACACTATAAAAGGGTAGTGTTAAATTAGCGAGTAGATTAGTGCGTTAATTCATTACGTACGTTATGAAGAAGCATTCTGCTGTTCTTTTTTCTTTTAAACTCCGTATTTATCCTTATTAATAGTACTGCGAAAAGAAACAGGATAGTCTACTCCTTAACCCCACACGGGCCTGCTGAACGTAAACGTTAAGAATTCCTGTAAGTAATGCAAATTAACTTACTACGCTCAGGTCTGCCGTAAAAATAATCCTAATTAAGAGCTTAACAGCTGCGTTGTAAGAAGTAATTGCTTGAAATAATAACAAGGGATGAGTAAGATAAGCTGTCATTTCTGAATAAAAAACCGGCCAAGTGCGTGTCGGACTACGCATGAAGGGTTCCGTAGTTGGGATGAATTTATCCCAAATACAATTGTAGTTGAAATACATGTTCTCCCTTACATTCCAACTGCAAATATAAGTTCGTACGCACAATATTGATAGATTAAACTTGTTATTTTAAGACCATAGACTTCTTATAGGTTTTCCTGTAATCTATGAGTGTAGAACCATTCTATGTATTTTTTTCAAAATTTTAGGCTCTTTAGTTTCGAAGATTAGTGGGAATGGTAAATTTTCATCTATTTTCTGAAAATAACTTTAAATTTATTTACTTCAAAATTTAAAAAAAAAAAATGAGATGCTCGTAACAAACCCTTTCATTTGATATGTCACACGATTCAGATTGAAAAACTTTAATTTTCTTTATTGCTCCCCAAAAGTGACTCAAAATTCATTTATTTACGTTAGACGTCCGTGTTTGGGTCACAGAAATACATATGTGTACCAAATTTCAATTTAATCGGTCTGTTAGATTCGGAGCAAATTGGCTGTGACAGACGGACAGACAGAAAGATAGACAGACACACGAGTGATCCTATAAGGGTTCTGTTTTTCCTTTAGACGTACGGAACCCTAAAAATGTGATAATATCGTGTCTTACGCATCACAGCTTTCAGTCAGTTCACGCATGACCACTTACGATTAGGGATTGTGGGAGTGTGCGAAAGATTGTTTACTAATAGAGGTGATAACATGAGAATTCATAATGATAACAACACTGTTTATGAACAATTAATCTTAATTACTCAACCTAGTCATTGTTATTATCTTTTTGGCTTTCGACCAGTGATCGAACTTATCAAATAAATTCTTTAGAGAATCGTTATCAATGGATTATTTTGCTGTAAAAATGTGTTGTTATTTTGGATAGCGATAAAGTACATGCATTTTTAACTTACCTGACTCACACACCACGATTGCAAAAGTTCATGCGAGCCATCAAGAAAATCATCATAATCGCGTTCTTTTAAAGCAAATTCACAAAGTAATCTTAATCTCTCTAGGTATGTGACATTCTACATAAGAAATCGATTTTTAATTAATCGATTGTTTTTGTAGCATAAAAAATCAATTAATAAATAATCGTTTTTTTTTTTTAAATAATTGTATATTAATTGATTTTTCCCCAATTTATCAATTAATTTCAAAATAAACGCCATAAATATTAAATTAATCATAGTTTTATTAATTAAAAATAAACAACAGGAATAATAAGTTTTAAATAGTCAACATTATAATAGGTTCAAATTAAAATGTTTTTCTTTCTTTCAACATAAATTAACAAAATTAAACTAATAGTATTCTTTGGTAGTTCGCGCTCCGGGCTAAAGCAGACCAGACTTTAGTCGGGGGGTGGCAGATGAAAAATCGGTTATGATTGATTTTTTATAATAAAAAAAAATCGTTTATTAATCGATTATTTGTAATATTATAAACACGTATTAAAATAGTTTTTTTTTTACATCCCTGAATCTCTCTCTAGTCTTTATTTTAAGTAATTTTATTATAGATAAATGATTTTTTATTGGTACTTTTCTTCTGTTCATAATAGGGATGATGCCTGGGTAAAAAAAAAGGAAATTCTATTTAGTCCGTCAGTTAGATAATAAAAAAATATTAGACAAGTTTTTTTGCTTCATCATAATATAAAATGACTTGGATAAAACGCATTAAACTTGGGGAGTGGGGGTCGCTACATCACAAGTAAGTATAAGATCTATATACACACTTGTGACGTTACCGTAATCTTTTCATAACGAAAAAAAAAAGAAAAAATGTGTCCAATATTTTTTAATAATTTACAAGACGGACAAAAAATAGAATTTCAGTCATCATTCGTATTGTCTTGAATTTTCAAGATTTATGGGAGCCAATAAATTTAACCTTTTTCAAGTACAATCGTTAAATTACTTATGAGCAAAATGATATTTCGAGTAAGTGGATTCAAGTTATGTTTTTTTTTGTGATTATCTAAAAGGCTGTGTCTACAGTGAAATACATACGAGTATCTTTACAAAGGTTTATATTGATATGTGATGCGTTACATTTTTTGTATCTAAGTGACGAGGGTAGCGATGCGCATCTGTTTGTGATCATAATATCACCCAACTATCAATAGGACGACCTTTCTTTATAAAAGATTTCCATAGAGTGATATTGTCTTTCAAAATGAAAATGTGTTCAGTTTATTTTCCGTAGACGGAGTTGCCGTTTACCTATCAAATTTCATCATTATAAATAATGAACTTTATCTCATGTGAAAACAGACATCATTCCAGTTTCAACTAGATTATTCGTTCAAGAGCGTGGTTTGAAGAAAGTAGCTAAGGGAACTTGTCATACTGGATGAGTTCTGCGTCCTTCCGTCGGGTCAACACGAACATTTATGTTATGTTATGTTCGTTTTGACCGGACCGTAGGACGCAGAACGCATCCAGTGTGATAAGTCCTTAAATCCTTTTTCAATGTATATTTTCCGCGAAATAATCACATTAATGTAAGTAAACAGGAACAGGAAAACTCATATTGTTTCCACACAGGGAAATTCTAATTAAGAACCATTCAAATTGCAGCCACAATTAGCCAATCGTACGTAATAAGTACACGCGCTATATAGTATTCTAGGCAATGAGTTCGTTCAAAGGCCTGCCTGACCTAGTTCCGGGCGTGGGACGTCTTTAGATACTGTCATCCCGGCCGGTTCCGAACCGGAACGGCACTGAGACTAGATGTAAACATTCGATTTATCGCATTACATCTGTTGTCGCGCTCAACAGAATATTTAGTAGGTACACAGTGGACAGATGGCGAGCGGGCTGAATGGCTTTTACTGTGACCACCCGTTGAAGGTAGAGCGTTTCTTATAGATAGGTATTACGAGGCCCCGTGTTGAGGTAGTTCCGATATTGTTTACATTATGGCCGGATTGAAAACATTAACCCTGGTTACTGAAAGCTATTCAATCTAATCTTTTGTTAAATGCTAAATGGTGCCGGTTGTGGTAAGGTAAAACAAAAAAAAAAACAACAAAATAGTAAAGTTAACATCATACAGCACATTGTTAGATTATGAAACTTGTTTCCAAAATTAACACGACTTAAAAAAATGCTGCCCAAGCAGTTTTTACTGTTTCTTGACGTAACGTCGAGGTCATTCAAAAAAGGAATAGACGAATATAAAAACACGTAATTCTTATGCACAAAGCGCTTCGTCATGGACCTTGTCTATATACCAGTTGTTGATCTACAAATTACATTGCCATTAAAAAAACCGGTATAGCTTCATACGTATAAAAAAACAGATATACGTTTGTTTATTTACTAGGAGCAGTCAACAGTCAACTAAATCTTCGTTTAAAAACTAACAGTTCAGAACAGATGGCAGCACAGTTTTACGTCTTTAAACCGCCATTGTTGTGTTTATGATTACTTTTGTGTCGATCCCAAATTATACGAAAACGAGATTAATACGTATGAGACTTGGAGTGTAGCACTATTAAAAGACGAGCTAAGGACAGGGGAAGCGTCTAACACTGGTAAAAAAGCAGCTTTAGTGGAAAAGTCAATAAAATATGAACGTTTTATATTTTGTAGGTAATTTTGTGTTTGTTGACTTTAAGTTCGGTTTTTATTAAAGACTGGAGGCGTACGATATAAGTAACCTGATCAGAGTTGCAAACTAACTCGGGCATGATCTTCCTGACTGAAAAACTTCAGAGATACCACTTCTAGCACTGATCTAATATGATAATATAAACACACACATACTTTACTATAATTTACATAATATCACATCACAAGGGCGTGTATGTAATGAAAACAGATGTAGTTCTCTTGGAAGCATCACATATAAACCACTTTCTCCCATAAAAAGCTTAAAGATAGCACATCGTCTCGGCGAAATATCGGATTCCAATTTTTTTCGGAAAGCTTTCTCCCACAGTTTTCTTCCTATAAAATCTTTGGCAAATTCATGGGTCTCCGTATTTTTGCAGTAAACAGCTGCGAAACTGGGCTCAATAATTAATTATGCGTAAAAGAAGTCGCTTGTTTACAAAAAAATGTATGGCTTGCTGTCAAATTATAAGACGTTGGAGATCAGCGCCATCTGAAGTGAGCAAGTGGCAATTTTTATACCCATTAGTGTATAAATAATGTACGTTAAACCACAAGTGTCAATGGGCACTCCCGCGCGGGCATTCTACCCTAATGAAAATGTAATTACGTCACAACGACCTGCATCTGTGTACCTACGTATATCTACATAGTGCGCACCATTATGGAAAGGAATGAAGGAAAATTCCCAATCAATATTGAACCTGCTGGTTTGAAGGTTGAATCATGCTGTACCGTGCTTGAATTGGCCTACATTTTGTTAAGGTAGACTTTTCAGCTCAGTTCTGTTAAGGTATGATGGAACAGAATTCGGCATTTAACGACGGTTTAGACCAATCGAGCGAATTATATCCTCACTCAACCAAATCCTTTTGGACGCTCTGTCTAAAACGATTTGGTTGAGTTATATTAAAAATATCAAGAATATCAAGAAAATAATATATACATATAATATATGCATATTCTATCCTCACTCAACCAAATCCTTTTGGACGCTCTGTCCAAAACGATTTGGTTTAGTTATATTAAAAATATCAAGAATATCAAGAAAATAATGCTCTCGCTCCTATTCTGGATCCTTTATATTAACTTCTTCCTTAGTTATGATTTCTTAGTATGTGTAGTGTGTTCTAAGCTGATGTGATTCTATTCGTAGCGTCTTGATTGGGTACACGATATGTAAGGTGATGAAAACTAAAAAAATCGTGACGCTTGTAACTGTGTAACTCCCGGAAAAGTCGCTGCAATGTCGCGTTTCCTCAAAAGTATTTTCTCTTCCCAGTCTTTACTGCTAGCTAGATCATTGCGAGCGTTCATCTAAAAAGTTGGCAACGTCGTAAATAGCTGTCAAATATTTACCTGTTTTGGCAATATTACTGTATGGAAATAAGAAATATGGCTAACTGGTAAATTGCAATTATAACACTAAATTTGATGTTGTAACCGTTTTAGATGTAAAAAAGGCATTTGGAAAGTTTCCAAAAACTTTTTTTTACTTCTAAAACGAAATATTTGGTGTTACGATATTAATTATTGCATTTCATAATTAATATTTTAGTTCACTAGTGATTCATATTTCTTATTTCCTTACAGTAATATCGCCAAATTAATCAAAACAGCTAAATATTTGACAGCTATTTCCGACGTTGCCCACTTTCTGTATAAACACTTTTAATCCGATTAAGCAACTGTACCTCATAATTTAGACTCATTCTTTTCAAGCACAGTAACCAAAGCCATTCCTACTGTCCTATTTCATTCAAGAATAATAATTATTTTTACAATTTGAAGTCGAATAAGTAAGTGGGAGGCGTTATAATTCGGGCCCGGAACCTCACCTTTAGCTTATATATTCCTTGACCCGTAACATTCAGGAAGCAACCCTTTGAGGGAAGGGCTGTACAGTGACGTAGGACTTTGTAGCGAAGGGTTGTAGCGTACTTCATTGGTGTATAGCGACGATACGACTCGGGCGTACATATGACACATCAACAGCTTTAGAAAGAGACTGTCACTCATGTGAATCACAGCGATGGCGCTACAAACTCGAAAATTTTCTAACACTATTATAATGTGTGCCCTATTTAGTGCCTGGTGATGTAGTGGAGCTGGAGACCAGTGGTGGCTCACTGGGAACGGCCCCGACTTTATACAAGTTGTAGGTCGTAGGTTCGGCACTTTATTTTGTGTAAATTATTTCATCACCACTGCTGTCAAAATGTAGAAGGAAAACACCGTGAGGAAACCGGCATGTCCTAGAACCAATATGCAAAAGCCCCGCGTGGTGGATCACGGCCCACTCCCACTCACAGAGATGAGGTCCACCTCCCAGCAGTGGGTACCTACATTAAAGGCTGATTATGAGTGAATGATTATTGCGAACTTTACAAGTGCAGAATCATACGTCAAATCGACGTTAATATTAGATGATAAGCTGATGCTTAGGTAAGAGCGTTCATTCTTAAAGCTGGCAACATCGCAAAGAGCTGTCAAATATTTACCTGTTTTGATTAATTTGACAATATGACTGAGTGGGGACAGTCATAGGTCTGCGCAAATAAATAATTTGTAAAAAAAAAAATAACTATACTAACCTACTTATTTAAGCACCATTGTTACTAACACCATTATACTAACAAAATTATGGATCAAAGTTTAATTTAGTTTAATTTAATTATATGATTGAAATTATATATTTTACTGGACATTGCTATGTTTATGTCCATCAGTAAACGAATTGGTACTTCTACAACCTTAGGATACTTCTTGTTAGTTTAACGTACTAGGCTTACTACGCAATCGGCTTATAGTCTCCAGTAGTAAAAAGAGTAAGTAGATAGATGTAATACGTAATACGATACTGAGCCAGTTCGACCGACATGATTTGTTTACAACAAAACTGATTTCACGATCTAAGCGTGGTCACCATTAAACCTCGTTCAGTATCCATAGAACCTTTGGTTTTCTTAATTTCTTTCACGTTAGCAGAGCACGGGCTTTGCGGTATTACAAGAACTTAGAGATTCTACAAGTTTACTGACCCATCTCAGTGAATACTCATTGAGATAGGTCAGTATGGAAAATTCTTGAAAATATTATATTAAAGCCGTTCTTAACCAGAATTATACTAATTTATGATATGATGATAACATGGGGTGATAGTGCGGGAATGAGTACGTAAATGTACGTTGCGTACATTCATTAATTAACCTAAATCATTAGCGATTCTACAAATTAACTGGAAACGACATTGGGGTTTATATAAAAACGTTGCTTAAAGTTAAGTGACGTTCAAAAGTCATAAATATATGGTTAAACAGTCGCTAATTATGACTTAACCTTAAGCAACGTTTATAAATAAACCCCATGTTATTACAATGCTGGTATTTCGACATTTGCCTATTGGTTTTCGGTTTACGTAATAATTAAAGCATGCATAATTAAATTGATGTTTACATTGTTGTTAACTCCTGTGGGCAGATACCACAACAGAACCGACACTGAAAACTTCATATGGAACTTCGTATTATTGTTATTGTGGTTTATTTATTTATTTATCTAATACTTCAAGCACAGAAACGTATACAGGCGGACTTAACGCCATAGGGATTTTCTATCAGTCATCCTTTGGGTGATGCAGAGACAAACAGTGGTAGGTGCAATTACGAAAAATTGAGGATTTAAAAAAATATTCAAATATACATATATTCCTATACTGTGGTTAAAGTGTTTATTAATTTTGTACCTTGAAAGCCATGACGTTGATTAGCGGAGCGGATCGGGAGCGGTAGCCGCGCACGCTTTTCGTGTGCTGACATCCATATAAAACAAAGAATTACAATTTATACAAGCCCGCCGTACTCCCGTCCCGACCCGCGCTCGACGCGCACCCGCATTGTGTGTGTTGAGCTTTACAAACGCCGGTTTAAGGTTTACAAGTTTTAGGAAGAGTTTTCTAAGAGTTAGAGAATTCAGTCAGATACTGAAAATTGACCACAATATACCTAGCTAGTAATAGTGTTCTTGTCGAAAAGAAACTAATTCCAAGTAAGGCAGCTTTTGTTGAAAGGAATTGTCAAAAAGCCAATTGAAGTCTACGTACATAAATATCTATTGCTCTATCATGGAAAAAGCTCTCTGTGAGTTCCTTATTAAAAGGCTAACAGAAGTATCAAGCACTAGCATTGGCTCATACATTAAGTAAAATTATATATATGTATATTATACTATGGCTGCGTTCACACATATTAACTAAATATACAACAATTAAGTAGTTTCAAATTTTCTCGTTTTCAAAGTGAATGAGTCACGGAGAGGATATCAATCGATAAAGTCAAAGGAAAGGAAAAGCCGTGAGCGCGCAAGCTCTCGTTAAGTTGTAAAGTACAATGTTTGCTTTCAAATGTAGAGTCTACATTCCTACAAAGTCCGCGCTGGGAAAGCACATGAGTTTATCTAGTAACTTGTTCAGCTTTAATTTATTTCAGCTCCATATTATGTAAACACAAACCATACAGTTAGTTAGTTAAATTGAACTTCTGCATGTAGATAGGTAATTGCGTTACATTATTTTTAAAACTAATTATAACTGTCTAAATAATGCGTGATATTCAATCAATTTCAATGTATTGTTATAATTTCTTATCACTATAATCAAACAGCCGCGGTAATCGTCATAAACAATGTTCACAGTTCACACTTGTGTTGATTAGTGGAAGTTTTTCACTTTAAAACCACCCGCACTGTAACTTTGTTAGGCTAAATTGTATGCTGTGCACTTTTATGTTGATTCGCGGGGAAGTTTGAATCTTCGTAGCACGCATCTCTCCCACAGTTACTGACACTATGTTTTAATTATGGCCTTTAAGGAACGAGGACATTTAAAGGTTAACAAAATCTTTGATAGATAACATTGATGGCAGGCTCCTAGAAAAGGATTATTTTCTTACTAATCGTAATGAGATACCTAAGAATCCTTTTATGTTTTATACATAGTAGGTGTAGTTAATGGGATGTCATGATTTATCGATATACTTTTTTTTTCTGTAGCTCATCTCATAGCTGACCTCTGAGGTCATGACTATTTAACCGGTCAATCCTGTGGTTGCCTTAAGCTGCTACACTCAAAGCCTCCAGCCAGGAGCATACAAAATAAGCTAAAAAGCTAGGTGAACGCTCGCTAAGGGCACCCCCTGTGGGGAACGAGTCTCGGCTTAGGGCGTCACCGGAGGGAGGACATCAAAGATGGGACGGGCTGGATCAAAGTTTTGATCATGATTATTAAACGGGGAATTTTAGATGTGACTATATGGGCTAACGATATATATATAACTTTATAGGGGTTGTAATTCCAAGAAAAACGTGACTCATTTCGACTGCCATTTGCTATCACTGATTCATGGTTTTGGGTAGACATTTGTTTTTCACAGAAGGTTTAAAAATAGAATGATAGTACGTAAAAGCGTACATTTTAACTGTCTGCATACAAAAATCAGAAAATTAACATTCCTACTTGTGTTTTAAATAAAGATTCGACCAACAATACTTGGATATAGATACATTTAATTGCGATACATAAGTGTAACTAGTATGTCATGACTCAGTCCTAACAAGAACAATTTTAACAGTTAAAATTAAAAAACCCCCGACATAAATATTTCCTCATTTCTCTTTCCTACTCCATCACCAGACCCTGTTCACCATCTATCTATAACCTATTCATTGAGACCATTCCAATGAGCCCAAATACAATACCTGTGCTGTGAGTTGGTAAAGGAGTTGGGTATCCTGCAAATTCCAGGTGATGCTGCAGCATCAGTTCAAGATTACTATTTTCTTCTGATATCATTGAAATAACAGAATACCAAATTTCCAATCAATCAGTTTTGTGGAAGATACTCACATCCATTCATCAACTAGAAAAGAGCTGATAATCTCCAAGCGGTCGAAACGATTTTGATAAAACATGTCTAAGAACTATCGCTACAATACCTGCTTTCAAATAAAAAAACCGCATTCAAATCGGTTCACCCGTTTGAGAGCTACGGTGCCACATACAGACACAAAGACACACACACATAGCGGTCAAACTTATAACACCCTTCTTGCAGAATTTTAAATTTTCACAGTAATTTTCCTTTTAAGTGTAGCGTCGTTCACAACTAGATGACGACATAAGCCGCCAATCCGTGTCGCGGAACCGCGGCGGCGCAAACCGTCTCGTTAGTTTGTTTTTCCGATACTTAGATACATTATTTATATATATATACAAGGCGGAAGCTTTATTTATTTATTATTTAACCATTTATGCACACACATATAAACAGACAAGAAGAAAGGAACAGAAAAATTACGTACAAAGGCAATGCTTATTTCTAAAGAAATCTCTTCCAGCATACCTGTGACAGGAAAGTATATAAAATGAGATATAGACAACGTGTGTAACCGTAGAAGAGAAAACAAAAACATAAATCAAAGACGAAAAAATAAAAACAATTCATAATAAGGAAGTAATGAAACGAAGGGAAGGAAAATATGGAAGAAAATGGAAAAATGGATGGAATGGAATGCATGGATGTAATGGAAGGGTTTAATAAGGAATGTCGAGTATTTTTGCTATTATTGGACTAGATCACTTAAATTATAATTTAATTAACAACTATACAGTTACTTCCTTTTCGTTATGTATAATAAAAAAAAAAGATTACATGTCTTGATTGACACTTTTTTTTTCCAAAATCTTATAGTATCTACCTAATGAAACATACACAAAAAGATAGTGTTTCTTTCATAAAGTGCTGCAAAGTACGGGGCGTTTCGCCTGAGCCGGTCGCCGGTATCGATCTATGCGGCACTGGGTTTGTTCAACTCGCCCACCCTACCCAGACATATCTACCACCACTCATTGAATTACAGACACCGAGAACCCGATGTTTATTACTTTCTCTCACACCCTGCCATCTTTAGATATGCTACATGTGCCACTTTGGTTATAATGTTCGTGATTACTGAACATTTTGTAGGTGATGTAACTAAATATACAGGGAATTTTCGTATTCAAATAGCTAACAGTGTTGGTTATAGATATTGTCTTATTATGTTCTAAGTACCTGGGCGACCGAGCTCTGCTCTGGTGTAAATAGAGAATGCTCATTTGATAGTATAGGATAGTACCTACTAATTCCATGCTGCAATGTCAATATTCTATGTCATTAATCTTGTTCTAAACTTTGGGTGGCTGAGCTGTGCTAGGGTGAAAATATGTAGAAAACAAATTTTCCTGCCATAGCTAAATCGATTTTTGTCCCCGTAAAACCCTATATTGCAACTTTCACCGAAATCGTTAGAGCCGTTTTCGAGAACGTGATTACAAATATATACAGTGTGAGTCTTTATAATGTGCATATATCGAAATAAGGGAATCTATGCTTAATTTTATCGATGGAAAAGATATTTAAAAAAAAAATTGTTCTGTTTGGCATCTTAGTGAGAATTTTTACGATTATTGTAAAAATTTACGAAAAAAAAGATTTTTTTTTTCCACAATTATCTTTTATGAGGACGATTAATTACTTCCAATAATTATGGAGTTTGTTTCATCGCGATAGATCATTTAGTTTAAAAGTTACGTCGTATTGTCAACAAAAAAAAAGCACCATAAAAAATATTTAGATTTTTAAAAATATTTTTTCCATCGATAAAATTAAGCATAGATCCCCTTATTTCGATATGTGCACATTATAAAGACGCACATTGTATGTACACAAATATAATAATTATATTAATAATACTATTATAATAATATATAATAGTATAGGATAACCATGTTATTTAAGGAGGTTTTCATGTTTGTGTATGATTGTGTAACTACATTAAAAAGCTGTTAGCTAAATGAAGATACCAGGGACTCGAAAGTTTCGTGCGTGAGTTTGGATCTTGATTTAAAGCACCTTAAACAGTCCTAGCCCAGAAAGTGTGCTAATACGTCACTTAAGTAGTTACAACCCATCTAAGCATTTGATTATCTTCTGTTAACATCAAAGAAAAAGTTGTTGAAGTAAGCCGCAGACATACTTGACTCCGGACCAAATGCCTTGACCTGATTGTGCGTGAACGAGACCCCGTATTTGGCGGCGCCGCAGCTTCAGAGAGCCAATAGACTATTAAATACTCTTCGAAAGATTGCCAACTCTTAAAGCTAGCATGGCCAATAACCAGTTATTATAGACAACGGTATTCAGGATTATATTTTTATATATCACCGCGTAAGAGGCTCATGAATTTGGTCATCGGTCGAAAAAACTACGTATGTGAACTTCCCTGACTTAACCTACCACCACATGTCCAACATTATGCTTTGCGAACTGAATGTATCCATAATATTAGTGAAAGGAATTTCGAAATCGGCGTGTGAACCGCGAAAATGTCGATTTCTTAAACAATATTTTTAATAAATACATAGGTATAGTGGGGTAGGTATGTCTTATTTTGGGAATCAAAGGCTAAAACCACAGATTACTAGATAAATCACTCCATGTAAGTTTACGCGCGCTAACTACTTACCGGCCGCCTGGTCACACGCAACCCATTTCTCAGTGGGTTGCCGACCATTTCTCAGTGGGTTGCCGACAGCGGCGAGGTGCGTACGTATGCATGTAATTCTGTCAACCTGACGTACTTATTTTCAAATTCTTATGATATGGCTGGTTCTGATGTGTTATGTGCAGTTGATGGGTGTAGATCCAGCAAGAGAAGACATAAAATCTTATCATTTTTCAATTTACCTGCTGATACAAAAATGTGGGTATCTAATTTGTTTTATTATCGTTTTAAAATAGGTTAATTGTTTAAACTTGCATGTTTCGTGTTTTGTATTTTATTGGTAGGTACGTAATTACTTCTACCACATAATCTCTGCTTCTACTATGCGCCTGAGATAGAATAGAAAGGTCAATGACCTCCATTTGTAAACTGTCATTTGAAAATTACGTTTAGCAAAAATCTACTTTGTTCAAATTAATTTTCAATAATATTTATTGTCTTGTTAATGTTATTTCATATGATTATTGTTTATTTAACGCGTGCAAGTATTAGTAAAGCGTACATGACGTCATAATATGGCGCCAGCGCAGGTTTGTTCATAGTGTAGAAGCATGCATAGTAGTTACCTATTACGCTAATTGCGTAAATGAACGAACAAATTAATTCATTGTGTTTTCCTCCATTTTGTGTTTCATTCGTATTCGTGGCAATGCATTAAAAACCATTTAATTTTATTTCATAAGGTGTATTACAAATACCTACTGTCATCTTTATCGAAAGAGGCAGCCCTGGCAATTCACAATAACCACGCGGCGGCGCGCAGCTACAAAGCAAAATTTACTTTACGCTTGTAAAGTTAGGTACATTTTCGTTCGCAGCGTCTAGCGACTCGAAGGTGTAGGCATGTATAGCAGTAGGTATTGAAAATTTTGTATTGAGTGATTTATCTGGTAATCTGTTCTAAAACGTCGAGTTATATCTATGATTTTAACTCCATAAAATATCCCCAGATAACAGTTCAAGTGTTGCGTTACAATTACAAAGGTTACTTAACAACGTATACAACGTAAAGTATAAAAAATAAACAAACATTATACATAATAAATCTGACTAACTTACTAACTATACGAATTAATACAAAAACAAAAGGAAACTTAGGCGTCGAAGTATTCGTCTGCATCGCTACCATCCGGAAACGTGCTCAGAAGACTGGCAGCATTGCCACGTTGAATGGCAATGCTAATTATTTGGCCAAAGAACGAGCTAGCCCTCTGGTCACGTGAATTGTCGACCAGTCGACCAGAAATTTCCCACGCACTGGGGCCCTATGACCCGAGTGTTTCGATTTTAAATAATTTTAAGTAAAATAAAAAATAACATACACTAAGACTATTAGCTTTTAAATTATGTAAATATTATCTTGGAAACTAAAATAATTAACACATATATTAGCAATAGCAATATATGCTATATTAACACGTAAAGAACACTATATATACTACTATATGAATTTTCAAACATATCATATGAATATATTATATAATAAAATCCGATCCAAAATTACAGTTATATTATATATATAACTGTAATTTTTGATATATACATATATTATTATATATATTATCGGATATAATGTTTAAAATGCTACCAGCGACGTTCAGTCTACGTAATCAATAATAGCCAATTCAGTCAATTGTAGTCTGCGCAAGCAATTACTATGTAAGTAGTAAGTATTACGGAGCATTTATGGGGTAAATCTATGAATTGTTCAGATGACCTTCACGCTAGATTCACCTATAAGTAAAGATGTTGTGTAAGTTTTTTAAGCCCTTAACTTTCTAGGAATAATAACATTGGCATGTATTCCTCCCTCTGGTCCGATAAGAACTCTAGTTGGAGCAACCTTCAAATTCCTGTCAGTGTTCTTTGATGGCTCCACCTTAAACTTAGACAAAATCTTCACGATGTATAATTGAGACTGAAGCCTGCCAAACCGCATTACGAAAAAAAAGTTTTTGTTAAAAAATACTTACAACCTTGACATTTTCAACATTGAAATGTGAGTACATAAACATTATTGTACGTGAACTATTATAATCGTATCATTGCATAACTCATAACTAATATCAACAAGCAATTTCCTTGCTTGTTGGACCACACAGTAATTCTCACCCAAAAGGCCTCAATAGCATGATTTTATTTTTTTGTGACTCTAACTGATCTATTTTATTTATTCAATAAATAATATTAATATTATTCAACAATTAAATAACAAATATAATAACTAACCAATGCAGTTCCTTTGTCCAAGTCCAAATGGTAAATAACGTCGCTTACCCACCTCCTCCGCATCAAATCTATCAGGGTTAAATACTTCAGGCTTGGGATAATATTTCTCGTCATAGTGTATACCCCTCCGAGATATTAGTACTACAGTGTCTTTTTCAATTACCACATCTGTACCGGATACTTTGTAATCTCTTATAGCTTTTCTTTGCAGTAGTTCTGCTATTGAGTACATGCGAAGTGTTTCATCAAATACTTTATTCAAGTATTTCATATCCTTTATGGTATCGTAAGTTACTTCTTCGTTATATGCTTGAATAACTTCGTCAATTTCTGCTGTCAACTTGCTTTGTATATCTGGGTTTAACGCTAGTTGGTACAGCATGTAGGCCATGGTTGTGGCACTAGTCTCATACCCAGCTAAATAAAATACAAAAGCTTGCGCCACCATTATATCTTCTGTTATTTTAACTGACGCCATACTGCTTCCGAATTTTGAGCTACTAGTGACCTGTTCCATTTCACGGAGTTCCAGCATTAAATCCATGAAATCTTATCGGCCTGATGGTTTGCCATTCCTTTGAGTCGTAATGTTGTTCACAAGACTTTTGAAGATATTTTGAATAGGTTTTGGAATTGGAGAAATGTTAAGAGCTTTCAGAAGTCCTGGATACATCATAAGTATTTCACGTGTCAAACTCGCTTTCGTAATTTATTTATCTAAGAGTTTTAGCGCCTGCAATTTGTCGCTGAGACTGTCATGGTTTACACCGAAAGCGCAGGGAGAGATCGTAATTACCGTGTATGTCAGAAGAAGGGAGTGTAATTCTAACTCTCGCTTCTTTTGACATTCGGCGCTCACATGATCCACAAATGTATAAGCACACTCATGGATCAAATAAAACATGTTTTTTAATTTACCAGATGTAAAAATAGGGGTAAAGCGAACCCTCAAGGCTGCCCATGTTCCTCCATCAGCGGTAAACAAATTTTGTCCCAATCCTTCTTTGCTGAATTCAATGCCACGATCAGTGAATACTATGAAGTCTTTAATCATGATATGTTTTAAAATATTCAAGTCTCATATGAGGATACAAGCAGCCGTCATTCTATACATACCGACCACTTTTTCTGTTGGAAACATGTTATAGATCTCCTGTATTACTATTCCCAATTTTTTTTGCGAAGTGCCGATTCCTTCAGGTTGCCGAATAAAACTGTTGGTTCAGGTCCGGGAACATTTCGGCTTTTCCATTAGTTAAATGTTCTTCTAAAATAATAATATACAGTATAAACTAACACTATCAACACCACCGGAAAATATTAGATGAACATTTTAAAGGAGGTCTTAATACATTCACCGAATACTATGATATGAATACCAACCGAGCAAGTCGATTACAATAATATCTACTATTATGATCCCCTGTTTTTATAAGTGGTGTGTTTATTATTGCTTCTGAAGCTATAAAGTGCTCTCCTCTAAAACCTACTACCCCTTTTCATTTCGTTAGGAGTACAATGGGTAGTTCGCCGTCCGATAAGGACCAGGCCCGGGTCGACGGTGCGTTGTGTTCCACGCGCGCCTCAAAGAAATGTCAGCACAACTGACGGGGCCCGCTAGAGCCAATACCGTGGCCCCTGGGAATATACAGGCAACTGAAGGAACACGGGTGGGTTTCACCCAAAAAAAGGGGTTCGCTTTTAAAAACCCTATTTCTCTTTATTTTTGTGACACTTTTTATCTAACATTTTGTTGTACTATTATTTATGATAGTTCGTAGGACGTACACAGAAAAACATCAAGCTTAGGCGTTTTCCGTAATCTATGGTTATCTATGGTTATCTATGGTTAGGCGCTGTTAATGAGAAATATTATTTAAGTGATAGCCGTTCGTCAGGAATAATCTGTTACAGTGTATCAGTGGTGCCGATTCTGTTTTTGAACGACTTTTCTAACGTCACCCCACACTATGTGATAGACGAGAAAAAAACATCCCCACTTTATGTATAGGGGATATATGTTTATGTAGATACCCAAAAATGTATACCTAAATATATTTTTTTACCATTTTGTCGGCGTGATTAATATGTATACCCATGGCAAATTATAGCTTACTAGTACTAAGATTCTCTGAGCTAAGCCGCGGACAGACAGACAGACAGACGGACACGGCGAAACTATAAGGGTTCCTCGTTGACTACGAAACCCTAAAAACGAACAACTTCGCAAGTAATGGGAAATTGCTACTGAAGGCTGCGGGTGTTGAACTCAGGACGAGCTGGTTTTCACACGGACAACTGTTATACGTCACTTGCTCCACGTCACCAGTACTGACTCTTTGTATATTTTGACTTCATAACATCAGGTTAGGCAGAGGTGTATAGTACCTGCACCCACATTTCGCCAGTTACATTTTAAAAAGTTAAAAAAACCTTTAACAAAAAAGAAAAGAATCGACTTCCAAAAAACAACTTAGATTGTCCTAGCCCAGCAAGTGTGCTCATGCATCACTTAAGTAGTTATAACACAATTAAACTTTAGGTATCTTCTTTTAACATCAAAGAAAAAGGTCTTGAGATCTCACAAGTGAACGCTATTAAGCTTCGGCCAAACCTGAGCGAGTACAACGCGGGACGAGGGAGCGAAGCGGGAGCGTTAACAACGCGAAACTAAAGCGGGAATTATCGTGCACAACTGCGCGACTACAGCGCGAACAGCGAACTTCATTTTGTTTAGTGAATAGTCGCAGCCGCACGTCTATAGCTTACTGTAGCACCTAAATTGTTGCGTTATGTCAGTCTCATATTTAACATCAGAGTCTGACTCTGATGAAGAAGACCTTTTATTGCTTGCCCTTGCGGAACGGACCGATTGAGTACCATGTTTTATCCTTTTTACGTATATTTTTATACCCAGGATTTTTCAGATCGTATAGAAGAGTATGTTCTGTGACTTTTTCCATAAACATCTCTATATTATTATCGTCTGTCATCGTGGAGTTTAAATAATGAGACGTCCGTAATAATGTAATGATCTATACACACGTCTGACCACAAGACGCGTGCTTCCCGCTCGTTCCCGCTTTGCCGACGCGGCGTTCCCGCGTTACGGTCGCGTAGGTGTGCAAGGGGCCATATAATAACACGAGCAGCGTCCGCCGCGCGGTAGACGCTCCCGCTTCGCTTCCCGCCTCTCGTGTTGTGGTCGCTCAGGTTTGGCTGAAGCCCGAAAGTCTGACAACCAGTCTTACCAAGGCGTATCTTATTACCTAGTTAATGGGTTGTGGAGGTCAGATAGGCAGTCGCTCCATGTCAAATACTGGTATTCAGCTGCATCCGGTTAGACTGGAAGCCTACCCCAACATTGTTTGGAAAGGGCTAGGTAGATAGATTGTATTACACTTTCATAAGGGGGGGGGGAGGGGCATACTGTTTAATTAAAAAAAATATTGATTTATTACCCTGACGTCGAGTCTCGCAAAGTCGAGTCGAGTTGACGTCGCCACGTCGAGTCGCCGGCATGTCTACTTGTTCTTTTGTATGATGTTTGACGATACTATACTACGATGTTAAATTTCTGTCTGTTACCGCCACGTCCAATGTAACCAAAGGAGATAATGACACAAATTATTTAAATCATAATATTTGTATTTATTTTGGCAATCATTGCCATAACTTTAAACAAAGAGATATAACATTATTTTTTTAAATTTAAGCACAGTAAATCACAGATCAGTTACGTAGGCAATAAGTAGGTATACGACGAAGTTCCCTTTAGAGGATACACACTAGATTTTTTAGGCTCATTGCATTCCTTATGATAAAACCTTTCTTTGATTGAGCTTTTTTAAATTTCTAAGCAGACATACGGCCGATATGAGTCTATGTATAAAATTATTTTGCTATTGTCAACTTTATATGCATTTTTACCCCTAGTTCACGAAATATTTTTGTTGTATATCTATAGGTCCTGATAGTCTTTTGTCAACTCTTGGGAACGACCTCAGAATCACTGTTCTAGCTGAACACGGTTTTGCACTAAACGAATTGGAAGTTCGACATATAGTGAAAAATAGAGGGTGACGCTCATGCGCCTACCCTAGAGATGTGACGTCATTGGCAAATTATATCCTGCTTCGAAATTGTTATAAATATGACCTATTTTTTGCATGCTCAACCATTAAAAGTCTTGTAGTTATTAGCGATTGAAATCTTACATGTTCTTGACGGTCAGAAATCTTAAACTCACTACCAGCAATCCGAGCGAATACAGGTTTTCACGTCAAAATGTTTAATTAATAAAAAAAATACACGGGTTATGTTGACTATTGTTATAATTAAGATGTCACGCGATTAAAGTTAATGTTATAATATAGAATGACCCAGACAGAAACTTGTCCCTTCTTTGTGATTCTCGGGATCTTATTGCATTATACTTGAATAAATCAGTGATTATTAGTTAATTGATTCAGGCGTGATCTTACGGAAATCCATGATAAAATACAATAGAAATTGATATATTTAGTAACCTGTTCCGCTTAGCTTTTTCTTAAGAGTCTTAAAAAAAAACCCTGAAAGAAATCGACACGTGTTTCACCTATCAAGGAGGCATCCTCAGGATGACGATTGACTTGTCGCGAACTCGAATACGGCGTGTTGCCACACCAAGCGCTGATGCGCAAGCGCGGGCTATAAGGCTCAGTCTGCGCCTTATGCGGTATAAACCCCGCGGGGATATTAAGACTATCATTTCTTTTTCGACTACTACATCTGTACCGGGTATGTTATAATCTCTTTTGGCTTTCCTTTGCAGTGGATCTACTATTGAGTAAATACGAAGATTTCATCAAATACTTTATACAAGTATTTAATTTCCTTTACGGTATCGTATGTCACTTTCCCATTTGCCTGAATAACTTCTTCAATTTCTGCAGTTAACTTGCTTTAGATTTTAGGATTTAACGTTAGTCGGTACAGCATGTAGGCCATGGTTGTGGCACTGGTCTCATACCCAGTTACATAAAGTACAAAAGTTTGCGCTGCTATCATATCGTCTGTTATTTCAACAGAGGCTCCATTTCTTCTGAATTTTGTACTATTAACTTCTCCCATTTCACGGAGTTCCAGTATTACATCCATGATATCGTTTCGGCCTGAAGGTTTGCCATTTCTTTGGGTAATAATGTTGTTGACAAGATGTTTGAAGAATTTTTTCACAGCAGTTGGAAAAGTAGAAAGATTGAGTGCTTTTAGAAGTTTTGGAAACATCATATCTAATTCAATAGCATAACTTGGTGACGAAATTATCTGGTTTACAAGTTTCAGCGCCTGCAATTTGTCGCTGAGACTATCATAGTTAACACGGAAAGCGCAGGCAGAGATCGTAGACACCGTGTATGTCTGAAGAAGGGAGTGCAGTTCGAACTCTTGTTTCTTTTGGCATTCTGTGCTCATATAGTCCACAAATGTCACCATGACCACTCTCATTTATTAGATAAAACATGTTTTTCATTTACCAGATGTAAAAATGGGGCTGAACCGATTTCTCAAAGTTGTCCATGTATCTCCATCAGCGTGGAACAAACTTTGCCCCAATCCTTCTTTGTTGAATTCATTGCCACGATTAGTAGAATAGAATAGAATAGGTCTTTATTTGCTTAGTGACCACTTCAAAGTCTTTAATCATGATATGTTTCAAAACATCCAAGTCTCGTATAAGGAGACAGGGAGTTGTCATTTTTTAAAGATCGACCACCTTTTCTCCCGGAAAACTATCGTAGATTTCTTGTATCACGACGCCGACGCTCGCATTTTTTTTGCGAAGTGCGGATTCCTATAGGTTTCCGAACAATAAAGTTGGTTCCGGTCCGGGAACATTTCAGCTTTTCCAGTAGTTAAATGTTCTTGTAAAATATAAATTAAGAGCGGAAACTAACACTATTAACACTGCTGACATAAAATACCGCCATTTTAAAGGAAATCTTAACATACTCATCGAATGCTGTGATGTGACTAGAAAAATCTCTTGCCATTATTTTATATAGGTACCTACTTGCCGCGAAATTTGATTACGATAATGCCACTATCTTTCCTTGTCGTTCACTTTTGTGTGTGTTATTTAAAAAATCGTTTGTTAATTGGTATTAGATTACTTCTAGCATGTCATGCCGTGGTGTCCGAGGCAGTCGACTGCTTCACCGCACTGACAGCGATATGGAGCCCCGCAAAGAGCGCCCAGATGCAGATTTGTAGTGAGCCGGAAAGTGGTATCACTCAGCATAGTGCCCAAGTTGGGTGTCGGTAGCGCCTGAAGCCAGAGGCCCAACTCCCATTCTTCCACAGTCAGCAGGCGGGAACGCTCTGCAGTATTGGTGGACGATTTAATTAGGTTATTCCGTACCAACCCGCAGAGTGGCTCATCCCACTGTCTCTGGGAAGACGGGTTCTCGGGCTGAACCGTAACCGTATCGGACAGGCCACTTTCCAGGCGTTTACCGCATCAGTCAAACACGGTACTTTAGAGTTAACCTGAGAAGGGGCTAATCATACCTAAACATCAAGTGAAAATATTGTTTCTGATACAATATTTCTAATCATTAGGTATAGTTATTTAAGCATAACTTAATATTACGCCTTGTTTTCCCGAAGGGTTGGGCAGAGGTGTCCCTGTAGCAGGTTCACTCACATTTCGCCAGTCATGTTTTAAGTCCCATGTAATAGGGGGCGAGCCTATTGCCATCAACCGGGCACAAATCCAGACTCCGGGCTGCTACTGAGATATTTCAGATAGAAAAACCCAATAACACTTTGCTCGACCCGGGAATCGAACCCAGGACCTCATGCTCAGCAGTAGCGCTTGCGACCACTAGACCAACGAGGCAGTCATTTGATTTAAGCATGAAATGAATAAAACACACAATTTAGTTTTTATTATATTAAAATATACCCCTTAACAAACCCAGTTTTTTATATAGGTACTAATGTACTAAATAAATAAAACTATCTAATCAGTGCTGTTACCCTATCAACATTGAAAAAAACAAACATTATTATTTTTATCATTATGATTATAACTTACTGAAAAAAGTATAAACATTTTAATCGTACGGTCAACTGCACGATAACACCTGAACTACTCAACTTATTGACCGAAATAAAGGCGCTGTCAATGCGTCAATGCATCTTCCGAAAACCGTAATCTTGATAGGTATTTATTTGACTAAGGTCCCGGTCACATTGGCTTCTGTAGAGCTTTCGGCCAGCCATACCATGTAAACGACGCTACAGGAAATAACAAAAATTCAACGCTTAAGAAACGCGCTGACTCGACCGACGCCAATGTGAACGGAGGACTAATGGGGCTTTCATTAATTACGTGAGGAGATTTGGCGATTTTTCGATCCTTCTCTCCCTCCTTGGTGAGTGGTCGTGAAACCTAGCTCCCCCCTACCCTAATCTTACGTGAGATATTTCAAAATGCATATTTTTTGTGTAAATACGTTTATCTGGACTTGATTGCGTTGGATTTATTAAAAAAAAAAACATAATTGATTAATTATTTTTCTTTAAGACTAGTTAAGACTAGTCACTGTGCCTGTTATTTAATACGTCATGATTAGGAACTTCAATACGTTCCAACCGGGTGTTCAATGACACCTCTCGTTTTTGTGTAGGATTTAGCCATTTTACTGGAGAAACATATGTTATTTAATTTAATCTAGTTTTCTCGCAATATTACAGATTCTTGCGGAAAAAAAAATACTGTGAAATTTGCCCAGACCCCCATCCCCCACGTGAGATTGGGTGAGATTCGGCTAAACCCCCCCCTAAATACCTCACGTAATTAACGAACGATCCTTCAATCTCATTTTATTTATCAATGCATTATTTGATCAGAGTATCGCATTCAGGGTATCTAAGTTTGACAAAAGATAGGAAGATGGTTAAACCTTTTATGTATTTAACACAGTAATCATGACTAGCCCTCATCAGTCCTAGAAATTGAAGCAGCTTCCCCACGAATCGAAGACAAATATTCACTGGTTTTAAAATAATACAAAATTCATACTTTAATAAAATGCTAACAATAATCAAAAATCTCGTGTGCTTAATTAATCTATAACTAAGTATAATAAATGAGCCATATCAAGGCTTATTTTTTGCAATTGCAATTGTAGAACGGAACGCCCGTTTTAGGTAACTGTTTCCTTGGATGCGTGATGGGTACTCAATGATTTAGATCGACCTTTTTTTTAAATTATGGCATCTTGCAGGTCAACCTAGGAGGTTGTCGGCTGCTTAACAGGAATTTTCTGTGGCTGCCTCAATAAATTAAGGCCTCCAGCCAGGGCATAAAACTTAGAAACTAAGCGACTACACGCTAAGGGCACCCCCTGTGGGGTACGGTCCTCGGGTTAGGGCGTCGCTGGGAGAAGACAGCAAGGGACAGGCTGGATCGGATTAATATTATTATTATGGGAATTTAAAGCTACAGGCTCAGCGGCGCGGGCTGGCTCGAGCAAGGGTCGGGGCAGGGACGGACGGGGACGTCGCGGCAGTCCTCGGCGACGAGGACGGAAGGACGGTCGGTTTTTGTTTTTGTGTGCAATAGTTTTAGTTCGGTCGGTTTTCTTACGCTTTAAGTGGTCTTGGAATAACATTGAGATGTATTCCTCCTTTCGGTCCGATGATAGCTCTGTGTGGAGCAACCCCTAAATTCCTGTCGGTATTTTTCGATGGTTCCACTCTGAACTTAGACAACATACTCGCTACACATAACTGCGACTGAAGTCTGCCGAACCGCATACCTAAAAAGTACACAAACAGGTTAAAATTGTAAAATGTGTAAAGTAGTAGGTACCTATTACGTACTACTTTATAACTCTGATTTTCCGATGGGAGGTTATTCGTCTACACGAGCAAGTCCCATACATTTCGGGCATTAAAAAGTTGTTAATGAAATACACTACCATAATGAACATATAGGTAAATCAACATGTAATTTAAGAGTAAGTTGGATGAAAACAAATCCTATTTCTTATTATTTGCCTAATTTACGTTAAATAGATTAAATAGATATAAATATATTATTATTTATAAATTTATCATTAACAATCATAATTATGCATAATATATGCACGCCATAGTAACAAGCAAGCATGTCTGAACCTGTCTTTTTACGTTATCCAGAGTGAACTTTTTTATTCTTGTATGTGTACTCATGCTGTTTGAAGAATTCAATAGATATCATTTATGTATGCATTCAACAAAAGTCAACTTACCAATGCAGTTTCTTTGTCCGAGTCCAAATGGTAAATAAGCGCACGGGTGTCGCTTACCCACCTCCTCTGCGTCAAATCTGTCAGGGTTAAATACTTCAGGCTTGGGATAATATTTCTTGTCATACTGAATACCCCTCGGAGATATTAGTACTGTAGTGTCTTTTTCAATTACCAGATCTGTACCGGGTACTTTGTAATCTCTTGAAGCTTTTCTTTGCAGTGGTTCTACTATTGAGTACATGCGAAGAGTTTCATCAAATACTTTATTCAAATATTTCATATCCTTTATTGTATCGTAAGTTATTTCTCCATTATGTGCTTGAATAACTTCGTCAATTTCTGCAGTCAACTTGTTTTGAATGTCAGGATTTAATGCTAGCTGATACATCAAATAGGCCATAGTGGTAGCACTGGTCTCATACCCAGCCACATAAAATACAAAAGCTTGCGCCGCCATCACATTTTCTGTTATTTCAACAGTCGCCACATTTTTTCCGAATTTTGAGCTGTTGACTTCTCCCATTTCACGGAGTTCCAATATTAGATCCATAAAATCGTTTCGGCCTGTCGGTTTGCCATTTCTTTGAGAAACTATTGTGTCCACAAGATTTTTGAAAAATTTTTGTATTGGAGTCGGAATAAGAGAAAGGTTAAGAGTTTTCAGAAGTCCAGGATACATCATATCTAATTCGTTTGCGTAAGTCGGTGCCGAAATTATCTGATCTACAAGTTCCAGGGTTTTCAATTTGTCGCCGAGACTATCATAGTTAACACCGAAAGCGCAGGCAGAAATCGTAGACAATGTGTACGTCTGAAGCAAGGAGTGTATTTCAAACTCTTGCTTACTTTGGCATTCTGCACTGACATAGTCCAAAAATGTTTTAGCACCTTCATGCATTAAGTAAAACATGTTTTTTAGTTTACCCGATGTAAAAATGGGACTAAACCGATTTCTCAAGGCTCTCCATGTTTCTCCATCCGCATGGAACAAATTTTGTCCCAATCCTTCTTTGCTGAATTCAACGCCGCGATCAGTAAATACTTCGAAGTCCTTAATGAAGACATGCTTTAAGATTTCCAAGTCTCGTATAAGGAGACAAGGTGTTGTCATTCTATATACACCAACCACTTTTTCGTTAGGAAACATATTATAGATTTCTTGAAATACTACACCTTGATTTTTCATCCGGAGAGCCGATTCCTTCATGTTGCCAAAAAATACAGTTGGATCCGGTCCAGGAACATTTCGGCTCTTCCAGTAGTTAAATGTCCGCGTAAAATAATAGTATAGAAGGTAAACCAACACTATTAGTACTACCGGCAAATAAAAGCCCAACATTTTTAAGGAGCTCTTAACAAATTCACTGAACGCTATATTATGAACTGCATTAAAGATTAACATGATATTATATACCAAGCGACAAACCTGATTACTTTAATACACAAGTATTTTTCCTCTGTTATTTATGTGTGTTATCATTATGTTAGGTATCTATCAATCAGCTCTTCTTTTTGGTCGCGTACTTCATTACTGAAGGTCGTGTCTTAAAGTGTTTCTAAAGGCCTTTATGACTTTATGTACGATGTTCTTACACTTCGTTCGGTTCTCGTCTTCTCTCAGGGAGTTCGTAACATTATCATGAAGCAACTGCATTAAAAGTATTGTGAAAAGACTCTTGCCTGAAAAATAAAATGAAAATCGTATTTTTAGACACATTTTGAAGATGCGGAATAAAATATTAAAAGTGTCGGATTAAATAAAGGCAACGAAAATAACTTTTTTGCCCCTGCCTTATCGAAACCAAAATGTTTTTTGGGTCAAACTATGTAAGTTATAATCTTTCAAGCAATTTATCATCAATTATCGTGCGCGGCTATGATGACTCCCTACTGAATCTTATGCAGTGTATGGGTTACGGTCGGTTGAATTTTGTTCGAATTCCAGTTTATTTTTAATTTCATAACATCACTCCGGTAGTACTCTCCGAAGTATCAGCTAAAGGTATACTTGTATAGTAAATACATAGTGAAGATTACGCCAGTCACGTTTAAGTCGTATCTATGTAATAGAGGTGACCCTGGGTAGGTTAGAGCATAGGTACTCGAGATATGCACGCCAGTAGGTACAACTGAAAATACCTAACGCAAATTCAGCCTGTATCGTGAATTACGAAGATGGGGCTAAATAAAACAAAGTGAACAAAGGAACTATTTTGTAGAAAATTTGTTTAGTTTGGCAACCTTTATTATTGTACCCAGCCGTAGTGTTGCATGATTTGGATGGCTCTAATACCGCAAAGAAATCTAAATGACATGTTTTGTCATTTATAATTTTCTTATTTTTCATGCAAAAGTGAATAATCTACTTAAAGACCCTACCCTCGGTTTTATTAAATTCTGCGCCAGTTTAAAGACATAGCTCTACAATTACTTAATAATAATAATAAATATACTGTACTTTGATGTGCTCTTTCGGTATACTCAAATGAACCGAACTCGACGCCTTAGATAGGAGGGTCCGTACACTGCTGACTGCATATCGAATGCATCACCCACGGTCATCGGTAATGAGACTGAATATCCCGCGAAAGTGTGGAGGTCGAGGCTTTTTATTCGCTAAGACGCAAGATCGCAATCGCGAGATATGCAGTCTCAGGGAATATTTCCTAGAAGCCGACGTGGGGATGCATCGAGATGTGGTTGCGGTGAACAAGGGTCTTATCCCGCTCTCCTTGGCTAAAGAGAACTGGCGCAAGCCTGTAGTGCTTGACACTAGCGAACGCATGGAGATATGGCAGAGTAAGGAGCTTCACGGACGCTACTTCTGGGCCCTGCATGGGCCCGATGTAGATTTACTAGCATCCGTAGCCTGGCTGCGTTCTGGTGACCATCTTCACTGACAAGACCATTGTTGCCAATAAGCCTGATATAGTGGTGGTGGGTCGAGGAGAGCGGCGCGCAATGATTATTGACATAACGGTCCCGCATGACGGGAACTTCGTGAAAGCCAAGAAAGATAAACAAATCAAGTATCTTGACTTGTTTCGCGAGGTTGTCGACATGTGGGATGAGGACTCAGCGATCATGGTGCCAATAGTCGTGACAGCCAATGCCTTAATCGCCAAGAACTACGACCAACATCTAAGGAGGCTCTCGTTAGGTAGCTGGATCAATGGCTTGATTTAGAAAGCGGTACTCGGACACGGCTCACATTGTCAGGAGATTCCTCTCTCTGGAGCCCTGACCGCCGGTAGCTTGGACCTTGTTCCCGATACCGGTGGGCTACTATTTTTATATTTTTAAATGTTTATATATTTTTATATTCTTATATTTAAAAATGTAATTTATAAGTATTTTAATGAAATAAAGGATATACCAGCGGTCGGGCAGGGGATATAGTCCTTTCTTAGCGTAACCAATCCACTATAGCCACCTAAATCCATAGACCAATCAGTTTTGTTTACATGTTCTGCAATAGTCCTGCACTAACTGGTGGTTGTCCTTGGGTGCTCTTGCATAATGCATACAGGAATAATCGTCAGTTGGTGCCTCATTCCATTGAAATTTGTCTAAGCCTCTGCGAGTTGGCTTTGGCCCCTCGCACGGCTTCCAAGGGACCGTTATCTCATAGTTCCGAGATTTGAAAACGTAAAAAAAAATGTAGGCAATAATATATTTTATTGCGGACCAGACATACAAGTACAATCCAAATAGTATTAGTAATAACGACTTAAAAACTCTGTTAGTAAAACTTGCAAACTAACTTAACAACTAATAAGTACGTGAACCAGTGGCTGCATCAATTGGGTACCCCAGTTGTATTAAAATTTTAAAACAATTGGGGTACCCAATTGATGCAGCTCACCGTACATAAATGATCGAGATTTAATGACCCCCTTAATTGCCTCGTTGGTCTAGTGGTAGTTACTGCTGAGCAGAAGGTCCTGGGTTCGATTCCCAGGTCGGACAAAATGTTATTCGGTTTACCCATCAGGAATTTCTCAGCAGCAGCCCGGACTCTGTGCCCGGTTGATTGCTATCGAACTCAGGACCTTCTGCTCAGCAGTAATAGGCTCGCAATAGGCTCCTATTACATGAGACTTAAGCACTTGTGAAATGTGGATGTACTATTAGATACACCTCTGCCCAGTCCTTCGAGGAAACAGGCGTGATGTTATGTTGTGTTAAGTATTTCATAAATAGGTTTTCAATATCCAATGCAAAATAATTTTTTGACAAAAGTATGTTAATTCATCGTGGAAAATCGAAAGAAATTGACATTTTCTTTGATTAACTCCTTTAGTATTTTTTTTCCAAATTCATGGCAACACTATCGCTACCCTGGGTTAGACTCCTGGTTAAACTAGAATGCAGCATACATTTTCTTTGAAATCGAGCTCAAGCTTCTTTTGTCCACTTTTACCTGTAGAGTTCCACCAATAACTTCACCAATACTTCGTTCGAAGTCTACCAAGCGTTCCGTTGAGGTGAAAATATTGACTTTACAATAGTTATATTTTACGCAAAGCTAGAAAATTAAATGCATACAGCGTACAGTCGGATTACCTCAATCAAGTTAATTTTAATTAAACTTAACACACTTCTTAACTCTAACAATTCCAAATATTAAAAGGAATCAATCAATAATAAAACCAGTCCACTTTACCCACCCAAACCCACTCTGGGTTTGGGTGGGTAAAGTGGACCCTTATACAACGACCAATATTATCTTTGTTTCCATATCTTGCAATAGTCCTACACCAACCGATGGTTGTCCTTGGGTGTACTTACATAGTACATACAGGGATAATCGTCGGTTGGTGCCTCATTTCATTTTAAAAAACGTCTAAGGGGCATCTGCGAGTTGGCTTCGGCCCCTCGTACGCCTTCCACAGGTCCGGGACCCCAGGGTCCCGAGAAATGTCAAGAGACGTAAAAATAATAATAATATAAAAGCCTTATATAATGTCTTATCAGTGCTGTTACAGTATCGTAATTTAGAAAAAAAAAACATATTTTTTGTTTATGATGTCAGTGATTTCGTTAGTTTGACTTTTGGCCACTGATTCAAATAAGTTTGTGGCGGCGACGTGGCGGTTGACCATGGAAGATGGAACCGCAAATCCCGCGTGTGGGGGAAATAAGCCACACCCATCAAACTACTATTTATTTTCAAGGTAGGGCCTTAAGGAATAAATCAATAATAATAATATAAAAGCCTTATTAATATCTTATCAGTGCTGTTACAGTATCGTAATCTAGAAGAGAATAAAAAACATATTTTTTGTTGACAAAAGTAACATAACAATATTATGGAATCGTATACATCTTTCAAATCCTATCTAGAAAATCTATATTTCTATTATTTTTAATATCTAAGTTTCTAACAATTATAAACAAATTCATTATTACAAGCCTAGGCACTATTATAGCAGTCTGCTGCTGTGAATAAACAGCCACACCGTTATAAGAAAACAAATATTCATGGGATTTAAAATAAATAGCTGTTCACAATAATGCCTGGCCTACATTATAAACATTGGTAAAACTTATGATATGCATAAGTGCCGTATTGCATACAGAACGCATTTTTTTTAATGTGTAGATTTACTTAAGCTTTTAATTTTCTAGGAAAAACATTGACGTGTATTCCTCCCTGCGGTCCGATAATAAACCTGTTTGGATCAACCTTTAAATTCCTGTCGGTGTTTGTCGAAGCTTCCACTCTGAACTTAAACAACAGACTCGCTACACATAACAGCGATTGAAGTCTGGCAAACCGCATACCTAAAAAATACATAAACATTTTAAAATTGCAAAATGTATAAAGTAAGTAGTAGGTACCATCGGGCTGCAAGCAAGAATAATCCTTATAGCGTAGCCTTACAGTGTACAGATATGCTTTTCTTTGATATTACCTATTACGTAGTCACTAGTTTACATCTGTTATTTCTGATGGAGGTCATTCGCCTTCCCGAGCAAGTTCCATACAATCATTTCGGGCGTAATTCAGGGGCCCGTTTGCCCGTTTTATCAAATTTATTTTTTTAAACAGGGATTTTTTTTCGAAAAAACCACAGCGTTCTTCACTACGTAATGAACATGTATTTAAGAGTAATTTGGATGAAAACGAATCCGATTTATTATTGTTTGCTAAATTCACGTTAAATTAATTATATTGACTTGAAATTAATTATCAACAAACATAATTATCCATAATAATTGCACGCCATAGTATGTGGCAAAGATGTCTGAACCTGCATTTTTAGGGTTCCGTACCTCAAAAAGAAAAAACGGATCCCTTGTAGGATCACTCGTGTGTCTTCTGTCTGTACGTCTGTCACAGCCAATTTGCTCCGAATCTAAGGAACCGATTAAGTTGAAATTTGGTATACATATGTATTTCTGTGACCCAAACACAGACGTGTAACGTAAATAACTAACTTTTAACTTTTGGGGGTCACTTTTGGGGACCAATAAGAAACTTTTAAAAAAAGTTTGCAGACTGTAACGTGTGACATATCCAATGAAAGGGCTTGTTTCGAAGATCTTAATTATAATTTTTTGTTGTGAAAGCTTCTTTAGGCGCGTTGGGCATTTTTGAGATGGGACAACATTGATTACGCGACACTATGACGACTCTTCTTTTTTGTAAATGTGATTGTGCTCTTTATTAATATTTCATTACGGATCAATATTCTATGCAAGTATTTTTACTTTAAAGGTTTTGTAAACACGATTGTGCTCGAGTATGGTTCTTTACTCATAGTTCATAGCTCTTTTCTCGCTTCCACGGACTCCACCGCGACGGATGATATTCCTCACTCATTCAATTACATTTAACTGTTTGTCCGGGAAAGTTTTTATTTTGTATAAAGCACGGCAAATAAACCATTGCCTAAAATACAGTACACTCTTTCATTGATCCACGAGCTAATATTGGTTGGTAGCATTTAGAGGAAAACCTAGAAGAAGACTATAATCCATCGATGCTATAATCTTAAAATAACATGGTCAATCTCTCAATATTGTGCGTACAAACTTACCTTTGCAGTTGGAATGTATGAGAGAATATGTTTTTCAACCACAATGTTAAGTTTAATCTTAGGATAAATTCATCCCAACTACGGAACCCTTCATTGTGCGTAGTCCGACACGCACTTGGCCGATTTTGTTTATTATTTCGCAAGAACCAATCCTAACCTATATACCTATTCTATTTGTCAAACTTTTATTAGTTTAAGAATAGTGAAAACGAGGCTTTTGGCTAATTTGTGAAAGTGCATTTTATGTTTTTTTTTTTAATGTGCGTTTAGTTTGTGCAGAAAAAACAATTTTTCTTTCTTTCTTTCTAACATTAAAGTAGGTGTACTGGGTAACGTTACTTGACTTGTAATGTCAACTAAATAAACATTTTGGAAAACAAAACCAAAAATAAACAGCTTATTTTAGAAATGATATCAGTATTTTAAGCCTTCGTAGCCTTTGGATCAAGATTCGGTTTAAAGATGATTCATTTACACAAAATAGGGATTACAAAAATACACGATGACTAAAATAATATTTTTTGTCCGTCTTGTAGATTATTAATAAATATTGTACACATTTTTTTTTCTTTTTTTACGTTATCAAAAGATTACGGCATTACATTGAGTTAAAATGTGCCATGACATGTAGATTTTATATACTTGTGACGTAGCGACCCCCACTCCCCAAGTTTAGTGCGTTTTATCCACGTCATTTTTTTCTTAATATCATGAAGCAAAAGTACGTGACTAATATTTTCTTATTATCTGACTGACAGACTATATAGAATTTCTTTTTTTTTGACCCAGGCATCATCCCTATTAAGCCTATTACATCGCCAATGTGGGAACTCGGGCAAGCCTCTTATCTATGACAGTAAGACATAATTTACATAATTATGTCGTACATATCCATTGCGAGGGTTAATAGTGTGGCTTGGAAAATTCAATAGATAGCATTAATGCATGTATAATTTCCAACAGTCAACTTACCAATGCAGTTCCTTTGTCCTAGTCCAAAAGGTAAATAAGCGCACGGGTGTCGCTTACGAACTTCCTCCGCATCGAATCTATCAGGGTCAAATACTTCAGGCTTGGGATAATATTTCTTGTCATACTGAATACCCCTCGGAGATATTAGTACTGTAGTGTCTTTTTCAATTACCAGATCTGTACCGGGCACTTTGTAATCTCTTGAAGCTTTTCTTTGCAGTGGTTCTACTATTGAGTACATGCGAAGAGTTTCATCAAATACATTATTCAAATATTTCATATCCTTTATGGTATCGTATGTTATTTCTCCATTATGTGCTTGAATAACTTCGTCAATTTCTGCAGTCAACTTATTGTGAATGTCAGGGTTTAATGCTAGCTGATACATCATATATGCCATAGTGGTAGCACTGGTCTCATAGCCAGCTATATAGAAAACAAAAGCTTGCGCTGCCATCACATCGTCTGTTATTTCAACAGACGCCACACTTTTTCCATGTTTTGAGAAATTGACCTCTCCCATTTCACGGAGTTCCAGTATGAGATCCATGAAATCGTGTCGACCTGATGATTTTCCATTTCTTTGAGCGAGAATGTTATCGACAAGATATTTAAAGAATTTTTGAATTGAAGTTGGAATAAGAGAAAGGTTAAGTGTTTTCAGAAGTCCAGGATACATCATATCTAATTCATTTGCGTAAGTCGGTTCCGAAATGAACTTGTCTACAAGTTTCAAGGTTTCCAGTTTGTCGCCGAGACTATTGTAGTTAATACCAAAAGCGCAGGCAGAGATGGTAGACAACGTGTATGTCTGAAGCAGGGAGTGTATTTCAAACTCTTGCTTAGTTTGGCATTCTTTGCTGACGTAGTCCAGAAATTGAGTAGCACCCTCATGCATTAAATAATACATGTTTTTTAATTTACCAGATGTAAAAATAGGCGTAAATCGATTTCTTAAGGCTGTCCATGTTTCTCCATCAGCGTGAAACAAATTTTGTCCCAATCCTCTCTTGCTGAATTCAATTCCGCGATCAGTGAATACTTCGAAGTCCTTAATGAAGACATGTTTCAAGATATCCAGGTCGCGTATAAGGAGACAAGGTGTTGTCATTCTATATACACCTACCACTTTTTCGTTTGGAAACATGTCGTAAATTTCTTGCATCTCCACACCTTTATTTTTTCTGCGAAGTGCGGATTCCTTCATGTTGCCGAAAAATACTGTTGGTTCCGGCCCGGGCACATTTCGGTTTTTCCAGTAGTTAAATGTCCTTGTAAAATAATGATAAAGAGCGTAAACTAACACCGTTAACACTATCGGCAAATAAAAAAACGCCATGTCTAAGCAGCTCTTAACACATTCACCGAACGTTATGTAATGAATAGTATGATCGCTTGAAATATTTATATAGGTATAAGACGCGAGCAGAAACCTGATTTGCAATAATGCATACGTTATCTACGTGTTTTTTTATTATCCATTTTTGGATATTCGTCTTGCAGTCTAGTGTTAGCGCAGTACAACTATAACAAGATAGCTCTATATTTCTGGGAACGTTTATTTTCCAATAGCTGCTGGATTAGTCAGCTGGCTTTGTATCCTGCAAGCAGATTGTGGCCACGGCACAACTTTCAGATGATATAGTCACGTCATCACTTATTTGGAATTTAAACTCGCCACTATGCTACAGGAATTAAATGACAGCTAGAAACACTGAAACCTTATTAGTTACAATTAATACTATTCGAGAGGCAGCATCATTTACTCATTTTTGCTGAAGAATAAGGTATTATTTGACCCACGAACAATTATTGGAAGATACTCTTAAGTTTGATAATTGAAATTAACTACAAGGCGTCCTATCTTTATTCGATGTAGGGTACTTTAAATATGAATCATCCAAATTTTACATAACGGACAATCAGCCAACTTTTTTTTAAGAAATCGATCTAAAGAACTCAATTGTGTAACAACTTTGTATTTTTATGACAGTGATCCAATAATGCAAGAGTTATTGTTCCTTTTGGCGAAAATTTTGATTACCATTTTAATGTAGACCCCTACATAGCCTACAGTAGGAAGGTATAGCTAAACCGAATCTTGATCCGAAAGCGAAGGCTTAAAATACTGATATCATTTCTAAAATTAGCTGTTTATTTTTGGTTCTGTCTCGTCAGTATTGCACGCCTTAGAGGTGAAATCTTTATTTAGCTGAGATCACAAGTCAAGTAACTTTACCCAGTTTACCTGCTCTAATTTTAGAATTGGTTCTTGCGAAATAATAAACAAATGTAAATGTCATAATGCAAATGTAAGTTTGTACGCACAATATTGAGAGATTTACCATGTAATTTTAAGACCATAAACTTCTTATAGGTTTTCCTGTAATCTATGAGTATCCATTCTCTGTATTTTTTTTTTCAAAATTTTAGTCTCAGTAGTTTTTGTGATAACGGGGACGAATGGTAAATTTTCATCTATTTTCTTAAATACCTTTAAATGTATTTATTTTAAAATTAAAAAAAAAAAACGAGATCCTCGCAAAAAGCCTTTTCATTTAATATGTCACACGATACAGTTTGTTTTTTTTTTTCTTCTTATTTTCCCCCAAAAGTGACCTCTATATTCATTTATTTACGTTACACGTCCGTATTTGGGTAACAGAAATACATATGTGTACCAAATTCCAACTTAATCGGTCCATATGCGGAGTAAATTGGCTGTGACAGACGGACAGACAGACACACGAGAACCCTAAAAACAACAGCTGAATATCGACATGTTTAATTATATTTTTCATCAAACACGATTAAGTAGTTTTTTTTTTTTTATAAAACTGTTACTGCTAATATTTACTGATAGATAACCTTCAGTAAGTTCTTTAGAGAGTTTATCCTATAAGTTGGCAACGTCGTCAATACCTGTTTTGATTAATTTAGCAATATGTACCGAATTAAGAAATGTGGCTAACTAGGGAACTAAAATATTGGTTATGAAATGCAATAATTAATATCGTAATACGGAATATTTAGTTTTAGATTTTTTTAAAGTATTTGGAAACTTTCCAAATGCCTTTTTTACACCTAAAATTGTTACAACATCAAATTCAATGTTATAACTGCAATTTATTATTAATATTCTACGGAACTAGTTAGCCACATTTCCATACAGTAATATTGCCAAATTAATCATAACAGTGAAATATTTGACATCTATTTGCGACGTTGCCCACTTTCAGAATAAACGCTCTTAAACACTTATATAATAAGAATATCAATAGTGCCTACAGTAATTACTTTCATATCATAAATTATATTATCAGTAGGTACTGTGACACTCGATCGTACCTACATAATACAATTGAGCAAAATAAATACCTACACTTCTGTTTTTGAGTCAATGGCAAAAGAAAAAGTATTAAATTATTTTAGACTAGCTTTTGCCCGCGGATTCGCTCGCGTGGATATCGGGAAAATATCCCACGGGGACATACTACCGGGCAGTACCGGGATTACATACCTAATAGTTATTGACTCCTATCGCTGCGCTCTAACCATAATTATTTTGTTACGCATAATTTTGAATCTGTGATATTTTTAAACCATTCATTTAAATGGTATGATGTCAAGGCATGTTTTTAACTTAATTTAAATGACATATTTTATTGGATAAGGATTAATATGATACCGGTCAATATAGCTTCGGAAATAACAATGGAATTTTTATCAAATTCTGTAAGATAGTAATGGTTACTGCGGGTCATCCTTAGAAGATAGACATATGCCATGGCGGACTTTTTTGTTGAACTTTTTAAGATCTTCAATTCTGTAGAACAGGAGATGGAAAACGGTGGGCCCAAATGTAATAAGTTGAGATATGATCTAAAAAATTAGTCATATTTTTTATCCTTGAATATCAAAAATCTGCTCAATTCTCAGTCTGGAAGCGAATAAATATGATGAAGATAATTTTCGTGAGATTATAGATTAAAGTAATCGATTACACAACTACAAAAAGAAAACCTACCCACTAGGTAATTGGATTGGAGTTCGGAGCGTCGCTGCCCCAGAGCGAGTGGTGGGCGTTCGAGTCGGTGCAGATGATCAGGTCCAGATTGGCGCGCTCACAGTGTTGCACCAAGTCGGCCATCTCTTTAGTCGGGCAGTATGCGTCCTCGCCTGGCATGTATACCGAAGCTAGTACAAAATCTGAAATGCTACCTTCGGTCTGGGGCTTGATAGGAATTTCATTGGGTATGTAGACGCAGGTTCTTGGTTTGACTGACGTGTGAGTGTTGAGAATTATCTTACCTCCACGGCTCTTGGATCAGTGCGATGGTACGGGGCTTCACCTCCAGTGCCCTGCGTAAACTAGCCGTGGCAGTCTGGCTATGTTGGAGGTTTGTTTGGATAAAGTTAAGGGGCGGTGACGGCGATGGAGTGGAGTTAGTGGGAGATGGATCTATCAGACAGTATCTCCGTCTCCTCCACTCTGTACTGGTCGTCGTGTTGATCGCCCGGCGACGAGGCGAGAAATTGCTCGTCGCTGAACGGATTTAGATGAGAGGCATACGGATAGGCCATTAGCTGTGTTAGGACATAGGATACACTGAATTCCGGTAGCATGTTCCTGTGGGATATTTTCGAACAAAAGCTAGATATAAGCTAGCTACAATATAAATCAGTCTGCGGTATTAAGTCATTGAACTTCACTTTGAACAAAATCTACCCGGTAGGTATGTAAAAGTGGCGTATGCCCTGCATTAATATATCTACAAAAACAATCACAGCTAGAGACAGACATCAAGAAACAAAATATAGAAATGATGAAGTTCCAAGTTTTTACATATTTGAAATTTAAAGTCAGAGATTTTAATAAAAAACAAAAACTCAAATCTAATACAATTAAGATTTGACGGCATGATACTCAAAATGTTTTTTGAGATATCTTGACTGTAGTCACGATGAGTTGGCCAAGGGCGACATTGTGCGCGATGATTAGAGAAGGAAAATGGAAGACTTGTCGCCGCCAGCCCCTACTGAATGAAATCGAGGCTGAATATAATGAAAGCCCCATGAATAGAAAACAAATATTCAATGGTTTAAATCAAAAAGATTATTTAGTTTAGATAAAAAATAGAATAGGTTTATTAATACTTATACTAATTATGTACACAATTAATTTCTAACATACTTTATTGTAGTTATTGAAGTCTGTTTATTTACAATTGTTAAAAATCGTTAATACAATATTTGATGGGCTTTAACAGCCACATGTATACAATTTTTTTATTTATTTGATATTTTTTATCCTCACAACCACTTTTGTTTGTTTATGGTACATTTTTGTTGCTGACTAGTGATGGGACGTGACATTTTCTTATGATTTTAATATTCTAGGAAAAATATTAACAAGTATTCCATCTTTCGGTCCGATTAGGATTCTTTTCGGTGCAACCTCTAAATTCCTGTTGGTGTTTTCGGATGCCTCCACTCTAAACTTAGATAACAGTTTTGCTATACCTAAAAGGGACTGAAGCCTGCCAAACCGCATACCTAAAAAGAAAAAAAAAATGTTTCAATTGTAATGATGCTGTACAAGACCTTGAGTCTTTTACGTAAAAAATGTGAACTACAAACTCAAACTCAAAGCATGTATTTCATATAAACCAATTACAAGTACTTTTGAATTGTCAAGGGGTCGGTCAGTCAGAAAAATGAAGCTAGTTGCCCATTCCAAAGCGTAGTAGGTGGCTATGGAGAAGAACGGGCAAAAACTCCACGGACACTCTTTTAAGCCAAAATAATGTTACGAAAAATTGGTTATTGAAATTTCGTGTTGAAATTATACATGTGAGAACAATGTAGAAAGACGTGCACGTTAAAAGCATCCGTAATAAAAATATAAAAATAAAAACAATTCAAAAATTGAAATAAACCGTGGCAGCTAAGAGATGACCAGTCCCTGACCTGACCAGTTCACGAACATGACGCATGCATCAGTACAGTTTGTTACATCAATCTTCATAATGAGACAAAGGAAATTAAATATTTTACTAAAGGTTTTTGGATCGTATAACATAAAAGAACAAGTGTTTTCTATGTATTTTTGAGACACGTAAAGAACTGAATAAACTAAAAGAAAATTAAATATAAAATTGGCAACACTGGAAAATAAGCGTATGATATGGACGTGTTCTTATAAAAGATTTCATGATACTTTAGTGTTCATGTGAGACAGATAAAATACCTTTATAATTATATGCTGTAAGCTACTTACCGATGCAATTCCTTTGTCCGATACCAAATGGTAAATAAGCGCACGGGTGTCGCTTACCCACCTCCTCCGCGTTAAATCTATCAGGGTTAAATATTTCAGGCTTGGGATAATATTTCTCGTCATAGTGTATACCCCTCGGAGATATTAGTACCGTAGTGTCTTTTTCAATCATCAGATCGGTACCTGGTAATTTATAATCTCTTAAGGCTTTTCTTTGCAGTGGTTCTATTATCGAGTACATACGAAGGGTTTCATCAAATACTTTATTTAAGTATTTCATTTCCTTCACGGTTTCGTCTGTTACTTTTCCATCATTCGCCTGAATACTACTGTCTATTTCTGCCGTCAACTTTCTTTGGATGTCTGGGTTTAACGCTAGCTGGTACAGCATGTAAGACATGGTTGTGGCACTGGTTTCATACCCACCTACATAAAATATAAAAGCTTGCGCCGCCATCACATCTTGTGTTATTTCAAGTGACGCCACACTGTTTCCGAATTTCGAGCTATTAACCTCTCCCATTTCACGGAGTTCCAATATTAGATCCATGAAATCATTTCGGCTGGATGGCTTGCCATTTCTTTGAGAAATAATTGTGTCCACAAGATTATTAAAGAATTTACTTATAGAAGTAGGAATAACAGAAATATTTAGTTTTTTCAAAATTCCTGGATACATCATGTCTAATTCCATGCCATAACTCGGTGCCGTCAATAGCTCGTCAATTAGTTCCAGGATCTGCTTTTTGTCGCTGAGACTATCATAGTTAACACCGAAAGCGCAGGCAGAGATCGTAGACAACGTGTATGTCTGAATAAGGGAGTGAATCTCAAACTCTTGTTTCTTTTCGCATTCCGTGTTCACGTAGTCGAGAAAAGCATCAGCGCCTTCATCTATCAGATAAAACATCTTTTTCAATTTACCTGATGTAAAAATAGGAGTAAATCTATTTCTCAATGCTTTCCATGTTTCTCCATCAGCGTGGAATAAGTTTTGTCCCAATCCTTGTTGGCTGAGCTCCACGCCACGATCGCTGAATACTTCGAAGTCTTTAATCATAATGTGTTTTACAATTTCCAAATCTCGTATAAGAAGACACGGTGTTGTCATTCTATAAATACCGACCACTTTTTCATTAGGATACGCGTTATAAAGATCTTGCATGAGAACACCCATATTTTTTGTGCGGAAGGTCGATTCCTTTAAGTTGCCGACAAATACAGTTGGCTCTGGTCCGGGAACATTTCGGCCCTTCCAGTAGTTGAATGTCCTAGTAAAGTAATAGTATAGAGCACAAATTAACACTACTATCACCACAGGTAAATAAAAGACCAACATTTTAAAGAGCTGAACTTAACACGTTCACCAAATATTAACTAATGATAGCCAAATCGGTCACCACATTTTTATATACAAACCCAGAACACGATGATAATTATAATGACGAACGACTGTTATCGTGTTTAATCGTCCTATATCTACTATAACTTACACAAAAGAATACTTTATACAAAAAATATTAGATCGCGATCGCTTGTATTATTTAATGTTATCATAAGTTCCGATTATGTAAATAAATTAACTTATAAAAAAAAATGTTAGGCGCAGTTCAAGCCCGCCCCGTAGAGTTTCGTGAAAACGTGCGATGAAATAATATCAAATTTATTTAACGATGTTTTTAGGATTCCGTACCTTAAAAGGAAAAACGGAACCCTTATAGGATCACTCGTGTGTCTGTCCGTCTGTCACAGGCAATTTGCTCCGAATTTAATAGACCGATTAAGTTGAAATTTGGTACACATATGTATTTCTATGACTCAAATACGAACATGTAACGTAAATAAATGAATTTTGAATATAGGGGTCACTTTGGGGGCAAACAAGAACATTAAAAAAAGAAAGTGTTGGTAACAGTACCGTGTGATATATGAACTGAAAGGACTTGTTGCGAGGATCTTAAAAATGTTTTTTTATATAATTTTAAAATAAATACTTTTAAAAATATTTAAGAAATTCGATGAAAATTGACCATTCCCCCCCCTTATCTCCGAAACTACTGGACCTAAAATTTTGAAAAAATACTTATTATGGCTCTTTACCCATAGATTACAGGAAAACCTATAAGAAGTCTATGGTCTTAAAATAACATGGTAAATCTCTCAATATTGTGCGTACAAACTTACATTTGCAGTTGGAATGTATGGGAGAACATGTATTTCAATTACAATGATAATTTTGTATATGGGAGAAATTCATCCCAACTACGGAACCCTCCATTGTGCATTTTTTAATATTTACAATGAATTATAAAAAAATAATGTTCATTGCATTCCTAATCGAAACTACCGGATATCCGAAATAAAAATCTATCCGTAACCGTAACCGAATCTGATATAAAGGTTTCGGATAATTTCGGATAGGGGCGGAGTCTAAATCAGACACGTTATGACAGGTTTTTCTGCCCGGCCGAGCCGACACACTTGCCGCGCGCGTCACTTGCATCTTTTTTTTTTTACTTCTTATTTCTGTTTTACTTTTATATACCATTTCGTAAAAATCTAATATCCGTAACCAAAACATCCAAAACTAACAGATAATCAGATATAATTTCATATCCGTAACCGTATCCGAAACCGGTATAATATTATTTCTATATCCGTATCCCTATCCAAATCCGAAATTTCATATCCATAACATCCCTAGTATTTATGCACCTGCCCTCGCGATGTGACGTTATAGGCAAATTATATCCTGCCTCAAAATTGTTATAAATATGACCTATCTTTTGCGTGCCCAACCATTACTCTAGCATTAAAAGTCTTGTAGTTATTAGCGATTGAAATCTTACATATTTTTGACGGTCAGAAATGTTGAACTTACTACCAGTAAGTTGGGTCCCTGGGAAATACATTTATTTTCTTTCTTTCTTTCAGTACTTCGACCGAAAATACGTTTTCACGTCAAAAACGTATAACTACACTCGGGAAAAAAAAATGGGTCTGTTTGTTGGTGCTTTATTCAGAATTGCATTTATTACTTTTTCTATATATTCCTTTGTTCATAAACGCATTTTTCTTTCTAATATTGAATTATCTTGAAGCAATTTGGCAGTCTCGTAATATTTGGATAATGCCAACAAGACGATGTTAATTTATGCCTCACAGTAGTTTGCCGAAGCCGGAACTTTAAAAATGGAAAATATCGTATGGTCAATTTAAACTACGTACAATCATTAAATATACGAAGGTGCACCGAAACACGTGATAGCAACACTATGACAACGTTTACACGTGTAATGTTGGTTGGCATGACAGATCACTACAGTTACAATTGAATATTTTATTGGTAAATATTGTACCTACAGTATAGCGCCGGGTGAACAGTCGCTTACAGTATTTTGATAAAGGACGTTGCTCTAAAAACTTTGTACCTACAATATTACTTGTGCAGCTGTTTAATCTCTTATTTTAAAAACATTAAAAACCGGTTAGTTTAGCCACACCTTAATTTACACTTATTTAAGAGGCAAACAAAGGACTTTTTGTGATTTTTTAAATGGGCATTGCAGTGACCCGTAATAATATACCGGTCTAATTGTACGGCGTAATGGAATTTGTATCTTTATCTCAATGTCATGTCTATGTGTCATCATGTAACGGCTCTTTTTCGTAAATTGTGAACTTTTGATCCAGGCTTACTCTGACTCAAGCCCTTACTCTGACTTAAGTCCAAGTCAAGTTTATGTTCTAAGTGATATTTTTAGTACAGACTTGTTCTAGGCAGCATAACAGCAACTAATTGCGTAACACACTTTCAATCACAATCTGAATCATTGTGAAGGATATTGCTAATCCATTGTTTCATAAAAGACCCGTGTCGCGCCCGCGATTTCGCGCTGGTCTGTACAAGCCTTTAGAGTTTAACTATCACGAACGAGACACAGTTGAATTTTTATTGTTATCGACTTCTAAAAGCAAATCGACAGTTGAGCGGAAATGTTAGAAAAAAAGAATAGCGGCACTCCGGGAGTGCCGACAGAAATGAAAACTTAAAAATCGGCACCGCGGTAATCAACGCGTTGATGTCTTTTACTCCACGCACCAGGGTAATCAACGCGTTGATGTCTTTTTAATGATCAAAAGCTGGTGTCGTCACAGTGTTGCGAAATCAATGGTCCCATCTCAAAAATACCCAACGTGCCGAAAGAAGTTTTCACTTCAAAAATCTGCTCAACAGCGTAAACAATGCAATGAATGTTGTCAAACTGTCAAAATGAAAGCCATTGCTACTGTAAATGTGTTACGCAATTACAGGTCGGTACAATAATGGTATTAACCGAAATTCGGTATATTTGATAGACATAAATATACCTATTACCTAATACAATAAACCATGGCCTTGGTAGCGGTTTAAGATTCTTAATTTTTATTTTATCTTACACTATCTTATTGTTGATTTCAGAATGTTGTCTATTAGTATTTAATTTTTTTACCCAAGAGGATAGACAGAGCTATAGTACACACAAATTTCGCATGTTGTGTTATAAATCAGAGGAGACCAATACCCGGAGCACGAAATCAGATCGAGGCTTAGCAGTTCAATAGACGAAAGCCAATAATTTAGCATAGTTAAAATATATGATTATTATAATTAAATTGAGTGTATTTGTTGAACAGACGCGGCTGAGGGCTGACGCAGATGTTGCGCGCGCGCCGAAACTGGAGAGAGGAGCGCGCGCGGCCAGCGGGCGACGCGGCCACCATCCCGCGCGCCCTCTAGACCTACACACACCCCTAGGCACTGCACTATATACGGTACACGCTTTATTTATTACATAACCATAAACATGGCACATCGAATTTTTTAAAAGATCAGTTTTGTATACCCTAGTCGGTTTAGCATGGCAATAACGATCATTGACCTGTTACATATCATATCTGACGTCTCTGACATTCAACCCTTCTTGTGTGACAGTCTCTCTCTAAAATTCGATATGCCATTTTAACTTCTGGGTTTTGTAGGTAACTGCATTAAAAATTTGTACCTACTATTGGATTATTTTTATAAGTGTCGTTACGGGCTCCCTACCAAGCCCCATACCAAGGTAATTCGATTTCGATAATGGAGCTGACTCTGGCAGAGGAGTGCGCCAGATTTCTGTATCGGTAAGTGTCCCCGAAACAATAAAATGCAATTGTACATTTTTACGTGATTGAAACACATTGGTGCGCAAATTAATCGTCTAACAAATACAATACAATTGAAGCAATTGACAATGTTACTACAATACAAAAAGATAGCAATTGTTTGTTTCGGGGACCCCTTACTTGTGGAAGCAATTTTAATATTGGTATATATATAGGTATATATTGTATGTTATTTTGTAAGACGTGGGTTTATAATCTTGGTTTGGGTATTGCATTTTAAATAAGGCGAAATTAGGTGACGGGCAAGCATTTATTTTTAGTCAATTTGAAAAGTTCCATAGTCTCCATCGTAGAATTAAATAGTTTTGACTGCTTTCATAGATATAAATTGTTTGTTGCAGGTCGGTCATGAAAAATCTTGCCCATTTGCTGGCTGTCCCTATCAGCGATCACGTGGTAACTTTCATCTCTCTAGTAGCCGCGGTCACACTGCTCTCGCGGACGACAGGTCAGTACAAACAAGTAGTTTACTTAGAGCAGTGGTCGGCAAACTCATTGGTCAATAAAGCCAAATATCAATACTATAACGACTAAGATTTCTTATGAGCGCCAATCCTTCCTTCTGTCCAAACTGTCTCGATACACTTTTCTTTTAAAACTCCCATCCTCCTTCACTCCACAACGCTTCCTAATATTAACTTGCTATGAAGTAGGACTTCATCATATCGGCTCATGATAATATTATTAAGGCATCTTACTTATGTATTAACAAGTTAACCTTGGAAAACTTTAAAAGGTACAATAAATTATTAATGTTTGATGACCTGTAAAGTTTTGGTCAAAATGTGACGTAGCGACCCCCCACTCCCAAACTTGAATGCAAAAAATACGTGTCTCATATTTTTTTAATAACTGACTGACGGACTTATTAGAATTACTATTTGGATGCAAGTCATTCGTTTTATAAACTTGCTTTAGGAACTATTTGCTAAACTGACCCTGAAAACATTTCCTTAACTTATTTTTATTTAATTGAAATAATGTAACTCTCTAAGGGTAGAGTCTTAAACTGTTATTATAAGACGTTCTTTTTATAAAGTATTCTAATACTTCATTCTTATTTTACATCTTCAGCTATTCATTTGTCTCTATAAACTCTCTCTAGTCTTGTCGACCTCATTTTAACGTCCTTGAGACAGTGCTGTTATTCTTCTGTAAGTCAGTACAATAAAAGGCAAAATACAAGAATACGCTTAGGTATAGTATACTTTGTATTAAATTATATTCGTTTGAAAGTTCTACAGAAGTTACTTTAATAAAAACTTATATAAAATATTTCTATAAAGTTCGATATTTCAGTGTTGGTTTAAAAAAAATTTAATATCTATTATACCTTACTTTTTGAAAGGTTCATAAATAAATATGAACAAATTCTGTCTAACACTATGAAAACTATATTAAATTTAAAAATCTTCTATGAAACCTTGAGCAATAATTACGTTGCTATCCAATCGTAATTAATCCCTTAATGTACGCGAAAACACAAGTGGTATTAACAATTCTAATCGGACAACCACTCAGAATTGCTAATACCACTATTTTAGTTCGAGAGAAGTCAGAGAGCTCCACGAGACTGATCCTCGTACATACTTCCCATATAAATTCTAGAGGAATTTTAAGCTCACACGAAGAGGTATGCATGTACAAAATTAAAAAAGAAACAGAAATCCCGACTGCAAAAATACATAGCTGAAAAGAGAAAAACAAGCATTTATTACCTATTGAACTTTGTTTTTTGCAAGAAATCGCAGGCAGGGACAAACACACCTCGGCAAACTCATGTCAAGTCATAAACACAGCAGTTAGTAGTTGAGTAGGTATGGTTAAAATTTTTACACAACTGGGGTACCCAATTGATGCAGCCCACTGTACATGAGTTTGAGAGTCTGTTATTGTAGCAATTTTTTGTGTTTACTCAATTTTCTGAACAAGGGTCTTAGTCTTGCATATATGTATAATTAATTTAGAGACGTTGATTTCACTCGGTGGGTAGGTATTAGTGTTTACAAACAAGTTTTTTTATAAATATTTTAATTGCATTAACTCAAGGTTAGTTGTCAGATATTTTTAAATTTATCTGCACACAAAAAAGGACATAAATCTAAAATTAAAAAATTTAGAGCCAACAAAAGTTGGGAACAAAAGTTGCGTCCTTGTGTGTCCGTCAACATGAATTCAATATATGACACATCATACCTATCACTATATACGGATACAAAGAAGCCTTGTGTCCTCACAGAATGTAATCTACCCTGTGGGTTGAGCAAACGGGCATTCTGTCTTTCATAGGTAAATGATGGGTCAAAACGAAAACGGGCATCGCGTGTCCAAATAACAAAAAGAAGTTATGAAAAAGGTCTAAAACAAATACGCTGGTTGACAACGGTGAATAAACTTTGTACACGGTACAGGTGTAGATTTTTAACTACTTACGTCCATTGCCAAGCGCGCGCACACATTGAAATGTAGGTTTGTGCATATGTCGCAGGGATATTGTCAAACCAGTGATATTATAATTTCATTAGTGAAATTATAATTGCACGAAACTTTGTCAAGCGCCTCTATTTCTCACAATTTAACGTACTTTTTTTTTGTAATTTCACGGGAATTACTGGTTTGACAATATCCCTGCGACGTAATATATACATATACATACATGATGTACATACACAATGACTTTACCCGGAATTGGAGGAAATTGGGTAATAGGGGGACACTTGCGACGTTTACTCAGCTCCGCGAACCCGATGTGTATACGTATACGTTTTGTCACATAAGCCAGAGGTTCCACACGAATAGATACACTTAAGCCGACTAAACTGTATGTTTCTAGTACCTAAATAGTAATTTATATACTTTATTCTAAGTATAGCCCATTTTTATACAGTGTGAGTCTTTATAATGTGCACATATCGAAATGAGGGAATCTATGCTTAATTTTATCTAAGGAAAAAAAAATTTTTTTAATACGAAATATTTTTTTAAATGTTTTTTTATGGAATATTTAAACAAAACGGCGTAACTTCTAAACTAAAAACAAACTCCATATTGATTGGAAGTAATTAGGCGTCCTCATAAAATGAAAATTGTGAAAAAAAAACTACCCTCAATTGAAAATAAACTTGATTTTTTAGCTTAAAATCTGGGTTTTTTTCATCAAAGTTTATAATAATCGTAAAATTTCTCAATAAGACATCAAACAGAAAAATGAAAGATTTTTTCTGTCGATAAAATTAAGTATAGATTCCCTCATTACGATATGAGCATATTATAAAGGACTCACACTGTGAAACATTTCAACTGTGAAAATTCAGCATGCAGTGACGTACCGGCTAACGAGGGACCTCTGACACACATGTTGTTCTGCATCTGTGTAGTAAATGATGATAAGTGTGTGCGTACATTCAAGCAAACCTGAACTAGTGAAGTGTGAACCAAAATAACTAAATGCATTTATTGTTAAACGTACCTATTTAAAACATCAATCTGTCTCTACCATCATCATTCATCAGATTGACATAAACAAAACGATGTTTTAAATATGTTTAGCGTGATTTGTGGTGCAAGCGGGCCTAAGTGAATGAAGCTTTTTGTAAAAAAGCTCATGGAGACTAACCGATAACATTGGTGGTGTTTTGCAGAAGGGCGGTCCGCCCGTAGGTGGTCGGCGGGAGAACGCGGGCGTAGAGCGTGCGGCCGCGCGCGTTTCCCGCACCACACACACCCGCCCATTCACTGTTAGCAGGTAAATATTGTTCATGCAATCACTGTCATCAAACTATCGCTCCAACGGGAAAAAAATAGGGAAAACTGGTCCGAGTTACGCCAAACCAAACCATCCGTCCTAAATCGGTGGAACGTATCTGGAACCTATATCTTTGCAAAATGTTTGTAGAAAGTTTTAAAGTTTATTTCAGTGAAATTAACTTTATCGTTTATCAGTGATAAGACTTTGTTAGCTTGACCGAAGTTTTACACAAGATAACACTTAACGACTAGGTAATTTCACTAAAGTAAACGAAGAAAATTATTTCGTGAAAAGGAATGGACGAAGCTCTTGTTATTTAATCTCAATCATATGCAATAAACTGATATAACGATCCACCAAGATTAGAACAAAGAAATATGAAGAGGTGTCACTATGAATGCGCATTGCGGGAAAGACAATTTTCCCTCCCGCATTGCGTACCTATCTGTCGAAGAATTATTGAATTAGATTGAAAGATATATAGAACCTATTGGGTAGCTAAAAAAAATGTTATTAATATAAATTTAATTATCCGTTATATTTCAAAAAGTAAAGCTTAAATACTTAGAAGTGGAACCAACATTTAATGATTACCAAACAATTCTAGTTACACAAACCGCAAAGTAGCCAATTAATAATAATTATTATTTGTACGAATATTAATGTTATATAACCTACCCAAAGCGATAAAGAAAAGGAATAAAAATAACCAAAGAGAAGTAACGCACAATATAAAGGGCGACCTTGGCCTAGTTCTGTAAGGCACAAACAGTGTCTTATACAACCCAGGAGGCGTAGGGGAAATTATATTGTTAATACAACCACATCTCATCGTCCTCATAATTTGTATAAAGCTAGCGGTATTTCCATCTCTTTATTTTCTAAGTTTAAGCCTTGAAGTTTATTTTTATTTGTCGCGCCTTATTTTTTTTTTGCCGGAAATCTTATCCTGATTCAATAAAATTCTCTTTTCTTCATTTAATCTGCTAATCTTTAATGACCAATTGGAACGGTGCACCTATCTTCTGACGTTTCATAAGTGCCCATGTAGGTTTATGTGAAATAAAATATTTTCAATGCAACATTCATGATAAAACATGTTCTCGTATAAGATTAACAGTAAATTCTCTTTTCAATAAATACATTCAGCTCAGATAAGACATATTATCTACGAGACCATACAAAAAAAATGGTATCAAGGTTGAAATACCCCACAAAAGAAAATAAGGCCGCATCAAGTTGCTTGTTCATCATTTTGGGTTAATGCCAACTATTCTAAATCGTTACTGGGAATAATTTTGATACGATGTTCTGCCAGCTTATTTACGTTACGTAAAGAACCGTGTATGGTTCACCTAAAAGTTATAATTTTTTGGCAAGAGCTCTTCTCGATGCGAGCGTTGAACCAAAGCGTTATGTAATATTCTAATGTATCTTCTTTTCTACTACAGTAGGCAGTTCACTCGGGGGGAGTTCGATAGACAATGTCCGAGGACTTGGACTCGATCAGCGAGGAAGAACGAAGCTTGTTCCGACCCTTCACAAGAGAGTCACTGGCCGCTATCGAAGCCCGCATAGCTGAGGAGCATGCCAAGCAAAAGGAACTCGAGAAAAAACGAGCGGAAGGCGAGGTGAGTGTGACTCGAACTATCTGGGTGTCTACGGTTCAAAAACATGTGTCGAGTGCTGAAAAAATTCAAACCAAAAAAGAAGAAACACTGAAAACTATTAGGTACAAAATTATATATTACAAGTACGACACGAGTGATAAAATGTTAGCTAGCACACAAAGACTTCACTATAACTACAAATTGTGTGGCACACACGACTTAGCAACAGCAACAAACCAAAGTTAAACTCTGACGGATAATTTTTAAATTATTCCAGAACGATTTGGGGCGGACGAAAAAGAAAAAAGAAGTAAGAATGCTTGCTTGCCCCTTTTACCTTTTTACGGCTCGTTTTTATTAGAGAAAATTTTCAGCAAGTTATCGCTTTCACTGACGAAATTTCTTTCAACATAAGATATTGCAAGCTCCCACAAACATTGGCGCCACATTTGTTCAAGTGCGATAACTTGTAGTGCATTCTGATTTATGCATATTGACCGCATTTAAAGCATTATCCTCAAACACATCGCTTTGTTGGCAAAGTATCTGTAAAGAACAGTGTTGACAAGTTTAGCTGTTACTCGTGATTTAACGCAATCGTAACAGCTAATCTTATCCTAGCTAAAACGAAGGCTTGTCATGTTTATTTGCATTTCGACAAAGTTAATGTCCCTTCCAGTTTCAACTGATTAAAAGATTCACAAAAAAATGCATAAACGGAATAGTAGTCCTGACATTCATTAAAAATAAAGTCCTCCCCTATAGTTACTAACAGAAACACGTAATATATCCTTGATTAGATAATAGCAAAGCCTCTAGCCAACCTTGAACCCGGTAATAGAATTTATTGAGAGTTTACGTAGTCAATGTCCCTTTAATCCAAAATAACTTTCAATAGGAAACAATCGATTTGAGAGTCCTCTTACTTCAAAATGGAAACATGTAAATCGTGGGATCTCCAGTTACAATAAGCGTTAGTAATCAAAGTACACCAGCACATCATTATCAAGCATTGCACAAGACTGGCTCATGTTCGTCACATCATCATCGACTGCCGTCATCTAGGTCTAGCATGGTGGCATCACCTAGCTAGCGTTTAGTGCATAATAGTTTACAGATAACAATAATTCAGATGAATATCAAGTTTTGTTGGTTATGATTCGTATTTTGTAACATTTTGGGCTTGCGCTAGTCACACCTCCTATTCTGGAACCGTTTTCGAATAGACGTCCGTTAGATTCAAAATTCCCCTGGTACACACAGGCGAAGTATTCGGAAGTTTCCTTCGTACATTCGGAATGGTAACATAATAGTAGGAATGTTTGAAAACAACCGCTTTTAGTTATGCCAGATACGCATCATAGTCACACAGACAGCAGCACTACACAAAATAAAATTAGCTTTAAACGCCTTCACAAGACATGCTGACTCAGTAACGACTCTGTAATAATACTAGTTGTGTGCGAGGCCAACAGTATTGTTACGAGTACATAGCGCATTCTAAGCTCATATGGTCTGTTACAATAGGCTTAAAGTAGGCTAGCTTGTTTCAGTCATTGGATGGGTACAATGACTAAGAGTAAGTAAAAATCTCAAAGAAAACTGGATCAAGACGGTAAACGGGTAACCTGGGTGATTAATAAAATATTCATATTATATAAATTGTCAAATGCAGATCCTGAGGTCAGTGCTCCGCATTTCGTATTCCTATGTAAATAAACTGAATGTAATTTTCTTTTCTTTTAGAACAGACATTATCTAAAGCTCGGGAGCGTTACGTCGACTTTGAAACAAAAGAGAATTATTTAGCATTCGTAATAATAGCACCTTAATATTTCACGAGTGTTTATACGCGTGTTCTTTGGATCTGCCGTTGGCCTCTGTAGATTATTCACGTAATGTTTGACGTCGTTGTAATGCTAGTGTCGTGACATAGGTGCGTTACGATGACGAGGACGAGGACGAAGGGCCCCAGCCGGACGCGACCCTGGAGCAGGGCCTGCCGCTGCCGGTGCGTATGCAGGGCACCTTTCCGGCGGAGGTGTCCTCCATACCCCTCGAGGACATCGACCCCTTCTATCATAACCAGAGAGTGAGTACCCATCATGTTATGTTCATTGCGACGAGTTGCGAGCGGTACCAAAACAATTTCAACTAGCTTTTATGAAATATTTGAACTGGCACACAGTGACGGCGCATTTAGCATTTTGCATGATGCTGGAATTTGTGATTATACCCTTTCTTTAAGGATACCCTTTCTGACTATGAATGCAAAGAACTTAGGTAGGTACGCTGATATTATGCGAGTATCATTTTATATATTAATGATAAACCTTGATAAACCTAGATAGATTTTAAGTAATAATAATATGCTATAAATAATCTTAACAGATAACATCGATAATTCACTTTTCGGCGATTAAGGATTATTTTAATGAATTTTGAATGTCATGCTTAGTAGCAATTTGTTCTGGTAACAAGTTCCTTTAAAATAAAAAATTACACGTTATTAGCATAACAACGATGACCACACCTAAAATTTTGCGATCTCATAATGATACAGCAAAAAATGCGCACCTAGACAAGAAAACCGTTTGTCCGTCTGTCCGCGGTTTATTTATCACCAATATTTTAGCATCTAATTATGTTCTTAGAATACAAATATTCAAAAACGACGTGACATAAATACTAATTAGCGAGTCTGTAATTTGTTTTTGTGAGAAAAATAGGTACAGTTCTGCACTGCCCTGCTAACCCCAAAAGCCGTATCTCTGAGATCCGCTCTTTTAGGTTTTTTTATACCATTCAATAGCTTTAAAATTTCCGCATCTAATGGTATAAGCGACATAGTGCTATCTAACTTAAAACATTTAAAAAACACTAAGAAGCTTTTTATATCTCCATTTTACAAAAATCCATTTTCTCAAAACTTACTCTGGTTGAGATACCGCTTCTGGGCTTAGCAGGGCAGTGCACTAGTCCCATGTCTATGATTTTATGCCCATTGCAGGACATTATTGCAGATATTTCCATATAGAGCAGGTCTAACATTGATCACTATCATTGTACACTTGCAATTTCTCTTACAGGTTAATGTACTTTACACTACCTATACCTGTGGTAGCGAAAATAACTCCATATCGTGTTTTTAAGGAGAGGTTGTGAGCAAATACCTACAAGACAAGTCATAATGACTTTTAATGTATATTTCCGAGAATCATTGCACATGAAATATTTAATACTAATAATTATCATCCCGATAACAGGCTACTGCCATGCGTTTGATATAAACGAAATTACAAAGTTGATAAAAAAAAACAACACATATTTAGTTATAATGACTTTAATTAGGTCAACTCATACTGTAACAACATATTTTAATCAGCCAATTATTTTGCGAAATAGCATCACTCACCAAGAGTTCCTTATATAATTTAAAAACGTGTTGTTTTTCGTGAAAAATTTATTGTACACTAGCTTTTGCTCGCGGCTTCGCCCGCGTGGATGTCGGAAAATATCCCACGGGAACGTACTACCCATACCGGGATTACATACCTAATAGCCGTGGAAAAGGTCATTGACTCCTACCGCTGCGCCCGCGTTGCCGTCAACCAAAATTATTTTGTTACGCGTAATTTTGAATCTGTGATATCTTTTAAACCATTCATTTAAATGAAATGATGTCAAGGCATATTTCAATCTAAATTAAATGCTCAATTTAAGTAACATAGTTTATTAGAAAAGGATTAATATAATACCGGCCAAAATAGCTTTGAAAATAAAAATATTTTTTTATCAAATTCTGAAAGATAAAAATGGTTATTGTGAGTCATCCTTAGAAGATAGACGTATGCCATCTAAGACTTTTTTATTGAACGTTTTAAGATGAACAATACTGTAGAACATAAATTTTATATAACTTTTACTATTCGGCAGCGCAGGCCAATAAAGCTCCCAGTCGGCATAATTTTTTCCGACATCTTCAACAATAATCGTCAAATTTCAGCCAATTTACATCAAAATCTTAATGAATTATACACTAAAATCTTTCGCATGAATCACTCCCTCCATTGGTGAAAACCGTTTGGAAAGCCGTTCAGAATTTTTGAGTTTATCGCGTTCAGACAGACAGACAGACGCGGCGGGGGACTTTGTTTTATAATATGTAAGGATGTAACACGCTATTTTATTGAACTATGGAGATAGGGGAAAACAGCTGACAAACAGACGAACGGTAACACTTTGTGCCTAACACAAGAAACTGGCTTTAGAATTCACACGAATACAACAACAGCAACAAAATCATTAAACTAAGAGCCACATCATTACGTTTTTCTTACAACTGTTTTTGAGTCAATTTACAACACAATGTAGATACGTTTTCGTAAAGTTGAAAAAGTCAATTTCAAGCGTAATAATATGTCAAAACTATATAGCCAGATCGCATTTGACAGGACCTTGAACTCTTAGTAGGAAAAAAGGAAAGCATCTAAGAATGCAAATGTATTTAATTCAGTAATTTAACGAATAAATTCTAACGCGGACTCGAACTCAGCGGGCAGCGGGGCGGCGGCGGCGGCGGCGCGGCAACGCATAGTTTTATATGGAACCGCTCACTCCCCGCGCCGCTGCTTTCGAGGCCAGTTACATATAAATCTATGCATTTGAACGCGCCGCTGCCGCCGCCGCCGCGCTGCCCGCAAGATTCGAGGCAGAAGCCTAATACTGTATAGTATTAGAATATATTCATTAAATAAAAAATAAAAAAAACAACTGGCGCCCGGCGACCGCTAGATAGACCGCTTATTTGTATTCGTATTTGAAAAATGATAAAAATATATTTAAAATGTAAACAAATGTTAATTTATTTGGGTAATGGTAAAAATTATCAGCAGTTTGACTTAATGACGGTTTAAAATTAAAATAAACAAAATATTTCGTTGTTATGTAAAGTACATTGCTTTTATTTTTAAAGCATTGATAGCCTTGTGGTGTGACCGTCAGACTGCCAAGTCATAGGTCTCAAGTTCGAACCCAAGGCACGCACATTCATATGCGTATAGTGTAATTATCACTTGCTTCAAAAACGGTGAAATGTTCTGTAATGGATCTCCTAAAGTTCATTAAATGATTGCTGCAAGAAAATTTTAAAAATGAATGAAATTTGAATAATTTGAATAATGAATTGAATTTTTAGTTAAATGATTGCTGAATGCTGCTGCGAGAAAATATTCCTAATTTAAGGTTAACAGTAGATAGCATCACGTAGGATGCTGAAAAGATGACAACCTGGTGAGCACAAAACAGAAAACTAAGTGTCAAACTGCAATCTACAGATAAAAACACTATAGAAGAAAATGATACAAAAAATACGGGCCAAGTGCGTGTCGGACCACGCACAATGAAGGGTTCCGTAGTTGGGATGAATTTATCCCAAGAAAAAACTTAACATTATAGTTGAAAAACATGTTGTGGGAACAACAAATTAATTATATGGATGTTTAACGACCATCACACAAACGTGGAAACAAAATAAGTGCATTTCCGGTATTAACTCGGTATGAGTCGGCTATAATAATACAGTATCGCAGTGATAAATGTCATTCTACGTCATAATATTTGTTTTTCCTTTTTAGTTTTTCTTCCCTCTTGACGTGATTTTCTTATTTTACTTATATTTGCACCTTTCTCTATTTCTTACACCCTGCAGTCGATCTAAAACGAATTCTGTCGATAACAGTTTTCAACAAAATTAGTATTTCATATCCATAGTTACTACAGATATGAAATACGTATATCAGTCATACTAAATACGTAGTTATTATGTTATTATAAAAATGATTACTGGGACGACTAATAGTTACCCATTTCAACGTTTTTGCAAATTTTGCATGAGTTGCAAAGTGACTTGATAAATATTTGCCTTTTACTTAATTATCCTCCAATTATCTTAACGTCCACCATAATTATACTGTTACTAGCAACCCCCTAGAAGTCACCCAAAGGGCAATGGAGAGGGCTTAGAGTTTCTCTACGTGATCGAATCAGAAATGAAGAGATCCGCAGGAGAACCAAGGTAAACGACGTAGTCCGAAGAATTGCCAAACTTAAGTGACAGTGGGCAGCACATTGCTCGCAGAACAGATGGATGATGGGGCCGAAAAGTTCTGGAATGGCAACGGCGTACTGGAGGACATAGCGCTATTTGATTTGACCAATGAGCGCGTGCGGTACTAGAGTTGGCTGTCAGAAACAGCCTTGACGAGGCCCTGGGCCCCGCCGCTTTAATTTAGCTTATTACCAAACTGAGATGTCAGATGTTACACATCATATGCGACTACTGTAAGGTTCGCTGGTCTTTTTTTCTAGCGCACGCCAGTAAAGTCGGCATGTTTTTTCCGACATATTTAAAATTGTCATATTACAGCCAGTTTACACAAAACCTTTAATGAATTATACAATTAAACCTTACTCATGAATCACTCAGTTTTCTTTCATTGGTGAAACCGTATGAAAATCCGTTCAGTATTTTTTGAGTTTATCGCGTTCAGACAGACAAACGCAGCGGGGGACTTTGTTTTATAATATGTAGTGATTACTTTATCATTATATACTTTGGAAGAATCTAGAGGTTAAAAGAAAACACATTTAATATTTATTTTCAGATTTTTACGGACACGGATAAAAGCAACTAAACAGTTTATGACTTATGAATGTTATCCTTCTCAACATCAAGTGACATGCTATAGTCCTAATTTTTTGTTTTAAACTTCGTATGGATTCTCTACAATAATAACATTGGTACCGCTCACCTCGTTCCGTATATAATAACCGATCGTACAGTAGTAGCACTAATGAGTTTGTGGTTTTGTTCCAGACCTTCGTAGTCATAAGCAAGGGTAAAGATATCTTCAGATTTTCGGCCACCAACGCCTTATGGTTACTAAACCCATTCAATCCTATAAGAAGAGTGGCGATATACATTCTAGTACATCCTTTGTTCTCGTTGTTTATCATTACCACAATTCTAGTAAACTGTATTCTTATGATAATGCCTTCGACGCCAACTGTTGAAAGTACTGAGTGAGTATACATTCTATTGATACATTTTTTTCAACATCTAAGTTAGATTTATTCGATTACGAATTTCAATTTGCAATTTTGAAATACCACAGGACGACAGAACATATCCTTTTTAGGTTCTAGAATATTAGTAGAGTGCACGCTAGTTTCAAAATTGTTAGTGTTTCAGCTAGTTTTCCAATTGATATTATGAATATTTAGATAAACGGACGTACATTTTTAGAAATTGTTTATAGTAAATTATTGGAAAACATTTATTATATTAAACATGTATATTCAATACATAGTAATCCTGAATCGCTTTAGACAGGCGTTTAGATAATTCTAAATTTTCCCTGGCTGTAACGACCAAAATTCATGTTCATATTTGTCTAATATTTGTTCAGAAAATTACTAGATATCATTCTTAATTTTTACATTCAACTAATAAAAAACATGTGTGTGCAATAATGTTCAAGATATCATAACAAAAGAATTTGGTACCAGCAGTGATTTCATTACTCAGTTTTGACACACCTAAACTGCAAATTCTTTCATGCTGTACATATCTACATCCGTTTTATTATTATATTGGATATAGACATATTATTACTTACATTTATTATACATATAATATTACTTTACGTACATCTAATTAGAAATAATCTTTTGTTCATACATTTACCTACCATCTCCTACAAGTTGAGATGCTGAACTTATTTACTGTATCTCATATTATAGAAATGTTTTGTTATTATTTTACGAGTGGCATTCCTCAGTGGAGGTGAATTTTTCCAGAGTTATCTTTACCGGGATCTACACGTTTGAATCAGCGGTGAAAGTAATGGCCAGGGGTTTCATACTACAGCCATTCACATACCTTAGAGATGCATGGAATTGGCTTGACTTCGTAGTTATAGCTTTAGCGTGAGTAGTAGAATTTTTTATTGAATTATGTAGAAAGTTAAAATCGTTGAATTGTAGATTATATAACAGTATATATTTGATGTGTCATTTCTAGTTATTAATAGAGAATTTTGTATTAATTTAGACGAACTGTTGAAGAAATGATCAAAGACAATAATTATGAATTTGATTGTAGAGAACAATTTGAAGGCAACTAAAACAATGTTTCCTGATATTGATAAGATTCATAGGAGCAATGAATTAGAGAGTATTGTTGGTAGTGTTGTAGTGAAGTATATTAACGTAGATGTTGTTGTTGTGGGTGTCTGTTTCCAGTTATGTGACGATGGGCATAGATCTCGGCAACTTGGCCGCTCTCAGAACGTTCAGGGTACTCCGAGCGTTGAAGACTGTGGCCATCATACCGGGTAAACATTATAACGTCTAACAAATACCTGTAAAATATTCGAAGAGGTTACTTGATTAGTTTTTTCAAGAAAAAATCTACTTAAAACATTCAATGGATGTCTCAGTAAAAGTAACGAGTCATGACAGCGTTTTGCTATAATAGCCTTTTCGAATATTTTACCCCAATTTAGACCTTATATTTTTTTACTATGTATAATATATAAATAGCTATTAAATTATAATAGATGTAAAATGTATGTAGGTATTTTCTATTTCAAAATTAAGTAGATGTTTAGAGTATTTAGATATTAGGCAACATTTGGTAATTACTTAACAACGTATTTCAGAACAAGTTAAATCAACATTATTCGTGTTTTACTGAAAGCAATAGCAACGCCAACTGCAATCAAAATTCTTGTGGTTTATGAAACTTTATTGTAGCGTATCCAAACTCGAAAACTGTAACAATATGTAAACGAGATCCTGTCCCCAGGTTTGAAAACGATCGTCGGCGCCGTCATAGAGTCAGTGAAGAATCTGAGAGATGTGATAATCCTGACGATGTTTTCACTGTCTGTGTTCGCGCTGATGGGCCTACAAATCTACATGGGAGTGTTAACGCAAAAATGTATAAAAGTGTTCCCAGAAGACGGCTCCTGGGGGAACCTCACTGATGAGAACTGGGAGAGGTTTTGCCAGAATGAGAGTAAGTCTTCAATCAAGTATAACTCAAACTTGTTTTTATGGGAAATGTGAATTGCTTTGATACGTTTACCTCTTTTTCAGCCAACTGGTATGGGGATGGAGGGGAATATCCACTTTGTGGAAATTCATCAGGAGCAGGGTAAGAGAATTCAACCGAAAATTCATAACTTTATGTCTACATGGATGATTTTGTATTATATTAATACAAAATAAATAAATAATAATGGTGGTATTCTTTTCAGTCAATGTGAACCCGGTTATATGTGTCTGCAAGGCTACGGTCCAAACCCTAACTATGGATACACGAGTTTTGATACATTCGGATGGGCTTTCTTATCAGCTTTCCGGCTTATGACTCAGGATTATTGGGAAAATCTTTATCAATTGGTAAGTTTAATGCAGTATATGATATTTTAAATTTATAATTTACTTATCGAATCTGCTAAATGAGCATTAAAACACATGTAAGTTAAAAATAATTACTAATGAGAAATAACGTAATATTTGAAGGTGCTGAGATCAGCGGGGTCATGGCACGTCTTGTTCTTCGTAGTGATCATCTTCTTGGGTTCTTTCTATCTCGTGAACTTGATCTTGGCCATCGTCGCCATGTCGTACGACGAGTTGCAGAAGAAAGCCGAAGAAGAGGAACAGGCCGAGGAGGAGGCTCTTAGGGTAAGATTGATCATGCTAGAACAGGGGAAGATGATACAATAGTAAATAAGATTTGTTTGAAAGTTTTCAGTGAAATTGGTCCCTTTTTGAGCTGACTTAAAAGAGCTCTTGTATCCCCTTGTGTCCCTTTTAAGCCTGGGATTCCGAAAATGTTGCTGTCTTAGAGGGCCACAAAATGATCTTCATCAAAAATGACGGTGAATATTTGACATTGCAGTGCCAAAAAACCCCCATCTATTTAAGAACAGTCGATATTTTGGGACATTATATGACGAGTACATTTTCTTAGATTTTTTTTTACAATGTTTTCCATGTTTTAGAAAGAAGCATAAGTTTGATTAAAATGTGACGATGTTGTATGTATGTCACAGGAAGCTGAGCAAAAAGCAGCGGCGCGAGCAGACAAACAAGAAGCCCGGGAGGCGCACGCGCGCGAACAGGCGGCGGCGGCACAAGCAGCGGCATACGCAGAAGCACACCCCGCCAAGTCGCCGAGCGACTTCTCGTGTCAGAGCTACGAGCTGTTCGTGAACCAGGAGCGCGGCAACCAAGACGACAATACGCGCGAGCGCATGTCCCTGCGTAGCGACCCCTTCCAGGACTCGGTGAGCACTCAGCCCGCGCACAAGCCAACCGAACCGCACCACGACGCACGCCGCCCGAGGAAGGTCAGCATGGTGAGTATGCAACGCTCTACACGCATCACCTCGCTGACAATGATTTTTCCTAACATTAAATTACATAACTTCAGTATTTGACATTTTGTCATTGACCGCGACGTTGTTATCTTTTCTACAAACAACGACTTGTAACATCACGAGTTTACATTAATTAAGTCCTGTCGCGTTCTGTCTGGTTCTATAAATACTAATGTTTTTATAAACGAAACTTGTTTTTATGTCGAATAAATAATTCTAACTTGAATTTTAAAACATTTAGTTTGCATATTTTTGAATTGAAATTAATTATTGTCAGTCGAGCAGTATCTTTTCAACTTGACCCTAAGAATAACACGCTGCTTAATGCAAATAGTGATTCATCTTCTCGAAGAGAAGCTTTTATTTCACTCTTATCTCACTCTCATTATCATTAGCACTTTCAGTAACTTACTCAAGTTGAAAAGAACTATTTTATTATTCTGTGTTTACCGCCAAGCTTCCATTATTTTGTTTTTGCCGGTGATGTCCAATGTTTTTCTTCTACGCTAGTGCAATTAATATGCAGATGAAAATAAATGTCTTAGATTAGTCCTATTAGATTTTATATACTTCTGTTTATCTCTATCTGAATATTTGCAAAGTCTGGTATTATTTTTCTTTTATCTCTACCTAAAGCTATGTGATCCTCTGTCATATCAGAACTACTTTTGTCTATGAGCATGCGTATTTGTTACATGATCTGTGTTAAAGCTATATCTTCCAGTACGTGTTTCTGTAACATTCTTTTTTAACATTTATCTGTGCTCTTATCACTTTTTCAAAAGCATCAGGTTCGTTATCCCCTTACGTGAACTCACTCATTAGGCCTCGTTTACATGCACAATGTACAGCACAGATAGATGCATCAAAAATAAAAATAGATGATACATTACATATTTCCTCAATTAGATCTAGTTTTTCTGTTTTAGAAAATTTATTAGCAAGCACGACGAATATCTGGTTAGAAATGTTTTTTTATTTCATTATTGCAAGAAAAACTCCTTTACAAATTTCATTAAATTTATTGTGGAAACAATATTATTAATGTTAGCATGGTTCCTAGAAGTTGCATTTTTGCTCATTGAATGATGCACTGTAGTTTACTTTAGTTCTACAGTTGGTCTCCAATAATATTTCTTTAAAGTACGCGAATGATTAGTATGTTATTTCATAAGTTACGTGACTCATAAAATATCGATATCAATGTCGTTATTTGTAAAACACATTTGAGTAATGTGGGTTTGACTGTAAGAAATAATATTGGAGCGAATGAGTCTATTGTCATGGTAGATTGTTTCTTTTGCAATGTGAGTGTTTACGAACGGGCCGGGCCGAAACTGAACGTATCAACGATGAAGAGGTAGGTTCAGTCTAAATATATTATCAATTAAACTGACCATATTAATATTGAAGTAACATTTAATTCCTCAATTTCGATTAGCGACATGCGGAGGCTTCAATATTTGGACGAACAAAGGAACAGTCGTCATGACTATAGATGTAGATTAAATGAAGTAAATAGCTACGATAGGACTATGAATTAGTCGTATGCAAATATGCATGTGAACCCCACAATACTTCATGTGTTTATAAACAAAGTTACTTGACTAACTGTTGCTTTCACTCATTATATTATCATTGCTACTTCTAACCGTATTTCGTTCTACAATAAGAGTTTTATAGAGCATCCTCATTTTTATTTTGAACCTTGTACTTTTCCTCATGGATGCTAAACTTAAAGGAAAATTCTTGTTGTAAATATTTGTAATACCTTAGGCATTTTCAATATACTCTCATTGAAAGCTAGTGACACATTACTCGTAGACCTCAACTAAACCTCTCACAAGAGTAATTTTGTTTCTATCACGAGTCTCGCTTCTAAGCTGCAATGTTCAGTTATTATTGTATGCCATTTTGGTTTGTTTTGTTTGTAATTTGTGTAATAAATGGCAATGCCTATTCTCCGTCCTTTTATCCTATTTGTTGGATGCTAGATATTTGATCGTTATAAGTTTCTTTAAATGTAATAAACTCAAAATTTTGTTTGTGTATTGAAGGTCCCCCACCCTGAACGCATAAATAAAATCAGCCAGTTACCATATGGGCCACTGCGCGAGGGCTCACAGGTTTGTCCTTCAATCCTCATTGGTGTTTGTGCTCCCCTACCTCTTCCTTTACAATAGGATTAATTCCACTTTTATTTTCTCTGTTTAGCTCTTGTACCTCTTACTTGACTATTAGTGGTAACGTATTTTCCACGTTATTTTGCAGTGATTTATATTATTTGAAATTTTATTAAGGTAACATTCTGTTTATTTTCGCCCTTAATATAACCGAGTAGACCATTACTTGCACCGATCATTTATTTTACTTCATTATACTTTACCTTTTCTATATTCCTCAATTTCTGTCTTTATTTTCTTGCTATTGTTTATCAGCACATGAAAGTAAATGAATCGTTAACATAACAGTGACATTTAGGACTACTTACTTCAAAAAAGCTTAAGTCAAAGCCTCTGCAGCCGGTTCAATAGACTTTAATACATAGAGATCAATCCTTTCTTAGGGACATACGACACTAGTGTGAGCGAATTAAAGCTACTCGATCTGAATTGAGGAAAAATATGTAAATGCAGGAATTACTATTTGAAAAATAAAATTGTACCAATTTCAATAATAAACTTGTAAATTAAGATGAAATATATGTTATTGTGGAAATGTGTCAGTGTTTTGAAGTAGAGATATGGCCACAGGCTTCGTTATCACTGCCTGGTTCGCCGTTCAATTTGCGTCGAGGATCCCGGGGCTCGCACCAGATGGCGCTGCGGCCGAATGGTCGGTCGCGGTACCCGCCCGGCGCCGACCGCAAGCCGCTGGTGCTGTCCACGTACCTGGATGCTCAGGAACACCTGCCTTACGCCGACGACTCCAATGCCGTCACCCCCATGTCTGAAGAGAACGGTGCTATCATTATTCCAGTTTACTACGCTAATTTAGGTTGGTATTAACTTACTAATTTTTGGGCAGCATTCGTTTCGGAGAGTTAAAAATGTGACACACAATTATTTCTTAAGAACTAATTGGAAATGACTATCCTATTTGGTACATATGGCCTACTTGAAGATGCCACGGTCCTTTAAACCAGCCAAAGACCTATGTCTGTGTGTGTGTGAGATATCTAGTGATGCCACTTTCTCATACACAGGGTCATAGATGATCACAGTATGAACTTACTTTAAAAAAATGCCTGTTTTAAAATTACTCTTCATCCACATCAAATTCTTAGCGTAACTAACTAGAACATTTGACTGCTCCAGGGTCTCGTCATTCGTCCTACACATCCCACCAATCGAGGCTGTCGTATACATCGCATGGTGACTTGCTGGGCGGCGGCAAGGCACAAACAAAAGAAGCGCGCCTTCGGAACCGCTCGGCTTCAAGGAACCACAGCGTGACGTCACAGCCACACCCCTACCCACTACCTGGCCAAGACTTCTCGTTAGCTTCTAGGCCGCTTAGAGAATACGTATGTATAAAAATATTAATAAACTAGCTTCTGCCGTGGCTTTGCCCGCTTGGATGTTGGCAAATATCCCATGGGAACGTACTACCTATTAAAATTACCCTATGTGTTTATCCAGGTTTTAAACTATCTGTGTGCCAAATTTTATCCAAATTCGTTCAGCTGTTTTTATGCCAATCCTGAATATACATCCAGACAAACGGACAAAATTCTTTTAGACAAAAAGACTTTCCTGGTAACTAAATTAGATTTTTAATTAAAATGTTAAAAATATGTATTGACAAACATATTGATTTAATTGTTTTAGGAAATGAGCACGACTGAATGCACGGACGAAGCTGGAAAAGTTTTAAAACCGTCAACTGACAATCCGTTCATAGAATCTTCGCAACAACCAAACGTAGTGGATATGAGAGGTATGGGTGATACCAGATTCTATTATACATAAATATAATATCTAAAAGTTCGTTAACTTGCCAATCTTCCAAAAATAAGTGTGTGGTTAGCATCGAGGCAGCGAGGGGATAAAGATTGTATTAAAAAATACAATAGAAGTGGATATATTTAGAAACCTGTTCTGCTTAGCTATTTCTAAAGAGTCTTAAAAAAATAAAACCTGAAAGAAATCGACACGTTTTTCACTTCTCAACGAGCATCCTCAGGATGACGATTGACTTGTCCCGAACTCGGCGTATTGCCACACCAAGCGCTGAATTTCATAATGGATTTCTGCAAGGTCACGCCTGAAACAATTAACTAAAGATTGAATTATTGGAATTCTTTATCGTGTTAACGAATATGTTCCAGATGTAATGGTACTGAACGAAATCATCGAGCAAGCAGGGCGCCAGAGTCGAGCGAGCGATCAGAACGGTACGAAATACACCACACACTTTTAATAATATTAATGCCAAAGACAACGCTGTCTGTGCATTATATTTTATTTTATCAACGTTCGATGTTTATCTTGCTTTTTAACAAACCTTCAGTTATTAAAAAAAAAATAAGTATCTTGTACACGAACACTTACAGATCACACTTGCCCGGTATTTGCTCATTATGCAACAAAAAAGCATAATTGGCAAAAGAAAATAACAGAACATTTGTGGATGTCATTTATTGGCGATGAGCCGTCACAATATTATAGCACTCGCACGCACATTCAAGTTGAAGAAAAAGAACTGGAAAATTAGAAAAATAAACTGTTAATTAAGAACAAAAGGGCTATCCATACAACAATTGTAAAGCTCAAGAAGAAAAAGTTTTACTTCAAAATTGAGACAAACAAAATCAGATCAAAATGCATTTTATAAAGAACAACCTTTAGTAGACGATTTTTCTTCGACTGCCTACACGAGTGTTGATCAGTAGTTGCCTATTGTCCTAGTTTGCGTACATACATTATCATACAATGTTGATTACACTAACATATTGTGTTACACTGTAGTCTTATCCATTTCCAACGTACTTTTGTTTCACGCTTCTTGCACAAGTTTGATTTTCATATTAAGCACCTATTTTCCTTCGTCGATAACTTCAATAAGCAAATTGAAGACAAAGTGTTTAGCAACTTCAACAGTTTTGCGTTCCTTTTTGCATGGATGAGACCACGTGTTTCGCTAGTTTTTTGTTAATACTAGAATCCAGTTTATAATCATGACTATTACTGATTTTATGTCATGCAGTAAAAACCTTAAGAACGTAAAACATAATTAATATTAAAAATGTTGTATCATGCAAAAAGCTTCAAAGACTTGCTTAATCACTCTCTATGGATAGCCACGATATTCATATTTTTTGATCTGCGGAAGTCAACATTGATGAGATGAGCTCAACATCATTCATGAGCATTAAGTAGTTAAGCGAAATATGCTTAAAAGCATCTGAGAGTATTCGAGTATTATCACCGCTAGTACTGTTTGAGTTTGATTTGCACGAGGTTACCTGGCACCATGGTGTGATTGATATTCTTGTAGAGTATCTCCAACAGCACCGAGTGCCACAAGAGTTTGCGCTACCCTTCGATCATTTGTAGATAAATGACAGCCAGCAAAACTACAAAAAATATGGATATTGGTGTCTAGATTTTAAGACTATGAAAGTTCCAATAAAAGAATGAATTGGAAAAACCAAATCAAACATTTCAATAAAAATTCAACTCCATCTTTTATTGGAAACAAAACTGATTTTAATAAAAATAATGAGCGAATACTAACAAAAATTGTTTCTCTCTCTCTAACACACACACACGCACACTGCTGGTAAACGGGACGCAACAGTGTCAGTGTACTACTTCCCAACAGCGGACGACGATGAGGATGGACCCACGTTTAAGGAAAGGCTCCTCGAGGGCCTGATGAAGGCGATAGACTTCTTCTGTGTGTGGGACTGCTGTTGGTTGTGGCTGGAGTTTCAGAAGTACGTGGCCCTGCTGGTGTTCGATCCGTTCGTGGAGTTGTTTATCACTCTGTGTATCGTAGTTAACACGCTGTTCATGGCACTCGATCACCACGACATGGACAAAGACATGGAGAGGGCGCTCAAGAGTGGCAACTATGTGAGTATCCACACTTTCTTAACTATTAACTAGGCGATTGCTCATAGTCTGTTCTGAAAACATATGGCATTCCATACCTACATGTTCAGACAGAAGCTAACTTACCGTTAGATGCAAACGGCTAAATGCACGCTCGTTCCTGTAATAAGATCTATGAGGAGCCCATGCCAATACTATGTACATTTATAATTACATATTAGAGATTTTTTGTACTTGTGTTGGTGAAAAAATAATATATCAGTCCAATTTATAATTTGATGTATGTTTCAGTTTTTCACTGCTACATTTGGAATAGAAGCCATGTTGAAATTAGTAGCTATGAGCCCGAAGTTTTACTTCCAAGAGGGTTGGAATATATTTGACTTTATAATTGTGGCCTTATCACTATTGGAGTTGGGATTGGAAGGAGTTCAGGGTTTGTCAGTGTTGCGTTCCTTTCGTTTGGTATGTATTGCTCTTACTGTTCTAATTCAATTTTTTAAATAAGAATCCATCAATCAAAATCATTCATCTATCCATATCAATACTTTGTTCTGTCTCTTCTTTTATTAATATTTCAACAATTTTATTTGCTAAACCTACATCTATTATTGTTACATTCATGCTTGATTTAACAGTATCTGTGTTTTATTTCTTATGATTGTTAATTTTACTTTTGACATGGTTTTGGTTTCCATTTCATAAATCACTCGTAATGTTAAGACTGATACTAATATTAACTCAACTTATGTATAAATATGGTGAAATATTTTCAGCTACGTGTATTTAAACTGGCCAAGTCTTGGCCGGCGCTAAACCTAATTATATCCATAATGGGTAGGACGGTGGGAGCTTTAGGGAACTTGACCTTTGTACTTTGCATCATTATATTCATATTTGCGGTGATGGGGATGCAGTTGTTTGGCAAGAACTACACAGGTTCTAATTTAAAAGAAAATTTAGCATCTCTAATTAAAGAATTAAGCTTCATTATTAATTATTCAGCTTCACACAACAGAAATTTTTACACTGGGCTTGATTCAACATTATTTTCATGACGGACTGATGAGTCCTCGCTGTGGCTTTATAACACGGAATGTGGCTCAGAAACGCAGACGAGCCTGAAACGAGACACGTTATAAAGCTATGATGCCACGCAGCTTCAGATCATAATTATTTAAGCTTTGCATCGAGTAACATAGATTTGACTTGCAGCTTCGCTTCCCAAGGGTACTTTGATGCATCAGGTCGTCTACTGATGGGATCTATGTCGTTATAAGAGACAAACAGAAAATTAGAACCTATGAAAACATAAGAAAGTTGATCAAAAATGTTATCGATCCAAAAGCTCTCACGATAAGAACTAACATAAATCCCACTCATACAGAAATAACTCTGTGCACATCGATAGGTAACTCAAGCACACATTTGCTAATGTTTGGCCCCCAATCACTCACAGCACGCACTGCAACTTCTCGTTGAGACACGTGACTGATTGAGGGTCCTGGAAGGGTTTCGCAGTAGCATAGGTGAAGCGCCGGTAAGCGAGCTTGTGTGACGCCTTGTATCACAATTTGTAATTGCAGCTTCGAGTATTCAAATTGGCAAAGTCATGGCCGACACTTAATTTACTCATCTCCATAATGGGTAGGACAATGGGTGCCTTGGGCAACCTGACCTTCGTATTGTGCATCATTATTTTCATATTTGCGGTGATGGGTATGCAACTATTCGGGAAAAATTACGTGGGTAAGTGTAATTGGTGGGAGTGTTGCATGTACATTGGTGTTTGATTGGAGATGTTGACTGTTGGTTCGCGGCGGCGGCGCCCGATGTAGCCCATAAATATATTTCAACAGACTTGCGATTCATTCTATCTCGTGTTGTAAATCTATTTGGCCAGTTGTGGATAATTAATGTTGTGCAGAATCACTTAGCTTCCGTTATTGTTCCTTCTAATTGAGTTTGCGCATCTGTTATTTTTTTAATCTCCTTCGGAAGTAAATTGTCGTGAAATGAAGTTAAAATTTCTTCATCTAACCTCTGTTCTACTCTTTATACATGTTCATTTATCACACTTTCTCCTTGTTTCTTTCAAAAATTATAATTTATACCTTTCCATTTAGTTGTGATTATCATATTGTACAAAGTACTTTGTACATATTACACCTATCGACGCGGATAATGTTAAAAACCGCGCTTATCCCTGAATTAAGTTTTCTAACAGCAAACTTTAGAGTGATGGAATCAAATCTCACTTTTTTTTTCATCTTTATATTAAAAATATAGCAGCAATTGCTACACCTCTGGTTTTGGTTAAAATATGAGCTCAGCACAACAACAATTTGAGCGGAACATCAAAATCAAGCAGTCACACTTCTGTTGAAGTATATTTTGTGTTACATCTGTTAAAGCGTGGATGAAATGTTTAAAACTAAATTCTTTGTTCAGGAAACATACATTTTAAGACGTTTAGAATCATGTTAAAGCATCAACACTTGCTCAGAACATTTTGTTGGTATCCCGTTACAGTATTTTAATGAGTACCGACTGCGGTATCAGTCACGATATTACGATAGATTTGTCCTCAAGAATAAGAGGAGGTAAACTTTTGTTATACATCATCTTTACAACGGGAATCAGCCTGTAGAGACACATGGAACCTCAAAACATAGCACTTAGGATTAACATTGAGCAAATAGATTGGACTGTATAGAAGCCAGCCAATGGGCTTACAGGAACCGGATCGAAAATCCAAATAGAATTCCGGATGTGTGCAACCAGCTTGATACATAGATTTAGCATATGTATGAACTACTGAATGAAAGAGACACAGTACATTGGTTACACCCAGGTCCAGAATGTGAGTTTTACACTACAATCGATCACAACACAACGTTGCGCTTAACAAATCCTAAACGGCCCTGATCAAAATTACTTCCCTGAGTCCACACTTTAATCGGGGCTAGCCGTCGCTGTTTAAATAGTGAATATTGTGTTTATGTGCGTCACACTGTTGTGCTCATTAGACGATTGGTAAGATTCGATGTGTCCCCTTCCAAGTTAGCCTGAAACCCTAAAAGTATGTACAGTCCTCTTTCTAAAAGCCCCATGGAAAAGGCGCCTCACTTGTGAGACATTACGCTAGCTACCTTTCATATTTCCTTTTACATCTTTTCTTTGGACATTCTCAATCTTTACGTTTTCTAAGCCTTCCGTAAGCGCTATATTTATGTCTCTAATATTCTTATAGTACTATTATATGGCATGCTGTAATTATAGTAAGTATTTTGTTGAATTTTGAAGCTTTATATTTTGTAGGCTCATGGTAGTGAACCGCATGATCTAGCTAGCTTTAGGAATGCCACAGAATATTAGATAAATAATTATCGTATAACACAATATTAGCAACTACGCAGAAGGAGCTTTTTATGATTGACACAGTATTCAAATTAATTATAAAGTTAAGATTAAAAATAACAATGATTAATTTTGGTTAATTAAACATTTGTTTTAACTGAATTAGTATACTGTGACGATTGTATAACTTTTTAATTAAAAAAAATAATTGCTTTTCTATTACTTTATTTAAAATGCAAAATAAATCAAAATATATCTCTTTACTTATAATATGTATCTATTTAAAAATATATATATGGAATCCATATTTTATTACTAGTATCATATCTATTGTTGTTTTATCGTGGTGTGTTGTGGTTGTCTTTCACATAGATGTTTATAGATCTAAACACAAACCCGTGGCTTTTAATAAGTAAAGAGGAGATATTTTTGTGACGTGACTATATTTAATTGCAAACCTTAGACACTTGAGTATATACTAATGTGTTTGTATGTATGCACAGATAACGTAGACCGTTTCCCGGATGGGGACCTCCCGAGATGGAACTTCACGGATTTCATGCACAGTTTCATGATAGTGTTCAGAGTACTCTGCGGAGAATGGATTGAGAGTATGTGGGACTGTATGTTGGTCGGAGACGTCTCTTGTATACCCTTCTTCTTGGCTACCGTCGTCATTGGTAATCTTGTGGTCAGTATCTAAAAATGTATCGATTTGAACAGCGAATGATTTCCCTTTAATAATTTAAATCTTAAACAGAAAATATTTTTTCTAAATAAACAATTTTCCAGGTACTCAACCTTTTCTTGGCCCTGTTACTGTCCAATTTCGGTTCATCGAGTTTGTCGACACCGACTGCCGACCAAGATACCAACAAAATAGCAGAGGCCTTCAACAGAATATCAAGGTTCATTGATTGGGTCAAACGAAACGTAGCCGACGTTATGAAAATATTGAAAAACAAGCTGACCAATCAGATAGCGATCCACGCACCCGGTAAGATGTGTATCTTAATCGCCCGTATGTTGTGGCATGTCGTTGTACCTCTATGTATGTTTGTACTTATGTAGATAAATATGAATACAGTCTCTATTTTCCCAGCTTGTGTAAAAAAAAAAACAATGAATTCTAAACGTTAGAGAAAATGATTAAAAAAATAAAAATTATGGCATCAACTGGCTATCATGACATAAAAACATTAATAATGCTAATATAGAAGAAAAAAAAACAAAACAATTGCTTGATTGTAAAATCAATCACATTGTTGCAACAATCAATAAGAGTCGTTGTCATGTTGTCATCAGAAGCTTCTCCAACGATGTTGCAAAAAATACCTTTTTCATGTTAAAACTGCGTAAAACATTCTAATTAGAATTGTAGCATGATATGTGTGTAAAAAAATGGAATAGCATGGAATTGTTGTATCGAATAAAAATTATTTGGATTGCGTGTTGATATTTGTGGACACTGTGCGTTGCCTGCGCCCTAGCGATCCAAGTGTAGAAAGCAGACCCTTTATGTATAAATGTCGTGTGTTTGATCCTCGTTACACAGTTACTTTTCCATTTTGTACCTATCCCTCTCATTTCTGTAACCATAATTTGGAATAATCACTGTTTCTTCTTCTACATTTTGTCCTTTTGAAGAAACTTGTCAGTTGGCGAATAATGCATTAGACATGCATACTTATTCTAAAGCTAGAAAAACTCTTTACCCAGCTAAACTGTAAACTCTATCGTTTATTGCACTCCACAAGCAAGCCGCAAGCTCATTGTCTAGTGCGTTTTTGCTGAAAATAAAACTAAAAAATAACTTTCACTAATATCTCTCAATAAAACAAAAACAAACAAAAAAATTAAACATTTACTAAAAGACTAAGAAATTTCATTCTACAGTTATTGAGTCGTTTCACTACTTAAGAAAGTCTGTTACTGAATGCGACTAAAGATCCAAGGGAAGTGGCCATTGATTCTGAAAGTACCTAAATGAAAACCTAACTCGCATCAAATGAAACGAATTTAAGGCCCACTTGTACCACAAACTACTAAATGCATTTAACGCTAATCGTAGGTATTTAAAACATCCGCAGGTGGTGGCGTTCTGAGGTTTCGCCTACCCCTCCATGGGAAAAAGACGCGAGTTGATGTGTTATTTGCCTGTTTTTACGTTTGTCTACCTCCCCCGTCTCACCGATCAAATACCTCAGGCGGTGACTAGCAGTCGCGCACGGACTATATGTATTTAGAACATCATTCTGTCTCTGTAATATTCAAACGATTGACAGAATTCAATAGAAGGATGTTTTAAATTAATTTAGTGCTAAATGTATTTAGTGATTTGTGGTGCAAGTAGGCCTAAGCTTATAAGTATGTACGGTGGGCTGCATCAATTGGGTACCAGTACCAGTACCCAGTTGTATTAAAATTTTAATAAAACTGGGGTACCCAATAGATGTACCTCAAGATATCGCATTCCTTGTCGCAGTAAACTAGCGTCAAGCAATAAGATATTCCAAATGTGGACCCAACCACTTCCATAATCCTTTTAATAATTAGTGTCACTTCTGATTGGATCTTGGTTGTGCCTTCAATGCCCCTATAATCTCAATTAGAAAAATCATATTGTTAACCAAATACCTATCTGTTTTAATAATAATATCTAATTAATGATTATTATGGAGGTGTATACTAATCTACGCCCTTTGAACTTACCCGGGGATTATTAAGTAAATCTTCATTAATTAGATAATTAATTACTTTCACGCTTTGTGATATATCATCATTACATGTAACTATTCCTATACATGTCGGTGTTCCTTGCTTTGTGTGTGTTTATGCATGATTACTGTTTGTATAACTATCTGTTTCAATATGTATATTATCTATTAAATGTATTATTATTTCATTTTCGTGAATTTTGGTGTTGTCTTACGATTAGTTTAAAATATTCAGATGATTATATTCATTATTACTAATAAAATCTGATAAATGGTAAATATTATTAAATGATTCAATGTAACAAGAAATCAAATAATTTGTTATTATTATAAGTTTTGCAAAAGAAATATCATCTCATTTTTTTATTCACTATAATATTGTACAGAGGATTTAAAGACAAAATAACATTAAATATATGACATGATTTTATGAAATTAATTGACGAATTTCACTAAGTCGATTCGTCCTGGTCTGATTTCTATGCTTGGTCGTCGGGTGGCCCCTCCGTGAACGCACCGTGGACACATCATGCAACATGTAGGCTTAAAGGCGGCTTTGTGTGGCCGCTGTGTCTCCTCAGAGCGAGTAGACAACGAACTGGAGCTCGGCACAGACCTCGACGACGCCGTACTGTACAAAGACAAGAAACTCAAAGACCAAGTAGAAGTAGCAATAGGTGACGGTATGGAATTCACTATACCAGGTAATCTCTTTATATATTGAAATAATAACTCAAGTTTACATAAATATACAGTTTACTGCACTAACCATGACCTTTCAGGTGACAATAAATACAAGAAAGGGAAAATTTTGTTAAATAATATTAATGCGATAACAGATAATCATAGAGACAACCGGTTAGATTGTGAATTAAATCATCATGGGTATCCTATACAGGTAAATATTGTAGAAGACAATCTTTTATGTATAACGAATACACTAATACGTCTCAAAATAACAACGTTCATTTTTCAGGACGACGATACAATAAGTCAAAAATCTTACGGCAGTCACAAGATCAGGTCATTTAAAGATGAAAGTCATAAAGGGTCAGCAGACACGATAGATGGTGAAGAGAAAAAGGACGCTAGTAAAGAAGAGTTAGGATTAGAGGAAGGTCTGTTGAAAACCAATCAATATGTTGAATAATATTTGAAATTCGAGCTAATACAGTATAATATTTTTACAGAAATGGTTGAAGAGGAAGAAGATGGAAAGCTAGACGGAGGTCTGGGTAAAACGGACATCATAGTAGCAGCAGATGAAGAAGTCGTAGACGATAGTCCTGCTGATTGCTGTCCAGAGCCATGTTACGCGAAGTTTCCATTCCTCGCGGGAGACGACGAGTCTCCCTTCTGGCAAGGCTGGGGCATGCTCCGATTGAAAACATTCAAACTCATTGAGAACACATATTTTGAAACGGCTGTGATTACCATGATTTTGCTCAGTAGTTTGGCTTTGGTAAGTTTTCGAAAAATTTGAGCATATTTGTCAAGTAATTATTTGCAACAAAAAGTTCATAATAAAATAATTTTGCTCATTACAGGCTTTAGAAGATGTAAATTTACCACATCGGCCGATTCTTCAAGATATCTTGTATTATATGGATCGAATCTTCACTGTCATTTTCTTCATCGAGATGTTGATCAAATGGCTTGCCCTAGGCTTCCAAAAATACTTCACGAACGCATGGTGCTGGCTCGACTTCATTATTGTCATGGTAATATATATTTCAATAGATATTTTATCTAAAATATGTACTAATAGTTTCTTTGCAGATAAGTTTACTAAAAAGTAAATCATGTCAAAGGTTTTGACTTGCATTATTAAGTTATGAAACAGACAAAGTAAGGTCTGTTCAGGTAGGGTTAGGTTAGGTTAGGACTGACACTACAACTTCCCAACGTCTGTAGGTGGAAAAACCAAGTATAATATAAAGTAAACTAAGTATAAGCCTAGATATAAGAAAATGTTGTATGATAATGACGAATGGTGTGGCGTTAGTTGTCGCTCGTAAACCACGGCGCGGTGATGGCGGGAGCGGACGACATCCCGGCGTTCCGCTCGATGCGCACGTTGCGCGCGCTGCGGCCGCTGCGCGCGGTGTCGCGCTGGGAGGGCATGCGCGTGAGTAGCGCCCCCAGGCACGGGCGCGCACACCTGTGGCGGTACTGTTGCGCTGCACATCCACACACATACACACTAATCAGTGCAACAATACCAATGTGTTATCAGCGCAACATTAATTTGCAAAATCGACCGCAAACAAGTGTCGAATTTCAACCGTTCAGACATGAAACACTTATCGACTTATGAGAATCTAAAAATTGATGCCCTTTGTTCTATACAGTTCAATTGTCTTGATTAAATCTTGCAAAATATTTTGTAAGTTCGCCGTGTACGATGTGCAGCGCAACTCAAAGCGTGCAGCTTTGATTGTTCGATGTCTATGGCAGTGGAAACTCCGAACGGCCTCACCTTGCTGCCTCGAGCTCTCGATGTCGTACTGTTTGTTTATGGATACCGCTTCTATGTGACTCTCTTACCCACGAACCCTGCTACCTGAAATTTACCTGTGGCCAAATATATAATGGCCTTCACAGAGTGACTTGAAATCCTGATATTTTCAAGTGCATGAATTAACACGACTTCTATCTTTGTGCTGTCGTACGAGACAGTGCCGTTTTCACGTATAATTAAAAGTTATTCTGGAAATTACTCCAAATTAAGGAAGAAAAACATTTTAACGGAAAATGGCACATGATCTTGAATGCTGTCAATGTCATAAAATGCAAAATATATAACTATACATATATCTTGATTATGTTCTTAACATGTGATGTAGCTTTTCTTGGGACATCAGAGAATCAAACGAAGGCGAATTTATTGACTGATTGTAAATGTGTTATTTATTATTTAGAAATTCTCTAATGTCCTAAAACTTACTTCGATGTACAAAATGTGTGTAACTTGAGTGATATATCACATTTCTATACCTTCCGATATTCTGCAATAGGCGTTACTTCTGTATTCTTTAACAAGTCTTCATCTTCTTCAAAAGATTATTCTGTCCCTAGGTTTGTAATACGGGTCGTGTGTCTTCAACCAAATAATGGAATACTCAAGTTTGACGTTATTGGTGGGATCTAGTCTTATGTAATTCTGTCTTTTTTGTAGGTGCTGCTGTAGACGTCAGAACTTATTTTTTATCAGCAAATTGTTGAAATATAAATTATCTCAATATGCAACCCTTGATTTCATCAGGTCTCGCTTATAAACTTCGTAGCGGCGCTTTGTGGCGCCGGCGGCATTCAGGCGTTCAAAACGATGCGAACGCTGCGCGCACTGCGCCCGCTCAGAGCCATGAGCCGCATGCAGGGCATGAGGGTACGTACCACCCTATGCTGCCGACACACCCTATCGCTCATCCATCCACCACACACTTCGCTCTACACTTCACATTCACATTTCTATTTCAACTTCTACGATCATTATAAACATTATAAAATTTCCAACATTCGAGTACGGCTCCTTTTTTCGATATTTCTGCATCAATCACCAGATCTAAATTTGTTAAAAATTGTTAATTTGAACAGTTGTTACCAATTCATTGGCAGTAGTCTATTATCGAATTAATATATTAGTGAATCATTTTGAAGTGGTCGGTGGCACCCCTGAATGGCTTAGTATCATCACTGTTCGTCATAAACCTCTTTTAGAAATGGTTCAATGGGATTTATTTTAGGAGAGATTTCATCCATGTTTTGGTCTCTTTTCTATTGGTCTTATTATTATTAGCTAGATTAGAGTTTTGTAATTACTTAGTTATTTGGAATGCTAATTTATATTCTGCACCTTAGATTTTTTCTTCTTGTATCTTCATCGTACGAGCGGCAAGTCGCATGCATTACTACTAATTCCATACATTGTGGATGGCTAACTTAGTGGACAAGGTAAGAGTAGTGTAGTATTTATGTTGCTTTGAGATGTGCTTCGGTGTATTCGATGTTATGTAAATTAATTCATGTTATGTAGATACTACTAAAATCATTTTCAATCAGTACCATTTACATGATCACTCAAAGTATGGAATAATTCAGAATCAGTATTAACTTGAGATGCTACATAGAATTGCACAGTACTAATAAAATTAACTTCCTTGCTTCCAAACTAATTTTTTGCGCCCACTAACAAATGCACGCCATTCAAAACAATTCAGAGTGTATGTGTTTCACTGTACACTCATTGATACTTGAATGCAATTCTAGTTAGGTCCCCTCGAGCAGTGTTAGTAACGCGGTTGTATGTGGCAGGTTGTGGTGAACGCGCTGGTGCAGGCCATCCCGTCCATCTTCAACGTGTTGTTGGTGTGTCTTATCTTCTGGCTCATCTTCGCCATCATGGGAGTCCAGCTCTTCGCTGGAAAGTACTTCAAGGTAATAATTCTTCGCAGAATATTCATCGAAGTCAGAATTATAGTATTTAGTCTGTAATGTGTCTGATGGTAAATAAAAAACGGTCTTCTTTTTACTGAATGCCAATGAATTCACCTTTTATTATATTTTCCAGTGCGTCGACCTGAACCACACGACGCTAAGCCACGAGATCATTCCAGACAGGAACGCATGTATCTTAGAGAACTACACTTGGGAGAACTCGCCTATGAACTTCGACCATGTTGGCAAAGCATACCTGTGCCTCTTCCAAGTTGCCACCTTCAAGGGATGGATCCAAATCATGAACGACGCTATTGATTCGAGAGAAGTATGTTTATCATTTGTTACTTTACTCTATTTCATAACTACTCGACTGCCTTCCTATATTGTAAAGTATCTGAATCTGGTAATATTTCTTAGCATTTTGATTCTAATATTAAACTAATTGTCACTGTTAATTTCAGGTGGGGCGCCAACCGATCCGAGAGACGAACATCTACATGTACCTGTACTTCGTGTTCTTCATCATATTCGGCTCATTCTTTACTCTCAACCTGTTCATCGGAGTGATCATCGACAACTTTAACGAACAGAAAAAGAAAGCCGGTGGCAGTCTTGAGATGTTCATGACTGAAGACCAGAAGAAATACTACAACGCCATGAAGAAAATGGGTTCTAAGAAACCGTTGAAAGCTATTCCGAGGCCGAAGGTAAAATTTTAAAATTTAACTGGTCTATGGACGTAAGACATCCTGTGAAGATCAACTTATATTCTCAGGAAAAACCAAAATAATAAACTCGTGCATTTTTTATATTTTTTTTAAACAGCTGCAATACACTATACCTTGTCCTGGGACCCTAGCAACCTGAGGAGCGTAAAGCTGCGACAGCCCTTGTTTTTGTGCAGCAGATTCAAAATTTGGAACAATGCGTTTCTTAACAGCGACTCTTTCTACAACTGCAGAACTACGACAGAGACGCATCCAGATAAGACTGTTTCACTATTTATAAAAATTCTGATACGAGACTTTTTGTTACAGTGGCGACCACAAGCAATCGTGTTCGAGATAGTGACGGACAAGAAGTTCGACATGATCATCATGTTGTTCATCGGTCTGAACATGTTGACGATGACGATGGACCACTACCAGCAGTCTGAAGCGTTCAGCACTGTCCTGGACTACCTCAACATGATATTTATCGTGATATTCAGTTCAGAGTGCCTACTAAAAATGTTCGCCTTACGCTATCATTACTTCGTTGAGCCTTGGAACTTGTTCGATTTTGTAGTAGTCAATTTCTCAATTCTAAGTAAGTGTTCAGAATTTTGTTTCAATTTTGGTTTTAACACTTTTAACAGTTGCTAATGATACGTTTTTTTGTTCCCAGGTTTGGTATTGAGTGATATTATAGAAAAATATTTTGTGTCACCAACTCTATTGAGAGTGGTGAGAGTAGCGAAGGTCGGTCGTGTGTTGCGTCTCGTGAAGGGCGCGAAGGGTATCCGGACGTTATTGTTCGCGCTGGCCATGTCCCTACCAGCTCTGTTCAACATCTGTCTGTTGCTGTTCCTCGTCATGTTCATCTTCGCCATCTTTGGCATGTCGTTCTTTATGCACGTCAAGGACAAAGGTGGCCTCGACGACGTGTACAACTTCAAGACTTTCGTGCAGAGTATGATCCTGCTATTTCAGGTCAGTTTTAATATCAGCCTGCTGTTTGCTTCTTATGAGTATTCTTATAGACTGCTACAATATAGGCAATTGTATTGGTAATTTCCGCAAAAGAATACTGCTGCACTTTATATAAATCCATTGCATTTGTCATTATTACTAATCAAATTGTTGTATTACATGTTATGTCCCAGATGTCGACGTCGGCCGGGTGGGACGGCGTGTTAGATGGCATCATCAACGAGGAGGAGTGCGATCTGCCCGACAACGAGCGCGGCTATCCGGGCAACTGCGGCTCCGCTACCATCGGCATTACCTACCTGCTGTCCTACCTCGTCATCTCCTTCCTCATCGTCATCAACATGTACATCGCCGTCATCCTCGAGAATTACTCGCAGGTAACTTAGCGCTATCCGTTATTCTTTGTATTTTGGGTGATCATCGTTCGATACGATTGTAATGGTTTTATCATTGTGTGCAGGCGACGGAGGACGTGCAGGAAGGTCTGACGGACGACGACTACGACATGTACTACGAGATCTGGCAGCGGTTCGACCCGGACGGCACGCAGTACATCCGCTACGACCAGTTGTCGGACTTCCTCGATGTGCTGGAGCCGCCGCTGCAGATCCACAAGCCCAACAAGTACAAGATCATATCCATGGACATTCCCATATGTCGCGGCGACATGATGTTTTGCGTGGACATCCTCGACGCGCTCACCAAAGACTTCTTCGCGCGGAAAGGCAACCCCATCGAGGACCCCGGCGACCTCGAGGTGGGCCGGCCCGACGAGGTGGGCTACGAGCCCGTCAGCTCTACGCTGTGGCGCCAGCGCGAGGAGTACTGCGCGCGCCTCATCCAGCACGCCTGGCGCCGGCACCGGCGCGCACACTCGCCAGCGCGGCCGGACGCGCCGGACGGGCCGGACGGCGCGCCCACGGCCGTGCTGATGGACGGGCCGGCGCCGCGCGTGGTGCTGGGCGGCGGCGCGTGGGCCGGCTCGCCGGGCGCGGGTGGCGCGTGGGCCGGCTCGCCGGGCGCGGCGCCGGCGCCGGTCTGACCCGCGCTGGCGCTGGCGCTGCTGCCCGCGCTGGCCGCCGACGCGCCGCTGCCGCTGCCCGCACCGCTGCCCGAGCTCCTGAGCCCACCCAAGCGCACTTAATTATTGTTTACGCTAGTGTCGCGTGTACATACGGCGAGTAGCGTGTAGGAGTGTAGCGGCGGCGCGCCCGGCCGGCGTACGCCCGCGCCGCGCCGGACGTTGTTCTTTCGCGTTTAGAGACGTTCGACGTGTTTACTGGAGTGTTTTGTATTCGCGTGGCCGAAGCTTAGTGACTGTTTGATTTGCGACCGATGTTCGCATGCGTTCACCGCGTTCTGTCGTTCCGATTCGTATCCGTTCGTTTGCGTTCGCGTGCGGACCTGTTCCCGGTGAGTGAAGCCGTCGATCGGAGAGGATCGTTCCCGCGAGCGTGCCCTTTTTTATTCGTCACTAGTGATGTAATGTAAGGTATTGGATAAAATTGAGGAAACTCTAAAAGCTTATTTTTGTATTCGATGAATATCATTGTCTATCTGTAAAATTCTAAAACAGAGCTGTACTTATAAATATTGTGAAGTTGATGATTTGTTACCGATTGTGAGATATCATTTTTCTTCCCCGAAATGGTGTCGAGCAATAGCACAATTAGATGTCCCCGGTCCCGGCGTGTGTGAGGGTGTGTGTGTGTGTGTGGTGCGGCGGAGTGCGGCGCGCAGCACGCTTGTTCAGCTTCACTCACAGCCAACATGTTCGACAGCACCGCCTCACGTCACCACACTTGGGTTACATTACATACATGACGTCACCACGAGCCCGCGCTCACGGGCGCTAGTATTATCTTATCTTAATAGACGCTTAAGAGAAGCAATGGCTACGCCGATTCATATCAATTTTGTCCGTATAGTTTTAATAGTTCCAATTTGTAAGCTTCTCACTGTACCGAAACGACGCGAGGTCGCGTCTATCTATGCGAGGACGGCCGCCTACCGGTCCTCGGAATTAAGAGAGTTTAGAGAAATTTTTGCAACGTTATCTATATAAGCTTAACAAATCAGCTGTGAAATCGGTACCAGAATTCACTTCCGTCCTAATTCAGTACGCATCATAGGAATCGAGCCATTTTATGTAACGCGCACTTTCCACATACCTAGTTAATGTAATTGCCTTCCCCTGATTACATTAGCTGCGGGGCCCGGCGGCCTTCCCCGCCGCCCGGCCCGGCGTGCGGCGCCCGCATGCGGGTACGCGACATGTGCCAACAAACTAACGCAGTAACACAACGTCACTCTCTATAATCCTCAACGCTTATTCACCCAGCAATGTATGGATTTGCCTCAAGCAACTCCATACATTTTTGATTTTTGTACCGACTGCGTTGCGCTTGTTAGAGAGAGCCGTGCCGCAGTGTATGCCATGTCTCGTCTCCACGTGTGCCGCGCCGCGCCTCATAGACCTGTAATATCTGACATAGCGAGCGGGCTGGTACTGCTTCGACGAGTGTTGCTCTTGCAGATTACATTTTGATGATGTTGATAATGTTTAATGTTCATTCACGATGTACAACCGATTCGGCTACTTGAAAGACATCACTATAATTAGCAATAAGATAATATTGATATACCTAAGAGATCGAACGTCCCTTACCGAGTAAGGTAGATATTATTGAAGTATTGTTTATTTTTCGATTGACATCTCTCTAGATAGACGGCGCCGCGGCTCGCGGCTGCGGCCCGGACGTTGCCGTTACCTCACGACGGTTCACTTCTGTGACAGCATTGTCTTTTCTAGCACAACAGACTAATGAATCATTAAATTTTTGTAATTTAACTTTGGAAGTGGTCAATTTTCTACTACTCTGTAAATATTGAGAGCTTATTGCCGGGTAGATCCCAAACCGCACGTCGCAACACGTAATTTATTATATTATGTCTACTATCTATTGATATCAGCGATACGTAATAAGCTTGAAGCAATAACGTTAACGTGTGCTCGACGAGAGGTTTCGCTTTTCATTACCTTGTACGGAACATGTCACCGAATAGTTGTGTGCCGGTTGTTTTCAATTCGTTTACATAAAATGTGAAAAATATCTGAAGTGCAAGACAATTCTAAGTGTTGCAAGGTTTAAAGAGTCAGTGTATCGTAAACTAAATGAGACGCTTACAGTTTTGCACATATTTTGCAATAATTATGGTTACAAGATAATGATTATGTAGATAATTTTATAAATGAGATGCGCGGGCAGTGCGCGAGCGAGGTTCCCCGTCGCTGGCGCACGCGCGCGCCCAGCGTGACACTTGCGTTCCTCTCCTGCGTTACGTCTGACGTTACTTTACGTTCAACACGAGGTAACTATTCTCCGAGAGCCGCGTGGAGCCACTCAAGCTCTGTCCTCTAATATGTAATATTATATTGCGCTTTGGAAGACTGATCGGATAAGATGATCTTGAACATTTATTTTAATGTCCTTGTTGACGTGTTTGTAAAAATCTAAAATCAAAATCTGTAACTTAAAATCACGTAAGTATTTTAAGTTTAGAAGTATGATTTAAATTGACAATACTGATGTTCTCACCTAGATAGTGCCGTGTAAAAACACTTACGTATGTACACCAATTGTTATTTATTAGCTATTAAGGTAAAGTTACCGCTTATCAAAATATTAGTGAATGTGAATATATACCTATGGTTAGCCAGTAAACGTTATAAACAAGCTAGATCATTATTTGCTCTTAATACAAAACAATCAGTCAAGAAATCAGAATTAATTTTAACGAATTCCTTTTGAAAAAAACGAATACGAATTTATCTACAAAATAATTGAAATTAGGATTCGAATTCCTTTTTCCCATTTCAGGTGTATAGAAATCAACGGAAAGTTGAAAATGAGGTAGTAATTGTTTAACGTAATCAATTCTGATTTCTTTAAATTTTATTATCACAAAAATGCATTTATTAAAAGTGTGTAAGCATTTATGTGATAAGAACTACAATCTAAGAGTATTTCTTATTTAAAGCTCCTTATAGCGTTAGGTATCGAGATTGACCAGTTCCATGCGGCTCTACTCGACATGATCTACTAATATGTCGTGAGTTTAAGTTGGTGAAACCAAAGATTATAACTACTATTAGGCATATTTGCACAAAGAAGTTGTGTTTAATTAAGTTTAGACAATAAGTTATAATATCATTGTATTGTTTATTTTAACTATACTTATGACAAAAAAGTGAGTTCAGTTTGCTGAATGATAGAGGTTTAATTGAGTATTTATTATATATATTGTTGAAGTTTGTACAAAATAAATTAAGTAAACGATAAAATATAGAACTTGACTGCTTTATTCCGTAGTTTTATTTAATGAAGTGAAAAACTTCTTATCGTCGGCTGCTAGATTATGCCACGTACTTACTGCTGATTCTCAGAAGTTTCTAAGTTTCGAAACGTTGATAATTAGGAAAAAGAATTGTAACTTGAAGTTATACACCTACGGTTGTCAAACAAAAAATGAAGGAAGAGAAACAGAAAGACTGCAGCCTTATCGACAAAATGACTGAAAACAATTAGTAGCATTAAAATAAACGTTGATATATTTACATAAACATAACATAACAATCACGCCTGTATTCCCCGAAGGGTTAGGCAGAGGTGTACACCCACATTTCGCCAGTTATTAGGCGTGTGTAAAGAGTTACAAAACAGACTCACTGATCAGGATCATTGAAGTGATTCAAAAGATTGGTTAAGTAACGTTTCAACAAATCATTTGGATCTGAAACATTCTTTGTTCTGGCTCATTTCACGTGACGCGTTGCTAGCGAGGCGACTGAGTAGTGAGCGAGCGAGAGAGGGAGACTGAGACACGCTGAGTTTTTTGACTCGCGATTCGCAAGTGAGCGGGCGACATAATTACAAGATTGTAATTACAAGTATACAAGTCAGAAATTGATACCAAATGAGATGTGTATCACTCATACAATCACAGATTTTTGTTCATTCGTTGTCGTTATCCGTGCACGTACTAAGGCGCTTACGTATCAAATACTATACGGTCGTTTTTTTGCATATAATGTTTGCACTAACAAGTTATCGTTGTATCACTTGAGCCGATGATCCAAATGAGCCAAATGATACATCAATATTTCGGATCATTTCAGTGATCCAGATACAAATGATCCAATCGCAAAAATTGTACATTTTGCCCACCTCTACCAGTTATGTTCAAGTCCCGTGTAATAGGCGGCGAGCCTATTGCCATCAACCGGGCACAAATTCTGCTACTGAGAAATTCCAGATGGAAAAACCCAATAACACTGCCCGACCCGGGAATCAAACCCAGGACCTCAAACTCAGCAGTAGCGCTTGCGACCACTAGACCAACGAGGCACATATATCTATACACCCTTTAACGTGGATCCACGCGAGACACAATGGCTTTTTAATTGTTTCTGTAATTACGGCATTGAACCGGTTACTTCGGCATTTCCAATTATAAACCAGATAAAAATCCGGAAAATAAAACTGCACTGTCTATTTTTATTTTTGTTTTTTATTAATAATATAAAACTTTCCTATACATTTTTATAAATTACAAAATGTCATGAAGTTTCTGGATATACTAGTATGTACCTAACAACCTAACTAGGGCAGCAAAATATAATATTCATTTAGTCTTTATTCACTTGTATGATTTTACATTGATATAGAAAACAATCCGAATAACTGAGTTGCGCCCTGAAACAGAAACGTACCTAAGTAAATATTTATAATTTATAAATTTTATAACAGACAAAGGATCTCGTTCATAAACTATGAACGAGATGTGTAGTCTGTTATATCCGTAAATTCACATCTAAGACGGTCGCGGTATCCTTGGGTTGTGCCAACATTTGACAGCTCTAATTTACAAATCATTGAAGAGTTAGTTAGAATATATTACATAATTATTTGACCGCATTTCTACTAGGCCATTACTAGACCATTTATGCCTAGTCTCTTCTACAGTTTACAAAAAGCAACTCCTGTTTCTCTAACATTTAGTTAAAATGTTGCAACTCACCATTCTATTGCTAGGCTTTACTAGGTCTCGTTGGAGACGGGGCCAGAGCATCCCTGCGACAACAAACAACTCCTTGTAGCTATCTAGTACTCTACGAACCACATTCATGTACGTACTCCAGCATAATTTACAAAAACTACAAACTACTTCATGGATTATCTGATGCTATGAAATTTAATTAATCGAAACTGTATAGTAGCTAAACTTTATTTTAATTAAATTCTTACAATTTGAGGATTTGAAACGAGAACTTTGGTGTCTACGGATTAAAACATGGCGGATGCTGGCGAAAGCGTAGCGCTTACGAGCTACGTCGACTGTAGCGCTACGCATCAAGGCGTAGCGGATTTTAGACGAAGCTTAGCACTACGTCGACTGTAGCGCTACGCGTCAAGGTGTAGAGGATGTTAGAGAAAGCGTAGCGCAACGTCGACTGAAGCGCTACGCGTCAAGGTGTAGAGGATGTTAGAGAAAGCGTAGCGCTACGTCGACTGTAGCGCTACGCGTCAAGGTGTAGAGGATGTTAGAGAAAGCGTAGCACTACGTCGACTGTAGCGCTACGCGTCAAGGTGTAGAGGATGTTAGAGAAAGCGTAGCGCTACGTCGACTGTAGCGCTACGCGTCAAGGTGTAGAGGATGTTAGAGAAAGCGTAGCGCTACGTCGACTGTAGCGCTACGCGTCAAGGTGTAGAGGATATTAGAGAAAGCGTAACGCTACGTCGACTGTAGCGCTACGCGTCAAGGCGTAGCGGATGTTAGAGAAAGCGTAGCGCTACGTAGACGGTAGAGCTACGCGTCAAGGCGTAGCAGATGTTAGAGAAAGCGTAGCGCTACGTCGACTGTAGCGCTACGCGTCAAGGCGTAGCGGATGTTAGACGAAGCTTAGCGCTACGTCAACTGTACCGCTACGCGTCAAGGTGTAGCGGATCTTAGAGAAAGAGTAGCGCTAAAACGACTGTAGCGCTACGCGTTAAGACGTAGCGGATGTCAGAGAAAGCGTAGCGCTAAGTTGACTGGAGCCCTACGCATCAAGGCGTAGTAGATGTTAGAGAAAGCATAGCGCTACGTCAACTGTAGCAAGGCGTAGCGGATGCTAGAGAAAGGCTAGCTTGTCAAGCTGCGAGGCTGAGCTATCAAAACAGGCGACCGACTCCCCTAGTGATATACTTTAGCCAAAAGAACGACAATATTGTAAATTTTTCAATGTTGTTTCCTGTTCTGTGTTGTTATAACACACAGACCGTGATTTTATAGTCAAGGTCAACCAAAATTCAATCACAGGCCATACATAGATCGAAGGGGTCCACTAGGGCCGATGCCTGCCGGGGTTGCGAAGAAAACCGAAAGGGAGATCGTGGCCCCCGGCAACAGGGCAGCCGAAGGAACACGGGTGGGTTTTAGTCAGTAAGAGTCTGACACGCCCTCCCGCTCCGCCCAGAGCGGGAGAAGTTATTTGATGATTTCCCACCCTCAAAAAAAAAAAAAAAAAAAGGCCATACATAGATCGGCCTCGACACACCTCTGTGTGTAATTTTTTTTATTATTTATTACCTAGGACCGCGACCGCGTACCGGAAGACGTAGCGTTGGAAGGCCTCCCACAAGATGGACCGATGACCTTGTGAAAGCCGCAGGAATCAGCTGGATGCGGAAAGCACAGAATCGGTCGAAGTGGCGGTGCTTGGGGGAGGCCTATGTCCTGCAGTAGACGTCTTTCGGCTGAAATGACCTAGGATCTCTAGTTTCCAAGATGTTAGCCAAGAACTGAAATATCTCCACTCATGAACTCATCTTGGTAAAGTCGTTTAAAACCGTGGCACTACGCGTCAAGATGTCGGATGCATTGGAAACCGTAGCGCTACGTTTAATTTTATTGTACTTGGCTGGACCTAACTGGATCAAAACCTTGAAACATTCGAAACCATTCTGAAAGTTCGAACTCATAAGGAAACTGGTAACCATCATACAAGACTGAAAGACAGTCGTTCTGAGGCCGAAAATATAGTTTTCACAATTTCTGTCCGTTTCTCAGTTTATCTGAATGGATAGTTCCGGATATATGCAATACCTACTAGTTCTATTCAAAATTTGCACAGATATTCCTTAAAAGTCCGGTCTTCGATTAGGCTATGATATTATCACGCTATTTGCTATGGGGGATCAGCAATATTGCATTACGTCCGTATTCCTCAACAGTTAACCGCGAGATTTAATTAAATGAGTTTTTTTGTTATATTGCAGATAGATATTTTTTTTCATTGGATTTGATGTATGAAATGAATATCATCACGCTATACCTACAAGGAGTTAGGAAGGACTTGGTTTAAATTAACGACTTCATATTTCGATTAATTTCTATTGCGAATAGAATTCACAGTCACGTGAGGGAAGCCGCGGGCACAGCTAGTCTTTACAAATATTATAAAGAGGTAAAATTTGTTTGTAAGTTTGTATGTAGGGAGTAATCTCCGGAACTACCAGCCGGATTTGAAAAATGCATTTTTTGCATTGGATGGCCCAATTTTTGAGGAAGGTTATAGACTCGCGAACGAAGTCGAGAGTTAGGAGCTAGTTATTTTATATGAGAATGACTCACTCCGCAGTAAAAATGTGAATGAGCCGGTCAGCAAATGGTAGCGAGACTATTATAACCCGCTGTCAAGTTTGGTTTGGGTGATGCCAAGCCACGGTGTGCAGGCTAGGCTGTAGTTGATAAGTTACATAAGTTTGGCCGACCTCATAATTACTTATGAGAACAATTCCCAGAAAATTGAAACTTCTTTAAGTGCCAATTTCACCAATGAAATTGAACACGAACAGAAAATCTAAGCATCTACGTTCAAAAGCTGCCAGTGTCATTGTTGTGGAATATTAATGCAAATCCGCCCTTGAAAGCAGTTTCTAAAAATCCGCCCTAAGTTTGAAACTATCTGTCACATAGACAAATTGACCTTATTGTTTTATGACATGCAAGAGACATTAAAACAAATTTAATACGAGATCGACTGTACAATCATAGGAATTTAGCAGTGCTATGGTCCATAAAATAGTTTTATATAACTTTACAATAGCAATAATTGGTATTCTCATGACTGTGAATCATATTATGCAGATCACCAGATCTTTTTTTACATGGTACTAAATATTCGCAACTATATACTCCATTTGAAATAAGATTACACATTTAAACCCATCGATCACTAGTTCTTTATTAGTGATCGATGTTTAAACCCAATTTTTTTACAGTCCGTTCAACCGATTTTGGCTTCTATACCGTAAACATTAGGATGGCAATTCAGAGCAAAAAGTGGATACAAAATGCCAACTGTTTACTGCAGCTGCCATTTGTCATGCTATGCAATAGAAATCAAAATCGGTTGAATGGACTGTAAAAAAGGTTTATTTAAATGTCTAATCTTATTTCAAATGGAGTATTTAGTCATTATGGATTAACGTTACATTCAATATTCTTCATCTCGTGTCCATGGCCATCTAATTGTGTAAGCCCAGCACTCGTAATTTTCAAGATCAATTAATGCACAAGTTTATTTTGATCCGATCTTCTTGTGGAAAGGTATTGTTTCCAACACTAGGATTTTATTGTACCAACAAGTCTTGCCATTCTCTTCCCAAAAAATAATTTTATTTTGAATAAAGGATCAAGAATTGTGGGAAGGACAGGACAAAGGTAATGAGATAAATAACAAACTTTCTTTCGATGTTACTATTTTTATTTTCATCTTAGTCTTACTTAAGACAACTGTGTCCTTAACATAGGCACACATACAAGATGCTCGTCAATACATAGGCATATTAACCATATAAATATCTATACAGCATCTATATGTACAATAGTATGTGTGTACCGACGAAGCCCCCTGTTATTAAGTAGAACATGCGTCAAGTCGGCGCCTTCTATACTAGTACCAGTCCACTATGTGAACCTCGTACAACAAGCTTCTTATTTATTTAATTTACGACATTTACTGGCAGTGCAACTGACTTGTGCACGTTTCGTACCACAATTCACCGATTTATTATTCATTAATGACAGATATGTAGCGCGAGAGTTAATTTACAAGAAGCGGATTGTCGCGAATCGAAAACCTTCAAAAATAGTAATGTTTCTATTTGTAAGACTTGGCTCCGTTACAATCTAGTCCCGAAATGCTTAATTAGTGACAAAGTTATTTGTGAACACGGCACTATGTTATGTTGTAAACGTTACGGGAAAATAGTTCGCGACTCCATTAATTAGTAAATATACCTTTAGCGCGGTTACGCACTACGTCCTATCCCAATCCGAGAAATGTCGGTCCGAAGTAACCATAGTACTATTTGTATGAGGGTTTGCGCACTAGATCCGAACTCTGTCCGTCCAAATTTAGAACATTACCAATTCGGATTGAACTCGGATCTAGAATTCGGATTCGGATCGGACGTAGTGCGTAACCGCTTTTACAGTACCAGTCGTTAATGTTTATTGGAAAATTTTATTAATTATATTTTAAATATTATTTGAATAAGTGAGCAGCGCGTGAAGTGAGCTGCGCCCGCGGCGAGCGCCCGCCTCACCATCACACTGAACGCCTTCCAGGCGCTAAATTATAACTTGATCACAGAATTAAAAAACATACTAAGTGCTGAACTAACAGTTTTATATTGATATTCAGTACCTCTAATAACAAAAATAGGTTTTTTTGGTAAAAATATTTTTTGTTTCTTCTTAACCGATAATCGTTATTATATCATATTGTGCTATTTTTTAAAAATTAAAAGACTCGTTATCGAGGACAAAGTCGACAATCGAAACAAACCACCGCTATGTAAACTTATAATACATCGTAGTATTTTACATTACCATGAAATGAGGTCGTAATAATACAAAGATTCAAACTTTTACTACACTAAGCGATTTACACGACGCTAAGACGACTTTAAAATATCAAAAATGATTAATATTAAAAATTATAAATTCTAAGTTTACAGTCGAAAAAATATATAAAATGAACTCTATTAAAATTATTACAGGAGATCTGAACGTTATGTAAGACTTATGTTACGAGATGTTGCAGAGTTGTATGCGGTTATGTCCGGAGTACCTAGGTCGCGACTAAATGCTGCCATCACGAAATCACATCATAATCGATTCGATAACGGTCTTCTTTGGTACTCGCTCTAATACTGCAGTTCTCGATTCAACGGTTAGTGATAATTTATTATCTCGTTTTTTTACTACTTCAATTCCTACAACTGAAACATGTTGGCTTACAGAGTTTAAGATCACAGTGTAATCAGTCAATTTAGTACCAAACACATAAATTTAAAGTAAAGCGTCTTACAACCGTTTATTACGAATTGAGAACCACTAAGTATTAAAAGCAAGTTGAGTGGTTTTTGATTACAAATAAAGTTGAAAATAACACAGATTTCATTTTTATGAAAACAATAATTTAGATTCATAAATCATATTAAGTATTTTAACTAGTATGGTTTATTATGAACAATCCCATTTTTAACTAACTCGGCCCACGTACGCACGGACGTAAAAATATCGCGCACTGGATTTTCAACTCTTGGTGTTGAGCCAAGCGTTGAGAATCCAACGCGCTGCGACGCACTCCCGTCCCAGCGCGTTGAAAAAACACACTATTGGATTTTTAACTCTTGGCGCTAAGCAGAGCGTTGAAAATCCAGTGCATGAAAAAAGAAGCCGCGGGAATAAATCGCCCGTGCAAACCTAGGCTTAGAATAACAAATTTTGAAGCCGTCATGGCAAAACTGACACGCACACATTCTTTTGTAACGAAAATATACCATTTTTTACAACATTACGATCCTATGACATGACACCACAAAAATATCCCCTCATCGTATCCCAATAAAACATTCTTCTAGGCATAACTTTGCATTGATGTCCATTGTTTAGTAACCTTGGAATTTAAGCAGATGAATTTACAATAGGGGTGTATTTTTAACGCATCTCTAGCCGTGTCGTATCATAGGACCAAAATGGTAACCACATTTTAAGGCATTGTCGTAACGCACGTAATGTATGAAAAGCGTAGAATAAAATTGAAGTGGTTACGTTTCATACATTCAAAATCGATAAGAAATCAAGAAGTGAGATCTACGCGTTTCTTGTTAGTCAATCACACACTTGCAAAATTTGAAAAACTCAAACAAGTCACCTTGCTTACAAATCGCGATATTAAGGCAACGGTCACAGTAAACCCTTGGTTTCAGAAAGGCCATTCTAATTAATCGATTTGCTCTGATTGGTGCCAAGAAAATCAGTCACAACAGCGAACGTGAGATTTCGTCATAGATTAACTATACAGTCTTAAGTGGCCTTTCAAAAACTGGGTACTCTCTTGACAGAAATACACTGCTTTATTTTCTGTTAAAAATGTACTGTATTTTGAATCCAAAGGTGGTCAAAATGTCTTAAGGAAGAGGTAAATATCAGTTTATTTTCAAGCTGTACTGAACATCCAGGCCAAAGTAAAGCAGTCTATTTATGTTTATATTAGGTCACCAAGTGTCATGGACAAGCAGTCAACAGACACACCAGTAATTCTTATTCATACAGTTTTTATTAGTCAGTTATTCATCCAATGATTTCACAAACTTTAAGCTTGCACAATCGCAGATATCATATACTCAAAACAATCAAATCAATAGAAGGATCAATAAAAGCCTTTTTACGAAAATAAAACCTTTATATTATTCTGAAATTAAATCGTCATTTTAACTGATAAATACAAAAATTACGGTGTGACCGTACCATTCTTTATGATCAAACATTACCTAAATATTATAAATTGTGACTAATCCAAGCTGCAGAAACAAATTATTTTCGTATTCCATAATGAATTTAATTTCTATTGATTTTAAATAATCCTATTTACACTTTTTTTTTTCAAACATATTTTTTTTGTTTTTTTTTACATTTTCATTAATTTGCTTAGGGGCCAATCATCAGAGTTCATAAATCTTATTTTAAAAGTATGAAAATCCCTTGTCTATCGGAAGACAGCCGTTTTAATTAATTACAGAAATTGGCATAAATCATCACACTAGCATCTTTATTACAGGGATGAATTATTTAGATCTCAAAGATGTTAAGCTTATCATGCTAAAGCTGAATTTGGGCTAGCGAGATTACTTCTAGAACCTGCGCCAGATAAGGCCTAGAACAGTATACAAACTATTCATTACCACACTAGTTCTATCTAATAATGTCAGTGTCGAAGTAAATTTTCTCGCTCGTAAACTTAAACATACACTATCTGCTATAAGATCGGTCCCAGTAGACAGGAAAGGTAATTTATAATGTGATTTTGTTCGCAGCTTTTAGTCTATACACGATAGAAACAAAAGCGTGACACGGGAATAGCGAGGTGCGCCCACGTCTACAAGTGGCGCCCAACATGGGACAGCAGTGTGGTAGTACCCGGGCGTAAATGTGACATATCGAGCATTAGAATGAGGCTGTCACACATGTATGAAGAGACGATGCTCTACAAAGCCAAACTTTTACTAAAACTGGATATGACATATTTAAGCTGCCTTTGCACCACGCGTGTGCCAAGCTGCATAGGGATGGATGTGTGATGTATGTAAAATATCAACCAGCAGGGTTGTTTGATTTTCATAGGATAGCTTGGCTTAGCTCTGATGGAAAAGGGTTCAACGAAGCTAAGTTTAAAACATACGCGCAAAGCGCATCTTAATAGCACATTGCTCACAACAAGCTCAGCTAAACTGCTTAGTTACGGTGAAAATAGACAGTGTAGTTTCGCTTCACCGGTTAGCTACCTTGAACTCTCCAAGACATCTCTTCTAAGATACACTATGAAAATCACCTACTGGTTTATATTATACACATGTATCGCTATGCAGCTTAGGAAACCTTTGGTGCAAAGAAGCCTTACAGCCGGGTACTGTACGTAGTCAAGTAGCGCCCAACGAGGGATAGACGAAGAGGCGCCCAACGTGGGACAGACATATTGGCGCCCAACAGGGACAGCCGTAAGTGTGGGCAGTGCGTAGTATGTGTGTGTGTGTTGTTTGTATGTGTGTGTGTTATGGAGAGGAGGCAAGATTACTCTGTGTAGTCCCAGCAGTCCTTCTCATAGCCTTCGTGTACGTGCTCCAGCAGCACCTTGCGCCGGCTGTCGCAATATCTGGGAACAACGGATTAGAGATGTTAAAAATCTATAAAAGCTTTTTATTAATTGATCGTCGTCATGTAATTGGTAACAGTTTATGTAATTGGTAGGTTTATCAATCGAAAATGGTTCTTTTTTTTTAATTTAGGCACCCCGTGTGTCCTAATACCTTTTATGTGTTGCCCAAAAGGTAAGTAGACCCTTGCAGAAACGTCTAATTCTTAACCACAAAATAAAATAGTTCCTGCTGTCATCAGCATCAACGGAGCGAGAAATTGAAAACGATTTATTATTTAACCTTGGACCTACCTATACTTATCCTGGACCTTCTGTTTGATATCAGCCAGGTTCTCGCTGGTGATGTCACGCTCCAGATACTCGGAGAGTGTCTCCGTGGCTGACTCCAAATCTCTCTGGTTGTCTTCAAAGATCACCGACTGGTTGTTCTTGCGTAAGTAGTACGCGAACACGTAGGTGTACATCAGCGTCTGTCGGCACTGACACAGGATATCCACTGCCTTCTTCAGGAATTGCACCTGTTACCAGTTTTAATAATCACATTTTGATTTAGATGTGGGTACTTTAATATTTCGGTGTTCGGTTGCGTTGGGTTATCGCTAAGGAGTGTTCTGCTTATAAAACTCAAAAAATAACTACAGTGGAAATCTATAGGTGTCCGATATTGCCATTACAAATGAAAATCGATACAGTGCAGCACTGGCGAATTAAACAAGAAAGATGAAGATGCTTGTCAGTATCAGAGAAAACTTCTCTTCTATTCTAAAACTTATCTTGAGATATCCTCAGATATTTCAAAGATGACAAGCATCTTCATCTTTCTTATTTAATTCGCCACTGATGAGAAGATTCGGCAGTTCAAACTTTGTGGTCTAGCAATACACACAACTATACTGCTTATATCAACCATCTAATAAAACTACTGTCCGAATAAGTAACACCTGCCGGCAAAAAATCATAAACAAAAAAAAAAAACAATTATAGCAATCACATACTTCAATCCAGCTCATATTGTGTTGCTGCATTTCTTCCATCTTCTCCTTGACAGAAGCGTAGAGCTTGGACTCGAAGCGCAGTGATTGCATGTGATTCATGTAGCGGTTGCAGTAGAATAAGTAGCGCTGCAGCGCTGCACGCGACCGCTCTTGAGCGTCGCGGGCCGCTTTAGCTTCGTCCTCGTCGTACCTGCAAGTAGAACCATTAATGGCCCGGATTCTGGTGTGACTACACTTAAATGGTTGGTGTGTGCTGCTTTTAATTTAAAACAAAACGAATCGAAGTCGAATGACGTTGACATGACTGAAGGCGGGGTTGGTCATTTGTGAAATTGTCAAAACAAGATGGCGGCGTAAAATCCGGTTCTCACCACGCTTAAAAAGACAAAAAAAAATTGTTCAAAATTCAAAGAAATTTCAAATATCGTAAGGGACATTTAAATCCTTGTCTCTTACGACATTTGATATTTCCGCCGTCGTTATACGTACAATACGGCCGATATAACTTGGCAGTTCCGAACTTCGCGCAGAAGGCTGCGCAATAACATTTTTTAGGAACCAAATGATGGCATGAGGCGAGTGTGGGTGAGAGAATATGCGTGAAAGTTCGTAGAGCCTATGTTCAGACCTGCCAAGTTATATCGGCCCTATTGTACAGGCAAATTAGTTATAATGTCTATTGATCGACCATACCTATTGCAATTGTACCAGCTGCTACCATGCGGCTCCCAAGGCCCGAGGCACACCCAGCAGAAGTCCGCCTTGCAGTTCTGGTTCTTGCACACCATGTGGTTGCAGCCGCCGTCCTTCTCGATCGTCACGTTGCACTTCGGGCATTCCTTCGTGTTCGCAGCGATCCAATTCGACGTTTCCGAATCGTCATCGCACTTCTAGAGGAAAGATGACGATGTTGAAACGAACTGATAAACTTGTTTAATGGAGCTGTTAATTACATAATATAAATTTTTCCTAATCAAGTTTTTTTTTAAAGTAAAAACTTCTTTAAGCGTGTTGGGCATTTTTGAAATGGGACTAAACCATTGATTTCGCGACACTGTGACGACACCAGCTTTTGACCATTAAAAAGACACCAACGCGTTGATTACCGCGGTGAGTCGAGTAAAAGATATCAACGCCTTGATTACCGCGGCCGATTTCTTTTTTCAAGTTTTCGCTTCTGTCGGCACTCCCAGAGTGCCACTGTTTTTTTTTTAAGTTTCTAGGCTAACATGACTGCAGAAAAATCAAAATGGCGACATTATACGTCACGCATTCTCGACATTTTCACCTACATTTTATACTTTTTTTCTGCGGGTGAATATTAGCTTCAGCCTGTTACTGTTACACTGCAGGTTATACATAGGCCTTTTTTCAATGAGAGAAGGCAAGAGCATGAGCACGAACAGCTTTTCTAAAATTACCTTTCTTGTGACGGGTATGTTAATTCATTTATGTATAGTTTTATGAAATGGTACAATAGTAATTACATTAATTAACATAAAAACATAAATAATCCCTACAGAATGTTGATAAATATGTTGTTTATAATTTAATTAAAAACTAATATGGAATGGTGAACTCCCTTGCATTCTTACTCTCACAGAACACCAGACTCATCATATTCAGGGTTAAACATTTTTGAAGTACGGCTCACTGGGGATTCGACTCTAGCGACGGTTTTGGATGACGGTTGCAAAAATCTCATGAACCAGCACCCTAATTGCGTAACACAAGATCAGTCACAATCTGTTCCATTTTGACAGTTTAACAACATTCATTGCGTTTTTAAAAATAATTCAGATTATGATTTTATTGTGTGATTATAATCTGTTGTCACATTACCTTGATCCACTTCCTGAGCAGACAGCACCGCACGGGGTCGTGCCAGTTCTCCCCGCACGCGAAGCAGAACGTGTGTCCGCAGCGACACGTGACGGGCGCCGCCTCCACGTACGCCACCTTTATCGCGTTGCTGCAGTCCGGAGACGGGCACCAGCGCAGGAGCCGGTTGCACTGCAAATGTTACAAGCATTAGAGTATATTGTAACTTATTGACGGACGTTACATAAGTTCATGTGTTATTTGTTCAAATGTTAGGAATAATCGGCAACAGTTGCAATATTTGAAAAAATGTGAGCACCATGCATCTATTAACTATAAATACTTTGTAACTATTATAGTTTAGTAATCTTATTCAAGATACAGTCTTCACATACTATAATTATAATTATTAATTCACACAAAATATTGTAAAACATTTTAAAAGAATAACTATGGAGCTTCTTATCCAAACGAAAACTATCATTTGGAAGGGGCAACTAGAATCAATTCTAGCCTTTTAGTGGCCATTTAAGGCCATACTTGAAGGCCACTAAAAAGTCTTTTTAACTTCAACGTCAACGTATAAATGATTTAACTTTGACTTTGTATGATTGAATAAGGATCTAAACCGCGCCAAACACAATGGTCATTTCATCTTTGATGCACATTGGCACATTAAATTCCGCAACTTGTTCCGGAACGTACGGAAGAACAACCGTAGCAATGGGAAAACAAAATTTAGGTCAATCCGCTTATGCATGTTTAAAATTAGCATTGCAATTGCGGAAATATTAATGAAATCACGGAAAACATTAGTAGCCATGGTCAGCCAGTTTTAATAACGTTTTAAATGTCTGCTAATGAATGACCCTAATGTTATAACTTCCTCTGTCTAATGACTGACCCTAATGTAATAACTTCCTTCGGGGATTACAGATGTGATGTTATGTTGGAACTTACCTCAACAAAACTATTGGTGATGATGTGTTGGTACTTGAGCTTGACGCGCGGATCGCGCACCAGTCGCATGACGGTCGCGTCGTCCACGAGAATGTCGCACGCGTGAGCCGCGCACGCTATTGTCTGACCCTAGAATAATAAACACAGATTATAGGCTAAATTTTTAACGCCAGAATATAATTAGTTGTTCAAATAAACATGTAAGATTATAGATAAATATCTGTCTAACTTTCGTTTAACTTAAACAGTGCAGATATATTTATATACTATCGACCTCCGGTTTCCGGAGGAGAATGGTGTGGCTGCATCTACATCGCCACATGCGAACTTCATGTCACTCTGAATTCACGCAAAATCCTACATCGCGCAAGCAGGGTTTGCCGCGCGTATAGCATATATATATAATGTTCCGACATCAATCGTCGGGCAGTAGCCCACCAGACATAACACCCGTCTGGTCCAAGGATCCTCCCTTTTCTCTAGAGGATGAGTGAACTATTTTACACCCTGTTTCTCAAACTTCTATTCTTCGAATTTCAATTGATAAATATTTGGCAAAAAAAATGCAATAGAAGTGGATATATTTAGTAACCTGTTCCGCTTAGCTATTTCAAAAGTCTTAAAAAGACCCTGAAAGAAATTGACTTGACACGGCAACACGCTGTGTTCGAGTTCGCGACAAGTCAATCGTCATCTTGAGGATGCATCGTTGAGAGGTGAAACACGTATCGATTTCTTTCAGGGTCTGTTTAAGACTCTTTAGAAATAGCTAAGCGGAACAGGTTACTAAATACACACACACTTCTATTGCATTTTATAATGGATTTCCGCAAGGACACGCCTGAATCAATTAACTAACTAAATATTTGGCATTTACACAATAATATTGAATCCTGTAAGTAGTGCATAGCGTCTTCCCATCTAGGCTCGGCTGTACTGATTACCAACAATAATCTTCACTAAAGAATACTTATCTAGTTCATTTCATAGTTCGGTTTGTAACCATTTATATCGACTAAACTATTTAGTGAAAAGCAATATCGTGATCTAACAACAACGAGCATTTAAACGATGTTTTAAATCTTCAATATCAATCAGTATTTTCTACATAATAAAATAATGTTATAACAATAATATTATTCTGTTTCAATTTTAATCGGCTATAAACAGTGCAATAAACCTTCAATTTCATTCAGAACTTTCTATTCTACATAAGAATGCAAGGTAATGGAACTAATAACATTATTTTGATTCTGTTTTAATCGGCTGCACTGTATCACGAATTCACGACACGTGTAGTCTTCGTCAATGTTATCTTTATAGATAACTAGCGAGTCACCCATGCTTTGTACGGTTTAAAAGACTTGATTAATATTATTGTTATTAAATACACATAAACCTTCCGGAATAACATTCTTATATATAATGGTGAAAACGCGGTGACATAGACACGAAAAGCGACTTTAATTTTTAATGTATATGTATGGATATAATATTTAAAACGGAATATTACCGAAGTTTCAATTGCTAAAAGAGGTCAATAACGAACACATATAGTGAAGCTTCAGGTACTTGTTATACTTTTGTAACAAAAAGGAGAGTGATACTTTGCATGTGTGAGTGCGTTTCTTTGGTTATTCATGCAGGGGTAACCTCGAAAACGGAATAAAATTTTGATTGTAATATTTATGACGCATTGAAGTATCTGCATTAAGGTCGAACATAGCCGACCGCAGCGGACGTCAGGTTTACGTTAGTTTGTGTACCCTTGTATGTTACCCCCTCCTTGTTTAAAATCATTGGATTGAATCCGAGAATGAATGCTTCGATTTTTGTAGGACCTGTGAGACATTATTTATGTTCTATTTTCGCCGATTTTTTTAAACATCTGCGATACCATTTATGAACATTATTACGTTGTTGGGAAAATTTATACACAGGTTCTAGTTAATTGTCGTCTTAAACTAAGTAGATATTTAAATAAAAATTAGATATACTTACTAGGCCCTCCTCCATTATTTTAGTAGTTAAATATTCACACCAACATTGTGTGCAAAATCTGTGGCCGCACTCCAGACCCGTCATCAACTGTAAAATATAATGAACCATTGATTTCTGTATCATTATTTATTCAACATTACCCTACAATTGGATTCCCATAATACAGAAACAACTAGCCAGAATAACTATCTTATGCCAATGCTAGTTCAGAGTGGGAATTAAACCCATATCACATGTAGCGCAGCAACCAATAGCTTAGCCACTGCGTCAAGCGGGCGTTCAAACGCGTACAAACGTAATAACTAATAATTGTTATTGTAATGGCAGTATATATTCAGGAACATTAATAACTTTTGTTCATAACATATAGGTAATTAATTCCCGTATTTTTAAGAACGTTCGTATTCTAATCTCCTTATCTACCTACATTTTTGACAAGTTTTTAATACTAATCGTCACCGAGATAAGATTGCAACTAGATTTTGAATATTTTTAATTACGGGAATTGGCCTCCTGAGTATATAATCTATTTGGATAATATGTCGCATCCAGACTACCAATCATCAAAATCATTTTAATGTGAATCATGGAGACAAGCCGTCGTGTCGCTGTGCTCAAGCAAGCGCGCAAGTTCATACAAAATGTAGGTAATAGTACTATTCTGAGGTAATAGGAATAGAAAGTCGCATCGCGTCGTGTTTTAGCGCTCTGCAACTATCTAAGAAACATTCTATTTCTTATCTTGACTAACTTAGGTCTGCTCTAAAATTCTAAAATAACAAAAGAACTTGAGCTTGAATATTCTTGTGGGCCTAGCACGAACGTGCGGAGTAGACGTAACGTTTATTCAAAAGATTTTAAATTACTAATGCCCGTTTTCACCTTCACTAAGTGGCACTTAAATGAATTCCTAAATAAATGTGCACCGTTGGATTTTCAATCCTAGACTCGGCGCTGAGAGTTAAAATCCAACAATGCACTTTTATTTAGGGAATAATTTAAGTGTCAGTGAACGTGAAAACGGCCATAAAACTCCAAGTTTCGCACACATCATATTTACTTACTCTAAAACTTTATTTATAACCTATTGGTGATACTTGTTGTGCTTGTTACAATTTTTTTTTAGCCAAAATGCTACAGGATCTAACTGTATTTTCGATTTTATATTACGAACGTGTACAAGTCGTGCCATTAAAGATGAGACTTGACACACCACGTGGTTTGACTTGCGCAGTAGACGATTTATGGGTCTCTTTAGCGGTATGAGGTCCCCGCTGGGGCGTCATCGGGGCGGGAGAAAGAGCGGCGGGAGGCGCGGTCAAGTCTCAACTTTAATGGCACGACCTGTACGTTGCGCATTCGTGCCAGGGCGCTATGGAATTCGTGTTTTATCCCATGCTGTGATATTATTAAATTACCAAAGTTTCCATTATATTGACTAGGTCAGTGCTAAGCTCATTAGTGTTTGTGGAAAGTAGTTTACCGATAACATTGTTTTACATGCATGTGAGCGTGAACATCGGAAGTTGATCATCTATTCAATCAGATTAGAATAAAGAACTTTAAACTGTGGAATTTATTGAAATATGACAAAAAAAAAAAAATTGGTGATAATAGTAACATAACAATTATTATGACGTATCAAAAATCTATTTGTAAAGTTACCTTACCAATCACAGAAGCTATTATAAACATGTATGCTAAAGGTGAAAAACCTTTAGTCATTGGTATCTTATCAGTTTCCTTTGGGGGCACAAGATAACAATAACAAGATAAAGTTAATAACAAAAACAAGTCACTTACTGACGTTGGAAGGATTGAAAAACATATTTCACATTCCTCTGTCCCTGATGCTGATATCCGTCTGGGCAACTAGAATAAAACACAGGATAATGTTAGGGGCCTGTTGTTGATGGCAATAGTACTCGCCCCCTATTACATGGGACTTAAACATAACTGCCGAAATGTGGGTGTACTATAGGTACATCTCTGACTAACCTTCCGGGGAAAACACACATCCTATACTATTAAATGAGAAATATTTGTGTATATATATATTTGTTATTACGTTCTGAAAAACGGCTCTACGATTTCAATGAAAGTTGCAATATAGGGGTTGAAGGGGGCGAAAAATCTATCTAGCCAGGTCTCGTATCTGGGAAAATTCGTTTCCTTCGTATTTTCACCCAAGATAGCTGCTACCTTAGAATAATGACATGGCAGCATGGAATTAGTAAGTATCTAGTATCATGGCAGTATTGAATTAGTATGTACTATACTATCGTGGCAGCATGTAGTATGAACTTTTCTATTAAATTAGCATTCTCTATTTTTACCAGAGCAGAGCTTGGTCGCTACTGATATAGGTCCACTGCTGGACATAGCCCATAGCCCAAGCATCGTCTCAACAACTGGTCCAGTTCTTAGAGCAGGATACCAAACAATAATCCTCCTTCTCTTACCTCTGTTAATATATAAACAGAGATACATACTAACACTTTTTACCTTGAAGGTCATTCAATTTATCCTTGGCTGCTTTAGGCAAAAAAAGAAACAGTAACACTACTCTACCCGAAGTTAGGTATCAAACCTTCTTTTTAGCACATATTTATGCTTCTTAATTGTATAAAGTCCAATCTCTATGTGAAATGCAGAACGAAATATGTGGCTGTCGATGAAACAAGCAATTCGCTGTCCCCGGCAAATAAAATTGTAATGTGCTACTACGATAGTTTTAAGGTTATTGCATATTCGATATTAAGAGGTCCGATTACACTCTGTCAATTTTTTTCATTCATTTCCTACGGTTATTTCAGAAGTTACAAGATTTTAACGTGTATTGTAATGAAAGTAAAAAATCACTTTTTTTTTTATATTTCAACAATTCCGCTATGTATATTATTAATAAGATTTTCACAAAAAAAAACTGTTTTTTATTTTTCCTGTAAAATTTGGTTTTTACGATTACCATTTTATTTGCTGGGGACAGCGAATTCTCTTTTAGTTATGTTTAGGCATCAAATTATGTCATTGGATATCAGCCAATATAAGACATAATGCCATAAGAAAGATCATATTGTGAGGGTCAGGTTTACAGTTGTTATGCTATATACCTAGGTTTCCATAAGCTTATTTAATTTAAGGCGATTTGCCCTCGACATTCAAAAACTTTCTTACGTTTTTTGCAATAAGTATTCTTCTTTTCGTATGGTCAGTGACTAACTTGGTGTCAAGAGTTTTAAAGCCGCCCATGAGCCTCTGACTTGACTTCACATGCCGTCGAGAAATATCTCTCAGGCATGCCGGTTTCCTCACGATGTTATCCTTCACCGTTTTTGAAGCAAGTGATAATTATACAATACGCACATGAATCCGAAAAGTCAGAGGTGCGTGCCTTGGGTTCGAACTTGAGTCTATTACCATGAGTCCGACGGTCACACCACTAGGCTATCACTGTTGTATGCCGATCTAAATATGATTCGCGGCCTATCAAATATTTATTTATAGAATTATAATCATAAAAATCATCAATACATCTCTCAAAATTCATATAATACCATTAAATGACTATTTAATTAAATCATGACATTTTAGGGTTATTCTAACATAGGGAGTTGTTGTATTGCTGATTCTAATGATTATAATTCTGTAAAGTCATATTTGTTGCGGTCGTGACTCATATTTTAATTAACATACAACCCGACACTGACCTACAAATTGCAAAAAACGTAAGAATATTTGAATTTCGCGGACTACCTTAGCGCATCCCCATTAATGTGAGATAAAATTATTGTAGCGCAATAAAATATGAATGCAGCTAAAACTGTTTAAAACGGAACGCGGCGGATGAAAGAAAGGGAAGGATGTGTGCGAGTGAGAGGGGACGAATGGCTTGAACTAGATTCACGATACGACGACTTACGGTTCAACGCTCATAATTTTGAAGTGTCATAAAAAAAAAGTTTTAAAAGTGTCAGTATCGTTTATTTTGCCAACGTATCCCACATTAATCTGTTGTAAAATGTCAACCCAGGTGATTCGATTGGATGTTGTAAATTCAGCCAATCACAGCAGAGTTAGAAAGAGTTGTAATTGATCAGCCTTTCGGTAACCCTGCCAATGGCAGCACCAGGCTCAAGTCATGACATTATTACTGTATGTTAGCATGATTTTAACGACTTTGCAGTTTGAACAAAGAAAACAATTAATAAAGTAATTGTTGTGAAATGTTGTGTTGTGACCTAGAAAATATACATATTTGACTAGCTAAGCTAAAAAAAATAAATTAGAATTCCATTCAGATACTATCTCCTTTTATTTTTAGAATACCACGCGTGAAGTTTAAATTCCTCTTTACCCTGTTTTTTTGTAGAATTACTGTAAATTATTAGATGCATTATAAGTTATAAGATAAACACCTTGGGGTTTCCTGCAATAGGGATTTTTTAATTGAGGTTTTTGAGGTAAACACTAACAATACATAGAAATTAGATTGAGTAAGAAAAAATCCTTATGAATTTTGTTTTGAAGAATGGTTCTGAATTAAAAAAAATATCAAAGTCAATTTAAGTTTGTAAATGATTTTAATTCAAATATTTCAGAAAAAAAATCGTAAAAATAAAGCCATTAGTCACGTGATATTGAACGCGAATCAGAGCGCAACACGTCACTGCTTGTAACTGTATTTCAAATTGTAAAGATAAATAAATTTTATGTGCAATGCATAAAGTTTATTTTGCATTACTAATAGATGAACGAAAATAATGGGCTTGAAAGGAACAACACTGATTGGTGGTACGTCCCTCTCGCACAATGTGGCTCTGTTCATTCTATTAAATTAGTAGTATGTATTCAGTTTCATTCTCAGGTACTACAGAAAAAATTTAGAAATTGTCTACCAATAAAGACTCTTTCAAACAGGCGCGACACGCGACGCGACACAAAGACACCGCTCGTCGCGCGACGAGCGGTGTCTTTGTGTCGCGTCGCGTGTCGCGCCTGTTTGAAAGAGCCTTAAGACTTTCAAAATAAACATTAACACAAACAAATAATTATTTATCTGCTTAGAATATTATTTTAATTAAGACTACCCAATATTCAACATAACAAACAAGCTGCCATTACAGTATACCATTAAATATTGAAAAAAAAAAAAAAAATGCGTTATCTGTATTTTACCCAAGTTTGGAAAAAAAAGTTTTTTAGTTTATAAAACAAACAGTTCAAAATGTTTTAAACAAGAGCTTTGAGCGATTTATCAAATTTACTATAAACACAAATCGATCAGGCCTAATATAATTCATTTCTAGACAATTTTAAACTTTACCCGAGGAAACATTTACAAAAAACGATCAGAATAACAAAATAATGTGTAGTTAGTACTAACTAATAGACTACCTATCAAGTGTGTGAACACTGAGCATACTTTTTTTTTGTAATTAATCTAAGTAGGTATGTAACAAATATACTGAACCACCCAGTACACTCTGTACTTCAGAATTGCGAATTCCACTTTTCGTTCTTAGATGTACCTATGTTACCTAAAAGTATATTTATGTATGGGGAAGTCCCCAAAATTACTGCGGGGAATTAGCTACCTCTTTTCAACAAGTGACGAAGTATAGATATATAGGTAGGATGGACTATATTCAAAAAAGGGGAATCCTCAAAATAGCTGCGGGAAATTACTTCATTACAACCGGCGACAAGTGTACAAGACTATCAACCTTTTTAATTTCTTTTTGAGCTATTTTAAGTCCTAAAAATGTATAACTTTTCATTTATTTCCATTCATTCGCGATTTAAAACCAAGTTTTTTTTCTTAATATTAAAAACATTGTTTAAACTTGTTTTTAATAAAAAACATTGTTTCATTTCAAACTGTTTTAAACACTGGCACTGTTTAAAACACATGTTTTAAAACAACATGTTTGTTTTATGCCAACCCTGATTTCACCGAAATATTCAGTTTGAGGAAAATAAACCACACGGAATCCTACTAAATGGCTTCTCAAAAACTGTCAATTAGCCTAAATTTTATGGAATAAAATCACATGAAAAGCAAATTATCCTTAACAATAGTTTGTATGAGCTGGAAGGTATTGCCTAAAATTACATATGAATCAGCTTTCACAATGAAAATGACATCATTACACATACATAATAGGTAAAAAATATGGATCACAGTACAACATTACTTTCAGCAACATTCCTTATCAAATAATTATGTTCTACCTCCTTGCTCCAATCGTGACTAAGATTTGAATGACCTCCGCAGTAGTATAACAAATTCCAAATAAAAAAATCTTTGTTTGTGGAATAACCTTGTGTTATAAATAAATAATTCATAAAATTCATACCTTCGGCCTTTGTATGACTGGTTTTCTGAATGGATTAATGACTCTAGCCTCAGAGAACAACTGGTCTTGGTCCCCATCATAGAATCTTTCCATGAGCTTTTCTTTGTCCCATTTGAAATGGTTTAAAAGTATGCGGGTTGTTGTTGCTGGTATCTGAAAATATATATTGCATATTTTACTAAATACAGATTGATAAAAGAGGAAATAAGAGTACTATAAATAATACTTTGCTGGCTCTCATTTATGAGGAGCCTTATCATACATTTGGGACATGCAAACCACTAAGCATTTTGTTTGTAATTAAAATATTTGACAACAATGTTATTGTTGTATTCTACTCTTATATATTTATACATAAACAGAAAGCTGTATTAGCATCAGATAATTATCAAAGCAGACAACATTGTTATGACTCATTCCTCCTACTTCAAGAAAACCTTTGTTACTTTATTTCAAACTATCCCCATAACTCAGATTTTTATTTATTACTATGAACATGCAATATTGCAATGTAGATATGGCAACATAAATAACAATGTGAAATGATTTTTAGCTACACTGTATGGAAATTAGGTTTGTGGAACAACAGTATTTTACCCAAGTAGAGAGTTTTTATTACATTACTCATCTTTGTTGGTAGTTTTAACAAGGTAACACATAACGTTTCACCATATCGAACACAAATAAATTGGAATGCGACACAAAAGAACCTATAGAAGTACGACAGTGTACGAGTAACCTCATTCGATTAGTCCATTGTTTACCACTAACATACTGACCTCGACAACAGTGTTCACTTCTTTGATGCAGTCAACCATATGCTGAACGATTTCCTCCGTAGATAACACCTCATATCGATATTCCTCAAGCTCCGTTTGTCGTTCCCGTGTACTGTGTGTCTCAACGTCCATTGCAAAGTCGACATCGTCTCCGCTAGACTCATTCCCAGAATCCACATCATCCTTTGTGTCATCTTCGGAGTCCATCGCCGAAACTTTGACTAAATATGTATACTAGATAATAAGGGTGCAGCCAGAGTACGTCTAATGATGAAATAATTACACCTAAGATTTAGGAAAGGTCAACAATGAAGAAAATAGTTCACCCGCGGGCTGCCAAAACCTCTGACGTATGGATAGGCTAGGGTTACCAAGTTCAAAATTTAAAAATCCCATAATTAGATCAATCATCAAACGACATTCAAGCGGAAACCGTTTATTATATTTATGTAAAGAAAAACCTTAATAATAATTTTGAAACAAGATGTACCTATATTTATAAATTTTTCATCAACTTATAAAATCATTTATTTAAGGTTTTACCTTTACATTAAAATTAAATAGAGAGCGTTAGACTAGAAAGATCATGTTCCAAACAAGATACTCTTGACGTTTCCATCTAATACTGCGTACACACGGGCCCACCGCACGCCATCGCAGGATATTCGGCGTTGCCTACCGCATTTTTATTGAGCTTCGATCAAGGGCGGATCTAGCATACGAGTCGGGGGGCCAGAGTTGGTGTTCAGACAGGACAGGCTCCAATCAGTATCGGACTAAGCCTGTTGGGGGGACGGGGAAGCAAAACAAAACGAGGCCCCGCGGTCTTCTCATAATCTACCTACACCAGGGCGGTGCATTTTCGTCTCCTCAATTTTTTACTGAAATTTATGAAAGCAAGAATGTAGACGAGCAAGGCGAGCTCGAAATTTATTGCACCTCGTCTCGGAATTCCTTAGATTTCTATTGAACATCCTAACGGAAATAGGAGTTGCTTTATGACCTTATGCTGAAAAGTTTGAGAGTTGAAGAATATAGCGAGCGAAGCGAACTCAAATTTTTTGTACACCGCCTTGTTTATGTAAGTTTTTTCTTTTAAGTCATGTGTACGTTTAATAGGATTTCCTTTGTCGACTTATGCAGAAAGTTTGAGGGTGTAGATTGTAGGGAGCGAAGTGAGCTCGAAAATTTTCATCCTCAACCTCCAACTCTAAATCAGTTAAGAGTTGGACGCTGAGGATAAAAAAAAATATATATTCTTACTGAATATATTTTGACAATGTTTGGGATATCATTAATAAAGTACTTCTTAAGATTTGAGGGGCCACCAGGACCCTGGCGGGGCAGTTTGTCTTGACACTATTCTGAGGTATTCAATTTCTACGTCTAGTTGCTACCTTAAGCTACAAGGGCACTTATGAAACGTCAGAAGCTAGGACCACGGTTCCATTTGGCCGTTTCCTATGGAGAAGAGCCGGCAAAAAAGTCCACGGTCCATCATCATAATTTAAATAATAACAGCACATAGTCCTATTATGCATGTCGCATGTGTGGCAAACACACACGTGGCAACATCATACAAAGTATTTATTTGATTAAATTTATCAATGAGATTAGAAAAAATATCAATGGTCGAACTAGACACAGCTCAGGGGGGTCATGACCTCTATGACCCCCCCCCCCCCCTGGATCCGCCCTTGCCTTCGATGGTACGTCCAAATACATTTAGTGGTCGAGCAAACGATCGGTCGATTGTTTCTGCCCCTTTGATGTTACTGCCATGTTGCGGATAGCCGACACACGCCAACGAACCATTATTGACGTTTGCTAAATCGTCCAGGCAGGACCAGCAAAGGTTAGCAAAACCCCTTCGTTGGACCGGTGTGAACGCAAATTACCAGTGGCGTATACACAATGGCTTGCATTGGTCTGATTGGTAAATGATCCTACCTAAAATGGGGTGATTAGGGATGCAGGGGTGAGTCTATGGGACGAATCTTTCAAAGAGAGTTAACATTTTTTTAATATCCTAGTTTGTAGATAAAAAGGACTCCCACGTTTAAATTGAATAACAATTAACGATTTAGCGTCCTTGTTAAGGTTAGGACAAAACTTTGAAAAAGTTTTAGACTGCCATTTAATCTCTTTCAAACTTTTGTCCTAATTCGATTCATCCCTTCACAGTTACAGTTAAACAAACTCTGCTCACAGTTATACAAGAATAATTCACCAAGTCCGTCTGTCTGTGTGCGGTTTGACTCAGAGACCCTTTAAAAACCTTTTTTTTTTTACTGTACCTCCCATACCGTTACAGTGAGGAAGATTTTTCTACTTGCCTATGCCGACGGATAGGTCTTTCTACAAGTAATAGTCGACAAACTTATAACATATGATTCTACGACAACTCGACCCGGACAACCCGACCCCGACAACTCGATCCTGACAAATCGACCCGAGATGAATCGACCCTGAGACAACCCGACCCCGACCATTCTGCTCTAACATGGGAATGGGATGATATTCATTTAAACCTCTATTAGGTAATATTAGCTTACCTCCATCAGTTTCCATGAAGGACTGCCAGTAAGACCACGAAGAGGAACGGTTCGCTTGCCATTTTTATTAAGGTTATATTTTCGGTTACAACCGCAGAACTAATTTAGTTTTGCATCTATTTTTCACAAAATATAAGAAATTGAAAAAAAAAATACGGTAGATAAAATCAATATTCTCCTAAAAATACTAAATAGTCAAGTAAGTGCAACCAACTTGGATGTAGCGGCCGCTGCCGCACTTGTCGTTCACAGTTCTAACCCATTTGGCCAGTGTACCCTAGCTTAGTTAATAGAGTATTAAGTGCCCGCTACACGGTCGACAACCGCGTCCCGACAGAGGTGACCTTGGTGGTTTACAACCGTGTAGATGGTGGTTTACGACCAAATTTCAAACAGCTCTGCCGGTCGCCAACCAAGGTCACTTCTGTCGGGGACGAGGTTGGCGACCGTCGATGGCAGGCATTTGACGACCAACTTGTTAAAGATTTAAAAAAATTAAGTACCTAACTTTGCAATTTGAATAACAAAGTCGATAGTTTTTAAGTTAGTTATGCAATACCGTGTAAATATTCAACCCAACTAGCCGGTTTTCTTTATTGTGCATGATCTACCATTATCATAATACTACCTAGAAAGAAACTTGATTATTTAATCTAAACTAATATCATCTATATCAGCTATCAAAATTATTATAATGAAGAGAAAAGATTAGATTTTTTGTATGTTACGCTTTCACGCTAAACCGGCTGAACGGATTTGGATGAACTTTAGCATATGAGTAGACCATGACCTGGGTAGGACAAAGGATACTTTCTATCCCGATATTCCCACAGGATCGAGTATGTCGTATTTCATGCAATGACTAAAGATCTCATGTCAGAATAGAATCTGATAAAGACAAATACTTATTTTTGGATATAAAATGGATTATATGTATGTACACTATAGGCAATGGTCTTTTAGGAAAAAGATGAATTGCATTTTTATTAAAAAATATTTTTTTATTTTAGAATTATATGGGTATAGTAACATTAAATAGATATATTATTATTTACATGTATTGTACTATCAACAAATATTACAAAATTATAATAATTAAAGAGCAATACATCATACATCACAATCTTCTTTTTTAACTTTACCCTTAAATCAAGAATCAATCAATTTTTATGCTAAATCAAGCCCTTGCAGGTGTTTATTTCTACCCTAACAACAATTTATACTGGTATTGCTTTTGTAACTTGGTCCAACATAGATCACAACACTCAATTTGACATTCTTCCCCATAAAATATCCTTCTATTATAGATTGTCTTTATATATAGTCTTTATAAAAATTAAGAAAAAAACAAGCGAGCCTTACAGTAGTCGCTTATGATGTGTAACATCTGAGCTTGACATCTTGGCTGACAGTACCAACCTCTCGGAAAATGGGTTGGTACAATCTGATGGCCAACTCTAGCAGCGTGCGCGCTCATTGGTCAAATAAAATAGCATGCACTTCCCCAGCTTCTTTCCTATGACACAGTTCTATCCCTTTTCATGAAATCACTTCCACAGATTGCAGGAAAACGATAGGAAAGATGTTACACATCAATATTCGTAACAAATAATATTAATTAAGTTATTAAATTATCTAATTCATTCTGAATGGATTCAAATTGAAGAAATATTGAATACAGCTCGGGATGAGTCAATTCTATTTCAGTTTCCTTCTTTTCTCTTTTAAGTGATAAGTATGCTTTGGGGATTTTGCACTTTTTTCGATAGTCTGAACTTAACTCAGCATTTAACTTCCATGAGAAATTTAAAGAATCATTAGTTTGATTAGTTGTAGAAAGTTCATCAAGAGTGGTTCTTGTTTCTGCTGACCAAACTTTAACTATGGAATCAGCTTTATCATTATTCAATCCAATGGTTTTTAGATCGTTTTTTAAATCGATGGGCATAAAAATATACTTCAACATTCTTTTAAATGTGTATTGTAGTGTTTTGATGCTCATTATTAAGTTTTCTTGATCAATGCCAAATATTTTTTCCAGCTTCAGTCTTTCATCGTCTGTAAATATTTCTGCGCTCTGAAGTTTCAGTTTCGCTACAATACGGCGGAGGAATTGTTCAAATCTCGTTTCATCGAGCTGATTGATAATACCAATGCCCTTGCTCAAACTGAAACAGAAATCAAAATATAACTTTTAAGTGCATAAGTGCAAGATTTAAAGACAAAAAATACTGTTCTAATATCTGTATCACCTTGGCGATATTTTCATCCAGTGGCAATCCATTATAGCTAACTGAAATTAAAGAATAAAAACCCAAATCCAAGAGTAAGTAATGTGTAGAAAATATGAAAATGAAATAATGAATCTCCCTTCTCTTCTCCCAAATAGTTTGTTTTGACGTTTTTGTTGCTTGTCAGTGTCACACGGGTTACTGTCACAGTGTCACTGATAAGTTTAGTGCATTGAGATAGAAAAAACATGGAGGCGCCGCGATATTCTATGCATAAATTTGCTTATACAAATATGGGTGAAATACGAACTAGAATGTGAAATATCGTGTTATTTCACTCTTTCTAATGTGGTAATCGTATTTGATAAAAGAGACAACAATATTTCAGTTGTTCCTCATAATGGCAACATTTTGTTGAGACGTAGTAACAGTTGTAGGTAAGTGCCATATCCGCCATAATGTGCGACAAGTTCATGGTAGTTCTGCTGTCAAGTGGTTGTTTACTTTTTGTTTTATTGAGATTTGTGAGAAAATTACGTGGAGTTTTCCTTTAAAACTATATATATACGTTGGAAAACACCAATTCAACATGCCTGTGTGTTGTTTTGTGAAGTGTGGTGCAAGAAAGAAGGAAAATCAACCTCAATTATTTTTGCACAGGTTAGTAGCCGGTTTTCATGCAATAGTACATAAAGTGATAAACTTTCGATGAAAAAATTGCTAGGTGATCATTAAATACGGCTTAAATTTTAATATATGGGTTTTTTCCGTCCAACAGACCTTTTTATTATTTCATAATTTAATTCGTTTGTTTACAATGATATGTCATGGTGGAATAGTGTTGTACCGTTGCCGTAATAGTTTCTGATACTAGTTCCTTCGTTGCGCTGAAATGATATTGCTAGGTCCGGCCCGTGGTTTACAGCAAACTTTACTCTTTGGTTCATAGCACCGAGACATGGTTCCACAGAGTTTTATGATGTGTATACGATTTTTTGTTGAAGTTTTTAAGATGAACAATACTGTAGAACATACATTTTATGTAACTTTTATGATTTCCGCGGCGCACGCTAAAAAAGTTCCCAGTCCGCATGATTTTTTCCGACATCTTCAACAATAATCGTCAAATTTCAGCCAATTTACACAAAATCTTAATGAATTATACACTAAAACCTTCCGCATGAATCACTCCATCCATTAGTGAAAATTGATTGAAAATCCGTTTACTAGTTTTTGAGTTTTTCGCGTTCAGACAGACAGAAAAACAGACAGACGTGGCGCGGGCGGTGGACTTTGTTTTATAATATGTAAGGATGTGTATTATTCCGAATGTTCATTTATGATAAAATTGTTAAAAATTTAATTCACTAATGCCCGTTTTCACCGACAGCTAAGTGACACTTAAATGAATACCTAAATAAAACTGCACTGTTGGATTTTCAACTCTCAGCGCTAAGTCTACCGTTGAAAAACCAACAGCGAACTTTTATTAGCGATTCATTTAAGTGTCACTTAGTGAAGGTGAAAACAGGCATAAGACTTGCATGATCGCTCGATACTAAATATTTGGCTTTGTTTAAACGTTCACTTGCTAAACATTAGGTTTGTGTTACAATTGTTTGCGAAAACTTTATTTGCTAAGTAATAACTCCATAAATGAAATTATAATTATGCGGAAAATTATTTGGGAAGTGATAAATTGTCAATACTCGTTTTTTTCTGTTACAACGGACTATTAGCCAATAATTTTGTAATACGATTCAACCGTGATATCTAGTAAGATTCGTAATACTATTACGTACTAGTATCGATACTCGAAATAGTAACACTATGTTTCCCTGATTGACACAACCCTAGCATTGGCAGCCATTTTAAGAGACATTTTGAGTTGTAGGTATGCACCTTTTTTTTGTAAGTATTTCCAGTCCATACTTATTAAATGTCTATGGTTTAGTGTCGATCATTGAGATAGAAAAAACAAAGAGAAAAAACGTCGATGCTCATCGGCTTTGATCATAGACATTTAATAAGTATGGACTGGAAATACCTACAAAAAAAAGGTGCATACCTACAACTCAAAATGTCGCATAAAATGGCTGCCAATGCTAGGGTTGTGTCATTCAGGGAACATGGTGTTACTATTTCGAGTATCACGTAATAGTATAACGAATCTTACTAGATATCACGGTTGAATCATATTTAAAAAAATATTAGCTAATAGTCCGTTGTAACAGAAAAAAACAAGTATTGACAATTTATCACTTCTCAAACAATTTTCCGCATAATTATAATTTCATTTATATAATTATTACTTAGCAAATAAAGTTTTCACAAATATTTGTAACGCAAACCTAATGTTTGGCAAGTGAACGTTTAAACGAAGCCAAATATTTAGTAGGTATCGAGTGAGCATGCAAGTCTTATGCCTGTTTTCACCTTCACTAAGTGACACTTAAATGAATCCCTAATAAAAGTTCACTGTTGGATTTTCAACAGTAGACTCAGCGCTGAGAGTTGAAAAACAGTGCAGTTTTATTTAGGTATTCATTTAAGTGTCACTTAGCTGTCGGTGAAAACGGGCATTAGTGAATTAAATTTTTAACAATTTTATCATAAATGAACATTCGGAATAATACACATCCTTACATATTATAAAACAAAGTACACCGCCGCGTCTGTCTGTTTTTCTGTCTGTCTGAACGCGAAAAATTCAAAAACTACTAAACGGATTTTCAATCAATTTTCACTAATGGACGGAGTGATTCATGCGGAAGGTTTTAGTGTATAATTCATTAAAGTTTTGTGTAAATTGGCTGAAATTTGACGATTATTGTTGAAGAAGTCGGATAAAATCATGCGGACTGGCATCTTTATTAGCGTGCGCCGCGGAAATCATAAAAGTTACATAAAATGTATGTTCTACAGTATTGTTCATCTTAAAAACTTCAACAAAAAAATCGTATACACTACATAAAACTCTGCGGAACGGTCTCTCGGTGCTATGAACCCAAGAGTACAGTTTGCTGTAAACCACTGGCCGGACCTAGCAATATCATTTCAGCGCAGCGAAGGAACTAGTATCAGAAACTATTACGGAAACGGTACAACACTATTCCACCATGACATATCATTGTAAACAAACGAATGAAATTATGAAATAATAAAAAGGTCTGTTGGACGGAAATAAACCCATATATTAAAATTTAAGCCGTATTTAATGATCACCTAGCAATTTTTTCATCGAAAGTTTATCACTTTATGTACTATTGCATGAAAACCGGCTACTAACCTGTGCAAAGATAATTGAGGTTGATTTTCCTTCTTTCTTGCACCACACTTCACAATACAACACACAGGCATGTTGAATTGGTGTTTTCCAACGTATATATGTAGTTTTAAAGGAAAACTCCACGTAATTTTCTCACAAATCTCAATAAAACAAAAAGTAAACAACCACTTGACAGCAGAACTACCATGAACTTGTCGCATATTATGGCGGATATGGCACTTACCTACAACTGTTACTACGTCTCAACAAAATGTTGCCATTATGAGGAACAACTGAAATATTGTTGTCTCTTTTATCAAATACGATTACCACATTAGAAAGAGTGAAATAACACGATATTTCACATTCTAGTTCGTTTTTCCCCCATATTTGTATAAGCAAACTTATGTATAGAATATCGCGGCGCCTCCGTGTTTTTACTATCTCAATGGCTTTGATACTTTCTTTTTTTCATTTTTTGGCAGCCCAAAGAATGAAAAAAAAGAAAGTATCAGGGCATATTTATTTTTTGGCAATTAGTGGCGATGTAATGTTCTCGGTATTCTTAAATTCTTACCATTCTCTCAATAAAAATAATGTAATCAGGGAGGTGAACACCTTTTTTTTAAGTGTTTGAATCGGTTACAAGTTACAAAGATTCAGCCTTGTGACTGTTTTGACCGACATCCGGAGACCTATGGGACAGACAGACATATACGGTGTAGGCTTTTGTAATTAAATAGATTTGTGTGCCCTTGGCACCTTTAAGCCGACGTTCGCACGGACGTAATAAAATCGCGGCGGGATTTTATCGCGCACTGGATTTTCAATCCTCGGCATTCAGCCGAGCGTTAAAAATCAAGTGCACGAAAAAAAATCGCCTCAATTTTATTACATCCGTGCGAACATGGACTTAAGTTCGAAACCTACGAAACCCTAGGCCTAGAGCAAGATGATGAAATGTTGCAAAATTATAGTTGATGCAATTCATTGTAAACTTGGCAGTTGTTGCCAACTCATTCATGTGACGTTATCGTCCGTACGCGTCGTTGTCGTGTGCGTGGTTCTTCGTTTCTGTGACAGGCGCGTGTGTGCAAAGTAGTGTAAAAAATGACGTTTCTTTTTGTTTTATCTGTGTGTGTGAGATTTGTGTGATGGCGTGGTAAAATTGAAAAGGTTATAAAAATTACCATGGCCCTAAAAGTGAACAGAGTACCTGAGAATATCGACTTCCCTAAAGAAGAGGAGAAAATTTTAAGGTTTTGGAAAGAAATCGATGCATTTCAAAGTTGTTTGAAACAGTCAAAAAATAAACCCAGGTAAGGTCTGCTTTTTTTTAAGAAAACTTAAGTTTTGTCTGATAAATGTAGAGTTTATTATGTTGTATAGTATTTTATCATATGTGTGCTATTTATAGAATCATGGGTATGGACAGTTGACGTCCCAGTAGAATCAACAAGTACATTCCACCCTCCATAAGGTGACCACAGTTCCATGCGTTTTTTAAAGTGTCAGCAATAGACGCGTAGCATATGCGAATAAACCATTTATTAGCCTTATTATTAGAGACTAGCTATCGCCAGCGGCTTCGCCTGCGTGATATCTTTGTAAATTATAGCCTATGTTATTCAGTGTTATAGTATTCTACTGGTAAAAGAATTTTAAAATCGGTCCAGTAGTTTTTGAGTTTATCCATAATAAACATACAAAAAATCAAATCTTTTCACTATATAATATTAGTTTAGATAGAGAAGATAGAGAGTAGCAGAGATAGAGAGTGGCAGGCAGGCATCTAAAAATAATTTTGGTGCAGCATACCATAATGCAGGGGTCACAATTTTTGCTTGATAATTAAATTATATAATTTAGCCACAGGAAAGATCAGTTGTTTATTAGCCTAATTACCCAGAACTTATGTAAATCCATTGAAACCAATCTTTTTGCCTATAGCTGGACTGCAAAAGTGAAAAAAAATAATTGAAAAGTACCTTAAAAGCGATTATGAATTAATAAAATTAAATAATCTGACCAATCATTCTACAACCCAAACTTACAAGTGCCAGATGGTCCAAAGCAAGTTGTCTGATTTATGGTGTACAGATGTAGTACTTAACTCACAATTAGTCACAATGGTGTGTGAGTTGGTCTTCATTATGCCCATTGTTTCTGTGTGTGTTAGCGATCAGTATTGATCTAGTTGCATTCTCACACAGAAACAATTTGCACATGCATTCACATTAAATTGAGTTAAATCATCTTTACTAGATTTTTTTATTAATACCATTATTAGTCAAGATTTTAAGTAATGAGCTCTTTCAATATACTATCTATATAGCTTTGAAATTAAAGTTATATTGATAAAATTTGGCTGGAGAGAATTTATACATTCTTGTTTAATTTACAGGTATTCTTTTTATGATGGGCCCCCTTTTGCGACTGGACTTCCACATTATGGCCATATCCTTGCTGGAACTATCAAGGATGTTGTTACCAGATATGCACACCAACAGGTATCATATCATTAATAATATAGGTCACTTACAATGTGCTTAGTAAAACTGGCAAACATCTATAACTTGGGAAATGTATTGCTGAAGAACTTACTGCTGGAACTATCTATGAAAAATATCTATAATATAATATAACATTGTTAAATTCTACTTATAGGGGTATCACGTAGAAAGACGATTTGGTTGGGATTGTCATGGACTTCCCGTAGAGTTTGAAATTGATAAAGCTTTGGGCATCAAAGGTCCCGAAGATGTTGCGAAAATGGGCATTGACAAATACAATGCAGAATGTCGTTCAATTGTTATGAAGTATGCTGGTGATTGGGAGATGATCATCACGCGAATGGGTCGCTGGATTGGTAAGATTTATTTGACAAAAAGAATGACTATGCCTTTATTTTGTGTCTACTATATGTGTAGTTGGTAAATCTCATTTGTTTATTTCAGATTTCAAGAATGATTATAAAACTCTATACCCTTGGTTTATGGAGTCTATTTGGTGGGTATTCAAAGAGCTGTACAACAAAGGCTTGGTGTATCAAGGTGTGAAAGTAATGCCTTATTCCACAGCCTGCTCCACCCCTCTGTCCAATTTTGAGTCTGGACAGAACTACAAGGATGTTGTAGACCCTGCAGTTGTAGTGTCATTCCCTACAGCTGAAGGGTTCTCATTGCTCGCTTGGACCACCACTCCATGGACACTTCCCAGCAACTTAGCACTTTGTGTCAATCCAAAACTAATTTATTTAAAAGTAAAAGAAAGGAGCAATGGAAATTGTTATGTACTCCAAGAAACAAGATTCCCTGCCGTTTTCAAGAATGTTGAAGACTTTGATGTTCTTGAGAAGTTTGCGGGAGAGAAACTTAGAGGAATAAAGTATACTCCTATTTTTGATTATTTTGTAAGCCAATGTCCTAACGCGTTTCGAGTGCTGGTTGATAGTTACGTGACGGATGACTCCGGTACTGGCATTGTACATCAAGCACCATACTTTGGTGAAGACGATTTTAGGGTTTGTCTTGCAGCAGGCATCATTACTCGGGATCAGGATATTATATGTCCTGTCGATCCCAGTGGTAGATTTATGGAGCCAGTCAAAGATTTCCTGGGACAGCATGTCAAGGACGCCGACAAAAATATTATTGCTAATTTGAAGGCTCGCAACAGACTTATCCAATTAGGTCAAGTTAAGCATAGCTACCCATTTTGTTGGCGCTCGGAAACTCCACTCATCTACAAGGCGGTGCCTTCCTGGTTTGTTCGGGTCGAAAATATGAGTCAGGAACTTTTGAAATCTTGTGAAGCAACCTATTGGGTACCTGAATATGTGAAAGAGAAGAGATTTAAAAATTGGCTGAAAGAAGCTCGTGATTGGGCTATTAGTCGTAATAGGTACTGGGGCACACCAATTCCTTTATGGATTTCGAGCGACAGACAGGAGGTAGTTTGTGTTGGTAGCATTGCGGAGTTAGAAGCTTTGACTGGTCAGGAAATAAAAGATTTGCATAGGGAAAGCATTGATCATTTGGAGATCCCATCATCACGACCTGGGCAACCGCCACTAAAAAGGGTGTCTGAAGTCTTTGATTGTTGGTTTGAGTCAGGCTCTATGCCGTACGCGCAATGCCATTACCCATTCGAAAACAAAAAGGAGTTCGATGATGTATTCCCAGCAAATTTCATTGCCGAGGGTATCGACCAAACAAGAGGCTGGTTTTATACTCTCATTGTTTTGTCGACAGCACTATTCAAAAAACCACCGTTTAAGAACTTGATTGCAAATGGTTTAGTTTTAGCATCTGATGGTCAAAAAATGTCAAAGAGAAAGAAGAACTATCCTGATCCTCTAGAAGTAGTTAAGAAGTACGGTGCTGATGCTTTACGTCTTTATCTCGTCAATTCTCCTGTGGTTAAAGCAGAGAATCTTCGATTTAAAGAAGAAGGTGTCAGGGATATCATTAAAGACGTATTTCTGCCATGGTACAATGCTTTTAGATTCCTAATGCAAAATGTTGAAAGAATCATCCAAGAGGATAAAATCGACTATAGGTTTAACGAAAAGGCAGTAAGAGAAAACGTTATGGATAAATGGATTACATCGTTCACGCAATCTCTGATCCAATTTGTGAAAAAAGAGATGGCGGCCTATAGATTGTATACTGTTGTACCTAGGTTGACCAAGTTTATTGATCATCTCACCAACTGGTATGTAAGAATGAACAGGAAAAGATTGAAGGGAGAGAGTGGTGTTAAGGACTGTCAGGTCGCTTTAGATACTTTATTCGGTGTTTTATCCGATATGGTACTAGTGATGGCACCCTTCACCCCTTTCCTTACAGAACTGATGTACAAGACGCTTCGACAACTTTTACCTAGTGATTCACTCGAGAGTGTTCACTTCAACATGATATCAGATCCCAAAATAGAATTAGTAGACAACGATATAGAAAGGGCTGTTCAAAGAATGCAGGTTGTGATCGAATTGGGAAGAGTCGTTAGAGATAGGAAAACAGTACCTATCAAGTATCCTTTGCCAGAAATGATTGTCATTCACCGTGACCTTATTTATTTGAACGATGTCAAATCCTTGGAGCGATATGTCCTAGAAGAATTGAATATTAAGAACTTGCACTTAACAAGTGACAAAGAAAAGTATGGCATTACACTGAGAGCAGAGCCAGATCATAAAATTCTTGGGACAAGATTGAAAGGCGATTTCAAGGCTGTAACTCAAGGTTTGAAGGACCTTAACAACCAGCAATGCGAAAAACTTATTGCTGATGGATTTATTGAATTAGTGGGACATCGCATCGATGTCTCTGAAGTGAGAATCATATTTCAGGCTCAAGGCAACGATCAATACGAAGCGCATAGTGATAATGATGTGCTAATTCTTCTCAATGTCACTCCTGATCAGGATATGCTTGACGAAGGTTTTTCTAGAGAGGTTATAAATAGAGTTCAAAAGTTACGGAAGAAAGCGCACTTAGTACCGACAGATGATGTCAACATTTATTTCTCTGTTAATAAGTCCAGCGATATTGTGCGTATCATAAACTTGCATCGTGAGTTCATTGAGAGTACAGTGAAAGGGCCACTGATACCGATGGAACAAATCAAGCCATCTATGCCTATAGTTATTGAAGAGACGCAAGAACTTAAAGGTTCTTTGCTAAAGTTAGTTATAACTTGGAGGAAGGAAGTAGAACTGCCCGCGAACCCTTGGGCGAATATTGTTCTACAAGATCTAACGCCTCGGTTTGGTGTCTTGAGTAAGCAAGGTAGTCTTATACTTAAGGATAAAATGAATAAGTTTATAACTTTAGAGAACCTTTACCATGAGGTTACTGTTCTCTTTGGTCTATATGGTATGAAGTTTACATTATGGTGTAACGGGGTTGAGGTAAAAGACACTACAAATTTAAATTCTAAAACGTTGATCGCTTCTCCGAATAAACCTAAAGATTGCGAATCTAAAACCAGCCCGTTCTGTAAATTTATTAATATCGCGAATGGCATAAAATCAGCTACATTGTTCTTAGAAAATCCGATAGGAAAAGTTACTTTAAATCAGGATGATGCATTAAAGTTCGTCACAGATTACTTAGGAATTAAAGCGAGTGATGTCGACAAGAAATTATTTAAATAATTGTTTATGTTAGAAGACAGTATACTTAGCCAACATCGTCTATAACTTACCTCGATGCATTAATGAATAAAACATTAACGTTATACTGTTTTCCTTGCTAAAATAATATAAACAATGCAGTATAGTATTCAGTATCGTGCTATACTACAGTATGATTCTTGTAGGAACTTGCTGTGCATGTTTTGATGTGTTCGCGATGCTTATATCTTATATTTATCTATATAATATGTTATATTTTATCTATATTATCTTATAATATGAGTCTGTCAGAGCAAACCGACTTACCCACATTTCACTTTGTAAGCCTTTTAGAATAATTAGTTACTTTTTCAATAAATTTTTAAATTATCGAAATACAGAACCGCGACTTCCATCATTGGACGAAGTCGTCTGGTTGGTATGATAATATTGAGCCGTACTACGTGTGGGCCAAGGGTGAGGCAGTTTTCAAATAAGTGCAAGTAGATTGCACACATTCACGAGTTTACCATAAAGCACGTAAATGGGTGTGGGATAAGTGGCTTCTGTGCTGATGACACCTTCATAATATAATATTTTAATCTTCGATTCCCCTCACGTGTCTTGTTTTAATAAATTATTGTTGAACCCCCGTTCTTCTTTCATTGTGCGTCCTACGATAATCTATAATATTATAGAAATCAATCATCACCCACGTATGTATTCTAAAATTGCATAGAATTTGGCGCCGAAATAAAACAATAGGTACGAGTTAAACTTTATTTTAAATGTTTCCTTCATAAATAAAACAAAATAAGCATTGAACATTGTTCATTCAACTATTATATCGTAACAGGTGCAGTGAATTAAAACTCATTTAAAATGTGGTTTCCCTAACAAGATAGGGTTATGGCGTACCTAAGTACAACAACATTAAACTATGGGTACGTATGATAAGCGAAGCTATATGAAGCAATCCTTATAGGTTTGCGCGTTTTAGAGTACTCGTGTTTGGCACGATGCGATGTGATCAAAATGATTCCAAATAGAATTAACACGTACACATCACAGGATATAGATATACGACACGTAATGTGTGATAGCTAGAGGAAACAAACTAGCATTAGCCACCGGCTACATACACAGATGTTCATAATGTAATCTTACATACATTGATTAGACAATAATTGACTTATAAGTGTTATAGAATTATAACCGGTGATCGCACGAATCTTATTAGAATTATTCTATATCCCTTTGCATCCATTGTGCATTGTGCGAATTTCATTCATAAAGCCTAAATTTGGTAACTTATATATTGAATTTCATATTTTATGTAGCAGCTATACAATTATGTTCGATAGTATTCTATCTTAACTTTGGTGTTCAGTCATTAACCTAAACAATATTACAAATAGTTAACCAAAGAAAAACAACGAAACCAATGTCTTTTATTTCACTCAGAATAGGGTTCCATTTAAACAAACATGTTATATTTAGTCAACGGATTTAATAATATGACTAACATCAATATTATGAATTATTTGCTATTAGGTAGTGATTATTACTAACGTTTTAGTACGATACATGGGATTGTGTAAGTAATGTTGCTAGATCTCACTAATTCAACAGTAAATAAATTTGAAAATATACATAAATAAAATAATATGTAAGATTTTTTTTTTTTTTTAATATATTGGAAAGTTGCTATATTTTGATTAATATATCACTGAATGTATCACAAGCGCAGTTTAGATGTAGAACACATTGCAGACTATACAGATTCTAAAATAATTTTGTTATTTCCCTCACCACAAACGTATAATACTGTTAAAATAAAGTACAGGAAAGTACACAAAATATTTGATATTTATAATTTTATTGCTTCATTTAGAAATGCTTTTATGGAACAAAATATTGCTTTAAAAATAACATGAACATATATCTCGAATACATCACACATAGAATAGATAGATAACGATATAATACTTACTAATAGAAATATGAGGTGCCATATTAAGGGATTAAGTATAATAAGGTTATATGAAATACGATGCAGACCGATTGTGTACGAGCCACGCGATTAAATAGTTATAACATGTTACAGTAAGCCATCGACGATTTATATAGAGATAGATTCGATAAATACCTATGTATTTCATAAATAATATTTTATTATGCGTCAACAAGTTATATGCACTCACATCATAAGCTAAATCGTTTAAAAGAGCTAAACTGTTATCTAGTAAAGGCTTCGACGTCATCAGAAGTCGGATCATAAGTTAGCATCGAGTTAGTTATTGCACTTTACACTAAAATACACCACATTATACATTAACGTTACACTAAAGTACTTCCCTACCGCCGCGCACTATGTATGCGGCGCGACTTAGGCCACTGCCGCGGCTCCAGCCGGTCGACTGAAAGCGAGTGCTATTAAATAAATAATATATTTATCTAGGACATGTTTTTATTAAGTTAAAGATAGCGAATATTTCACACTAGAAATAACTAAAGATTCATTAACATTTTAAATACATTATAAGATACAACATCGCCTACTCAGTGACTAGTCTAACGGCGTATAATGATCATCATACTCGTAACATTTGAATAGCAACAACGATAAATAGGTACATCACAAGGGGGCGTAAGGCTAGATGCGGCGCGCCGGACCAGATTATGCTATACTGCGACTCGCCTGTCTAAAACAAAGATTCATTAGTTTATGTCACTGCACATCAGTTTCGTGATATGTAGGGTGTAAAATCAAAAGTAACATTGCTGGGCAAAAATTTAAGCTGAGAAACGACTTTTATTTTTGGTGTGAAAAATCGCTGATCAGATAGATGGAAGTTTGACCTTAAATATTACCGTAACCACAAGGTTTCTAGGTATGATACAGTACAAAAAAAAGATCACAATGGAGGAGTATAAGCGAATCTCGGCTTCGTAAGCCGATATTCGCACGGACGTAATAAAATTCGCTCTGCTTAGCGCCGAAAGTTGAAAATCCAACTGTTTTTTCATCGCGCTGGGACGAGAGTAGGGTTGCAAAATTACGTAATTTTACGGAAAACGCTGGTAAAATACGGGTGTTTTACGGTCATTTATATAAATTGCGGTAAAATTACTGGTGACGTATGTAGTTTTAAATTTAAATTTGTGCAGCCCTCTGTTCTGCCTCTGCACATAGATGATATTATTATAATCCATGACATGGTGCGATTCATATCTTGGATATTAGACTTGAGAATTGAGTTTTAGGGATTGATCGTGCGACTCATGCGTACTTTAGTACGCACGAGCCCATTTTTTTTTTTTAAGTTCCAATGCTGCTTATATCTCTGGCAAATTTCATTCAAATCCATTTATACGGTAATAGTGACATACACATGACTATACACACAAACATACTCACTTCCGTATTTGTAGGGTTTTAGTGGGTATGACTATATGAGTACGTTTAATACGTTTTTTACATAACATTTTTTACCGTATAATACGGTAAAAAATGTTATTTTACGTAATTTACGGTAAAATATGGTAAATTTGAAAAAAAAAAAACGTATTATACGTACTCATCAGGGTAATTTTCCCGTTTTACATCCCTAGAAGAGAGTGCGTCCCAGCGCGTTGGATTCTCAACTTAACACAGAGAATTGAAAATCCCGCCGTGATTTTATTACGTCCGTGCGAACGTCGGCTTAAGCGTTTTTCTACACCCGCTATGTCCGTGTTCAAGTAATACGTACCGTGTATTGACGTCACTTGCGTACGTTAATACTGCGGCTGATGAGGTAGCGGTGAGTCTCGCTCCGGCAACTTCCGCACTTTCATCGTGCCGTCCGCGCCGCACGAGAACAGGCGGCCGGCGTTGTCTGCAGACAAACATTACAGTAGAACTTTTTTGACAAGTATCTAGGGCTGCCTATCTAGGAACTCATCATTCAAAAATGCTTCGCAAAATTGGTCCTTAGGCTAACTAATTTAGGACTAACATCTTTTAGACTAACCTAATATAGATCAAACTTTTTTTTAAATTCAGAATAATGTATGAATAATATTAGAGCGCATAAAGCACACACAAAAAAAAAACCGGGTCTTATTTTTATAACTACGAAGATGTTGCGATGTGAAAAAAGGGGGATATTATAGTACTGAAGTAATCATACATACCGATATGTATTTGCGTGACACCCTGACCGATGTGCTTGAAGAAGGAACTCCTGGCGTGTTCCCCTGCGAATGTGTACAGCAACTGATGCGTCGTCAACGAGAACACCTGGAAAATTAAGGTAGGTAAGTTTTGATTTAATTAGACAGTATATAGCATGTCACACTTATATGACTTTCCATTCGCATCATTGATATAAATTAATAGACCTTCCCCTCTAGCGTAGTAAATAAAAGTAACTGCATTTTCTTTTTTGGTCAGTTTATTTCTATGGGTTCACGTCTTTTCTTTTATTTTTCTTGTGGTTAGTGACTAACCTGGTGTCAGAGTTTTCACCATGAAAGCTTACTAGTCATGTCTCGTAACACAGGTAGTTGGTTTGAAAATATATGTAGATCTGTGGCGGCATCTACATCGCGGCATGTGAACTACGCATCAAAGACTGACATCACACAAAATCCTGACGTCATCGCGCAATTAGAGTTTACCGCGCGAACGACATATATGTGACTTTCCGACATCAATCGTTGGGCAGTTGCCTGCCAGACCCGACACCCGTCTGGTCGGAGGATCCTCCCTTTTTTATAGAAGATGTGTGAACTTTATACCCTGTTCCTCATGCCCCTAAAGATCTACAGATGGAACAAAAGAAAGCTAACAGCATCAGTTGCATTTCACGATCGCGCTTCCATCACTCCAATTTATACCTTACTACAATGACAAAGTGCTCCATATTATTCGTAGGCTCCAAAGATCTTTTGGCGCTTGAATGACATTAGCAGGGGGATTTTTGGTAAGCATTTGTGAAATTGTATTGATGGCGGCATTAGTTCCGAGTTTTACCACGCGCCGAAAGCTTGTACAGGTTGTAAGAGTCACACGACACGCGTGCTCGTCAATTTTATTATTTGCACATTGAAGGAGGGGGCGGTGACTAAATAATAACAACCGAATGGGTCGATCGAAGGTTAAGCTACGCTTGCCGAGGTCGGCTCGTGTCTGGGTCACCATCTATTACATATCGAGACCCCTCTGTGCCTCGGAAAGCACATTAAGCCGTTGGTCCCGGCTGTCTATTCGATTTTTTAGAGTCGTTATGGCTAGTCAGAAGCCCAAAAGCTTGAAAACCAGTCTTGTCAAGGGGTATCGTATTACCCAGTAACTAACAGTGGTTGTGGAGATCAGATAGACAGTCGGTAAAATACTGGTATTCAGCTTCATCCGGTTATACTGGAAGCCGACCTTAACATTATTGGGAAAAGGCTGGATAGATGAAGACCTTGAAGTCAATATATGTCTGAAATCGCCATCTCGGGGGGATAAATGCTCGTGCCTTCTCCGTATGAGAAGAGGCGTTTGCCCTGCAGTCAAAAAGTAACAGGCTGGTATTATTATAGGTACCTTGATGTCTCCATCAGCGGCTCCAATAGCATAGTAGTCTTCTCTGGGCGACAGCGCGACGCACTTGATGGGAGCATGGTGCGCGTGCAGACGATGCCTGACTGCCCGCGAGCGCAAGTCCCATACGAGCACGTCGCCGCGTCGTCCGCACGATACTAGGGCGCCTAGGGATCCTGCCCATACTACGCATGCTGCACCGCCCTCGTGGCATGTCCATGCTGCAGAGAGAATGCAAGATGTGATAAAAAAAGAAAAAAAGTGAAGTGTTTAAGGAATAAATAAATATGATGAATTCGTCTCTTCTTCTGCTTTAAAACTTCGAAAATTGAACTTAGTATGACCCCAGAAAAGGCGAAATGTCCAGTTCTGTTCTTTAATTAATGTATTTTTTTGTATTTTACGTACCTACGTAAAATCTCGAAAGAAAAAAATCGTAATCAAAAACATGAAGTCGGTTAAAATAAAAATTCATACTCACAAACCACTAAAGCTTTCTTGGTGGGCATCAATGTGTCCCATATGGCAACGTTTTTACTCTCGGAGCTATGCCCAGCTGAAATAATTGCATACAAAAATTATTACACATCGGTTTGTATTTAATCCATCAATAAAATAAAATAAATATTTTACCTGTTGCAACTAAACTGCAGGAACCGAGGAAAACGAAATCGCTAATTCCTTTGCTATGACATTGATGTGTCTGCAAAATAAAGAAAATATATAGGACCCAAGAAGCTGCAAGTCAAACCATAAAAACACGTGAATAACAAAGATTTTTTTGGTTCTTCCTATTAGTATTAATGGAAAATTAATTTGAATGCCCTAGGCAAAATATGGACTCCATAAACCATCAACTTTTACAACTGGTAACACCTATATTTTCTGCAAGTGATGATTCTTGAACCCATCAAAAGGAAACACGACCGTTTAAAATCTGAAGACAACCTCAATTCGTGATTTTCAACAGTCAATGAACATGAAGAATACCTCACAATATGTCAATTGTTAATAAACAACTTACAAAGAATGGCCTGGGCGATGCATGCGGGTGTCCCGCCTGATGCGGCGCTGGATGCAGCTGCCACATCGCCAGATTGCCATCAGCATCCGACGCGGCAAACTTGTTTCCGTAGTCTGAGAACCTTACGCGCGTGACCTTCGCGAACGCACCGGGAGCGCGAGGTGACCACACGCAGGAGGGGTGGCCCCACTCCCAAAGTTGTACGGAACCGTCCGCGCCACCCGTGAGGTCTGAAAGTTGATTGGTGTCATGTTAGACTCTGATGTCCGAAAAGTTACGACTGATAGATTGATAAGCGTAGTCAGGATGAATTTCTGGTTGGAATAGATGCGGTGTCTGTGTTACAAAATTGGTAGAAAATATGGTAATCGTCTCCTATATGAACTCAAATTAGTTGTTCATTTCGGGGGATGGTAAACTCTGGGCTTTACCACCGGAAAAGTTCCTACATTAGAATACGATAAGTGTTTAGATTAATATAGGATCCACTTACACAATGGTTGTGAGGGATGCGCTGCCATCCTTTTGATGTTGTCGATTTTGTGTTTCAGCACCTAAATAGAACATTATTGTTAAAAAATATTAATAACCGCCGAATAATTATATTCAATGATGGACAATATAATCATCTCCAATAATTAGATCGGTTAGTAACATAGACATAATCATGCATCACATTATTAATTAAACAAATGTGCAATAGACAACGCAACATACATTAGCAAAAAGAGACAGTGGAAACTTAACAAAATAATTCGGAAACACTGGTCAGAAACATCTACTAAACGGACCACTACAACGAAAAAAAAAAACGAAAACGGTGGCTTGAACATAAAAACCGCTGCTCTTGAGAATTGCTGAAATATGAGGACTGATGAGAAAACAAACTGGCACATCTGTGTGCACAGTCTAGTGAATTATACAGAGAATGAGAAACCAAAAATAAAACAAAAGAATCATGGGAGAAGAATAAAAAATAAACCAACAAAAAAAATATACATCGAGCTAGAAATAAATCTTGGGGAGTGCGACCGCTGGCTAGGGATGTGACGTAACGAAGGTTGCGGAGGAGTGGCTAGGGTTGTCACTGACCGGTTTCATGAGAAGCTTCGAACGATGCAGCACCAGTCGACAGTATTTCGGGTCGTGGCAACCCGGGAACTGTAGACCCTTCACCTGCGATCAACACTCTGTTATACCGAACATACACTCATACATACACTTTTTAAAGACAAGAAGGCCACTTCCTATTACGAAGATTTGAGTTACTGAAATTAATACAATACCTTTGAATATAAAAATGGCTTTGAATCCACAACCAATTATACGGTTACCTACCCTTTTATCCTGGACTTAAAAAGACTTAACAATTAATTTTGTTTCCCTAAAATGTCATTATACTATAGTTTTAGTATAGATAAAATAGTTGATAGTCGCACAGTAAAATCTCTAGTTCTCCTTTGAGTATAGTTTCGGAGAAAAGGTGTTATAAAGAGATTAGAAAGGAAAGCGCTAGCGAAGCGCGAGGCGACACGAGACAATGTAACAAGTACAGACACGCACACAATAACCTCACCACGTTAATATTAGACCCAGCATCTTTTAGACTACTGGATGAATCAATGTTGTTTTGAGATTTTGTTAAATTCGAATAAAATATTGGTGTTTAATTTAAAAAGCTAGAAAATATAACGGCATGACCTGTTACCTGTTACCTGAAGACTCGGGACCTGAGGTATGCGTAATTATTTTTGAAGCTTTGTATCGAAATTGGACGGAACACATAAAAGCCAGGGTTCAAATTAACACCCTGGTTTTGAAAATGCCATATCAATTTATGACCTAACTTAAAATTATACTTCTTACTGGCTCTTCTTTCAGTAGCTACGACGCAGACGAAACTAGTGTTTTCATCAAAAGAATTCAAGGAACTTTTCAATATTTTTTTTGAAGTGAAAACTTCTTTAGGCGCGTTGGGCATTTTTGAGATGGGACTATACCATTGATTTCACGACACCGTGATGACACCAGCTTTTAACCATTAAAAAGACATCAACGCGTTGATAACCGCGGTGCGTGAAGTAAAAGACATCAACGCGTTGATAACCGCGGTGCGTGAAGTAAAAGACATCAACGCGTTGATTACTGCGGTGCCGATTTTTTTTCAAGTTTCTGCTTCTGTCGGCACTTCTGGAGCGCCACTGTTTTTTTATTGTTGCAACATTGGTTCACCCAGCAAGTCTGTTTAGTGCATTAGTTATTACGTGCACGTACTGTAACGATATACGCCTCTAGGCCGGTCGGTATGCTGCTCGACCGCCGCTCCTGTTAGGGTGTTATATTTACAGTTACTTGTTAGTTCATAGTTCTATGTTAGGTACTATTCTTGAAAGGATAATTCTAACCCCTTTAAGTAAAATATTAGGTAGGTGGTTAGCATTAGTGGGAAGCTCTACAATAGGTCACCAAGATTATAACCGTATTCACCCTTCTGTCGCTGTAAAATGTGAGAGCTTAAAACTATTATAAATTAGTTCCGATTCGTTTTTAAAGTTCCAAAGTTTGATCGTAATTTTTGTAACGCCTAAAACCATCCCATGCATGCTCTTGTCGAAATTATGAGGCAAGGATACATTTGTTTGCATCAGGTACGGTAAATAATTCAAGTTTATCTTTGTCCTCATTGTACTTTAAAACCATTTTGTTAAAGGTGAAATTTGTATGTTATTTATATTATTAGTGCATTGTTCATAAACTACGATTTTGGCGTACGTCACTTACTATCTAAGGCATACGTGATATTAGCATGTTATCCAACTATTATCATCTATTGTACATCATGTTCATACATTACATTGGAGATTAAACTGTCATTGATAAAAAAAAGTATGGAGGGCAATAAAAACAAAACAAATACATTTATTATTATCTTGACTTTAACCTTGAGTGATTGGTAGACATGCAAATAATTTCGCTACGAAATTATAAATACTTGGATTAACAGTATCTGGTGCTACCAATGCACTTTTCAAACTTCATAAAACGCCAATTTCTTTTCTTCTTCATTGACTACGAAGTTAATTAACTTTAAACCCTTTTATAGAATTTAAGCATCTTGAAATCCACGTGATAATATGCTTCGCGTTTTTTACCACTCCAGGTCAATAATTGATTATAAATGAATAAATAATGGGTGTGTACTTACAACGCTGGCACCTCTTCCAGTTTGACTGGCCATGCCAACGGGTACTTGTGGTGCGTTGGAATTTAATGGCGAGCTGTTGCCTGTGCCTGGCACTGAACCGCTGTTTGGCCTGTGTTAATAAAATATTGTGTAAGAGACATTGAAGTAAAGAGAGGGGAGAGGGGCTGGTAGTTAAATAGCAGCCGCACAAATTGATCGAAGGTTAAGCTACGCTTGCCGCGGTCGGTCCGTGGATGGGTGCCCATTCATTACATATCGAGACCCCTCCGTCCTTCGTCCATTAAACCGTTGGTGCCGGTTGTCATTCGTAGATCTTTGACAGTGGTCATCGTCAACCAGTCCTACCAAGGGGTATCGTGTTACCCAGTAACTGGGTTTTGGAGGTCAGATTAGCAGTCGCTCCATCTAAAATACTGGTATTCAGCTGCATCCGGTTAATTAGGAGTTGACCCCATCATAGTTGGGAAAAAGCTAGGTAGGTTGATATTGACGTTGGAGTAAAGAGAGATAATTGTACTGTGGCAGTAGCTTCCAGGAACAGTGCTAGCTTTTGCGGTGATAAACTGTTCCACACAACGGGTTCACGCAGACCAACATGTTGAAGGGAAATAAAAGTGGAAGCAGTTTCAGGAAATCCTCTGCTGGAAGTTGCTATTGTGTTGCACCTGCAGCTTGCTAATTGTATGTGGCATTTTGAAGTTGGAACAATGTCGACCCTGGGTTCGTCCGTTACCAACCCTACTGTTTGAAAAATATTTCTACCACGATTTGTCCTGATTAAGTATAGCTCGCGCATGCGCGCAGCGCAGTAGCGCGCATTAGCAACGACACGTCCATCTCTTACTCACGAGCCAGTTGACTCACTTGTCATGATGCTGTATCAGCAAGAAGCCGGTGTCTGGTAGCGCGGCGGGGTCGGCTGCGAGTGCCAGTAGGTCCAGCTCACACTCGTCCTCGGCCCACCACGCGCCTGCGCGCAGTAGCAGGGACACGTCCATCTCTTGGACTTCACGGGCTGTTGCTACGGCTAATAGGCAGCCACCGACCTATCAAATAGGAATAAATTGTAATCTTATAATCATCACACAGCTGCACAGTACAGTATAACTATTTTCTTAATGTCCCACGGCAAACTTCGTGTTTTTAGTTAGTCGTCAGATTTCTATCAGTTGCCCTTTACACTTGGTGCAGACCGGACGCTCTCAATCGACTTGGAAGTATATAGAGTTGTTAATACTCTTTTAACTTAGTGTAGTTTATTTTAAAATAGGAGGAAAGCTACTAAAGTCACAGGCACGAAAATAGTTTTACAGCTCTATATAGTTCACACAGAAATCAAAACAAAAACAAAGTAAGTACTTAGTTCTGAATTCAAATTATTATAAACGACAAAAGTAATAATTGATGAACATGGAAATTAGCATTCGTTTGTATTCGGAAATGCGATGATTCCCGAGGGACATTAAGAAAATAGACTGTACTTAATATTTTTTAGGTTGCTCAAGAAACCTTAGTCGACGGCTTGAACTCGTTGGTGGCGTGGCTAATATGCATGCTATTAAGTACAGTTGTTTATTTATCTAGTTTTTTTTTTCTTTTTTCGTAACAGCCTTCCTATCGAGTCTGCCTTTACTTAATTGAGTTTATCTCTTACCTTGTTGAGACAGAAGGCAGCAATGGAGTCCTGCTCCTTGTGTATGATGCGCACAGGGTTGTGCAGCTCCAGGTCGCGCTCGCGTTGTGTCTGCGGTATACAGCCGCCCCGCCCTTCGGCTGCCATCGTCTCAGCCGTTACTGATTGAGTTCGACGACGAGAGAATACGGCTCGGATGAAGAGATCCTAAAAGAAACGAAGGTTTAAATAATACATGATTTTAAAAATAGACGCATCGCAGTCTGCCTCGTTGGTCGCAAGCGCTACTGCGGAGAATGAGGTAGGTTCGAGTCCCAGGTCGGGCAAATTAATATTGGGTTTTTCCGTCTGACATTTCTCAGTAGCAGCCCGAAGTCTGGATTTGTGCCCGATTGATGGCAATAGGCTCGCCCCCATTACATGGTACTTAAACATAACTAGCGAAATGTGGGTGCACTATAGGTACACCTCTGCCCAACTCTTCGGGGAAACAATGTGTGATGTTATGTTTATGTATTTTAAAACAGTAAGGGTGAAAATCCTGAAGCAAATGTTTTACCTGAACCGGTTCTTGTCGTACGAGGAAACTCCACAGTCTTCGTGCGGGCGCTGCACTGAAGAGGACCGAGCTGAACGGTGTATTATGCGGCTCTAATAAACATCTGAAACAAAATGTTTAAGATAGCTTGAAAAACAAAAAAAGGCTTGTCTAAACTTAGCAACGAATCAATCTGCCTAGTCTTTTCTCAGCTATGTTGGGATCGGCTTCCAGTCTAACCGGATGCAGCTGAATACCAGTGTTTTACATGGAGCGACTGCCTATCTGACCTCCACAACCCAGTAACTGGGTAATACGATACCCGTTTGGTAAGAATGGTTGTCAGACTTTCGGGCTTCTGACGACCCGTAATACATACTTCCAGTCCGTCCAGTTTCACATACCTGTATTTATTAATAGGTGGTCCAGTGGGTAGTTGTTCAGGGAAGCAGCCGGGGATGTAGTTTGCCGGAGGAGCGCGAGACTCCAGTGTTTCCGTCAACTGTTGCTGCCATTGATCCACGCGGCGAAGGGCGCCGTGGACCATAGGACTCGTTGTTGCTAATTCTGTTTGTTAGAAATTATATTTTGTGCTACATTAATTCGTAAATGATTGAGTGTAGTCTAAGAGGGGACTCGTCGACTAATAAATTATTGTTATAAAATAACTAACAAGAGAATGAGGAGCTACTATTTCAATGATATAAACTGCACAGTTCTTTACTCAGGGCACAGATTAGACAGAAGGCGTACTCCGCATTTTAGGTATGAAGCTCGGCTCGACTTGTCGGGCCAATTAATCAGAAGATAGAGGGTAGTCAGAAGATCACGATAGAAAGAGAGGCAACTTCTAGGTGAATATAACTGTAAGTAAGTAGCGCTGTGCGACTTGAATTGCACTTTATTGTGTCAAGAGTCACTTTTTATTTATTTTACGTTATTATTAATTACAGGTTTAGATTGACCCCCATTTCGTCATAATTCGTTTCGCTATTTCTTCACCTTTATTCCAGTTAATCTATGGTTTTTATATGCACGTGTTTCTGTGGCAATAAACCAATTTTTCTTTCTTTCTATGACATACCTGACATCTCAATCCCGCAAAGCTGCAGGAAGTTCTGTAACTTCTGCTGCGCGAGCCGCAGTACCGCGATACGTATCACGAGCCATGAGTACGAATCTGGGTCCGAATGCTCCGTGTTCACAAGTTTACGTCTATCTTTCCTGCTAGAAAATGTTATACTGTTAGTTTTGTGTGGAATGAAAAATATTAATATCAGATGGTATTTGAGCTAATAAAATAATGTAACTTGAAAATGTAAGTGAACTTTATTCATAAACTAATAAGATATTGTTATAAGTTATCGCCATTTTACATCATTTGCATGTAAATAACACGGACAGATATAGTCCGCGCGCGACTGCTAGTCACCGCTTGAGGTATGTGAGCGGTGAGATGGGGGAGGGCGCCATTGAAAAAATTGGCCGACTGAGTTAGCGACCGACGTCTACCTCCCCCGTCTCACCGCTCACATATCTGAGGCGGTGACTAGCAGTCGCGCGCGGACTATGGTAACTACATTAGTGTAGTATTTTTACAAAGTATTATCATAAATCCACCGACAGGAATCTTTTTAACTGTTCTCTAAAAGTAGCACATATTATAAATTCAATCTTACTTGGCGTTGGTGGTGTCGAAAATATCGTCATCCTCGGGTTCGCTGAAATCATCTTCATCGATATCTTCGGCGCCGGACTCCGCTGAATCGTAGTCGTAATTCTCAGGGTCTTGCTCGGACGTGGGCTAAAATAACATGTATTAATTTAAACAAAATCACCACGGTTCAATAATAAGAGAAAAAAAATAGTGGTGCACTGTGTGACGCTAGTGAAGCTTTGGCCGTTGCGCATTCAATTATTTAATTTTAAAAATCAAACCTATTTTATTTAGTGTTTTTGCTATGTTCAAGATAAAATATGTTTTTTTTTTGTATTATTTTTAATATTTAAATTACAAAAGAAATGCGAAAGTATAAATAACCACTTTGATAGCGAGCCAAAAATCTACGCGTCCTTTACCCGCTGTTTCAAGAGGTTTGAATCTCTTGGAAATTAAAATAAATCTACAGTGAACTAAATGGTAGTTACCTTAGTAAGCAGGTAAGTAAGTATACTGCAGTGTGGAGGCACGAACTGTTCCCTGTAGGTAGGCCGGCCCTCCTGAATGTTCTTGTGCGGGACAGTGGGACCAAGTCCAAGGAGACGCATGTTGAGTAACGCGCGCTTTTCTCGCAGGGAGGACCAGACTGAAGTGCCTTCTGGACGCTCTACTAACTTTGGCTGCAAGTAAAGATTGATTTATAGGTTGTGTTAAATAAATTTTGGGCGGTAGCCTCAATTAGTAGTCAGACGCCAACAAGGATGTTATCTGTCTTTGATTATTTCGTACCGTGCCTAAAACGCTCTAAAATAAAAATTATTTACTGTCTGTTCCAAAAATGAAATGAAAGTGTAAACAAATCCAGTTTAAGCACAGATTAGTACAGATGAGTCGCTGTGCAAAATCATTTAAATAAAATATGACTCTTGCTACGACACAATAAAGTGCAATTCACGTCGCACATCGCTAATTACCTACAGTTATATTCACATAGAAGTTGTCTCTCTTTCTATCGCGTTACTCTTATATCTTCTGACTACGTTACACCCACTGAATTCGACAAGTCGAGCCCGCCGCGTACCTACTTGTAGCTTCATACCTATAATTCTGAGTAACCCATCTGTGGTTCAAGTATTTTTGTTGCAATAACAGAAATCACTCACTAAAGAGATAAGTAACAAATTGATTTGTATTTAAAAGGATTCAACTTTATATCTCGCCACTTTTTCCAACAATTATTGTTTCAATAACATTATTAAATTATAACTGAAAATTGGGGTTATAAAATTAACCTCAATTATCCCATGAAAAACATCTTTAAGATGATTTAAAATTAAAATTTCGTTGTTTATATTCATGTAATCAAATCAAAGCACTTAATTCGTAAGTCGCACTATACTATATTCCAGGTGTATCGTCTTCACATATAATGAATGTATACAAAATATTGTAAAATATTTTAAAAGAGTAACATTGGAGTTTCTTGCCCATTCTTCTCCATACGAAAACTACCTTTTGGAAGGGGCGACGAGAATCAATTATATTTTTTGTAAATTTTGACGTTCAAAAGTACCTTTTATGTGCGTAATTGAAATAAATTATTTGATACAGTTACATCTGATAATTTTTGAACCGACCATAGTTTTGTTGCCACATGACGTTTTAGCTCAAACTAGCTGGCAAATTAATTTCAATTTAATAGAAAGTGTGCAAATAATATTGAGAGTTTTACGACCACATTCGAGTTGAATTCAATTCTTATTTTGTTGGCATAGATTTCTAAACTATATTGTAAGGACTGTTATTATCGCTACCAACCTGCAACGACGGAGCTGGAGCAGTAGTCAACAGCCTGCGAACTCCTCCACCGAACAGTCTCGCGTGGTCCAGCGCGACGGGCGCGTGCGCACACAGCCGGTACAACAGGTGAGCGTCCCGCGCCGCGGCCGCCCAGCCTAGGAGAGCGAGGTATACTGCGCAGAATGCTTCGGCGAGTAGGACGGCGAGGCGGGGCGAGTCTTCTTCTTCGGCAGCGCGGAGGGCGAGGCCGCGGAGAGCTGATACGCCTGTGGAAATCATAGAAATATTTAAAAAAAAACGACCAGATAACATACATAATAATTATGTATTGTGCACTGAGAAATTACACAATTTTAAGCGAAGTACCTCCCACATGATATTTACTATTGTGTCGAATAGTCTGGATTATAACTTTCACCTTTAATTACACATTATTTCATCAGTGTATCGAGGGTAGACTTCAATAATAATTAATCATGTGCGCTTAAAGCGAATTTGTATTAAAAATCGGATTTGACCCTGTCTTATCGATGTTTACATCGGGCTAGAGTTAAACCATAAATTAAATAATCATACCTGGCCATTTGTTTGGTGGAGTCGTGACAGTGAGCTCTTCAGTGGAATGACGCCTCTGCCGCGTGAGCATCTGACTAGTACCAGGAGCTTCAGCTATGATACTGCTAAACAAAATATATGAAATAAATACTTGAACACTGTATTCATATCAAAACTCGTTCAGTTTAGATAGTTACCCGTGTCAATATACTATGTAGTCCATAAACCGTCAAATCTATGAAATGCACCTTTGTTTCTCTCATATTTAAGTACGACCATAAACAACAAGTTTCCCCCGGAAATGACTCAAACAAGGCTAGAGTTCCATATAAAACCATGTTCGTGATCATTCTATCAAGATATTAGTAACTTACTGATCGTGATGATGATGCGCGTGCTTCAAGCTGAACGTATCGGAGTCACATAGACTCTGGTAGATGCAGGCGGATAGGGCGACTGATAACTCTCTCAGAGTGTGCAGTATCCTGGTCGCAGACCCGCCAGGGATGCCCAGTTCCCCGATAGTGCCCAACATGTCGTGGGCTACGGACTGAAAAACAAAAGTTTTTGAAATACGAAATAATTTAGAAATGGATACTTGGTGATGAAGTGAACACTGATGAACGCAAGCCGCGTGAAATTGACGACATTATACTGTGTTGTAATCACAAAAACGAAATATTTGTCTCGTTATTATTAATTTAATGAATACTATCGAAAATTAGTAATTGCACAAAACTAGTTCAGAAAATCCTCGTTTGTCTAGTGGTCGCAAGCGCTACTGCTGAGCATGAGGTCTTGGGTTCGATTCCCAGGTCGGGCAAAGTGTTATTGGGGTTTTCTATCTGAAATTTCTCAGTAGCAGCCTGGAGTCTGGATTTGTGCCCGGTTGATGGCAATAGGCTCGCCCCTATTACATGGGACTAAAAACATAACTGGCGAAATGTTGGTGAACCTGCTACAGGGACACCTCTGCCCAACCCTTCGGGGCAATAAGGCGTGATGTTATGTTATGTAGTTCAGAAAATGCAAACATGATTCTACAGGCATTCTCTTAGGCTTGTCTGGCTTGTCTTTCCATATATATTTTGTCATTGAGAGATACGCGCATTAAAGTAACTCACAGTAATGATTGATGTTGCCTGTTCTGTCCTAACTCTCGCTGTAGATGTACCTGTTTCATGTTTCCGTGCGCCGTGCAGCGAGTAGTCGGATAGTAATGCTCGTAGGTTTTTACGGATCTACTGAGAAGCTAAGAAATCTCACCTGTAAATGTCTAACAGGATCAGCTACAACAGTGTTATTGGTAGCAACAGCCGCTGCCAACAGCGGTAGTGTGGTGGGGAATGGTAGCGGCGACAGTAACTGTTGATGTTGCTTGTCTTGTCCCAGCTCTTGGAGCAGGAGGACCAGTTCCATTCGTACTGAGGCCAGGCCGCCGCCGCCCGCGCCGTGTAGGGAACAGTAGGATAGTAATGTTCTGAGGAGAGTCTCGTTTGCTGTTGGATGAAGTGTGTTTGGTTGATAAGGCCGCACATTGTATGTTTTTTGCTGTTTAATTTTGTTAAAATATTAGTCTATGGTAAAATTCGTTCCTTTTTCGTAAATTTTCCTTTACCACTTTACTCTGTGGACATCACAAAAAGCTAATTGTGCTCCATATATGTTGTCCTAAATAAAACTAATCTTGAATAAACCACACTTTACAATATAGTGTTACGAGCTGGGTAGTGGGATAAATTAATTACTACCAATCAGACAATTAAATAACTTTATTTAAACACAAAACACTTAAAACTTAATCACAAATACACTACTGATCACTATTCACTTCGATTCGCTTCGTTGTATCGCCTAAATCAGACTGCCTCATCGTGTGTCGGCTCTCTGCTTTTATACCGCAAATATTCAAGAACATTCCAGCTATGTGTAGAACGGTTCCAGAAAAACATCAACAAATAAACATTACCAGGAAATACAAAAGTAGTAGGTATAAAAAATAATAACCTACTTGTACCGAATAAAGAAATAGGTACTTTATGCCCTCGGCGTACGGTCGAAATTACAATGACGAGTTCTAATATTGTTTATAAGTAGTTACCTACTTAACTTCAAAATAATAATAATGGAATGCTTCTCGAAGTTTTTAGCGCAAACACACTGCAATCCGTGCTTTCTCGAAAGATCTCGTACGTACGACGTAACACTGTCCCCTCCTTAGACATGCTCGTCTCGAGCATCATTAGCCCCGTAGTATCGGGCCAATCGGTCTACATGAACAATCTTAGGCGCACCTCGTAGACCCTTCTGTATTCGGTAGGTGACATCGTTGATCCTAGTCACGACTCGGTATGGTCCATCCCAATTCGCTTGCAATTTCGGAGACTTCCCCTTGCTCCGCACTGGGTTATGTAACCACACCAGTGAACCCTCGTCGAAACCCCTACTGTTTGCCTTGCGGTCATAACGGGTCTTCATCTTCTCAGACATCTGTTGGCCGGATTGTCGGATATGCTCATAAACATCATTCAACTTGTTACGCAAATCATTTGCGTAATCTGTTACACTACGTGGAGCATCAGGGGGAGCTCCAGTGATTAAATCTGCAGGCAACCGTAATTCTCTTCCAAAGTTCGCGAAGGCTGGCGTCACAGTCGTACTTTCGTGGACTGCGCTGCGGTAGGACAGCAGAAACGGCTGTATGTGCTTGTCCCAATCCCTCTGCCTGCTTTCCACGACTTTTGCCAGATATCTCTCCAACGTTTGGTTGAATCGTTCCACCATTCCATCAGATTGTGGGTGGTAAGAGGTGGTTCTGGTTTTGTAGGTACCCATCAATCGACAAGTTTCCTGAAATACTTGCGATTCAAAATTCCTTCCTTGATCGCTGTGTATTTCTAAGGGTACTCCAAAACGACAGAAAACTTCCTGAACTAATTTATCTGCGACAGTTGTAGCTTCTTGGTTAGGAATGGCGAAGACTTCTGGCCACTTTGTGAAGTAATCCATGACCACCAGGAAGTACTTGTTTCCGCTCTCACTTTCTGGAAATGGTCCCGCAACGTCTAGTGCTATCCGTTCCCAAGGGGCTCCAACGTTGTACACTTTTAATGCACCTCGGCTGCGTGTGTGGGGTCCTTTCACGGCCGCACAACTGGTACATTTGCGACACCAGTCCTCCACATCATCTCGACAGTGGATCCAGTAAAAGCGTTCTCGAATTTTTAGTAGAGTCCTTTTTACTCCCATATGTCCTCCTGAACATCCATCATGGTAGAGCCGTAGAACATCCGGCACCTTAGCTTTAGGGACAACCATTTGTAGATGACAGCTGTCCCCTCGAGCGTTTTCCCATTTACGGCACAAGACTCCATCCTGGATCACCAAGCTGTTCCATTGCGCCCAATAACTCTTCGTGATGGAACTCATCGCAGCCACATCACTCCACTTAGGTTTAGGAGCACCAGCTTTGACCCACTCGAAGATCGGTTTGATGTCCGAGTCATTTTGCTGAGCCTGCTGTAGGGTTTCCTTCCATTCATCGGTGAGATCTGTTCTAAGCATCCTCACGGGTACTACTTCCTTAGTCTCTTGCCTGGCACAGTGCTTACCGTCTTCAGGACAAGGTCTTCTTGACAAGGCGTCTACGTTACCGTGAGTTCTCCCAAGAAACCGACTTACAAGGTGAGAATTGACGACCGTGTGAGAAGCTCCAGTATCCAACGTCCGTTTGCATGGTGTTCCGTTGACTTCGCCTTTGATGGTCAGGCAGTTCCCATCATGTGCTTGCGAGATCAAGATTCTCGGGGCTCTTTCAATACCAGCCAGCACCCGCCCCCCAGTCCTGGCATTTACTCGTTTTCCCTGCTGTGGCTGGGTAGTCACTTCAGCCACCCTTCCCTGCTGATCTTCTCTCGGGGTGCTGCGCTTAGGACAGTTTGACCGAAGATGACCCCTTACTCCGCAAGTGTAGCACCTAGGACTGTACCCTTGCGGCCGGTCGCATACAGGTGATGCTACAACCTCCCTGACGCGGTGCGTTCGGTGGTCCTGCCTCACTGCCTCTACTTCTAAGGCATGGGCCAAGGCGTCTTTCAGCGTCTCATGATGCCCAAGTCTCACAGCGGCTCTAACTTCTAGGTCGCGTATTCCATCAACGAACGCTTGTACCAGATACCCATCGATAAGTGCAGGGGCAGACTGGTATGCTTTCCGAACCAGCTTTTCAACTTCGAGGGCCCACTGCTGTAGGTTCTCGGTACTACGTTGAACACGATCCTTCAACTTAGCACGAAATACGTGCTCCAGGTGCGCGTCGCCGTATCTGGACTCTAACGCCTCCAGCAGCTGCTCGTAGGTTACATTCTTTCCGAGCGCCTCAAGAATGTTTAGGGCCTGGTCTCGGAGGCCCAAGGTGAGCGCGGTCATGGCTTGCGGTTTTGACCATCCATTCGCCTTCATAACGGCCTCAAATTGAATTTTATAAGCCGACCACGAAGATGTGCCATCGAATGGAGGCACCTTAAAGCCCCGCGCTGAAGGTGCAGCAACTACTGAAGCTACAGTCACGTCTCCAGTCTTCAGTTCCCCCAAAGCCTTCTTCACCCCAGCGATCTGAACTTCGGCTTCTGAGAGGCGATTCTCGTGCTGCTGTACCTGATCCTTCATCACCTTTAGGTCTTTGCCAAAAGTTGCATGAAGATCCTTTATGAGGAGCATCTGCTCGTCTTGGCGGCGGACCTGCTCCTCTTGGCGGCGGACTTGCTCCTCTTTGTCTCGCTGCAACTGCTCTTCCAACCGGCGAGCCTGCTCCTCTTGGCGGCGGACTTGCTCTTCTTTGTCTCGCTGCAACTGCTCTTCCAACCGGCGAGCCTGCTCCTCTTGACGGCGAGCCTGCTCCTCTTGACGGCGAGCCTGCTCCTCTTGACGGCGAGACTGCTCCTGTAGCAGCGCCATTAAAGCTGACAAGTCTGGCGCCATTGATGCTGTAGAAACTGCAGATGGGCCAGCGACTGGCACTGACGTAGGCTGGACACCACCCGGTGTCTGTGTTGGAGAATGTCCAAACCGCCTTTGGTCCATGTCCTGCTGTCGCTGACTCCTGGTACGGATACCGTCTGTGTCGTCCTTCGGTAGAATTGGCATAATTTATCCCTCACTTCTGACACCAAATTGTTACGAGCTGGGTAGTGGGATAAATTAATTACTACCAATCAGACAATTAAATAACTTTATTTAAACACAAAACACTTAAAACTTAATCACAAATACACTACTGATCACTATTCACTTCGATTCGCTTCGTTGTATCGCCTAAATCAGACTGCCTCATCGTGTGTCGGCTCTCTGCTTTTATACCGCAAATATTCAAGAACATTCCAGCTATGTGTAGAACGGTTCCAGAAAAACATCAACAAATAAACATTACCAGGAAATACAAAAGTAGTAGGTATAAAAAATAATAACCTACTTGTACCGAATAAAGAAATAGGTACTTTATGCCCTCGGCGTACGGTCGAAATTACAATGACGAGTTCTAATATTGTTTATAAGTAGTTACCTACTTAACTTCAAAATAATAATAATGGAATGCTTCTCGAAGTTTTTAGCGCAAACACACTGCAATCCGTGCTTTCTCGAAAGATCTCGTACGTACGACGTAACAATAGTATAAAAACAAATAATAAATAAGTGTTTAGACATAGATCTTTTCACTAGTGTCGACACGATTATGAGAATAGCTTATGATACAATGAAACGATTAACTAATCCAAAGGTTGGTAGTAAGATTATTCGTGACGGTTCTTTAAAAGTCTGCTAGAAAAAAACGATTGAAAAAATACAATACGGGTAAAACGGAAAATATATTTGGTACCTTTCGTTTATTTGGAAGCCTAACATTGATTCAAGAAGCTTAAGCGGTTTCAATCTTATGATATATTATAGGTAATCAACAAACAGAACAAACGTTTTTATATTACACTCACCCTTTAGCCACTTCTTCCTATTAAGCGCTCTCTGCACTTTGGCCTCGAAGTCTGCCTTTTCCCTGACCAGTAGCTGATGTAAAGTAGGTCTATCAGGCAGCGGCGCCAGCTCAGGCTCCGCGCACAGTAGGGCTCCGCCCCCGCCACTGCCGCCGGCTGCTAAGTACCCGCACAAACGACGCAGGGCTTCTACCTCGCGTTCTAGCCAGATGTATAACTGATAGCGCAGGTGACCACCTAATGCATATAAGAATGAGTTACGAGATGGAAGTGATGTTACAAATGTTTCTGACAATATTCAGCGAGGATTTGGTTTATGTTATATTTAGGTAGGAGAAAATATCTTCTTAGAAGCATCAAAGTTTTTGCGCACCGCAACACAGTGCTCTCAATCAAAAATTTCGTCGTACCGAAGAACATCATCTTCCAAACACGATACTAAACCATTTTTAATCTACTTCCAAAAAGGAGGAGGTTCTATGTTCGTAGTTTATGTATGTTTTTTTTGTTTTTATGTATGCCCACCGATTTTTCCGTTAGTTGTGGACCGCTTTTGAAAATTCTTTTTTGTTTGAAAGGACAGTTTTTGAGTTAGCTTCAATAATACGTATTTTTTCCTACTTAGTATGTGGATGATATGATAAGTTCCTGTCACTGTTATTTACATAGCAGGTAGTGGTATTTGAATTTGTTTGGGGTAGGTACCACAACAAATGAGTGAAAAATAACTTTAATTTCGAAGATAGTGCCAAAAAACGAAAATTCAAAACCAAAGACACCGACTTCCGAAATTATAGTTATTCTTCACTTTGTAGTGTTTATTTTGGAAGTCGGTTGTTTAATTTTTTTAAGTTTTTTGCCAATAGACTTCTTATTAATTCCTGATTTACAATTAAATTAAAAACATAGATTTACTTACCATCAACTTCAAACCCAGTAGCCAATGTGCTGAGTTCCTCCATCAATATCTTGAGACAAGCCACAAACTTGAGTTGTTGCGCCATTATGTCAACAGAGGGCGCTTCGTCTCCCTCCTTTTCTTTCTCAGCGTTGCCGTTTACTGCTGGCTCTTCTGCGACTTCTTTCTTGTCCATTTTCATCTCTAATGGTGGAGTCGAAGCTCCGGATTCGTCCGATCTATGCAAGAAATAATAAAATTAGTATGGCTGAGTCCTAATGAAGTCTATGACTGTTATTCGCGATGTTTACGTAGACACATTTGTATAGCCTACAATATCGGATTAACAAACCAACCGATAGTAAACGATTTTAATGATAAATTACCGTTGGAACATGATAAAGTGAAGACTGCAAATCAGAAAATGTAGCGAAGGACGAATTTAGACTACATTTTCTTATTTATTTAACAATAAATTTAATACCTTTAAATGAGCAATTCTTGTATATATATATAATCTGAAACGGCCGCAATGGTTTTCATGAAATTTAGTATGCAGGGGTTTCGGGGGCGATAAATCGACCTAGCTAGATTTCATTTTTACGAAACGTCGTTAAAAAAAAACGAGCAAATAAATAAATAAGAAAATGTAGTCTTCAGGCTCTTCAACAATGAGTACATTATTTGTACATTGCAAACTTAAGCAAGTTAGCTAAACTAGCACTAGTCCATCTTATGAGTGCCAAGAGAGACCAGCGGGGTAATTGCGTAACACACTAATAGTAGGAAAGGCTTTCATTTTGAAGGCTTTCATTTTGACAGTTCAACAACATTCATTGCGTTATTTAGTTTGTTGAGCAGACAAATTTTTCGAACATATGAAGCAGTGGATTAGCAATATCCTTCAAATCATTCAGATTGTGATTGGTAGTCTGTTACGCAATTAGGGAGCTGGAGAGACCTAAGTCCAGCAGAGGACTATGTATGTATGGATTGATGAATAAAGAGAATGACAAAAGATAATGTCAACGAACCATTGAAATGAGGAACGCTTGTTATTTTAAAGGTATTGTTATACTGTAGTAACAACAAAACTTACCCCTTATCGTCATCTTCATCATCCCAACTAAGAACCAGTTCATCATTTTTGTTCGCAGCGACGGGTGCTCCCCAGTCTACGTCTACAGCCGTTGTGCCCCAATCCGTGTTAGTCGGTTCTTCATCTGTTCAGAAATGAATTAGTTAAGAACTTAGAACAATTTGGAAGAAATATCCGGAGTCGCGAATAAATGGGAGGTCCAGAAATATTTCTATTGTGTATTGCCATGCATTTTATTTCAAGAGTTGGCAAAGGGTGATAAATGAGGAATAATTAGTTTGGTTTTCATTTCAAAGTGATGTCTTTTTTGAAGTGAAAATTTCTTTAGGCGCGTTGGGCATTTTTGAGATGGGAAATAACAATTGAACTCGCGACACCGTTACCGACACCTCATTTTTTAAACGCGATTGTGCTCTTTATTTATATTACGTTACGCATCAATGTTCTTTGCAAGTATTTTGACTTTAAAGGTTTTGGAAGTATTTTTTTTTTAGTTTTTACTTCTGTCGGCACTCCCGGAGTGCCACCGTTTTGTTTTTGTTTTGATTTCAGAATAAGAATAATATACAGACTTAATAAAGACAGTTCACACCAAGACGCGATGCGACGCAGCACACACTTCGGCCGCGTCCTATTTAAAAGCGATCGTCGTGCGTATAGGCGATCGGTCGCGTGCATAATATGTCACTTTTTGTTCGGAAAACCCGAAAGCGCCCTCTGTCGGTGGGACCACACGTTCCAGTTTCGTGTCGTCGTTTATTCGCGTGTATCGTGTATTCGCATGATTATCGCTTTTAAATAGGACGCCGGGTTACAATAGAACTTTTTTACTACACAGTTCAGTGAAAGCACCAAAACCAAATGCGATCCTGTTGATGTACGCCACAAGGTATCACACTGCAATTTGTCGGTCACGAGTATAAAATAGCCTAGCCACAGCGGCGCAGATGAATACAGATGGTTCGCTCTGCAAAATCATTTAAATAAAAAGCGACTCTTGCTACGACACAATAAAGTGCACTTTAGGTCGCACAGCGCTAATTACCTACAGTTATATTCACCTAGAAGTTGCCTCTCTTTTTATCGCGTAACTCTTAATCTTCCGACTACTTTACACTCACTAAATTGGCCCAACAAGCCCTCCGCGTACTTGTAGCTTTATACCTACAATGCGGATTGAACCAACTGTATTGATCTGTGGCAGCGGGTGTACAAACCCAAAAACTTCTTTAAATCCGTAAAAGATAAAAAAACAATAAAAAACCACAAAACAAAACATAAATCAGCGGACGTACAAACGGACTTGAACGTTGCGTACTTTTGGCTGTATGATCCACGAATTGTCCGGAGTGTATGACCGCCTCATCTATGGACAGCGCGGCCACCGGGTGCTTGATACGTTCGTCGCGCACTCTGGCTGGTAGCTTGGACAGGACTTCTAGAGCAAGCGCGGGGCAGCCGGCCTTGAAGTGACCGTGCGCTGTTTGGAAGTAGAGGCGACGTTCTAGTCGAGTGATGCCTTCTTCCGGCTCCTGTTGGAGGAGGGCTAAGGTTCCGCCCTGTTGAATAAAATTTGTAGTTAGCTGGTCGAAAACATAAATTTATTTATTGCACAAAGTGACAGATTATATAAGTAGGTGTAACTAATGAGTACATGACCCGATTAGGGCGCAGCAAAGTTAAATTATAATTAGGTTTTTATTATAAAATGAATAGCAGTGATAGCCTAGTGTTGTCACCGTCGGACTGCCAAGTCATAGGTCTCGAGTTCAAACTAAAGGCACGCACCTCTGACTTTTCGGATTCATGTGCGTATTTTATAATAATCACTTGCTTCAAAAACGGTGAAGAAAAGCATCGTGAAGAAATGCCTGAAAGATATTTTTCGACGGCATGTGAGGCCAAGCCAGAGGCCCATGGGCGGCTTTAAAACTTTGACACCAGGTTAGTCAGTAACCGCACGAAAAGAAGAAGAAAATAAATTATTGCTTTAAGTGATATCACAACATTAATACAGATTAGAATTTTTTACTGACGATTAGAGTAAGCGTATGCTGAGACGCAGCACAGCACAGTGCAGATTTTGCAGGGTAGGGCAGGCGAGGCAAACACAGGCCGCGAGCGCATGCTGCGACACAGCTACACAGACACATTCGCGTCCTAGCTAGTACAAACAATAGACGGCTGTGCTGCGTTACCTGCGTCTTAGCAAAAAGTGACGACCTGCATGCGTCGCGCAGAAATCTGTGCCGGCTCTACAACGAGACGCAGAGCAGGACAGACACACGCCTGCATCGCACCTGCCTGCGCTGCAGCGAACGCAGCTGTCAGTACGTTCATGCATTACAAAATCTGCTCTGCCCTACGCTGTGAACCAGCGTCACCTGCGTCTCAGCATACGCTTAGCCTTATACCAGGGTGTAACAAGACCCTTCACGAAGCCGAGAGTCACTTGTTCGTCCCGCTATAATTACATTTTTCTTATACTGGACATATCTTCTGATTACCGAAATTTTGACATATTTTTCACAAAATATACAAAATTTTCCACAAAAATACTTCTCTCATTAAGAGCATTCCTACAAATACGCACCTGAGTAGGCATGTTATGTCTCTTCAACCTGGGATGCGTGCGCAAATACACGTAGAAGTTGAACACGCTCGGCATGGGCTCATTATCTTTCGCCGCATGTAATCTTCCCGCGTTGCTTAGCAACGTGTCAAGGGCGTCACCATAGCGTTTCAGTTCCCATAGTGCCATGGAACGGACGAACGGATCTGGGTGAGCGCGTTCTAGGTCTAGTTCACCGTCTTCTGTTTCCCCGCTGGGTAGGATAATGGTGAAATTAGTAGTATTAGGTGTCATTAGAGTAATATAAAAATAGTATTGAATTAGTTGCTTCAGTCGACATAGCTGTATGAATGAATATTGAATGAATGCCTGTATGAATGTTGAAAAAAATCGAATGCTCAGGAGTATGGACTATTTAACCGTTCCTTGCAATATGAGATTTTCAAGGAATGTAACATTTAAGTTTCCTTCTTTGGAATTTGTCAGAATCATGGCACATTATGTTGAGACTTTTCAGGTAAACAAGCGTGATTGAGGAGTCGAAAGATATGGCCTATGTTCAGCAGTCAATGTTTAAATGACCACTTACCCCAATACTTCATCCATTATTAACTTCTTCAAGCTGGTCGGCAGTGGGTTGTCCGCTTCATATAACCGTGCCACAATCATGGCCAGTTGTAAGTCTCCAAGACGTGTAATAAGCACCTACAAGAAATTAAAAAACGAAATAAGATTTCTTGAGTAAATAAATAAGTTATGATAGATAAAACGGAACAAATGGGGAAAAAAATTCGTACACAATGAAGTATATTTGGCCGAGAAAATATTTGTGACATACCCTGCCGTTATATGGCATATCAAGCTTAAGGGGAGTTAATACTCCCCTTAAGCTTGATATGCACAATCATATATATACGATCCAATTTTTTCGTCATAATTATGTGGTTGCAATCGTCTATTAAAACCAAATAGCCTTTCGGCACACAATATAACAAGTAGAATTATAAAGAACCCCAATGAAGCCAAAACAATATGTCCCGGCCGCCCGGCAGCAGTTTGCTTTTTTTAGTACAGCAGTGTTGCCAACAATAATATTAGAATTCCACTAAGCATATTGTGAACTTACGCCAAAATTTCTTTGTACTTACTTTTATACGTCAATAAAACTGTCAATTTAGAATATGGCAGTAGCAAAACTGGAAAGGCAAAATCTCATAATGTTATGGACGTAATCAGGTATCAGGAAATTAAAAAATAAATTTGAAAATTCAATAAATAATATTCAATATGGCAAGACCTATTTCTGTGATCCTATCAAACAACAAATTTCAAAATTCTTTTATCAAAGACGATTTGATTCATATGTTTGTATTACATTATCATGTAAATATGACTCATAGATCTGTGATCCAAGATATATTATAGTGTAATACCCACCTTAGAAGAAGTTCGTCTTTGTACAGACCGTTCACTATAACTTGTCTCTTGCCGTCATATTGACACCATTGCTTGTCAAACTTAGTTTCAATACTAATAGAGTTTAAAATGGCGACTGACAGAACAGTACTACCAGTCGCGTCACGGGTCAAGGAAAAATTAATGCACTGTAGAGCATAATCTCTGTCACTTATACCCCTGTCACAGTGTCTTCTCTGTGTCACATTAACGCCGTGGATACATTAAGTAAGGTTATCTTTTATTTTTTTTTCATTATTAGGATAGATTGATTGTCCGTACCTCTAAAGCATCCTTGAGAGCCCCTCCGAGCAAGAAGAAGGCGGCCGCGTGCTCAAAGCGTTGTCTGCCGAGCAGGACAAACGCGTTCTTCAGCGCAGCCTTACGCCAACGATCTTGCGTGAAGTCGTTTGAGAAGAACTAAAAGGATAAAAACAAAATTGAAGGGATAAACTTTTAATAAATTATTTAAAATGGTCTGAGGCGAATATGATAGATGTATTTTAATTAAATAAACTAGCTGACACGACAGGCGTTGTTCTGTTCAAATAGCAATAAATTTGTTTGTGATCTTTTTTATTTTTTTTATTCGGTCTATTACGAACATTTTCAACAGGTCTAGCGGTTCTCAAGTGAGACGATTACCAACGAGCAGCATATAATTTTTATTTGTATACAATGCCCCCCAAAAGTTAGTTAAAAACCTTCCCACTTCAGCTGTAATTCTACATTCTAATCTAATCTAATTAGCCTGTATTGCACCATTCCAGAGCAAAGGCCTCCCTCTCCCTTTTATACACAATTCTGTCTATTGCTAGTGTCGGCAGACCTTTCGGTAGGAGTCAAGCTCATCCCGCCATCTTCGTCTCGGCCTGCCGCGATGTCGTTGTGCGTTTAATGGGACCCAATCAGTGCTTCTTTTAGCCCATTTGTCATCTGACATGCGGCAAACATGTCCAGCATATAATTCCGCACACACATTATGATTTTAAAATTTTAGTTTCAAATGTTTGAACTGTACACTATAACGTCTTTATTGACTATTCAACTACCTATGATAAGGGATTACCAGATTTTTTTTTTTTAACTTTTTATTTCCGTCGTTTAGCGCGGTCAAGTACTTGAATTACAGCCACCAAAAGTTATTCGACAGTAGAGAACTTTTACCAGAAGAGGGAACTTCAATTTTTTAAACAACAATCTGACGACGCCTGCACGATACTAATTTACGAGGCCACGTCGCCAGAAATAAAAAAGTGTAATCATCGGTCCGTAAAAGGGGAAGATTTGATAAGTTCTGTTACCTTATTTGGCACATATTTTTATACAAATTCTACTCCAGTTTTATTTATCAAACTGTCAAAGTCCTTCTAATGTGTTGGTCAGAGAATTCAGTTTACTTAAAATTGCTGTTTACGTGTATCTAAAAGCTTATCTAGTAACCTACTGGCTACTACTTACTTTGGTCATCTTCTCCTCCCTACTGGATCGGAACAGTCCCCACAGCAGCATCCTCTTCTTCATGGCGAGATAATACAAGGCTGCATCCATAGGATCTTGCTTCTGCATGTATGAAGCTCGGGCTAGTTTCTCCATGCAAGTGCGGAGTAACTCGCCGCGGATCCACCAGCCGACACCTGCACATAGCAATGGTTTAAACAAAAAAAATGGTTTTCATGTGCAAGTGAATAGCACATGAAAAGGTGCAGGCTGTTTGCGCGGGTTTATAAAGCGGTATCTAAATTTACGCACTTTTTTACACGATGCACATAACCTGTGTATGCATGGAGAACGATCACCCTGATCGATCCCTGTGGTTGCCACATACCGGGAAAAGTACTTCGGTAACCCAGGTACCCTCCGTGAGATTGTCAGCAACACCAAGGCGTTATTCTAGCGTATGACACTCATAGGCTGCAGCTGGAATTCAGCGTCAGGTGGTGATCTGTGTTGTCACCTGCCATTATGCTGGCCCTTTTGGCATTAAAAGCGTTGTTTTTGTTGTTTATAGTTTTAAGGTGTTTTTTTTTTTTTGCTGTAATACCAATAAACGCATCTTTTTTTCTTTCCTTAAGGAGCTGGGGTGAATCGAATAATCGATATTCCAACCCGTATGCAAAATATGCGCATTGACGTGGAGTAGCAGACACCAGCCTGTATTGCCCTATAACCTGTGTAAGTGCGTAAATTTGCGTATGTTATATGCATCGTGTACAAGCATCATGAGAAAAGAACCAAGATGGCATGTTGGATATGTTAATGGTTCGATTATTTGAAGCAGCATGTTGTCACGTGACTTTCTTAGCGAAAACTTGATGCACATATTGGTAACGAAGTTAACCTGCATAGCTATTCACAACCATACGACAGGTTGTTGAATCGAAAATCACACATTTTCGACTAGTAATTTGCCGTCGGAAATAGCTGTCCGAAGAATGGCTGTCGTTTATTGATTTAAGCTATCAAAATTTTCGGGTTTTGGATTTGTGAACAGAGAGACTTTAGAGGACTCTTTTGATAACATTGATAGTGAAAAGCTTTGCAGAGCAAGGAAATATAGAAAAAACTTGGTCAAAAATGTTCAACAGTAAATTTAACTAGCTTTTACTCTCAGCTTTACTTTTTTCGGGGTAAAAAGACAGCCTAGGCTAGGTGACTCTCCGACACATTACCTATTTTTATGCCAAACTACGTTGAACCGTTGCCGTTACTGCCTGAAGGTAGGACCAACAAAACCAACTCACTTTTGCATTTATAAAATTTGCCTATATATTCTATAACTTACCCAGTTCCTTTATAGTAAACCACTTGGGCATTCCTTTAGTATATCCAGGTAACGGGCAAGTAGTTGTTCGTGTGTCTCGAATAAAAGGCCCACACAAGCACCCTAATAGCGTAATACATTTTGAATCACAATCCGAGAGTGTTGAAGGATAATGTTAATCCATTGCTTCATAGGTTTGAAAAATCCGTCTGCTCAACAATGTAAATAACGCAATGGACGTGGGTGATTTGTCAAAATGAACCCATTGCGATCAATAGCATCCCTATTGATCGCAATGGGTTCATTTTGACAAATAAAAAAAAAAAAAAGAAATTCCATTTAGTCCTTCAGTCATATAATAAAAAAATAATAGACACGTATTTTTTGCTTCAACATATGAATAAAAAATGACTTGGTTAAAACGCATTAAAGTTGGGGAGTGGGGGTCGCTACGTCACAAGTATAAAATCTACATACTCGTGACGTCATGGCACATTTTAACACAATGTATCGCCGTAATCTTTTGATATCGTAAAAAAATAAAAAATACGTGTCCAATATTTTTTAATAATCTACAAGACGGAAAAATTTTTAGTCATCATCCCTATTGTCATTTTTTGTGTGTAACGCAATTACCCCGCAGGTTATAGGTACCGATGCCTGTGCGTTGAAGGTTGGTGCGCTGGGCCAGGGGTAGGTAGTAAATCAAGACAAGTATAGAACTTACCAAGTTCTCTCATAGTAGACCACTTGGGCGTCCCCTTAGTATAGCCCGGTATCAACGCCAGTAGTTGTTCGTGCGTCTCTGAATGGAAGGCCCACACTAGGTTGCAGGTACCGACGCCTGTGCGTTGCAGGTTCGCGCGCTGGGCGAGGGGTAGGCAGCGGAGTAGGTAGCCATAGTGCTTCATGGCTAGGAGGAAGCGGAGGCCGCAATCGTCGAGGGAGTCTGATGGTTACAAATTGTTTTAGAAATTTTTAGTTAATGTTCAGAATTCTGAAAAAAAAAAATAAGACTTTCTTGTTCTAAATCCAATACTTATGAGAAGGTGATGCGGTATTTTTTGGAACTAAGTTCTATAACGGGGCTCGCGGTAAGAGTAAACTGGTAGAAATCGTCACGTAACAAAAAGCGTTATGCCCCCTCCATGCGACTTTCTCTCGTTCGAAAGTGTTAAGAGTCTGGCCATGCTAAGTCTGTATAAGTAAAAAAAGGGTGGAATTAAAAAAAAAATAAAGACGGTAACACCATCCTGTCCTATGAAAAAAGAATTTGATACTCTGTTTGTCTTTGATAGGTTATTTTGTTTAAATTCTGATTCATTCCTGGTAAAGAATAGTCACTATAGCACGATGCAGTGTGGATTTGATCCAGTTTTGTCATCGTATGGGGGTAAAGCATAGGTTCGTCATAGTCTATTACACTTAATCTATTAAGCAAAAATGAAAAGGCAAAATATCAAAATCATTAGATCTACTTACAACCCCGAAACTGACATAACTGACTGATGTAAAAGTATACCGTATATAAAACTTTTTGGGGTTGCCCATTTATTCCATTGCAGACTTAGCGTGGCCAGACTCTAAAGCCGATAGTGACGTTAAAATGGAAAATTAAAATTTCCTGATTTTTCATTACGGGTATTGTTTTAAAGCATAATATGTGAGAAGGAAGGTCGGGGGTCCCCTGACCGCACACATTTTTTTTTCAAATATGTTTTGGTTGACCAGTATGTAAAGTTTAAGCTAGGATTTGTTAATACAAATGATAAAAATAAAAACTCATATGGCACTGCAGTTTCGGAAATTACACATAACATTTTGGACTATCAGTAGAACAGGCCACAAGAGACATTGCGTTTTGATAACTTTTAGGGTGCGCGTCTCTCGTCTCGTCTGTGATTGGACGATTCCTGCACGTCTCCGCTCAGCTCCGCTCGTCTACGGTTCAGTGAAAACGCACCCTTAAACTTCCATTTGACCAGTCTCAAATTGCTTGAAAACCAATGTCCACCTTCTTTGACACCACTGCAAATATAAATTACCTGGCAAAATCTCCTGTCCGTGCGCCTGGCCAACGTCAACGCGTGCATTTGTTGCGAGTCGTTCAGCGAAGTCAGCGTCACACGTAGACACGGTATCTGCTAACGCTAGCAAATGCATCTGGTCTAGAGAGCTGAGGCCCGGCAAGTGGGTGTGGGTCAGTAGACGGGAGAGGATACGACCTGTAGGAAAAAAATGTATGAGAAATGTTAGTAAAAAAATACAAGAATTATAATTATGTCGTATCACTATGTATTTTACAGTGCGTAAATCAAAAATAAACAACTGAAGGAAGCATTATGACATTAATAATAGTCGACCAATCTCAGCGTACACGTTGGGCGAGCCCGTCACTCGGCCTTTTTTTCGTGTATTTTGCAATGGACGAGCACGCTCGGCTTGCTGCACTGACTACTGTAACGCGTTACAATACAAACAAACGTTGCAAGTCACTCTGCGCCTTTAAAGCAAGCCGTCCACCGCTAGCTAAACTAAGTTAGTTTAGTTTAGCAGGCGTTGGCTGGTCGACGGCTCGCTTAAAGGTCTTGAAGAGAACATATTAAATTCATTTGTTTTACATATCCATTTAGCTATTTTACCTTGTCTCAATCCAAAGTGGGATAAAGGTTGTCGTTCAGGCATTGAGGGACGCCTGTCAACTCCTTCTTCTTCACCCAGTAATAATGCATCAAGATCTTCTTCTGTATCTTGTAAAGTGCCTTCAAACAATTCGTTATAGTCCTGGAGAATTAAAAAAGGTTTTAATGAAATATATCATACATTTAAAAATAAAAATAAAAAAAGCAAATGACACAATCCGTCCAGATTGCGTGAGAGGTGATAATAATATGGCTGGGAAAAACACTGAGATTAAAGCTGATTGAAATATATGGAAAGAAAAGTCGTACTGCGTAGAATGATGAAACTATGATTGCATTTAAAAATAAACCCTAATTACTTTCTAGGTAAAGTTTGATATTGTAAAAAGCTTTAAATATCAATATGCTGCGTTATGAGTATTTACCTTAGCTTCCTGAATAGTGGACGGATGATGTGGAGACTCCTTGTCTGCGACGAGTAGTGTCCATAATGGCAGTGGTGGCACCGACGTAATCTCTGCGTAGTCTAACTGGATGTCCTCTGTTATCTGTATTAGTTTTAAATGTTAGACCATGGTCAAATTGTAAGGCCCACTTACAGATACAAAGAATCAGCCTATCGTTTCCACTGCTGGGACGCGAGCCCCCGCGGTGCTAGTGCGGGTTTTAAGATGTCACTTGTCTTCGAATTTTTGGTTCTAGGACATGCCGGTTTCCTCAAGATGTTTTCCTTCAGCGTTTTGAGAGCAGTGGTGATGAAATTATTTACGCAAACTAAAGCGCCTGCCCGGGTTCGACAACTCGTAAGTCGGGACCGTTACCACTGGACCACCACTGTTCTAAACTACCACCTACTCAGCACTTCCAGTAAACATCACTAAATACGCTTAACATATTTAGAACATCATTCTGTCTCTGTCATCTGCAAACGATTGGTAGAAACGGAACGAATTTGTTGTGGTGCGGGCCTTTAATCGATTAGAAAGATATATTGCTGTTAACAATAATTAAATACTATTATGAAAAAAAAAAAAAAAAAGATTTTTTATCACACCTGCTCTGAAAATACATACTAATTATAACAATTAGAGGGAAGAAACGCCTTTATCCCGCCCTTCAAATCCTTTCATCCCAAGGTATGGAAGTTTGTATGAAAATCCTTCCGACCCAAGGGTGGGAAGTATGTATGAAATTCCATTACATACCCGGTTTTTCTTTTTTTTTAATTTGTCAGCAGTCATACTGCCAAGAGACTTTAACTGTCTACTAATTAAATTTCAAGTAAATTGTTACTGGCCACATACAGTTTTTTTTTTTTTTACCCGTTTCCAACCTCCTTGGTGCATACAGAAAATTAAAAACGAAATTATTTTTGTATATAAAACGCGCGGAATCACGGAAGAAGTGGCTTCTTCAAGCCTTCAAATAACTCAAGATGTAAACATGTCTCAAAATATCAAGATACCCGGACAAAATGTAACATCTTATAATAGCTGCACTTTTAATAATTGTACTTTTAACTAAATATAAACATTTCTATGCATTTATGTCCATAATTTTCCTCGTAGGTGTAATAAAAAGCACTATACATCCCTCAGGATAAAGTACAGTTCCATACCTCAAATGGTTTGCGCCCCTCGCATGCCATAATCTCGGTATGGAACTGTCACTTTCTTCCCTCTGAAGTAATGTACTATTTAACAACTCTTAAAATTAGAGGTGGAAAACGTTCGTTTTCGACACGTTGTTAACAGATTGTTTTATTTCTTGTTGACATAAGTATGGGCCAACATATGGCTTCCCGTAGCTTCCCTGTAGCGGTGTAAATAACTTATATAGCGCAATCTGTACGACCATTAACCCATAAAAACCCCTGACTTATAAACCAAATTAACGACGTGTCCTATTTACATTGCCTGTACTCAAATTTAAATCTGCACAAAGAACATAAAACATACAATATATATATTACAGTGTCTTCAGCGCGTGTATTTAAAAGCTACAGTTACCTGAGCAACGCCATCTAGCGGCGAAGCGGCGCCGGCGGCGAACGACACGGAGAGCGTGCGAGAGCGCGACCAGCCGCGCTGCAACACACGTGCGTCATGCAACAGCGGCGCGACAAATAATCGCAAGTGTACAATGAACAGTGGCGAAGGGATTCTAACTGATTCTTTGAGAGATGGTGGGATGAACTGGGTTTATTTTTAAAAGATTGAGCAAAGGACATTGGGAAAATATGCAATGCTTGGTCCAAAGGTCCACCACAAACGAAACCTATGCCCCACTGAATAGTCTTTTATTTACGGAGAAACTTTTACTAAGACACCCATTAAAAACTCTCTTCGTAGCATCCATAGAAATCTAAAGACACTTAAACTACTACTATTTTTTTTTTTTTAAATCAATCGAGCGATTTATGCCGATTATTGGAATAAAACATAATTTTCATTTAGTTATAACTTTTTTGCTGACGGATGTCTTAGTAAAAATTATTCCTTATTCAATAGACTATTCAGTTACGTAGGTTTCGTTAGTGGTAAACATTTGGACCATTTTTGGCCATTGTCTTTTCATAAGACGTTTCGTTGGTTTTAATAATTTGTGGTTACTTTTTCGAAATGGGCAATTATATTGTTTTGGAGAAAGCCCTTCGCCGCTGATAGTGAAATATTATGTTTTCAATTATGTGGATTTTTTGCAAAGGCGATTTCTTGTGGAAGATTAATCGCAAGTGTATGACATTGATGACTATGATGTCACTCATGCAGTACTAACTATGTTTGGATCATACTATAGCTATGTGGTTTAGCTATTCAAATATATAAGATTAGAGCCTATAGTGGAAATGTTTCACATATTTCGTTACTACATAATTTTCAATGCAATGAAGTTCTAAATAATTTATTTTGCTTTCAAGGGAACTAATTTAGTGTTAATAATTTAGTGTTATTTCTAAAATATTATTCAAAACACTAGGCAAAACACACACTGGAAATAATAGTAGTTTTGTGAGTTTATAAACAGGATTTTAAAAACAGTTTGTTAATTTCATTAAAATTTCAACCCTTGTAAATCTTTCTTAGCAAGCGAAACACCATATCGCAATATTACAACAAAACAACATGTTACAATATCAATTATTATTTATATATTACAAGAAAAACACAATATCAAAATAGTTAATGTGAGCTTTATATCTCAAAACATACAGCACATATTAGTAAATCAATATTCAAGTGAATATTAGTTCGTTCAGTGTATTTGATGCGCACACAATACATTGCAGCTTTTATATTGAGTGACGATTATTATGCATTTCAGTAGTTGTTAGTTTGGTACGAAAACTTTAAAATAGCATTTTTATTCTATGTTTCAATCAAAATAAGGCTACATTAAACAAGGACACGAGCATAGACTGTGGATTATAATGTAGAAGTAATAATAAAAGAACATACCTGTCTGGATAAACTGTCTTCGTCACCTTGAGAACTGCGTCCAGTGTAAGTTCCACCGATACATCTGGATCAATGGAATTAGTTGATTGAACTTATTCTAATTATTAATAATTTTATCCATGAATTGTATATCTTTGAATTTGATTTTAATTTTTGTACTGCATGTTACTTGAATGCTTATCTTATTTTAATCTTTATAATTCTATGTTAATTAATGTAATTGGACCTGTGCCGTTTTAATTAACTATAAATAAATAATACATTCTTGGTAACTCAAAAAGGCCAACGAATGCGTATAACTCGCTTTTTCAAACAACAAAATAGGTTCGCACTGGATGAGATCAATTGGCCTCTATCCATTAGGCCGTTATCTCGGCGGCAGCAGGCAGCGAGGCGGCGGTGACAGCGGCGTGTTCAAATGCATAGTTTTATATGGAATTGTCCTCGCTCCCTGCGCCGCTGCCATCGAGAACACTTCCATATTGCCGCTGAGAATACGGCCTTAGAGATAGATGTGGACCCCGTGTAGCAAAGCAAAATAAACTATTTCAAGAGTTCAATCAATCTGCCTAGCCTTTTCCCAACTATGTTTGAGTCGGCTTCCAGTCTAACCGGATGCAGCAGAATACCAGTATTTTACAGGGAGCGACTGCCTATCTGACCTCCACAACCCAGTTACTGGGTAACACTATACACCTTGGTAAGACTGGTTGTTAGACTTTTCGGCTTGTGATTAGTACTAAACTATTTCAAGAGTTCGCGATTTCAAAATGTTAGCGAATTGTCTTAGGCTGTCACGAGTAAAACTAACAACGCGGTTTGGACCCAAAAGTAGAATATGAAGTAAAAACTTCGCATTTTGCGCTTTTTCTGAACAGTGAACAAAACTGGACCATCTCGGGTCGGTGACGGTGAATCGGGTATATTCGGCTCCAGTTGGTCGGTGACGCTCAATCGCATGCACTCGACGCTGACTCGCGTATACTCGACTCTAAAGTAACCGTCATGAGAAGCTATAAATTTTGTAAACAAGTGTTCAGGAGTTCACAACATTTGGACCAACAAAAAAAAATTAATTTGTTTAAGATTTAATAAATTATTAAGTAACAAATATTAATTAACATATATTATTTAAGAATAATTATTCGTCAGATTCAGATGTTTCCATTTCTGTGTCAGAATCAGTGACATGTATCACGAAGCTGTCTACAGTTTTATCAATCATCTCATCGATTTTGGAATAAAAATTATCGTCTTCCTTGATAACATGCTCCACACAACGCTTCCAATTTTCCGAAGTAATCTGCTGCAGTCCCTCTTGTAATCATTGTTTTACCTCGTCAAATTTAAAATTTGTATTTTGTTTACAATCCCTGCGACGGACGCGTTCCGGTACCAAGAAACACAAACGATAGCGCTTTGCGTCGTTAAAATATGATCCGACTAAATTAAATAGGTTGTTACTTTCATATAACCCGTCTATATTTCATGTCGATTGAATATGGTCAATTTATTATTATCTCGCAGTATGAAATGTTTACTTAGTAAAAGATGTTTGTTTACATAATTTATAGCTTCTCGTGACGGGTACTTTAGTCGTAAGTTTTCATTTCTTTCGTGTGGTCATAAGCAAATACCCTCTTTTTTTAGATAAAAGTACTATACCTGACTAAATGAGCGAGGATGGCTTTAACCCATCGTATTTTGCCGCTGTTGAGCAACTCCATCAGTTGCTTGGGATGGTATTGAGGTAGAACCGGGCAAGCCATTTGTGAAGCTTCGAACAATCCGTAGTCTGGCATGTAGTCCAAAAGCGGCTGTCAAGTAACAACATTGATATAATATAATAATATTCGTGAGAACACAAATAACAACGACATATCCAATATTCGTCTTCTTCTTTTCGGTTAGTCGGTACAACATTACATTTACCTACACTATTTGCGCTGTAGCATGGTGCGGGTGACAGTTGCCCGTATGACGTTGACATTTGTCAGTACCACGTAGGGATGTGAGGTTATGCAATTCATTTTTATCGCTAACGATACTCGCAGCGTGAATCTAGTTCTCTTTAATATTGTTATGAAAATTAGTGTATTATTCAGTTGTGCAGTGTAACTACGTGTGTGCTACGTGTATAAACTTGTCAATATAAATGTTTTATGGCTACATAATTATCTTTGTACTTATATAAAATAATCAAAATCGGGTTTATGTTTTTTTTTTCGTGACAACATTTTTGCTCTATGGTGCATCGGCGCGGCGGCCATGTTGTTTACCCGTGCGATGCTGTGAGTGCGAGTACGAGTGCAAGCGCGTTATATTGTGACTTAATGTGACACGTATTACGATTTCATTGTTTGTTTTCATTTTTGTTAAATTGTTATTTGTTATAAGTTTGTTGAGTTTGTTGTTATTACCATGCCTAAGCATACAAAAAAAACTGTTTTGGGTAGTCAGGCCAGGGAGCTTGTTGTTCGCCTCCGAGACTACTTTGAAAGAGAACAACAAAATAATGGACCGTTGTTACCATTGAATCATATTGTAGAACGAGTAGCCGAAGCTCTTGATATTGGCCGCAATACTGTTTCGCGTATAACACGTGAGAAAATTGGCCAAGATGGGATGTTTGAAAATAAATTATCGACACCCAACAAAAAGCGGACCAAGGTGAAGCCAATCACAGATTTGGATGATTTTGCTAAGGTTGCTATTAGAAATCATATTTATGATTATTATAGAAGAATGGAGCTACCCACATTGCTCAAGCTTCTAAAATCATTAAAAGAAGCCGACTTGTTCAAAGGAGGTATTACTTCGCTACGGCAAGTTATAAAAGATATTGGCTTTGTTTACAAAAGAGTTAACAAAAGAAAGATTATTATGGATAGGACTGACATTGCCCTAGCAAGATGTAGATTTTTAAGGAAGGCCAAAAACATAAGTGATTGGAGCAAAGTTGTCTTTTTGGATGAAACGTGGCTAAACGCCAACCACACAGTGGGTAAAAGTTGGACCGACGATACGGCACAATCGTGTACCAAAGTGCCGGAAGGCAAAGGCGAACGCCTTATTATTTGTCACGCAGGTACAGCAAGTGGATTCGTCCCTGATTGTTTGCTGGCTTTTAAGTCAAAAAAAACTACGGAGTATCATGAGGAGATGAATTACGAAAAATTTAAAGATTGGTTCATAGGTCTATTAAACAATTTAAAAGAGCCTATGACCATAATAATGGACAACGCACCCTACCATTCGGTGCAAGTTAATAAACCCCCAAACCAATCCAACCGCAAAAGCGAGTTGGTGAAGTGGCTGAGTGAAAACGGAGTTACAGCAGATATAAAAATGTTAAAGACGGAGCTTATTGCCTTAGTCCGACGCCATAAGCCACCAACTCCTACCTATGCTCTGGACGAGATGGCAAAAGAAAAAGGCCACCAGGTCCTTCGACTACCACCCTACCATTGCCAGTATAACGCTATTGAGCTGATTTGGGCCCAAATAAAAGGTATGCTTTTAATTTCAATTCCCATTTTGAAGCTTTATAAAAAAATCAGCTTTCCGATCGTAGCATGTACCTAGTTTAAAAACATTACCAGATACTAGATTAGGCTGATTGATGATTATTTGAATACTTTTTTTTATAAGTTCGTTTATTTTTAGGTTACGCCGCAAGAAATAATACTTCGCCGCCATTTACGGCAAATAAGATGTTGGCCCTATTACAAGAGGCCATCAACAATGTTCAACCTGAAGACTGGTCGAAGGTCGTGAATAAAACAAAAAGGGACATTATGTCTGATTGGGATCGTGACATACATATTGACAACATAATTGAGTCATCGTTAATAATATCCGTCACAGATTCAGATGATGAATTGAGTGACAATTCAGATGTTCCTGACTCTGATATGAGTTTAGACGAATAACATGTATTTTTTTTTAGCAACCTTTTAAGCAACCTTACCCTATAAATGTTCTGTTGTATAATTAGACCTTTTAAAAATAAAAATTGACCTACGCACAATATACGTTTTTTATTATAAAAAATATCGACTATCCATCGTAGCAGTACATCCCATCACTAAATACGTCTATGGCGTTACGTTATACGCATAACACTTTGCTTAATTTTTCATTCAATTTGATTTTATTTCTTGATTAGAACATTCTGGTTGGGTTTAATTTAATTTACTACAGTTATTAATTATTTAATATATTACGAATGTGGTACAACTGAAATATTAAGTCATAAATTGTAAATCGCGGCAACTTTCAAGAGTGAAACGAAATGTTACTGAAACTGTCACCCGCACCATGCTACAGCGCAAATAGTGTACCTTATGTAATTAAAAAAAAAAAAAAAAACTTTATTTCCTTTACAATTTACATGCGATAAGGTAATATTATGACAATATTGTTTTTAAATTGCATACCCATCTCCACTGGCACCCAAGCTAAGATTAAACTTGTGGGATGAGTGCCAGGGCGCTCTCTATTAATGTAAGTACTGTATGTACATACTTATGATTGCTGCACCCGAGGCTTCAGATGAGGGAACTCCATACATTTTCCAATTTATACAAACCAGTTCCAAGTTAGATTGGGTAAGTAGCTATGTTTAATATTATTAAGGGCTTATAACTCGGGAGCTACATATCGTCGTTCGGCATCCAATACAGTGAATGCAACATTAATTAAATTTTACAGGAGACAAAAAATACTTTACAAAATGTACTACATACATACTATTATTTTAAAATAATATATTTTATACTATATTAAAACAATATGACTGGATAATTTTCGGCCATTTTTTTAATGCAGGATCACGTATTTGAACGTGTAGAATGAAATAAAACAAAAATCTGATTTTCGTCAAAAACGTCACATTCGCGGTATTGGATGCCGAGCGACGAATCCGATTTAGTGTTATTGTTGGCTTTTGGCTACCAAGATACCTATCTGTAAGATTGACAGCTGTTCATGCCTGCTACCTCATCAGAATAATTAGCGGTGTAAAGATTTTGATTTTAAATTGACTTTTGTATTGCTAAGCATTCATATTTTTTTTAAGTTTAACATAGGTATAAATCGAATGAATACCTGAGGTTGATCCGGTTGTGTTTTGGTACGTCTTCTAGCGTCTCGCTCCAACAGTTGTAAGTTGATTGAAGACACACGCTGTAGATGAGGCGCAGATATACGTAAGTCAGAGTCGCGAAGCGCACGAGACTCGCTACCCTCTTCCAGTTCCTGTTTGACATCCAGATTGGTTTAGTCAAATAGTGATAGTGTTATGTGATCATGGCCAATTCAATGGTAACAGAATTGAAAGTAATTGGAAAAGAACGAACTTGTAAAATTACTCAAGTAAAGCTATTCAAAAGAGGCAATAGTTGAACGGTTTATTTATAATGACTAACAAAATGTCGGTAAAATCAAATCCCATTTTTTGCACTATAGCGGTGAACTCACAGCTTCGACAATCAGCTTTAGGTTTGTTGGGGTGATCTACAGGAACAAATTAAAAAAAAAGATTTTCTTGGCATGTTAGAAGTACTGTGAGAGGGAAGCGTTGATAATTTTTTTTTTTTGGAGATTTACCTCGACTTTATCATTTTTTATTTTCTCTTGTATGTTTTTAATTATTTTAATTGGTTTGTAACTGCTCTAATTAAAGTTAACAAATAAATAATCAAAGCTAATAACACTGCAAGTTAATTTTAAACTGTCTGAACTACATACCTGTGTACCCATCAGTCCGGACGCCGTCTGCGGATTCTCAGGCTTCCACTGCGAATACACGTGCATTTCCGAGTCCATTCCTACCACTAGTATACCGTCTCGAACCCAAGATATTTGCATAGGTAAAGGAGGTAGACCATCAGCGGTCTTTAACTCTATGCGTCGGAGTTGCATCCATCTGATCTCTTCGACGAACAGCGGCGCGGCTAGAGATGACGCCTTGCGCAGGATTGGACGGTTGGCGCTTATTGATTCTTTCATTGCCTAAAAATGTTTGAATTTTTTGTTATACTATAATAATAAATGTTTATTCTATTGTACTCGCTACGCTGGCTAACTTTTATAATGAGTATGTCTTTGACTATAAAATTTACGAAAAACCAAATTAAGTGTTCGTCCCTATATGTTAGGACTATCCCTACTTGTGAACGGCTAACTAACGTACTGTGATTATCTAGCTAAGGTCAAGAAAAGGTTTTAAGAAATCACGAGCGCGCGTCATTTGACTTTTAAGTCATTGAAATAAGGTTTAAATGGCAATGAATGACGCGCACTAGTGAAATATATAATGGATTAACTTTTATGATATTTACTTTACGGACGGTCTACTTAGCAAGAATAAAACAGTAACCGTGTTTTTTTTTCGTATTTCATCACAAGAAGGACATCTTGCAGCGTTGAAACGATGTTCTTGACTATTCATAAGTTTCTGTAAAAGGTCTTAAGTACTTGATATCAAAGCTTTTCTCGTTTGATAAATTAAAACAAAGAATGAATAGTACCCGGGCGTCAATATGGCGTTCGCGATTTAGAGACTGTCCCACAACTCACAGATAAGGCGCCATATCCACGGGCGAGAAATTTGCGGCGATAGTCCCCCGCCGTGGCGTCAAATTTGATGAAAACGAATGCGTGTGAATTATGGATTGACTAGATAAGTATGAGTTTAAAATAATAAAGCGGAGCTATCGTTGCAAAGCGTGTATTCCAAAAACAGCAGGAGGATGAGACAGAGAAAGACAAAATTCTTGAATTCTATAAATTTTTCAGTTACTTGCAAATACCTTTCTGGAAAAATCATCAATGAACGTTATATTATATTCAGTCCTGCTCTTTATTACCTCTTTATTATTTTAATCGTTACTTATCTAGCCAATCCATAACTCACAAACATAAGTTTTCATCAAAATTCAATAGAAACTCTATGAATCAATGTCCACACGTTACTCGCCGCGATTCTCTCGACTGTGAAGATGGCGCCTGTGTGTTATAGAGACGACGGTCTACTGAGCTGTACTTTTTATAAAATAACATAACGTCACACTTGGATACCCCAAAGGGTTAGGCAGAGCTATACATAAAGTACATCCACATTTCATCATTTATGTTTAAGTACCATGTAATAGGGGGCGAGCCTATTGACATCAACCGGGCACAAATCCAGACTCCGGGCTACTACTGAGAAAGATGAGCCATATTGATGGCCACATACTATGCTTACCTTTAGATTAGCTTGTGCTAAATCGCTGGATACAGGAGTGAACAATAACACTCTTGAACCAACAGCAACCGTTAGAATATGTGATCCATCTTCCTTCGACACCCAGTCAAGTTGTACTAAATGTTTCTGCGTCAATGGACAAGTGTTGCCATTCTCCATAATACTCTTGCGTAGTGATTGAAGGGTACTGAACGATGGGACTGCGAGGAGTCCGGCTGATTTGCCTGGGTCGCCCTCACCGTTGCGAATGTTACGACTCTCGTCCGATGATAGGGTTTGCAGTACCTAGAAGATTTGTTAATTGACTCGAGTATGTCAAAAAGTATTGCTTTGTTTCCGATTAAAAGAAAAAATGGTTATAAGAATGTGAAATACATTACAGTAACAATTGATAAGGAAAATAGATTTCAATTTGCTGGAAAGTTAGTTCAAGTTACAGAGAAGTTTTTATTGAGTGACATCGATTTTAACCTTTGTTTTTTTATCGAAACCAAGTTTTTCTAAATGACTAATGAACACATAAATAAGCTATCATACTGACAAGCTCATGTTTACACCTGTAATCTCAGACCAAATAGAAACCAAGAAATAGTGCTGTCAACAGTGACATAAAGCCGGTTTCGTAAACATGTGTGCACTTAGTGAGGCGTAGTTTGATTGTCAATGGTTGTACATGTGTGTGTGTGAGCGTGTATGCACAGAGCGGAGGTGTAGTATTGGCATGCTTCACTGTATTGTTCGCAGCGCTATGTCTTGGATTTTTATTTGGTTTGAGCCTGTGATTGGCTGACTGAAATAACAAAAGAAAATCAATTACTTATCATTAGTCTGACAGTTTGTAAGATCTGTTGACTTAGCCTTTCAGAAACCGAATGTTGGAATACGACGGATTAGCATTTGAGTCTTTTGATATGAATAGTGAAGATGTTAATATAAGCAAAGTTAACATACCTGATTCAATCTCTGCTTCTTCTGCATAAACGACGTATCGTGTAGATACGACAGATCAATTTGCGTATCCGTACAAACACCGACCCTGGGCAAGCTAACATTTCTCAGCGGTATCGTATCTTCGAGCAACCATTCAGCTCCCCCTGTACTCTCACATTCATACACACAGACACATAAGTTGACGAAGCGAGCGTCAGAATTTGTACTGTTTGTGGTTGTGCCGCCTTTCGGACGAGTGAATGAACGACCGCATTTGTAGGCGCACGCGATGCGCCCGGAGTAGGCTGCGCTTATGTGGAGGGGTTGGCCTGTAAAATATATTATATTTGAATTCAGAATCCCAGATATTTGTCAAGTTTTGCGAATATAAACTCAATGGCATGCGATACAAAATTGAAATTCCATTGCAACCAAAATTTATGTAGGACCTTTTATTACATGCGGTCGATTAAAAGTCAACTTTAATTCCATAAAGCTAAAGCAGATAGTTGATTGATACATGTAAATGATCTTTTATTAGGGTAGAGTATTCAAGTACTAACTAATAAGAACTAATTATTCTTATCTTACCTGGAATGTCTATCGCGGATTCTTGATCTTTGTTCATCATTTCCCATTCTTTCCATGTGTAATCAAAGTCTTCATCTTCCGTTTTCGTCACATGACATTTCCAAAATCTACAGTTATAAAATGTAAAGTTTCATTAGCTATCATTAGTTTATCACACCACACCCATAGGATGCACCAAAACAGATGGGACTGGATCGTCACACAGTGGGTGCCTCATGACGGACGTCGTCACTGGGGCTGGCCTGAACAACGCTGACCTGACGATTTGGACTCGTTCTCGACCGATTGGCCGAAAAAGGTACTACATGAGGAAAACTGGAAAAGTATGGGGAGACATTTGCCCAGCAGTGGGAAAACAAAGGCCAGCGAAAAAAAAAAAATCTAAATTTCATTACTTATTGCCATGTGTTTCAACTTGTAGGTACTAAGTGATCATCATAACAAATTGAAACGTCACTAAGGTTAACTATCCAATTGACACATTGGTCTTGAAAGCAAAAATAAACCTTGTCGTTTTATAACGTGCAAGTGAAATTCAACCTTAGGGTGGTTAATTACTAGGTCGACTATACCTCTAACGTTTATTTTTCTTACCTTAGCGTGCTATCGGAACAAGCAGTAGCCATGATGTATGGCGCTAAACATGCGGGGTAGATGGAGGCAGAACTCAGATGGCCGGCCGCGGGCGTCGCGTGGATTACGTCTACGCCATCAGGCAGCGATAGAGGGCATTCACATACCTGAGAAATACAACATTGTAATATAATAGAACAACACCGAAAGGCAACTCATTTTCAATAGAAATATTTATCCAAATATTTTTTACTTACACCTAAAGTAGTGTCTTAATAAAAACGCATTGTTGAATATTCAACGCTCGGCTTAGTGCCGAGAGTTCAACAGTGCAATAATATTAAGTTGTTTTCTAGTGTAAGTAAAAACGGGAGATATTTCCTATAGAAGCCTCGAGTCCAGTCCAAAGGAATGATTTTAGACGTTAGGCCTTTCATTGATCGTGATACGAAGAATACGAGAAGTTCACAGCAACAACGTAAAGAGAACCGTAGGATTCCAAAAAGTCAGTAATACTCTCTTAAATTTCCTGGGACGAAAGGTATCCCCGTGAGGATTTCTCTACGAAAAAAGGCTAGGACTTTTACTGACATAGCAACACGCGTTGATATTAACGATTGGGGAAGTAAGATACCGTTTACTTCATCCGCGAACTCTTTAAAACATACCTTCTTGGTAGTTATAGAGATGTGTGAATGTGCCAGCGGTTGTGGCGGTGCGCGGTCATTGTCCATAGACACGGAGTTTTTGCGCGACTCGCCTTCATCCTCTTGTACTAACGCGCTGTCTGGTACGTACATCATGCTGTTTGTGAGGTCATCTGCGAAAGAGAGTTAATATGTAGAAGTAACTATTGCATTATACGATAAATTAGTAAGTATAGGCAATAGGCAATAGGATATTACATGAAACTTAAACATAATTGGCGAAATGTGATTGTACTATAAGTATACTTCTGGCTAACTCTTTGGGGAATACCAGCGTTATGTTGTAGAAAACATTACCCTCGTTCTCAGAGAAAAACCCGACTGCGGCAAAGCCAAAAAAGGAGGGTTAAGGGTTTGACCTGTATGTACCGACCAAAAGTCCATAGGCAATCGCACAAAGCAATAGACTGACGCTTCGGTTTGACTTACGACCTTCTTCTATAAGATGTTACAATACTATAGATACACACACACTCACTTTGTCTGCAACTCATAGTAGTTCATAATTTCAATCAATATAGAATACGGCGTGCTAGGCGGCTCAGTGGATAACGTGCTTTGGTATGTGCGATTATGGCGAGCCGAGCGAGGGTTCAAATCTCATCTGTGGTTTGCTTGTAATTTTTAATAATTACATTCATAGTTTTTGTTATTTTTTAATAATTATTATTCATAGTTTTTGTTATTTTTTAATAATGACTAGTTCAATAATCATTCGTTTTTTGTTTCGGTCGTCTTGTTCACATAAATATTAAGGTTTAGCAGGTAGACCACAGAAAACTAAGTAAATCATTTCGATTTCTGTTGGGTAGACAGACGCAGTTCGTTACGCGTATTCGCGATTGCTACGGTCTGTTCCCAGCCAATCTCAAAACTTTGTTGGTTCGTGGTTTTTGTTGGTGAGGAGTATTTAAGTATTAGCGGTGTTGTGGTTATTGTTTTCAAAATGCAGTCAAATATAAATATTGAAGGGAGATCAAATATTATTGCGCTGTGTAAAAGTGAATGTAATTTACACAAATATCTAATGAGACCGGACTAAGTGTGAGTGTTATCATTTAAATATTTCATATTTTACTAAACATAAATCTTAATCAAAGGTATTGTTGATAGAACAGAGGTATTGTTGAGACAGAAGACGCCTTTAAAATTTTAAATTCATTATGAGGTTTAATTCGATTAGTGAATGATAAATAATTATTATGTGTAATAAATACAATGTTATTCTTTGTTCTAGAAAAATACTGTGAGGGTTAAGAGGAATGAGGAAGAGGCTTATTATCGAGCAGTAGCGACGTCAAATGATGGAGGAATATGAAACAAATGGTTTCATACCAACGAGATATTTTGCTGAATTATTAAACACGTCATTATGAACCGTTCGCTGTGCACTCTGAAGACTTGTATCACTGAAGACCAGCTAGGAAGCCGTTTTCGACAGAAAGGCATAAACAAGAACGTTTAAGTTTCGCACGATAATATTAAGACTTCAAGTGGGACACTGCTATATTTTAACCTTAAAATATTTACCGTACCAACTTAATAAACAACAGATTCGTTATTGCATGAATTTGTGGTAACGATTTTTTAAGCAAGTTACAATATGTTGTTTGTCGTATTTCTCGCAGATAGACCGAAAATGTTTAAGATTATTTTAGTAATATTATTATTTTAGGATTACAATTTGAGGTTAAGTTTCAATCTTCTTTTCGTAAAGAAAATGAATACTTAAGCTATAACCTCAATACCAACCAATATTTACTAAAGCCAAATAAAATGTAAAATAAATAATGTAAACAAACTGCCCATACTTTACCTTAAAATCACCTATTTTGTAAGTAGTTTTTTTTAACATTTTGATTAGTCTTATATTCTTATTTATTGCTTAATTACTTCGACCATGATCAAAGCTAACTAATAATAAGCTAGCTAATATTTATGGTGAAAAAATCAATTTAAAATTTAAAACATTTCATAATACAAATATGTCAAAATAATATAAATTACTTCTAAGTTTTTTGACATCTATTTCACATCTTATTGAGCTGACGTAATGACAAATAATTGTAGCAATATATTATCTATAAGTAAAATAAATATAACGAATACAATTTTTTAATTTTGCTATCACATATTACGCATTTTTAATTCTAAACCCTTTATTGCAATAACAGCATTAATAAAAAGGCAGCAATAGTTAAGATATAGTATTATTGCAAACAAAAATATTAATATTTGCATAAACTGCATTGTGATTGACGAGGTTGGAACCTAAGCCAGTTTGCATCTCAGACCAATGCTTAACGCGTTCTGCTATCTGCACACGTGACTTTGGATTGAATTTTAGCATTGCCATAAACTGGCCAAGGTCAAGCGCATGATGCGTGTTGTCTAACAAAAGCGACGGAAATATATATTTGTTTCGGTAGTGAGGCGCAAGTACGCGACGATACGACAGTGTGTAAAGCGCAATACTGCGTTCTCTGTGGTGTGTGTGCCGTGTTGTTTACACATACAGATATACGGACTATACCGCGTGTTCACAGCAATATCATTCTTAACGTGCTTATGCACTTTTGAACGCTTACTGTATGTATGTCCGTCCTTATGTTTCCTCGTAACTACTAAAGGGCTAAACCGATTTTGATTAATGATATGTCGTTAGATTTGTCTTTATTTACTATTAAATAAAAATGGCTCTTAGGTAATTTGTTTAAATAATAGGCGCGAATATGGGTAGAAAAAAAAAGGCACCTCCATAGATGGAATATGTAAGGTGCTCAAAACAGTACTTATCTTGTTTTTGCTAGCGACGAGTAAAAACTCACAGATTACTTAAAAAAATAACAAAAATGGGTTCCTTTTTCATTTCTGTGCAAATACATTTGAATACTTGATGTATTATGAAATACAAACTCACCATTGGGATCAGCTTGTGACGACACAGTAAGTCTCCACATATGCACAGTGGATCCCCCATCAGTTCTCTCTAACACCACGATGTAGAATGGCTCGTTGAACGTGGCCGCTTTACGCAAGTCCACTATCGCTTCTAAACCGGCTTCTGTTAAGGTGTTCACATCGGAGTGTTCTAGACCTGAATCTGCGTTATCGGGTTCCGCTGATGTGCGTTCACCTGAATATCAAAATGGAAATATTATTTTATCTTAACAGCATGAGACTAATACAGGGCTTCGCTGCTCCCGTTTGGATTGTTAGAAAGGGAGCGAGACTGGTTCAACATTTGCAATCTTTTTTTTTGCATTTATTACGAAGAGAATCTTTGTACAGGTCGTGCCATTAAAGATGAGACTTGACGCACCACGTGGTTTGACTTGCGCAGTAGACGATTTATGACTCTCTTTAGCGGTATGAGGTCCCCGCTGGGGCGTCATCGGGGCGGGAGAAAGAGCGGCGGGAGGCGCGGTCAAGTCTCATCTTTAATGGCACGACCTGTACGTATGCCTAGTTCTTTTTGCACATCCATTTTAGTCTTTTGTCAAAATCGTAACAACGGCTAACAATGAATTTGACACAAATTTTGTTGGTCAGCAACTTTATAGGAACAAAAACCAGTGGAATCAATCAACAACGAGTCCCAACTTTTTGGATAAGTTATTTGTCTATTTCCATAGTTTTTTAGTTTTTTTTTTTTAATATTTTCGTCTTATTAATTACCAGTTATAAGTTGTTCCTGGAACACGTGCAGCAGCTGCGTGTTGTGCCAGTCGTGCGTCGCGTCAGCTATGGCATGCAGCTGTATGATAGCGCCGGGCCGGGCTGTAGACTGCTGCGACACGATCTGTATGCGCTCGTGTAAAGGAATGCCTCCGCCTTCTTCTAAGGTTGACTCGGAAGACATCGACATTGTGTCATGCTGTTGGATAAAAGACGCAGTAGATAAAGTGAAGTAAGGCCTCCCGCGCATTATGCGACCTAGCATGATCTACATGCCATGGTGTTGTGGCCAGGTCACCTAATGAGCGGTAGGCCTAATATTTAATGTATAGTGTGCCTATCCGTAAAATTGAATTTTGAGGCACAACTATGTTACTGCCAATTATAGAAGTCAATTGTTGAATTCAAGTGTAATTTTGACTGAAATAGACTCATTTTCATCAGTTTGTTTTGAGCATGGCAACCGCGTTCCAGACCGACCTAGCTTGCGGCTGCGTTTACGGCTAGTTTCCACCAAACTGGTCTAGAAGGAAGATGTCTCGAACAACAATTGTTTCTTCATCTTTTCGAATCGGTGATATAATATTCGTCTAATCAAATAGATTACTATGCTCGCAGAACAGATGGCTGATGAGGCCGAAAGTTTCTGAGGTGGCGACCGCGTACCGGAAGACGTAACGTTGGAAGGCCTCTCACAAGGTGGATCAACGACCTTTGGTAGGCCGCAGGAATCCGCTGGATGCGGACACAGAACCGGTCGAAGTGGCGGTGCTTGGCCTATGTCCAGCAGTGGACGTCTTTTGACTGAAATGATGATGATGATGATTTTGGCTCAGTAGATGGCCACGTTGATCGTTGCTTCAGTAGCGTTCTTTACAGTAAACACTTTGGACACTCCAACAAGTGAGCATTTTGTTTGCGTTATTTTTACATCTGTCTGCAAGTTTCAACACCACATGTTTACGAGAAATTCCACTCCGTTCCGCTTTGGTGGAAACTGCCATTATCCTGCTGTGTAGTGACTACCAACAATTTACCATTACATCTTTATGACGTCTCTCCGACGTTGCTATTTCAGCCAATAAAGTTCGTGCATCTATCACAGCTTGGAACACCCGTAGACTCTCCCCGTCGCTCGCCACGAAACACGCTGACGGTGAGTTTGATAAGCTGCCGAGAGTTGTACTGAAAATAAACGAGTCATTGAATTTTTTTAACGGATGATAAAATAACTTTTTATGAATATGATAACGACTGAGATATAATTATTTAATTTTGTTATGTTTTTGTCATTTTATGGGAAAAGGCATACAACTAACTCTTAAAAGACGACCATTTCATGGAACCTAGCACTCGGTAACTGTAAAACTTACTAGATTTAATTCCCCGCACAATCACTTATAAACGAGGTAGATGACAGTTTGCTTGCTTGCTATGGCGCCAACGAACTTTTATTTTTTTCTAAGGTTATAATATTTACCTAGGCAGTAAAGTAGGCAGCCAGGCCACATTACTAAAGGCTGACAGATGGGGCGAGTTAACGCGCGCCAGTTCGGACACTCCGCCCGACTTGCCGAGCGGTCCCACGCACTCGACGCGCCACATTATCAGCTCTGAACATAGACCGCCAGCTGCTGCATCGTCGTCGTATTTATGGTGATCCCGTTCACTATCTGTTAGGGGCGTAAAAATATAATTAAAATGTGTAAAACTTTAAAAGAATTAAAATAGGTTAATATATATATATAGATTTAGGTACTGTGACACGCGAATTTAGCAGTACGCACAACAGTTTGTAAGGCAATACGCCAGGAAACTAGCTGTAATAACTACTTCCTATAATGCGACCAATTTTAGAACGCTACAAAAGATGTTACATGGTTTTCCAAATTTGGAGTAAATTAGTGGCAGTTCAACTTCGACTTGTTTGGTTCGAATGTATTGATTAAGCTCTAATTAAAATCGGATATGAGTCGAAAAAAGACAAAACGATAATGCAAAGTTGACTATGAATTGTTAAAAAGTGAATAATTGTTACCGGATATGTTATGATGACTTGTAGTTAGAAGTAGAGGTAATACTGGATGGCATGTAATGTCGTTGACTCTAAACCTATGGCCCGATGCTCTTGAAGCGTGGCCTATTGATAGCACCTGTAATAAAAACGCACAATTATTTTCTAAAAATAAAATGTCTAGTACTAAAATCTTTAAATATTGCTGGGTACCCAGAAAATTTAGTTGCGACCGTGGAAGAAATTCGGTTAGAAATAGCGTCCGCGTGACACATCCAAAAATAACGTTAAATCTTTTTTACTTTGCTAACACTGTTAAATCGATATCGATAGTCGTTCGTTGTAGTAAACAATCGATTATCGAATAACCAACACTCGATTTCTGATAAAGCTCTAAAGTAATCAATTTGCATTCGTCTTGGGCAATTCATAACTTCCTGAAACGAAGTTCAAAGATAGTTCAAGACCAAGGTTCTGTTTTCCGCCCCATTTTCATGTTCTAAGTAACTGTCCTGTCCTGGAGTACCTGAGAAAACTTGGATTTATCATCGAAGATCAACTGCCCGAGGTTCAAGGTCCGTTTAGTATGGTTGGTGACTATGAATATGACGGATGCCGAGTCCAATGCATCTCCTTCCTGCTTCTCTCCTAAATCTTCTATGGCTAAGCTCGACTTAAGTTGCATTTCATTGTTGTTCTAATTGATTACAAACATTTATTCCTTACCTGAGAAAACTTGGACTTATCATCGAAGGTCAACTGCCAGAGGTTCAAGGTCCCGTTAGTATGGTTAGTGACCATGGATATTACAGGCGCCGAGTCCAATACGTCTCCTTCGGGGTTCTCTCCTAAATCTTCTGTAGCTACGCTCGTCTTACGTTGCATTTCATTGTTGTTCTCTTCTCTGTTCCCTGAATAAAAGTATTAGAAGAGGTGTATCAAAGTTTTTGACAGCGTCAGTCGGTCTATATAGGCTAAAATACTTCTTCCCACGAAATAACGTTTCTCGCAGTAAACTTTAGTCAAGTTAGTTTTTTTAAACTTTATATTGTAGGGATGGAAGGCGCAACAGGGCAACCGAAGGAACACGGGTGGGTTTTAGTCAGCAAGAGTCTGACAAATAACTTCTCCCGCTCCGCCCGGAGCGGGAGAAGTTATTTGATGATTTATTAACTTATTAAGATGTATGTTGACTTGAAATAGCATGGCAGTTGAGAATATGTCATGCTCACTTAAATGTCTCGCTGATGGTGGCGAGTGTGTTGGATCATTCGGTTCCCTACAAAATGGTTGAGCTGGATGGTGCTGATCCACGCGTCATGTTCGTGAACGGGCGCCGTCAGTTGAAACTGGTCATCTCTTATCTGCCAGGGCTTATTTTTAATCTTATATTTTCAATTGCTTTTGATTATTTTTTGTACATTGTTCTCACATATAGAAGCAACAAGAATGATGTACCCAGGATTTTGTAATATCAATATTTAAAAGAGTGTCCTTGGAGTTTCTTGCCCGTTCTTCTCCATAGAGATCTACGTTTTGGAATGGGCAACTAGCTTCAACTTTTTGACTAACTGACCGACTCTTTGACAATTCAAAAATGCCTGTAAATGGTTTAATTGAAATAAATGCTTTGAGATGCTTTGATGATTTCACACACACAAAAAAAAAAAAAAAAAGGATGGAAGGCAAAGGCTTAGTAATAGGATTCCGATTTCGCGCTTGAACCCTAAAAGTCAGTTTAGATAGCGCATAATCACTTTCAAAATCAAAACTCATTTATTCCAATTAGGTTGAGTATAACAGTAACTGTTTCCAAATATCATATAACAATATCTATAGCAGCTCTCAGCCAAAAATATGGAAAACAACAGTTTCCAAGGACAATTCGTTTTAGTGAATATTTCAAGATATGAAGATCTCTACTTTACTAGAGGATTAAAATTTCGAAAGCATACCATTTTCCTGATTCCCATGTTGTTCACCTTCGCCTTGCGGCCACTCGGTGTCTTCTTTCTCTTCCTGTACACTCGCGAGTGGTGTCGTCACTGCTTCAGGCGGCTGTGGCCCCACTGGTACAGATAAAAACGATTTATTATTGTTATCGAGGCTTTAGCTTAAAAGGCTGGCAAAACATAAAACCGTTCAGTTATTAATAATCTGCAGGAATAGCATTAAATTTACTGGTATTTATTAAGTAGTATGACTTTAAAAAACTTCGTAGAAATATCTTATACATTAGTTTGTTTCGCTTTCAGTTCTGGCCTCGTGTTCAAAGTTGCATTAAATTGCAAAAAGTACAAGGTTCTTCTGGCGTGTGACCAAAATCGGAACTAACGTCGCCATCTTATTTGTTAATACAATTACCGTGACAATTTCACAACTCTAACAACGATACTTATAAAACTCTGAAAGGATTGTAGCACATAATATTATATCGTTTCACAGCTTATGTTACAAAATCATAGTTTATAAGATAAACATACTTGGCATGACCGGCTTCGTCCTGTGTCTCACATAGAGCGGCTGCGCGGCCGCGTGGTAGAGCGCGGCCGGCGTGCACATGGTGGTAGCGTCGCCCAGCGGGAACGCCGACGGTATCCGCGCTGAGAACGATACCTGTGCTTGTCTTATCGCGCCCGCTTGTAACTCGTCTAACCATTCGCATACCCTGCGAGAAATTAAAAAGTTTTTTATCATTTGAGAATCGATCATTTGTGAAGTAAATGCCAAGTTTGCAGTCGGTTTAGGTAAAAAATGTAAAGTGCCATCTGGAAGAAAAACTCCATAATTTGTATAGTAATAAAATTGTGAACAAAAATAATGTCAAAATATTAAAATATTGAATATAAGGACAGCCGCTTATAGTCAGGGTTTTAGGTCGTCATAGGTCTCGAGTTGGAACCCAAGGCACGCACCACTGACTTTTCGGATTCATGTGCGTATTGTAGAATTATCACTTGCTTCAAAAACGGTAAAGGAAAACATAGTGAGGAAACCGGCTTGAAAGATATTTTTTGACGGCATGTGAAGCCAATTCAGCACCCCATGGGCGGCTTTAAAAATCTAATACCAGGTTAGTCACTAACCACACGAAACAGAAAGAAGGTCGTCTCGTCCTTAAATTTTCTTACCATTTTTTAAGGCTAATTTAGCTAAATATTCATCGATTTACCTTGAAACTAAATTTAAATAAGCAGCCATTGCCTACGTTGTAACCTTTCTCTGTCTTCCTTTCTTTCTACTCACCATTTAAGAAAGCTGCCATCAACAGTGTGTATAGAGAATAGCAGATCCGGACTCTGATGCTAGTTGCGTAGTGATGTAGTAACGATTTTATCTTAGCGTCTACTGAGTTGGGTCTGGGTAGGCGCGTACGTACGTGTGACATCACTAGCCATAGATTATAGAGTTTATATACGTACTCACTATATCAGAAAGCTGCCATCAACAGGGTGTATAGTGAACAGAAGATCCGGAGTCTGATGCCAGTCGCGCAGTAACAATTCTATCTTAGCGTCCAATGAGTCGGGTAGGTGCGTGTGTACGTGTGTCGTCACTAACCATAGCGTATAGAGTTTATAGATGTACTCACCATATCAGAAAGCTGCCGTCAACAGGATGTATAGAGAACAGTAGATCCGGACTCTGATGCCAGTCCCGCATTAACGATTCTATCGTAGCGTCCAGTGAATCAGGTAGGTGCGTACATGTGACGTCAGTGGCTATAGAGTTTATAGACGTCGTGTTTGATAGACTTGGGTGACTGTGGTTGCCGCTACCTGGATAATAAAATAAAGGTTAGAGATATGCTTATTCTTAGACCCTCTTGTACCATAAATCACAATATGCATATAATGCTAAACGTATTTAAAACATAATATGGATGATGCCTGGGTTGAAAAAAAAGAAGAAGAAAGATAATATAAAAATATTCTATAAAAACTTTAAAGTTGGGGAGTGGGGGCTCGCTATGTCACAATTCAGTTTAAAATCTAGCAAGGTCATGCCACATTTTAACTAAACATATCGCCGTAATCTTTTGATTACGTAAAAAAATAAATATTAGCGTCCAATATTCTTTAATAATCTACCTAGGAGACGAAAAAAAAAACTCTTCGTCCCTATTTTGTCTGTTATCTTGAAATGATTGACAAAAATATAAAGATGTTTTAAATTCGATTAGCGCTGTACGCATTTAGAGATTTTTGTGCAAGTGAGCCTAAGTTTCATTCATAGTGGCATACATTTTCTAAGCCTGAAAATAATATACACAGTCAATTATTAGTCTAAAGATTTAATCGATCAAGTTTTGCTTGTGTACATGTTACATACATTATTGTAGGACAAGCGATATACCTTCTGGAATTAATTTGGAGTTTGACATTAGGCTGGCTGTGTTGCAATACATGTTAATTACATTTCGAGGATCCATGCAATGATTTACACTTCGTTAGATTAACAGTTCACGCACATTTTTTAGACACTATTTATGTAGGTTATGCTGATGTTTAGGACTTATTCTATTGAAGGTCTGTTTATTTACGGACTTCATTTTATTAACGATTGCAGGTTGAGCGTCAATTGTTTTGCAATATGCGGTATTCTGCGCATTGGAAGCTTGTGGCTAAGTTATAACAGCTGCGTGGTTCGATCCATCAGGTAAAGCTACGCTTTCCGTGGTTGGTATGGTGATGGATGACCATCTTAACATACCGAGACTCCTCCGTGCCTCGGAAAGCACGTTAAGCTGTTGGTCCCGGCTGCCATTCGTGGATCTTTGACAGTCCTTACGGGTCGTTAGAAGCCCGAACACAATAGCCCACACATAGAAAAATTGTCAGGAAGACTAAGTTCGGCCGCCTATGCTGTTATAAAAATTAGACAGATAACTGATGTGGATACAGCCAGAATTGTTTATTTTAGTTATTTTCATAGTCTTATGTCATATGGGATTCTTCTCTGGGGAACCTGTGCGGACATTGATACTATCTTTGTTCTACAGAAAAGGGCTGTTCGAGCCATATACAACCTAGGTCCAAGAGATTCCCTTAGAGAAAAATTCAAAGAAGTAAATATTCTGACTGTAGCCTCACAATATATTTTTGAAAATCTATTGTATGTACACAAAAATATATCAAATTTTAAGAAAATGTCCGATATTCATAGTTTAAATACCAGGAATAAACACAATCTTGCTGTGCATCGCACACGTCTCCACAAAGTAGGCAACTCGTTCATGGGTCAATGTATACGCTTTTACAACAAACTTCCCATTGACATTCGAAACTTACCCATTAATAGATTTAAAATCTGTATTAAAACTAAATTTTGTAAAAAAGGGTATTATAAAATTTCAGATTATTTAGAAGATAAAAAAGCATGGGATTGAACTGCTCGCTCTGCTAAGCCTTGTGATAAAACTTAACATTTTAATTATTTTGTAAAATCATGAAAATATACCAGTTTTATATACACATTGACATTGTTGAAAATTATATTCAAAATGACATGATTACTTTGTAAAGTATTATATTATTTTATTTTATTATTGTGAATGTGAGGACTATGTGGATATCATTATTATTTTCATTTTTCAGTTAGTTTTAATTATGGTCTGGCAGTTTGAGTAGTTTATGCGGCCTACCCAAATGTCCTTTCTTTGGTATTGTTCGTCGAGTTGAGCTCCTTAAGTTCTGAGTTGAGCTCCACGATTACTGACAAATGCTTGCACTGACTGGACAGGTTCACTCAAATCTGTGTGGTTCTTTCCTCAAAAGACCATTTCAGACACTAATCTACATGGTCCTCATATGGCCTGACCAAGATTATGTCTGGACTTTAAAAGAGACTGCGACCTCTGAGTTTGTTTCGGCCTTTCTTCTCAGAGTAGTCAGATAGGAAACGCCGAACTCAACTAGCTTATTTTTTTTTTTTTTAATATGACGTGTAAAAGTGATTCTGATATCCTATTTACAGAATAAACAATTTCATTTCAATTTCATTTCATTTCATTTCATTTCCGGAAGTCTGACAACCGGTCTTACTAAGGGGTATTGTATTCTCCAGTTACTGGGTTGTGGAGGTCAGAATAGGCAGTCACTCCATGTAAAATACGGTATTCAGCTGCATCCGGTTAGACTGGAAGCCGACCTCAATATGGTTGGGAAAAGGCTAGGCAGATTGAATCTTCTGACCAATTTTATGCGTTGTTCCAACAGAAGCGGTGGCGTATAGTTTGGACACCTCATTATGGTTTTCATGAAAATTCATGCTACCAGTTGGCGCCACTTTGACAAAAGGTCTTCCATTTCGACAATGAATATAATTTAATATATAATGTCGTTCATCATTCGTTTCATTCATTTGTTTATCATTCAGTTACGACTAAAGAAAATATCGGCACTTTGACACTTGTGACAGGTGTCAGGACCTGACGTCCCAGTGCTGAAGACAAGTCAGACCGTACAGTAGTTTTGTATTTTTAATCCAATTACTCACAAAATATACACAGGATGAAGTAAAAGGCTCTAACTTGCCTGTAGCCTGTTTGCAGATAATCCACACTATGCATTAGTATGTACTCAACACGAATAAAGCATGCAGCATGAATATTCAGTTACCTGGTTGTTCATCGCTATTGCTGTTATCCTCAGATTGCATTTTAGTTAAATGATGACTTGGACGTCTATTTTCTATACGGCAGCGTGAAATAAAGTAAGCAATTAGGCTTATAAGTAAGCGAGCTTTACCCAAAATTATACTTAAAAGCACAATATAATAAAGACTATAATGGTTTGAGATAATTACTTGAGTATGTAAATTATTCTGATATAACAGTTTCTAGGTGAAAATTACATGGTATACAGACGAAAACACACTTTACGTACTTTAATTAGCACATTGACTCAAGTAAGCTGATACGCATATTATACTGATGGTAGCATCTTTCTCGAACGTTGTAATACAGTTTTGTTCCATCAAAACCGATTGAAATATCTCAGGAATATTCATTCAACCGCTCTGTAAGAGCTTCACAATTTTTTTTAGGACGATAAGACCTCTTCACTGAAATATATACCTTTTATCCTCACAAACACAATCTATATTTGACTATGCTCCACTAATAAGGTTACATTCATTTGTTTTTACTGCTGGTGACGTGTCCACATAATATTTCTGAAGATTACTCTACCAAGTAGTATACATTGATTAGGCAAGTATTTGAAAACACACTCACTTTCATGCTCTCCATCCGGATGTGCAGTGTTATCCGAACCTGATCCACCCTCGTCCGTTTCTTCTTTATCTAATATCTAGAAGAAAAACAGTGAATTTATCGCATTTCCTTCACTTCATGATTTCGAATACTGTCTTATTACAAAAAGAGGTATATGATCTTGTTCAAGCTTAAATATCAGAGTATTTTTTTTTTGTTGTATTTTGAACTTTATTCCGACTAACATTAAGCTGTTATTAGAAAATTTCCGACATAGACTTGGTTCTCAATTCAGTTTTTGTATTTAAAAAAATTTTTTACGTCTGGTGGAATAAAATTTAAAATTAACTGGCTTGAAGGCTTCGAATGAAGTAAGAACTCGTTTTGTAATATGAGAGATAAGATTTAATTCATTGGGGTTTCTTGTATTTACTGTGTGAAGAGTCTATTATTTGACAGAGTCCCGCAAAAGATGGGAGTCGTCATATTTCAGATGACATGAGTAATAAGAAGAAATATAAATCTGATGAAGGGATAACATCTCTTGGAAGGAAGGTGGTACTTGTTAACTTACGTGTCCAAATATCTGGCAAGTTTTTTAACAACTTCATACATTTAAAGCTCAACACACGTATAAAGCGGGTGCATATCGGGCGCAGGTTGGGACGGGAGTAGCGGGTTTGTATATATTTTAATTCCTTGTGTGATATGGATGTCAGCACACGAAAAGCGTGCGCGGCTCCCGCGTCCCGCTCCCGACCCGCGCCCAACACGCACCCGCTTTGTGCGTGTGCTTTAATCTGGTACCTAACCCTATTTGAAATAAAATAAAAAATAAAATAATAATATTTACTTTTTTAGTAAGATCATGCAGAAAAGCTTCAGCCTGGCTGGTGAAGTGCATTTCCTTGTTGTGAAGCCAGTGCAGTATGAAGCGGCCACCCCCAGCCAATGAGGGCACCAGAGGAATATCCGTCTCCGCGTTTATTGAAGCTGCCAGGTGGAAGTGAAGACCTGGGAGAGGTTTAAATTAGTATGAGACATTTTAAAGACCTCTGTAATACATCCTTATGGTGGTGGTTTCGCAGTGTTAGTATAATGGGGTGACAATATTGCGGGGATCGAAGACATTAACCGTTCAAATCGATCCAGATTGTTGAATGGCAGCCAGATTACGTTCATCGATCGACTTTCGATTATCAGCTGTTTAGCTCTATCCCCTCCTCTTCTTTCTCTCTCTCGCACAATAACAATGATGGATGTAACACATTATAATGATGACCACTATTTGTAGTTTATGGAGGTCTGTAAAAGGGCCTAAATTCCGGTGGCAGCGCCAAGAGAATGCGTTCTTGTCACCTCTCAGTTTGACTCAGTTAGGAACAAATCCTAACTAATATTATAAATGCGAAAGTGAGTTTGTTGGTTTATTACGCTTTCACGCTAAAACGGCTGAACGGATTTGGATGAAATTTGGCACATGGATAGACCTGGATTGGGACATAGGATACTTTTTATCCCGATATTCCCACGGGATCGAGACTTACGAAGGTGAAACCGCGGGGCGCAACTAATAAAGTAAAAATTCGTAAAACATGGATTCTTTTGTATTCAATAGACAGGTGTCAGGAACGCATTCTCTGGGCAGCCGGAATATAGTTTAAAGTTTTTTTAGTATACATCTTGAAATCATTTGTTTATTTTGGAGGTCTACATCAAAATTAATTCAATGAGTTTTGTCTTGCAACACAAAATTTCTTCACAATAAGTTCTCCATCATATAATTATTATAGTATCACGATGGTATGGCGTAGTAAACTCCGTGTTATTAAGAATATTATATGACCCATAAACTATTTACTGCCAATAAAAATGAATTTTAATACAGCCGATAAACGACTATTATAACCTCTTCGTGCATATTATATTGATGATCACATCTAGTGCTAGATTGTGCTGTAAAAATGTTCTATGCTGTTAAATTATTTGAACGTAAAACGAAACTAAAATGACAAGATAAAGATAAATATATTTTATTTTGCAAATATGGGTACAGTACAAGGTGATATATACGGAGGAGGGGGGAGTTCAGCCATATTTTACCAGTAGGCATGCAAGACATACACACATATTCATATATTTTTCGGCCATACCCAGCTTAAATCTTCTTAGTCATAAGACCTTTATTTTTTTAAGTGTTTGCAGCTTGAAATATAGAGTTCCAAGCACAATCGTGTTTTTTACGGAAATATCCGACTTAAATCTTATTCAATCTACAATCATTAAAAAAAAAAAACATAAATAGAGAACCACGCTATGCATTTGCAGTGCGTTTCCTCTAAAAGAGACAGCGAATAAAATCACTGTGAAAGTTTATTCTAAAGACGAAAATAATATAATGAGAGCCAAAAGGGTGGAGGGTCCAAAAGTGTAGAATAGTTACCTCCAGTATAAGAAGTCACATGATAAGGATTGTGAAAATCGTGGGCGCTGTACGTAGAAGGTAACGTGGGAATGGGCGCGCCGGGCTGCTTGGACGACTGGGCCGTCCGTCTGATGTGGAAACATGTCCTGGAACAATCAAATATCAATGCAAGACACGACGATTTATACTGGCATAATAATCCACTTTCTAGTTGACGTCATCCTTTCATGGGAGATTCATTAAACGGCGTATCATAATAGGCTGAAATAAATAAAAGAAAATCTTAAGATTGGTGTGCCACATGAAATAGGAACTCGATTCATTTGGCTCCACAAAATAATTCAATGGAAAATATTATCAACTCGTGCCTCGGAAAGCACGTTAAGCTGTAGGTCCCAGCTGTCGTTGGTGGATCTTTGACAGTCGTTACGGGTCATCAGAAGTCCGAAAGTCTGTCAACCAGTCTTACCAAGGGGTATCGGATTACCCAGTTACTAGGTTGTGGACGTCACATAGGCAGTCACTCCATGTAAATTACTGGTATTCAGCTGCATTCGGTTAGACTGGAAGCTGACCCCCACATAGTTGGGAACAGGTTAGGCAGATTGATTGATCGAAAAATATGATCAACTATGCCAATGCAACAAAGCTGGATTATAAGGATAGTAGTGATTCGGACTTCGGAGGACAAGCTTCTTCTACTTGAAACAGGTAGTCGCGGGAAGAAACTCTAGAAGTCATTCTAATCTAAACGGAGGATATTCATAGGTGTCAGAAATACGGTAATTGTATTATAATAATATTCAGACGTCTGGGGGCAGCTTTTTTTTCAGAAATAAGAAGCCGCCGCTAAAATACTTAGGAGGTTATTTATAAACGTTGAAACATTACTGATTAATTTCTGCTTAACCATACATGTTATGACGTTTAATTACAGGTCTTGTAACTTTAAGCAACGTTTATAAATAAACCTCTTACAATCCGATCTAAGAAGGCCGAGATGCGTAGAAATCGAGCGTTCTTGAGAAACCTAGTTCTTTTTAGTCTTGACCAAAGTGTATTGTAAATTTTAAACTCTTCACAGACATTACTAAAAATTATTCTCATATTGCGTGTTGCGCTGAAATTGTTCAAGCGAGTCGATCATAAATGTCTAAAACTCGTGAATCATAAAGGAAAGTTTACAGTCAAGGCTGTTGAGATAATATGAGACGACATTCATTGCGTTTTTGTTGATATTGGCGCTTCATAAAAGAGGAATGGAATCTTAGGTCTTTGTGAAGTTAGTGGGACCTTTTTCTTTCTTATTTTTTTTTTATATTTGTCCAACGCTAATTTCTCATCCATCGTGTATTTTAGACACAGTTAACAACACATGCGCAAACGGGAACAGGGACGTCTGGCAATCGAGACCAGCCGATTCCTACTTGTCCAAATTTGCCTTGTCTTGTGAATTTTTATTTTTTTATAAATGGCATCTTACAGGTCAACCTAAGAGGTTGTCGTCTGCTTAACCGGACTTTCCTGTGGCTGCCTCAATAAATTAAGGCCTCCAGCCAGGGCATAAAACTTAGAAACTAAGCGACTACACGCTAAGGGTATCCCCTGTGAGGTACGGACTTCTGCTTAGGGCGTCGCTGGTGGAGGACAGCAAGAGACAGGCTGATTCGGATTAAGCTTGTGAATTTATATCAATCTTGTTCTATTTATACAAACGCATTTACAGATCGGGCTCTAAAAAGGATCAAAAGGAATGGGAAGTTAGTTGGTTGTAGTATTCGATCAGTAGGTCCATGTATACTTTCAGGCTGAAAATCTAAGCTCGACCTACTTCATATGCTTCAAGCGCTGCATGAACCGGTGCTTGTGTCGGTGCGTGGCGCGCTGGCGGCGCGGCGGCGAGCGCGAGTGTGACGTCACACAGCCGCCCCCCCACTCGTCTTCAGGCAGTAACGTCTCCGCCCACACGCGGCAGATGTTGTCCACGCATGATGTCACTAGCACGTTGCCGACGCTGCCCCTGGTGAAAGTGACGAAATTTTATAAGTGTACGTCTTTATGTGACATTTATGTTGCTGACATAAGGTTCCAATTCCAAAGATCGCGCGTTTATGATTTATAATTATAATATTTACTTATGCATAAAATTTGTTGACCTGAGACAGTTACAAGCATTCTAGGTTTTGTTTTAAATATATTTTAATTCCTTTTTACTTTAATCCTGTGGTGTTACCAAATGGGTGTACGCACACGCACTTTTAATACAAGGCTGTTTTATGTAGTCAATATTTCGTAGTTTTTTGTTATTTTATAAGATTGATTTGATGTGTAACATTTTTCCTCTCGCTTTCCTGCAATCAAAATCTAAATCTAAAATCGTCTAAATAAGCAAATCTCTGGGAGAGTTATTTCGTGAAGAGGGACGGAAGTGTGTCTCAGGAAGCCGGAGAAGCGCACGCTATTTGATTTGAACAATGAGCGCGTGCGGTGATAGAGTTGGCCGTCAGAAACGACCTTGACGAGGCCCCGCCCCTTTAATATTGCTTATTACCAAGGTGAGATGTCACATGTTACTTAACATATGCAACTACTGTAAGGCACGCTAGTTTTTTTTTGTTATATTGAGTAATTATAGGTCTAAACCTAAAGCATAACTTACTTGGGCATATATTTGCTAGTCTTCCGCCATGACAGATGTGTGACAGCGCGAGGATGAGCCACGTATATGAACGTGTAGTTCAGCTCGGTCGAAGAGTGATCATTATGTGCCTGGGCGAGCACTACAACAAACAATATTCATACATAATCAGTTTTACAGGTTTCCTACAAGATGTACCTCTCTTTAGGTATACGAACTGAGTGATGTGTCATTTAAGGTGGATCCGCAAAGGTAACCCGCGAAATTCAAATTTCCTTACGTTTTTTTGGAATTTGCAGATCAGTGTTGGGTTGTTTTATCAAAATATGATTCACGATAATAACAATTATGTATTTACAGAATTATAATCATTAGAACCATTAATACATCTCTCTAAGTTAGATTTTATCCATTGAATGACTTTTTCATGAAATCATGACATTTAATTATAATGTATACGTTTCTATTTTTTTTTACGTTTCTGCAAATAACACCGCTGTTGTACGTCTTTTGACCAAAATTAAATACGCGACAATTTGAAATTATATTTGCTGCAAATAAGACAATTACGTGAAAATAATATGACGATTTGCAGCAAATGTAATTTTTTGAGCTACAATGATGTTTTAAATGATTAAAACATAGTTATCATTACTTTATCATTATTGACACGCAATGAATTTTGATCAACGTACAACGTAAAACAGCGCCGCAATTTGTAAAAAAACGTAAGAAATGTTGAATTTCACGGACAATAATCAAATCACCTTAATGATTAATTATCTGATGGTCGTATCAAAGTATAGTCAATTAAACGTACCGTGGACCAGAAACTACTTTGCAGATAGATAAGTACACACGGCTACATAGCCAGCTATAAATTTCCAGTATAAGCTGACCTCTCGTTGTACAGAAATCCTACACAATGCGAGATCAGCTTATACTGGGATTGTATAGCTTGATATGTAGCCGTGTGTACCAGCAGTAGTGCCTTTTAGCCATCATTGTTCTGGGGGTGTCCATGATGCAAACAGAATAATTGTATACACATACATACATACATAAACTCACGCCTTCTTCCCATTGGGGTAGGCAGAAACTACAGAACGCCACCTGCTACGATCCTTACATACTCCTTTTGCTTCGTTTACGTAATAATGGTATACTTTTACATATTTTTTGCCTGTATACCTACTGAACTCGGATAAAATAACATCGTAATAACAATGTCCTAACTCAACCATATTTGGCGTGTTAAATTTTACAACGAAAATAACAAATGCATATTGTATTGTTCGTTTCGTAATAGTAAATGATGTCACTGCCGTTTTCCTGCCGAAGATCGCTTCCACAATTATCGCGTCATTTCAATGTCATACTATGAAATTACTACGAGTAATGAGTATTAACTAGTTGTACAAATTAGCCGACATACCAACTATTTAGCTGTTAGTGAAATACAGGTTGTTTTATCTTTGCCATCTTCATGGTTTCAATTAGAGGTGCTCTGTTTGGATTCAAGGATATATCTTGCCGTTATGATAAATTTGTTTACCACATTTTCTCTAATATTTTGTCCGCGACTTTGCCCACTTGGGTGTCGGAAAATATCCTACGGGAACATACTACCGGAATTAAAAGTAAATGTGTTAATCCAGGATATAAACTGTCTGTGTGCCAAATTTCATCCAAATCCATTCAGCCGTTTTTGCGCCAATCCAGAACATACATCCAGACAAACGGACAAAAATTCTTCGATACTATTTTATTATATGTACAGATATAGAACAATACAATGATCCCAGTAGCATGCAGTGACTTTTGAAAAAAAAAAAAGATTATAAAAAAATTTAGTTGCCCCTAACAAAGTTATCATTTTCCCTTAGTATTTTGGCATTACGAAGATCTTGAAACGCATCATGACATTAATAAGTTCATAACCCATTTTATCTCGAGATATTTACGGTTAGAAGCTTAGCCGACATGCTTACTTTTATTAGGAGATAGGTCCCTTATCAAGTAGGTATATCTTCTTACGTGAGCATCAATTATCAGCCCAGACATTTTACAGTTAACCTTTCATTGTACCTATCTAAATATCAACTTACTCATAAAAATATTTGCATAGGTGATGACACTTAAGTATTATTTGAAAGTTACAATTCAATGTTCTTAGATACGAAGCAATTAAAATATCAAAACAACACCTGTTTAAATGTCACATACAACAGCTGAGTTTGATTTGTTTTTGTTACTGTATATTTTATTTATTATATTGTGGGCTTTTTAGTCTGTGATAAGTAAATATTTTTTTCTTTCTTTCTTTTCAGTACCTGGCCATAAAATGACACATCGATTTTTAGAAAAAGTTTGAGTTTGTAGAGCATTGTCTCTGTCACTCATAGAATCCTGTGTGACAGTCTCTTTCACACCCAAAGCTCAATGTGTCATATTTATAGCCGAAACTGTTTACAATTTTTATTTCTATTACCTTTGTTCTGGTACCAGATCTTGACGAGTCGGTCGTTGATGCCAGATGTGGCGAAAAGGACGCCGTCCGGTGAGAACGCGAGGTGATGCGCCGGAGTCGCTGTGTGACATTGCCACACGCATATCCACCCCTACGATATAATAAATTACATTTAAAACGAATCATAGATTATTAAATTACTGAAATATTAACAATTTCGTTCTAATTGATCATCTCCTGTTTTACGAAACTGCCATTCAATTATAGCCTAAGTAATAAGCAGGACCGCAACTCGTCTTAATATTTGACCAGTGGTCGCAGCAACCAGGTAAACTATAGAAACTGATACAAATTACAACTAGCCGCAGACTGAGCAACGGACCACGGACCACGACTGGCCGGAGCCGTGGCCGTCTAGTGCGCGAGATCCGTAAATCTATTGTAAATTACTAAACAAGACCAGTGTTCATTAATGAGCGCGAGAATTGCACACTAAAGCAGGAATAGTTTTTTTTTTTTCGTTCCCGAAATAATACACCCATAAAACTGAAATGGGTCGTAATCATAAATCACAATCACTATCTCATTAAATATTTTATTGTACTTGCCCCAAATCAATACTAAACAAAAGAAAATTAACCGATTATTATTTTGACTTTGACTGATTGCTAGTACGAAACAATTCATCAATTAGTTATAATATGAAACTAGTAAATTACATCAAGATTACAGAAATTGATAAGAACTATCATTTTTGGTAGCACGAGACCCTATAAGATCGCTGCTGTAGGTAAGTGAAATAAAGATCAGAATTCTAGTTGCGTCTTAATGCATCACGTAAGACCTATAGAATTATTGCGGTCACCTAAATGAGAGCATTTAAGTGGAACGCTAACAAGTATAGTCTTACTTTGCGAAGTTTAACATGCATTACAAGTCTGGCAAACTCATTTATAAATGAATATCTTCAAGTATAATTTCCGTCAATTTAGTGTAGTACATAATTAAAACGTTTAAGTGTTTGGTGGGTGGGTTCACTGGGTACGTGAGAAGATGATTTCAATTATAAATCACTCCACTATAAAACCGTAGTTACGTCTAATCGATCATTGTATTCATACTAAATATAGTTGTTACAGACCATAATAGATAAACAAAACAAAGATAACAGTGGACGGTGGAGTATATTGTGGTATGTTTTATCTTATCAGAGCGTATCACAATCTGCCTTGTACTCACGGGCTCGTCTTCCTCGGCCTGCTTAGGTTTCTCATCCTTGTCACCACCTATCTGGAATGTCACTCCTGAACTCGCTGGAAATAAGAAAAGGATTTTTACGCGGGTTATTTGAATATAGTAAGGAGACGGCGGGACGACTTGGATGTCGTCTTTAGGTTTAGGAATTGGCAAGAAAAGGCTAATAACCGGGACCGGTGGGAAGAATGGAGGGGGGCCGTTGCCGAGCAGTCGTATAGGCTATAGTTTGACCGAGACCAGTTTTCCGCGCCTTAGGTATGTGCGCAGCGAGACGGGGGAGCAGTGCAGGCCGCTCATTCGTCAATGCTCAAGGTACGCAAAATCCCGCCCGCCGCTGATTCGTCTAAGCTACCCCCCGCCTAGCCACGCATTCCTAAGGCGTGGAACAACGGTCTCGGTCAAACTATAGCTATGATAACAATTTGAATAAAGATACTACACATCTCCTGAGCATTGTTACTAATAAGTCTGAAGGCCACCTGATGGGGCATCTGTGCGTATTGTTGTCAAGTGTCTCCGGAAGCCGGCATAATAGATATATTCCTTATGTTGTGTTGTATTATTATTATTGTTTCTAATTTGTTTATGTTTGGGTCTTAGTAAATTATACTAACATAGTTTAAGTAATACTAATAAATTATGAGTTATGTGCCTGAATTAAAGATGAACAAATTGTTGACTTGCTATTTTATTATACGACATGATAGAAGAAAACTCTTGCTATTGATACCTTATTGCCGTCGATCACTTATTGCTATAGGTTTAGGCACAAACAGAACGAAACATGCAAGATTCTTTGATACTCTTTTAGTTTGACCAAGTACATAGTACTTATCATTAAAGTCAAATCACTACATATTGTGTGTGATTAAACACCTAAAGGTATCGAATCCGTATCAGTAAATTGACTGCCGAGTACAACAAAAACAAGCTGAAACAAAATACTGACACGCCCCTGCACTATAAATGAATCAATACTACTAAACACTAGTTCTAGTTCCGTAACAATGTTATAAATTAGCTTCACTTCCGACACGATCAAAGTGAATTATAGCGTAGTTAATTTTGCTGCCTTAAAATTATTACTTTGCCGCATTAACAACATTAAAAATTGTAATGTGAGTAGGTGCAGTTACATGGCATCAGAAACAATTCGAGATCGTCTCAAATCACGATATCTGATTTCCAGATAAAGATGTACATGAACAATGATAATAATACCACTTGAAACAAGAGTTTTAGCGTCTCGCATGGAAAAATTGGAAGAAAACGATATCTTACGTTGGCTGTCATCTTGATAGAGCGACGCTTGGTGCCATAATTGCAGTAGCTTGCCGCCTGTTAGCAGCCGGGTGCCCTCGAGATTCCATGACAGCGCAGAGATCGGCCCATCCGCCACTAATTTGCCGGTTTGCACCCACCGATACTCCAAGCCCTGAACAGTCACATGTCACGATGAATTGAATAATGAATTGGAGTGCGAAAACAGTTTTTTAAGATAGACATTGACCAATTGCATTCATATTATGGTCAATTGGCGCTGCGCCATCAGCAATTCGACGTTCAAAGACCTATATGTAACAAATTTGAAAACCTCCTATGTCATTCGACAAAATATGTCCGAACTCAGATGAATGACGTAAGTCGTAATTCTAAATGCCATTAAGTTCAACTGCGGACAATACATCGTTAATCAAGAGTCATTTTATGAATCTCTTATAAGTTTGTATTTCGCGACGCACGACAAATATTAGATCTTCATATAAAGTTTATGTAAATATTAATGGTTTTGTAATTGAAATGCGTCCAAATGGCCTTGGCAGCAACCTTGTAAATTTTATAAGTGCCACTTAAAAGAGCCGAACTTTAGGCTGTAGAATCATTTAAAAGCACCTACTTACATTTATGTATAGACATATTGTAATAAATAAATATAAAAGGGGTAGTTAGCCTCAGGAGGATTACTATTTACTGGACTGTGATAATTTTACAACATTAATTAAAATGTCACATGAACTCATTGTCAGTACCTAGACAGCTAGTATAAACATTGATAGTAGAGTACACAAGGCTACATATCAAGCTATACATTTCCAGTTTAAGCTGATCTCGCATTGTATAGGATTTCCGTACAATGAAAGGTCAGCTTATATTGGAAATGTATAACTTGATATGTAACCATGTGTACATAGCAGAATACATAATATAACTTTTATCTAGGTACTCATTCTTTTTGCTTTTCATCTGCAACTGAGACAATGACATATCAGCATTTGAAATATATATTAATTGTTCATGTTAATTAATTGTTTGAGTGCATTGTATCATAGTTTATGTATTTTTCTTTTAATTCCTGGTAATAAAAATTTCTGCTTTATCTGCAATCAATTTTGTATCATATCAAATACTTCCAGTTTAACTGTTATGGTTGTAAATATCTGTTGTGATAACAATGCATGCTGCTGTAATCCCTCTTAATCCGCCATCTTTTTATTATCATAATATTAATCAATTTTACAGTAACATTATCAGGATTTTTGCAGGAAATTCATGTTGCTTCCACAAATGGTGATTCTAATATGAATGTTTTGGTGTACTTTGGGGAGACAACCCCTCTAATAATTAGTTAGTTTTATCTTATCAGTAGCTATTATTATTTAAATTATACAGATGCAGATGACTGCCACAAACAAATTAAAATACTCTTGAAAGCAACCATATTATTACTAAGTACTACGTATTTTAGCTAAGTCCACAAAAAAAGTAATATTATTTTATAATAATTACTTACATGAGTGGTAGCAGCTGTATGTATAAGCGGTGTTGGTTCAAATATGCACACTTCAGCCCCATAGGACGCAGCGATCTTCCCTGTATCAGTGCTGCAGTCTAAGGAGCCAATGCGGACGTAACTATGGATTGCTCCCGGAATTATCTGTACCCTTTCGAAGTTGGAGGCCAAGATGACTATGTTACATCCTGCTGCATAAGCCTGTGGAAAGCGAGACCATTGGGCAATGTTGATTTTAAATTAGTACTTAATTTTAAGTAACATCACGCCTGTAATCCCCGAAGGGTTAGGCAGAAGTGTACCTACAGTACACACACATTTCGCCAGGTATGTTTAAGTCCCATGTAATAGGGGGCGAGCCTATTGCCATCAACCAGGCACAAATTAATAAATTAATTTTAAGTATACATATGTATTTACAAAAATAATGAAAACCTGCTGTAGTTCAAGCATTTTACTGTAATCTGTCTCAGAAATGATTTATTTAATAGTAGAACGGAAAGACACTTGAAAGTGACATTTAGATTTGACGATGAATCGTTTTTTATGCAGCTTTGTAAATGTCATGACATAAGTTAGTGCATGATTGATTTGTGTGAAAAACAAATAAATCAGCATTCAAAGACTTATTTATTTTAATAACTGTAGAATTAAGGGAATAACACAAGTTGTTAGGTAACCCTGTGATATGTGATTAATTAATTAATAGGTACTTAATACATTTAATCATATTCTTATTTAAAATAAGTGCTGAAACAAATTTTTGTCTCAGTGAGGAATTTGCTTCAGAGAAACATAGTTTTGAAAACCATTATTTCAAAATAATTGTATTTAACCAATTATGGTTTAATTTTATTAAAGATTACATAAGGTCTTAAGTAGATTCAATATGCCCAGTATCATATATTTATTAAAAAACTGTTTAAGCTGTACAAATGTTTATTTATACAGTGCAGAATAGTAGTTCAATATTAATTTTAGTAGATCTTCGTAAATATTTACTTAACTGATTATGATCATTAACTGTAAATGGAAAGATTCTCATACCATATATTTATGTAAAACCTCGGTTACTAGCTGTGTTATAACATTAACTGTATAGTTATCAGTCGCCTTTAGCAATATTGTTATTTAAATATCTATAAATGACTGATGCAAATTAGCATTCAAGGAAACTCATTCTATTGGTATGTCTCCTCTGTAACTAATGCTAAGTAATGAGGTACAATACGTTCACAAACAATAGAATATAATAGCATTTAGTGACCCAACGAAAATGTTATGCTTATCAAACTAGGCTAAATTAGATTTTCCTGTTAGGAACATCACTTCTCAATTACCACTTTAGGTGCTCAGGATTCTAAGTCACGAGACTTGGCCGTCGACAACGACACGGACATTAATCTAAGTACTTACTGTGAAAGGTATTCCTTCGACAGAACCAACAGCAAAACATTGATCTCCTGAATTACAGGCACCACTTAATACTTGGTGACAGTTCATAATGAACTAATAAAACAAAAAATATATTCGCTAGTTTAATCCCAGATAACCGAACATCACTTTCATGGTTTTATTAAAGAAATACATAATTTACAAAAGAAATAAATATTCTAAACATCTCAAGATCTAATTATTTTTTAATAGCTTTCACGAATATTTCTCTGACACCTCACATCGAACGTGAGAGAATGACGTAGAGAAAGAAAGAGATAAAACATGTTAAGTACGTTCCGAATATTTTCAGTAAAACATGATAATCGATAATCGTTGAAAGAATATTCAAAAAATAAAAGCAGTTTTTAAACAACTTATTCATAAAACTGTTACGTAAAACAACGGCACATTGTTATCACATTGAACAGTAAACTGAGAATGCATATTTAGTATTAGAAATTTTAAATGTGGATTGCATTATCCAATCGCACTTTTTGAACGAACCCTATCCATATGTTTTGGTGTTACTAGTAAGAAAATTAACTGGCATTCAAAAGTCGCATGTAAGCAAATAATTTAAAAGTGTACCACTATTCTATCATTTAGTAAGGATTATTTAAGATATTATTCAATTGGTTGCTTTCTAATATACATTTCCAATAGTGATTAATTTATCCAATAGTGATTATTTGTGGTCACTTGACAGCTAAGCACTAACTGATTGACAATTTTGACGTTACTTCTAAAGAGAGAGAAGTACGAATGCCAACGTTTAATCGTTGAAAGAGCTGTTTTTTGTGTATTGATCTGTATAAAAGAATCAAGGACGCATAGGACAATAATTTAATTGAAGGACATTATTTCGAAAAACTGGTGACCTAGAAGTGCGACTCTGAAATTTGTGTTCCGACGATCTGAGGTGAAGAAGTCAACATTACAGGTAAGTCACATAACACCAACAAATCAATAATTATGTTAACTGGACTAAGATAAATGGTAGAAGAAGGAAGATAGGATATTTAGTTTTCTTTATACATTATTCATTGTGTAGCATAATCGCACAAATGAATAGATACCTTAGTCTATTATAATAAATTGATTCCTTTAATATCAACTGCTGAGGATACAGCATGTTGCGCGGAGGCGTAAGGCTGATTACGAGGCATTCAGTATTTACATTACAGCAATTGCTCATTACTTGGCAGTATTAGTTATTTTTTCCAAATCTAAACAAAACATTTTTTGGCATGTACAATAATTGTTACATACTCATGCTTTCAGTGTAGAGTTATTGATTGTAGTATTAGTCACCTTATGTGGCGATTAGATCAGGATTACTAGATTTGCACCAATTTTTCCAAATTATCAAATTCAATGATTATGATGGAAATGATTGCCCATAAAGTCATTATTATCTTTCATATGCTATATAATTTTAAATGAACCTAACTGGCTTCTGTTCAAGCGAAATTTTGTTACATTTATTTAAAGTTCATAAAATAAATTTCATTTATGTTTCTTCAATTTTAAGGAGTTACATGCCTCAAAAAGTATTTCAATTAATTAATTAAAATATTCTATTTTCTGTAAGAATAATAGAATTCTGTTTTTAATAACAACATGATTTATAAATAAATTATTCTATGATTAGTTTAAGCCATGACCAATTTATTGTATTATTATTTTAATTACTAACTGTGTGTGCAATATCAATTTGCAGTGATAATAATAAATTGGAATCACTGGCCTCTGTTTCCCCCTGGCACAATAATAATCTGAATGAAGTTTTATTTTTGAACAGACACTTGTGCCTAATTGAAACTAATAACTTGCTGTACAGATGTTCAAATGAAATTTACTGTTGACCATACTATATTCAAAAGACTTTGAACCTTAAAACTCAGAGTTGTTGAGCATTTTGGAGATTTTTTGTTTGAACTCATACATCATAGGTGTGCAATGTGTATGATGTCATTCATTATTTTTCTCCACCATCTGCCAAGGTAATTGAGATAAAACCATGGAAGGTTTGGTTACTTTTGTTATCTATTGATACCTACTCGCCAGCTCACTAATAGTTTTAAGCAGCGTAAAGTTATTTAATTAAAACATCAACCATCATTATAACAAAAACCATTGCAGAAAATAAAATAATCATTAAGAATTAGAACAATACCCAGGCATTAAAATAATGTATCAAAGTAAGTATGGCTGTGGTTTTTCAGCAAAAGGCCATATAATATTTTGGAAAATAACAAGATAAAATATGATAATGAAGCTCCTATCAACTTATCATAATAATGATAATTTAACCAAACAACTAATGTAATTTTACAATTCCATGAAGAAATGCTACATTCTGAAAATGAGGTATGTAAACTTGATAATGCTTTGACTGTTTTCTTGTTGATATTTTCAAACATATCACAACAATTCCTTCTTTGTTGATTGAGTGGTTCAGTCAACTTGCCTATAGCACTCCACTGCTGGACATAGGCCTCTCCCAAATTGCGTCACAGTATCCGCTTCACCGCCTTCCGTATCCAGTCAGTCCAGGCTTCTTTTTTAAGTCCGACGATCCATCTTCTTACGTTTGGGTGTAGTAATTCTACTAAAGTAATTAAGAACGTAATTATTACTTAGCAACGCATCACTTCGCTTACTGATTAGTGTGACCCGAATTTGCTGTGAGACGCGATGTTTTGACCTTTTTTCAAGTTGTAAGAATATTAAATTCACATTTGTGAGATTAGAATTATAAGAACATCCACAATTCGCTTCTCAGCCAAGTACTGGCGTGTGAAGTTTCGTAAATTCACGCCGTGAAATTCGAAACCAATTCGCTGTTGCACCAAAGGCCGGTCACCGAGGGATTATTGTCTGTTCTATAATATATTTTTTTATGGACAAAAAAAGGAGGACCACAAATTCAACGAAGATCCATCAAGCTACCATTTTACGCTTTATTAAGTAAATCATTTTTTTGTTTGGCGCCTACTCAAAATTTGTTACTTAAATTCGTTTAGAAGCTTAGTTACATTAAAAGGCCATTTTTATTTTTCGCTTTTCAGTTTTATTTACGTCGGTTTAATTTTTTGTAAAAAAGTTAAAAAAAAATATAAATTGGTACACTGTACCATAGTACCACTTAAAATAGCCGCAGTATCCAGCAAAATATAAGTCCAATTCCTATCTTTCTGTAGGAGCGTAGGTGTCTGAAAGACGACTTAGGGATTACGTAGTGGGCGTTTACGGACTCCAAAATAATCCCCTAATGCAGACAGCCGACCACTTAGCCACAGCAACATTAGTGTTACAGCGCTTCTCGATCCGCAACTTTCTTGTAGGTGGACCTTAACTACCTACATGTAGTGCGCCTAAGACAGGTGTCCACGTATAATCCATAATCTTCATAATTTGTACTTTTATTTTCCGTCGATTCATTCAATCAAAACACAGTGTGACTGCAATTTTCCCGATTAGAATGGCATCTTCTCCATTGCTCTTGTACCTGTGGGTACACCTACACCTGGATCTTAAGTCCTCAACCAAGCCATCGACAACGAAATAAGCGTTGCCATCTATCAAGTTATTGCCCATTAGAATCCATATACACGATAAGAAGAGGTATTAGCCGTAGAAGAGCACTACTATACATATACCAGTACCCCAATTGCATAATGCACGATCAATCATAATTTGTTTCGATTTGAAAAAAATTGCTAATCCATTGCTTCATAAAAATTGGAAAAAAATCTGCTCAACAAATAAATAATGCAATGAATGTTGATGAACTGTCAAAATGAAACAAATTTGTCATAATCGTTTAGGAATATAAGTTACGCAATTAGGGTACTTCTCATAGCCCACTCCAATGAAAAGTTGTACGTTAACGTGCATTAAAGAATCCTGGAAATAATCACAACTAAGGCATCAGTACATCACATTCTTATCTGCAATAGTTACAAATGGTACAATACTTGTGATTGTGACTACCACGAGAGGATACCTAATTCGTTGATTTGAAAGTTCTTCAATCAACAAAGTAGCTCGGCTCTCTGTAAATCCTAGTCCAACGTGGAAGCAATTACTACAGACGAGTACAATGCGGCTTGTATATAAAGTAAACCAAGATATACCTACTGTAATTGCTTTGATGATAACGCACACACTGTTTACGAACTCTACAATCGGTTGAGAATTATCTTAATGTAGTATGCCCGCATCTTGGGCTTATGTTTCAAGAACTTTTTGAGTACCTAGCACAAAGAACAGTAGATACTCTATAAATAATCAATTGTTTCTTTTTGTACTCTCGGCTTCAAGCCAACTTGATTAATAGTACACAATGAATGAAAAATGTAGTAGAACAAGGCAGCTGCTTTGTGTGATAATTATTTGTTCCTCAGATATGAATCTAGTTTTGTATTAGTCATGTAGGATTTCCTTTAATATATCACGCAGTACAATCGTTATAAATTACGCGATTGGAATCCATTCCACACAACTGATAAAGAGCGGAGTTTAGTTTGTTAATATGTATTCCCGTTGTTAAAAGCTCCAAATCCAACCATAACCGCGCATAAAGCTCCATGAGTGAAAGCATACATACATTATTGTATTATCTGCTTGCCTCAATCATAATTTACTAACTAACCCCACGCATGAGCCAGACACGTGTAAGGTTCGTCTTCCGGTATAAAATGTATCAAGTTTCCAAGCTATTTCTCTGCCAAAAGAGTTGGTTCGGACCTTTAAAACGTTAGCAAACAGACAGACAGAGCAACCTGGGTATTTATCATATACAAATGCAGTAACACTAAGCTTCAACATATTGAAAATCAATATCAAATGGCCTCGAAATAGCACCTCATCCCGCACCGGTTGGCCAAGTTTGTAAGTCTCAGAGTGCACTTATGCCGTCGTCGTGGGGGTCCATCTATTTTAGAATCGTTCCCCTAGCCGCAGACGCTAGTCGCTCTCAATTAGAGCCTTGACGTCTCACACAGAGCAAGCTTTTAAAAAACAAAAACGGGCGTTGTTTTCAAGCTACTAGTAATTTGTTTTGTTCTAACCGTTTTTATCTTTGTTGATCATATGAACCGTTTAATGAGGTCGTAAACCCCGTAATTGTTTGTATTGAAACTGACGACGGGAAGTGGGAGCAATTATTCCCGACAAATGTGCGAGTATTTAGTACTGTTTGTGTCCGAAAGAAATAGCACGAACGAACGCTAAGTTTATGAAAAACACGGTTAATCCGCTTAATATTTCTGATTATTATTTGCATTGTTTCCGTAAAAAATACGCTTGATAAGGTTCCATGTTATCCGTAAAGCGATAATATCAAAATGTATAATATTATCACACTATATAAAATTAATCATATTACCTTGACCTTACCTTGTTAATACAATGAAAATTTTATTATTTTATTTTAGTAAAAAAATTCCAGCATGTCACGCTACTGAAATTAAGCTCCTGAGTTAATAATGGCTGTATCTGCGGCATTATTTTACAACCACCACCACAATGTTTGTGCATGATATTAAATGTGAACTGGTTAATTAATATGGTCCTCCTAATTGACCGTTACTGTTATTTGAGAGAAATTAACTGCAAACGGGCATGTTGGTAGCACAAGTAGCAAAATCAGTTCCTGTAAGTATTCTAGGAGCATGTATTTTTAAGTCCTATAGAAATTATAAAAACGTTTATAACACCGTATTTGGTCGCAGTTTATAGGAATATTTCGCCCTATAGTCGTTTTGTTACAGTCCGGTAAAATGCAGTTCGATTTTCTAATTATCTTATTAGGTGCTTTTACCGGTGGATCCAACAGTTGTCAGCGTGATGCTATTAATAGAGCATTCGTTCTTCATTCTTTTTGTAATGGTGGCTTTCTGGTGTCTTAAGGAATATATTATTTTCAAAGGGAAAGTAATCTACATTATAATATCTATTAGCATAACATATAACTTTTGTGTTTTAACTGTGTGTAAAGAATGCCTACTCAACATGCGAAATTAATTTTATTGATAAAGTGTTCGATGGTAATCAACATATATTCATGCCCCTTCAAAACTAAACATATTTTTTATTTGTTTATTCGATAATCTTAACAAAAACTTAAGCCACCATTGGCTCTGGATCACATGCCCTAATATTGCATTATCAAAGCTTTTATAACATAATTTAGTCAAAGTTAAGACTACTACAGCCATACCTACTTCGCCATATTTAAGTTTTTGGGTTCTAGGCCGATTACTCTAGTAAAAGCAAATGTAGGACACGTATAAGTAGAATCTTACCTATAAAAATCGGAGGGCATGCTAGTTTGCTGCAAACAATCCGTTAGAAGTCACGACTAAGACAAATCAATCCTATAATATCCTTGACCTATAGCAGCTATATCTAAGACTTTTATAGAAGTGCATGTCATACAAAAGAATGAAATAAGACGTTAACAAGAGTACACAATCTTATTAAATGCATTTATAGTATCAAAAGCGCAAATCGTCTTATAAAATGCTGTTGTAAGATAAGAGTGATAAGAGTGTGTAATAAGAGTGATCTTAGTCAAAGCGTCTATTAGATTCCTATATGATGTTATAAGTCGACGACTAAAGGAGGATTTTGCTACTTGGGAAACACTTTGGTGTAATATTAGCTTAAAAGGAAAGCCTGGCCAGATTTTTAATGATTTCTTTTTCAAAGCTTTGTTCTAAGCCACACGAATCCTAGTAATTAACAAGTACAATTTTAATAGTTGAAACTTAAAAAACCCCCGACATAAACATTTCTTCATTTCTCTTTCCTACTCCATCACCAGACCCTGTTCACCATCTATCTATAACCTATTCATTGAGACTATTCCAATGAGCCCAAACACAATACCTGTGCTGTAAGTTGGTAAGGGAGTTGGGTATGCTGCAAATTCCAGGTGATGCTGCAGCATCAGTTCATGGTAACTATGTTTTTCTAATATAACTGAAGTAACAGAATACCAAATTTTAAATCGATCATACTTATGGAAGAAACTCACATCCATTCATCAACTAGAAAAGAACTGATAATCTTCAAACGGCTGAACCGATTTTGACAAAACATGTCTAAGAACCATCGCTAGAAAACCTGCTTTCAAATAAGAAAAACCGCATTCAAATCGGTTCACCACTTTAAGAGCTACGGTGCCAGAGACAGACACACACTGCGGTCAAACTTAGTATAACACCCCTCTTTTTGCGGCGGGGGTTATTAATAAATCGATGTGGAGGAATGTGGAACATGTGATAAAGAAAGTTTTAAATTTCAATGTGGACCATTATAAGAGAATACGGAGACCAAAGAAATGATGGATAGATTGTGTGAGTAGAGAGGAGATGACTACTGAGACCGACCACAAAAAGTTGGGATGAAGGTAGGATTCCAGCATTATCTGCAATCTATTGATTTACAAAAGTTAAGTCATAGGCACTTTGCAGACGGAGAACCTAGAAAATATCGTAACAATTCGTATTTCAACTTTCAGTGAAAGGAATTTTCCTCGGAAGCGAGGGCGCTGCAAAATGGCTGACATTTTTAGAATGCTTCACCTTTAAAGTATGTAATGCTGAAATGGCTAACGTATCGACTGAGTTTGGTTGAATTCTAATATAGGGTTATTTTTATCCGTCGTATTTCGATGTCACTATCAAGGACAATATCTTCCACGTGTATAAAATATGCCGTTTTATGTGGATATCAATAAAAATGTCTATTTGATATGTCGTTTTCAAGGCCGTTGGCTTTTGTGGACTATTTCAGGATAAACGTAGGTACGGGTAAGGTAACATGAAAGCATCCAGCTACCGGAATTACTGTAGTTTATAGATACAACAACTAAGTAATTATTTGACATTGTGTTAACTTCACTGCATGGTATTCCAATATCTTCATATCCCAATAGCCCAATGACCACACCGCTTTGAATATTCATTAATCGCTCTGATATTCATGCATGTGCACAAACCGAATAAACCATAATCATTTGGAGTATTGAATTACAGCTAAAATGCATGCAAAGCGGTTGTATAGAATCAGTTTAGTTTATTTATCCATCTCACCCCGGCTGTGTTTCACTGGATCTGCCAATAAAAACTTTATTGATCTAACGCTCTTAAGTACCTATATTAGAAACTGAGAAAGTTGAAAGGTCAACTGTGACCACATCTTGCTCATTTACCCGATCTTTGGCGGCTCAGCTGTTATCTGAAATTATTTTTAGTTTGCACAGTTTTTTTTTTTGTTAGCGTATCTTATCATTTTGCTGTGTTTACTTTGTTTGCTGCCGTACTAGTGGTATCTTCATTAATTTTATCATCTAATTTAATAAAAGCAACGTAACCTTTGTGTTACGTGTGTTTGTGCTGGCATCCATTTAACCACTGAAAGATAACTTTTTTTTTTTTGGTATGTCATATCGTAGGTCAACCTAGGAGGTTGTCGGCTGCTTAACCGGACTTTCCTGTGGGTGCCTTAATAGATTAAGGCCTCCAACCAGGGCACCTAACCTAACCTTTCTAAGGGAACGGTTCTAGAGGGTCTGGATCCAATGGAGAGCACGCGTAGGTCATGATGGAACGGAACTGAAAGATAGATAGAATCCTCTTTATTATGTACACCGTAAAAATAACAGATATAAACGTAGAAACTTTACAAGGGGTGACACAATAGGCTATCTTTTCGCTAAAAGCGGTATTTTTAAGACACTCTTTGGACTTTGGATGGATTAAGGGAGAAAGGAGAGAACACTGCAGGTAGTCTGTGGTGTACCATTTACATATTCAATAAATAAAAATAATACTAATACTTACTTCTCCGCGAAATTCTATCTAAGATCTGTACTATCCATAACGTTGCCAAATATAAAATTCATTGAGGGAATCAGTCATATTTTATCAAACCGATATGATTACTTGATAAATGATATATCGATATCTGCTATAGCTATGGACATTGATAGATTAATAGAAAGCTTTCTCTAATACTTTAACCATTTATGTAAATACATACCTGGATAAACAGACAAGAACAGAAAAATACACAAGTGATGATTATTTCTTAAAAAATCTCTTCCAGCATACCTGCGATAGGAAAGTAGATAAAAAGAGATTAAATTCAATGAAACAGAGTGTAGGAGAGGTAGGTACATATTTCATGTTAATCTATGAGGCGTACTGGGGTGTATATTAATAAATAATGTAAAATGTCAGTGGTATACTCGTGTACTATGATAAGGTATGACATACAGGTCAGTCGAATCGATGGACAGCTCATTACTTACTGAAAATCATTACAAACTGTAAGCTGCGTCATCAATATGTTCAATTCAATTCAACGTAGACTTAAGTTTACGTATTATTCGTTGTTTTTAATTTCCAGCAATAAGTTACGTTAAATTAACGTTAACATTTCTTTATACACGTTAGTACCGCATTGCGGGTAAACCCAATCTTACCTTATCTTAAAGTGGTACTGAAAGTAGCGTAGGTAACGAAACTGTTTTCAGACACTGCCTACCTCAATCCAAGATCTTAACCAGCTGATTTAAATTTAATCCGAGTAACGAAAAGCAATCTGACGTCTCAAAAATTACATTAGAACCTTTATTCCCAAACGAAAAGCAATAAAATCTATCAGTATTAAATAATACAAATTGCTCGTAAATTATTACAATATTGTTTTCATAACGAATCGAAATGCTAATAATACGTGCATCAGGTTATTTATCAACAGAAACGTACGCTGGAATGTAACCAGATTATACAATGTTTCCGTGTTTGGATGGCACACGGCAAAGTTACCCTCCGTTTTTTCCCACTAAGTAGGTATTCATCTCGTGTAAAGGATCCCATGATACCCTTCCTATTACGCGACATCTATTTCTAAGAACTCTAATGGTTTTCGTTTCCGTGACAAATTGGACCAGTCTACTGGGTACTGATTTTCCCAGCTACATTTACGACATTTTGTTACGGCCCCTTTATATGGAGGTCCAATTCTGTTGAACAGGGTCAATTTGAGGGCCTGCAGATCTTACTGATTCGGTATTTGGGCGCTTGCCAGATTTACCACCTGCATAACGTGGAATAAAAAGTTACAGCAGTTATACAATGACAAGACTGTTGGTACCTACTCAAATCTCATCCCAACTTTGCTATTTCAGCAAACCAAAACTTTACTTGATCAGGCTTTTAGTATCCCACTGAAGTCGGAATGTAATTTAGTAATTTTCAACAAGTCTCGACACCTGAATGTATTTTATTTCAAGCAATACGATATTTTGTTATCTAATTAGATCCAATCGAGTTACTCTGTAATACGTTTCCATTAAGAGAGAGTATTCTTAACTTAATGTCTGGATTGAATCGAACTCTCAGGAGAATTACATTATTGGTTACAAATGTTTCTCTATAGATAATACGTGTGCTCTGCGGATGATGATATTGCTGGAAAGCTGTAGAAAACATTAATAAAACCACCATTTTACTTTCTCTTTGAAGACTCTCACTTTTACCATAGTATATGATTGTGCTCTATAAAGCAGTTCAAATTGGCTTAGCAACAGATAAAATAATTGTCCTAAATAATTAGGTTAAAAGCATTTCCGAGATCCTATTTTTGTTGTTGGCAAGGAAAGGGAATGTTTTTTTATTACCAACTTTAGTTACGCAAGTTCTGCCGTCGTAAATAGTATTAGTACCCTCATTCTTCACCCTTCCGTTAGCAATTTTTTTTGTTTTCAAAATTTGGCAAGGTTCTTTTTGGTCTTGCACATTATCGCAAGGGACATGGGATTAAAGTTAATTCATTAATTCATTCAGTCACCCAAAGGACAATGGAGGGCTGTGCTTGGACTTTCCCTACGTGATCGAATCGGAAATGAAGAAATCCGCAGGAGAACCAAGGTAGCATAGCCCCTAAAATCGCCAACTTAAGTGACATTGGACAGCACATTGCTCGCAGAACAGATGGGCGATGGGGCCGAAAAGTTCTGGAATGGCGACTGCGTACCGGAAGACATAGCGTTTAACGGCCTCCCACAAAGTAGACCGATGATCTTATGAAGGCCGCAGGAATTCGCTGAATGCGGGAAGCACAGAAACGGTGGAAGTGGCGGTGCTTGGGGGATGCTTATGTCCAGCAATGGACTTCTTTCGCCTGAAATAATGATGATGATTCAATCTCCTTAAAACCTACAGCTAATAAGAAACCACTGCGGTCAGGCTTTCAATATTTAGGTTGCTTACGATACTGCTAGTTCATGTTCACCAGATAAAAGTTCATTGTCGTCCTCGTAGCGCCCATGAGATTATGTCGGCTTTTATATAAGTGGAATAATACTTTAAAAGTCAACTATAAAGCACAATAATGTTTCAAATCCAATAACTTGAGCTAAATCCCTAAACGTGTTGGCCTAACTTATGTAGCGCCTAATGTTATTGCTATATTTTTATACTTCCATGTTGTTGACCTATTTGGCTCTCTCTGCTCTGCAGAGGAATATGACGGCAGACAGACGGGCGCCCCGAGACGTTCAACCACCAAATAATGTCGTCTCGCCCACGCTATACTAGAATCGCTTTTTCTGGAAGGTCTGTGTTCATTGCCCTAAGACATCCTTGAGTACCGCCTATGTAGTAATTACTTTAATATGTACATAGTAGTGGGTATTTTTGTAAATTCTGGATAGAAAAACAAGAGGTCCTTTATTTTATTGGTTATTGAAGTGTGTTAAAATGGATGGAGATGACAGCGGGTAGGGGTGAGAGGTAGAGGTTACCGCGATGGTTCGCGACCCACATTTCCGAACGGTTCTTTATACGTACGCGCCCCTGACACATTGACTTACATTCGAAACGTTCGACCCGTTTAAAACTCAGCTACCCCCATCTGCAGATGGCTTTACGGTCGGTCGTAATGATAGTCCCTATGGAAACGTAAACGTGTCTATAAACGTTTTCTAATAAAAACCAGAAGAGTTTCTGTCTATTTTTAAAACAACTTTCTTTGGGAGTATAAGAAACGCTAAGGTTTATTATAAAGAAAGTAATAAGTAGCTAAGTAAGTGCAAATAAAACAGGCAACGTGACGAAATTTTCGAGTCGCCAACAAGAACCTCTTAAAACAGTCTCGGGACTGGGAGACGGGAGTGTCTCGGAATTTACCAAATTCATGAAAAAGTTTTAATCGAGTTTCCCTATCTTGTTTATAACGAAAAATATGTTTCAGGCTGTCTATTCTTGGCTGATTTTAAATAAAATTAAAGTCCCTAGTTACCATGTCCTTACTTGTTACTATGGGTTTGGTTATATTTGGCGTCGAAATTGTAACAGACAGCCAATTGGAATTCGAGGAGAGCACAAAAACTATCTATATTTTTTGTTGCTGACAGTTCACTAGCAAATCGTTTTGTTTTTGTGACTGCCTTTATGATACTATTGACTTCATATTTGGAGGGAGATTTTTTTTTCCATGGCTAGACGATACAGAATCTTCTAGAGATGACAATATTGGCAATTTCTGAGGCAATAGTGTTGAAGTTCCTTAAGTAGAATAGCTAAGCCAGTGTCTCGTGTCGCCAGCGTGGCGAAGGATGCGCGCGCATTCGCTTCGATCCAACCAGACATTTGAATGAAAAGACCGGTCACTGACGAGCGTGTGGCGTCACGTGTGCGTCTGCTTTGATGACTATGATCTAATTATACCGTCGTTATATACGCTGCGCTGACATTCACTCCATATGTAGATATGGACTCTCCAACTCGTGACATAAATTGCATAAGCTCTTCTAGAAATTTTTATTCAGCTAAAAATAGTATTTGTTGGTCCATACATAATCACGTCGCAGGTATGTACAAGTACACGAGTGTCGGAATTTATTCTAGGATTTCTGTTTGGACTTCTAAATAAACAATGTCCAACGTGTACCACAGTTGGTGACAGAAATCTGTGTCCACATAATATAAAATCAGTCGCAGATTGCACGATTTTTGCTCTCCGAAGCTGACCCCGACTCCGTTTGCCCGGAATTTAATAACCACGTTAGATAAACGTAGAAAAATGTAAAGGCAGCGTGGTAGATCAATGTCCCTTATTATCTTAGTGCTTGTACAAAGCATTGTTCACGATTTTTTATCATAATTAATGGACACGCGATAAGACATTATGTTTTTGTGATAGCGAGTCGTTAGTCGAACACAGTTGTGAGAAATATTCGTTTGGGGAATACGAGACCATTTGTATGGTTGAAGTCAAGGAACGGAGATGCAGTTTAAATATTGAATGCTGGGAACTGCTCACCTATATTCCAAAGCCCCATTTAACTTTTATGCGTATTCTCGTCATGCAGGTGTTGCATCCCAGAATGGCTCGCCAAACCAACAGACTAATATTGTGTTGAACGTTTTGTATATAAAACAACCTAGCCGTTCATAGTAAAATTGGCAGGTTTACACAATAAAAGGTTAACGAAAATAGATTTTGAATTATGATAACAATAAAGTTAACAACCTCGGTGAAATGAAACACATTACCGCATCAATGGAGTTTGTTTTTTGGCAGCCTTGAGGTGCGTGAACTCATCGTATTTGAAAGGGAATATAATAACACGCGATAAATTAGCATTATTGGCAATATAAGCATCATTTACTTAGAGTCTTTGTCTTTGTTAATATATTTTCATCGTTTTCCACATAACCGTAATCTGTTCTATAAAAATGTTAATATCTTAGTGAACCCATTTATAATTAAGATTTCACCCTAGTTTTATCTACACGATTTGCTAGTCTGATGGTGGCCTTTACTAATACTTGGTCAACCTAGACCCTATGCCCGGAAAAATGCAAAATTATTGGTGGCCTACCACTACCACCAACTATTATAAATTTATAAGAAAAAATTGGAGATGAGCTGTAATTTTTTCGTTTCTTTCTCAGTAGGTTTAGCGTATTTAAAAAACCGTTCGATCGCTGTCAATCGTTTGAAGATGACAGAAATAAAAAATAAATTTGCCTAGCCGTTTCCCAACTAAGTTGTCGTCGGCTTCCAGGCTAACCGGATGTAGCTGAATACCAGTATTTTACATGGAGCGACTGCATAATCTGACCTCCACAACCAAATAACTGGGTAATACCATATGAACCATATCCCTTGGTAAGACTGGTTGTCAGTCTTTTGGGCTTCTGACAACCCGTAACGACTGTCAAAGATCCACGAATGACAACCGGGACCAACGGCTTAACGTCTCGGTATAAATATGGTCATCCATCCACGGACCAACCCTGGCAAGCGTAGCTTAACCTGATGGATTGACCCGTACGGCTGTCATTACTTAGCAACGAGCTCCACCTTGATGACAGAGATATAATGATGTCTTAAATATTTTTAGCACTGATTTTGTTTGACTTCAGAGATCGTGAACTCTTTAAAAACATAGGTACATATCTATACATACTTGCCGAGGGACGTTAAGAAAATAGTTATACTGTACCTATGTTTTTAAAGAGTTCACGATCTCTGAAGTCAAAATCAGAATATCAGGCGTAAATAATAAAACATTGTAGTCTCTGACTGCTCTTCTCCATTCTATCATTAGAATATAATAATAATATGGGTGGTCGAAGGTTAATAATACAAGTGATGAGTTCGACTGTGCCAGACTTATGAATGACAGAACGACAATGACGCGCGACTTGATTATCTCAAATCTTATATGTATATATATATAAAATTCCCGTGTCACAATGTTAGTTGCTATACTCCTCCGAAACGGCTTGATCGACCGGGTAGGTAGGTAGGTAGGGTAGGAATTTTGTATTAATTTTAAAATCCTAAACATGCACATTCATTGACTCTTAGGACGGAACGAAGTTCGCCGGGTCAGCTAGAGCTTTTATATAACGCTGTCTAAATGTTGAAGTTCAAATAAATCGCCGGCATATTGTTGAAAAGTATTTCTATCAATATTATTTTATTTTGAAATTGGGGTGCATTGCAAATAGCTTCTACGTCCAAGAACACTTAAATATACATCCGGTGCAAGCTGGGTGGTCAGCCCTGTTATTACCTTGCTGGCAAGTTTTTGCACGTGGCACACGGCTTGGGTATAGTTCGTGCCGATACGGGAGGACAAGTACTTCGAAATATAAAGCCTGTACCCTAATTACGTAATACAACACAATCTATTTCGATTTGATACAGATTGCTAATCCATTGCTTCATAAGTTGGAAAAAAAATCTGCTCAACAACGTAAATAACACAATGAATGTTGTTGGACTGTCAAAATGAAAGGTCTAGTGGTCGCAAAGCGCTACTGCTGAGTATGAGGTCCTGGGTTCGATTCCCGGGTCTGGCAGTGTTATTGGGTTTTTCCATCTGGAATTTCTCAGTAGCAGCCCGGAGTCTGGAATTGTGCCCGGTTGATGGCAATAGGCTCGCCCCCTATTACACGGGACTTAAACATAACTGGCGAAATGTGGGAGTACTATAGGTACACCTCTGCCTAACCTTTCAGGGATTACAGGCGTGATGTTGTTGTGTGTGTGTTAAAGTATGCTTATAATTAAGTATTAGCTATTGGTTTGATATATTTTCCATTATATCTATATTTAGTTAGTCTTGCAAACCGTGTATCGAAATTACGAGGATAACTTAATCCCAGTAAGTTCTTACCGAATTATTTTGACATCCCTTGGGGAGACGCCAAATATTCCAATGGCGTGTCTGTTAGATACCTACATAATAAAGAAAATTGTTTTTTGAAGTAAAAACTTGTTTAGGTGCGTTGGGCATTCTTGGGATGGGCCTAAACCATTGATTTCGCGACACCGTGATGACACCAGATTTTGACCATTAAAAAGACATCAACGCGTTGATTACTGCTGTGCCGATTTTTTTCAAGTTTTCACTTCTGTCGGCACTCCCGGAGTGCCACTGTTTTTTTTTTTTTAATATTAATCTGAGAATTGTGATAAAATTATTTTTAGTTTCAGTCTTCTTCTTTTCGTATTTTAAAGCCGCCCCTCTGACTAGGCTTCACATGCTGTCGAAAAATATCTCTCAGCCATGCCGGTTTCCTCACGATGTTTTCCTTTACCGTTTTTGAAGCAAGTGACCTTGTGAGCTAGTTTCAGTAATTCTAGTCTAAGTCGAAATGAGATGCAGTTATAATACTTGCAGCCTTTACTTAACTGTCACACTGTAGGGCAAAGGTCTCTTCTCATACAGAGAAGGCACGAGATTTCATACTGAAGATGACGTCTAAAGAAGTGGTTTTAATGATTTGCAAAAAATATATATGTTAAATTAGAGCATTTTATTAATATTTTAATATAATTTATATTACATAGTGAAATTAATTTGTAAAGTTAGATCTAACGCGGATAAAAAACTGAGAATCGCGCAAAATCTATCAAGCGTATTTTCCTAAAACCTTTACCATTTTAAAGATAATTTAATTAATAATCTCTTAGTATACGAGTTTTATTAAAAAACCTTTTGTTTTATGTATAATAAATTCATAATTCGTTGAATTTGAGACAGCGTTCCTTGATGGGCGAGTCCTATTACTGGCTGGACGTACGACGCGTTGCGTGAGCTCAGTACAGAACACGCAAGCTAACCACTCAAGGTCACTGTCTTATATCTGCGTCTTAATCAGCGGTATCACCACGCAGCGCACCGTGCATTGGTGATTTCAGACTTATATTAATTACTAGCAGCGTCCCGCTGTTTCACCGGCATTAGTCTCGATCCCGTGGGAATATCGGGATAAAATCATCGGCATCATCATTCAGGTTATAAACTATCTGTGTGCCAAATTTCATCCAAATCCGTTCAGTAGTTTTTGCGTGAAAGAGTCAAACGTTCGCATTTATAATATTAGTAAGATAGGATAGTAAGAAGTAAGACCAGCTTCTGTCCGCGACTTTGTCCGCGTGAAATTTCGGCCCCCGACTAGAGATGAAGCGTATTTACTAGAACAGATCCCGGGACTAAGTATTTAATGAGACTAGATTGTACCTATTCCAACTTTAAAAATACTCGATCCACCTAGTCTCTAGTATCAACTATACCTACGCGGCGCACGGCGCCCGCGCGTCCCGGTAGAATCGAAGTATCGGCGCGGCGAAGCGAGATAGCAAGTCTACTTTGCCGCTCACTCGTGTTTGCCTAAATCATTCCTGTGCCAGTCATTTGAATTTGAACCATATTTCAATGAACATAAATGTAACGCAACGCGCACTCGTGTTGTGCTAGCATTTTCTGCCCTTTTCTAACTACACAATTCTGCAGTCTTTCCAACTTTGTCTGTCAATACTCGAGACTAGGCAGATTTTATATATTAGGTACAAGTACCTAGTGTAAATACTCGATGAAAATGATGACTTTAGACAAGATGTAATGCAGTCGAGTATCAAGTACGGACTCATGCGAATTTGATCTCGGTGGACGCCGGGTCACTGTATTATTACCTAGTAAGTCCAACAATTAATGTTCTTGAATCAAAATTCTTAAGGCTGATTTTCTATGTGAATATAAAAAGTACTTATACAAAAAAATTAAAATATTAAAAAAATCTAATTACTCTGAAAAATTAATTGAAATCTCTTAAATATGCCAACAATATACAATATAGATAACTTTTAACGTTGACAGTGCTAAGCCTGTGTAAATGATGATGGGAGGATTACAATTCATTACTGCGTACGTACGTACCAACACGTATCGGTGGTACGCAAAGACTATGCATACTTTAAAGTATGCGTACTTCGTGGACTAGGTGGAATAGGTATTCGGATCGAGTATTTATACGGACTTGGACTAGGTGGAGTAAGTACAAAATTTACCTAGTACGACCCATCTCTAACCCCGACCCACCGCGTCACATCCCATCGCCCGCCTGCGCTATTACCTAGGTACTTTGTTTTACTTAGCGTTCTATCTGACTTTTTATCTTTTTTCTCGGCTCCTCAGGGTCGTAGAGTGATGTTACATAGCCTACTTAAGAATTAGGCTATCCAATGGAAAAATAATTTTTCAAATCCAAGTAGTAGTTCTACAGATTACCAGAGGTAAAATTTCTTTGTTTGTATGTAGGGGACATACAAACAAAACAAATTTTACCTCTTTATAATCTTTTCTTCTCCTCCCTATTCCAAGAAGATAAAATTTTATAAAACCTTTCTCTTCTCTTCTCTTCTTTTATCTTCTTTTTTTCTATTTATAATTAATATTATAACCAAGTTCCCTCACTATTTTCTACTTCACCGAATTCAGTGATGTCTAAGATAAACTTAGAAAGTTGAAATAATGAGAGGCATCCCTTTGATAGGACTCGTAGAGTTGGGGCGTTAAAATAATCCAATTAATCCTATGTAAAGCTCCCTCTTCTCTTCTCTTCTTTTATCTTCTTTTTTTCTATTTATAATTAATATTCTAACCAAGTTCCCTCACGATTTTCTACTTCACCGAATTCAGTGATGTCTAAGATAAACTTAGAAAGTTGTAATAGTGAGAGGCATCCCTTTGATAGGACTTGAAGAGTTGGGGCGTTACAATAATCCAGTTGATCCTATGTAAAGCTCTCTCTTCCCTCTTCCTTTCTCTTCTCTTTTTCATCTCCTCTCTTCTATTACCTTCTTTTTTTTTCTCTTTATAATTAAAGTATTATTATAACCAAGTTCTCTCACGATTTTCTACTTCACTGATGTTAATGATGTCTACGATAAACTTAGAAAGATGTAAAAGTGAGAGGCATCCCTTTGATAAGACTTGTAGAGTTGGGGCGTTACAATAAGCCAATTAATCCTATGTACCGGCCTTATGGATCATTCCAACATTCTTGCAGTTACGTGACGCTGCAATGGATTGCTAGACGTATCTGGGCTGCCTAATGCCTTTTCTGCCTTGTTCTGTTCGTCCTGCATAAAATGCATTGATTAGTTTTTCCATGAGCAATGAATTTTAGCATAGGAATTCAAATTAAAATTCTCAGAAATAATCATGAAGGAAAAGTAGGTGTACAAAAACACTTCTCTGTTCGGTTTCTGAAATTTAAATACCCAAACATCTAATTAATATTCTATAATATGATGTCTATTAATAGGCTTGATTGAAACAGTAAAGAAAATAAACAAGTAAAGGGCGTTCTTTGTGGCCGCACTTCAACGGCGTGGGAGGAGTCTGTGGGAGGCCACGGGTCTGTTTTCATACCCACAACTTACTGGGAATCGAGTTAATAACTATGATTTTCCGCAGCAATGCTCACTTGTTTTCATGAATATATTTTACTGTGATTTTACACTTCTAAAGTGAAAATATTGTTAGTGTTTAATTGTTTATCCATCAGTTTTTGAATAACCTAACCTATTTTATTTAAGAGTCTGGAATTGTGCCTGGTTGAAGGCAATAGGCTCGCCCCCTATTTATTACATGGGACTTAAAAACATAACTGGCGAAATATGGATGTACTATAGGTACCATCGGGGTAACGCAGCAATTTGAAAACAAAATCCCGTGAATACGACCCGTTTTTTTCGTAGGTAAGAGTTACTATAATGGAGGCAGAGCGCTGCAAGCAAAAATAGTCCTTACAGTGCACAGACATGCGTTTTTTCGATAGTACACCTCTGCCCAACTCCTCGGGGAAAGAAGGCGTGATATTATCACGTTATGGTCTTTTAAAGATAAAGAAATAATTATTTAATAATAAAGATAGACCATTCTACATTATCATGTTACGTTCCCATATAACCTTATATCGCCATTGACGAAACTTGATTATGCGATAGTAGAGTTCTACATTGGTCTCACGAGATTGCCTCAGCGATAGCAGACGAAACTGTTAATTAGTAATTATGTACGTGTCCAGAACATAGTTTATAGGAGAATCCCCAAAGACAAACAAATAGGGCAATTAGTCTCGCTTAGATTAGTTGGATAGAATTTCGTAGTTCAAAAATAAACCAAACGATAAACAAGAATTAATTCGCTATTTTATTCGGTATTTTAACCCGATGAGTTGATAGAATAATCAAGTCTAAATTAAACGTACCTAACAATCGTTTCTTAGTATTTTGATTATATTTACAGAGCTTCTATATTTAGCTCCAAGGAATAGGATACTGTGTCTATTCGTAAAAAAATGATAATGGAGACTTTTGGCGACTGAAACATCAATTCAAATTAGTATTTTTCAGTGTAATTGTGTGAACTACAAGCTGATTTTAGAAGTTCCTACCTAGAAAATTATTACCTAATTGTAAGACTAACTACAAAATATCGGTAAATACAAGTCGGAGTTCTGCAAAGACGACGCAATGGATTCCCGGTAAATAATCAAACGAAATTTAACTATGTATATTTTCATATTATGCAGAGCACAGTCGGCTTTGAAGCGAGTAAAAAGCTGCGTAGTTCTTGTAATTCTCATTATATACTACCCACATTTATCCTGAGGGGAACTGAGGGATTTATTTTTGAGACGAACATCATTTACCTTGGTACTAACACCCACCCACAACATGCCACAACCGTAGGGATTACAACATTATTCACACAAAAATGAGAGGAGCCTTACTTTTTAAACAACAACCATCTTCCTATGTAATACAATAAAGAATAGCTGTTATATACTGATCTTTTGAAAGGTTTTTATAGAGAATTTAACTTCACAATTTTGTTAAAAATATCTAGGTACTGCGTAGAGTAGGTGCTACAAATTGTTCAACGAATCGCGTGCTACAAGTGGTCCCAAATCCCAAGGCTCAGTTTGTACCACTCACTATGTGAGCTCATTATTCGTTCGGGTATACTAAGTCTCTTCATTCCTTTTGCAAATTAGCTATAAACACTAGTTACTGTGTAAAATTAGACAAATGTCTAATAAAGAATTCCTGCAAGTTGTTTTCTTGACTTCAGGGATGGCTTTGATCGCGTTCTTTTTCTGTCGTGTCGGTTCATTTACACGGTGCAAGTTTCTGGAACGTTCAAGGGCAATAATCGCATGCCTTGAAGCACGTTCAATTTATGCCATTCAAAAATTGCATGCAAGTGTTTACACGCGTGCAATTTCCATAAAATGGCATACAATAATTAAATGCAAGTTTTGCCATTCAATAAAATTGCATGGACTTACACCAAGGCAATTTTATTGCAAGGCGATTATTGCATGCAGTTTTGGAGTTGCACGTCCTTATACCTGTACCTGTAATTGATTCATTGCGCTGTCAAATATTTAATTAAAAATTTAATTTATTCTCAAGATATTTTTATAACTTGTTTCATCCGTTCGTACTTGTAGAGTGGAATGCAATTTTTATTACACGTGCAATTTTATTGTTTTTATTATTTTTATTAATTAATTTATCTTTTATATCGATTATTTTATATTTTGTGAATGTGAGAATGCTGTAGGCTTAGTGGACTGTAGATTTGTTGACCATTTTCTATTTTGTTACGTACTTGTTGAAAGACCTAAACTGACCTCCACTGTTTTTTGAAAATATTGTAAAAGGCAATTATTTTTAAAAGTGTAACCGTGGAGTTTCTAACCGGCTCTTCTCCATAGGAAACGACCAATTAGAACCGTGCACCGTGCAGGTTTGTGTGAAATAAAATATTTTGAACTAAGAATTTTTGAATTTTGCACGATACCCTTTGGTAACACTGCACAGTATATTTTTTGGCCAAAATTTCGGACATGTCTTTTTTATGTGATAACTTTGTTTGTAATGTTTTATAAAATTAATGAATAGAACTCACAAGCGCCTATTTCTCATTATGACCAAAAAAAACCACTTAATTATTTTTTATGATAAAATTGTAAATCACCATTAACTTTTGAAATATTTCACGAATTATCTTCTTGTTTTTCCTGATAAACAATAATCTTAAGACACATAATACTGATTGATTTATATATTTGTTAAACGAGTTTTCAGAGATTTATTTACAATTAATGTTTTTTTTATTTTATTTTTTTATGGTCGTATTTTTTATTATTTGGATTCTATTTTTCTATAGAATTGTTAGAAAAAAGTGAATGAATCCATGAAAAAAAAATCAGATCCAAATATTGAAGGATATCGAACTTAGAAGCTTCTAAAGTTTTCTATGGTAATTATGATTTTAGGGTTGTCAATATTTCTAAATAGAATTTATTGTAAAAAGTTACCATAACTTTTTATTCGTAAATAATATATTAACTGGAGGTTGGGGCGTGTGCATCGGAACACTTTATTTACACAGAAAAATAGTTTTTAAATGAACAGAAAAACAAAAAAAAATTACTTTTTATTTCATTTTTGGATCGAGCTGTGGTTTAGCCCAGTTTTCCTAGACGTGCTTAGATAATAAAAAAAAACTATGAATTTCATTTGACATGCCAATCCTGCCATACTAATTTGGAATTTTTTGAACATAATCTACATAATTATTATATCTAATATTATAAAGAGGTAAAGTTTGTAGGAAACGATCTCTGTACTGAACCTATATTGAAATTTCTTTCACTAGTAGTAAATTACATTATGCCATTTTACTTAATTGTTTTCTGATGTACATTCTTCAGCTTGATCTGACGAAAGAATTTCTGTTACATTGTCGGTATGTCCTTCAATAATTTCAAAATTTTCGTCATTTTCTATTGCCACAAAATCGTCTTCTGCTGAGATTTCATACGGTTTCAGTAACCTAACTACGATGGGTGGTAACGGTAAGGATTTTAGTTTTTTCAACCTATTCTGTAGCCTTATGTAGGAAATTTCTGGATCTGACGATTCCAGTGCTCTGTGAAACAAGTCTAACATGGTTTTTTCGCGGTCGGATTTTCGGCTATGGTGTTCTCTGTCGTAACGCCAGAACTTATTCCGCGCTTCACCGGCTTGCTCTGATAATAAGCCCACTGGAAGAGCTGAGTTATTAATAATATCTTGACCGTGAATGAGAATCTTATGTATTGTTACTGTCATTGGGTACCAACCATATTCTGCCACGTATTTAGATGCAACGCTTTTGCAAAAATCTCCAAATTTATTAGCATTTACAGGTAGACCACAAGATAAAGTAATCAGAATCGTGTGAAGATCGTCCAACAACCACAGACCAAGGCCTAATATTTCAGCAAAGACTGCACGATTTTTATCCGATAGAACTGTTCGGGCTGTGTTGCCGTCATTTGTTGTTCCAGCATTGGGTCTCACAACATCAACTAGCACTTTCAAATCTTTTCGCACTCTCTCTTGCACACGTTTTTTTGTTTCCTCAACAGTTTTTGATTCCATTGAATCTTTGCCTACCCTCCATTTCTTTACAGGAAGCTTGTAGCCCAAATGAAGTAAGAACTCTAACACGCGAATCCATGCATGCAAGGGACTTATTCCGTATTTGAAAACCGATATATCAATTGGCTGAGAATAAATTATGTCTAATTTGTTGAATTGCGTTGAAGTTGCTTTGCAAAATGGACATTTAAGTTGAGAAGAGGTTTCTGTTATTATATTTAGTACTTTGCCATCTATGCATGTCAAATAAAGTTGTGGTTTTGCCCTTACTTTCTTATTGTTAGATGTAGTTGCTTCTAAAGTAGTCAAATCCCTAATTTGGTTTTCTATCAATTTCTGTTCATTTAGTATTAAATCTTTTGTCTCTTTCCGATATTGAATATGAATCGGACGGCAAAATCTGATTGTGGAGTTGGGTTTAACCAAAGTACAAAGTCTTTTTTTGTTTTTATCCGTAATGGGATGAATGTAGTGGCAAATAAAGTGTTTTCAGGCTCTTGATTATCAGAAAAATTCTGTTTATAAAATGATTGACCCGAACTACCATCAAACCCCCAACTCCCCTCAAAAATACAATCTACCGTATCTAGACCTTTTTGTTCACAATATGCTGATATAATTTCGTCGCAGGAGTTTATTAATCTTTGAAGAGTGTGAAAAAGTAAACTAACAAATGGAACAAAGGCTTCTCTTTCTGTTACTTGAATCGCACTATCCGGATAACATTTTTGTTTTGCATCGAATTCAACTTACGTAAATGGTGGTGAGTTTGAGTGACTGCAGCGGCCAAGGGAAGACCTCCAATCCTCCATGAACTTAACTTCGCACCATTTTACAATACTCGCGTTTTAATAAATTGGCGTGCTGGCTGGCGGCGGGTGGCGCGGCTCACGGGAGCCTGGGACGGAACTAGGAAAAACACACCCGTCACGTGCAGACACGTGACGTTGACTATAAAGGGAAAAAAATTTTTGCGCGCGCGCCACGCTGCCTAGCGCCCCACCCCCTAATCAAGATCTACGTTTAGCTAGGAGACGATCCAAATTGAAATTACGGAATTCACCGTTTTTTTTTTTTTGGGAAGTTTTCCTACTATTTTTATTTAAAAATAGAATTTTCGAATGTCACATAACACTCAAAATACAATTAGAATGTGATAAAAATGTCTTCTTGTATAATCTTACTAACATTAAAAAATAACTTCAAATATTAAGTTTAATAAATTTACGAGGTGATAACCCTAATCAAAAAAGTTTGAATTACAATAATTCCCATATCCTGCTATATTAGGATTCCTTTGTTTGTAAGGTCATAAGTGTAAATAAAAAGAACATTTCAGTCCTAGTTTCAAATCCTAATACGTAATAATATGGCGGTAAAAAAAAGAAATCAAAAATTTACAAAATCAGCTTTAACTCTGTTATCTTGAACAAATAAAGTCTATTTTTTTTTACTATCGTAAAGTCTTTAAATCACTGTTCAATACCATAAGTAAAGTCTTAAAAAGATATCAAACTTTTGAGCTACAATTGTTTCTATGGTTTTTCTGGAAACCATAGAAATTTTTTTCAAGTACTAATTTTCTGTCTTTCATAACAAATAGGCAATCGGGTGTTCTCGTCTCGCATTTATAATTGCAAGTCCTAAGATATAAGATAATAAAAAAGCCATGTCCGAAATTTTGGGCAAAAAATATACTGTGCACTGGTTTATTAGACTTTCGGGCTTCAGAAGACCCCTAACAACTGTCAAAGATCTACTTTACGATCGGTTACGTGTTTATTTACTAGTGTGTGTGCTTAGACGCTATCATCGCCGTGCAACGTGTGCCGAGGTGTACTATTCGTTTAGCGCGCCGACAGACTATGCTCATCTCCGTAGTAAACTCGATTACGACGGTCGGTCGACGTATGTATGCTGAACGTTATAGCAATGGTCTATTATGTTTGATAAATAGATTATAGTCGATACTGTAATTACTGAAAGGAAGCATCAGTATTTATATTTCTGCCTAACCTTTTCCAAACTATGTGGTTTCCAGTCTAACTGGATGCAGCTCAAATACCAGTATTTGACATGAAGCGACTGTCTATCTGTCTTCTACAACCCAGTTATTGACGCCTTTGGCAATACTGATTTTGACTGAATGACTGTCAAAGATCTGTTAACCATCTGATCCAACTGATTAACTTGCTTTTCGAGGCAAAGAGGGGTGTCGGTATGTAATGGATGGTCACCCATCCACGGACTGACCTCGGCAAGCGTTGCTTAACCCTTAAGATCGACCAGTGCAGCTGTTATTATTTACCGTCGAGGTCATCTAAAGGAAGCATCAGAAAAGCAATAGAAATACTACACAGTAGTAAAAAAACCGGTCAAGAACGAGTCGGACTCGCGCACCGAGGGTTCCGTACTATTTTAAATTTTCATGGCGAGGCCTATATTCGTCAGAGGATTTTAACACTGCACACTACGGTGTAGAATATTGCAGTTTTAGGTCAGCGCCATCACTTGACCGATAGTGGAACTAATGTAATTTTTTTGATTATATCTGAAAAAGTTTGCAAACTTCGGAGATAAGGGGGAAACGGTATTTTTTTTTTACATTTTTCATCAAACGTCGAAAACTATGCGACCTTAAAGAAATTTTGCAAACAGCACTCTTTTATAGGATACCCCCACATGCCCTAGTAGCCCCACTTCGAATTTTTAAGACCCCCGTTCAGTCCCTATTGCAAAACAAAAACAATCTTTCTTATTTGCAAAATAGTTGGGCAAACGTCATTTATAACTATTCCAAATTGCAAGTTGATAGCATTCTTCGTTTTGCGTTCTTGAGATATCCAGCTGTGATAGACAGACGGACAGACAGAGTCGCCCCATAAGGGTCCCTTTTTACCATTTTTGTGCGGAACCCTAACAAACAAGGTGCAAAGAGATAGGGCTGTAAAACCTAACACAACTGTCATATGAACTGCAAAATGTTCTTAAAAAACTGTCTCAATGGCTTTAAAAGTAATGGACAGTCCTAAGGGTTTCCTGTAGCAACGACGGTGAAGGTACCTGCCATTACCTACTACCTCGTTTCAAATTTTCGACTTATAATCTGTATAGGTACATGAAAGTACGTAATGGTTTCTTTGGCAGTTTTTAATCGACTTTGCTCTGGTCATATAATTTGCTCTATAAAAAAAAAAACGTAAATTGACCTTTATTATAAGCTCTTGGTTGGTCCTCATAATTGCGACCTCGGGTTTTTAAATTTACACATACATGCATTAACTCACGCTTTCTTCCCATAGGAGTATTGGTAGGTAGAATCTACAGAACGCCATCTGTTACGATCCTAACATACTTCTTTTGCTTCGTTTACGTTCATACAACTGATCATACCCGCACGCCGGTTGCGAATACATCCCACCTGACCTTTCTGAAGAACATCACCAATAAGGTCACTATATGTCCGTATAAATCTGAAAATTCTAGCAATTTTTTTAAATATTTTTTCAAAGCAAACAACGATTTCGTGTTTTAAAATAATGGAATAATTAGTATAGTCGCGAGGAATTCGTAATTAAAACTTATTTGGTAAGGACGAGTTTGTCACTGTACGTTCAGAGTTTATATCGTACTGCATACCTTCGATATTTTGTGGTCCTTAGTGGCGCGTGGCTTTAAGGGTGCGATGGAGCCCTATACCACATTTATCTCAAGGACGAATGTATAGATAATCTTGTTCCATCTTTGCAGCCAACTTGTAGTCGTTAGGTAAACTGTACCCTAATTGCGTAACTTTATGCCTATTTTTTTCATTTCGACGGTTCAACAACATTCATTGCGTTATTTACAGTTGTTGAGCAGATTTTTTTTACAACTTATGAACCAATGGATTAGCATTCTGTTTCACATCGAAACAGATTGTGTTGTATTACGCAATTAGGGTACTGGTTTTGGTCGTGACCTTAATAAAGATAGACTATACTTTATTGTACAAGTTGTAACACAGCTTTTAGCAGCTTTTTATAACTCAAGTTATATCTACAAAACTCTTCGTCCTAAAAATTAACTTCGTGTAAAAGACACCCACGACAAATGTCATAAAATGTTAGTAAAAAATCTCCATTCATGTATAGAAATAAGTTTAAAGTCGGAAATATACAAAGATACTGTACACATTCAATTCGCACAGTATTATCGCAACATTTAAAAGCTAAAAGAGTCCCTTTTTCGTACATTTTGTCGAGAATTGATAAAACGTTTATGACTATTGCCAAAACCCTTGTTTCGCACTGTTTCGTGATTTTCATTTTATATACTTCGTGTTTTCACAAGAGTATCGTTATCCTCAAGGAAAACATAAGAGCTTTAGGGCATATGAATTATGAAGTAGATATTATAAATAAAACATTCGAAAAAAAAAACAGTTAATACCACTGACGTAGTCAGGGATTTTTGCGGAGCTCCGAAGTCAAAAGGATTATGTTTTCCCTTCTCAAACCAAATCTCTGCGACATTGATAAATTACTTATCGATATTTTTAGTGCAGACTAGGCGTCTGTCTACAATTAGATATGTTCTGTGATGGGTCACTTTTTAATCTGAACTTCTGAATTAAATAGTTTCGGCGTCTAGAGAGAGATGAATCTATAGTGGAGGACAAAGTTGGTGATGCGGTGTTCTGCACCGCTTGGACAAAGTTCTTCACATCCTAATAAAACGAAATACAGTAGAGATGTCCCACGTTATATACATGGAAATTACGTAAATATATATTGCAAAAGTAAATAACGCAGGCAGCTGATACACTTCCATAATTCATAGAACATAACTCGTCTTATATCAGACTTTTCTATTTGCGGAGGCGCCAATCTTGCCGCCTGGTACTCTAGACGAATTTTGAGCAACTTAAGTGCCATATATACGTGTAGTTTTTTATTCATTCTTCCTTAGATTTTCAATCATCGCTTTTCTTGTAGTTCCTAATAATAGCTCACAGCGCACCCAGTTTATCAACGATGAGCAATTTCTCACGTTACACTGAGTAATAGTCGTTTGACTTCCGCAATCTTTGACAGAGGATCTATGGCTCTATGTTATGAACCGGAGTTGATGTAGCCTCTCGTCCACTTTATACTCTTTAGTTGCCTCAAACAATAAAAAGAAAGGATGAGTTCACCTATTTTGAAGCCTTGAAGCGGTCGATTAACGTTTGTTGTTGTTATACAAATTGCCTATGTTTATCTATAAATTAAACAAGGTTACTGTCAACATATGAATAAACCCGAAATCCTAAGATGATATAGTGATACTTATTCGGTTTCGATGAAAACTATATTAATTATATTTTTTATGAGCGGAATCTCCCTTGTTTCCACCTAATTATGAGATACGATAATACTCGAGACATCGATACATTACGGGTATGACTTTAAATCGAATATTCTCAAAACGTTTCGAAATTGTTTGGAAGCGGATTGATATTGGGTTTACATGTGAGGGGCGAGGCTGCGCGCGCATCCTTACGACTCGTAGCGCTACGAGCGCTTCAGTCGCGTCCGAGCTACGTGAACTATTGACTGCTACGCCGTAGCACTACGATAACAAACTCAGTATATTCATATTTATACCGACAAAGTGAATCAGTGACGTGATCTCAAAGGAGTCGCGGGAACTTATTGAGAAAAAGGACCCAAGGTATGTAATAAATATTAAGTACAACATCATTTTATTTGATAATTTTGAATTTAGTCATGCCTGATATAATTATGTCGTAATATCCAGAGCATTCTCTTTTACTGATGGATATAAGTAACGAAATGAATGTTCTAATATAAACTGGAGCCGATCGAGAGAATATTGCATGGTCTTGTGCTTTTATTAAAGCGTTTTAATTACATTTATGAGGTTTTAAAGTAATGCGGTATGAAATGCTAAGAACAGATATTTTTATTACTAATTTATTTATGAATCAACTGCAAAATACTTTCGTGTTCTGTTCATTCTTACTTTCGATATTATGGTCCTATTATTAATCGTATTGATGCATTTCAATATTCAAAAACAAGAAAAAAATCTTTAGAATTATGTCTGGGTTCTTCTTAACGCTTGGTTTGCTAAAATAAGCAATGATACTAATTTCGATATTATTCTGTAAAACTAAAACCACTTAGAATCTTTTTTATGAATGTTACGATTGAAAAGAAAACAAACACACATCCCTTTGTTCACTGTCAGGTTTCGTGCAATCATATTGCGTTCAACTATTGAAATATCCATTACACAATCCACATTCTGCTTAAACCGATCAATTAACGATAAACTTATAATAGATTACAATAATCTCTTAGATCAAATGAAGCCTTCGCAGATGGTGTCACCGATTAACCTCGGTCGGGAAGTGACGATCGAATCGATTCAACATAATTATAACTTTAAAGCCTGCCTCTAAGGCGAGGGCGATAAACATAAAATATATATCCTATGCTTATCGTTCTGCGAAGCCGTAAAAGACGATGGAAAGAGTTAATACATTTTAATATCATGCCTGTTTTCTCTGAAAAGTTAGGCAGAGGTGCTAGTGCACCCACTTTTAGTCATAGCCAGCTATGTTGAAGTCAACAACGGACACAAATCTGTACTACTGAATAATTCCAGATGGAAAACAAGAAGATCAATTCGAAAGAGTTTATTTTGTGTTTGATTGCGTTTCTAGCCGTAGTACCTCGTGTACAGTATTTCTATTTTCTTAATGTTCCTCGGGTATTATCGGATTTCCGAATACAAACGAATGGTAATTTCCATGTCCATCAATTATTAGATTGATCGTGTTTAATAATTTGAATTCAGAACTAAGTACTTTATTGTTGTTTTGTTTTGATTTCCGTGTGAACAATATAGAGCTATAAAACTATTTTCCTATCTGTCGTGCCTACAACTTTAGCGGCTTTCCTCCCATTTTTAAAATAAATTACATTAAGTTAAAATAGTATTAATAACGCTATATACTTCCAAGTCGATTGGGAGCGTCCGGTATGCACCAAGTGCAAAGGGCAACTGATAGAAATCCGACAACTGACGAAACACGAGGTTTGCCGAGGGACATTAAGAACATAGTTTGTCTGTACATCTATTGCGGATTATAAGATGAGTTCTAAGATGGTGAAAACGATTTTTCACAGAAGTCTTTGGAAAATCGGCCATAATAACCAAAGACCGAAACCGGTATGATCAATACGGGTATTTTTTCGGTTACTACATTTATATTTTTACAGGTTACCTTAAATACAACATGTATTAATACCGGTTACCGAAATTAAAATTACCTGTATCTTATCTTATCGTCGTCTGTGTGTGTAACCTGTATTAAAACGGTAACCTAAATGAGGTAACATGTTTCTTCGTCTTGGTTACCAGGATAGCGGTAAACTTTGTCGTAGAAGTAACCGAAAATCTTCGATAATTTATAAAGGTCTCGCATAGTAAAAAATTCATTGGTAAATTTGTGGAAGCTATCCATCGCTTGGTGGCTTTTAGCCCCCACTCACGGGAGAAGTGGTGGCCTATATTTCGAAATGGGTGTTATTAAAAACGGGAGTCTTATCGGCTTTCAAGCAGGGATACGAAGGCTTTACGTCTATAAGTATTGCTGCTTATTACAAATATCGGAAAAGTGTTACGTCATGCAATAGTATTCATAGTTGAGACATGCCAATTTTAACTCCTATAGGGTATGAAAGCTTGATATCAGCTTATGTAAGATAACTTTAATACGCAGAACGAATATTTATTTAAAACCCTTTTGATTGGAGTGTTACGTTTAATAATACCTTCGTAACAAGTCGGGCCCATTCGAGATCAAATGAACATTTTGTTTAACAAAACATGAAGCTCGTCCGATTAAATGTTCTAGTGGTTTTGTGAAGGTATGCCTTGAGCCGCTCTTCAACTACAGACAGCGTGAATTATAAAGCGGCAGAACTCCTAATAAGTATACATCTGTGGGTCTTTAGGGAATTGGCCTTAATTTTGTATTAAATGTTTTGGTTCACATAGAATTATGTAGATAAAAAGAAATGAGCAGCCAATATGCTAATACATTTTTCATTTCGAAAATCCAAGAATAACGTAACATCACGCCTGTATTTCCCGAAGGGTTAGGCAGAGGTGTACTTATAAAACACCTACATTTCGCCAGTTATGTTTAAGTACCATGTAATAGGTGGCGAGCCTATTGCCATCAACCGTGGACAAATCCAGACTCCGGGCTGCTACTGAGAAATTCCAGATGGAAAAACCCAATAACACCTTGCCCGACCCGGGAATCGAACCCAGGACCTTATACGCAGCAGTACCGCTTTGCGACTACTAGACCAACGAGGCAGTCAACAATCCAAGAATAGGAAATAATATAACATAATATGACGACTGTATTCCTCGAAGGAATGGGCAGAGGTGTTCCAAAAAGTACACCAGCATGACAGGTTTTTTTATTGTTTTCGAATAGCAAAATAGAATCTTACCTGTGCCTTTTTTTCTAACATACGTCAACTTTTATTCCGTTGGTTCTCTATTTTCACATTGGTGACAAGAATAAATATATCGAATAGCGTGTCGCGGTTATTTGTCTTTTTACTTAACTTACAGCGTTTACCCGCGGGTTCGCCTTCGTGGATGTCGGAAATTATCCAACGGGAACGTACTACCGAGATAAAAAGTATCGTTTGAGTTAATAAAGTTATACACTATCTGTGTGTGTCGGCCAAATTTCATCCAAATCCGTTTAGCCGTTTTTGCGTGATTGAGTAAGAAACATACAAACTTTTATATTTATAATATTATATTAGTTGGATAATTTACACAAATACTCAATAGTACACTCACCGGCACAATTAGGGGAACACAAAAAAAAGGTTGATTTTTTATAACATTGTCGGGTATTTTTATAAGTAGTTTTTGTTTAAGTGTTAATAACTTCATAACAGATTGTTTTAAGTACCCCCAACTTTAATTTTAATTGTTTTGACAAGAATTTATGGTTGTTTAAGAATTTGCTCACTTAACGTTTTGTACTCATTCTGATAAGAACTTTAGTGGATGCTGCGAATAGGGACTGTGGGTCATTTAACTGTTTACATTTGAATAGTGCACATTGTTCTGATACAAAATGAGTGATTTACCAGCAACTTCTGTGGCTAGGGCTGTAACCATGATCGAGGAAGGGCACACCTATCGCTCAGTCAGTCGCGCACTGGGTGTATCGACATCGGTGATTCATCGCGTCGTCCGACGTTATTCCCTATAACGTCGGACGACGCGATGACTGGACTGACTGGATCGTTCGTGCGCAGACGAGGACAGGGCAGAAATCGAGCAACTAGCGCCTTGGATGACCGTTTCTTGGTCATGCAGACTTTACGAAATCGTCGTCAAACAGCTGTCCAGACCCGAAATCGTTTAGCAGAAGTCCGTAACGTCAACGTGAGTGAAAGGACTGTTAGAAGACGGTTGAATGAAGTTGGCTTAAACTCGTACGTGCCAGCAAAGGCCCCAAAACTCGAGGTAGCTCATCGTGTAGCAAGATTAGCATTCGCTCGAGAGCACCAAGATTGGACTAATGAGTGGGGCCGTGTTTTGTTCAGTGACGAAAGCCGATTTTGTGTAAATTTCGTGGATAGGAGGGAAAGAATGTGGAGACATCGAGGGGAACGTTATCACCAAGCAAATTTCACTGGAACTGTGTCGTATGGTGGAGGGTCAGTTATGGTATGGGGTGGCATATGTTTGGGAGCCCGCGCGGAGCTAGTGATCATCAATAATGGATCGCTAACTGCACAGGGGTACATTACAGAAGTCTTAGAACCCCATGTCATGCCTTTTGCCCCATTCATAGGCGAAAATTTCATTTTCATGCATGATAACGCACGCCCTCACACTGCGCGTATAGTGAGTGACTACCTTAATGAAGTAGGCATCACTCTGATGAACTGGCCAGCGCGATCACCGGATATGAACCCGATAGAACATGTCTGGGACTACCTGGGAAGAAAGGTTCGACAAAGAAATCCAGCCCCTAATAATGTGGAGGAACTTAAATTAGCGTTAGTGGAAGAGTGGAACAATTTGTCCCAAGAACTCATTGATAACGTTATCCGAAGCATGGGAAATCGTGTACAGGCTTTAATTAGAGCCCGTGGCGGCAATACCCGATACTAAAACTCCTTTTTTTTTGTCATTTTTGAAAATGTTTACAGATTTCACTTTTAAGGAAAAAACGTTCAATTCTCATTTTTTGTCATTTTTGTTTATTTCTTCACGTAGAAGTATTGTGTGAGTCACTTTAGCGTTTATTTCAGTTAGTTTGAGTGCAATTAATTATTGATTAACTAAAAAAAATATGTGCTACATAAATTTGTTAAGAAAAACGACCTTTTTTTGTGTTCCCCTAATTGTGCCGGTGTGTGTATTAACATAATAACATTCTCGAAAAGTATATTCTATAAGTACAACAAGTTTACAGTAAGCTTATTATGAAAATTTACGTGCGAAAAATATTTAAAAGGCTTTTTATTGAAGACGTTATTTATAGAGTTAGACCAGCCCTCGATTCTCAGTAATACGATGTTTTTATTTAGAGGAAGTGACTGCTTTTTATAACTTTAAGATCTGTAGGAATCTATTTCTAGCTGATGTTATCAGAAAACGTTGAATTTCGCTGACAATGAATTTACGTCATTTGCAAGAAAAGGTGGGTTGCTTCTTATCTTAGAACTTCCATGAACCCTTTACCTACCATAGAAACTGATTATTATAATATAGTAATCGGGTACCTATTTTAAATTAATACTAGCTTTTGCCCGCGGCTTCGACCGCGTGGATGTCAAAAAACAAACCCACGGGAACGTACAACCGGGATTACATACCTAATAGCCGAGGAAATGTCGTTGATTATTACCGCTGCGCCCGCGTTGTTGTCAACCATAATTATGTAGTTACGCGTAATTTTCAAACTGATATCTTTTAACTTTTTATTTAAATGATATGATTTAAAGACATATTTTAATCTAAATTAATTGCCCAATTTAAATAACACATTTTATTGGATAAGGATTAATACAATACCCGTCAAAAAAGCTTCGGAAATAACAATGAAATTTTCATCAAATTCTGAAGATAATAGTGGTTATTCTGGATCATCCTTAGAAGATAGACATTTGCCATCGTGCACTTTATTGTTGATTTTTTTATGATGAACAATAATGCAGAACATAAATTTGATGTAACTTTTACGATTTCCGCGGCGCATGCCACTAAAGCTCCCAGTCGGCATGATTTTTTCCGATATCTTCAACAATAATCGTCAAATTTCAGCCAATTTACACAAAACCTCAATGAATTATACACTAAAACCTTCCGCATGAATCACTCCGTCCATTGGTGAAAACTTATAAAAAATCCGTTCGGTAGTTTTTGAGTTTATCGTGTTCAAACAGATAGACAGGCGGCGGGGGACTTTGTTTTAAAATATGTAAGGATTTATTTATTCTAAGTATTATGTTTCAAGGAGCTTTTATCCACCGGTATTATAAATTCTGACATTACATCCTTCTATGAAATGTTTACAGAATGGCTCGCGAACTATTGTTGCGAGTTTCCTATCACAGCGTAAAACTTATATTGGAACACTATTGTGTATTGTAAGCCTCGCGGACATATTGCTGCCATATACAAGTTTTTATCCTCCAACATTCCGTAACCACTCAGCGAACATTCTTAAAATTTGTTTTACTTTGGTCCTTTGAGACGACTCCGCTGTGGAGTGTAAGTCTTACTTCTATAATAATTATAATATAATATTGTAGAAAATCCCATGTGCTTTATGTACATAAAACGGGTTCATTTAGCTAACGGCTAACGGGTTAATATTAATACATTTCTGTGTTGCTCTCTAGCAGACATTCAAAATATGATAATATTGCTCTATGCTAAAATATGGTAATTCTGTAGTAGGAATAAGATCTTCGTTCCATTTGACACTATAAGCTCCAAAATCCGGTATCATTACTAATTCCCTATGATTCCAGCCATTTCCATCGTTGTTTGTTCCTTTCGTTGCACAGTAAATGTCAAGCTATGCCGATACAAGTAGTATAAAGGTTAATGGAACCAAACGCACCGCAATAGGCAGATGTTACCAGCCGAAACAAATACCGCTCGCCCTAAATTACATTTGTTTCATGTTCACACTTTTCTCTTTGTGAATTTTTCCCTTGTATGTTGAAACAAAAACTCACGTTCGTATAAATTAACCCGGCTGATTTACATAATGCCGGATCTTCATTTATCGCTGACGTACAGGGACTCTGCTTTGACCTTTATATTGAGCTTAGTAAGATTAATGGCTATTCAGAGACTATTTTGAATAGATAAGCTATTAATCTCAGTAGTAATCAATGTAGAAGGATGTCGCACATATGTATTAATAAGTAGTTGGAGCTAATGAAGCCGAATTGATATTATCTTTGATGTTCTGTAATTGGTTAGTGAAGCGAGATGTCCGTTTGTGTGAAGCCGCAACGATGCGCTCATTGGCTATGCGTAATTGGCAATTTAGTCAATATATAAAGTTGTCCCACTAAAATAATCCATTGAAATAATACTGGCTTCACTAGATGTTTTATTTCTAAACGCAGTCACGGGTTGTAAGCGTAAGGTCGACTGCTCGGGGCTCATAACGTCGGGGAAAATGAAATAATTCCATTAGCACCTCCATAATTATAATTTGGGATTTAAGTAATGAGGTCCCGAATAAAGGTGTAATTTACTGTGACTTATTTGCTAGATAAGAACCAACGACTTAACCAAATTACATTTCTGAATACTTCAGAGCTTTGTGTTTCACACAATCTTCATAATTTTAACCTTAACATGTATGAGGAGATAAAAATGAAAAGATAAGTGGGTGTCAGGGGGTGGGATCCATTTATGTAGAATACGAATTCTTTTCTCATTTTAACACAACCTAGGCGAGAATAGTTTTTGTAGATCGTGAAAATATATATTGTAACGTAACGAGAAACCGGCCAAGTGCGTGTCGGACTACACACAATATAGGGGGCCGTAGTTGGGATGAATTTATTCCAAATACAAACTTAACATTGTACTTGAAATACATGTTCTCTCATACATGCCAACTGCAAATATAAGTTTGTACGCACAATATTGTGTTATTTTAAGACCATAGACTTCGTATAGGTTTTTCTATAATGTATGAGTGAAGAACCATTATCTGTATTTTTTTTTAATTATTGGCTTAGTAGTTTCGGAGATAAGGGGGGAATGGACAATTTTCATCAATTTTCTTAAATATCTTTAAAAGTTTTTATTTTAAAATTAAAAAAAAAAAAACAATATATATATTTAAGATCCTTGCAACAAGCCCTTTTTTTTGACATGTCACACGATACAGTTTGAAAAACTTTTTTTATATTAGTTTTCGCCCCCTAAAACTGACCCCCATATTCAAAATTCATTTATTTACGTTACACGTCCGTGTTTGGGTCACAGAAATACATATGTGTACCAAATTTCAACTTAATCGGTCCATTAGATTCGGAGCAAATTGTCCTGTGACAGACAGACACACGAGTGATCTTATAAGGATTCCGTTTTTTCCTTTTGAAGTTGGAACCCTAAAAATATGAATTCGTATTTGACTTTCAAAGAAATCTCCGAAATAATTAGAATGGATTTAAGCCTTTCCCTGTCATCATCGCCTACACACGTCGAAAGTGCCATAAAAAAAAATAGAAAGATATGAATAAGGAGAAGTTATCAGAGAGATTTTCAACATGTTCTCCCTTCTCCCTAATATATTCCTTGTGTAAAAAACCTGTAGTAAAAAACCTTAATCTCACAACTTTTGATTAATGATTTTTTTTCCTCTTTCGTTCTTCGTTGACACGAAACACTTCAGGCTTTTAGAGATTTTGTTAAAAAAACATCAAAGTAAGTATTCACATAATATCTAACTTGTTCAGGTTTGTTCAAAGTTTGAAGTCATATTTTACTGAGCTTTGCTTAAAATCCAAGCTTTACTGAAACGTAAAGAGGTGTAATTAATGTTGAGTGTGGTTTTACGAATGAGTTGGCCCGTTTTTTGCTTGATATACCTTGGTGATATATTATTTGCCCTTCACATTTAATATAGACCCAAAATAGTAATATTATATAATTCCCTAGGTCTATAAACCGTTCCGAGATATAATTGTGAATGAAAATTCAGCCACAATGAAAAACTAATTACGTAATGAAATTACTTTCAGACCCAAAGGTCGTATAAAATTATTGGGACGCGCTCACAAGCTAACAAATTTTAATATCAGCGTAATGAGTGACACGGAAGACCGCCCACGTATCGTGGTCTAATGTCACTAATTTTACTTCCCATTATATATTCGCGAGTATGACAAACCTTATATATATCTCTCTCATTATAACACCTCCTTTATGAAGCGTAAAATAACATTGCAATCTTCTACGTAATGAAACTTTAAGGTCCAATTAGACTTAATCGTGGGCTCTCTGCGGACGAAGATACGAGTTCCGCAGAACATTGTATGTGATTTGATGTCGGTGCATTCGACTTCATTTTAAGTTGGAGCGCCTGTCTGTATAGTTGCAGACGTCTTAACTTAGATGGTAAAGGCTCACAAGTAACTTTGGTCTTTTACATTTTACCAAATGTTTTTGGTCCTTGGGTACATTTTACCAAACGTGGTTTGAATGAATGATTTCGAACTAGTTGGAGCGCTACTGTTGATATAACAAGCGTGTGTGCTTAATACGAGCTTTCATAATACTGTGTACTGAGTCAATCCAACCGAAATTTTGCATACTAATAACTGTGGCGTCATTCATACGAGTAAACTGATTGACTCCGGCCTTGGAGCATAATATGCTTGATTAGCTTAATATCGTAGACAAACAAAACAACACTAGAATAAACCAGCATAATTCAGGTAGTGAGCTTAATATTCCAATTACATTAATGTGTAGTGCTACGCCGTAGACGCGCCACGGCCCCCAGGTCTACAAAGCGCTACGGTGCGCTACGAGAAAGCTAAGCAAACATTGTAAACGTTCCTTTACGATCCATTGTTATCTTCTGCGAACATTTCGCTACTATAAATAAACTTTTTATTAGCTATTATTATTTCTTATTGCTTTACGTTATTTTTTTTTTCGTTTGGTGAATTTTTAATGCCCAGAATTTTTAATCTAGACAGGACGTTTCGAATTATTTATTCAAACAAGTGAACCGAATTTATTATTCTCCTACAAAAGCAAACGTGAATATTGCTTAAAACGTTAAAATATCGTGACATAATTTCTCGTCAAATTCTACATCAAAATTAAACTGCCTTCCGTCTTCCATAGTACAACTAAAATGTATTTATGTATCGCTATAACGATCGATTTTCAATCCAACAGGTTGATTGATATTTAAGTGTATAGTTAATACTTCAAGTCGTTAGCTTATAAATTAATGGTTATGACACGCCTATGGAGTTTATAGGCCCTTAACCCGCAACAGTGTACATTGGCCTTGTTGTACGTTTTGTTAATATAACATGTATTTTGTACAAGTACAGGTTCTTTGAAACATATTGCTTTTTGCTCCAAGTGACAATTTTAAATCAACAAAATATACTGTAATAATAATGCAAAGAACAGCCATTTTTATTTTCTGTTGCACAAACTGTATCCAAATAAACGTTATTCTTTTTCTCTTCAAATTACTAACGAAATTAAACTAATCCTAAAAATTTTAGTCTTTAATTAAATTCAGCTAAAACAGCGTAAGTTCGTCCGTTCATTAAAATAAATTGTGTAAGATAAAACCGTCGAGATTTTTCTCTCGTCGGCGCCGACAACCGACATCGTATTACAAGGCCAAAGTTAATAGATTATCAACTATTCGTTAATAGGGTGAGCGGTCAGTCGCCGGACTCGGTCATAGTGCACATTAAGCTGACTACCGTAATAGGGTTATTGTTGAACAAGCCGACGATTACATAATGTTACTTACGGTTTCCGCGACTGTATCGATCCGTTTATGTGGCACCGTGCCAATAACAAAAACGGCTACCCTATTGTCTGTGCTGCCCGATTCCCGAGAACGGGGACTTGCGCCTGATGTTAAAAGTTTCGGTGTTAAAACTGTGAGTGCTTTTTACTGCCCGTGTCGGCTACACGTACAGAATAATTATTTCGTAACGGCCGGTCTGCGACCAAACTTTAAAACTTACATTTTATCAGTAACGCAGCAGCCACCTACTTTCCAGTAACTTGAGCCTTTAATTTATTATACGTAGACACTCGTATTTATGGAAATAGTTCCTGGAGTAATTCTACAAAACAACTGAAGCATGATTAGTGGAACTCCTTTTTAGCAGTAAATATTTCGTAGAAATCCGATCGATTGCCATAAAATGTATTGTTCTATACTCCATTTGAAATAAGATTAGACACTTAAACAAACCTTTTTTACAGTCCGTTCAACCGATTTTGACTTCTATTGCGTTGGTGGCATGACAAATGGCAGCTGCAGTAAACAGTTGGTATTGTAACAACTTTTTGTTTTTAATGCCATCCTTATGCCTACAGTATAGAAGTTAAAATTGGTTGAGCTGACTGTAAAAAAGGTTTGTTTAAATGTTTAATCTTATTTCAAATTGAGTATAGGTAATTATAGTTTTTATTTTAACAGGAGACCATTAATCCTTCCTTGTTAATGCCTATTGATTCTGAAATTGTATCCTAAAATTTTTTGCAAATTAATTCATTAATTAACTTTTTAATTTCTCCTCTTTTCAGATAATTTAACGTGCGGATAGGCGCAACATCACAGCCATGGCTTTCGCCGGTCTAAAGAAACAAATCAACAAAGCCAATCAGGTGAGAGAGTTTAGTCCTTTTTTAACCGACTTCCAAAAGGAGGAGGTTCTCAATTACATTTTTTTTTTTTAAGTGAAAGCTTCTTTAGACGCACTGGGCATTTTTGAGATGGGAAAAACAATTGAACTCGCGACACCGTTACCGACACCGACACCTCATTTTTGTAAACGCGATCGTGCTCTTTATTTATATTACGTCAGGGATCAATTTTCTATGCAAGTATTTTCTTGTTCAAGTTCTCACTTTATCGGCTCTCCCGGAGTGCCGCTTTTTTTTGTATGTTTGTTACGCAATTACTCCGCCAATTATGAATTGATTTTGAAGTTTTTTTTTTTGTTTGGTAGGTCATTCTTCAGAGATGGTCCCATATAAATTTTATTAACTTTGATAGTTTTTGAGTTAGCTTCAATAATATGTATTTTTTCCCATTTAGGACGTGTATGATATGATAAGTTCCTGTCACTGTTATTTACATAGCAGGTAGTGGTATTTGAATTTGTGTGGGGTAGGTACTACAACTAAAAAGTGAAAAATATAAACATTTTACCTAAAATTAAAAAAAAAAACCTTGGAGTTATATACCATCGTAGACGGCGAATATCAGGAAACCTTTCTCCGGTATCATAGCTTATAATTCTAATTAAATACATAAAAGTGCTGGTGTATATTTCTCATTTCTATTTCAACAAAATTTTGTTAAGATTTTACTTTTATTCAAGTTTAAGTCTTTTAATTTTTTATGTATAATTATCTTATTTGCTTTTATATTAAAATGTCTTAAATTTCTCATAGGCTATATTTTCTTGTTACAAATTAATAAGATATCTGTAGCTGAACTAGGCGAAAGCCTTTATTTCGGCTATCTGCGCTTAACCCCTAAAATAATAAACCTTCAAAATAGTCATATTGTTAAAATAGTATATTGTTGCGGTCATATTATAAAAACTCAAAAAAAAACTCAAAGCATTTATTTCAATTAAACCATTTACAGGCATTTTTGAATTGTCAAAGAGTCGGTCAGTTAGTCAGAAAGTTGAAGCTAATTGCCCATTCCAAAACGTAGATCTCTGTGGAGAAGTACGGGCAAGAAACTCCAAGGACACTCTTTTAAATATAGATATTACAAAATCCTGGGTACATCATTCTTGTTGCTTCTATATGTATGTGAGAACAATGTACAAAAAATAATCAAAAGCAATTGAAAATATAAGATTAAAAATAAGCCCTGGCAGATAAGAGATGACCAGTTTCATCTGACAGCGCCCGTTCACGAACATGACGCGTGGATCAGCACCATCCAGCTCAACCATTTTGTAGGGAACCGAATGATCCAACACACTCGCCACCATCAGCGAGACATTTAAGTGAGCATGACATATTCTCAACTGCCATGCTATTTCAAGTCAACATACATCTTAATAAGTTAATAAACGGCTCCATGGTCTCACATTTACAAAAATAAAAATGCTTCTAAATTATACAAAACTATAGTTTGCAATGTATCTAAAAAAATAAAAGAATTTAACCACCAAAAAGAAAGAAAATCATTACTTAATTGGAGCATTCAACAATTAAGTTGGTAAAACAAAAATAAAGATTAAGTTCCTAATTTGTTCCTATTTCTAGTGTTAAAATTATGCCTGTCACTTATCTTACTAAAAAGATGGAGATTTTTTCGAACATACATAATGTTCTCATATATATACTGACAAGGTACCGTCATGATGTTAATTTTCTTAAACAGTTCCCTTAGAGACTCGCGTCTGCGGAGGTTGTAGATGGCTCTGACGGCCCTCTTTTGCAGAATAAAGATAGAATCAATATCTGCAGCCCGTCCCCACAGCAAAATACCGTAAGACATGATGCTATGAAAGTAACTAAAATAGACCAGTCTCGCGGAATCTACGTCTGTTAGTTTGAGGATTTTCCAAACAGCGTAAGCGGCTGAACTTAGCCGCCCTGCAAGTGATGTTAAGTGAGGACCCCACTGTAGTTTAGATTCAAGCGTTATCCCCAGGAAAACAGTCTTTTCGACGAATTCTAGTGTCTCCTTATTCAATACAACGTGACATCACTACTTCTAACATTCGGTAACGCGAATCTTATGCATTTAGTTTTCTTCTCATTTAACACCAAATTATTTACAGTAAACCAATTATGGACCTTAAGCATAGCGTTATTTACGTCGTAATATACCTATACTATGAAAAGCTTTGACATTCTTAGTAATGGTATTTTATATTTAATTCATGGATCATAATGAATGAATTATTATTTATGATCGAAATCTCAAACCTATTTATTTTCGTATATAATGATAATAAATATTTACAGAGTCGTTATGTTGGTACTGTTTTTAGCATGAACAAAAATCAACGCGATTATGTATAACTTTGTGTGTTATTTCCAACAATGTAAAATACACATTAGGTGAATTAACCTTTAACGCCTCACTGCCTACTAACCAAAGCTTTCGAAAAACAAATCTGAACATTGTGATGTGAAAAAATAAATCAGGTGTAAAAATGTATACCTGCCCTGAAGCATCGCTGAATAAGCCAATTTACAGTGAGAGTTTACTTATTTGTTTAGCCATGTCGTATTGAACAAGGTGGAATTATCCGGAACAAGACTTCACTTCCTCTGATTTGTATCGACATGTTTTGTGTGATAAAACCTTGGACAAAAAAAAAAAAAACATTCCATCACTAAACAAATATTTTACGTAGGTGCCGCTCGGGGACTGAAAATAATATTGATGAACTGTTCCACCGAACCGCAATTATCAAAAATTTTGTTTCAGTACGGTTAGTGGAAGTGCTAAGGTGTGGTTCGGACAAGTGCTGTTGAAATCAGTGCTCTGAGTGGAATACCGCAAAAACACGAGCTGGCCTTCCAGTAGTCGCATATGATGTGAGATCTTGGCTGACGTATATGTGATATACTTAAACAATATTAATCATCATCATTTTTACAACGTCTCGGAAAAAGGGTTGGTACCATCTGACGGCCAACTCTAGCACCGCGCGCGCTCATTGGTCAAATCAAATTGCGCGCGCTTTCCCGGCTTCCCGTTACACACTTCCGTCCCCTTTCACGAAATCACTCCCACAGATTGCAGGAAAACGAGAGGAAAGATGTAACACATGAAAAACATACGACTATGAAAATCATTGTGATGGTCTTTTTGTTAGTCATCGAAGTCTTAAAAATTTCATTCTTTCATTGTATGATATTAAATCCAATATTTTATTCACATCACAGCCCTGTTAATCATTTTAGTTCTAACAGAGGAAACAAGTTGTACAGAACTACACGCTCGCGTGTTTATGTTTTAATTCAAGGCTTTTTCTATCGCTTTTTGTTTACAACAATACGCCAATGCAGAGAACATCTATCACGCTACCAGGGTTCGCACTTGACCGGCTTTTTTATTTAAATCCAATTTGCCCTGGAGTCAGCATTTCACCTCGCGACATATTGTGCCACCGATTCTGCTGAAATATTTTTCAATTAACCGGCTGAATGCGCACGGAGTTTATTAAAGTTAATAACCATACCATCCCCGACATTATTTTCACTGAACCTACAACAATATTTAGATAATATAACAATCCCCCCGTTTTGTAAGCTTAGTTTCCTCTCCCCAACGTTATGTTTCCTGTTAATGAATGAAATGTTTAACAGTTTGCGAGTATTACTGTGAAAGCCAGGTCTGTTATTTATTTAGTCGCCTAAAACTTGATGAAAAATAAACTGAGGGCACGTCGTCGACCTCCGGGGATACCGTCTGGGCTCAAAGCTCAAAGCAAGTACCTACTGAGTAATGAATTCATGAAAAGATTCACGACTGCGATACCCCCTACTATAAAGTTTTTAGTTTAAGCTTTGGTAACATTTAATCCCTGTGGAGTCATAATCATAACGTGTCTGGCACATTTGTCTGTGTGGATCACCGTTTTTAACTTTTTTTTTTACGGAATTACGTGGAATGATGACAAAAGAATCGCTCGTAAAGTGCGGAGGCGGCTCTGTCAAGTCCTCGTGGTGTTAACTAAACAGTTTTTACGTCATTAAATTCTCAGTATTATTTTTCCTAGTATACGATTTACTCATAACTGTTCATACGAAGCTGTTATTAAATAACTTCAACAATATCAACGGTCACCATATTATCCTTCCGAGGAAGGACCATCCCGTGTATAGTCATCGCCCGATTGATAAACTGTATAAATAATTAGGTTTATCCCCGTACCTGTTTTGCGAAGATAATAATGCTATTGCTTTGCGGGTAACTAGATCTTCTATTAGAGAAGAATCTGATCTTATGTGGCCATTAGACAAGGCGATATATCTATTATATTGGCCGGAACAATCGTCCGGCTCCAGACTTACTTACTTACTTCCTTTACTTAATACAGGAAGGCAAGCAAATCTGGAGTGATTGATGGCTCGACAGACCCGGTAATGGCATATCTCGATTACGCCCACCCAGAAACTATCCCTCCGTAAAATATATGGGCAAACTCCCATTTATATCTCGTATACAGAGCGAAATTAGCTTTTCCAATTTGAACTAAAAGTGAACCTAAAGTTAAATTGGTCTTAACGCTAATGAAAGGTACGATGAAAGGATAGCTGCGTAAAGTTTGTCAAAGGAATGAAAATATTATTTCAGGTTACCTCTAATTTATTTTGCCTACATAATTTAATAACATTAGCACAGCAATAATTTTATATTTTTAAACAACATATATTAGCATGTAGTCTATCTACACGGTGTGTTCATGGCTCATGGTAAAGAAATGCCAAAAATTCTGTGCATTCAAATTGAGCGAATATTTTTAATAGATAAAGAACGCGTTTAAAGAGTCCTTTTGTCTTACGAGATAAATTTATTATTTCGTCGTGTACCCTGGCTTATCGTTGTTCGTTTGTCTTGACTTTTCGACTTTCTTTTCCTTATTTTTTTTTTCATTTCTCATTCTGTGAATACATTTTCATCTGCTGTTGTTTAGTAAGCTTTCGTTTATGTGCGTTTTACGACTGTTACCGGACCACAAAACTTCTCGCAGCAGTAAACTGTCCGGTCTGCTTACCGTGCTGTTTTTTCGTCATAAAAAGTACGATAAAAACAACCAAGGCCATGTGAAAGCTGAAATGAAATATTCGAGATACAATTTGATTCTGGCTGGATAGGCCATTGGCATTTTTTCTATCGTGTCAGCAAGATACCAATTTTTCTATGTCATCTTTGAAAGACAGGTACAGATTTGGATCAACTGTACCGTTTACGAATTGTTACAGAATTTAAAATACTTCTTATAAATCACGGACACATTCAATACCTCTAATCGTATTTAATAAAAATTTCGTTCGATGTAATATAATTTGTAGTACAGTCAGGAGTCAAGGAGTGCGTCAATTGGTTGAACACGCGACCTCATTTTATACAATTTATAGGAAGTTAACCTAGCGATAAACGCAATTTACGATAATCTCGAAACATGTGCCGTTACCTCAGACCAAATATTTCACATCCTCTCATTTGGTTTGTTTACGTTCGTAGTACATACAATATTGGCGTAGTAATCTGTAACACTTGTAGTAATGAATCATGTTCTGTTCGAATGACAGCATAAGGCCATCATTATTGATCTCGGAAAAATGCCAAGCGGCCTACGCTTAGTTGTCGACATGTCATATCCGTGTTCACATGAACAAATCACCATGCCATACAAGCATGAAAGTTATTCAGCTATTTTAGGCCACGCGATCGATTTTTCATATAAATACAACCGGTATCCACTTAAAAATGAATCATAAAACTGTATCAACATTGTATCTTCAAAATGATAATGTATACCTTCACATTATTTATTCAGGAATACTTAGAGCTAATGGACACCAGAAATTACATTACTCATATGAACCATGCGTTCCATATTCTGCCATTTATAATGACCACGCTAATATTATTATGGATGTGTGTTTAAATCTATGAGGATAAGAGCAAATGTTCCGAAAATCTCGCCTTATTCCCACCTTGGGTGTTAGGGAAGAGCGGGCAGAGTGGTTGGCCTTGACCCTAGCCTGCCCTATATCGACGAGGTGCCCCAATTATAACGGCCTTCGCAGCTTCTCTCTAGTCCTGCGACATTGAAGCGAGAGTATACTTGATCGCTTTAATGGAGTTTTGCAAGTAGGTGATACTGAGATGATAGAAGGCAATTTGAATTTAGTTAATAATGGAAAATGTATCTTCATCATAATAAGCCTATAATGTTCCCACTGCTGGGACACAGGTCTCTGTGAGATCCAAGTGCGTAATCCACCACACGGGCCCAGTGCGGGTTGGTAGATATCACATGTCTTCGAATTTTTGGTTCTCGGATATGCCGGATTCCTCAAGTAAAAAATAATAATAATTAAATGTGTGAAATGTATCATAAGTGCCGAGAAATTTGCAATGGGCAAAGATTATCTTAGGGACAAGCAAAAGGGTCTTTGTCCCTATGATTAACTGTTATAAATTGTGTCTGCTCCTCGGACAGAGAACATAGATAATTACTTAATAGCCATAGTTTTAAACATACAATAAAGATTAAAGAATTCCCAAAATTAAAAAGAGAAATTGGTACTTTTTAGTAAAGTTATCAAATATGAGCCTCTACAGTGGATATTCACTCATTATTCCTGATAGTCAGTCTATTTTTATCAAAATCTATCCCTGAAATAGTTTTGGAGGTCACCCACGTACTCGCCTAGCTGCGGGAGAGACTCAGCCTCAATCCTTTTAGCCTCGACATAGTTAGGAGAAAACTTAAGCTAACAGGGTACAGTGATGACATGACATGTGAGGGGCGAAGTGCTCTTAGGACCTCCTGGGACGGATTTGACTGATTGAGATATTCACAGCCTACATTTTTATGTATCTGAATCTGTAAACTTTTGAAGACAAAGTTACCTAAACTTTTACGATGGCAGGGCTTTTCACCTACAATCAGGATTGGTTCGCACCCGCCCAAAACGAAAAATATAGAAAGAAGGGAAAGAAAAAAAAAATATTTGAGATATTCACAGCCTACATTATTATGTATCGGAAGCTGTAAATTTTCGAAGACTAGCTAGTTAACTTTTACGATGGCGGTGTGCTTTTAACCTACAGACAAGATTGGTTCGCACCCGCCCAAAACGAAAGAAATGGAAAGAAGGGAAAGAAAGAAAGAAAATAAATTTATTTGACCCAGGTTAAGGCACACAATACGGGGTGGCAGGGTCATCGACACACGGTGGAGCATACGGTGGAGGTATGCCCAGCTTGGGCGGAGCATCGCCGTGTCCTAGTGGAGGCGATCGGCGGCGGTGATCTCTCGCGTCCGGCCGTGGTTCAGGCCATGGTACGGAGCGAGAGGAAATGGGAGGCCGTCACCTCCTTCTGCGAAGCGGTAATGCTCGCGAAGGAGGAGGCGGAGCGCGTGAGGGAGAGGCAAATTTCGCGCCCTCACGCCCCTAACCGCCGCAGGAGGAGACGCCCAGGGCGTCGGGAATCGCGAGGCGATTTCCGGCCACCGTAGGCGCGGGTTTGCGGGCGGTGAGCAATGGGTAGCTCACCGTCCGATAAGGACCAGGCCCGGGTCGACGGCGCGTTGTGTTCCACGCGCGCCTCAAAGAGATGTCAGCAGAATCGACGGGGTCCGCTAGGGCCAATGCCTGCCGGGGTTGCGAAGAAAACCGAGAGGGAGATCGTGGCCCCCGGCAACAGGGCAATGGAAGGAACACGGGTGGGTTTTAGTCAGTAAGAGTCTGACACGCTCTCCCGCTCCGCCCAGAGCGGGAGAAGTTATTTGATGATTTCCCACCCACAAAAAAAAAAAAAAAAAAAGGGTCATCGACACGAAAACTGTTACCATGGATTCAGTACATGATTCTGAACCCGTCTGCGTTGAAATTTTTCGTCGGTTATTTAAAAAAAAATCTGCTGTTTCATAGAAAAGTAATACCTACGCGGTCAAAATGTATGGAAAAGCTGTTTTTTTTTTTTAAATACCGTAATCTTTCAACGCAGGGGTTCATAATCATATACTTAAGGCTCGTGCAAACTGGCGCGATATCGCGGGCGCTACATGCAGCGCGACCCTTGTAGCGCCCGCGATATCGCGCTGGTCTAACAGTATTCGCGTCGATGCCACCCTGTCTGCATAGGAACAAAAAAAAAATTGATTGGGAGACCTTGCCCTGCAGTTTGACAACACACGCTAAAAATAAATAATAATAAACTAGGTTTGCTAAGATAGAAAAATTAGCACTATCAAGCCTCGTCTCATTTGAGCTAACACAATTTTTTGCTTATCTAAAAGTTCTGCAGTAAAACCACAAACGTTGTTTACGAGTCCGTCCCAGTTTTTACGACGGCTACGAGACATGACAAGGATCTTATTCCTCGGCTAACAAGGTCTTTGTTAAAGGCCCCGCCCTCTACAATATTCTATACTATCCGTTGTATTGTTGCAAATGGGCCTGTACGCGCGGTTGTGTGAAACGAAACGACATTATGAATTTTAGGTGTCCTGATAATAGCTGTTATGTCCGTTTCAGATGGCACATTAGGTTTATGTTCGTGAATTTAACGTTCAAAATTGTTCGTAGAGTTGTTACTTGTAATGGGTTTCAGAATTATTTGTTGGTTTGGTTATAAGCGAATAATAATATATTACAAATAAAAATAAAATTTAAGTGTCTGTTTGTAATGTCAAACAGTTTTTAATAATGCATATGAAAGTATATACGGTACATACAAAAAAAAAACACAATAAAAAAAATTACTGTCTGTCAGTTTGTACTGGCTAATCTCCGAAACAGCTGCTAGTCTTCTATATCCATACTCAATACAAATACTTTGTAATGTCAAAATAACAGCTTATTACTGAATGCATATGAAGTAAATACGGTACTTATAACAAAAAACATTTTATAAAAATTTTGACTGTCTATCGGTCTGTCTGTCTGTCTGTTTGTTCCGGCAAACCTCCGCAACGGCTGAACCGATTTTGACGGGACTTTCACTGGCAGATAGTTGATGTTATAAGGAGTAATTTAGTATAACTTAACTTTTTAACTTAGTATTAAGGTCCACGCGGGTGAAGCTGCGGGCAACAGCTACCTATAAGTAAAGTTTTTGGTACAAACTATTATTGGTTGAAGGGTACATCTATAAATTTATGAAGAGTACGAAAGGAAATTATGAAAATAGCAAAACTTTCTCTTCTAGCGCAAATCTAAATTTCAACTTCCAGTTTTCGGAGTCTGAAGCTTACACTATAAATTGCTTCATATGTATAATATAATATAACAAATGGCTGGTAATGTAAAGTAAGAGCTCTATTCTTAGAATTTGGGTCTATTATCAATTTAGCTTCACTTTTTCCGTCACTTTGAGAAGCCGGTAATCTTTTCATGTTTTCCCCTGTTTACATTAAATATTCTGTAAGTAAGGCTTATTTTCCATGGTTTATTTTTGGAAAAGATATTAAACGTTTTAAGAATTTCTATTATAAATAGTGTATTTCCTTTTAATAAGACGGTACTTATATTATGTCTTCATCACGGAATATACGTTAGCAGGAAAGGTACAATAATTGACAATCCATCCATGAATGGAAGGCTCATTCATTATTAATAATATCGACAGTTACTGAATACTGATTTCGTTTATAGTCATTTACGCAGAAGCTTTCTCAGTTATCACATTTTTGATGTCGATGTAGAACGGTTTCAATCCGGTCAAGGCTACACCTCGACCCAAGCCTTTGTTCACGCAACGCTCCCAGTACTTCCGCGGTGTATCCTTTGTATAAAGTTTTTTAATAGTAAAATGCAACGCATTAATGCTTTCACTCCTTTATTAGATTCCTTTGATAAATGTTTTAGGTCTTTATTTAAAAAGTATGAAACCTTAGCGCCTTTTTGCCGATCAATTACGCCTTCAGTGGGTGGCAATTCAATTTCTGCGGGTTAATTGCGTATCACACTTCTTCTTCTTTTCGTGTGGTTAGTGACTAACCTGGTATCAGAGTTTTAAAGCCGCCCATGGGCCTCTGACTTGGCGTTACATGCCGTCTTCTTGCCATGTTTTACTTTACCGTTTTTGAAGCAAGTGATATTTATACAATACGCACATGAATCCGAAAAGTCAGAGGTGCGTGCCTTGGGTTCTCAAGACCTATGACTTGGCAGTACGACGGTCACACCACATTCGTTGCGTTATTTACGTTGTTGAACGGACAAATTTTTTGAACATATGAAGCAATGGTTCCAGAGAGTCGGCCTAATGTCAGTGTCGGCATCAGCTGTGCTGGAACCGACCCCGGGTATTTTAGACGCATTTTTATTCGTGTGTGAGAAGTGGAAAGAGAGTAGAGGCCTTTGCCTTGCAGTGGAACATCACAGGCTTTTGATAATGATGATGATGTAGCAAAGGATGAGCAATATCCTTCAAAATCATTCGAATTGTGAATGATAGTGTGTTACGCAATAGGGTAGTTGCCTAGGTAAAAAAGTAATATTTTTATTATATGAAAGACGAACTAAAATTTTTTTTTGGACACAGGCCTTTTAAGTTGCTGCTTACTAAGTAATTCAGTAGTTATAAAAGGTAGTCGTTATTCTTACAATATTCACTTACCATATAAAGTATAGACTGGCAAGCAGTTCTATTGAAGTTTTGATATCGTTTTGTGACTATAAATAACATTTGTTTTATTTTATTTCAGTATGTCACAGAAAAGATGGGAGGTGCCGAGGGCACAAAATTGGATTTGGACTTCGTGGAGATGGAAAGAGTAAGTACAGTAGTAACTATTTGCTTTTATGGGAACACAATAAAAGCTTCATATACGTGTACAGACAGAAATATGAATTCAAATGTTATTTCACAATCGAATGTAATAAAACTGAGGACGTTTACGTAAAGCACGTAACCGCTTCCGAATACATTTTGTTTGCCAAGGTTTATGAATGTTCTTAAACATGATTTATGACGAGGGCTCAATTTGGTATGCCTCGTTACATCTCATTTGATTTCATCAGCAACCCCTTGTATATTTTACCATAAATTTTCTTCTGAATCTAACATATTTAATATATTTTTTTATAGAAAACGGACGTCACTTGCGAGCTAGTTGAAGAATTACAAACAAAAACAAAAGAGTTCCTGCAGCCGAACCCCACGGCTCGGGCGAAGATGGCGGCCGTGAAGGGCATCAGTAAACTGAGCGGGCAAGCCAAGAGCAACACCTATCCCCAGCCGGAGGGCGTGCTTGGCGACTGCATGCTGCTCTACGGCAAGAAACTGGGGGAAGACACCGTCTTCTGTAAGTTTTCTTCTAAAAATGTAAATGTATTGCGAGTGTTTTTCGAAGATGGTGAACCAAACTTTGTCATTCAGATGGACACGGTATGGCGGGAGGGACACATTGGCGTGAGCCGGGCGTGCGCGTGACTCGAACGACCGCGCGGCGTTGACGCAGCGTGGACGCGTGATGTCGCGTGCACGTCGCGCGACGGTGGAACGCTACCCTGGCATCGCACAGACGCCCGTTTTTTTGTTTTTTTTTTCCGTTCCGTTCTATCGTTTCCCAGTCCCGCGACGTGCACGCAGCGTGGGCGCTGCGGGTGCTGCGTGCTCCCACGGGAGTTGCGCGTGCCCGGCCAGTATAGGCCAGTATGATGGAACATAAACTGACTGACACTTTTTCAGTTGTAATCATAATAAATTTGAATCTATTTTGATTTTTTCTTAATATTAATTTGTTATTCAAGTCGTATAAGTTCCTATCATCTGGCGTATCTTGAAAGTCTCAGATAAGTGTAGTCACTTAATGAAAACAAATTGCAGCTTTAGATTTGAAATATTTTTTTATTTTTGTATCTTAAACTCAAAGCATTTATTGTTTTCTTTTATACAATTTTAATCTAGATCATTGTGATTTACGAAAAACGTTCTTTCCAGGACTCGAAAAATTGCAAGTATAAAAGTAAATCTAGTTTAACCCCCTAACTGGTCCTGGTACGATTCCCATTCAGGATTTGCCCGATATTATTGAAACCAGGCCTAAATGGTAGACTGTTAAATACCCTGTTTAATTATTACTGGTGTGAAGACAAAAGCATGCACCTTTTATTTCTTATAATATAGGATTGATGTTTTAATAAAAAATACCTTCTTAGCGAATTGTCTCATCGAGATGGGCGAGGCTCTGAAGCAAATGGCTGATGTAAAGTATTCACTGGACGACAATATTAAGCAGAACTTCCTGGAACCTCTTCATCATTTGCAGACCAAAGATCTTAAGGAAGTTATGGTGAGTTTATAAGATTTTTAGGTATCACTTAATTGTTATTAACTTAGAATTTTGCTTTAACCCCGCGTCCTATTTAAAAGCGATGGTCGCGCAAATACACGATCGTTCGAACTTTTCGTTTGGTGAACTTAAAGTCGTAGTCGTGCCGACAGAGGGCGCTTTCCGGTTTTCCGAACAAAAATTGAAATATGCACACGACCGATCGCGTATACGCCCGACGATCGCTTTTAAATAGAACACGGCCTTAAACTTGTGCATGTTTTACCAATGATGTAGAATAAATAGTCTACCATTTTATTATAGTGTAGTCTTTAGAAAATTTTGTTCATTTGTAGCACCTCCTGTGCTTATCAGTTATCATTTTATAATCATTAGCTTTCTCACAAAGGAACAGTTGCACTACTGAATCTTGACGATTTTAGTTTTTTCGGAGCTGATAGCCGTCACAATAAAAGGGAAAGGTTTATAGAAATAATTAGCGATTTTCTGAAATGACGTTCAACAGGTGGCAGCACTGAGACGTCAGGTGTCACCTGTCAAAAGTGTCAAACCGCCTATATTCTCTTTAGTCGTGACTGAATGTTGAACGAATGAACGAACGTCATCATATAATTTATATTCATTGTCGAAATGGAAGACCTCTTGTCAAAGTGGCGCCAACTGGTGCCGTGAATTTTCATGAAGACCCTCATTCACTGATTGTTTGAACTTTTTTTTTCAGCATCACCGAAAAAAACTACAGGGCCGCCGGTTGGACTTCGACTGTAAACGGCGAAGACAGGCTAAAGGTGATTACCACATATTGATCTCATTCAAATATCCTCTTTTGAATTTGTTTGCCTCTATCAACTTTTATTTTTCGTCTATTTTTCTAAGTTCTTACTTTTCTTTTTCCGAATGTATTGGCCAGGCCCCGGTCGGGCGAGCCCTTACATGAGCCCAAGTCACAACACACCAAGACAGGGTATGTGGGGATAAATAAAATGCTAAACTAAAACACAATAGGCCTGTAGTGCAGAGCTAACACGTCATTCAAAGCCTCATTAGATTATATTCAAATCGTATAATGTGCGCTCGTTTTTTCCATGTTTTTGTTCCCGTCCTCCGCCTGCGTCGCTCCTAACCACCATTCATAACCTGAGTATTATTTTCGCCATTTGGTTTGTATGCACTTTTTGTTTATTCTTTTGTTTTTGTGTCTAATGTTCGCCTATGTATCCGTATTGTTGCGTACCCGTGTGCGTACCGTACGTTTGTGAAGCGTCCGATAAATCAGGTGCTCATATTGCAGACGATGAAATCCGACAGGCGGAGGAGAAATTCGCCGAGTCACTTCAACTTGCCCAAATCGGGATGTTCAACCTTCTTGATAATGACGTAAGTAAACCTTTGTTACTTTTTTCTTCTTTTTCTATATTATTGACTGGCAAACAAGTCGATGAACCGCCTATGAACATCTGCAATATAAAAGGCTGCGTTGCCATACCAGAGATGAAGTTGAAATGTATCGGTGCCGGTACAGGCATACCGGCACCGATACCTGCCCTTCAGACTGAAACACAACAACACTGCTTAGCGGCATTTTTAAAATTTGGCTGAAACCGCTTTATCACGCAGTGAGATGGAGGGCAGTGCAGGCCGCTCATTCGTCAACGCTCAAGACGTCCCGCCGCAAATCCGTCAAAACGGTGTCTAGTGTGCCAGTGTCTCGGTTATAGGTACAACATCCCCGGACCTCTAAAGCTGTGTCACGAATCTATCTATAAAGGGTAATCAATAGTCTCATATTCTACTGTTCATACTAACGTGTACATCGTTCACAGGTCGAGCAAGTAGCACAGCTGACGTTCTTCGCAGAGAGTCTACTGGAGTACCACCAGCAATGCACGGAGATCCTCAAAGGACTCGTCTCTACACTAATGGAAAAGTGAGTACAACTTTCATTTGATTTTTACGCGCTTTTTCTTTTATTTTACAGGTAATCCGGTGTTCGTAATTGTATATTGCTTAACTTGTTACTAGCAGTTTCACTGTGCCGTGAAGCACACGCTGTTGTTTTTAAAACATTATTTTCACTTTTTCATTTTGTTATTTGTATTTTGTGTATCACGAACTGTGTCCAAATAAATGTATTTCTTTCTTTCTTTTACTCGCATCGTTAATCCAGAAGGCCAATTCTCGTACTTAAAAACATTCAAATTCGCAATCTCTTCGACAATCAATGTCAAAAACTTGTCAAAAATCAAAGTAAATTAACGGCTTTTTTGAAACGAACGTTCTTACAGACCGTTCACTATAACTTGTCCCATGCTGTCATGTTGGCATCACTGCTTGTCAAGCTTGGTTTCAATACTAATAGAGTTCAAGATGGCGACTGACAGAACAGTGCTACCAATCGCGTGACGGGACAAGTTATAATGAACGCACTGTAAAAATACGGCAATTGCCGATTAAATCGTTGAAGTAACAAGCAAAGTCCACGGAATCCAAACGTTCAAATGAATAGGAATTTCAAATATTAGTAGGATTGATTAGTTACTACAATGACTATTTTTGAACGTTTACAGGAAAGAGGAAGCGGTGAACCGTCCCAAGATGGAGTTCGTACCAAAGACCTTAGCGGACCTCAACATCGAGGGCATCCACGACTTGAACAATGGTAGGCGGTACGGTTCCACCCAGAGTTTGTCCCGTCCTCGCCAACACATCCCCCCTTCTTCCTCTGTCGGCGACCTCAGCAAAACAGACCCCTTCAAGGCTTGGGAAGCCCCCCCACCCTATCGTGCCCAATCGAGGCCAGCACCAGGGTTCAAACCGCACCCGGCGCCAAGAAATCAGATCAATGGAAGGGACCCTTGGACAGGTGACTTTGGTTTTATTTGCTGGGTTACATCTTTGGTTTTGGTTATGGACGGTAAAGCCTTGCCGTTCTTGGTAAACATAACTTGCGTAATGTTGCAGCAACTTGTTTTTGTGTTGCTAGACATTGTCACAAAATCATGTTGTTCCAAAAATGTTCCGCAACTTTTGTTTATCGTCATTTGGCTAGGTGGCGGTTCTAATTTTATTTTATTATTATTTTTGGGAGCGGTCCATGGTTGAAATCTTATAGCACTATTACACATTTCATTGAGGACATTTCGCACGCTTCGGGGCACATTGCAAGTTCCGCGACACGGTAGGACCATAAAGTAGATGGGTACAGAAGGCTGGCTTCATAGAGTGGAAACAGGCGCGCGCACACTTAGGTGATTATCACACTGCATCGCTCTACGTCCCAATCTGCGGAGCGTATCCCAAGCGCAGATTGTGTTTTTTATACAAATTGATGTTAAATCTGCCGCCCCGGTGCAGTAGGATGGATAATTGCATTAGACGCGTACGTACGGTGATTTCGGTCGAATTCTAGAACGTGAGTGTACTTGTACTCATTGTACGTGAAGCACGTCTAAGTGTGAGTCCGTTTTCCCTCGCTGTATGGAGCTGACCTTCTGTACTCATCTTATTTTGTGGACAGGACGGTGGACTAATAATACACATATCACTCATAACTAACCACGGTATACATTAGAATAATGTAAATTTCTTGGAACGGGACTTGCATTAAATGTGGGTAATTTTGGATTTGGCAACGGTCATGCGCGATATTTCATATGCTGTCAAGGTGACATACAGTTTAGAAGCGAATTATTAAAACGTTTAGTTAGAGAGTCTTTATAATTTAATGTCCATTATTTTTAATGTAATTTGTGGATTCTTTTCAGTATAGACTTTTATTTGTACTTATCTATTTTTGTATAAATTGTGACTAACGATTCCCAAACTTTTGGTAAATAATCAATTTGTGGTTCTTCAGTCTTTATTAACAAATAAAAATTGGTCTACGCTTGCCGGTGCAATGTAAGGCGGTTATAATCGTGTAAATATTTGGTCGGTTTTTTTTTTAACTATGGGAAAGTCAATAGAATCGACTTATTTTGCATAAAATATGGTACATAAAAGGTCTTAAATGTAAATAGTTTAGCATGCAAAAGCCTAGATAGCCTAGTAGTGTGACCGTCAGACTGTCAAATCATAGGTCTCGAGTTCGAACCCAAGTCACGCCCCTCTGACTTTTTGGATTCATGTGCGTATTATATAATTATCACTTGCTTCAAAAATGGTGAAGGAAAACATCGTGAGGAAACCGGCATGCCTGAGAGTTATTTTTCGATGGCATGTGAAGCCAAGTCAGAGGCCCATGGGCGGCTTTAGAACACTGACACCAGGTTAGTCACTAACCACACGAAAAGAAGAAGTATGCAAAAAATAAAAATTTAATTAAAATTATAAACACATCAATGATTACTACTGAGATCGGAAAAAAATACACAGCAGTCAGAAAATGATGTCAACAAGTTTAACCTCGGGTTTATAAAGGCCTAAGAAGTTTATCTGTTGCCAAATCTCCGTTCAAGTGATTCAATTGGCTCTTGCTATATCAGTCATGCGAGTTAGTAAATTCTCGAGTATATCAGTTTTTTTAAAGCCGGCTGGATGTTGTGAAACGATTTCTGTGGAATGGATATTTTACAGCATATGTGGTATTGCATGTGTGGTGTGACTATGAATGATTGGCTGAGGAATGATGTGATAAGACAACGACGAGATTAAAAAGTAGATGTAGTGACATAAATTGAAAAGAGTATGCTTAGATGGTTTGGTCATGGTGAGAGGATGAATGAAAGGCGACTAACAAAAGGAATTTACAAGGCAGATGTGAGTGGAAATGCCGGGAGGGACGCTCTAGAAGTACATTTATTCAACTTATTGGTCATGTTCTTCAGAAAGGTCAGGTGCGTAGTACTCGCAACCGGCGTGCGTATATGACTAGATGTATTAACGTAATTGAGGCTAAAGGAGTATGTAAGGATCGTAGCAGGTGGCGTTCTGTAGTTTCTGCCTACCCCCACGGGAAGAAGGCGTGAATTTATGTACATGTATGTATGTATGTACAGGTAGCATTTAAAATGTAAATATTGTAGTTCCGTCAGTAGCTTTCAGGTCGCTCGCTTCTCGAAAGATCTTCTGTACATAATTTTGGGGCTAAATTACTTTGACATAACATTTTTATTATAAGCTTATTTTATTCTGTTTATAAACGAAAAGGTGCACTCACAGGCGTGGGACGATTATTGACAACTTTTCTTACAGGTTGCCGAAAATCCTTTTCCTAAATCCCTCCTCCCATTTTAACTTAGGTATTACCATATTCTTATCAATTATATTCAAATTAATATGTGTGTTACCTACTGCAATTAGTGTTGCCAGTAAAAGCAAGCAAGTTGAAATAGTTTTGGCTTACCCGAGATTTTTTAATCTTGCTGTACTGTACCTTTGAAAATATTTTACAACTGGCAACATCACTTGCAGTTACTAATTGTCTTATCTATATAGACCGAATAATACGTGTTTCTTTCTATTTTGATATTGTGTATGTTTAGTCTCTGGTAGGAAAGCAAAGTATGGTATGATCTTTCTTCCTATTTCTTCGAGTAGTCGATATTTGATGTCTCTTTCTTATTTCTGAAGATGTTCGATGTTCAGTCCTTTACAGACGAACTGATTGACATGCACATCGCGGGATATTAAAGCTAAATTTAAATATTTTTTTTAATTGTAAAAAAAACAGTAATTTTAGATAAATATTCTGATTCTTTGTTAAAAAAATACAGGGTGTAAGAGGTATGGACGCGCGAACTGTTACCATGAATTCAGTACCTGATTGTAGATACCAGTATTGTAATTATTCGCCGTTTATTAAAATAAAAAACAGCTTTTCTATACATTTTGACGGCGGTGTAGTAATTTCACTTTTGTAGAAAACAGCAGGGTATTTTTATGACCGATGATTAATTTCTGTGCGGGGGAAGGTCAAAAATCATGTGCTAAATTCATAGCAACAGTTTGCGCGTCGATATCGATTACACCTTGTATTTTGGTAAATTAATATAGTAAAAATCACCGTAAAGAAAACTTGATCGATTGTTACCGATCGATCCATCGATTGATTCGATCCATTTACGAAACAACTTTTGCATTTACGAAACAACTTTCGCATTTACGAAATTAGTTTTTGTGGGCATTGAGTATATGGTTTGTTCACGTTGTGCGAAGCTGGTTCCCACGCCGGTTCCCCGGAGCACAAGCCGCCATCGAACCTGGAACTGTTCCCGGGATCTGGCAACCCGTCGCGCTCAACCAATGGTAACACGCGAACACATACATCACGAGAGATTGCATCTTTTTATATCTGCCTGAAACAGCGCATTCACGATCAAATGTGAATGACGTAAAACTATAGTGAGTTATTGCAATTTAAATCTTATCTCATTATTATAAAGTATAAATTACCGAGGTAAGAGTTACATTGCTATGACTTATTAATGGTTTTACGTCGATCGTGAATGTCCTACCTGACTGTATTAAAATTTTAGACTGTTTTATTTTAATGATTGCTGTAAATATAACGTAATTCATTCATTAATCGTGTTTTTGTAATTCAATTATAAAATATTTTCGATTTACAGATCAGTACGATCCTTTACTGAGCTCTTTGAAACATTTATCCATTATAATATGATGAATGTAATTATTTTTTTTTATACTGCTTACGGTTTCTGGAACAAAAATAAGCTAACAAATTGTCAAATGCGCATATACTGCTGCGATTTGTTAAATGAATTATCAACTACCAATAAAATCACTTGCTTTTAATTTTGACACGGCGATGATTTTTGTTCCAGCAACCAGATGTCAGTTCTGTACCAAAAGCAGATATCAATTTTTAAACATTTAAATAACGAATCAGCTTTTATACAGTTTGTTTCAGAAAGGTGTGGTCAAATTTAAGGGTGAGGTACAATCCAGCAAATGGAACAACTTTCTCCTTGGAACCAACATTTAAATCGCGAAAAAAATATCAACTGTCCCATCAAAAATTTGCCTAGCCTAACCACATGCAGCTGAATACCAGTATTTTACATGGAGCGACTGCCTATCTGACCTCCACAACCCAGTAACTGTGTAATACGATACCCCTTGGTAAGACTGGTTGTCAGACTTTCGGGCTTCTGACGACCCGTAACGACTGTCAAAGATCCACGAATGACAGCCGGGACCAACGGTTTAACTTGGTTTCCGAGGCACGGTGGAGTCTCGGTATGTAAATGGTAACTGTCTTATACAAAAGTTTAATACCTACTGGACTCAAATGTATGGAATGGCCGATTATGTTTTCGATATTACGATGTCGGTCCTATGAAGAAAGTTGTTCAGTTTGATGGTCTGAACCACACCCTAAACCCACGCTCGCATGGACATAAAATATCGCGGCGGGTGTTTTCGCACATTGGATTTTCAACGCTCGGCTTAAAACCGAGAGTTGAAAATCCAGTGCGCGATAAAATCCCGCTGCGATATTTTTATGTCCGTGCGAATATGGGCTTACATTTGACCACACCTTTCTGGTACACCCTGTATTTAAATAGAAATGCAATCTTTCACACGTCACCATACACCGACACAAATCGTTTAGAAAAAAATTACTCGAGTAGTTTATAAAAATGCTTTTCTATTTTGTTAAAAACCGCTGACTGTACTCAGAACTTGTACACAAAGCAAAACAAAACATATAGAGTAGATTATGATTTCAAGTTTGTACCCTTGCTTTTGACAAAATTATTACCGCTTTTCAATGTTGCTTAAAACTTGTGTGGCGTTTTTTTTTTTGAAGTCTTAGTAAAAACCTATCAATAAATCGTCTTTTGGCTAAAAACTTAGTCTAAAATTACATCGCAACTGCTAAATCTAAGTTTTTAACTAAATAAAATAATGCTGTGCATGTCAAAAAAAAAATCATAGTAACATACCCGTGTGATATTCAGTAGTGGTCGATTGTGATACATTTGATGGCATGCGCTTTCAAAACTTCAGCATAGCCATATCATTTAACTGTCAAACATCATTACATTGTGAAAGGATGTCAAATTACCATACATACTCTCATGAACATTGATTGCAGTTTTTATATTCATATTGTTTGGTAGATACTACGAGTTACTGTAAATTGAAAGTGTAAGGGTGCGTTTCCATTGAAGCGGAGACGAGCGGAGCTAAGCGGAGACCTGCAGAAATGAACCAATCACAATGGTTGAAATCCTCATCGCGTCTCTCGTCTCGTCTGTGATTTGGCGATTCCTACACATCTCCGCTTCAGTGAAAACGCACCCTAAGAGCGGTTACACTGCATCCGATCCGAAGATTCTCAATTCAAAATCAGAGTTCCGAACTGGGAATGTTCCAAATTCGGACGGTCAGAGTTCGTATCTAGTGCGCAACCCCTCATAAAAATAGTAATATGGGCCTACGGCTACTTCTGACCAACATTTCTCAGATTTAGATCGGATGCAGTGCAGAACTGCTCAATGCAGAACTCACTTTTAAGCATATTCCATCTTCATGAGGCCGAATACTGAGGCAACCTTACCTAACATTGCATTATCGTTCATGACATGTAGTATCTACAGATAGTGCCATCCGCGAAGACGCGCGACCCCACTCGGAGATTTCTCTAATGTAAGCTTTACTTTAGTACGAAGGGGAGCGGGAAGGGGCGCGTCTTCATGGATGGCACTTTCTATACTAGAGTCGAAAACACTCTTCAGCATCAAACCCTCACTAGCACGTAAACGTAATTGGTAAACTGCCGTTTATGATGAATATCAAATGAATGATAGAATTTTTAGAGGTACAACAGAATAGTTGAATTTGATGCTGACGACTGTATATCCACTTTAGGGCCCAATGCATAATGTGATATTTTTAACAACTGCGATCGGTACTTTATTAGTGCCTTAGGATCATATCATAATGGCGATTTGCGAGTGAGTTCGCTGCGTGTGCGCAACGTGTTTGCCGCGTTTGCGTAACGAGAATGATTGACGTGAGCGTACACACGGCTACACATCAAGCTATACATTTCCAGTTTCTGCTGATCTCGCATTGTATAGGGTTTCCGTACAATGCGAGGTCAGCTTATACTGGAAAGTATAGCTTGATGTGTAGCCGTGTGTACAAGAGAGAGCGGGACAAGCGAGTGTACTATCGAAGAAATGCATATCTAAGCAGTTTGAAAACAAAATCCCTTGCACACGACATTTTTTTTTCCGTAGGTAAGCGTTACTATATCGGCCGAGCGGCAGAAATAGTCCTTACGGTGTATAGATATGCGTTTCTTCGATGGTACAATATTGTGAAAATGCGGCGTATACGTCGCGTAGTCGCGGTTAGCTCGCTTCGTATCCGCGTAGAGCACGTTCACAAATCGCCTTGCTGGAAACACGCTGGCAAGTCGTCAGTATGATAACACTCTAGTAAACATGGCTATGACAAATGTAAGTATTGAAAATTCAACGATTGCTGTTGCTAACAGTATCACATTTACAATGGACTTTACGCCTTTTAGCACACTGCAGCGAAAACGAAACGAAACTGAGCCAATATATCTACCACTCTACCAGTATTCAGGGTGTAAGGGACATACAAAAATACAAAAGTGCAGAACCTACACGGTCAAAATGTATGGGAGCAGCAGATTTTTTTATGAGGAACATTTAATGCGGCGGGTCAAACCGGCTGTTGGCGTAGCCACGCGCCGTCACGCCAACAGTCGCCCCGCGCTCGTAACTCTGCGGCCATATTCTCGGCGGCAGCGGGCAGCGGGGCGGCGGCGAGACCGGCGCAATCTAATGCATAGTTTTATATGGAACTGTTCTCGATGGCAGCGGCGCGGGAAGCGAGGACAGTTCCATATAAAACTACGAATTTGAACGCACCGCTGTCACTGCGAATACGGCCTACGACTCTTCCCACTCAGCTCGGCAATCCCCTTCTCTTACCGCGCTGAGCTCATATATCTATTCGTATGTTTTCTATACAAAATAGTTTCGATGTTTCACATCTGCCAGGCGTCCCTGGCTCAATTTTTTTTTAATAACCGACTATAAAAAAGCAGTACCTTTGTACTCAAATTATAATTATGTCATTTCTCTATGTATTTTACTGTGTGTACATATATAATAAAATTAATAAATAAATAATTTTCAAAGCTCTAGGGGTCTAGACTTTATGTGCTAAATGTATAGTAATCTGCACGTCAATGTCCCTTACACCGTGTATAGCGTCTCTACCATTAATTATAAAACATGTGGTTTCGTTCACTATCGTTTCCTTCCGCTGAGTTGTGATAAAAGCCAAGTTTAGATAAGTGTATGTCTTCGTACTAAAACTTATTGTCCCCGCAGCATCTCCATTGCCGTCGCCAGTTAAGTCACCAGCGCGGACCCCAGTGGTCGCCAACAAAGGCCCCTGCTGCACTGCTCTCTATGACTTCGAGCCAGAAAATCAGGGCGAACTAGGATTTAAGGTAAACTTTCAAATCTTAATTATAGTATTTTTTACAGTCAAATTAATTGTAAATTGACACCCGACCTCACAACTGTCAAATAATGGCAGTTGTGATTTAAATATACGGACAATTTAAGTTTTTAGTCCGTTTGCATGACAAATAACTTCTCTTCTCTTTTACATAGTGGAAAGATAAGTAGTAAAGGTTTAATGAGAAACTGTGACCAGAGGCTTTTTAGGGGGTTTAATGACTCGTGGCTAAACGATAAAAGTCGCACCGGTCGATCGAAGGTTAAGCTACGCTTGCTGCGGTCGGTTCGTGCCTCGGTAAGCACGTTAAGCCGTTGGTCCTGGCTGTCATTTGTAGATATTCGACAGCCGTTAAGGGTAGTCAGAAGCTCAAAAGTCTCTACAACCAGTCTTACCAAGGAATATCGTGCTACCCAGTAACCGAGGTGTGGAGGTTAGATAGGCACTCGCTCCATGTAAAATACTGGTATTCAGCTGCATCCAGTTAGACTGGACCCACCTCAACATAGTTGAGAAAAGGCTAGGCAGATTGTTGTGACCAGAGGCTTTATTATCAGAATACCACCACAAGAGAAGGACGGCCTCCGACTTTCTTGGTAATGGCTAAAAGCATAAAGTCCTTATATATTTTAAACCTTAATCTCTATAACTGGAAATTATTTGTTTCAGGAGAACGACTTGATCACGCTGATCAACAAAGTTGATGACAACTGGTTCGAGGGCTCAGTAAACGGTAAGACCGGTTACTTCCCTATCAGCTACGTGCAGGTCACTGTGCCGCTACCCAACATGTAAGCACCATGACCACACCAAACCACCGACGTATTCATTCATTCCCTACTGATGTAACACAACTTTATACTGCTACGAAGACGAACCGATACAATGCGAGATCATATAAAAGGTCAAAATAAATTAACTAGCGAAACTCAACAGATGTGAATGAAAACAAAGAAGATGCAACGGCCGCTAGTATTATAGTTAAGTACAGTAGGCGCTCGGTAATCCGACACGTCCAATAGTTTCCTAACTTAGGTATCCTACTCTGTAGTCGTTGTCGTTCTGCGGTCCGGTTCGGTTCTACAAGTAGGTATTATTATGTAAACTAATAAACAGTTTTACTTTGCAAATCCGGTAAAAAAAAAAATTACTAGCTAGCTGACATTGCCTATAGAAATCCATTAATCCGGCGTTTCCGATAATCGGCAAAATGAAATTGGTGCCGGATTACCGAGCGCCTATTGTACTTGAGTATGGGTTGAGAAAATCAGTTTTTTTTTTCGTTTTATCGTGTTTAGATCCCATCACGTTTGCGGAGTTTTGCTAACAAATTTATTTTGACCCTATAGAACCCGCGAGGAATCTCAACTTGAACAAATGGAATCAATTTCGAGTCGGTCCAACCTTTGTAAAGGTTGTGTTACACTTCTTACTCATTCGTTACGACGTCACGTTACGCAGTATTACGTAGATTTGAATCTATTATTGTGTCAAAAGCTCAATGGCAAGCTGTTTATTATTCCGAATAATTTGATGAACTAAAGTCCGGCCGCCGAGAGAATACGTTCTTGACATCTCTCAGTTGGACACTAATAGGAACAAATAAAGTATAAATTCGTTAAACACGTATTCTTTTGTACTCAACTGACAGGTGTCAGAAACGCATTCTTTCAGCGGCTGGAATATATGTAATTTTATCGGTTTTAACTTGTCTTCCGGTATTTTTTACAGTTTCGTCATCCTTTTATCGTAGCAGAATTTCTTTGATGATATGTCATGAAGTCTTTCACTATTAAATACTCAAAATGTTATCAATATTCCAAACTTTAAAAAATATAGTATTAAAGTTGTTTTTAAATTGACTTTCTAGATGTAAACATCTAATCTAATCTCGAGGAGATATTGCTACGAATTTTACTCATGAAATTATTTTTTATTGTACCTACCACTGTTTGCATTTATTGCCAAAATAAGTAATTATTTAATATTAAAATTATTGTAATAGAAATCATTTTAATCATGTTGCCATTTTACTTCATGACGATTTACATTAGGAATAATGAGTTTTGAGTAAATTGCCGTTATTTTTATGTATTAAGTAATTTTTAGTTTTAAAAGCGACTTACGCCAAATATACCAGCATCAATTGGAGTACCTTTGCTCAGACTAAAGACGAGGAATCATATTGATTGTTAATAGCTGGAGTATGAAGTGCTGTTCACATAATAATTAAGTTGCTGTGCGTATATGAAGTGGCAAGTGTATGCCAGATAATGTTGCATTCCGAATACATACAGCTCAAGTTTATCGATGTGGACACGATAAATTAGATTTGATAATGTTAAGCAAAGTGATACGTCATGTCGAACGTAATACATTATTGCTGACGGCTTTCTGCCACGATGCAGCAAAAAAATCTGTAAAGTGATATTTTTTAACTAATGTTTGTATATTAGTTAAACATCGTGCATCTATATTTTTAGGTGCTTGTATAATATTCTCCTTTGACGTACTATTAGTTTATTTAGTTTACTATCCTAATTTGTACCCAAAATTAAAGGCACAGGAACGGGATATTATAGTATGTATTAGGACTATTATATAAAACTAGTTAACACATGCAATTAGATTTTATAGTTGTATGTTTGCGGGTAATTATTTAACGAATGGAGAAAGTATACAATGTAACGTATATTATACAATTAATGTGAGAATATAAGGGACGGAGTCGTAAGAGTTGTTGAAAAAATTGCCAGAAATCTCTGGCGTTTTGATGTTTGATATATTATTGGCAAGCTATAAAACATAATATAATGTAATTGTGATAACTATATATATCATGCTGTTGGTGCGGTGTCCTGTCATGTATTTTTTTATATTTACTTTGTTTATATTTTATACCGGTCCCCCATTTACTTTTTTGACATTTTGCATAATAACTCCTTTAGTCATTACACTATCTAGGCTACTTATTTTAACTATATTTTAATGTGTATAATTGATACCAAAAAATATCTAAATTAGTAAATGTATATGGCCTCCATTCAAAAGTAATGTAAAATATACTTTAATTAATGCACTTGAGAGGTAAGATCTTAAATCGTCATATTATTCACTTTGTCTGATATTGACGTTGCAGTAATATTGAACATAAGTAATTTATAATAAATTCATCACATCATTATTGTCGTAAACGGACCCCATTGTATCACATTTCTGGCATACAAAAGACAATACCTAGATCTAATGTTAGTTGTATGTAAGTTCATAATTAATTGTTCTATCTTCAAGTGTCTCTTAATATAAGTATTTTGAGTAAATAATATATTCATCAATGTTACGAGGATGTCATGTTTCAATGTTTAATGTGAGGTGATACCGTGTGCACTGGACGTTACAATATGTCCGCCATCACGTAATGTCGCTATGACCTTCTCAATATACATACCATTTAATCGAATGCAGTACGATTTTATTACTATCCCACAGAGCGGAATTAGACTGTTGTTGTTTTAAATGTGTATAAATTCTACTAGCTTGGGAATGAGTAAATGATTGATATGAAAGATGTGAACGTGTTTCTGTGTTCGATAAACTAGCCTAGCCTGCTCATCAGGAAAGCAAAAAAATCAATAGGTACCGAAGCTCATAAAATGACACTCAAATTTTGCATGTACAGTTGAAGCACAAATATGTATGATATGAGGAGCGAAAATCAATTAACTGCCAAGATACCTAATGTATTTACTGCCGAATTTTACAAAACGGCTATCTTTGTGTCTCGCAGATATAATTAATTACGATACAATTTATACTTATTTGTGCTAATGATTGTACCATACGATTGGACAATGATCAAATCATTTCCAATTTTTTTCAAGCTAATATTTAGGTGAAATCCTGGGCTTATCACGTTACCTAGGAAACGAACTAGTTTATCAAACACTCATTTTGTAGTTGTCCTATACTGTGTTGGTTCAATGTTGCTTCACTTGTTACGTATGTCGAATCATTAGTTTGTACGGTAATGATACTTGTTGTGACACGCTTCACAGTTGACTCTATGTATTTTTAAAACAATGAATTAAAAGTATACTTTGTTCAAACTTACATAAATACTGGCAAAAAAAAACTTGCCAGTACAGAAAATTAGATCAGAAGACGCACTCCGTATTTTAGGTATGAAGGTACAAGTTTTATGCGCGACAGGCTCGTCTTGTCGGGTCAAGTCAGTGAGCGTATCGTAGTCAGAAGATATAAGAGTTACGCGAGGGAAAGAGAGGCAACTTCTAGGTGGATATAAACTATAGATAATTAGCGCTGTGCGACCTGAATTGCACTTTATTGTGTCGCTGCAAGAGTCGCTTTTTATTTAAATGATTTTGCGGAGTGAACCATATGTAGGTACTAATCTGTGCCATGTATTTGTAAGTAGAGTTACAACAAGTACCATTATACTGAAAAGTGATTTGTTAGCATACCAAAGTATAATTACGTGTCGTAGCACTATCATAATATTGAATCCCAAAATATTTTGCTATTGATGCGAGTACCTACGTCTGTTATGGTGTATTATTCTTGTTCATGTTACTGTAATCTTAAAATACTGTAATTTCATAGATTTAAACTTGACGATTTACGAGATGTAATGCAAATATTATTGATTTGTATTAAGATTTATCCCGAAACTTATTGCTCGTTTTCGCCTCCTAATAAAATGTTAACAATTAAACACTCATTTTTGTTTCATTTAAATATGCTCACCAACTTTCTGTACCGAATATCAAAATACTTCTTATAACCGTAGATACGTAAAAGGCTTGTTTTTCGCAAGCTTCTGGTGGGACTATTTTCCGTCTAGATATGGCTTCAGAATAAATAATAAATAGTACTAATGTGTATGGCACTTTTTATTATTATTTATTATAACACCCCCCAGCAGCATTTTGTTCTCTTTAATAGTTCATATTTAGTTCACTGGTGATCTTTAAGCATTAACATTGGCCACACGTGGTTCATTGGCTGTATTTAAGTAAACAAATCTACTTAGACCTCTATAAGGCATGTATAGTGTAAAATTGGCCTACTAAGTAGCTATCGGTGTTATAATAGGATAACATTACTGTTCGGGTCAGCTTTCATTTTAAAAGCTGAACAACAGCATTTTAAAAGGGGTAAATACGGCATTAGCTATTTAAAGGTCCACATGTACGGTGTTACATTGCTGGCATTTTAATATTACACGTGAACATAAATGCAGCCAAAAGTTATTGTATAGCACCTTTTGTGGAGCGTTATTCACCTTGTTGCTGTAACCGGGTATAATGGTACAAATGTGAACCTTTCTAGAGCTCACGACGTTATAATGGTATGTGACACTTCAGAGTTCACAACATTAATTAGGAATTACAATGGTTTACTGTAGCTGGAGATAATGTCCACTATTTTGTTCATTCATAACCTATAATTTTTCTAAATGAATTATGATTTTATCACACACTACGGAGTTTTTGTGATTAATTTTGTGGTAAATGTTCATACAAAGCCATATACTGATTTTGATGCAATAAAAACACAAACACAATAAATTGCTTTATTCATCTCTGCGTAGTTAGAAAGATTTATTTGATAAAAAATAGGAATCAGGAATAATCCGGTGTGTAAAAATGTTGACTCTAAATAAGTATATATTTTACAATAAATTTACATTACCCATAAAATTAACACAAAATAATATAATAAACACAAGTTACCAGTAATAATAAAATCACATTAAAAAATTATATAGAGCTCGCATGACACAAAAATAAATATTTATTACAAAATGTGGTACTCACTCAAGTGAGAATTTGGAGAAAAAGCGGCCAGCTAGTAGTTTTTTTGAGTACATTAAAATTTGTGAGCGCAAATTATATAATTATAATAGAGGCTGTATAATTGTTCACTCGTTATTTCTTATTACTCTCGTCTGTATGAAAACCCACACGAAATCTTATAGTGCCGTTGATCAACTTTCAAGGCCACTATTCTCTCTTAACCTGCTACTGTGTACCTTTTGTGAACTTAAGGCTGAATAATTTGTGCCCAAACCGGTGGTATAAGGGCTGTATAGCGTGCTATAGAGCTCTATGTAGCGTACTTAGCTTAAAGAATAACTGCGTACCATTAGTCAACCGCTATAGAACCTCCAGTGCTACTTGGGACTCTTAAACTGAACCGGTATGTTCAAATAGAAGTTAATTTTTAAATTGCTTTGTTTTACATTACATACATTGATATACTTACATAAACTCACGCCTTCTGCCCATGGGGGTAGGCAGAAACTACAGAAAGCCTAAGCGTCAAATGGGCCAAGCTGCGCTCAGACAGACTAATTCTATTTGGCGACTGATTTCGGCTAACTTTTTGTGTAACCTACTAAGATTAAAATCCCTAATGGTTGCCATGCCAGTGTCAGTCACACGGCAAGGTGTTACTGATCGGGAATAGGTCGGGGTATGTAAGCAAAAATGAAATAAATACCAGATATCAGAAGTGAAAGATGTTTATTTATTCAATCAAAGTTTCAATTAGGTATGTAACTGGAATGATAGGAATATTGAGAATTTGTATGTACTTAAGGCATATCTTTAGTATGAAAACTTAGTTGCCGCCACGAAGACGGAGTACCAAGTGAAGGGTAGATTCCTTCTGGATGTTGTAGTCAGACAATGTGCGTCCATCTTCCAACTGCTTGCCAGCGAAGATAAGACGCTGCTGGTCTGGAGGGATTCCCTCCTTGTCCTGTATCTTGGCTTTTACATTCTCAATAGTGTCTGAAGCTTCAACCTCCAGAGTGATGGTTTTACCAGTCAAAGTCTTAACGAAAATCTGCATTCCACCACGAAGACGCAGTACTAAGTGAAGGGTGGATTCTTTTTGGATGTTGTAGTCCGAAAGGGTGCGACCATCTTCCAACTGTTTGCCGGCGAAGATAAGACGCTGCTGGTCTGGGGGGATGCCTTCCTTGTCCTGTATCTTGGCCTTTACATTCTCGATCGTGTCTGAAGCTTCAACCTCCAGAGTGATGGTTTTACCAGTCAAAGTCTTAACGAAAATCTGCATTCCACCACGAAGACGCAGTACTAAGTGAAGGGTGGATTCTTTCTGGATGTTGTAGTCTGAAAGGGTGCGACCATCTTCCAACTGTTTGCCGGCGAAGATAAGACGCTGCTGGTCTGGGGGGATGCCTTCCTTGTCCTGTATCTTGGCTTTTACATTCTCGATCGTGTCTGAAGCTTCAACCTCCAGAGTGATGGTTTTACCAGTCAAGGTCTTAACGAAAATCTGCATTCCACCACGAAGACGCAGTACTAAGTGAAGGGTGGATTCTTTTTGGATGTTGTAGTCCGAAAGGGTGCGACCATCTTCCAACTGTTTGCCGGCGAAGATAAGACGCTGCTGGTCTGGGGGGATGCCTTCCTTGTCCTGTATCTTGGCCTTTACGTTCTCGATCGTGTCTGAAGCTTCAACCTCCAGAGTGATGGTTTTACCAGTCAAAGTCTTAACGAAAATCTGCATTCCACCACGAAGACGCAGTACTAAGTGAAGGGTGGATTCTTTCTGGATGTTGTAGTCTGAAAGGGTGCGACCATCTTCCAACTGTTTGCCGGCGAAGATAAGACGCTGCTGGTCTGGGGGGATGCCTTCCTTGTCCTGTATCTTGGCCTTTACATTCTCGATTGTGTCTGAAGCTTCAACCTCCAGAGTGATGGTTTTACCAGTCAAAGTCTTAACGAATATCTGCATACCTCCTCGAAGACGCAAGACCAAGTGGAGGGTAGATTCTTTTTGAATGTTGTAGTCAGACAATGTGCGTCCATCTTCCAGTTGTTTGCCAGCAAAAATAAGTCGCTGCTGATCTGGGGGAATGCCTTCTTTGTCTTGGATTTTAGCCTTTACATTTTCAATAGTATCTGAAGGTTCCACTTCTAGTGTAATAGTTTTGCCTGTGAGTGTTTTGACAAATATCTGCATACCACCACGGAGACGCAGAACAAGGTGGAGTGTGGATTCCTTCTGGATATTATAGTCAGACAGTGTGCGTCCATCTTCCAACTGCTTGCCAGCAAAGATCAATCGCTGCTGGTCTGGGGGAATGCCTTCCTTGTCTTGGATTTTAGCTTTTACATTCTCAATAGTATCAGAAGCCTCAACTTCAAGGGTAATAGTCTTACCAGTAAGGGTTTTAACAAAAATCTGCATACCACCCCGAAGACGCAGAACAAGATGGAGGGTAGATTCCTTTTGGATATTGTAGTCAGACAGAGTGCGACCATCTTCCAGCTGCTTTCCAGCGAAGATCAGTCGCTGCTGATCTGGGGGGATACCTTCTTTATCTTGGATTTTAGCCTTTACATTCTCTATAGTATCTGAAGGTTCCACTTCTAGTGTAATAGTTTTTCCTGTAAGTGTTTTGACGAATATTTGCATACCTCCTCGGAGACGAAGTACAAGATGGAGAGTGGATTCCTTCTGGATGTTGTAGTCAGACAGTGTACGTCCATCTTCTAACTGCTTGCCAGCAAAGATCAGTCGCTGCTGGTCTGGGGGGATGCCTTCCTTGTCTTGGATTTTAGCCTTTACATTCTCGATGGTATCTGAAGGCTCGACTTCAAGGGTGATAGTCTTACCGGTAAGGGTTTTAACGAAAATCTGCATACCACCACGGAGACGCAGTACAAGATGGAGGGTGGATTCCTTTTGGATGTTGTAGTCAGACAGTGTGCGACCGTCTTCCAGCTGCTTTCCAGCGAAGATCAGTCGCTGCTGATCTGGGGGAATGCCTTCTTTGTCTTGAATTTTAGCTTTTACATTTTCAATTGTGTCGGACGGCTCAACTTCAAGAGTAATAGTTTTACCCGTCAAGGTTTTCACGAAAATCTGCATTATGGTATCTGTAACAATCGAGGAAAGCTAGTCAGGACGGCAAAAACTATGAATTTGGTCGAAGGCTCCGATACGAGAAGGCTACCGAATTAGGACAAAGAACAAAGAAAGTTCGCGATCACAAAATGGCGTCGTAGAATGTAGATTGTATATCGTCCTTTTGTAAAACTAATAATGACAACGTCATTTTACAACAGAGGAGAATTAATCGACAGCGTATCAGTGATAAAGAATCTGAAGAACTTACCAATTTAAACTTAGCAGGATTATCAAGATCAGTACAGATATAAACTTAGAATACACACAAAACACTGTTTAGTCAACGCGAGTCAGACTCAAATTAATAAAATTGATTTTCCAGAAATTCACTAACACGAAAAAGCGAACCTCACCATTGAATGAAAACGGTCTCTCATTCACTCTTTGAATGATGTGGAATTGATTTTTGGGGATGAACACTAGTCTTTTGACCTAAGGAACATAATTTTACTCTAGACAAATGAGGTTAAAAACTAAAAGCTCATAACAGGTGGCAGCACAGTTGTACGTCTTTAAACCCCTATTGTTGTGTTTAAGTTTACTTTTGTGTCGATCGCTAATTATACGAAAACTAGATAAATATATATGAGACTTGGAGTGTAGCACTATCAAAAGACGAGCTAAGGACGCATCTACCATTGGTAAAAAAGCAGCTTTAGTGGAAAAGTCAATAAATTATGAACGTTTTTAATTTATAGATTTTTTTTTTTTTTAAGTTCATTTTTTGTAAAAGAATGGAGGCGTACGATAGAAGTAACCTGATCAGAGTTGAAAACCAACTCGGGCATGATCTTCCTGACTGAAAACCTCCGAGAAAGCACTTCTAGCACTGATCTAATATGATAATATCGATACCTTAGTTCACACTCGTACTAATTACGTTTTTATTAATTTTTTACTTTTTATTCCTATGTATATTAAAGGAAATTCTGCGTCGTTTTATCTTACCAGCGTTACGTAAAGCCATTTCTTTCTATAAAAAAGTGTCACAATGATATTTGAAACTATTATGACAATTTTTTGTATTTATTTTCGTTTGCTTCCATATTTTTTAAACATTTATGTCCTAACTGCATTGATTTCATAGTTTCAACGTGCACACTTGTATTAACTGAGGGGAGCGAGCTTCTAAAACATAAATTTTCAGCATGCAGACTTTAAAATTGTCAAATAACTATTATAAATATAGTATCTCGAAAAGCTATTCTATGATATAAGTACTCAATTAGTAACGTTTTTTTAACTACTGCTACGATATTCATATGCGAACATAAGAATTGCTCTCCTGTAAAATTGGTGTAAATGTAATAAGTACGAGTGTGAACTAGGGTATCGATATAAACGCACACATACTTTACTATAATAATTATAATAGTATAATTTACATAATATCGCATCACAAGTGTCTGTATGTAATGAAAACAGACTTAGTTCTCTTGAGAGCATCGCAAGGATCGCATATCGTCTCGACGAAATATCGTATTCCAATTTTTTTCGGAAAGCTTTCTCCCACAGTTTTGTCCTTATAATATCTTTGATAAATACGGAAAACACATGCTGCGTAACTGGGCTCAATAATTAATTATGCGTAAAAGAAGTCGCTTCTTTCCAAAAAATGTATGGCTAGCTGTCAAATTATCAGACGCTAGAGATCAGCACCATCTGAAGTGAGCAAGTAGCAGTTTTCATCCCCATTGAATCATGGAGCAACTGCTCCATGTATAATATTGGTAATCAGCTGCATCTGGCTATACCTTGACTATACCGGAAGCCGACCCCAACATAGTTGGGAAATGACTACGCTAACACTTGAGACGGAAGAGCCAAATGTTACAATTTACAAAATTTCCCCATTTAGAGCCACAGAAAATTTTCGTTTCAGTATGCAAGAGAACGCTTGTTCGCACGAATATGTCGACCCGAGGATCGTCAGCACTCCAAATGCCAACATAATTACCTTACCGTAGCATTCTGGAAGACTATTCCATATGTAATAAGGGCTGGTCCGGAACTCCACGTCAAAGCGCGTATTTTGCATACTGGTGGGAAAATCGGTTATTCGATTCACCCCAGCTCATCAAAGTAGGCCAGCAACGCCTTGGTGTTTCTGACAATCTCACGTAGGATACCTGGGTTACCAAAGTACTCTACCCTTTATGTAACGACCACCGGGCAGTTTATCAGCACATGAGCTGCTGTCTCGTCGTCCTCCATGCAGGCTCTGCACAGTGGACTATCTGTGACTCCTATGACAAAAAGGTGTTTACTAAATGACCCATGGCCAGTAACAGCTGCTGTAACTGTGCGCAGCTGTTGTTTCGTTAAAGACTATTCCATGCGCCGAATATAAGTGCATCACCTAACGGCACTATAGAGCTGTCCACTTGTGCTGCGCGACGTGCATGCATTTCTGGACCTCCAACTTTTCCAACTTGCTCTTGAGTTCTGTAAACTTGCTATGCCACAAGTCTTTGCTTTTTAAATCTTGCATTTGAAGCGATCCGCGGGCGTTTTAATAATAAATAATTATTTTTTGAGAATGGAACTGAAGAGCCGCAACTCTATATCGAAAGAGCGAGCGTTTGCCGACACCGGGTCTAGATGATGGTGGATAGGGGCGGTTGGCTTGGCTTGTGGCGAACTTGCAAGGGTCCAATCCAATCCAATCAGGTTTGTAGTTAGTAGGTGCTAAGCCTCTGCTCTAAGCGGGTGAAGCCGGCTTCGATTGGCGTGTATCATGTGGTTTTTTTTAAAACTAATAAGAGAGTGCAACACTGATTTATAATGTCAAACATTTGATTGAACTAGATTGAACCGATGGATACAACCATTCTTGATTGTTCTTGATCTTGAATGTATTTATTTTATCGTCTGTGTCCCGGGCGTATCAAAGAAAATTGAATCTTGAAAAAATTAGAAAGAATATATCTTTCATATATCCAGTAATAACAGAAATCGCTTAGTTTATGCGCAAAATAATGTGTTAATATTGTACTGCTGCTCTTGGTTTACATAAAATTCCATTGTTTCGACGGCATCTTTATTTTTTCTTGCGTAAATACGTTTGGGATATTTCCTAAAAATTTTATATCATAATGTTCCCTAATAAACTATGAGTCACTGGTTTAGCTCTAACGCATACAAGTGAAGTGGTTCGGATCCAAATTGTTTGTGTTTTGAAAGATGGCCGATTTAATTCGTGCTATGGGGGCGCCTATCGGACCCCCTGTAAAGGATAAGTTGGGGTCTCCATCGACGGAATCTGAGGACGGCGGAGGTGATATCGCAGAGTTAGCAGCAGATTTGGAGCTGGATGAAGCTGATGGACCTAGCACTAATGGTAAGTTAATTAGACAACACGATTAAGCTTTATTTATTTATGAGTTGCATCAATGATTTGTTGATATAATGATGATTTGTATCAGGCGAAAGACAGGCAGTGCTTGCCCCTCCTGAGACTGAGTGGTACCATGGCCGGCTGGATAGGTACACCTCTGAAGAAAGGCTTTGGGCTGCTGGGAAACTTGGAAGCTATCTAGGTAAGACAATACATTCTCTTACAATTGTTAATAAAATATTTTAATTTGCATCAATCTAAGGCCATAAATTTCAAGGTTTTTGTGAATAGCAATTGAGTAGCAAGGGGTTCAAATCTTCTTTTTGTTCAGTTAGTGACTAATCTGGTGTCAGAGTTTTAAAGCTACCCTCTGCATGGGCTTCTGTCTTGGCTTCATATGCCATTGAGAAATATCTCTCAGGCATTCAAGGGTATCCTCGTGATGTATAAAAAAAATGGCTGTATAAGCAAAGCATGAACCTCCTGCTAGACAATTATAATTTTTAAATACATACAAAGACTCACACCTTCTTCCCATGGGGGTAGGCAGAAACTATAGAATACCACCTGATAAGCACATTACATACTTCTTTTTTAAATATCTACTGTAATAGACAGGATATAATTATCGTTGTTGTAGTGCGAGAAGTCACCAAGTGACATTTTTAGCCAAAATGACTTAATAATGTGAAAGTGTTTTGGACCCATCATCTACCTTATGAAAAGGTAAAAGAGCAGATTTCTCACAATACAACGTCAATATATTTGATGCTACAACCGCCTGTCATAAAAATAGCTTTTTCTGTTTGGGCCCCAAAGTTGGGCAAGTTAATAGTATTGTTAACAAAAAATGTTGTACTTCCTAATCATGGTTACCTTAATGAATATAAACAATATAAATGAATGATTTTCCTGATAGTTAAGGTAAACCAAATATCCTTAATCAATATACCAAACACATTTGTATTTGTTCCTAAATATTAATTAAACATCTTCCTTATTGTGTTGTTATCATCATAACCCCAGGACACACACCATATTTGGTGTAGAAAAATAGCTATAATTATTTAAAATGTGTACCAAATATTGTCAAATGTTTGAAATGAGTAATGGTGGACTTTCTTGCCCATTCTTCTCCATACGAAAACTACCTTTTGGATGGGGCGATTAGGAACAACTAAATTTTGACATTCAAAAGTGCCTTTTATGTTTCTATTTGAAATAAATTATTTGACTTTGCCAAATAACAGTTTTCAAATCTCCAAGAATGAAGAAGAATTTAATGTTAGAAAAAATAGGAAAAAAAAGATTTAATTAAATGAAATCATTTAAATGACCTGTAGGCACATTTAATTACAAACTTTCAGTCATAACAATACACAAAGACTAATGAAACAGTTCCCATGGTGTTTTCTATGAGAAAGAATTATGCAATCACAATGAATGACATTTCCTATAAGAATCTATCTATACTAATGTAATTAAGCTGATGAGTTTGTTTGTTTGAATAAGATTATCTCTAGAACTACCAGTCAGATTTGAGTTTTGCATTTGTTAGCCTAATTCTTGAGGAAGGTTATAGACTATTTCACACCCTTCAGGAGCCGAGCTACGCGAAAACGAAGTAAAAGCGCGGGCTGGCGTCGTAATGTTACATTTTAAGTGACATTTTTAGCCAAAATGAGTCAATGATGTCAAAGTGTTTTGAACCCATTATCTACCTATTAATACTTATTTTAAGTTAAAACGAGAAATTTTACATGGATGAAGTCAGGCCCAGAAGCTAGCTGATAATACAACTGCATTGTTCTGTTGTTTTCACTTGTTCAACAAAGATAACACAATGTGGGTAGTTTATGTATATGGTTACTAGTTTTTTTTAGCAAGTCATATTACAAAGTTGGTACAATGGGTTGTTATTGTATGTATGCATTTGTAACAGAATAACAATTTTTGAAGACTTGATGTTCAAGACAATGTCTGATAAATTTATTAAGGGAAAAAAACGAAAATAGAATTATTAATTAATGTAAGACCCTTTATACCGTAAACTATATATAAAAAAGTAGGGAAGTATGGAAGAAAAAGACATGTCGCGACGATCTTAAATAATTGGGATAAATACAGGAGAAGGATGATGATGACATACAACTAACTATATATAAATAAAGGAACACTAAAACAAAGGACACTTTAGTCATAATTTTGTTTACGTTTGTATAGTATTTTTAGGGTTCCGTACCCGACGGGTACCAAAAGGAACCCTATTACTAAGGCTGCGTTCCGAGTAACGCTGTAATCGATTTGAGCGTGCTAACACCCGTACCCTATTAGCGTGATCGCGATAACTCCCGTGAATCTTCATAGATGTGGTCATGCGCCATCTTGCGATAACACCGACCATGCCCTAAATTAATATCACCGTGAGCGCTCTCAAAACTGACAGTTGTGTTGTTTTGTTTTAGTTGCATCATAACTTTAAACGTGGCATTTTCAAAATTGGGCTACAGTCGCCACCTAACCAAAGAAGAAGAAGAAATTTGTAGTGTACACTCAAAGAAATACTGTAATTCAACCATCTTGTGCATTTTTTGGGGCTATGTTATAAGTTTTGACGTTGAGCGACCATTGTGAGCAGTGTGAGCGCGTTCACGAGCGTTCCGAATTGCTGATAGCTCTGTGTTGTCGAAATCGTGATACCTAAATAGGAAGGTCCGTGTCCGCCCGTCTGTCTGTCAGCGGGCTGTATCTTATGAACCGTAATAGGTGACAGTTGACATTTTCACAGATTGTGTATTTTTATTGCCGTTTTAACAACAAATAATACATTTTTAATAAAGTTAAAAATGAAAGGAAAAGAAAAGGAAAAATCATTTTTTTTTCTTACCCTGGCAAGTCTAGCGCTCATCAAGTAGAGTACAAATGTAATCTTAATTTTTTTATCTTCAATAATTAATAGATAGGGGGCAGTTGTCAGTTTTAGACCATTTTTGTACGAGCTCTATACCAACATCTAAACAAGTTAGGAATTTGAAACTTCATGTATGTGTAATCATGTGCCTACCATATACTGTATTTAATCAACCAATATTAAAAACGCTTTTCACATTACATTAAAAACGATTTTTTTGCAATGCTAAAAATAACTTTGTACTTCACAGTATCAATGAGAAATACAAAATCTTTGCAATTTTTTAAATTTAATTAGTGTGTGTGTTAAAATATCTTGTACGATATGGTATGGAACCCTTCATGCGCAAGTCCGACTCGGACATGGCCGGTTTTTAAATACAATAACAGTATGTTAGTTTTTCCCGTTTTACTATTTATAGATATATTGGGAAGGCCATGTTCAGCACTGGCTTGATAATAATCATTTTCAAGTGGTTTAGGAAGGTTTTAGGTTTTCGGCCTTAGACCCACCTAAACCACAAGGAAATGGATCAAATCAATTTTACTGACGTAAAAACCATTTAATAATTATATGCCTACTTTTATTTACATTTAATATACCAACTTATTATTTATATTTAATATACCAACTTATTATTTAAAACAAACCACACTATAAATAATGCTAATGTATTAGTTTTGTTAAACAGTGGGTACCTAAGTGGTGATGACTCGTAAAACGTTTTTTTTTTTCATTTTTATAAGATATGAGACAAAAAAAAATGTTTTTCCGTGCAATCTTTTTCTGTCTTACTTAGGAACTTTGCATCATACTGGCTCAGTGAATACCCTTTTAAATGTTAAAAATAATGATTTGTTATTTATTTTATGTAATCATATTGTCATTGATTTAACCACCTGCCTGCTTTAAAATAAACATAGAATTTTACACTTATTTTCTCTGCTTTATTATGCATTCTGGTAAAAAACAAGAAATGAAAACTTTTTGCTAGACTAATTTATTTTAAAACAATATTCCTTTTCAGTACGAGAGAGTGATCGAAAACCAGGATCATATGTTTTGAGTTACTTGGGACGCACTGGAATAAATCATTTTAGGTAAATATATATCTTCTACAAATATTTTTGTTTTACTAGCGACCCACCTTTTTACGAATTGAAAAAACATCTGTATTTCTTAATTATACAGTTTAATATTAATTGTACAGTTTATTTTCTTAATGTCCTTCGGGTATCATCGGTTTCCCGATTACAAACGAATGCTCATTTCCATTTCCACCAATTATTAGATTTATCGTGTAAAATAATTTGAATTCAGAACTAAGTACTTTATTATTGTTTTATTTTGATTTCCGTGCGAACTATATAGAGCTGTAAAACTATTTTCCTATGAGCTGTCGTGCCTGTGATTTTAACGGCTTTCCTCCTATTTTAAAAATAAATTACATTAATTTAAAAGAGTATTAACAACTCTATATACTTTCAAGTCGATTGAGAGCGTCCGGTCTGCAACAAGTGCAAAGGGCAACTGATAGAAATCCGACGACTGAGGAAACATGAGATTTGCCGAGGGATATTAAGAACATATTTGTACTGTATTATACTTAAAAACTTTCCGCAATAAATTCTCAAAATTATCGTGAAAACCACATCCAAATCTGTTGCGTAGTTTAGAAGAACAATTTAGTCACACAGTTAGACACGAGAAGCGATTTTAATTCATTATTATGTACCTTATTAATAAGATTTCCCCTAAATACAATTATTGTTATACCATGCAATTTTGAAGTGTGTGATTAATTAATTCTCCGAGTTTCGTTATATTTTCCTTCCCGTTTAGTTTATTGTGTTTTGTGACCTATAGAATAACTGCGGTATGCGGCGACTACTACATCGGTGGTCGTCAGTTTGACTCGCTGACCGAACTCGTGGGCTTCTACAGCCATTGCTCTGACCTACTGAAGAGAGAGCGGCTGGTAGAGCCAGTGCCGCCACCTGAACCCGTCAACGATAAAAAGGTACAACTTTTTTTTTGGCAATGGCTTCCCCATTTCTTCTTCATAGCGGGTAGATAACTTCTCGCACACACTAAGGTACTTGCAAAGGCGGGCTTATGCCTTACGCCAGTGTTTTTCAAAGTGTGGGTCGTCGCGAAGCCTCTATAAGGAGGTCGCGGGACCTCAGTAAAAGAAAAATAAAAAGTTATAAAAATAAAATTTTAATTACTCTACTGGGAAATCCCTCGTAGCCAGAACCCTCATAAATCCATCAATTATACGACATAAAATTTGCTTAAAATATACTTAGGATTTAATTAGGAGGCGAGTGGGATACGTTGTCCCCATTAATCCATCGTACTGCTTTTCCGTGGAGGCGTTTGGCGATGTAATATGTCTGTTAATTATGTAATTGGCCGTTAAGTAAATTAAAAAAAATGTATTTAATATTTGTGTTATAATAAAATACACATTATAAACAGTGGAAGGCAGGGGGTTGCGAAAAAAAAATTCATACTAAGGGGGTCGCGTCATGAAAAAGGTTGACAAACTCTGCCTTAGGGCATTCTCTACCAGTCAACGAAGGGCGGTGAAGAGATAGATGGCAGGTGTTCTGATTGAGTGGAGAATATAATATTACATTTGCACTGTCACAGTCAATCGTCAGCTCCGAAAGTCAAATTAAAGCAAATACCCATCACATGTGTGAAGATACACTAGTTGATTTTCTTTTAGCCCATTATTTATTTAATATATTTTTGTTGACAGAGGGTAGTAGCAATACTTCCGTACACGAAGATGCCCGACACAGACGAGCTTACCTTCCAGAAGGGGGACATATTCTTTTTGCACAACGACATGGGTGACGGCTGGCTCTGGGTTACTGCACATAGGTGAGATATACTTAGCAATATTTAACTGTTTCATGTGTAAGTGTATATGCAAGGGCTGTTTCGGAAATTGTATCTTATGCCCAAGGGCGACGCCAGTCAATGACCCTTGGCGAGTTGATATACCTATGGAGGATGGGAAAAGTATGATTTGTAGGTACAGTCAAAAGTCAAGAGCACATGAAGTTTTACACTTGTAGTGCGTGTCTTATAACCTCCACGGCGCACAGTGGGGCCAAAATCGACGCTGGTGGACATTTAATTTTTGACAAATCAGTTTCATCTCAGTAGTTCCAATAGTAACTGAGAAAAATAATAAATTCCATATTCAACGTATGAATCGGAAACGAACCTTTCGGGTCGATTTTCCCAGAACTATTCAAAACTGTAGAGCTGAAACATAATAGATATTATGACTGGGCCTACCAACAGCACATAGATACGAATATTACGTCCCCGGACCCCAGATTAGACCCCGTTTAGGAGATATGGAACTTTAAAAAAACAAATATAAGTCGTCTAAATAATTAAAATTGGCTGTATGGATAAGTACGTAGTTTCTTTACATTAAAATGCCTTGTATTTACTTAATTTTTGTATCTCGAGGGGGGCAGTTGCCCCCTTTGCGTCCCGTTGGCGTGGCCCTTGCTTATGCCTTATTTGATGAGGGTAGAGTGACTTATAAAAGTTTATGGTGTTACCCAGTAACTTGGTTGTGGAGTTTAGATAGGCAGTCGCTCCATGTAAAATACTGGTATTCAGCTGCATCCGGACGCCATCACAGTTGGGGAAAGGCCAGGCAGATAATGATTTGAATTGCATAAAGTTTTAAGCGTACATGTAACAAACTTTACTGATACAAAAGTCATGGCCAAACACGTGACACAGATCATGTCGCTCCATAATATGAGTAACAGTTCATTCAAGTAGATAATTCCCGATATCTTGCCTTGGCATCAATGCGTCCGTTTATTTACCGATATCTAACTTCCTGCTATTATATGTACAACTAATGCGTAGTTCCTTTGAACGGCTATTTAGAAAGGGCCTAGCGTTCGTAGCACAATTTATTTGCAGGTCAATGGTCACTATAGTCACAGATGAATACAGATAGGTGACTCCGCATTTTAGGTATGAAGCTACAAGTAGGTACGCAAAGGGCTCCACTTGACGAATTCAGTGAGCGTAACGTAGTCATAAGATATACAAGATTTACGCGATAGAAAGGGAGGCAACTTCTAGGTGAATATACCTGTAGGTAATTAGCGCTGTGCGACTTGAATTGCACTTTATTGTGTTGTTGCAAGAGTTGTTTTTTATTTAAATGATTTTGCGGAGTGAGTCATCTGTACTAATCTGTGCTATAGCGTAGGAAGGAAGTCAATACAGTAGGCATGATTAAATATTGATTTTAGTGTGATAAATGTGACATACACTATTTTGTTTGTTCATTTTTGACGGCATAGTATGGAAGGAGCCGACCTCAAATAAATTGGGATAAGCACAAGAGGATATTATTATGATAAATACGCCATTTTATGTTTGACAGAGGCTTCGTCCGCATGATATCTTTAAAAAATTTAGCCTATGTTACTTAGTGAATTTTAAAAATTGATCCAGTAGTTTTTGAGTTTATTCAATACAAAAAAAAAAAAAAAATACAAATCTTTTTATTAGTGTAAATTAGAAATGCGTCTTTTTATCTTTTAATTTTATTTAGTCTCGTAAGAGGCCGTTGGTAGTAAGGGAATGTAACCGTCCCAGTTCTATATATTCACTTTAGTCAACCTCATACTTCGCAATAAGTCTTTCATGGGATTATGTAAAAGAGAAAATATGTTCGATATAAGACTGAAAGGAAATAGCTGGACTAGTCAGTCATAGTAATAGTAAGGCCAATATATATTATATTAGCTTTTGCCCGAGGTTTCGCTTGCGTTAATGTAGATTTTTAGGGTTCCGTACTTCAAAAGGTAAAAAAACTGAATCTTTTGGGAATTGTTACATTGGATGCGTTTTGCGTCCTACGGTCCGATCAAATCGAACATTTATGTTAAGTTCGATTTGACCGGACCGTAGGACGCAAAACGCATCCAGTGTGTCAAGTCCCAGATAGGATCACGCGTGTGTCTATCTCTCTGTCCGTCTGTCACAGCCAATTTGCTCCGAATCTAATGGACCAATTAAGTTGAAACTTGGTACACATATCAATTTCTATGACCCAAACACGGACATGTCAAGCAAATAAATAAATTATTAAAATATGGGGGTCACCTTTCTGAAGCAAATAGAAAAATTAAAAATGTAAACTGCACGCGTAGCATGACGCTTTCTATTTCTACGAAGAATAGACATAGCACTTTCTATACAAATTGACATTTCGTCTCTTCATTTTTGACATCGCACCGTAGAAATCATTCTACAATCTGTCATTTTGTCTTCCGCTTCTAACGATCTTTGTCTAGGTCTTTTTACATGTAGACTATTTCAGAATAAAGTTTTCTATACCAAACTGTCAAAATCACTAAGGTAATATGGACAATTTGATTTTGTAATCGCCATGCTAAAGACGGTGGAAAACTTTTTACTCGACGGCCACAAAGTATATACGGTTATCTACAAAATCATGAAAACGCAAAACTGTGATAAGTAATAATTATCATAACTAAAATTCACACCATCACCTCGAATTCATGTGCAAAAATAGTACTGTATCTTTTTTTTCTTTTGCTTATATCTCGAAAATGGTGTGTCCAATCGCAAAAATAATGAAAATTTCGACCACCTTTATAAAACCGACAAACCCTAAAGACTGAACATGTAGGTAATATTTTTTCTTATTTTCCATACAAAAAGTGAAAAATTCCATATAAAATACTTAGAGCCTTCGCGCCTCCGGCTCTAAAAAAAATCACGGGATAGGACAAACAAGTACCACGTGGACTCGCGATTGTCAAATACGATTTTAGTTGTGTCAAAATTATATTTAAATTTGATTTTTTGTTGCAGAATAGTTGACATAGCCAAAAATAAAGGGGTTTTAGTGATAGTTTAGATAGTTTAGTTCGGTGAACAAGAGAATCGACACCATTACCAAGGAAATGGTTAAATCCAATATTACTGTTATATTGCTTTCTTCCAAAATATGATACTTCGACACTCTTAATATCAATAAAAATTGAGAATCAAACAAAGAAAAAAAAATCCTATGACAAAACAAACAATTCTGAGTCGAATTATGAAAAGAGTGAAATGCGTAAAAAGTGCAGTTGAGTCTTTCTACTTTACTGCCGTCCTGTCTACAGGGAACGTCATTTTTGTCTATTCTTCTGTCGACACAACTCGTTTCTACGGTGGTCATGCTACGCGTGCAGTACTGTGTGACATGATATATCAAATGAAAGGGCTTGTTGCAAGGTTCTCAAATATTTTTTTTATAATAATTTTAAAATAAATATTTTTAAAGATATTTAAGAAAATAGATTAAAATTGACCATTCCTCCCTTTATCTCCGAAAAAATTGAGCCTAAAATTTTGAAAAAATACAGAAGATTGTTCTATACTTATAGATTACAGGAAAACCTATAAGAAGTCTATGGTCTTAAAATAACATGGTAACCCTCCCAATAATTGTGCGTACAAATTTACATTTGCAGTTGGAATGTATGGGAGAATTTATTTTTCAACTACAATGTTAATTCATCCCAACTACGGAACCCTTCATTGTGCGTGGCCTGACATGCTCTTGGATGATTTTTCTAGATGAAAGGTACCCTATGTCCTTTTTCTGTACACCTGACAACGTTTACGAAAAATTTCACGATAATCGGTTGAGTGAATCGGTTAATTAGGTTAGGATGTATATTTTATGGGATTTTGGTTAACCATTGCAGGTGATGATTGAAAAGCAATAAGTACTTTATTTATTAGCTCACTTGTTTTTCCTTCTGTAACTAGAAATACCATTTACCTGTTTAGTTTGGAGCATTGTGTCGTGCAATGTGTTAGTGTCGTGCAATAAACATGTGTAATTTAGAAACAAATATTTGTCTGAATAGGACTGGGGAGCAAGGAATGATCTTCAGAGAGTTGGTTGAGGATCTTGATCCTTCAATAGATCCTAACACCGTGTTCTCATGGTTCCACCCGAACTGCACCAAAAGCGAAGCAGTGGACATGTTAGTCAAGGCTGGACCTGGGAGCTTCCTTGTAAGACCCTCGGACAATTCACCCGGGGACTACTCCTTGTTCTTCCACATTAACAACCAGATCCAAAGGTTCAGGATAGAGAAGAAAGGCGTGAGGTATCTCATGGGTGGGAGGACGTTCGAATGCTTGGATGCTGTCATCAATAGGTACAGGAAGGAGCAGATTGTTGAAGGACATACTTTGGGACAGCCGGTGAGTTTGTCTTTATTTATTTAAATCTTATGTATATTCAATGTTTGGGTGCAAACATAAACAAATAAGTCATAATGCATTGCTTAGAAACGAAACTCTTTCTGCGAACACACAGCTCCGGGTTTGGTATGCTCCCAGTGTTGCTCTTATTCGATGTTATTTTACTTCAGTTCTATTTTTAAATACATAGGCACTTGTGTTCTTTTTGACCTTGAAAAATATCGATTCGTGATATTCGCTCCCTTATAATTCCGTATCACGCCAAAAAAGAGTTTTGCATGTTTCAGTAGTATTAAAACTTGCATATCCTAGACAGAATATTATTTATCTGCATTGTAAACAAATTATCGTGAGTTATCACGACAAAAAGGCATTTGTAAAAATTTTATACATATTCACAATAATTTGATAAGATAGCAGATTAGTATCGAACTTACATGATTGTTTTTGCGTTGCATATTGTTATCTGTTTATCATTCAGAACATAACAATTGAAGAGAGAGGACATAATAACCTAAAATGTTTCAAACTTTTACTCAATACGATAATTATTTCGCGGTAATTCTTTATTGAACTACTAATATTTAAGGATAATTATATTTTTGTTAAACTTGGATTATGAAGTGTTCGTGACTCACCCTTCAAACTTCAACACAACGCATTATCAACAAAATTTTATTCAAAAGCTACCATTTTTTAACACATATTTTTTTTCTCATCAGCTAATAGCGGAAGGCCATGTGATCGAACCACAACAAAGCACCACCGGGGCAGCTGCTGAGAAGATCTACGCTACATTACGCGAGTGCCGAGACCAAATAGGCTTGAAGAAGACTAAAGGCATCAAACACCAAGGGTATTTAAATAAGAAGTCAGATAAGGGAGCGAAGAAATGGAAGGCATTGTACTTCGTGTTGTTGCAAGAGGGGACTGATACGCATTTGTACTTCTATGACTCGCCAAAGAGGACGAAGCCTAAAGGATTGATTGATCTATCGTGTGCTTATCTTTATCAGGTGAGGATTTGTTTTTCTTAAGTATGATAGTGCAGCAAACATATTGTAAGTGTATATTTTGAAACTTCAACTACGAAAACCGCCCTAACTGCTACGACATAAAAGCGCGGTCAATTTCAAGTAGTTATCATAGACGTGTACTCTATAAACCGGCCGCTGATAGAATGCATTCCTGACACCCGTCAGTTGAGTACAAAAGAATACGCATGAATTTATTTGTTCCTAGTCGTGTCCAACCAAGAGGTGTCAGGAACGCATTCTACCGCCAGCCATAGTTAAATTTAGTGCAAAAACGATTGCGGGTCTGCCAGGTTTAATTTCATGAAATGGATTGTGAATTTAAACCAGGACTTTTAAATGGGTGGCAAATTCACCGCCTAATTATAGCAAATTATTGTCCACTACTTTTTTTTTTTTTTTTTGAGGGTGGGAAATCATCAAATAACTTCTCCCGCTCTGGGCGGAGCGGGAGGGCGTGTCAGACTCTTACTGACTAAAACCCACCCGTGTTCCTTCGGCTGCCCTGTTGCCGGGGGCCACGATCTCCCTTTCGGTTTTCTTCGCAACCCCGGCAGGCATCGGCCCTAGTGGACCCCTTCGAATCTGCTGACATCTCTTTGAGGCGCGCGTGGCCGTCGACCCGGGCCTGGTCCTTATCGGACGGTGAGCCACCCATTGCTCACCGCCCGCAAGCCCGCGCCTACGGTGGCCGGAAATCGCCCCGCGATTCCCGACGCCCTGGGCGTCTCCTCCTGCGGCGGTTAGGGGCATGAGGGCGCGAAATTTGCCTCTCCCTCACGCGTTCCGCCTCCTCCTTCGCGAGCATTACCGCTTCGCAGAAGGAGGTGACGGCCTCCCATTTCCTCTCGCTCCGTACCATGGCCTGAACCAGGGCCGGACGCGAGAGATCACCGCCGCCGATCGCCTCCACGAGGACACGGCGATGCTCCGCCCAAGCTGGGCAGACCTCCACCGTATGCTCCACCGTGTCCTCCGGGCGATCCACACAATGGTGACACCCGGGCGTTTCCTCCCGCCTTATCCTGTGCAGGAACCTCCCGAAACTGCCGTGTCCGGTGAGGACCTGCGTCAGGCGGAAGGTGAGGACGCCGTGGCGCCTCTCTAGCCACTCCTCAAAGAGGGGTCTTATCGCCGCAATTGTGGCGTGCCCAGCGCTGGGTTGCGACAATCGCACTCTCCATGACGCCATGAGATCCCGCCGGAGCTCTGTCCGCTGTGCCGCGATTTCTCGCGGCAGCGGAGTTAAGCCCCGGCGTTTCGCCTCCTCGCGCCACTCCCAAATGTGCGCGAGGACCTTTGCCTCCAGATCCCATGGCGGTAATCCGGCAAGGAGGCTCGCCGCCTCACAGGAGACCGTGCGGTATCCTCGGGCCAGCCGGATGGCCATGACCCTCTGGGACGCGTTCAACCGGCGGGCTGGCCGCAGCCTTAGTGAACGCGCCCACACCGGTGCCCCGTAAAGGGCCATGGACCGCACGACCCCCGCGTAGAGCCTCCGGCAGGAGGCGTTTGGATCCCCTAGATTGGGCAGGAGCCGCTTCAACGCAGCCCCGGCCCGCTCCAGTCTGGGAGCCAAACGTCGGAAGTGTTCGACGAAGTTCCACCGGCTGTCGAGGACAAGTCCCAGATACTTCATCGTCGACTCGACGCCGATGTGAACCCCTCCCGCCATTACCTGGGAACCCGACGGTGGCGCATTCCGAGGTCCATGAAAACCCATGGCCTCGGACTTGTGCAGGGCCACCTCGAGTCCCAGCTGCCGGATCCTGTCGACGATTGTCGCAACCCCGCGTGTCGCTAGTTCGGCCGCCGCCTGGTACGACCCCCCCTGTGCCAGGACCAACGTGTCGTCAGCGTAGCAGACGACGCTGACGCCGCTAGGGAGGTCGGCGCGCAGCACCCAGTCGTATCCGATGTCCCACAGATGCGGCCCCAGGACCGATCCCTGTGGGACACCACACGACATCTCTCGCCGGTTCCACTCTCCTTGGTGACCGGGGTAGATGACGGCCCTGTCCGTCAAATAGGCCTCGACCACACGACAGAGGTAGGTCGGCATCCGGTGATACCGGAGTGCCTCCCTGATGCAACTCCAGGGCAGGGTGTTGAAGGCATTGGCGATGTCTAGAGACACCGCCAAGACGACCCCACCCCGGGCCACAGCATCCCCCGTCGTGAGGGCCCGCACGCGCATGATGGCGTCCACCGTAGAGCGCCCCTTGCGGAAGCCAAACTGGCTCTCCGCCAGATCCGGCCCCACCCGCACCAGCCGCTCGACGAGGCGGTCTGCAATGACTCTTTCAAAGAGCTTGCCCACCTCGTCGAGCAGCACGATGGGCCGATAAGCGGACGGAGAGTCCGCTGGGCGCCCCGGCTTCCTGATGAGGACCAGTTTCCCCGTCTTCCAACGAAGTGGGAACTGGCCCCTCTCCATGCATGTGCTTAGGAGCCCCCTTAGTCGAGGCCCGAGAGCCCCCAAGGCCAGGACCCAGGCTTTTCCAGGTATGCCGTCGGGTCCCGGGGCGGTATTTTTCGCATTCATCTTGCGTACCGCCACTCTCATTTCTACCTCGGTCACCTCCGGAGCATCGTCGTCGTCGTCGGCGGTGTGGTCCGCATCGGGCACCGCAGTAGGCGGAGCCATGGGCGGGGGAGCGTGTTCCCCTCTTGGGGGGAACAGCGCTATTGTCCACTACTACGGATTACAAAATGGGAAATATGGAATTGACCCTCTTAAAACTTATTGATCTTCTAATGATGATCACTTTTTTTAAATAAACGAACCTCTATTTAAATTTGTGGCCTTTTTCAAAGTTGGTCGCAGTAAATAAGATAGGGCACCCCGAACAAACGGATGAGGATAGAACTGTAGCCAACCACGTTGGTCTACACATCCAAGTTGGTCGCAGTTGCTAGATTAGAGTACATCACAAAAAGGCCGTCTAGTATACAGGGTCAAATAAAACTAGCTAGCGAAACTACGCAGAAGTAATAGGTATCGATATCTAAACACGACAAAATAAAAATGATTTGATGATTTTTTAGGGGTCAATGTCCGCTCGTAGTTTTGTTGCTTGGAAGGCAAAGTCAAATCATTTATTTCAAATAGGCCCTTATAAGGCACTTTTGAACGTCAAAATTTACAAAAAGGTATAATTGATTCTAGTCGCCCCTTTCAAAAGGTAGTTTTCGTATGGAGAACAATGGGCAAGAAACTCCACCGTTACTCTTTGTTTTACAATATTTTGTATAGGTACATTAATTATATAATTATATGTGAAGACGATGCACCTAGAATAAAATGACTATACCACAATAGGTAAAAGTAATTAGAAATGAAGCAATCACAATTAATTATGTGATAGATACATGACACTCACATATTTACAAACATTGTAAAAGTAGACGATTTTCCTAAAATTTTACAATCAATAAGTCAGTGTGTAAGGAAGTAACTACAGAATGTAAAATAAATGTCATAAAAACATCGATAAGTAATAAATTATTAGTGATCGATGCATAAAAATAATAAATTATACAGTTAATTTAGCAACCAGTTTGATTTTGTCTTGAAGATCACAGTACACGATAAAGTCTGTTTTATCGTGTTGAGATATCGATACCTATCACAAAAAAACTGATAATTTAAGTGACTGCACTACCGGCGGTGGATGACCTCAAAAAATATTTTTTATGTTTAGATATCGATCCATTTCGTCTGCGGAGTTTCTCTAATTAATTTAATTTGACCCTATATTAGCGTAATAATTTAGTATTTTTAAACAAAATGGGAATTATTTGAGGCTCACAATAAAAGGCTCATTTATTATATTAGCGTGTCCATTAATATTTTAAAGAAAACAAAAAGGGATATATTTGGGGTTACAAAATCTCAATTCTTATTTCTTATTCTTAGGTTCACGAATCTCTATGGGAGCGTGAATTCTGTTTCCAACTAGTGGAGCGTGCGTTACCGTGTCTGTCGACTCACACGTTTCTCGCCGCCAACTCTGCGACCGAGGAACGCGCGTGGCTCGATGCGCTCAGGCCGCTATGTGTACCGCAGCAGGCGAGACATCAGTGCAAGGTATGTCTTTTATTTTCTTTATTTAGGCGATACATAATAGTATGTTACAGAATATGTGTTACACAGTATTAAATAGTTAATAATAGGTTTCTCTTTATAACTAGGATAATATAAAACATGCGAACGGACTACTTAGAAATATATCGAAAAGTGCAATTTTAGGTATTACTTAATAGTTAAGTTTAAATTTTAAAGAGAAAAATGCAAAAAATCAAGATATTAATAGTTTGTCATTTGCCTCGTTTATTGTTAACCGACTTTAAAAAAAAGTAGTAGGTTCTCAGTTGACATAAGGCGATTGCACTTTAGATAAATTACAAACCAACCCACTAAAAAGTGGAAAAAAAAAACTTTTTTACAAAAAATACAACCGACGCACACTGGTCCCAAATGATAAAAAAGGGGACATTAAGAAATTTTTGACAAAAGGTCAACCGATTCAGCTTATTTTTTTTTTGTAGACAGCTGATGCAATTACAAATCACTTTTGTACATTGAGTTTTTGCCAAAAAAGCCGTATTTTCAGAGAAAAAAAATATTCAAATATTTTTTGTATGAAAGAAATCCTAATTTTGTCTTTATCTTCCAAGATTCAAACGTATTCAAAATAAAACTTAAAGCAGCTTGTAGAGATGCTAATTGCTCACTACTTTGTCATAGACACTCTTCTGCGATTTTGTGCTCCTTTTGAGTTACAGGCACTTTAAATATTTTTTGTATGAAAAAATCCTAATTTTCTCTTTATCTTCCAAGATTCAAACGTATTCAAAATAAAACTTAGCGCAGCTTGTAGAGGGGCTAATTTCTCACTACTTTGTCATAGACACTCAACTGCGATTTTGTGCTCCTTTTGAGTTACATGCACTTTAAATATTTTTTCCTAATAAGTCATATGAAATGTAAAATACAACTTTTTATTTGACTACCCCAACAGTGGGTAGTCTTTGTTTACAAATGTAATACTTTGCTAGGGCTGTCGTCAACATAATATGAATAAATAAATAAATAAAACAAACACAAAAAATAAAACAAAGCGCATTTTTTTTCAGTACCTGTAAACTTAATAACTAAAGTAAACTATTATTTTACAAATTTAAATAAACTAGAACATAAATTAATTTTAAGCGCATTTTTTCTCAGTACCTATAAACTTAATAACTTAAATAAACTAGATTACAAACTTACAAACTTAAATAAACTAACATGAACGTGCGTATGTTACAATGTGAATTATGCTAGCGGATCTTGTGGGGGATTATTCTCAATGTCGACGTATACTTCTTCCTCATCAGCATCTTCTAAATCGAGTTCATTGGGTGAAACGTCATCCTTTAGAAGATTTTCGGCTTCTTCAAACCTCTGCTGCTTTTGAATTTTGGTGAACTTCGGTCTTATGTTCGTAATGTACGGATCGGAGCTGATAAGTAACCGGTGTAAAATATCTTCATTTGTTTGCATTCTGCCTATCTTTCTAGTATGCTTTTCTCTGATTGAACGAAAATCTTTGTTTCTTGCTTCTGAGGCTTCTTCGGACATCATACCAATTGGAATAAAAGAAAAATGCTGGCAAATATCTGCACCATGCACTAAAAGTTTATGTACACTCGAAGGCATGTAATACCACGAGTACTCGCTGACATAAAGTTCTGCTGTTTCTCTGCAATAAATTCTAAATTTTTCAATATCTACATTTCTCCCAGAAGATATTGCCTGCAAAATTACAGCAAATCTCTTAATCAAATTAGCATTAACTCCTGTTATCTCAGCTGACCTTTCGTAATCATTGAAAAACCGTCGAGCTGTATTGCCATCGTTTGTTGTCCCAAAGCCTTGTTTGACGATATCAATCATTAAGCCAGTTACAACAAAAAACTCATGCTGCGTTAACTCTTTTCTTGATTTTCGGAGCAGTTTGTCCTCACCCCGAGCCGCCCATTTTTTGAAATCTAAGTTGTAAGATATGTGCAAAATACATTCCATGCATCGCAACCACATGTGAAGTGAAGATAAACCATATTTGTACATATCATGGTTTTCTGGTTTGTTAAAAACGAGGTTCAAGTTGTTCATATCTTTCGGATTTGTTAAGCAAATGTTGTAATTGGCTGCAGACTGTGTCTGTGAAAGTGCCGTGCATACTTTGCCGTCGATCATCGTCATATGCAATTCATGAAATACTTCAAATTCGCCATCAAATAACTTTGTTGGTAGAAGGTTCTGAATTTCTTCTTGTAATGTTGCTTCTACTTGCTGAATATATTCTTTTGTTTCTTGTTTGAATTCGAACATAATTGGTCTGCAATAGTTTGTTGAAGAAGGGCGCGGATTTTCCCATACTATCACATCGTTGTCACTCATAAGGCGAAGTGGCACAAAACTAACCATAAATACAGAAGATTCTGAAAATATGTCACCAGTTGGTTTTTGTTTGTAACAACTTTGTGAAGAAGCTCCGTCACAGCCCCATTTACTAACTAGCTTCAAAACACCACCATTAATATTTGAACCAGTCACTTTCAAAATCTTCTCGGCAGTTAAATCTAGAACTGCCTGTAACTTAATTTTAGCTCCTGACTCCGATATCACAATATCTTCTTTTGCTGGATAGCATTCTTTCTTCTTCAACAGTAACTTCTGGTAAGATGGAAAAGCCGCTGTGCCATTTGTACTTAAAATGGACCTCAAAGTTAGATATTGCCATTTTGATAAACTCAATGCTGTGGCAAGAGCTAAGGTGTCTTCCTCGGAAATCGATTTATCAGAAGCTTTATATAAAAAGTCACTTACTTCTTGCACCTTTTCTGGCTTATTTGAGAGGCACTTAATAACTTTAGAACAAACAGTGCGCCCGTTTTCATTAAGTTTAGCAATAAGAGCATAGAACAGCTCTTCTTCGGAATGCTCCAAAAGAGACAAAGAACGTCTTTTCTTCTGCTTATTTGTTAAATCTTCAAATGGTCGTTTATTTCTAGTTCTGGGAGTATTTGTGGTAGCTTCTGATGTAGATGCACCCGCTTCCTCTTCGTACGATAAATTATGCTCTTCTACGTCTACTGAAATGTCCTCTATGGTATATTCTGGATCAAACAACATAGGAAAATTCACAGAAGTTAAAGTTGGCCACAAAATTTTAGACTCCAACCACTCCTTGTTTTTAACACCAAATCTTTCGCTTCTACCTGAATTGTCCCATCTTCTAGCTAGGTTTGACGTATAATTTTGGCAAAACTTTTTGATAATACTGAGCTCTTCGTTTGGAATTTCACTTGAAATACGATTTATAATGGTTTGACACAGTAAATCACTATTTTTAAGGCACCCACTATTACTCAAAAAAGAAAAAATGTCTAAATTAGTCACAAATGTAGTCATTTTGATACAAAAATGTTACAGGCAAATAAATAAAAGTTACAATGTGGTGATAGTTGATAAAAAATTGTGTTGTTTTTACGAGCACAAGACGCGTAATGAACAAAAACGGGTTCCGCTTGCCCTTATACTATTGATATATGACTCATTACCCAACTATCCCGTTACTTAATGGGGTAGTTAGATAATGGCTCATTACCTAACTACCTCATTACTTAATGGGGTAGTTAGATAATGAGCCAAATATTCTTGCAATTTGGATGAGTCACGAGAAAATAAAACATACTAAGATGTGCTCCTACATAAATACCGCAAAACTACAAAGGGAATTTTTAATTGCAATTTATATACCTATTCATCATTCAGCGTTTTCGACGCGTTCGACTAGATGACCAAATAGAGCCGAAATCGTCACTTATAGGGTAATTAAGCAATGACTCTATACAAAAAAAAATTTACATACGAGTCACACAATAACTTACCTGTACATAAACATGTCTGAACACGTTTTGAGATTTCCTTGTTTGTTTATTTGATACTGATAATTTCATATATTTGTAAGAGTTACTCTACAAGCTGCGCTAAGTTTTATTTTGAATACGTTTGAATCTTGGAAGATAAAGACAAAATTAGAATTTTTTTATACAAAAAATATTTAAAGTGCCTGTAACTCAAAAGGAGCACAAAATCGCAGAAGAGTGTCTATGACAAAGTAGTGAGCAATTAGCATCTCTACAAGCTGCTTTAAGTTTTATTTTGAATACGTTTGAATCTTGGAAGATAAAGACAAAATTAGGATTTTTTCATACAAAAAATATTTAAAGTGCATGTAACTCAAAAGGAGCACAAAATCGCAGAAGAGTGTCTATGACAAAGTGGTGAGCAATTAGCTCTTCTACAAGCTGCGCTAAGTTTTATTTTGAATACGTTTGAATCTTGGAAGATAAAGAGAAAATTAGGATTTTTTCATACAAAAAATATTTAAAGTGCCTGTAACTCAAAAGGAGCACAAAATCGCAGAAGAGTGTCTATGACAAAGTGGTGAGCAATTAGCACCTCTACAAGCTGCGCTAAGTTTTATTTTGAATACGTTTGAATCTTGGAAGATAAAGACAAAATTAGGATTTCTTTCATACAAAAAATATTTCAATATTTTTTTTCTCTGAAAATACGGCTTATTTGGCAAAAACTCAATCTATAAAAGTGATTTGTAATTGCATCAGCTGTCTACAAAAAAAAAATCAGCCGAATCCGTTGACCTTCTGTCAAAAATTTCTTAATGTCCACTTTTTTATCATTCGGGACCAGTGTGCGACGTCCAAACTGCAAAGTGAACAATAACTTTAATTTCGGAAGTCGGTGTCAAAAAACTAAAATACTGTAATAATGTAATAAAACTAAAATAATGATTTGTTTTTTGAATGTAGGCTTATTACAGTTAAGTATATCGACATGAGAGAAATCTGTGTTATAAATTCGAGTAATAATGTCAATACACAATTTTAGGCGTAATTAGTCTTATGTTCTTTACATCGTGTTGTGTGTAATATTCGTGTTATTTATTTATTCTTCAGAAAGCTTAGTCTTATATCTATCACAAGTTGTATAACCTTCCATAACAAAACCCACACTCAAAAATAAAAATAAAACATTAACTGGGTTGTGGAGGTCAGATAGGCAGTCAGTCGCTCCATGTAAAATACTGGTATTCAGCTGCATCTGGTTAGACTGGAAGCCGACCCCAACATAGTTGGGACAACGTTAGGCAGATGATAATTAGTTGTACCTTAATTTTTGTTTATCCTAAGCTTAATAAGACAACACAATCAGCTGCTCTATTGAAATCTGTTGTCCTTATAGTAATAATAAATTAATGCCGCCTGTGAGTTGTTTCTAATATTGCATTTTTCCAATTTATTAATTGTTGACTAAATATTATATATAAATTAAATAAAAAGTATTAAAAAAGTAAATATAATTATATTATATTTTTTATATTTTTTTCCTTTTTTGATTTTTTATTTGTGCCCGATTAATGGCAATAGGCTCGCCCCCCCTATTACATGGGATTTCAACATAACTGGCGAAATGTGGATGTATAGGTGCACCTCTGCCAAACCCTTCGGGGAATAAAGGTGTGATGTTATGTTACTTAAGGTTGTATTAGATTTCAAGCTTATACAAGCTTAGTTTTTGTTTACCTTAAACCTCTTATGGGGTCATTGTACTCATCATTATCAATAAATTTCACTATGAGACCAACGCTGAAATCGCAAAAAAAAAAATATCAGTTTTTCCCTACATTTATGTTCGCATATCTCGTCAAAATGTAAGGAACAGTCGGTTTTTTTTATTTCGCGATTTCAGCGGTAGTCCCGTAGTGTAAGTTGTTCATAATGATCAGTACAATGACCCCTTAAGAGGTTTAGGGTAAACAAAAACTAAGGTTGTATTTGAAATTTTGAATGTGATCTTCCTCCCCAGGTGGCCCGCGTAGTTTGGCTGAGAGCGTTACGCGTACGTTGCCTAACAGCTCATCGTCTTCCCGCACGTTTAGCACCCCGCCCTCACCTTCGCCTGGCTTTAGGCGCCGCGCCCGTGGCCTCCACCAAGCCTCGACCTTCGCCCGACCCACACTGGGACGACGAGTTTGTGTTCGAGTGAGTACAAACACATGCAGATACATATTAAATAGCTTCGACGACGTTTTTTATTGGACGCACGGGACGTATTCCGTGAACGAAACAGAAATACGTTACGCTCTTATTCATGCGCGACTTACATAAAAAATAATCCGCCACAATTGCGTGATACACATTTACACAAGCAACAAATTTAAAGCTTAAAAATTAAACGCCAATCAAACGATGAGAACGTAGCGTGGTCATTGACTGTATTCCACTAGCTTCTGCCTGTGACTTCGTCCGAGCCAGCCGAGCGAGTCCGAACCTTCCTCAAGAATTGAGCTATCCAATGCAATAATATTTTTTTAAATCCGACTGGCAAATCCGGAGATTACCCCCCTACATACAAACTTATAAACAAATTTTACATCTTTATAATATGATAGTATAGATTAATCAGTCAAAATCAAGGCTAACATTGTTTGTTCACCGCACCGTGAACTGGACGTCAACGAGAACGAGGTGACGACAACGAAGAAGCGACAGTACATTTACTATGGCCGCGTAATCTCTTTTCTGGTTGACGTCCCGTTCACAGCGCGGTAGACAAACAGTGTTAGGCGATGAATTACCAGTTTTATCAATTATCTAGTGCATTTGATGATTTTTTAAATAATAAATTTCGTTTTACAGCGACGTGCCTCCCGACGTAACTTCATTTACAATCACTGTCCACAACACGGGGAAGAGAGGAAAAGAATCTGAAGTAAGTAAAACAATAACGAATGTGAATGGCAACCAATAAAAACAATTTATATACAGTTTTAAAGGTCTAATTATGTAGAACAATAGTCGTTAAGGGGGATAGTCTCAGTTCGCTGTCCGTTCAGAGATATACAACTTTTAACAATTTTTTTTTCTGTGAACCCTCATTTTTCCTCTTTTAAGTTTTTCAGTTATGCTTATGTATGATTCGTGTTTCAGGTTGCTGAATTGACTATCGAACTAGCGAATCTCGCTAACGGTGAAGAGATCGAAGAATGGTACCCACTCGCAGGCATGACGCCTATTGGGGAGTGGGGATCATTAAGACTGCGTATAAGGTAACTTTTAATTATTTTCTTTAGCTACTGTCAACAAACAATTGAATAACGCCACAGTGTTTACAATACAGTGCGTTCATTATAACTTGACCCGAGACGCGATTGGTAGCACTGAATTTTGCAGTCATGTGATTGTAGTACTGTTCTGTCAGTCGCCATTTTGAACTCTATTAGTATTGTTTACCCTAAACCCTTACTGTTATGTATGTATTGTTTACCCTACCTTAGTTTTTGTTTACCCTAAACAAAAATTTAATAAATGGGCCACTCCTGGTATTAGAAAAAGCAGAGATATTTTATATAATTTATATAACGAAAAATCATTGACTTCTGATCAAGCAATTCATAATTATGTAAGAAACTATTCTAAGATATTTAAAAGAGTCTGCGCCCAAGCTAAATCTAAATTAATAAGTAACAAAATTAATATTTCTAACAATAAAATAAAAACTGTGTGGCAGGTAATTAACAAAGAAACTGGAAACACAAAACAGCGAGATCAGAATGAATTGTCTTTAAAAATTGATAATGAAACCATTTCAGATAAATTAAAAGTTGCTGAGACACTAGAAAAATTCTTTACCAACATCCCAATAAAGGTTACGAAATCTCTCCCCTCATCATCTATACTAGCTGAATCTCTTCTAAAAGAACACTACAGTAAGAACATTCCAAGTTTTGAATTCAAGCCCATTTCTATTTTCACAATTAAAAAAGCATTCAAAAGTCTTAACATAAAAAACACTGAAGACTTATGGGGGATTTCCGTTAAGGTTCTTGAAAATATCATTGACACAATTGCGCCTGTTCTAACTGGCATATTTAATCAATGTTTAGATAGCGGTACGTTTCCTGATTTAATGAAACATAGTAAAGTAGTACCAATTTTCAAATCGGGTAGTAAGAGTGATCCCTCAAATTATAGACCAATATCTGTGCTACCAGCATTGAGTAAAATATATGAAAAAATCATGCTAGACCAGATGTTGTCACATTTTAATTCAAATGGGATTTTACATAGTCACCAGTTTGGTTTCACGAAAGGTAGGTCGACGACTGACGCAGGAGTAAAACTCATCACTCACATTTTGGAATCCTGGGAGAAGTCCCAGGATGCAATTGGCATTTTCTGTGACCTCTCAAAAGCGTTTGACTGCGTTGACCACAATACACTGATCTGTAAATTACATCACTACGGAATTCGTGGACAAGCTGCTGATCTTGTTCTTTCCTATCTATCCAACAGGGAGCAAAAAGTAAACGTTAATGGGGCGACGTCTACGGGGTCTCTAGTTAAAATGGGCGTGCCTCAAGGTTCAATTCTCGGCCCTTTCTTATTTCTAGTTTATATAAATGATCTTCCTTACATGATGGCTAACTTATCAGATATAATTTTATTTGCTGACGATACTTCTCTTATTTTTAAAATAGACAGGAAAGATACAGATGTCTTACATGTCAATGATAGTCTGGCTGTTCTTTCAAAATGGTTCGCAGCTAATAATCTTTTACTTAATGCGAACAAAACTAAATGTATTAGGTTTTCATTACCAAATGTACCTCAAGTAGGTCTAAATTTAAAACTTGATGGCAAAGAACTAGATGCAATAACGGAAACTATATTCCTAGGCATTACTTTAGATTCAAAATTGCAATGGGGTGCCCACATTAGAACTATTTCAGGTAGATTAAGTTCAGCTGCATATGCAGTTAGAAAAATAAGGCAGTTGACTGATATAGCCACAGCTAGGTTAGTATACTTTGCTTATTTCCACAGTATTATGTCTTATGGCGTTCTGCTGTGGGGATCGGCAGCTGACGTAGATTCAATTTTCATTCTACAAAAGAGGGCAATCCGCGCGATCTATAAAATGGGTCCTCGCGAGTCCCTTAGAGACAAATTTAAAGAAATTAACATACTGACTCTGCCTTCTCTTTATATCTTAGAAAGTATTTTGCATGTTCGCAAAAACTTAGGACTTTTCAAAATAAGAAGCGATTTCCATAATATAAAACCCCAATTTAGATTAACTAAAACAAGCAAGTCATTTCTTATAAACAGTATCCGCTTTTATAACAAGTTGCCAAAGTCTGTTACAGAACTTAGCGATGGGAAGTTCAAAACCCACATCAAACGTTTTCTTATTAAGAAAGCATATTACAAAATTAAAGACTATGTTGAAGACAAGGAAATTTGGCAATAATTCCTTCTGCACATGTGGCTTCCCTGGTATATCATTAACGGCATAATTATGTAAGAGTCTATTAACTGCTCCCAAATTACCATATTTATTATTATCTTATTTTTTTACATTCATCCTTGACATATTCATCGTATTATTTGACATTATATAGCTACGAGTTAATTTCAACTCTTTATTAGTGGCTTTTGTGCACATGATAATTATTCAGATTTATTACAGTTGTAATAGCAATAATGTAATTGCGTTTAATTAAAAGAGGTTTTTATTTTTATTAATTTATATATTTTTTGTATAGATTCTTTTCTATTTTGTGAATGTGAGAACACTGTAGGCTTACTGGACTGTAGATTTGTTGACCATTTCTATTTTCTTAAGTACCTGGTACTTATTGAAATACCTACACTGTCCTCCCATACCTTGTCACACTGTTATTTGAAAAAATTGTAAAAGCCAATTATTTTTAAAAGAGTAACCGTGGAGTTTCTTGCCGGCTCTTCTCCATAGGAAACGACCAATTGGAACCGTGCACCTAGCTTTTGACGTTTCATAAGTGCCCATGTAGGTCTATGTGAAATAAAAATATTTTGATTTTTTGATTTTGATTGAAACAAAGACTGCAAACTCTTAGTTTCAATACTAATAGAGTTGACGGGTCAAGTTATAATGAACGCACTGTACCTTCGAATCGAGCTAAACAAAACGGGCCAAAACTGTACCTTCGAATCGAGCTAAACAAAACGGGCCAAAATGGATACATTTGAAAATTGGCAGAAAGCGAGGGGTTTAAGGTAGACCTGTGTCAGAAATGGGACAGTAGGACCTGGTAGCACTAATTTTCATAGCTTGTCTAGACGTGAACGATTCACTTATAATCATAGTCCTAGATGTGAAGAGTCGGTGTCTTAAGGTTGAACTAGTCGCGAGCTCCAACTCACTGGTGGGCTTGGTCAAAATGTACGCTGTCTCACCTGGCATCGTGTCCTTCAGAGATAGTATCAGTGATGAGCAGTTAGATGCTAGTCTACATGCACAACGTTTAGTTCGCAGGCACACGAACGCCGTTCCGAACTATTTTAGCAAAACGAGCGCATAAAAAATTACGAAGAATCCTTTGTAAAGTGGAGTTTTATGAAAAAATCACTGCTTAAATCAATAACGAATAAAGTTTTTTGAAGTCTGATAATTAAGCTTTGTCGGTGCCGACTTTGTTTTTGCGTTAAAATTGGAAAGAAACGAATCTTTGTGGTCTCTCTCTCTTTTTAATGGCTTTTGGCTTTCTGTTTCCGCACAGACGAAATTAATAATGCGAGAAAAAGTTATCATGTTGAACTTTGGAAGTACAATGTCAAACAGTGGAGTAAAACCCCCCCCCGAAATTGTATGGAAAAAATATCAACTAGTTCCACCCTAATTTACAGATACATGCAAGAATTGGTGATGCCTCGAGAAGAATACAATCCGTTGCGTCAGTTACTCTTGGAGCCGGGCTTACCTGCTGTCAAAGCTTTAGCGGATCTGTGCCGCACTGACCGACAACCCTTGGCTACTTGTGAGTATTAGCTTTATTTATTTTGACTTTCCAGGTAAATGGGTCATTGAAAAACAAAATTGAATGCGATAATCGCCTGACGAGTATCTTCTATGCACGTTCTCGCCACAAAGGGGGCGAGAAACTGCCCGTATTTTAAATGGGCGTATTTTACAATCCGGAAATGATGTGGTATTTTTTCGAATGATGGATAGATCGACAGTGGATGGACAAAATATGACTGTGTTTATTGGCTTTGGGTTACAAGCAAAGCTAATTTGTTATTATTATATGAGTTCCTCGACTCGTTCGTTCGTTGACTGCCTCGTTGGTCTAGTGGTCGCAAGCGCTACTGCTGCGCATGAGGTCCTGGGTTCGATTCCCAGGTCGGGCAAAGTGTTATTGGGTTTTTCTATCTGAAATTTCTCAGTAGCAGCTGGAGTCTGGATTTGTGCCCGGTTGATGGTAATAGGCTCGCCCCCTATTAAATGGGACTTAAAAAAACATAACTGGCGAAATGTGGGTGAACCTGCTACAGGAACACCTCTGCCCAACCCTTCGGGGAAACAAGGCGTCATGTTATGTTATATGAGTTCATTATTCGCTTGTAATCGCCAACCTGTCTTGAGCAAGTGTGTCTTCTCTGATAATATTCGATTTTTGTATGTTTGCTTGTTACGCATTCACGCTAAAAGATACGGAGTTGGATGAAATTTGGCACATGGGTAGACCATGACCTGGGTTAGGACATAGGATACTTTTTATCGCGATTCTCCAACGGGATCGAGACTTATGCAGGTGAAATCGCGGGGTGCAATTAGATAAAATATATATTTTTCTTCGACTCATATTTTCACGTGCATTTCCACAGCCTTGCTGCATGCCTTCACGGAATGCGGTCGCGGCGCCGAGTTAGCTCGAGAACTAGTGACCGCAGAAGTAGCTCGCGAGACTGATCACCGAGCTATGTTCCGCGCCGCTTCGTTAGCAACCGCACTCGTCGACGAGTTTATGAGAGCGCACTGCAAGCCCTTCCTGCAGGTAAATATTAAATCTTCTAATACATGTTCAAAGGGGCTTTGTGATTACGGAATACATACATACAAAATAATCCTTATCACGAATTTTTAACAAAAATAGGCCAGATCGAGTTCAAGAGCAGGCACATGCTGCAATAAAAAAAATTAAAAAATTGCGAGGAATTTAAAAATAAAGAAAATTTTTACGCTTTAGTTTCGTGTATAAAATTAATAATAATAATTTCTTTATTGTCAGGCAACTAAGGCCCATAAACTAATACATATTAAAAACATTAGGCACTAGTAAATTGTTAAATAAGCAATACGTTGGGTCGGCGACGTATTCCGCCGAGTCGGGGTGTCATGTAGCCTTCCGCGAAAACGCGGAACGTGTATGTTACGGGAATGCCCGATTAGATTCGGACTCGAACAGAGCCCATGTTCTTGTGTACATGATTTATATTCATGTGCACGCAGCAAAGTCAAGAGTTGAGCTGTTGTTAAAAATATGTGTTATGTTTACAGGCAGCCATTTCGGAAACGGTTCAAAGACTAATAGACGCGAAACAATCAGCCGAATTGAATCCAACGAAAATGGATTCTCCCGACGACGCGTGCAACAATGCTGAGTTCCTGCTAATGATATTGGATCAGGTAAAGAGTCTGCCATACTTGGATAGCAGGCTAACCAGGCGTTTATTACGCCAGCACGCTTAGCATGATTGCCATAGAAACGGGTTTTGTCGACAGAAGAATAGACAAAATGACAGATTGTGATTGTTTACCGGTCATTTTTATCTATTCTTCCGTCGACAAAACCCGTTTCTATCGCGATCATGCTAAGCGTGCTGGCGTAATAAACGCCTGGTTAGCCTAACAATCACAATCTGTCATTTTGTCTATTCTTCCGTCGACAAAACCCGTAGAAAACCCGTTTCTATGGTCGTCATGCTACGCGTGCTGGACAGGAACGGCCTGCGCCTGGTGACGGGGACCATCACAGGACACTGCTCGCTAAACAAACACTTTCACACGATAGGCATAACGGACAGTCCTCTGTGCAGGGCGTGCACGGAGGCTGCGGAAACCGTCCTACGTGCTCTTTGAATGCACAGGCGTCACCCAGACTAGAACAGAAACCCTCTGGTCACCCAGATCGTTCACAGATGTTCTGAACAGACCAGGAGATTTAATTAACTTCTGGATCCCGAGGTGGGCTGGTTGGAATAACCACCAAACGGCCGCCATGGCCTACGCACAATGGTCCCCCTGAAGGACTAAGTGCGGAAACCAAACTCCATAACATAGAACATAGGGTCTACTAGACAATGTGTAACTGAATTAATGCACATTATGTAATAGTTTGTTCAGAATCGATTTCTGTCATTTGTAATAGTCAAAACAAACCTTAATTGACGAAGTATTACTACGCTAGACCTATAAATGTGTCCGACTGTGTGCATAGATTTGTAATGTGACCACAAATTTCTTCAACTCTTCCTCCTCTTCACATGACTGTTATCTGTTTTTCATTGTCTTAAAGAGAGTATAAAATGGTGCCATTAAGAATTGCCAATCGGTAAGATTAGCAGCGTATTGCCGTTAAGGAAATAGCTGGTATAATAATGTCAAGAACATGACTAATAGATGATGTCATGTGGATGAATGTGGCTGAAGATAAGAGGTCCATGCTGTCAAATTGGACCAATTGGATTGGATCAATTCTAAACAGCTACGGGCTTCTGTAGTCAGATGATGCTAAAGATGATGTTTAAAAGTTAATATATTGTGTTCTAGATAACGCTATCAATCTTCACGTCTCCGGAGGCGTGTCCGCGTCCGGTGCGGTACCTGTGCGGCTGTCTGCAACGCGCTGCCGTCGCTAAGTGGCCAAATGAGCGGTTCGTGCGCACCAGAGTTGTCTCAGGTATTTTACATACTCCATAGACTGATAAGAGAATGTTCATTGTTTCTTCAATTTGTCAAATAAAGCTTCTTTTACACGATGCAATTTCCTTACCTGTGATATACAATAAAATTTTAGCAATAACTGATTCTTTTAAACACTGTTTAGAATAGATGGTGAAATTTTTGTTGTTTTTTCAACTTACTGCATGTTTTTGGTATGCACTGGTAAATGTACGCTTAAACACAACATGAGTTTTCTTTTTATTTCATTTTTATTTTTTTGTGAGGTAAAAGAAACGGTAGTATATTAAAAATAAACAGGAATAACTTAACAGTAAACTTTAAAAAATATACTGTCCACTTATTTTTCATAGATTACATCAATATATTAATATTAACGTAAAATATGTAGGATAGGTCTCAATAAATTTATTGTTTAAACGCACTTCTTTGGCACTTGGGCTTTAGTTGGTATAGGTTAAGCGCCCTGTGAAAGGGTACGCATACGCAAGTAACCAGTGTCGTTTAAATACAGATGAATGTTTTTCTAATTCCTTTTAGTCTGTGATTGGGTAAGAATAGTTTACAGTTTGGAACATTGAGTGACGTCTCCCCCTCAGGCTTCATCTTCCTGCGGCTGATCTGCCCGGCGCTGGTGGAGCCGCGCGCCTGGGCGCTGCTGGCGGCCGCGCCGCCGCCGCACGCGCAGCGCAGCCTGCTCATGGTGGCCAAGTGTCTGCAGAACCTCGCCAACCTCGTCGAGTTCGGCGCTAAGGTATGCTGCTCGCGTTCACCTACTGCATACTAGTTGTTGCCACGACGAAATGTGGGGGAAATATGTAGTCCGGTAGGTGGAGATAGCCCGTTCAAGGGTACTGTAACACGGAAGCGTAACTTGCGTTGCAGACGCCACCTGACGCATGAAAGCAGGATCAATTTAATTAAAATCTTGTAAGTTTCGGTGTTGCACAAGTGTGTACTCTAGTACGTAGACACTCTCGCCCCGCCGGCGCATTATTTAACCTGATCTCTATGAGCTCGAAACTTTGTTTTACCTAAAGAAATGATTCCATACCCCGCTCTACGCAGCAGTCCTGCGGCGACGTTATTGCCGCGGCAGTGCTGGCTGTCGCTAGCCGCTGGTTCCAAACACCTGCTGTTCGTGTATTCTCGCTGTTTTGTTGTTAATTTTCTTGTCAACGTTCACGTATTATCGCTATGATGAACGCCGCACTACTGATCTGACGTGGCAGCAGTGCTGTCGCAACAGTGCTACCACGTCATTACTGCCGTGTAATCTTATTTATATAACCCTTTAGAAAATGTATGAGGACCAGTAGTGAGGACCAGTAGTGATATTGTGAATATATCTAAAAATATTACAAATTCAAGTCGCTTCTCTCTGTGTGACCGCGTTATTCTTCTAAACTACGTAAAAGATTTAGAAGACATTATTCAACACAGGGGCAGATCGCTAGTAAATAATAAAATAAATAAACATTCCTCACAAAATTGTTGATATTTACAGGAGCCATATATGGAAGTGGTAAACCCGTTCATTTTGAAGAATAAGGAGCGTATGGTTGTGTTCTTGGACCAGCTCAGCAACGTGCCTGATCCCGGCAACCCGCCTCCCACTCCTAACAACAATTTCGATATTGGTAAGAAAGACTAAATACTTCTACAAAACGACATTATGTAAGACGTGCTTCCGCCACCGGCTTTTAAAGCTTCGGCCAAACCTGCGCGACCAAAACGAGAAGCGGGAGCGTCAATCGCGCGGCAGACGCTGCTCGTATTTATCAATGGCACCTTGCACACCGTGACGCGGACAACACCGGGCGGTAGAGCGGGATGCACGCGTCTTCACGAAGTTGATGAAGTTGGGCAATGACGAGAGTGTAGAGGCACTTCGAATAACTTCGTGCATCCTCGGCTCGCTTTGAGCCGAGGCTGTACGAAGATTGGCCGAAACTTTAATCTAATATCTTTATAAATTATGTTACTCTGTGATAATGTAGCATACCATTGGCGAAAGAATTAAAAAAATCGGCCCAGTAGAAGTCGTTTTATTATGAACTACTGGAGAATAGAGTCATAAATACAAAAGGTCTGAGTTGCTAAATTGATGGAGGTTATGTGCATACTTCATTCTCATAAAAAAATCACCTTCCAACAATTATACACTACCTAAAACTGCAGTATAAAATAGTTACATTGTATACTAACACAACAATTTTTTTTTCTTCAGCGAAAGAACTGGCAACACTCCACCACATTTGCGTGTCTCACCTAACGGAGCTGCAAGGCCTGGCCAAGACTCAGCCCGCCATAAGGAAACTGGTGACTGTGACCGAGATGCTCACCAAACACAAGCACAAGTATCTCGAGATGATCAGATAGGATACAAGTACTAATACACAGGTAACTTGGCATACTATGAATTGTTTTTCTTTTACAAAACTTTTATAAATCTAGCGGGATGACCTGGCCAACCCAAAAGTAAGTCTTTGTCCAGCACAGTTAGCATGACCACAAAAGAAACGGGTTTTATCGACGGAAGAATAGACAAAATGACATATAAACAATCATAGTCTTTGTCTATTCTTCTGTCGACAAAACCCGTTTGTGGCCCCCGGCAACATTGCAAGTGAAGGAACACGGGTGGGTTTTAGTCAGGAAGATTCTAACATTCCTTTCCTAGAAGTTATTTGATAATTCCCCACCAAAAAAAAATACAGTGGCACTCCGGGAGTGACGACATAAGTGAAAATTGAAAACGAATCGGCACCTCGGTAATCAACGCGTTGATGTATTTTTAATGGTCGAAAGGTGGTGTCATCACGGTGTCGCGAAATCAGTTCAACTAACAACAAAGGTCTAAACATTTTGGATCACATATTATATGAATCCAATTGGAACACCTGCTAAAATGTCAATTTGTGACTTTTAATTCTCGTTTATTTTAATTGCATTGACATTTTATTTTAATTCTGTGTCTTTTTAAATTTGTGCCTACTCATTCATTTATTTTAATTGTCACCACATGACTTTTTATTTTGATGTATCCTGTGGCAGTTTAATTTAATTTAATGTAATATGGGTCTTGTCTGAATTGTTTTTTTTTTAAGTGAAAACTTCTTTAGGCGCGTTGGGCATTTTTGAGATGGGATCAAACCATTTATTTCGCGACACTGTTACCGACACCTATTTTTGTAAACGCGAATGTGCTCTTTATTTATTTTTTTTACTCGCCAACAGACGATCTGTGGAGTAAAAGACGTCAACGCGTTGATTAATGACACCTACATAGGAACATGTTTTTTAGTTTTCACTTCTGTCGTCACTCCCGGAGTGCCACAATTTTTTTTTAAATCAATTTCATATAAATCCGGACTATCCTAACTAATATTATAAATGCGAAAGTGAGTTTGTTTGTTTTCACTATAAAATGGCTGAACGAGTTTGGATGAAATTGGACACATGGATAGACCATGACCTGGGTTAGGGCATAGAATACTTTTTATCTCGATATTCCCACGGGATTAACACGTATGCGCGGAGGGCACAGTTAGTAAAAAAATAACAAAATGTAGCCAGAGGTGAATAGGAAAGTAAGTCCACATTTCACCAGTAACAAGTAGAAATAATTGAAATTTTCTTGTTCCAGGGTAACAAGCAGTAATTGTATCGGAGTATCGGTAAAAGTAGCGGCAGACGTAAGTCTTCCGACGTAGTAATAAGGAATTTCCAATAGTCGTTCATGCATAGTCATTGTTAGCTTTAGTCTTATATTACTTTAACGACAACGTACGCGTACTACACGTTTGTTTCAAGCTTATTCGTGCCAAAAGTTACGTTTTTAAGTGTGTATTTTATATACCCTTAAAATCCGTTCTTGAAAAAGCAATTTTATTTAAAAATCAACAAAAAATCAGCTCTTTAGTATTATAAGTCCTATTTATTGATTTTATTTAAATCAGATTAAAAAAAAAAAACATTTATTTAACTTAACTTGAGCATTTATTTTAATTATTAAGAGTAATATAGATTACTCATATTACGCATATTTCTCGCTCCTATGAGCGAGAAATATGCTCCATTTATATATATTTAGACGTTCAGTATTTATTTTTATTGAGAGGTCTTCTTCGATTCATATAGCGGGTAATCTTGTGCTAAAATAGATGATTCGATTAAATTCATACGCGTTCGAGTTCACGCCCTCCCGCTCCGACCAGAGCGGGAGAAGTTATTTGATAATTTCCCAAACAAAAATAAAAGGCGTTCGAGTTCGCCAGCAATAATAAAGTTAAGATCATCCGTAATTATGAGAATACCTCTTACTGAAAATGCTTTAAATTCATAAAGAATAGAATTAATATTAATAATCCTTTTATACCCTTCGATTATTTAGATTTTTGTACTTTATAGTCCGATTATTTTAGTAGTATATATATAGATGTAGATAACTCTAGGAGTAAAGCTCGACCATCATTCTTAAGACACCAAAAATGTACTAGGTAAAGTGTATGAATGTGATAGACAAGAATCGGTAGACTAGTGTTTGCTAGATTTACATTTTTGAATGTTGCACTTACAATTATTGCTGTGCACCTCGACTATATTAATTCTCTGTGATAATGTCTCATTATACTTTTCATGAAATTTTGCATTTAATTCTGTGATCAATGATTTTATTCGAATTTTCATTTTGATACTTTTAAGATTATTTACTGTTACTGCCTACTGATTTGTTTGAATTGTTTCCTGTTTCTAGGTACTGTAAGTAAATTAGACAAATCTGTAGAATAGCTGACTCAAACTCGTTCCGAACTTCTTCCCTTTCCTCTTGCTCAATAAATGTGTTGTTATTGTAGACAGTTTATATTTCTAGTGCCATATATTCTGTACTTTATATACTTGCACTCGCTTTACATCACAATTTTATTAAGCTGCTATAGACAAAATCGCTGTCGTTTTCTATGATATTAGTAACACAGGCGACGCAACGCAACGCTAATTTGAAGTATTTCTATTAATTAATTTTCTTCATAGATTTAAAGATAGATTCAAAATCAGCTACTTTCTTTGGCATTGTAAAGATTTTTGAAGTTTTATTTTATACAGAGTATTTTAATATGCAAATGGATATTGATTTAAATAAAGAATTTATTTTTTGTCCTTATTGCGTGTGTCTTCACTATTGCAAAGGCTTTATTATTTTTAATACAGGATAGTTGTACACACAGCTACACATCAAGTATAAGCTGACCTCGCATTGTACGGAAATCCTATATAATGCGAGATCAGCATAATCTGGAAATGTATAGTTTGATTTGTAGCCGTGTTTACAGTGGTGGATTATCTCGAAATGACTGGAATATGTATTAACGCGCATCAATGCATCGAAGTTCATTTATTTAATTAATAGCTTGTAGAGGATGTGTCGTCGCTGTATTTAAGTGTATTTAGCTTATGATAGGACAATGTCTAGACTGAATTAAGCCCAATTAGACATGTTAGTATAACGTATTATGCACTAGATTTTCCAAAAAATTGTAACAAAAAGTGATAAGAATTTGCAATATTCGGCCCATTTGATAAAAATTTTGTACTGAAATTCAGAGATTATATCCATAGCATAGGAGTTGATATTGTTAATATTTTGAAACATTTTACAATGCTTATGTTTGTTTTATTACAATTTTTAGACATATTGACAAAGTATAAGCTTATTGGAATTGCTAAGTTAGTACAGATTGATCGCCAATCAAACAAAGTTATTTGATAAAATCATATTGGTTTTATGATTATTTATTTGAGAATAATGTGTCGTATTTATCGTATGTTAATTTTACAATTCAATGCAATATTTGCAAGCATGTTTAATATTCACAGTTTTATGATCGGCACAGTTTGTGAGGTGATTGCACTAGTTAATATCTGCGTATCACTCAGCTGATGCTTACACTTGCTGTTTATATATTTGAAGGCATTTATTTGTTTTCATTACAGTTATTCTGTTGTGAAAAAATAATTACAAGGTATATTATAATGGTTAGTATTAGATTTTGTGACTGTTTTGTAATCTCTTTATATTCTATCCCTTAGCATTTTCTATTTTTAGAAACCAGACACGTATAAAAATAAAATTACAGAAAATTACTGTGTGTTTTATTTGATCATTTAATTTTTTACCCACAAAGTACTACTATGGGGGTACTAACCAAAACATCTGGACTAATATTATATGCGAAAATGAGTTTTTGTTTGTTACTCTTTCATTCACGCTAAAACTGCTGAACGGATGTGGACGAAATTTGGCACGATTCGGAATTGGAATGGATGGATTTGGAAGGACAAGTACAAAAATAAATATTTTAGGGAAAACTTGTAGGTGCTACTTTTTGGTTTATTGAAAAAAAGATATGTTGAGGTTCCAATAAAGTACTAAATAGGTACAGTAAGCGTTCAAAAGTGGATAGGCACGTTAAGAGTCGTTTTGCTGTGAACACGCGGTATAGTCCGTATATCTGTATGTGTAAATAACACGGCACAAACACCACAGAGAACGCTTTACACACTGTCGTCACGTACTCGCGAAACAAAAATATATCTCCGTCGCTTTTGTTAGACACGATAACACACACGCATCATGCGCGTGACATTGGCCAGTTTATGTCATTGCTAAAATTCAAATTAATCTTATGTGTGCAGATAGCAGAAGGCTTTAAAGAGTTGGTCTGAGATTCGAGCTGGCTTAGGTTCTGATCTCGTAAAGAACAGCGCGGTTTTTTTCTTTTCGAAATTTATTATTTTTGTTTTCAAAAATAATATTTTTTTAATATTGCTGCCTTTTTTATTAATTTTGATATTGCAATAAAGGGTTTAGAATAAAAGATATGTGATAACAAAATTAAACAATATTTATTAGATATAGATCTCAAGAAACTTAGAAGCAATTTGTATTATTTTGACATATTTAAATTATGAAATGTTTTAAATTTTAAATGGATTTTTTCGCCATAAATATTAAGCTTTGATCATGGTCGAAGTAATTAAGCAATAAATAAGAATATTAGACTACTCAAAATGTAAAAAAAAACTACTTACAAAATAGGTGATTTTAAGGTTAAATATGGGCAGTTTGTTTACATTAATTATTTTACATTTTATTTGGCTTTAATAAATATTGGTTGGTATTGAGGTTATAGCTTAAGTATTCATTTTCTTTACGAAAAGAAGATTGAAACTAAACCACAGATTTTAATTCTAAAATAATAATATTATTAAAATAATCTTAAACATTTTCGGTCAATTTGCAAGAAATACGACAAAACACCATATTTCAATATGGTTTTTGTCGTATTTCTTACATACTTAAAAAAATCGTTACCACAAATTCATGCAATAACGAATGTGTTGTTTATTAAGTTAGAACGGTAAATATTTTAAGGTTAAAATATAGCAGTGTCCCTCTTGAAGTCTTAATATTATCGTGCGAAACTTAAACGTTCTTGTTTATGCCTTTCTGTCAAAAATGGTTTCCTAGCTGGTCTTCAGTGATGCAAGCCTTCAGAGTGCACGGAGAACGGTTCGCAATACCGTGTTTAATAATTCAGCAAAATATCTCGTTGATATGCAACCATTTATTTCATATTTATTCACCATTTGACGTCGCTGCTTCTCGATAACAAGCCTCTTCCTAATATCGTTAAGAGATATTTCTTCACAGTATTTCTCTAGAACAAAGAATAACATCGTATTTATTACACATACTAATTATTTATCATTCACTAATCGAATTAAACCTCATAATAAATTTAAAAACTTTAAAGGCATCTTCTGTCTCAACAATACCTCTGTTCGATCAACAATACCTTTGATTAAGATTTATGTTTAGTCAAATATGAAATATATAAATGATAACACTCACACTTAGTCTGGTTTCATACGATATTTGTGTAAATTACATTCACTTTTACGCAGCGCAATAATATTTGATCTCCGTTCAATATTTATATTTGACTGCATTTTGAAAATAATAACCACAACGCCGCTTTTACTTGTCACCAACAATAACCACGAACCAACAAAGTTCTATTAAATTAATACTCGTAACGAACGGCATCTGTCTACCCTACAGAAATCGAAATAATTTACTTAGTTTTCTGAGGTCTACCTGCTAAACTTTAATATTTATGTGAACAAGACGAATGAACCAAAAAAGAAATGATTATTGAACTAGTCTTTATTTAAAAAATAACAAAAACTACGAATAGTAATTATAAAAAAATGACGAGCTAACCGCACGTGAGATTCGAACCCTCTCGGCTCGCCATAATCGCATATACCAAAGCAGGTTATCCACTGCGCTAGCATGCTATATACAGTATTGCTCGAAATTATGAACTAGTATGAGTTGCAGACAAAGTAAGTATGTGTGTGTGTAACAACTTATAGAAGAAGGTCGTAAGTCAAACCGCAGCGTCAGTCTATTGGTTTGTGAGTTTGCCTATGGACTTTTGGTTGATACTGTACAAAAACTGGGTATTGCTCAATCTTCCAAAATCTCTCTTAGTCCAGTCATCCTGACGCACACCAGATATCAGTGTGGTTTTCTATTCAGTGAAGCTTTAGCTTCTACAACCTTGCTGCTTATTCGAAGTTTAATGGACAACTGGTAGTTGAATTTTAACTAGTTTCCCATTTCTTATTTAATTAAAATAAACAATAAAGAGTGATCATTACCTATATTATCGCTAATTACCTACCTTTGTTTCCTTTATATAAAGGTTATGACTTAAAATGTGTTAGATAGTTAATTGATTCAGGCGTGACCTTGCGGAAATCCATTATATAATGCAATTGAAGTGGATATATTTAGTAACCTGTTCCGCTTAGCTATTTCTAAAGAGTCTTAAAAAGACCCACCGACCGCAGACTCGCTCTGAGTCGAGTCTGCGCTCGGTGCTTGGTGTGGAAACACGCCGTGTTCGAGCTCACGACAAGTCAATCGTCATCCTGAGGATGCCTCGTTGAGAGGTGAAACAAGTGTCGATTTCTTTCAGGGCCTTTTTAAGACTCTTTAGAAATAGCTAAGCGGAACAGGTTACTAAATATATCCACTTCAATTGCATTTTTTAAAATGTGTTTACAGGATTTTAGGTTCCAAATAAAAACAAAACTTTTTTTTAATATGAGTAATATTTATATTTACAAATGTAAAAATATGCAAGTTAAAGTATTGTTACAGCTATTTCAAATTATATTCTTTTTACAATTATGTGAGGAATAATATACTGAATGCCATGATAATGCAGCTCACAGCAACGTAGGGAGATTTTCTTTCACCAATCCTCGCACACTTCCAAAAGGTTCCCATTAATCTGAAAATAAAACCAATAAGTAATACAAAGTGGTGTTTTTTAGATATTTTACAATGTTTTTTTTTTTTTTTTTTTTAAATATCTTTTTAGTCTAGGAAATATTTAAAATATCTGAAAGAAAATAAATAACTACACATTAATTGGTTTCAATATTTTGTTACAAAATTATAATATGAATTATATTTACGATAGTATTTCATAACGTACCTAACGTAACGCCTTTTTTCTCCAAAGACGAACGACCCACTGACCCAAAGGTGTACCTATAGATCACCCACATAATATTTCTTCTAGTTTAATTCAATATCCTACATATTTTTAATGTAATGTAACTAGTATTCTTGCCTGGATATACAAGCTTTGTGCAGAGCTGATGAGCAGAGTTGTGATGAAATATCTATGAATACAGGGTTTGGGTTCCCGGGAGTAATTATCAGGAGTTTTTGGACTTATTGAACACGCATAACCTAAAAAAAACTTACCCTGTCTTATTACGGTCCACAATACTTGGAAAGAATGATCTTAAGTACGCACAGGTGCATATGAGCAGCAGTATCACGGACAGCAAGCTTTGAAAATTAAATATAGCACTCTGAAACAAAGGTTTAAAACAAACGTAAGTTTGATCGTGATTTGCTTCACTATTTGATGAATATATGTAAAAAATATAATGACTATACCATTTTAACAATTTCCTATTTGAAATGCTATCGTTTTAAAAAATTCTTAGTAGTCTTCCTTTCACTGATAAAATAAAATAAACAATATTTTTGTGTAGCTTTTTTTTTTTTTTTTTAAATTTGATTGTCAAATAATTTGACAGATGACAGTGACACGACAACTCAGCACAGAATTCGTTCAGTAATTAACCTGAGTAAGATCTTTTATTAGATTTTTTTTTTCAGAATAAGATCTTTTTTTTTTCCTACTAACATATAACTACCACAAAGAAAAAGCGCGGGAAACCTCAAACTTGGCGGTCGTGTCCTTTTAAAGCTATAATTGAAAAATTGAAAAACGTTGTAATATAAGATCAGTAACCGTAGTTTTTAGTGTTCTATTTTCTTTTTCTTGTAATTCAACTTTAGTTTGTATAGATTCTTCGGTAGTGGTAAGTTTTTATTTTATTTTATATTAGCGCGGGAAAATGAAGGACCCGCCTGACCCGGGGGACTCTGTTCCCCCGGCAGGCAATTACGTTACTATATCAAACGAATCGGGCATGGATACCGATGGGTCGTCTTCGGCTCGTAACTTAAAAAGAAGCCGTACACATATTTGTAAGCACTGCAATAAGCGTCGCCGTACCCGTAAAAGCCACGGTACCGTATCTTCGGGTTGTAGCTGTACGGATTTTACACCAGAAATTACTGCATCAGAACCTAACTGCTCAACTACTAGAACGACTAACGATCCTACTATCAATGTGCCCGATATTCCTGCTACGTCCTCAGTTGCTCCTACTCAGATAGGTCGTAAAACTTATGATAAAACAGACAGCGCGCCTTTTGTCATTCATGTACAAAAAAACATAATTTCACCAGATGATGGAACGACACTGCACCCAATCACATTTGGCAAGTTCCTTAAACACAACGCCTTCCAAAACATAATTAACGGTAGTGTCAAAAAAATTGGGCGCAATAAAATTTCTCTTTCCTTTTCGAATTTCCTGGACGCAAATTCTTTTATTAATCATAATAGTCTAGAATCTTATAATTATAAAGCTTTTATACCCACTTTTAATGTTACTAGAATGGGTTTAGTACGTGGTGTCCCTGCAGATTGGTCTCCGGAGGATGTTATTGATAATATAACAGTACCAATTGGTTGTGGTCCAATTTTAAAAGTAAGACGCCTTAATTTTAAAACCATTGTTGATGATTCTACCATTTGGAAACCATCCCAATCGATAGTTGTTACATTTGATGGTCAGGTGCTACCGAAAAGAATTTTTATGTGCTATAATGCATTACCTGTAGATTTATATATTTTCCCTACTGTACAGTGTTTCAATTGCTGTCGTTTCGGTCACACTAAAATTCAGTGCAGGTCCAAACCTCGTTGTTATAAATGTAGCCAAAGCCACACTGGGGACAGTTGTGACAGAGAACCAGAAAGTGCATCTTGCTGCCTTTGCTCAGGATATCATTATGCTACTAACAAGGTTTGCCCAGAATTTTCTAGACAAAAATTAATTAAAACATACATGGCACAAAGTTCAGTATCCTATGCTGAAGCAGCAAAAGTATATCCCCTTGTAACTAAATCGTATGCTGATACACTTTTATCTTCTCCATCCAAAAACTTTTCAGATACCCCATCCATCTCTTCACCTAATAGAATGCCTGCTTCAACTAGCTATAAAAAGACTGTCTTTCTCAAACCACGCTCCCCTCCCAAATCTGTACAAGGATACAATAAAGAGGCTCACAATGCCATTATTAAAGATTTCAATATTCCTCAACCATCAGATGGTTGTGCTTTTTCTAATAATCATAATAATGACACAAATTTTTCCATAAACGATTTTCTTTCTGCATTACACAATCTTCTTGTTCAGTTCAACATTTCACCGTCCAACGTTGCCCCTTCTTCCAATGTATCTCAATCCATTTGTAATGGACAACACATCCAAAATAATCCAGTGGAACTGCCGCAGTCTAGTAAATAAAAAGAGTGATGTTATATATCTTTTAAACAAATATGAGCCATTTGCCTTTGCCTTAGCAGAGACTTGGCTCAAATCTAATCATATTTTTAAAATTAATGGTTATTTAACCATTAGAGAGGATAGATCTGATGGGTATGGTGGAGTAGCTATACTTATCAAGAATACTATACCTTTTTCTATCATTACATTACCTCCTCATAGTGAGGCAATTTCAATTGTAGCTATTAAAGTTCATAATATTTGTCTTGTTTCTATTTACATTCCCCACCCTTCTTCTTCTGTTCTTCAAGAGATTAATAATCTCTTTTCATCTCTTCCAAAGCCATTTTTAATATTAGGGGACTTTAATTGCCATCATCAATCATGGGGTTGTTCAACTTCTAATTGTTATGGCGATGAATTACTAGATATATTAGACTTACATAACCTATGCATCTTGAACACAGGAGCTGTCACACGTCGTTCAGATCCCAATCAGAACCAAAGTGCAATTGACCTTTCTATCTGTTCTCCAAACTTAGCCTCTTCACTAACTTGGCATACTCTGACCTCTACTTATGGTAGTGATCATTTTCCAATAGTTATTTCTTATCCTCTTTCTAAACGAAATGCACCATTAAGGAGATCAACATTAAAATATAAGCTACCTAATAGAAATAATAATGACTGGGACAAATTTAGAAACATTGTTGACAGCAAGCTTTGCTCCTTGCCTGTTATTTCAGATGGCAATGAAAACAGTTGTGCGGAAGCTTTAGCGCTCATATTAATTGCAGCAGCAGATGAAGTTTTTCCTGTAAAAAATAACAATATTAATACAATTCCCTCGCCTCCATGGTGGGACCCTGAATGCACAGAAATGGTTTACAAACGTAAAGAGGCTGAATACAATTATAACCTCGATATGTCTGATAGTAATTTTGAAATCGTTACTAACATAATTAACGAAACTTATAAACTTTTTAAGAAGAAAAAATTTGAATCTTGGCGTAACTTCTGCACATCAATTTCACCGAATACTCACCCTACGATCGTCTGGCGCAATATTCGTAGATTTAGGTCCATTTATAAAGACCCTTCTCCTATTCCGGATTCTTTAGCCAATGAATTTTTAGACAAATTAGCTCCGCCTTGGGTTCCTGAGGCTACTAACCTTAACCTGTCTCTTGTAACTAGTAACCAAGACACTCATACGACGCTAGATCTCCCATTCACTCTCACTGAATTAAAAGGTGTTATCCATAAAACTAAGGATTCTGCACCAGGCATTGATGGCATCCCGTATTCCTTTTTTGCTAATTTAAATGATGTCGTCCTCGGTTACTATTTAGAGCTTATTAATTCGATTATGTATACAGGTAACATCCCTGATGAATGGAAACGCCAAATGGTGTTGCCATTCCTTAAACCAAATAAAACTCCATCTGATGCTTCTTCATACCGTCCCATAGTTTTATCTTCAATTCTGATGAAATTAGCGGAGCACCTAATTAAAAATCGCCTTGAATGGTATGTTGAAAGTAAGGGTCTTTTGGCAGATTCACAATATGGCTTTAGAAAAGGTAAAAGTACAACTGACTGTTTAAGTATTTTAACATCCGATATTCGGCTATCCTTCTCTAATAACCATTCGACCATTGCAGTTTTCCTTGATATTAATGCAGCTTACGATAATGTTGTATTATCAGTTTTACAAAATAAATTAAAAGCCCTACAAGTTCCATTGAATTTGTCGAATTTCATTATTAGAATCCTGAATGATCGCTCTGTTATTATGATAATAGGAGATCATGAGGTACCTCATCTTGTATGGAGAGGTCTCCCACAGGGTTCAGTGCTCAGCCCCCTCCTATACAATATTTACACTTTTGATTTAGACTCCTCCTTAGCTAACCAAGTTAAGGTTCTTCAATATGCCGATGATTTAGTATTGTATTCTTCAAGCCAATCTGTTGAACAAGCTAGCTATGCTATCAATTCAGCTTTATCTACTTTGGAGTCATGGTTACATCTGAATGGTTTGGATTTATCTACGTCTAAAAGCGCAGCTGTTTTGTTCACCCGAAAGAGAAATATTCCCTTAGTAAACATCTTTTATATGGGAATACGTATTCCAGTTAAAGATAATTTCAGATATCTAGGTATAATACTAGATTGTAAATTAAGTAGTGTTCCTCATAGTGATTATATTGTTAACAAATGTGAAAATCACCTAAACATGCTTAGATGCCTATCTGGTGTGTGGTGGGGTGCACATCCATTTTCTTTGAAACTTATTTACAATGCAATCATAAGAAGCACCCTGGATTATGGATTGTTCGTTCTAGAACCTTGTAGTGCTATGGCTTTAAAAAAATTGGATCGCATTCAGTCTAAAGCTTTGCGCATAATTTCTGGAGCCATGAAGTCTAGTCCCATTAATGCACTCCAAGTAGAATGCGGAGAAGCTCCTTTATACCTTAGAAGACAATTTCTATCTGACAAATATTTGTTCCGGATTCTTCAGTTCTCAACTCATCCTCTCATTCCTAAACTGGACTCTTTAGTATTGCAGATTGAATCTTCAGATTACTGGTCCCATAAACGTGATCCTTGTTTAGTTGTAAGCTATAAAAAATTCCTCTCCCTTTCTTCTCCTATTCACCGTTCCAATAAACTTCCCCTATTTAGCTGTAGTTACGAGAGTTTACAATTCAGCCCCACCATTAAATACTGTGTAAGTAAACCAGGTCCCGATTGCAATTTAAGTTTTAATCATTTTTTGGCTGAACACATAGAGTACCATCACATATTTACGGATGCTGCCAAGCGTTCTCCGAGAGGTTGTGTTGGGATAGGGACTTACCATTCTCAATACAACATCGTACAAAAAATAAAATTACCTCCGGAGACTTCTGTCTTTACGGGGGAATGTTTCGGCATTTTAAAAGCTATTGAATATATTCGGGTTCTAAAGCTCAAGAAAACTATTATTTTCACAGATTCTCAAAGTGCTCTTCTAGCCATCAATAAATCCCCCTTCGAACACAAATCGCAGTGTCCTATAGTCTATTTAATAAGAGAATTTGCGTTCAGAACCATTTCTGAAGGTAATACATTACAATTTGCGTGGATCCCGGCCCATGCTGGAATCCACGGCAATGAAGTGGCAGATACAATTGCCGGTGATGCAGTGCAGTGTGGGGACTTAGTTCCATATCAGAATTTTAGTACTGACCTTTTGACATTACCAAAGATTTTTCTCCGGGATACCTGGAAGGTAGCCTGGGGTATCGGAAGCAAATCAAAGGGCCGTTATTTTTCAACTATTCAGCCCGACGTTCCGGAAAAACCGTGGTTTGGCAGGGCAAAGTTTGGCAAGATGGAGACCTCCGTTCTTATACGGATGAGACTGGGTCATGTTTGCTCTCCAGCCCATCTTGCCAAACTTCATATCATCGACGACCCCATTTGCTCGTGTGGCACAGACGTATGCGACTTAAATCATATTTTTTTCTCCTGTCCCTTATACGACCGTTCTTCTTTTCTTAGTAATCTCTTGTCTCTTGGTACTCATTTTCCTACTTCAATACTTTCCTTACTTTGTACAAATAGCTTTCCGGTATATAAATGTATAGTCTCTTTCATTACCTTAAATAATATTAAGTTGTAAATATTCGTTATTGTAATTTGCTCATTATTCACTCCTTCGATTCATCCTTTTCCTTATACTGATCCTATATCCGTCCTATCCTAAATTCCGTTCTAATATAATTAATAATTTTGTTTCCCCAACTTTGTCTCTTCGAATAAAAAAAAAATAATAATAAAAAAATACATGACATTGGCTAATGCACAAACCGTGCGAAGCCATAATAAAAAATAAAAAAATAAAAAAATAAACTACCACAAAGTGCGACGGCTCACTTTGCTTCATTGAAGTCATCACATAACAGTGGCAGAATAGTCAATACGGCTCAGTTGAAAAAAAAAACCTGATTAAGATGAATGACTGATAAGGTGGATCCAGACTTGGCGAGGCATGCGCTCCGCACGGCGCACAACGCATGCCTCGCAAGGTGTGTACCTTTATATTCGTGGCGAGGCATGAGCTACGAAGTCAAAATCGGTTGAACGGACTGTAAAAACATTTGTTTAAATGTCAAATCTTATTTCAAATGGAGTATTTGTAGTACATAATGCACGTAGGCATGCGTTGTGCGCCGTGTGGAGCGCATGGCTCGCCAATTCTGGATCCACCTAGTAGCATACAATTTCTTGTATGCTTGAAATAAACGGTCGTGTATGCATAGGTACTTTCAAAGGGACGGGGGAGGGGTGGAGGGGGTTTTCAAAGGGGGAGGGGGATGGGCGAAAGGAGGGGGGAATGGGGAGGGGGGGGATGCAATTTATAAATCACGTTTATAAATTGCATCTTCATGTCGACATAGATTAATGTGGAGTATTAAAAGGTGTACCTACGTTTACATTTGGTTATCAGTTGTAGTATTGGTGCAATAGACGGTACTCCCTTTCTTCTCCTAAAATTGTTTGTCCGAAAATCATTATCCGTAACACGTTTGCTATAAACTTCAGTATAATAACCATAATGTTCAAAAATTTGAAATTTTGTTTTACATAGTTATCTTTACTTCTAAAACTATTTTGTCATAAAATCGAGTACTATAATAGTTGAAACCAAAAATACAACCGACTTCCAAACTACAAAGAGAAAAATAACTTTAATTTCGGAAGTCGGTGTCTTTGAATCAATCAGTATTTAAGATTTTTGCCACCGACTACGATTTTCGAAATTAAAGTTATTTTTCACTTTGTAGTTTGGAAGTCGGTTGTATTTTTGGTTGTAATTTTTTTGTTTTTCACTTCTACGTGTGTTGGTTTGTAATTTATCAGTTCCACTTTACCAAATGGTACTTTTCGAGAGCAATTGCACGAGTTGCTATAAAAAATACCCAAATCGCCATAGGTGTGCCTATAATATTTGAAGAGTTCCCTCGATTTCTCCAAGATCCTATCATCAGATCGTGACAATGGGACCAACTTGGTATACCCTTTCAGACAAAAAAATATTTTTTCGCATCGGTTCAGCCGTCTTCAAGTAATAGGGGAACATACTTAGATACATAAAAACAAAATCCGACGAACTGAGAACCTCCTCCTTTTTTTAGTCGGTTAAAAACAAATAACAGTACCTAGGTACAGAGTGTATCGTTACAATGCCACAGTGGAACGCAAAAGACAAAATATTTTTGATAACTGAAGAAGCTTCTGGCCTGGGGGTGGAGTACGCTGAGGTTTTCCTAAACGAAGGAGCAAAGATACCTTTACAATATATATATATCGACGACCCCATTTGCTCGTGTGGCACAGACGTAGGCGACTTAAATCATATTTTTTTCTCCTGTCCCTTATACGACCGTTCTTCTTTTCTTAGTAATCTCTTGTCCCTTGGTACTCATTTTCCTACTTCAATACTTTCCTTACTTTGTACAAATAGCTTTCCGGTATATAAATGTATAGTCTCATTCATTACCTTAAATAATATTAAGTTGTAAATATTCGTTATTGTAATTTGCTCATTATTCACTCCTTCGATTCATCATTTTCCTTATACTGATCCTATATCCGTCCTATCCTAAATTCCGATCTAATATAATTAATAATTTTGTTTCCCCAACTTTGTCTCTTCGAATAAAAAAATAAAAAATAAAAAAATACATGACATTGGCTAATGCACAAACCGTGCGAAGCCATAATAATAAAAAAATAAAAATTATATATATATATATATACAATATAATATAACATCTCTTGCAGGGCGGCTAAGCTCGGCCGCTTATGCTGTTAGAAAGATAAGACAGTTAACAGTTGTAGAAACCGCGCGTTTGGTATATTTTAGCTACTTCCACAGCATTATGTCTTATGGCATTTTACTGTGGGGTCGGGCTGCTGACATTGATTCCATCTTTATTTTGCAAAAGAGAGCTGTCAGAGCCATTTATAATCTATGTCGCCGCGAATCTCTCAGGAAACTATTTAAAAGGATTAATATAATGACGGTACCTTGACAATTCAATTATGAAAATATTATGTACGTAAGGAAAAATCCACATCTTTTTAATAAAATAAGTGATAGACATAATTTTAATACTGGAAATAAAGATAAACTAGATCAACCATTTTTCAGATTATCTAAAGAACATACATCTTTTATAGTTCACGCAACGAGTAATTTGAGCGGGCGGGATACCCCGCGGCCGGCATTTTTCCGTTTCCCCGCTCCGCTTCTCAGCTCCGAAAAGCGGCACTGCGAAAATCGGCATTGCGGTAATCAACGCGTTGATGTCTTTTACTTCACGCATCGCGGTAATCAAGACGTTGACGTCATTTTAATGTTCAAAACCTGGTGTCATCACAGGCAGTGTCGCGAAATCACAGGTTTAGTCCCATCTCAAAAATGCCCAACGCGTCTAAAGAAGTTTTCACTTCAAAACTATAACAGGATTATTCCTCTTAAACAAAATGTATGATAATTTTTATGCCGGTATTACCTACGTTCCCGTGGGATACTTTCCAACGATCTTCACGTCGGCAAATCCGCGGGCAAAAGCTAGTAAAAATATAAACTTTTGCAACTGCAGTCAAGGTTTTGACGAGTATTTTCGTGATCCTACTGAACACTGATAAAGTCAACCCTCTGTACCAAACGTATGCCATAAACGGTCAAGGAAATCAATTGTCTAGCAGATTGACAACTTCATAAATTTGGCGTGCCCTCGCCATTTCATTTTATATCGAGTCTCAATAAAATACAGTTTGTTGTGGTTTGAATCTACTGATTTTAATTTACTACTTAATGATAGATCGCCCGATGACTTGTCCTGCTGGAAGCTCTTCCGGAAGTACGGGTTTGTGTCCTACTAGTAGTACGCAGTTTGTATGAAAATTTTGTCTGGTCCTTCCAGCAGGACGGTGATCTCGATTTTGAACTTACGCTCATCAGAAGTTTTAAATTTGGCTAGTGCGTTTTAAAATAAAACTCATTTGTATAAGTACTCTCATATTTTTTATAATAATAATAGATGTAAATAGTTAGTTGGTAAATTACCAATTATTATTATTGGAGCGCATTTATCTAATATTGTTTATAGGAAAGAACCTATTTTAAGAACTATAAATCTGTGACTTTGGTTTTATTAAGCACTTAAAAATTGTGCCTGTATAGTTAACAATTAATAAAAAAGGAGTGAGTGACAATGTACTCTCAAAAAAACAGTTAAAATCAGGAAAGTTAAACAAACTTGTTTAGGCTGGACTACCGAAATGTTGACGACTCCATGCGTTTTCGGTACCGAGGTGTTGAAAGAAGTCGCGCGAGCGTGATACCCCCTTGCGCCATCGCCTGCTGATGGAAGGTCAGTTTTGTTTAGAAATCGTTTCTTGTACAATGTGAAAGAGACAAAAGTGGTCTATATTTTCGTGCAAATTTAAATTTGTGCTGTATACCATTACGATACTGTGACCGAAAAAAGTTGCGTCCTTCCGGAAGTACTTAAAGTCCTGCTAGCAGGACTGCGGGCAATCTATCATTAAGCAATATTTTCTCTGACTTAACTCTATGTAGATATTTAATAAATTCAATTGTGCAAATTTCATATAGCTATTAATTAATAATAAAAATAAGGAATTTTTGTAGCCAGTAAGTCTGATATTGTGGTGATAGATCGACGAGAGCGCCGTGCAATGATTGTTGATATCGCTGTCCCTCATGACGAAATCTCGGGAAAGCTGAGAAAGATAAAAAAACAAGTATCTTGACTTAGCACACGAGGTTGTCGACATGTGGGACGTGGACTCTGCAATCATTATACAGATAATCGTAACGGTTAATGGCCTAATAGCGGAGAGCCTCGACCAACACCTCAGGAAGCTCTCATTGCGCGGCTGGGTCAAGGGTTTGATTCAGAAAACAGTAGGTACTCCTAGACACAGCATGCATAGTCAGGAGGTTCCTCTCTGTAGAGCCCTAACCACCAGCAGCTTGGACTAGATATGGGTCGTACTTGCAAAATTGAGTACCAGGGCTTCCAAGTGCGTCTACCTTCAGAAACCAGGTCCTAAAACCAGGGCTCGGGATACTTTCAAGTATTTTCTATCTGCATAGGAAATTGACCCGTAACTTCGTATAAGTAAGGAGCACAATCGCGTCTACAAATAAATACCTAGTTTTTACTTTTATTACCATCCAAGCCCTGTTGGAATAAAAAATACTTGCATGGGAAATTGAACCGTGACTTCTTATTAATAAGAAGCAAAATTGCGTTTACAAATAAATACTTGCAAAGACACCATTTAGAAATACTTGCATACGAAACTGTTCCGTAGATTCTTACAGATAAGGATCATGATCGCATTTGCGAAAACTACCGCGGTTATGGACCTATTGAAGATCTGATTGGATTGAGTACCTACGTAGACTATGAAGTTTGTAAACACCGAGCGTCGAGCCCCGACGGAGCGAGTCCGAGTAGCCGTATAAAATACTTTGAAGCCTTGCAAGTATTTCGGGGCGGTACCTGGTGTACGTACTTGGAAGCAAATACCTGGTGTAAAAACCTGGTCGCGTAAATACGTACCTTCCCTAGCTTGGACCCTGTTCCTGATACCGATGGGCCTCGATAAAAAAAGAAGGTTTTTTATTAGCTTTTTCTTAAAATATTAAAAAATATAATTTATATTTATAAAAATGTATTAAAGGAAATAAAAAGTAAAAACACGGAGTAATAAATTAACTTATTTATTTTATACTGTTTTATGGTAAAAAAAGATTCTCAAAATCTTTAAAAGCTCCATCAATAACTGGTGTAATATTTTGAACTGGTTTATTGTCAACAGATAACCATATTGAAGCTGGTGCGCCAGTTTTGAAAATATGAAGCACAGCTGCAGTGGCGGAAGCTGGCCTGAAATAGATAAATATCATTTAAAAAAAAACTCATTTAAGGCTATCTTAACAGCTTCTTTATAAAGCTTAGTATTTTAACAGCCTGGTATTGTAAATAATCGCTAATTAGGTATTGTTCTTTCTGCTGAGGATAATTGCCATGAAAGCCTATTAACAAAAGATAAATTCTTGGGTGCAGGACTTTCCTTCATCATCATTCATCATAATTAGCAATCTGTTTCAAATCGAAACAAATTGTGATTGATCGTGTATAACGCAATTAGGGTACTGGTAATATTCCCTATTGAAAAAAAGGTGGCGATTTTTTTTTATAGGGAATAAAATACACACTCATCCTCTAATCATACCACCTCAAAATACCTACACTGAAACTATCTATTAGGTTATACCTTTCCACATATCACTAACCGTTGTGACTTTACAACATGTAAAAAAAAAACCTGTCCGCTCTGTGAGTGTGTTGTTAGGTATCGTACTGAGAGTCTATTTATGTGGTAGTTTTCAGAAAAAGACAAAAAAATAAAATCACCACCTTTTTTTTCAATAGGGAATATTACCAGTACCCTAATTGCGTAATGCACGATCAATCACAATTTCTTTTTAATTTAAAACAGATTGCTAATCCATTGCTTCATAAGTTGGAAAACAAAACCTGCTCAACAACGTAAATAACGCAATGAATGTTGTTGAACTGTCAAAATGAAACAAATTTGTCAAAATTGTTTACTAAAATAAGTTACGCAATTAGGGTACGGGCTAGTCGCTTAGCGGGTGTCTACAAAATCATAACTTATGACCCCTGTTGAAAATTTGTTAATTTTTAATGGAACGGGGGTAATTTTGGTACTTATAATGTGAATTATAAATATATAATATAATATATTATATTATAATAATAACTTTTTAATTTTCAATAATAACAACATTTTTTATTTCTTTTTGGTAATGTTATTGCAGTACCTATGTGCCTCTTTCGGGTCGGACAAGATTTTTTTTACACATTGTATAAATTGCGTGTCAAGTATGTGGCGACACTCCTCTCTAAAAAACCGTATTGTTTTAACAGATTCCATGACTGAACATTGACCCCCAAAATACAGGCCTAGGCCTAGTTTGGGAGTTAGGAATAAGGATCTTTGTAATAAGTATATAAAGAGAAGGGTCGCGCTTCCTGTAGCGCCCGCGATATCGCGCTGGTCTGCGCGAGCCCTAAATCGTAATATTGTGACTTTTAGTGTCTGTCATATTTTAATGTATTTTCTAGTGACAAATAAACGTTTTTATTTTATTCATTTATATAGAAAATCGTCCACTGCCGCACAAATAGGCCTCCACTAAACACCGCCACAACGTCCTGCGCTGCTTGTGGGGGGCTTACGTCCTACCCGCGTAGATATGCCGTTACGAGGTCACCGGACTCGAGTTGACTTTGATATGCTGTATGTTCTGTAGGAACTGTGCTGTGGGGACGTCTGTTTGTATCAAATACATAGATTAGACTACTCACATTTGAAATATGACTCCATCAGCCATGTCGGCCATAACTTTTCCCATTTTTGGGTCATATGACCTCGATTCCAAATTGTGCAGCAAAGGAGTATCAGTTGGTCCTAAGCATAAAGTTAGAACCCTGATGCTCGTGGTGTCGTAGAATGGGTCCATCTGGAAAAGAGAATTTGATGATAATAGCAGAAGAATTGCTGAATTTCGGAAAAAGAATCGATGGTAAAAGCAAGTTGTTTTAATTAATTTTATTGACTGATGGTTCTGCTCTTGACCTCGAACTTGATAAGAGCGTAGTAAATACCTTTGTAGATCAGTGAGTGAATTTTTACAAATTAATAAAAATTATTAATTTCATATTTACAATCTGATTTGAGTTACCAAGGTTAGACCTATTAGGATACAAAAGAATCGAAGGTTCTTTCTTTAGGGTTCCGTACCCAAAGAGTGCCAACGGGACCCTATTACTATGGCTCCACTGTCCGTTCGTCACAGGGCAGTATATTTTTAACCGTAATAAGTATATAGACACTTGAAATTTTTACAGAGTGTGTACTACTATGACGGGGTGTATAAAAATAAAATGAAAAAATATATGGAAATACCGGAGATACCACGCGTTAAAAAAAAGTATACCTAGTCTTAATATTGTACGGTGGTAGTGGTACGGAACCCTTCGTGTGTGAGTCCAACTCGCACTTGGCTGCTTTTTGTTTCTGTCAAATAGGTACAAACCCAAGTAGCAAAATTCTCCTATAGTCATCGGCTTATAAGACTAAACGTCTTATAGGAATCTAATAGACGCTTTGACTAAGATCACTGATCCTACAAAAGCATTTTATAAGACAATCTGCGCTTTTGATACTATAAATGCATTCAATAAGAGTGTTTACTCTTGTTAACATCTTATTTCATTCTTTTATAAGACATGCACTTCTATAAAAGTCATAGATATAGCTGCTATAGGTCAAGGATAGTATAGGATTGATTTGTCTTAGTCGTGACTTCTAACGGATTGTTAGCACCAAATTAGCATGCCCTCCGATTTTTATAGGTAAGATTCTACTTATACGTGTCCTACATTTGCTTTTACTAGAGTAATCGGCCTAGAACCCTAAAACTTAAATATGGCGAAGTATATATGCCCTGTAGTAGACTAAACTTTGACTAAATTGTATTATAAAAGTTTTGATAATGCAATATTAGGGCATGTGATCCATATCCTATGGCGGCTTAAGTTTTTGTTAAGATATTATCGAATAAACTAATAATAAATATGTTTAGTTTAGAAGGGGCATGAATATATGTTTATTATCATCGAACACTTTATCAGTAAAATTAATTTCGCATGTTGAGTAGGCAGTCTTTACACAACAGTTAAAATACAAAAGTTTTATGTTATGCTAATAGATATTATAATGTTATTAGGGATTACTTTCCCTTTGAAAACAATATATTTCTTAAGACACCAGCACGTCACCGTACAAAAAGAATGAAGAACGAATGCTCTAGTAATGGCATCACGCTGACAACTGTTGGATCAATTACACTAGTAAAAGCACCTAATAAGATAATTACAAAATCGAACTGCATTTTACCGGACTGTTACAAAACGACTATAGGGCGTAATATTCCTATAAACTGCGCCCAAATACGGTTTTTTAAACGTTTTTATGATTTCTATAGGACTAAAAAAACATGCTCCTAGGATACTTACAGGAACAGATTTTGCTACTTGGGAATTTATCCTTTTAATTTGAATTACTCACTGCTAAACATTGACTGAAGTGCAGCACAGCCATTTTGGAACCACTGTAAATAGGAAGGGCTGGAGTCTTAGTCAATGCTAGTGTTGAAGCGACGTTGAAAATTGTCCCACCGACACCACCTTCGTCTTTCCTCATATGCTTAACGCCTTTTAAAGTTAAGGAAACTAATCCTTGCTGGAAATTAAGTTATGGGTCTTAGTTTATTTGGCACCATCATTAAGCAATTTAGCACTAACAAACTATTAGTTCCAAATCATTCCTCTCAGAGTCAGCGATGATAATATTGAGCTGGATATGTGGAGAGATCGTCTTGTCCTTTTTCTTTTCGTGTGGTTAGTGACTAACCTGGTGTCAGAGTTTTAAAGCCGCCCATGTGCCTCTGACTTGGCTGCAGATGCCGTTAAGAAATATCTCTCAGGCATGCCGGTTTCACCGTTTTTTAAGCAAGGATAATTATACAATAGGCACATGAATCCGAAAAGTCAGAGGTGCGTGCCTTGGGTTCGAACTCGAGACCTATGACTTGGCAGTCCTACGGTCACACCACTAGGCTGTCACTGCTATTGTCTCGTTGTGAACATGTGATGAGGAGCGATGTAACGCTTGGGAATAAGCGAGTGATAACAATAATTTATTTATTTTCTCACCACAATATCCTTAGAAAATAGTAGCAAAGAACAATATTGGCCAGTCATAGGCTTCAAGAAAAATATTGCGGGAGATTGGTGCCTAAGCTAAGCCCACAGAGTACTTTGTAATATACTGGCTAAGCCGAAGCTTGTACTCGTATTTCAGGCCACCAGGTCTCCGCTCTAAGTACTAACATCATTTTTATGGTCTCCCATAAACTTAAACTAAACAATAAACACAAACATTGATGGCTGGAGGGGGAAAGGGAGAAAAATGTTTTGCGCCGGTTCCAAGTCGGTATCTAATAATATTCCAATGGTAGGAAGAAGTAAGAAAGAGAAAAGAGCAAAGAAAGAGAAAACTAGTATTGATAGTAGGTAGATATATCTGCCTAGCCTTTTACCAACTATGTTGAGGTGGGCTTCCAGTCTAACCAGATGCAGCTGAATACCAATATTTTACATGGTGCGACTGCCTATCTGACCTCCACAATCTTACTAGGTAACACGATACCCCTTGGTAAGTCTGGTTGTCAGACTTTTGGGCTTGTAACTACCCGTAACGACTGTCAAAGATCTACAAATGACAGCCGGGCTAACGTTCTTTCCAAGGCACGGAGGGGTCTTGGTATGTAAAGATGAACACCCATCCAGGGACCAACCGCGGCAAGCGTAGCTTAACCTGATCGATCGACCCGTGCGGTTGTTATTACTTAGCCACAAGTCCCTCTCCCCTCTCCTGAAAAGTAGGTGGGTACACCTACCCAATTAGTATCAGAAGCTGTTCTCCACACGTGTGGTGCGTCGACCATAACGCCAGCGTTGTTGATGATGACATCGATCTGCTTGAACTGAGCGAGCACGGCGTCGAACGCGCTCGTTATATCCTCTTCCTTGCTCACGTCGCATTTGATGAACACTGCCTTATTCCCGTGAACTTTGTTCAGACGCTCTGCTGTTGCCTTGCCAATCTCCTCGGCAATGTCTAGGATAACTATATTCTGCAAAAAAATAACAATAAGTCATCACCTGCATCTACAATCTCTTTTTTCCCTTTATCATCACAGGCTGATTACTTGACGGATCAATAGTGCAAGCAGAAGGTGAAATATAAAGTCCATAATACCTATAGAACGTTTTTATTGCCAAGTCAGGGTGACGAAGCTCCTTGCTTTGTCACACTTACGTTGCAAAAAAGATTTTGTTCACCCAGCTAACGGACTTGTTTTTTTTTTAACTAGCTTTTGCCCGCGAGGTTTCGGAAAATATCCCACGGGAACGTATTGCCGGTATTTAAAGTACCCTATTTGTTAATCCAGGCTGTAAACTAACTGTGCCAAATTTCATCCAAATTCGTTTAGCCGTTTTTGCGCTAATCTGGACAAACAGACAGACAACCGGACAAAAATTCTAAAAACAATTTTCGGCATGTAATATTTGGCATAGTAAAGATAGTATAATATCACTTGAAATAACGTTCATATAATATAATTTTCATATGCTATAAAAACAAATAACCTAATTTCATATGATCTAATGTATAATGATTATAATGTGTAATATTTCATGTAACCTTCTATAGCTCTAATAACATTTATTTTATATAATTTTCAATTTGTATAATGCTCTTTTTATAACGTTTAGGTGACCTAATTTTCATATTTACTCATTTTCAGCCAAACATCTGTAATGAATAAGTAAATATCAGGAAACATCATACTGTTATAACCTTATCTAACCCAAATGATTCACCAACAATAGAGGGGATCTGGCGCTCGGCAGCCGCTTCTGCGGCACGCTCGCTTCGCTCGCTCGTCTTCGCGCGTTAATGGTCACTGTTCTAACTTAACCTAACCCAATTGACGACGTTTCTAAATTATATTAAACGTTATTTATAGATTTTATATTATACTAATAGAATATTAATTCAAATGTATACATTATACCATATAAAAAGAAAAGAAAGAAATTATATCAATAATTCATTACATCATTTCATCGTTATATTAAAAAAAAGTATATAAAGTGAAATTAGGTCTATGATCATTAGAACTTCTGATATTATTTCAAACGTTCGACACCCGTTAAAAAATGCTCAAAAATATAACTACCTTTGCTCCTTCATTTAAGAAAGTCTCCGCGTACTTAGCTCCCAGACCAGAAGCTCCCCCGGTTATCAAAAATGTTTTGTCCTTCGCGTCCCACTGTGCCATTGTAACGATACACTCTATAAGTCTGAATCTAGGTACTGTTATTTGTTGCATTGATGCTTATATATATACATGTAAGTTATCTATATTATCAAGATACTACTTTATTATTACATTTTTATCAGTCCGTCATATAAAAGATACAATAGTGGGAAGTAGATAAACCTTTGTTTTTGTTTTATTTTGTAATGCCTTTACATAATACCTACTTATTTATTACAAGCTTTATAATAGTTTGCTTCGTTGGTATGTTTCCAGTTACTCCAATTGTCATTCATTTTTGAAGCACTTCCTGGCATCCGATTGAGTTGAATATTTGCATAGTTATATAACTATGGAGATATTTTAAACATAAGCTACCACTTCTGCCCCCGACTTCGTCCGCGAGCCTATAACCTTCCTCAAGAATTGGTCTATCCAATGCAAAATATTTTTTCAATTCCGACTGGTAGTTCTAGAGATTAACCCCTACATACAAAGTTTTAAATAAACTAACTTTACCTGCTGCTACCGGAGCTGGTCTGATGAAGGAGCCCGAAGGTGGCCATAGGAACTCCTCAACTAAATAAGATAGCGTCGTTGAGTTTGAAGTCGTTGCTTTTGTCTTGGCAAGAACAACGCAACACATTTTAATTTTAATAAATTATTTTTCTTTAAGTACGCTGTACTGGTACACCGTCTAAATATTTGTTTGCTGCACCGGTCGACGTCATTACGTCGGCGCCGGCTGTCGCTGAAAACCAGCGCTGGGGCTCTGTCCGCATGCTTCCCCAACCTTTTCTCATTTATGTATTTTAAACTTTTTTATTGCGTCATGTTTACCGCAAATAAATGTTTTTTTTTCTTCTTTCTTTCTTTCTTTCTAACTATAACCCAAGATAGTGTCCACGGTCTGATGATGGAGCAAGAAAGTGGCCATCGGAACTCCTAAATCAAGATACAAGATATCACCATATGTGGACTTATTGTTTATGTATTGACAAGTGGTACAATAGGTGGTGTCCAGGGTCTGATGATGGAGCTCCATGATCACGGGCAGTACTCAGCCAAACAAGATAGTCCTGTTTTGTTTCGGCCATTTGTATTTGTTTTGACAAGTAGGTACATTATCCCAAAGTGTAGTCCAGGATCTGATGATGGAGCTGGAAGCTCGCCATAGGATATCTTCAACTAATCAAGATAGCCTCTTTGTGTTTGGGTTCGTTTGTTTTGTCTTGACAAAAACTATAGCCAAATGTGCAGGCCAAGGTCTGATGATGGAGACAGAAGGTGGCCACAGGATCTCCTCAACTAAACTAGATAGCTAAGATAGCCCATTAGTGATGGGCTCGTTCGTGGTGATAGAATGGTCATAAACAAATTCTAATGCTAAATATTAGATAAACAGTTCAATTATATACCTGTGAAATTTCAGACTTGTACACTAATTAATTAACGAGATAATCGAAAAAAATATGTATGCGTTGTAACCCGACCAAATCTAGAATGTTATAAAAAAGCGGCCACGCAATACATTATACCAACCTTTTAAAACTTACAGGATAATACGTGAGAATAATACGTGTTTGGTACAGACGGGTACACAAGTGGTAAAGTAAAACATAGTTATAATTAATTATTTTTATCTCTTACAGATAGAATATTCATTGCAAAAATAATATGTGTGGGTAATAAAAAATATGGAGTAACTACCTATGTAGATGATTTTGATCATATGCAGATATTAATTAAGGTAAGTAAGTATATAAATTAATTTCAAAAATAATCACAGAATTTTTTAATAGACTAATATGCAACGTTGCTTGTATATCTAAAATTAAAATTAAGAACTGATAAACACCTTCACTATTTTCAAAATAGTTATAGCCATATTTAAAATTAAGTTTTATTGTAAAAATTACAGATCAATAATAATAAAAATGTAATAACATCACAGTGCAGTAAGTACTAACATATTATACAGTAGGTAGGTAGGTTCTTCTGTTTTTTCTAATCTGATTTAAAAAATCACAAATGAAAGAAAAAAAAAAACACCAAAACGTACATAATAAATCACGAGTTATACTCGTGATTTATTATAACAGAAATTAGTCGGCACCTGCACGACATGACTGAGGACACCCGAAAAAAAAAAACGGAAATCAAGTCAGGTTCATTGATTTGTTTATTGAAATCAATGGCGTTTTTGCCGTAGTTGTTTTAGTTTTTGTAAAAAAAAAAATTAACCTAATGATACCAACTTTTTCCCTAAATGCTTTTCTTTTTCTTTTAATTATATAACTCTCCATCATCAACGCGTACTACATTTTTCGCTGGCAAGTCTCTGAGGACACCTGTCCAAATCATAGAAACATAGTATAAGAAAACAAACGGTTGATTAACTAATCAATTAATAGAATAGAATAGAATAGAATAATATCTATTTATTTCTTTATAACCACAGCATTTATTTAAAAGCCTAATTTGATCCTGAAATAACCTTCTCGAAGTCCATAAAGGCACGGTCAATGACTGTGGTGATGTTCTCAGCTGGTTTATTATCGACAGACAACCATATTGAAGCCGGTGCGCCAGTTTTGAACATATCAAGAAGAGCTGAAACTGCTGATTCTTTCCTGTAAAAAAAATTAAGTTAGAAAAATAAATGCCGTTGGTCAATTATTATTTTTACCTAGGCTTCGATCGTGGTGTAAAATATATATCCACTTTCTAAGAGGCTTCCGAACACAAGCTAGCGTGTTCTTAAATTCAGGTGACACACGGATTCTGAAAGGCGAATCAGCACAAAAATTTGCTAACTGGCAATGAAAATTTGTGACAAAAAGTGACTGTTATAGGTAGGTACTCAAGTGATTTGATTAGTCGGGTCCAGACCGACCCAGCCACCTCGCGAGGCCGTCCGAGGTCGGTAAGTATTTGCCAAAATGCATTAGTTAGCAAGATTTTGACAGTCTTTTAGATCATTTTTGTATTGATAAGCCTTTCTGTGTAGTATGGGCGACAAAATTTTTCTATTTGGGGTTTCATAGAACAACTCACTTTTGATAAATGTAACCATTTTCAATGGCGGTTGCCATTTCGTTTCCAAGTTTAGGATCCCAAGCCCTCGTTTCTAAATTCTGCAATATAGGAGTGTCAGTAGCTCCAAAACACATTGTCAAAACTCTAATGCCAGTGTTTTCGTAGAATGGATCCATCTGGAAAAAATTAAGTATATCTATATGCTTTGATACACTTCTGGACGGAATATGGAGACAATTTTGCGCTTTGAAGTAATTTGTCGGTCTCTTCAAGAGATTTTGATCTATACAGCTATTCAAAATTGTTTGATCGATTTGTAGATTACTTTAAAAATTCTATCAAATATCAATAGGTGTACCTACCCGCCAGATGAAGAGGATTTTTTTAAACTGACGAATTACTGGTTCAGTTCGGGATTTAAAAAGTCAAAAGCTTGATTCGTAAAATAATAAAGTTACCGCATTTGACCCACCGCTAAACATTGACTGAATTGCACGACAGCCATTTTTGAGCCACAGTAGATCGGTACATATGCTATTTTAGTTAAAGCACTTATCGACGCAATGTTGATGATAGTTCCTCCGACTCCACCTTCATCTTTCCTCATATGCTTGACACCTTTTAATGTAAAAGAAACTACTCCTTGCTGAAAAAATATACATATTAAACTTTTTATTTAACCATTTTGAAGACTTAAAGGATTAAATTGCAGATGCCAAACGCCGATGTATATGTGTGGTGTGGCATCTGCAATTTAAGCCCCTTGTTCTCTGTAAAATTATACCTATCTATCTACTACTCTACCTCTGTACTAAAAAACAGTAAGAAAGACACAAAAAAACTTGTTTCAACTTTAATTTGAACCAATTAAGATTTAAATTGCAATTAGGCTGCTTACTTCAATTGGGTTCGAAAGCATATGTCTACCTATCTATATTTTTAATTACCCAATTAATAATAGAGGCAGTTCTCCACATGCTAGGCGAGTCGATCATAACGCCAGCATTGTTGACGATGACGTCGATTTGCTTGAACTGAGCGAGCACGGAGTCGAACGTACTCGTTATGTCCTCTTCCTTGCTCACGTCGCATTTGATGAACACCACCTTATTGCCGTGATCTTTGTTTAAACGCGCGGCTGTCGCTTTGCCAAGGTCCTCGGCAATGTCTAGGATAGCTACGTTCTGCAATGAATAAGAAAAAGTCAATGTAAAAGTAGATCACAATTCACAAGGCTACATATTAACTACGAGGGCACACCACTGCATCAACTGTATGGTGGGCGCTCCTTGACTGCAGGACTTTTAGTTTAAGCTCTGATTTCTAATGTTTTTTTGTTCTCTATGTTACTAATTGTATGGCCCTATGAAATCCGATACTTTCAACAGACTAGCCCGCATAATAAACCTGCTCCACTAAATGAAAAAAATAAGTAGGTATTCATAATTTTGATTTCAATCATATTTTGTGACTGGATTTTAGACGGGCAATGTAATTAGGTAAATATACCGTTGCTATAATTGAATTACCTTTGCTCCATAATCAAGGAAAGCTTGTGCGTAGTCAGCCCCCAAGCCAGAAGCACCTCCAGTTATTAAAAAGGTTTTGTCTTTTGCGTCCCACTGCACCATTGTAACGATGCACCCGATCATTAACTAAGCAGACTCACGGAAAATGATAGTAGGTTTAAACATAACACATTCTCATATCTTAAATTAATCAAATATATTCGTATCTACGCAGATGATTTTATCGTGAGCACAGTTGCACACTGCCCGTTATTGCTGTGATGAACAAGTACAAGTAAACTCGGTACCGACAGGTCTCTTGTGACCAGTAGTAGGATTTGCAATGGCCAATCAGGCATGCCCGCGGGTAATGTGTAGCTTTGTTTGAAGCCTGCGTAATACCGGATTAGTTGAAACTTGTTATTGCATTCTATACAGGTTCTATGTTCGTCTGTATGATTTTTTCTAATGTAGGTACTTAGTGCATAAATAAATTCATCAATAATGTGGACTGATTTCGTTTTTTTTTTCATATGCTGTAAAACGCTGTCACTGTTATTTACATATCAGGTCGTGGTATTCGAATTTGTGTGGAATACCTAGGTACCTATAATCTACCACAACTCAAAAGAGAAAAAAAAAATCAATCGACGACGTCCAAAAAAAAAACATTACAAAGTGAAAAATAACTATAATTTCGGAAGTCGGTGACAAAAAACGAGAATTCTAAACCCACTTCCGAAATTAAAGTTATTTTTCACTTTGTTTTTTATGTCGTTTGTTTTCCTGCTAGGTACAGCCGAGAATCTAAATCGGTCTTATCATGAGCGAACTGCTCAACGACTTATTTCGAATTAGTATCGTTCGCATTCATTAGATGGCAAAAATAATAAACCGGTGAAAAGTCCGTAAATTAGGGTTGCCATCCCCAAAGTTTTATAACCAGGATTAAAAAGTGAAAACACCAGGACATTTCGGATTAAAAACAGGCCACAGTTTATGAGCTGCAATGAAAACAGGTTCAATGAAACTCAATTATGTATTTAATTTAACATTGACGATTTTGGACCAAATGCTGCCCAGACATAGGAGTACTTCCAAATGGTTCTTTGCATCAATCTATATCTATAAAAGGAAAGGGTGACTGACTGACTGACTCGTTCCGACCTCGCCGCCGAGGTCCTTTGCGATCGCGACCGTGCCCCCGAGTAAATAATACTCCTCCCCGACCCTTGCTCGAAAACGAGGTGTCAGCAGTTGTTGCAGCTGAGCATGTAGCTTTAAATACCCTGCCTAATAATCATCATGATAACCAAATTTTGATCCAGCCTGTCCCCTCTTGCTGTCCTCCCCCCAGCGACGCCCTAAGCCGAGGTTATGACTGACGTAGGCATCCACTAAGAAAGAGTTTTTGGAAATTCGACCTTTAAGAGGATAAAAAAGGGGGATTTTGTTTGTATGAAAAATCTTATTCCTTGAGTTCATCATCATCAGCCTATAATGTTCCCACTGCTGGGACACAGGCCTCCTCTCTTCGAGAGGGAGTGGGCTGTAATCTACCACGCAGGCCCAGTGCGGGTTGGTAGATGTCACATGTCTTCGAATTTTTGGTTCTAGGACATGCCGGTTTCCTCACGATGTTTTCCTTCACCGTTTTGAGAGCAGTGGTGATGAAATTATTTACACAAAGTAAAGCGCCTGCCTGGGTTCGAACTCACAACGTACAACTTGTAAGTCGTGGCTGCTACCACTGGGCCACCTCTGCCTTCCTTGAATTAATGAACTTGAAACTCGGCACGAATACTTATCTATGTAAATCATATAGTTTTTTAGTTTTTCTAAACTACCCCCTAAGGGAGGATTGGAGGTGTCAAAGTTTGAATGGAAGAATTTTAACGCGAGATCCGAGTAACTCGAAACTCAGTATTTATACTTAAGACTGAAAATAAATAAAAACGTATAACAAGGTTTTTTTGAAAATATACCCCTAACGGGGTGAAACGGGGTACGATAAAGTATCTTTTTTTGAAAACCGTTATGAAATGACATTGATGAAGTTGTCAATCTTCTAGACAATTGATTTCTCTGACCGTACAATGGCATACGTTTGGTACAGAGGGTTGACTTTATCAGTGTTCAGTAGGATCACGAAAATACTCGTAAAAACCTTGACTGCAGTTGCAAAAGTTTGTATTTTTACTAGCTTTTGCCCGCGGATTTGCCCACGTAAAGATTGTCGGAAAGTATCCCACGGGAACGTAGGTACTAACGGAATAAAAAGTATTCTACATGTTGTTTAAGAGGAATAATGCCGTAATAATTTTGAAGTGAAAACTTCTTTAAGCGCGTTGGGCATTTTTGAGATGGGACTAAGCCAATGATTACGCGACACTGTGATGACACTAGCTTTTGAACATTATAAAGACATCAACGCGTTGATTACCGCGGTGGCTGGAGTAAAAGATATCAACGTGTTCATTATCGCGGTGCCGATTTATTTTCAAGTTTTCCCTCCCTCCCATTCCCGGAGTGCCACTGTTTTTTTTTAATATAACTAACTCTATTTGAGTTATGGCGCTCGCCAGTAACGCTCCCAGTCGGCATGATTTAATCCGACATCTTCAACAATCAATCATCGTCATATTTCAGCCAATTTACACAAAACCTTAATGAACTATACAGCTAAACCTTTCTCATGAATTACTCCGTCCATTGGTATATATGAAAATCCATTCGGCAGTTTTTGAGTTTATCGCGTTCAGACAGACACGCGGCGGGGGGACTTTGTTTCATAATATGTAGTGATGATAGTGACTATAATGCAATTCTACCAACTGATAGCAAAATGTGATACAGTATCTTGTTTCTACATAGATATCTTAGGAAGATTTAAATATCAGTAATAGCAAGTTACACTCCTTAGTTCTTTATCAGCTGCATTGCAAAAATAATGCCGTCGTGGGAGGCAAAAGAAAAAACAGTTTTAATTACTGGAGCTGCTTCAGGTTTGGGCGCAGGGTTCGCGGAAGCTTTCCTAAATCATGGAGCAAAGGTACAATACGCGCCACGAAAGATGAGACTTGACCGCGCCTCCCGCCGCTCCTTCCGCCGCCCCGGCGCAGACTTCATACCGCTAAAGAGACCCATAAATCGTCTACTGCGCAAGTCAAACTACGTGGTGTGTCAAGTCTCATCTTTAGTGGCAGCCCCGGATCTACGATTTTTCCGAACCGGGGCAAAAACTTGATAGTGGCGCCCCCTCCCTTCAGTGTTTGAGAAAAACTGTTAAAACTGACAAATGAGTAGCATTTTTTGTGACCATTTGTGATATATGTACATAAAATAATAATCCTTTACTCTGTTAAGATGCTTTCGTAAATCACTTAGTATGTGTTCAAAAACTAACAGGGCGTATGGAAATACAAAAGTTTTTTTTTTTTCAAACTTTATATTATACGTCTAAGTCTCAATCGCGTGGAAATATCGAGATAAAAAGTATCCTATGTCCTAATCCAGGTCATGGTCTACTCATGTACCAAATTTCATGCAAATCTGTTCAGCCGTTTTAGCTTGAAAGCGTAACAAACTCACTTTCGCATTTATAATATTAGTTAGGATGAAATGCAATAATTAATATCGTCACACCGAATATTTAGTTTTACTTTAGATGTAAAAAAAGTATTTGGAAACTACCCAAATGCCTTTTTTACACCTAAAACGGTTACAATATCAAACTCAGTGCTTATCAAATTCAATATCATTCAATTATAATTGCTATATGAATAATGGTATTAATATAATATAATGTAAACTGTTTATTAACGGAAATTGTTTTTTGGAAAGCTGTGTAAATTGCAATGCCTGAACAGGCAACTAAGTTCTAAGAACCTACCTTTTTTTTTTTTTGAGGGTGGGAAATCATCAAATAACTTCTCCCGCTCTGGGCGGAGCGGGAGGGCGTGTCAGACTCTTACTGACTAAAACCCACCCGTGTTCCTTCGGTTGCCCTGTCGCCGGGGGCCACGATCTCCCTTTCGGTTTTCTTCGCAACCCCGGCAGGCATCGGTCCTAGTGGACCCCTTCAATTATGCTGACATCTCTTTGAGGCGCGCGTGGAACACAACGCGCCGTCGACCCGGGCCTGGTCCTTATCGGACGGTGAGCCACCCATTGCTCACCGCCCGCAAGCCCGCGCCTACGGTGGCCGGAAATCGCCTCGCGATTCCCGTCGCCCTGGGCGTCTCCTCCTGCGGCGGTTAGGGGCGTGAGGGCGCGAAATTTGCCTCTCCCTAACCTACCTATTATAACATCTTTGTATACCTACACTTAGTTCGCAATAAAGAAATTTGAATTTGAATTTGAATTATACATTATTAACATTTTAGTTCATTAGTTAGCGATATTTCATATTTCCATACCAAATTAATCAAAATACGTAATATTTGACAGCAATTTGCGACGTTGAAGTATTATAAAGTGCTTTGTGGACGTTGCCAACTTTTAATAAACGCTTTTAAGCCTGATTTACACGGTGCGTATTTATTGCCTGTGGCATGCCTTTTTTTTTCTTTTTTTGTCGCTGAGAAATGCATCACGCATCCCCTCGTGGGGGACGAGTCGGGGTATATGGGACTCCTGTCGTTACTGACAGTATACCCACTAAAACTCAGCGGTGTTCCCACATCGCCGTGATGGGAGGGTCATGGGAAACCGGCTCAGCCTTTACTTCCACAACCCTCCCGGCACATGCCCCCCAGGGCTGGGGGGCTACGGGAATGGCCGGGAACACCTGGCCATTACCGTCCGGCACTGGTGGAGGTCTGGGGCAAGGGTGCCCCCGCATCCGTTGCCTGCTGGCCCCCACCCGGGAGGAGTCAGAGATGATTTTCGAACTGACGTCTTCTTCGACCCCTCCTCCGCCTTAGGAGCGGCGCCGCGGCGGGATCGTCCTCCCGCGTGCGCTCCACCGCCTCCTTCTGGGACATGACGTGTTTGCAGAAGGAGGCGACTGCCGCCCAGGACCTCTCATCCCTCAGCATGGCGTTAACCAAGCCAGGGAGTGAGAGGTCCGGTGCCTGTGGCATGCCTACCATACGTTAAAGCAACATTTAGGCTGACTGTCCACTGGAGCGAATAGGAGACGAGCGGAGGAGAGCTGTGCCAAAATTAACCAATGGAATTGCATAAAATCTCCACTCCGCTTCAGTGGACAGGGTTTTGCGAATTAGTTTAAAAATTCGGAGCAAAAAGCGGAGCAGTGATCTTTTGCGTCCGGTCCTGGTACAGGCATGGGAGGCGGTCACCTCCTTCTGCGAAACAGTAATACTTGCGAAGGAGGAGGCGGAGCGAGAGAGGGAGAGGTAAATTTCGCGCCTTCACGCCCCTAACCGCCGCAGGAGACAGCCTGGGCGTCGAGAATCGTAGGCCGATTCCAGGCCACCGTAGGCTCGCCGTCTGAAAAGGACCAGGCCCGGGTCGACGGCGCGTTGTGTTCCACGCGCGCCTCAAAGAGATATCAACACAATTGAAGGGGGCCAATGCCTGCCGGAGTTGCGGGTTTGTCCGAAAGAGTTATGGTGGCCCCTGGGAACATACAGGCTACTGAAGGAACACGGGTGGGTTTTTGTCAGTAAGAGTCTGTCACGCTCTCCCGCTCCGCCCAGAGCGGGAGAAGTTATTTGATAATTTCACATCCAAAAAAAAAAGGAATCGGTGCGGGGAAGCTGAGCAGGGAAGCGGAAAAAAACCGGCCGCGGGGTATTGCAGCCCGCTTAAAAAACTTGTTGCGTGAACTCGGCCTAGCTACGCACAATCCGCCACTCCGGTCCGCATTACTCCGTCGCTCCGCTCCGCTACCTTGCTCCGTGTCAATGGACAGGCAGCCTATAAGTCAGGTTTAGTTATTTGTTGCTTCAATTTTGTTGTAGGTATGGTATGCCACAGGCAAGAAACTTGCATCGTGTAAAAGGGGTTTATCCTACTTAATCAGTTTTATCCCTTCCCATATTACTTACCTGTCCTAGGCATGAATTAAAGTGAGCCTGTTGTTTTTTTTTAATTAAACGTACCACTTTTTTTTCTTAATTATAGAACGTAGCTATCTTAGATATCGCCGAAGAGCTTGGCAAGACGACAGCCGAGCGTCTGAACAAAGTTTACGGCAATAAGGCGGTGTTCATCAAATGCGATGTGAGCAAAGAAGAGGACATAACGAGTGCGATCGACTCTGTGCTCGCTCAGTTCAAGCAGATCGATGTCATCATCAACAATGCTGGCGTTATGCACGACGCACCTCTCTTGTGGAGGACAGCTTCTGACGTTAACTGGGTATTTAATGTTTTATGCACACACAGCTGCATTAAGTATTTACCCCCCCCCCCCCCCCATAGACACGTGCGTTCAAATCCATGGTAGGCCCAAGTTGGTTTTAGTATTTGCAAAAACATTTTTACGGCAAGCGGTCACATTTACAAAAAGCAGGGTTAACATTTACAAAATGATACTCAATGTCTAAATAGACCGGAGGTTTCAAGACCGCTTGCCGTGAATATGATAGGAGGTTCAATTGTACTTTTTTCATTCATTCTATTTTTTTTAATAGTATTTTCTATAAATATGCAGGTAAGTTGAAAAGTTTAACCAGCTGCTGACGATATTTGCATCACGATTGCGAGTACCAAACTACGTTATTAACTCGCAATACGTAATAGCTTTCATATAGATAGTTCTACAATAGGTATTCTTGTTTTACCTTTTTCTTCTTCAGTCTTATCAATGGGTATCTTGTTATATAGTAACTGGGTTGTGGAGGTCAGATACGCAAGATTTTAAGAAACTTCTAAAGATATTTTCATTATGGCAACTGAATGTATTGTTTTACTTTGGCAACACTTAGAAATGACGGTTATGATATTATCGTTATTTCTGGGGTGAAGAAAGTTATTTTAAATGGTAATATGTAATGCATAGTTAGTTGTCGTTTAATTGTGAAATAGTACAGTGGTGTGGATTAAAAGTATTAGCAAGAAAAGAGTATTTTATTTATACTAGATACTGATATTTGGCTGCATCCGGTTAGTCTAGAAGCCGAACTATGTTGGGATTGGCTTTCTTGTTGTTTCGATAAACATTGTAGAACTCATCATCAGATTATGAGTTCTACAATGTTTATCGAAACGGATTGATCAAATACATGTACAATCCGGGAAATGTATACTACTTAAGTCTATTAAAATGAATGCAATATGACCTGAACAGATGCCAAGCATAATGCAAGACTATAAAATGGTCAAGATACCTAACCTAACTTTTAATTTCCAGCAAGGTCTGGTTTCGTTCACATTAAAAGGGGTCCAACACATGAGGACTGATGAAGGTGGAGCTGGTGGGACCATTATTAATATTTCGTCAATAGCCGCTTTGAGTAAAGTCCCATTTCTACCGATTTACAAAGGATCAAAAATGGCTGTTCTGCACTTCAGCCAATGTTTGGCGGTGAGTTAAGTTTGGGTATGCTCACTTATACAACTTATTGAAACAATTAGGTTTCTACTCACTTAGTTGTCTAAATACTATAATAAGAACCATTCTTGCTCCAAAATACCTAATTTAATTCCGAATATAATTATTTAACCTCAAAATGGATACCTACTAATCCCCAAATTAATCTTGAAGTCGTTACCCCAATATCATAATCTAAAACTGTTTAATAAAACTTCATTTTACAATATTTCAGGGATAAGGAAAATAATATGAACCACCAAGATATTCAGTCATTCTTTTATATTTCTTTGCCAAGATTAAATTCAATATTCTACACCATACCATCACATCTCCTATTCCCCACATAATATCACTATTTAATCATCATTTTAATATTTACCATAAAACTAATAGGTTACCTTAATTTACGGTAGATCTCCAACCAATACTATGCCCAATTTATTTTTTAGCGACACAGCCACTAAGCACGTCTTACCGTCACGAGTGCCCGACCCACAGAACAATATACCCGACCATATATAATACGCTTGAAACCTGTTATTCCCCCATTTTGACATATCGAATCTTTGGGTGTTGTCAGTACAATATCCAACAATTACGTATTAATAAATTGAAACCTAACACTACAAAATTATTTTGTTACGATCATATTCTCTTCTATGACAATATTATAAAAAATAATTGAGCAGATTCTATTTACCGTCCTATATTGGGTCTAAATTCTGTCTATTTCAAGATTTCGATTAGATGTTTGTGCCTATTTCAAGATATAATCTGCACCATATTGAAGCTACCATGCTCAGATTCCTATTGCAGAGCCGCTATGCTAATCTTCTTCTACTCTCCTTTCCAGATGGATCCATTTTACGAAAACACAGGCATTAGGGTTTTGACAATATGTTTTGGAGCTACCGACACTGCCATGATGCATAATTTAGAAACGAGGGCATATGACTCAAATCTTGGGAAGATAATGGCTGCTGCTGTTGCGAAAAATTACGTTTGTCAAAAGTAAGTTTTTCTTGCCCCAGACGTTCGTTTGAAATTAGAGACTTGTATTGATGATTTTAATGGTCATAAGTCTGTAAATACAATTATATTTTAAATCATATTTTGATCAACAAACAATTTGACACTGACCGACAAATTAAAAAAAAAAAAAAAATACGTAAGAAAGTTTGAATTTCGAGCTAACCTGGCGCAAGTGAATATTCGTGTGTGTGTTTCGTGTGTTGGTATTCACGTTCGTGTCGCTTCGTTGGAGTATGTTAGGATCGTAGCAAGTGTCGTTCTGTAGCTTCTGCCTACCGCCATGGGAAGAAGGCGTGAGTTTATCTGTGTACATATTTGTATGTAATATTCGTACACAATATTGTACAGCATCTGCATTCTTTACTTTCAGGGTGGAGTCTGCAGTTTCAGCTCTTGTTAAGATGTTCGAACATGGTGCTCCAGGATCAATTTGGCTTTCCGTAAACAATGATCCAGTTCGAGACATAACTCCGGCTATTGATCGCGTTTTCAAAAAGTTTGAGAATTTATTAATTTAATCCGTGTACCTAAAAATATTATTCTACCGAATTAAACAATCACCTACCTCTCTTTCTTATAACTTATACGTGTTGTAAAGTATAAATAAGCATTGCCAGTTCGAGACTAAGTAGTTTTGATTGGGTGATAGACGTGCGAACTAAAAGTACGCGATTTTTAAGTTAACGAACTTACTCGGGTCATCGTCGGTGACACACGTAAAATTTGCTCACACTGTATCGCGATGTTGTCGATTTTTCTGAATCAAATTCAACAAACATTACACAAATGTCGAAATATAATGGCAGTTCGCGATTCGCGGCGATGACAGACGTACGAAACTACGACCCAAGGCAGGCTACGAGCAATATTCCAACTTGCTACCGAGTCTGGGAAAGGATTTTTTTGGTTGGTGGTATTATACTGTTCTTCGACGCAGAAATCACAGTTACAAAGAACCAAGGAATCAAGAGCGAGCGAAGCTAGTTTAAAAATGTTTGCAGTTCGGATAGGTTATAGGCAGAGTTACTAACTTTGCCGATGTGATAGTCTGCCATTTGCTCCTATTTGGTAAAAAAATATTATATTTATTTTAAAATCGGCACATGGCACTCAACTTAGAAACACATAAATTCTCTATTTAATGGGGAACAAAGTACGAAAAGGTCGAATGCAATATTTCACCGAATTCTAAAGAAACTATTAAAATATCCAATTTCTTATCTCGACTCACAATACTAGTGCCAGTATCTGGTAACGATTTAGTCGGGCTCAGGCAATTCAAACGGATCCTTTTAAACAATTGAGAATTTGTACAAAAACAGCCATTAAACTATTCTGCGAAACTGTGGGAAGACGGGCCAAATGTCTTGAGGAATTTAGGGAACGGAAGAATAACGTTGAGGCAATTGGTTTCAGACCACGATAGGATACGGACGTCCGAGGCTAGGCTAGTTTAGTTAGAAGGATTGGTGAATACCAAGAGGCCATGTCCGAGTGGGCTGTCGCGAGATAACGAGTATTAGTTATTAAGTTAAATATAGTTGGGTTAAGGCCCAGATTAGACTAATTTAGTACTTAATGTAATATATGTGTGTGTGTGTGTTGGTGCGACTGGGTGAGTCTTTCATTATAATAATTATCCAAGGCTGGTAATATATTTGAAGTTCATTTAACTAAACAGACAGAGACGTGTTGCTGGGTAGTTTTTTGCGCCACTTCTTCTCCCCAGCTCAAACACTAGGAAGTGGTGAAGGGAGGGCGCTTTGGGACTGTCTATAGACCTTCAGGAGAGTTGATCCACAACTCTATTAATTAATGATTCTTGAATTATGATTCTCTACTCTATTAGGCAAAGAATACAGAATTCAAGATTTAAGTACTAGATTACTTAAATCTTGAATTCTGTATTCTTTGCCTCTTTCCAATTAAAAGGGCTTTAAGAGAGATTATCCAAAACTCTATTAAATAAATAATGATTCTTGAGTTTCGATTCTCAGCTCTATTAGCTAGTAATTCTTGAATGTTGTATTCGATATCTCAGACCAATAATTCGGTCAGACTGACATGAACGCGTGTCTTACAGATGTGCTTGTTGTGCAAAGAGTGACCTTCCAGGGGTTTGGGTGAACACATCTATCTTATATCCAGTCCAAGGACTGATAGGGACCATGTCTCCTTAAGAGCATGATGCCGACGCATGCCGCTGGAACTAGCCACCCCGTTGTTAGACAAGGCCGGTCATACGTTGCCGCAGGGAAAGCCGCTGCGTCACGTTTATCAGTTCGAAAGAACTGCTAGGGACCATGTCTCCAAAAGACCATGATGACGACGCAATGCGTCACTTATGGAAGTGTCGCTCTGAGCATTCCGAGTGCAGATGTGAGGTATCGTGTGAGTAATGACTGACCAAATACCTGTTACGCTAACGTAAAGGTTACTCACAAGTTTATATAATAACATATTTTGCATCCCTCTATTATTTATTAGCTTTCTAAAATCACATCCAAAGTATTTTTATAACTATGAATTCCAGTCTTATTTACAATCTCCTTCAATCCTTTCCTTGCCTTATTAATGGGACAAGGTATCGGAGTTCTTCTTATTTGGGAATTCATTTCTTATATCGGTGGGAGAGTGACCAGTCCGGAGACGAGTTCTACAGGGCCGTACGGGGTGGAGTGCGGCCCTTTCCCTAAGGGGGGAACCGACTTAAACACTAATGTTAGCATAATTAGGAAAAACGAAAATTTTATCAGCCTAGGGTAATTCAGGTACAGTCACACCGACTTAGGTATATGAAAACTGAACAGTCTTGGAAATAAAAATACCTAGGTGCGAGAACGAGCGAGTTCGAATATGTAAGCATCCCGCCTGGGATTGGTTAGATTTTTTTAGTTTTACGCAGAAGGCTTACCTACGAGTGAAGACAATCTAGGATGTAAGAGCAAGTGAAGCAAGGTCGATAATTCGTATCTTAAAAATACATCAGTGGTGGACCAAGTTAAACTGAGGTAAATGGCAGAACTAAGTGGGGCTCCTTCGTCTCTTAAAGTATCGGTAGGCAATGGCCAGGGGGGGGGGGGGGGGTTCAAGTTGATATATTTATGGAAGATGGGAAAAGTATATTTTGTAGGTACAGTAAAAGTCAAGAGTACATGAAGCTTACACTTGTAGTGCGAATCTTATAACCTCTAAGGCGCACAATGGGACCAAAATCCACGCTGGTGAAAGAAAGAAAAATAGGTTTATTTGTCACAGAGACACGTGCATACATAAAAGACAAGAGTAAACGAAAACAACAAAAAGTACATAATAAATCACCAATGCTATGGGGAACCCACAGCACAGCGCTGATTTTCAGTGGTCACCCGAAAAAAAAGAGAAGAAAAGACGTACGGAAATCAAGTCAGGTACAGTGATTTATTTATCACATAAGCAGGTAGTAAAATAAAATAAAATAAACAGTGCTTAGAATAAAAGACAGAGAAATATGATTAAAAATCATAAAAAAAATAATCCGCAGGCATCACTGTGCATAAATAATATCGATATTTAACTACATATAACACATTATGGTGGACATTTGATTTTTGACAAATCAGTTTCATCTCGGTAGTCCCAATAGGAATTGAGATAAATAATAATTTCCATATTCAATGTATGAATTGGAAAGAAACCTTTCGGGTCGTTTTTCCCAGAACTATTCAAAACTGTAAAGCTGAAAAATAATAGGTATTATGACTGGGCCTACCATCAGCACATACATACGAATACCCCGGATTAGACCCCTTTTAGGAGATATTGAAATTTAAAAAACCAAAATAAATGTCGTCCAAATAAACAAAATTGGCTGTATGGATAAGCATAAGGATAAGGTTTCTTGGCATTAAAATGCCTTGTATTTACATATTTTTTTATCTCTAAGGGGGAGGGGCACCTGCCCCCTTTGCCCACCCTTGGCGACGCCCTTGCAAGGATGCAACGGCGGATGAAGCGAGCTCGAAAATTTTAGTATCTGTCCCCGGAAAGGTTAGGTTTCCTTCTTACTATTCTTACAAAACTAGGAGCTATGTCCACATAAGCAGAAACGCTGTACCGAATAGTAACATTGAAATAAATAATGAAGAACTCAAACGCCTAGTACCCAAACATCAAAATTTCAATACAAAAAGAATGAAAAAATAAAATGGATGTTGTCTTGTCTATGAAAATCAATGAAAATGACATTTAGACATTTAGGTTGGTAAGCAGTGTTGCCAATCCGTACGATAATCATGGGGGCACACGATAATTTGGCCAATGGTACGATGTACGATAATGAATGTCAAATGTACGATAATTTTGCGATTTGCTGAAAAAACAAGCTCCAATAACAGGCAATAATAGGCATTAAGTCTGCCTTACTACCGTTTTGAGTGTGAACAGTTTAAATAAATAAATAAATAACAAAACGTATTTGTGAGACAAAATTAAACCCAGAAAAAAAAAATGCTAATTTCAATTGGCAAATAAGAAAAGAGAGAGATACTTACTTGTTGATGTGTCAACATCAACAAGTAAGTGTCTCTCTCTTTTTCCCTCCCTAGTTATTTAATCAATTTTACGGTGAAAACCCAAAAATATAAACTAAATAATAAGAAAAAAAAACTGGCACTCCGGGAGTGCCCACAGAAGTGAAAATTTGAAAAAAATCGGTACCGCGGTAATCAACGCGTTGATGTCTTTTTCTCCACGCACCACGGTAATCATCGCGTTGATGTCTTTTTAATGGCCGAAACTAGTGTCGTCATAGTATCGGGGAATCAATGGTTTAGTCTCATCTCAAAAATGCCCAACGTGCATAAAGAAGTTTTCACTTCAAAAACATGTTTACGGTTTATGCTTCTAGCACCATTAGTGGTGAAACTTGGCATATACTTGTTTTTGATAGCAATTTGAATTAACGTTTTACTTCTTTTTATTGATTTTTTGCTTCTGTACGATAATTTTGCCCAAAACATGAAAACTACGTGGGATCTCGATAATTTGAACTTTAGGAGTTGGCAACACTGATGGTAAGATTTATTGACGACTTGACATTTCCAAATGCTGTACAAATACGTACCGTGAATCGTGATCTTGTTTTCATGTAAATGTAGTTGATGATTCCTAAAAAGATTCAAATTAATCATTAATTTTTACAAGACAAAATTGTCATGTCAACTATGAACGAGGATAGGAACGGACTATCAGGACTAGTGGAGAAAATAATAAAGGAGTTGAATCAAGTTCTGGAGGACCGTGAATTGTAAATATTTACTTCAAATTGGCAAAATTTCAAGATACATTATAAATGCATTCTGTAAAGAACTAGCGTGTTAATCCAACATGTGGTGTGTTTCAGGACTGAGTTTGACATTGTTCCTGTGGACTCTACTACCAACAAATCACCTGTTCTGTACGTTGCAACTTCGTTAGGACTTGAGTCTTGGTGTGTGAAGCATGTGTACAACTACTGCTACTCTGAATTAATCCGTGACTTTTTGACAAATCCAAAGCGAAGACTCAGCAGGTTATCAAATCTAAATTATAAGAGGATTTATAATCTTTTAAATGCTACAATTCTGATAAACCCTGATGTAACCTCATTATGGAACAAAAGAAGAGAAATGACGTCGCAGCAGTTCCACGGCTGGTTCTCAGAGATGCATTTTACTAAATTAGTACTAACAAGGAAGCCAAAATGTAATGAGGCTTATGCATACAGGAGATGGATTTTAACAAGATTGTTATTAGTCGGTAAGTGTTGTAATCAAGTGGTATGAGATATTTTTTTATTATTCCAAAACAAAAAAAAAGTTCCAATTGTTCTAACATTAATTAGCTATTATTGTATTTAAATTTATCACAATAATGCTATTATATTATCAATAGATATTGATGATAATTTGGTTGTTTGACTGAGGAGATTAGGATGGAATTTGGCACAGAGGTAGACCTGAATCAAGAATACTTTTATTCGGGTATGTGAAGCAGTTTTTTAAGGTGACAAAATTAAATGATACTGCAGGCAATGACTAGTTATGATAATAATCTGGTAATTGCATAACCAAAATTTCCAGTAGAGAATTGTTATGAGACTTTTTCTTGTTCATGGTTGTTATAAATAATTACTGGACGGACTCAAATATTTGTTTCAATTTCAATAGGGGCAAGTAACAGTGCACAAATCCCGACTCCAGCAAGCTGTTAAGAATTTTTTTCTGACATAAAATTTTATTATTGTTGATTTCAGAGGATAATGATTTGAGCGCAGAGTTTTTAACTGATCTCATTACTGAAGAGATTAGAGTCTGCGATATGGCTGCAGATAAGTGCATGAACAACTACCACTGCTGGGACCACCGCGCCTTTGTAATGGACCTCTGCTTGCGCAATAGAGACCACTTCAACGGCACACTGGTTCACATCAACGAATACAAATTTATTAAGGAATGGACATCGAGTCATGTTTCTGACTACAGCTGCTTTCATTATCGCCAGGTCTGTATTAGCATACTTTTCACAATTGATGATAAGTGGCCAGTGTTTGAAAAAGAGTTAAATGTAAACTTACGTGAGAATTTTCAAAAGGTATTAGCTGATCATATGACTAGTGATCCAGTTGTGACGCCTAACAAGATCTTGAATACAAGAAATGATGATGATCTAATTACCCTTGTGTTGGGCTATGCTCCAGGTAATTGCAAATGCTATGCAACTTGGAATGCAACTTTAGTCAAACTTGAATTGCTCTTCTATGAATTGTTATCAAATGATGACTTGCTGAAGTTCTACAAAAATCATCAGACAATCTGGTATCACCGAAGATTTGTTGTGAATAAAATCCTAGACACTATGTATAACTATTTAGGTGTACAGAACAAATTCAATGGGTTTGTTGAGAATAAAACTTTGCCTCCTTTAGAAATTGAACGCAAAGAGCCTTGTGAAAAGTGTGCTAGCGCAGATTTGACGGAGCATCACAGTAATGTTATAAAACAAAAGAATAACTGGTTTTGGAATTGTCCACTTTATAAAGTTTTAATTAGGCACGAGAAGGAATTGATAAAGGATAGGCGGAGAGAAGAAACTAAATCTTCACTTGCTTATGAAACTTACTTAAAGTTTTTTGAAGGCCTCTTTTTGAACTTTAATCCCTAAATATTATGTAAATAATTGTATCATACTCAGGCTGCTACCAATTGATGGCTGGGGTAATTACTTGTTCATTCTGAATGCCTCGCTCATACCACGCAGGCTAGGCGCATGCAAGGATTTTACAATTTTATTATTACTAAGTATATGTTAAATATCATAAAAATCTAGTCGGGTGTTGCACTCTCATAATATAAGTTTTTTTTAAGCATGATTTGATGCATAGAATCCTTCATATTCAAACTTTCATGAAACGACAACATGTCTTAACAATAACAGCACAGTGCATATTATAGTAGTATTTATATTTCAAAATAGATGGCGCTGTTGTTAGCCTGAACAGAAATTATGTTTGTATATTGTAAAATAAAGTAAATGTATTTTAAAATTACTGCATTTTTCGGATATTCATCTAGTAGCAGGTATTGTAGGAGAGTAGTTTTTTAAATGAAATATTTAATTAAATGTCCAATTATTTGCTATTTAGAAAAAAAAAGTGCGTTTGACGACAATGTAGATCTCCGTATAGAACCTAGATGTATTGGAACTGTTTAAAACAGCTACCGTATGCACTGCAGTAAAAAAAATCTACATTACTCACTTTTTAGTTATTCTTTTTTGCTGCAGTGCGCACGAAAATAAAGAAAATATTTAATGTAATTATAAAAATACAGATATCAATGTAGTGTTGGTACATTTTATAGTTAATAGACATTAAATAATCAATTTAAAGGGTGTTATTCAATAAGACATGGACTGATGATCAATAAAATATATATTTAGATGTACTGACGTCATATTGTTTATTCTGATTTAATTAAAATATTCATCGCCACCTATTATTATATGTCGGAGACTGGTATGTGACTCTTTCCTTATCATCAGCGATATTTTAACTACTGTGGGCGTACTGTGAGTAGTGTTGGTTAATGCGCAATAGAAAAACCGTTTGCAGTTCAGATCACATTATGATTTACTATCAAATTAATTACACTAGGAATACACACACTGGGTGCGATACACGGCGTTAATTATAATCATAAATTACAATTAACACAATAACTGAGCATAACGAATCGAGTACAGTTCCGCGAAGTCTTAACACCGATGCGATCAGAGACTGAATCCCTCCTCGCCGTGGCCTTAAAACATGATGACTGTAGAAGCGCGCTTTTGATGTGGGTAGATCACGTGATGTCGCTTTTGGCGCGCTTGCGATTCGTTTCGTGTCCGTACTAATGACCAGATCCGACATATACACATATAATATTTATTAGAAATGCCAATTTTTTTAATTATCTTATCATCACTAAAGCGATCGCCGCGCTAATCCACAATCATTCGAACTTTTTCGGTGAACCCGAAGTCGTAGTTGCGCCGACAGAGGGCGCTTTCCGGTTTTTCTAACAAAAAGTGAAATATGCACGCGACCGATCGCGTATTCACGCTACTAAAGATATATAGAACACGGCCTACTAGTTCACGGAAGAAAAAACTGGCGAACGAAGGGTTCCGTACAATTATCTATAAAAACGAGCAAAAAAATCACGTTTGTTGTATGGGAGCCCCCTTAAATATTTATTTTATTCTGTTTTTAGTATTTGTTGTAATAGCGGCAACAGAAATACATCATCTGTGAAATTTCAATTGTCTAACTATCACGGTTGATGAGATACAGCTTGGTGACAGACGGACAGACAGACAGACAGACGGACGGACAGCGGAGTCTTAGTAATGGGGTCCTGTTTTACCCTTTGGGTATGGAACTCTAAAAATGGATGTAGCACAGAAGTTCCTCATTATAAAATAAAAGGAATATAATACAGGTTTAATGTTTTTTAGGTAGGTTATTTGTGCATGACCCTTGAAGGTATGAATTATGTAGTTTTTCAATAAATGACGCCGTCTTTGGAAGCTTGTAATGTCGATTTTAGATCGAAGGCAAGATATTAAGATTTGTAATATTCAATGAATGTCTAATATTTACTCCTATAATCATTACACCCTTGTTATTTTATGTAGAAGTACCTAGACATTGGCAGAATTGGCGACATTTAGAAAACATAGAATAGAATAGAAGTACCTCTACCTACTTCTTAAACAGGGTGACTGAAAACAATCCTCAAAATTTAAGGTGTTCTACCCATTAAATGTAAACAACTTTACTATTAGACAAAGCGAATTCGCAAAAAAAAAATCGACCATCCCATCTTCTCCTTTTAGTGTGGTTAGTGACTAACCTGGTGTCAGAGTTTTAAAAGCCGCTCATGGGCCTCTGACTTGGCTTCACATGCCCATCCCATGTAAATGTACATACCCGATTGGACTATTTTGTATTGTCGAAATTTTTTAGAAAGTTAAAGTTGTTTATATTTGATGGGTAGAACACCCCCTTAAATTTCGATTGTCGATTGATTACAAAGTCACCGTGTTATAATATCTGGCCTTCTCATTTTTATGCCAATGAAGCGAGAACGTAAATAAACACAACATCTTTTTAGTTATAAGACATTTATGGATAAGGGGATTATTGATAATTGCCAATACAAATGGATTAAATTTTTAAGTTTTACGATGTCTGTACCTACCAAATGTTCTACCCATTGTCTACAATCGAAATTTAAGGGGGTGTTCTACCCATCAAATATAAACAACTTTAACTTTCTAAAACTATCCAATATAATGCGTGTGATTTTCTATTTGTAATAGATTTCGATTCAGATAAAAGACACTTCTTACATTTCAATAAACTTTATTAATTTAAATGTTGTTATTTATTTAAAATCAAATATTTACGAAAGTAAACACAAGTATCTAGTTATCCGGACACGGCTGTTTCGGGAGGTTCCTGCACAGGATAAGGCGGGAGGAAACGCCCGGGTGTCATCATTGTGTGGATGGCCCGGAGGTCACGGTAGAGTATACGGTGGAGGTCTGCCCAGCTTGGGCGGAGCATCGCCGTGTCCTCGTGGAGGCGATCGGCGGCGGTGATCTCTCGCGTCCGGCCCTGGTTCAGGCCATGGTACGGAGCGAGAGGAAATGGGAGGCCGTCACCTCCTGCGAAGCGGTAATGCTCGCGAAGGAGGAGGCGGAACGCGTGAGGGAGAGGCAAATTTCGCGCCCTCACGCCCCTAACCGCCGCAGGAGGACACGCCCAGGGCGTCGGGAGTCGCAAGCCGATTTCCGGCCACCGTAGGCGCGGGCTTGTGGACTGTGAGCAATGGGTAGCTCACCGTCCGATAAGGACCAGGTCCGGGTCGACGGCGCGTTGTGTTCCACGCGCGCCTGAAAGAGATGTCAGCAGAATTGACGGGGTCCGCTAGGGCCGATGCCTGCCGAGGTTGCGAAGAAAACCGAAAGTGAGATCGTGGCCCCCGGCAACAGGGCAACCGAAGGAACACGGGTTGGTTTTAGTCAGTAAGAGTCTGACACACCCTCCCGCTCCGCCCAGAGCGGGAGAAGTTATTTGAAGATTTCCCACCCAAAAAAAAAAAAAAAGTATCTAGTTATATGATAAGAAAAGCCGTTCCGTGACAACTTAGGTGAAGTAAGTCGTCAATAATGATACCTCGCTTCACGTAAGTTTTCACGGTGTGATTTTTAACAGGATAGTTCGGATGTTCAGGATAGTCGAAGTATCGACAAAGAACAAAATCAAGCGAGGGTAGATGAAAAACCGTTGTTTCACGAAGAAAATGTTCTTCCATCTTTTAACCGCTTCTGTGGTCGAGTGTTCAGTGGGGGCAATTTTTTTTTGCTTGGTTTGGTAGGTGATAGGGCTTGTTCTAAGTCCGCCTGGCTAGCTACCGCAATCTTATCTGTCTGTCGCCATAGCAACAATGTCAACATCATTATTGTGTTTCGGCAGTAAGAGGTAAGATAGCCAGTTCCTCTTTGGTTGAGGATTCCGGGTGAAGTTCGCTTCTACCTTCGACCTGATCATCACTAACCATCAGCTGAGATGCCGGCCTAGAGCTTCCACGTTGTGGACAACAAACAGACATTACGAATAATTATTCGTGGGCAGAGCAGAGGTGGCCCAGATGGTAACTGCTGCGACTTAGGATTTGTAGGTCGTAGGTTCGAACCCATGCGCTTTCCTTTGTGTAAATTATTTCATTACCACTGCTTTCAAAACGTTGAGGGAAAACATCGTGAGGAAACCGGCATGTCCTAGAACCAAAAATTCGAAGACATGTGACATCTACCAACGTGCACTGGGCCTGCGTGGTGGATTACAGCCCACTCCATCTCGAAGAGAGGAGGCATGTGTCCCAGCTGTGAGAACATTATAGGCTGATTATGCTGCAAGCTTATGTGCATTCATTATTTTTCAGCCTTCATTTACATGGGGAGTGTCACCACTAATTATTTATTTCGATTCTCTACGCCATTGTTAAGCGGTGCACAGAATACACCTTCCTTCGAAACATCAATATAGTTTCTGCGTGAAATGGTTGTATGATATACGGACAGATGGACTGGACGAAACTATAAGGGTTCGCGTTTTGCTATTTGGCTACGGAAACACAGGCAAAAAGATCGACTGAAATATTCGAGCCAAGAATGGTAGAATGAATTCACTGTTATAATGGTTTTTACTTAAAACCTAGGTCAACTGAAGAATGTGGTAAATGTTCACAAATGATCTTTAGACGAAATCTGTTTTATGGTTGGCCGAGTTTTTGTCCCCGTTGCACAGGTTTTGTGGCAGTGCTACGCTTCGTAGCGTTACGTAGCCAACTTCTTGTAGCCCGTAGCATTGTAGCTTCATATGAAGTAGGTAGATCTCTCTTTATGAAGATGTAACTTGTAGTTGTGGAACTCGCTTTTACGTCTGTTAGTTGGTCGATGTTTAATTAAAAAAATTCGGCAATTGATTAAATTACGTTTTTGAAAAGTATGAATCTGTTTTTTTTTTTTTTTTGGGTTTATGAAATCGCATTCATTCATTGACAGAGGGCGCACAGCCTAAACCGCTGGCTCTAGAAGTATGAAATTTTGCACAAGAGTTATACAGGGTGGCAGGAACATCGACGTGAATACTGTTACCATGGATTTAGTACATGATTCTAAACCCTGCGTTGAAATTTTTCGTCGGTTATTTTTAAAAACGTCTGCCTATATTACCTACGCGGTCAAAATGTATGGAACAGCAGATGTAAAAAAAAAATTGCTGAAGAATAATTTCAACGCAGAATCATGTACTGAATCCATGGTAACAGTTTTCGCGTCGATGTCCCTGCCACCCTGTATAACGATAGTGAACACTGCTGAAGGATTTTTGAAAATTCATACTCTAAAGAGGTTAATAAGGGGATGAAAGTTTGGACGTTCGTAATTTTTGCCGATGGGGATTCCCATCGGGTCCCACGGGGCTGAAAAATCAATAAAATACAAGCACAATTTTTATTAAATTTTAATTACTTAGGAAAAGTTTCTTTAACAAAGTTATTAAAACCTCATTTTTCTTAAATATTACTTACTAATTTGTCTGCACCGTTTCGTATTTTGTCAACATTCAGTTTATCAATATGCAGAAATATCGCCCGAAAAATCTGAAATCATTTCATAAGTGTGCCAATTTCCATTTTTATCTCCCCATCTATAAACAATACTCGTACTCGTGCTCTTTGCCGTAAAACTCACACATTGAACTTCACGCCATAGTACTGGGATACTAGTACAAATAACAGGTGCATACGCATTACGCATCGCCCGATGTGGGTCAGGAAGGCTCGCACGCGGAGAACCGCCACCTTTATAACTCAACCTGTATAAAAAACAGACTCAAAACTGAAACAATCCATTGCAATTTAAACTTTAAGTAAGAAGAATAGAGTTGGATTTTCTTTGGTGAACGGTTGATGCTAGGACTTTTCACATTCGCATACCATGTGACGTCACAGCAGTGTCGCGTTGTTCGCGGGCTCGTTCCGATCGATATTCGGTTTCGGTCGTTCCCGCGAAACGTCGGAAAGGGCCGAGTGACGCGCCACCACGTGCAAGTTACGCAATGATGGGTACAACTCATTGACAAAGATTATTTGTGCCAACGCTTTGCCGCACAAACACGACCGGACAACAACCAGACGGTTATCAAGAAATTTATAAGTGCTCATTGGAATTACATAATTAAATCTTAAAAAACATACAGCAGTTATGTACTGTCACTAACAAGATAATAGAATTTTTATTGTTATCGAACTGAATCAGCTTGCGTGCTGGCTGAGGGGTTATGCACATTTAATGGCCTATTAATGGTTATCAGAACAAAGAAAATGTTAGCGAAATAAAAAAATCTCGATCTTTTTAATTGATTGCCGATTGGTTAATTGATAAAGTGTTTTCAACTGGCACTATTAATAAAACTTTTGTTAAAGTTGAAAAAACCGTTCAACAATTTCTAAAAGAACAAAGACCAGTAATAATAACCTGAATCCATTTACGAAACCAAAAACAATTTGCGTGTAATGATGAATTTCTGCGATTCCCATTGATTTATATTTTATCTGTTGAATGCATTCCCAAGAGATTTTGATCGAAATTGAATTCAATTCTTCTGATGCTGCGAGAATTTTATGCTGTTGCATTTTAAATCGGAATTCTATGCACTGCAATAGAATATTTTTGAGCTGTCGAAGCTTTATTATTCACGTCTACACGTAATAAAAATAACATTTTCTAGAATACAATCAGTTTTTAACCGACTGCTCCAGAGTGAAGTTGAATGCTTGTTACATGCATTTTGGCTATCGAGTTAAGAATTTATTTGGCAGATGTTATGTCTGAAATATTAAGAAAAACCCGCAGTTGTTAAAGATGCAAGGAAAAGGCTGGAATAATATAGGTGGCCCAAATAGTGACGTCATAAAAAAAATATCCATGTTTGTTCCGCGATTCTGGTTAGTTTTAAAGTTATTATTATTTAAAAAAAAAAATGGGAACCGGTTTAAAACAAAAACTTATTTTTATTTGCATTTGCAATTTTCATTGTTATGAAATATTTTTTCAGACATAAAATAATCATCTTCCTATAATTTATTCAAGATACAAAAATTTTGTGCGAACATTTTTTTTACCCAAAATTTAATTGTCTTCCTAACTAAAAAGTGAAAAATAACTTTAATTTCGGAAGTCGGTGTCTTTGGATCAATCAGTAATTGAGTTTTTTGCCACCGACTTCCGAAATTAAAGTTATTTTTCACTTCGCAGTTTGGAAGTCGGTTGTATTTTTGGTAAAAACATTTTCTTTTCACTTTTTAGTGTGTTGGCGCAGAGCAAATGCACGAGTTACTATAAAAAATACCCAAATCGCTATAGGTGTGCCTATAACATTTGAAGAGTTCCCTCGATTTCACCAAGATCCAATTATCAGATCGTGACCAATTGACAATGGGACCAACTTGGAAGTATACCCTTTCAAACAAAAAAAAAAAAGAATTTTTCAAATCTGTTCAGCCGTCTTTTAGTAATCGGGGAGCATAAAAAAAAAATGTATGTTCCGACGAACTGAGAACCTCCTTCTTTTTTAAGTCGGTTAAAAAGGAGGACTTTACGTCCGAGTGATTCAGAGTCGAAATTTTCGAGTCAACTTATTTGTGATATTGTGACATTCCTCGTAGGTTTTTTAAATGATTTACGAAGCAGGAAGTATAAAAAAATTGAAGTAGTTTCGACAGATTCAGATCTGTGAGCTTCTTTACATAAAATACCATTTTAGACACTAATCTAAGTGGTCTTCACATGATTTGATCAATATTATGTCTGGACTTTGAAAGAGACAAGAGACCTCTGAGTTTGTTGCGATCTTTCTTCTCAGAATAGTCAAATAGTAATTTTTTTATTAATTTTTGCGTGTATAATTATTTGTACAAACTTACATAGAGAAGTAAAATAATTTGTCATTTAAAGAGCTTTCACGAGTGACGAAAGTAAGTAGGTATGTCCGGCGCGCGCTGGACAGAGCTCTGCTAAATATCTTGCTGAATGGCATATCCTTTTAGCATGAACTTTTATCTTATACATACAGGGTGGCGGGGACATCGACGTGAAAACTCTTACCGAGTCAGTACATGTCGATTCAGTGCACGATTCTGAACTCCCCTGCGTTGAAATTTTTCGTCGGTTATTAAAAAAAAAAACAATTGTTTCATAGAAAAGTGCAATACCTACGCAGTAAAAATGTATGGAATAGCAGATTTAAAAAAAAAAGGTTCAAAATCATGTACTGAATCCATGGTAACGGTTTTCGCGTCGATGTCCCTCCTGCCACTCTGTATAGCTCTAATCAATATAAACACACTAGAAATGGAAGAGTGGAGAAGTATGTAAGGATAGTAGCTGATGGTGTTCTATAGTTTCTGCCTACCTCATGCAATGACAAGAAGGCGTGAGTTTACGTATGTGGTGTATGGAAGAAATGACAGTAAAGGCTAAAATACTCAAAGGTCGTAAAATTAACTTGCTAATAAAGTAAAACCCCGCGTAAATTACTTTAATTGAGGAGCAGTTAGTGGAGAACTTAACAAGCCAACCTGCATAAGTAATGAACTACTTTACTCATTGCACGGAGGTTTATAAATGTAGGTGCAATTTTACCTACTTAAAATAAGTAATGAATGAATTGCGGGACTAAGATTGAACGAGGTTTGTAGTGGGAAATAAATCTGTTCGGTCAATTTTGAGTTCTTTACTGCTCTCTCACTCTGTCTTACTCTTTTTTATTGGCAGAGGCATATAAGCCTCTGCCAATAAAAAAGAGTAAGGGATCTCGCGCCATAGGTGGCCACGACCAGGACCAGTACACAGTGGGCGCTCTGACCAGGTAAATTATAGAAACCGATACGCAGCGCGCACTTGGCCGCTAGTTGGCCGTACGACCACAGGTTGTGATCGTGGCCATCTAGTGCGCGAGATTCCTTACTCTTTTTTATTGGCCTTAGTGGGTTCGTCCACTTTTTTTTCTTATTTATTTATTGTTATGGCACTTCACCGACGTATTTACTAAGACATACACAAACAAAAATCATACACAGTTTTAGGAATTGTGAATTCGTCACAGAAGTCCACAACACTAACAGAGATATCAATATTACGTGCAAGATATCGTTCGTTAGTTAAATTACATTTGAGTTATAAAATAAAGAATTATCAAAGAGCTGTAATCACAAATACGATCGGAAACACAAAAATATTAGGAAAAAATATACATTAAAAACAAAAAAAAAATAGCTGACAAAGAAGGGAATGAAGAAAATACAATAATTATATCTCCATCTCATAATTTCGGCACAACATAGTAGTCTCATATTAATGAGTGTTTTTGTACTAAGTTTAGACTTTAGTAGGAGTTAAAAATGTACACCGGGATTTATAACTCAAATCTATACCTATAATAAAACAGTAACGAATTCAAAACTGTACATTGAATATTTTAGAAAAAAAGTAATTGGTATGAAGTGTGGGAACAATTCTGATGCCGAAAATAAAGTTTTTAGCATTTTTTTCCGTTTGTCTGTTTGTCTGGATGTATGTTCCGAATTTGCGCAAACCGGTCTGAACGGATTTAGATGAAATTCGGCGCACAGATAGTTTATAACCTGGATTAACACAGGATACTTTTAATGCCGGTTCCCGTGGGATATTTTCCGACATCCACGCGTGTGAAGCCGCTGAAGTAGAATTGCTGTGGTCCTCTTGAAGTTAATTATAATGCGTTCTGGTTGGGTTTTGGTAAGAAAATAATCTCCTACAATGCCACTAAGGGTTTACAAGCCTGTCTATGTTAAGCGATTTATCTATTCATTGTAGTACTTCAAGTTCAGAAGTGGAAGTTTAAGGGGCTTTTACGAAGAAGACGAAGAAAAAAAATATTACAAGAATTTCTCTTGAACTGTAAAATATATTAAGCAATTAGTAATAACTTAGTGTACACTCATAAAGGCATAATATAAAAAGATAGTGGCATTCGGAAGTGGTAGCTTAGAGCATACATGCCTGCGGCGTCTCGACGTGCAATGAATTTATAACCCATTAGTTGCAGTCGACTACGTGATTAAATTCCTATTTCACTGTATCATACAATTTTGTACTCGGCTGTACCTGAGTAGTAGTCGGGCACAAATTAAAAATTGTATGAACATTTATACAGTCTAGATACGGTTGTATAATAATGTACTAAAACTAATCTAAAATACAATTCAGTCTTAATAAGAAAAGCTCTAGAAAAATCCTTTTATTCCGCCAAAATTGATTGGTTACGTAAAGCGAAGCTAAGAATAGCTTCGTAGCAAAGTACTACGCAACGCGTAGCGCGCTACGAACTTGTAGTAGCAGCTCGTAGCTGTTAAGTTTCAAGGTGCAAATAAGAATCTAGTAAGTTTACCTTGTAGTTATTATTACCTCTTATGCTACGAGTCTACGAGGTCTCGACTACAAACGGACCTTGCGTAGCCGAGTGGACTTTCCGAAGGCTCTCACAAGCCGGCTACGAGATTTTATCAAAAGGATGTGTACAGAATCTTTGTGTCATAAAATCAAACCGCAGTCTCCCAAAATGGCCTGCCAAGTGTACTTGATCATGATAATATGTCCCTGAGAGCGATTGTTGAAAGAGTTTATGGGATGGGTGATGTTTTCATAGAAACGTTCTGATAAGGTAATACTTTGAAAAGGAGTTTATCGTTAAACGAACCTACACATTCCCCCCCTCTACAAAATCGTTTAATTCATTCAACTGTTCCGCAGTCGATTAAAATAAATGGTTTGTACCACGTGACGTGGACTAGATATTGCATTGTGAAAAATATTTCCATTTCCATTTGTGCGTTGTTTTCATCGTGATTCGAACAAACCCGAGTCAAAATATCTGGGGAAGACGCACTGAGACAGACAGTTTGAGATCGAGATAAAACTTGATTCCCTTTTTCTAAGGAAAAAGAAAAATGGTTCGCGTGCGCTCGAGCTCCGTACGCTATGATGATTTATTTTTACTACATCGCCAGCAACAGCATTGAAAGCTAAATTTAGATTTGCAGGTTTTCCTTTGTGAGAAATTACGCTTTCGAACAGACGTAGCACGTTGTAAAAACTGAGCTCAGAATTCTTGTGGAAATAATAAACGAGTCATGAAACTCGCTGCAAACTTCTGCAGCTCTCAACCTCTCGCATATTAAAAAGCGTTAAGACTGAAGACAGCCCGGATACTAATAATCGTTGGTTCGTCGCCAGCACCTGCGGTCCAAGGAAGGAGTTCGTTAGCGGTCATTAAAACTGCATCTGTTAGGACTAGGGCAGTGCAATAATTGCATCAAGTTTAACCGGGCTCGATCGATGTGAGGGTATTTACCTCGCCGGGCGAAAATAATCCGGGTACCGGTGATGTCAGAAGGTTCGGGGTGCGCATGCGTGAAGACGCTAGTAGGTACTAGTGGGTACAGTGGGTAGCCGGGCGTCAGTCGGTCGCCGGCCGCGCGTTGAGCCGGGCGCGCGTGTGCTACCAATGGCGCCCCGTGGCGGCCGGTGAGGCGCCGGCCCCGCCGACCGCCTCGGGTCGACGGGCCAGCCTGGCCAGACGGGCGCTCGTCCCATCATGTCCTTGCTCAGCGTCACAGGTATATAGTGCTGTGTTCCCCTCCTGATGGTGCTAACCCGCTTTGTGTTAAGATATACGAGAGTTACGCAGCAATTTGTGGTCGTTATGGACGCGTACTGAATGTGCTCAGGTACTTATGGTGGTCAGGGCTAAGGACTCGACTATGGCAACGTAATACAATCAACTATTAGCCACGTTACATTGATAATTGTAGAGAAAAACAAGTTTCTTTCTTAGGAATCATCCATGTAGACACAATACATATAGCTCAATGTTAGTAGCTATAACCGCAGGCTTAATGTATTTCCGAGAACTTTTTGTTCAACTGATATCAGATAAATAAAGTTTGATTACCAGTTTCGATATATTAGTTTGTTTTGCGTGGGTTACGATCGCGTATCTCGTGTATCAACCGAGTGCTATTGGTTATAAAGGTCATAGTCACGGGACGCGTGGCTTCATGATGCACTTTAGCATATATTTTATTAAAGTTCATGACATTTTCTATAACAATAAATCGTTGAAAGTACGGCATTATAAATTATTTAGAAGGGGTTTTTCACCGAGCCGAAATGTGGGTCTACATTGCGCGTTATTCAAGTGTTTTGTTTACACTCTTCCGTTTTCAGGAGTCGGTGTATGCCGCCGCTATTTCTAGAATCGCAAAGTTGAACGTATTCAGACGTCTTCGCTGTATGTATTGAAGAAAGGCCGCATTATCTGAAGTGAGGTAGTTAATTCAATAGTGCTAGAGCGGGCGCATCGACGAGTCACGCAGGGTGGCTAAGTATAACTAAAGTATATACAATGTTCTGCCCCATTTAATGCGGATGTAGGTCGTGACCATAGCAAGATGCCTTTCTGTAACTGAAACAATTAACTGCCTACTTACTATGGGCTGTATTTCATTGTTGCGGTTGTAGTTTTCAGCGTAAACTACTTTGTAATGCGGATTTTTCTACTGAACTTTTGAGTAAGATTTTCTTTATTCTGTTCAGGAGTTATATTGAATATCGGTATACAAAAAGGAGTCGTGATAATCTTTTTTCCTGGTACATTTAATGCAATCACGCCGCGCTATAAAATAACTGGGATTCCAAAGTAATGAATGTCGCCGAAGCAAACGATGGCAGGAGGCTGTCCAATCCCGTTATTTATTGAGCTAGATTATTTACTTTTTGAATTTCTTTAGGGTGGAATTTTGAATGGTTACCTACTTTGTTTTATAGGAGTCGTGAATCTTTTGGAAAATTATAAAGAGACGGAAACATAATTTAAGTTTACATTAGAAACTAATCATTATCGTTGAACACGATTAGTTGTAATCAACATCGTTTTACGTGTTTACGTCCATAAATTCATATAAAAAACAAAAAAAGTATACGTAGAAGTAAATTTCATAATTTATCCAGATAATTCTGGCGATATATTAAAACATTTTTCAGGATAGCATTCTTTTTATGGCCACAATTTAGCAGCATTTTGTTTTTTAGTCGCACGTCAGTCCATAATGAATCTCTCAAAGTTGTCAAAACGTTGATTAATTCATTCAAGTGCGTGTAACACGGTATAACTAATATTTTTTACGCCCACACGTTTGACGGTGAAAAATTCCCGCCTATATCGTTAGCTATACCTACAGTTTACTTTAATGGGTAGGCTTCTACCTATTTTTTCACAAGTTTTTACATGGTTCGAATTTGCAATATAATTTTAGACAAGTTCCTCTTTGCGTATTAAGTTGAAACTTTGTATACACTATGACACTACATTACATTTACAATTTTATTTTTTGTGTCATTGTATTCCACAAACGGAAAAGCAAGGGATATACAAAAAAAATGAGGAGCTATTAGATATTATGATTGTGCCTAATATAGAATTTGATTAGCCGAAAAATATTATTATAATGAAAAAGTTGAATAAAGACCCGCGGTTGCGAGTCACGCCAAATTATTTTAGACTAGCTTCTACCTTCTACTTCCTCCGCGTGAATCTCTTTTTATATTAAAAAATATTCGATGAAACTCGGCAATACTGTAGCTCCCATTAAGTAAAGAATTTTCTGAATGTAAACATACAAGCTCTTTCTTTAAAATATTTGTATAGATTTACATTTTTCTCTGTTTTCCTTACGCTAGATATCTATTATTTATTGACGGACAGTCCTTTGTTTACTGTACAACCACCATTTTAATAATTTTGTTAAACACCTCTGTATAAATCTTTAATTATTTTTTAAACTTAATTGTACCATGTTGATTTTATTATTAATTGCTACTCTCATCTATTTTTTTTTCTATTTAAATATTTACATAACATAACATCACGCCTGTAATCCCCGAAGGGTTAGGCAGAGGTGTACCTATAGTACACCCACATTTCGCCAGTTATGTTTAAGTTCCATGTAATAGGGGGCGAGCCTATTGCCATCACACAATATAACACACAATATTTACACACACTATAAAACTGATTTACATCCGTAAGACGTACTCGTAACATTACTTGTCTGGCATTTATGCTGAACTGGGCCTATTTGTCGCACACAATACTGTTTTAAGCTTTCTGTGTTTTTTGTTTTTGATTTGTGTGCCTTAAGCTGGGTCAAATAAATCTATTTTCTTTCATTTTCTTCTTTCTAGATTATCCAAAGTTCTACTCGGTCACAAAATATCAAATCTCCATTTAAATTTTGTTAAATTACAATTCTGACCTATACCTATTGGTTGCCTTTACGAGGAAAATAATGATTTTCTTTGTTTAATTAAGAACAGTATTTACTTGTTACAAGTAAAGTATACTTAAACGAAAGGGGAATAAATAAAGACAATCTCAGAAAACCTCCACCCAACCCTAAGTCAATACCTCCCGTCCATAAATTACCGAATAATATCGAAAACACTGTCTAAATGAATACTAAACTTATTTAAAATTGTAAGAAGAAAACCCACCGGAGGCTTTGAACAATTAAAATTAATTAAATTACGTCGAAAGTTTCTCAGTGGCGGTAAAACTGTACCGAAATCCGTTCAGTAGTTTTCGAAATTAACTCGCACGTATAGACAATCGCGGTTTGAAAACATTCTTTTATACCTGTGAACTGTATAAAATTGAGGAATAAATGACTATCTTATAAGAACTTTGTTAGTTGAAAATATGTTCGAAATTCGCTGAAGAAAAAACAACCGACTTCCAAAAAAAAAACCTACAAAGCGAAAAATAACTTTAAAACAGTGACAGGAACTTATTATAACATCACCCACATAGACTATGTGGGAAAAATACGTATTATTGAGGCTAACTCAAAAACTGCTTAAGCAAAGTTAATTTAAAAAAAAATATGGGACCACCTGTGAAGTATGACCTACTAAACAAAAAAGAATCATCAAAATCAATTCGCAGCTGGCGGAGTAATAAAAAGCAAAAAAAAAATATAGTCAAATTGAGAACTTCCTCCTTTTTGAAATCGTTTAAAAATGGATTTCATTTTTAGGAAATTGTGATGATAAGCTTTAAAGCCCCATTTACACGATGCAAGTATTTTGCTTGTGGTTGTAGCATACGATAGAATTGAAGCGACGAATGACTTGTATTATCTTTACACTGTTTATATGTTGATATATTGTTGCTTCTGGCTGGTATGCCACAGGCAGTTCAATCGCACCGTGTAAATCAGGTTTAAATAAGCTGCTACCAATCTTAGTGTGGGTTCCCAAAAGCGAATAAAGTATCACGTCAACAGGGTGGGCAGTATTGTTCTTGTGCGTCATACTTACAAACGAAAGAATATTCATATGAAACGTTTGTAAGACATTAACAAAGTTACTATTGTCATAATCAGAAAGCAAATACTTCGATAGTTTCATAAGTATTGCCCAAAGATTACTATAATAACATCCTATTATAGTCCAGGAAAAATGCCTATTTTTATGCAGGGAAGCGTGAGCGTCAGCTCTGGTTACCACGCTTAATGTTTGGCATTCTGAAATTCAGACTAATATCTATTATAAAAAAAGTTTTTAATGAAAAGTGTTGATTCGCAAGAATAATTTTGTACACGATACCAAACTGCACAGCAGTTTGTTGGCAGATGTAGCTCCATTTTAAAGGGCATGTAAACATAATTATAACATTTCTTCACCTATAGGTATGCTAAACTATTCATGCAATTCTTAAATGAAAAAGAATACATACATACAAACATACAAGTTTTTGAAATATTCACTACATTTAGGCTATGACAAAACACATTTAAGAGGTACTAATGTATTTTATTTTTAAAAGAGGTTTTTGACCGAGACCGGTAGGTCGGCCGTTGAGCCGGTTGTCGATAGGTGACCTGTCCAAATTTCAATAAATTTGTTAGTTATGGTCTTGAGTTCATACAAATATCCCATGGTCCAAAGACGTTCAGATTTCCCCGAATTTGATAAAAATCGGGAATCTTTTTCGACTATTTATTTCCGTAAAAACCTGTGGGACTATTACGAACAAATCGGTTCAGCCGTTTTCAAGCGAAGCATATCAAAGAACAGCAATTATTTTTTATGTATATAGGTAGTATATAAAATGAGGGCCTTGTGGCTAAGTAATAACAGCTGCACGGGTCGATTTATCAGGTTAAGCTACGCTTTCCGCGATTGGTCTGTGGATGGGTGACCATACATACCAAGACCCCTTCGTGCCTTGGAAAGCATGTTGAGCCGTTGATCCCGGCTGTTATTTGTAGATCTTTGACAGTTGTTACAGGTCTTCAGAAGCCCGAAAGTCTGACAACCAGTCTTACCAAGGGGTATCGTATTATCCAGTAACTGGGTTGTGGAGGTCAGATAGGCAGTCGCTCCATGTAAAATACTGGTATTCAGCTGCATCCGGATAGACTGGAAGCCGACCCCAACATAGTTGGGAAAAGGCTAGGCAAATCATGAGATAGTATAAAATGAAGTTATAGCTTTTCGTGTCTGTTGTTTATTTTTCTAAACTACACAATGGATTTCGTTGTAGTTTATACCATCAAGTAGAGAATTTATTCCGAAAGATTTATGTGTGCGCATAAAGTACATTATTATTTAACTTAGGAATAGCATAATAATTTCGATGCTTTTTTGATGTCGCTACATTAGTCGATTGCACCAAAGCAAAGCTAGGTTTAAGACAGTTTATTATAAGGTCAGGTTTCCAAATGTACCAAAATGTTATTGCCCTCCACTTCTTAACTTCACATACCTACCACAATATCTGTGATTAATGAATAATCTCAATAGTTTTTCGACATACGCGCTCCAACTCGAACGTTCACTTAGGGAACTTAATCAAGTATGTATGAAGTTAGAGGCTTTGGATGATTCTCACCTTTATTGCACTGAGTTTTCAGAATATAGGTATTTATATGTAATGAAACGTAAACGCCGCTGATGTTAACACTACCTACTAGTAGTATTGATATCAGCGGCATTTAAACATTCAATCCATAGACCTGAATTATTGCTTCTTAGCGTTTCTATCATTAACTGAAAGACCAACAGACAAAATAAGAAATCTAATTTCACTACTTTATTTCTCAGTAGCAACTCGGAGTTTGGATTTGTGCCCGGTTGATGGCAATAGGCTCGCCCCCTGCTACATGGGACTTAAACATAACTGGCGAAATGTGTTTTACACCTCTGCCTATCCCTTCGGGGAATACTGCAATATTACGTTATATTATTTCACTAAATATTAATTTTTAACACACTTCAAAACTGGTTCGTATTGTGCCGCTCATCTCGCTTACAATCAGCTTCGAGTGGAATGATAAACTTTGTTCACTTGTATCAAAATGGACTATTATTTTATGGACAACCCTAGCAGAAACTAATATTAATAAACCCCGGTAAGCCGAAGATTGAATCAATCGAGTTTCAGTTTGACAAGTTTGCAGCATAAATCTCGAATACAAACATGTTAAGGGCCGAAAATTGGCGCTATTGGTCTTTAAACCGCTTACTAGAAACTGCAACAAGTTTCCCATGGTATGTTCACGAATTTTAGCATCGTTGACACTCATGGTGGGAGAGAAACTGCGTCGAAGTACGTCGAAAATGATTGAAAGCGAAAGTAATTAAATGTTATCAGTTCATTGAATATTATATTAATTTATTTTGTTCTGGTGGATGGTCCGTGTTGTCCGAGAAGTTGATCGAGTAAATGGAATGCGCGTAGTAAAGCAGTAGTAAAAGTGCTTTATTACGATACTACGTTTTGTTTACAAATTTGTTTGGCAATGAATTTATGCTTTCAATGTTATAACGTAAATTCGGTGTATTTTTAGTCGATGTTTTTGAGTTGCAATTTAAGCTTATGAGTCTATGATTTTCTCATAATTGTCGACACTTGTAGTCAGTGGCTTTACCAATTGTAATACGTTATTGACTGCAATTTTTTGCCTAAATTTGATTAAAATTGTCAATATGTTTTTATTCTTTTTAGTCAATCAGCATTTACCCAAAATGTTATAATTATTTGCTCACCACGATACGCGGCTGAACATGATCGAACATTTCTGTATTTAATATTTTGCAAGCAATGTATGTACACCATGTTTATACAACTAAATAAACTTACTTATGTAGTTAATTTACGTATACGATAGTTACTATCTTCTTATTAACCTTCAAGTAACCCAACTTAAAGGTTCCATCGATGTACATAATTGAATTACCAAAACGAATGGTGGTAGCTTATTTTTAGGGTTCCGTAGTCAACAAGGAAACCTTATACTTTCGGCATGTCCGGCTGTCTGTCTGTCCATGACTTAGCTCAGAGACTCTTAGTTGAAAGCTGTAATTTGGGATGGGTACTCATATTAATCACGCCGACAAAGTGGTAAAATATAACGATGAAATAAAAAAAATTGTTTCATACCTCCCCGTAAGGTGGGGATGTTTTTTTTTCTCGTTTATTCCGTGGTATAGGGTATCGTTGGAAAGTTCGTTCAAAATTATTGTGAGTGTGTGAAATCATATTTGGATTCAGGGATCCGTTTGCAAAATATTAAGCTTTAAAGTGCAAATTTTTTGTTATTTTAAATTCATCCCAACTACGGAAACGGAACCCTTCATTGTGAGTGATCCAACACGCACTTGGCCGGTTTTTTTAAATGGTTGCACTACCCGAAAATTTATTCATTTCGACGAATCTTACTGATAGAACTTTTAAGTTGTGTCGTAAAGTCAGGGAAGTTAATCCTAATTAATTATCCTAACTAATATTATAAATAAGAAAGTAAGTTTGTTAATTTTTTTGTTACGCTTTCACTCTAAAACGGTTGAACGGATTTGGATAAAAATTGGCACATGGGTAGACCATGACCTGGAAAAGGCCATAGGCTACTTTTCATCCTGGATCGTAAACGAAGTCGCGGGCAACAGCTAGTTGTGTATAAAATTGACTAACAACTAAAATGGTCCGTATATTCACATTACAACTTTCATTCTTTTACAGTATTATGAAATGGCTATATTATTGCTGTAATGTGTAAATTTGAGTCTAGTTTACACTCTTCTTACGATTTTTGAATATTCTGACTCTTTTAATTCCTTCACTACGCTGAAAACTGATAGTTTTCGAAGAATTTTGCCGATGAAACTTCTAAGTTGTGTTGTACTGTAGTATACATGTATCAACGACAAGCATATGTAAAATCATCAACTGCCCAGCCGTTGCCCAACTATGTTGGAGTCGGCTTCCAGTCTAACCGGATGTTGCCGAATACCAGTATTTTACATGGAGCGACTGCCTATCTGACCTCCACAACCAAGAAACTTGGTAATACGATAAATAACCCTTTTCCTGTCTAGTTGTCAAACTTTCGAGCCTCTGACAACCCGTACAACGACTGTCAAATATCTACGAATGACAGTCGGGACCAACGGCTTAACGTGTTTCCGGAGGGGTATCAGTATGTAATTTATGACCACCCATCCACGAATCTACTTTGGTAAGCGTTGCTTAACCATGAAAATCGACCCGTGTGGCTGTTATTATTTAGCCACGAGCCTTATAGCCTTATTTTTTGAGGTACACTGAGCGTTGTTGACTAGTACTATCTACGAATACATTGTGTTATTTCGCGTGCCTAGGAAACGTTTCGCATTGATATTCACGATTTATAGACACCGATGATATCATGTAATGCTTCGGTAAGTAACATTGCTTATTTTGCTATACTAAGTAAGTTTGGAGAGATGATTTTCCTTAATTTTTATAGAAGTTGTTTGTAGTAGATCTAATCTATGTGGTAGTCGGTTTAGGGGTTTTTCAAAACACTAGTTTCTGCCCGCAACTTCGTCTGCAAGCCTATAACCTTCCTCAAGAGTTGGGCTGTCCAATGCAAAAAGATTTTTTCAAATCCTACTGGTAGTTCCGGAGATTACCCCCTACAAACAAATTTAAAAACAAATAAATAAACAAATTTTACCTCTTTATAATATTATTAAGTATAAGATAGTTAATTGATTCAGGCGTGACCTTGCGGAAATCCATTATAAAATGATGATGTGGATATATTTAGTAACCTCTTCCGCTTAGCTATTTCTAAAGAGTCTTGAAAAGACCCTGGAAGAAATCGACACGTGTTTCACCTCTCAACGAGGCATCCTCAGGATGACGATTAACTTGTCGTGAACTCGAACACGGCGTGTTGCCACACCAAGCACCGAGCGCAGACTCGCGCTCGGTGCTTGGTGTGGCTATAGGTTACTAAATATATCCACATCATTTTATTATTAAGTATATCAAGTATAGATTACATCCTGTCTTTAATCCCCTTAGGGTTAGACAGTGGTGCATACATAATACACTCACATTTCGCCAGTTATGTTTAAGTCCCATGCAAAAGGGGCGAGCCTATTGCCATCAACTGGGCACAAATCCAGACTCCGGGCTGCTACTGAGAAATTCCAGATAAGTAGTAGTAGGGTAGGTATTTCATCATATTATTCTTACTATTCCAGACATATGTAAATGTGATAGGTTGTGAACATGTTTGATACTAGATCACGCTTCAACGGTTCAAAAAATTTGGCACGCAGATAGAATAATAGCCAATGTCTTGAAAAGGGATTACGATAAAAAAACTTTTTTATCCGTCAGGTAAATTATTAAAAATATTGGACACGTATATTTTCTTTTTTTACGTTAAAAAAAGATTACGGCGATACATTGAGTTAAAATGTGCCATGACGTCACGAGTATGTAGACTTTATACTTACTTGTGACGTAGCGACCCCCACTCCCCAACTTTAATGCGTTTTATCTAAGTCATTTTTTATTAATATGATAAAGCAAAAAATACGTGTCTAATATTTTTTTATTGTCTGACTGACGGACTAAATATAAATTCTTTTTTTCCAGGCATCATCCTTATTAGTACATAGGTTACATGAACAAAGTATGTACTTGAATTACTTCCCATAGGATGCGAGGGAACTCGGGGGTAACAGTTAGTATTTAGGTACGTAGTATTTTGAGGTACATACTTCAGTTTGCTCAAGTTGTTAACTTAATGTAACATCGTATAATAATCATAGTTTGTGAAAACTTATTCAGTTGAAAAATGGACATCTATGCCAATATTTCACTAATTGTTTAATATTACTCCTACATTTTAAATACAGAACCGGTCGAAGTGGCGGTATTTTACTAAGTAAGTACCTGGTACTTGTTGATAGGACTACACTGTCCTCTCATACCTATTAACACTGTAATTTAAAACATTGTAGAAACCATTTATTTTTAAAAGAGTAACCGTGGAGTTTCTTGCCGGCTCTTCTCCATAGAAAGCGACCAATTGGAATCGTGTACCTAGCTTCTGACGTTTCATAAGTGCCCTTGTAGGTTTATGTGAAATAAAGTATTTTGAATTTGAATTTGAATTTTGGTGTTTGGGGGAGGCCTATGTCCAGCAGTGGACGTCTTTCAGTTGAAAATGCTGAAATGATGATGACTACCTTTTATTGCGCAGTTCGGTTTTATTTTAATAAAATATTATTTAAAGGAATTGCAAAAAAAAAGGTACAAACGAAGTTTTTGATCTTCGTTTACATTGTATCAATTTTATTTAATTGTTAGCATTCACTCATCGTTTTATAGGCAACTTATATTTAGCGTTTCCAATATATTTGACTTCTGTACTTAAAAAAATAGATTAATTTTAAATTTCTGATATTAATCTAAACAATTGATTGGTAAATATATTACTACCGTTAGTATTTCATTTCCTATTTGCATGCTAGCGTGTATACTAGACTGTTTGGAAAATTATCAATGACGAGACTAACAGGAATAAAAGACATAATAATGATTTCACACTAGAAACTTCAAGTGGTCTCACAAGCACTAACAAAGAAGTTGCTCAAGAAATCGTAAATTTCTTTACCATTATTCCACTTATAACTACTGAAACCTTAAATTCCTCGCCCTCGCGTTCTATTGATTTATTAAGAGCAAACGTTTCATCCTGTCCGATTGAATTTAAATTCAAACATATAAACCCCATAACAGTAATAAAAGCTTTCAAGCAAATAAAGATCAAATTAACAGAAAATCTATGGGGAATGTCTATCAAAGTTTGTACCTCCATTATTGAGACTATAGCGCCGTACTTAGCCTTAATATTTCATTTGTGTGTGGATCAAGGAGTCTTCCCTGATCTAATGAAATATAGTAAGGTAATACCACTTTTGAAATCCGGGGACAGTAAAGACACCAATAATTATAGACCCGTATCCGTATTGCCGGTTTTCAGCAAGTTGTTTGAAAAAGTAATGCTTAATCAAATGCTCAATCATTTTAACACCAATAAAATCTTACATGATCAACAGTATGGTTTCACCAAAGGGCGTTGTATGACTGACACCAGTGTCACCTTATTAAAGCACATATTTACGGCGTGGGAAGAGGCCCAAGACGCCATAGGAATTTTTTGGGACCTCTCCAAGGCATTTGATTGCGTCGTCCACGAAACCTTAATCTCGAAACTTGAGCATTACGGACTTGGAAAACTTGCGCTTAGTTAAGTAAAATCTTATTTAAATGGTAGACAGCAGCAAGTTCAAATAAATGGTGTCAATTCACTTGCTTTAAAAGTAAAAATGGGTGTACCACAAGGATCGGTATTAGGTCCATTCCTCTTTTTAGTATATATTAACGATCTGCCCCATTTGTTAAAAACCCAACCACAAATGGTGTTATTTGCTGATGATACTTCCTTAATTTTTAAAATTAATAGACGTGCATCAAATCTTGACGACATAAATAACGCCCTGCTGCAAGTCCAAAATTGGCTCACTGCTAATAATTTAGTATTAAATGGTAAAAAAAACTAAATGCATAAGATTTTCTTTACCAAATGTCAAAAGTAGTAATTGTGAGATAGTATTGAATCAAGAGAAACTAGAATTTGCCGATAAAACTGTTTTCCTGGGGATCACGCTCGACTCAAGGCTTCAATGGAGTCCTCATTTAACATCCCTTTCAGGACGGCTAAGTTCAGCAGCATATGCTGTGAGAAAAATACGTCAATTTACTGATGTGGATACCGCGAGGCTAGTCTATTTCAGTTACTTTCATAGTATTATGTCGTATGGTATTTTACTATGGGGTCGGGCTGCAGACATCGTGTCTATTTTATTCTGCAGAAAAGAGCCATCAGAGCCATAAATGGCCTCCGCAGGCGCGACTCTCTCAGGTTTCAGATTGGCTAAAGTGGACTCATCTTTCATGGGGTACTGTTTAAAATGTTACAATGAAATACCTCCCCACATACTTCAACTGAATGAAACGAAATTTAAATCTTATATAAAACGCACACTATGCAGCCAAGCATATTATAAGTTGGGGGATTACATCGCTGATATAAATGCCTGGCTAAACGCTGGTCCTGCTCCACAAGGGCGCATAAACTAATTGATTAGCATTTGAAAATATTGTTGGAGTTGCTGAAGATTTAAAAAATGCTCATCTTTGCATTGTATAAATTCAATCCCTTAGCATTGTATAATTTCATAACACGTGTGAGTACTATGTACCTACTTTAAAGCTACCATTTACTAGGTACGTCTTTCATTGACTTGAATGTGCCCTTGCGGCTGAGAATATGTCATGCTCACTCTAATGTCTCGCTGACGGTGGCGTGTGCTAGCTCCCTTCAAAATGGTTGAGCTGAATGGTGCTAATCCATGCGTCATGTTCGTGAACGGGCGCTGTAAGTAGGGACTGGTCATCTTCTAGCTGCCATGGCTTATTTTAATTTGATTTTTGAATTGTTTTATTTGTTTTATTTTTTATTACGGACGCTTTTATCGTTTTGCATCGTTCTCACATTTATAACTTTAACATGAATGATGTAACCAATATTTTGTAAACATATTGTGATTTAAAAGAGTGTCCATGGAGTTTCTTGCCCGTTCTTCTCCATAGGTACCTACTACGCTTTGGAATGGGCAACTAGCTTCATCTTTCTGACTGACCGACCTCTTGACAATTCAAAAGTGCCTGTAATTGGTTTATTTGAAATAAATGCTTTGAGTTTGAGTTTATACCTATTTTCACGTTTCATTTAGTTTCCATATTTTATTTTACAACTCGTGGACTTATAGAACTTTGTTTCTACGTTGGTCTATCAGTGATATGTGCAGGATAGACGAGTGAAGTGTTCATTTAAAAACGGAAAGAATAAAATATTTTAATTGAATAATGGCTGTTCACAAACTGATTGTCGTTTGTAAGTATAAGCTGGTGTTGTGTACATTACCTTACCTATTCAAAATTGACATGCAAACAAGATGTTTCTTTTTGAACCAATATTTATTTCTAATGTACTTACTACTTCTCAGGAATTTTAACCATTATTATGACATTTTAAGAACGTAATCACTCACGAATTTGTTTTGTAAACATTCGTTGCGTAATTGACATTCATTCGCGAACGAAAGTCCATTCTGCGAATGAATGTTCGATGTGTAAAAGCTCGCGTAATGAATGTTTGCAACATAAATTGGCGAACCGAATGCTCGCGGTAAATAGCTACCTTCCATCCATTAGATAAACATTTGGCTTGTTTTGTAATATAATATGAAACATCCATGTATCTCCTCGTTGAGTTTCCGGCCACAAATGTGGCCAACCCGTTCCTTCCCACGGGTATCGGTTAAGACGACTAAGGGATTATTCCTGCGAAATGGACTGTGGTATAATATAGCCGTACGTATACCTGTGTGTACTTAAATAATATCTAGCGTGCCCTTGGAGTATATATGTGCCTGCCAAGAGCTTAAGACTAAATAATCAAAGGTTGAAGTTCAGTTGAAACTGCATTCGCGATTTTTTAAGATTGTTTTAAAATAATGGCTCACATTTTGTAAATAAAAGTTGATTCTTTTGAACAAGTTTTCAGCTTAGACGAGAATAGCACGTCCTTATCACAGTGTAAGTAGCTTGGAATAGTGTAGAAATGTCTTAAAATAATGTCCTAATTAGACATTAAAAAAAAACAAAAACAAATGTACAAAAGTAAGCAACTATCTTTGCACATAGTTTTCTGCAACGTCATTGAAAAAATACCTAACCATAAAGTTCATTTTATAAAACAATTAGGTACTACCCTCTATTGACTTTTTCCGACTACGTGCAGTCGTCCAGTTTATAATTGACAGGTCAGTGCTGTTCTAGGCGTTTTAAAAGATTGTTGCACGAGTTCTGAAAATTGGCCGTTCTGTAATAACTATTTTACGAAACTGGCTCTCAAAGTTAAAGCTTATGAGAAAGTTTACAAGCTAGTGGCGCTTCATACCTACTTGGAAACAAATTGATAGTAGAAGAGCTGTTCATAAGATGAGTTTTGACTAACTAAAACAAGGTTGTTAATTGATTCAGACGTGACCTTGTGGAAATCCATTATAAAATGCAATAGAAGTGGATATAGTTAGTAACCTGTTCCACTTAGCTATTTCTAAAGAGTCTTAAAAAAACCCTCAAAGAAATCGACACGTGTTTCACCTCTCAACGAGGCATCCTCAGGATGACGATTGACTTGTCGCGAACTCATCCCATCCCATTCGATTAACATTGAAGGAATGTGGCAACACGCCGTGTTCGAGTTCGCGACAAGTCAATCCTCATCCTGAGGATGCCTCGTTGAGAGGTGTCGCTATTTGGTATAAATTTCAACTTGATACCTTCACGCGTTCATGAGAAAAAGGGTCTTGACAGAGTAACGGACGGACAGCGAAGTGATCCTATAAGGATTCCGTTTTTCCGTTTGAGGTACGGAACCCTAAAAAGGAAAGTTTTTGAGAATATCTCCTTTGAGACTCATTTGACATGGCGGCGCGAACGGCTAAGATACGAGGAGGTGGCAAAGGGAAAATTGTAAAAGAGCACGTCAAAATCAATAAAACTACCAATTTTCAAATCTCCTGGAAAACTTTCCAGGTAACCCCCTTTTTGAGCACCAAATCTGTACTATCACGGCTGCTACCGCTAAAAACCTGCTAAAACCTACTACCTCTACCTACCTACTAAAATAACAATTCTTCTAGCTTAATAATTTATAGGGAAACTATCTAGATGATTTACCAAAGCTTAACTGTTCATACAATTGGATGCTCAGGCAGCTAAAAAAAAAAAAAAAAAGTTATTGCATTAAAAACTTCTTTAGATATTCTTATATGTTCCATAAACATTTTTCACTGAACTGGACTCACCAGCAAACTCGAAATTTAATTTATGTTTTCATACGTATTAACTATAGTAGAATATCAAAGAAATAATGTAAACAACAGAACCTTTCAAGCTTTCAAGAAAATCCATCAATTTAAAGATAATTTCATGCACACACTGTACCGTAGAAGGACATAAAGAATGGTTGCATATTGTATACGATGGTGTGTCTAAGTCTTATGATACCTAGTATACCGGTGCCTTGTCTACATAGCGGTCTCACATAAGCTCATATTGACATATTAAACTGGTGTATGCCTCGTTTAAGGTACGGGCGGTAGCGTGTAGCTATATATTTTTTTTTATATTGAACCTTCACAACCCATAATATCATGCCTGCATCCCTCGAAGGGGTCGGTACACGAAACCCGTATTTAGCTAGAGTTATGTTTAAGTCCTTTGTAATCTGTAAAATTCTAATGTACTGTTAAATTCTTAGTCGTATTTACACAGTTATAAACGTTCATAAACTTATATTCCTATACTATTAAACGAGCAATATTTGTATGTATATTAGGAGTGAGGCGTATTTATCGTAACAGGTAGAAATAACAGATATTTAAAATAACAAATAACAATTGTTCCTAACAATATAAATATTTGTTACTTAAAATAACAGACCCTCAAAGACTGTTACCACGGCTATTACTGTTAATTATTATAACAATCTCACACAGACTGTTACTACGGCTGTTACACATCATACAAAAGAAGAAATATTGCAAGGTTAACAATTTATCTTTGATTTTTATATTACAATTTATATTTTGAATGACCCTTGCTAAATAGAGAAAGACCTACCTATTATTTACTTCGAAATATGTTTATTTCTCACTCTTACTAAAGCGGTTAAAGTATGGTAAAAAGTGAAGCACTTAGTATTTATTGTGCTTAAACATACAGTTGGTGGTCTTACAAGAACAAACACTAACGAAAAAATGACTCCTAAATTAGGTCGTGTTACCCGTTACCTGTTACTCGCCAGTTACCATTATTCATTTGATATTTAAATACATATTTATCGTCCGCACAAAAATAACAGATATTTGGATCTGTTATTTTTGTGTAACAGTAACAATGATAACAGATATCGTGTTTAATCTGTTACAACCCTTCTCTAATGTATATATATTTGTACCTACTCACGTTCTCAAAATCGGCTCTAACGATTTCGATGAAAGTTGCAATGTAGGGGTTTACGGGGGCGAAACTCGATCTAGCTAGGTCTCTTATCTGGGAAAATTAGTTTTCTCCGTATTTTCACCCGAGCAGAGCTCGGTTGCTCAAAGTTTAGAACAAGATAATGACATGACATTATTGACAGTAGAATAATGATCATGGCAGCATGGAATTAGTAAGTACCTACTATCATGGCAGTATGGAGTTAGTAGGTACTATCCTATATTATTAAATGAGAATTCTCTATTTTCACCAGAGCAGAGCTCGGTCGCCTAGGTACCTACTTTAAATTAAAATAAGTATAATTATCATCATAATTTCAGCCGTAAGACGTCCACTGCTGGATATAGGTTTCCCCCAAGCACCGCTACTTAGACCGGTTCTATGTTCCCGCATCCAGTGGATTTCTGCGGTCTTCACAAGGTAATCAATCGGTCCACCTTGTTGGTGGCCTTCCAACGCTACGTTTTCCGGTACGCGGTCGCTACTCCATAACCTTTCCGCCCCATCGGCCATCTGTTCAGCAAGTGCCCTGCCCATTGCCACTTAAGTTTGGCAATTTTTCGGCCTATGTCGGTTTACCTCGGTTCTCCTGCGGATGTCTTCATTTCTGATTCGATAACAATAAATATTATGAAGCTGAACTGAAATATCCCTTTCCTATAGAATGCGAATGAAATCGCATGCAATAGCTATTATTTATTTATTTATTAAATACTTCAAGCACAGAAATATACAGAGGCGGACTTCCACAGGAATTTTCTACCAGTCAACCTTTGGGTAATCATACCTGGTACACACGGCTATACATTTCCAGTTTACGCTGACCTCGCATTGTACGCAAATCCTATACAATGCGAGATCAGTTTACACTGGAAATGTATAGCTTGATGCGTAGCCGTGTGTACCAGCAATTTTACCAATGATAATTATATTTTCACGAAAATACAAAAGATAAGCGTGTTTTTCGAACCCAGAACTCATGTTTCCTCATTCCATAGTAATCACAGAAGATTGTCAGTTCTCGTATGAATTATAAAGCGAAGTATATTGGGAAAAGCTGAATCATTTAGATATTCATGAACAACAGATGTCGTTGTGCGTGAATCGTTTTACATCTATTTTTTGCCTGTTCTTGTGTTCTCTACAGCCTTTTTGTTTTCGTTGGTAAATTATCAAAAAGCTTCTCCCGCCCGCTCGGGAGGGCGTGTCAGACTCTTACTGACTAAAACCCACCCGTGTTCCTTCAATTGCCATGTTGCCGGGGGCCACGATCTGCGTTTCGGTTTTCTTCGCAACCCCGGCAGACATCGGACCCCGTCAATTCTGCTGACATCACTTTGAGGCGCGCGTGGAGCACAACGCGCCGTCGAACAATGGAAGCCTTCGTGGTTGTTTTGATTACAGATTTTCTGTTATTTAGGATAGAAATGTTGTTTGTTTTTGTAAAATACTAAGTTGAGAAAGTCTTTATCGGTAAGATCTCCATTTAAGGTTAAATATATAATTTAAATATTTACACAATATAACATCAAGTCTGTTTTGAAGGGTTCAGCAAGTATAATATCTTGCTGGGGACGCGGGAAAGTCAGAAAGGGATACCGTGGCCCCTAGCAATATGGCAACTGAATGAACACGGGTGGGTTTTACCCAGTAAGAGTCTGACACGCCCTCCTTTTCCTTTGATAATTTCCCACCTAAAAAAGAAAAAAGAAGTATTTTATCCTATATCATAAATATCCGTATCGTATATATATTTTGTCCACATTTCACCAGTTCATTTTGTTTGTCCACATTTCACCAGTTCATTTTGTTGCCAAAGTATATTGAGTTGAAAATAAGTGCAAAGAAATGTTGTAAAAAATAAAGACAAATTAGTTTACTTCTCACAGACAAGTGTATAAAAAGATGGTAAGTTAGTCAATTCTGAAGATAAATAAAGAAAAAAAACAAAGAGCAAAGATAAATTACCTGATGGATTAATAACTCTTAAAATGATAATGTAAACAGATAGTCATGTAATGCCATTAATCGATAAATTATACGTAAATACATGTACTCAATGCGCCAATGTCAAGTATGTACATGTATAATGATACATTATAGACCATAGATTACAAACCTTTTACTGTTTCAAAACGAACATTCGAATTTTTGCGTTCGAAAATACTTGTGAGTCAAAGTAAGTACCAACTCCCAGAGTGTTTTATGCCTAAAACGTTTTTTTGTTAACATTAGAAGGGGCGTTATTATGCCAATTTGCTACTTCTTGCCGTGGCAACTTCGTATTCGTTTCGAGAGGAACTTTAATAATTAAGTTATTCGAAATGACCTTAAGAAGTCGCATAGCTAATCTGATTTTCAAATTCAATCTCCGTACAGACGGGGATCTTAAAGTTGGCTGGTTTTCCATAATTTCGCGAAGTTTTTTCGCATGTAATTTTTTATCGAGATCTGTGTTGAAGAAAAGAAGATATTTTTCGATTATATTTACTTACACGGTCTCCTTTTTATTGAATATCGTGTTTCGTGATCTACTATAATATTGTATACGGGTAAAAACCGTATCTAACGTTCGTTTTTACCATTTATTAACGGAAAAGAGACCTTATATGTTAATTATTATTAATTAGCTGTGGCCCGCAGCTTCACCCGCGTTGCTGTCGGAAAATATCCCTCGGGAACATACTACCGGTAGGTATTAAAAGATATCTGTTGATATAAGCTACTAGCTAACCCGACAGACGTAGTCCTGTCTTAACTATGAATTCCCGCCAACTGTCAAAAGCGCTAAAGTTACATTAGAAAAGTTAATATGGTCGTTAAGTTTCCTTAAATTTTCTAATTTTCCGCGCAACTCTCTTAATTTTTTCTTTCATGAGAATCTTTTCCTGACAATAACAAACACAAAAAAAAAGAATTAGCGAAATCGGCCCGGTCGTTCACGCGTGATGCCGTGACCAAGGGAAATAGGGATTCATTTTTATATATATAATAATATAGATTTGTATGCCAAATTACATCCAAATCCGTTCAGTAATTTTTCAATCCGGAACATACAAACGAACAAATATACTAAAATCTATATTTTCGGCATTAGACTCGTTACACACCTTTTACTTTTTATTTAAAATATTCAAAGTTCTGTTTTGAGTTCGTTACTATTTTATTATATCCATTTAAAGAAGATTAACAAATTAACTTGGTTATGATGTGATGTCCATTTCAGTTCATTGACGACAAAACCCAGAAGATTATTAATTACACAGTTCCACCATAATACAACTGAATTTAAATAATTATTCCTGTACCTTGCAATCTTATTTCATAAGGTAGTGGAGAATTGATTGAATCCATTTTGAATTCTAAGACAGTAGTAGTATGATTTCCTCAGAGAGCACCACACACTTCACTTTCAATAACTATGACTCGAATATGATTCTGTTGACAGATCTTGACGATACAAAATTATATATGCGAGAATATAATTTAAGTATCATAATGAATCTTATGTGTTTATAAGTTAAAATTTATTTATATTCCTAAAAAGATAAGTAGTACTTATTGCTTGTGGTCTTATGTGAAGACTGTTTTTATTGAAGAAAATATTATATATATATATATACGTCATTATTAAATGCAGCGTAAAAGGCTTTCGATCAAATCTAGATATAATATTGCATTGTCTTCACATATAATTATATAAATAATGTATACAATTTTTTTTAAACATTTTAAAAGAGAAACGGTGGAGTTTCTTGCCCATTCTTTTTCATACGAAAACTACATTTTGGAAGGGGCGACTAGAATCAATTCTATTTTTGTAAATTTTGTCGTCCAAAAGTGCCTTTTGTGCCTAATTGAAATAAATTATTTGACTTTTGACTTTTGATTGCCATCCTACGTGGCAACGCTGCTTTTTGGGCACTTTTCCCGCTGACAACGATGCGGATGAATTTTTTTATGTCAATGAGCTTTTCCCTTTATTTTATTTTTTCCTTTACATACTTGTTTATAATATATATATTAATTAATTGTATATACATAGCTTGCATAATGTATAATCAAATATTATTGAAATATACAGAAGATACAATATTTTAAACAAAAATTTCAAACTGTTTTCCCTCAAAGTTTAGGCAGAGGTTTAACGACTTATACATATAGTACCTACATCCATATTTCGCTAGGTACGTTTAAGTCCCAAGTAATAGGGGGTGACACAATCTGCCGGGGTTGCGAAGAAGTCCGAAAGGGTCATCGTGGCCCCCGGCAACATGGCAACTGAAGTAAGAGTCACGCCCTTCCACTCCACCCAGAGCGGGAGAAGTTATTTGATAATTTCCCACCAAAAAAAGGGGGTGACACAATAAGTATCATGTTCCCTATTGAAAAATCTACTTACATCCGAAGATTCCTCAATTTCATTGTAAATGAAGAAACAAGGCTACTAATTCATTAGCAACTTAATTCTGCTGCTGAGAAACTCTTGGAAAAGTTCAATGATAGTTAACCTAAAAACGATATTGAACTCAATACGAAGAACGCTCTTTACACCAATAAAATTGTTTTTCTTACCTTTTACCACTTGTTATTACCGATTTAAAAGAACGAAGTCACGGTTTTCAGCTACATTAGAAAATTCAACTCATAGTACCTTCATTAATCAATTCCACATTTTTCTTTTAAGTGTCAGCGATTGTTCAGCGAGTTACCAGTTTTTGCTTTTTGAAGGAAATATAGGCGTTTTCAGACAGTTGTTTTTTCATGTTTGATAAATGTAGATTCTGTTTTAAGCGATATGAACTAAGTAAGCGCTGTTACTTTTTGTAACCTATTCGTGAAATAAATAATTTATCACTTCTTGAAACGTTAACAGCATGAATTTAGAATTGGTTATTTTGAACCCAGAACGGCTTATTTAATATAATAATATGATTGACTGGAATAGACTCGGCGATCATTGTGTTGATAGTCGTGATAGCTAATGGCCTTATAGCCAAGAGACTCGACCAACACCTGAAGATGCTCTCGTTGGGCAGCTAGATCAAGGGCTTGATTCAGAAAGCGGTACTTCTGGTCACGGCGCGTATTGTTAGGAGGATCCTCTCTCTGGAACCCTTGACCGTCGGAACTTGGACCCTGTTCCCGATACCGGTGGGTACTATATTTTATATTTTTTTAATATTCTAATATTTATAAATATTATTTATTAGTACATTAATGTTGCGGCCAGCAATTTGGCCATTAATGGACGATTGTAAAAATTTGGGCTGAGGCGAAGCAGAGGTACACATACGTGATTCCATCAATGCCTGGTTGCGGCCAAGGCTCGTATAGTACTTTTGTCAAACAATGCGCGGAAATTCAAACTAAGTAAATTAATTATAAATTCCAGAATTAATGACGAGCAAAGAAAATTTATCAAGCGCTAATATGTTCATTTGTTTCTTCTTTGTCTTTAACCAGCTCTATTTGCTTAGTCAGTTCGAAATTTAAATGAAATCATTGATAAGTAACCTTCTTGGTGCCCATGGGTCGAAGTAAAAAGGTCGTTCCATTTTTAAATAATACGACAGTTATGAGTTTTCATAGTTATTTATTTGGCCGCTAAACATGACACACGGTTGCCTACTCGCTTGTTTTCGACCAGTACAGCTATTTAGATTTGTCTCGAAGAAGGTTCTCAAACTAATGTTCGAATTTTCAAGCATGTTTGAGAAAAAATATTTAAATGTAATAAATGAGATAATATTATAATTCATCGTATTTTGACTGCAAAAAATAAGGCCATTATTTCTTTGCCTGACCGTTTTGTTAGTAATGATGGCAATTAGTTTAAGAAGACGGTACCAGGCTTTTACTTATTCACTTATTAAAACAATTCGGTAGTTTCATTTTGCAACACCCACGGGTAAGATAGGGGTAAGAGGTCTGTGTCGAGTACCGAAAATAACTTAGAAAGTAGATAGAAAATTGACCCTTTATTAATGAAACTTTAGATTTAAAGGATTAACCTTTGTAAGCTTTATTTAATTTGTGGTTTAAGCACTGTTCTATCATTTTGTAAATCTTATGTTCAACATTTTATTATCAACTAGCTGCTGACTGCGACTTCGCCAACGAGGACCCCAACTCTTTCTCTAAAATAAAATTAGCCTAAGTTACTTTTTATCATCTGTCAGTGAAAGTATCGTCACAATCGGCTCAACAGTTTCGGAGATTATCCGGAACAAATAGACAGACAGACAAAAATAAAATAAAGAAAAGATTTTTTGTTCTAAGTACCGTTTATACTTTCGTTTGCATTTAGTAAAAAGCTGTTATTTTGACATTACAAACAGACACTTAAATTTTATTTATTTGTTGTATTGTATAGAAGACTAGCTTTTGCCCACGGCTTCTCCCGCGTGGAGGTCGCAAATTATGCCACGGGAAGGTACTACCGGAATAAAAAGTATCCTATGTCCTAACCTAAGCCTGGTCTACCTGTGTGCCAAATATCAAAATATGTCCAGCCGTTAAGATGTGAAAGGTAATAGACAGAGAGACAGAGTTACTTCGCAATTATAATAATATTAATTATTATTATTCATTTATTTTAAAATAACCATTTATTTTAAAATAAATAAACTGTCCTGTTGACCTGGTCGCAAGCACTACTGAGCTGACCATGAGTTCCTGGGTACGATTCCCGGGTCGGACGAATTGTTATTGAGTTTTGCCATCTGGAATTTCGTAGTAGCAGCCCGGAGTCTGGATTTGTGCTCAGTTGATGGCAATAGGCTCGCCCCCTATTAATACACTTCTGCCCAACCACTCGGGAAAATAAATTGAAATCCCTTTATAATTTTTCACAAGCCGCTCGTGCCTTGTACCACATTCAAAGACAGGTGAACCAACTCGGGGGAACTATGTCAAGATGAACCATTTTTTAATCGTGTCGTCACAAGTGTGAAGCGGCGCACTTGGACGGATTCCGACCCTAAATACTGAATTAAGACTGTTTGTGTTAAGACGTTAATTGGACACTTGGTTATTTACACAATAGTACGTGAATTGAAAGTCCATGGTAAAAAAAAAACGAGCGAGCCTTCAGTAGTATATAAAGTATATAAAAAGTGATATAAACAATATTCATCACCATCACTGTCATCGTCACCGTCACCGTCACCGTCACCGTCACTGTCACCGTCACCGTCACCATCACCGTCACCGTCACTGTCACCGTCACCGTCATCGTCATCGTCATCGTCATCGTCACCGTCACCGTCACCATCACCATCACCGTCACCGTCATCATCGTCACCGTCATCGTCATCGTCATCGTCATCGTCATCATCCTGTATCAACCTCTCGGAAAATAGGTTGGTACCATCTGACGGCCAACTCAAGCACCGCGAGCGCTCATTGGTCAAATCAAATACCGCGCGCTTTCCCGGCTTTCTGTTACACACTTTCGTCCCTTTTCACGAAATCACCTCCACAGACTTGATTATTTAGATTTTGATTTTGATTACAAAGATGTTACACATCAAAAATTCTACATTTACAACGCCTTTATGTCATAGCAATAAATGCGGTTTTCGTATTTCAAGACTTACTACTGAAGTGCCGCTGAATTTTAAAGGTGAAACGGTGTTATAAAAGCAATGTTCAGTAACCGAGTGTTACAAATGTTACATCGTGTTTTAAATACAGACTGACATAGGTTTATACCTGTGAATGACAGAGATGACGCTCTATAATGCCGAAAAATGCGACCTACATCGTTATCAAACACGCTATTTTGAGTTGTGACCAGCCAAGACATCGATTTACAAAAAGGTTGATTTTTAAAAGTCAATTTAAAAAACAGTTGTCCTTGTTTTATCATTTTAAACAATTACTAAACCTATTGAACGGGCCCAAACCCAAAGAATATTACGTAAAGGAAAATCCAGCTAATCCAATCCATTTTTTCCCTTCTGTAGGAAGAAATGGCTGCACTAATTGAGTGTACGACCTTTAAGAGAAACGTGACAACAGGCAGGAAAATCGCAGAATCGTATTTATACATATTTTCCTTCTCGATACAAAAATGTCTACTTTTATAAATAATTATGTCGCATTTCTAACGTAACCATGGGGCTATCTGTCTCTCGAATATCGGAGGTATTGGTAACGGGCTGTCAGATCTCCGAAAATATTAGACAATATTATTGGTTTTACCTTTTACCTCATCTTTGCGGAATAGTTTCTAGGGAGGATACGGAATCCGGTTGCTGAGGGTAGACAAAGTATTGACGTGCTGAATAAAGCTGTGTTATCACTCAAAATGTGACAACAAATATTATAAAAACGTTGCAGTACAGCTCGCAACATTGAGACATAGTTTGGAATTTTTAAAGATTTTTTTTTGGTTCTCCCACTGCTGGTCACAAATTAAACTAAACACAGTCGTAGAAACATTAAAAATATGTAAAAAGTAAAAAACAAGGTTTAATGAAAATAAAAACAAATAGTCCTTCCTATACGAGGTCAAAAGGCTCTTACCTCAGCATGGTGTTGCAACATTTAAAAATAAGTGTCTCAGAGCTGATATTCTGATAAAGCCTGATTATTTAGATTGTTTGTCATTATGAAAAACATTTTGGGACATAGAAAAATAAATAAAAGTTCGTATTGAAACGTATGCTCCGAATGCGATCAAAATGGCGTTATAAGCTTACATATGGCGTATGGCAGGTACGCCAAGTTTTCCTTCTTCAGTTTTTCTTCTTTTTTTTGTTTTTCTTCTTCTCTTTCCATACGGATACAGGTTTTAGACAGGTACTGCTACTACACCTAACAAATACCGGTAAAAAATTCAGGTACCCGACGCGTACCACAAATCTCATATTTGTACGAGCAACCTCGTACGGTTGGCAACCTTGAAGTTTTTCTAATGCCTATTAATTATCCTTTTTACTTACTATATTGTTTTCTCACTCTAACTTACGGAAGGAAATATTTATTTGGTACAGATACTGATTAGAAATACTAATAGTTCAGGTACTAATCTGGTACCGGTGCAGCGGTGTCGCACCAAGGCTAATGGTACCGGGTGCCAAAAATACCGGTATTTCGAGCCCTGCCCATGGAAAGCCGGAGTATATGTATGTATGTTTGTATGTATTTCCGGGCATATCACGATTGTATGAGCTGTCTATTGTCTATCTTGTGTGTGGTATATCGCCTGATTGGAGTAGAGCACATGTGTACAAATGTTATGTTGGTACTCGGTAGTAACAGCGTAATAAGTAGTTTAGGTGAAATGGTGCGCATTGAATTATATTGCAAGTACGGACGAGAGAGAGAATCAATAAAATCAAAAAAAATTGTTTAAATGTAATTTGAGATGAGAAATGATAAAACAATCCCGAACTTTTGAAGTCAGTAAGAGGCCGTTATCAACCGATTAGAAGTGGGCATTGTATGCACGAGAGTTAATGTTTGATTTGAATTACGTAAGATCTAATAAATTAACTAAAACCAAATTTGTACGCCAAAAACGGCAGAATATTATGAACTAAATTATGTAACATCTCTGTAAATATATTCTCACAAATAAATTGACTAATAATTACTATTGCAATAAAATAAAAAGCTGAAAAAAAAGCCCGACTGCAAAAATACATATATAACTGAAAAGAGAAAAACAAACATTATAATCTATAGGGTTCGATTCTCAGGTCGGGCAAAGTGTCATTGGGTTTTTCTATCTGAAGTTTCTCAGTAGCAGCCTGGAGTCTGCATTTGTGCCCACTTGATGGCAATAGGCTCGCCCCCTATAACATGGGACTTAAAACATAACGGGCGAAATGTGGGTGAACCTGCTACAGGAACACCTCTGCCCATCCCTTCGGGGAAACAAGGCGTGATGTTATGTAATCTATAGAATTTTGGTATTGCACGCGGGACAAACAAAAGTTACACCATTATTTCAGGTTATTGGTTTGACACCAAAATTCTATAGATTTATAATGCTTGTTTTTCTCTTTTTCGTTATGTATTTTTGCAGTCGGGTATGTTAGTTTGTTTTTTTTAATTACTTTTTTATTTGATGTTGAACATTGCAAACCATTAAGTACGTAGGCAGTTTGTGCCTACAGCTACGCTATAGAATTTTCTGAGGTTGAAGATAGAGTACCATTAAGGACGTGGGCATAAGCAGTTTGTGATTGTTGATGATTTCTTTTACACCTACGCTTCTGTTTGGAAAATCCTTTGAAGAAAAAGATAAAACGGTGATCTTTTCATTTGTGTTTAGATCGGTTTTAATCTTTAGTATGATTGGAACTAAAGTTTAAGTGGGTGTCGTGGAAGTTAATTTTTAGTTCCATGGAACAGTTTATTAAGTTCTTTCAACACTTACCTAGCGGTTTGGGTTAAGAAAATATTAATTTTAGCAATTAATGTACCTATACGGCTGTACTTACATATTCCTTTATTATTTCCTAAACACAAAGAAAAAAAGAAAGAAGAATTGTTTATTCTGCACAAAGAAAACGCACATTAAAAAGAAAAGACATACACACTAACGTAGTAGCCAAAAGCCTCGTACTCAACAATTATAAGTTGAACGTTTGACAGTTTTGTCTATTGCTTGAAGTCAGGGCAGGTCACAATTTATTAGGAACGTTTATCCTAAAAGTTGGCAACGTCGCAAATAGCTGTCAAATATTTACCAGTTTTGAGTAATTTGGCAATATTACTGTATGGAAATATGAAATGTGGCTAACTAGTGAACTAAAATATTGGCTATGAAATGCAATAATTAATATCATAACACTAGATATTTAGTTTTAGGTGTAAAAAAAAAGTATTTGGAAACTTTCTAAATGCCTTTTTTAAAACCTAAAACGGTTACAAATTCACTTTAATAATTGCAATTCATTATTAATATTTTAGTTCGCTAGTAAGCCACATTTCATATTTCCATTCAGTAATATTGCCAAATTAATGAAAACAGCGATGTATGACATCTATTTGCGACGTTGCCCATTTTCAGAATAATCTCTCTTAATGGTCACACCAAGATCAATGACTTATTGTAGTACTCTGTCACTTGGTGTAGTACTCTGTCTCTAAAGGTACCTAAACAGTGGCGTGCCTAGGGGTCCAAATTAGGGCAAGCCACCAGATTTTTTACGATAAAAAAAAACAGCCAAGTGAGGGATTGACTGATTTTCATATGTTGTTCATGGTACAACATTATTATAATTTTGGTTAGAAAACCTTTAAAATTCGAAGAGGTCTGGCATTAGTATGTAATTGTCATAAGCGCCATCTACATTAATGAATGCGCGTAATCACCCCGCTTAGCCGAACCTTTTTACCATAATTCATATTCGCTTGTCAAATGCAAAATTTTTCAATCAGGAGCCACTAGATGGATCCCACATTATCGATTTGTTGTTCTACTGCCGTAGGTACGCATAATTTTACGAGTTTAAAATTTAATGTCGATTGAAAATGTTAAAATGAGATTTTACCTACTTAAATATTTTTTTATAATTTATTTTAATGACAATAGCCAACTCTAATCTTTATTTCAAAACACTTATGAATAATCTCTTCGATACGAACATTATCTTGTTTTATGATCTCAAGATGTAATAAGTACATAAGATGGTTTATTTTTCAGTGGTTTGCTAAAACTACGAATTCCATAAAAAACAACCCTAGTCATGTGCTTTCATGGCACCAGCTATTCACCTACATAAATTTGTATAATAGACAATCGAATGCCTACGAGTATTTCAATATATTCTTCGACTAACAAAAATACTGTTTTTTATTTCCGAGAAATAGTTACAGTAATTTGATGTTGGTTACGGTGAAGTAAAGAGTTACTTACCTATGTCAGAAAACTCAATATGCCTAAACTCAAAATACCTTTACGAACACAGTCTCCGAATTTGATGATAAAAATAACACTAAATCACTTACAAAAAAGCGCGGAATGACATCGCCGCAATAACTATAACATCATTTTAAACAATAAAACTAATTCATTACTTCAGCACGTGGAAAATAAAATACTAGTCTCAAAATATTAATTTCAAAACATATACAATAACAAATTCGTCGTCGCGTCGCACGGACTTGCAACTCACTTTACGCGGGTCAACAAAGCGGATAGTGCATTTGCGTCGTTTGCGCGAACTTAATGCCTCTCAAAATAAAAAGTACTCTGTGCGCATGTGCGCTCAAAAGCCGGGCTTTTCATTTCATAGAAATCTGCGTATATGTACTTATCAATATATCAACAAATGTAAACGTTTCTATAGCAATTTGTAAGCGAAAACTGCGAGACAAAGAAAGGTGAGGCAAGCCAGATAAGAACCCCACGAGTGTGAGCGAGAAGGCGCAATTAAATGCATTGTATTGGCGCGTAGGTTTGGCAACAAAGCGCGCGGAACTTAAATTTTATTTCTATGATTACCTACTAAATGAATGATTGAGTTCAATGAGTGCGTAGATCTGGCAACCTAGCCCAGTGCGCGCGGCAGAAAAAGCAGAGATTTCGAAATTTGATTATTCCTATGACATGCATGATTGAGTTCGAGTTCATTGACTGTTTTTTTTTAAATTTTTTTTTATTTGTAGGCTTAGGTTTGTTCTTGTGAATTATGATTTTATTACGGCAAGCCGGGCTTTTCGGCTTCTATGAAGGTACCGCCACTGTACCTAAACTGCGTGTAATTTAATTTGACCCGTGACGCTATTGGTAGCACTAAATTTTGCAGTCCTAGTTTCAATACTAATAGAGTTCAAAATGGCGACTGACAGAACAGTACTACCAATCACATGACTGCAAAATTCACTCCTACCAATCGAGTCTCGGGTCAAAAGTTATAATGAACGCACTATAGTACTTACTGATTATTATTTTCTATACCTAAACTAGATCTTCGTTAGGATTATTTTAAGTTAAATGAAGTGTTTTTACCTACAGAATATCAGCAAATAAAAAGATTTTATGATATCATTTATATTCCATAAAAGTAAAGATTGTGTCATTTTATATTTTTGAGAGCATCGTTCCCAAAATTGTTGATATTAACTTGTTCTCAAAAACAGTTTTCCTACAAAAATGGGTACTGTTACAGGCGCCGTTCTGTGCTCATATGAAATTGAGAGGCATTTGTGCCGAATCGAAAGCCAAGCCAGTGGAAATAGACCTAATAATTTACATACTGAGCTTCCCATCTCTAGAAATGGAATTTCGCTGGGGAAATACCCAAATACAAACATGGATACTTGTGGTATCTCAACATTGCGTTCAATCATGAGTAAATATATTACCAAACAAAATATATTGAAGTATTGAGCATTTGATGGCATGGTTACCGCAGTGGCTATGCGATTGGCTGCTGAATTATGTGCTGTGGGTCCAATTTCCACAAAGAACAAAAACATGTTTGTAAAATTCAAACTCGGGCAAGAGACTCCACGGATCTCTTTTAAATAAAAATGTTGGTTACATCATTCATGTTGAAATTATACATGTGAGAACCTACGGATAGTTGTTCCGGGTCTGGCTAGTGTAGGTACTCACTACTTAAGAGAAATTAGGGTTTTCTGAAATTACGTTCACCAGGTGGCAGCCCTGAGACGTCAAATCCGGGCACCTGTCAAGAGTGTCGAAGCACCTATATTTTCTTTAATCCTGACTGACTGATGAACGAGTGAATGAAACGAATGATGAACGTCATCATTTATTTCATATTCATTGTCGAAATGGAAGATCTCTTGTCAAAGTGGCGCCAACTGGTGACGTGAATTTTCATGAAAACCCTAATTCCCGGTAACGTTCTGTTCACAGACATATAACAAAAAAGATTTATACCTAAGTAATACAGCAAAGTTTTTTACTAAAAATAGCCTTCATACCAGCAGTTTTATGATGTCCACGGAGCAACTCAATGAAGGTCCATAACGACGTATTCCAGAGGGATGTTACCATAATCACCAATCTTCATAGGGGAACGAAGTATGTTTGTAGAATAGGATGATGCTCATCTTACAGATATATTATCTGTATATTATTTCCGCTGAACATTTTATACAGTTGCGTAGAGGGTAGAATCTTATGACCTTTACTAAAACGCTGTGCATTCGGTATTTGTTAAGATTTGTCATAAATCACGGAGCCTACGTCCTCTTGGCATGGAGTTAATTGGTTTTGAATTGGACAGCTGTTTTTACTGGGGCAATTTCGCCAGTAGGTACATTGCGATAGTATTACTCAAAAAATATCAGTGCTGTGCACGCAAAACCACAAGAGTTACACAGCGTATGAATCATCATTGCCGAGTACTCGGTCCTACGTTACTGGAGGCAATATGAAAACGCAAAAAAATAGCGTATTTTTGTAGTAGAAGCAGGCGCGCATAATTTTTGGCGCGATTTGCTTATGTCTTGCTAAGTTCGAATTTACGTTTTGATTCCGGTAGCTCGTTGAGTTTTTGGGGGATGGTTAAACAAAGTGCTGAAGTTCCTCCTTTGAAAATGGAGGAGCACTAGTTAAACCATAATCTAGTTTTAACTTTCACGCTGGAAATCATCCTCGCCTTTTGGCCTCGTACAGGACTTTCTGCTTTTATTTTAATTTTACTTTGTATTTTAATTTTAATTTGTTATTTGTTTAATTTGTTGATTTTAAAGTTTTAATGAGTGTGTTTTAGTTTACTTTGTAATTTCCTGTGCGAGTCTCAATAAATACTTTTTCTTTCTTTATCTGCCTAGCCTTTTCCCAACTATGTTGGTGTCGGTTTCCAGTCTAACCAAATGCAGCTGAATACCAGTATTTTACACGGAGCGACTATCTGACCTCCACAACCCAGTAACTTGGTCATACGAAACCCCTTGGTAAGACTGGTTGACAGATTTTCGGGCTTCTGACTACCAGGAACGACTGTCAAAGATTTACGAATGACAGCCGGGACCAACGGCAATATGGCCAATAAATTATCATTTAAATTATTTTTGTGCTGAATAATGTAACTTATTTTGCATATAGTAGAATCATTTTTGTCTACCTTGCACAGACAGTTGTGCTGCTGGGGAGTTTGTTGCGCCACTTCTTCTTCCCAGCTAAAGGCACTAGGAAGTGGTGAAGGTGGGCGTTTTGGGGTTCTGTCTTATGTAATTTTGACGTTCGAAAAGTGCTGATTCTCAGCCTAGTTTGAGTAAATGACTTTTGAATTTTGAACGGATTTTCGTGCTTTTTGAGGCAAGGACCCCCCTCTCGATATGTAATGGTTGGTCATTCGTGTAGTTAATCTCTCCTTTTATTTTAACTTTGACATTGTAAATAATCAACCTTATTCATTTCTATCATCACTAAAAGTGCAAATAAGAAGTGTACAGCAAGATACTTTGTATAAAGAAGAGCCGTTGACTCACGGCTTCGCATTCAAAGCTTTTCTTTACTTCTTTGTGTTGGTACGTTTCATTGCAAAGCTAAGTAGGTCAGTGACACATCAGTTCTGATTCTGATACACAATGTTGGTAAATAGGTTATGATACTTTTAATACCTAAAGGAAGTTTATTACAATGGTTTGTTAGTATTCGTGGCATTTTATTTTGGATTCGACGAACAAAAATGTCTTTAGGTAAATAAATAGTTTAATGACCTGAGTATTTACACCAGTTAATCCTCGTGTTTTGAAAGTGTTTTTACTCCAGTAAAAACACTAAAAGTTAATTGAAAAGCTCGAGTCGTTAATTGAAAAATTCGGTCGAGTAGGTATTTAAGTTTTGTATGGGACAGCTGATTATTTTTCATGACTACGATGGTGGTCCCATTAAGAAAGTTGTTCAGATTGATAGTCTGTACCACATTCTTAAATATAAACACACATTTCTGATAGACGCTATATATACCTAGGTTCCAATTTGACACTTTTATGATGCCAGATACACTTCTTAGTTCCAGCAGAGAATTCAAAGAAATGAATATCTGAAACTATCAACACCAAATTAATGGAAGTGGTGATCGATATTCCTTCCCTGTATAAAAAGATGCCCTTGGGCTGCAGTGAAGCAATAAAATTAAAATAAAATTAAAACTAAAATAAAATTAAGATAGAATTAAAATTTTATAAATAATTTTAGATTAAATTGTTCGTCATTAATTAAAATAACACTAAATGTAATTCCAATTTATGACGAAATGACGATAACTGGCGATATTATAAACAAAAGAAGTCTTAATTGTGTGAACAAATAATTTTAATGCTCAAAAATGATCAAGCTGCACCGATCAACCACAGCACACCACAGTATACTCTCGCAAATCGAAGGGAGCGAAGTGATATACACCTCCATTAACACTGTTGTGGAACAAGATGATGCCATACATTACCCTGTAGAATTTCTGAATTCGCTAACGGCAAGAGGAATTCCGGTGCACATCATGCAGCTCAAGGTCGGTGTCCCGATTGTGGTCCTTCGGAACTTAACTCCGCCGAAGCTGTGTATCCGAACCCGGCTCAAAGTCGTGTCTTTGCAAAGAAACGTCATCGAGGCGGAAATTATAACAAGTTGTGGCGTGGTCAGACAGTGTTTATACCGCGTATACCACAAATTCCCCAAAATTACCCATTCCAGTATAAGCGTTTGCAGTTCCCTGTGAGCGTATGCTTTGTGATGATTATCAACAAGTCACAGGGGTAGACACTGAAAGCTGCGGGAGTGTGGGTGTCGATCTCAGAACAAGCTGCTTCTCACACGGACAACTGTACGTCGCTTGCTCCCGCGTCACCAGTCCTGACGCTCCCTATATTTTGGCTGCTGAGAACAAAAAAACTACAAACGTATGTAGGATACAGGGAAGTTTTATAAAAGTGTGGCTATTGTTGTAATATATTGTGGTGTCTTACGACTTCCACTCAACGAAGTCGCGGGCAGAAGCTAGTTATAAATATAGGTTTAAAGTCCTTGAATCGTCTGCGATTTACCATAAATTGCATAAGATTTGATTTTCTAGGATCCTGATCGTAAGATCGGATGAAGTCAATTGAATTTCCCTATAAGGAAATCCTTGCTTTGAGGAAAGATAAGAGGGAATAGTTCAGGTATCATGAGGAAATCTTAACTTATTATTACTGTATTATATTTACGTGATTCGTTGGGTTTTGAACATTAGGTTATGAAGACCCCACGTGTTTAGTTGTTCACATGCAAGTAATCCTTAGGGACTGTTTCTCACTAAGCCGAGATGGTTGCGATCTTACCGCAGGATCTCCCTTTCAACCACAGGTTGTCTGTTAAGCTTGTAAGATTTTAATGAGATTTCGTTTTCGTTTCGATTTCATTGTTTTCGGTTTTGACTGCCTCGTTGGTCTAGTGGTCGCAACCGCTACTGCTGAGCATGAGGTCCTGGGTTCGATTCCTGGGTCGGGCAAAGTGTTATCGGATTTTTCTATCTGAAATTTCTCAGTAGCAGCCCGGAGTCTGGATCTGTGCCCGGTTGATGGCAATAAGCTCGCCCCCTATTACATGGGACTTAAAACATAACTGGCGAAATGTGGGTGAACCGGCTACAGGGACACCTCTGCCCTACCCTTCTGGGAAACAAGGCGTGATGTTATGTTTGTTTGTTCGTTTTTTAAATATAAACTGTTATCGTGATCTCAATTCGTTTTCTTGAAAACAATGAGTTGATTTTATTTATTCTCTGGTATTTTGAACACATACACATTGCACATACATAAACTTACGCCTTCTTCCCTTGGGGGTAGGCAGAAACTACAGAACGCCACATTGGCGGAGCCAAGATTATTGTTTGGGAGGGCTTGACCCCGTTGAGTGTAGATTTTAGCAAAGTAAACACTAAACATGCACACAACATTTTACAAGCTTCCTCGGATTACTTTTCAAAAATTTCTCAATGACTTCGTTAGGTTAGGTTAGGTTACCAGAGATATTTCGGTGAATATACATAGCGGCCAAATCGGGCAGCGTGTGTGGTTGATGACAATTGTACATTTGGTAGTGTATTACCAGTAAGTAGTAGTAATAGTGTAAGACCACCTTTGTTCGCGCGGTACCAAAGGACGTGGCGTGCGATAGTCACCGGAGGCTGTGGTCGGTGGCCCGCTTGCGCGGAGTCTTAGGTGTCAAAAAACTCTCTGTATTTGAACAGACGTTATTGTGTGACTTTCCCGCTTTCTTAGGAAACCAAAGCTTTAGTAACACTAGTAAAGCGGAAGGAATTTAGCTGACGACCTCTTTTATGATCGCCAGTCCGTCTTAGGAATATTGTCCCTTTGACATAAAGCGTCTTTGATAGAAAAGTGTCCGCAGTTGAAATGAGGTGGTTCACAAAAATGGTAAAAATATATATATTTAACGTTATATTGTAAATAGTTTCAATAAATCATTTCATTATTATTGTGGCCACTTTAGTTCATGAATTTTTAATATACTACAATCGAACGAGACAATCCGTCCATTTATCAAACAGGTGCCCTCGGCATGTAAAAGCCAAACCTCAGTCGACACAGCTCTTAAAAAATATCTGTGTGTTACATTTGTGAACAATCTTATTTCTGTTTTATTCTATTACAATTCCGTTTATTAATTTTAAATGGTTGTTAGTCTGATGTCAGCTAGCAAACGGAAGTACGCAGCATTATTTTGCTATGATTAAAGTATCTCAATTGACTAACGTCAGAATTATAAGATTCAAGTTGCGGACGGCATTCGGGTTCCAACGCTCAAGTCGTACAGACGTTTATAATATTAATTGTAAAACTGTGCTGAGTGATAATGTACTATGTATGATTATGTTGAACCATTAAACGAAGAAATATAAAAGTGACGTATTGGTACAAGTGAAATTTTATTCGTTTTACACATTTGTTTGTGTATAACATAACATAACATCACGCCTGTATTCCCCGAAGGGTTAGGCAGAGGTGTACCTATAGTACACCCACATTTACAAACCAACCATACCATACCATACCATACCTTTTATAAATACAAGCAGTAACTGTTATAATTCAGTTGTATAGTTTAGTAACTGTGCCCCAGTCAGTGAGGCAATGACTGCCGTTGTCTGGAACCGTTCAAAATCACAATTTTGCTACTAACTAACTTCCCTTGTGTGAACTCGTGCAAAACTTACACTCGACGTAATGCTTTGAATTAACTCATCCTGTTACTAATGATTGTTCGTAAGTAATTTGTTACTTACGGACGGAAATCAGAGTTTTTGGTTGATTATACTTAATAATATGGTATAGAATAGACGTGGATATATTTAGTAACCTGTTCCGCTTAGCTATTTCTTAAGAGCCATAAAAAATCTTGAAAGAAATCGACACGTGTTTCACCTCTCAACGGGGTATCCTCCGGATGCTCTAAACGCAGTCTCTCTGCGTTCAGAGCTCGGTGAGGCAACACGCCGTGTTCGAGTTCGCGACAAGTCAATCGTCATCCTGAGGATGCCTCGTTGAGAGGTAAAACACGTGTCGATTTCTTTCAGGGTTTTTATGGCTCTTTAGAAATAGATAAGCGGCTTACTAAATAAATCAATGCCTATTGTATTTTATGATGGATTTCCGCAAGGTCACGCCTGAATCAATTAACTAATAATATGGTATTAATGAGCTTATTCATAAAGTTGTAGTATATTAGTGTAGTCTAAATATTGCTATAATTATCATGCTTGTTGCTGTGATAGTTAGTTGTTATTTCCCTTTGCCCAAAGTTTCTTCAAGTTGATTTTGTTAGTAATTAATTTCTTAACTTATTTATCGAACCAAATATGGTTTTTAAAGCTGTTTTAACCTATTTATTTATAGTTACTTGCATGAGAAAGGATTTTCATGAAGCTTTAAGCTGATTCAAGCACAATATAAGCTATCTAAATTTTACATTATTTTCTGAACATCTTCAAAAGTTATAGGTATTTAGGTACGTGTAACAACATAACCTTCAAATTTCATCTCTACACATTTCTGGGCTTCATTTATTATTCAGAAGGGGTCTGAAACTTTCAGCTTGTACGCAGGTAGGTCGATACCATTTTTGCCTTTATGCCAAAGTGGATTTAGTCGGCTACATAGTCAAAGAACGTTGATTAAACAACATGCAGAATTAAAATGCTCAGTTAATTTATGAGGGGCTCGTGGCCAACAGCTGCACGTGTCGATCGAAGGTTAAGCTACGCTTGCCGCGGTCGGTTCGTGGATGGGTGACCATCCATTACATATCAAGATCCCTCCGTGCCCCAGAAAGCACGTTAAGCCGTTGGTCTCGGCTCTCATTCGTAGATCTTTGACAACCGTCACGGGTAGTCAGAAGCCCAAAAGTCTGACAACCAGTCTTAGCAAGAGGTGTCGTATTACCCAGTAAGTGGGTTGTGGAAGTCAGATAGGCAGTCCATGTAAAATACTAGTATTCAGCTGCATCCAGTTAGACTGGAAGCCGACCCCAACATAGGAAAAGCTTAGGCAGATGGAAGCTAGGTTATTTAAGTTTGCATAGTCTCATTCAAAAAATGGCTGGGTTATTTACACTGCCATTTTTTGTTTGTTTGAAAAGAATAATCGAAGTTTAACGTAACTATCGATAAATAATCCAGTGAAATGATAATTGAATTCTCACCTGTTCGATAGTAAAAAAAAAAAAAAAAAAACTGTGACACTCCGGGAGTGCCGACAGAAGTGAAAACTTAAGTAAAAATACTTGCATAGAACATTGATCCGTAACGTAATATAAATAAAGAACACAATCGCGTTTACAAAAATGAGGTGTCGGTAGCGGTGTCGCGAGTTCAATTGTTTTTTCCCATCTCAAAAATGCCTAACGCGCCTAAAGAAGATTTCACTTCAAAAAAACTAATCATAGAGATGACTTTGTACTTTACTGAACTACAATATATAAGTGAAGTGTGTGTGAATACACTAATACACTTACTTCTACAGTAGTATGTGGTGTAGAATAGTTAGGCAGAGGCATATGATTCACCCATTTTTCGCCAGTTATGTTTAAGTCCCATGTAATAGGGAGCAATCCTATTGACATTAACCGGGCACAGACACAGGACTGCAACTGAGAAATTCTCAATGAAAATATCCATTAAAACTTTGCCCGACATACAAAATAACCCAGGACCCCACGCTCAGCAGTCACTAGACCAAAGGGGTACGAGCTAGTATCCTAACTGGCTGTATAAAGCCACCACTAGGCAACAATCAACGCGCAACACGTGACGCTCAACATGTTCGGCACCATTGCACAATAGCGCGCGACGTTGCCAGCTGGCGCGCAATATGACGTTCGGCTTGTTGTTTGTTTTCGTGCATCATGCAGTTGAGCATCAAATGTTGTCGAGTGGAGACGTGAAGCGCAGAAATGTCTGATGGTGTAACGAACGAGTGCTCAAATTAATTGAACTGTACTAAAACTATGAATGTTTATCTGCAATGTTTATGCTCACCGAAAATACAAAAATGAATTAAATAATCAGATCCATCAATAAACCACACGGGTGTCACTGAATTTTTTTTTCTTTATTTTGTAAGTAGTTTCTAACACACAAACGGTTTTTTCGTTATGATTATAACTACCACCGCTGAAATCAACACTAGTTCCTCTGGCGACATGTTGTCGACGACTGATCATGCGTAGACGACAACGTTGCTGAACAAAAGTTCCGCGCTAACTTTCAACATGTTGAGCAACATTTTGTGCAACATGTGGCGTACCAAATGTTCCCTAGTGGACACGAGGTTTAATAGTTCCAGCCTATTACTGTCCCACTGCAGCGCAAACGCCTGTTCTCACTCAGAGAATGCACGAGCATTGATCATCACGCTTGCTTAAGCCGCGTTGGCGATTAAATACTTATAATAATTGTAAGCCTAGGTTTCCTCACGATATTTTCCCGCACCGATATCAGTAATGTTCAATATAAACTTGGAAAGTACATATGAACAAGTCAAGTATTGGTATCTCCCCGGTTTTTAACCCACAAACATGAGAGGCCAGGTCTTAAACTCTGGGACATCACAATGTCTACCTGTAAACTGCCAATAATCTATAGTGTCATGTCACCATTTATTATTAATTTGTACACACACGTAACAGACATAAAATTTAACGGCTTCCACAGCATAGTGCAGCCGAATTTATGGCGTAGTAAACATACGCGGAAAATTAGTTATTGTTTGCACGAAACCTCCTTGCTATGTAAATGTATTGTGTGCGTATAGCTTGTAACGACAGGGGCTTAGTGGTACGCCATCTTGAAACGAGTGACAAATTATGCAATTTTTTTTGCGACTTAAGAGATTAGTCGTGATTTTTTTCACAGTGAAGAATTTCATTATTTATTCTTATGTTAAAATAAATTGGAACGTGAATAGATTCGGGCAAAAGCCAATTGCAGAAGCTCATAATAGATTACCAGTTTACTTAGTTACATTACACGTAACTTAGAAGATCTTTGTAATCTTAACGAGTTTTATGTAAGTTCAAAAACGTTTATATAACATTCTAAAAAAAAAATATACTGAAAAGACAGAGACATTCTAATAATACTAACATTAAAATCTACAATTTAAAAATAGAACACAATTAAAACCAAGTTCTATTTTCCTGCCAGTGAACAAAACTCACCACTAAATTCAAACAACGAACTAAGTCATTGTTCGACCCGTACCTAGGCTGCAACGCAATTGAACGCATACACTGCTCTTTGTAGATAATAGGCAACTGCTACCTGACGCATTGAGCGAGCAATGAATAGCCCTGACGAGGATACGTCGGGCTCTAAGCGTTCATGAGTGGCACTCGATTTAACAGAAGCTCTGGGAATGCATGTTTGTGAATAGAAGCTCTTGAGGTAACAATAGGTCACCCTTTCAATTGTCGTAGGATCTCTTGACGAGGAAATGTGGGGTTGTTAAGCAGATTTTTTTATTGGAGTAAAGGGAAACCTGTAGTGCCTTGAACCATATTCGCTTCTGTTTTGCTGTGTCCCATAGGTCCGCTATGATTTTATATCTTTTAAGCTCACCAGCTTAGTTCAAATTGTGGATTGAGATGATCATACATATTATGTACGTCATAGGTCTCCCAGGTAGAATAGTGGTGGTCCTGTGGTAACAGCCGCGATTTACAAGGTCGTAGGTTGGAACCCTGACAGGCAATTTACTTTGTGTAAATTATTTCATCACCACTATACTCTCAAAACGGTAAAGGAAAACAGCGTGAGGAAACCGGCATGTCCTAGAACCAAAAATTTGAAGATATGTGACATCTACCAACGCGTAATAGGCCCGCGTGGCGGATTACGGCTCACTCGTTCTCACAGAGAGGAGGCCTGTGTCCAAGCAGTGGGAACATTATAAGCTGATAATGGTAGGTCTCCCACATATTAAGCGGCTAGGTTGCAGCGGCCTGTTAGTTCTTCGTAGTACTTATGTGAGTTTTTCATTTCATATGTACTTTCTGAGTTAATCTTGGATATTACTGATATCGGTGACGAAAACATCGTGAGAAAACCTGGACTTAGAGTTAATATAAGTCTGTAATCGCCAACGCGCCTTGAGCAAGCGTGGTGATCAGTGCTCGTGCCTTCTCTATATGAGAAGAGGCGTCTGTGCTGCACTGGAACAGTAATAGGCTGATACTATTAAGCCTTGTGTCCACTAGGCAACATTTAGTACGCGACATGTTGCACAATATGTTGCTCAAGATGTTGAAAGTTAGTGCGGAAGTTTTGTTTAGCAACGTTACCTGTCTACGCTTGATCAGTCGTCATTTTGATTTCAGCGACGGTGGTTATAATTATATCGAAAAAAAGCATTTAAAAAAAAAAACAACGTTGGTGGGTTAGAAATTACTTACAAAAAAAATTCAGTGAAAATTCATTCACGAGCCTTCTCTTCTCAGAACTCTTGGCCCAGCAGTGGAAAAATAATAGGCTGGTATTATTATTACTGCTCAAGACGGGTAGGCAATTTCAAAGTATAAATATGCATGCAAGAAAGTATTTTAATAAATCTTATTAAGTGAAGACTGCACTAAGACAGCACTCATAAAACTTGTGAGGAGCGAATGGCAGTTTCCGATCAATATTTTAATTGGAACCGATCCTGACCCAATAAGCCGCTTAGTGGTCTCTATAGGAAAACGTCTTTCCCGGTGGCCTAGATATCGTCAATATGAATAAAACTGATCAAAGCAAGTCTTGTAGTATCTACTGCAATACAATTACTAGGGATGCGGATATCTGATAAACAATTTTCGATAAAAACAAATGATAGCGCGGAAGTCTATTTTTAAACGACTTTCAAAAAGGTGGAGGTTCTATGTTCGTAGCGTATTTTGATTTATTTTTTTATGTTTGTCCACGACCGCAAGGCTGAAATGGGAGTGGACGGGCCACACGTACAGGATGCATCAGGACAGATGGGCCAGGGCCGTCACGCAGTGGGTGCCTGAAGACGGGCGTCGTCATCGAGGCAGGCCTAAGAAACGCTGGCGCGACGACCTAGGCTCTTTTTTGACTGATTGGCCAGAAAAGGCAGCAGTCAAAGATAAAGTATTACAGCAGTAAAGTATGGGGAGAGCTTTGCCCAGCAGTGAGACAGCACAGGTTAAAAAGAGATGTATGTCTATCGATATCTTCAACAATAGTGGACGGATTTTGCTAATTCTTGGTAGAAGACGCTTGCGCGGTTGTCCATATAAACTTTATTAACGTTTTTGAGTTAGCTTCAATATTACGTTTATTTTTCCCCACTTAGCCTATGTGGATTATGTTATAATAAATTCCTGGCGGTGTTCTTTACGTAGCTGGTCGTGGTATTCGAACTTGTGTGGGGTAGGTATCACAACTAAAAGTTTTTTAATCTTCAAACCTTTTAAGCACAACGTAATTCGAATTTTAGCGTTAGTGTGATTTTTCTTGGAAAAATTTAAATTAAATTTCGTTATTGAGGGTCGTCAAGTAGCATGGTATTAAAAGCAACAGTTCTATGTTGATTTATATTTATCACGCTATACGCTTTCACTTCTAACTAAAGCCAAACATAAAAAATACCTATGGTTCTGAATTATTTTTTTATAGAATTCTCACAAAAGGTGAACAAATTGAGTTAATTTTTCCATCGTGTTTATTAAGATACTAGCAACGCCCTGCGGTTTCACTGGATTTGTACCCAGTTGATGGTAATAAGCTTGCTTCCTATCCAGGCTGCCTGTCCAGGGGAGCGGAGAAGAGAGAAGAGGAGAGGAGATGTGCCAGCTCCGCTCCTCTTCTCGTTTCTCTGCTCTAGTGGACAGACAGCCTTTAACTGGCGCAATGTGGGTGTACAATAGGTACACCTCAACACCACGCCTATAGTCCCCGAAGGGTGCCTATAGTCCCTTCGTGGTGTTATGTTATGTCACTCTATTTCTTATTTCCATTTATTTAACTAAATAAAATCTCATAATTACCAACATTTTATGTAGATGAAAATAGTTCACTTTCAAACTTAAAGTACATTCCATCGGCACCATTAAAATTTCAAGCGTTTCGCGCATACCTAAATACTTTAAAACATTTGTTAGAAAACAAACTTCGTTGCTACAGAACCAGAAAATTGCATTGAACTTTATTCTGAAATTCAGCAACTCAGGTGAAACTCAAACAAGTTAATTTATGAAAAACCTGTACCCTAATTGCGTAACTTATTTTCGTAAACGATTATCGCAAATTTGTTTCATTTTGACAGTTCAACATCATTCATTGCGTTATTTACGTTGCTGAGCAGATTTTTTTGCCAACTTATGAAGCAATGGATAGGCAATCTGTTTCAAATCGAAATAAATTGTGATTGATCGTGCATTATGCAATTAGGGTACTGGGCTGTACTATTTAAGCTACTAGCGCCCCGCTCCTGCTTTGTATGGTTTTTAAGACTTGAGAGAGAGATTTCTTTATTTTATGTTAAGTTTATTGAACTAGCTTATAATCAGGACTGGGCTCACAAAACAATATTTTCATCCCCCCATCTCGGAAAGAGTATTTTTGCTCTTCGATATCTGAGTGCAAAAGTCGTTTTTTTCCGCTAGAGGATAAAGTAAATTGAATTTAGAATATCGTGTGCACTAACTTTGTGAATTCAAAACATCATTAAACCTATTTACTTCCCCCTCCATGGTGCCGAATTTATCATAAAACCTTTTTTAATTTGTTAAAAACTCAGACTCGGCACCTTCTTTGTGTACTTTTTTTAATTTGTCACATTGTTAAAACCTTAGGTTAAAAACAAGAAACTTGAAAACAATTGAAAAAACTAAAATGAGTGGTTCTAGCGACGAGGAAGTTTATTTGACGCCAACAGAATTGACTGAAACTGTTAATAATACGCAAATGAGCTTTCACCCTCAACAATCACGCGAGAAGTATTTGAAACAGTACGATATGTTAAACACATGGCGACTAGCTAAAGGAGCCAAATTTTTCTCAGAAAACGTTTTGCTGGCATATAAACAAGTTTAATTTTAATGTTGTATACAAATAAACCTTCCGGAATAAATTCTTCAAATAATAGTGAAAACCTCATTGAAATCCGTTTCGTAGTTTAGAAGAACAACGCGGTCACACATACGGACACGAAAAGCTACTTCAATTTGTAATATGTATAAAATTACCCATTTATTTCTGCTATTTCTAATTTTGTTTTCTATAAAACTCAAATTCAAACTTTATAAGGCATCGTCGTGGGAAGAGAAAGCCTTTTAATTTCGACCCATTATCTCGATTTCTAGAAAAACCTAAAAAATAACTTTTTGTTTTACAAGTCTTTTGAAATAAACCAATCGAGGCCTTGTTTACGTTTCCAACTATTTTTAGTTCACACAAACGACCTTAAAAATATCAATTCGGAGGTACAGAATTATTCTTTACAGTTCTTCTTATCGTGTTGTTAGTGACTGACCTGGTGTCATAGTTTTAAAGCCACCCATGGGCCTCTGATTTGGCTTCTCATGCCGTCGAGAAATATCTCTCAGACATGCCGTTTCCTCATGATGTTTTCCTTCAGAGATGCGTGCCTTGGGTTCGAACTCGAGACCTATGACTTGGCAGTCCGACGGTCACACTGCTTTATTTTTTTTTACAGTGAAATACTATCTAATACCGTCTTGAATAATAGTATTTAAATGTATCAAAGGTTTGGGTTCAAATCCGGGTAGGTATCAATGTGACTTTTCCAATTCATATGTACTTTCGGACTTTGTCTTGTACATTACTGAGATTAGTGAAGGAAAACATCGTGAGGAAACCTTGACTTATAGTTAATATAAGTCTGAAATTGCCAACTCGTCTTGAGCAAGCGTGGTGATCAATGCTCGTGACTTCTCTGTATGAGAAGAGGCCTTTGCCCTGAAAAAGGCTGGAATTATAAATAGTACAGAAAAAAACTTCAGGGCTTCAATAAAATTTGTACAGAAGAATATAAAAACGAAAAAGATGGTAATAAGATCTAGACCTTACAGTCAGCGTCGCCGTCGATTGGATACGTTCCTAGGACCGTATCCAATCGTACAAAAAATGTCATTATCTAGTCTACAGACTGGGTAAAAAACATTAGGCCCGTTTTCAAACATTAGACGACACCGCAAGGGCGCAATTGATTCTCAACTATCCGTACTGTGCTAAGCGTTGAAAGTTCAACATCGCGCTCTTATCTAGGCATAAATGTAGTGTTAGTGAAAACGGGCATAGGTCCTTTTAGCGTAGCGGGCCTTTGAAACGTCACGTCCTGACTATTAAGTGAACCAGCCGCCTGATAAGAAGGGTTATCAATATTCGAAGCCGTGCCGCTATTTCATAGACGAGATTGGGAGATTACTTTATTAGTTCATCATAAACCTAGCTTTTTCCCAACTTTTTGGGGTCGACTTCTAATCTAACCGGATGCAACTGAATACGAGTATTTATCTTACCTCCACAATCCAGAAACTAGGTAATATGATACCCCTTGGTATCACTGGTTGCCAGGCTTCCGGGCTTCTGCCGATCTATAACGACTGTCAAAGATCCAAGAATGTCAGTCGAGAACAACAGATTTACGTGCTTTCCGGCACACGGAGGGGTCTTGGTATGTAAAGATGGTCACCCATCTACGAATCAATCGCGGCAAGTGTAGTTTAACCTGATCGATCGACTCGTGCGGCTGTTTTTACTTTATTAGTTGCTATCTATTAATTTGGGTGTACTTATAGGTACACTTCCACTAAACCCTTCAGGGAAAACAAGCGTGATTTAATGTTAGAATTATTGTGACAATTTTAGCTGATTTGAGAATAGAGTTTCACGATAAGGCAGTTTTTCAACAACATTTATTGCGTTATTTTCGTTGCTGAGCAGACAAATTTTTCGAACACATGAAGCAATGACTTAGAATATCCTTCAAAATTATTCAGATTATGATTGATTATGTGTTACAAAATTAGGGTGCAGGTCATAGAGGCACGCTAGTTGCAAATACTACGCACCTGATCTTTATGAAGAACAATAACAACACACATCACATATAATTAACAACATAATCTAAATATCCTAGATATAACATGTTATTATTAAAGGAAGTCAATTTCCTAGTATCACCTTGACAATACCGTTGACGGTTTTTTATAAGAACCTACTAGAAACTTTAACCGTATTTAATTCAGTAGAAGATTATTGTTCCGTACCTCATAATTAATAATTTAATTGAATATTGTTTTAAGGACTCTATTTTTAGAAGCTTATGAAGTGGTTTCACGCAGGAACTGAAACAAGATATTTATAGAGCACTCCAGAGTTTGTTTATAGGTAGGGTCAAATTAAATTAATTGGAGAAACTTTTGTGTCTGACAAAAATGTAAAGAATTGGCTTCGTTTTCTGAACATTTGTTTATTTTTAAAAAAAATTTCATGTCTATTTGTAGAGCCGTTTATAAATTCAGTGCTTTAATTTCATTATTTGAATACTGACACCGACATTTTAAATAAGTTTAGTTTTTCATTTAACAGTTGAGGTAAATTTTATAACCTGGTGATTATTTTGACACGTTGATGATTTTTCAGTGACAATTTGATAATGAATTCAAACAAATCTTAAATTCAATGTACAATCTAACACTAAAATATATATATTATGCACATGAAAAGCAAAAAAATGTGTAAATGTTATTTGTGTATATGTGCCCAATGAGCTTTCCCTTTATTTAAATGTAAAATTTAAATAAAGGGAAAGCTCATTGGGCACCAAAAAATTCGTCCGCATCGCTGTTAGTAGGAAAAGTGCCCTAAAGGCTGGCAGCGTTGCCACGTAGGATGACAATGCTTATTCTTTGACCTAAAAATAGGCAGCCCCTGGTTACGTGAAGATAAAAATATTCAAACAATAATTGTTAAAGTTGAATAATTCTTCATACAGATAAATGTTACTAATTCCCTTTAACTGAATTTTACCTGAAAAGAGATTGTTTACACTTTCATCTGATACTTTTAGAACTGACTATAGATATTGATACTTATAACTTCTGTGAAGTTAATTTAATTTAGTTCATATTTGGCATGTTTAATTACGATTCTATTCTTAGATTTTACCGATACCTACCTACTCTCATTAATATTGATTGAGAATATTCGAGTTAAGTTATTATTTAGACACGAGACTGCCACAAATAGTTATGGTAAATCTAAATTGGTGTTATTTTGAGGTTTCAAAGGCGGCCGTCACGTGGAACCAAGATAATTAAAATATCATGTACCTACCCAGTTTGATCGGGAAAAATGTTTTGATTAATAGAATGTATGATTTAAATTGTTTTTTTACTTACATTCAAATCCAATGTTTGTCAAAACACGCACAGGAATCAGGAAGGAATCAGACCTTCTCAATTTACAAAAGGCAATCCCTTATCGAAATACCTGTAAACTTTTCTCAACTATTTTGGGATCGGCTTCCAGTCTAACAGGATGCAGCTGAATATCAGTATTATACTTGGAGCAACAGCCTGTCTGACCTCCACAACCCAGTTACTGGGTAACACGATACCCCTTGGTAAGATTGTTTGACCTGGAACGGCTGGCAGCCGGGATCAAGGGCTTAACGTGCTTTCCGAGGCAAGGAGGGGTCGAAATGTAATGGATCGTCACCCATCCACGAACCGACCGCGGCTAGCGTAGATCGATCTCTGCGGCTGTTAGCCACGAGCCTCTCTAGCTGCTTTTGATATACCAAACGGTTACAAACGTCAATTCGGGTTTAGGATAATTACTTAGTATCTATATAAAGCAAACCCATTCAATGCTCTATTGTAGTCTAGGATTCACGAATCTAGAATATTCCAATAATTCCAATGGATGTCCCTAGATATTTGGGGATTATGGATTATTCCTACGTACCTATGTATGTAAGTACTGTTACTATATTCAATGTTCGTGTGAGACAAATCCCATCGTTTTACCTTATTAAGCGGGTGTTAGTAATGGTATAGAACCGTAGTTCGAAGCTTAGAATTTGAACATAGATTTCAATGCCAATAAATGCTAAGTCATTATCTTGTAGTTACGGTATTATAGTTAGTTGACGTACTTATATCACATTTTTAAACAACATAAGTTGTTTAATATGTAGATATAACTATTAGAAAACATGGAAATAACTACTATTACAAATTTTCTATCAAATTAAAGGAACATTTCTTAAAAAAATATAAATATCTAAAATTTGTTATGTGAATGAAACTAAATGTTATAAATGAAAATAGTTAAATAGTAAATAAACCCGAAAATATCATAGAAAAATTAACTACAAATTACTAATACAATAACAAACTTTTTAGGAACAACCTGTATCAATCTATATCACATTCTTCCACTACTTTTTGTTTTAAGGACGGTCTGTAGATTGTTCATGGATGTGTGCTCGTTAGTAATAGATAAATATTTCGCCGCTTATTACCCTCGTTTTGTTTTTGTTTAATTTTATCATTAAGAACTCAAGTTTGTTTTAATTGTCTAAATCATTTAGTCAATGATTTTGGTGCACGGTAAAACTCTAATGAGTTTATGTTTGCACCAACTTATCATGTTTATAGATGTAACTATACTGATGAATTAAAAAAAAAAAAATCTTTTCTCCATATCTCTCTCTCTCTTGATATCCACGGATAATTGTGTCGTCTTTATGTCTTTCTCGTTTTTTTTCACCGGCTAATTTTGTCATTAGTTATTCAAAAGTTTTAATTGTTATAATTACAGACAGCTGCAATATATTAAAAAAAAAAATGGTTTAGAAAACGGTTTAACCGACACTTAATCCAGCTGTCTTTATATTGTAGGTATAGTCAACCTCGTAATTGCTTGACAACCTAAGGTTGAATGTCATTTGCACGTCATAAAATGATAGGGCCTATTCGCCTGTCAGTCAGATATTTTCAACCTTATGGCGAATTTCACCAATGAAACTGAACGCGATCAGCGCATATAAAACTCGTTTAAGAGCTGTCAGTGTCAATATTCCACATCAGTAATGAGACTGACACCTTTTGAATGCTGTTTAAACGCGCTGAACGCGTACAGTTTCATCAATGAAATCTGCTCTTAGTGAAGTATCAGTTTGGTAGGAATTGTTGTCAAAAGTGCATACAATAAATTATAGGGACCTATATCACATATCTGTAGTAGTCTTTATTCATATATATGTTGGTATAATTATCAAGGCCCTAGAAAAACAAAATTATTTATACATTAACGACGAGCTTAATGCCAAAAATCGAAACCAAAAAAACATTTACAAATGTCATTGAACATTATTCCTTTCTCCAAGTTTCTTTGACCTCAATGACCTTTTCATGTAACCTTTCCAGAAATCTCTGATACGTATTTCATAGGTTATTTTAAAACGTTCAAGTCTTTATCCTTAGAACAGCAAGCTTTTAATGAAATGATAAAGGTACAGTGCATGCCCATGGCTCCGCCTACTGCGGTGCCCGATGCGGACCACACCGCCGACGACGACGACGATGCTCCGGAGGTGACCGAGGTGGAAATGAGAGTGGCGGTATGCAAGATGAATGCGAAAAATACCGCCCCAGGACCCGACGGCATACCTGGAAAAGCCTGGGTCCTGGCCTTGGGGGCTCTCGGGCCTTTACTAAGGGGGCTCCTAAGCGCATGCATGGAGAGGGGCCAGTTCCCACTTCCGCCTCGTCGAGCGGCTGGTGCGGGTTGGGCCGGACCTGGCGGAGAGCCAGTTTGGCTTCCGCAGGGGGCGCCCTACGGTGGACGTCATCATGCGCGTGCGGGCCCTCACGACGGGGGATGCTGTAGCCCGGGGTGGGGTCGTCTTGGCGATGTCTCTAGACATCGCCAATGCCTTCAACACCCTACCCTGGAGTTGCATCAGGGAGGCACTCTGGTATCACCGGATGCCGACCTACCTCTGTCGTGTGGTCGAGGCCTATTTAACGGACAGGGCCGTCATCTACCCCGGTCACCAAGCAGAGTGGGACCGGCGAGAGATGTCGTGCGGTGTCTCACAGGGATCGGTCCTGGGGCCGCATCTGTGGGACATCGGATACGACTGGGTGCTGCGCGCCGACCTCCCTAGCGGCGTCAGCGTCGTTTGTTACGCTGACGACACGCTGGTCCTGGCGCAGGGGAGGTCGTACCAGGCGGCGGCCGACTTAGCGACACGCGGGGTTGCGATAATCGTCGACAGGATCCGGCAGTTGGGAATCGAGGTGGCCCTGCACAAGTCTGAGGCCGTGGGTTTTCATGGATCTCGGAATGCGCCACCGTCGGGTTCCCAGGTAATGGCGGGAGGGGTTCACATCGGCGTCGAGTCGACGATGAAGTATCTGGGACTTGTCATCGACAGCCGGTGGAACTTCGTCGAACGCTTCCGACGTTTGGCTCCCAGACTGGAGCGGGCTGGGGCTGCGTTGAAGCGGCTCCTGCCCAATCTAGGGGATCCAAACGCCTCCTGCCGGAGGCTCTACGCGGGGGTCGTGCGGTCCATGGCCCTTTACGGGGCGCCGGTGTGGGCGCGTTTAATAAGGCTGCGGCCAGCCCGCCGGTTGAAAGCGTCCCAGAGGGTCATGGCCATCCGGCTGGCCCGAGGATACCGCACGGTCTCCTGCGAGGCGGCGAGCCTCCTTGCCGGATTACCGCCATGGGATCTGGAGGCAAAGGTCCTCGCGCACATTTGGGAGTGGAGCGAGGAGGCGAGGCGCCGGGGCTTAGCTCCGCTGCCGCGAGAAATCGCGGCACAGCGGACAGAGCTCCGGCGGGATCTCATGGCGTCATGGAGAGTGCGATTGTCGCAACCCAGCGCTGGGCACGCCACAATTGCGGCGATAAGACCCCTCTTTGAGGAGTGGCTAGAGAGGCGCCGCGGCGTCCTCACCTTCCGCCTGACGCAGGTCCTCACCGGACACGGCTGTTTCGGGAGGTTCCTGCACAGGATAAGGCGGGAGGAAACGCCCGGGTGTCACCATTGTGTGGATCGCCCGGAGGACACGGTGGAGCATACGGTGGAGGTCTGCCCAGCTTGGGCGGAGCATCGCCGTGTCCTCGTGGAGGCGATCGGCGACGGTGATCTCTCGCGTCCGGCCCTGGTTCAGGCCATGTTACGGAGCGAGAGGAAATGGGAGGCCATCACCTCCTTCTGCGAAGCTGTAATGCTCGCGAAGGAGGAGGCGGAACGCGTGAGGGAGAGGCAAATTTCGCGCCCTCACGCCCCTAACCGCCGCAGGAGGAGACGCCCAGGGCGTCGGGAATCGCGAGGCGATTTCCGGCCACCGTAGGCGCGGGCTTGCGGGCGGTGAGCAATGGGTGGCTCACCGTCCGATAAGGACCAGGCCCGGGTCGACGGCGCGTTGTGTTCCACGCGCGCCTCAAAAAGATGTCAGCAGAATTGAAGGGGTCCACTAGGGCCGATGCCTGCCGGGGTTGCGAAGAAAACCGAAAGGGAGATCGTGGCCCCCGGCGACAGGGCAACCGAAGGAACACGGGTGGGTTTTAGTCAGTAAGAGTCTGACACGCCCTCCCGCTCCGCCCAGAGCGGGAGAAGTTATTTGATGATTTCCCGCCATCAAAAAAAAAAAAAAAAGAGGTACAGTGCATTGCAAATTGTTTTAAAAGACGTTTTTTTTAATATTAATTGCGATGAGTCTCCTCTTTTAATTTAAATGAGTTCTTAAGGAGCTTCACACATTTTTCTGAAGCGCGACGGTCGTAAATTTTGTTAGGTACCGTGTTGTGTTGCAACTTGCAATATACGCACTTTGTAAGTACAGACTTCCCTTCCGCATGAAATAAGCTCCATTTTACAAATAAAGCTTCCATTCGGTGTTCTACCTCCACTGACTGAGTTTTTGTAGAGAGCAAATTGACGATAAATAACTCTCATGTACGAGGTTGTGGATTCAAATCTGTGCAAGTACCAATGTGGTTTTTTCAATTCATATGTACTTTCTGAGCTTATCTTGGACATCGGTGAAGGAAAAACATCGTGAGAAAACCTGGACTTTTAGTTAATATAAGTCCGAAATCGCCAACCCGTCTTGACCAAATGTGGTGATCAATGCTCGTCCCTTCTCTGTATGAGAAGAGGCCTTGTGAGTGGTAGTGGGAAAATAATAGGCGTGTATTAATTATTTGAATAAAATTAAAAACACAAGAGCGACTCACGCGAAGTTAGCAATGGTGGACGTGCAAGAACGCGAGCGACATAACACATCAAGGAAGAGTTAGCTATATGACAGTGACCACAGAGTAAACAATATCATTAATTAATAATATAAATAAGGAAACAAATAGTTAAGTTCGTAATCTAATAACAAAGTAACATAACATCACGCCTTGTTTCCCCGAAGGGTTGGGCAGAGGTGTCCCTGTAGCAGGTTCACCCACATTTCGCCAGTTATGTTTTAAGTCCCATGTAATAGGAGGCGAGCCTATTGCCATCAACCGGGCATAAATCCAGACTCTGGGCTGCTACTGAGAAATTTCAGATAGAAAAACCCAATAACACTTTGCCTGACCCGGGAAACGAACTCAGGATCTCTTACTCAGCAGTAACGCTTGCGACCACTAGACCAACGAGGCAGTCACGACAGTAATAACAAAATGTTCATATCTTTTCTTACGTCAGACTATTGTAAAGTGCGCTAAATTCAAAAAATTCCATTCATCGCTTAGTTTACTTAAAGAACTCACTTAGTTTGACCAGAGTGTTTGCATATTTCATTTTAAACCTAAAACAATAAAACCTCTTCCTAAATCAACTTACTTTTTGTTATACTTTGCAGGTCAAGGGGAAATAGTTTCGAAGTATTTATAATAGTAGATTGTTATACGAGGGGCTAAAATATTATTATATTAATATGGGCCCATTCTATCGAGGTAGTTTTACTCCCCAGCTTTAGTAAATAGAAACCGAGTTATAATGGGTTTTTAGCGCTGTGTTTTACATTGTACTTTTCACTACGATTGCGAGAAAACGAAATAATCCAATACAATATTAAATAGTTTATTTTATTTAAAAAATTATACAATTTGTTCAATCAGAATTTTTAAGGAGACTTTTTATCCCGGTATGCGTACGTTTCCCTGGGATAATTTTCGACTTCCACACAAGCAAAGTCGCGGGAAAAGCTTGTTTTACATAAGAATAAACATTTTTCGTTTTTGTAGGCTCGTTGGTTACAGACAAAATTTAAAAAAGAAATTACTTTTTCCCCTAGGGCAAGATATGCAATTTTTTCCTCGCTTTGGTACGCTACGATAACGGACTTTTTGAGCAAGAGGAGTGAAAAAGATTTTGTTTCTCCGCCATATTTCAACAAAGAAGAGAATGAACTGGTTTATGCTTCTTAAGGCACGTTCCCACTATGTCGTGACGATAAATTTATCGTTGGAAAAGTTAGTTAAGTTATGTAAATCGTGTCGTCCTATAGGTGAATACACAAGCAACGACATCATAATCTGTCGTCACGACATAGTGGGAACGTGCCCTAAGACGAAGCTCAAAATACGTCAATAATGGCTGATTAATTAGTTCAGTCAGTCGTCGGTCTGGTGCTGTACTCGCAACCAGCGTGCGTATATGAACAGATGTTTAAACGTAATCGAAGCAAACGGAGTATGTAAGGATCACAACAGGTGGCGTTCTGTTGTTTCTGCTTAGTCCCGAGAGAAAAAAGCGTGAGTTTATGTATGTGTAATCAGTCAGGACCTAAAACACAGTACCGGGCTGGTAAATGGTAAATATAGTATACCAAGTTTTGGAAAGAGATTGTCACTGCAGAGTAGGTACCTTCTACTGCGAAAAAAAGAAAGAAAGGAAAGAAAGAAAGAAAAGATTGAAACGCAAGAAAAGAAAGAAAGAGAAGCAAGAAAATAAAGAAAGAGAAGCAATAAAAGAAAGAAAGAAAAAGTATTTATTGTGATTCGCACAGAAAGAAAGAGAAAGATCACATATGGATTATGAAGCTTGCTCACTGCGTAGTTGCACTTTAAGTTCATCATTAATTTCAGGTTTCCTCTCGGTTTAATACTCCTTCGTTATTTAAACATGTAAATCTCAAACAAACAGCCGCCCGGTCGATACGTTTGCTGCGGTTGGTTCGTGGATGAGTGACCATTTACATATCGAAAACATGCCTCGGAATCGGAAAGCACGTTAATTCCGGTGTCTTTCCGGTTTTTGACAGACGTTACGGGTAGTCAGAAGCCCAAAAGTCTTAGCAAGGGGTTTCATGGTACTTAGTAATTGGGTTGTGGAGGTCAGATAGGCATTCGTTCCATGTAAAATACTGGGATTCAGCTGCATCTGGTTAGACTGGAAGCCAACCCCAACATGTGTAGATGAGAAAAGGTTAGGCAGATGAAATACAGTAACTGAAAATGGTAACAATCGTAGTTTTCGAATTGTTGATGGGAACTAAGAAACCTAGAAACTGGAGTCAAAGTGCACCAATCCATCCCGATCACATATCAACCGTTTAAAATCCGGTTAGTTATGACATAACACGGTACACTTGTACTTCTGGACGCAACAGGTTGCCAAATCATCATTCATAAAACAATTTGTAAACCTTTTTCGGTTAGCCGTATTTTACAGGGTTAAAATTCCGGAAATTCAGGTTGGCCTCACAAAACAATATTTACAAAGTATTTATTTATAAATTTATAACTTGCGACCCGGCCATGCTTTGCACGAGTGCAATGGCGACGTAACAAAACATCGAGATTTATATGCTACATTGAAGTTTACCTCTCATCTAAAATATTATAAATGTAAAAGTGAGTTTGTTTGTTACACTTTCACGCTAAAACGGTTGAACAGATTTTGATGAAATTTGGCACATAGATAGACCATGACCTGGATTAAGACAGAATACTTTTATCACGATATTTCCACGGGATCGAGACTTATACGGTTGAAATTGCGGGACGCAGCTAGTAATATTATAAAGAGATAATATTTGTAATTATTTTTGTAATTAATGAACTCAAAAACTACTGGACCGATTTTAAAAATTCTTTCACTGGTCGAATGTTATATTCTACTGGTGCCATATGTATTGCTGTACTGCTGAGTAACATAGTAACATTACGTTCAAATTCAATTCAAATTAAAAATATTTTTATTTCACATAAACCTACACTTATGAAACGTCAGAAGCTAGGTGCACGGTTCCAGTTGGTCGTTTCCTATGGAGAAGAGCCGGCAAGAATCTTCACGGTTACTCTTTTAAAAATAATTGGCTTTTACAATTCTTTCAAATAACAGTGTGACTAGGTATGGGAGGACAGTGTAGGTCTTTCAATAAGTACCAGGTACTTAAGAAAATAGAAAATGGTCAACAAATCTACAGTCCATTAAGCCTTAAGCCTACAGTGTTCTCACATTCACAAAATAGAAAAGAATCTCTACAAAAGATATATTAATGAATAAAAATAAAAACCTCTTTTAATTAAACGCAATTACATTATTGCTATTACAACTGTAATAAATCTGAATAGTTATCATGTGCACAAAAGCCACTAATAAAGAGTTGAAATTAAGCGAAAGCTAGTCTGTACTAATACTATAAAGAGGTAAAAAAATATTTGTTTGTTTGTTTATTTGTAAGTTTTTATGTAGGGGGTAATCTCCGGAACTCCCAGTTGGATTTGAAAAAATATTTATCTTGAAAAAGGTTGCGGGCAGAAGCTAGTGTTTTATAAAAATAAATCTTACGGAATAAATACTCTAAATTATGGTGAAAACTACATCAAAATCCTTTGTGTATTTTAGAAGTTATAAGCAGTCACACAGACAGACACAAAAAGCGGTTTTGTTTTATACTGTGTATAGATTAAGATACATAGCAGTGGTGACATGTGGTAAAGGCTGCGACTTACGAGTTGTAGGTTGTAGGTTTAAACCCAGACAGGCGCTTTACTTTCTGTAAATTATTTTCATTACTACTGCTCACAAACCTGTGAAGGAAAATATCGTGTGGACACATGAATCATGTGCTAGAACCAACATCTGGCATCTACTAATCAGCACTGAGCCCGCGTGGTACATTATATAGGTTGATTATGCACAGATACGAAACAAAACAGAACTAAGTTGTACAGTCGGCTACACATCAATTTAGACACCCTATATACCCATAACTACGCTACCAGCAATACGGAAAATTGTAGTAAAGACACCCCATATTATTATAACTGAACGCAACGAGCACAAATTGTTTACAAACTAATATACATCATACGTATCTGTCTGACGAATCATACAATCTGCCTGCAACTAGATAACACGTCTGCGGCAGATTGTATGGTTCGTCATTTTGAACTGGGTGAAATAGGTTAGGTTAGGTTAGAATACGCTTCGCTCGCTCGGTGAACCGAGAGAGCTTTGCGAGCGGTCGGAGCTCAAAACAATTGAAGATCACTACTGTTTGTTGTTGTAAGCTGTTGTTGTATCGGGAGCAAAGCAAATCATTTCTAAAATGATTATATTTTCAGTTCATGATACACAAAACAAAACATAAAACCCACTCATTTATTCCAAATATAATCAGAAAATAATTGGATACCACTCCAAATAAATGATTCTCAAAGATTTTGCCCAATTAAATATATAGACAAAATGAGAGTCTTCCGTCAGTTCTATACGAAATCATTTGAATATTGGAATTGAAATCTTGTACCTATTATTGGTTCCAGGAAATAATTTAATAGGCAGTTTAGGGCATGCTGGATTTTATTGATATTAGAATAAACATAGCAGTGATAACCTAGAGGCATGGGCGTACCCACAGTAGGGCAAGGTGGGGGCCCACCCTGGTCCCTGACTCGAAGCTAAAAATGTAGGTTCATTAAGTGACAAAATTCAAAATTACCGCGCAATACAATACACTATCGATGAATCGAGCGCGCATGCGTAGTTATCGAGTTTTGTCGAGATAAATTTCTACTATTATCCAGTTGATTTACTTCTGGCCCACCCCTAAAAAAATGCTGGGTATGCCCATGCCTAGTGGTGCGACCGTCAGACTGCCAAGGTCTCGAGTTCGAACCCAAGGTACGCCTCTGACTTTTCAGATTCATTTGCATATTGTATAATTATCACTTGCTTCAAAAATTGTGAAAGCAATGCATGCATATACCTGAGAGATATATTTCTTGACGGCATGTGAAGCCAAGTCAGAGGCCCATGGGCGGCTTTAAAACTCTGACACCAGGTTAGTCACTAACCACACGAATAGAAGAAGAATACAAAATAGCGTAGTATTTTTATGCTTTCGATGTGAGGAGGTTTTTTTAGAAGTTTTTACTTCTGTTGGCACTCCGGGAGTGCCAACAGAAGTAAAAACTTGAAGACAATCGGCACCGCGGTAATCAACGCGTTGATGTCCTTTACTGCACGCACCGCGGCAATCAACACGTTGATGTCTTTTTAATGGTCAAAAGCTGGTGTCGTCATGGTGTCGCGAAACCAATGGTTTGGTCCCATCTCAAAAATGCCCAAAGCAAAAAAAGAAACTACATTCTATGTTTGAATTATATTAGTACCAGAACTACGTAGTTTTATGTTCCTCTTAGTACAACTTAGAACATCTAAATGGTTAATGATCCTATGAGTCAAATAACAATAATTGGATTTTCAAATAAAAGAAAACAAGACAGAATTAATCAATCTGCCTAGTCTTTTTCCAACTCCGTTGGAGTCGGCTTCCAGTCTAACTAGATGCAGCTGATTACCAGTATTTACTGGTTACTGGGTAACACAATACCCTTTGTTAGGAATGGTTGTCAGACTAATGGGCTTATGACTACCCGTAACGACAAGACAAGAATAAACTAGAATAAGTATTTTTATATGTTACTTGAAGAAGCTTTCTGGTATTGGTTAAGTAACTATTAACTCTATTAGGCAATTAACCTATGGAAATAACGTTCACCCAAATGGGACGGATGTTAGACGCGAATAAACCTCTAATATTATTACACTGTCGTGTGAAAAGGACAAGGATGAAATGTTAGGGGAACGCAAGTTATATACTTTGTACGCTTGTTCCTGGTAAAAAGTGTAATATATGGTTTCAAGCACGTGCCACGATTTGTACTGCATATATGAAAAGAGTAAGCTATGGAAAAATCGTGTACATTTTTTTGGTTAAAGGAAATGTTTGACGGGATTCATCATTCATTCTAACTATAATAATATACATAATATATATTTATAAATGCGAAAGTGATTTTATTCGCTAAAACAGATTTTAATTTCATGATTTCAGAGAACGGATTTCGATGTAATTTGGCATTCAATTCAAAATTCAAAATTCAAAATATTTTTATTTCACATAAACCTACATGGGCACTTATGAAACGTCAGAAGCTAGATGCACGGTTCCAATTGGTCGTTTCATATGGAGAAGAGCCGGCAAGAAACTCCACGGTTACTCTTTTATAAATAATTGGTTTTTACAATTATTTCAAATAACAGTGTGATTAGGTATGGGAGGACAGTGTAGGTTTTTCAATAAGGGTACTTAAGAAAATAGAAAGTGGTCAACAAATCTACAGTCCACTAAGCCTTCAGCGTTCTTACATTCACAAAATAGAAAAGAATCTATACAAAAGATATATAAATTAATAAAAATAAAAACCTATTTTACTTAAACGCAATTACATGATTGCTATTACATATGGGTAGACCATAACCTGGAGATGGATATAGGTAACTTTTCATCCTGGACCAGAGACGAAGCAGCGGGCAACAGCTAGTTTATTCATATTTACAGTAGCCTCACAACAATAATAAAAAAACAGTGGCAATCCGGGAGTGCCGACAAAAATGAAAACTTGAACAAGTTTAATTTTATTGTGCAGAAAATAATGTATCGCGCGTTGATGTCTTTTTAAAAGTGGTATCGTAACAGTGTCGCGAAATCAATGGTTTAGTCCCATCTCAAAATTGCCCAACGTACCTAAAGAAGTTTTCACTTCAACAATAGGAAATACTACCGTTATAGTATTTAGACGTTATTTAAAATAACAGCAGGCTGATATTAGCATACATACATACATAAACTCATACCAGTCTCCATTGGGGGTGGGCAGAATCTACAGAACGCCACCTGTGACGATCCTTACATATTCCTTTTGCTTCGTTAACGTTCATACATCTGGTCACACACGCATGTCGGTTGCGATTACTACGCACCTGACCTTTCTGAAGAACATCACCAATAAGGTCACTATATTATGATACTATTAGCAATTTTCTTTTAAACATTAATATTGGCAAAAAAAGGTCCTAATGCTTATTAACTCTAAATAAGTATCGCAAATCTAGGTGACCTACAAACCCCTAGAAATCTTTCCCATTGATTGTAAAACATGACAATCCAATATAGCCCTTGTGTTGGCCTTGCTTCACATTTTTGATTAGCAAATCGACATGCAAACTGTAGGCCTTCGTATAATACAAATTACTTTCTGTAGGCTAACGGTTTTAGTTGGTTGAAAAGGTCTTACTTTTCTGCTAGAAAGTAGCTTATTTATAGTACTAGCTTCAGCTCGCGACTTCATTCGCGTAGAAGTCGTAAGTCCTCAATATGCTACAATAACAGCCACATGTTTATAAAACTTCCCTGTATACTTTCTGTTTGTAGTTGTGCACAGTTGTCCGTGTGGGAAGCAGCTCGTCCTTTTTTTTACTTCTCCCGCTCCGGGCGGAGCGGGAGGGCGTGTCAGACTCTTACTGACTAAAACCCACCCATGTTCCTTCAGTTGCCTGTATGTTGCCAGGGGCTCGGTTATAACCCTTTCGGACAAATTCGCAACCCCTGCAGAAGCAGTTCGTCCTGAGTTCGATACCCACGGCCGCAGCCAACAATAGCAAATCCCCATTGCTTGCGAAGTTTTTTGTATTTAGTGAATTCATGAAAGCCTACGTTCCCGCATATGCTACCTAATGCTGACCAAATTAGCCATATATTATTATGCCATGATTGACTGCTTAGCTCCATAAAAGTATTGCGAGATGATAATCACTTAAAAGATTAAATCTGTCACTAGGAATACAAACACAATTCAATATTGCTGATCCCCCACAGCAAATAGCGTGATAATTTATAGCTATAGACTGACCAGACTCATAGGAAATATCTATGCATTTGGATGGAATTTATCCGGTAGTATTTGCTTGATGCTGAAACATACATTCAGACGAACGAAACAGAAAAAAAATCTAAGAACTATATTTTCGGCATTACAATCGATCCTAGACCTCACAGCAATTAAAATTTTTTCAAAAATATTTAATGCACAGTTATGACTTCGGTACGATTTTATTATTTATTATGTATTGTTAAAAATACGCGCCCGTGCTTCGCACGTTTTTTCCGACTTGACATTGACATTTATTGAAGTGAAAAATTTGAGATGGGATCAAACCATAGATTTCGCGACATTGTTAGACAACTCATTTTTGTAAATGCGATTGCGCTCTTTATTTATATTACATTATGGATCAATGTTCTATTCAAGTATTCTTTACTTTAAAAGTTTTGTAAACGCGATTGTACTCTTTATTTATATAACGTTAAGGATTAATGTTCTATGTAAGTATTTTTACTTTAAAGGTTTTAGAAGATTTTTTTTTTGTTAACGAGATTGTGTTGATTATTTGGATAAGGTTACGGACCAATGTTTTATACAAGTATTTTTTTACCACCAAGGCGATTTTGTATAAGTTTTCACTTCTGTCGGCACTCTCGGTGTGCCACTGTTTTTTTTGGATGCAAGTTAAATATATATGTAATATACTTGCAAACTTTCCGGAAAATTTCTTAATGATGGTAAGAACCGCATCAAAATCAGTTGCGTAGTTTAGAAGAACAACTTGTTCACGCAGACAGAAACTTTAATTTATAATATTGTATAGATTAAGTAGCTGTGACGTAATTAACTACAAGCATTCAAGCTTCAGCATTTAATATGTAAAATATTGTGTGATAGAAATCTGTTAACTCTTTGGCAAACAAATTAATAAAGGGTTTAAAAAGATGATTGGTCTTTTAAAACCCGTTATTAATCCTCGAGCCGGGAGTCATATGCAGAGTGTAATTACCAAACCGACATCTCTTCATTTCGTACATCAAAATTTATAACGTAAACCGTCTAACTCCATCTTTATCGGTTATGTCATTATCATATGATTTACCTACTAAGTACAGGACGCTAGTGATGGCGTCAAACACGTGGCCGAATTCTGGGCCGAGTTCATTTAGATTGCTATCGACACGCAAGAATAAGAAAAGAAGTACAAGCATTATAAGCAGTAGCGACCAGCTCCTGATTTGCAAGGACTTGACAAAACGTCAATATTACATTATTTTAGTTATATTTATGCTAGTTCTAATATTAACGTTTTATAAACCTTTCGGTATCAATTTTCTAAGTGATGGTGAAAACCACAACAAAATCCATTGTGTATTTTAGAAGTACTAATAAAATAAAATTAACTATATAAAATACATACAAATGCATACATATAAAATATATATAAAACAAATACATACATAAAAAGTGCCTTTTTTTGACTATCTGCTGCCCGCAGCTTCGCCCGCGTGGACAATTTTTTATTTTTTTCTAAAATAAATGTAGCATGAGTTACTCTTTATAACATCAGCTATCTGCCAGTGAAATTACCGTCAAAATCGGTCCAGCAGTTTCGGAGGTTAGGCGGAACAAACAGACAGACAGACAAAAAAAAATTATCAGTACCGTATATACTTTCATATGCATTTAGAAAAAAGCTGTTATTTTGACATTACAAACAGACACTTCAATTTTATTTATTATATATATGTATAGAATATGAAGAATATTGACTATAGGTACAGTATAGTCCAACATAATAATGATTAATCATTAAAATGCACTTATTTAAATGCCGTCCCCGATCCGAGGACGTTTCAATGAGTGCTCACTACGTATGCATATAATATGCACATAGTATGCACATAATATGCACGCGAGAGTGCTTCGACGCGTGTAGAGGTTCGGCCTTCACTTTAGAGCACTACGTCATATTGTGCGGACTAAGTTCGTGAATTAATGTGTTTTGCTGTTAATTAATATGTGGGAGAACAGGCCAACGCGTCAAGTAAGCTTTTAGAATCGAGCTGTGATCACCTCGTTTAAGTCAGTCATAATAATAGCTAGGTAACAATAGCTACGCTTGCTGCGGTCGGTTCATGGAAGGGTGACCATCTTTACATACCGAGACTCCCCGTGTCTCGGAAAGCACGTCTTCTTCTTTCCGTGTGGTTAGTGACTAACCTGGTGTCAGAGTTTTAAAGCCGCCTATAGGCCTCTGACTTAGCTTCACATGCCGTCGAGAAATATCTCTCAGTCATGCCGGTTTCCTCACGATGTTTTCCTTCACCGTTTTTGAAGCAAGTGATAATTATATAATACGCTCATGAACACGAAAAAATAAACACGTTAAGCCGTTGGTCCCAGCTGTCATTTTTGGATCTTTGACAGCCGTTACGCGTCGTCAGAAGCACGAAAGTCTGACAACCAGTCTTACGGGGTATCGTATTACCCAGTTACTGGGTTATGGAGGTCAGTCGCTTCATGTAAAATACTGGTATTCAGCTGCATCCAGTTAGAATGGAAGCCGACCCCAACACAGTTGGGAAAAGGCTAGGCAGATGAGGCAGATGGTGAATCATTTATTAATTAACAATAATTACTACCAATAATTAACTCAATAATTAACCCAATAATTGCACACCACATCAATTATCACCCTTTAAGGTCTTTTCTACGGTAATGATTAGTTTGATGTTTATGGTAATTTTTCCTGCAACTATTCTAGCGGCCATTGGACCTTGATTCAACTTTGCCTAAATGATGGTGGCGATTTCAATTAGTCAAAGCCTTTTGAATATATTAATATGATCAAAATTGGTTCTGTAAAAAAAAAAAAAAAACAGTGGCAATCCGAGAGTGCTGACAGAAGTGAAAACTTGAACATTGGTCCGTAACCTTATCTAAAAATGAGATGTCGTAACAGTGACGCGAAATCAACGGTTTGATACCATCTCAAAAATGCCCAACGCGCCTAAAGAAGTTGTGATTAAATACGTTTTTTTACAGTTCTAATTCAATCTGTTTTATGGAATTTTATTGTTAGTTTCAATTATTATTCGACGATTTTAGTTGAACTTGTGTAAACAACAAACAAACAGACAAACAGAGCTGTAAAAAAAGTTATTTTTAAAACAACCTTCACACAATAACGTCAGTGTAATGTCGCATGTTCATAATAATTAATATTTAAATAGTAAGTTTTCAGTATGACGTTCAGATTGATGATTCCGCCTGCGGTTATAATTATTTTATTCTTCATACATTTGGTGTTTTTAAATAGAAAACGCAATACGAAACGAAACCTTCAAAAGGCTCGTCCTCTGTTACTGCCTTTATTTTTTCAAGCTTATTTTTAAAATAATCATATACTTATATTTTATTTTCAAACAAGTTAATATTTTATAAAAGGAGGGGAAGGAATCATTGGGATATGATTCCTATGATTCTTTCGTATTCTTTTTATATATATTGTAAATAGGTGTCGTATATATATTGTAGAGGTGGCGTATCAGTGTCGATCGAATCGAATCCATTCTCCTGGCATTATCCCAATTATTTGTAGTCGGCGCAAAATGTATTTTTCTTGCATATTTCTTTATTAGTCGTCATCTCGGTAGTCACTTTCTAGCCATATCTTTCATACAGTCCATCCATCGGTTCTTTGGCCTTATCCTACTCGTAAAGCTATCGACATATATACTCACGACGACAGTAAAAAAGTTGAATTGACACATATTTGACACAAAAAAAAGTTGAATTGACACATATTTGGCACAAAAAGTTGAATTGACACATTTAAAGACGCGAGTTCAGAAACTTCTCAAATAATATATCTATGGAAACTTCTGTCTCACCAAGGCTTTAAAAAAATATCCGATAATGTCGCTTACAACTTACACCAAACACCCCAAACTGTGGTTTGCGAGCCAGCCGTACCATCATCCCATTAATTTACCCGTAATTAATAGCTAAAATGTTTCATGAAAGCTTTGTGGCGTAGAGCTATCCTAGTTAATGTAGAAGTTCATCACGCTTTAACGGCTGAACAGATTTGGATGCATTTTGACGCAAAGGTAGTTTGTTACTCAAATTTAATGCATTTATTTCAATTAAACCATTTACAGGCACTTTTGACTTTTGACTTTATCAAGGAGTCGGTCAATCAGAAATATAAAGCTAGTTGCCGATCCAAAGCGTTGTGGATGATGGAGAAGAACGTGCAAGAAACTCCACGGACACTCTTTTAGATTATATTATTTCAAAAATATTAGTTACATAATTAATGTTGAGTTTATAATTATATGTGAGGGCGATGTCAACGTATTGTGTACGTTAAGCGTTCAGAGTATAGCAAATAGAAACAAAAAAAAAAAAAACCGGCCAAGTGCGAGTCCAAGTATTATGATCGAGCAAAAAATGCTGAAAAAAACCCGTTTCTTGTATTGAAACCTCTTTATTATTAACTTTATTAAGTTATATTACGGCGATAGAAATACCCAATCTGTGAAAATTTCAACAGCCTACCTATTTCAGTTCATAAGACACACAGACGGACGGACAGCGGAGGCTTAGTAATAGGATTTCGTTTGGCATCCATCGGGTACGGAAACCTAAAAATACAAAAAAAAATATAAAAGCAGTGGCACTCCGGGAGTGCCGACAGAAATGAAAACGGCACCAAAAAAAATAATCGGCACCACGGTAATCAACGCGTTGATGTCTTTTTAATGGTCAAAAGCTGGTGTCGGCACAGTGTCGCGAAATCAATGGTTTAGTCCCATCTCAAAAATGCTCAACGCGCCTAAAGAAGTTTTCACTTCAAAAATAGTAATAAGACGTGGCAGTTAAGAGGTGATCAGTCTCAGCTGACGCCTCGCGTTCACGAATATGACGATCCTTGAATTAAAATATTGGATACTTTGTATCTGAGCACATTTAGTAAGTTTTCCTAGTATGCGAGTAAAACCGCGGTCAAACGTTAGTTTTGTAAAAGTTCCATGAAAAGACATGTTTTGGTGCATTTTTAGGTAATATTAGGAATAACGGACATTTTCGAACAAAACTTCCTTACACAGTTATCCGTGACTTCCCAGTCACGGATAACTGTGTAAGGAAGTTTTGTTTCATTAATTTCAGGGAAATACGGTACATAACTATTTTGAAAATTTCACCTATTAATATGGGCGAGTATTCAATGTTTTTTCCGAGATTTTATTAATTGGTTTAACCTTACAAATTCATGATAGACTTTGTTAGTTTCATAAAGGATTTTTTTTTCCTCCATATATTTGATCCGTTTCAATCCAACTTTAGCGTGGTAAAATATTTTCACTCACTATTTACTTATTTAAGGACTTAGTTAGCACAACACTTAAGTCGATCATCCATCCAATCCCTTACACGTAAAATGAAAGAAGTTTCTTGATATTTATCTTATTGCTAGTTCTAAAGCTATTAGGGCTACGAAGAGACTACGTGCTACGCCGTAGCGAAGTGCTACGCAAAAACTACGTGACGCAATCCTAGAGATACTGATGCGGAATTTTAATAAAAGGGGAAAGTAATAAGCTATGTAGAAAGAAAGATATGCAGAAAAGATAAAATACTTTTCTTGGAGTTATGTGAATGAAAGATTCGCAAAGTAAAAAGATTCTTATAAGAAGGTGATTAAGTCTGATTTTGTTTACCATCCAGCTGATTAGGGCTACCCCATTTATAATCTACTAGCGATCCGCCCTTGCTTCACACAATTTGCATGATTTTACAAAACATAGAGTTTTATTAATTTTCAGCAACTCGAATAATAATCTATATTCTAATAATAAAGCTGAAGAGTTTGTTAATTAGATTTTTTGAACGCGCTAATCTCTGGAACTACATGTCAGATTTGAAGAAAATACATTTATTTAGCACTGACAAAAAGGCACACAACACAACATAATTATAACAAAAGTAAAAAAATAAATAAAAAAGGAAATAAAAAATAAAGTGTAAAAAAAAATATTTGAAAAAATTCTTTTTGCATTTGATAGCCTAATTCTAGAGAAAGGTTATAGGCAACATCACGCTACGATCCTTAGGAGCCGAGCAAAAAGACAAAAGGCAGAAGGAACCCTTAGTGAAAACGAACTAATAGCTTGGGCGGGCGATGGACTGTGACGGGGTTGGACGGGGGAACAAGAAATTTCACGCGGAAGAAGTCACGGGAAGAAGCTAGTGTTTTATACACAGTACCTGGCCGACCGAGCTCTGCTCGGGCCAAAATAGATAAACATATCGTCCAGGTATTCCAACGTTGTATCACGTTCCCGCTGTGAAAATAGAGAAAACTAATTTTCCCACATATGAGACCTAGCTAGATCGATTTTTCCCCCGTAAACCCCTACATTGCAACTTTCATCGAAATCATATACAGGGTAAAATTTTAACCAGTGCGCAAACTTAAACACGTGACTTTACTCATCATTATGAACAACTTTTACTATGGGACCAAACCTTTAATCGCGAAAAAAAATCTGCTCGACATTTATGTTCGTATAACTCGTCAAAATGTAGGGAACAGCTGATTTTAAAAAAAATATATTTTGATGGATTTTTTTTTATAAATTTTGTAACAAAACGATGTGACTTTCAAATCATATGATCTATCGCGATAAAACAAACTCCATAATGATTGGAAGTAATTAGGCGTCCTCATAAAATGAAAATTGTGGAAAAAAAAAACTACCCTCAATTGAAAATTAACATGTTTTTTTTTTAGCAAAAATCAGTTTTTAAGATTCCCTAGTAAAGAAGGAAACCTTATTTTTCCATAAATCTTTACAATAATCGTTAAATTTCTCAATAAGACGCTTAACCGAAAAAAAAAGGTTTTTTTTAAAATATTATTTCAGTCGATAAAATTAAGCAAAGATATCATTTCGATATGTGTATTAATATTACTAGCCAAACGGCAAAGTTTTAGTGGGGCTGATAACCCACTGTATTTTAGTTCGCGTACTAGGTATGAAGCCATCCGGTTAGACTGGAAATCGACCCCAATATAGTTAGGAAAAGGCTAGACAGATAAAGAAAAAAAGAAAGAAAAAGTATTTATTGAGAGTCGCACAGGAAATTAAAAACGAAATTAAAACACACTCATTCAAACATTAAAATCAACAAATTAAACAAATACCAAAGTAAAATTAAAATACAAGCAGAAATTCCTGTATGAGGCCAAAAGGCGAGGATGATTTACAGTGTGATAGTTAAAACTACATTATGGTTTAAAAATGGAGGAGCACTAGTCATCCATTTTCAAAGGAGCACTAGTTTAACCACCCCCAAAAAGTCAACGAGCTACCGGAATCAAAAGGTAAATTCGAACTTAGCTAGACGAAAGCAAATTGCGCCAAAAATTATGCGTGGCTGCTTCAACTACAAAAATACGCTATTTTTTGCGTTTTCATATTGCCTCCAGTAACGTAGGACCGAGTACTAGGCAATGATGATTCATACACTGTGTAAATCTTGTGGTTTTGCGTGCACAGCACTGATAATAATTTTTGAGTGGTACTGTAGCAATGCACCTACTGGCGAAATTGGCCCAGTAAAAATAGCTGTCCAATTCAAAACCATTTAACGCCATGCCATGAGGACGTAGGCTCCGTGATTTATTATATGTGTATTAATATTACTAGCCAAACGGCAAAGTTTTACTGTAGCCGATTGCCCATTGTATTTTAGTTCACGTACTAGGTATGAAGCCATCTGGATACACTCGAAGCCGACCCCAATATAATTGGGAAAAGGCTAGGCAGACTAGGTATAAAACATATTCGTATACACATTGCATTGTTTACGTTCCCAATAGTGTGAACTATAATATGACGTAATAGTGAATATGTTATCGTACGGCGTACATTGCCCTTGTCACTGGGTCTATTGGTTTGTGGGAAAATAAACAAACTAGTATCGCTCGGTGTTAGTAAACATAGTGTTTTCGTTATTTAATCTGTTTGTTTTGAGTTGCTTGCAAGAGACATGTTTAAGTTCTTATGCTGTTGTAGTGGGTGAATTGTAATTAAATATGCTTTTCTCTCGTTCTTTAAGCAGTTAATAAAATATGACCTATTTTGTGGATTTGAGACTGAATGAAAATTTATTTTTGTGTTTTCTGTTATAAAAATGGAAGTCTTTTAGTTTAATATAAAATAGTGTGTTGGATCATTTAGCTCCCTTCAAAATGGTTGAGCTGAATGGTGCGAATCCATGCGTCATGTTCGTGAACGGGCGCCGTCAGTTGGGATTGGTCATCTCTTAGTTGCCATGGCTTATTTTTAATTTATTTAATTTTTGAATTGTTCTTTGTTTTGTCTTTTTATTACGTGCTTCTAACGTGCACGTCTTTCTACATTGTTCTCACATGTATAATTTCAACATGAATGATGTAACTAATATTTTGTAACAATTTTTTATTTAATAGAGTGTCTGTGGAGTTTCTTGTCCGTTCTTCTCCATACCTACAACGTTTTGGAATGGGCAACTAGCTTCATATTTCTGACTGACCGATTCCTTGACAATTCAAAAGTGCCTGTAAATGGTTTAATTGAAATAAATGCTTTGAGTTTGAGTTTGAGAACAAATTTGAGCGAATGACTTTTTGGGTTTGAGTTCTGAGTATAAGTTTGAAAATTTCGAAACATACTCGGTACGGTAAAAATTTGCTTTATCCAATGCCAATGTTTTTTCATTCAATTAGAAATACGTGTCATGATCGTAGTATTTAGCCTTGGTATGAAGACATGTGTGGTTTGAAATAATAAACGATCATAAGATCTATATTTTTTACGTTTCTCTGATATTACCAAACTAAAAATGTTTTATTTATTTTTCTTGATTTGAAATTCGCTGTTAACGAACATTTAGTCAACGCAAAGTATTTGTTACTAGATGTGTACATGTGGAAGCTTGTAATTAGCAAATTTTCCTACTATGATTTTTAATTGTGTAATTAGTCTGTAAGCTTTCTATAAAATAAAATAATAAAATATCTACTCAGCCTTTCACATTCTTCTGCTGAACATAGGCCTCTCCAAATTTAGGTTACAACACGCGGATTTCTTACGCATCCAGTATTTCCTAGTCCCCTTTTAAGGTCGAGGGTCGTGGTCTATCTAGGCGGCCCACGCTTCGGTCGCCGGTACCTACAGATAACGCTAAAAGGTCATAAAATGATATAAAAATGTAGTTATTTCCGATTAGAGTATTTGTTTCAGTAGTTACTGAAAGGTTAAGAGCAGAATATATATCACCTACAGTAATGACTATTTTCTTAATGTTCCCCGGCAAACTTCGTGTTTCGTCAGTCGTCGGATTTCTATCATTTTGCCCTTTGCACTTGGTACAAACCGGACGCTCTCAATCGACTTGGAAGTATATAGAGTTGTTAATACTCTTTTAACTTAATGGAATTTATTTGAAAAATGGGAGGGAAGCTGCTAAAGTTGCAGGCACTAAAATAGTTTTATAGCTCTATATAGTTGACACGGAAATCAAAACAAAACAACAATAAGTACTTAGTTCTGAATTCAAATTATTATAACGATAAATCGAATAATTGATGGACATGGAAATTAGCATTCGTTTGTACTCGGAAATGCGATGATTTCCGAAGGACATTAAGAAAATAGTCAGACTGCACGTAGGTAATAAGCGAAGTACGTTGAAACAGTTGGATAGGCTTTTCAATAGAACAAATGTTCTCTAAATAATGGGTTTTAAAAGGCGCTTAACGAAGCTGAGACTCACTTGTTTTTCCCCTCATTGTCATCTTTTTTTGTACTGATTCATACCGAAAAATATTGAAGGTCGAAATTGAATTATTTTCCTTTTTTTCACGAAACTAAGTTTTAAATGTTATAGTTAACTTTAAATACCCCTACAACTCTTATACCGTTGCATGCACCTAAAAGCACAATGTACTGTCGTAAACAGCGATTTTTCACACCGTTAATAAAGTCGTTTCCCAGCAATAGTTTTTACTTAATGTTACTTAGTTGGATGTACAGAATGTAAAAAAATGCCATGTGATGGGTCTTTTACATCTAGTATATTGTAGAAACAAAAATAACTCAATAAAATAACTATCGATTTTTGCAGAAGATGTAACAAAGAATAATTTATATGAGACAGCAACCACTGTGAAGCAGCTCGTGGCTAAATAATAACAGCTGTACGTATAGATCGAAGGTTAAGCTACGTTTTCTCTAGATTTCAAGCTACCTAGCTGTCAAATCCGTTCAGCCGTTTTCGTGTAAAAGCGTAACAAACAAACAAATTCACTTTTAGTATTAGTTAGGATAGGTCGTTGTATAATTTGTATATATCTAGGCGAATCTGAAGTACTTCTATTCGTCCTATTGTGGAAGAGATAAGACGTACTTATAACTTACTTACACAATAGCAATATGCTACAAAAGACAGAGACAGGATGCTCATTTCCTGACACAATGTGAGGTGGATGTCTAAATAATGAAAGAAAAAAAATGATTAAGAGTTTCTTGCATCCGCTGCTGGTAACCTTTCAGTTTGTGGACAGTAAGCTATTGCGTCTTTTATATTTATATTATAGATAGAAACTATGAGAAAACGCCATGTTTTACTATTATTTTCTTACCCATTTGTTTTCTTCTTATTAGGGTTCCGTAACTCAAAAGGAAAAAAACGGAACCCTTATAGGATCACTCGTGTGTTGTTCTGTGTGTGTATTTGCTCCGAATCCAATGGACCGATTAAGTTAAAATTTAGTGCACATATGTGTTTCTGTGACCCGAATACGGACGTGTAACGAAAATAAATGAATTTTGAATATGGGGGTCACTTTTGGGGACAAACAAACAAAAAAAAAAGGTTTGTAAAAACTGTACCGTGTGACATATCAAATGAAAGGGCTTATTGTGAGAATTTCAACCATATTTTATTTATAATTATAAAATAAATAATTTGAAAGATATTTAAGAAAGAAGATGAAAATTGATCATTCCCCCTTTATCTCCAAAACTACTAAGTCAAAATTTAAAAAAAAAATACAGAGAATGATTCTTCACTCACAGATTACAGGAAAATCTATAAGAAATCTATGGTCTTCAAATAACATGGTAAATCTCTCAATATTATGTCTGCAAACTTATATTTACAGTTGGAATGTATCAGAGAACATGTGTTTTAACTACAATGTTAAGTTTGTATTTGGAATAAATTCATCCTTCATTGTGCGTAGTTGGACACGCACTCGGCCGGTTTTTTTTATTCATGCAATGCATTTGTGCAGAAAATCAATATACTTATTGTTAGGTAATGTACCTGGTCGACCGAGCTCAGCTCGGGTGAAAATAGAAATAAACATATCGTTCAGGTATACCAACGTTGTATCACATTCCCGAGGCTGGGAAAACGACTTTTCCCAGATATGAGACCTAGCTAGATCGTTTTTTCTACCGTAAATCCCTAAATTGCAACTTTCATCGAAATCGTTAGAGCCGTTTTCGACAAAGTGATTACAAATACATATAAATATTGCAAGTTTAATAGGATTGGATATACTTAATAATAATAATTCCGGCCTATTATTGTTCCACTGCAGGGCGAGGGCCAGAGAAGGCACGATCATTGATCCCCACGCTTGCTCAAGATAGTTTGGCGATTTTAGACTTATACTATGTACAAGTTCTGGTCTGTCCACGATAAAATCAGGACATACATAAACAGTCTATAATGTTTCCACCACGCGGGCCCAGTGCGGGTTGCTGGAATCAGAAAATAAATATAAATTTAAAAAGTCATGTTGGTAAATGCCTGGATTTGAACCCTACAACCTCGTGAATGATAGGCGAGGCCTTCACCAATGGGCCATCACGACACTTATACTTAAATGCTTAGCAACGTTTATTTATGTTTACCGTTTTACTCTCGTCTAGGCTTTCCAGACTAGGTTACTTTTTGAGAAACGAATAACAAAACTTCCTTCAATGAACAAGAAATAATATGTTTTTGAATGTCAGCACGATATGCCTTAGGGCGGGAATGCAGAGGTCGATGGCACAAAATAGGCAGATACAGAAGGCCAGCTTCATACGATGGTGACGAAAACGGACGCACACATAGACACGCGCCTTCGTACAGCGAGTACTCTCGCGAATGTCATTCGTTCGAGATCGCCGTACATAATGTCTGTTCAGAAAGTATCCGTTGAAAATAAACGTTATCCAGGTTAAATTCTTATACAATCAGTCACAAAATGGAATTAGTTACACATGCATCTGTATTTAGAAGGTTTAAAATTGTAATTGAAAAATCATCGACATAAATGAAGGTTATAAAATAATGCCGGGTTCAAGTATTAAAATAATCAAATTTAAACACTCAATATGTAATTGGCATCCACAGCTATGTTTTCTGAGTCATTTGTTTACATTTTCGTCCGATATTTTTGGAGCAGACCAGTTCTGTACCTACCTATATATTTTATATCAATGGCGAAATTCGCCCTTCCCCGAACACCAAGGTCTCGGCCACATCGTTACGTCATCACAAGGGATGTTGTGGCGCAATGTGAAGTTCAGTTCAAGTTTCAAGGGGATTCGGTTGTTGTATGATTCATAGTTAGTGTTGACAATAGAAGTTAATGTTTGAATGAGAATTTGTAAGGAATTTTAATGAATGCCTTCTTGTGTACCTAGTTTGTTTGATTCACAAAATGGTTTTGTTTGGTGTTTGATTTTGAATTGCAATTTAAAATACTTAAGGTTAGGTTTGATACTGATGTTCATTCTAAGTAATTTAAAATTAAGACAGATGATTGAACATCGTTTTTCGCTTCCTCCATGTGCAAGTAAGTGATTGAATATTAGGTCTCCAAGTTACCTTGCGTAATAACATCTTAAGTAAGTAGTCTGATTATCTTTATGACGTAATGCATTGCTTCTAAATCAGCTATAGTAATCATAAACGAGGAGAAAAAAATACCTTTATAAGAGTGTTTATACAGAAAGTGGGCAACGTTGCAAATAGCTGTCAAATATTTCACTGATTTGATTAATTTGGTAATATTACTGTATGAATGTAAATAAGAAATATGACTAACTAGTGAACTACATAACATAAGATCACGCCTTGTTTCCCCGAAGGGTTGGGCAGAGGTGTCCCTGTAGCAGGTTCACCCACATTTTGCCAGTTATGTTTTAATTCCCATGTAATAGGGGGCGAGCCTATTGCCATCAACCGGGCACAAATCCAGACTCCAGGCTGCTACTGAGAAATTTCAGATAGAAAAACCCAATGACACTTTGCCCGACCTGGGAATCGAACCCAGGACCTCATGCTCAGTAGTAGCGCTTGCGACCACTAGACCAACGAGGCATTCACTAGAATATTAATAATGAATTGCAATTATAACACTGAATTTGATGTTGTAACCGTTTTAGGTGTAAAAAAGGCATTTGGAAAGTTTCCAAATACATTTTTTTACATCTAAAACTAAATATCTTCAATATTTTGCCCGCTTTCAGTATAAACACTCTTATCAGCACTTAAGGGTACGCTAGTCGGTCATTCTTCCATACAAACGTAGTATAGTAATTACTCGTCTATTTGACGATGTGCGTTCAAAACTAAAAATTATATCAATTGGCCTTGTTATTATATTGCCCTGTATGGAAGCAGAATTGGGAAAAAAGTATTGGTTTGGAAGTTATGAGCGTCGAAACTTTCATATTTCAACACAAATTATAACCAACTTTGGGCGTAAATAAATAATTTATGTAGTATGAAAATAGTAAAATAGAAGCCGTACAGGGATAGATAATTTATTGAAAAATTCAAATATTTTTTTTTTCTTATTTACACTATTATTCATTTATATTTATTAGAATTTTTTACACTGTTCTTAATTCAAATTTATTAATATAATTTTAACGTTAGGGGTATGACAAAACTAAAAAAATATAATATCCTAACCTAACTAAAACTAAACTAAAATTAAACCAAATTTATTAATTTTATTTTGAGTAGATACATGCAGTAGTTTTTCAATAATATCTATACGCCCAGGTCTGTTCATGAAATTTTACTCGCTCGTTTTCGTAATAAATTAGTCTATTTCACTAAATAAATACATAAATAGCACCCATATTTAGTCACGCCACCAACGAAATCGAGCCGTCGACTAGTGGAACCTTAAGAACTAGATCTGTAAATATAAATTTACATACAATCACGTAAAATACATTTTACCATCATAATATTCATTATTCCATAATATATTCAACGTAATCCACTAATCGGTTTAGTCATACGTTACCTCAAATAAAAGACAAGGTCACGGATGTTTATTCAAGTAAACAAAGCATTATCTCGCTTGTGTACCTACTTACGGCCAAAGGGGATTGTATATAGGTACTTATTTACACTTCAGCGAGTGTATTAGGGTTTGAGCAAAAATTGTATAGATGTAGTATAAAAGTATCAAAAGGTTATGGCAGGTAAGAAAATACAACATCTTTGCCTTACGGAGTAACATTTGATAATATCGTAGAATGAATACTATATAATTGAATGAATAGAATGTAGATTATAAGAAATGCCTGTTTTTTTAAAGAGAATGTAATATAATATGTACCGACCTTGACTTGTGAGTTTTTTCATGGGCTCAGTCGAAAAATGACCACTTCTCAAAATGCCTCTCGGACGCAAAATGTCCATTTCTCAGAATGTACCTTTCGCAAAATGTCCCTTTTGAAAATTCTTTATCTCTCAGAATGTCTCGTTCGTAAAATGACCACTTCGCAAAATGTCTCTTTTCCAATGCACATTCAATCCTTCATATATTTTGGTGGGGTTCCTTCCTTGAAATGGAATTACGTGAGATCGAATAATACTTGCTCGAAAACATTAACTCGATAGTATTTTAATTCGATAAATTAAGAGCGCGACAGTTCACTACCTCGTTGCATCAATATCTCGAATAACTGTAAGGTCGAAACATCGGCACCGCGAAATTGACGAGCGACCATCTAATCGATTTACAGAATATTCTATCTTAACTTCTATCATTGATTTTCATTGCGTCCAAAGTAACTTAAGCATACTCAGTCAAGCGATATCGGTACTTAAGTAATAATATTATTATTGATTTTTATTTCGGAACAGAGTCCATAGTATTAGTTACATAATATCAAAATAACTTAATATCTAGTGTTAGTACCAATCACCCTCTGCACAAACGGCTTTACAACTGAAGTGATGAAGCTCTCCGCTACAGTTCTCAGGATACTGTTGCGACTGTCTCTCACTCTTCTCAGTAGTGAAGCAGTTTGAAATTAAATGAAATGATACAATGCATATTGAAATGCAGATTTTGTAGCTAGCCTGCGTTACTGTACTGTTAATTTTCTGTTTTACTGTCTGTACAGCTACACGTTAACTACTCGTAAAGCTACATAACCGCACGGCGTATTGAAATGAAATGAAATTGTTTACTCTGTAAGTAGGATATCGGAATCACTTTTACACGTCATATTAAAAAAATATTAAAAATAAGCTAGATGAGTTCGGCGTTTCCTATCTGACTACTCTGAGAAGAAAGGCCGAAACAAACTCAGAGGTCATAGTCTCTTTTAAAGTCCAGACATAATCTTGGTCAGGCCATATGAGGACTATGTAGATTAGTGTCTGAAATGATATTTTGAGGAAAAAACCACACAGATTTGAGTGGACCTGTCCAATCAGTGCAAGCATTTGTCAGTAATCGTGGAGCTCAAATTAGAACTTAAGGAGCTCAACGCGACGAACAATACCAAAGAAAGGACATTTGGGTCGGCCGCATAAACTACTTAACAATCGCGAACAATCGCGTGGAAACCGTCAGTACGGCTTGCGCAAAAATTTCCGATGCACTGCCGTAGCGAGGAAGTCCCAACAATATCCTGAAACCTATGATATTGTTGTACTGGACGCGCAGGACACTCAGCGATCTTTTAGTGTAATACCTATCTATTTAATCAATACCAAAAAAAAATCTTTTAACGTTGCATCATACTTACTTATCTTTTGTGGACATTCACTGACACAAAATTAGGCCAATACCAGGAATAGCAGCCTGATAACCCTATCTGATTGCAAATTCGTACAGCCATACTGAAATGTAGGCGTCACAGTTTTATCGTGTAAGTGTCGATAAATTGAGTCGATTTTAATGTAGCTGTAGTAAATATGAAGTGTTGTGATTTAATACTATGAATGCATTTTTTGTTTATTTATTGAAGTGAAAATTTCTTTGGGCGCGTTGGGCATTTTTGAGATGGGACTAAACCATTGATTTTGCGACACCATGACGACACCTCATTTTTGTAAACGCGATTGTGCTCTTTATTCACATTACGTTACGTTCTATGCAAGTATTTTCACTTTAAAGGTTTTGTAAACGCAATTATGCTTTTTATTTATATTACTTTACGGATCAATGTTCTATGCTAGTATTTTTACTTTAAAGGTTTCGGAAGTATTTTGTTTTCGTAAACGCGATTGTGCTCTTCATTTAGATAAAGTTACGGACCAATGTTCTGTACAAGTATTTTTCTTCCACCAAGGCGGTCTTGTTCAAGATTTCATTTCTGTCGGCACTCCCGGAGTGCCACCAATTTTTTACTACTGATTTTGTAGTAAATTTTTTAACAAAATTATTCAAAGTTAAATTTAATTGTAGCATTGTATTTTCTTGTACAGGACTATCACAGTTTCCAATACTGGGAAGAGGATACTAGAAAAGATAGGCACAAATGCAATTCATCTTCATAATCAGGATATGAAAATATACCATGCAAAAGACCCAGAACATATACCATTACACATATTTGCCCCCAAGCTATGCCAATTCTTCAAAGCGTCTTCAATGTAAATCAACCAAATTGTCAAACACTTTGTCTTCAGATCTTTGACCAGAAACGGAACGGGTCGAGCGCTGATTAGTCTGCAAACAATCAGTTTGTATTGGGTCAAGTTACCTTAGAGAGACTCGGCAGTCTCTCTGCATCACACACATACACACACAATTCTACGTTTAGAAGCTCCAATGTCAAAGGTTTGTGCTATATACAAATATCTATGACGATGAGCATACATGCCTGATGATACTTAACTATCTATATCTGGCGAACCTGGGCCCATACCATCCTTGCTGACTGGCAAAATCTTTATACTACCGTGTGAGGTATTTCGTGCGTAGAGCTGACTCGTTAATATGTATATAAGAGGAAATAATTATGTGTGTATTTAAGGGTTGTACGTTTTTAGGATAATACTACCAAAACCCTTATAAAGCCTATCGCAGACAGGCGCGATGCGACTATGATGGTATAAATTTTATCAAAACTTCAAGGAAATTGTTCTATCGGAATCGTGTCTACGGTAACCTTCACTGGTGTAAAAAGAGTAACGAAGCTAAGACTCTCTTTTTTTTACTGTCATTCTGATCTTTCTTTCCTGATCCCAAAACATTGAGTTTCAGCATAAAGAAACGTTGTCCATTGTAGCTACTTAAAGTTCCCTACTACCCAAATTAATGACTGGAAATGGAAATACTGCATCAAACGCTTAGCTACAGCAAAACACGGGGCTCCTAGGGTTGACCTTGAACTTTGTTTGGGTTCTCGTTGTTTCATTGTTCTTGACTTCCAAAGAAAATTTCGCAGAATTATGCGTACTACATTTGAATTTGGTAACTACGCAATTTCATCGGTAAAAAAGGTTTCTTGAAATTCTTCTCGTGTCAGCAATGATTTTTGTTTCTGATTTTTTCCTTGTTTATTGTTTTGATTTATTTCCTTTTTATTATGAGAAAATGTTGGTATGGTTACAAAAATATTGTAACTAACATCTTGCTTTTCGTGTGTATTTTTCTCTTATGTTTGCTTTCTCTTTAACGGAACAATCGAGTTGTTAATGATCGAAATGGATACCAAATTTTGTATTTTTTTTTGTATTTAAACAGTACGGTCAAATACAAAAAAAATACAACACTTTAGGTCACTTCGCGGATTGCTCAAATTAGACAGTGCGAATCATGGGACAAAAAAGGTTTGTTAAAAAAAAAACTTTTTAAAAACTGATATAGATTTCGTTAAGTTAAATAATTTAAATATTTCAGATTCAAATTTAAACTATTTCACACATACACCAAGACATAAAACAGAATCAAAAATCAATTTTTCCTACGTAAAAAAGGGGAACCTAATTTAAATTATTGTGACAGAAATATGACTAAGTAACCAAAATATGTTACGGGCGTATGGAAAAGCTGCCCAACTGAATAAAAGTGGGAGTAAGGAGGTTTTATTCGCGTTTCGACCTTCGAGCTGTGTGAGTGAACCGATATAAAACGCGCATGAAATGACTGATCGTATTTTGTGCGTTGGCTTTCCTGGCGTTACGGCCGTACTACAGTTAGCTTTTATGGCTAAAAGTGCTAAAAATTCTTGGCTAACCTAAATTCTTATTGTTACACTAGCGATCCGCTCCTTCGCATGGGTGCGATGTAATTGTTGTGTTGATAAGTCAAAACATCGTGATTTATGTGCTATAAACTAAGTCAAATGTTAATGGGATCCTAACTATCTTAAGTATAATAATATTATAAATGCGAGGGAGAGTTCGTTTGTTTGTTACGCTTTCACGCTAAAACGGCTGAACGGATTCGGATGAAATTTGGTACATGGGTAGATTTGGGTTAGGACATAAAATACTTTTTATTGCAGTAGTACGTTCCCGCGGGCGAAGCTGCTGGCGAAGCCTAGTATACACATAGTAAACCTTCCGAAATACATTTTGTAAGTGATGGTGAAAATTGTATCAAAATTCATTGTGTAGTTTAGAGGAACTAAGCCGAAAATATATAGACATGGCGCGTTCCCATTATGTCGTGACGATTAATTTATCGTTGGACGTTGTTCTGTCGCCTCTAGCTGATCCCATTATATCAACTGTTTATCGTCACTGTGTCGTCGAAATATTTTATCCTTGAACGACTATCATATCTAGCTATTCCCATTGGTTCGTGACGAAATTTTTACTGTTCACGACAGTCGCTTTGTCATTTGCACATCAGTCGCCTCTACATTATTTTGAAGAAAACACGTGTAAACGACAGATAGTCATAATGATACATGATTTAAAACGTCACGATAAGTTGTGACTTTTTTTTATCGACTATCATATTAGTCGTTCTCATTAACTTGACAATCTGTCGTCACTGCAAAAAATGTCGTGGACGACACTTAATCGTGTGGTCCTATATGTGAACACCTTCATTTAAATACACAAGCCACGATGCTTTAAACGACACGATAATCTGTCGACACAACATGGTGGGAACGGGGCCTAAATCGGATTTGCTATTTATTGATAGACTAGCTGACCCAGCAGACGTTCTGATCAAGAATAAAAAAAATCCCACGAAATTCAGTATAGCTGCACGTATGAATGTCGCCTGCAGCAGCACGTCACCGAGCATAAGCTACAGCGGATGCTGTTGACGTTCCATTACAAAAGTTGATGGAAACTCCTTGCTGTTATTAACTTCTTGGATTTGCCCTGTATCGTAATAGAAAAATAAATGTTTTATAGCATTATTTTGTTATAGAAAAAGTGTTAGCCGTTTAGTAGTTACGAGGGAACATAGGGACGGACATACATACATACAGGTCAAAAACATAACACTCCTTTTTTGGCTTTACCGCAGTCGGGTAAAAAACAGTTTTTGGTAGAACGGAGACAGTCAACAAAATAGTTTTATTTACAAACGTTGGTCTTGTTATTGACTCAGCTTCGTTCAGCTTTAAAGCTGGCCTTAAGCTTTTAATGAGTACTTAAAACCAACGACATTTAAAATTACTAAGGTCAGGTTTGTTTAATTAGAACTATGCGGTACTAGTATTTTAATGCTAGCCCAGTTTTGTCGTTAGTCAGTGAATTGTCGAAATTTAAGCAGTTAAAGCAGTTTAGTCAAGGAATAAATATGATAATCCTCTTAAAGTGCAATGATAGCCTAGTGGTGTGACCGTCGGACTGCCAAATCATAAGGTGAGTTCGAATCCAAGCCACAAGGTACCTATAAATATCACTTGCTTCAAAAACGGTGAAGGAAAACATCGTGAGGAAACGGCATGTCTGAGAGATATTTCTCGACGGCATGTGAAGTCAAATCCGGCAAGTGAGGTATTGGGCGGTATAAAAAATCTGACACCAGGTTAGTCACAAACCACACGCAAAAAAAAAATTAAGCTTGAAAATCGTATTTTTATTTTTCCAACTAAATACGTCATTGCAAATATTTCGAATGAAAATGACAGCTCGAAAAGGTGCCACGCGCCCGCTCTATGAGAAATGAATTTACTATAGAATTTCTTAACATTACCGCTCCTTGACCAACCCATACCCATAAAACGTGTGCCTTTGGTGAATTTTCTCAAATTCTTGCGAGACAAGCAGAAGCTGTGGCTTAGAGTAATAAAGAATGGAGAGTAACGTGAAGGTTTTATTGCCTTACAATTCTTTATTCACCACTTTTACTAGGGTTTCGAACCCGGAGGGTGCCAAGCGGAACCATATTACTAAGTCTACGCTGTCTGTCAACGGTCTGTATCTCATAAACCTTAATAGGTAGACAGTTGAAATTTTCACAGATTTTTTTTATTTCTATTTCCGCTATAACAAACATAAAAATAAAATAAAGTTAAAAATTATAGGGGTTCCTATACAAGCAACGTTCGGTGTTTTTTGCTTAATATTGTACGGAACTCTTCGTGTCGACTCGCACTTGGTTTTTAGGGTTCCGTAGTCAACAAGGAACCCTTATAGTTTTGCCATGTCCGTCTGTCTGTCCACGGCTTAGCTCAGATAATGTTAGTAATTTGCTGTAATTTGGCGAGTGTACATATTTATTACGCCGACAAAGTCGTCAAATAAAATCATGAAAAAAAAAAAAAAAACATTTTTCAAGTGTACCTATGCTACACCTAAAGTGGGGATGTTTTTCTTTCTCGCCTATGCCATGGTGTGGGGTATCGGTGGAAAGGTCGTCCAAAAATATTACACATAAACATAACATCACGCCTTGTTTCCCCGAAGGGTTGGGCAGAGGTGTCCCTGTAGCAGGTTCACCAACATTTCCCAGTTTTATTGTCCATGTCCAAAAATATTGTGTTTGTGAAAACCATTTTTGGATTCAGAGATCCGTTTGCGAAATATTAAGCTTGAAAGTACAAAGTATATAACGAAATTAAAAGGAAAACTATCATAGCTAAGTAAGCTGTACAAGTTAACGAGTAATAATCGACCAACTTACATTTGCAGTTGAAAAAACGTGTTCTCGCATACATTCCGTATTGGAGAACATGTTTTTCAACCACACTGTTAAGTTTGTTCTTGGGAAAAATGATCCCATCTACGGAACCCTTCATTGTGCGTGGTCCGACACGCACTTGGCCGGTTATTTCCGCCCGTTCAGAAAAGGATGATTTGCACGACACATACCAAATGCATTATTCAGAGCTTTGACAAGCACATAGATCGAAAGTAAGTTATTCTTTGATCGATTGTTGGCTACAACTTATTAGTATCAATATTGGTTAAACTATTTAAGTTAAGTAAAGCATTATATTTCAAACTAACTATTGCCCGCGGCTTCGCCCGCGTAGACACTATTTTTTTTCTAAAATATAAGTAAAGTCTATGTTACTCCTTATAACATCAGCTATCTGCCAGTGGAAGTCCCATCAAAATAGGTCCAGCCGTTTCAGAGATTAGCCGGGACAAACAGTGAGACAATTTTTTTTTAGTATAAATCCGTATATATGTACTATCATATGGATTTAGTAAAAAGCTGTTAACTTGACATTACAAACAGATACTTCAATTTTATTTAATTGTATATAAATGTATGTACATGTATGTATATAGATGAAAAAATGCCCAAAGTAACCGGCCTCAATATGTCACTGTATCACTCTTCACTTATAAACATTGCTTAAAGTTAAATAATGATTAGCATCTGCTTCTACTTCACGTGGTGTACATAATAAAAAGTGGATATTTATTTATTTAAATAACATGGGAGACTTACAGCTGAAACAAACAGATTAAGGACAGTACATTAGTCTGAAAGCCAAATACAGGTCTCCACTTATAAAATACAGAAAAAAAAAGGAATTCTAAGGACATTCACACCAAGTTACTATTATACTACAGCATAATTACAATGTTACTCGCACTGCATAACAATCGTCATAACTAAATGAACTATATGAAAAAGTTACGGCTTAAGCACTTCCTGGCTGATATTCTATCATCTACCTATCTATCTTTATAACATTTTTTTTACATTTTAACGTCTCACACTTTTAAAAAAGGAAAAATATCGTGTATAGGAAAAAAAGATCGTGTATACGGAAACGATCATGTATAGGAAAAGATCGTGTATAAGAAAACGATCGTTTATAGGAAAAGATCGTGTATAAGAAAACGATCGTGTATATAGGAAAAAGATCGTGTATAGGAAAAAGATCGGGTACAGGAAAAAGATCGTGTAAAGGAAAAAGTTCGGCTTTGTATAGCGTCGATTCTGTCACTCATACCTACATAACAGTCTCTTTCTAATCCCCCATATGCCATATTAACGCCCGGATACTGTATAGATTTATTTTTCAGTATAGTATCGTATATTTTCATTTCATTTTCCCGGTATCGGTTATAACAGGTGGTTGTAATAACATCATACTGCGATAACCAATTCGCTTACGAGGCACGTTGATTGAGTTAAGGCCCTTAGAATCCTCTGCAGTAATGAGGCTCTCCTCACTGAGAGCTTTGAGTATAGTTGGATAGCTAGAATTTAAAGCTTGAACCATGGCTAGAACAAATTTTTTCGTTAAATAATTTTCGATACAATATTCATAGGTAGGTATTAGTAGGTGTACGACAAAACTATAGTAAAATGTACAATACAACTTTGAGAAAAACCGGCCAAGTGCGAATCGCGCACGAAGGGTTCCGTACCATTATCTATAAAAACAGCAAAAAATCACGTTTGTTGTATGGGAGCCCCCTTAAATATATATTTTATTCTGTTTTTTTGTATTTGTTATTATAGTGGCAACAGAAAAACATCATATGTGAAAATTTCAACTGTCTAACTATCACGGTTCATGAGATACAGCCTGGTGATAGACGGACAGACAGACAGACAGACGGACGGACAGCGGAGTCTTAGTAATCGGGTCCCGTTTTACCCTTTGGGTACGAAACTCAAAAAAATCGTTGCTGAAATTCACTTTCAGGTGTGCAGTAGGTACATATTTTGCAAGTGACTGTTCTACTATCTATGTGTTCAAGACAAAATTGACAGAATGGCTTCTAAAGGTATAAATTGTAAATTAGTAGGTACCTATGATTATAAGAATATTAACAATATAAATTAAATAGTGAATAAATGCATGGCAATAGTATGTAATAATAAAAGTAATAAAATAAGAATGTATGTAAACTTAATAAAAACAAAAACAGTAGCACTCCGGGAGTGCCGATAGAAAAGTAAACTTGAAAAAAAATCGGCACCCGGTAATCAACGCGTTGATGTCTTTTTAATGGTCAAAACCTGGTGTCATCACGGTGTCGCGAAATCAATGGTTTAGTCCCATCTCAAAAATGCCCAACGCGCCTAAAGAAGTTTTCACTTCAAAAATTTGCACGCTTGCTGGCAGGCAGAACACAATGACACTTTATTTATAAGATCTCACCTGTACCAAAACAGTGTATTTCTGGCAAATAAACATTTGATGTGATTTGATATCATATTTATTTCTGCTGCTAAGCAGTTTTGCTGAGTTCTGGTAGAAAGGGTATAGATACTAAGGGTATGATTATGTCACTGATTTTTGCAGATGTTTATAGGCAACGTTTTTAGACAAGTGGTTTACATCGTTCGAATAACTCTGAAGAGTTATTCAAGAATCGTACTCTGTAGAGCCTCAATGGATAGATCATCATATTTAAAGTCTTCAGAGCAATGACATTAGTATGAGCAACAATATAACGATGAATATAAAGCCATAAAAACGATAGTTTCGAGTAATAATATCAAAAACTTTATAGAATATCTGTTGCCGTGTAATAAAGGCATAATTTCGCACAGGCGAGCCAGCTATCCGTTATTGTTGGCACAGAGCCATTAACTTCTATCCATATTACGAAAACTTCCTATAATCCTACTTTTGTTATATTAAACCTTAATGTCATAAGTTTAAGGTTGAAATTTTGTCGCAAGTGCACGGTATTTTGTAACAACTGGCGAATCTTTTTTGTTTGAAATTTTTGACTAGTTCCTATGTGGATTCCAATTAGAGAATGATGTTGAAGCTTGTGAATGTGGCGTTGTTTGTGTGTAGAGATACACTGTTTTCTATAAAAGAAGAATTCCAATTTGATATTTAGAAGTCCTGTCCATACAAAGTCTCGGATTAGTACTGAAATCTGGTTTCAAAACAAAACCTTATGCTACTGTGATTTGTGGAAAAACTACAACAACCAATCGTAAACATTAAAATGTCGAGTCAAACTCAAGTTTTAAACTTAAAGCATGTATTCCAATTAAACTACACACATCAAAAGTGTCTAGGGATCAAGCATTTTTATGCGGATTTCTTGAGATTGAGATGTGGCTTTGTAATAAATTTATGATTATATAAATTTATATGGATCCTTTTTGGTGCATTTCATAATTTGAAACAGGAACTGTTAATCAAATTCGAGTAAAAGATGAAAATCAGCTGTCAATATTTTCCCTATAAAAACATACAACGCATTGAAGACATTATTAGTGCTACTGTTTCCCTACTACTGATTAAAACCAACGTCATTATGGAGCGGCGACGTCATTTAAGCAGGGAAGAAATGCTCAGAGCCGTGGGAATGATAGAAGCTGGTTCCCGGCAACGTACTGTGGCTTTAGCTCTGAATACAAGTCAGAGTGTTATCAGTCGACTTTGGACACGTTACCGAAGCACTGGTACCGTGGCTGAGCGCCATGGAGGACGGTATCGCTGCACCACACGGAGACAAGACCGATACATTCAAATCTTAACTCGAAGAGCTCCAACAATAACCGCCATGATGTTAGCCGTGAGGCTTCATCACTCTTCAGGGAACTTAATTAGCGACCAAACAGTCAGAAACCGCTTGCATGAAGTGAACCTTCATTCCCGAAGACCGCTACGGGTACCACCTATAGCAATGCACAATCGTAGGATTCGATATCAATGGGCTCTTGAACACAGAAATTGGGCAGAAGAACAATGGCGTTTCGTGTGCTTTTCTGATGAGTCTCGTTATGGTATGAGACCGGATACAAGACGTATACGACACTGGAGAACCCCTGGACGCCAACAGCGATTAAAATCCTGCCAGGAAGTCCATCCTTATAGTGGTGGAACCATCATGGTATGGGCGGGTATTTGGATCGGCGGAAGAACTGAGTTGATTTGGATCAGAGGCAACCTCAACGCTCAAATTTATGCTGAGACGATTGTATCTGACGTCATCGTTCCTCTACAAGTGCAAATCGGTCCCTTATTTCAGTTAATGCATGATAATGCACGACCGCACACCGCAAGAGTTGTAAGACAGACTCTCGCCGCAGCTAACATCAATGTCCTGCTCTGGCCTGCTCAGTCGCCAGACTTGAACCCGATTGAGCATGCATGGGATATGCTACAGAGAAGAGCTCTGCCGAATATGGAGGGTATCCAGTCGCAAGAAGACCTTTTTTTGTTGTTGCAACGAACATGGGCGGCCATTCCACAGCGTGATTTGGATGAACTCATTTTGAGTATGCCAAACCGATGTTCTTGTGTTGTTAGTGTTCGCGGTAGAAACACGGATTATTAATTGTTTAAGTTACCCAATAAAATTTTAAAGAAAACTGTTATTTCAGTCTTTTTTTCGAACTTTAATGTTAGTGGTTCAAATGTCAAAAATCCCTTTATTAGGAAAATGGCAAATTTCTTTATTAATGCGAAGGTGACTTGGTTTATCGTTACTGTGACAAACGAAAACACTTTATTTGATGAATCCTTAAAGAAAATTTTAATTAATATCAATCAGGAGAAAAGTTATTGCAAAAATATATGTTGATCCCTAGACACTTTTGATGTGTGTATTTACTGGCACTTTTGAATTGTCAAAGGAGCCGGTTATTCAGAAAGATGAAACTAGTTGCCAATTCCAAAGCGTAGTAGAGTCCGCGCCACCACTGAAGTTCTTTTGACGCGGCGCTAGTGTTTATGTTATTGCATCACATTGCATAAAAAAAAATAGTGCACTTTAAGGCTCTTTCAAACAGGCGCGACACGCGACGCGACACAAAGACACCGCTCGTCGCGCGACGCGACATACCTTTGTGTCGCGTCGCGTGTAGCTCCTGTTTGTAGGAGCCTTTAGGTTTCTAAAGCTGTTTTTCGACATTACAAATAGACACTTCAATTTTATTTATTTGTTTAATTATATTTATAGATACACACTGCTAACTGACAACTGCTTTTGAACAATGTTTTGGTTGTGCAAGTGCAATTACTTTTCATCACTCTCTTCAGTTTGATATATGCGTAAGAAAGTTATTACGTATACATAATAATTATCATTATTGGCAGTGTAGTGGAAATATAAATATTTTTGCCTGTATAGCTTGTTCGACTGTACATCTTTTTTTGTTCAATGTTTTATTCTCACGATTTGTCAAATCCCTTTGCTTATGATCCCAGACAGCCTTAAACAAGAACCTCCTTGAATACAGATCCCATTTTTCAACAAACCTCGACCTCGATTAAGGAAAAAAAGTTTAATAATAATAAACAGCCAAGGTCGTCCAAGTTAGGCATTGGATCACCGAGATAGAAAGATTAATAAAATTAGACATGGTAGCCTCGCCGATATAATTAAAGTACTTGCCAACTTCGTGAGGGTTCGGAAATATTCGGTTCAAGCAATAGTCCTGTCCGTGATAATCTGTAAATTGTTTCTGATATACTTTAATGGAAGCCGGTTTATGGTTTTTAGAGCAATGGCTTTGAGTGGGAATTGAGGCCGTCAGAGCCATCTACAACCTCCGCAGACGCGAGTCTCTAAGGGAACTGTTTAACAAAATTAACATCATGACGGTACCTTGTCAGTATATATATGAGAACATTGTGTATGTTCGAAAAAATCTCCATCTTTTTAGTAAGATAAGTGACAGGCATAATTTTAACACTAGAAATAGGAACAAATTAGATCAACCACGTTTTAGATTGTCTAAAGTACACACTTCTTCTATGGTACTGTGTAAAATGTTATAATAAAATACCACTCGATATTCTTCAACTAAATGAGAAGAAATTTAAAACATGCATTAAACGCACACTATGTAGACAAGCATATTATAAGTAAGATGATTATATCGTAGATAAAAATGCTTGGCTTAATGCTGGTCCTGCTCCACAGCCGCTTGGGCTCACTAGTTAAAATTTTAATATTTGGAAGAGTTGCTTCCCTTTAAAAAAAATATATTTTGGCATTAGGAATTTAATGTTTATTTTTGTTTTACCAACTTAATTGTTGAATGCTCCAATTAAGTAATGATTTTCTTTCTTTTTGGTGGTTAAATTCTTTTATTTTTTTAGATACATTGCAAACTATAGTTTTGTATAATTTAAAAGCAAGCCATTTATTAACTTATTAAGATGTATGTTGACTTGAAATAGCATGGCAGTTGAGAATATGTCATGCTCACTTAAATGTCTCGCTGATGGTGGCGAGTGTGTTGGATCATTCGGTTCCCTACAAAATGGTTGAGCTGGATGGTGCTGATCCACGCATCATGTTCGTGAACGGGCGCCGTCAGTTGAAACTGGTCATTTCTTATCTGCCAGGGCTTATTTTTAATCTTATATTTTCAATTGCTTTTGATTATTTTTTGTACATTGTTCTCACATATAGAAGCAACAAGAATGATGTACCCACTTGGAGTTTCTTGCCCGTTCTTCTCCATAGAGATCTACGTTTTGGAATGGGCAATTAGCTTCAACTTTCTGACTAACTGACCGACTCTTTGACAATTCAAAAGTGCCTGTAAATGGTTTAATTGAAATAAATGCTTTGAGTTTGAGTTTGAGATGTTGAGAAATATTCTTGTCCTTTTTCGTGTGGTTAGTGACTTATCTGGTGTCCGAGTTATCATGCCGCCCATGGGCCACTGACTTGGCTACAAATAGTGTCGAGAAATATCTCTCAGGCATGCCGGTTTCCTCACGATGTTTTTCATCACCATTTTTGAAGTAAGTGATAATTATACTATACGCACTTGAATTCAAGAAGTCAGAGATGCGTGCCTTGGCAACTTGGCAGTCCGACAGTCACACCATTATTATTAAAAGAAGTTAAATCTAAATCTAGGGGTTCGTGTCCACTAGCGTCAAAAACCTTTTTCTATCTCCTAGCTTTTACTTAATACATAATTTCCTTGCAACAATTCAAATTATGATAACAGTAGGAATCTCAAAGGCTCTTAAAATACACAGGGATTACAAGCGTGATGTTATCTACTAATATTATAAAAAGAAAAGATTGATATTTTTGTATGTTTGTTTGTAATGAATAAACTCAAAAACTACTGGACCTATTTTAAAAATTCTTTCACCAATAAAATGCTATATCATATCGCTGAGTAACATAAGCTATAATTTATAAAGATATCACACAGGCAAAGCACAAATTCTTGCTTAGCACAAAAGATGTGACTTCCACTATTGAAACACAAATTAATGTCACGATAAACATTTGTGACATGTGTTGTAAGAACTACGCATCAATTACCTGACGTTACACAAAACCTGCATCGCAAAAGCAGAATTTTCTCCCACGATCAGCATATATATGACTTTTCGACATCAATCGTTGGGCAGTTGCCCACCAGACACAACACCCGTCTAGTCGAAGGTTTTCCCTTTTCTATGGAGGATGAGTGAACTTTACATCCGATTAGATAAGATTTCAAAAGCACAGTGAAAATGATTTATGTCTCCACAAATATATACTATGAAGCTCACGTGCGGATCAGCTTAGTGGCACAGTTCAATTGTTACTATAACGAATAATATGAACCATTTATTCTGAACGATCGTTTATTTTCAATCGGATCGGATTTTAGATTTATCGTCTTTTTCAATAAATATAGTAAGTAAACGGTATTAGTAAGGAAACAGTATTTTTTAAGGCCATTAGCAAGCTCTATTCTCTATATTTTTACGACAGGATTGTTGCTGGTAGAATTTTAGCTATTTATCCATAGTTTTACATAGTTCTAACATAAATGTTGTACAATGAATCAACGGTGTTGTATCCAACCATTAATAACGTCAAAATACGCTGGAAACATTCAAAATCCCGGTATAACTCTATGGTTTCGGAGCGTATAATACTTTCGATCAGTCAGAATTGATCGCGTATACTGACTCGTTGCACGTACTCTATTGTAAACTGCAAACGCGTTCAAAATTGAACTTCAGGCGTCAAGTTTTTGGACGCCCAGTAAGTTTTCGTCTAGTGAAAGTATTATTTCTTTTCATAGAATACTAAATTCTACCCGTGAATTCGTACCCTGACCCACTGTGTCGCATCCCATCGCCCGCCCGCGCTGTTACTTTCTTTCAGACTTTTTGCTCGGTTCCTAAAGGTGGTAGCGTGATGTAACATAGCTTATAACCTTCCTCAAGACTTTTGCTATCCAACGTAAAAAGATTTTTTTAAATCCGTCTGGCAGTTCCAGAGATTAGTCCCTACATACAAACAAGCAAATTATACCTCTTATACCACCCCACCTCTTTTATCTCTCTTATTTTACCTCTTTGTTTTTTAATGGTTTATTTAAACCATTAATGGCAAAACATGCAGATCTACCTATTATTTTAAGACCTTGCACATATCATTTGATGTATACTGAAAGAAAGAAAGAAAAACATTTATTTGGGCACAGTTCGTGAAACACAAAATACAAATAAAAAATAAAAAAGTAAGAAATAATGTTTTACAAACAATAGTGTGTGCCTCACGGCTGCGCCAAAAAGGTTCATTATGCATGAATGCCAGATAGATGCTGTCTGACGCTGGTTTTCTAATGAACCCATAAGGACAAGTGACGGGGAATATAAACAATTTCAACATACCTAATACAACATTTGTATACTTAAAAAAAAAAAAAACTATATAAATAAATAAGCACGTAATCAAACATAATACAAAAACAAAAAAACTACTCATAATCATTTTTTACAATTTATATATTCTATTCTATTCATAATATTGTGTATATAGATTTGTCATTTGATAAGAATTAAGTCTACGAAGGTTGAGAACATTTAAGAGGCGTACTATCTATCTTTAAAGATAAGTTTATTCAGTCAGTAGGTCATAGTCATCTATCGTTTAATTTAAAGTGCTTTTAGATAATTTTATGCGTAGGAACACGTATTTATTACTTACCTGTCACTTAAAAACAACTTATGCCCTATTTGTTATCGCCTTCATCTTGACAAGAAAATACAAAATTTTCAAACATTTAGTATAATTATTACAATTTCCACTATGAAACAACCATTAATTTAACGCATTCAAGGCCACTGGATAATACGCAATAGAAGTTTTGTTGTTATAACGCATGGCGTTTAGTGTCCCTCAAATATTTAAATAATAACAATAGATTTATAAACGGTAAATTTAGTTTTAACCTTGACTTATGCTTGAAGTATTGTTTGTATATAAGTATGTGTTTCTTTATAAAAAGTAAGTTTTCACTCAACAACAAAAAACGAGCTTTACAGTAGCCACATCTGATATCTTGGCTGACAGTACCAACCTCTCGGAAAATAGGTTGGCACTTTCTGACGGCCAACTCTAGTACTGCGTGCGCTCATTGGTCAAATTAAATAGCGCGCGCTTTCCTGGCTTCCTGTTACACATGTCCGTCCCTTTTCACGAAATCACTCCCACAGATTGTAGGAAAGCGAGGGGAAAGATCTTACACATAAAAAAAAATCTGCATGAGATTTCCGTAGAATTGTCATTAAAAACAGAAATCGCAAGTTCTAGTTTGTATTTATGTTCAATAAAAGTTACTAAATAAGAATTTTTCTTTCTATGATAGTCTCCAAAACCGACTACTTACACTATATTGATAAGTGTTTAAAATGTGTTTATTTGGTTGTTTATTTTGTTTATTGTTAATGGTGATTTTGACATTATAGTTATGATTTTGACATTATAGTTATGATTTTGACATTATAGTTAAGATTTTGACATTATAGTTGTAATTTTGACATTATTATTGATTGTGATAATGTCAAAATCACATCTATAATGACCAAAATTTGCGAAATATTATTATGTACTAACACTAGTGTTTACGATGTGTATATAACAAATTGGATTGTATGATCTGACAATAAAATTATTTGATTTGATTTAGTTGTTTTTCAGTCTGTAAGCCAAATATACACCTTATGTGTTTTTTTTACATCTATACATATCATAATTAATCAAAGTCGCTCTTCGTGTGTGTCTGTGTGACCGCGTTGTTCTTCTAAACTGAGCAAAGAATTTTGATGCGGTTTTCACCAGAATTTATTCCTAAAAGTTTATATGTTTGATATATAAATAAAAAATTGATGTTTTATCAAGTCGTAAACGCAATGTAATGTGTGTACATAACTAGGTGACTACAGACTTTATTGTAATGAGCAAAAAGTGTTTTCCTTCAAGGAAATGCCTAGTGCTTTTTCACACATATACATAATCACGAAGGTTTACATTCAACACATTTATCAACACTACTTATTCTGTTGAAAATAAAAAGCTTGAGCCGTAAGGTCGTTTGAAAATGTTACCGATTATTCATGTTAGTTTTTGTTTCAATTAATAGTTTCTAAGAATTTTTCTTCACTTACTTTCACTACTGTCCTCGCGCTTAACACAATCATTGCTATGTATTCTTAATGTAAAAATGTGGTTTATTGGTGACGGCCGCGAATTACGAGTTGTACGTCGTGGGTTCGAACACATACAGGCGCTTTACTATGTGTAAATTATTTAATCAACTCTCCTATCAAAACGGTGAAGGAAAACATTATCATGGAGCCGGCATGTATTAGAACCAAAAATTCAAACTTATGTGACATCTACCAACCCGCACTGGGTACGCGTGGTGGATTACGGCCCAGTCCCTCTCATTGAGAGGAGGCCTGTGTCCCAGCAGAGGGAACATTATAGGCTGATTATGCTTAGTGTAAAAAGTAAGTAAGCATAAGTTTTAATGGGGAAAAAAATATACTGAAAGGTCTTATTGGCAATTCTTTTTTCTTGTATTGAAATACCATATTAACTATGCAAATAACATTACATGACATCCCCCATTAGATAGGGTCATAAACGTATACACAAATGAGGTTCAAGGTAAGTTTACGTTTAAGGGATGTAACCTCTCGCTGATTTAAATCGGCTTCAAACAAACTTGAGCTTTGTCAAACTGTTGTAATGTTTTTACTTAAGTTAAATATTTTGTATTTAATGCCGTTGTGCCGAAATTAGAATTAAAACTCCGTGTCAAGTTTATTTAAAATGTTGTATGGAATTATTACTCATATTTCCCTAATGGCCTCATTTCGAAGAGAGGCAGACCAAGCATTATACAGTATTTCTATTTTCTTAATGTCCCTCGGGTATCATCGGATTTCCGAATACAAAAAAAAAGCTGATGTCCATGTCCATCAATTATTAGATTTATTGTGTATAATAATTTGAATTCAGAACTAAGTACATTATTGTTGTTTTGTTTTGATTTCCGTGTGAACTATATAGAGTTGTAAAACTGTTTTCCTATCTGTCGTGACTGCGACTTTAGCAGTTTTCCTTCCATTTAAATAAATTACATTAAGTTAAAAGAGTATTAACAACTCTGTATACTTCCAAGTCGATTGAGAACATCCGGTCTACACCAAGTGCAAAGGGCAACTGATAGAAATCGGACAACTGACGAAAAACGAAGTTTGCCGAGGGACATTAAGAAAGTAGAACTACAGTACTATAGTGTGAATTTAGACTTTTATGTAATGCTTACTTATGTTTTTTTCTAGAGAGATATAAGTATTTCATCATGAATTTAAAAACCGATCAAATGCGAGTAAGACTCGCATACGAAGGATTCCGTACCACAGTACACCAAACAAAAACAAAAACCACCGAAACAAACACGTTCGTGTATGGGGACTCCCTCTAATTTTAATTTTATTTGTTGTTGTTATAACGGCAATAGAAATACTCGATCTATGAAATTTTAACTGTCTACCTATTACGGTTTATAAGAAACAGCCCGCTGACAGAGGGTTCCATTTGGTACTCTTCGGGTACGGAACCCTAAAAATCATTCTACATACAGCTACTTATTACTTCCAGGTATTCAAACCTCGTACCTACTTAGAAAGTGAGTTTAAACCAGTTAGCTGTTTAGAGTGATTTCTTAAGAGTCTTGTGTTCAGTAAGTATTTACCAAGATTTTATATTTTCAGGTTCAATTTTTTATGAGGGTAATTTTGTTTATCCGCAAACGTTTTTGACAAAACTCCGGAATTCGGTGATTCTAGATTCCAGCTCAATCGCTGACAATGTTGTTTTATTCTATTTAATGTTGCGGAGTTGTTCCCACTGGGACTAGAGCCAACCGACCGTATTTTTAAATGTCACTATAAACTGTTAAAAGGACAGTCGGTGCTATAAATACTGGAGCTACATTTTAATTATGTTTCTCTGGTGATAGTAATTGTGGGTCAGAGGTTAATGGATCCGATTTTAGAGCCCAGGAGGAGCACTACACAACACAACAGAACACAAAAATTCACAAACAAACACACAAACACACACACACACACAACACACACTAAGTATACAAATGATTTTCTGTTTAATCAAGCAAACGGTGTGCATCGATGTTGCGGTGATTCAGGGGTAGCCCTAACAGTATTTTACTACACTAGCGGATAAGGTTGATGGACCATTTAACAGGCTCTGGGCTAGCAGACATGTGCGTGCACATGTTCATGTAGCCAATTAATGTATAATTATTGTGTTTTTAAGTTATCGAGTTTACTAACATAGGCTAAGTTCATACTAACACTTTATGGATCCCTTGAGTTCCCTTGGTCTGAAATAAAAAAATGAATTTAATTAGTTTATTTTAATTTCTTTATAAAATCTTTATTTTCTGTTTATAGTACCTACACTGTGAAATTGCGAACTTGTATTTGTCTAACTGATGTTAACTTGAGAGTCCTGACACCTTTAACACAAGTTTAATCTTAACTTGGGTGTCAGAGGCTTATAACTCTGAATTAACCTACAATTTATCTGACATAATTTATCATATTATACCAAGTGGTAAATGTAAAATTGTAAATATGGAATTAAAAATTACCTATTTATTTATTTATGCGACTTTCTTATAGTTTTCTGTTCATTAAGTTGGACACCATGGCCCTCAATTTTTTTATGGTCTAACCAATTCCAGACGTAAAAAAAGATCAACTTCAAAATTAATGGCCTACTGTTTGTTCATGAACTGAATACTCGATTATCCATAAGCGTATTTTATACTTCATCACTTTATACTTAGGAGTTTCATATATCCTATACTTAGGTATATGTTGTACAGTGAACTGCATGACAGTGCACTTGCACAGTGAAAATCGGCCTTACCACTACGAAATAAAGACACTGTCAATGTCAAATGGATACCATGGACGTGGAACATTAAAAGCTCGATAAATAAATGCACCGTATTTATTTAAATTATAACTTTTTGCTTGAATCCGTAAAATATTCTTATTTCTTGTACCCTTGTTATTTCCCCATGGAGAAACAGATAAAATATTATCATTGGTAGCTTTCCGTATAGCTATTTATTTTCGTCGAAATCTGAGTTGTTTAGATTATTTTAAGGGATGTAAATATACAGTAATATAGTTATATAGTTCAAATACATTATTATAATGATGGTAAACGGATGGAGATAATAATCAATTTTGGACTTGATATACGTAAACAGAAGACAACAGTTATTTCTATTATGTTCTCTAAGACAACGAGCAATGGAGCGCGGTATAATAGATGTGATATTAACGGATCACGATCGAAACATAACACTATGAAAAATAGCACACGTGGCTCAAAAGGCTGCCCAAGTTAAATAGGACTGGGCAGGACATTCTACTGCATGCTGGACAAACTGTGGGTGAGCGCAGAACTGGTGCTCTGAGACAATGAGGCGGAATCGCAGCAGGCCGCATAGCAGAAGGCGGGAGAAACTGGATAGGTTCCGACAAAACTGGAAGGAGGACGCGCGGGCTCGCAGAAGATGGAAGGAGTGGAAGGAGGCCCAGACTAGTAAAAGAAAAACGCCCATAAAAACTGGTTACTTGTAAGGAGACCCTCTTTAATTTTTAACGTTATTATTTGTTTTTTATAGCGGCAGTTTCACAGATTGTGTATATTTATATATACACAATCTGTGAAACTGTATACTTATTACGTTTCATGAGATACAAGCTCGCTGACTGACAGACGGACGGACAGTGGAGGCTTAGTAACAGAGCTCCGTTCGGTACCGTTCGGGTACAGAACCCTAAGAAATACATATTATTGACCGTCAGACTGCCAAGTCATAGGTCTCGAGTTTAAATCCAAGGCGCGCGCCTCTGACTTTTCAGATACAAGTGTGTATTTTATAATTATCACTTGCTTCAAAAACGGTGAAGTTAGATATTTCTCGATAGCATTTGAAGCCAAGTTAGAGGCTCATGGGCGGCTTTAAAACTCTGACACGAGGTTAGTCACTAACCGTACGAAAAGCAAAGCAGACAGGTTTAGAGATACAATAATAGTATCAGCTTGTGACTGTCTCACTGAGAGGTAAAATCCTCTTCTCATACAGACAAAATATACGACCATTAATCATCACTGTAGCTTCCTCTTGTAAACGACTTCGGAATATTAAGTCCAATTTTCTACACGACGTTTTCCTTCCCGTCACTGGTGTCTTTGATACAAGCTTGATGTTTGAATAAAACATTATTTCATAAAATATCCAAATTTGACCTCGTTCTTGGAAACTCAGAATCTCCTTTGGAAATCCGATATATAAAGTACGCACAAGGACAAAATGTTAAGCTAACATTTCAGTATAAGTTGACCTCTTATTGTATGGAAAGCTTATACAATGTAAGGTTAGCTCATACTGGAAACTAGCCAGGTGCCCGATGAGATATCCCATCGGCAAAAATGACGAACTTCCATTCAAATTAAGCATCCCCTATTTAACCCTTTAGGGGAATGGATTTTGCAGAAGGAGACGCCTTGGGAGCCGGGAATCTCAGGCCGATTTCCGGCCACCTTAGGCGCGGGCTTGCGGACGGTGAGCTATGGATAGCTCGCCGTCCGATAAGCACCAAGTCCGGGTCGACGGCGCGTTGTGTTCCACGCGCGCCTCAAAGAGATGTCAGCAGAACTGACGGGGTCCGCTAGGCCCGATGCCTGCCGGGGTCGCGAAGAAGTCCGAAAGGGAGATCGTGGCCCCCGGAAACATGGGAACCGAAGGAACACGGGTGGGTTTTAGTCAGTAATAGTCTGACACGCCCTCCCGCTCCGCCCAGAGCGGGAGAAGTTAAAAGGGGGATGGATTTTCAAAAATTCTCATTTAATGCTCATTTTCGCAAAAAAAATGTGCAAAATTTCATGCTTCAATTAGACGCAGTGGTTATGGCTGTGCGGGTCTGACAGTGAATCAAAGACTTTTAATTACCACCGTCTACTTAATTACCACTGGGTAACGGCCGCGACTTACGAATCGTAGGGGTTCGAAACGGAGTAGGTAGGCTTTGTGTAAATTATTTCTTCACCACTGTTCTCAAAACGGTGAAGGAAAACATCGTGAGGAAACCGGCATGTTTTAGAACATAACATAACATAGACATCTACCAACCCGCACTGGGCCCGCGTAATGGATTACGGCCCGCTCCCACTCACAGAGAGGAGGCCTGTGTCCCAGCAGTGGGGACATTATAGGCTGATTATTTATAGCTTTGATATGTCGTCGAGTGAACACCGAAATTATATCGATAACAACATTACAAAATACTATTTGGAATATTGCCAGCCTCCTCATCATTTATTATGAAGTTTATCTATTATGTAGGTACTTGTGAAGTTATGCCAGATACTTTACTCGGAGACCACTTTTATTAAGCGTCTGATTTCAGAACGCTTAATATAGAATGTTGTAGGTATCTTAAGTCAAAATAATATCTGTTTACATGGTTTTAAAATAAGCGATATCAGACAAGTGAATTTAAAATTTGCTAATGGTGCCGATTCTCTTGTCACAAATGCCTCTAAACTGGACTAAAAATCACCAAAATTTATTTTATTCTTGTCAAACGACGATTACCCATTCTGAAATAGACTAAAGTGACAAAATTTAACTTTGTTTTAGTTTGACTGCACTAAGATGGCACTGAGTTATTAGTTTAGGGAAAATGGGAATTTTTCTGTTCTGAATTTGACGTTTTCGACCTAAAATTTTGATTACCTTACTAAATCTGACTATTTTTAATTGCGACTGAAAAGGTGTGGTGTAAAATTTGTTGTCATGAAATAAAAATCACACCAACATCTCGACTTCAGGTGCAAAAACAGTACTGTATCTTTTTTTTTTGTTTATATGGCAAATAGTGTGTCCTATCGCAAAAATAATGAAAATTTCGACCCCTTTTATAAACCCCTAAAATTCAACATCTAAATAATATTTTTTTATTCATGCAAAAAGTGAAAATTTCCATATAATATACGTCGAGGCTGCACCCCTGCGCAACTCCGGCTCTTAAAAAAAAATCACGGTGTAGGGCAAACAAGTACCACGTGGAATCGCGATTGTCAAATTTGATTTTAGTTGTGTCAATATTATTTTTAAATTTAGAGAAATATTTTTGCAGAATAGCTTTAAGATTCTCATAGCCAAAAGTAAGGAATTTTAGTGGTCGTTTAGTTAGTATAGTTCGTTGTACAAGAGAATCGGCACCTAAACCAGAAAAAATGGAGGTGAACTGGACACATGATGAGAGCAAAGCAGGAAAGTTGGTGTAGATTAATAATTGATTGGTATCCCAAAAAAAGTAAACGGAAAAGATGAAAACAACAAAGGAGATGGGAGGACGAGATAAAACTTACAGCGGGCCCTAACAGGAGGAGAGTGGCTCGTGATAGAATTCAATGGAAACTGATGGAGGAGGCGTTTACCAAGAGGCATGCTGAATTCAGAGATATAATTTAACAACATACAACAGAGTAAAAACAATTCAGAATAAAGAAGCTTATACTTGAATAAAAAACTAAAAAAATATTTACTTAATAGAGTACTTACGGTAGCGCGTAGTAACCAAGTTCATTTTGTTTATTTTACCGTTAAGTACTTCGGTCGGTTTTCAGAACCAAATAAAAGATCGGTTGCGAAAGTGCTTTTAAAAATTGCTTTACAATAATGTCTGGAACAGCCATAAAAACGATCAAGTCGCGAAAAACAAACTGTCCCCATTTAATACCATAGTCACGTCGTTTCGCTAGTACACTGATAAATTTTCATTTTTTTTTTTTATAAATTAGCAGTTATCGTTAAATGTGGATGTAATTTAAGAAAATGTAGTGCCCTATTTACATGCACTACAACCCATTTTTATTACGTGATCCGGTATCTGGAATCATTCTCCGGTAAGCTCGTGTGCGCTATGCTTAATAACTGGTGGACACGCAACGCTGTCCTATTTTTGGTTCAAATTTTTTGTAACATACTTATTAAGCGTTTAGTAAACTGACGGGAAATTCAACGTACATTTTGTTACCATTTTTGGCGCCAGTAGCATGAAGTCATGAACTTAGGTAGCTTCTAGTTCCCAATTTAGTTACCTGTCATAAAAAGTTGGCCCAGCTCGTAACAAAAATGGCGGTTGGCTGTCAAAACTTTTAGTACACGCAATTTAAAACGTAAAAATATGTTCGGTTGAATGGAGTATCGTGTGTGGTTATGAAAATGTGAAATGTGTGTAAGTCCTAATATACATTGTTACATACACTTTTAAATAATTTTAAGCAAAAAAAAAAATTGAAGAAATACCTACATAATGTAGTGTCCAGAACTATGCTTTTTAGAACGTGTCCTTTATATTGCATAATGCTGTTAAAATATCATAAAGTTAAGAATATCTACGTTAAAAAAAAAAGAAAAAAACGGGCGAGTCTTACAGTAGTCGAATATGATGTGTAACATCTGAAAATTTGGCTGACAGTACCAACCTCTCGGAAAATGGGTTGGTATCATCTGACGGCAAACTCGGGCACCACGCGCGCTCATTGGTCAAATCAAATAGTGCGCTCCCCCGGCTTCCTGTTACACACTTCCGTCCCTTTTCACGAAATCACTCCCACAGATTGCAGGAAAGCGAGAGGAAATATGTTACACATCGAAAACACAAATAACTCTCTCACTCTCACGTTTCATATCTGTCTCTTCAATCAATCAATACCATCATTCTTAATCTTGAAATACACTTAGCTGTTGCTATAATAAATCCAAAAGGTTAATATGCCTATAATTCTAACTCTACGATCCATATATTTTAACACACGCAATTCAAATGAGACTGCTACATTAACTACACATTTTATTTTCTTTTAAGATATCCTGGATATTAATTTGATCTTACAATAATACCTTAAGTTGAAATAGTCTTTTCATAATTATAGCCATCTCATTTTTTATAGGCAATAGTCTCCCCCCAATACATGGGACTTAAACATAACTGGTGCAATGTGGACGTACTATAGAAACGCCTCTACCTATCCCTTTGGGGATTACAGTCGTGATGCTTTATTAAAAACACAAAATTTAAAAGTCATTTATTCAAACTAGACTGCGAATCAGCACTTTTCGAACGTCATAATTACATAAGATAGTCCCCCAAAACACCCACTCTTCACCATCTCCTACTGCTTCAGCTGGGAAGAAGTGGCGCAACAAACTCCCCAGCAGCAAAGATGACTGTTCAGTTAGAAAAAAAAAAATCAATACAATAGTATGCAAAATAATTTACATGACGCAATAAAAAACATAATTTAAATTATAAATTATTAGCCATCTGTCAGCCAGCACGCCAATATACCAACCAAAAACATTGAGAACTGTACGTTACGATATGTTATGTTGTAATTTTTTATATTGCCATAGAAACGCAGGACGACTTGTATGTCCTCAGGAAATCGCACGAAGTAGCGCACATCTGGAAAAAATGGAGGGAGAAAGAATTTGAAAGAAAGAAAGAAAAAATATTTAAACATACTCATAAAAATAATAATAAAAACAAAGTAAAATTAAAATAAAAGCAGAAAGTTCTGTACGAGGCCAAAAGGCTCCCATTTCAGCATGATGCTGCGACATTTAAAAAAATAATTTGCCCAGTAATAGGACAGTACAGGAAGCTATAATAATAACAATTTGTGAACTAATCTATCTATCATACTATTCAGTCCGTAATATTAGACTGTTGGTCAAAGGGAAAGGGAGGACCCCCTTTTTCACACACGTCTGTCTACTGTCATTGAGGGCCAGTCTTTTCGGTAAATTAAAGTTTGTCCCTACATCTTCGTTTTAGTCTATGTGTAAACTAAATACATTAAGGTTACGCCAGTCAGTCATTCTTCCATACAAACGCAGTATGGTGATTACTCGTCTGTTTGACGGTGTCCGTTCAAAACTAAGAATTATAATAATTTGTCTTATGGTTTATTATGCTTTGTATGGAAGCAGAATTGAAAAAAAAAATGTTTTTGAAGTTATGAGCGTCGAAACTTCTATATTTCGACACTAATTTTAACTCATCTTTGGGCGTAAATAAATAACTTATGAAGTATGGAAATGGCAAAATAGAAAAGAACCGTACAGGAATAGATAATTTATTTAAAAGTTCAAATAATTTTATTTTGAGTAGATACATCCAGTAGTTTTTTCATAATATCTACACTCGAGAGCAATGAATCCGGGTCACTTAAAGAATGTTAAAAATCTCGGAAACTAAAAATGATAGGTTAATGCAATAAATTGTATTTAATAGACAATGTAATACTCCTTAAATGAAAGTAAAAAAAAATATGAGTCACCATACATTTTATTAACACAAAATTACATAAAGAAAAAAACTGCTGATCTCTCCTTAAAACAAAAATAGGAAACATGAAATTTTTGAACTTTATTACGATTTTCTTGAATTTTAATACTCCGTATTGCCTCCTCGTGCTTCCATTACTGCGTTTACGCGGTTTGGCATGCTGTACACCAAGTTCCTTATACGATTTTGGGGAATATTCTCCCATTCCTCTGTGAGAGCAATTTTGAGCTCACGAAGCGTGATTGGGGGAGGGTTTCGTTGTTTTACGCATCTGCCTAGCTCGTCCCAAGCATGCTCGATCGGGTTGATATCCGGGCTGCGCGCTGGCCACTCCATACTAGTAATGTTCATCTCTTGAAGGTAGTCATTCACAATCCTACCTGTATGAGGTCGGGCATTGTCATGCATAAATATAGCATCCTCACCTAAATTGACCATAAATGGACCAACGTGATCATTGAGGATTTCTTCCACATATCTTACGCTAGTTAAAGAGCCGTTTTCTATGATCACCAGCTCTGTGCGACTTTCAGAAGAAATTCCGGCCCACACAAGTACAGACCCACCACCGTAGGCTACTTTTTCTTCGATGCATGCTTGCTTGAATCTTTGCCCTGGTCTTCGATACACTCTGTGTCTTCCATCGTGCTTGTAGAGCATAAATTTTGATTCGTCGGAGAACATAACTTTTGACCAATCTTCAATACTCCAATTTAAGTGGCTCTGGGCATATCTTAGTCTTGAAATACGATGCCCACGCTCCAGTTTAGGGCCGTTTGCAGGTCTAAGGGGTTTTAAGTTAGATTCAGCAAGCCGACGTCTTACTGTCCATGCACTTGGGTTACTTCCTCCGAGGCGTCGAAACTGATTTGTGAGTTCAGTTCCTGTGAGAAAGCGATTTCGAAGCATGGTGTTCACCAAGTATCGGTCTTCTCGTGCTGTGGTACACCTGGTTCTGCCCGTTCCTGGTCTGCGTAGGTTAAAACCAGTTTCTTCGTAACGTCGGAGAACTCTTTGTACTGTTGACAGCGACACACCGACAGTCCTGGCTGTATCGCGCTGACTCCGGCCGGTTTCCAGCATTGTAAGTATTCTGGTGCATTCTTCAGGCGTAAGCGACATAATTTCAGCTTGAATAATGAATATAGAGCACTATCAACATGGTTTATGTACCCACATAAATGACAGATTACAAACAAAAGCAAAACCAAATGCTGTAATTTCGTAGTTCCATCTTCGAAAGTGGCCCTTTTTCAAATTTGATTTTTTTATGATATAACTTTACAATAACTTAGAAGTTTTAATACCTTCATTTAAGGAGTATTACATTGTCTATTAAATACAATTTATTGCATTAACCTAGCATTTTTAGTTTCCGAGATTTTTAGGATTCTTTAAGTGACCCGGATTCATTGCTCTCGAGGACGCCCAAAGGTCTGTTAATGAAATTTTACGCACTCGTTTTAGCTATAAATCATCGTCTATTTCACTAAATAAATAAATATATAAATAAATAAAAACAAGATAAATTAATACTAAATAAATAAATATCTGTAAATAAATAGCATGTATACTGTCCCGCCACCAACGAGTTCGAGCCATCGACTAGTGGAACCTTAAAAGGTACAAACATGAGTAAAGACAAACATTAACGTTTATTTTATCATTAAAAGTTACTTCTTTAGTAGGCAAATTGTATAAAGTAAAACCGACTGCCGACTTTAAAATTCAACCCCGTTTCGGCCTGTAGACTGAGGGTAATTTAGAATTATGCATTAATAATGAGGGCTGTCTGTCTATCTGCTCCGTTGTCGCAATACACTCATGCTCAGGACCTGTATTTTAGGTACCGTAATAACTTTTACATCATAATTATGTATATTCTAAAACTAAAATGTAGCCTGCATTTTTAAGATACGGATCGTTATACAATATGTTAAAAAAAAAACCCTATCTGAGCCGAAAAGGGCACATAGGTACTGCAAAATTATCAAAGAGCATATTTTAAAAGTATTATAGAAAAAAAAAAAAAAAAAAAACAAAAGAGCAAATTAAAATTCACATTTTTAGTAACAAAATTACCCCAAATCCATAAAAAATTGAATTATTCAACAGGGGCGATTACTTATAACTTGTTAGACACCTGCTAAATGACGCCCCATGTAACCCAGTGAAAAATTTTAATCGTTTTTTTTTTCTTGAAAATTACCACACAAATAGATTCTCAGTACAATACCTAACAACACCCTCACGGATCAGAGGGATTTTTTACATGTTGTATGGGAACTGTTCTTCAAAGCTTTGAAGGAAAACATTGTGAAGAAACTGTCATGTCTTAGAAACAAAAATTCAAAAACATGTGGTTGCGGCCCCCTGATTCCCAGCAGTGGGGACGTTTTATGCTGATCATGTAATGTTAAACATAAGAAAAATGGTATAACATATCCAAACACAATTGGCATAAGTTATAACCAAACAAAATTGACATAAGTTATAACCAAACACAATTGGTATAAGTTATAACTAAACACAATCACTAGTGTAAGTAAATCAGTCAGTTTTAACGGATATCGGACGCGCTCAATAGAATTTTATTTTCGATGCCGCCAATAGTTAATGGGATCACTTTAAATAAACCCGAATTCGGAGAAATGCAGTGCAAATGTTCGGGTCACTTATTAATAGATGTTATTTTAACTTTGTTCGCTGTGTTGACATATGTATGAACATTTGGATAATATTGTTGTTAGTTCAGTCTTTGTTTTGGTACTATTAGCAGTAATAAAAAGAGGTTTTATTTACTACACGTACAGGTGTTTGTAGGTTTCGCTTCATGAAGAAAACAAAATAAATTTGAAACCCTAGTGAATAGTGACGACAAAATAATAGATATAGCTGTACGGTATGCTGATATAGCCTTTTTGCCTCGTACAGGACTTTCTGTTTTTATTTTAATTTTACTTTGTTTTTTTTTATGTTTCTATGAGTGTGTTTAGTTTAATTTGTGATCTCCAGTGCGAGTTCCAATAAATACATATTCTTTCTTTCTTTCTTTTCTTACAATAATCTTTTGGCGCGTGGCTAAAATCGGAACTAACGCGCCATCTTGCTTTTACCATATACTAATTTCAAAAAACAATTTCGCAAATGTATACTAACAACGCCCCCCCCCTTTTTTTTTTTTTTTTTTTTTTTTTTTTTTTTTTTTTTTTTTTTTTTTTTTTTTGAGGGTGGGAAATCGTCAAATAACTTTTCCCGCTCTGGGCGGAGCGGGAGGGCGTGTCAGACTCTTACTGACTAAAACCCACCCGTGTTCCTTCGGTTGCCCTGTCGCCGGGGGCCACGATCTCCCTTTCGGTTTTCTTCGCAACCCCGGCAAACAACGCCCCCCTGCCAATGTCATTCAAACGTCAAAAGATTCTTATAGTACTGTAATTCATTTTTGCTCCATTACCTATGACAAGAAGAATACTTATTGATAAAGGTTAGATAAAAAAAAAAACTATTCCCGCCAACAATGTCGCAAGAAATCACTAGTGAAAAAAAAAAGACAGCTATCTTGTTTTATACAGCGCTTTATAAGCTGTATAAAGCGTCGCCTGAAAAATAACAGCGCTGAAATAACATTGTAAATAGCGCTGCAAGTTAATTTGCTTGTATCCCGTATTGTCTGAGATTTTAATTTACTTGCTAGCTTTGGTCTGACTGCTATTTTATTGTTAGGTATCTAATTAGTTTTTTATATTCTCTAACATATTTTTTTTTCTGTCTCGTAGCTAAAACAATAATTTAGGGATTTAGCAAGTAGTCATGCTAAGCTAAGGTTTCAATGTAGAATACGCACTTTCTTCCCCTATTTAACTGACTTCAAAAAAAAGGAGGAGGTTCTCAATTCCGTTGTATTTTAAACGTTTGTTACCTCAGAAGTCCGTCATTTATATTTTTTTTATTTTACTTGATTTGATTTTATTTTAATTGATGTCTGATTTTATTTATTGATCTTATTTGTTAATTTACGTTTGGCTTTGGGTGTAATTTTTTTCCTGAAATAAATGAATTTATTATTATTAACGAATTTGGAATTTTTTTTTTGTTTGAAAGGATGTACTTCCAGGTTCCATATAAATTTGGTCAAGTTCTGAGGAGTGGTTTTTGAGTTAATTTCAATAATACGTATTTTTTCCACTTAGTGATATTGCTGATGCTTTAATAACTTCCTGACACTGTTATTTACATTGCAAGTAGACGAATTCATACAAAATTATGTGGCGTAGGTTGCATACCTAAAAAGGGAAAATAAAATAACTTTTTTGTACAAAAAAAAAACTACACTTACTTTAATTTGGGCAGTGAAACATTACTTTAATTTTTGAAGTCGTCAGCAAAAAATAAAAATACAAAATCAAAGACATCGACTTCCGAAATTAAAGTAACTTTTCACTTTGTAGTGTTTTTTTTGGAAGTCTTTTTTTTCTGTTACGGTGTTTTTATTTTGTAGTAGTTTTACGGTGATAGATGACATTAGGGACCTCTAATTCGATTGCTAAGGCCATTATTCTTAAAAGGACATTTTAAAGAAACATCATACCAAAACTTTATCCTTCATTGGTAAAGATCCATTGCCTAGAAAAATAGACAGATTTATCTGAAACTTAACAACCATTTCGGGACCTATTTTCCAGAACATCTAAAAAGAAGAATCTATCCAAGAAAATGTCCCAAAAAATCTTAGCCCCAATCACTTTGAACCGAATTATAAAAGTGTAAAAAGGTCTTATTCTCTTTATTTATCTTCGGACGAAGCCTTCAGAGTCTATAAAGCTTCATTTCACGATGGTGTTTATTGCCACCCAGAAGTCTAGCAGACTGTCATTGACATAAAATCTTAATGTTATGTACTAAGCCTCATGCTTGACCCACTAACCGTCAAATGCTGGTAATTTATCCTTCTTTATTACGGATAAAATGAAATATTGGAATATGAACGTAGTAATATTTTTCTATAAAAGCTAATAGCCAATTTTGTTGCTTTTGTTTACGTAGTTACGTTTCAGAAATTCTTTTTAAAATAAAATATAGTTTCATTAGAATATTCTAAACTAGGCCCGGTAGAAATTGTCTTGTCCAAATTTCAATAATTCATAAAATAAGTAAATAAATAATAAGTCTATTTATATAAAGAGAAAACACATAGAGTTAGTCATACACTAAACATGATTGTACAAGTGGAGGTCAAAATCAGGTAGAACAGCTGGCTCCTGAACTAAGTAAAAATATACTTGTAACCAGGAGCCAAATTTCCTCACAAACATTGATTATTATACTAAAATGCAATCAGGTTAAAGTGACTCAGTAATTACAGGTTGTATCAGTATTGAGAAATGTATTCATGAGGTGATCGTTCGTAATATCTTCAGTATCGTTGTAAGACAAATTTTGCAACCAATCAGTCAGCTTTGCTTTCAGCGTAAATTTGGTCAACGTGTAAATATCAATTACCAGATGTACCTTATTATAAAGACGAGCGCTTAGAACTGAGAAGTGGCGGCTAGCAAATGCGGAACGAAATTCATACAAAAAGGACGTTTAGTTCTTCCCGAATTTGAAGATTTTCGGGGAAACTTGAAATGCTGATTGCGACTATTACAAACATATTAAAAAATAGCCAAATTGCTTCAGTAGTTCTCGAGTGATACGCTTACAAACGAATAGCATTTCATTTTCATTTATACATAAATACAGGTAGATTTAATTTCACATGTGATCTAGATTGACAGGTCTGAACTTTTCAGTTCCTTTCTTGCTTTCTATGTTCGAAACAGATAGAAATACTTTTAGTTTATTTCAGTCCATAACTGCTAAAATCTGTGGTAATGTCTCGAAGGCCTCATGAAAATTCTGGAAGAGGATAAACGACCTAAATCCCCCATGACCTGTTTACTAAATAAATATTATCCAAGATTTATTGTTATACTCTCCTTCTGTGAATCAGTTTCAATGCTTTACGATGCCATTTCATTGCAACTTGACAATAAAATGAAGATAAAATATTTTAGTAAAAACTAAGTTTTGGAATTTTAGTGACAATTTTATCGTATGTTGTATTTATGTTATAGTGGTAATGGAACTGCAGTTTTGTTGCTTGTATGTTTTGATGTCAACTATTGGCTTGAAGGACACATTATTTCGCGCAATCAATGCCCTTATTTTTGACCTACCCGATTGTGTCATGTTGACCGACACATTCAACCAAATCATGTTATTGTGCTCGAGATTTTGTGAAAGACATTGTATATGAATAATTGCCTAATAATTTATAACCTAACGATTTTTTTTTCTCTATTTTTATTTTATATTAACACTGTACCTACCTATCAGATGAAATTATATTTATATAATAGTTATGAAATGAATTAATTACTGTTACTGGTGTATAACCGTTGTATTTAATAATAATAAATAATAAAAAAAATCGGTACAGATTCTAACCTGCTATTTTGCTTTGCTTTAGTTTATCTTCAGATTTGGTAGACGTGTTTGCTTCTATGAAACCAATATCTTCTTTTGTGTTTATTTTTAAACACCGTTTCCATGGTTAAACGGAGTCTATAACTATTATTTGTACGACTTGGTTATGTTTACCTTGTCTTAAAGTTGTCAACGCAATCTCTAATGCTTGGTATAATTTGACAAACACTGATTGAATGTTTCAATTTCAACCCAGCATCAGTAATGGTTTTGACGTTTCGTAGTGAGTAGATTTCAGATACTCCTACGTGTCACTGTAAAGCAAACAATGCTAATAGCAACTTCAGTAAACATTTTAACATTTTCAATTATTTTATACTAGTGGCTTCTCGCGGTTTCACCCACATAAATCTCAATCCCGGGGGAATATCAGGATAAAAAGTACATTACGTACAGTAAATACAATACGCACATCAGTCCGAAAAGTCAGAGGTGCGTGCTTTGGGTTCAAACTCGAAACCTATGACTTGATTATCACACTACTAGGCTATCACTGCCAGCGATTGTCATTAAGAGTGTCTTACGTGGAGGATGCTGAACAAATCTTATATGAAACAGACTACCCACATACAGTTAGTAGTCTCTATTTATCAGAGTGTCCGATTATTTAAAAAGAAAGAAAGAAAGAAGGAAATAAAATACATTTATTTAGCACAGACTAAAAAGCACACAATACAAATTAACAGCAGATAAAAATTTAAAAATAAAAATCTAATAAAAAGTATAAAGTGCGATGTAAGAAATTAGCAGGGGAGTGTGCCTACGGCTGCGCCAAAAAGGCCCAGTTCAGCAAAAATGCCAGACAACTATAAGTGCCTGACGCTGGTTTTCAACTGGACGTGAGCATTAAGAAAACCCGACATTTACCTTCTGCGGGGGCAATATGTACCTACCTGTAATCCATCTTGTTAGTCTTTTTCCACATTTTCTAAGCCCTGACTAGGCAAAAGAAACATGGATCTTTTCAATGCGTTTGCTAGAGAAGCCTATATTATTCTTTCTAGCTACCTACCCGATTCGTACATAGAATTTTCCGGCCAATCTTTTTGGAAAGTATCCAAAAGAATATTATTACAATATCCGATGATGAATGGTATGGATATGACCTCCTAAAACAAATAAAAATGATTTGAATCTGAATCGTTCCGTTCGTTTTAATATGCCACATCTTTTCAGTCAGTGGTTATTGTAAAAAGTGCCTGCAAATGGGCTGCAGCATCCTTTGCAGTTAATAATAACAAATTGTGATTGCTGGTAGTCTTCTGCTATGCGTGATGATATTTGAAATCCTGAAGGGATTGCTGAAGGGAAATGTATTTATTGAGACTCATATTGGAGATTACAAATTAAAAACACACTCATAGAAACATAAAACGAAAACGATAAAACCTAACGCTTGGCTGCCTTCTTGCTTCCCATTTTCTTTCCGATATGGCAGCATCTACAACGTCACATTCGAACAATGCATCACACTGACGTCACCACCAAATCTCGGTTCGCTCTAACAGAGTTACCTGCGCGATTAGCAAATATACAACATCTTGACATCAACCGTCAGGCAGTAGCCCACCAGACATAACATTCGTCTGGTCGGAGAATACTCCCTTTTCTATGGAGATCTTTACACTCTATTCCTTATATTCCTATACTTTCTTTTCACAGTGAAATCGTATATCGTTGCGGTCATGAAAAACCCATGTTTAGCGGTGAACTTTTAAAGGCAGACGTGATGATGGGAACATTAAAAAACAATGCCGAGTGCTTTACTTTTCTTCGTAAAAAAACAAATAAATAGAAAGGAAGCATCCATTTATCACCACAGTAAAAAGTTTCAGAACAAATCGACCTTTTTAAGTACATCCTCAATTTGTTATTAGTCCTTTAAATTGTCCCTTTCACCCTTCCATTTAGATTGCTTCAAATATATTCGATCCGTAAATCTTCGTACAGTCGTTTAGACGGTTCTTCAAGCGCAAGAAAATCGATAGTTTCGCGATGTGAGCTCTATTATTTGGTTGTAAAATCGGTTCGTATAAAAGTATGTGCTTTTTCCAGTTTGTTAAAATAGGTTTGTATAGAAATCATTGCTACAGCTGGATAAAGTTTCTCGACGATGAAGAACTATGTTCAACACAATCGTTTCTGTCACGTGCTCGAATGGTTTGATTGCTAGATTTTAAACACTATTTACTGCAGGTTCGAATTGCCACCTATTACATAGACTTACAAAGGGTTATACAGCTGTTATGTACATACAGTATGTTGTTTTGCTAAAAGTGTGACATATCAGTGAGGTGACTTTCAGCTTACTAGAATTTTATTTAAAAAAAATGTATTTCTACCAGTATTTTTTAGAATGTTTCTCTAGCTAGGTAAGTTTTGTAAGTGGTTTACCTACAATAATCCTACTGAAAGCTTTGTAGTATAACGAAATAGTGCAATAATATTTTAAGCTTGTTTTGCCGTGAAAAAACACAGTTGAAGCAAAATAATCATAAGTGCAAGATTATTTTGTTACTTCTGCAACACTGCTTGCTACTTGTATTTAAATTAAATGGTGTTACTGGCTTATGCTATGAATACAATTTTGATAACGTTTACAAGACTTATTATGAGTTTAAAAATAAACTTTACATGATCTAATTACGATCATAACTAAACTAACTACTAATAATATTATTAAGAAGTAGTTCTCATCATCTGCCTAGCTTTTTCTCAACTATGTTGGGGTCGGCTTCCAGTCTAACCGGATGCAGCAGAATATTAGTATTTTATTTGGAGCGATTGCCTATCTGACCTCCACTGTAACTGGGTAATACGATACCCCTTGGTAAGACTGGCTGTCAGACTTACGGACTTCTGACGACCCGTAACGACTGTCAAAGATCCATTAATGACGGTCAGGACCAACGGCTTAACGTGCTTTCCGAGGCACGGAGGAGTCTCGGTATGTAAATATGGTCACACATCCGCGGACCAACCGCGGCAAGCGTAGCTTAACCTGTTCGATCGCCCCGTGCGGCTGTTATTACTTAGCCACGAGTGCTTCATTAAGAAGAAGTAGTTCTGAAATAAAGAACAATTAAGCCCAGATTTACCGTTAAAAATTAATATAACTGCTCCATGGATTCCATTTGAAAGACTTTAATATCTTTAGGGCAAGTCAAATACAGGCTCTGAACGAAATAAAATGAAATAGTGGCATTACTTCATATGTAGTAAGACGGAAACGAATGTTCAGCGAGTTTCCTCGAAACTTATGTACGTACTAAGTTTAAAAGAGTATGTACATGTATGACTTGTGAGTTATATCGTGTGGGATTTTAAGCTTACTTACTGAATACGAAATGTTTCAAAGAAAAAATTTTTTTTTACTCTTTTGAAGTTGATATTGTTTGTATCGTACTATGTGCAGGGTGTGTAGGATAATCGAATATGAGTTTTTGTGACTTAGAAAAATATTTTAGTATTTTGTTTTTGTTTTTTAAGGCATTGTGGTATGCATAGGTGTTATTCAAACTAGACAGGAGGTAAACTCTTGCCTCACATTTTAACTGATAGAAAATGATACCTCTTCAAAATAGTGAAGAGGTATTATTTGCGCCCATTCATATTTTAGAGCCGAAGTTATACATTAACTAGCTGTGCTCCGCGGTTTTACCCGCATAAGTCTAAATCCCGTGGGAATATCGAGATAAAAAGTATTTGATGTCCTAATCCAGATTATGTTCTTCACATGTGCCAAATTTCATTCAAATCCGTTCAGTCATTTCAGCGTGAAAGCGTAACAAACAAACTCATTTTCGCATCTATAACATTAGTTCGGATTAGTATCTGACAAGACGAGAGAACAAAAATTTTTGCAGGTTATTTGATAGTTTTCTAATTAAAAATCTACATTTTTTAATTTTGAGAGAGTTGTCAAGTCTTTAGTTTGGATCCGTATAAACTAATTGAAGATATAATGACACACATTAATCCCCACTCCTTTTACATAAAGTAGAATACAATGCAAACATTTACATTATATTACGAGTATCATTGTCCCTCCCTTCTATATAATGTCATGTCACATGAACATTGCAAGTGCATATAATAACAGTAAGTAATTAATTCTCTTGACGTTAGTTATTATTTTAGTATTAATTAACCTAATAATCCGGTAGCTCAGTGGTACTAACCTGACCTATTGACCTCAGCTTGTAACAGCATGACGGAAGATTATAAGGTTCAATATGTGTAATGGTTATTGCGTCTTAGGAGTAGTAAGCTACCATACTCTAAGGATTATGGGATTGTGTCAAGGAGCATGAGGAACCGTATCTTCCTTTCTGTTAATAACAAGTGGACATAACATACGGCGATAATCAAAGCTCTCAACGAGGTTTAGTATATATTTAGAACCTTTTATTTAGAAATATTTATTTTTGTGAATGATTTTTTGGTACCAATAAACAACTTTTTTTTTGTGATTTGTGTAACTGTTTGTTAGTAGTTGTCATGGCAGTAGACGTTTATGGGATGATGAGAGTTAGATATGATATATTAATTATTAGGTTTGTCTGCGGCACCAATCGAATAAATAAATTAAAAAACTGGCTACATTATTTTTTTATTATTTGTTGTTATAGCGGCAATAGAAATACGTAATCTGTGAAAATGTATACTGTAAACCTAACGGTTAATGAGATACAGCCCGCTGACAGACAGACGGATGGATGGACAGCAGAGGGGTACGGAACCCTAAAAATTAACCTAGATCGGTTAGGGGGTTCGTAGGATATACCGAAGTAAACAACGGACAGAAAGTATCCGTTGTGTACTTTGATATAATCCGCGATACTGCGATTAATAGAACTATGGCGGCATCTACATTGCCACATGCGAACTACGCATCAAAGACCTGACGTCACACAAAATCCTGACGTCACATAAATCCTGCATCGCGCAATTAGAGTTTACCGCGCGAACACCATATAATATAATTTCCCCGACATCAATCGTTGGGCAGCCCGCCAGACACGACACCAGTCTCGTCTGTCTCCAAACATTACATTACCATTCCTTTTATTAAACAAAGTGTAGTAAAAATGCGTTTAAGAAGTACCGATCGGCTTTGAATCAATGTGTCCAGGGGTTAACCTCTCCCGGTTGTCAAAATTGTGTGGTTCACCCGGAGGACACGATGGAGCATACGGTGGAGGTCTGCCCGGCTTGGGCGGGGCACTGCCGTGTCCTCATAGAGGCGATTGGCGGCGGTGATTTCTTGCGTCCGGCCCTGGTTCAGGCCATGGTACGGAACGAGAGGGCATGGGAAGCAGTCACCTCCTTCTGCGAAGCAGTATTGCTCGCGAAGAAGGCGGAACGTGCGAGGGAGAGGCAAATATCATGCCCTCACGCCCCAGCAGTCGCCCTGGGAATCGGGAATCCCAGGCCGATTCCCGGCCACCGTAAGCGTGGACTTGCGGACGGTGAGCAATGGGTAGCTCGCCGTCCGATAAGAACAAATCCGGGTCAACGGTACGTTGTGTTCCACGCGCGCCTCAATGAGATGTCACCACAACTGACGGGGTCTGCTAGGGCCGATGCCTGCTTGGGTTGTGGGAAAGTCCGAAAGGGATACTGTGGCCCCTGGCAACATACAGGCAACTGAAGAAACGTTGTGGGTTTTAGTCAGTAAGAGTCTGTCACGCCCTCTCGCTCCGCGCAGAGCGGGAGAAGTTATTTGATCATTTCCCACGCAAAAAAAAGGAGGGCAGGGCAACCACCACTAATTAATATTATTTCATCGTGAGAAAGAGATGGAGCTATGTAGAGCTTATTAGTTTTCAGCAAATAAATCAGACAGGCCTTCTGTTCCCTACCCTTACAAATCTGTGTTGTTATACCTACATACATAGACACTGTCTAATCGTGATCGTTAATCCCGTTGTCTGTTGCGGTGTCAAAAGGGACACGGAAGGAAGACGTATTCATAGGCCCCGCACGTAACTTATTGTTATATGTGAGATAAAAACCTTCGCAATAATATATTTCACTTGAAAAAACTTAGACAACTACTTTTCCTTCCCAACTGTAAATATGGCACTTACAGTTTTTGAAAACGTTAGGCTATATACTCAATATCTTTATTGCTTTTCCATAATGTGTACTTAGGTGATAATTATATAATTTAGCTCATTATGGACCCTGTAGGGCACAGCAAAGAGGGTAGGTGAGAGGAAGCACTGTTTTAGGAGATCATTAAGTTGTTTTTGTGGGAATACGTTTTAACTGACATTTATTATCAAAGAATGGAGATCACGAATAAGATACTAACATTTCACTTAACTATTATTTATTTTATCTGCAAAAAGTACTTATATATGTACTTATGTATGTACTATGTACTTATGTACTTATATATATCTGTACATGTGTATCATAATTCTGTTTATTCATATAAATAAATTGTTTTCTTTGAATAATTATAATTGCTATATTATTTAATTATCTTTTATTTAATTTTAAAACATATTATTTACATTTTTAAATATTTATATAAAAAAAAATAAACAAATAAACATTTAAAAATATAAAAAATATTAGTTAATTTATTATTATTGCTATTTTATTTAATTATTATTGTTTTATTTTTTATTGATTATTATATTATTTATTAATGATTAGGATTACCGTATCATTAATATATTTAAAAAAATACCTATAAATTGCGATATAGAGCGTTGTCACTGTCACTCACAAAAGTGTAACGTTCTCTTTCTACAACTGTGCCTCGGAAAGCACGTTAAGCCATTGGTCCCGGCTATATTCGTAGATCTATGTCAGTTGTTACGGGTATTCAGAAGCTCAAAAGTCTGACAACCAGCTTACCAAGGGGTATCGTGTTACCCAGTAACTGGGTTGTGGAGGTCAGATAGGCAGTCACTCTATGTAAAATACAGGTATTCAGCTGCATCCGGTTAGACTGGAAACTGACCCCAACATAGTGGGGAAAAGGCTAGGCATATCGATTTTAATTCTCTTTCTAAAACTGCATGACTTGCAATATTAAGAACCGGATACCTACTGAACTACATGTACCACTAGCCCCTATTTTAGATCCTACATGATTTGGGATTACGAACCTTAACCCTTTTACACATAGTTCAGATTTACTTGCTCCTAAAATTGTTTTCTGTGATTTTGAACTCAACTTAGTAGTTTTATGTGTAAAGTTGACATTTGCGTAAGCTTCGTTATTGGTATTTCTAGTTTTGTGTCGAGAAAGTGTACAAGTTCTTTAAGAATTCATTTCATATGGTCCCAACTTCATGTCGGTCGAATTTATTGCTTTCCTACTTTTGTGGTTCAACAGCTGTACCTACAGCAGATTTTAAATAAGAATAAAGTAAAATAAATTTAATTCAGACTATTTTTGTCCATATTTTGTTAGTACATTATCTTAAAACGATGTTAGTAATGTCGAGATCAATATTTAGGTAACACAAAATAATACTCAAAATAAATTATTGAAATAAATTTTTGAAAATGAATTAAAATTAAACAAAAATTAAAATAAATAATTGAAAATGAGTTAAAACAAAATTGAAATAAATAATTGAAAATAAATTGGAATTAAATTGAACTAAAATTAAATAATTAATATTTTAGCTAAGTCACTATGATTTAGTAAAAACGGTCTTTGAGAAGAATCTTCACCGTTTAAAGTGAAATAATGATGATTTTGAGGCAAAGCAAAAATAAAAAGAGCTTTTTGACTTATTTTACACTGTGAATGTTCAAATTGTTTCATCAAAAGTCATAAAATCTGTTAAAAAAAAAAAAAAAAAAAATCGTTACCGTTTTTTATCGATTTCGATAAAAAACGGATAAGACTTTTTATTATCCTTAAATCTATATATATACTTCCTTCGTAAAAAAATATTGAAGATTTATTACCGGTTAGATAAAAATGCGGAAGTTTGTATGGGACACGTACGGAGGAATACGAGGTGAATTTTCCGAGTGGACATGGATGGCTAAATACGAAATAAAAAAAAATTGCGAGAAATACTCAAAGGAGTCCTTTGAGTATTTTTAGGCTGATTTTGATAAAAACTAAAACTGCATCATTCGATATTTAGTTTGATGAACACTAGTATAATTCACCCTGTACTGAACCCATGAAAAAAAAAAAAAAAAACGACAGAATTTTGGTAAAATATGAACTTGAATAACATTGAAAAAGAGGAAAATACGTTCAAAGGGGATGCTTATTGAGTTTTATGTAATTGTTTTCCATATTACAGCTGAGATTTTTATGTTAGCGACGGCATGAAGCGTCGGACATAAAAAAGACTACTCAGATGTTTGGGTACTTTTATGCGTATCGTTTTCCTGTTTACCGTTATCATGTAATCAGAACGTCATGTTAATCCAAAGTACTAATGTTAGCAATGGTGCTTGCTTCTATACATATACGATTTAACAGACTATGTGAGCGTATGAGCGTATGAGCGTGTGTATGAGCGTTAATCTACTCATTGCGAGAAGACACTATAACTTTTTGAGTCCTGTTATCTATAACAAAATTAATGAGAAATTAAATATCTATCTGCTCTCATTACGAGAGTGTAAACTGAAAATTTAAAAACGGCTCCAAGACCTGACTTATGAGGAAACAGAGAGCCTCATATAAACTTTCCTCCGCATACACATACACGCACCCTTCTCACACACCTACACAACCTCCCTCACACACACACACACACACACACACACTAACACACACTCACTTATACTACTACAACTATTATTAAAAAATGTCTAGTTCTAGTTTTATTGTTATTAAATGTTTATGTGTAGTTTCTACCTATAATTATAATCAAAATTGTTTTTATGGAACTCAGTTGTCTTTCGCTCCTGGGGTGCCGCTAATAACTGCGACAGTTACTAAACTAACGCAGTATAAACGTACACAAAAACATTAATATGTTTTCGTTCCAATAAAATATTTGTATTTATATTGTATACGCATTATAGGTAGTTATGTGCGTACTAGATATGTACGTAAAATTATGTGTGTGAATTCATAAAAAAATACGATATAGGTATTTAGATAGATCCCAATAATGAATTGGTTTTAAATCTGCATTTTTAGCTTTCGTTTTTCAGAAGAGTGACTATTCATATTTCTTCAATATCTAACCGAACTTCAGAGAGCTTACTAAACTTTCCGTTATCATTAACCGACGTCTTTGACAGTCATCACGGGCAGCTGAAAGCCCGAAAACTTGACAACCGGTCTAATTCGAGATATCGATATCCCCTAGTACGTAATTGGTTTATTTAGATCCCGCAATTTTAATTCAGATAGTTTGACAGCCTAGACAGTTAAATCCGATTTCTATCTCTACTAATATTAATGTAAAATTTACTCCCATTTTCTGCATGTTATTTCGGGACTTGATATCTCTCCGGTCGTATCGAATTGCGTGCCGTCCCATAGGGCTATGAGAGTAAGGGAAGAGAGAGAGTGTACCTGTGTCTGCGCACACACTTCTGGGCTATAATATCTCCCACGCTGAAGGCTAGTCTCCATTGAGATTGGTCGCCATGGTCGAAATATGGTCCGGAGGACTATTATTATTTCTTTTGTTTAATTTTTAATATATTATTTACATTTTTAAATATTCATACAAAAACAAAAAAAAAAAAAACATTTAAAAATATAAACAAAATCTATTATTATCATTATTGCACTACTGTTCCGATATTGACAAACTGAAACTCAAACTCAAAGCATTTATTTCAAATAAACCAATTAATTTGTGTTAAGGTACTTTTGAATTGTCAAGGGGTCGGTCACCGCAGGAGGAGACGCCCAGGGAGTCGGGAATCGCCAGGCGATTTCCGGCCACCGTAGGCGCGGGCTTGCGGACGGTAAGCAATGGGTAGCTGGCCGTCCGATAAGGACCAGGCTCGGGTCGACGGCGCGTTGTGTTCCACGCGCGCCTCAAAGAGATGTCAGCAGAATCGACGGGGTCCGCCAGGGCCGATGCCTGCCGGGGTTGCGAAGAAAACCGAAAGGGAGATCGTGGCCCCCGGTAACAGGGCAACCGAAGGAACACGGGTGGGTTTTAGTCAGTAAGAGTCTGACATGCCTTCCCGCTCCGCCCAGAGCGGGAGAAGTTATTTGATGATTTCCCACCCAAAAAAAAAAGGGGTCGGTCAGTCAAAAAGATGAAGCTAGTTGCCCATTCCAAAGCGTAGTAGGTACCTATGGAGAAGAACGGGCAAGAAACTCCACGGACACTCTTTTAAATCAAAATATTGTTACAAAATATTTCACATTGCGTTTCAAAAGACCCACAAAAACTTTTACTATGATTGGCGTTGCTTTTGTTATTCATACCTATGACCCCGCGGCCTATTTAAAAGCGATCGTCGAGCAAATACGCTATCGTCGCGTCCATATGTCATTCTTTGTTCGAAAAACCGAAAGGCACCCTTAAGGTTATTATAGCACACACATCAATTCGGAAAAGGATCGTCACCGTATCACGGCGGTTTGTGAGCTTGTCCCGAGGCGGTGATTACGTTACGATTCCGATTAGTGTGCGTTGCAGTAGGGAGTTTCGTACAAAGATAGCTGAATGGCTCGAGTTGATACGGTGACGATCCCTTTCCGAGTTGATATGTGTGCCATTTTCTTTAGTCGTCGCGACAACGCGTTCGGGTTCACCGAATTAAAAGTGACATATGGATGCGACGACTTGCATAAAAATAGGACGCAAAAAGAGACAATTTCTTTAGAAAAGTCGATGTTCCAATTTCGAATATTTAAATCATTTATCTTCAAACGATTGACAGAAACTTAAATTTGTTTGACGCTAATCGTATTTAGTCATTTGAGGTGTAAGCCGGCCTTAAAGACCAGTACAACTTCTAAATAACAACAATTTTCGCGGTCAATCAAATGATATAATATTTTATCCTTCAAGAATAACATTCCCTCCACTTAAGCGTGAGAAACTGCCTCAATCTACTTATCTTATATTACAAAGTAAACCACTTAGGTTAATCATAGTCCGTAGTAGCTCATCTCATGGTAACTTAATATTCACTTAAGATAATTATAGCCGTATTTAATTACTTTAACATATCAATCGTAATAGGAAAAGGCCCGCAAAAGAGAATAATCGCTTGCAAAAAAATCTAGAGAAATTACCTGCATATAAGCCACTTAAATGATTGCGGTTAAGGATTGTAAACTTTATTTCCATTACACATAGTCCAGTTTACATTCTAGCAGAAATTATTTTATATCCTTTTACACATTTGAATCGTTCAAATATAAACTTTGTATACATGTTTTCTAAGTAGATATTTGCGTGCGTTTCAAAAAATATTCGTAAATAACCCTTATAATGACCACGGTCGTTTGCAGACCGGCTTTTTATAAATCCGTAGTGTTGTGGTTTGACACGGCTTTTTGAAGGCCAATAATGGATGGAGGAATGCAGAGATTAAACTTGCCTTGAGAAACTGTTGTTGTATTCGTTATTTCTGTTAGTAATGCTAGTGTCGTGAGGTAGTGTTGTAATTTTTTATTATTTAGGTTCTGATATTGTTAAAGTTTGGAGTATTAATTTTATTGTTTCGAGTGTAAACTACAAAACATGAATCGGGTTGTTTAAAACTTTGGTGTGAAGTTTACAAAACCTTTTTTATTCTTAAAAGCACTTGTTTTTAAAAACAATACACCAGTGCATGTTTCAATCAATCAATCAATCAATCAAAAGTTTATTGTGGATCATAGGTATGTATAGTACAGTTCTTAAATATTTGAAAATTTTGATCAGCTATGTCCCGCCCGTAGGGCATACAATAATAATAATTACATTTAAACAGGCTACTAATTAAATTAACATTGTTACAAAATATATTTTTTAAATCTAGCACAATAATTAAAAAATAGGAAACACATTAATGGAAATGTCAAATTCAAATTATTATATAGAAAATAAAATTATTTGCATTTAAGTTTCAAAAATATAAAAAGAATAAAGTCAAACATAACGAATTAAAATAGGTAGGATGTCAAATTATACACATAAAATTCAAAAAATAAAATTAATCACAACAAACCAAAATGAGAAATTCCAAAATTATTTTATAAAATAAAAATAGATTATAGTGTATAATATCAAGGTCATTGAACACATCACGACTGAGTGGGATTATATTTTAGTAAAGATTTGTCGGACAGAAATTGTTTTACAGAGTAATAACTTTTGTTTACTAGCAGATCATGGAGAGTCCTTTTAAAAAACTCATTTTTCATAATTACTCTGATAGGCCCCGGTATATTATTAAAGATGCGAGAAGCTGAACAAAAGATGCTCTCATGCATTAGGTGAGTTTTACTGGCTGGTGTGCGTAGTTTATCCTTACGCCGTATACGCGTGTAGTAGTTAAACAACTGTTTTCCTAAAGTTATCGTGATATTTTTTTGGTTTCTCTTTTTCTGGAAATCTCTTTTGACTAAGAAAACTTGAACTAGAGTATAATAATACCTGCCTATTATTGTTTTCATTTAATATTAAAATTTAAACTTTAGTGAACTGTATTTTTGTAAACTGAATTAAGTTATATATAAATAATAACAAAATTCGTTTAATTCAAAACGAATTTTATTATTATTTATTGTCCTACTGCTGGGCAGGGGCCTCTTCTCATAGAGAAGGCTTGTGTATAGGTACCTAATATTGTGCGTGATATTAGTCTTTTCTCTGTACGATAAGCCAATTTACAGGTGCAGTGGTACGTAGGGCGATATTGATATAGTAAACGTGACTATACGTCCCGTTTTGAACGAGACCGTCCCTTTATTCGGTTCTCCGTCCTGGTGTCCCCGACAAAGTCAACTCCCGTTTTCATAAACTGGACAATTATGCGTTGGGTGGAAGTGTTCAAACATTTTCACACTAACAATCTGAAGCATGACAACTTTTGTATTATAATTGAATATATTCTATGTCTGCCGCCACAAATGCACCAATAGAAAGAGTATTTTCTTTATGGAATAAATTGTAGCCGTCTGGAAAAACCCAGTTACAGGTTCCGGTCCTTATGGCGGTGTCGATGACTAAGGTGAATATTAAAAAAAAACATGCCAAGAATTTAATTCTTACATAAAATCATCACATCTCTGCTGTATTAAAACTTTGTTCTGCTGACAAACATAAAAATGACTGAAAATGTTGCTTATCTTTTAAATATGTTATACATAATAGTTTGACAATAAACCTATTATCAAAATTAAGTTTTGTTTATGAATCGGCCATGCTAATTGAGATAAATAAACTGATGTCTCGTTTTGAGTAAAAAAAAAAAAATGTTCACGTTAACTGCATAATCAGCCTTTAATGTTACCATAGCTGGGATACAGGCCTCCTCTCTTCGAGAGGGAGTGGGCTGTAATCGACCTGTTTTCAGATGTCACATGTTTTCAAATTTTTGGTTTTACAACATGCTGGTTTCCTCCCGATGTTTTCCTTTACCATTTTGAGAGCAGTGGTGATGAAATAATTTACACAAAGTAAAGCTGCTGCCTGTGTTCGAATCAACGACCTGCATGCAACTGGTAAGTCGGAGCCGTTACCATTGGGCCACCACTGCTTTCGGATATTGATATAGGGACATTTTAAATATATGTAGTCAAGATATTAGTGAATAGGTACCACTAAATGAACGTGTACTAGTTCTATATATAAAAAAAAAAAGCATATGTTTTTGGCCCACACTCGGTTGGTTTATAACAAAAATACAAGTGCTATTATGACAGTTATCAGTTAGTTCATATCAATAAATTACGACCACTTTAAATGTAAAATTAAAACTCCATTATGCTTAATAGCTTTTATATCGAAAACAATCAGAATGAAAGTTTACATGTTGCGTTTGACATAATTTGTTATAAATCATTTAAATGATTTAAATTGCTGTTTCGTTCGTACCAAAACTGTAATATGTATTTCTTCTTGACGTTTTAAAAAGGGACTGCCCAAAAACAAAACCGAAATCTCAAACGCTACTGTCACTTTTAGTTGCATACTAGTGACAGAGCACTGTTGGCCCTGTGGTAACGGCCCCGACTTGCGAGACGAGGTCGTAGGTTCGAACCTAGACAGGTGCTTTACTTTGTGTAAATTATTTCATCACCACTGCTCTCAAAACGGTAAAAGAAAACATCGTGAGGAAACCGTCATGTCCTAGAACCAAAAAATCGAAGACATGTGGCATCGACCATCCTGCACCCGCGTGGTGGATTACGGTCCGCTCCCTTTCACCGAGAGGAGGCTTGTGTCCCAGCAGTGGGAACATTATGCTTATGCTATAGTGACAGAAACAGTTTTCAGAAAGCCATGTTGTGTCATTTGAGGATTCGCCATTGTGCTTGATAGTGTAGCGGTTACACCGCCACATACGAAATACGCATCAAAAAGACATGACGTCACACAAATCTTGTAGTAAGTAGTAGCACTTCTAGTATAAATCTCAAATCACCAACCCGTCTTGAGCAAGCGTGGTGATCAATGCTCGTGCCTTCTCTTTATGAGAAGAGGCTTCTGCCCGGCAGTGGGATAAAAATAGACTAGTATTATTATTATTACATTAAATAGGTTTTAACAAACACTTTTACAGTTTTCAAGTTTTTTAGATTCTGTATTAAATGGCCCTGACGATTTATTTTAAAAGCTTTAAATAAAGAGGATCATCTCAACATGATCCTATTAGCTTGAACAATGTAGGCGGCGATCTGCGGTCAACAGTGGGCGTTCTTTGTGAACCTCTGCCGTTGACGTTCAAGAACTTAACAACGGTTTTCTCTGAAATTGACCTTTGTGTGGATTTCCATAAGAAACTTCTAATCTCTGATAACTGTGGGAAGCTGAGTTTAAAATGCATTATGGAATAAAAACCACTTAAATTTATGGTATTTTCAACATTTTATCCATTTTTTAAAATGCATTGCTCTGTTTAATTTGCACCTCCCCCCTATTTATTATTGAAGTTGATCATCGTTTAGATGTTAACATAACATCACGCCTGTATTCCCCGAAGAGTTAGGCAGAGGTGTACCTATAGTACACCCACATTTCGCCAGTTATGTTTAAGTCCCATGTAATAGGGGGCGAGCCTATTGCCATCAACCGGGACAAATCCAGACTCCGGGCTGCTACTGAGAAATTCCAGATAGAAAGCCCAATAACACCTTGCCCGACCCGGGAATCGAACCCAGAACTTCATACTCAGCAATAGCGCTTTGCGACAACTAGACCAATAAGGCAGTCAGATCTTAATCAAGAAACGTAAACTATTAGTTAAATAATATTCAGTGAGATGATGAGATGTACTTAGGATATTAGGAGATAGCATGCACCTGAGTCCTTACAAACCATTTCGTAAGTAAGGTGACAGAGCTATCGGGTTATATGTTCAGAAACGGACGCTGACTGCCAGATATGAATCTATCTCTAATTCCAAGCTAGCTTTCTTGTCCAAACTGGGCAGGTATCCAACCTGACGTGGTACTAACAGTTTTTGTATCGTGTCACTTAACAGCTTACCAGTTGGAGTTCTACCAAATGTTCGATGTTGTGATCTTTGGCATAGCATTCGTGTTGGATTAAAGAAGCTACTACAGATGTTCTATGTCACGAAGTCCGTTTGGCTATGAATGTTGTCAAGCGTGCACATGCACATTGTTTTTGTGTGCGTAACCTCGAGAGCGCTCAGTGTCGATCGGGACACGGTCCGGATCAGTAGTGGTTTTTAGTTCGCGCCAAATTGTTTCACGGAGTAAGGTCAGCATGGCAACAAAACGAAGAAGAGTTGTCCATAGTGAGGTAATATTTATTTATACGTTTTCAATTAAAATGTTATACAAAGATACTTAATATAGCAATAGAGTTATTTATAAAATGAATGTTTTTTTGTGTTATAAAATGTTTATATTACTTAATTATTTTGATTACATTTTGTTTTAGGGTCGAAACATGATAGCTAGTGTTTATCATTTTCTGCAAGAAGAATATGAATTTACAAAATCATTAATGGAACTCAACTGTGATTTGTCTCATTTACGAGACATTACACGCCGTACAGCTGAAGCTACGGGTGTGAGCCAAAAAACAGTTCAAAGAATATTAAAAGAAGAGAAGGAATTGCCATCCACTTCATCAAAATTCACTTCACCTATGAAGAAAAGGAGAAAGCGAGATAATAAAGTGGATATAGATAATTTTACAGCCGATGTGGTTCGCAGTACTGTGCAAGATTTCCATATTGTCCATAAAGAAATTCCAACATTAGCTAAGTTAAGAACAGCATTGAATGAAATAATCGGATTCGAAGGTTGTTTAGATTTAATTTTCTTCCGCGCTCTGTCATTGTCTTAGACACGGGCTGAACGACTACCGACGCAATCTACAAAGAAAGCCGATATGCAGCAATGGCTCAGGGATACGATACAATAAAGAAGTACAAAGCCCAACACGTAATCTAGAAGATTGACGATTTTATAAAAAGCAAGGGTTTTGATGTCTTACGCCTTCCCCCTTATCACCCAGAATTAAATGCGATTGAAAATATTTGGGGGATCGTTAAAAATGATGTCGCATCTAAAAATATCGAGCAAAACATGACGAATACGGAAAGACTGATCAATGAAAGTTTGGGCCAAGTTAGCAGTGAAACGTGGCAAAAAACTTGTGCTTATGATGAAAAAATTGAAAAAGACTACTTGAAATATTTTGATCTCGATTTTGAATTTATAATCAATGTACAAGATGATTCTGACGACAGCAAAACGGAATCGGAAATCGAAAATTTATCTGATAGTGATTGAAAATACTGAATAGTCCTACTTGTTTCGTTTCCATTCTTTAACACAAATGCTTAATTAAATGCCTACATATTCTTAATATTTTTGTATTTATTGCAACCTAATCTAATTTATTTACAAAATGTATATACTTTTAAAACCAACATTTTATTTAGATTATTAAATCTCGACTTGAATATATATCAGATTTTTTTGCTAACGTCACCTACTTTTACACACACAAGCGCGCTTGTCGGGATACGTCACTACTACAATCAAAGCCGAACGGACTTCGTGAAATAGAATATCTGTACTGTGTACACTGTATTGTATGTCACTTGTTTTTACGGCAAACAATATACATATAATATGCCTCTTTTGTAGTCTGTTCTCTTGGTATGTAAAACAATTCCTTTTGAACTATGTCTTTGATTTTATGCATAAATATTTAAGTAAGTTCTATGAAAGCTTTCAATGTCGACAACGTCAACGCTGCTTCTCTAAAATATTTAATAAATGATCGTTTTTAAGACGATGTCGAATGCCCGCCTAGAGTCCGTATCATAAAGTAGTTTAGTTGCACATTTAGAAATCCTATCCTTTACTATTAAACGAGCAATATTTTTATATATATTTATTTGTATATCGATTTCTACTCAAGTCGAAATTGGTTCTAACGATTTCGATGAAAGTTGCAAATAAAGGGGTTTACGGGGGCGAAAATATCTATCTAGGTATTATATAATCTAGCTAGGTCTCATATCTGGAAAAAATCGTTTTCTCCGTATTTTCACACGAGCAGAGCTCGGTCGCCCAAAGTTTAGAACAAGATAATGAATAATGACTTGACATGATTGACATTAGAATAATGAACATGGCAGCATGGAATTAGTAAGTACTTACTAAAGGCAGTAAATGGGAAAGTTTGTTTTCTCTATTTTCACAGCGTCGAGAATGTGATACAACGTTAGAATATCTGGACGATTATGTTTGTCTTTTTTCACCCGAGCAGAGTTCGGCCGACCAGGTACTACAATATAACATAAGATGCCTCGTTTCCTCGAAGGGTTGGGCAGAGCCTAATACACCCAAATTTCGCCAGATATGTTTAAGTACCATGTAATAGGGGGCGAGCCTTTTGCAATCAACCGGGCATAAATCCTGACTCCGGGCTACTTCTTAGAAACTCCAGATAGAAAACCCCGATAACACTTTGCCCGACCCGGTAATCGAGCCCAAGACCTCATGCACAGCAGTAGAACTTGCGACAGAAATTACGAATGTTCGTGGTTTGGTGTTTCAATTAAAGTCTAGTTTTTTAAATAACATTGTGTTGACATTTTCATGTTTGTTGTTGTTTATGGGTTGACTCACGTATTTTTATTGCGGTTTCAAATTAAATATCAACTATCCTATACGAGCAATATTTGTATGTATATACATTTGTTTCTATATATATTTGTACCTACTCACGTTCTCGAAATCGGCTCTAACGATTTCGATGAATTTTGCAATATTCGGGTTTGGTTTATCGGTCGCCCAATGTTTAATACAAGATAATGAATAATGACATAACATTATTGACATTAGAATAATGACATGGCAGCATGGAATTAGGAAGTACTATCCTATACTATTAAATGAGAATTTTCTATTTTCACCAGAGCAGAGCTCGGTCGCCCAGGTACTGTTATAATAATGTGGGTACCAAACGAGAGAATGTAAATTCTATCGCACTTGACCAAATTATTTTTGTATAAACTGGGATAGAGTATTTCTTTTAACTCTGAAACAAAACTACACGTAAATAAAATAGTTAACGACACACTTCAAGAAGGTAAACGTGCCAGTACTTATGAACGACAGGAATATATTTTCTCAGTCGTATGTTATTACACATGGCTTCAGGCAGTAATAACATTATGCATCAACGCACTCAGCGCCCTATACTTGTTTACATTATTACTGGGGAATATGGCCGATATGATGCATTATGCATACTAAACGAATCAATTTACAAGGCAATTCTGTTAGTTTCCTATAATAGTGTCATTAAAATCTACTTATTGTTACAATAGGCCGAAAAAAACAACGCGCAAATTATAGTAGATAGTGACTATCTTGATGTTCATAATGTTGTGAAATAAATTTGTGTTCCAAGGGTTATTGCTTTCCAAAAATATTGTGTAAGATCAGTTGCCAATAGTTGTGAAATACACTGTTAAATTGGATTTATTAAATGACCTATAATTGGACTTATACCTATTATATACTTCTTCCACGAATTTTTACTAAACTACAAAATTAACTCTACGTCAATAGTACGGATACACTTGTATACCTAATATTGACGTGGAGTTCACTCCTTTGTTCACAGCAACGTTGTTTAGGCACGTTTCGTAACTATGAAAATAAACAAACTCAAGTTTAATTCCAACTACCTACTAAACCATTTCTTCACCAAAAGATTTCAGTAAAGTAATCGTTTCAGTGCGCCCATGGGTGCCAATACAAGGTGCTATACAATTGTGACCAAAATTCTTGGAACAGCTTACGAGACTAGAATAATTTGCGAGGGTTGACAAACTTTTGTATTTACAATATTACGAACGCTTACCGAACTGCTTGGATTACGCGCGTGTAATTCTGAAGTTGTTAAATACTTGAATAATCTTCGTCTAATGTACGATGGTAAACCATCATAATATCACATGAAGCCCTAAGTTCGATGATAGCATGTTCAATGGATAATTTTGGACAAATTTTTCTATATTAGATTAGCAGCAATGACAAGACATGTTCTTTATTTAAAATAATAATTAAAATTCATTAGACGTGGATATATTTAGAAACTTTTCCGCTTAGATATTTCTAAAGAGCCTTGAAAACCCTGAAATAAATCGACACATGTTTCACCTCTCAGCGAGGTATCCTCAGGATGACGATTGACCGACCGTTGAACGCAGGTATCTGCTTTCAGTGGTTGGTGTGTCAACACGCCGTGTTCGAGTTCGCGACAAGTCAATCAGGCGTGCGTGTATGACCAGATGTATGAACGAACGAAGCAAAAGAAGTTTGTAAGGATCGTAGCAGGTGGCTTACTGTAATTGTGCCTACCCCAATGGGAAAAAACCGTGGGTTTATGTATGTATGTCTATTCCTAGGAAAAGCGTTGTACAGATACGAATCTTATGAATATCTAAACCTGGAATTACTATTTGGAGGCAATATTTTTCCAATGGCGGAATCGAACGCACGCCTTAGGCGCGGGAAATAAACACATGGCGAGTGGCGCGGGCGTTGCGTAGAACATACACAACGCCAGCGCCATACCTTCAACTCGCCCGAACCACGCCTCTTGTGTATGTTCCGTGCCACGTCGTTCCTATACATTTTGTATGAAATATGAAACGGGCGGCGCAACGTATGCGCCACACCGTCGTGACGCCCGCGCTTCGCCTGCGCCCCTCGCCATTTGTGTATGTCTTGCGCCTTATCGCGCAGAAACAAATACTTAGTTTAGTAACTGTGCCAATCAGCCTTACAAAGTAAAGACTACGAAGAAAAAATCTGGTTCTTAATAAAAATTTACATAACAAGCACACTGTGATCTTGTTTTTTATACTATCCAAATAAAATTATGATTAGGTCTCAAAGAAAATTTCATTAAATATTTTTGCTTTAGAGATTAGCTAATGAGGGTGTATATTATGCAAGTTTCATATACTATAAAATAATGAGATATTGAATTACTAAATATATTTTTCTTAGTTATAATTTGACTTGGCTCTGCCCGCGACTTCGTCGGTGTGAAATTCCTTAGCCGACTCACCTCGACGCGTTGCATCGTCTGTTACCCGCGTTATTACTTCGTTTCGCTTAACATTCTTTCTGACTTTTTCTCTTTATACTTGGCTTCTAAGAGTCCCAGCGTGTTGTGTAGGGCTATCAAATATTAAACAAAAAACAGTGGCACTCCGGGAGTGCCAACAGAACAGAAAATTAAAAAAAAATATCGCGGTAATCAACGCGTTGATGTCTTTTACTCCACGGTGTCGGTAAATTCTGTCACAGTGTCGCGAAATCAATGGTTTAGTCCCATCTCATCTCAAAATGCCCAACGCGCCCAAAGAAGTTTTAAAAATAAGGAAAAATATTGCCTTAAAAAAAAATACATCCAACTGGTAGTTCGAGAGCTTAGTGCGTTCAAACAAAAAAACAAACTCTCCAGCTTTATTATTTGTTTATATAGATATTGTTTTTGTTTACCTCTGACATTTTAATCTAAAAATTCAGAAAAAAAACATTTCCAGTAAGCATTTATGATGTACTAAAAATAGATCCATACCTTCGTAGGTACTCGCAGTTTTTCAGGACCAAGTTAACTTGGCAAGCTAACTTAATATATTTCATAGATAAAAGCTTTCTCGCATCTCATATTCAAGTTATAAAAAACTTCAGGGATCTGATTCAATATGAAAAGCATACAAAGTAGCAGCGATAGCCTAATGGTGTGACCGTCGGACTGCCAAGTTATAGGTCTCGAGTTCGAACCCAAGGCACGCACCTCTAACTTTCTGTATTCATGTGCGTATTGTATAATATTATCACTTGCTTCAAAAAAGGTGAAGGTAAACATCGTAAAGAAACCGGCGCATGCTTGAGATATATTTCTCGACAGCTTGTGAAGCTAAGACAGAGGCCCATGAGCGGTTTTAAAACTCTGACACCAGGTTAGTCACTAACCACACGAAAAGAAGAAGAACCATTATCATGTTACGGTGCAAATGGAAAGCCTAAGCATTAATATTAAATGAAAACTAAATTATAAATGATAAGTAATTTATTTCTGTAAATAGGTTGGAAAACAGTTTTAAATATCAGAGGAGCTAGTGGCTAAGTAATAATAGCCGCACGAGTCGATCCATCAGGTTAAGCTACGCTTGCCTTGATTGGTCCGTGGATGGGTGACCATCTTTACATACCAAGACTCCTCCGTGCCTCGGAAAGCACTTTAAACCGTTGGTCCTAGCTGTCATTCGTAGATCTCTGACAGTCGCTACGGGTCGTCAGAAGCCCGAAAGTCTGACAAACAGGGACAGGAACAGGGGTCTAAGGGGTATCGTATTACCCAGTAACTGGATTATGTAGGTTAGATAGGCGGTCGTTCCATGTAAAATACTGGTATTCAGCTACATATGGTTAGACTGGAAGCCGACCCCAACATAGTTAAAAGGCTAGGCAGACTGAGTTTTAAACGTCAAGAAAAAATGATGTTTTAGAACTAGACTAGGTTGGTGTTTCCTATGACTACTCTGAGAAGAAATACTGAAACAAACTCAGAGGCCACAGTCTCTTTTAAAGTCCAGTAATAATCCCGGTAAGGTCATATGAGGACCACGCCAATTAGCAAGAGTTTTGAATTTCGTTTTAAAGACATTTATTTTCTCAAAGAACAAATTACAGTTCACTTATAGAGAAACTTAACTAAATTACCAGTAGGTTGATTTACATTACGACGTTCAAGCCAACCAAGTAACTAAACATCAAACTTTTATTTATCTATATATATAAAAATGAATCCCTATTTCCCTTGGTCACGGCATCACGCTAAAACGGCTGAACGGATTTGGATGAAATTTGGCAAATGAGTAAACCATGACCCGGAGAAGGACATAAGATACTTTTTATCCCGATATTCCCAAAGAATCGAGACTAATGCGGGTGAAACCGCGGGGCGCAGCTAGTAAAATATAAAATAGTTGTGTAGTTTTACAACTTGATAAAAACATCGAGATTTCTTAGTTATACCCACGTTATTTTATTATTAACGTATTATACACATAAACCTTCCGGAATAAATTCGCCAAACGATGATAAAAAACCTCATCAAAATCTGTTGTGTGGTTTAGAATTTAAAATTATCATAAGGATTTTTTTTTTACTCATTTGCGAATTGTCAAAGCAAATTAGGTTCCTGGAAGCAATAGATTTAATAATAATCCACTGCAGTATTACGTCTCCAAAACAAAAACAAAAAGTTATTTTATTTTATATTACGGGTGATTATTTATTCACCATTATCTGTGAACAGATAAATCCCTTGTAGTCTATTCGCACCGAGAATCCCATTACAGAAATGGTGCTTATTTAAATTTGTGGCGAGCGGTTGTTGCTTTTTGTCATTGTACGTTAGAGCCTTCTCTCTTTGCTTTTGTTGCCTAAAATCTTCTTATTGTCAACAAAAACGAAGGCTTTGTTAGTCAATTGTGGCAAACAAAATGCTACAAAATCTATATTGAAGCCTAAATTTGTTTGATTTGATATAAGTATATAATGATGGTTTTTCTAAATTGTCATCATTTTGAGTATAGTTTCGTTTGTTCATTTACTTAGTGATAATGTTAAGCTATTTTCCCGACGGTATCGAAATTGTTTAATTAGAAGTTCCTGAACCAGCCTCCATTTAGAAATGTCGACATTTAACTTAACCACACGTAAATAACTCAAAAACTCGTTCGACGGCGACGCTCAACAAAGTTCAAGGATAATGAATCGGCGCGTAGGGAATTGGCTATTTGCTACGACGGCGTAGCCGGCGTAGGCCACCTCGTAGCGAGAGCTACGGCGTAGCGATATTACAATACTTTTGTTTTTACCTCTAATTTGTTTAGTTTATTTTCAGTAACTTCCTTTTGGTTCATCAAATTGAAACTGTATACTAGTTCCGGCAATACTTTTATTTTAAGTAGGTAGTTACTCTGTCTTCATAAAAAAAAGTCTAAAGTGTTCCGTAATCGATCTTGGAGAAATAATACCATGCTAATTTTACGACACTAACCACGCAAACACGTAATCCTTGCCCTAATCTAAAACATAATCCTTTAATCGCCTTTTCATAAATCTAAAGCACATAAAACATAAACACACATAAAGATCGGTAGAATTTTCATAATAACGAATTCAGGGGACGTATAATGTGTGTTGGTGTAGGTGGAATCATAAAACGGACACTGGTTTGAGCGCCGGGCGACCCTTTTGAACGTATGCCGTAAATAATGTAGTTTTACGAGTTTTTGTGTACGTAGAGTACGTACGTAGCTTGTGGATATGTGGTACCGGAGTTACTTGTAAACAAAGAGTGAGTAAATTTGTTTATTTGTTAAAGTACTCCTTTTAGTTTACAAGCAGTGAATAAAGGCAGGGAGGGGAGGGGGTAAATGGTATATCAATTTGCTTGTCAAAAACTGTGTGACTATCTAATCGAAATGGTAATTGTAATAAGAGCACTGTTACAGTACCTAGGAGTTAATACGTCACATCGAACTCCAGAAAAAACATACACACTTACACGCTAACACACACACACACACACATACACACGCACACACACACACACACACACACACACACACACACAAACACACACACACACACAGACACACACAGAGATTTTCTAACATTGACAGAGATAAAATTTTTTTCTAAAACTCCCACTTCTTCTCTTTCTTTCTTCGGATCTTCTTCGTGTTGCTGGCACGACAGTTATTCATATTATGTTGGCCTAAAAGTTCTTTAAATCCACGGCGTTATCGGTGGCAGTATAGAGCTGCATGTTTTGGGGCACAAAGGGCAGGATAGTGGATAGGAGGTGAAGCGAAACTCGGATGTGTCATAATAACGGCCAGGGTACTGTAATTTAGAACCTACTAGACTTCAGATACTGTTGCAACTCACTCTTGATGATATCAAAAAGTGTTTGCTAAAAAAAAACAATTTCAATTAAATTTTCCATTAAACTTTTATAATTCTCACAGGTTAAGCTATGGTTTCCGGGGTTGGTCCGTGGATGGGTGACCATGTTTACATACCAAGGCTCCTCCGTGCTCGGAAAGCAAGTTAAGGCGTTGGTCCCGGCTGTCATTCGTGAATCTATGACAGTCGTTACGGGTCGTCAGAAGTCCGAAAGTCTGACAACCAGTCTTACCAAGAGATTTCGTATTACCCAGTTACTGGGTTGTGGAGATCAGATAGGCAGTCGCTCCATGTAAGATACTGGTATTCAGCTGCATCCGGTTAGACTGGAAGCCGACCCCAACATAGTTGGGAAAAAGCTAGATTGAGATTCAGGTCAGTATCTCATAAAGTTGTTGGAAGCTAAGTATCTCATAGTGCCACTTACAAATCATATCAAGAGAGATCGAGTACCAAAAAAACAAACACTTCAACACTCACATGCAAAACTTGGAAACGAAACCCTCTTCCTACATTTAATTACGACAGTTTGGGAAAGTTAGTTAAATAAACCAGTAGAGGCAAGAGGCACCGAGGCATTTGCATACGGACATACTTTAGACATGTAATCTTTCAGTTGTCTTCATATAAATTGCATGTTGTTTCCCGCAATTCGGTACCTTTTAGCTTTGGAAGCCTAGACACCTAAAAATAAAACTTTTGGGAATTATTCACATTTGTAAAGTCACGACTTTTTTTTGTGGTAGGCAGGATATTAATAAAACAGTTTGGCAGTTGCTTTAAAGGCTCGCTACGCCCATTACGGGGATTCCCCGCATGCTGTATATCGACCGAGCTATCAACTAATGAAAATGAGCCATTACGATGAAATTAATCTTTAATATAGATATTCAAATCACTTTAACATGTATCTTTTTTAGGGTTCCGTAAGGAACCTTTATAGTTTCGCCAGGTTCGTCTGTCTGCCGCGGTCTAGCTCTGAGACTCTTAGTACTAGAAAGCTGTAATTTGGCATGGATATACATATTAATCACGTCGACAAAGTGGTAAAATAATAAAGAAAAATATGTGAAAAAAGAAAAAAAAAAATTGGGTACCTTCCCTACACGTAAAGTGGTGATGTATTTTCTATCCCATAGTGTGGGGTATCGTTGGAAAGGTCCTTCAAACATTATGAGCATGAGAAAGCTATTTTTGGATTCAGGGATCCATTTGCGAAATATTAAGCTTTAAAGTGCTAATTTTTGTTAGAGTCAAGTGTCTCCCTCCCCTCCTGCAAGCTAAATTGTTGGTTTTGGATGTATGAAAAAAAAAATCACGGCAGTAGTTTATATAACAAAATTAAAAGGAAAACTATTAGAGCTAAGTAGGCTCTACAAGTTAACGAGTAATAATCGACCAACTTAAATTTGCAGTTGAAAAAATATGTTTCCCTATACATTCCGTATGAGAGAACATGTTTTTCTACTATAAAGTTAAGTTTTTTTTTGGGATAAATTCATGCGTGGTCCGATACGCACTTGGCCGGTTTTTATAAACTTGAATCGACATTTTCTGTCCGACACATCCTGAGAAAACATGTCGAAACAAACTGAAGTACTTATAGATCATCTAATTTAAAATCACGCGTTCCTTTTTCCTTGCCTCCACTTCAAACACACACACACCCATGCACATAATATCTCACTCAAACACACCCCATACTTTACAGTTGTTTACTTACGCCTACTCACAATAAAAAAATCTAATATTAAAAAGTATTTTGTTTGAAAAGCTGCCAATATTTATTCGATGTCGCTTGAAAAATTGTACAAGCTTAGGAATATTTTACATACCCGTTTTTATTTATGCACTTTGACTACAAAAGGACAAATTTACATACCTTAGGTATACTCGTCGGAGATGCCTGTGTGACCTTTTTGCGGTAATTTTTATTTGCATGCGAAAATACACAAATGGCAACATGCCGCACGTAGTTAAAGGACTTTCTGAAGTATTTTAGTGACAAAAGCTTTTGGGTAGACTGTACGTCACACTGTTTAACTGGGCTGATTAAACTTTTGATGTGTTACAAAGAGGAGCATCTTTTATTCTGATCTTTTTGGGTACTTTTTTGCAAGTTGATGTAATGTTTTATTAACGATTTCTTTAGGGTTTGTTTCTAATTTTGTGATGTGTTTTTCATTAAAAGAGATTTTTCCAACGATAAAATAAGGAATTGTCCATCTTATATTGGCTCGCTTACGTCTAAGAATGAACATGGTTTTCTCTCTGCAATTGACAGTCTTGGCTCCGTAATTGGTCATTGCGCTCGGCAGTCGGTTTGGTGATTGGTGTAAGATATAGGGAGTAGAATGTTGTAGAGAGGCATACTGGTGTGCGAATCGTAGAAAATAATTTGTGTTTATTTACTGTACTGTAAAAAAATTGTGTCTTTCTCGATCTTCCAATTATTTTATTTTGTGGATAAACACACATCTATGCAATACAGTCAATAGTAAAAAAACACTCACGTGATGTTGAAAGACACCCGGGTGGTTGGAACTAAGTTACTTTCGCTGTAGCGCTGTATATTAAGTAAAAAAACGAAAACAATTGTGGACACTTGAAACTGACTTTTTCGGGCATAACGTGACGATTTCTGCTAGTTTACTTTTACCGCAAACCGCGTTAAAGAACTTCGTTCCGAAACGCTACCGCGCTGCACCTAAAGATTAATAAAATAAATATCCACCTTATTTTCTTTTATGAATAGCACAATTTTAGTTACTACAAAGACTTATTTATACAAAACAGAAAAGCGATCAAAACAAAATAAAATATGTACACAAAATTGTTTCCTATTTTTTTATCGTTGCCGTTGGAGAATGATCTAGGATCTGAAGGCGAAGTGTTGGTCCCGGGAAGGAAAGTTGGACCATCCTGTGGGAGTGAATTATTTAAAGTATTACGCTTCAAGTAGTGAGAGAAAAGCGGCTCTATGTTTGCGTAGACTTACTGAGATAGTTTTTTTATTTGGGTTAGTGACGTAACTGGCAGTTGACCTATCATGATTATTCAATGCGATAATTTAAGACAAGTACGTCTACTAAAGTGTTACCTAAAACTCTTTGTGTTCAAATAATGAACGTTTTTTAAAAAGTACAACTTAACATTCTGGTAACACCATTTTAAAATTAGCACAAAATTTTATGTAATCTGTTACCTATCAAACAGGTATCTTCTCTAGCTCTTCATGGTAGTAGAAATAAATTGAATATTTCTATTTAAAATGCAAACAATTTTCTGCACTCTAGAATTCCATACTAATTTCTTTTTCGATAACCTTAATAGTTTTCACCGTGAACTTACAGTACTACAATTTAACAACCGCTCCCTCTCACAGTATTTCAAATGTCAAAGTGTAAAGTTTTTGTTATCTATCGTCGTGGGAACGATGTTTTTAATGAGCTAACTTTTAGCCAAGTCCCCTAGATAAGTCCCCGAACTCCGCCTTCGGGGGATTTGATAAATTGAAACAGATTGTGGGTAGTTAAAGTTTTTGTGTACCTGTTGTTGCTCTGTACCCCCGAAGGGACCGGCTAACAACTATAATTGGAGAACTTCCATTTATCAAAGTATTAATTAGATATTTTTGTGTTTCAAACAATCGTAATTCATGTCTAGACTTTGGAGGTTAGGAGAAACTTCAATGTAGTTATTATTCATTGTTTTATCTGGGTCTTATTTGCTTTTTATAAAAATACTGTTTCAGACCGAAATTCGGCCATGGTGGCCAATCTCAGCGGAGACTAGCCATCGACGCGGGATAATTAGGTATAGTGCACAAGTTTACTGTGTGCGCAGACACAAGAGCTCTCTCTCTTCCCTCAGTCTCATAGTTTTATGGGATGGCAATCCAACACAATTAGAGAGAGATATCAATGTGTTTTTATAATGTACGTAAGGTGCATGTTTATATTAGGCGTCACAACAATTTTATTTAGTTTGATGGCGTAACTTGTGCCTAATTTTAAGTGTCTAAAAATACGTATATTTAACAACGTTATATTACCATAGTGGAGACCATTACAGCTCAAGACCACCATAAGACCACATTTGAGCAAGAAATTACGACCAATTTACTCTTCAAAAATCATCAACCTGAAAAAAAAAAGGCCTAATAATTACCAGACTAACCTGAAAAATTAAAAAATATCGCAGACAGATTTATTACAGTCCATTACGTTTTCTTAATACTTAATAAGTCATGGTGGGGTAGTAACATCGATTGCTGTTTTTGTAGTAGCAACAGTACACACGCAAACGCTGCACGTGGTTAACATAGCCTTTAAACCACATTTTATGGTCGAAATAAAGTGATTTTGTTACATTGTTACTGTAAACTATGAAGTGTAGAGAGTGGAAATTATAATTCCCTTATGTGTTTATAAATTCTAAAGTTACTTTAAACTTAAAAAAAAGTGTAAGCAAAAGTAGAAATAAATATCCCGTAATTTATAAAACTGTTTTTTTTTTTCATAAGTTATTTTTTATAATTTCGAGCTTTTCTTGTTAAGTGTGAAGACTTTAGGCTGTAGCAATGTTTTGATGTTTATCATAGTTTGAAGATGTTTAGGAATAATGGGGTAAGTGTTCAAGGGAATGTATTCAAGTGAATAAGTGACACAGTTCTATGGATATCCAATTATAAAAATAGTAGCTTCCGCCAGCGATTTTTCACGCGTGATATCTTTGTAAATTATATCCAATGTTACTCAGTGCTAATGTAGCATTCTATTGGTGTAAGAATGTTTAAAATCGGTCCAATAGTTTTTGAGTTTATTCATTACAAACAAATATAAAAATCTTTTTTTTAATAATATTATTATATTACTAGCTGCGCCCCGTTGCTTTCACCTGCATAAGTCTCGGTCCCGTAAAAATATCGAGATAAAAATATCCAGGTCATGGTCTACTCATGTGGCAAATTTCATCCAATTTTTTTCAGCCGTTTTAGTATGAAGCGTAACAAACAAACATACAAAAATCAAATATTTTCTTTTTATAATATTAGTTTGGATAGACAAACAAAATTGGTACAAATCTTTTCCTTTTATAATATTACTAGCAGCGCCTCGCTGTTTCACCCGCACGAGTTTCGATCCCGTGGGAATATCAAGATAAAACGTATCTCATGTGTTAATCCAGATAATAAACTATCTTTGTGCCAAATTTCGTCCAAATCCGTTCAGTAGTTTTTGCGTGAAAAAGTAACAACATTCATCCATCCTCACAAACTTTCATAGTATTAGTAGGCTATGATTAGTGTAGACAAAGGAGATAGAGTTGTTATGAATGAGTTTATTCAGTGTAAGCACTACAAAAGTAACTGTTTCTACTACCTAAAAGCTATCGCCACTTTTTGTAAAAAAAATACGTCTGAGAAAGTACTTTATGTATATACCTAAACTAGAAGGTACGAAATACTTCAAAACTTTGTTTCTATAACGGCAACCTTACATATGTTTCAGGCGTTCATAAGTGGTTTTAAACTGGATTCCAATCCATAATACCAAGAATATATAGCGTCATATTCAAGAATAGTTGTACGTAATTGTCTATGTTTAGTCCATTTAAGAGGTCTTCACAAACTCTTACCTAACTAAAGAGATATAAATAGTAATCTAGGAGACCAAATGTCAAGAGTCTTAACCTAAATGACTCCTTTTGCGTAGTTTCTGTTATTCCAATCCAAGATCTTATTAATTTTAGTGCCTACTACTCGTAAGTTGAAACATATACTCCATTTGAAATAAGATTAGTTACATTTAAATAAGCCTTTTTATAGTCTTCTTAGTTCTTTTTTATAGTTTTTTCTTTTGTAGCAAGAAGAAGAAGGTAGTCCGTTCAACCGATTTCGACTTCCATACCGTAGGCATAAGGATGGCATTAACAGCAAAAAGTGGTTACAATACCAACTGTTTACTGCAGCTGCCATTTGTCATGCCATCAATGCAATAGAAGTCAAAATCGGTTGAACGGACTGTAAAAAAGTTTTATTTAAATGTCTAATCTTATTTCAAATGGAGTATAGGTCATGTGAAACCAATTTGACTACTTCGTTGGTCGCAACAGCTACTGCTGAGCTTGAGGTCCTGTGTTCGATTCCCGTGTCGGGAAAGGTGTTATTGGGTTTTTCCATCTGGAATTTTTCAGTAGCAGTCCGGAGTCTGCATTTGTGCCCGGTTAATAGCTATAGACTCGCCCCCCATCACATGGACTTAAACATAACTGGAAAAATGTGGGGGTACTGTAGGCATATCACTGTGAAAACCTTCGGGGAATAATACCGGCGTGATGTTATGTTATGTTATAAAACCAATTTACTTTCATGACTAGTCCAATTCACCGAGTGAGAAAATCTAAGTTAAAAGTGACATGGGAGCTCTATGCAAGTAAAAGTTATTGCAGGAATAAAATAAACAGAACAGTAACTGTGCAACTTAAGATTAAGTTAAGTGAACGAAGCTTATTGTCAGTGTGTGTGCAATAAGGTCTGGATGCCATTTTATTTTTATTTTTTTATTCTGCATCACAATTTAATCACTTCTTTGAATAATCTTTCATGAATAATAATAATACCAGCAGAGAGGAGCTCGTGGCTAAGTGATAACAGTCACACGGTTCAATCCAACAGGTAAAGCTCCGCTTGTCGGGGTCGGTCCGTCAATGAGTGATCATCTTTACATACCGAGACTTCTCCGTAAAAGCACATTAAGCCGTTGGTCCTGGCTGTCATTTGTGTATCTTTGACAGTCGTTACAAGTCGTCAGAAGCCCGAAAGTCTAACAATCAGTCTTATCAAGGGGTATCGTATTACCAAGTTACTGGGTTGTGGAGGTCAGATAGGCAGTCGCTCCATGTAAATTACTGGTATTCAGCTGCATCAAATTAGACTGGAAGCCGATCCCAACATAGTTGTGGAAATGCTAGGCAGATTGATTGAATTCACATAGGTACTTCCCCGGATTTTAACCTACTCCCTCGTGCATGAGAGGCGAGGCCTGAACCACTGGGTAATCACGATATCGTTATGAATAATATTATTAATATATATTTTTTGCAAGTAACCTTATAGAACATAAATACGCAAGCAATTATGAACCTTGAGTGATAAACATTTTCAGTCCGCGACTGTAGTTACTTTTTACTTAAAACCGTTCAACAATCTTAGTATCTGCTAATATTGTACATGAACGAAGTCGTTGACCTTCTTCGGTCATTTCAGGGGTCAGAACCGTGTAATAATAGTATAATAAATGGTGATTATTTGTTTGTTTCAGTAAAAAAGGCGCGCTATGTTTCTTTGCAAGGTAAGATTTATTTTATTTTTTTATTATTTGTCAATTGTTTCGTGTTTCAAAATATTATTCCTAAACATTAAGCTACAGTTTCCTAGGAAAGCGGTTCCGTCATATTATAACAGTCGTCATAAAAATTTGTCATTTCACCCGTATTTGGCATTATAAAAGACATTGTCAAAAAACGCACTGTGTTTAGGACAGCCAGGATTGTGTGACCGTTGTCCACTTTCTTAGGAAACAAAAGCTTTACGGTATTACAAGCTTCATTCATTAATATATTATTTTTAGTGAAGTCGCGTGTTTATATAGGGTTATTGGTCGTTGGCTATCCATTAAGGGGATGTAGGAGAGGTCATTTAAAACCAAATAACCCTGTGCAAATGTTAACCATTTCCGAGTAATTTGACATTCTATATTTTCGTCGACATATTTACCAATAACCCTGTATTTCCTATGTTGGTATTTTTGCACATAGCAAAATTCGGTAGTGACTTCTACAATTTTTAATTTTTTTACGATGCATTAGGACTTTATTTGCGAATAATAATTTTGAATATATTAAATTGTTTTTTTTTCTGAGCAGTAAATAATTTTGCGTATAAAAAACATATACAAGGAACAACCTAAAACCCAAGTTCTATTTACAATTCAGCGGACCCTTTGAATTAAGTTCAACATATCCAGCGGTCACACATACCCGCACAAAACCCTTACAGCTAGCCTACATTAATTCTAATTTAACTTTCAACACTCATTAGGCTTTTGATTGATCCTATACTAGGAAACCTATATAATAGTCTTTTTTCATGCTTTCATGCGCTGAACTACCTTACTTTATCTGCTAAGCAATTTCAAACTTACCGTATTCTAAAATAAGGTTTGTTTTCCAGGAGTACAGCAGTTCAACACTTACGTGACACTCAAACTACAGAATGTCAAGTCTACGACGGTGACAGTTAAGGGCCCGACTCCATGTTGGGAGCAAGACTTCCTATTGTGAGTATTTTTAGCTTTTTTTTTGTTTTAATTTATATGCATGCAATTATAGCGTCTATTCTTGGGACTAAAGGCGGAGAATTGTGTGGAGTTTAGTGCTTTCTAGTGGTCAATGTGAGTGTTTTTTTATCTAATTAAAGAGCATTTTGGATTTCTTTGAAATTATACCTACAAGTATTTTAGTCTGAGAATGAACTTAGATTCCCAGACGTATAGAATTTCAGCGCTGGTATTTATAGTTAATTTACATGTAATAAATACTCTTTGTGTTAATATAACTGATGTTGAACTATTAGTCTGTTTATTATATTACAAAATTAATGTTAAAGTTCCAGAAAAGATCACAAAACTAAATGCTAATTCCATTTAATAACTATTGAATAATTGATTTAACGATTATTGTTTGACAGCTGTTTAAAAGTATGAAACTTTGTAAAATAGATTCGATACTTAATGGCCTACGTAGGGAATTCTTTTGTTTAAAAGACTATTGACAAATATAAACCATTTGTTTTGTTTTATTTTTTTAATAACTATCTTTACTTAGTCCAATGTGTCAATCTGATTTAAAAAAGCTTTAAAGCAAAGGCAGTAATGATCTCAATCAAAAACCACCGACAGAACAACTTTACACTTCAGTAAAATATAATTTGTTTTACAAATGTTGCCCACATTTTCCATTTAAATAATAGACTTCACATAGGTGCAGGTATTAATAATTTATTTAACCCTACAAATGCCGAGGGACGAGCAATCTGTAAGCGAGACAATAGCTTCGCAACGGGACGTCGTTCTCAGTGACGTAGGTCGCAAATGCCTACTTGTCATTCCTAACCGCGTTCTAGGGTTGTATCGAAACCGAAAGCCTAGGATTTTTATGACTTTGCCTCTGTGTGGGTCGTATAGGTTTATGTGCATGCATTTATGTATGTGACGGTAAGTGGTTTTGTAGAGAACATGGGTCAAATGGTGTGCATTTTTGTGTGGTTTGATTAGCTTTGGCTAACATCGGCGATTTATTCTGGTAGTTATTGGCTAGCGTGATTGAATCAAGCAAATTCAACAATCAAATACGATGCGGTATTAAATATGTAAGCTTCCCAAAAAGGTGATGAGGTGGTGGTGGTGGTGTGAGGTTGATGTCCAATCGTTGCCACGTAGGTATTAATAGATGGCCTAATATTTGAGAGGTCAATTTTAGAACTGTCAATAAATCACCCTCAGAATATCGTCGTTCCATTTGACAATAAATTATGTTCTGTTTTTAACAAAGGTAAAAAAAAAATAGTCTTTTTTAGTTAGGTAATAGAGGACTAAAATAAGAGAGGCACTACAGGCTTTATGCCCAATTTCACTCACACTAAGCAACACCTAAATGAATGCCTAAATAAAGCCCGCTGTTTGATTTCCAACTTTCAGCGCTGAGCTGAGTGTTGAAAATTCAACAGCAGCGCAGTGAAAACTGCCATGAGCATCCTGTGTCTTTTTTAAGCATTTACTTCTAACCAGTACTAAACTCTTTAACTAAAGGAGGAAGTACTTAAACCCTTCAAAAATAGATCTAATTTGAATAAAATATTTCATTGCGTTTCATTAATGTGGTACGTTCCTTTACTTGTACGCCAAAAATAACAAAGACTTTGGTCCCTGGCTGTGGGTCATTAATCTCAATTGTGTCTTACAGCTGGCGTTGCATAGTAAATAGCTGACATATCTTGTTTCGTTTTGTATACCTTGGTAGATAGAACATTGCGACTTGTCGTGGGATTAAGTAATGGTTTTGTTTTATTGGGTAAGGTGTAATAAAGAAGGAATCTCTGAGGAAGACGTTTGAATTTCTTGCATAATACAATCCGAAATTCCTCCTCATCCGTTCTTGGTGTAATTCGGCAAAAAGTTATAAAAAACTGTTTTCCCGCAATTAAATTAATTAAAACAAATTAAAATCTTTTTTTATTGTGAATTCACGCGTATTGTGGGTGAGTACAGTCTTTGCTACAAAAAATTTAAGAGTCACCACTTCCTGTAAACATCGTAAAATTAGTAAGTAACCCAAGAAAAACTTGACATTAAGAGGGCTCCTCCCGGTCCGTCTATCGTCAACACGAGCATGGTCGAAAAGCTTATTGTTTTATCCATTGCAAGTGAGAACGCGATAACATCGTACGAAAAATGACTTGCTTCAGGAATTACGAGTTTTTGAATACGCCTCACAAGTTTGTGAAATAAATGTTTATCATTTAAAATCTTCATTACATGTGCGAGGTTTCTATAAAGATGATTTTTTAACTTTTACAATTTATGAGTATATTATGAACGGTCAAAATTTGTGCAAAAAAGCAGATTGTAGGAGGCTTATATTGCCTGCCGGGGTTGCGAAGGCCTGCCGGGGTTGCGAAGAAAACCGAAAGGGAGATCGTGGCCCCCGGCGACAGGGCAACCGAAGGAACTCGGGTGGGTTTTAGTCAGTAAGAGTCTGACACGCCCTCCCGCTCCGCCCAGAGCGGGAGAAGTTATTTGATGATTTCCCACCAACAAAAAAAATAAAAAAAAATAAGAAGGCTTATATTGAATTAGTTTCTCTAAATTTTCAATTTTTTGCTTTCATATAAACCTAAATATAGTGCACAAAATACCTATTATTATAAAAAAAAAAAATATATGTGTTACAACGCCATAATCACTTACGATAGTTTGTATGAAAAGTAAGAGCGGCCAACCCGTCATGGGTTGGCCGCTCTTAAGTCTTGTTGCGGTATTATAAATAAATTATCAAATAAGCCTGCCGTAGTTCGTTACTAAAAAAAATCTTTCCAAATAAGTGACAGCAAAGTGTCTAAATTAGACGAATAAATTCATACTTACATACTAATCCTAAATAATATTATAAATGAGAAAATAAGTTTGTTTGTTTGTTATGCTTTCACACTCCAAAGACAATTTCAACGCAAACTCCGCGCCCGTCCACCCCACCACTCCACTATATGCTAAACGCTAACACTTTGGTAATAAAGTTAAACATCGCGTGCGCGCTTTGGTCGTGTTCGAGCACGGAACAAAATGTCGTAAGATTAAATTCTTATTTCGTTTACAACTAAAGTAATAATTGATCTACATAAAAAATATCTTATATCTGAATAATAAACTATATTTTCTTTCTGTCAATAATTATTTTAGACTTAAAAGCCGAGTAATCTTGTATGTGTTTCAAATAATCTTTAAAAAAGACACGATTTTCGAATAAAAAATGAATTGACCGAAAATGTTCCAATTATGTAACTGTCTTATATTTAGAAAGAAAAAGATCCAATAAATCATAAACTAAAGTTCCATTTTGATTGTATGCGTGACTTTTCCAGAATATTAATGCAAATCAACATACAATTTAGCCTCTTCTTAAACGGCTGAATGGATTTGGATTTGCACATGGGTAGAACATGATTTGGGTTACGTCATGGGATAGTTTTTATCTCGATATTCCTATGGTATCGAGACTTATGCAGGTGAAACCGCGGGGCGCATCTCTAGTAATAATGAAAATGCCAAAGTAACTGTCTGTTACCTTTTCACGCCTTAACGGTTGAACAGATTTAGATAAAATTTGGCACACGAATAGACCGTAACCTGGTTTAAGATATAGGAAACTTTTTATTCCAGTAGTACGTTGCCGTGGGCGAAGTAATTCAATTACAAGAACCATGTCCGAAAATATATGAAGAAAAATAAGATTGAAATATTAGATCAAAATAAACATCACAATCTCCTAAAGGTGAGCAGGAAAACCCGAGTTTGCCAACCCTGTCACTGGTGACTACAATTTGTATTATATTAGCATTTCAAGCCCCACTGTCGCTTGTACCTTGTACAGCGTTGCGCGTTGTAAAGTCATAATATGTGTTGCGTTGTGACGTCTGATGGAAATACAGGATTTGTCGAGGGGAGAACATGTATTGCATTTATGATTGTTTGTGTTCATTTTAGAAAGTTAGAGCCAGTTTTAGAAGCTTGCTTTATGTAAAGGGAGATCCGATCTTTATAAGGACGTCATTTTATAAATATTTATAAATACAGTTCAATGATATGTCTTGAGAAAAGTTTTGACAATTAATGTGGATTGGTATACGGATAGGGGTGTCTCATAACGCTCATTCAAAAACAGAAAAATATGTTTTGACCGTTTTTTTCCCATTAATATGGGTAAAATTTCTCACCTCGCGATCTTAACGTACTGTCAAAGACTATTTAGGTTTGCTTTGTTGGTTGCTAGGCAACGGAAGAGGGTCGAAATTTCCAACTATATATATAGTTATTTATATTAGTTAGTTTAACTCTTATTAAACTACTTAACTTTAAATAAAAGAGCCATTTTCAAAAGGGTTCCTCCTATGGATGAAACGAATACTCAAATGACTCAATTAATTGATTTTTTTACAAGCTACAATGTTTTTAGGTTTCACACTTGATTCATGGTATAAATTTTGAAACTATTATGATGTTTTTTTTCCGTTTCTGCTGCATTAAATCAATGTTTGAAAAGTACAGAATTAATCTCCATTCAATTATCTATACAAGGGTATATATATTAAGTAGGTTCTGTGTACTAGCAGGAGTGTAACAATAAAAACAGTTGCAGAAAGGAGGCAAAACAAATTTTTCGATCACAGACCACTCTAATGCATTATGAGTCGAGTAAAACGATGAATGGATTGTGTGAAGTGGTAAATGCTGATTTGCTCACTTATGGTGTTGTATGAAAAAAGAAGAGGCACTTTATACATTTGGATTAGGTCAAGAAAATAACGAACTATGATCCCATACAGGCAGTCCCTTGCTGCCCTACCCTAGCCCTAAGCCGAGGTCCGTACCGCACAGGGGGTGCCCTTAGCGTGTAGTCACTTACTTTTTAAGTTTTATGCTCTGGCTGGAGGCCTTTATTTATTAAGGCATCCATAGGATAGCCCTGTTAAACAGCGGACAACCTCCATAGGCTGACACGCAAATAAATTATTTATTTGATTTATTGTCAAATTCATCAAAACAGCGAAATATTTGACAGCAATTTGCGATGTCGCCCACTTTCAGAACGCACGCTCTAAAGTATGGAGTATGTATAAGAAGATAGACTGCACTAGACAGGATTTTTCAAAAAATGACCCATCATTGTATCCCACTGTAAATTGAAGTATGCAAACGAAGTCAGTATAATAGCTGATAGCTGGATAAAGAATGAGATAGCATCAGCACCATCTTTCTTGTCTTATATCCAACTGAAGAAGGTATGTTGATGGCGTGATAGCAATCTAGTGACCATTACTTTTCACTTCGCAGTGATAAAGTACATTAAAAGACGTTCAACAGGTTGTTAATGGAATTCTGATCATATCAGTAGAACTGACCGAAAGTAGTTTGAATAACAATAAGTAGCTCTGCTTTTGTTTGTTCAGAACTTACTTACGCTGGACATACACGAGTCACTTATGCCTTTCATTTTGGAAAAGGCAACCAAATTGAATGGTTTAAACATAATTTAAGTGAATCCTATAATTGACCAAATTTTTATATTGCTGCGTATTTTTTATCAAATTAAATATTTCCTCGTTGGTCTAGTGGACGGAATCGCTACCGCTTAACATGCGGTATTGGGTTCGATTCCCAAGGTCGAGCACAGTGTTAGCCCACGTTCGCACGGAAGTATAAATATCGCGGCGGGATTTTATCGCGCACTGGATTTTTCACTCTCGGTATTGAGCCGAGCGTTGAGAATCCAACAGAATGTATCCCAGCGCGTCGAAAAGACACACTGTTAGATTTTCAACCCTCGGTGAAAAAATCGCTCCTGCGTACTTGGGCTTATTAGGCTTTTGTATTTGAAATTTGTCAGCTACAGCCCGAAGAAATTCCGAAGTTTTCGAGAGAATTGGTTGATGGCAAATGCTCGCTCCTGAGACTTAAACATAACTAGTGAAATGTGGGTGTACCCCATAGTACACCCATATTTCACTGGATTTGTTTTTTTTTTTTTTTTTGCACCTCTGCCTACCCTTCGGGGATTATAGGCGTTATGAATATTGCCTTAAGGGTACACTAGTTCTGCCGGGGTTGCGAAGAAAACCGAAAGGGAGATCGTGGCCCCCGGCAACAGGGCAGCCGAAGGAACACGGGTGGGTTTTAGTCAGTAAGAGTCTGACACGCCCTCCCGCTCCGCCCAGAGCGGGAGAAGTTATTTGATGATTTCCCACCCTCAAAAAAAAAAAAAAAAAAGGGTACACTAGTTGGCCATTCTTTCATACAAACGTAGAATAGTAATTACTCGTCTGTTTGACGGTGTACGTTCAAAACTAAAAATTATATCAATTTTACTTGTCATTATCTAGCCTTGTATGGAAACAGATTTAAGAAAACGTATTGGTTTGGAAGTTATGAGCGTCGAAACTTCCATATTTAAACACTAATTTTAACTCATCTTTAGGCGTAAATAAATGACTTATGTAGTATGAAAATGGCAAAATAAAAACCGCTCAGGGATAGATAATTTATTCAAAAATATAAATAATTTTATATTGAGTAGATACCTCTAGTAGTTTTTCCATAATACCTATATGCCCAAAGGTCTGTTCATGAAATTTTACGCGCTCGTTTTCGTTATTAATCATTCACTAAATAAATGTATAAATAAAAACTGGATAAATAAATACTCAATATCTAAAACTAAGATAGTTAATTGATTTAGGTGTGACCTTGCGGAAATCCGCAAGGAAATCATCAATTAGGCAGTCAGTCTGCCTTCAGCGGTCGGTGTTCGAGATCGCAACATAAACAACAAGTTAATCGTCATCCTGAGGATGCCTCGTTGAGAGATGAAACACGTGTCGATTTCTTTCAGGGTTTTTTATGGCTCTTTAGAAATAGCTAAGCGGAAAGTTACTAAATATTTCCACGTTTATTGTATATTATCTAAAACTAAATAAACAAATAACTGTATTAAATAGCAAACATATTAGCTACGCTCACCATTAGTACGAGCCGTCGACTAGTGCAACGTTAAGAATCCGTTGTTAATTTGTTCTGTTTTCACGGTTTGTTTAATCGTTATGTGCTGGCACTGGCACACACAGAGACGTCATACAAAATACTCTACTTTTCATTCCAACCACGCGAGCGAATCCGTCGGAAAAAAACTAGTATACCATTCATAAATAATTCGTGGCGGTATGTCGTTTACGAGATGAGTTTTTGCGACCCCTTAACCATTTACAATAGAGAGTTTTGATGGAAAAAATCGAAAAATAAGGCTCGAGATTTAGTCAAGATGAATGAAGAGTGTTGCCCTAAAAAGATGACGGACGTCACAGGCAGATCTAGGGTTGTCATTGTACGTCTAAATATGAACCTTTATGTACTTTATTTAATAAGGATAGTAATGCTTTCAGACGTAATGTGTCGTGTGAGTGAAGATAATGGAAGCTGTGTTATATTGTCCTATATATGAGTGGTTGAAGAGATCAAAGGTATCTTTAGTGTAGGTAACATTAGTGGAGTTAAAAAAATTTTACTGCTAAAATGTGGGTGTGCTAAATCATATCTGGGTAGGTGGGTGTCTTTTGGAAATGTTGTGATTGTAATAGGTATGATAATAGATATGAAGAATCACGTTCGTGGAAATAGGGAAATAAGAAAGGAAAAGAAAAACTCAGAAAACATTATACGATGGTTGCTATTCAAACGTCAAGTTACAAGCATATTAAATTTCGAATATCTTTTTATCGACATTATTAATGACATAAAACCTAACAAAAAGTATCTTCCAAATAGATTTTACAACATCCGCCCTTAATGGAAATAAAAAGATAAAGTAGTAATGCTAAACACAATAGAAAATAATAAAACATTACTACCAGACTAAACACAAATACAAAATATAAACCGACGAAAAAATAAATAAATAGAAGATTATTCTACTTGTTTATCACTAAACCCATATTAACAACGCACCTAAGATGAGCTATGCGCCTTAAGGGCTTGGTTAAAACATCGGCTGTCATTTTATCCGTAGGTATAAACTTTATATTTATAACACCCTCAGTAACCTTTTCACGAATAAAATGATATCTCGTATCAATGTGTTTGGTTCTATTGTGGTGGATTGGATTTAGCACAAGTTTCTGTGCACTTTGACTGTCGTTGTATAGCAACACCCTATCAGAAAAACCAGTAATGTCACACACTAACCGTCTGAGAAAAATAGCCTCCTTTGCAGAACTGGTTAAGGACATATACTCAGCTTCTTCTTCTCTCCCAGCTAATAGGTCCGCCCGCTAGCGTGAAGTAGAAACCAGTGTACGACCGACGGTCATGTACACAGTTCGCCCAGTCAGCATCCGTGAATCCACACAAACGTCTACCGACTTTCCTGTAAGTAATACAGTAATCCATAGTACCCTTCAAATACTGTAACACTCTTTTAGCGGCCAACCAATGCCTCTTATCGTAACAGTTATTAAACTGACTTAAATAGCTTGTGGCATAAGCTATATCGGGTCTCGTATTCACAGCTAGGTACATGAAACATCCTATCAAGTTTTGGTAAGGATATTCACCAAGAGATGATGGATTACCTTTCTCCAACTTGTTATTCTCCAAAGGTGTAGACATCTCCTTACAATCTCTCATATTAAACCGCTCCAACACTGCCTGAATAAAGGTCTTCTGACTGACCATGATTTTATCGTCAACACGGTTAATATTTATGCCTAAACAATATGATAATGCACCTAAATCTTTTAGCGAGAAAAATTTTTCTAAGTCATTTTTGACAGCGTCAAACAAACATTTTTCTTTGTAAAAGACAATTAGATCGTCAACATAGACTGCAAGTATTATGATTTCATTACCAAACTTTTTCAAGTAAACACATGATTCCGCAGATGTTCGTGCAAAGCCAATTTTCGATAGAACTTGATGCAATTTGATATTCCAGGCTCGAGCTGCCTGCTTCAAACCATAAATTGATTTTCTGAGCAAACAGACTTTACCTTCTGCCCCGCGCTCAGCAAATCCCTCAGGCTGTTGCATGTACACCTCCTCCTCTAAGTCCCCATTGAGGAATGCGGTATCAACATCCATGTGTTGGATCTTTAAATCCATTTCTGCCGCCAACGCTATAAGCGTACGTAGAGATGAATTTCGAACTACAGGGGCAAAAGTCTCGTTATAGTCAGTCCCCCAAACTTGACTAAAACCTTTCGCAACTAGTCGCGCCTTATGCTTAACTATTGCACCGTTCGCGTCCCTCTTTACCTTGAATACCCATTTACACGGTATAACCTTTTTATTTGGTTTATCCACTAATGTCCAAGTCTGCTTTTTCAATAAGGCATTGTACTCATCCTTCATTGCGGAAATCCAGTTATCTTTATCATCGCTATTAATAGCTTCACGATAACTTTTCGGATCATCACACAACAAATCAACACCGTGAGTGCCATATGAATAATAATCTGGAGGTTTACGTACTCTATTAGGATATCTTCTCTCAGGACATACATCGTTGGGTTCATCTGAAGGAACCAAGGACAGATCACGTTGTTCACCTGAATGTAGAGACTCTGTGTCGCCAACCCCACCAGCTTCATCAGTCGCGTCCACAAAATCGTCAATTTGCTCTACCTCCATGTCCGAAGTTTCTGAAGTAGGTGAAGAAATAGAAGCAGATGAGATAGAAATCTCCTGTGGCGATGTGGTATCTGAAGAAGTTTGTGAAAAAAGATTAATGACATTAGGGCTCACAACAACTTCAGGCTGAACAGATTTATCCTTCAATCCTGAAAAATTATTTTCAAAGAACGTAATATCCCGTGACTTAATCAACCTCCGAGGGTTTTCCGCGCTACGGAAATAATAACTCCTTGGATCGTCTGAATATCCAACAAAGATATGTTCAGAAGTTTTCATGTCAAGCTTAGTTCTCTGACATGAAGGCACGTGAACTAAAGCTCGGCAACCAAACACCTTTAAATGAGACAGGTCGGGTTTACTACCACACCACATTTCATATGGCGTCTTACCATCAAGTGCACGATGAGGTGACCTATTCTTTAAATAAACACTAGTCTTAACAGCATCCTGCCAAAAAACTTTCGACAGAGAGCTATGTGCTAGCAAGGAACGGGCCTTCTCCACAATACTACGATTGCAACGATCACTTACCCCATTTTGTTGAGGGCTGTATGGTACAGAGGTTTCATGTCGAATCCCTTGAGCCTGCAAATAATCTGTCAGCTCCTTGTTGACATAATCAGTACCATTGTCTGACCGAAGGGTTTGAATCTTACTGCCAGTCTGTCTCTCAACAAGTGCTTGGAAAGCACAAAAATACTTCTGAACTTCAGTCTTAGATGACATACAATAAAGGGATATAAAACGTGTATAATCATCTACAAAAATAATAAAGTATTTATTACCTTTAAAAGATTCAGTGGTCAGGGGACCACAAACGTCCGTATGGACTAATTCTAATGGTGACGAAGCCTTCTTATACTTTATCCCTTTGAAAGGCTTCCGGGCCTGCTTACCTTCTACACAAGGTACGCATGGTTCTTTGTCAACCTCAGTATACTCAACACCAACAGCTAGACCTTTTTTGAGTAGATCCATACCAATACGGCAGAGATGTCCTAGACGCTTATGCCAAAGCTGAAACTGGGACAAATTAGTGTGAACATTATAAGCTGAAACACCTTGCGGTTTTACTGTACAATCTAAAGTGTACAATCCACCACAAATAGAACCATGTAAAACAGGATCATTTGTAAAAGAAACATCATTAGAATAATAAAAATTACAGCCATTCGTATCAAAAACAATCGAGAAACCTTTCTCTACTGCCTTTTTGACTGAGAGTAAATTACAATCTAGGCCAGGAACATGTACAACATTTTTAATCTTCTTGAAATCGGTTTTTGTGTCAATAGCAACATCTCCTAAACCCACAGCCGGCAAACTTTTACCATTTGCTACAGTTATCTTCCCATCACAGGGTCGGTAACTATTAAACCATTCAGCATGTGGAGTCATGTGAGTAGACGCACCAGAGTCGATAATCCACTTCTCAGACATCTGAATACTTGGTGCAGACAAAGCCAATTCCTTGACACCATCCAAAGCCAATTCCGTGACACATGCATCCATATTCCCTGAACTAGAAACATTCATTCCCTTATCTTTAGAACAATTTTCTATAGAGCAACTCGCCTTTGCCTTTTTCTCCTTCTTTTTGAGAGGACAATTAGGACTCTTGTGCCCTGGCTTCTTACAACGATAGCAAATAACCTGCCTGTTAGCATTCAACGCAGCCACATCATCTTTAGTCTCCTTCGTCATTTCACTCAACAACTTAGTCCTCACCAAATCTGTTGTGACTTCAACGCTCCCATTCTCAAGCGCCATTATCATAGGCTCGTAGCGAGACGTTAGACCTCCCAATATAATAGCTGCTAAAGAACTATCTTCTATAGTTTTGCCAATATCGGCCAGGTCTAGTGCTGTTGTAGTTATTGCATTTATGTAAGCTTCTAAATTAGAAAAGTCAGATAAGGTGTACCTGTACAACTTACGTTGCAACGACAGTTTACGACCCAAACTTCGATCCTCGTAGGATTTCATAAGAGCATCCCACGCTTGCTTTGCGGTCTTAGCTGGTCGAACAACCGAAATAGCAGCGCCATCCACAGTAAGGCATATTTTAGAAAGAGCCTTTTCATCCTTCCGTACATCGTCGGCCGTCTTATTGCCTTCGACAACTACTCCGCTTATGGTTTCCCACAATCCTTCATGGATTAATAGCATTCTCATTTTAAATTTCCACACAGTGTATCCTTCTCTATTACAAAGTATCGGAATACCATTTAGTGACATACCAGAAACTGCAGACGACATATTTTCACCACCAATCTCCTTTTAAATTCGATCGTAGATAAAATATACAAAGCCTCGTGCTGATAACGTGTTGTGATTGTAATAGGTATGATAATAGATATGAAGAATCACGTTCGTGGAAATAGGGAAATAAGAAAGGAAAAGAAAAACTCAGAAAACATTATACGATGGTTGCTATTCAAACGTCAAGTTACAAGCATATTAAATTTCGAATATCTTTTTATCGACATTATTAATGACATAAAACCTAACAAAAAGTATCTTCCAAATAGATTTTACAACAGGAAATACAGACCTGATGGTATTTTTTGTTTTGTGTATAATTTAAGCGTTAAAATTTGAAAGGGTTTAAGAAATATTATCTATTAGTTCTTTATTAGTTTTGTTTTTCGTTGGTTTATTTTGCAATTTGGTTATTTGGCAAAATATAGGTACCTTTGTACTGTACGTATATCGTTATTAAGACGTTGGTTCCGGCTGTCATTCGTAGATCTTTGACAGTCGTTACGGGTAGTCAGAAACCCAAAAAGTTTGATAACCAGACTTACCAAGGAGTATCGTCTTACCCAGTAACTGGGGTGTTGAGTTCAGATAGACAATCGCTCCTTGTAACATACTGGTATTCAGCTGCAACCGGTTAGACAGGAAGCTAATCCCAACATAGTTGGGAAAAGGCTAGGCAGATTGATTAATTGAGATGACTTTTGACTGAAGTTTTCAGAGTACAGCTGTTGACATTTTATAGAACCTTTCAAGGTAAAAATACATGCAAGTATACGTAGATACAAATTATCTAGATCTAAGTTATATGCTAACAAACTATCAACCCTGAATTCCCCAAATGACTATCCATTTCAGAGCCATCATAGCATCATCCATTGTAGAAGTATATAGTTTTGTTATAGTCCTATGTCATAAAGGAGCAGAGCAGATAACATTAAAAATATTTGCGTGCACTGAGCATTCCAAATTGTTCGCAAAACAGATGGCCGATAGGATGAAAGGTTCTGGAGTGGCGACCGCGTACCTAAAGACGTAGCTTCGGAAGACCTTCCACACGATAGACCGATGACCTTGTGAACGCCGCAGGAATCCGCTGGATGGCAGAAGTACAGAATCGGGTAAATTGGCGATTATTGGGGGAGGTCTAAGTCCAGCAGTGGACGTCTTTCGGCTGTAATGATGACTAAGCGGATAACGAACTCAATAAAATATAATATAGGATGTTTATATTATCAACATTATGCCGATCGATAAAACGAGCACTAGATTTTTATCAAATGTGCAAGTTATTAATATGATAAGTCTGTGCGACGTCGGTAGTACCAATTTTCGCAAACGAGTATTTTATTGGAACAATATTGTGTATCGATTCTCGATAACTAGTGTGTGTAAACCGATGGCTTGACCTTTTAAAATCGATTCCAACAATGAGTTTGATTGATTGCGAGCATTAAATGAAGTGGTGATTTCAATGTTAAATGAGGTTTAGCTTGTGTCAAAATAAGGTTTATCACACGATCGTTTTAAACATTTTAAGTTACTTAGCTTATTGTGTTTATTGTACCGAAAGTCGATGTTTTGTGGAAAATACAGAAATCCGGAAATCCGGAAATACCAAAAACACACATAAATTCGCAACCAAATCCATCGCGACCCCACTTTTCCGATTTACGATTCTGTGCAAAATAAATCGAACACGAGGAAAAAGCGGCAATTTTGTACGAGAACCATTACGTCATCACTACAGAATTCGGTACATCTCTTTTGTGGCCTTGTGGATTGACGAGGTCACGAGTGCATACTGACCGGGGTCCAGTTTCAATAGACGTCCAATTTCGTTCCATACGTTTCTCAGACGTATGTCTGTGGTATCCTTACGATGTTAGACAGTTAGACGTCTCTGAGTTTCATTTTGATAAAGGGTAGGACTAATAATACAGGGTTCTTGTGATTCAGTGTTCGTTTCATGGTAAGCCCGCCTGAAATGCCTCTTGAAATAACGCGTGATGTTAGACATTTATCTCAGGACTTTGGTACTGATTGAGCGTACACCTCGGGAATTATTTTATCAGTAATTTTTTTGAGTGTTTTGACAAGATTTAGGTCTATGTATCATATTACAACATAGGTATTATCATTTAAGAATATAACATTTTAATCGCAGTTCACTTTCATAAATAGCTTAAACTAAAAACATAATATCAACGTATATATGCTATATTATAGGGTATAGATATGAGGTTTTTTAGTGATTCAGTGTAAGACTTAGAAAAAAATCATTTTTAATAAAAATTAAAAATATGGATATTATGGAATAAGAAGATCGTGGATAATAAGTAATTTATTTAAAATGTAATATTTTCGCAAAGTTGATTTATTGTCAGTAATGTGTCGGTAATCCCCTGAGTTATGTTTGCGTCTACACTGTGTAACAGAAATGTGTAGCCATATTAGAATGTGATACTGACCTGATGGTCAGTATCACATTCTAATATGGCTACATACACATATGGCTACATATACAAGTATATATTTGAATTCGTTCAATGTGATCATTGAACGAATTCAAATATATACTTTATTTATATTTGATTTGTGCCATACGAAACTTCAATACCTACTCGACCCAAATGTGACCATTCATTTTTATACACGCTTTAAGGCTTCCGCAGAAAGGCGTGGCGCGACAGTGCGACGCGATTCTGGTAGAACAATTTCTATGAAGTTTTCTTTGAAATTGTTCTAATAGAGTTGCGTATTGAGATTTTATTGGTGATAATTTCCTTCAGATGCATATTTTTTCGATCAATACATTTAAAAAAAAAACGCGACCGTGGGTCTTAATAATTTTGCACCTATTAATTCATATTTTATCTTTAGTTTGATTTCACCTACACAAAAGCTAAATTCAAAGTTGTCTGGATTCAAGTGTTCGCCCTTCATTATTGAATATAGGCCATTAATATTATCAATCAATTTGCCTGGTCTAACTGGATGCAGCTGAATACCAGTATTTTACATGGAGCGACTGCCTATCTGACCTCCACAACCCAGTAACTAGGTAATACGATACCCCTTGGTAAGACTGGTTATCAGACTTTTGGGCTTCTGGGGGCCGTAACGATTGTTAAAGATCTACGAATGACAGCCGGGACCACCGGCTTAAAGTGCTTTTCGAGGCACGGAGTATGTTATGGATGGTCACCCATCCACGAACCAACCGCGGCAAGCATAGTTTAATGTTCGTTCGATGCGCCTGTGATATACACTAAGACTAAGACTATATACACTAAAATTTCGAAGCGCGTTGTTTCGGATGTTTTCTATAAAGACATAATACTGTTACTTATTTATACTGTGTCCAAAAGTCACCTCTTCTTTGTTCCTAATTGGACCCATTGAGCCCGGACAATACGACTTGATGCTCCATTATAACATCAATGGCCTACATTCAAGAATACAGAGAGAACACTTGAATCCAGCCTACTTTAAATTTGGCTTTTGTGCAGGTGAAATCGAACTAATGATAAAAAAGTGGTGGCACTCCGGGAGTGCCGACAGAACTGAAAACTTGAAAAGATCGCCTTGGTGAAAGAAAAACACTTGTATAGAACATTGGTCCATAACCTTATCTAAATAAAGACCATAAAGGCTTTTACAGAAAAAAACACTTCCGAAACCTTTACGTAAATATACTTGCATAGAACATTGATTCATAACAAAATATAAATAAAAAGTATAATCGCGTTTACAAAAATGAGGTGTCGTCATGGTGTAGCGAGCAGTTGCTTGAAGCTTGTTTTTGTTGGCCACGTATCGATTTATTTTTACATTTGAATCCGGGTATTTAATATATAAATCCAGGTTTCCTCACGATGTTTTCCTTCACCGATGTCAGTATCGGGTCAACCTCACTTGAGCAAGCGTGGTGATCAATGCTCATGTCTTATGAGAAAAGGCCTTTGCCCAGCAGTGGCACAATAATAGCCTGGTATTGTTATTAGTACCTGGTCGACCGAGCTCTGCTCGGGTGAAAATAGAGAATGCTCATTTAATAGTATAGGATAGTTCATATTAATTCCGTGTATAGTACATACTATTTCCATGCTGCCATGATAATAGGTACTTACTAATTACATGCTGCCATATCATTATTTCAAGATAGCCATCTTATTCTAAACTTTGGGCGACCGAGCTCAGCTCGGGTGAAAGTATGAGGAAACGACCTTTTCCCAGATATGAGACCTAGCTAGATCGATTTTTCGCCCCCGCAAACTATATACTTTTATCGAAATCGTTAAAGCCATTTTCATGAACGTGATTACAAATATATACCTATATATTATAAATATATATACAAATTTTGCTCGTTTGATAGTATAGGATAGGATTATTTATTCGGGTAACTTTTGGAAATTGACAGTAAAAGAGGGTTTGTTTAGTTAGGCATATGAAACTGGTTAACGTTCTTTAAAGTTGAAAGCCAGTATTATTAGACCAACTATTTAAGTTTCTACACTGCACTGTACGTTATGAGTTTTGAATTATAAACTCTAGTCCACCTATAAGGTGGAGTTTATGAGCTGATTAAGTTTCCTGCACAGAAGCAGGATTCACGGACGAATGAAACTTCCCGTACGTGTGCACTATACCTACATATTTCATAGGTACAGTCAAACACAGAGTGGGGCATACAGGCTAAGGTTTTGTACATGTGGAAGCTTGCAATTAGGAAACCCTACCTTTTTTTTTTTGAGGGTGGGAAATCATCAAATAACTTCTCCCGCTCTGGGCGGAGCGGGAGGGCGTGTCAGACTCTTACTGACTAAAACCCACCCGTGTTCCTTCGGTTGCCCTGTCGCCGGGGGCCACGATCTCCCTTTCGGTTTTCTTTGCAACCCCGGCAGGCATCGGCCCTAGTGGACCCCTTCAATTCTGCTGACATCTCTTTGAGGCGCACGTGGAACAAAACGCGCCGTCGACCCGGGCCTGGTCCTTATCGGACGGTGAGCCACCCATTGCTCACCGCCCGCAAGCCCGCGCCTACGGTGGCCGGAAATCGCCTCGCGATTCCCGACGCCCTGGGCGTCTCCCCCTGCGGCGGTTAGGGGCGTGAGGGCGCGAAATTTGCCTCTCCCTCACGCGTTCCGCCTCCTCCTTCGCGAGCTAATGCAATCAATGAAGCTGTAATCAGCTTCACAGAAGGAGGTGACGGCCTCCCATTTCCTCTCGCTCCGTACCATGCCCTGAACCAGGGCCGGACGCGAGAGATCACCGCCGCCAATCGCCTCCACGAGGACACGGCGATGCTCCGCCCAAGCTGGGCAGACCTCCACCGTATGCTCCACCGTGTCTTCCGGGCGATCCACACAATGGTGACACCCGGGCGTTTCCTCCCGCCTTATCCTGTGCAGGAACCTCCCGAAACAGCCGTGTCCGGTGAGGACCTGCGTCAGGCGGAAGGTGAGGACGCCGTGGCGCTTCTCAAGCCACTCCTCAAAGAGGGGTCTTATCGCCGCAATTGTGGCGTGCCCAGCGCTGGGTTGCGACAATCGCACTCTCCATGACGCCATGAGATCCCGCCGGAGCTCTGTTCACTGAGCCGCGATTTCTCGCGGCAGCGGAGCTAAGCCCCGGCGCCTCGCCTCCTCGCGCCACTCCCAAATGTGCGCGAGGACCTTTGCCTCTAGATCCCATGGCGGTAATCCGGCAAGGAGGCTCGCTGCCTCGCAGGAGACCGTGCGGTATCCTCGGGCCAATTATAAACTCTAGTCCATCTATAAGATGGAGTTTATGAGCTGATTAAGTTTGCTGCACAGAAGCAGGATTCACGGACGAATTAAACTTCCCGTACGTGTGCACTATACCTACATATTTCATAGGTACAGTCAAACACAGAGTGGGGCATACAGGCTAAGGTTTTGTACATGTGGAAGCTTGCAATTAGGAAACCCTACCTATGCTTGATATTTAAGCATGTTATTAGTCTGTAAGCTTTCATTAATTGCTTTTTAATAAATAAAATAAAAATATTTATAAACTCTTTTGCAAAAAAAACGGGCACTTTAGATTTTTTTCTCTACTTCAATGAAGAAGAACAAGAAATAGGTTTTATTAATTTGACGATGTATTGGCATGTTATTTGAAGCATCCTGGCATGATTCTTTACGTTCCAAATTTAAAATTTGAAATTAATAAAAGAAAAATAATGATTATTGTGGATTATTCTAAAATTGCTTTACTAATTCCGCGAATTGCTGAAACGATTTTTAACTGATTACGATATTTTAAAACTTTTTGGATGTTTACTGCAAATTAAACAATTTAATCTTTCTTTTTACATTAAATACCACTTTTTGATATGAGTGATAAAGCGATAAGGGCCGGTAAAATTATAGCCCTACTTGAAGAAGGTTGTTCGCAAACTTACGTGTCTCAGCGGCTAAATGTGAGTCGTTCAACTGTCCAGAGGACTTGGCAACGGTATCAAGAGACCGGTTCCAAACGATGAACAGAACCAAGAGATGACCGCTTTTTGGTGAGTCAGGCGTTGCGGAATCGTAAGGCGTCAAGTGTGGACCTGAAGAAGAGCCTTGAAGAAGTAAGAGGAGTAGAAGTTAGCTTGTGGACGATCAGGAGGAGGCTTTTGGCTGCCAATATCAGGAGTTACCGCCCAGCTCGGGGCCCTAAATTACTCCGTGAGTACCGTGTTGCTCGACTTCAGTTTGCTCGGAACTGTGCTTCATGGACTCTGGAGGGCTGGAATAAAGTATTGTTTTCTGATGAAGCTAGAATCTCTTTGTGTGGAGAGGACCGACGCCGGCGAGTGCTGCGAAGACCACGGGAACGCTATGCGGAAGTGTGTTTCGAAGAAATCACTCCTTATGGCGGAGGCTTCGTTATGTTTTGGGCAGCAATTAATTCGACGGAGCGTACGGAGTTAGTTTTCATAGATAATGGAACATTAAATGCACACCGGTACATAATGGAAGTCCTAATTCCATATGCACAACCCACATTGACTGCACTTGGGGAAGATTCCAGTTTTATGGACGACAATGCTCGCCCGCACCGCTCTGGCGACGTGGAAGCGTACATGCAAGAAGTTGGGATCCGTCGTTTAGATTGGGCAGCTCGAAGTCCTGACCTCAATCGAATTGAGCATGTCTGGGATGTTCTAAAGAGACGAGTAAGATCAGTGCAACCTGCTCCACAAAACATCAGGGAGCTAAAAAGAGTCATTACAGAAGAGTGGGAACGTATTCCTCAAAACGTTATTAAAAACATCGTGGAAAGCATGCCCAGAAGGATTCAAGCTGTGATTTTGCCCGGGTCGACGGCGCGTTGTGTTCCACGCGCGCCTCAAAGAGATGTCAGCAGATTTGAAGGGGTCCACTAGGGCCGATGCCTGCCGGGGTTGCGAAGAAAACCGAAAGGGAGATCGTGGCCCCCGGCAACAGGGCAACCGAAGGAACACGGGTGGGTTTTAGTCAGTAAGAGTCTGACACGCCCTCCCGCTCCGCCCAGAGCGGGAGAAGTTATTTGATGATTTCCCAACCTCAAAAAAAAAAAAAAGCTGTGATTTTGGCAAGAGGAGGTCACACTCGTTATTAGGTTTTTACATTTGTAACTTTATTTAATTAAAAAAAGTAAAAAAAATCTTGTCTTTATTGCCGACCACTTCTTATTGTTTGGGCATGTACATCGGTTTTAAAGAATCCATCGTTTTTTTTTCTTTTAATTGCCCCAATTCACTTCACGCGCATTAATTTACACGATTATAAGTACACATAGACTACGTCAAAGAAATAAATTTAATTTAATTAACTCAAATCGACCTTAGAACGTAAATTTCCTTAGGTGCCCGTTTTTTTGCAAAAGAGTGTATTTCCATTACTCTACCAATATTTATTGTGTGCGAAATAACTTATTATTTTACATTTAAGATGCACATATAATAGTGATGTAAAAGATTTGACTGCTCATCACTGTCACAATATTGTTTAAAAGTGGTTACAAAATGTTTTTTTTTTAAATTAAAGTTGAATTTAATTTTAAGCTTTTATAATTTCTAACGTGACGTGACATTTTAAGGTCGTGGACGTTCACGATAATATTATCGTGAACGTCCACGTCCTAAAAATGTATGGAAAAATGTGTACGTAATAACGTTATCGTGGACGGATATTTAAAAGCGTCTTCATAAATTTCATACATTTTACTTACCTGTGTTATCGTGATGCCGTAGACGTCAACGATAATATGGTCACGATAGAAATTATAGAAACGCCCATTAGCCACCGGTATGGTATACCAATCTCTTTGGTTGGCAGTACAACAAACGTTCTAGAGGTAGTATTTTATTTAAGACAGTTTTCAGAACAGGATTGAAATGCAATGCACATTTTGTGAAAATATACTGAGAAAAGAATCCAGACACATATGTTATGAGTGGGTAAAGAATTATTTAGTGAAAACTGGAGGCAAAGTCACGTGTAAGAAGATGTATGAAGGAGTTTGAAAGTCTGAAGCGATTTTCTCTTAAAGTTCCACTAGTCGACGGCTCGAACTCGTTGGTGGCGTGGCTAATATGCGTGCTATTTAGTACAGTTTTTTATTTATTTAGTTTTATTTATTCAATATTTATTTGTGTAGTTTATATTTATTGATTTATATATTTAATTATTTATTTAGTGAAATAGATGATGATTTATAACAAAAATGAGCGAGTAAAATTTCATGAACAGATCTTTGGGCGTACAAATATTATGGAAAAACTAATGAATGTATCTACTCAAAATAAAATTATTAGAATTTTTAAATAAATTATCTTACCTTGTACGGTTTCTATTTTGCCATTTTCATACTACTTAAGTTATTTATTTACGCCCAAAGATAAGTTAAAATTAGTAATAATTAAATAAATTTGTATGAAAGTTTCGACGCTCATAACTTCCAAACCAATTTTTTTTTTCAATTCTGCTTCCATATAGGGCTAAAAATGACAAGACAAATTGATATAATTTTTAGTTTTGAACGGACACCGTCAAACAGACGAGTGATTACCATACTACCTTTGTATGCAAGAATGACTGACTAGCGTAACCATGACGATTCGATCTTCATTTTTACATGGTGAAGATATTGTAAAGAAATGATGAGTGCAGTAGTAGGTATGTAAATATTAAACGTAAAAGAATATAATAAATATATATAATGTAATAATATAATATAAACCGGCAATTCTTAGAACGTAAAATTTGAAGACATGTGACGTCTACCAACCCGCAATGGGCCCTTGTGGTAGTACCAATTCCCTCTTGAAGAGAGGAGGCCTGTGTCCCAGCAGTGGGAACAGGCCAGCACTGGCTGATTATGCATAGTCTTTGCTCCTTGTAAAATACTATATAATTATACTGAAAACTTACTAATTTGCTAGTAAAAGAAATTGTTTGTAGCGATCTGAGATTTAGTATTATATTACTAAATCTCAGATCGCTACAAACAATTTCAGGGAAAAAGATCTGACATTAATTAAACATTGTCAATGAACTCAATGGAATCAATAAATGTCTTCTTTATAACTAAAATAATAAATACGAGCCACAATTCGAAAACACCAAAGCTTTTCCACTAAAAACCTAGCCTTTAATACTTTTAACCCAGTTACAAATCCATCTAAGTTAGCTCAGTATAAACAAAAAGTAACATTAGTTTCTTTTACTTGAGAAATGGACTCGGTTCTTCAAACAAACGGCTTCTAAAATATCGTTGTTGCCTATACACAATCGGCCAATTATGGGAGGCTTTCATTCTGATTGCGAAACGTATTTAAAATGCAAAATCCACTCCTTTGATTCAGGGGAGCAGTGAAATACGGTGACAAGTTTACTCCTGTTTTAGAAAAAAACTTGTAAGAGATTACTAGCGACCCGTCCCTGCTTTGCACGGTTTTTACAACTTAACAAAAAATTGAGATTTCTTCAACTTCAATATTAATATATATATATATATATATATATATATTACACACATGAACCTTGCGAAACAAAGCTAAGCATATGCTGAGACGCAGGTGACGCAGGTCCACGCAGCGCAGGGCAGAGCAGATTTTGTGATACACGAACGTAATGACAGCTGCGTACGCTGCGGCGCAGGCACGTGCGACGCAGACATATGTCTGTCCTGCTCTGCGTCTTGTCGTAGAGCCAGCACAGATTTCTGCGTGACGCGTGCAGGTCGTCACTTGTTTTTTACCACTGATTCATATTTTTTTTTCAATGACAGATTGTTTGTATTAGCTAGGAAGCGAAGGTATCTGTGTAGCTGCGTCGCAGCATGTGTTTGCGGCCTATGTCTACTTCGCTTGCACTGCCCTGCAAAATCTGCACTGTGCTGTGCTGTGTCACTTGAGTCTCAGCATACCCTTAGCCTGAATTCTCTAAATTATGCCGAAAACCTCATCTATGTCCGTTGCATAGTTTAAAAGAACAACGCGGTCACACAGACAGACCCGAAAGCAACTTTAATTTACAGTATATGTAGATGTATGTTTAGGTATGTTACGGATATTTTATATAGATTAACACGACTAAAGTGGTATGATAATCAGCATGTTTGACAAGAATAGGAAGTACCTCTGTAAAAAAATATACAAAAACTGTTAAGAACTGCTATTACCTTTACTTAAAAACCCTTAAAAGTTAACCAGTTAGTACAACTACGTTCGAAAGTTAACCATTTAAAAAACCCAATGGATAGTTTAAAATAATGGCCCTCATTTTGATAACTACTTTACTTTTGTAAGTTTTTGAGAACTGAGGAGAAAATTGAGTGGTAATTTATGACAGGCTAGTTAATTTATTATGAGCCAATTGGGACATTACTGTTTGTTATTTTGTCTTATTGTTGACTAGCCGCTACTGCCCGCGGCTTCACCCGCGTAAATCTAGGCTTATGTTACTCCTTATAACATCAGCTTTTTGCCAGTGAAAGTCTCGTCAAAAGAGGTCCAGCCGTTTTGAAGATTAGCTGGAACAAACAAACAGACAGATACACAAAAATGTTAAAATATGTTTTGAGTTATAAGTACCGAATATTCCTTATGTATTTAGTGTAAAGCTGTTATTTTGGCATTACCAACAGACACTTCAAAATTATTTATAAAAAAAAAGAAACAAAATAAAAATATTTTATTTCACATAAACTTACAAGGGCACTTATGAAACGTCAGAAGCTAGGTGCACGGTTCCAATTGGTCGCTTCCTATGGAGAAGAACCGGCAAGAAACTCCGCGGTTACTCTTTTAAAAATAAATGGTTTTTACAATGTTTTGAAAATACAGTGTTAATGAGGTATGAGAGAAGAGTGTAGACCTATCAACAAGTACCAGGCAAACTCGAAAATGGTCCACAAGTCTACTGCCTACAACGTTCTCACATTCACAAAATCTAAAAGAAATGAATCTATATAAAAGATAAATAAAATAATAAAAATAAGGACCTATTTAAACCAAATGACATGATTGCCATTTGTATAGATGTATAGATAGATTTGTAGCACGTATTCAGATGATAATGGCAAAAATCTTGGCGACTATTCATTTTAGTGGACATTGGATGGCTCATATTCAACAGTAATTATTTAGGTGCAGTTTTATATGAACTTATTAAAAAGCCGCCGACTGCCTCATTGGTCTGTGCAGCATAAAGTCCTGGGTTCGATTACCAGGTCACGCAAAGTGTTATTGGGTTTTCCTATCAGGAATTTCTCAGTAACAGCCCGGATTCTGGATTTGCGCCCAGTTGATGGCAATAGACTCGCCCCTATTACACTGGACTTAAACATAACTGGCGAAATATGGGTGTACTGTAGGTAAACCTCTCCTTCGGGCGCGTGATATTGATGTTCGATTCTCGGCAACTCTCATCCAGCTGCTACCCTCCGAAGATCTTCACTGCGAAGGACGTTAAGAAAATCGCGCGTATATTAATTTCTATTCGTAAATCAGCATGGATATGTACTTCTATAGGTACTTTGCTTCATATGCGTGAACTATGCATGAGCGAGTAAAATAAGATTTAAAAGCACATATATACGTATAAAAGTGAGTGGCAGAGAGGAGCTCGTGGCTAAGTAATAACTGCCGCACGGTCCGATCCATCAGGTTAAGCTACGCTTGCCGGGGTTGGTCTGTAAATGGGTGACCATCTTAACATACCGAGACTCTTCCGTGCCTCGGAAAACAAGTTAAGCAGTTGGTCCCGGCTGTCATTCGTGGATCTTTGACAGTCGTTACGGGTCGTCAGAAGCCTGAAAGTCTGACAACCAGTCTTACCAAAAGGTATTGTATTACCCAGTTACTGGGTTGTGGAGGTCAGATAGGCAGTCGCTCCATGTAAAATACGGTATTCAGCTGCATCCGGTCAGGTCAGACTGGAAGCCAACCCCAACTTAGTTCGGAAAAGGCTAGGCAGAGAGATACAAAAGTGAGTAGCTAAATGCGTTAGCAAAGGAACTTAAAAGCACAAAACAAGACTCCTGAGATAAAAATATATGAAATAACAACTCCACAATAAAGTACATTTTTCTTGTCGGTTATTTCTTTTGTGAGTGCACAGCTAGAATGAAAAATATACAAATTTATTTGCTACGAGGACAAAGGTTGTTCTTTATACGGTAAACGAATTAACTGTTAAGAGAGGATAGAGTAAATGTGCTTTTACGTACTGCTTTTGTTAATATAGTATTTTGTTAAGGATTTGAAAAACCTCGCCAAGGGTTAATGTTGTTATTCTGGTACGAATTATTTTTAGCATTTCTTGATTTTTGAATAACATTATATCCTCTTTTATCAGTAATGAGATCTCCTTTTATTTTCGGAACTTGACGTTTTATTTGTTAAAATTTATGAAATAAAAATATAAAAATGTCAAATGACTCGAAAATTGTTGAAATTTGCCTAGGAGTCAAAAGGGGTCATTTGGTTGTTAATGACCTCTCTTACATCCCCTTATAGGATTGCCGACATATAAATAATAACCCCGTATATTACTTACTAGGTTCTGCCTGCGACTCCGAACGCATGGAAGGCAATTGACAGGATGACATTTAGAAATAGTCTAGGTCTTTGTAATGGGATCATAACTTCCAGAGATAACCTCTTACAAACGAACAAACAATTTTCCTTTTTTATAATATTAATTTAGAAGTTTACCTGGCTTTATCGTCGTGCGTAGACTGCTGTAATAAGAAATAAGGTTTGAATTATCATTATGTCATCTCAAAAGATAAAATTGCTTAGTTTGTTAACTCCCACAGAAAGATGAATTGTGCAAAACTAGTTAATCTACAACACGAGCAGTTATAACTATATTTGCTTCAAGTACGTCCATTAAACTAAATCAAAACTTAGAATTGAACCGAGAAAATGAGAAATACTACCTCGAAGAAAAATATTAGCTCGTAGAACTTTATTTTTTCCTACCTCTAGTAAGATGAATATAAGTTAAAGTTCTTGCCTCCGTCACTTCGGGCTAAAAAAACAAATTTAAAAAGAAAAACATCGCTCTCCTAGTAAATATTAGTATATTTTGATAAATTTTAGTGAAAGAGGGAGCGGTGGTGAATCACAGAAGGCGTGTCTGTGCCTGTTATAATTAGGAATAGTTTGTTTATATCATAAAGATGGTTTAGTGGTGGTTTTTGAACAATTAGTTATGTTGGTAGTAGAGTGCTGCTGTCTAAAATTGTAACACGATACTGTTAACCATTTTAATCTATACTAATTATTATATTATTAGAGGTAAAGTTTGTTTGTAAGTTTGTCTGTAGGCGTTAATCTCAGGAACTACCAGTTGGATTTGAAAAAATTATTTTAGCATAGGATAGCTCAATTCTTGAGAAAGGTTATAGGCTCGCGGAAAGAAGTTGGTGAAACATTAAACTCTCAAGTGAGTTTGGTTTTTATATTTTCATTTCGCAAAGATGAACTTGAAAATTGATTCATCATCATCTTCAGTCTACAGCAGTCCACTGAAAGATATTGGCCTCTATAATTGAACGCCATTCAGCTCAATTCTCGGCAAATCTCATCCAGCTCGATTCTCGGCAACTCTCATCCCGCTGCTACCATACGAAGATTTTCACTGCGAAGGACGTTAAGAAAATCACACGTATATTCATTTTTATTCGTAAATCACTACTTCTATAGGTACTTTGCTTCATAGACGTGAAATATGCATGAGCGAGTAAAATAAGATTGTTATGAACATACTCTGAAAACTTGGGTTTTTATACCTTGAATTCCAACGTATACATTCACAATGATTTCACTCTCTTCATGCATCATTTATTTGTTAATCTACTAACGCGTTCAAACATTTTTATATGACGTTGATACTTATTCACCTACCTACTTTCTGTCAAGTTATAGATTATAAACAATGATATTCAATAACGTATTGAGAGTACGAGAAATTCGGCACCACAACATCTATCCTGTTCGTCATACGTTACTGCAACGATTTGAAACATCTCTCTCTCTCTTCTCTGCTGAGATAGGAGCCTTTTGGCCTCGTACAGGACTTTCTGTAACTTATTTTTTAATTTTTTATAATGTTTTAATGAGTGTGTTTTAGTTTAATTTATAATGTCCTGTGCGAGTCCCAATAAATACTTTTTCTTTCTTTCTTTCTTTCAAAACACATATATATTTCGGTAAACCCAGTAGGGGTTTAATGTGTGAAAATAGTACCGGAGCCATGTGATTTGTTTATTCCACAGAGAACGGAGACGCACAGTGGATCGAAAAAGCTTTTCTGTCTTCGAGAGCCTTTTTTCGATCCACAGTGAGACGCTTCGGTAGCCGTTGCTAGAGGCGGCACAAACGTTTCATACAAACCATGTTTATCACAAATGACTTATAGAATGTGATGGCTTTGAATAGCGGTCCGTGACAAGTAAGCACATATTGCATTTTCGGCGTCACGATTTTTATTAGTACTGCCATCTCTATACGCTGCCACTGGCGATTCCGTGCTCTGGGTTTTATACGTTGGCAGGACGAAGCTTCGTTTCGTTGTAGTAAGCTCTTTTATATCGTACGGAGCTGATTTCATGGACTGTTTACGTTTAGTTGCGGTTGCTTTTTGTTTTTTTTTTTTGAGCTGGCAGTGCATGTTGAAGATTGGCGGCCGTATTGCAACTTTGAGATTGGTATTTTGATTGCGATTCAAATGCTGTTGTTTGCTTTACCGTTTGCCTGATTCAGTATCTCTCTGCTTATTTTACTATTTTTTGTTTTGGTTTTTATCGTCAAAGTTTTATATGGACTAAAAGTCAAGCTAAAAGCAATTCTATTCCTAACTAATATTATAAATGCGAAAGCGAGTTTGTTTGTTTGTTACGCTTTTATGCGCAAACGGCTGAACGGATTTGCATGAATTTTGGCGCATGGGTAGACCATGACCTGGGTTAGGACATATAATACTTTTTATCCCGATATTCCAACGGGATCAAGACTTATGCAGGTGAAACCCCGGGCCGCAGCTATTTTCATATATTTTAGAAATCAAATGATTCCTATTTCAGCACATTACAAAAGAGTTTCCGTAATGTCGTCGCCTCGCTAATGAGGTCAAATTCGCTTCCCAACTGCTTTGTTATATCCGCTTGCACTAATTTTATTTCCGAGACCCGGGAATTTTCACAGTATTAATCCCGTGTGGAAACTTAGTTTCAAAAGTTATTTAGTCCAGTTAGTTCTAGAATAAAACCCAAAATTAAAGAAACAAAGTAAAATTGAAAGAAAAAGGATACGCCTTTTCAGTACGATTATTTTCAAATTCAAGTCTTTTAATTGCTTGAATTATCCCTATTCAAGCAATTCATGGGTCATGAGGTGATAATCATCAGAAGATATTTTCACCATATCTTCTTACCTTAATAGGTGTACAAATATCTACTACAGTAAAAATGAGAATCTTACATTAATCATACATTCAAGAGCAAATATTATTATTATGGTATTTATGAGATAGATTCCCAGGTCGGGCAAAGTGTTATTGGGTTTTTCTATCTGAAATTTCTCAGTAGCAGTCTGGAATTGTGCCAGGTTGATGGCAATAGGCTCGCCCCCTATTACATGGTACTTAAATCTGGGTGAACCTGCTACAGGGACACTTCTGCCAAAAGCTTCGGGGAAACAAGGCGTGATGTATGTTATGTTTATGACATTCATTAATTTTATAATTATTTATTTTTGTATTTTATAAACTTGTACACAAATTTGATAAATCTACAATAGCAAATTTTTTGTAACATCAGGGAAATTAACTGCTTACCAAATTGATAGTGACAGTTGTATAAAATTGCTATAACACAATAAATTGACGTAGTGTATCAATTTGATAAAGAATTAATTTTTCCTGACTGTACCTACTACGGAAATAGAAATGTCATATGACGACAGATTTTCCGGTGTATTTTAGACTTTTATTCTAGTCATATTATTTAAACAAAAACTTTTGTCCAACAGTGAAATCAATGACATCAACCTGGGTCTCTTAGTGGAGGTGTGGAACAAAGGCGTCATCTGGGACAAAGCGCTCGGCTACCACTACCTGCCTCTCACTTCCGTCGCATATAACGAGGTAAGATAGAAAGAAATAGACATAGTTTAGTAATAAAGCGTTGAATTAATATAATATGTTGCAATGGCAGCGAGAAATAGAAGAAATTGTGTAATATTTATAGTTACGATTCCTAGGTATGCTAAAAATGCTATTTCATTGTATACGTAACTATAATTTGTATATAAACGCGTTTCTGAAAACGACTTCATTTATGAAGCCTTCATACTTCACCACTGGTATTTTGTAAGTTCATATTTCAGCCGAAAGATGTCGACTGCTGGACATAGGCCTCCCCCAAGTACCGCCACTTCGACCGGTTCTATGCTTCTCGCATGCAGCAGATTCCTGCGGCCTTCTCCAGGTCATCGGTCCATCTTGTGGGAGGCCTTCCAACGCTACGTCTTCCGATACGCGGTCGCCACTCCAGAACCTTTCGGCCCCATCGCACATCTGTTCTGCGAGCAATGTGCCTTGCCCACTGCCACTTAAGTTTGGTACTACTTCGAGCTATGTTGCTTACCTTGGTTCTCCTGCGGATCTCTTCATTTCTGATTCGATCACGTTGGAAAACTCCTAGCATAGCCCTCTCCATTGCCCTTTGAGAAACTCAGCCTTCAGGTAACACACACTAGTCAAAAAATTTTGTCTTGAGATATTGTGGTTGAAGATATTATGCAGCTTCCTGAAGGTTGTAAGTTAAGTTCTTTACAATATCGTCATGATCTGCCTAGACTATTTCCCAACTATGTCGGGATCGGCTTCCAGTCTAACTGGATGAAGCTGAAGTTCTTTTTAATATACATATCACTAATTTCTATTGAGTGTAGAGAGGAAATGGTCCTAGAAGGACATATAGAGACCTTATTGGTGATATTCTTCAGAAAGGCCAGGTGCGTAGTACTTGCAACCAGCGTGCGGTTATGACCAGATGTATGAACGTAAACGAAGCCAAAGGAGTATGTTAGGATCGTAGCAGATGGCGTTCTGTAGTGTCTGCCTATCCCCATGAGAATAAGGCGTGAGATTATGTAAATATATATGTCAGTCCTGGAAAAGTATAGTAACCAATTATATTATCCTTTAAAGTTAAAGTTCGTGAGCACATTCGTACGAAGCTGGCAGTATCATCACAACGTTAATGTTTTCCCATTGTTTGTCTTATTTGATTTAGTATATTCATGTTTTAATGTCTATTTATTTGTGCTTGATTTTATATAAATATAATTATTAATTAGTTAAATATTATTTTTATAGTTTGTAATAAGTATATGTCTATTTTTATATTTGAATAATTACTTATTCCTCAATTTTTCGTAATTACACCTACCACTGTTGAAGTGAAAACTTCTTAAGGAGCGTTGGGCATTTTTGAGATGGGAAAAAACATTTGAACTCGTGACACAGTTACAGACACTATTTATTTATTACGTTACGGATCAATGTTCTATGCAAGTATTTTTACTTTAAAGGTTTTGGAAGTATTTTTTTTAGTTTTCACTTCTGTCGGCACTCCCGCTGTGCAACTGTTTTTTGTCTCTGCATCACCTAAAGGTTGACTGGTAGAAAATGCCTATGGCATTAAGTCCGCCTCTACAAATTTCTGTGCTTGAAGTATTAAATAAATATACTGGTTCCCCCAAAATATGGGTATCTGTAACATAAAGGTTTTCTGTTAAGACGTCATACAAAAGAGTTACTAATAACAACAAACACCTATCACAAAGTACGCTGATAAGGATAATTCCTTCTTAAACTACTCCATGTACCGATTATTGAGTTTGTGTTCAGTGTTGAAAGTTTACGGGCTGTAAAATCGAGTGCAAGTAGTTTAAATTCCTACATAAGTTACTGAAGTAAACTAACTGAGTTAGGAACGTTACCTACATATGAGTATATTGGCTATAAACAAGAAACCTATCATTCTTTAAGCTCTAGTAAACAAATAATGTTGTTATAAAATATGGCGATGGCTATATTTAGTTAAAGATCCTTGTAACCTGAGGAAAAGTATGAAAACTATAACAGCATGGCTTAAGAGCTTTTATTCTGAAAGTGGGCAACGTCGCAAATAAATTCTCAAATATTTCGCTGTTTTGATTAATTTGGCAATATTACTGTATGAAAATAAGAAATGTGGCTAACTAGTGAACTAGAATGTTAATAATTAATTGCAATTGTAACACTGAATTTGATGTTATGACCGTTTTAGGTGTAAAAAAGGCATTTAGAAAGTTTCCAAATACTTTTTAACATCTAATGTTAAAAAGTGTTATGTTATTTAATATAATACTAATAATAATATTATTATTAAATACATATTTATTGTTAAACTGCTAACCTAGCAATGTAACTAAAACATCAATAGCGATTGAGAAACAATGTATCTTTCTTTATTCGATTCCTCTTAAAAAGCTAAGTGCACCATCATTCCTTCCGTAGAAGTTGAATGCATACGACACAAACATACATTTCAGTTAACTACATAACAAAAGACAGACGATAGAATTCCCTTATTAAAATTGAAGTGCTGTTATTTTGCCTCTACCATCTGAGACAGTACTAATGTCTGGTAATTTTCACCCAACGACCCCAGAAGGAGGGTACTGTTTTCCGAGAGTATGTATGTATGTAATGTCTATTTCTTTGGCACGCTCTGTAGCCTAAACGGCTTGATGGATTTTAACATATGAGGTGTGGTTAGATTCGTCTTAATTGTGGAAGTGACATAGCTAAACATAGCATAGCTAATATTTAAATATGGCATCTGCAAATACAAACAAAGGGAGGGGTAGGTTTTAAAAAAGAACCTTGATTGGTATCAAATAAAAGCTAGTAATGAGTCAATTTCAAATATATAATAATAAAAATAAAAAGTTAAAATAAAAAAATAATAAAACACGCAACTGAAACGAGAAAAACAAGCATTAATCTATAGAATTTTGGTATTGCAGGCGGGAGAAACCAATAACCGGAAATTTTGGTGTAAGTTTTGTTTGTTGTGGGATACCAAAATCCTATACTTTATAATACTTGTTTTTCTCTTTTCAGTATGTGTTTTTACAGCTGGTGTTTTTTTTTTCAATTCATACCTATGAATTGAAAAAGTCAAGAAAGAGTCATTGTTTCTGAGTTTATCTTGAACATTACTTACATCATCGTGACCAAACCTTGACTTATACTTAACTAGCTGCACCCCGCGGTTTCACCTGCATAAGTCTTGGGAATATTGGGATAAAAAGTATCCTAAGTCTTAATCCAGGCCATAGTCTACCTATGTGTCAAATTTAATCCAAATCCGTTTCGTAGTTTTTGCGTGAAAGTGTAACAAACATATCCATCCAACCATCCTGACAAACTTTCGCATTTATAAAATTATATAAGTACGTCTATGGCCTACAAAAAGGTTTTCCTTTCAATCCATGGAGAAGAACGAGCCGGCTTAGCGTGAAAGCGTAAGAAACAAACAAACGAACTAACTTTCGCAATTATAATATAAATAGCTACAGTGGGACAGTAATCATCATCATCTGCCTAGTCTTTTCCCAACTATGTTGGGGTCAGCATCCATTCTAACCGGATTCAGCTGAATACCAGTATTTTACATAGAGCGACTGCCTGTCTGACCTCCACAACCTAGTTACTAAATAACACGATACCCCTTGGTAAGACTGGTTGTCAGACTTTCAGGCTTCTGACGATCAGTAACGACAGTCAAAGATCTACAAATGACAACCTGGACCAACAGCTTAACGTGTTCTCCGAGGTATGGAGGAGTCTTGGTATGTAAAGATGGTCACCCAACTAAATACTTACCGCTTGATCGATCAACCCGTGCGGCTGTTATTACTTATTCACAAGCACCTCTGTACTTAGGTATAGTTAATGTAAGTCTGAAATAGTGCTTATGCGCCTTCTTTGTATGAGAATGCCTATTATTGCCTATTATTGCCCTGCAATGGGACAATAATAGGCTGGTATTATCCGAGACAGTCAGACAGCTTTGGATAAATTAAAATAGGTTTTATTAATTTATTTATCTTTTGTATAGATTCTTTTCTATTTTGTGAATGTGAGAACGCTGCAGGCTTAGTGGACTGAAGATCTGTTGACCATTTTCTATATTGTTAAGTACCTGGTACTTATTGAAAGACCTACACTGTCCTTAGAAATACCTAGTAACACTGTTATTTCAAAGTATTGTAAAAGCCAATTATTTTTAAAAGAGTAACCGTTGAGTTTCTTGCCGGCTCTTCTCCATAGGAAACGAAAAATAGGAACCGTGTACAGTCGGCCACACATCAAATTAGACACACAATATTATAATATTTAAAATATTTAACACTACATATTTTTGAAATAATTTAGTTAAAAAAACAAAACACATTTCTAGTACGGGGACCCTCCTTAATTTTTTGTTTTATTTTATTTTTATTATTTGTTGTTATTTTGGCCTGGGTCCAGTTGGCACCCTATACCACAGGCTAAACTAGTTGGTAAACTATATACCACAGACTATAACATCATGCGCCCGCGTCCTTTTACTTGTCATGCACCATGCCATAGACAATAGTCTATACCATGGACAAGTGATGTTGGAGCGTCGGGCGTATGAGTCGATTGCTATATTTGCATACATTTACGATGTTCATAAAAACTTTAATTTTATTTTTTATTAAAAATCATTGTTTATTTATTTTGTAATCCTATAGTTAATTCCGGCGCTGCAGTATTTATTTTTTAAATATCGCAGCCTATGCTGAGATAGGTGCTTTTTTGGCCTCGCACAGGTTTATTATTATTATTTTTTATTTATTATTTCCTTTCGTTAATTCAAAAAAAAAAAAAAGTTTTAGATGCTCCTTTTTAGTTGTTATTACTGTTAGTATTTCCTGTGCGTGTCCCAAATAAAATATTTTTCTTTCTTTCTTTCACCCTTTGAGTACGGAACCCTAAAAACAAGAGAAAAACGTTAATATTTTTTTACCTTGTAATAAGTAGGTAAGTACTGCAAAATATAATAAACGTACTACCGCAGCTTAGTGCCTTATACTCAGTAGAAATCAATAAGTATTTTTAGCTCAGAATGCGGCCTTTCATGTCGGCAGAATGTCTTGAATTCTTGAGAAAGCCAATTCTTTGGTATTGATTGAGAATGCTTGTAGTGTATGTAATGAGGTTTCGTAAATTAGAATGTGCTCGTACTTGATTTTTTGGGTCTTTATCATAGTAGGTATTAGAAGATATCTCTATTATTGTTTTGATTGTATTTGAACGATTTATACAATCGTTAAACTTTCTCACGAGATAAGATAATCAAAGTTAAAGATATTACAATTCGATTAGATTTTTATCTCGCACTTTGAGGGCGTTCAAAATCGCTATAACCCTACAGTTTCGAGGAGTATGAAATTTTGACCCAGTAAAAATTGTACCTGATAAAATTTTGACTAGTTTGAACGTTTTGAAATAGGTTATAAATTAAATTAAATTCTTTAAGAGTAACTATGAGATTTATACAACCATGTTGTAGACAGCAATTGGTAAATAATTGATACAAAATAAGGAGGCAACCAATTACTGGGTAATTTATAGACATCAAGAAGAACAAAGGCGTAATAAATACTCTTTGTGTGAGATTTTTAAATAACTTTTGGAGCGGGAGGGCGTGTCAGACTCTTACTGACTAAAACCCAACTGTGTTCCTTCAGCTGCCTGTATGTTGCCAGGTACCACGGTAACCCTTTCGGACAAACCCGCAACCCCGGTAGGCATCGGCCATAGCGGACCCCTTCAGTTGTGCTGACATCTCTTTGAGGCGCGCGTGGAACAGAACACGCCGTCGACCCGGGCCTGGTCCTTATCGGATGGTGAGCTGAGGCGTGCGGCGGCATGAGGGCGCGAAATTTGCCACTCCCTTACGCGTTCCGCCTCCTCCTTCGCGAACATTACTGCTACTGCTTCGGAGAAGGAGGTGACGGCCTCCCATTTCCTCTCGCTCCTTACCATGGCCTGGATGAGGGCCGGACGCAAGAGATCACCGCCGCCGATCATCTCCACGAGGACACGGCAATGCTCCGCCCAAGCCGGGCAGACCTCCACCATATGCTCCACCGTGTCCTCCGGGCAATCAAAACAGTGGTGACACACGGGCGTTTCCTCTCGCCTTATTCTGAACAGGAACCCACCAAAACAACGTGTACGGTGAGGACCTGCGTCAGGCGGAAGGTGAGGACGCCGTGGCGCCTCTTCAGCCACTCCTCAAAGAGAGGACTTATCGCCGCAATTCTGGCGTACCCCTTTCAATCCTCCTTATTCGAGAAAAAGAACGTTTTTGAAAACGGACCGCGGAAATTAAATTACCAGCGAAAATTTGAAACTCCCGTTTAGTAATCTTTTACTGAACAATGGATGTTAATTTTCATGGAAATCATTGTTAAGGCCGATATATGGGGTATCCACTTTACTATGGTACGCAAATTGTATAGAATTTGCATACATAAAGGCTTTAAGCGGGATTTTCCGTGCCGTCGACACAGCACCGCTTTTGTTAACACGGTAATCGCTTACCGGACGAGTTTTTTAACGAATACAGAGTAACAAGTTGCGGGTTTTAACCGAGTTTAATATTAAAGGTGGTTGTAAAAAGTCGGATGTTGAATGGTACGTAAATTTAAAACTTTATCGGTTTCTTAAACTGGCCAAATGCGTGTCGGACTACGCACAATGAAGGGTTCTGTAGTTGGAATGAGTTTAACCCAAATACAAACTTGACATTGTAGTTGAAGTACATGTTCTCCCATACATTCCAACAGCAAATATGAGTTTGTACGCACAATATTGATAGATTTACCATGTTATTTTAAGACCAAAGGTTTGTTATAGATTTTCCTGTAATCTATGAGTGAAGATCCGTTTTCTGTATTTTTTTTTTTTCAAAATTTTAGGCTCAGTAGCTTCGGAGATAAGGGGGAATGGTAAATTCCATCTATTTTCTTAAATATCTTAAAATGTGTTTATTTTAAAATTATAAAAAAATTGAAGAACCTTTTTTTATTTTCTTATTTGCCCCCCGAAAATGACCCCTATATTCAAAATTCATTTATTTACGTGATGACGTCCGTGTTTGCGTCACAGAAATACTTATATGTACCAAATTTCAACTTAATCGGTCTATTAGATTCGGAGCAAATTGGCTGTGACAGACGGACAAACAGGCAGTCACACGAGTGATCCTATAAGTTTCCGTTTTTCCTTTTGAGGTATGGAACCCCAAAAACCAGATTAAAGGCGTGTTTAAACAATGAAACTAAATGTAATCAGCACATAAAGTAAACCGCGTTCAAAAGCTGTCTGTTTAATTATTTAGTTGTTGTGGAATGTTGTCATTTGAACGCGGTTTTGATCGCTTTAAAGTGAAATTTGCCCTTAGTCTCTGTTCAGATAATCTATTGTTTAGTGAGTTTTACTTTACCTAATAGTGTATTTGAAACGCTCGAAACAATACTTCACATCCATTGTTGTACCTACTAGTACAATATGCCTAGTCCTAAATAATGTCTAAAAGGATATCTGGCAATATTTGGGATATTTTACTTTACATGAGAGCTTATTAATTAAATTTGTATAATTAATATTAATAATTATACATACGATTTTACAGTAACTCTTGCTGGATGTTTGGATACATTATTTATTTATGCAATAATAATATTCTGTATTAAAACGGTCCTTGGAATATTTCATAACATATTAAAAATTGTGTAAGACTACTAAAAATCCTTATATTTATTGCTATAAAAAAAATACAAATACTTTTATTCGAACTGTCGATAATTTACATACATGCCAACAATATAATTAAATTTACACAAACACCGGTACCGTTGAAGAACAAAAGTAAGTCGCAACCAAATTGTTAAAACTCCTACATTAAGAAATTCATTTGTCGTACGTCAGAACATCAGACCGATGCGCGTCAATACGTAATCGGTGGAAGCAACCCAGTCATCAGCAGTCAATTAACCAGATTATTTCTGAAATATTAATGAAAAACGGTATTCACGCTAATGAGTGATTGATTCCAGTACTTTGCTAGTTATTTCACTACACTTGCGAATAGCTATGAATGAATTTTGCGGTTTATGTTGAGTTTTTTGAATTTCCCGACGGATGCTTCTAATACAGTGTGAATATTTATAATGTGCACATATCGAAATGAGGGAATCTGTGCTTAATTTTATAGACGAAAAAATATTAAAAAAAAATTAAAATATATTTTCATATCATTTACGGAATTTGAAAAAAAAAAATGTAACGATCGGTGTAACTTTTAAACTAAATGATCTATCGCGATGAAACAAACTCCATAATGATTGTAAGTAATTAGGTGTCGTCATAAAATGAAAATTGTGGAAAAAATACTACCTTCAATTGAAAATAAACATGTTTTTTTTTTTTAGCAAAAATCTGTTATTTTTTCATAAATTTTTACAATAATCGTAAAATTTCTTAATAACAGGCCAAATAGAACAAAAAAAAAATATATATGTAACGATTTTTTTTTCCGTCGACAAAATTAAGCATAGATTCCCTCATTTCGATATATACACATTATAAAGACTCACTGTATATATAAATAATATCATCATTACAGCCATTTTTCGTGCGTCAGAAACGTGTTAGTGATCGTAGATTATTGTTGTTAGAAAGAAGGCATTGACTTTACGAGTCCTGAGGGTGCAATGAGTTAATGTGTACCTAATGTTAATAAGTTCTTTTGCTTCATTACCGTTCATACATCTGTCATACACGCACGTCAATTCCGAGTACCTACTACGCACCTGACCTTTCTGAAGAACATCACCAATAAGGTCGCTATGTCATTCTAGGGCGTCCCCTACCGGCGTTTCCATTCACATCTGCCTTGTAAATACCTTTTGTTAGTCGCCTTTCACTCATCCTTTCAACATGACCAAACCATTTAAGCATACTTTTTTCTTTTTAGGTAATACTAACCTATTGAAATTACAGATACCAAAGGACAAAAGTGAACACAAATAACATTGAAACATTCCTGGCTGGAGGTTTTAAGTGTAGTAGCTTAAGGCACCCACAGGAAAGCCCGGTTAAGTAGTCATGATCTCAGAGGTCAAATACGAGACGCCCTACAAAAAAAAAAACAAAGATAACATAGTGAAAATTAGTTAATTGATTCAGGCGTGACCTTGCGGAAATCCATAATGAAATGATGATGTGGATATATTTAGTAACCTTTTCCGCTTAGCTATTTCTAAAGAGTCTTGAAAAGACCCTGGAAGAAATCGACACGTGTTTCACCTCTCAACGAGGCATCCTCAGGATGACGATTAACTTGTCGTGAACTCGTACACGGCGTGTTGCCACACCAAGCACCGAGCGCAGACTGCAGTCTGCGCTCGGTGCTTAGTGCAAGTTAATCGTCATCCTGAGGATGCCTCGTTGAGAGGTGAAACACGTGTCGATTTCTTCCAGGGTCTTTTCAAGACTCTTTAGAAATAGCTAAGCGGAAAAGGTTACTAAATATATCCACATCATCATTTCATTTTAGTGAAAATTAAACATAATACCCTTTCATAAATCAGTCAATGGCAGTGGATGGATACACAAAGGAGCAGTGGTTGCCCAGTAGTAACGCCCCGACTTACGAGTTGTACGTCGTGGCGTCAAACCCAGTCAGGCGTGGTACTTAGTGCAATTTATGTCATCACCACTGCTCCCAAAAAGGTGAAGGACAACATTGTGAGGAAACCAGGATGTCCTAGAACCAAAAATTCGAAGACGTGTGACATCTACCGACCCGCACTGGGCCTGCATGGTGGATTACGGCCCACTCTCTCACAGAGAGGAGGCTTATGTCCCAGCAGTGGGAACATTATAGGCTGATTATAAAGCAGAGCTAGAAAATATGATGCGAATTCTAATATTGCATGTAGAACTATTCGCTTGCTATATTTTGAATTTATAACTAAATCTAACACGAGCTGCGTATACCTACTATTTATTCGCATACTATTCCTTTCTCAATTTTGAAGTAATTATCGTTTGTCGTGGTGGGTTAGTGGTTAAGGCCTAGCCTCTCTTTTTATTTTTTTATCTGCTGTTTAATTATATTGTGTGGTTTATGGTCTGTGTTAAATAAATGTATTTTCTATCTTTCTTTCTCATACATGAAGTTGTGGGTTCAAATCCGGGCAAGTGTAAATGTGTTTTTTTCGATTCATAATATATTACATAACATAACATCACGCCTGTAATCCCCGAAGGGTTAGGCAGAGGTGTACCTATAGTACACCCACGTTTCGCCAGTTATGTTCAAGTCCCATGTAATAGGAGGCGAGCCTATTGCCATCAACGGGCACAAATCCAGACTCCGGGCTGCTACTGAGAAATTCCAGATGGAAAAACCCAATAATGAGAAAAACCCGACCCGGGAATCGAACCCAGAACCTCATGCTCAGCAGTAGTGGTTGCGAACACTAGACCAACGAGGCAGTCATAATAAACTTTCTGAGTTTATTTTGGACATTACTGACATCGGTGAAGGAAAAAATCGTGAGGAAGCACCAACTTGTCTTAAGCAAGCGTGGTGATCAAGGCTCAAGCCTTCTTTGTATGAGAAGGCCTTGCCCTGCAGTGGGACAGTAATAGGCTCGTGTTATTACTATTATTATATTCAAAATCCGCAAAATGGACCTCAAGCGTTTCAGTTTATTATATTAAACGGCAAAATGAAAATATTCAGTTCCAAAACATGTATCTCAATTCGCTGCGTATTTCTACTTCCATTCATATTACCAGGAGGCCAGCTTTAAGGCACAATATTCATCCTTCGGGAGTGTTTGCATTTGCATTTCCTTATCCATTTACTCCTGCGGGGTAATTGGTTCACGTAAATGAGAGGGAATTATCGTAAAGTTTGGTATTCATATTCATGCGAGTGTTAGGAGGATTTGTTAATTGTAGTTCGCGGCTGTTATTTTTAGACCTTTATCAGAAACCCGAAAGTCTGACAACCGGTCTTACCTAGGGGTATCGTTTTACCAAGTAATTCGGTTGTTGAGGTCAGATAGGCAGTCGCTCCATGTAAAATAATGGTATTCAGCTGTATCCGGTTAGGGGTCATTTTAAAAATTTATTTAGATTTGTAGTAATTATGTGTCCACCAACTTGTTGGTAAATTAAAACTAGTCGTTCTGCGAACAGTAGACCTCGCGAGCACAAACTTTTTACAACAATTAATATACGACTAAAGTTATTAAAATGGGATATTTACCATGTTTTTGTTTAAAAAAACAAAAATCATGATAACTTCCCCGTTTTAAAGAACTTTAGTTGTGAAAATAAACATGTTAGTTTAAAATCCTATAAATAATATACCTGTCCAACTTAAAAAAATCAACTGCAGCTGTAGGTTTCTAAAAAGCATGTGGTGGCAAGACGATAATAAAACAAATAAAATAACCCAAAGCTAACCGATTACTATCTGTTAAACGCGAGACTTTACTTTTGAAGCTACTTTACACCTAACAAAACTTAGTCATACAAAATCTTCGACGGGACCTAACCATTTGGCAAGTGACAACGACAACGCGATCTAGCGGTGTATAGTAGCGCCCTCTGGTGACCTTATTGTAAAACGTTTTAGAGAATTCTAAAAAAATGCGGCCTTTTTTGCCCTCAACCAGCGAGTACACCCAAATAATTTTTTTGAACGGGCAAATCCACATTGGGTGTATGGACGATTTTCAAATCGTGGCGTTTTTCATTCTTAGATCGGTCCCAAACTAATCCGCAAGTAACTTCGGCCGAATCTTCGGATTTAGTGTTTAGGGAGTAGACACACCGTAAGAAATCATGAACGATAGCTTGTAGTTTTAGCGTTCGAAAATATTTTGTGCTCCAACGCGCTTCTATGATTTGATGGCGATGACCTATTTTTTTTCCTATTAAAAAACATGACATCGTTCAATCCTTCGTCAAATTCAAATTTAAAAACCGGTCAAGCGCGTCGGCCACGCACAATTAAGGGTTCCATAGTTGGGATCAATTTATCCCAAGAAAAAACCTTAACATTGTAGTTGAAAAACATGTCCATACATTCCAACTGCAAATGTAAGTTAGCCGATTATTACCCGTTAACTTGTAAAGCATACTTAGTTGTGATAGTTTTCCTTTTAACTTCGTTATATATTATAGAAGTAAAATATACCATGATTTTTTTCACATATCCAAAACAACCATTTAGCTGGCAGGTGGGACAGACAATATTTGACTCTAACAAAAATTAGCACTTTAAAGCTTAATATTTCGCAATCGGATTCTTGACACCAAAAAATTGTTTTCACACACCCACACGACACCCCATAACATTGGAAATCGTCCCCACTTACCAATACATGTAAGAAGAGGAGGTACCCTAAAATAAAAATAAATATCATGATTTTAATTTACCACTTTGGTGGCGTTATTAATATGGCCCATGCGAAATTACAGCTTTCTAATACTAAGATGCTCTGAGCTAATCCGTGGATAGATAGACAGACAGGCAGATGGACATGGTAAAACTATATCGGTTCCTTGTTGACTACAGAACCCTAAAAACCAGAAAATTTATAAGCCAGCTAGAAAAAATTACTAATAGGTTTTAATAAATAGTGAGCAAGCAGAATAGCTTCTCAAAATGCAGTAAGCATTTTGAGAAGCTATTCTGCTCATCATGCCAAAGATCCTCGTCAGACCTTTACCAATTTTTTTTTGAGATCAACGTAGAGTTACTACTTTCAAATAAAAAAAGAGCCGAGAGTCGAAATCGGATCTCATAAGGCGGAGATATCCAGTAGGAAAATAAAGGAGGAAGTACCCCTCCAATCAGATATCCCTGACGACTAAAAATTACAAAAAAAAAATCGTCAAACCTGTGCACCAAATTTCGTCCAGACCGGTTGTAAAATACGACCTGTAGAGGAGTACGTACAAACTGACACACGAAAGCAAATTTTGCCAACCTTGATCCAGAGACGTTTCGCTCGCTACGCTCGCTTGGTCAATAAAACACAGTTCGAAATGTAAACATATAAATCAACATTCAGATTAATCTCTATAAAATAATAATAAATAAATAAAAGCGAAAGATCAGTCACTCACTCATTCATCACGAAAATCGAAAATCGCTTGACGTATAAAGATGAAATTTGGCAGAAAGGTAGTTTATAGTTAGTAGACGTCGGTTAAGACAGGGCTTCTGAAAATTCGAACTATAAGGGGTTGAAACGGGGGGATTTTGTTTGTATGAAAAATCTTATTCCTTGACTTAATAAACTTGAAACTTGGCACAAATACTTATCTTTGTAATTGATAAAGTTTGCCATTTTTAGTTTTTCTGAACTGAAAATAGGGGGTTATTTTTTTAGGTGGGAAATTATCAAATAACTTCTCCTGCTCTGGGCGGAGTACTAAGGGACGATTAGGGGGTGTCAAAATTTGAATGGAAGAATTTTAACGCGCGGTCTGATTAACTCAAAACTCAGTATTTATACTTAATACTGAAAATAAATAAAAACGTATATCAAGGTTTTTGAAAAATTTACCCCTAACGGGGTGAAAAGGGGTATTAATTTTTACAGCGGAGGATTTTACTGTGTGGCTTGATTAACTTGAAAATTGGTATAAATAATCTAAGTGATTGGTATAAATAATAATATAAGTCAAATTATGGAAACGTCACAATAGAATTTAAAAAATTATTATCACGCTATTTGCTATGGGGGAAGAGTAATATTGCATTATGTTCGTATTCTTCTATAGTTTACCGAAAATTGTAAAAAGATTATCCATAAGGTTAGAATATTGCAGATAGTTACACGGATTTAACCTTTTAAAAGATTATAGTCAATTATATATATAAGTCAATAATAACATTATACAGGGTTGATTTTGTGATATTTTGATAAGGGTAGGTTCCTTAACTGTTGTGGCTAAAAGAAAACGGTCTGAGGAGACTGTACTTAACTTTTTGAAAAATTTTGATTTGCATTCACAGATTTTGAAAAAAAGGTACAGTCAGCAAGAAAACGGGAAATTTTAACAAAAAAATTTTTAATGCCTGTCGATCACATAACTATTACTAGGGTCAAAAATCTATATCGGGCCAACTGAGGTTTGAGTAGGTACGAGAAAAGTCAGAAATGGCAAAAACTTTCCATACATTTCGTTGGAAATGAGTCTGAGAGGAGATAGAACAGAATATACCTTTGTATGATGAAATAACTTTGAATGAGGTACCTATTATTATTTAAATGAACACAATATACAACTATAAAACAGTTGAATTATTCCAATACTTCACTGAGCTTAATAGGGAACGAATGTAGCAGATAGTTACAGATTTAACCTTTTAAATTATTATCATCCCGCAATACTATTATCGAGCTAAGCAGTCAATCATGAATTCATGAAGTATATAAGAACGGGTATTTTAGTCAGCTTTCAACAAATCAAATATTTTAGCGGTTCGACAACTGCTTTGCAAACCTACGTTCGATTTTCGAACCATTGATATTTTTTGTGATCCTTTTTTACATTTTGATTTACTATCCATAGTATCCATACTTACTTACATACTTATTAATGATGTACCTACTTATATTTACTTATCCATACTAATATTATAAATTACTTGCTTGTTTTGCTTGCTCTTAGACTGGAAAAATAGTTGGAAAAAGAAATAGTTGTATAGTTGAAAGAAATAGTTGGGAAAAGGCTAGGCAGATGATGATGAAGGAGGATTCATTACTTAAGTGTTTTCGTACATTTTGTACCCTGTCCATGAGTGAGGAGATTACCAGTGTAACACGTTCTGTTTTCCAGCACTTTGAATTTTTAAAGTCATTGCATAGTCAAATCAATGAATTGCGATTTTTCAAGGGCAACTACAATATCCCCGTACATAATTATAACTAGGTTATGAACCTGAATGTCTTCTCCTACTGGTAGGTACTAGCGATACCATTAAAGTATTTTTTAAGATCTACTCAGAATTAAAAGATGATTTCAATTAATTTCAACAAATCGTACTTTATTCAATCTGCCAAAATGTATGCAACGTTGTAACTGTAAATATAAACTTTTGCATTAGACATACTCGTACTATTGTATCGATATTGACCATTGATGGCAATAATAACCAAAAAAACATAGTCCTAACATGATCTGACCAAGTCTCTCATAGTCTCTTTAAAAAAAGAGACTGTGACCTCTATGTTTGTTTCGGTCTTTCTTCTAACAAAATCAGCCTATAATGTTCCCACTGCTGGGACACAGGGCTCCTCTCTGTGAGAGGAAGTGAGGTATGATCCACCACGCGGGCCTGGTGCGGGTTGGTAGATATCACGTCTTCGAAATTTTGGTTCTGAGACATGCCGCTTTCCTCACGATGTTTTCCTTCACCGTTTTGAGAGCAGTGGTGATGAATGTCAGTGTTTAAATCTACGTAAGTCGTACTCGTACTCATAAGTCACGGCAGTTACCACTAGACCACCACTGCTTTGTAACTTATTTTTGATGTGTAAAAGTGTATGAAATACGTCAAATCATTAATCATTTTTATTCCAGTCGGACGGTGGGGGGCGGTGGGTGGAACTTGAAGCGCAGGTGATGATGCGAGGTGGCGCTGTTGTTGGCACCACAGGCCCCACTGGCAATGCCTTGCTACTCGACTGCAGGTTCGAGCCGCCCTTCGGTAAGTACTTACATACATTATTATCAACTATTGTCTATTCTGTGCATATTATGACATTATTAAGTGTGAATAAAAATACTCTGCTGTTAGCATGAGCACAGAATAAATAAGTAGCAGTATTATATCACGGCAGTGACCTTGAAATAATAACCTACGGCCGCTGGGTAGATAAACCTTCCGCGTCAGTGCGTAACTGCTGCGCACTCGATACTGCTGCGTACTGATTATACACTGAGATTTTGAAGCGCATCGTTTCGGCCATTTAATATGAAGATAGAATACTGTACCTATTTATACTGTGGTATGAGTTCCATTCCTATTTGGAAAACGTGTGTTTACGTTCAAACTAAGAATGTTTGTGTGGTGACTTGGTGTCGTAACTGTTCGCGGCATCGAATATTTTTTCCATGTTTCGTCATTTCGATCAAATTAATAAGTCAGATTTTAAAAAAGATACACTGTCGTTTGTAAAAATTTTGTCCCTCATCCTGATGCATGATGAAGAAAAAATAACAGATTGTGCAAATTGCTATGGAGCAGGAAAAAATCGCAGAACAATACGATTGTCCATGTATTTTTCGTCGGTACAACACAGCTTTTGTCCGTAATATCGCATACATTGAGGTTATTGTGCAACGTAGGTTGCATATTGGTTTTTGAATAATGTTTTATTTTTACAATACGTTTCTACTGTTATGAAAACATATTTCTGTATATTAATTAGGTAACCACTTAATATTACAATGCTTCAATATGTATTCTTTTCCTATTAATACCAAGAGTTATGCAAATACAAGGCCATACCTTGCACGCCGTTGTGCCATTTAATAACATCGTCTGTGCCGTTACAGCATGAGGATGTCACATTGTACACTTTTATAATTTTTAACGTATCGATATTATCGTGGACGTCAACGTCCACGTCCATAAAATGTATGGAAATACGTTCACGTTATAGCGTTATCGTGGACGGAATAATTGTAAAAGTCTCTTCATATATTTCCATACATTTTACTTCACTGTTTTACCTATCGTGATGCCATCATGTGGACGTATACGTCCATGGTAATATCATCACGTTAGAAACTATAAAAGCGCACACTGGCATGCAAGCTACATGCAAATTTTTGTGTATATGTATTCCTGGCATTAGACCACGACACAGTCAAGTAGTCCCTAGTCCTATAAAGTATATTCTCAGATTTCCTAGAGAAAATGAAATGGGATATTGGCTATTAAGGTTTATGCAAAGTCGACGATTTTCTCTAGCAATGTATCTTGGGGACGATTTCCTTTAAGCCTTCCATAGCGGACATATTCTGTCGGGTCGGTGCAGATAAAATAAACGTTTAGAAATTTTCTTTTTGAAATATTATTCGAGTAAATATTAATGATTTTACAAAGCTGTTAAAATAGAGGACGACGCATCATTAATTACGTTCTGAAACCATGTTACTTGTTTGCAAAATCTGCTGCTGGATTAAATTATTTAATTTTATGAATTTTGCAGCATCTTTCTTTGACGTCCTGATATATTTGCTTACATAATGAAAAGCGCAACATGCGAATTAATTTGATTTTAATTTTAAAATTATTTCATAGGATATTCATATGAATAAGACTGTGATTAAAAACATTCGTATGTAAATACTGGCCCAAAAATATATAATAAAATAAATATTTTAAATGTTAAGTCTTCACCGCGTCTTGCCACAGATGGTTCACTCCGAAAAATCATTTAAATTAAAAGAGACTCTTGTTCTGACACAATAAATTGCAATTCAGGTCGTACAGCGCTAATTACCTACAGTTATATTCACCTAGAAGTTACCTCTTTTTCCGTCGCGTAGCTCTTAGATCTTCTGACTACGTTAAGCTTCTAGTACACGTTGGGCGACGCGTCGCTCGGCCAACGTATACTGGGCCTTTTTGCGTGATTTGCCGTTTGATGTGCGTGTACCTACTCTTCTCCCGAAATCGCACATCTTTTGAAAAACATTTGAACTTCATTTAACCCGAACACAAAAGATTACCCTTACGAGTTTCCATTATAATTTATATTATTATGAGAATATTAAAGTAATCCTGATACTTAATAAGGCTTTCATAATTAACGCCAATTTAAGCTTAATTATCGGGTCTTATTATCTTGATATACACTCCCTTGTATATTTAACACCCTTATATTTTTGTTGAAGAACATTTAATATGCGATTTAGGATTATAATTGAGTCTTGGATATGACGTAACAAAACATCACACCTGTATCTCCCGTGGGGGTAGGTTGAGGTGCACCATTCATCGTTTGCCATAAACCCAATGTAAGCCTATTGCCATTCACTAGGGCACTAGTACAGTCTCCAGGCTGCTACTGAAAAATTCAATCAGCTCAACCCATTGCAGTCCACTGCTGGACATAGGCCTTTCCCAGATTGCGCCACAACACCCTGTCCTCCGCCTTCTGCATCCAGTCTGTCCTAGCCACCTATTTAAGGTCATCGGTCCATCTATCTGGGGGCGTCCAACACTATGCATAACTGAAAAATTAATAATGGAAAACTCAATAACAGTTTTCCCCACCTAAGGCCTTCAAGGACCTCAAGTTCACAGTAGCACTTGTAATCACTAGACTAACGAAGCAGCCTGTTGTGAATTTGCCAAGTTTAATTTAGCTATCCGATCTTTTGTCTACGTGCTCCAGAGTAATGAAGCTAGCAAGTTTCTACCCTTAAACTTTTTAATACCATCTTTTCAACGCTTATACCCAAGAGCATTAGACGTAAGAAACAAAAACGAATAATAAGGAAGTGTTAAAACTTTCATTTGCAATTTCGCTAAGAAACTTAAGTGCCTGCTAAACGGTCGCCAACCACGTCCCAACAGAGGTAACCTTGGTGAATTACAACCGTGTAGACGGTAGTTTACGACCAAATTTCAAATAGCTCTGCCTGTCGCCAACCAAAGGTCACCTCTATTGGGGACGCGGTTTGCAGCCATGTAGCAGGCCCTTAACATACATTATATACTCACATAAACATTCCCACACCCTTGATCTTGTGTCTCTTTCTGACACACGACGGGTGACAGGGACAAAATCTAACTGAAACAATGTAAAACTTCAACGGTAAAACATTATTGTGACCCAGGACCCTTGTCAGAAAAACTGGCGAAGTGGGTCCGAGGAGGCGTAAAAATAGATTGTGGGTAACAATTCTTCAGGACATTTCGTATTCCATAATCGATAAAGAAAAAGATATAAAGGAAGAGATATAAAGTCGAGTTGGCACAAATCTCAAGTATGTCAGATTGGCGCCCCGTTGGCTGTTGAGCCTTGGCACGCTACATGTCCTGATTTTAGAGAATCTATGGTTAGGTCGGACAAGTAAATAAGAGTAATGCTCTCTGATGGTTTATTCCTACATTCGTACAGGTCGTTCTTCTCCATGGATTGAAAAAAAAAAAAACTTTTTGTAGGCCATAGACGTACTTATATAATTTTATAAACGCGAAAGTTTGTCAGGATGGTTGGATGGATGGATGGATGTTTGTTACACTTTCACGCAAAAACTACTAAACGGATTTGGATGAAATTTGGCACACAGATAATAACCTGGATGTTCACACGCAATGGAGAGTTATGTGAATGAAGCAGCGAGGCGCAGCTAGTAATATTATAAACGCTAAAGTTTGTGAGGATGGATGGATGGATGTTTGTTATTCTTTCACGCAAAAACTACTGAACGGATTTGGATGCTTGGCACACAGATAGTTAATAATCTGGATTAACTCATAGCATACTTTTTATCCCGATATTTCCACGGGATCAAGACATATGCGTGTGAAACCGCGGGGCGCTGCTAGTCATCTATATTCCTAAGATATGAATGTTTAACTTTGTGAAGATTTTTGTTACCACACATATACGGCTGAACAGTTGGGGGGACTATAATCATGTCTCTAGTCTGGTCATCTTTCTCTATTATTGTCTCTTCACTCTCAAAGGCCTCTTCTCATACAGGGAAAGCACGAGCATCGATCGCCAGGCTTGCTCAAGACGGGTTGGCGATATCAGAATTACATTAACTCTGAAAGTACTTATAAGAATTGAAAAAGTCACATTGGTAGTTGACCGGATTTGAACCTACCTTTGCAACATAAGATACTCTGCAATCGGGTACGCGGATCAAAGAGGTATCCTTATAGTACGAGAGTGAATCTAGTAAAAGCAAAAATGGATAGTAGCAAATTACTACCCTAGATGATAATAGATTCCGTTAAAGAGTTTTCTAAGCAGCTCCACTTTTTCTTTATGTTCGATAAAATTGTAGTAGGTAGGTAATCCAATTTAGTTTGGAGTAACTGGGAGTAACAGACCCTGGTGATCTATTTTCTTTGCTTTTCCATTATGTTATCTGATGAGATCACTTCTAAAATAGCCACTTAGAAAGTCATTTACTGCCCTATCTTTTATTCGGAACATTAAAAAGTTTAAGGGCAATTGAATTGTTAAGGCTTAATTAAGTAGCAACGGTTAAATTATTGCTATCGTTATGAATTTTTGGGGAAATCCTGTATTTTAGAATTTTTTTATACCTTATAAATTTAATTTAAAAAATATATCAGTTTATTCTGTGATGTAATTCTTTTTGAATAAGAAAAACCAATTTTAGAACGCATCCATTAAAAAGTTAACGCAAAGGAAACAAAAGACATCCAGCCAGGTTGCGTCGTCACTAGGACGCGACGGTTTTTTTATTTTTGTCCACAATGTAACAAACATCAGGCGCCGTCTGGGCGGCTATGTGAGACTCGTGGGCGAACGCTTCAATGCGCGGGTGCCAAGGTCGCTGTGTCACGTGACCAACTCGGCGACCGCCCGACCGATAATGAATGGACAGCCTTATTACGTCTATGACTGGCTGTAGACGATTTGGCGCGAAATGCTGCGTGTTCTATTTTTGAATGTGTGTTTTCTTTGTTATGGGTGAAGTTATGGCCTGTTCTATTTATAAAGGGGAGGAAAAAGGGTTTCAGTATCAACTATTCCTATTTTAATTTATTTTTTTGCGGAGTGGGCCAGCTCTTGACCTCGATCTCACCTAATAGAAAGCGATTGATGAGGTCTACTATGGAACGTGTGTACCCAGGAGGTGCTTGGTCACTCTTGCATTGAAGGCTGACGAGTTATACTTAATCGGTAGTCGGTAGGGAACACAGACGCTGGCAGATAGTTCCACAGCTTGGCTGTGCGCATAAAAACTTACTCATAAAAATGACTACAAATAAGTTTTTACAACCATAGTTAAAATCGACCAGAATAACTATAAATAGGTTTTCCATGGGTTCCATTATTGTAAGAGCGGTTTTGCACTATGTCCGATTCGAATCTGATCCGAATTCGAGAAATATCGGTGCGATGTAGTCATAGTACTATTTGTATGAGGGGTTGTGCACTAGATCCGATCTTTATCCGTCCGAATTTAGGAAATTCCTAATTCGGATTGAAGTCGGATCTTGAATTTAGATTCGGATCGGATGTCGTGTGAAAACGCTCTTAGTGTTCAGGAAAACTCTGAAATTAATACTGTTCTTCTCAGACATGCTAAAACTCAATCTATCATAACGCTTGATATCATAAAATATCATTCATCAAATCCGTGCCCCACATTACAGACATAATTACAAAACATGAGGTGCATAAAAGCTATAAATTGGCAGCGGGGTCGTTCCGTACGTCAAAATTGATGGATTGTGGTCGTATTAGGCAGTTCCTGTACTCATACATTTATGATAAATCGAGGGTCACCAGACGATTAAGCTCGAAAGGGGAAGATAAAAGTCCCGGTGTTAGTGTTGCAGCAAGAAAATATGTGTTTTTAAATGTTTTGGTTTGATCGAGTGAATGTTGGCAATCTTATCTAGAAGTAAAACTAAATAAATGTAAGTCAGTATTTTATACCAAACGCCCCCTGGTTGGAGGTTTTAAGTGTAGCAGCTTAAGGCACCCTTAAGCTGCTTAAGGCAGCGGGAAAGTCCGGCTAAGCAGCCAAGACCTCAGTGGTTAAAACTGCGAGATGCCCTAGTTCAAAAAAATAAAAAAAATATGCCAAACGTTTTCGCTCTTTATTCATTTTAAACACTCAGTACCTACCATTATTAGGTAGGTACGGTCAACAACAAAAGTCGATTAACACTTCAGTTTTTTGACTGCTTCATTGGTCTAGTGGTCGCAAGCGCTACTGCTGAGCATGAGGTCCTAGGTTCGATTCCCAGGTCGGGCAAAGTGTTATTGGGTTTTTCTATCTGAAATTTCTCAGTAGCAGCCTGGAGTCTGGATTTGTGCCCGGTTGATGGCAATAGGCTCGCCCCTATTACATGGGACTTAAAAAACATAACTGGCAAAACGTGGGTGATAACTGGCGAAACGTGGGTGAGCCTGCTACAGGGACACCTCTGCCTTGAAGGGGTCCGCTAGGGCCGATGCCTGCCGGGGTTGCGAAGAAAACCGAAAGGGAGATCGTGGCCCCCGGCAACAGGGCAACCGAAGGAACACGGGTGGGTTTTAGTCAGTAAGAGTCTGACACGCCCTCCCGCTCCGCCCAGAGCGGGAGAAGTTATTTGATGATTTCCCACCCAAAAAAAAAAAGGGACACCTCTGCCCTACCCTTCGGGAAAACAAGGCGTGATGTTATGTTATGTTATGTGTATTCACCAGTGGATATTTACTAAATTCGCGTATGGGCGACCTAAGACCGTAATTCCCTTGTCACTGCGAGATTGAATGTCTCTTGCATGTCTTAAAATGACAAGGTATATTTGTCTATAAAATGACAAGGAATATTTATCTATGTGACAGTTAGATAGTTTCTAGCTTAATAATGACCGCCGGCGCAATAACATTAATGGTTGAGCTATTTGTAAATACCAAGAAATGTATTTATTATTATTTATTTTATCTTTGTTATTTGTGTTTTGTGTTTCACGAACTGTGTTCAAATAAATGTTTTTCTTTCTTTCTTTTCTATTTACGGGTTTCCATCTTTGCATCATCCAGCGCTTTCAAGTAACTTTGGCATCCCAAATTGATGTAGTGATAATAGAACCAAAGCTGAATGACTCAATACTAGTATAAAATGCTTTTAAATTGCCGACGGTGCGATAACATTGACAGTTGAGTTAAGTAGAAGATTTTACTCTGAATTTAAATACCAGGAAAATATTAATGAGTATGTAAATGTTAAGAACGTTTCTTAATTGAACGTTTTTGTTTTGGGGGCAAATACGGGTTTCCATCATCCAGTGCTTTTGAGTAACTTTGGCATCCCAAATTGATGTAGTGATATAGAACCAAAGTTGAGTGACTAAATACCAGTATGAAATGCTTTTAAATGGTCGACGGTACGATTAAATTAACAGTTGAGCTAAGTACAAGATTTTACTGTAAATTTAAACACCAGGAAAAATATTAACGAATATGTAAATGTTAAGAACGTTTCTTAATTGAACGTTTTTGTTTTGGGAGCAAATACGGGTTTCCATCTTTGCATCATCCAGTGCTTTTGAGTAACTTTGGCATCCCAAATTTATGTAGTTATCCATCTTTTCTATTTTACACACACACACACACACACACACACACACACACACACACACACACACACACACACACACACACACCCACACATACACCCCCCCCACACACACACACAACATAACATCACGACTGTAATCTCCGAAGGGTTAAGCAGAGGTATATCTATAATATGTGCACCCACATTTCGCAAGTTATATTTGTGTCGTGTGTGTTTCAGTTTTTACGATTATGGCCACACATAAAATTGCTTGTCTTATACGACTAATAGCTTTCGCCTGTGGGAACGTACTACCGGGATACAAAGTATCCGATATGTTAATCCAGGTTATAAACTATCGGTGTTCCAAATTTCATTCAAATCCGTTCAGCCGTTTTTGCGTGATTGGGTAACAAACACACAAACATGTAAACTTTCACATTAATAATATTAAAGTAGGATACTTCTCATGTTGTGTGAGGAAAGTTATGTACTTGCCAGTGTATATTTCATGGCGTTTAGAAAGAAAGAAGAAGAGAAGTTGTCTACATCTCTTTTTATCTGCTTGCCTATCGCAAGTATGCTGGAAGAGATTTCTTTAGAAATAAGCATTGCCTTTGTGCCTTTGTACGTATTTTTCTGTGCCTTTCTTTGTCTGTTTATATGTGTGTGCATAAATGGTTAAATAATAAATGGTTTAGTTGCTATTCCAATCATATTTTCAAGTTAAGAGCGTTCATTCTAAGAGTCGTCAACGTCGCAAATAGCTGTCAAATAATTACCTGTTTTGATTCATTTGGCAGTATTACTGTATGAAAGTATGAAATATCGATAATTAGTGAACTAGAATATTAATAATGAATTGCAATTATAACACTGAATTTGTTGTTGTAACCGTTTTGGTGTATTATATATTTTAGTTCATTAATAGCCAGAATATTTAATATTGCCAAACTTATCAAAACAGCGTAATATTTGACTTCTATTTGCGACGTTACGCAGTTTCAGAATACACGCTCTTAAGTAATTCTCAAGCTGTTAATCCAGCCTCTGTTTTTACTCTTGGCCATGCAAAATAGAATCCCTTAACAATAATATCCAGTTTCATTTTAATAACGCCAAAGTTTCCGACAGCTTGCTTGATAAGGAAAAAGATATTCATTTAATTTTGCTACTCTGATAACCCGAGTTTCTGCCAATTATAAATGGATCCAATTATTTTTTTTATGCAATTTGATTAAGCAGATTGAACGATGAAAAGATTTGCCTTTTTTGAAAGTAATTATTTTGATACAAACGGCAGAGACGGCTTCTGAAACTGCCGTGGAAAATAATTAAGGTTGTATTTATATGCATGGTAATCACGTGTTTTTACTATTCAGCTTAAAAAAAAATACTTGATACAGGGACAATCACTTGCTTTGTAACAACTTAAGGTAGTAAAAATGTAAAATTTCTAATGTATCAAAAATAAAAGGCGTAAATTTTTGTATCGATCATTGCAAAAAATGGTCTATTACATCTTTTTAAAATCAAAAGAGCGAATAAATCCTTACCCATATTAAAATGTTTCCGTTAATATCACTGAGTAATGAGACGTACCCAATACCAGTTCGCGTATTGGTATTCCTCGTGCTATTTTCAGAACACACGAAAAAAAAACCCGGAAACTTACCTATTAAAAACTTTTTCTCACTTTTAAAATAAAATTAATGAAGCAATTCTTTTTAGAACAGTAAAAAAAGCATTATATTCACTTTATTTCGAATACAATTTTACAGGATGTGTGAATGCAGTTTTATTTACTTTAGAAAAAAAAGCAGGTAGTAAAAATTGATAGCATCAATATTTAGGGTACTTCAGTAGCACCCTAGTTCGGAGCTCCAGGGCATGCTTCAACTTTCCACCCTATATAACCAGCTATGTTTTGATATACGTAGGTCTGTCTCCGCTTCCACAGATACTCTATAGGAAAGTAGGGAAGTGGGTAAAAGGAGGGTGCACCGCCTAATCAACGTATTGTACTTCCCGTGTGGATACATATGTTCTACATTATTGTATTAGGGCGCTTGTATACAGAGATACAAAGTGAGTCTGTACGTGTGTGTTTCGGTGTGTCAGAGTGTGTTGCTCTTTTAGCTATGCCCATTAGTAGGAAGGTAATAGAAAAAGGTTGAGGGGATGCTCTTTGTAATATTTCGTCTCAGGATTACACAAAGACTGGTAAAATCGAATACTGCATTGTACTAACAAAACAAATGAATACAATGAAGCAATAAGGGAGATTGCGCATCTATAAGGTATTTTGCAAAAAAAAAAAGGTTAAAGATTCAAAAGTCTTTCTCTAATCTCTGAGTTTTCATCTTTATTGTGTTGCTGTAGGTTCCTTCTACGGCTTTTTATTTGATCTGATTAAGTTTTTTAACTTTGTTCAAAGCCGATGTTTCTGATGTTATCTTTCTACTGCTATTGGGGTGTTCCTTGCAGCCCCGGATCTAGGGGGGGGAGGGCAATACGGTACACGTGCCTTGGGCGCCAAGTTGAGGGGGCGACAAATTAAACCGTAGCAGACAAGTTCACCACCCAGCACACCGCAACTTTGCAATAAATGAGACGCGCAACACATTATCTTTCTATTTTTTTTCTTTTTTACAACAATTTTGGCGCCCTGTTAGAATGGTGCATTATCGATCGATACAATTTGATTAATATATTGCTGGCTAAATTTTCGTTTTGAGAAAATTTGAATTTCGCAGGCTAACTTAGCGCGTCCCCATAAAAGATTGGCGGGGGGCGGCAGACGGCAGTTTCTGCCCCGCCTCAAAAAAAAAAACTAGATCCGAGGCTGGTTTCTTGTAGATGTTTCTCTTCTTAGTACTCCATTGTTTAAAGTTATAACATAGCAACATTTCACGCCTATTTCCAAGAAGAGTTAAGCAGAGGTATGTCAATAGTACCTATCTCCACATTTAGCCAGTTATGTTTAAGTTTCATGTAACAATGGGCGTGATTATTGCTATCAACCGGGCACAAGCCCAGACTCTGGCAAAAACCCTATAACAATCTGCCCGTCCTTTTAAAGCTATAACTAACTGTGAACAACACTTACTGTAGAATTAGTTATAACAAATTAATATAACTCCATCAATTGGTTGATGTTAATTAATCTGTCTAGAAAATTCAATCTTGAAAGTTGTAATAGCGAGCTTCTAATCCTAACTAAAATTATAAATGCGAAAGTGAGTTTGTTCGTTTGTTACGCTTTTACGCTAAAACGACTGAACGGATTTAGATAAAATTTGGCACACGGGTAGACCATGATCTGGATTAGGACTAGAATACCTTTTATTCCTATAGTACGTTCCTGTGGGATAATTTTTACATGCACGCGAGCGATGCCGCTGGAAAAACAAATAGAATAGAATACTCTTTATTATGTACATTATACCATACCGTTGCCAAACTTAAGTGGCATTGGGCAGGGCACATTGCTCGTACATCAGATGGCCGATGGGGCCGAAAGGTTCTGGAGTGGCGACCGCGTACCGGAACACGTAGCGTTGGAAGGCCTCCCACAAGATGGACCGATGACTTTGTGAGGAAGGCCGCAGGAATCCACTAGATGCGGGAAGCATAGAATCGGTAGAAGTGGCGGTGTTTGGGGGAGGCCTATGTCCAGCAATGGACGTCTTTCAGCTGAAATGATCATGATGATGTACACTATACAAATTACAGATAAATAAAGAGTATAAACCAAAGTCGCTCTTCCTGTCTGTCTGTGTAACCGCGTTATTCTCTTAAACTACGCAAAGGATTTTGATGCGGTTTTTGCCTTCATTTTTAAATCTACTAAAGAAATCTTGGTATTTTGTCAAGTCGTAAGAATGCGAAGCAGGGGCGCATCGCTAGTACAAAACTAATAATAGATTACATTCGTTAAATATTGCTCAGTCAGAAACCTTGTCATTTCGTCCTTCAGGACCGAGTTCTTGATTAATCGTCTTCAAAGAAAGTCTGGAGAGATGTAAGTCTTCTCGACCGTCGAGATTATCACAATCATTATCTTTTCACTTTCGATTACAGCATTAATTAAGATGGAGCAATTATTTTTGGGGATAATAGTTACGTTGCTAAGTTACTGTCGTTGGGTCGTAATGATCTATATATAGATCAGGAGTTGGCCGATTTAATTTTTGTATGGTTATAGAGTCGAGCGAACTCTCATTTTCATGAAGATGCAAAGTTTAGACTTTATGCTACTAAATTACTAAAATAAGTCACACATACGTGTCTCAAGTGTCCATATGTACCGTACTTGCACTTTTAACAAATTCAAGTACTCCACTTTACTGGCTTAAATTAATCGTAATTAAGAAGAGGAACCAATGTAAATGATCTATGCAACTAGGTATGAAGTACTCTCAGCAGTTTTCAAATTAATACTAAATTAAGTGATATATGTAATTAATTTGTCTCAAATATCGGAAATGTATCTGTAATTCCCTTGGTGTTACAAATCCAGGTACCATTAGGATATTCATGCAACTCCTCCTAGTAATAATTAATGACTGCCACATACTCAAAGACACCAAATTCGGCTGCAAGTGAATTAATTCTATTCCAAGCTTAACTAGACTCGTCTTTCTCATTTCTAGGCACTGTGTTGCAGGTACAAATATTTGTTTAATTATAACCGACGCCATTTTCACAAAGTTTTGCCATTTAATGTGCTCACTGGAGCGTGGGATATGGGTCTTTGATGTTTATCTAGGTTACACCTTGTTTATAGTTTCATTGCCGTTTCTATTCGCAGTAATATATTCATTTGTTATTTGTTTATTTCTAGTTGTTTATGTGGAAATGAAATGTTGTCTAGGATTTCTTTTGTATCAAGTGAGTTTAGGCACAACACTCTCATGCAAGACCTGGAACAACCATCAGCTACTTTTATTGCCGCGTTCCATACATACGTATAAAAAAAAGTGGCAGTCGGTGGCGGCCTAATGTGGTGGCTGACGTTGTTTTGTCATACATTTTAAATTAGACCGGGCTGACTAAATGTTTGGTGTGAACGCGGCCTATTATAAAAATATTTTTATTCTCACACGAAAGAAGCCCGTGACCCGTAGCGAAGAAGGACACCGAGAATATTTTTTTCGTGACTAACCCTCCTTGGTCTTAGCAGACGCGATACCTTTTTACCGGTGATCGGAGATTTGGCGACTCGCGGCGATCAGTTTGGCGATCGCTTTTTGTCAGTCGCTGTATAGAGCTTCCGTGTTTTTCGGAAGGTATTCCACTCAGAGCTCTGAGTTTCAGAGCACAGATTAATAAGGTCTCATGCAGAAGCAACAGCGTCGTTCTGTCTGTAAATAACATCAAATTCCCTGTCAGTGTGCTTAGGAGAACCATGTTGAGCAATTTACGTTTATTTTGTGTCGCGATAAAATCTTGTATAAATGTACGAAAAATATCAAAAAGCAAGTACTTGATCTAAGCTAGGAGATTATTTATTATTTTGTTTACTTTCTTAAATTACTTTTTCATATTTTTGATGATGGGATAGGGAGAAAGTTATTGTGTAGGGATCTGGGAAAGATGAATTTGTATCTGTAAATATGAGGACTACGTTTTAAGAAAATAGAAACATAAATTGTTAGATCGATGTATGTTTGTGAACTTATTATTAATGCGGGATGAATACTAACTAACATTTGTTCAGCTTCTAAGATTTTGATAAGATATTAGTAGGTATCTTGGTACTAAATAACCAATAATTCTACCGTTGTATTTTTTAGAGAATTATCAACACAACTTTTTGATTAAGTGCAGCAATATTCATATTGCACGGATTAATAGAATTTAGAAGTATTTGTTAAATGATCCTTGGATTTGTACAAAGATATTAAAAGAGATATATCTAATAGAGTGTCTCAATCGCTCTCTTTTGATAATGGTTAAAAACCCTTTCCAATCAGAGCTTATTTTGATTTCAATAAAAAATACCAATAAGTAATCTTCAACCCTAATTGTTACTATTCAAACCGCTTTACTCCACTAGAATCTAAACAGTCACCAAAATTGTCATCACAATTCTAATTTCACTACTAAAGATTTTTGAAAGAGCGCATATTTTCAAAAATTAAGTACTTCTGACTCGCATACCGTTGGGTGGAATAAGTTATATATATTACTGGAAGGCCAACCACCCTCGCTTCAGTGCCCCAATCAAAATTCAAGTCAGGGTCCCGACTCAAAATAGCATTTCGGAACCTAATTCTCTTTTATTGCAAGCATAATACCAATTAACTAGCGTTCAAGGAACTTTGTTCACGAATTTGTACTTTGTAGGCTTATGACAGTCGTGATATAGATAGATATCGTTATATATTATGTAAATATCTTCTGGAGAAGGTATTTGTCTTTTGTGGTCTTGTTCTTGGTATCGGCAGGATCTAGGAATGTGAATTGTGAAGATAGGTAATGTCGAGGTAAACACTATTAGTCAGTCAGCAAGGTTGTAGGTCGTAGTCGGCAGACACTTTATTTTGTGTAAATTATTTGATCATCACTGCTCTTCAAACGTTGAACGAAAACATTGTGACGAAACCGGCATGTCTTAGAACCGAAAATTCGAAGACATGTGACATTCACCAACCCGCACTGGGTCCGCGTGGTGGATTACGGCACACTCCCTCTCACAGAGAGGAGGCCTGTGTCCCAACAGTTGGTACATTATAGGTTGATTATGCAGCAAGGCGATAGCAAGGCTGACTTTCCAAGGACATTACTTAACACTCACAATCCCTTTAATTTTTATAGTAAAACAATATTTATCTGCCTCGTATACCTACTTTTACACATTTCGAGACGTAACCTATTGCTTTTCCGATTTTCACGCGTTGGGTGCTGTGGGTACAGCTAGTTACATATAATTTAATATACAGAATGGGACTAGTGCCTATAAAGCTTAGTCCTAAGCCAGCATTTCTGGGCACGACGGCGACGTCTGATAACAATTTGATTATTTTATTATGTACGCGTATACTAACAAATTCGTAGGTTCTATTTGTTACTGGATTATAGTTGGATGTCTCGGTATTTTTTTAAACACGTTGCCCCACACTAGGAATTTCTCCTGTATTGTGTGGGTGCGTTTACAAACATTTAAACTCATATATACGAACAGCCAATTGTTAGTGCTATAAGTAATCAGCTTACGAAAGAATAAGATTCTTTTAAAAAAGAAACAAGGGAGCCTAAGGGTGCATTTCTACTGAAGCGGAGACGAGCGGAGCTGAGCGGAGACCTGCAGGAATTGACCTATCACAATGGTTGAAATCCTCATCGCGTCTCTAGTCTCGTTTGTTATTTATCGATTTCTGCACGTCTCCGCTCAGCTCCGCTTCAGTGGAAACACACCTTTCACCTTTCAGTCGCATATAATGTGTAACATCTGACATCTCACCTTGGTAATAAGCAACATTAAAGGGGCGGGACCTCGTCAATGTCGTTTCTGACGGCCAACTCTTGCAACTCGCGCGCTCATTTGTCAAATCTATAAATAGCATGCGCTTCCCCGGCTTCCTGTCACACACTTTCGTCCCTTTTCACGAAATCACTCCCACAGATTTTTAGGGTATACAATGGTCTGTGGACAGATAGCAGGAAAGTGAGAGGAAATATTTTTGTATACATCAATAAGCATTATACAATGTTGCCCATGGGCATTTGAACGCCTGTATTTTTCTTTAATATTCATGAAAAATTATCGAAAATTAATTTTAAAATTATTCATGTTATTCAATTTTTTTTTTTGTGTAGCCTTTGCCATATCTCCGATGTTATTGGCTCGATTTGGATTCGGTTTATTATTTCTAAACGCTTATGAGTTTTTTTATCGAATTAACTAACATTTATTCTAAAAAAAATTCGACTATGAAAAAAAAAACGGAAGTGGAGACATTTTTTTCTAAAAAAAAAAACTGTTTTTATTTAAAAGACTCAAATGTAAGTTCATAATTTTTGATTCTGAAAAAAAAAAACAAGAAATATGAAAAAAAAAAGTTACCCTTTGAAAGATAATTTACGAAAAAAAAATATTATAAATATTCAGAAAAAAACAGGCGGTCACATACCCACGGGCAGCATTGTATAATAATCAGTTTGAATTTGACCGTTTAATATAGGCCATACAGGTTCTACGAATAATATACGTGTAGTCTACGACTCATGTTCATTCGATTATTATCGTAATACCATGTATATTATGTATTCACAATCCTTCTCCATTACTAAATAATATCGTTCATGAAGGACACGTACCCATAACATCAGTGTCAATATGGACTTTCTGAAGATCTCCAATTAATTTATATTTAGTGCTAACTTGCCTTGGGATAAGAAACCTTGAATTGATTAGATACAGTCCATTTCCCATCGCAGTTGGAAATGTTCGCTTTTGCGATTTTAAAACTAACTTTGTTTATATGATTGTAAGGTAGATATTTGTTTGAGTGGTTTGTGCACAGTCCACTTCCCATAGCAGTTGAAATTGTTTTAAGATCATATACATCGTTTTTGTGATTCTAAAATTAATTTTGTATAAATGAAATTAGAGTAGATTTTTGTTTGAGTGGTATGTGAGTGTATTTGTTTCAAATTGGCTTTGATAATATTCGGCGTTATTTTACAAAATATTTACGTTCCGTTGTTTTATGCCCCTGCCACACTATGCTCCTCGCGCTGCTTATCATTCTGCCGCGATGTTGCACTCTCTGCCCACACATAGCTCTACTAGCGCAATTAATCGGGACGCTTCGCACTATGTCCTTTGAATCGCGCCCAAAAACCAACAAAAGAGGGAGCAGTGGGCATGACGAGGAGCATGACGAGTACCGTTGCCACACTACGTTTCTGCCTACTTTTCTCGCTACTTCTCGCGCCACTTGACGGGTGTGTGGCAGGGGCATTACGGTTGAGTAATTAAGGGTTGTTGTCAAGGAAAATGGTGATTCTTGTTTTATCGGTAACTATAAAATCGATATGTACGTGATAAGGTGGCAATGTTTTATTATGTAGGTTTATTACCCATATGCATGATTATTACGAAGCTATCGTGACGTTTGATAAATACAATTTGATACCTGATTTAGAAACCAACTGTGACAATGTTTGATGGTCATAATATAGATATTTTGATTATAAAATCTGTTTTCAAACGCATAATTTACTGTCAATAATTTCTTAGAAACAATTGAAAATAATAATCCAGTTTTAATTACTTAATCGTAGTAGGTGGCGTTCTGTAGTTTCTGCTTACCCTCATGGGAAATTGGCGTGAGTTTATGTTCATAAATGTGTAATAAATATTTCGATTTTGAATGATGTTAACATACAGTTTCCGGGTGTAAATATGATTTATTTCATTCTAATACCACTGGTATTTGTTTCATGTCATATTTATTTTCTATTCCGAACGTTTACAATTGCTTAAACTCATACCAAAACAAGTTCAAAGATATAAGGTACAGCCAGTAAAAATGCTTTGTATGTAATTATAAGACCTTTAATTGAAAAAAAAACCTATTAAATACAAAAAAAAAAAAAAATGTATAGTACACGGGTAGTTCAATAATAAAATATGACTAACAATCAACTTTATTATAATTTTTGTTCCTCCTTGTACCTGTATAATATATTTTTTTGCAAAAACATCAAAACAAGAACAATTCACTTACAATCTATAAAATTGGAAAATATCTCAGAAAATCAACTCTTAATTTATATTTTAAAAAAAATCCTGACATAGTTATTATTAGATAGGTAAGTAATTATTTACGTCTGACATGGCAACACGTCGTATGGTATTTTATAATGGATTTCCGCAAGGTCACGCCTGAATCAATTAACTATCTAAAACAGGTTTACTAAAAGGTCAATAATTAAATTATCTTTAAAATGGTGAAGGTTTCGGAAAAATACGCTTGATTGATTTTGCATGATTTTCATTTTTTGTCCGCGTTAGACGTAATTTTACAAATTCATTTCACTATGCAGTATAAACCTAATCTATAAAATTGTTGTATTAAGTTGTTAAGAAAATGCTGTAATTTAAAATTATTTTTTTCGAAATCATTGACTCCACTCGTTTAGATGTGATCTTCAGTATAAAATCATTAAAAGTCGGTTATCGTCGCCTTAACAATGTATTACAGTGACTTAAATCCATACTAGTAGTTAGACAAATACGTGCTCAATTTTGTGAAACTCCTGACACCAAACTAGGACGTATCCTGTATCTCAGGTATGAGAATTGCCCGAGATAAAGTTCTATTCTGTTTTGATTAAATGGCAAGCAAAGCCGATGTCGACTATTCTGTCAATGTCTAAAGTGCGTATACAAAGCCAAACTTTTTCTAAAATCCAGTTTGACACATTTACGGCCGACTGTAAGTAGGGTTGCCAATTTTTATAAATAGTAATAATAAATAATAAATTACTTTAATAAATATAGTATTATTGAAGCCATGGCCTGTAAAAATATAGTAGGTATGTTTCAAAAATATTTTTATTCTTTAAATGCACATTTATTGCTACTATGATTTTTTATTAACAGATTTTTTTTTTAATGTCTCTTATCTATTTTTACCCTCTGAATTAAGGTCTCAAAATAATATTAATTTAGCTTTTATGAGATTAATATTGGCCCTATTGCGATCATCTCGCCATTTTGTATTGAAATAAAAATATAGTAGTGTCGCCTACTATATTTTTTCTTTAGAAATATAGTACACACATCAAAAGTGTCTAGGGATCAACATATATTTTTGCAATAACTTTTCTCCTGATTGATATTAATTAAAATTTTCTTTAAGGATTCATCAAATAAAGTGTTTTCGTTTGTCACAGTAACGATAAACCAAGTCACCTTTGCATTAATAAAGAAATTTGCCATTTTCCTAATAAAGGGATTTTTGACATTTGAACCACTAACATTAAAGTTCGAAAAAAAGACTGAAATAACAGTTTTCTTTAAAATTTTATTGGGTAACTTAAACAATTAATAATCCGTGTTTCTACCGCGAACACTAACAACACAAGAACATCGGTTTGGCATACTCAAAATGAGTTCATCCAAATCACGCTGTGGAATGGCCGCCCATGTTCGTTGCAACAACAAAAAAAGGTCTTCTTGCGACTGGATACCCTCCATATTCGGCAGAGCTCTTCTCTGTAGCATATCCCATGCATGCTCAATCGGGTTCAAGTCTGGCGACTGAGCAGGCCAGAGCAGGACATTGATGTTAGCTGCGGCGAGAGTCTGTCTTACAACTCTTGCGGTGTGCGGTCGTGCATTATCATGCATTAACTGAAATAAGGGACCGATTTGCACTTGTAGAGGAACGATGACGTCAGATACAATCGTCTCAGCATAAATTTGAGCGTTGAGGTTGCCTCTGATCCAAATCAACTCAGTTCTTCCGCCGATCCAAATACCCGCCCATACCATGATGGTTCCACCACTATAAGGATGGACTTCCTGGCAGGATTTTAATCGCTGTTGGCGTCCAGGGGTTCTCCAGTGTCGTATACGTCTTGTATCCGGTCTCATACCAAAACGAGACTCATCAGAAAAGAACACGAAACGCCATTGTTCTTCTGCCCAATTTCTGTGTTCAAGAGCCCATTGATATCGAATCCTACGATTGTGCATTGCTATAGGTGGTACCCGTAGCGGTCTTCGGGAATGAAGGTTCACTTCATGCAAGCGGTTTCTGACTGTTTGGTCGCTAATTAAGTTCCCTGAAGAGTGATGAAGCCTCACGGCTAACATCATGGCGGTTATTGTTGGAGCTCTTCGAGTTAAGATTTGAATGTATCGGTCTTGTCTCCGTGTGGTGCAGCGATACCGTCCTTCATGGCGCTCAGCCACGGTACCAGTGCTTCGGTAACGTGTCCAAAGTCGACTGATAACACTCTGACTTGTATTCAGAGCTAAAGCCACAGTACGTTGCCGGGAACCAGCTTCTATCATTCCCACGGCTCTGAGCATTTCTTCCCTGCTTAAATGACGTCGCCGCTCCATAATAACGTTGGTTTTAATCAGTAGTAGGGAAACAGTAGCACTAATAATGTCTTCAATGCGTTGTATGTTTTTATAGGGAAAATATTGACAGCTGATTTTCATCTTTTACTCGAATTTGATTAACAGTTCCTGTTTCAAATTATGAAATACACCAAAAAGGATCCATATAAATTTATATAATCATAAATTTATTACAAAGCCACATCTCAATCTCAAGAAATCTGCATAAAAATGCTTGATCCCTAGACACTTTTGATGTGTGTATTTAGACATCTAATATGAGAGGATACTATAATCCATAGTACGGTTGGCAACCCTAACTGTAGGTATGTAGGTTAGGTACATACATATGGCCTTATTTTGGGTGGGAAATTATCAAATAACTTCTCCCGCTCTGGGCGGAGCGGGAGGGCGTGTCAGACTCTTACTGACTAAAACCCACCGTGTTTCTTCAGTTCCATGTTGCCAGGGGCCACGGTATCCCTTTCGGAATTTCCCGCGACCCCGGCAGGATATACATATGGCCTACGGTTCGATGTGTGTTCCGGGTCAATGTGTTTAGAGGGAATGATTTATGGCTGTTCATTTTCCCACGATACGTTAAATGCGTGTGCTGAGCTTCGTATTAAAGTAGAGGATAAAATATTATAACACGAGTAACATAACATCACGCTTGTATTCCAGGAAGGGTTTGGCAGAGGCGTAGGTACATATAGTACACCCACATTTCACTAGTTATGTTCAAATATTATACTTAACATAACATAACATCACGCCTTGCTTCCCCGAAGGTTTGGCCAGAGGTGTCCCTGTAGCAGGTTCACCCACATTTCGCCAGTTATGTTTTAAGTCCCATGTAATAGGGGCGAGCTTATTGTCATCAACTGGACACAAATCCAGGCTCCAGGCTGCTACTGAGAAATTTCAGATAGAAAAACCCAATAACACTTTGCCCGACCTGGGAATCGAACCCAGGACCTCATGTTCAGCAGTAGCCCTTGCGACCACCAGACCAACGAGGCAGTCAGAATATTATACTTATTTTATAATATTCAACCATTACAGAAATTGCGAACTCCGTCCTATCAAAAATGATAATTATTACTATACAGTGAAGGTTACTTTTAGGCAAGCAAGCATCATCGTCAACATTGAGCAGTGATAACCCAGTAGTGTGACCGTCAGACTGGCAGGTCTCGAAATGGAACCCAAGGCACGCATCTCTAACTTTTTAGATTCGTGTGCGTATTGTATAATTATCACTTGCTTCAAAAAAGGTGAAGGAAAACATCGTGAGGAAAAACCAGCATGCCTGAGAGATATTTCTCGACGGCAAGTCAGAGGCGTATGGGCGACTTTAAAACGCTGTCACCAGGTTAGTCACTAAACACACGAATAGAAGATCATCGTCAACCGCATGATCGCTTGTCCCTAAATTCAGACATTGTTCTGTCCTATATAAAAGCTTTTGTGTCTCATTCATTTATAAACAAACAGAATATTCCCTAAACAGCAATAAATAATAAATTCATTCTTTTAACCTGCACTTATTTCGAGACTCTAATACCTTATTACGAAATCTGTTTGAGTTGAGTTTTCGTGTCACTTGATGCCGAGTACTTAACAGCTACTGAGCAAAGTATTGTCATAATTCACTACAAACAACCCACGAATATGATATCTTTGTGTAGTTCATTACCTACTCTTGTATGTGTTTATACTTACTTAGTTGGTTCCATACACCCCGCGTTTCTAACAAGGTAAAAAACATGTTATCTATATGTTGTGTTTACTGTTTTCGTTTATCGTTTAAACCTGAAACAAGTTATAAAGACTTGTTGTATACAAAATTCGTCAAAAATTTTAAAAAATGTGAACACAATAGTTATCAAAACATGTTTGAAACATGTCAATACATGTATGATACATGTTTTATACACAAATGTATTGAAAAATTATTTTACAAGACTTGTTGGAAACAAGTATCACAACTTGTATAATAATAATTATTGGTGTAAACAACACTACGAGTGTAGTGGCTATAGGTTTGTGAGGGGTGATGAAGTTGTTATGCTCAAAGTTGTGTCTAAAAATAAGTTTGGCCATTGATATTATTGGTACTGATTTACCAGACAAATGACGATACTTAACTATGACACGCCTATCCACTTTGGGCACTTATCCCCGCTTCCAGTTATACTTTGTGTAGGTAGGAAATCGTACTGAGAACCGGTCACAGAGGTTCCGTTAGTGAAACGTCTGAATTCCTCATATGTGGGGCTATCATAAGAATTTTGTAAAAATGCGATAGAAAAAAAACAATCCACCTAGCCTTTTCCCGACTTCGTCGGTCGGATCGGCATCCAGTCTAACGTTTTGTTAAATATTTTGAAGAAAATAAACACATTCTTTTCTATTCTTACTGGATACAGCTAAATACCCTCGGAGTAACAACACGATACCCCTTGGTAAAATAAGATACCCTAGTTTGACAAACTGCGATAATTATAATTAACTAGCTGCGCCCCGCGGTTTCACCCGCATAAGTTTTGATCCCGTTGGAATATCGAGATAAAAAGGATCCTATGTCCTTTTCCCGGTCATGGTCTACCCATGTGCCAAAATTTCATCCAAATCCGTTCAGCTGTTTTAGCGGAAAGCGTAACAAACAAACTCACTATCGCATTAGTTAGGATTTTCGCTAAAATTCTGATTTTATTGATCAATTACCGTTATCAATAATATCTTCTTCAGTATGTTTCGAATTATGTCAACTAATTGTATAATGATTCTATTAATGTTTTCATATTATACATGATAAATTATAGAATACCCATTATTTTATGGACTTTTTTGTGGGTCACCTGATTCAATTAATTGCTGTAATTATATTCGATTCGATTCTAACAATGTCGGGTAGTAAAATAGACCGTCATTATAGATTTAAACAGTGAAAGTTTGTTATGGTTTTTAAACATTAAACTATTGGAATAATGGTAAATATAATTTATATGATTGGAACGAACCGTGAACTTGTTACAATCGATATTGGTTAGAACATTTTCGAGGGTAATTCCCTCGGGAATTTGGAATATTTACTGGTACTTGGGGTATGGAAATTTGGACATCTATTAACAGATTAATAATTCATTATTATTTGAGCTACAATTGAAGAATAAAACATCGCATTACCGCAGTTGATAAAAGGGCAGATTTTTTATTTTATTGAGTAACAATCAAGCCAGTCGACCCGGGCCTGGTCCCGGCATTGGACGGCAGGCTACCCATTGCTCACCGTCCGCAAGCCCGCGCCTACGGTGGCCAAAAATCGGCCTGCGATTCCCGACGCCCAGGGCGTCTCCTCCTGCGGCGGTTAGGTGCGTAAGACCACCCGGGGGCCAACTCTGCTATTTCTAATGTTTGGTCAATACGACAATCATAATAAGACAACGGCATTACCATTGTACCAAATGTTTTTAACCTCCTAATTATGGTGTGTCCGTGGCCCGCCAATGGAATACCATATATAATGGAGTCCTTCAATTAGGCGATGACCAAAACTGTCAATACGGCCATCCAGGAACAATTGTGTTAGCAGACCCTGTTGATAAGTAACCGTCGCTTCTTATTGACATCATCATCTGCTTAGCCTTTTCAGAACTATGTTGGGTTCCGTTTCCAGTCTAACCGGATGCAGCTGAATACCAGTATTTTATATGGAGCGACTGCCTATCTGACCTCCACAACCCAGTTTCTGGGTAACACGATACCCCTTGGTAAGACTGGTTGTCAGGCTTTTGGGCTTCTGACGACCCGTAACAACTGTCAAAGATCTACAAATGACAGCCGGGACCAACGGCTTAACGTGCTTTTTGAGGCACGGAGGGGTCTTGGTATGTAAAGATGGTCGCCCATCCACGGACCAACTAGGGCAAGCGTAGCTTAATCTGATGGATCGACCCGTGCTGCTGTTATCACTTGACTACATGCTGCTTATTGACATATTAGAGAAATCACAGGTTCCTTGCTATAACAGAGGTAGGTGAAATACCTCATGTGCAACGCTCCTTGGCGGCGATAATATGCATGTATGGTGTTAACACTTCCCCGGAAAAGCTCTTACACAAAGCTCTAAAAGATCACATAACGCATCTAATTATTCAAGCACCTGCTTAAAGTAATTTTCTTTTTCCAAGCTTAAAAATAAACATCTTGTTTACAGCAAACGTCTAATCTTAAATTTGAATACACAAATCTCTTAGCATTAACCCTCTCTTGCCGCGGCAGTCCGTTTAAATAAACCAGCGCTGTTAAGGTAATGACAAGATGGGTCCGATTACGAGATAGCGCATATATTATTCGAAGGTTGAGTCGACGGCCAGATGTATCTACATAATATCTTCATTTCAATATCGCATCGTAACATGGGCTTTATTATATATTAATGTTCATTTAAACCAACAGCAGATGATGAGATGGGAAGGGTGGTTGGAAGCGCTACTGCTGAGCGTGAGGTCCTGGTTTCAATTCTCGAGTCGGGCAAAGTGTTATTTGGTCTTTCCATTTGGAATTTCTCAGTAGCAACCCAGAGTCTGGATTTGTGCGCGGTTTGATGGCAATAGACTTGCCCCCTGTTACATTGGATTTTAACATAGCTGACGAAATGTGGGTGTACTATAGTTAGGTACACCTCTACCTAACCTTTCTTTGTTTCTTGAGGATTGTTGGATGTGCAGTTGTCAGTTTTTTTAAGGAATACTTACTTGAAAAGTTGTTTTGTCGATGGGGACTTGCCATTTTTTTCTGTAGGTACGGTCTAATCTTTTGTATCTTCGGAAGTTTTCAAATTTTTTCCTTTATAAAATCAGGACACCTGGTATCACGTGAGCGTTCAAACGAAGAGAGAGAAACCTAAAACCTCTTTAACGATCTAGCCGTATTATGAAATATAAATTGAAGTACTGTCATAGGAGACGGCGAAGGCCTGCAGGAATTCTAACTATTTAAAATAAATAAAATTATTACGATCTTCGTCTTTTTCTCGAGTGGTTAATGACTAACCTGGTGTCAAAGCTTTAAAGCCGCCCATAGGCCTCTGACTTGACTTCACATGCCGTCGAGAAATATTTCTCAGGCATGCCGGTTTCCTTTTTAATAATTACGATAATATTTGGTTTTATCACAAACATAGAAAAAAAAGAGGCTTTCGAAAAAAACGATTAAAAATATAACTATATCTACTTGGTTTCCATACCCAAAAATATTTATCTAACCTGGGAATTCGATCTCAATGCATGCAATTTATCATATCGTAATTTTCTTTATGACTCGTTTTTCAGCTCCCAAAGGAATCGACAGTTGTTATAGTGTTGAAATATTGGAATATCGATAAGCATGAAAGAGGAAACAAATAGAATGCTTTATATATGCATTTTAACGTCGGAATAACTGAGTATGTTTCCATTGTTTGTTTCGATTGTTTAAAAATGCATACCTTGTCCCGTATTTACTGTACTTTTGAAGTTTTCTCGCCATCTTTCACACCAATTCGCAATGGCTACTATATATATTTTTGGAGTGCTTTATTGAACATTAGCTTCATCAAAAATATCCTATGACACTCGGCAATACTGCAGCTTTCCATTAGTGAAATTTGGATTGGTATTTGTGACTATGTACTCACAAATTTTTCCTCTTTACAAAAATTATTATTAAGTATAGTTAAAGCATTTATTATGTACAGAACTGTATAATCTATCTACATTTCTTAATACATAATACATATGTATATAGACTACCTTTTTAATCCGAGTCTGGAAAAACAGGCACTTTCAGCACATGGCAAAAGGAATTGAATTCTATTAGAAAAATACAGATCTCTAATTAGGCAATTTAGTAGATTAAACAAGGTAATTTTTGGTAGCACTGTGGACTAGTTTAGTTTTTAATATTACTTTTCTGTTTATGAGCATTTTCCTTCAAGCTGGCTGTAAAAGCCTTACTAAAATAATTCCCATAATTTTCATAAATTTATTCATCAAGGTATTAGATATCTCCAACATAATCCCAAGATATAAAGCCTAACGGATATATCCGAGTTTGGTACACAGCACTATTACACGGCGGTATTTCAACGTACGTACACAGTAAAGTGTAAACAGTAGCGGAACTGAGTAGACACAGCCGAGTCGGCGTATGTGCTCCGACGTACGACGTATGTCTCTGATAAAGTATTCAGGAACAGTATTTACTATTTAGTAGTACATTGGGGGTATCCAATTCCGATGCTTTGAGCCTATCTGTTTTTGGGTTGATAACTAACATGACAAAATGGGACCATTATGGTGTGACTTCGGAGTCCGTCAATCTTTTTTTATTCTGCACTTGCTGCGCCCCGTGGTTTTACTCGCATAAGTCTCAATTCCATCAGAATATCGGGATAAAAAGTATTCTATGTCCTAATCCTGGTTGTGGTCTACTCATGTGCCAAATTTCATCCAAATCTGTTCAGCCGTTTTAACGTGAAAGCGTAACAAACAAAACAACTCACTTTGGCATTTATAATGTTGGTAATTGTAATTTGGCTGGTAGTAAATAGACAGTAAGTAGTATTAGTATTTTGTTATTAAAACTATTATATTTTGTATTTTATAGGTAGTTCTAGTGACTTTATCTTACTGAGCTTATTTTGCTAAACGAAGTATCGTTTAGCGAAATAAGCTTAGGAACATCTGAATGCTTTTTAAATCGGCAGTTTTTTTTGCAGTTTACTGTTTTCTATCCACTGTGGTATCAGTCGGCGGTTATCACGTGAGTGCCTCTTGATAAATGGACCGAAGGCTACAAGCCACCATATCTTTCTGGTTAATAAACTCTTGCCCTAATTCGCTTTCTCTCAGAGGAGTCGCGCTATTTAGAGAACCAATCTCGTTGATAAGGCTGTTATCTCGCTATTTCTCGCATATTATAATTAAGTTTGCTTGTTTGGCTGCATGTTTATCACATGAGCCTATTGATAAATATGGTTTAACCAATGTCTTATTATCGTTAGGAAACATTCCAGAGAGTTCTAAGTTACTAAAGTAGAGGCACGTTTAAAAATCTTCCAATATTAATTACTTAACTTAGTATAATGTACGGAAAATGTCACCTTTACTAATGACTAGTAATGAAAATGTAGTAAAGTTAAATGTTTAAAAAAATATCTGGTGCTGACAATATAAAATAGTTTTCAGTTCTTTAGCACTGTGGAAAGCACAACATTGTTTAGAATGAATCCAGAATTTTAATATCTAGGCTAGTTTATTTATTTATATATACTTTATTGTACACCACAAAAATACATAACAAAAAATAAATCAAACACTACAAAATATACAATGGGCGGCCTTATCGCCTTCCGCGATCTCTTCCAGGCAACCTTGGAATGGACAGTGATTTGCCTGGACATAAAATGGAGCCCCATTTTATGTCCAGGAAAATCACTGTACATGTCGTTGATGCAAATATACAATATATACAATATACTAGAATAGATACACAGATATATACATATCCTAAATAATAGATACATAAATACACACATACTAAACGAGTTCCTTTACGAGTCTCTTTTGTTTATGTTTTAGCCTTGTGGTTTAGTAAACTAACAGATATTTAGAGTTAATTGATTTTTGCCGCATAAAATTAATCTGCCTAGCTTTCCCAACTATGTTGTAGTCAGCTTCCAGACTAACCGGATGCAACTGAATAGCTGTATTTTACATGGAGCGATTGCCTATCTGACCTCCATAACCCAATACGATGATATGATACCCTTGGTAAGACTGGTTGTTAGACATTCGCGCTTCTGACGACCCGTAACGACTGTCAAGGATCCACGAATGACAGCTGGGATCAATAGCTTAACGTGCTTTCCGAGGCATAGAGGAGTCTCATTAAGTATAAAAGGGTCACCCATCCACGATTCAACCCCGGCAAGCATAGCTTAACCTGATGGAACGACTCGTGCGTCTGTTATTACTTAACTATGATGAACTTCTCTAAGCGTAATTATTCTAAGTTCAATTTAAACGTTAGAACACGTTTAAACGTTAGGTAGAAAAGCGGTGACCGTCATATTATAACGGCCACCATGAAAATCTGTCATTTTCACCAGTATTTGACGTAAGGTGTCAAAAACGCTCTGTATTTGAACAGCCGTCATTTTGTGACCGTTCAACGTTCATAAATGAAACTAAAGCTTTAAGCTAATTAAAGTGCGCGGAAGTACGAATAATTCCTGTAAATTTCTAAGAGTTATACAAAGTTCCATACATTTATTTTTACTCAGTTGTCAATAATGTTCTTATGTTTTGTTTGAATAGACATTTTCCTAGTATCTAACAATAAAATAATTCATTTTAAAACCAGGCACTAGAACAAGGTATTTGACCTTACCATTGTTCGAATGTATTGTCTACAATATTAACAGTTCTCTGCGTACAATGGTTATAAATAAGTTAAAAGTTCATTGTTTAGAAGTCCTTTATGTTTTGAGATCAAAAGCGATATTCAGGACGATACAAAATTATTGATGTACACTTGAATGCGTCTTGCTTTATCTTATCTGGTTGAAGCTAAGAAAGAAAAGCGATTAATGTGGGTTCTGAAATGGAAAGCTATTCAGTTTAAAATAAAAACTTTTTACCGTAGGTAATTATTAGTTTTCATTTATTTTTGTTGCTTAAGTATATATTTTGTAAGTATGTATGTATTTATGTATCTATTATTTAGGATATGTATATATCTGTGTATTTATTCTAGTTTATTGTATACTTATTTGCACCGACGACAGCCCCATTTTATGTCCAGGCAAATCACTGTCCATTCCAAGGTTGCCTGGAAGAGATCGCGGAAAGCGATAAGGCCGCCCATTGTATATTTTGTAGTGTTTGATTTATTTTTTGTTATGTATTTTTGTGGTGTACAATAAAGTATATATAAATAAATAAATAAATAATTATTGAATTTAAAAAAAAGCGAACTGCAATATTTTTCCTTGTCATTTACCATTCAAGAACAATAAAATCATACGAATTAATACACTCATTTCAGCACTTGAGAAAAATAATACAAGTGATATTATTTTCATTCAGCGTAGAAAAATATTGCAGCCTATTACTGCCCCATTGGAGGGCAAAGGCCACTTCTCATACAGAGAGGGCATGAGTATTGATCCCCACGCTTGCTCAAGTAGGTTGACGATTTCAGACTTATATTAACTATATGTCCAGGTTTCCTCACGATGTTTTTCCTTCACCGATATCAATAATAACATAAACATCACGCCTGTATCCCCCAAAGTGTTAGGCAGAGGTGTACATATAGTAACACCCACATTTCGCCAGTTATGTTTAAGTCCCATGTAATAGGGGGCGAGCCTATTGCCAACAACCGGGCACAAATTCGGACTCCGGGCTGTCACAGAGAAATTCTAGATGGAAAATCCTAATAACACCTTGCCTGATCCGGGAATCGAACCCAGGACCTCATACTCAGCAGTAACGCTTTGCGACCACTAGACCAACGAGACAGTCAATAATGTCCAGGATAAAGTCTTAAAGTACTTAGCCATACAAGCCATAAAAAAAAAAAACACTCAAGACCAGTGACTTCATAAAAACGAAAACCCTATTGCCAACTTGCAATTTTCCAATCACTAATATCGAATAAACTTACATAGTTATATACCCCATGTGTTTGTAACAGCTGAATGTTTCACCAGAGTATTGTATACAACAAAGACTAAACATCATACTGCGTTCTCCGTAGGCACTTATAATTTCTTAGTTTTACTTCTGTTCTATTTTATTTCTGTAACTAGGTTTGTACAAAGAAAGAAAGAAAAAGTATTTATTGGGACTCGCACAGGACATTACAAATTACACTAAAACACACTCATTAAAACATTATAAAAAATTAAAAAACAAAAAAAAAAAAGAAAATAACAGTAAGTCCTGTACCAGGCCAAAAGGCTCCTATCTCAGCATATGTTGCGACATTTAAAAAAAAATGTCGCAGCGCTGGTATTCTGATAGGGCCCGCAGTGATGTCACGGATAGATAGATACAGAAATAAATATTAAATAAAATATAAAATAGAAGTAAATAAATATTAAATAAAATATAAAATATATGTGTGAAATACTTTAAAAATTAAATAAAAGTAGTCCGCGTGTCTGCACCCGATGTAACATCAGTTACTTGTCTATGCCTTTAGTGTCTGTGGTACTCTAGGCATCGGCATTGAGACAAGTAAAGAGACGCACAAACACTTTTATACGTCAATCACATTTATAAAACTAGATGAGGTCGTTTCCTATCCGACTACTCTGTGAAGAAAGGACGAAACAAACTCAGAGGCCGTAGTCTCTTTTATTTAAAAATATTGTAATAAGATGTAACTTGGTGTCTGAAATGGTCTTTGAGGGAAGAACCACACAAATTTGAGTGGACCTCTCCAGTTAAGGCGACGATAATCGATTTTTAATAATTTTATACTGAACATCACGTCTAAACGAGTAGTGTTAATGATTTGGAAAAACTATATGTTAAATTAAAGCATTTTATTAATAACTTAATTTAAGAACATTTTAGATTATGTTCATAGTACATAGTGAAATTAATTTGTAAAGTTATGTCTAACGCGGATAAAAAATTAAAAATCACGCAAAATCCATCAAGCATATTTTTCTAAAATCTTCACCATTTTAAAGGTAATTTAATTATTTATCTTTTAGTATACATATACAGGGTGTTTGGCAGAACGTTGAACATACGAAAATGGTGGGTAGGTGGGGTCATCTGCTACTTACTCAGCCCTAATTTATTTGGCCCTGGCCGACTGGGTATTTCAAAAAAAAAAAAAAAGTTTTTTTCTTGTTTCACCACTTTCCTAACTTTAAAGTGTATTTTTTTTATTAAAAATGGGCAATAAAACAGGCAATTTTTTTTTTTTTAATCTTTGATGTTGGCAGATTCTTATAAAATTATTGCTTTGTTCAGATGTTAGCTAGAAAAAAAGTTATGAGTCCTCAAACTTACAGAAAGATGTAAAAAATACTTGAATGTTAATTTCAACTTGCATTTAAAAAAAAACAAAAAATGATTGAGGAGTTCCAATTCTAGCAAAACATCCCTAGTGTGTGAGCTTTCTAATGGTATGTAATTTGCTTTTATAAAAAAAAAAAAACTTTAAGAGTTATTTCATAATTTTATCAAGCAGGAAATTTTTGACGAAACTCTACCTTTACGGAAAGTTAAATGTTTTGCGAAATTTAATACTGCAAAGTTGGTAAAAATTATGGATCGACGGCTTGCCAGTAGCAGTGGTGCAAATTGACATTCACTATTCCCTTGAGATGGTTACACAAAGCAGGTAGAAATTTTGTTTCACTCTTGCGCAGTCATAGCGTATTTTTGCTCTCTTTCGCTCTCGTGGCACCGTGACGCCTCAGAATGAATTCTTTTCTTTTATTCAGTCGAGACTTAACTGCCTCTGCGATCTCACGTGCCCGTTACGCTTACGTTTGTTTTTGTTCACTTCGTTTTCTTTTATTGTTATCACTAGTTAAGTTTAAGTTTAAGTTTGTTAAGTTTTTTGTTATTACTGTTACCTGTTGTTATTGGTAAAGAAATGGCTGCTTTTACCAGTGAGGAATACGCGGACATGTTGTTAGCGTATGGAAGCGCTAATACAAATTCGCGTGAAGCGCGAAGAATTTATCAAGAGCGTTATCCCAACCGCCGAGTACCCAGTCATCAGACGTTTGCGAGTACTTACCGACGTTTACGACAAACCGGTAACCTGAACTTACAAGAACCACGAGTGAACGCAGCACGACCCGATGCTACCATTGACGAACAAGTTCTTGCCGAGTTTGACGCGGATCCTACCAAAAGCATTAGACAGATAGCTTCAATACTTGGCTTAAGCATATGGAAAGTGTGGTCTGTTCTCCGGCAAGATGGTAGACATGCTTTTCACTACACTCCAGTGCAAGGTAAGATTAAGCCGTTTATGCACTGCATCTGATACGATTTTGTGGAATGTAGTAAATTATGAGACAGTTCAATTGATCGTTCCATTTAACCTTGATTTCGTCACTTTCTTTATTAGTTGTTTTGCCTCATGTTGTTTTTAGCGCATTCAATTCTAATTTCAAATTAAATTCAATAAACTATTCCTATTCGGCCGCATTCACGTAACAATCAGGCGGCCAGCGCTTACAGGATTCGGATTTCGGATTCGGTTTGCGCAGGTGGTCAGCGTAGGTAAACTTGCCAGCACTTATGGGTCCTTTTTAGAACAAAATTGGAAAGTCGCACGCCCTTTTGTGAATTTGGTCTTACGTCTTTATGGCTAAGCCATAAAGCCAATTAGTGTACTTAAAAATTGAAGATGAAAAATTTGGATAATTGTAGAGTTTGAACTCGGAGGAAGAAAAGATTCAGTATTGAAATCAATTCTTAGACATGTTTTGTTTGTTCTAGGTCTCGATGACAGTGATTTTGGGAGACGTGTGCAATTTTGTCGCCATTTGCTGCATACCGATGTGGACGACGTTAACTTTTTAAAAAGTATTTTGTGGACAGACGAGTCCAAATTTGACAAAGAAGGGATTGTCAATTATCACAATCTTCACCATTGGGCACTTAAAAATCAAAACCCACACGTGAAGAGACAAAGAGGCTTCCAGAGGAGATTCAGTGTGAATGTCTGGGCAGGAGTGATTGGCGATAAGCTAATAGGGCCTCATTATTTGCCCGACAACATCAACGCGAACAACTACTTGGATTTTTTGATAAATGATTTACCACCATTAGTGGAAGAAGTGTTCCAAGTAGACATAAACAGGCCTATTGTCTTTCAACACGATGGTTGCCCAGCTCACTTTAGTCTAGTTGTACGTGAGCATTTGGATAATTGTTTCCCAAATTCGTGGATTGGCAGGGGAGGACCAATTCCCTGGCCTCCGCGATCGCCCGACCTCACTCCGCTCGATTTTCACGTGTGGGGAAGGGCAAAGGAACTAGTTTACACTACAGAAGTAGAAAGTCGGGAAGATTTGATAAATCGAATTAATGCTGCTTTCGAAGTTATGCGACAGGAGATGCTGCTGCGCACAACAACTGTAGAAATCAGACGTAGATGCCGCACCTGTATTGCGAATGAAGGGCGTCAATTTGAACATCTAATATGATTTATTATTTAAATAAATTATTTAAAATTATTTAATTGTTTCATTAACGCACCTAACTGGTACAGCATAATTTCAATCGATCATTTAATTTTTACCAACTTTGCAGTATTAAATTTCGCAAAACATTTAACTTTCCGTAAAGGTAGAGTTTCGTCAAAAATTTCCTACTTGATAAAATTATGAAATAACTCTTAAAGTTTTTTTTTTTATAAAAGCAAATTACATACCATTAGAAAGCTCACACACTAGGGATGTTTTGCTAGAATTGGAACTCCTCAATCATTTTTTGTTTTTTTTTTAAATGCAAGTTGAAATTAACATTCAAGTATTTTTTATATCTTTCTGTAAGTTTGAGGACTCATAACTTTTTTTCTAGCTAACATCTGAACAAAGCAATAATTTTATAAGAATCTGCCAACATCAAAGATTAAAAAAAAAAAAATTGCCTGTTTTATTGCCCATTTTTAATAAAAAAAATACACTTTAAAGTTAGGAAAGTGGTGAAACAAGAAAAAAACTTTTTTTTTTTTTTTTAAATACCCAGTTGGCCAGGGCCAAATAAATTAGGGCTGAGTAAGTAGCAGATGACCCCACCTACCCACCATTTTCGTATGTTCAACGTTCTGCCAAACACCCTGTATTTAAAGTACCTTTTGTTTTATGTATAATAAATTAATAATGCGTCTAATTTGGGACAGCGCTCCATGATAGGCGAGTCCTATTACTGGCTGGACGTACGACGCGTTGCGTGAGCTCAGCACAGAACACGCAAGCTTATTACTCAAGTTCACTGGCATATATCTGCGTCTATTTATAATGCACGTATTTGTCAGTAATCGTGCAACTCAACTCAGAACTAAAGGAGCTCAAAAATGAATTACACTGCTGCAAAGAATTTAAGGCGCTCGAATGACATTGACAGGGGGGCGCTGTATGCAATAGTTTTATGAAATGTATTAAAAAAAAAAAACAACAATTCTGATGGTTCCTTCGAAGTCGTTCATTCACTATAAACTATCTCGGAATTTTTCCTCAAACTACTAACGCGCGTACAAAACTTGGTCTCTGTCGCACACCTACTCATGCACACACTCTGTTTACGGAATACGAATTGCGCTCCAAAAACTTTTTTATTTTTCCTTTCAAGTTTTAAAAAGTTTCGTTGTTGGCACAATAATAAAGCTGCCGGCTGTTTTGAAATGTACGGGATTACAACTCGAGTGAGGCCATTTTAAAGTGTTCCGCTGTGAAATATTATGGTTTATATACATTTTTTATTTGGTGGCAACCTTTATGCTTAAATAAAAGGAACGGAATGATCATTGCACGGTTGAAAGGAAAATAGACTTTTTTAATCTTTTATGGCGCAATCAGTGGAATGAGAATTTTTGGACAGGGTTTTATTTACACTAGTGCATCGCTCTGGGTTTTTTGGCGATTATCCATCTTGCGAAATGCGAAAGTGAGTTTGTTTGATTGTTACGCTTTCACGCTAAAACGGCTGAACAGATTTGGATGAAACTTAGCACATAGGTAGACCATGACCAGGGTTAGTACATAAAATACTTTTTATTCCGATATTCCCACGGAATCGAGATAAGTCTCGATTCCGTGGGAATAGCGGGGCGCAGCTAGTATTTATATAAATAAAAACGTTGCTTAAAACTTGAGAGACTTATTTATATTTTTATTACGTCAAAAATGTATAATTAAACAGACTAATCGTCCCTTGACTTTAAGCAACGTTTTTAAGGGACAAAGACATAATTATAGTGACTTTATTGGTGTTCTTCAGAAAGGTCAGGTGCGAAGTATTCGCTACCGGCGTGCGGGTATGACCAGATATATGAACGGACACGAAGCAAAAGGAGTATACAGGATCGTAGGGGGTGGCGTTCTCTAGTTTCTTCCTACTTTCATGGGAAAGCGTGAGTTTATGTATGAATAAGGGGGTATATAAAAACTATTGCTAATTTTTACTTTTCTCGAGAAGTGATGTGATGATGATCAATTATTATGCTATTATCATTGTGCTGTATTTTTTTTATATAGAGATGGGAGCCTTTTGGCTTCGTACAGGACGCTCTGCCTCTTTTTTAATTTTACTTTGTTTCTTATTGATTAAAAAAAAATGTTTTAATGAGTGTGTTTTAGTTAAATTTGTGATTTCCTGTGCGAGTCTCAATAAATACTTTTCTTTATTTTTTCTATCATTAATGGTGAAAACGACATGAAAATTGATCAAGAATATCCAAAGTACAAACAGAAGACGTTATGATTTTTTTTCATTTTATGCTATTTAAAGAGATAGAGGGAGAGAAAACCACATACATCAAAATATACCAGTTTTATATACGCATTGACATTGTTGAATATTATATTCAAAATGACATGATTACTTTGTAAAGTATTATATTATTTTAATTAATTATTGTGAATGTGAGGACTATGTGGATATCATTATTATTTTCATTTCTCAGCTAGTTTTAATGATGGTCTGGCAGTTTGAGTAATTTATGCGGCCTACCCAAATGTCCTTTCTTTGGTATTGTTCGTCGAGTTGAGCTCCATGATTACTGACAAATGCTTGCACTGGCAGGACAGGTCCACTCAAATCTGTGTGGTTCTTTCCTCAGAAGACCATTTCAGACACTAATCTACATGGTCCTCATATGGCCTGACCAAGATTATGTCTGGACTTTAAAAGAGACTGTGACCTCTGAGTTTGTTTCGGCCTTTCTTTTCAGAGTAGTCAGATAGGAAACGCCGAACTCAACTAGCTTATTTTTTTTTTTTAATATGACCTGTAAAAGTGATTCCGATATCATATTTACAGAATAAACAATTTCATTTCCTTCCATAAATAAAAATAACTACTGAATCAAATATTATGCAAACTCAGTCATTAATCATTGGCATTTCAAACTCTTTCTAAAGGTAATTTCTTCGCCTCAGTAATATTCATGTTATCGCAAAATGTCACTAAGCATTTCAAGTAAACACGTTGAAAATCCTCTACAGTGACGCAGATAAAACCGGTTACACGAACTAACTCATTACAACTAGGGCTCGTATAAAAGTTCAGTGGTTTCACGCATTTTAAAATAGGAAATTCGCTTTGAAACCGCCCCTCCTGTAATCTAGCTAAATTCGACCTAGGAGTTAGCAAAAGTGAGTTCTAAGCAGTTGGAATAGAGTCGTGTTTACGATTTCTGTGTGTCAATAACACTGGTTGGATTGTGACGAAACGGGCATCTTTCGAGCTGTCACGATGACCCGCCGTCCTTGTTTAATAATACTTTCAAGCTTTGCCAGTTTGCTACGACAAATTCTGTTGTAATAATGTGTCTACGGCGTAGCGTGCTACGGTGCTACGAGAACTACGTAGTAAGAGAGCTTTGAAGTTATTTAAGTCTTAATTGGTGTCTAGGTTTTGCCTTGCCTTTAATTACAACGACTATTTTAGTATGTACTTAGTAATTAACGTTTATTGAAATGTACAACACTGTTCAGTGTTTTCTGTCGAAATTCGAACGAATATTCTGGAACTCCGGAAACTCCTACTTATTTGCTCATATAATTTCCCTGTTACCAAGTCTCTATACCTCTTTGACGAACTCATACCGGAGTTTCTCTAATTCCCTTACCGATTGGAATTAATGAGCAAAAAATCTCATTTTGTTTGCAATTTATGTTACACCATGCACATTAAGAAAGTGGTTTGTTTGGAATCATTTACTGACTCGATATTCGGTCATTTTTTATGTAGGTAATTTAGAACCCAAAAATAAATAGATCTACGTAAATTACCGTCTCATGGTTCGCTGTATAATAATAATAATAATTTATTTGCATCAAGTTTTACATTTTACATTAAATACATGGTAGTACATACAGTTTAAAGTAAATTATACAATAATGTGGCTACACCAGCACCCTTGCTAAGTTTCCAAGACAACTTGTGTTAAAGATGCTGGGCCCGATCCAATATTGAGTGTTACTTAATTGCATTCAGGTACATACATGCCATTTTGTCATTATGCAACTGGTTCATTATATGGCACAGGTAAGCAGACAAATAAACTATTTAGGAAAGGGAAAAAAAAAATCGAGAAACTTTATGAGTGGAGTAGTGTAGTGTGTGTAGAGGTGTGTGAGGGTGTGTTTGTGTGTGTGTGTAATACAGCGGACCATGAGACGGTAATTTACGTAAGACAAGAAAAACCAAAATGGACGAAGTACCTACTACATTAGACCCTTATGCGCATGCGGCTGTGTGTGTGCGTATTTAATATGACTACAATTTTCTCCCACAATCAGTATAACTAATTTAATAAATATAAACAATGTTTTTTAATACATAATTGTAAAAAAAATGTGTCGGTGTTATGATCAGTGATCGGAGTAGGTAGATTGATTTTACGTACTCATCATGATTGGTCATAGAAATTATAACATGGATAAGCCTTTTTTCTGGGATTTCATTTTGCTACTTACGGGATTGAAACAAATATTGTAAAGGATTTTAAAACTACTACATTAGAAATTTATAGAATGCGACAGATAAACATTTAAAATTGTTTTTTTTTTTTCTTTTTTATCAAGTAATAAAGTGAATCTTACTGTTGTGCGTCCATTTGAAACGTACATAATATGACTAATTTAGTCGTTATTTCTTGTAAGCATATTATCTGCTGCTTGTAATTGTTACTATTCTTGAATAAATAAATAAAAACATCTTTTTATACTTTGAAATTCCTGAAAAAAATCTTAATAATTTCAAAATTCTGGAATCCCGGAGGCATATTCATACTAATATACGTGCCAGTTCATTGACCCCAAATCGATCTACCTACTCCGATAACTGTTTTAATATAGTACCTATACGCTTTGTACTTTGTAGTAAAAATCACAGATTAATGTTAATTATCATTACAATCTTATAGCTAGTGGCACGGTGGTATTTATTGAATCAGTCTTTATTAATTATTAGGTACAAACTTCTAAAATATATTTAAAAAAACATGATTAATCAAATTATCTTTAAAAAATAAACATTAAAGAATGCAGAACTAGGTAGGAACAACACCCGCAGGAGGAGACTGGGCGTCGGGAATCGCAAGCTGATTTCCGGTCACCGCAGGCGCGGGCTTACAGACGGTGAGTAATGGGTAGCTCGCCGTCTGGTAAGGACCAGGCCCGGGTCGACGGCGCGTTGTATTCCACGCGCGCCTCAAAGAGACATCAGCAGAATTGACGGGGTCCGCTAGGTCCGATGCCTGCCGGGGTTGCGAATAAGTCTGAAAGGGAGATCGTGGCCCCCGGCGACATGGCAACTGAAGGAACACGGGTGGGTTTTTGTCAGTAAGAGTCTGACACGCCTCCCGCTCCGCCCAGAGTGGGAGAAGTTATTTGATAATTTCCCACCCAAAAAAAAAGGTAGGAACTACACAATTAAAAGATTAACGTTATTGTTTGTTTTGTTTTCTTATCACTTTGCCTGATTGCACAAAAGGCACTGAATTGGTAGTAAAACATCTGGTATTATTTTTCGGGTTGAGCTAAGCGGGTGGAATGGGCGCGGACTCTTCTCTTTCCACTAAAAATCAGACAATTTGTTCTATCTACAAATTGACACGTGTATTTGAGTCATCATATACACGTGTCCATTTGTAGGTACAAGACGTTTTATTTCCATACACACGCATAACTTTGTGTTTTACGACCAATAAGCGGAAGCATTTATTGCAAACCGCTATAACTTTGTATGTTACGGGTTCATGATATAATAAGCCACGGTACTAAGTTAAGCGAGTGGTTGCAGGAATTATAATATGTTCTATGGCGATTGCCAGTTTTAGCAGTAATACAGAAGTGCATCTTTACAGCCAGTTACTGAACAAAATTGGCTATTGACAAATTATTCAACCAATCACAGCAGTGTATGAACGCTTAACAATTTGTCAATTTTCTTTCGACAAACTGGCACTTTTTTGGTTTACGTACCTCAAAAGAAAAAAAAAAAAACGGAACTCTTATAGGATCATTTCGTTGTCCGTCTCTCTGTCTGTCCGTCTGTCAAGACCCTTTTTCTCAGGAATGCGTAGAGATATCAAGTTGAAATTAATATGAAATACGTAGGTCTATGGGGGACCATAAACCTACGTATTTTATATTAATTTCAATTTGATTTTGAGCTTGATTTTTTTAGACCATCAAGGGATTGAAGCTCTAGAAAAAATCAAGCTTGCAAGTCAATGCAATAAAAAAATACGTTCATTTATGCGACATATTTTGATACTCACAAATAAATCAAAATCTACAGGGTACTTCCCGTTGAACTAGAATCATGAAATTTGGCAGAAGCAAGGTCTCACAGCAAATGTAAAGGAAAAAGTCCGAAAGTAGTTAACTCGTAGTTTTACCAAAAAAAAAAAATTGCCTTTACAAACTTATATTTGCAGATCTGGGTTCTATTCTCGGCTCGGGCAAAGTGTTATTGTATTTTTCCATGTGGAATTTCTCATTAGCAGCTTGGAGTTTGGATTCGAGCTTGTTTGATGACAATAGGCTCGCTCCCTATTACATGGGACTTAAACTTAATTGGTAAAATGTGGGTGTTCTATAAGTGCACCTCTGCCTAACCCTTTTGGGAATACAGTCGTAATGCTACGTTATGTAAGGTTCGTCGTAGAAACTGTAATAGGTTATTGCATACCTTATCACTGCGTCGTATTCGTTCGCAAATAGAGAGTTGCATAATCAGCCTAAAATGTTCCCATTGCTGGGACACAGGCCTCCTCTCGGTGAGAGGGAGTGGGCCGTAATCCACCACGCGGGCCCAGTGCGGGTTGGTAGATGTCACATATCTGCGAATTTTTGGTTCTAGAACACTCTGGTTTCCTCACGATGTTTTCCTTCAACGTTTTTCAAAATAGAGAGTCCTAGCCCTGAAATATAATATCTCGTTCGATGCAAGATACGGCATAACTGCCCCTTTGAAGCCGTTTACGGACAAATAAAACACTCACTTCGCATTTAAGATAACTTTGTTACATGAAAATGGTCTCTTTTCTCTTCACTCAACTTCAAAGTAGGCTATTTTGTAAAGGACAATGTAATTTAAGAGAGTTTTTATGATTTTCATATCTTATTATAGAGTAAGCCGACGTACGCACGGACGTAATAAAATAGCGGCGGGATTTTATCGCGTACTGCATTTTCAACTCTCGGTGTTAAGCCGACCGTTGAGAATCCAATGCACTGGGACGCACTCTCGTCTCAGCGCATTGAAAAACACACCGTTGGATTTTCAGCTCTCGGAGCTAAGCAGAGCATTGAAAATCCAGTGCACGAAATAATATCGCCGCGATTTTATTACGTCTGTGAGAACGTCGGCTTATACCCGGTCCTTGAGATTTTTGGACCTGTTTTTATGTTTAATATTCGTAATCTTAGCTAACGCTTTGAAAAAATGGTTGGGACGCTTTTTGCATAAAAATACTATTAAACACTGAAGTTAGGGTTGTGTAAGCTAAGCCGTTATATTCAGTTGTAGTTAATACTTGCTTCTGCCCGCGACTTTGTCCACGAGTAATTTCCTTTTTTAACATAAAATATTATATCACAAGATACTTTGCAATACTCTAGCTTCCCATTAGTGAAAGAATTTTCGAAATCTGATCAGTAGTTCCGAAGATTGCGCTCTAAATACAAACTCACAAATTGTACCTTTTTATAATATTAGTCTGAATTAGTGTAGATAGATATGGCATTGGAAACGGGAGGTTTAACTAAAAACAGTCGGTAAATCAAAAAAAGAAAGAAAGAATAACGTTTATTCCTTCTTGAACTCAACAAGTCTCACAAAATACCCCAAAATATTGTTGAAATTAATACGTCAAAGTTCAAAGCGAGACCTTTAGGGCACAATCAGCCAATAATGTTCCCACCACTGCTGGCACATGCCTCCTCTCGGTCAGAGGGAGTGGGCTGCAATCCACTACGTGGCCCCAGTAAGGGTTGGTGAATGTCAAATGCCTTCGAAGTTTTGTTTCTAGCACATTTCGTTTCTTCACCGCTTTGAAAGCTGTGTTGATGGAATAATTTACACAAAGTGCGCCTGGGTTCGAACCTACGACCAACAACTCGTAATCTGCCTAGCCTTTTCTCAAATGGGTTGGGGTTGGCTTGCAGCCCGACCGGATGCTGCTGAAGACTAGAACTTTACATATTAGAGCGACCCAGTTACTGGGTAACATAATACCGTCGATACCTCTTGTTAAGATTTTCTGTTAGTTCGATTTTCGGGCTTTTGACTACCCGTAACGATCTATGTCAAAGATCTTTAAATGTCCGCCGGAATCAACGTCTTAAAGTGCTTTCCGAAGCACAGAGGGGTTGCGAAATGTAGTAGATGGTCACTCATCCACGGAACGATCTCGGCAAGCGTAGCTTAGCATTCGATAAACCCGTGCTGATAATACTTTTGCTATGAACCCCTCTTTCCACTGGGCCACTTCTACTAACAAAATAAAACACTGAAACACGGTGAAAGTTCAAATGTCAAAGTTCAAAGCTTGACCCTTGTTTCTCTAAATAATTAAGAATGCAGCGTATTCTAAATTGGATTAATAACATTTCCGAACTTATTCGAGAGTCTTTTTAGAAGCTAATTAAAAAGAAATAGGTTTCTACTTAAAACGTTAGGTTGTTTTAAAAGAAAAGAACATTTATTTTATTAATTATTTATGACGGGAACGTGGAAGAAATTAAAATATTCCGACTTAAAGCTGGCGTGCAATTGAGTTTGAGAAATGATTGTGCTTAATTACAATTTTATGCTTATAACTAGCCATCTCAGTTACTTCGTTCGTGAAGTAATTAATTGTTAATAGCTTGTCTTGAAAAAAATACCTACTGTGCTGAAAACTATGTGAGCACTGTAAAAAAATGACCATTTACAGGTAATGCTGTGTAAGTGCTCAGAACACGCACATTGCACAACATGGTTAGTAAAAAGTAGGTAGTTTGTAGTTGGTACATATGTTTAAATGTATTTTGTTCTGCATTAAATATATTACATTTAATTAAAATACTGAGGGAAAACACGTAACATCACGTGCAAAATGCGTGTTATACGTTGATGGGTGTCTTATATATGCGTCCTATTCCATCGTGTTCAATGTGTGCCCTATAATGTACGCTATAACTTGAAGGGGTGTCAGTTTTATAGCTCGATTTCGTAAGACACACTGCAGGTAAATGAGCCAAAATGATAATCGCACTTAGGGCGAACTTCACCAATGAAACTGAACGCGAACAGCACATCGTAATCGCGTTCAAGAACTGTCAGTGTCATCATTGTTGTGGAATATTGAAACTGACAGTCAAAGTCAAATCATTTATTTCAAATAGGCCCATGTATGGCACTTTTGAACTTGTGCTCTTGAAAGCGGTTTAGGTGTGCTGATCGTGTTCAGTATTACTGGCAAAATTTGCCCGAAAAACACAGACGTTCTTCGAATGTTACACTAAAAAAGGTTGCGCTAGCACAATTTTTTATTTATAAACAACTAGCTTTTGCTCGCGACTTCGTCTGCGTGGACTTCAGAATTGGGTCCATAAAAAAATAAAAAATGCAGATAGACGTACAGCGTTGCGATAGTTTTATAGATCTTTATACGAGGAATAATTCCGTAATATATTGTTTTAATATAACTTTATTGGTTTCCGTGGTGTACGCCAGTAAAGATCCCAGTCGGCATGATTTTTTCCGACATCTTCAACAATCATCTTCATATTTAAGCCAATTTGTACAAAATCTTAAAGAGTTATACACCTACTAAACCTTAATAAATCATTCCGTCTATTAGTGAAAACTGTATGAAAATCCATTCAGTAGTTTTTGAGTATATCGCCTTCACACAGACAGACGCGGCGGGGGGATTTTGTTTTATAATATGTAGTGATCATGACACCACGACGCAGCGTAGACGCGCGTTTACGCGACGTCCGCCAACGTCATAATTATACAAAATAAACCTAGCTCGATAACTGTATTACATTCTTTAGATAAAGGTAAATCGTCAATAAAACGGAACATAAGTGTTTAAGGTTCATATAACCAACTATAAATTGCGGCAAATCTACTAAAAATGCGTCATGAAACTTTCTTCGAAACCATTGATTGTACCGGTTACATATTTAGGTCGCCAATTAAGCTACCATACCTCATAAATCATTTAACTAATTTGCAAGGTTACTGCACACGTTCAACGTACTTACCAAGTGATTGCTTGTTCATTCCTGTTATGCAAATTCCGACCTTGTTCCGATAAAAACACGCACGAAATTTTTTTTTAATTTTACGAGCGTAAACTCTCGTGATTGCTCTAACTTTTGATGGGATTATGGTTTAAAGTTTATATTTATGCGAATGGACTTCGAGTAAAGCCTCCGTGCAAGTAATAAAATGAAGAATTTCCATATATCTCGAAGTTAGTTATTTTCTTCCTTACTAGGAAATATGGCTGGAAATTCTGCCTGCTCGGTTTGAAATAAAACTCTATTTAATATTCCTAGTAATCTTTTCCATCTTTCGTCGACGTTGTTTGTTCTAGGATTCGGGAAATTTCATGTAAATTTTGTTTTCAACTGGCGGTCGCCGATGCCAAGTTTGCTAGACATGTTTCGAGTGCAATGACTTATTAGGCATTAAGGCATTGAGTCCGCCTTTGTACCTTTTTGAGCGTAAATAGTTTAAATAAATAAATTACTTATTAGGGTCACGTCCAAAGAAAGATTTGGATCGAAGGCTTGATTACTGGGCACTTATAGACGGATTATTCATCATGGCTTAAGTAAGGGTTGAATACTGAATTGACTTGCATGTTAGTAAGTTATTATGTGATTAGTAGTAAATGTATTTGGTGGGCTAATGTTTGTGTGATAATAAGTATTATTACCTATTTATATGATTCATATTTTGTAATGTTTGATTATTTTTTTGTTATGTACTTTTGTAGTGTACTATATATATAGGGTGGTCCAAAGAAAAACGTCATAAAGAAAAATAGATTTCTCATGTCCAGGGGTATGCAAAAATACCCATTGTATGCGATTTTTTGTAGTGTTCGAGTTTTTTTTAATTTTTTTTGCCGGTGGAGCTTCCAAAATCATACAGTTTTTCGTAATAGGTTTTTCAGTGTTTTTTTTTGTGACTTGATCGTCTTGAATGTTACTTTCATATGTAAGATAATAAACTTCCTAATATTCCTGCAAGTTATTCGAAAAAGTATTGATTGCAGGGATTTAAGTTTTTAGTGGGATAGACTGAAATATTCAACTTCAATTTAAAAATACAAAAAGGAGTTTCCATAGGCTCTAGCTGAAATGTCAAATTAGTATCTAATTAATTTTAATATACTAGCTTTTGCCGTAAAAAAATTAAAGTATGAAAAAGTGAAGATTTTTTTAACCAAATTTTAATCGATTAGAAATCACATTAAAACACATTGCATTTCTATAAAAATAGAAGTCTTGATAAATGAAGAAGCAGCCCACTTCTACAAAAATCCTATATACATTAATTTATCAATTAGCAACTACGTAACATAGGTCGCTAATGACATCTAAGGAGACTTGAGTCGCTTGGGAAATGAATTTAATCTTAGAAATTGGGTCGCTCCAGTTTATTAGGGGCATGCTGCCGTCTTTTTTATATACTTAATTAACTATATTTCTATATTTATAGTTTTTATTTGGGTTTTCTTATCCATAGGTAAAAATTGAATATGAATTGATTCGTACCTATCTAACATCAGAATCTCTTTAATTCATTTCAATTTTGATCAGAGCCCTATTTAATATAACCGACAGGCGGCAGGTTGCAGGCGATAACCCAACGATTTTATAGTTATTTTTCATATTTTTAACACTTGTCGTAAAAATATGTCAATTTTAAAAATTTTTGAAATATTAGTATCATTGTAGTATAGTATCATATTAAATATACCCCAGAAAATTCTACAAGAATTATAAATTAGCCCTTCAAAAATATGAAGTGATGATGTAGTCTACGATGCAAAGGCTTATACTTTCAAGTACTATGACAGGGAGTCGCGAGTATTCACCCAAAGGAAGCAAGATAGGCTTGATTAAGGATAAAATTATTTTAAAGCCTTCTGTGTAACGGTAACTGCCAGTATTATGGCACGTTACGGGCAAACTAGTTTGTGTTCTGGTAATTTTGCGTTGCCTATAGTATTATGATGGTGTTGTTATATAGGTTGTGGAATGATTATGACTTTGTAGGCTTTGGTGGTTAAGTCCGACTTAAAATAGTATACCATCCAATATAATGTATCTTGTTTGCGATAATTTTCGAAGTTTGTTAGAAATGAGAGGAAATAAGCGCTGTTAAAATAGTTATTTGTGATACAAGAGTGCAAAGTTGCTTTTTATCCGCGTGCTCAATTTTATGACCGAGCAGGTGAAGGATTTTAAAATTAGAATCCTTAGCGTTAGTGAGGGAATCAAAAGAGCACGAGGTGAAAAATCTTTGCACTCGAGTGCAACACGTAACTTTTCATCTCATCTCAGCGAGGAAATAACTAAATGCAAAAAAAAAAGAAATTTACAATCACAAGATACTTTTATTTCAGTTTAGGTATTAACTACTACATTATGATAGGTAAGTATTACAGAATAATCTTTAAATTTATTTGTTATAATTTAATCCTCTATGTATCCCTCTACAACCCTTGGATTTTCAGCCTCCATGGCGCTTAAGGGACAGGAGATCAGCTCCTGAATCGGCCAAAAGTGTGGCTGAACTTCGTCGGAAACAATGACCCGTGTACAACAGGGGTTCTGGAAGTTCAAGAAATATTGCTATTTCTCGTGGGATACTGCCATTGTTATTTTTGTGTTACCCATAAGGCTGTCTAACACACTTTCCGTTGCGATATTGTAGAAAAAATCGATTGATTGGAGTGTTAGGCGGGCGTAAGGCTTGATATTTCTCAACAATTGTTACGTATTTCTTGCGAATGACGAAGGTGCGGTCTCTTTTTGTCTTTGTATTAGGTAAATTAATTAATAGTAAGTTATTTGAATATTTCTCAATGTTTTTGACATTAAGTTGTGTTAGTTCATTAGTTCGACATGCTCCGTTTATACCAATAATAAGAATAACCTGTAACGTAACGTATTGTAGTAGATAAATTAATAAAATTGATATGCATGCATAATTATGCCTATCAACATCTACTAAGTAATACGTACTTAGTAGATGTTGATAGGCATAATTATGTTTTAGATTATGTTAAGTAGTTGATTAATATACTTAAGTACATACTGAATGTGCAACTGACTTACTTTTGTCACCAAATATACGGAATCAGGTGCTTCGTTAAGAAACTTTTCAATTTCAGATGCTGTGAAAACCTTCGATTTTTTTGGTTGATGACCAGATGAGGCTCTTTTTAAAAATGCCACTAATTTAGGATAGGTGTCAATATGTATGGCTTTTTTCATCTTTATTGTAGCTTTTAGCATTGAATATGTACTCCATAGATTGCTTGATTTCTTGGTCTCGGATAAAGTGGTATGATAAATTCGGCACCATGGAGGGAGAAGTAAATAGGTTTAATGATGTTTTAAATGAATAAACTTAGTGCACCCGATGTTCTAAATTCAATTTACTTTATCTTCTAGCGGATAAAAATGGCTTTTACACTCAGATATCACAGAGATGGGGGGATGAAGAAATATTTTTGGGAAGATCAGAAAATGTAATTACACACAATCATCCAATACATACCTGTGTTATTATTTTTATTATGCATTGCATCATAACATAACATTCATTACGCGCTATAGCGCCATGTTATCATTATTACGTAACCAGCACTTAATAAACAATATGTTAAAACGTCAAGCAAATAGTTTTATGACAGCTACGCGCACAGATTGCAATAAGTCTGCGGTGTGCCGCCGACGGAACGAAATGTTGGCATTTTAAATATTATATTTTTGTAAACATTTAGGACTAAGTATTGTATTTATTTTATTTTTGATTTGTTATTTCACTATATGCTGCATCGGTTGACGTCATCACGTCAGCGCCGGCTGTCGCTGAAAATCAGCGCTGGGGTGGTCTTGCATAGGGTTGCAGCATTATACTGAGCAATGGCCGTTTTGCGTGGATGTGACGCATATTTTCCCCCAATTTGTTATATACGAGTTTTTTTTAAATCTTTCGTTGCGTCATGATTACCGCAAAATTTTCGTTTTTTTTTAAATAACTTACTTTTAAACACTTTTAGAAGACACATAGCCTATAATGTTCCCACTGCTGGGACACAGGCCTGCTCTTGGTAAGAGGGAATGGGCAGTAATCCACTACGCGGCCCAGTGCGGGTTGGTGGTTGGTGGTTAGAAGACACAAATTGTCCTAATTTGGCATAATAATCAATGCAGATAATTGCATGGTGGCTAAAAATATATCCTTCAGAGGAGAAATGTTTGTATGTAAATGTTACTTGTATGGCGCCTATAGGCTTGTCCCCGTATTTGACACAAAAGTATTGGCCTTTTCCAACCATTATAATTGAAAGCCAACTTTAATAAAAGCATTTCTCTCCTTTTTCCAGATGCAGAAGGCACAGGCGGTGCGGACCTGCAGCGCAAACTGGACCTGCTCAACGGCACGCTGGACGCAGAGAGAGCCGAGCAGGCACGCAGGCAGATGCAGTACATTGCTCATTGTAAGTACATAATACTTCAAGTGATGCACTATAATGTTCTAACTGCTGGATGCAGAGACAACTGAGCAGGCACGCAGACAGATGCAGTACATTGCTCATTGTAAGAACCTACCTATTCATAACAGCCATGTTATGAACAGTAGCCTGCAGTGGCCTAGTCGATTGCCAAATAGGCTGAACTTGCAAACACAATTTGGCAAAATAGGGATTATAGATCCTTTGACACTAAGTGTGAATGCGATGCTCTCAACTAGACCATGGCTCACTTACTGGAGTGTCCAAACTGTTTCCACCGCTGTTATTTAGAGAACATAAAGAAAGCTACTGATGCCACAATAAACGTGGCCAACATGCTAGGCTCAAGTTATATGTTAAGACATACCACTAATACGAAAGAAAAAGATGAACCTCAGCCTGTCTTCCCCGATGAAGTAACCAGAGGTATAGCACACACACATTAAGCCAGTTGTGTTTTAAGCCCCATGTTATGCGATACGAGCCTATGACCTGGCAAAATCTAAAGTCCGGGCTGCTACTGTGAGTTTTGCAAGGACAAGCCTTGTGGTCAAACCTTTTTTTTTTGCTTGGTAATTATCAAATAACTTCTCTCGCTCTGAGCGGAGCGGGAGGGCGTGTGAGTCTTACTGACTTAAACCCACCCATGTTTCTTCAGCTGCCTGTATATTGCCAGGGGCCACGGTAACCCTTTCGGACAATCCCGCAACCCCGGCAGGCACCAGCCCTAGCGGACCTCTTCAGTTGTGCTGACATCTCTTTGAAGCGCGCGTGGAACACAACGCGCCGTCGACCTGGGCCTGGTCCTTATCGAACGATGAGCTACCCATTGCTTACCGTCCGAAAATCCACGTCTACGGTGGCCGGGAATCAGCCTGTAATTCCCGACGCCTAGGGCGTCTCCTTTTTTTTGTTTTTTTTTTTTTTTGAGGGTGGGAAATCATCAAATAACTTCTCCCGCTCTGGGCGGAGCGGGAGGGTGTGTCAGACTCTTACTGACTAAAACCCACCCGTGTTCCTTCGGTTGCCCTGTTGCCGGGGGCCACGATCTCCCTTTCGGTTTTCTTCGCAGCCCCGGCAGGCATCGGCCCTAGTGGACCCCTTCAATTCTGCTGACATCTCTTTGAGGCGCGCGTGGAACACAACGCGCCGTCGACCTGGGCCTGTTCCTTATCGGACGGTGAGCCACCCATTGCTCACCGCCCGCAAGCCCGCGCCTACGGTGGCCGGAAATCGCCCCGCGATTCCCGACGCCCTGGGCGTCTCCTCCTGCGGGGGTTAGGGGCGTGAGGGCGCGAAATTTGCCTCTCCCTCACGCGTTCCGCCTCCTCCTTCGCGAGCATTACTGCTTCGCAGAAGGAGGTGACGGCCTCCCATTTCCTCTCGCTCCGTACCATGGCCTGAACCAGGGCCGGACGCGAGAGATCACCGCCGCCGATCGCCTCCACGAGGACACGGTGATGCTCCGCCCAAGCTGGGCAGACCTCCACCGTATGCTCCACCGTGTGCTCCGGGCGATCCACACAATGGTGACACCCGGGCGTTTCCTCCCGCCTTATCCTGTGCAGGAACCTCCCGAAGCAGCCGTGTCCGGAGAGGACCTGCGCCATGGCGGTAATCCGGCAAGGAGGCTCGCCGCCTCGCAGGAGACCGTGCGGTATCCTCGGGCCAGCCGGATGGCCATGACCCTCTGGGACGCGTTCAACCGGCGGGCTGGCCGCAGACTTAGTGAACGCGCCCACACCGGCGCCCCGTAAAGGGCCATGGACCGCACGACCCCCGCGTAGAGCCTCCGGGCCTAGGGCGTCTCCTGCGGTTGTTTTCATACCTAAGAATAAGTTTGATTTTACTTCAATATATAATTTTAAGGTAATAATACACGGGCTTACACGGGACTTAAACATAACTGGCGAAATGTGGGAGATGTTACTCACGATCTCACAAGCAATCCTACTATCCTACTAATATTATAAATGTGAAAGTTTGCATGTTTGTGTGTTTAGATGTTTGTTACTCAATCACGCAGAAATGGCTGAACAGATTTGGCACACAGATATTTTATAACCTGGATTAACATTATAAATGAGTTGTAACGATTGACGAGGTTCAATATATAGGCAGGAGGCGACAAACGTTGCTTGGTGGTATTCTGAGTAAATAATCTCTTAGAGATATTTTATATATCTCGTGCCGATACGTAAGGTCTATTTATAACCTTGTTTCCAATTGATGTTATTTCCACTTAAATAAAGATCAACTTTATGTAGGTGTAAATAAAGTTATTTTAGACTGACTAGTACGCTTGAAAAAGTTATAAAAAAATTGAAGTTGTAGCGCAAACTGAACCTTCAGTGTAAGCATTACAGTTGTTTTTCCTAAAACTCGTGTTTGTTTACAAGTTTGGCAAATAAATTGTGAACGCAGATTAAGTAGTTGTATGACGTGAAACGATTTCTGCTCGACATGAATGTCTGAGATGGTAGTTCCTTGTCTGAGCGTTCATGTATATAAGATTTAGTGTTCGATTCTAACATAAGTAAGTATAGGAAGGAACCTTAATGTGACGCAATCGTTTTTGACCGACATGAAAAATAATATGGACTGATGAATTTTGACTTGGGTCGATCCCTGAGACACAATTAAAAATCTTTCAGTAGTCATTACGTCACTTTATGAATTAGAGTTTGTATAATTATATCTTAGTCGTCTTATAAACTAGAGCTTAACACCTACGAAGGGAATTATAACATATCAATCTGCCTTTAGCTATAGTTTGCTTGGAAGATTAATTTATAGATTTGTTTATCCATACAGCAGCTGTATGTAGCTGTATTAGAACTCTATATCCATTGACGTAAAGCAGCTTAAGTTAATCGTTATACAATTAGCGTTATATTATGTAGATAATGAGATAGGTAAATAGTTGGTACTAGACTAGTCTAATCTCACGCGTGATAGAGTATTACCACAGTATAAATAAGTTACAGTATTATATCTTCATTGACAATGGCCGAAACGACGCGCTTCAAAATCTTAGTGTCCGCAACAGTACTGAGTGCGCGGCAGTTACGCACGCACGGACGTGGAAGGTTTATCTACCGAGCGGCCGTAGGTAATTAATTTCAAGGTCACTGCCTAGATACAATACTGTTACTTTATTATACTGTGGTATTACTAATTTTGGTGGATAGAAAACGTACCTTTTGCACTATGTATGAATTAAAGTTACGTTAAAGCAACGTGTTTTTCGCTTGCAATTCCTATTCAAAGGCAATGTTACTTATTTAAATAATAGACATGTAGTTATTGTAATTACTATTAAGGTTATAACAAGACCCATATCAAGCATTATGTAGGTACATCAAACTAAGTAACTTTGTGCAAAAATAATTGCTGCGAAACGACTTTTATTTTTGGTGCGAAAATGCGCTGCTTACGGTAATGCGCAAGCAAAACATTGTGCTTATGGGTGCTTGTAACCGCAACGGTATACGGAGAGTATTTAACGATGAGTCAAACTCAAACTCAAAGCATTTATTTCAAATAAACCAATTACAGGCACTTTTGAATTGTCAAGGGGTCGGTCAGTCAGAAAGATGAAGCTAGTTGCTCATTCCAAAGCGTAGTACGAGTAGGTACCTATGGAGAAGAACGGGCAAGAAACTCCATAAGTTATAACATTTTAAACTTCTATCGTAAAAAAAACGTCAAAAAAAGTTTGAATTTTTTAATCTTTAATATCTCCGTAATCAGAAGATTCTCAGGTATGGTTCAGTACAAATTATTGTAAAATATTTTAAAACAGTAACGGTGGAGTTGCTTACCCATTCTTCTCATTTTGGAAAACCCAATTTAAATCGATTCTATTTTCTTCTAAATTTTGACGTTCAAAAGTACCTTTTATGTGCCCATTTGAAATAAATTATTTGACTTTGGCTTTGATCTTCATAACGGGAAGGAAAAGTGGCTCTTAGCTACGTTAAGGGTATTTTTACACCGTTGTAGTCAATGGCGACAAGTTAATAGTGACGATTCCGTCCTTGTTTTGCTTGATGTTTGTGCACACATAGTAGTTCAAAATGTATTTCTGCTTTCTCTAACCTCAATATTTCCCTCTATTCTAGCGGGTTACTCAGAGGATTCCGACTACACGTCGGACCTCAACTACCCAGTGGGGCAGCATGCCAACTGCAGCGCGTCACAGTTCCGGAACCATGCGCACCAGATGCACACACCACAGGTAACTATGTTCATCATCATTGTTACTTTAATTTTAGTAACAATAAAAAATAATGTATTGTCACTTATTTTTGAAAATACTGGTTAACCTGTTATTGGGGACTGTGTTAGGCACCTGTCCCACCGCCGCACCGACGAGGAAGCGACTAACTATCAATGATTTTCTCGCTCAAGAAACGTTACGTGTACGTTGTAAGTCCTGCGTAAGTAAAAGAGGAGGAGGTGTAAGTTTGTATGTATTTATGTATCTATTATTTAGGATATGTATATATCTGTGTATTTATTATAGTTTATTGTATACTTATTTGCACCGACGACAGCCCCATTTTATGTCCAGGCAAATCACTGTCCATTCCAAGGTTGCCTGGAAGAGATCGCGGAAAGCGATAAAGCCGCCCATTGTTTATTTTGTAGTGTTTGATTTATTTTTTGTTTTGTATTTTTGTGGTGTACAATAAAGTATATATAAATAAATAAATAAATAAGAGGTAAATATATTAATAGTTGATCGTTGACTGTTCACACCCTCGGGAAGTACTCGTTTATCGCAGTGACAAGAGCTATCAAAGAAAATACTCGCTCAGCGACGCCCACTTGGCGGGCAGAACACTCGCTGAGAGACTCACACTTGGTACACTTGCATACCAGCGAGTAATCGCTCGTTGCCGTCGGACACTCGCTGCTCGCTGCTCACCATCTCGTTATAATTGCTAGCTCTACTCGCTTCTCATAAATCACCGGCGGTCGGACAGTTGCCCAAGTCCAAGGCTATTATCGTCACCTATACTTAAGATATACTGTGTAACAGAAACTATTAGTAAACGTTTATTAAAAAGTAAATAAATACTCTATACAACGAAATAACCGAGCTAAGTTTATGAAAGAAAGCATAAAAAAACGTTTATTTGCGGTAAACATGACGCAAAAAAGAGTTTGAACACAAAAATGTGGAAAGATTGGGGGAAGCATGCGTCGCATCCATATAAATCGGCTATCGCTCAGCATTATGCTGCGACCCTATGCAAGACAGAGCCCCAGCGCTGGTTTTCAGCTGGTTTTAAAGAAAAATAATTTATTATAATTAAAATGTCACACAATATACTAAATAGATATAAAAAATAAATAGATATACTTTATTCTCTCTTACGAGAACATCATCCTCAAAAAAAGTTTTACGTTTTACATAGTAGTGCTTTTATGACACTAATGTTTGCCACATTAGCGTCATAGACTACAGTATTCAGGCAACGCATTTAGGTCGATTTTGTATTAGTATCATTCGCTGCTCAGGCCTAGCAGCTAACTGCAGTCAGTCTACTAACTTTTTATTCAAGCGGGTGTTGATACGCAATTTATTTTATATATTTAGTGACAACAGGGTATTTATGAGAGAGGTCTATCATATAATTCCTACATAATCTGTGGTAGGCAGTGGCAAATATGTCAGACTTAGGAGTCAAACTCAAAATCAAATCATTTATTTCAAATAAATCAATTTACAGGCACTTTTGGATTGTCAAGGGGTCGGTCAGTCAGAAAGATGATGCTAGTTGCCCATTCTAAAGCTTATTAGGTTTGTATGGAGAAGAACGGGCAAGAAACTACATTGAGAGAGTCATATATATTTAGTCCCCGTTGACTAATTAAGGACCCCAGCATATGAGGGCCTCTATTTTTTTAGCCTATGACAGGTCTTGTTTGTGGCCTAGAGTTTCAAAATCACGTATTTTTCTTCTGTGATGTTGGTAACATTGTTATAGATGCATAGTTTTATAAACCTACAGTCATTAATTGCTATCATGTTTTTTAACCAATCCTCTACTTTCTATTTCCAGAGATCCTTGGAGGTATCTCGTGAGAATTCGTACGAGAGGGACGAGTACCAGATACACGGGGACACCGACCCGCTGTATTATAACAGTCAGCCGCGGACCAACAGGTAAATATCAGCACCCAGAAATTTAATATAACAGAAAACCAGCGCTGGGGCTCTGTTTCGCATAGGGTCGCAGCATTATGCTGAGCGATGGCCATTTTGCGTTATTGTGACGCATATTTTCCCTCAACTTATTATTTTTTGTGTTTTTGTTCTTTCTTTGCGTCATGTTTACCGCAAATAAACGTATTTTCTTTCTTTTTTTTGTTTGAATGACAAAAAGGAACCCATATAGGATGACTCGTGTGTCTGGCTGGTTGTCTGTCCGTCTGTCAAAGTCAATTTGCTCCGAATCTTCTGGACGAATTTAGTTGAAAGTTGATACACATGAATACCTGTGACTCAAACATGGACGTGTAACGTAAATAAATAAATTTTGGATATGGGGGTCACTTTTCGAGGGGCAAATTGGAAAAAAAAAATGCAAACTGTACCGTGAGACATATCAAATGAATATGTTGTGTTAATGTTTTTGAACTTAAATGTTAAATTTGTTCTTAAATTCATTCGAACTACGGAACCCTTCGTTGTGCGGTGTCCAACACGCACTTGGCCGGTTTTTTCTTTGCTTGCCTGGAAGATTGTATAAGGAAATTAAAATCACGACCGATCATTTCTAAACTATATATTAAACTTGTGAAACAACGATGTTGGAGGTATTTCCTGACTGAAATGTTTCTTTTCTTATGCAAATTTTAGGATAGACACGTGGTCACAGCTGCACGCACAAGTGAGTGTGGAGTCAGCGATATCTTGGAGGACCGCGGCTGACTGGCAGTCTGGAGGTAATGATTTTTTTTTCTCTTAGGTTTTGCACTCTCTATCTACTGAACAAGAATCCCTTGGAAAATTAATAAAGTGACAAGCCAGACAAAAATACCAACGGCCGATTTGTGTGACTATTATCCAAGTAAAACTTTAATATCCACGCTTCGCTAACAAATTGATGATTTTGTGATTTCCAAACAAGTTGCAATTTTCGAAACAGACAGAAAGGTCATTTCTTTGCCGAAAACCGTTGATGTATGAAATACAATGTCGCCCATTCGACATGTGCACGCCCGTATTTTCTTTAATATCCATGAATTATTTTTTTCTCTTTAATATTTTTTATGTTATTCATTTTTTTATGTTTTATGTAGCGTTTGGCATATTTCCGATGTTATTGGCTCGATTTGGATTCCGTTTATTATTTTAACAGCTTGTGGGTTATTTTATCGGATTAACAACATTTTTATTAAAATTTGTCAACTAAGCGAAAAAAAAAAGAAAAAAAAAAATCATTTATTTTTCGTCTTGTGTATTTTAAAATATTTACTATTATTAAAAATATTTACTATTTGTTATTTATATTTACTATTATTCATTTTTCGTCTTGTTTATTTAAAAAATATTTTACCCTAATCACTTCTGTGCGCCAGTGTACTTTACTACTACGTATTGTTGGAGTTGTCGATTCGTCCACAAATTAATTGAATTCGTGCGAATCGCCTCAAGAAAAACGAATACTTATTAAAATGTTCGATTCGCCCGAATTCGGGCGAGTCACCAATAAGCCATTTTACCTTGCGGCATGCAACATTTTCGGATTTTTGCATTTATTATTATTATATCAATATTATAAGTAGGTTCGCTAATAAAAGCATCTTTATTATAATATAAATTAATAACAAACATTATTAAAATTTCTAGTAGATACATTTAGCATTCCAACTATGAAAACAATCATAACAATTTACCTCTAAACTAGCAACAGTTTATTGAGAGATACTTTTAATTGTGTAATATGTAGTATTTATCTAATAGCAACTTTGTTTATTGATTTGACACCGTTTTATCTTTACCTACCCACAATACTCGTGGCAGGAATCTCCTGTATTGACCCTTGTTATACAAGCACTACACAGGCACACATAAATTAAACTGGGTTGATTTTGGACTCCATATTAATCTCGTTTTCGTTTCACAGAGGAGCAGCGTCGGCCGAGTCTGGAGCGTCAGAACACGCTGTACGATGACAGCATGCCTATGTATGGTTTTGAGACCTACAGCACCAGCATCACGCACACGAGGTACGTTCTAATCAACTTTCATACCATTGTTATTTATTCAATGTCCTACTATTATTGCAAGGCAAACGCCTTCCTCCTCTTTTTTAACTTTTCCATGAGACTGCTGTCTGTATATATATATTGTATTAAAAATTTATATTTTCATATTTATTAAAGTATAAGTAAGTAATTTATATTTATTAAAGATTGTCTCGCCATTTCCATCACTGTGGTCTTTAGTATGAACCAGGGTACTTTGTATCTGAATAATTATAGATAACACATAACATAACATCACGCCTGTAATCCCCGAAGGGCTAACCCTTCGGGGATTACAGGTGTTATAGTACACCCACATTTCGCCAGTTATGTTTAAGTCCCATGTAATAGGGGGCGAGCCTATTGCCATCAACCGGGCACAAATCCAGACCCTGGGCTGTTACTGAGAAATTGCAGATAGAAAACCCAATAACAGTTTGCCCGACCCGGGAACCGTTCCCAGGACCTCATACTCAGCAGTAGCGCTTGCGACCACTAGACCAACGAGGCAGTCATCAATTATAGACAATCAAATAACTAGTCAATCGGCACTTGCAAAATATAGATGTTCCGGTGAAACTTGTTTGTCTTTCTGGTGTTAGCAAGTCTGGTTATGCACATTATCACGACATGTGGAAGCTGTCATCCTATTGCATCAAATTTTATGTCGTATTTTTGACTAAATCTGTGAGGAGATCGTGGCTAAGTAATAATAGCCACACAGGTCGATCTACCAGGTATGTTTGCCGGGTTTGGTCCGTGTGATCGTGACCATCTTTACATATCGAGACTCTGAAAGCTCCTCAAACCATTGGTCTCGGCTGTCATTCGTGGATCTTTGACAGTCGTTACGGGTCGTCAGAAGCCCGAAAGTCGAACAACCAGTCTTACCAAGGGGTATAGTATTACCCAGTTACTGGGATGTGGAGGTCAGATAGGCAATCGCTCCATGTAAAATACTAGGTATTCAGCTGCATCTGGTTAGACTGGAAACCGACCCCAACATAGTTGGGAAAAGGCTAGGCAGATTGATTTCAACTAAAACTATGATAACTCTTTAAAACTAGGTGGATGTTATTAACAAACATTTTAAATTTCCAGGGACCATTCGCATTTATCTCAGCAGCAGAGCTACGAGGAGTTCTACGACTCTTCATCGTACCCCTTCCAGACGTCGTACGTAGGTGACGACTCCCGGCAGTGGGACAGCGGCGGCGGCGGTCAGTACTTCTACGATGACGGGCAAGGCCTAACGCCGACCGAGTATGAGAATGTTGCCAATAAGAGAAGATCTTCAGTTGTTCAGTTGCCGCAAGTGCCGCCTAAACCGGTAAGTTATATCAAATGCAGGAAATATCTGTAGCTTTGAACAGTAGGAGTACTGTCAGTCACGCATAGTTTACTGAAAATAGTTTTTCTCAATAAACAGAACAAAGAAAGTATTGAAAAAAGAAAAAGAAAGAAAAATTGTTTATTCTGCACAAACTAAACGCACATGCCAAAAAATATTACTTATAATGTACTTTCACAAATTAGCCAAAAGCCTCGTAGCCAAGTAATAGAAAACATGTCAAGATTGTCTATTACTTGAATGTCAGAGCCATAGACTATTAATATTGCGTAATATTACCGACGAGTGTTACAACACTGGCATTATTGTGTAGCCAATCCTATCCTTTAAAGGAGCAACATTTGTATATCTATATGTATGTATTTGTACTCACGTTCTCGAAATCAGCGCTAACGATATCGATGAAAGTTGCAATATGGGATGAAAAATCGATCTAGCTAGGTCTAATATTCGGGAAAATTCGTTTTCGAGCAGAGCTCGGTCGCAAAAAGTTTAGAACAAGATATTGAATAATGACATTAGAATAATGACATGGCAGCATGAAATTAAAAGTACCTACTATCATGGCAGCACGGAATAAGTAGGTACATGGATTAGTATGAACTTTCCTATACTAATTAAATGAGCATTATCTATTTTCACCAAAGCAGAGCTCGGTAGCCCAAGTACTAGATGTGATAAGAACACCGAGAATATTTGTTGTAGATGGATCCACTGAGTAGTGAAGTATGTAAATGATAATTTTACTAACGTCCAAGTTGAATGTTAAAGTTGCGTGTATTGCGTAAACCATTCATAGGCACTTTTGAAGTGTCGAGGAGTCGGTCAGTTAGTCAGAAATTTGAAGCTTGTTGTTCGTTCCAGAACTTAGATCTCTAGTGTAGACTGTAGTGCAGATGTATGTAGATTTTTAATTGTTTATAATCTGACTCGTGATTTAATACTGCTACTTCGGGAAATAATAAACATTTTGTGCTCTAGTTTTATGATGAGAAACATTCTAAAATCCGTTCCGTAAAACAATATTTCAGGCGCTGACAAGAGGCAAATGGTCTAAGTAGGTTTATCTTAAACAAAAAACATTGCTAAATCTATATAGTTGGTTGTAGCGGAAAAAATAATGTTAATCTTGAACATATTTGGTAAACAAGTTTTGAAAAAAATATATATATCTCGATACAAATCAATGGTAAACTAACCTTTACCTTGAGTTCCAATGCAAAATATCTGTATTAAATATCAACGCATATGTTTTAATATCAACGAGGTTGTTTATTATTTTCCATTAATCAACAAATTTTTGAGTAAATAGATAATATAATTGCTTCATATTTTGTAATAAGCAACAAGCGTTGTGTCATCGTGCTTCTCTTTATTTTCTATGCACTCCGACAGTAACCGCGCTTTAGCTCTAGTCAGCGTCTTAAGAGGAATGAATACGTTAAAGTGTTCTTTTATATTTCAGTTGGTGCCATCGTCAAGGTATTCCGACTACAATGAGATGGCGCCGTACAGGCCGCGGCCGCGAAGGTCTGCCGCTAGTCTTCCAGGTAAATTCTTTATACTCCTTGTTCTATAAAGCTTTAGCAAGAATATTATAATAAATGTGAACGCTTAATAAAAAATGCAATTTTTCATAAATATGTTACCCATTGGTCATGGAGAAGGTAAGCAGGAAAATCGCCGATCAAAGCGAGATATGTGGTCTGAATGAAAGCGATTCTTATCTACAGGCTTTTTTAGTTCTGTTCAGTGACAAAGTTTGAAAACCCTACTAGGTGACTAGTGTTTCAAAACTATTGAAAATAATTATTAAGTAGGCTACAAAAATATTATTTTAAAAATATTGCGATATTTTTTGTGGACCTAATTGAGAGGGTATAATAATAATAATAAAAAAACCTGGTAAACCAATTTTTTTTTTTAACTTTTCCCCACACTAGGAATTTCTCCTGTATTGTTGGTGCGTTTACAAACATTTTAACTCACATACACAAACAGCCAAATCCTGAACAACTACTAATAAACTACAACTATTAAATAAGTAAGGAATTGCTTCTTCCTCGATCAATGTTAACGCATATTTAAAAACAATGCCGACGCCAAACCTAAGGCAGAATTATGTTATAACCAATACTAAGTAGTACTGGAACATTAATTATAAAACAGAGAAAGATACCATTGTTACACACGTCGTATTATGCCGTTTTGATCCCAAATTACCAACAAACAGAAGAGCCAATAAAAACGCGCGGAGTTCGTCCTCCAGCTTTAAGGGGGCTGAACGATTAACGCTGCCTAAGCTTCCCGTCAATCAATGTGCTTCCTTTCCAGCCACGCCATCGTCGACCCCGAAGCGGGGCCGCGCGCTGCCGGTCCCGCCGGGCAGCGAGTCTGGTTCGACGCGCGGCAGTCGCGGCCGCCGCCTGCCACAGCCCCCCACGCCGTTGACGTCATCTATGACGTCTTACGGCAGCTTCACGCGCCCGAGGCGCGCGCCTTCCGCCTCCACGCTTACGCACGTGCCTTACGTACCCGGTGAGCTGATGCTTTCGAAGATTTCGTTTTTTTATTGCCTGAGGCAGTTAAACTTGATAGGAGAGCGACTCTCCAGTTCCGCTTTTTTAAAGTTGCGTGACGTGGTGTAGTATTGAACTGCATACAGTAAATACTACGCAAAACGCTGTCACATAAACGAAACCCTTGGGCCTCAGTAAAAATTACAGTAAAAAAAAACTACCAATGCCTGTTTATTTGGGTATTCTCATTAATGGTAAATTTTATTTTTCAGAACCTGAAAAACCTATTCCTGATGTGAGTTATGGTTACGATAGCTTCGGGTTTCAGCAAGACTTTCAAGACACTGCCACAGAACCGTATCAAGATACTAATTTTAATAATACGACGTAAGTGCATTTCGTTACAGTCGTGCGCTTAATAAAATAATTATTATGATTGTGTCATAATTTTCTCCATGAAATGAGAGGTGTCAATAGTAGATAATGATACAATTTTAACTCATGAAGCTCTAAGGGAAAACTGACAAATAAAAACATCAAAATAAAAGGGAAGGCTCAATGTTTCACACCTAGTTTTTATTCAGCTATTCAGCTTTATAGAAAAGATTTGCATCTAAAACCTCATTGGGGTAACTTATTACAAAAAAAAACACCAACAGCAAAACCTCATATTGAGGAAAATAGATTTCATGCCTAATAGTGTTAAATAGTGCTGTTACGGGAAACAATAAAAACGCGTTAACACCGACATTTTCCTGAATGCAAGACCTTCCCGATTCTGCGAATCATTTTTGCGATATCATAATATTATGCATTAACGAGTCATATTCAGTAACCTATATAGTTATCGAGAAACACGTGTTTCCTGAACTAATCTGAATCATGATTATTATCTGCAGTATACACCCACTACAGGTTCGCTTTACTAATAGTTACTGCAAAAGATCCCCAGATTTCATACTATAACTTCTTATTCAGTTTTAATAATCTATTTAAGACTAGGGTCTTAAGAATCGGCAGTAGGTTGCCGATTCTTTTTGTAGCATTATAAGGAATAGTATAATACATAGTAGTTGACGAAGGATTGATTTAGTATATTATAGTCAATTAGAAAACTATTGGAGGACCTCGTGGCTAAGTAAAAACAGGCGCACGGGTCAATCCATCAGGTTAAGCTACGCTTGCCAGGGTCGATCCGTGGATGGGTGACCCTGACCATTTTTACATACCGACTCTCCTCCGTGCCTCGATAAGCACGTTAAGCCTTTGGGCCCGGCTGTCATTCGTGGATCTTTGGGTCGTCAGAAGCCCGAAAGTCTAACAACCAGTCTTAACATGGGGTATCGTATTACTCAGTTACTGAGTTGTGAAGGTCTGAAGGTATTCAGTTGCATCCGATTAGACTGGAAGCTAACCCCAACTTAGTTTGGGTTAGCTTCCAGTCCTCAAAAGGCTGGGCAGATTGACGTCAAAAGAGAAATTACGGCATTAAGTAATTGGACATTGAGATTGAAACAGTTAATGGTTCTCAGCTGAGAAATAACGGCTCTCTTTTTCTTTCGTATATTTTATATTCACTTAATCATTTGTTACAGTTATGATTCGGATGGGATGCAACCATTTTTTGATGAAACGCCACACGCCACTCCGCCTGCAGCTGGTAATTATGGCTTCATTATCGCCTTTACTTTAATCAATATAGCGGCTGCCCCATTTCAAAACCTAATAAGGGGACACTTTTTACAAAAATCGTTTTATTGCATAATCTTGCTAATCTAATAAGTCCCAAATACAAAAACACCAGCGGAGAAAACTCACTTATAAGCAGATATATTTAAACATCGAAAACTCGAAAGTGCCCCATTCACTGCCTCGTGACCACTTTAAAACCTAGTAAGTTACTTTAACCATTTCAAAACCTGGACTTTTCAAAGGCTGACCCTCTTTACGTTTTTGCGCTAGCTTACAAAATTTCGTTTTAAGTCCTTACTAAGTTTTGAAATGGGGCAATTGATAGATGACAGTATAAGAGAAGTAGTGTTGTGTGAAAAATATACCTACTTAATATTTTTGACATTACGAATAGACAAAAGTCTTACAAACATCTTGCTAGGATTCAATTTATTAGTCTGGCCAATAAATCTGCATTAACTTATATCTATTTATAATAACAGCTTGCGATATCAAAATTATGTCAATGTCAGTAATAAAAAATCACATTAAAAATGATTCAGTTACATAAAAGATAAGAACTTCCGCAGCACGGCGTATAGATTTGTTATTACCATCAGTTCTTTTTTATTCGTAAACATGACGGCCCGTTTCATGCATTGTCTGTGTGGTGAGTTTTCATTTAATATTTACAACGTTTTCTTCCAATTTCCAGCTCAAAAAACGCCGTGGACCGAAACAGAGACAATATCACAGTTCACGTACCCTATTACTAGTGAGATCGATTTATTGTTACCGAAAACCGTGCCATCAACACTTTCGTCTTATGTACCACAACTGTCAAATGCGAAACAACAAGATTTGTTTCAAGTGAAAAATTATCCGGAGGTCGATCCTCAGTTCGAAGAGCAACAGTATCGGTTCGACCAACAAGACCAGCAGTTTCCGGACCAAAGTCAGTATGAAGATAAACAACAACATCTACAGCAGGATTATCAGCAAGAACAAGACTACCAGCAACAACAAGACTACCAGCAACAACAAGACTATCAGCAACAGCAGGACTATAAGTATGATTCAGAATTCGAGTCACAGTACCCGGAAGAAGAGAAACAGCCAGTTTCCCAGCAGCTTTTTACGCAACAGTTTGAACAAGACCAGCAATATTTACAAGATCAGCAGTATTTTCAACATGATGAACAACAGAAAGCACACCAATTACCATTCCAGCAACAACAACAACAAGACATGCAATTTCAACAACAGCAACAGCAGTTACAATTTCAGCAGCAACAACAAAAACAACAACAACAGCAGCAGCTGCAGCTGCAGCAACAACAACAGCAGCAGCATTTGCTGCAACAACAACAACATGCAAAACAACCTGCTCAACAGTTGCAAACAAGTGTAATAGCCGGTGCTACTACCTTAGGTTCATTTATGGCTGGTAGTGCAAAGAAGTTGGGAAATTTCTTCGGTGCAGCCGCCGCGGCGGTTTCGGCTCCAGCAGTGAGCCAGCCTGCTCACACAGTTTCTGTGACGACTGCTCCAATAAGCCACTTTGCTTCATCCGTTGCTCCCGTGACGCCGTTCACAAGTACCGTGTCAACATCCGTCCCAGAAGTATTGCCGTCAGTGCCAGTGTCTACTGTGACTGTGACCACGTCTGCGTCAGTTTCTTTACCGCGAACTCCGTCTCTAAGGAGACAGGAGTCCATACAAAGACCTTCGGTGCGTCGTACTCGGACGTTACCAGACGCACCCGAAGAGTTAACCCATTCGAGTTTCGACGAAAGTGCCTACGAGGACGAGTATCATAAGACTGAATACGATCAAACAATAGACCGCGATAGGACTTCTTTGGATAGGTATCGTGACGACGACTTTCCTCGTGATACCATCCTTGAAGAAGTCCCCGACGAGAGACGTTTGTCGGAAGCGCCGCCGAGCCCCAGCCTGCAGAAGCAGGCGTCTCCGACTAGGACTGTGGCTCAAATAAGGAAACCTTCAGTTGATAGCTACCACAGTCAAACGCCGTCAATTGTTGATCGTAGAACCTCGCAAAGTTCTTTTCACCCCGAAGAGAAACTTGCTGTCCCGACTACACAAGAAGGTAACTGCTTTCTGTTCTTTTTTTTTTAAGATGCCATATAACTGTTTTTCTAAAAAAGATACCAAACTGACTGTCGTGCTTCATACTTATATTAAAAAATAAATTTAATAAGTCGGTTTTAAAGAACTTACGGATTTCATATATTCTGTTAAGTTTTTTCAGATCAAACCATTCTTGTGAATATTAAAATTAAAGTACTAGCTCCACCCACAGTGATTATCATCATCTTCCGATACCCAACTAAACCTCCGATAAAATAGTCATACCTAATTACAGAAAAGCTTCATTTCGCAGATTCACTCTCGGATATAACTAAAGTTACGTTCCAAGAAGAGCGCACGACTTACCACGAGGTACCTGAAGTGACTGACGGCTTCCACGAAGCTGTACCTTTATATGACGATAATGTCGAAGAGTACCGTAATGATCACGATACGTACAATGACCAAGATGATACCTTTCGGGAAGAAAGGGAGAAGTTCAATGACCAAGAACCGTTTCAAGAGACGGATGAACCGTATCAAGAAGAGGATAGTGTGTTCCGCGAGGAGCAGGACAGGCCTCAGGAAGATAGACTGGAGTTCCAGCCAGAACAGCCGAAGTTGACGCCGAAGCAGAGATGGCATCGTGCGTACAACAAGATCGTGATGAAGCTAAATGTGAGTACGCTTTTTGATTATAACGATGGGTGCAGAAATATGAATTTAGGAAAATTTAATTTAATTTTTGATTTGATTTACTTATTATATCTTTTTCAATTTATTTCATTTTGTTGCGTTTAATTTCTTTTTACCTTTGGTTTTTTAATTTAATTTTACGTTTTTTTGTTTGGTTTTATATTTTTTCTTTGTTTTATTTTTCTATTATTATTTGTTTTTAATTATATTATTACGACAAAACTACAACCGAAAATTAAACAGAACTGATACTACTGAATACTACAAAATCTGCAACCATCGTCATCTGATTAATATTTAATATTTTATTTCACTATTTTGTGTTAGGTTTTTTTTTATAACCATGGAGAATTAATCATAGCTTTCAATTAAAAGGACCAGGTAAGCTATAATCACTTAAATTAAATTTAAAAATAATTGAATAATAATAGGTATGGGCGAAAAAAGGTTGAATTTGTCGTACATTGTCCCAATTTATGAACATTCAAATACATATTTTAGCAGTATAATTAGAAAAATATGTTTCTATGTTAGGGAAATAAAACAGGTTTTTGTATAGCAATAAAGTAACACGACTACTGACGTGAATTTATACGAAGCTATTTTATAAAAATAAATGTATTTTCTTGTATGCTTATCAAGGTATACTAGTTCCATACGTCTGCGGTTTACTTTCTTTATCATTTTAGAAAATGACTTTCTTTTTTTAAATGTTGTGTTTTATAGGATCAAAATGAATCTAAACCATTTTAAAAGTTTTATTCTGATGTCGCCAAAACCGAAATTTAATCTTGTGATACTATAAGATATCACACCGTCCTAAAACTAAGTTACTGTAATTGATATTTTACAAATTATTCTGTAGATGCACAAATATTAAATGTATAACAGGAAAGCCACGTCCACTATTTTATATACGACAAGATTATGACCATAAACTTAGGATGAATCATAATATTTTACTCTTATTTTAACAATTAATAATGTTTTAGTTGTCGTTGAATTTCTTTTCGGAATAAAAGAAGAATTATTTTCATACCCCATATAAGGTGATTGGTAATTAGTAACCGATACTAAAACACGTGACTTTACTCATCATTATGAACAACTTTTACTAACGACCAAACCCGAAATGGCGAAAAAAAAAATTGCTGTTCCCAACATGGATGTTCGCAAAATTCGTCAAAATGTATGGAACAGCTGAATTTTTTTTTCGCTATTTCTGGTTTGGTCTCGTAGTAAAAGTTGTTCATAATGATGAGTAAAGTCTCGTGTTTAAGTATCGGTCACTAATTACCAGTCAGTCTATTTAAAATAACGGCTTATTCTCAATTCCTTCTCATGATATCTCTAACCAGATCCACAAGGCGCTTGTACGGATAAGTGCCACACATAAGTTTACAGTAAGAGCGTCTGGCTCAGTGGGGGTTACCCATGGGTTACCCCCTACCGTGTTATAGCCTTACTGACGATTTAATGGACATATTAATTATGTCTTAACACCAATTGAGGTTACCAAAAGTATTGTAGGCCTGGGGATACTGGTTGTCTTTATTAATGAATATGATATTATGAGACCATTTCATTGTTGATGTTGTGAGCAACATGTTACTATGCAAACTAATATATCGTAAGAACTGTTCCGTGGGTTTTCAAGGAAATAAGGGTAACCACCAATATTTCTTTAATAAATAACCATTTTCTGTTTACTTCGAATACAATATTATGTATTCAAAGCTTTGTTGGGTAAAGGAAGCAACGAAGTTTATTATTATATCGTCAAATTTTGAAGGTAAGTACAGAAATTGAGCTTCTATTTGAATATCAAAATATTGTTTTATGTAGCTACGAAATATTTAAGTACGATAACCATCAAAATGTAAATAATTTGCTTTGTAAATTATATTTTAATTAACTCAGTATAGTTTGTCCGATAAACAAACTTCACGCAATAATCAGATTGTGTCAAATGTCAAATAAATTGACCTTTTATATAATAAACGAGGGAGATTCTTATTTCATTCCCTACACAATATTGCACTTTGAAAACTGCAGTTCTGTATTCATTTTCGATGCATTCTACGCTTTATTCCGACGTACGAATGCAAAACATAGCAATTCATATAATATACCAAGTGCAAAATCCTGTATATACCTACAATAGAGGAGCGAAACTATGTAATTTACAATAGCAGTTCAGTGCTCTACTTTAAACTAAATGTTGGTACCTACTTTGAAATTGTGATAAGAATTCTTACACAATATAGGAATTTCGGTCGTTTTATGTATAAAATAAATAAAGTAAGTACTTATTTAATTTAAACTTCACTTCAGTAACTTCTACCATTTACATTTTCTTTAAAGTATCTAAACCGAAAATACATTTTTTAAACAGGACCCAAAAATAAACCTATTAAACAGAATATAATTGCGGCATTGGTTATTTAACCACTCCTTTATGGTCAACAATACGCGCACTAAAACGTACAACACTACGCAAAATAAAACGAAACGACACACAATACGAACATTAAAACGAAACAATCTAAACACCCTTTAAGACCAATTCTAAATTCAATACGATAATCCCACTGCATAGTGGAGCAACTGAACTTTAATCCAATGCATTACACAGTACGCAAATAGTGCAAAGTCCTGTACAATACTGTAACAAGACAAACGCATATAGAAACAGCGTTGTGCTTTACGCCCCGCTGCGCTGTGCGGGTAGGCACATAATCAAGATGGCGGAGAAAGAAAATGGCTAAATGTTGTTAGGTACCAATATGTCCTTCGGCAGAGTGTGGCCTTGAACGGGGTAAATGGGAACTCGATAAACGGGAGATTGGGGATTTATTGATTGGGATATTATTACGTTGATTAAAATATGGTCAAGAAAAAGTGTGAGTTTAGGTACCGAAAATAAAATTCTTTAATCCTACTAAGTTTTCAGTAGTTTTCTGTAGTTTTACTTATACCGAGTGAATTTAAGAAGAAAAATATAGATTTCCATTAACTACGTTACGGTACGTTATGACTTTTGCGTTCAGTTACCCACATCACTTGCACGAGACATAGTATTTACACAATATGTATGCTAACAGACTTAAAATAATAATAATATGTACATGTTTATAAAAAAGGAGGGGAAAGAATCATAGGGCATAATTTTTTTCATAAATTAATTTGAAAAAATATTAATTAATTAATATTTATACATAAAATATATACCCCAGATACTCCATACGTACATAGATAGTATTGTCTAATATAGAACTAGTATAAAAATTATAGTTAAATCCCCAACAATCCTAGCATAAACGAAGCTATTAACTCGCCAGCATTAGAATAGCAAACTCTGCTTTAGCGAAGTTGTCCGGTCAACTAGTTTCTAACAGTCCGCTGGTAATAACGCGTACGAACTTTAGTACACTAATAACTGTGCTATGTAGCGATGGAGACTAGTAAACTGAACGACTTTACTTCGTTGCTTCAGGTATCGAGTAAGATTAGAAAAGGATATGCGTTTGCCTAGACTTTTTTTTACTTCAAATAACGTTTTCTGTCTAAAGGAGGTGTAAGAGTAAGAGCGGCCATACACGGGCAGCTTGAGTTAGTCAGGACCGATTGCTTCAAGCTGCTGACCGCACGGAGCAGTCGCAACTGCTAGAGCGGTTCCCTGTATATTTGTAAATAGAAGACTGTAGTTCACAATGCAGTCGCAGCTTGAAGCAGTCGATGCTGACTGCTTCAAGGTGCCCGTGTATCAAGACTCTTAGGGCGCATACATGGACTGCTCGAGCAGATAGACAGTGATCAAAATACATGGACCGCTCGTGTAGTCGTAGTCCATAGCTCGAAGCTGCCATTCATAACTGCTGTAGCAGTTGGTTTCGACTGCTAGAGCAGTCACAATTTAATCAGTAGCAGTTGCTGGTTTTCAGCGACAGCCAGCGTACTTCATATCGCCTTTCATTTTATGTGAGACTAACCTAACAACTCAAGTTTCAAAACAAGATTATGCGGTGCAAACACTGTCGGACTCTGGGTGGCTTTAATTGCCCCACTTTCAATCAGCTTGCCCTATGGCGTGCAAGAGATTTGCATAATTATGATTTTATCTATATATTTTATGGCTTACATAACTCATAATTATTTTATGTAGTAGGTAGAGTTGCAAAAGTAGCATACTTAATGGAAAGCTTACAGGCAGAATTTCAGATGAATTTCCTCTAGATATAGGATGGAGCAGATGTGTAGAAAAATCGTTGTTTCACCACCTCCGGATACGTTCTGATATATCACTTTCTATCGGATTAGTTGACATATTACTGGTATAAAATTACAACTGCAGTAAAATATTACAAAAAATAAAAACCCGTCTCGAACGAGTCTCTTTTGTGAAAGAATTACTAACACATGAATGACCTGGCGATTTGCGATCGAGTCAATATAGGTACAGTCGGTATCGTGGTTGACCCATTTCAACTAAATTTCTTAGGGCATAAAGATGAAAAGGGATCACCCGGCAACTTTATTGAGTGTACCTATAGTATTGGACACCTGTAGCATTTGTTCTTTTTTTTACAATGTCGTAAGTATTCTTTTACGTAGATTTTTTCTATTGACCTCACAGTGTCCGGACAAAGTACTTTGCTTTTGTGAACTGGTCAGTTTGTATTACTGAAAGATATACACTTAGATATTCTTTTGACTTATTGGTGATTCACACGAATTTACACGCCCGAAGCGGCGAATCAACACTTTTAAAATTTTTTTTTTTTTCATGAGGCGATTCGCATTAAGTTTTTTTATTTGTGTGCGTGCTCGTCGAGAAAAATAGCGTCTAACTGTTGGCTTGTAGCGACCAACAGATTCTCGACGAGTCACAGCTTTGACTGTGTATAGACAAACTTATTATATCTTTTATATGTGTATTGTTTTCTTCACAGAACACAATTCAACTTAGATCGGAATCCCCCAGGAAAACAATGTTGTATCAAACAATTCGATTCTTCTTTGTAAATATTTGACCTAATTGGGTTCGTAAATTGAGTTCATATTAATGTTTGAATAGAATATCATTTTGTTGCTTCAAATCTGAGGAAATAATGGATTGATTAAATCAAAACAAATGAAATCAAATGCCTACTTTTGTTTGTTTATTGATTGAAGAACCCTAGCGACATACCCTTTAGGGCCCATTCACACGTACCCAACCACAACACATCGCAGCGACTAAATGTGGGCGAGCAGTGGTTACGTGTAAAAAGTATCGCTGGTAACTACAAAATCAAATCAAATGGTCGACGCAACGTTTTGTTTGCGATGTGGCTGTGCGCGGTCTCGCTGTTGGTTGCGCTGTGGATGCGACATGGTCTTGATGTGGTCGGTATTGTCCACACGGTTGATTTTGACGGCCAATTGTGGTCCGAATAAATAAACTATTCATTTTCGTCCTTGTGGAGAGGTTGTGGTGTAGTTGTGGTGTGGTTGTGGTGTGGGTGTGGTGTGGTTGTGGTGTAGTTGTTGTGTGGTTTTGGTGTGGTTGTGGTGTGATTGCGGTGTGGTTGTGGTGTGGTTGTGGTACATGTAAATGGGCTCTAATTCACTGTTTTATCAATATCGGTCGAGTATTTTTCGATCCGTAAATAACAGCCAAAAATGAAATGTTAAGTTTCACAATATTAATATAAAGTTATAATAGCCAAGATCCTTTTTCTTTCCTATTTTCTGAGATTATTCCCACAAAAATATAAGCGAACAAATACACTTTCTATTTAAAATTCAACGTTCCCTTACAAAGCAAAATTTTTAACAAAAATAAAAAATAAACCTTTTTTGAAACATTTCAATGAATTTCATTACCATATTCACTACTCAGTGATTTACTAAAAGCCGATCCACTTGGCCTGAACTTGTTCGGTAATTGATTGAACCCATCTTGACGAGTGCACTCGTAAAATAACACTTCATTAGCCTTTCTATGTCTTGTTAATTAATTTTCGCACATCGTTAGCTAAGGAATTTAGTGAAGCAGTTGCCTTTTTGAAAAATGGCAAATGGGGGACAAATCTTAGCAGAGCGCAGTGGAGTTTCGTGAGTGTAATTCCGCTGCATTGTCCTTAGTTGAAGGTTCTATAAGGGCAATATCGCATTGACTTAATCAACGGATTTTTTTAGGAAAATTCCGCTGCATTTTTTGGGTCGCTCCCGTCTGGTAACGCTCCCGTTTGGCAACGCTACGTATACTGACCTATAGCGATGTATCGCGTGCACCAGGTACAGTCAGTAAAATGAAATGAAAAAGTACCTATTTAAGATTTTTGTAGTGTAATTGATTAAAAAAAAAGTCTATTAGATAGGTTACTTGTATTCTATGCAGTACTTAGTTCATTAATATGGTAGCTTGAAAAATAAAATCCTACTATACTACTGCCTACTAATAATATAAACGCAAAAGTTTGTGAGGATGGGTGGATGTTTGTTACTCTTTCATGCAAATACTACTTAACGGATTTGTATTAAATTTGACACACAGATAGTTCATAATCAACAAAAAGTAAGTACTAGGCTTGTATGAATTCATGTATAATTTCCGACATCCACGCTGGCGAAACCGCTAGCAAAAGCTAGTATTAAATAAATTCGGCGCACTAGAACTTTAAACTCTGACTGTACTATAACATGTGCTCAGGTATGTAATATCTTCAAACATAACCATGGCAATGCATAATTATATAGAGTTGCCAAACGGGAGCATTGCCAGACGGGAGCGACCTCAATCTTTGGCTTGAGACAAAGCTGAGCGGAAAAAACGGTTTCCGCTCAGCTTTGTCTCAAGCCAAAGATGAAGGTAATGTTATAGGGTGTCTACCTAGTACATAGTTTCATTAAGTTTTGCCAAGCTCAAAGCTTTTGTATTGGGCTGACTGTATTACTAAGATTTCAACTTTTATTAAATTTTCGTTATTAATCTGAAATATGAATAAATAAAGCAATTCAGTACCTTTACTCAAAAGATGTTGTATTTGATGAACTTTCTAGGCAGACTAATAACTAAAGTCTAGTATTTATTTGCACGGATTTCTAATAGGCCGTGTCTGCACTAAAAACTTTCAAAGAATAACCAGCCTCAAGTAAATAACGCCACCAAATTAAAATACATACCTACAAAAAGTCAAATACTGGTTACTGATTAAAATGTATAACTTCGAATAAGGCCATGAATAAATAAACGAAACTATGTAGATATTTACTGTTCCAATAATAAAACTGTTCTTAAAAGAAAAACACTGCGGACCTTTGAAAATACGTTTAAAATTTTTTCTTTGTTTAATTCTGCTCCCGGGTTATTGCAGGAAAGGCTTCTCTAGTTAGCGTATTAGTTTTACTTTTTATTTCTGATACAAATTGAATAAATAATTTCTAAGGGTTTTTTATTTAGAGCTCGATGATTGTTTTTTTTAGAACAATTAGCGCGGTGGCGGCCGTCGCCTGCAGAGACCCTACCGCCTTTGAACTCAATCACTTCATTAGTTCAGCTTAGTTGCTCCATACATACGCACATACGAAACTATGCGTTCCCGCTCAGTCCGTTAACAGACTTTGTTGCGTACGCACCCCTTGATAAAAATCAGAAGAAATTCGAAAGTGTCGCTCAGGGTACGAAACATTGCGCAAGCGATGGCGGCGGAAACTCGCGAGGACGCGATAGTGGCATCCTGCGGGCGACCGTGGCCCTATTGATATCGCACCTATCACTCGTTTGTATGCAAATTCTTCGCTCAGGTGTTGACGTTCAGTGTTGTGGTAGACGTTGATGTGTCATCACACGTTCGTAAAATGTTCCGGAGCAGGAAAGGTCAGGCGATCAGCGAGGCGGATGTCCGTCGGGAACAGGCGCTGCAATATCAGAACCGTTCGAATGTGAGCGGTTCGCGCCTCCGCGTGCGTCGCGGATCTAGTTTGACAGATTTGGACAAATTGCGTTGTGGTGGTGGTTCGAGCGGTGGTGGTTCTATCGGGGATTTGATGAACATGTTCAGTGGTAGTGTAAATTCTATCGGGAGTGACACTTTGGTGGCTCGGACTGTGCCATTGGAGACGGTGCGGCGGAATGTACCGCTGTCGTCGACGCCACCGCCGCGCCCGCCGCCGTCGCCGCACATCCATGTATCTAGACCCATGGGCCCACTGACGATGGCCCAAAGAACGCTAAGATTCAGTAGACTGCTCAAGTACCAACCTTGTTCTGCTGACGTTCTTATTACTCTGGTGAGTGAAGTAGTTAGTTTTATTATTATGGATTTATTAATTTGACTCATAAATGTCTTTAACTAAAACTTAACACCTACTCTAGTGTTTATCTTTTATAGTGAAGTTAGTGTGTGTAAATACAATATTTTACCAGCTTTATAATCGTTATCAGTCAAGTGCATCGTGATATCGGTCGTGAAAGCTAGTCAAATAGCCCTGACGGGCGATAATTGCGTTATTAACTCATTATCAATTGATCACTTCGATATCATTTGACATTATCGCTACAATATGAAGCTTTTGATAATGATAACTTTTATTCTCGTTGTTTTAAACTTTAGTATTTATGTACGTACTCGCAAATATTTTTTGTTGTTGTTGAAGTGGGAAGACGGAATTTAAATAAGGTTATAGGTAGAGTTCAATGACCGTCTATAGATAAGTCATTGTTCGTTTAATTTAAAATGTCATGTAACCCTGTAGTTAGTGTATCCAGGCAATAATTTATCGGCGCAACTAGTGTCAAGGAAATCTTACTTCATTACTGAGATTATGAACATTATTGTGATATTTATTTTTATTGGAAAACTAGTGCTAACATTGATGAAGTATTTAACATTTTTGTAGCTAAAGTTTTAGCTAATGTTTTTTTTTTTAAGCTTTCTGATTAAAGTAGCAAAATGCGTTATTTTCAGAAATGGCGAGAATTTAGTGACTTGATTTCTATGTTTATTCAAAATTGAGAACCTACCCTATCCATAGAATTAATGCTGACACGTTAAAATAAGATTTGTACATTTTAAGATAGCAGCATTATTGGAGCAGTATTTTTCCAGTCCTTAGTTATTGTGTGTCTTGATGAAGTGATTCGTGCGAAAGCAATCATATTATTTAATTTAAATGACGTCTGTCGATTCTCAAGGGCGTGGAGTTAGACAGATAGGCTGAAGCCTGCAAATTGCATTTAATAAATACCAGACTGTGGTGGAAACACAGTAATTTTAATTTGAACTTCTAAGTACGCTTAGCAACATTTTCCAACTTACTTTATTGTTAAGAATTTGGTTTGATGATTAGTATAAGTGTTAATTTCGTATTGCTACATTACGCTGAAGTTTGACATTTGGAAACTTTGTAGAATTCCAGAGATTACATTATTTTATGTAATTTTTGGTTTGAAAGCTTCTTATAATCGCTGGATTCATTGATGAGTCATCTTATCGTTTTATATTTCTATATGAAGTCAATTAATTGTTTCCCAAATCGACCATCAACTTAAATTGTCCGTATATTCAAATCATCACTGTCATTCTTTAACAGTTTTATGAAATGGTTTATGACAGGACACATTGATGAAGTGTCTCAATTTGATAAACAAATTTTTTCTCTTTCTTTAGACATTATTAAAGAAGTAACTTCTAATGAAGACTAAGAAATTTCCACATCTAAGAAGAGACAATCTAAGTTCATGTGTGAGATTGGCAGTTTCTAAAGTTGGTGCAACACAAATTCGTTTAAGATTGACAAACTTTTTAATGGAAACTGTTGCCTAGATTAAGTTTAAACAGTAATTATTTTCGTATAATCTGTCCTTCCTTAACCCATTGAACGTTACACTATAAGACACTATTAGTTACCTTTTTTTTGGGTGGGAAATTGTCAAATAACTTATCCCGCTCTGGGCGGAGCGGGAGAGCTTGTCAGACTTTTACTGACTAAAACCCACCCGTGTTCCTTCGCTTGCCCTGTTGCCGGTGGCCACGATCTCCCTTTCGGTTTTCTTCGCATCCCCGGCAGGCATCGGCCCTAACGGACCCCGTCAATTCTACTGACATCTCTTTGAGGCGCGCGTGGAACAGAACACGCCGTCGACCCGGGCCTGGTCCTTATCGGACGGTGAGCTACCCATTGCTTACCGTCCGCAAGCCCACTATCAGTTACCTACCTTCACAATAAAATGATATTCTTGTCTATAAAGAATATTACACAATATTCCTTTATATATTTATTATCATAATGATACAACATTTCGATACGAACAATACGGAATTTGCTCCACAAAGATATTGCAAAATAAGCAAAAACCAGTTGTTAGTCTCACTAATGACGGGAAAACAGCAAATAAAGGTGTTTTATTGAAAGAAATCAAATTCTCGCCTCCGTGGAAGAACATTTTTCCGTGCAATACCTACTTGTCAAATGATGACAAAATGTTGACTTCTGTAAAAAGAATGTAATTTTATGTGTGTAGGTACACTACTGAGAGGTTTTCACGTTTATATCAAACGTATATATTTTTTAAGAGCTTTTTCAATTATGTAGATGCCTTTGGTGTCCTTTTTTTCTTTTTTTATCCTTAAGGTATATTTCGAATTTGCTAAAACGCAATGAACTGATAGCAAATTCTCGTCCAAATTCAGAATTTACATTTTAGATTTTACCCAGATTTTAAAATTTTATAAGTTACAGAGTTATAAGTTTAATAAATTATCGGCTTTCTAGAAGACGAGTTATAAATATTAAGCCCTTTTTATTCTGAACATCTTTGCATTGTGGTATTTTCAGTAGTTCCCAGAATATCTTAGTTCAGTGTGCCTTTTGGCAAAGGCCTCCTCTAACAACGTCCACTGAGTCCTATATCTCGCAACTCTTCACCAATTTGGACCCGGTGCTGTAAGCATCAATTCGTCTTCTATAAGGCTGATGCCCTATTAAGAAGAATAGGTACGTAGCTCTAAATAATAACGAGTATGCGATCACGATCAGCATGGTTGTATTCTGTCTTTGTATTTGTAGCGAGTTAACTGAACTAAGTAGTTCTTACCGCGTTAAACAGATGGCGTTGTCATTGTATTTAGGTTGATATTAACAAAAAAGGTCCCATTTAATGGGAAAATAATAAAGTTTAGGATTCTCACGTCTTTTTAGGCTGTTTAACGAATAAATAAGACCTTTTTATATCGGAAAGTGTATGAAATATTGAGGAAGTATCTCGTCAGCTCTTTAAAAATGAGCTAAAAATGAATATGATTTTTAATTTTTCAACAAGAATAAGTGAGTTTTCTCATAATAAAATTATTTCAGTGTCAGAGGCCGTTTTATTTTCCTTTCACAGTTCTTTCAAGACTATTTCCTAGACTTTGTGTTGAGAATTCAATGAATCGAATCATTTAATGGAAAAGAAAGCAATGCATTAGGAAGCGGTTACGTCACCGCACGGCGGGAACTTCATGAATTTTCAACTATTCTACATTTTATATAAATAGCTCTATTTATTGGAATGAGTGCAAACAATTTTTTATTAATAAATGCAGTTATTTTAAACTGCGAGGCGTGCCTGAAATATTGTTCCGATTTATTTTAACACTGTCGAAAATTAGACCATCGCGTTCGTATCAAATTGGATGACCTATGATGCAGTCATCGATATGTCTTAGCAAGTGATCCTAAATCGATAATTTTATACCTTTTCGAAAAAAAAATCCTATCTTTGACTAGCGGTATCTTCGCAATCAATAGACCTAGAGTGCGTAGGTTGGGCTCAGAAATATAGAAAAAAGATGCCTAAATACTCGTCCTCAAGGTATATTTAAAAAAAAACTGATCTAATTGCCAGAATTTCGCAGTTTTCCGAGCACCATGGGAGTAGCACAAGGTTTTCAGGGTTGCAAACTTGGCCATAAACTACTCTCAGGGGACCTAACAACATAACAAAAATCGTAGTTACATGCGCGTTAGCGATGTTTGATGTTGTTATTGAGTGGGCTAATAGTGCACTGCTTGCCCAGAAGAAACCTAAGGATTAAGACTTTCTGTGCACAGTACAGTCGAGTATGAAAGGGAAGGTACTTTCTTCTCGCGGACTGAGATGCTGCCGCTGGTGTGTAACACCATTATTACAAAATTGTAGGCAAGGCCTTATGCCAAAAAACTTTACAATTACAATTTACATATTTGTAAATTTGACAAGTTCATGTACCACTAAACTCGAAGCCACACAGTTGTAACGGAAAAACCTTACAAATATGTAAATTGTAGTGACAAGTCTAAAATTTATACATAGCCCTCATGCTTCGTGTAACGCTTATAAAAATGCGAGAATTGTAGATTATAAATTGTAAATAATACATATTAAACATATTTTTAGAATTAGACTTGTAAAGTTTTGTGGAATAGGGCTTAGCCAACTGCAAGGATGATTATTATCATCATCATTTCAGCTGAAAGACGTCCACTACTGGACATAGGCCTCTCCCAAGCATCGCCACTTCGACCGATTCTGTGCATCTCTCATCCACGGGATTCTTGCGGCCTTCATCAGGGCATCGGTCCACCTTACCTTCGCACAACTTTCGCCTTCTACCGCTACGTCTTCCGATACGCGGTCGCTACTCCAGAACCTTTCGGCCCCATCGGCCATCTGTTCTGCGAGCAATGTATGCCCTATCCACTGCCACTTAAGTTTGGCAAGTCTTCGGACTATGTCGGTTATCTTGGTTCTCCTACGGATGTCTTCATTTCTGATTTGATCACGTAGGAAAATTCCAAGCATAGCCCTGTCCATTGCCCTTTGGGTGACTTTCAGTCTTCTAATGAGGCGAATTGTGAGTGACCACATTTCAGTGCCATAGGTCATCATCACTGGCAATACGCAGTGGTCAAAAACTTTCGTCTTGAAACACTGTGGTATATGAGAGGAGAAGAGCGTACGCAGCTTCCCGAACGCCACCCAGCCGAGTCGGATTAGATGATTGACCTCTTTCTCGAAGTTGGATCTACCTAACGAAGTATTATCATTCCCAAAATATTTGTGTGGATAACTTGTTAAATTATATAAATAATTTATAAGACAAAACGATGAATAAAAATCAGATTATTTACATATTTTGAAATAAATGTTTAGAAAAACTAAAGTAAATAATGAATAAAACAAAAGACAATTTATCTTTATTTATTCAAATATGAAATCTTATTAATTTTGCCAGTTAAAAATAATTTCACTACAATTTAATAAATCGAATGTTAGTAAAATACATGTTATTTACATTTTGATTAACCCATACAAATCATACTTCAATCATATTTAGGGTTGCCATTTTATTAACTACAATTTTATACCAAAGTAAATCGAGCTAAACAACATCGTAAAAGTTCGAATAATAACAAAATAACTACAACACTCAATTATTATCAACTTCAAAATAATACTTCTTAATCTATAAAGGAACTAAAATCCCGGGTATTGCATCGATATAAAATAACCTACCATAACATCAAAAAAATAAAATTGGTACTTTAACACTGGAAAATTGACATGAAAATTAATTCTTCCAAAAATGCACATAAAAATTGGCAACCCCGTCAGACTCAATCACGCGCTCAATCAGGCATATTTCTTCATGAATTTGAGTAAATACTTGAGTTTTGGCATCTCTATGTTATGGATGCATCTGTTGAAGTCTCCGATGACTTTGACGGAGTGCGTCATCATTCTGGAGATGATGTCCTTCAGGCACACGCTAAGGTCCGAAACTTCTTTGAAACCGTGGATGGCAATTTCGGCCATCACTACCGGAAATGGAGATGTTTCGTATAGGAACTGGAAAAAATAGGAACAGAATTATAGGTACCGTAAACATACGCTTTGCAATGCTGAGTATTGTCCAAAATTATATTTTTATTCAAAAAAAAAAAAAAAAACATTTCGGTATATGTTTTTTTTTTATATGCAAGCACTAATCCCGTCACCTGCTTCGAATAAAATCTTTGTTTTATCAAAATTACCATCTACGTATTTTATTACCATGTCATCTGAATATACCTATCAACAAAACGACCAGTGTTTCTCAACTTAACTTTTGTCAGCAGTTTCTATTGAAATTGCATTATTGTCAAATATCTATTTTTATGAAAACTGATAACAAATCTCAAATTTTTAATTTTCATAATTCCTCTTCATTCATATTTTTATCACTCAATATTCTAGAGGCAGCGGGCTTCCTGTTCTGAATTAAGTGTAGATACAAACTCAATGCCTGGGATCACGTATCCGGTTGCTACTCAACAGCTAGTCTCAATGGGTTAACCTACTTAGTTATTTGTATTGCTAGTTGCTAGTTTATGTTTATTTGCGTGCTACTTGATACTCAGGAAACTGGCGACATTGAGGGAATGCGTAGAATTTTGGACGATAGAAAACAAATTAATTTTTTATTTTTTGTGGGAAATTAGGCTTGATATAGTCGTGGGAAAGTTGAAGATAATAAAGTTAGTGCAAATAGTTAAGAAACGATTCATATAGTAATCATATTTTATGATCGCTATGGTCAGAAGGCTAACAGCTGCTTTTTTAGGACGAAACTTTAATAGTTGTAAGATCAAGGGGAATAAATGTTCTGAACAGAACACGGTTCTTATGCCAATTAAAACTTCATTATGTATGGGTCTTGGAATGACATCGAATACAATCTAAGTCATTGATTTTACATAATCAAACTGATAGTTTTAGCTGTCCCACAATAAACTGCAACAGCTCCAATCGTACGGTGGCAGCTACTTTACACTAAATAGGTATTGCAATACTTACAACGGTCCTCTCGAGATCTTGACTCTCGTGGGAGCAGTTCCCTCCAACTTGCTGCTGTTTCTGACATTCGAACAGCTTTGAGGCAGAATACTTCTTCAAATTCTCCAGTGTTTCGAAGTGAACTTGTAGTTTTTCTAAAACAAATACATATTTATTTAATTTCAAGATATGCGTGAGATTTTATGAGTAATTTTTCTACGCATAAATTGGCCTCTTCGTTTTTCACAAAAAAATCAAATTGTACATTCTATTCTTCATTTTAAGCCTGCCTTACATGGCTAAAAAAGACACTTAAAACGATCTTCTAACACAGTTTTTAATTAGATCAAATTTTTGTTTCGTCACATTAGTTCGGCAAAATGGATTAAACGAGGCCACAAAATATAATATATACTAGATTTTACTACAGCACACATTGACTTTGTTATTATTACTCAACGTTACGTTTGTTTTGGCCACTACCTGTATTGTCACTAGCGGATATGTTGACGTTGATAAACAAGGAACGTTGTCCCAAAATAATACCGTATGTGGGTTGGCAAAGCCGACGGGCAAACCATAAACAATTTAGATTTAAAGTAAACACACCTAGTTTACTGACAATCTATTTACTTATGTAACTTCGGTAGCCTACTCAGTAAATAGCTGATATTTAGAGAGGATTTAGTACTTAACGGTCTACTTAATTATTTTTATATGAATATATTTTATATTTAATTGCGTACGAAATATGGACTATAAATACAATTTTTTCTTAATAGAAATCAATCCATACCACTTAGCATGAATTTGACAGTTTGGCATCTATTGCCAAAGACAAAACGCTCTCCTATAAACGTTACTTAAAACCAAGAAATTCAATACCTTGACGTGATCCAAGAGAAAGGATATGGGCCAGTGCCAGCATAATCAATTCTCTAACAAACAGGAAGGCTGATTTAACTGAGCTCGATCACGCATTCATTAATCCGAAACTACAACACAGACTATGTACACAATAACATCGTACCGACCGGAAGGCAACACTGAACGTGGATATCACCTATATTGCCGTGGAAGTGGAAAACTCCATTGTGTTCTGATTCTACTAGTAACTAAGTAAATCCAAGTATAGTTAAAACTTTCTTAGGATGTTTAAGAAAAGTATCATCATCATTGATAAAACTCAAAAACAAAATTGACCTATCTCTCGATGTACCTCAAGGAGCTATCTTGGGTCCATTATTATTCTCAAACCCCCAAAATGTTTATATTATCATATCTAAAGCAAAGACTGATGATAGAATGCAAGCTGACAACTCTGTTTTCAAAAGCCTCGTAATAATTGAAGGTAAAGTTTTATTATTAATGATTTTTTTCGCGGTTGATTGGAAAACGATGATATTTGATGACATGTCAGTATGTCTGGAGTGTTGTGTTTTTTTGTAGTGACTGCCGAACCTAATGTCAGAGTTTTAAAGCCGCCCATAGGCTTCTGTCCTGGCTTCATATGCCATCGAGAAATATCTCTCAGGTATGCCGGTTTCCTCACGATGTTTTCCTTCACCGTTTTTGAAGCAAGTGATGATTATACAATATACATGCATATATAACATGAATCTGAAATGTCAGAGGTGCGTGCCTTGGGTTCGAACTGGAGACCTATGACTTGGTAGTCTGACGGTCACACCACTAGGCTATCACTGCTATACAGATCATTACATCACATAATATATATGTATTATAAAGAACATACCTGGTAATCTCTGTACTCTCTGGTACCCAAGAGCGAGGCATAATGTAACATTTTCGTCGGCCAATTGCAAGTTCTCGCCAAGCAGCTTAACTATGCTCTCTTTGCAATATGTCCCGTTCCGAGGCTTACGGTCGTGTATTATCACCTAGGGAAGAGTAAAATGGTCAGTTATAATCGGATGAACGCTTGCAGCAATTTGTTGAAAGTCGTTAGGATGTGTAAGCCAGGATTTTATTGTTAAAATTTTTAATGCGAATTTTTTGCGTTTGATTTATCGTGTTCTGCATTGGTGGTAAATCTTTGAATGATTATAAAATGTCACCCATGGCTATGTGACCGCCCGTATTTTTCTGAATATTCATGAAAAATATTCGAAAATTAATTATAAAACTATTTTTTTTTTCTTAATCCCCCTAATATTTTATGGACTTGCAATTGTGTTTTTAAAATAAAAACAGTTGTTTTTCTAGAAAAAAAAAAATGTCTTCATTTCTGTTTTTTTTTTTTCATAATCGACAAATTTTAATAAAAATATTTGTTAATCAGATAATATAACTATAAGCTATTAGAAATAATAAACAGAATCCAAATTGAGCCAATAACATTGTAGATATGGCAAACGCTGTTAAAAAAATAAACAAATGAATAAGTTGAAAAATATTAAAGATATACTGAGAAAAATACAGGTGGACACATGCCCATGAGCGAAATTGTATATTTGGCTTATAATAAATCCTTTGCTGGGACACTTTAAACAAAAACCCTTACCTGGAAGTACAAAGATATTTGTTCGAGGTACACAGTCATGTAGTTAATAGCTTTGTCCGCCTCGTTCTTCATGAGAAGCTTTATTTGGGACACCAGTGTGTCCATGTCCTCCCGGGATTTCTGTGTCCGGATCTGAATGTCCGCAATCAGTGACCGGTATCCATTTATTAGGTTATCTTGAAAATCAGTCGTCTGAAAAATAAAGGTTGATTGTTACTTTTGTTTTTTATTTATTTGATGTGCAAGGTCATCATGTAAAACCTTATTCTTTGGTCAAAAATCAGTGGATATTTTTGTTTTTGAATTCATAATTATTTGCATTGACTATTTAAATTATTTCATCATCAACGTGTTTGACTGTTAGATTTGTGTGAGGTGTAGCAGTTGTAATAATAACTATCTTTCTTTAATTATCATTCTCTAATGAAAAATCTTCATTCTGTTTTAAATCACATGGTAACATATCTAAAGTTGAAACTCCATTGTTATATAAAACAAACAGAAGGAAGAAAGGAAATGAGAAATATAATAAATTTTCACATTGATTGTTGGAAAGAAACATAAAATAATATTACATAACAATTTTTTTATGTAGATGCCGGAACAAGAAATTTGTTATTCAAACAAAAAATCTGTATATAACTCATTGTCTTCTACAAATGATGTGATACCGTTGTTTAAAAAAAAAAAAAAAACTATTAGTCACATATTATAATTACATAATTATTATTGTTAATCACGGGATGGTATTTCTTTAAACAATGTACTTACGGCAATATTGTATGATCTATTTTGTATAATGTATTGAAGAGCAATTACCTAAAACATTTTAGCAATATATTCATGCTGCTTTTAAACGTCATAATTGTATAAGCCTAGTCTAGTGATAGTAAGGAATATGGCGTTGGGGATATCAGCTGGAATACTAAGATATCTGAATGCTAGCTATTACAAAGGAATAGTAGAACATCTGCCTCACTGACATGAGACATTACTAACAGATTGTTGTCGTGTTACAATATTGATTTCATAACAGAAATGAATAATCAATAATCATTTTTTATTTGTGTAATATAGGTAGTAAATACAGTTCTTAAAGTTTATAGGTCGCTATGTCATGCCAAGAGGCGTACAAATATGGTTGCATGCGAAATAAGAACAATATGCAATAATTTCTACAGTCAATGCATAAATAAATAATCATAAATTACAATTAGTCACAATATTCAATTAAAAATAGTTTCTCCAGTCAAATAAATAAATAAGGCTATAGAAATTTATCATTCAAAAATTCATCAGTCGTATAATAACATTAAGCAATTAATAAAAGTTTTTTTTAAATTGTGTAATATTCAATTTTTTTATGGCATCTGGTAATTTATTGTAAATGCGTGAAAACAAGTTCAATCCCTATTACACTGATACAAATTCTAAACCTCTGCCTACTTTTTGAGACGTCAAACAAATATAAACAAGAAAGTGAAAGCATCCGCTTTTTATTTAAGAGCAGGCATTCAGAAAGTGGGTAACGTTGCAAATAGATGTCAAATATTTTGCTGTTTTGATTAAGTTGGCAATTTTACTGTATGGAAATATGAAATATGGCTAACTAGTGAACTAAACTATTGATGATGAAAAGCAAAAATTAATGTCGTAACACCGAATATTTCGTTTTAGATGTAAAAAAGTATTTGGAAACTTTCCAAATGCCTTTTCTACACCTAAGTCGGTTACAACATCAAATTCAGTGTTAGAATTTCAATACAATACTCATATTAATTCAATATTAGTTCACTAGTTGGCGATATTTTATATTTCCATACAGTAACATTGCCAAATTAATCAAAACAGGTAAATATTTGACAGCTAGTTGCGACTTTGCCAACTTTTAGAAAATTAACCATTACACTTCATTATTTCTCAGTTATGGGTTCCATTATCGACTAATTGTTCATTAAGACAATCTTTATTGATCGATTAGTCCTGTATTTATGACAGTAGATAATGACAACTTTGATTGTGTTTTGTTCTTTCTTAATCATTTTCCCATTAGGTAATTAAATGGCGGATCTAATAAAATGTTTATATTTCTACAATATCGAGACGACCATTTGAAAATTTTAGATAGGCAGTCGTTCCATGTAAAATACTGGTATTCAGCTGCATCCGGTTAGATTGGAAGCTGACCACAACATAGTTTGGAAAAGGCCAGGCAGATAATGATAACTAGCTTTAGTGACAAAACTACTGGATATATTTGGTTGAATTTTATATACAGACTGGGAACATCATTAAATATACAACGTTTATTTTATTGTCTTAGTTTCGTTTTCACCTTGTACATGCAGGATACGACATTCTAACCCACATACAATGTCTCTCAAATATGCGCCTGCGTTTCCCAGAAAATAAAAAGAGTTAAACAATCGTTGGTTATACTAACAATATACGTTACTGTCAAGATTAGATTCCTATTATGTTCTTCGGCAGATGGAGAAGATAGGTCCATATATAGATAATAATTAATGTTTAGTGGTTATCCGTGAACTGACCGCAGCAAGGGTAACTTAACCTCGTAATCCGATAAATCAACGCTGCTTTTCAACCACAAACCTCTCAAAATAAATTATGATTCTGATTAACATTATGCATGTTTCCTTCTAGTAAAGAAAAGTTCTATATTCAAAAAATAACGGCCATCTTGATTATGCAACTTTTTTTTTTCGTGTTCGTCATGGCTTTTAATCGCTACAGTAACAAGCAATGCTAATGAGGTGAGGTTTACTTTAAAAAGATGCTGCTATGAAATTATGCAATATTTGAATTTTTTTCATATTTAACTTTGTAGGTAGGAAATTGTTTGACATTTACGTTAGTAAGGTCGTAAAAATGTTTGTGTTTATATTTGGTGTGATTTCATACGATGATGAATGTAATTTTTTTGATGACTATGTACATAGTGTGATTAAGTACTTTTATTCAAAGAAAAAATAAATTATAAATTTGAGTAAGAAATAAAACGATAAAAAGTTGATTAAGTTACCTAAATTAAAAGAGTACTATATTCCATTTGAAATAAGATTAGACATTTAAACAAACCTTTTTTACAGTCCGTTCAACCGATTTTGACTTCTATTGCGTTGGTGGCATGATAAATGGCAGCTTCAGTAAACAGTTGGTATTGTCACCACTTTTTTTTGCTTTTAATACCATTCTTATGCCTTTTTTTTTTTTTTTTGAGGGTGGGAAATCATCAAATAACTTCTCCCGCTCTGGGCGGAGCGGGAGGGCGTGTCAGACTCTTACTGACTAAAACCCACCCGTGTTCCTTCGGTTGCCCTGTCGCCGGGGGCCACGATCTCCCTTTCGGTTTTCTTCGCAACCCCGGCAGGCATCGGTCCTACTGGACCCCTTCAATTATGCTGACATCTCTTTGAGGCGCGCGTGGAACACAACGCGCCGTCGACCCGGGCCTGGTCCTTATCGGACGGTGAGCCACCCATTGCTCACCGCCCGCAAGCCCGCGCCTACGGTGGCCGGAAATCGCCTCGCGATTCCCGACGCCCTGGGCGTCTCCTCCTGCGGCGGTTAGGGGCGTGAGGGCGCGAAATTTGCCTCTCCCTCACGCGTTCCGCCTCCTCCTTCGCGAGCATTACCGCTTCGCAGAAGGAGGTGACGGCCTCCCATTTCCTCTCGCTCCGTACCATAGCCTGAACCAGGGCCGGACGCGAGAGATCACCGCCACCGATCGCCTCCACGAGGACACGGCGATGCTCCGCCCAAGCTGGGCAGACCTCCACCGTATGCTCCACCGTGTCCTCCGGGCGATCCACACAATGGTGACACCCGGGCGTTTCCTCCCGCCTTATCCTGTGCAGGAACCTCCCGAAACAGCCGTGTCCGGTGAGGACCTGCGTCAGGCGGAAGGTGAGGACGCCGTGACGCCTCTCAAGCCACTCCTCAAAGAGGGGTCTATCGCCGCAATTGTGGCGTGCCCAACCATTCTTATGCCTACGGTATAGAAGTGAAACTCGGTTGAACGGACTGTGAAAAAAGGTTTGTTTAAATGTCTAATCTTATTTCAAATGGAGTATTGAAGAAATTACGGCCTCGTTGGGCTAGTGGTCGCAAATGCTACTTCTTAGTATGTGATCCAGGTCTTTTCTATCAGGAATTTCTCATTAATTGCCCGTAGTTTGAATTTGTTCCTGGTTGATGGCAATAGACTCGCCCCCTATTACATGGGACTTCAACATAACTGGCGAAATGTGTGCTATCTTTCGGTATACCTCTGCCTAACCCTTCGGTGATTACGGGTGTAATATTATGTTATGTTAAATTAAAAGGAGTTTTTACCGGGGATCGTTATATATATTCGATTTCATGATAATTTGGCATGTTTTGTTAGGATTAGGTATGTTGTTTACGCACAAGTTCATCTACGTTTAGACGGCCCTACATCGACCCTACATTCGTTCGTTTGTTCGTTGAACTTATACATTTATATCTGCAAATCTCATACTGTATATACAATGTATAAAAAAAAAAAAACCTGTTCGATCCATGCGGGTGTTGTTAGGTATCGTACTGAGAGTCTATTTATGTGGTAATTTTCAAGAAAAAAGAAAAGATATCGTCAGTGGGGAATTTTACTGGTTTATTACATGGGGCGCGGACGGCCGTCATTTAGCGGGTGTCTAGTCAACACACAAGTCAACAGAACACAACTACACACAACACAAGGTCACAACTTATGATCCCTGCACGCGTAGCATGACCATCGTAGAAACTGGTTTTGTCGACGGAAGAATAGACAAACTGACAGATTGTGATTGTTTATCTGTCATTTTGTCTTTTCTTCCGTCGACAAAACCCGTTTCTATGGTGGACATGCTACGCGTGCTGTTGAAAATTTTCTAATTTTTTTATGGATTTGGGGTAATTTTGGTTCAAAAAATGTGAATTTTAAATAACAATAACTTTTTTATTTTCAATTATAATAAAAAAAACTTTTTGGTAATGTTATTGCAGTTCATAAGTGGGGTTTTTGGATTGGACAGGGCTTTTTTAAATATTGTGTAATAAAAAATATTCTATTAAATTTTATTCTACGTTACTTGGTACGGAAATCAATGGTAGAGTTTTTTATATTCGTAACACACGTTTTTATAATTTTTAACGTGACGATATTATCTTCCACTTCCTTGTCACGGCATTACGATAACACAGGGAAGTAAAATGTATCGAAATATATAATGAAGACGCTTTTAAATTTCCGTCCCCGATAACGTTATAGCGTGCACGTATTTCCATACATTTTATAAAGGTAGACGTGGACGCCCACGATAATATCGTCACGTTAGAAATTATAACAGCGCACATGCTACCTACTTTAAACCTCCTAATCATTTGTTTTTCCGAATGAAAGATAAACAAAGTGGCAAACAATGAAAAATGAAACGTTCCGTTGGTAATTAAAACTTTGTTTACCTACCTTTACACAGGGTTAAGTTGTTTCTTTTAAAAAGGTATAAATACAATGGACAATATGTATTACTAAAAATAAGGGGTTTATTCATTAACGTTGCTTAAAGTTAACTAGCTAGGTCTCATATTTGGAAAAAAATCGTCTTCTCTATTTTCACGCGAGCAGAGCTCGGTCGACCAGGTACTAGACGTTTGATCATCAAAAATGTTTGGCTAAAGAGTTGCATCATAACTTTAAACAACATTTATAAATAAAGGGATAAATCAGCATCTAATTTAATTTTTATTTTTTTCCTAATAAGCAACTACCAAAAACATATTAAAACAGCTTAAATAAAAAAAAAAATGTATGATTGGCAAAATCATTTCTTATTATATTATTATGCCCCCGGAATATTAACGAGCTTAAATATTTTGAAATATTTTCTATAATTTCCCAACCGTAAAAGCAAGAAAACTTTAATTTAATTAAACAAAAACTCACCTGTAGTGTGATAACGACTGAAATTGCGAATACGAAAATTATTCTGCGATACATTTCCTGTCCTTTATTTCACATCCCGTGATCAACTTTTTTCACAAAACATTTTTGTATTCCTAATTTAAAAATAATAAAAAAAAACTGTATTTTTTATAAAATACGAGTGTTCTTTTTTAAATTATTTTGTTATTAGAAGCGTGGGACAATGTTGACGGTATGGTAATCTTCGAGCTACTGGTTGTTAAGCCGTCTACCTTGTTTTGCTCAAGAGCGCCGATTGACTTCAACGTTTGTTATGTTTGCGCTGAAATCTGTATCGCGTCGATGACTCGATCGATCGCTATAGTTTATGATACGAGCTAAATTGTTTTATTCTGAGCTCACACCGCTTGGGGTACCGTAGGATGATTAAGACGGTGTTTACAAGTAATAAAAGAATTTAATTATTTAACTTAGTTAATTAAAAAAATATATATTTATGAAAATAAATAAGGGGACGCATAGATTTTAATATTAAGTTCTATACAAAGGATATATTTTTTATTTACTTTTGGTTTAAAATGATTTAAAGCCAAAAACGGATACATCACTTTATCCTTCTACGATAAGACTATCACATACATACTTCAATCGTAGTCATTTGCAAAAGGACAAACTTCATGTTACGATATAGTCAATACACATTTTCTGTGTTTAAATTCGATTGTTTCATAATATTTATGCAGTAAAAAAGCTAGGCCTTTCATGTTTTATAAATTATGCTCTTTCAGACAACACACGCTATCGGAATTATTGAAAAATATGAACGTGACTCTGTTTGAAAATTTATATGTCGAACTGCATTAGCACGAATGCGCGGAATAAACGTAACGTAAATTGAAAATACCCTTTGGGTACATAATATTTATTCAGTTTTAAGGTTTTATTCATATCTATGGGTGATACTATAGTTTGACCGAAAAAGCTGTACAGTACGATACAACTTAGATGATTTCTAGCATCTACAAAATCTATGCATCAATTTTACGAATGTATTTGTTTATATGACTTTACAAGTTATTGCGTTTGCGTAAAGATCATTTTCGTTTAAAGCACTAATAAAGATCGGTGATTTTGAAGGCGCACTCAGTTCGAATGCGATCGGTTTTACGAATTTCTCCGATCCTACATCTAAGTTGTGTCGTACTGGACTGCGCCTTAGGAATGCGCGGCGAGGCGGGGGGCGGGACGCCGTGAGCGTTGACGGCGGACTGACAGAGCGGAGCGTTCTGCACTACCCCCCCGTTTCGCCGCGTATATACCTAAGACAAAGCGGTACAGCGGTTTCGGTCAAACTATAAATGTGCTTGACGCAATATTTTTAACCTTGGTATTTTCGATTAAAAAATCATTCGAATCTACGTTACGTTACTTTTTTACATAATATATTATTGTAATAGGAGCAAGAAATACGGGTATTCAATTACAATGACTATAAAATTTCGAATAAATTAATTTAAATGTACGGAACGAAACACAAAATTCAGTCTATAGTTGCACACTCATCCAGCCATACAAAGAAGATAAACATTAATGTTGTTATACTTTGTCTCATAAATGAGGAAAATTGTCTATCCATTCATAACATCTAACTAAGCAGTTCATTCAATGGTACTAGATACCTATGATATGAATAAGGCGAGAGACAATGAATAAAGACTCTTTCAAACACTTCCGTCTACAAACTACACCGCTCGTCGCGCGACGGGCGGTATCTTTGTGTCGCGTCGCGTGTCGCGCCTGTTTGAAAGAGCCTTAAGGCGTAGCCCGATGCGAAAATCTATATAAAATATAGTCGCTTTCCTGTCCGTCAGTGTGACCGTGTTGTTCTTCTAAACTATGGAACGTAATTTGATGCGGTTTTCACCATCATTTAGTAGACAATTTATTTTGGAAAGTCACATACTTATCCTATTCTATTAAACGAGCAATATTTGTATATACACTCGAGAGCAATGAATCCGGGTCACTTAAAGAATCCTAAAAATCTCGGAAACTAAAAATGCTAGGTTAATGCAATAAATTGTATTTAATAGACAATGTAATACTCCTTAAATGAAGGTATTAAAACTTCTTAGTTATTGTAAAGTTATATCATAAAAAAATCAAATTTGAAAAAGGGCCACTTTCGAAGATGGAACTACGAAATTACAGCATTTGGTTTTGCTTTTGTTTGTAATCTGTCATTTATGTGGGTACATAAACCATGTTGATAGTGCTCTATATTCATTATTCAAGCTGAAATTATGTCGCTTGCGCCTGAAGAATGCACCAGAATACTTACAATGCTGGAAACCGGCCGGAGTCAGCGCGATACAGCCAGGACTGTCGGTGTGTCGCTGTCAACAGTACAAAGAGTTCTCCGACGTTACGAAGAAACTGGTTCTAACCTACGCAGACCAGGAACGGGCAGAACCAGGTGTACCACAGCACGAGAAGACCGATACTTGGTGAACACCATGCTTCGAAATCGCTTTCTCACAGGAACTGAACTCACAAATCAGTTTCGACGCCTCGGAGGAAGTAACCCAAGTGCATGGACAGTAAGACGTCGGCTTGCTGAATCTAACTTAAAACCCCTTAGACCTGCAAACGACCCTAAACTGGAGCGTGGGCATCGTATTTCAAGACTAAGATATGCCCAGAGCCACGTAAATTGGAGTATTGAAGATTGGTCAAAAGTTATGTTCTCCGACGAATCAAAATTTATGCTCTACAAGCACGATGGAAGACACAGAGTGTATCGAAGACCAGGGGAAAGATTCAAGCAAGCATGCATCGAAGAAAAAGTAGCCTACGGTGGTGGGTCTGTACTTGTGTGGGCCGGAATTTCTTCTGAAAGTCGCACAGAGCTGATGATCATAGAAAACGGCTCTTTAACTAGCGTAAGATATGTGGAAGAAATCCTCAATGATCACGTTGGTCCATTTATGGTCAATTTAGGTGAGGATGCTATATTTATGCATGACAATGCCCGACCTCATACAGGTAGGATTTTGAATGACTACCTTCAAGAGATGAACATTACTAGTATGGAGTGGCCAGCGCGCAGCCCGGATATCAACCCGATCGAGCATGCTTGGGACGAGCTAGGCAGATGCGTAAAACAACGAAACCCTCCCCCAATCACGCTTCGTGAGCTCAAAATTGCTCTCACAGAGGAATGGGAGAATATTCTCCAAAATCGTATAAGGAACTTGGTGTACAGCATGCCAAACCGCGTAAACGCAGTAATGGAAGCACGAGGAGGCAATACGAAGTATTAAAATTCAAGAAAATCGTAATAAAGTTCAAAAATTTCATGTTTCCTATTTTTGTTTTAAGGAGAGATCAGCAGTTTTTTTCTTTATGTAATTTTGTGTTAATAAAATGTATGGTGACTCATATTTTTTTTACTTTCATTTAAGGAGTATTACATTGTCTATTAAATACAATTTATTGCATTAACCTATCATTTTTAGTTTCCGAGATTTTTAACATTCTTTAAGTGACCCGGATTCATTGCTCTCGAGTGTATATATAAATGTATAATATATATTTGTAATCAAATTCTCGAAAACGGCTCTAACGATTTCGATAAAAGTTGCAATATAGCAGGTATAGTAGTTTACGGGGGCGAAAAATCGATTTAGCTAGGTTTCATATCTGAAAAAATTGGTTTTCTCCGTATTTTCACCCGAGCAGAGCTCGGTCGCCCAAAGTTTAGATTAAGATTAATGACATAGAATAGTGACATGGCAGCATGGAATTAGTAAGTACTTACTATTATTGCAGCATGGAATTAGTAAGTAGGTACTGTCCTTTATTATTAAATGAGCATTCTCTATTTTCAACATAGCAGAACTCGGTTGTCCAAGTACTTATAAAGAAATCTCAATGTTTTTATCAAACCGTGTGAATCATGCAAATTAGGGGCGGGTCGCTAGTACTTAATGAAATGTTGTTTTAAGTCTGCCACGTTGGTCTAGTGGTTGCAAGCGCCACTGCTGAGCATGAGGTCCTGGGTTCGATTTCTGGATCGGGCAAAGTGTTATTGGCTTTTTCCATCTAGAATTTCTTAATAGAAGCCCGGAGTCTGGATTTGGGCCCGGTTGATGGCAATAGGCTCGCTCCCTATTACAAGGGACTTTAAACATAACTGGCGAAATGTGGGTGAACAATAGATACACCTGCCCAATCCTTTGGGACATAACAGTAGTCCTCCAGACCGAATTTTGGCCATGGCGTCCAATTTCAGCGGAGACCAGGCTTCAGCGCGGGAGATATTATAGTGCACAAGTGTGTACGCAGATATAACCCCAACCCCACCAGCCCCTCTGCCCAACTCTTCGGGAAATAAAAAATAAAGGTGATGTTATGTATATATGTATGTTTTAAGTCCTATATGTGTATTTTTAGGGTTCCGTACCTCAAAAGGAAAAACGGACCCCTTATAGGATCACTCGTGTGTCCGTCTGTCACAGCCAATTTGCTCCGAATCTAATAGACCGATTAAGTTGAAATTTGGTACGCATATGTATTTCTGTGACCTAAAATTAAAATTAAATTAAATTAAACTTTATTTCAGACTAAGGTCCATAATTTTGTTAGTATAGTGGTGTTAGTAACAATGGTGCTTAAATAAGTGGGTTAGTATTGTTTTTATTATTATTATTTTACAAATTATTTATTTGCGCAGACCTAGGACTGTCCCCACCCAGTGTCCCTGAAAGGGACAGTCCGGTCTGGCAGCGATCATTTTTAGAATGCCGTTGTCACTAACCATGCAGGCGCTGTAGTAAGGGGCCGCTTTCTTCAAATACGGACGTCTAACGTAAATAAATGAATTTTGAATATAGATGTCACTTTTGGGGGGAAAATAAGAAAATTAAAAAAAAAGATTTTCAGACTATCGTGTGACATATCAAACAAAAGAGGTTCTGGCGAGGATATCAATTTTTTTTTATAATTTTATAGTAAATATATTTACAGTTACTTAAGAAAATAGATGAAAATTGACCGTTCCGGCCTTATCTCCGAAACTACTGAGTCTAAAATCTTGCAAAAATTACAGAAAATGGTTCTTCACTCATAGATTACAGAAAAACCTATAAGAAGTCTATGGTCTTAAAATAACATGGTAAATCTCTCAATATTGCGCGTACAAACTTACATTTGCAGTTGGAATGTATGAGAGAACATGTATTTCAACTACAAAGTTTAGTTTGTATTTAGGATAAATTAATCCCAACTACGGAGCCCTTCATTGTACGTAGTCTGACACGCACTTAGTCGGTTTTTTATAACTAGGTATGTCTTAACTTTTCTCATTAATTATTTTTTTAATAGAAATATTATCAATTTGATTGATACCACGTAGGTTTATATTCAGGACTAGCTGTTGCCCGCGGCTTCGCCCGCGTGGTTCCAAATTATTTTCCTAAATTTAAAAGTTAGGTAAGTTACTCCTTACAACATCAGCTATCTGCCAGTGAAAGTCCCGTCAAAATCGGTTCAGCCGTTTCGGAGATAAACCGGAACAAACAAACAGACAGACAGACAAAAATTTAAAAAAATGAGTTTTTGTTGTATGTACCGTATACCTATACTTTCATATGCCTTTAGTAAAAAACTGTTATTTTGACATTACAAATCGACACTTCAATTTTATTTATTTCTATAGATGTGTAGATTTTCCCACCTTATAAAAACATAATTTTTCAAATAATTCGATAGAAATCAAAACTGCATGTTTAAAGTCCAATAAAACGTTTTATTTCAAATAAAATATGATTTATAACAAATGAAACAAATGCGTGTTATTATGTAACTCAGGAGCCATAAAAAAAGGTAATGTATCGTTTACCTACATAAAAAAAAATACTTGTTACTCACGTAAAAATAGGTTATACATTTTTTAGAGATGTAACAAGAAGAACATTGGATTTAATGAATGAAGTGAAGCTGAAACAATGGGAAGGTAAACTGACATATTAACTAACATCGTTACAGTACGATTTTCTTAACAAACTTGACTAGATATGCAAAAGAACAGTATCTTTTAGTAAACATTGAATTTGTGTGACACTCTTGGCTCAAAAGTAACTAATTCAAATTATGATTATACTGCTTCAGAACCAACCTATTATTAAATAAAAATATTATAAAGAGTTAAAATTAGATTTGTTTGTTTGTAATAAATAAACTCAAAAACTACTGGACCGATTTAAAAAAAAATCTTTCAGCAGTAGAATGCTTTATCACTGAGTAACATAGGCTATAATTTGTAAAGATATTTCGTGGGCGAAGCTACTAGCCGAAGTATTAAAAAAGCCACTACAATCCCTTTGTTCGCTAAAAGGCAAATTCTCAAAACAGCAAATTCTGTTATTCGCAAATTCTTATAATGACTTATAATGGCAAATTCTTACACAAGTTTTAGGTAGGTACACTATGTTTTACTAGCAAAAAGCCGTTCGTTCTCGTATGACAATTTCCATAGACTATTTCTCTTCTAAATCTCAAATACATTCAAAGGGAGTATTATTAGTTATATCCAATAATTTAAAGCATATAAATTCGTGTGTGGCGCCGAGTAATAAATTCTCGCTTACAGCCACTGAAACTACGTGATATCGGCACTGTGTGTAATAAAGAGAAAAGACAATGTACCTAATGTGTAGTTATTTCCCCACAGAGGACAGTTTATGGCACACAATTTATTAACGTGGCTTCCTAAGAAATAATGAGGGTCTTTAGTTAGCAACAGTTATCATTTTAGTAATATTTCTCTAAAAAGCAGCTAAGGTACTGGTTCTAAGACTAGATTATATATTTTGTTAGACTTAAATATTTTTTAGTACTTAAAAAAGCCTTTTAACAATTACCTGCACATAATAGTTGATAGATAACGAGATTTTCATATTCTGAGAACAGCGCCATCTATTGGAATTTTCACTCATTAGTAAGTGAAAACTTTGTGAATATTCTACGAAAAATTAGTCTGAATGAATACAGATGGCACCACTGTTGCTGCCTACAGAGTTTTGACTTTGTAGGAGTGTGTTCATGAATTTAGTACTTACCCAGAAAACGTCAAAGCTAGGTTCAGCGAATAGATGAAAAAGTAATACTACGAATAGTGAACCAAAATACAAAGTCAATACAAATATACATACATTCACTCATATCCCACTTTGGCTAAGCGAAAACCATATGCTACGTTTCCCTGGGTTTCACTTTTTTGGCCTTGTCATACACGTGCCTCGGGTGCGTGTAACTACGTACCCTTTGAAGGCCATCAACATTTAGTTTAGTATACCTACTTATTTCTTTCTAGAGCGACATAGTACGTCTTATATCGTAGTTACTATTATTTCAGACAATAACGGCAGTTAATTTAAATTTAGGTAGACAGTCTGCTCACTGATTTTGGTGTCGATACCTTTTGGGAACGAGGTGTAAGACCTGTATTCTGTATATTCTAGTTCAATATTACTTCTGTTCTTATTACGGATTCACTCCGAGTATTCGAGGCGGTAACGAAATATCACGATCATGAACTGCAACGGACTGAGATTGCAAATCAACAGTACTTATCTTGTGACTTGTGAGCGAGTATTTTTATTGCGTTCCGTATTATGTACCGGGTTTAATATTTGCGTACTTGTGTAAGAGATGAGGGTGAAATAGAGGTTTTATTTGAAGGATTACGGAATGGGAATGAAAATTATGCCTTCTTGTTATAGTGCAGTTTAGCTCCTGTGAGTTAAGTCTTTATCGTATAAGCATGGCATTACATACCATCATGCCTAAATTTTCCAAAGGAATGGCAGAAGTGAGTACTTAGTAAGTTCGCATGTCGCTAGTTTTGAGACCCATATAATAAACAGTTTAGAAGTATGAGGAACTGGGTGTAAAGTTCACTAATCCTCTATAGAAAAGGGAAGATCCTCTGACCAGACTGGTGTCGTGTGACCATTGATGTCGGGAAGTTATATATATGCTGATCGCGCGGAAAACCTTGCTTGCGTGATGCAGGATTTCGCGTGACGTCAGTGTGACGCGTAGTTCGCATGTGGCGATGTAGATGCCGCCACAATAGGAAGTAGGATGCGAGTCAAATTCCTGAGAATTTTATGATAGAAAATTCAACTATTATGTAATTCACCCGGACATTGTACCCAGGCTCACCTCATCAAGTGTTCAATATCACTATTAACTTACCTATAAATAAAAGTTCAGCTAGTCTGGTTCTGTAAATATCTCACCGTGTGAACTTAGGGAGTTCGAACTGAGCTGTTACTCCCTAGAGTCCGGTGGATGACTGTTGCTGTTCACTTCAAGCTCACTTCACAAGAAATTAAGTAACAGAGAAAAATTATGAACACTATTCTGTGAAGAATATCTAGCACCGCTGTGTTCCTAATTTAGGTTATGTCCAAGTATTTTCTATACTCATAATAAATCAAACACCTACACATACACTACTCACTCGTCTATACCTGAAATCGGAATTAGAGATAACTATCTTTAGAAAAGCAAGCTTAATGTCATATACAACAGGGTTCAAATTTCATTGCATCAAAATCCTTAACCTTCCAAACCTTTTTGTCACAAATTGTCCGTCACTTCAAAATAACATAGAACGGCCGAATGCTCCAAATAGATAGTAGTGGGGATGAAGTTTATAGTACATTACTGCCGCGGCCAGCAATTAGGGCACTGATGGACGATCGTACACATACGTGAGTCTACCAATGCCTAGTTGCGGTCGAGGCTTGTATAGTACTTTTCTCAAACAAAGCGCGGAAATTCAAACAAAGTAAATTAATTTTAAATTCCAGAATCAATGCCGAACAAAGAAAAATTTTCACGCGCCAACAATGTTCATTTGTTTCTTCATTCCTTTAAACAGCTCTATTTGCTAAGCCAGTTCGAAATTTAAATAAAAATTTTGATAAGTTGCCTCCTTGGTAGCCATGTGTTAAAGTAAAAAGTTAGTTCCATTTTTAAATAACACGACAGATATGAGATATCATATTAATTTATTTGGCCGGTAAACACGACAGTTACCGGTTTTCACAGTAACATTGTCGGCCGGGCGCTCGCTTGTTTTTGACCAGTACAGCAATTTCGATATATCTCGAAGAAGGTTGTCAATAATAATGTTCGAATTTCCAAGCATGTTTGAGAAAAATTATATGAGATTATGAATTCAAGTACGTAATTTTTTATTTTTAAATTCTCTAGTTCTACTTTTGTTATTGTACCGAATTTTTTAAAATTCTGTTGTTATCAGGCTTTGTATGTTACCAATAGATATGGAACAGGGAGGTCTTCTAGTACAGGTATCTCCATACTTAAAAGAAGGCCTCTACAACTTATTTGTTAAAACTTTTAATTATGAAATAAACTTATTATTATTATTTGAAAGGAAAACCCAGGAGGTAAGTAAACCCCGCCGGGGTAGCGAAGAAGTCCGAAAGGGATATCGTGGCCCCCGGCAACATGGCAACTGAAGGAACACGGGTGGGTTTTAGTCAGTAAGAGTTTGACGTTCCCTCCCGCTCCGCCCAGAGCGGGAGAAGTTATTTGATAATTTCCCACCCAAAAAAAAGGAAGTAAGTAAACATATTAATTTCCTTTACTGACCCACAGTTGCACAATTATCTCCCAACAAGGTTTCATTATTATCTAAATAAATTAACTTAGACTGTCTAATACGTAATTAAGATCCAAGTGATTAGTGTTACGAGTATTAATTAACAGGTCAGATTGGTGAGAATGTTATGTTCAGTGGTATTAGACGTATTATGCTATTAGCATAAATTAGCTTTGCCGTAGAGTAGATTAACATCACGACTGTTCACCGAAGGGGTAGACAGAGTTGTAGAGTAAATCTACTTTTGAAGAAAGAAGAAAAGATGTGAGAATATCGGGATAAAAGGTATCCTCTGTCACAACCCAAGTCATGGTCTACTCATGTGCCAAATTTCATTCAAATCTGTTCCGCCGTTTTAGCGTGAAAGTGTAACAAACAAACAAACTCATTTTCACATTTATAATATTAGTTAGGATGAGGAGAGTAGAGTTTTGCAGTACAAAATACAAAATACAGGAATAATTTGTCTCCTGCGTACTTACGCATAAATAATAGTAGTATAAACTCTGTGACCATTTTAAAATTATGAAGAAAAATTTGCGGCTATGAAGCTGGTTAATTTTACATCTTTAGATTTCGTCAATCATTCTTCCGACAGTCAAAACTTTGGAAACTGTAAAAATTTATCATCAAGCGAAAAGTGCCTGTAGAATAATGTTATCAGGTATCTAACCAAATATAAATATTGTGATAAAGCCTACAGTTAAAGTGAAATTAATTCACGGTTTAAAATTGATTTAGTTAACGTTCGCGTGAATTTAAATTAAATCCTATTTTGTAACCGTATATTTGCATTTTACTTGAATGCAAATTTCATTAGGTTGGCCGCTCCAAAATGCTTAAACGATTCTAACACACGAGACTATCTTGAGCACAATATTCTATTTCTTTCTCTGGAAATTTCTGAATAGGAAATTCTAATCAGGAAATCAGCCAAAAGGAAGAATGGAAATATTTTTTTCTTTTGGCAGATTTTCTGATTATAGCATATTCATGAAAAAAAAAACCCTGGCACTCCGGGAGTGCTGACGGAAGTGAAAACATGAAAAAAAAATCGGCACCGCGGTTATCAACGCGTTGATGTCTTTTGCTCCACGGTGTCGGTAACTTGCGTTACCGTGGTTTAGTCCCATCTTAAAAATACCCAACGTGCCTAAAGAAGTTTTCACTTCAAAAACCTACTGTACAAAATTATGTGGGTAGCGTTTGTTGGATTGGGTCAAAATTGTAACGGTCGAGGTTCAAACTCATAACCTCACGTGTGTCAACCCGACGTCTTAGCTGTTGGACTATCACTAGTATTCAATAAGTTTATTTATTGTTAAATGATAGGAGGATTAAACTATTTCTTGGTTAAATAATGCTGACATTAAACCCTAAGGAGATAAATAACAACCTTTTAAAAAATGTAATTCAAATGCTTTTAAACAAAACAGCTAGCAACAAATGGTGGACAATTAGATTAATACCTCGTTCAGTTTAATTTCCGCTTTCCAATTTATTTAATGGTTTCCACGATGCCCTTTCCTATTTATTTAAAAGCATAAAAATTACATTTCCTTGTATTTAATACCTTTGCTCTCAATTAGTTACAGAATACTGAGTAACACGGAACATTATTATTCTAACAGACATTTCAGCGATTATTCCTTTTTGTTACGTTTGCAATTTTTTCGATGTAATAAGCTTTATTCAAGCAGCGAGGAATATAATATTTTTTTTAGATTTTGCTTGCGACTTCGTGCTAATGAATTTCGGTAAAAAAATCTGAGGCAAATTCCTGCAAACAACGTTCAAAATATAGTCTCAATCTCATCTCCGTGTCAAAATTTAATGACATTTTGAGGCCGAGATGAGAAATGTGACCGTTTTTAAAAATACTGGAATTGCCGCTCATACGTTTGGAAATTATATTGCAAACTTAGAATAACAATTCTTCTTGTCTCTGGTTCGAAAAAGGCTTGTTACGCTTGTCTATCTGTAATTTTATAAGCATCATAAACAAAATGTACTCGAGAAGCGAATAGGAATTCTATAATAGCATCTGTTACATAAAATACAAACAGTAATAGTATTGAGTAGATTTCCAGCTAAAGGTCACTATCCATAAAAATAAAAACAATATTATCCTCTTTTTAAAAAGATTCCATTCAGTAACTTTTTTCCCAACATTGTCAATTTTGTTACTATTGTGAATACGATCTGCAAATGTCTGTGCAAATGGGAATTCCGTTGCAACAGTAATGTTGGAAGCAAAACAAAGCAACGTAGTTGAGCCACATACTAAATAGGTACAGAAAGTCGACTCCATTATTACGAGCAAAAACTGGCGCATGCACACAGACGCATGCACATAGACGCGTACGTACGGAGATCCCAAGCAAATGCTAGTCGCGAGTGCAAGTGCACTCGCTGTACGTGAAGCGTGTCTATGTGTGCGTGCGATTTCGCTTCTTGTATGCAGCCGACGTTCTGAATCTATCTGTTTTGCAGTAGCGCTAAACCTTTATGTAATCTGTTCAATGCTTACGTATTCCGGCAGACCATACGTCCGGAATTAAATCCGGAGCAGAGTGGAATTTTCAATCATTGTTGAGGCAGTGTGAGTCAATTACATGGACACGTTGTTGTTTAATTTGATGTGAGTTAAGCTGATACAATTTGATTTTCACTGTAATTATCGGAATTTGTGGGCTTTGAACAGTTACATTATTATTTTAGAACGGACCGAACTATTGCTAAGTCATAAGTATATTTATTCCTTTGTTTTCACGAGAGAACAAAGGTTTTAAGATAAAAGGTTGTCTGTATTTTTAAATATACGTTGCTAACTTATTGCTGTACTTGAATGTTGTAGTAAAAGTTGTTCTGCCCTAGTTTTTGCCCTAACTGCGGACTGCATTTACAGGCGGAAACTTTTCTAACAATTTCTGAGATCTCTCTCAAAGAAAGTCTCGAAACTACGTCATTTGCTTCTAAAAAGCATTGTACTATAAAAGGAAATTTAATATACATAGATACGATATTAATTTCTGTATTCGTTCGATACCGATATGGGAACTGTTATTGTGAACGGAATTTTCTAGTTATTCCAAGATGAAGGGTAGTATATTGGTTCGATAAATGAAATGACTATCAGCTTACATTTGACCTTTGACCTTATTCAGATCTCTTATTTGGTAAACAAAACTTACCTAGAAACAGTGAGGCTTGGGGAATATATTAGGCATAGGTAGGAGAAAACTGATGATAACAATGACTGCGATATGAATTTTCGAGATTAAAATTTAATCTCGAAAATTCATATCGCAGTCAATACAATCATCATTTTTCATATCAATATTTTTTGTGACATATTAAATATCTCAGAAAAAAAAATTGCGATTTGTTTAAATGCTTAGTTTAAAACGTTTAATCAAACCTAGTTGATACCTATGTATTTATGTGGGATGGATGTGAATGAAGTCTTTGTTTACCAAATAGATACCTACTTGGTACAGTGTACATTTTCCTTGAAGAAAGAAAACGTCGAAATTTTGTCATTTGACTGAAACCGAGACGACTGTGTCGAATTCTCCGCGTCTCAATTTTCGATAGAATGCATTGAATCTTACATTTCTTCAATATATATTCAGCTGGAATTTCTGTGGCTTTCCACAAAGACTTGCAACAATGTAATATGTAAATTGGGGAAACCAAATATTGAGGTAATAATATTCATATATGAAAACCAACTGTGTAGATGCAGGATATCTAAAAAGTAAATGGTAAAATAGAATTTTTACATAGTTTTCTGCGAAAAAGTATAGTTTTTCATAGCAAAACCTTGATTAAATAAAATAAAACAATATTCCTGAAACAAACTGCAAATTTTATCCATAATCTTGATAAATACCAGATATTATTCTAAACATTTCCCAATCAACTTTGTAAAGGATATTCACCGAAGAATTGAATTAAATTAAATCAATAAATGCATTGACCGGGATGGAATAAATTCAAATTGTTTTATTTTGACGTAGAAAAATGCTGTAAACTTTCAAATTGGCAGGTGATTGTGATATGGCCGGCGGTAACGACCTCAAAGCGAACTATTGGAATGTTTTACTCGTATTGTGAGGTTCAAACGTCGCTTTATCGAGTCATTGTTTTTGTTTTACCGATTTGGATTTTCCGATTATCCATCTTAGGGAGGATAAATGGAATAACTCGGACGTCCATAGAAGACCGTGACACAGATAATATACTAGACCGTGACTACTCACCACTTTTCCTCCCATAAACATGAAAGTATAAAAAATACACAGATTTATCTTTGAGTAACTTTCTCTTTTATTTATTCATTACAACATAATATACAATTCGTTACAATATAAGAAAAGATATTGTGTCAGTATGGCCCGAGGATAATGTCATGTTTTCAAAAATAATGTAGTCAGAGCATACGATAACATTTCTGTTAATTATAAGGTATATATCTTGTTACCCGTAGCTTATTAGACTAAATAATATTAATTACATAAGACTAAATATGAGAACATACTTGTAAGAAAAATACCAGCTTATAATATTATTAGTTTCTCGTCTTTTTGTTATGTTAGCTAAAGATCATGTAACTATTTTATCCCGAGAATGCTTTCGTATTAGTTTCAGTAATGTTCAATATTCAACATTGTGACTGTACCTGAATTACCCTAGGCTGATAAAATTTTCGTTTTTCCTAATTATGCCAATATTAGTGGTTAGGTCGGTTCCCCTTACGGGGAAGAACAGCGCCCCTCCTTTCCGCACTGTTCTGTAGGGCTCGTCCCAGACTGGTCACCCTCCCACCGATATAAGATAGAATGGATTCCGATAATCTAAACTGCCTTGTTCCGATTGAATTAAGTTTAGGGGGGGAATGGATACAAGGCGAGACTAGTATTAGGGATTTACAGTTAGTAAACATAAGTATTATAATATGAAGCTAAGAAGATAAGAGGGTATGCAAAAGTATATAATATAATATTATGTTTTAGTATTATAAATATTGGAATGCCAACGTCTCCTCCTCTTGCAGCTGAGCACCAATATCTGAAATACAGTCTTGGTAAGATGAAGGGATAAAGGGACCGTTACGCTTGCGCTTTACATCACTATTTATAACTACGTTAATTTGTCTGTTTACGATGTACCCACTGTAGTGAGACCGGGAACCGTTTTACAACGTTTTGTCTCATTGTACGTGTTCTGCTAGACCTAACGCATAGAGCCTCTGAGGGACGATACGATTTAACGGAACACGTTCCCTAAGCATTAAATAAATGTCTTACTCAATCCTATGACAGAGTACTGCGAAGTCACTGTTATTGAGGAAGGCAAGTATTGAGTGATTTTAATCGCGTACTTATGTGAAAGACACCCTTACGGCGGCCTAGCCCCTTTTTATTAAAATAATACAAAACTAGCACAAGCGCACCGTAGACTCAGTCTCTAGCAGAATACATTACGATCGTACCTGGTGAACGCCGAAGTGGTGGTTCGTCACTTCTCACTCCCTTAATCTGCCCATTTAGAGGATGCGGTGCGGCTGTTAGCGGCTTTGCGTCCCAATAGCGTGTCTCGATAAACAGTGACGATTTAGTAATAGTCCTACAGAACGGACGGGGTTTTTTATCGAGACACGGTCCCTAGCGTTCCTTGAACGTCTACCAATTCAGTTTGGGGTACTTGGTGAAGCCTAACCCCGCTCCCTGGGAATGTGCGTCAACAAGCCTCACGCAAAGTATTCTGTGGCGAGACCTTTTTGGATACAGAGATCATCACTAACGTTTGGTTGTTTTATAATGCAACTACGCATTGGCTTTATAGCCTAGTTCAGCTTTAAATGAGCTGTGAGTATTTATGGTTCTGCCTTCCAAATGTAAAGCGTCAGTTCAAATCATTAGTCGTCAATAGTCAGGAGCATTACTGCTCAAAGTCAAGTATGGTGGAAGGCCTTCACCATTTCCCTATAGCCAAACGCAAGTGACAATAATCTGCCGAGGTACGGATTAGGATATGGACACATAATACACGGGAATGTAGCGTTAATTATAAAATATGATACTAAACAAGAGTTAGCTCGACATTCTGGAATAAAGTATCATTAACAGCTGGTCAGCGATATCACGTAACTGTTACCTATAATAACAATACAATCAACTTGCAAGGATAATTGTAATGATGAGAGAATTAGATTACAACTCACTTACAAAGTACTGCACACATTACCAGTTTTGCCTCGGACTCAGCACTCGCTCTCTCACCACCAGTCGCACCAACAAACACACACTCACACATATTACATTAGGTACTATATTAGTCTAATCTGGGCCTTAACCCAACTATATTTAACTTAATAACTAATACTCGTTATCTCGCGACAGCCCACTCGGACATGGCCTCTTGGTATTCACCAAGTCTACTAATTTAACTAGCCTCGATTCAGACATCCGTACTCTATCGTGGTCTACACCCGATTGCCCCTTGGTATTCACCAATCCTTCAAAATTCCTAAAATCACCACGTTCATCTCAGCCCCTTTTCCCACAGTTTCGCAGAATAGTTTAATGGTCCTTTTTGTACAAAATCTCGATTGTTTTAAAAGGTTCGTTGGAATTGCCTGAATAGATTGGGTCTCCGGGACACTTGTGATTAGCAGATGTGGCTTTAACAATGTCCGCTGCGTTGAGTCCAGGGACTGCCAACCTTTGAGACGGTATAGCCAAGAGTTACAATTTATATATATTTTATTATAAAACATTCAATTATGTCTTAGCACAAAATCGATTAGAGTAGCTATGATTCTAGCTAACCGCTAGAATAATAAAATAATTAATCTAATAATATAACTACAGTTATCGGATATTAAATAGTAGCATTAATGACTTATCAATTTATTATGCCTTTTGAAAGTTTGTTTGAATCTGACTCATAAGTTGTTGTTTTAAATATCAAGTATGACTCTAGATTTCTATTTGTTAGTTGATTTCCATGCCTTACTTTTTATTATATCCATGCAAGACTACGCTTGCTCGCACTTTGAGAACCGCGTGTTGTTTATCTCTGCCTTTGTCTCAGTTCTTAGAATTAGCAGGGTTGTTACCCATAAAGTATAAATGAATAGGTTTCTAAGAGGTTCAATATCTTTTCCAATTTTAAAGTAAAAGGATATTTTGTTATTAATTTGGGTAACGTGTCAAACTGTCAGACCATAAAATATAGATTTAATGTGTTTCTGAGAAGCCCGAACCATGTGCCGATTTTAAAATAAATATAATATTTTGTTATTAAATAGGAGCAAATGGCAGACAATCACAACATGAATAGAGAATAGAGACGATTCTTATATCTTATTTACTGATATCGGTAAAAAAAAAACGATTCGTTGTTTGCTACTTATTAATAATGAAGCAATGTTCGCCAAACTTACATAAAAAATCGGCTTATCGTTGACCAGTTAGCTTCAGTTGCATCGGAGGTAGAGGCACACTGATACATTCTTAGTTTGAACTCGAAATTGTCAAATCGCAGAGGACGGAGACGCCTCGGCGGCCGCGGCGACTGGTCAACAATTTCCTTGAAAACTATCTCAGTAGACAAACAACGTATATTATACTGGTAACTTAGAAATCAGTCTGTGACAGAAGTTGATCACTCTACACATTTTCGGGCCACGAATTTTATTACAGTCACCGCGGTAAGAACTGTATCGTCGGGTAATAAATCATTGTTATTAGTCTGTCCCGCTCGCACTTACGAAGCTTATGGAGCAGGTAGCAAACTATCGATAAGACGCAGTGTTGCAAATTCTTATTACTACTAACATTTATGGCTCGACGACTCAGTTCATAACGCGAGTACTATAGTAGGCGATTCCGTGCTTTGTGAGTTAAAATGAAATAATCTAGTAGTTGATAATCTTAATAAAAGTGAATTATTACATAAAGGGCTAAAGGGTTAGCAAACCGTGTGTAACAGCTATTACAGAATACAGTAATTTCTATAAACAGAGTTATTTAATATTAATGTTCTTAAATCACGCTTAGGTTTTATGATACTACTATGAAAACTATGAATCTATTGAATGGCCGTATCCTTGTTCTAATAAATTGTACTTTAAAATCTTTATTACCAGTTTTATTACAGTTATTAATATTAATTATAAGAGTTGCTTCTCACTGGTCGGTACGTCAGCGGTGCGGAATCAGCATGCTCGGTATAGTCGGTACCGAAGGCTTACCGAATGCCTATATTTCAATGAGCGTTTCCTGATAGGCTCGGAATACACGGGAGCGAGGCAGGATCGTTTCGGTTTACCGCGTCTCGGCAGAGACGTCAGGTCAAGTCACGCGTTTAACAACATGCTCGGTATACTCAAGTATTGTAAAACCCAATTATTTTTAAAAGAGAAACCGTGGATTTTCTTGCAGGCTCTTCTCCATAGGAAACGACCAATTGGTAGGTTTATGTGAAATAAAATATTTTGAATTTTGAATTTTGACTCGGTACCCAAAGCTTAACGAGCGTCCATATTTCAATAAATTAAGCGGTACCGTACAAATTATACTGAAAATATAGCGTCGCCGTAAATGCTGTATCATTTCGGTATACAGAGCATACTATACCGCACTGCTGCTTACCGACCAATGAGGAAAAATGAAAATAATGCGGTATCGTTTCGGTATGTCGAGCATACTATACTGAAACCATACCTCACCGACCAATGAGCAAACGGCCTTAGATTAATAAAGAGAAAAACTTCTACTAGTTTGTCTATTTTGATGTAGTTAAAAAGTAAACGAGAAAATTGGTAGCCATGTTTTAGTTTCAGCTAATCCTAATTAATTTAGTCTTCGAATAAATAGTTGTTTAGAATTTCCAAAAGCTTTCGATTCTTCGATGTAAAGGTCACGAAAAGTTTTTAGGATAACAACTACATAATAATCTGTTTTGTATATCTTCAGGCGCTTTAAAATCTTGTAACGTTGTAAATTTTGTAATATCAGAATAATTTGAGTTGTAAATATCCTATACTATTAAAAGAGAAATATTTAAATTCATAATTAATATAATATATTATTTTTAATTCATTTATATATTTGTAATCACATTCTCGAAAACGGCTAAAACGATTTCGATGAAAGTTACAATCGGTTTACGGGGGCGAAAAATCGATCTAGCTAGGTCTCTGGGAAAATTCGTGTTGTCTAGTTTCACCCGAGCAGAGCTTGGTCGCCCAAAGTTTAGAACAAGATGCTACCTTAGAATAATGACGAGACAGCATGGAATTAGTATGAACCATCCTATACCATTAAATGAGCATTCTTTATTTTCACCTGAAAACGTAATAAAGACAGTAACATAATGTTTTTAAAAAAAATCTTCGATTCTTTCTTTAACAGACTGTCTGAATATCTAATAAATTGTATGTTCCGGGAAATTAAATGTATATCAAATTGAGTACCAATTTAAATTGCCCGTATGCTCAAATCACAACTATCATTCTGTAATTTTTTGACAGTTGTATGAAATCTAATACCTTTAAACAAGCAATTCTTGTATATAAGTGTATATATATATATACATATATATTTATATATAATTTGAATCTCGGAAACGGCTCCAACGAGCAGGGGGTTTCAGGGGCGATAAATAGATCTTAGCTAGATCGATTTATCGTTCGCCGGTTTCATTTTTAGAAAACTACCGTTATCTGGATATTGGCTATAACACGATAAAGTGACGTAATGTGTCAACTTGGTAAACAACATATTTTTCTGACTGTGTACAGTCAAACTTCTAGATTATGAAACGTAACTAAAGGCAACTGAAAGCTGGATATCTAGACAAATATTCAGGACCAATTTCATCATTAGCCTACAGCGGTCCACTGCTGGACATAGGCCTCTCCAATTACACGCCATTCAGCTCGATTCTCGGCAACTCTCATCCAGCTGCTACCAGCCATCCTGCGAAGATTGTCGCTCCACCTAGCCTGAGGGCGTCCTACCTTACGTTTGCCGATTCGCGGTCTCCACTCAAGAACACGTGTACCCCAATGGTCATCGGTTCTACCAATGGAACCAATTTAATGCAGTAAATTTCAGAAGATATTAAAATCTGGAATTTCTCAGTAGCAGCCCGGAGTCTGGATTAGTACCCAGCTGATGGCAATAGGCTCACCCCCTATTACAGGGGACTTATAACTGGCGAAATGTGGGTGTATCTACTATAGGTTCACCCCTGAGTAACCCTTCGGGAAATACAGGCGTGATTATATAAGAAAAAAAAAATCAAATCCCACCAACTCTATCACGTGATATTAATAATATGTGCGTAGCTAGAAACAATCAAAAGGCAAAGCACTAGAAACCTGAAACTCCCAAGAATTAATAAAGAAATAGAAAGAAAGAAAGAAAGAAATGAATAAAGAAAGAAAATAATATTATTTGACCCAGGTCACAACCACTACACAACCTCACCTACACTATACACCTTTCAAACATACATGACCTCTTATTCAAAAGTCAGCTTTTGTTTCCTCCTTCGTTCCTCCCATTAACATAAATATCGCGTCGCCTTGCGGCCATAACTGTGACCAGGCGCTTATTACTTCTCGCTACGTAATAGCACTCAACCATTATGCTTCGGACGCCATTCGAAGCATTGTTCACACCTGCAGACGTTCGGAAGAATAGTTGGTGAATTATTAAGATTATTTCCGGTGTGTGGATGGAATTATTTGTTGTTATAGAGATTATTAATTTAATTTTATGAATACAAATGGAAATTTGAGTAGTGTTTGGGTTTTCGTGCTTTGCAAAATTTGATTATTAATCATCATAATTTCAGCCGAAAGACGTTTGCTGCTGGACATAGCCCTCCCCCAAGCACCGCAACTTCGACCAGTTCTGTGCTTTTCGCATCCAGCGGATTCTTGCGGTCTTCACCAGGTCATCGGTCCAGTTTGTCGGAAGCCTTCCAACGCTATGTCTTCCGGTATTCGTTTACTACCTACTTAAAGATAATTAACCGCGGTTATGACCAGATGTATGAACGTAAACGAAGCAAAAGGAAAATGTAAGGATGGTAACAGTTGGCGTTCTGTAGTTTCGATATCCTACCCCGATGGGAAGAAGGCGTGAGTTAATATATGTATGTACCTTTAATTAATGCTGAGTGTTAGAGTTATATGAGTTAGCTTTGACTTTTTATTGAAGGGTTTTTTAAGAGGCTGGAGGTAGGATATTCTTATGTGATCATTGACATTTTCTCTCACATAATTTCTTGATAAAAAAGATAGTAAGGAAGTGTGTGGTGGAAAAAAATTGCCTAGACAGTTCTTGTTCTTAAAGAATTGAATAAAAAAAATATTACAATATTATTAAATTCTCTTTTCCACCTGTCAAATGGCTCTTAATTTTTAGTTCTTTTTATGACGACACAAATTGCAAGGAGAGAGGAGCTTTCCGTAATCACTATTATCCTCTAATAATAGACTTCAGTAATGTTAATTTCAATAATAATTATAGTTACTGTTAACTTAGCAGCTTATAACCCATAATATATAATTTAATGGGGATAATGATTAACCTATTAATGACTTGACACTATGAATAGGCTTCTCTCGTTGAAGGGAACATCAGAATGAGAGGGTATAATGACTTTGATATTCACGGAGATGACTTCAAAGGGTATTTTCAGACGGTTAGGTGCCTCGGCTATATTTGAGGTAACGTTCATTTTCGTAATTGCGTAACATGCTTACAATCGCTATAGATTACATTTTAAACAAACAAAATAGTTAATTGTTTCACATTTTGGCAGCATCCTTGGAATATCAGGATGACTTTTTCTTAGAAAATTTTAAAAACGAACTATTACTTAATTCCAGGGTTTCTCTAAGAAAAGAAAACATAACCATTTCAGCACAAATGTAGCTCTAAGTTTTTCTTAAAAAAGAAACAAATGTTCTAGTCCACCACTAAAATGATCGATGTTTAAGATAAAATCACTATTCATAAAGTCCATAACAAAAGTGTCACAAAGCACATTAACCTAAACAAAAAAAAAACTAGCCACATCTATCCAGTGTGTCATGATTTAGCTAACAAAGCCAGCCCTTTCTTTTTACATTTTTTTACACTGTGACACGGCATGATGTTACCGGTGTCCAACATAAATAAGTGCCCACGATTTATGTAAGCTGGCATGTGACGTAACACGGTGGGTGAACTTTGTATGGGAATACGCAAAATGTTGACAGCCCCTGGTAGGATGGGATGTTTGCGTCGAATTACACGTATGATAGTGGGATAAACAGTTTTTTTATTGTAAGAAAAACCTTGGCAGTTTTGTCTGGGTTTCATACATTCATACGTTTCAAGTCTTTTCTTTAGGATCGTTGGCAGGACAATTCAAGTTCAAATATTCTTTATTTAAAAAAAATACGATAATCTTCAATCTAATTTACATCTTTGCTTCTCCTTTCAATCGCTCTCTCACTGCTGAGAATCGTGACTCCGTATCAAATTATCAACGGTCTTTTTCCATCTGCTACGATCAGTGACCTGGATATTTGGTCCAACCACCTTTTTGGACATCAGTCTAGAGATTGGAAAAATAGAGGATGATGGTGACTGAAAAATTAGAGGGTAAAAGACCTAGATTAGAAGTTCCATGTTGTTGGTATCTCTGCGAGCAATGTGGCTGAGGTATCTCACGACACGTTGCAGGCAGGTTGAAGACAATTGTTGTGCTTTCTCCAAATTGAGTTGTTTCAATTGTGGTGTTTGTTTTCAATAATTAATTATATAACATACATAATATAAAAAACCGGTAATTAGTTAGTTTTGCTTGCGACGGTAGATATTATAAGTAAAATTGTAGGTATGTACCTTGATCTGTGCTGAACAAGATTCTAAGTGAAGTTCACAGTAATGACCTTTGAAAGAACTTTACACTTGCTAAGCCAGGCTTGCATACGGCATACACCGTCCAATAATCCTATAGTTTCATAATCGTTCTCCCGATTAAAATACCCAGATAATCACTCAATCTTCAGCCGATGGATCCTTAGATAACTTCTCATTTAAAATTTTACAAAGAAAAACATTGTAACGTTCTAAAAGTTAATCTTTCGTCTTATCAGCACTTAGCTAAGCCATTGCGACACGATGCCGTAAAAAGGGTTTTACAGTTTCGCTACGGAACTCCGTTTATTGGCGAAGGAGTTAGCGGACTGACGGGATTAATTGCAATAGGATAATAGTGAGAGCTTTCGTAACTGTACCTATGTTTTCTTTTGTATTTTTTAAAGTTGTTTGTTCTGTGAGAGTATAGTTTAAATTGTTTGTATTGTTAATGATTGCTTTTCAGAATTCGTAGTCAACAAGGAGCCCTTATAGTTCCGCCATGTCTGTCTGTCCGCGGCTTAGCTCAGAGACATTAAGTACTAGAAAGCTGTAATTTAGCATGAGTATACATACTAATCACGTCGACAAAGTGGTAATAGTACTAATGTTGTTGCTGGTTAAAGTAATGTTAGCACTAATAATATATTTCACGAATTATTACTTTATGAAAGCTTTATAAATCTGTTTCCTCGTTTCTTTTCCTTATCAATTTGTATTTTTTTAACCCCTGACGCAAAAGGGGGAGTGTTATGAGTTTGACCGCAATGTGTGTGTGTTTGTGGTACCGTAGATCTTAAACGGGTGAACCGATTTTAATGCGTTTTATTTTGTTTGAAAGCAGGTTTTCTAGCGATGGTTCTTAGACATGTTTTACCAAAATCAGTTCAGCCTTTTGAAGATTATCAGCTCTTTTCTAGTTGATGAATGGTTGTGAGTATCTTCCACAGGTCTGATCGATTTGAAATTTGGTATTCTGTTACTTCAATGATATTAGAACCTTGAACTGATGCTGCAGCATCACCTGGAATTTGCAGAATAACCAACTCCCTTACCAACTTACAGCACAGGTATCGTGTTTGGGCTCTTTGCAATGGTCTCAATGAATAGGGTATAGATAGATGGTGAACAGGGTCTGGTGATGGAGTTGGAAAGAGAAATGAGGAAATGTTTGGGTGAGGTGTTTATTAAATTTTACCTGTTAAAATTGAACTTGTTATATACAAAATCTTCCTTGTATGTTGTAGTTAGTACTTATTTCTATGTAGCTTTTACAATTTACTTAACGAGTTACAATACTGTGTAAAACTTTAACAACAGTTTTAAAACGTAGTTATTGCCTGTTCACTAGTTAAAGAATTTAACCTACATACAGTAACGATGCTCGTTTTAATTTAATTAAAATGTAATGTTTTTCTCCCGAGCGGTACTTTTGTGGTGGAATATTTTTTCTTCACGAAGCTTTGTCTGTTTACAGTTTGGTACTTTGTTATTTGTAAATATTTCTTGAGCTCCTGACTTCTTGTTGGGAAGTTTATTCATTTATAGTGGAAATATGCATAATGAATAATGGGTGTAGGGTACCGTTGACATTTAGAAGAAAATAGAAGAGGACAAGAATTCTTCGGTATAATATTTTTTTGGTTTGATGCCAGATTCGATTCTTTGATAATAACGTTAACGTACTAAGATGATGATTGAGTGTTTTTTTAATTAATTTCAACGTAGAAATATTTAAGCATTAACGCCATCGACTGCACCTTAAATGACATAACACGACATTCACAACAGGTTTTATTCCGGCAGTTCTGCAGTACTTCCTTATTCAAGGAGTTTTTCAAAAACTCCCTTTTTGTTATCAAAAGCTACTGTTTAAAACCATAAAACATTATTGAACAGTCAAAATGAAAACGAGTCAAAATATTACGATTGTGATTTCCAGTTGCAATTGCACATCGGGACAGAAAAGTTGAGCCACTGTAAATAAATTACTTTCTGATTCCATCGTCAAACGGAAAAAGTGTACCTACCTAAGCCTCTTACGTCACACATAATAATGCAAACAATTCATTCTTCTTTTTTGCAGTATTTTAGGTAAAAGGGCTGGCTGATTGCGGAAAATGCCCCGTTGAATAAATAATGGGTCCTAATTAGTGGCCACTCGGCGGATTCGGCCAGGCGAGAGGTCGTTTCTTCAGGTGTCGGGAATTGGAAGTAATTGAGCTTTCTTTATAGTTCTTAATAGATCATGAATGGGTGAGGTTTAATTTGTAGGTAGTCCTATTTATTTTGGGCAAGATTTTTAGCGCATTGAATTATCTTTTCGTGTATACATGAGTGAGTGATGTGTTAATTACTAGCTGTTGCCTGCGATTTTGTCTGTGATCTAGGGTGAAAAGTAGCCTATGTCCTTCTCCAGGTCATGGTTCTACCCATGTACCAAATTTCATCCAAATCCGTTCTGCCGTTTTAGTAACAAACAAACTCATTTTCGCATTTATAATATAGTTAGGATAATTGGTGGATTGTGGCGGAAAATGTTTTATATATATTTTTCTTACTAAAAGAGTGTCATACATTGTTCTCTCATGTCTCACATATCTACAAAAAGGAAAAAAAAAAAAAACTTCAAACGTCGCAAATACTCCAATCTTATTGGGACTTATATGTTTGAGCCATTTGGGGTTGAAACACTAGGGCCATGGGGTCCGAGTGCCCACCTAGTTTTTCAAGACATCGCCAAGCGGCTGGTCGACTCTTCACGTGACCAGAGGGCTGGCCTATTCTTTGGCCAAAGAATCAGCATTGCCATACAACGTGGCAGCCTTTTGGGCACTTTTCCTATTGACAGCGATGCGAACGAATTTTTTAATGCCCTATGATTATTTCCCCCCCTTTTATATACTTGTAAATATTATTATTTTTATTTTAAGTATGTTAGTTTTTAAATCATGTTAATACGTGTGTGTAATTTTCTTATTTTTATCTACAGAAAACATTAGTATGTATGCTCCTCAAAAGTCTCATTCATTCTTGTATATCTATTCTGCATTAAGTACAAAAGTATATCTTTTAACACGAATTCTATGATAAAATAGAGAAATAAATAAACCTTAATTTCTTCCATATTTTTAATAGCAGTTGACACTTTAAATAATTTAATTGTTAGTATATGGTTTAACAGTTTACTTATATCTAATTGTTCGTATATTCAGTTTTATGTTTCAAGATTTGGGTCTGATATATGGATGACTCCATCACGGGTCAGCCTCCTCTAGCATTCCCTCTAGCAGAATTATATCGATAGTATACCATAATGCAGAATAGTTGACCCATGTTCTCCATTTCAAAGTCAATCGTTGTATAAAACCCTCCAACTTAAGAAACAGTGTTTCTTTAACGTAAAGATTGAGTAAAACAACGTGTATTTCTAAGAGATTGAGTCCTTCGTTCAACAACGATACGGGTCGCGATAAAGAGCTTTGGATAAAAATCGTTCAGTTCACTCTACATGAATTAGTAGCTCAATGTTATTTAAAGTCTAGCACACACCAGCTGCCGAAAATTACGCGACAGAAATTCTGCGTGCTTTGTTTTCAAAGAAAATTATTATGCGACGTAATTTCGGCCTGCATAGATAATTGCAGGCGCGAACAACTTGAACATTCCGTCGCGTGGAAGTATTGCTAGACTATGGCACCATCATGTCGAAAATTGCACTTCTTTGATTTTATTTTTACGCTTATATTAAACCAGGCGTAATTTCCGTCTGATGTGTGTCGTTCCTAAAAGCATTGCAGGCATAAAGACGCCGAATTTCCGCCGCGTAATTTTGGCTGGTGTGTCACTGCACTGTCTCGAATAAATTGCCTTTTATAGAGGTCGATTTGTTACGCTCTGTGTTTGTTCTATCGTCAGTGTTCTTCAGGGATTCGACGATCCACATTGCCAACACGGTCTCCGTAATACCGACAATGCATTAAAGGTATTTTTCCTGCTTTGAAATTACTGTTTGGTGTCTTTGTCGGCAACGTTTATTGAGGAAGATGTGAGTTGGGAAAGATTTTGTGCAGTTTAAAGGAAATTGAATGTTTGAGAATTAAGGCCGTATTGTCATATTATTTTCGGGTAGAATAAGGATGAAGCCTGGGTAAACAAAAAGAAATTCTATTTATTCCGTCAGTCGGATAATAAAAAAAATTTATTAGACTCGTATTTTTTTGCTTTATCATATCAATAAAAAAATGACTTAAATAAAACTCATTAATGTTGGGGAGTGGGGGTCGCTACGTCACAAGTAAGTATAAAGTCTACATACTCGTGACGTCATGGCACATTTTAACTCAATGTATCGCCGTAATCTCTTGATTACATAATAAAAGAAAAAATACGTGTCCAATACTTTTTTATAATCTATAAGACGCACAATTTATTTTTTTTAGTCATCCCTATTCTCTTAGCATGCCTCTTACATGCATGGCCTTTTTAGATGTTTTTTTTAGCTTCTCTGCAAAGTCAAAGTCAAATAATTTATGTCTATTAGGCACTTAAAAAGCACTTTTGAACGCCAAAATTAAAAAAAAAAATTATCCTAATCACCCCTTCCAAAAGATAGTTTTCGTATGGAAAAGAATGGGAAAGAAACTCCACCGTTACACTTTTAAAATGTTTTACAATAGTTTGTATTAGTACGTACATTAGTTAAATAATTATATGTGAAGACGATGCACCTAGAATAAAATTATTATACCACAATAGGTAAAAAGAATTAAAAATGAAGCAATGACAGTAAAAATAATTTATGGTGTTGACATATTTACAAACATTGTAAAAGTACCTATACGATATTCCTAATTTTTTTACCTACTTACTGGCTAGCCTTCAAACAACTATTTTCATAGACTTGTATGAATCCTGCGTTGATTATTGTTAGCCGGGATAGGTAGGGTCTGTTTCGATGTACAAAAGAATGGACGACAGGAATGCGGTTATCATAAAACCAGGAGTATTAAGGACAAAAATCCGCCTTACGCATCAAAAAGACACCATTTCAAGGAAATTCTTTGACATTACCGGAATATATAGTCGACATTATTATACAAACGATGTGACGTGTGTTCTCTGAATTCCTTGAGAGAGCGATCGTCTGTGTGCGTACTGAATCCTCAATATATTTGTCTTTTATTCCTATTGTGGCACCTCATGTATTATGACTATGTGCCCTATATTTGGCCTGTCTTATATTTGGGTGACATACTCAAGCGGTTTCCTCATGTGGGAATGTGTGTACATATTCAAATATCAAAACTATTCGTTTGTTTATAACTTTTTAATTACTACTGTGATTTTGATTCCAAGGTGTGGGTTTGCGAAATGTGACAACAAAAGTAGCCTTGTAAATAATTATGAATATAGGCAACGTTGTAGTGAATTGTTTTTCGCAGACCATTTCCGTACAACTTAAATATTTTTTAAAGTTGTAAATGCTCTCACAACATGGCGCTTTTGCAATATTTGCCGATGGCTATTCGATAAAGTACTAAAATTACGACAAAAAAAAAATCTGAAACATTTTCGAATTGTCGGATTGCACCAGGTGACAGACATCAATCAGACAGTGCGGTTTTTTGTTGGTTTTATTAATTAGTCCATAGGTGTAATGTATATTACCATAGATAATGCCTTAGGCTAACTTACAAATGCTCACAAATGTAGTTAGTTCAGCCTCTACGCTATCAAACAATCTTGAGGTTTGATTCGATACCTTTACAACGGAGATGTTTGCTTGTTATTGGTTGAATGCACCCTTTGTGGATGCCCGATGGTGCCGGTAACTGGTTGTTTTCACTCGAATTAATACGATATTGTTGCATGTTTAGCCATTTGTTTTAGTACTGTTTCGTTTAGTGTTTCTGCTTCTTGTATTGGCATAAGCTACGCGATGATAGTCAATGTTTTGATTCAAATTGGTATTTTACTTTTCTCAGTTTGTAGTTTGAAAACAAACCCAGTTTCTGAAAACCCGCATTTTAATTGTGCAACACAGTTTCAATCGCAATCCGAAAGAGTTTGAAGGAAGTTGCTAATCGAATGCTTCATATGTTTGAAAAATTCGTCTGCTCAGCAACGTAAATAAAGCAATGAATGTTGTTGAACTGTCAAAATGAAAGGCATTGCCATTGTAATTATGTTACACATTTACCCCGTTGATTAGAAATAAACCTATGCTGTCAAAATGCCATGTTAGTTTTATGGCTTAAAAATAACAACAACAAATTAATCTTAATCGTGAATTTATAATTTGACAACGTTGAAATTGAATAGCCTTTCAGAATCCGGGGGTCAGTGAGCCAAATATGACAAATGCTCCGATTCTGGTATTGTGATGCCACAATACAATCAATCAATCTAGAATACAATGTCCCATAGACCCGATAGGGCATTGTTGCGGACCTAAACTTGGCAAAATATACATAACATCACGCCTGTAATTCCCCGAAGGGCTAGGCAGAGGTGTACCTATAGTACACCCACATTTCGCCAGTTATGTTTAAGTCACATATAATAGGGGACGAGTCTATTGTCATCAACCGGGCACAAATTCAGACTCCGGGCTGCTACTGAGAAATTCCAGATGGAAAAACCCAATAACACCTTGCCCGAACCGGGAATCGAACCTAGGACCTCATACTCAGCAGTAGCGCTTTGCGACCACTAGATCAACGAGGTAGTCACCTGGGAAAAGATTGTTTTTACTTTTAAAATACAATGTCAATTCTTTCACTAAAAGGGGTAAGAAAGGTCCTAAATTTATTGTGGCTACTAAGGGTTTGATACAAGGATTAATCGGGGTCAAGATTGTTGTTTTTGATCCCTCAATCGATATCTAATGTTTTTACGTTTATTCACTTTGTAAAGTTTTTCAAGTGATGGCCTGATGCAATTTCAGTATTTTCACTAAATCTTCAATGAGTCAAATCCATCAATCTGCAATCTGTTGGCTTTACCCAACTTTGTTGGTCCAGTGACTGGGTAACACCACACCCCTGGGTAAGACTGGTTGTCAGACATTCGGGCTTCTGACTACTCGTAATGACTGTCAAAGGTCTATAAATGACGGTGGTGACCAACGACTTAACGTGCTTTCCGAGGCACAGAAGGGTCTCGTTTTGTAATGAAAATATTGGTTACATCATACATGTTGAAATTATGCATGTGAGAACAATGTAGAAAGACGTACACGTTCAAAGCGTCCGTAATAAAAAGATAAAAACAAAAAATAGTTCAAAAATAAAATAAGCCATGGCAGCTACGTAAGTTTGTCGATGGGTGACCACACCCATCGACAAACTTACGTAGCTGCCATGGCAACATGTATGATGTAACCAATATTTTAGAACATTTTTAAAGTTAAAATCATTGTCCGTGGAGTTTCTTGCACATTCTTTATAGGTACCTACTACGCTTTGGAATGGGTAACTAGCTTCATATTTCTGACTGACCAACTCCTTGACAGATTAAAATATTTTTAACAAAAATACAACCGACTTCCAAACTACAAGTTGAAAAATAACTTTAATTTCGGACGCCGGTTGTATTTTTGGAATTTTTTTTTTTTTTCACTTTTTTGTGGATTGGTTTGTAATTAATGAGTTCCACTTTACCAAATGGTGCTTTTCGAGAGCAAATGCACGAGTTACTACAAAAAATACCCAAATCGCTATAGGTGTGCCTAATATTTGAAGAGTTCCCTTGATTTCTCCAAGATCCTATCATCAGATTGTGATCAAATGACAATGGGACCAACGTAACCCTTTCAAACGAAAAAAGAATTTTTCAAATCGGTTCAGCCGTCTTCGAGTAATCGGGGAACATATATATAAAAAAAAAATGAATATTATAATTATTATATAAAATAATGTTAAATAATGTATATTCAAACTGAGAATCTTCTCCTTTTTTTTAAGTCGGTTAAAAAGTGCCTGTAAATGGTTTAATTTAATAAATGCTTTGAGAAGTTTTGAGTTTTTGACCGCGGCAAGCGTAAGTTAACTTTAAATCGACCCATGCGGCTGTTATTATTTAGGTACGAGCCATTCAATGAATCAAATCATAATAATCTACTCATCCCGAACACAACAACATTGCAAATATCTCACCGATTGCATTGTTTACACAAACACAAATATCAACGCATACATAACAAAACGTAATTTGCCAGCTATTCTATAAGAATAATATAAAATATTATTACGAGGCTTTCACTAGCAGACAGGTCTATTCTTCACTAGAAATGAGTTCTGTACAAAAGAATATTCACGATATTATTGCAGGGATCCCATTCAGTGAGGGTTTTGTCTTCAATGTATAGTAGAAGAGGGATTGTGGTCTCAATTGTGTACCTGAATTATGAATGCGAAATGAAATCAACTTTTAGTTGCAAAATAATGCATTTTGTTGCGTTGTGTTTTGTTTTTTGTTCGAGTATCAATCGATGTTTTTAACCCCCGACGCAAAAAAGAGGGGTGTTATAAGTTTGATCGCCATGTGTGTGTGCCTGTTTGTGGCACCGTAGCTCTAAAACGGGTGAACCCATTTTAATACTGATTTTTATTTTAAAGCAGGTGTTCTAGCGATGGTTCTTAGACTTGTTTTTATCAAAATCGGTTCAGCCGTTTGAAGATAATCAGCTCTTTTCTAGTTGACGAATAGATGTGAGTATCTTCCACAGGTCTGATCGATTTGAAATTTGGTATTCTATTACTTCAAAGATATTAGAAGAACATAGTAACCTTGAACTGATGCTGGAGCTTCATCTGGAATTTGCAGGATTCCCGGCTTTCTTACCAACTTACAGCACAGTATCGTGTTTGGGCTCATTGGAATGGTCTTAATGAATAGGTTATAGAGAGATGGTGAACAGGGTCTGGTGATGGAGTAGGAAAGAGAAATGAGGAAATGTTTGTGTCGGGGGTTTTTAAATTTTATCTGTTGAAATTATATTTGTATAAACTGACTTTTAGAAAGGGGATGTTCTACTCTCGACGATTGTTCGATCATTTTTGAGGAATATGGCCCATAATCCAATACGCTACTCAAAAATGACGTGTTACAAACTTAAATAAAACAGAGGCGACATACTAACGCGGCGCGTGTGAATTTGCTCGGTCGGTTATTCAATGTTTATACAAGAAGTCTTATTAATTTCGAGAAAACCAAACACAAAATATATCTACCTTATTCTACCTGACGGAAATAGCTTCTGACGTCACATTTTAGTGGTCATATCGTAGCGAAGTTTAAGCACGTGTAAGCTAAGGTAAAATCTTGAGGCTTTGACGGACGGTAGGTAACTTTAGTTTAGAGATAGTTTGTCGCTTGGACGGCCATGTTAAAGGATTGTTTTAGGAATAAGCGATGCGAAGCGAGGTGCAAAAACACATACCTACTTCTTCACTTTTGTTTTGTTTGTCAATGTACAGTACAAATATGTTCTTAATGTCCCTCGGCAAACCTCGTATTTCGTCAGTCGTCGGATTTCTATCATTTGCCCTTTGCACTCGGTGCAGACCGGACGCTCTCAATCGACTTGGAAATATATAGATACAGAATTGTTAATACTCTTTTAATGAATGTAATTTATTTAAAAAAAGGGTAGAAAAGCTGCTAAAGTCGCAGGCACGACAAATAGGAAAATAGTTTTACAGCTCAGTTTTATATAGTTCACACGAAAATCAAACAAAACAACAATAAAGTACTTAGTTCTGAATTCAAATTATTATTATTATTCAAAATATTTCAAGATAAATCTAATTATTGATGGACATGGAAATTAGCATTCGTTTGTATTCAGAAGAGCAATGATTCCCGAGGGACATTAAGAAAATAGAAATACTGTACATGTGTTTTTTTTTTTACCGATATGACAACTTATAGAGTAGGATAGGAGAAAACACAGCCAACTTCCAAATTCCGGGCTGTTACTAGGAATTCCTAAAAGAAAAACCCAAAATCACTTTGCCTGACCTGGAAATCGAACCCAGGACCAGCTCAGCTCATAATTTGACAAATGAGGTATTATTGGAAGCGTCTTGATTGTCCGCTGCTTATAAGCCATGTGACGTCATATTAAATGCAATATAGCACCCTCTAGAGGACATAATGTCATGAAATAAAAATAAAAATTGTGACATGTTGGATATCAAATGAAAGGGCTTGACGAGCACATTACAAATAAGTATATATATCATATTGTCTAAGTAAATAAATGTGTTTAAATTGTTAAAAACAAGCAAAAGTGAGACTGCTATGTACGCCGTGATTGTAAAATTAATACCTTTTATACAATAAAACCCAAACAACAAAAAAATTAAAGCTGCTCTGCAAATACTTTATCACGAAATTATAGCCCCAAAATAATTTAAATAAAAACTTAGTTCAAAAACTAAAACCCGACTACTGAAAAATAGCGATACGAGCCCCTCAGACCACAATATGTGATCCCGGCGGCGTCGAACGTTGAGGGTCATGGAATGCGATGGCCTCCGACTTCTTGAGGGCAATCTCTAGGCCCAGGCGTCGTATGCGACTCACGACCTGCGAGACCGCAACCGTATTAGCCAGCAACGCTGCCTCCCTGTGCGAACTCTAGCAAGTCAGGTTCATCAGGGGTGAACCTGACTTGCTATGCGGATACGACCGTGATTTTTCAGTAGTCGGGTTTTACTTTTTAAACTTACTTATTTTGCCATATTAATTATAATACCTACACTGCTTGCCGCTGCTACAGCATGATACCCGTTGAACAATAATCTAGACGTTCCAAACTCTTATTTTAAAATGCAATATTTCGCAGCAAATATTTTTCTAGGCCATTACGAGATACATTTTTATACAGTTTGTTAATGTAGGTTACTATACAAAAAAACGAAGTAAGAGCACTTTCCCACTTAGTACTTTCGTTCCTCTTCACCGCTAATGTGGTCGGTGCAGTGTATCGCATCTAAAGTGCAGAACAATGTGACCACAAGATGTTATGCTATTATTAATCGTACAGTTTCTCGGATTACTCCTATTTGAGAGAAGAAATTTAGTTAAAACAAAAAACAGCGTTGCAAGTATAATCATAATCAGCCCATAATGTTCCCACTGCTGGGACACAGGCCTCCTCTCTGTGAGAGGAAGCGGGCAGTAATCCACCACGTGGGGCCAGTGCGAGTTGGTAAATATCATATGATTTCAAATTGTTGGTTCTAGAAAATGCCAGTTTTCCTGATGAAGTTTTCGTTTCGAACACGACCATAAGTTGCGGCCGTTACCACTGAACCACCACTGCTCACTGCACTGTTGCGTTGCAAACTTCAATAATATACTAATATAATGAAATACAGATTCTCTAGCTAAAGAAAAATTTGCTTAATATCCCACATTAAGTATAACATAAAGAATTTCCGTCATGCTCTCATCGTAAACGACAATAAAGATCTCTCGTTACGCATTCGTCGGTCTTTTGACATTTTAATCATGTTTGTCCCATACAAACATAGTGGAAATAAGGAAAGAAATAAAAATAATGGTGGGGCTTCTTGTACCTAGTCTGTTTTATTTTATTTCCATAAAGTAAACGTTCCTAATTTTCACCAGTTAAATAAAAAATAAGCGTCAGGTATTATTACGTATTATGCTCTAGTAGTCTGCCCTTGGCAGGATTTAAATTAATACGTAACGTTATCTAACAAGAGGTAAAACACAGTTGCCCCTGTTTCGGTATTCATACAGGTATTTCGAGCACAAATTCCCGGGCACTTTGCTTCAGAACGTTGTACATAATAGCATCTCAAATTCCAACGAATACATGCACAATATAATATAACTACCAACAGAATTCTGCAATATAACTTAAAACAAACACTTAAATGACCGCCACTTATACTGAAGTGATAAATATCATGGCGCAGGATAACCTTTACCAGTTATCGTATTAGTGGTTCCGCAGTCTCAATTTATCATCAGGATTGTACCGGAATATAGCAGTTCGTTGTGGTCATGGTACGGCAGCGACTCCCCTGACATCATCTTTGTCATCAGAAGACAGCCGCCATGCAACCATAGATGCGACGCTCTGCTAAAGTGACTGTAATCAGCCAGTCTTATCCTCTCTCTTTGGTGGTTCCTAGTAGCTTCATAACAAATCTAGGCGGCGCTACTTGCTGCGCCGTCAAATAAAACATTGTATCTCTAAATGCGGGCAAAATAAATGAGCGCTATTTGTCTTCTAAACACGTGTCGCTTGGAATTTCGTTATTTGAAGGTGTGTCACATTAGTTTTGTGAGGTGAGAAATAATTAGCATTATTAACCATGAATACAAACAGAGAACGTTTCATTTTAAACCACAGGGGCTGAGTTTAATCTAGTGTCTGCGGTTTGAATGAAACATTTTTGTTTCGTAACTTTTTTTTGTGTGAATATTGACATAAGTTTATTTCCTCGTGTATTTCGGTTGGGTCTGTCAGATACAGACTTCGTTAGCTATAGGTGTCATTAGGACGTTGCCGGGTCATAATATAAGAGATAGGTTGACAAATACAGCGCCCGAACTCATGAATTATTTCGGTCGGATCTGCGTCGTAATTACGAGATGAAATGGTGTGTGAGGGACATTTTAGCTACGGAGGTAGACTCATGAAGGAAACTCTGTGTTCAATAGCTTAATAAAGTATAAGCATCCAGGTTATAGGTATGCTTACCGCTTATGATACCCATTGACATAGGTACTGTTATTTTCTGTATTGAGTTATTAGTATCTAAATAAAAAAACCTTACCAATAAATTACTATGACTATAATTAATATTGGGCAGTGGTACAGTGTAGGCTAACATAAAAAAATAATAATATTTAAAGCATTCATTTTCCAATGATTTAAGCTTCGGCAAAACCTGAGCGACTACAACGCGGGATGCGGGAGCGAAGCGGGAGCATTAACAACGTGAAACTAACGCGGGAATTATCATGCACCCCTGCGCGACTACAGCGCGAACAGCGAACTTCATTTTGTTTAGTGAATAGTCACAGCCGCACGTCTATAGCTTAATGTAGCACCTAAATTGTTGCGTTATGTCAGTCTCATATTTAACATTAGAGTCTGACTCTGATGAAGAAGACCTTTTATTGCTTGCCCTTGCGGAACGGACCGATTGAGTCCCATATTTTACCCTTTTTACGTATATTTTTATATTCAAGATTTTCAGATCGTATAGAAGAGTATGTTTTCTTACTTTCCGATAAGCATCTCTATATTATTATCGTCTGTCATCGTGGAGTTTAAATAATGAGAGGTCCGTAGTAATGTAACGATCTGTACATACGTCTGTCCACAAGACGCGTGCTTCCCGCTCGCTCCCGCTATGCCGACGCGCTGTTCCCGCGTCGCGGTCGCGTAGATGTGCAAGGCACCATATAATAACACGAGCAGCGTCCGCCGCGCAGTAGACGCTCCCACTTCGCTTCTCGCCTCCCGCGTTGTGGTCGCTCAGGTTTGGCCGAAGCTTTAAAGTCTTAGTTTAGTTTCTTCTCAAAATTAATTTTCATTCAGAATATTCTAGACACAGTGTAATGCATATTGTGTAATGCAACTAACTTATGTTACGAACTAGTATTTAGAATTAATGTCACGTAAATATGAGCGCTCGCTACGGTATAATTGCTGCCACTGATATTGCAAGTTAATGGATATGTGCTGCACTAAAACCTTTAGACGTTCTACATTTTGGAGAAGATGATTTAGATACGTGACCCGAGTAGGAACTCGGGTCACGTATCTAAATCATAACCTTACCAGTAAAATACCGGTAAAACAGCGGTCAATTGTTGAACTTGGTTTTATGTGGTTATAATTTAAACCTCGATGTTGGCCATCCACAGAGTTGTACAAGATATGTGATTTAGGATGTTGCTAACAGCGTTTCATTCTATAAGGATTGTGATTTTTTACTGAGGTATTTTTTTCGTTAAACCTCTTTTGTGTTGGTTATCTAAGTATTCATGTATCCTTCAAGCGGAGTGTAATCAATATAATAAGTATAATATTCTTTGTAAAGTTAAACAGCCATCAAAATTCAAATTCAAATCATTTAATTCGAGTAACATAGTCTCATATTATTATTAGAATAGGCATACACATTAAAGATAAAATTGAAATAGAATTGAAATAAAGTAATGAAAATTAAATATAAATAATTTTAAAAACAACATTAAAAATACAATCAAAATTTAAACTCAAATTAAAAATTATAAAACAAATATGATTACAGTAAATTTTTCAGAGAGAGGAGAAAAGGAAAGGAAAAAGAAGAGTTCTTTGTTTTTTTTAAATGTAGTAGATACTTACGTATGTTTAATCGATTAACAAGGCATCCACGTAGACAATATTAAACGTGTAACATACTAACTAACCCAACAAACAACTAAGTTGCTGTTGTAACACATTAAACAACAATATCAACACATTATTACTAAGTTGTTGCAACTAGTGCAAGGATAACTTTAGTTGCTCAGGTGTGTCGAACATTGAGATCATTTTATTTTATCTTCAACAATGTGTTATTGTTGAATGGAAGCATCTGGATTGTCATTCGTTTTATTGTAGTAACCTTCTATTGTTCTATTGTTGATTTTTAAGCAGGGTTATTGATAATATGTCGGCAATCCATTAAGTGTAGGAGAGGTCATTTGCAACCAAATGACCCTTTACGAACTGTTTCCGAGTAATTTGTCATAATATATTTTAAAATGAATTAAAAAAATAAATAAACAAATTACTAAAATTTTGTTGACCTTTGCGTAGGAGTCATAAGGGGTCATTTGGTTGTAAATGACTTCTCCTACATCCTCTTAATGGATTTCCGACATATTACCAATACAAGAAAGTTAAGTGTAGCAATTAAATCATTATGGGCCGATAGAATGTTTTCTAAACAAATTTTGTTAAACCTTTATATTTATTTTGCAAATAAAAATTGTCTGATTATTGCAAAATTCGCCCTAAGTACCTATAGTAAAAAGCTTCTGAAGTAAAACTCAAGTATTTTTATCTTCAAGGCAAAACATTATTAGCTGTAGGCGTAATTAGTAGGTAGTTTCTGGGAACCTCTTGCGTTGTTTTTTATATAAAGTAATAACCGAGCTTCAATAAAATTTCTTGTTAAAATAACAACGATATCTTTCTAAGTACCGTAAAATGGGGTTACTTTGAGAGCTGGGGTAACTTTGATGATAGCCAAACTTGGTAGGTTTTTTCGGATTTATTACGTGATACTGAACGCAGCCAAAATTTTGTTTATTCTGTTGGCCAGACTGACAGATCGGCCATATTTTGCCAAAACGTCGAAGAGTAGTTGTTGTCGGAACGAAATAAAATTATTTGTTAAAGTTTAGTGTCAAAAAGCTTTAAAAAAATTGTCTGAATAACTTCAGTGGCACAGGCGTAAGTATTATTGTTTGATTTGTAGTTTTTCACTGTTTTTATTAAACGTTTCTTTAAGATTTAGAGCAAGTTTGCATTTTTGGTTACGGTCGCCATTTTATTTTGCATGAACACTATAGTTCATCGGGGCTACATTGATAGGATATACGAGGCGACTTTGATAGTTATCAATTTCACCCCAATGGTTGTGGTACCCAGTCTTGTAGGAATAATAGACAAATTATCAATTTAACCCCATTTGTTGCTTTTGTTTTAGTTGCCTCATGGTTCGCACCTACAAAAAGACCGCGGGTACCCGCAATTATAAAAATTACACAGAGGAGGCAATGGAAGAAGCAATAGAAAAAATCACAAACAGCGAATTGTCTATTAATGCTGCTTCTATTCATTATAAAATTCCGTTTGGGACACTTTATAATAAATATAAAGGATTACATGGAAGGACGCCTGGTGCCCAACCAGTTTTCATGCACAATGAAGAAATCGCAATATTACGTGCTGCGGCTACATGCGGTGATTGGGGTTTTCCTCTTACTTTGTTAGACCTTAGAATGTTTGCCAAGGCTTATTTGGATAAACAGGGGAAGTCAGTAGATCGGTTTACAAATAACCTACCAGGTGTCGAATGGGCCATTAGCGTTCTGAAGCGCCATAAGAACGCCTATGGTCAAAGACTATCAACTAATATTAAAAGGTCTAGAGCGACTGTGGGCCGGGGATCACTAAATAGATATTTCGACAACCTTCACTCTGAGGTAGAAAATGTACCACCGTGTAATATATTCAACTATGACGAATCTAATATGGCCGACGATCCGGGGAAAAAAAGATGTGTATATAGAAGAGGAGTAAAATATCCTGAGAAAGTGATGAACTTTTCGAAGAGTTCAACTACAGTTATGATTTGTGGTTCTGCAGATGGCACATTATTGCCGCCATATATTATTTACAAAAGTACCCACCTGTATGATACATGGAAGGAAAGAGGTATTGTTGGTAAACCATGTTGTGAAGAGCCATGTTGCAGCCGGGGATGCCGTTACAATAGAACAACTAGTGGATGGATTGATACACCAACATTTAGAGATTGGTTCATGACTTGTTTTTTACCTCATGCCAAAAGACTAGAAGGGAAAAAGGTGTTAATCGGTGATAATCTATCGTCTCATATTGACAACGATGTTATAGCTACATGTGAAACAAATAACATCAGTTTTATATGTTTGGTGCCTAACTCAACCCATTTAACCCAGCCGCTTGACGTTGGCTTTTTCCGTCCGTTAAAGATTGCATGGAGACAAACTCTTGAAGACTGGAAAAAAGCCAATTTACGAACTACATCTGTACCTAAGGAGTCCTTCCCACATCTGTTGAAAAAAGCAATAATGAATATGGACCAAAAACCACCAAAAAATGATAAAGACACTTGTACAGAGTTGTCGGCTGTAAAAAGAAATTTGGTGAGCAGTTTTAAGGCTACTGGTATCGCTCCTTTTGATAGAAACAGGGTTTTAAACAAATTGCCACCTGAGTCACCTTCTCCTGAAATGGAAACTGTCGTCCGAGATTCCTTAACAGATTTTTTAAGAGAGCAAAGATTTGGGAATGAATCACAGCCACCAAGGAAGAGGACAAGACTGCAAATTGAACCCGGTAAAAGTATCTCGACAGTAGATGAAACATCGAATGATGAAGATAATGTTGTTGAGCTTGAACACACATTGGATAGAAATGATTGTCCTGTACAAACTGAAACATCGTCTATGCAACAATCGTTGCGAAGTCCTGTTCCTGTTATCAGCAAGCAATCCACAAGCTATCAAAATGGTCAAGAGGACAACGATCATGATATTACCGATTGCGATTCAGATATTGAAAATATAGTGTCGAATCATGCTAGAAATACTTTAAGCGCTTTCACACAAATTCCCACAATAGGACAATTTATTTTAGCAAAATTTGGATCACAGAAGGGGAAAAAGACATATTATTATGTATGTTCTATTGAAGATATCATTGGCACTAAACTGATTGTTCAAGGTTATAAGTCCCAAAAAAAAACCAAAACTATTTTTAAGGAAGTTCCCAAAGATGTATCAATAATTGAAGTAAGTGACATCGTTACTTACCTTCCCAAACCGAAGTACATCAACGAATGCTACTCGTTCCCAAATGACGTGATGATCAAAGAATTGTAGTTTTTTATTATTTATCTAACTTTTTGATAACATTTTACTTGTTGATTTTTTGAGTTTATAAAGCCGATTTATATGATTATGAGACTGATCTAGTTTTAAGTGATAAAAATATAATTGATCTCGAAAGTAAATGTTAAGACTAATAAGGTTGAGCTATTGTTACTTTATTTTCTTAAATATTAATAAAAAATATTTGGTTTATGTCGTTTGTTAATATTGTAGTACCCACCATCAAATTCGCCCCTTGACTCAAAGTAACCCCAAAAACATTAAAATCGCAATATTACATAAACTACAGTTACTGAAAAAAAAAAAAAATTGGTTCTTATCGTATATCGGGGTGTCTTTTCGGTGGAATAAATAAAAGAGTGGGTGACAAAGTAACCCCATTATCAATATAACTTTGATAAACAGGTTTTTTTTTTTTTTCGAAAAAAGTATTTAGAATTTTATATTTTTTTGTTGCAATAATTAATTAACGTAATGAGTCGACACTAAAGTTTTTTTTAAACATTTTTATCGTTGAAATTGTAAGCGTGGCACCCATTTAAAATTAAAAATTAATCAATGTCACCCCGTTTTACGGTACCCTAAAAGATATTGAATAAATTATCTTCTGTTTTTATAAGCTTGGAAACCCCGTAGGCATAGCTATCTAACAACTGCAGATACCGACAAAAACTAATAGAAAACCGACCTAGTGCGAATCGGACTTGCAAACGAAGAGTTCTGTACTATAATAAGATCGAGAAAAAACACGCCAAAAAAATTTCGGTGTCTTAATTTCTACTGTCTACTTATTACGGTTCATGAGATACAGCCCGCTAAAAAACAGACGGACGTACGGCGGAGGCTTAGTAATAGGGTTCCGTTTGCCGCCCTTCGGCTGCGGAACCCTAAAAAAACATAGGAGGTATTTGACAATTTTAAGAAAAACATAACTGTTCGTATCGTTTTTTTTTCTGTTCGAATTTTAAATAAGAACTTTTACTGGCCTCATGAAACGAAGGAGGTTTCTTCGTACGCACGTTCGAAATTTGAAATTGAGACCGTGCATAATGTAAATGGCAATGGAGGTGGCAATCGAATGTGCTAAAGCTTTGATAATGTACCGCGATGCGTTATTCATGACAGGAAGTGAATCTGAGGTGGAATTAGAGTGATTGTTCGGATTTTATTAAATGTGGTGTGGAAGTCACCTGGCGTTATTTCAATAGGGACATTATTTGAGATTCCTTTCTTCATGCACTTTAAAACGTTGGCTAGAAAATTACGAAAATTTAAAAGAAAGTAAAAACCTTTATTTGCGGTAAACATGACGAAAAGAAAGAACAAAATTACGAAAATAACAATTTGGGGGAAAATATGCGTCACATCCACGCAAAACGGCCATCGCTCAGCATAATGCTGCGACCCTATGCGAGACAGAGCCCCAGCGCTAGTTTTCAGCGACATCTGGCGTTGACGTGATAACGTCAACCGGTGCAGCATATAGTGAAATAACAAAATAAGAAATCAAAAATAAAATAAATACAATACTTAGTCATAAATGTTTATATAAACACAATACGTTTATGTTTACATAAGACGCAATATAACTATTATGGTGATAATGTAACAAGCTATTAATATAAGTAGTAGTAGGTACATCTAAAACGGAACCAAACGTATCCTATAAAGGATAGTGTAAACACCGGATTATGTTCGCAGTTCCGAACATTAAATTCAAAAGTTACGGCGAATGGATATTCAAACTTATATATATTGGAATCTCGTACACCGTTCTACTATCACATAAAACTTGAGTGCTTTACTGAAATATAAAGCCAGCAGTCCACAGAATGGCTTTCATCACGAATGCAAACAATTTATGCATTTGCATTGCAATAGTACAGTGACAGTACGATAGCGGAGCGAACGTGACCCGATATTGAGTTATTACGATTTGCATAGCAGTAAAACTGATTGGTAGTTTAGATTGAGATAAAAAATCGGTAAGATTACGATTAGATAAGCTGTCTTTGTCGAAATACACGTGTACTCTTCATATGTTGATTAATCGTATCAGCTTATTAGCACAGACAAAAGGATTGCCAATTACACATCTTTAAAGTCACTGATAAACTTTCTCATTGTAGAAAAAAAATATAAAATAACAACGTAGAGTTCATCGAAATAAACTCCAAACTTTTAATTTTTACGGCCATTAGCCTAAAATAAACTTCTTCTAAATTAAAATCTCGCACCTTTGATAAGCCCCGCAAAAAATTGTCCGGGAAAAGATCCGAAAAAGTTCCGCCCTAAATATCTTAATCTTGTAAACTTATTGACGGATACGAAGTCCTGCTCATCATTCCAAGGCCTTTTTCTTTAGTGATCATAAAGATTTATTGCCTACCTATAAAACTTTCGGTCTGACAGAGTTATCGATGTTTAGCTAAGGCCTTGGACCTAAGTATAGGAAATTCGGATATATCCAAGTCGAAAAGGCGTTCCGAAGGATTTTAACTTCACTAATAGATATATTACGATAAACGACACGTGTCGGATGTTTGTGTATCGTTTTTTTTTGGGCAGAGGAAATTTCGTCAGCCTAATACGTCATGTGTCGGTTCTTCATTTGGGTCAGGTTCCTAAAAAATTGGGAACGTATCAAAATGGAGTGCAAATTGTGAGTCAAGGAATGTTATAATTCTGAAAAAAAAAAAAAAAAAAAAAAAAAAACAGTATATATTCGTCAATACCTATATTTTGGACAAAAAACTCAATATCCAATGCTTAGTACGCACTGTTTCAGTAAGTACTTTTCATTTTTTGAGATGAAAACTTCTTTAGTCGCGTTGGGCATTTTTGAGATGGGACTAAACCATTGATTTCGTGACACCGTGATGACACCAGCTTTTGACCATTAAAAAGACATCAACGCGTTGATTGCCGCGGTACGTGGAGTAAAAGACATCAACGCGTTGATTACCGCGGTGCCGATTTTTTTCAAGTTTTCACTTCTGTCGGCACTCCCGGAGTGCCACTGTTTTTTTACATTCATTTTTCAGACAAAGACATCAACTGCTTAATCTAGATTCTTTTTACAAAAAAAAAATATCGTTCAAGGAAATATCTGCTTGCATAAATCTAACGCTAACAACTTAAATCATGTAGTATTACGATTTAAAAGTCTGATTATATCCACGTTAGAGCAACTTTTTCATTTAAACTTAATACACAGTAAAGTTAACGACACAATAAACCAAGTTTTAGTTGCGAACAGATTTTATTGTGAGAAGTAAGTGAGTTTACTTGAGTGACAGTTAAGTTAGTATAAGTTAGAGTTGCGATCTTTTAGTAAACAAGATGTTATAGGTGGTTTAAAAAAAGTAAATCTTTTAGTGGATTCGTTTGATGTGGGTTTAGCAGTTTTCTATTAGGATATGTGATAGTAGTAAATTATTAGAAATTATTTGTCTGGCTCCAAAAAGAGAACCCTTTTTTTCAACACATAAAAATGCCTAACTTATTCAGGGCCTTTGTTATATTCACAATGTAATAATACTCAAATGAAAGACATAAGCATGAGTTTTTTTTACAAACAAATTACATGTGCTCTTAAAAGGCAGCACATAAACTAGGTTTGTGCGCAAAAAACCGGCTTAAACTGGTATAAACCCGCTGGGGTTGATGAGATTCTCATTTTGCTCAGCACTTGAATTACAGCAAAGAGCTTTCTCCCTATGATATTAACTTTGCGAGCAGGAGTTGGAAATGGAATGATTTTAATCGCGCTAACGTCGGGGAATACAAAATATCTTTTATTACTTCCAAGGGGTCAATTCTCGAGTTGTATTTCTGGAGTTGTGTAGTAACGTAACACCAACGTTGCAGCAACGAAGTACACATTTGACGTTGCTTTTGTCACTGTTATTATACCCAAGAGACGCAGCTATAAAGTTTTAATTCCTTAACAAACAAAATGCTGTACTGTGAGTGAGAATGTTCTGTTTTTGGGAGAGCGCATAAAATAAAATGGTAGTACTTTATTACCTGCCGCATTTGAAGGGAGGTAAATTATCTTGACGTTCTTTATAGCGTGTGCAGAGTTCTCCAAATATCGAGCATACTAAAACTGTGAAATGGACTATTTTCTTAATAATAAACAGAAATCTCCTGAACTATAAAGCTTTGAAGGATTTCATTGCTAATTAAGTTTTAAGATTCTTGATACTGTCAGAAATGTTGATAAATCGTAGAACAATTTTCATATTTGACCCCTTCAGACCCTTGAAAATCACATAAATACTTCATACGAGAAAAACCCAAACTATGTTTCTTCGTAAATATCTCAAAAACATACGTAAAAGTTTGATAAAATGTTGAGGACCCCGTTACCGGTTGCGAGATAGCGGTTCTTAGACCTCGGCTTTGGCCGAACCGATTTAAAGGGTCAAATAGGGTACAGACGGTCGATAGGACCTCTACCATCTAATATTTAAGAGAAATACTCTAAAAGTTGACCAACAACATACTTTTGTGAATGTAGAATATTCTCGAAAAGTGACGAAAGAAGTTTCATTTGTACTTGTGAAATATAGGGGAGAATCTTATGAGATCTTATATTTTATATGTGGGATTAAAGTGCATCCTGTGTGAGGTAGCGGGGATTCTTTTAATGTTTGTAAGTAGTGCTGTTTGCACTTCACCTATATGTTTATTGCTTTGTTAATTTATAGGTTTTTGTTTGAGAATTTTATTTTTGTTGCAAATTCTCTGTTGAAGTGTAACGTCTAAATCTTAACATTCGTCTTTATTTGTTTGACTGCCGAAAGAATTAAGAAAAATTCGTCATTAAAATTTAAAAATTGATTCAGGCGTGACCTTGCGGAAATTCATTATAAAACCTCTCTCTTAGTCTGCGCTCAGTGCTTGGTGAGGCAACACGCCGTTTTCGAGTTCGCAACAAGTCAATCGTCATCCTGAGGATGCCTCGTTGAGAGGTGAAACACGTGTCGATTTCTTTCAGGGTCTCTTTAAGACTCTTTAGAAATAGCTAAGCGGAATAGGTTACTAAATCCCACGTCTATTGCATTTTAAAGTGCTGTTAAATCTTGACACTTTTTTTTCTTTAGTCTCTGCTTACACCAATGGAAAATAGGCGTGAACATGATTCTACAGTGGATCGAGCAAGTATACACATTTTCACGATACGTTTGTACAGTTAGTCTAAAACATTAACTATAAAATTGCCAGAAGCAAAACAGAAATGTTTGAATACAGGAAACTCTTACCAACATTAATTAAAAGGTACCAATACATCGTCACCTCCCATCGCAAATTCCACGTATATTATAGGGGAAGGTGTAATCGTTCGGACATAAACACACTTTAATTATTCAACCCCGTGTAATGGCATATTACACTGCAGTGCAATCATCGTTAGCACAGTTTAATTGATGATAAATGAACGACTGTACTACATCGGTTTAGAGGCTATTTTCGATTGCTCTCTTGGGAGGTTCAAACACCAACCGAATCTTGCAGTGTGTATAACCTTTGTTCTGTACGGAATAAAGTCTGATTTAGTGTGATTTAAAGTTAGTTTAATTTTGTGAGGAGTTGGTACAGTTCTGTATAGTAACAATGTTAACGTGTAAATGCATTTAATTTTGATTGCGTGTGAATAATTGTTCTTTAGATTATGGTTCTCGGAATTATTTCATTTGTTTTCTTATTTAAATGTTTTTGAAGTGCGTGTAGTGTAACATTCTTGTTTTTTAGTCCTTGAATGAATAAACCTAAACCATTTTGTAGGTTTAATTGCGTGTTCTTAGAATGTAAAGTATTGTAAAAGAGCACCAAATAATCGATTAGGCATAGTTAGCTAAAATAAATTGTCTTTCATATCTAGTAGTTTCTGGAAAATTAATATTAGTAGACGGGATAGAACGATAGTCACTAATAAGATAGATATCGGTTTCAAAACAATTAGAAATTAATAGAACCTCATTTACTAAGAATATTATTTCCTAGTTCTAACTAATACCTTGATAATATGTCCAGTGGTGTGAATATTGATTCATGAGTATGACAGGTAGGTAAACTAATACCTATTAAATTTCCGAGTATTCATTAATACATTGATTTGAGAAGGGACCAGCTTTTAATTCCACGAATTGACGAGACATTTCAATAGAAAGGTCTTGATTTCAAACCTCAAACAGAAACTATGAATGTTCTAGTTCAGTGGATTTGTTTTGAAGCAAATTAGTGATCGTTGTCCAGTTCCTTTATTTCAAACTAATTGTCTCTCAGTTTCGCAAAACTGTTCATTTAAATTTGTTGGACGATTTAACTCGAGAGCGCTGGGAACAAAATACGTCTTTTTGATACACACTGTAAAAACGTTAGTTACTTGTGATATAATATGACTTTTAATTGCATTTTTGCAGAATAAACTTTATTTCTTCTTCTAGTTTTGAGTCAAAATATTTTATGAGTTTAAGAATCCAGTAATAAACTCAGTGAGTTATTAATGTTACTGAGTATCCTCACAAAAAGCCGCTTTAAAATTGAGGCCAAAATATCCTTCGTCATCAAATGAAAACCAGCCCAATTTCTTACAAGATTTACTTACAAGACGCGTACATTAACACCCTATGCATTATTAAACAGGAGAGGAGTCAATGATCAGTGATTGATCGCCCTTTATGTGTAAAATTGACTTTTGTGGTGTTACTAATAGCTACTTTTCACAATCATCAGTGTTGGTAGTGATAAATCTAGGTTTATTGATGACCTGGTACATTAGCTGAGTTTTATTCAGGACTGTACCTAGGCAGTACATTTGTTCCTCCAACTGTTTAAGTATTTAAATGGCCTATATTATTTGGGATTAAATATATTTTTGGTGTGTGAGATTTTTGGTTCTATACACACAATGAAAGTGAAAGGCTTCTGTAACATACATGTTTTTTATGTTTCTAACCAATGACTTACGCTAAAAACTGACTGAAAGGACTGCCTCGTTGGTCTAGTGGTCGCAAAGCGCTACTGCTGAGTATGAGGTCCTGGGTTCGATTCCCGGGTCGGGCAAGGGTTATTGGATTTTTCCATCTGGAATTTTTCAGTAGCAACCCAGATTGCTACTGAAAAATTCCCAGAGTTCCTCAGAATAGAATTTCCCAGAGTCTGGATTTGTGCCCGGTTGATGGCAATAGGCTCGACCCTTATTAAATGGGACTTAAACATAACTGGCGAAATGTGGGTATACTATAGGTACACCTCTGCCTAACCCTTCGGGGAATACAGGCGTAATCTGATTTAGGTACGCTAAAAAAACCATACATTTTTGCATTTAATCTTATTCTCTCAGTTTTGGACAAGAAAATAGCAAAATATTCTCAAAAGCAAAACCAAAATATCTTTCACAAAAATGCACCACTTTTATAATATTAATATACCAGTAGAAATATAACAAACTCCAACCATATTTCAACATTTTCAAAGCGCTATTTAACAGCGCCGTGACTAGCTAAAATATTTCAGAATATTTTCTTACTAACAACGGGAAAGTTTTCAAATAAAAGCAAGCCACTACTGAGTTACATTGCAGTCAGCCAGATATTGGAAATGCTTCGTGAAACTGTATGACTCTCGCCTTTTTCAAAAGTTTGTGAGAATCCTTACTTTGATTTTAGTCTTTGAATAGTATTTGGAGAGATTTTACGTGACGATTCTTGTTGTGACTTGTATTTAATATGGAACATGAATGATGATGGGTCTGTAATGGCCCTAATGCAAGTCAAAATAAATAAAGTAAGAAAAAAAAAGAAAGAGGAAAAAAAAAACAGTGGCACTCCGGGAGTGCCAACAGAAGAGAAAACTTGAACAAGATCGCCTTGGTAGAAAAAAAAAACTTGTATAGAAGATTGGTCACAATCGGGTTTACCAAAAAAAAAAAAAAAACTTCCGAAACTTTTAAAGTAAAAATACTTGCATAGGACATTGATCAGTAACATAATATAAACAAATAGCACAATCGCGTTTACAAAAATGAGGTGTCCTCACAGTGTCGCGAAATCAATGGTTTAGTCCTATCTCAAAAATGCCCAACGCGCCTAAAGAAGTTTTCACTTTAAAAAATGCGTTTATTTGCGTTAAACATGACGCAAAGAAGGAATACAAACACAAAAAAAAACAATTTCGGGGAAAATATGCATCACATCTACGGCCATCGCTCAGCATAATGCTGCAAACCAGAGCCCCAGCACTGGTTTTCAGTGACAGCCGGCGTTGACACGATGACATCGACCGGTGCAGCACACAATGAGATATAAATTAGATTTATGAAATAAATCACTAACACCACGCTTAGATAAACACGAGCATTAATTACTAAAGACAGCTAGGCGATATTATCTGAATTCATGATTTATCCATTAATATCTGTGGTCAAGATGACGGCCAATATATGAGATCATTTGTGGAAGGTGGCACAAGTGGCAGCATTAATATGTGACGTGAGTCGATGTCGACCATTCTGCTTGTATCAAGTTTGGTTTCAAGGGCATAAAATTTATTCATAATAATTAAGCATAACTTTTGTTTGTCGGCTTATAAGATGCACACTCTTTATCAGCGTGCTATCTTTAAATTGTAGTCAGAATTTCATATTTGGAATAGATTTCTTGAAACAATATAGTAATTGTTCATATTTTGTACCTTGTTCTACTGTTAATTGGCATGTATCTGTACTTACAAATTACACCTATTATCATGTACATGTAAGATATTCTCTGCTACTATATTCACAGAAGGCACTACATAAACTTACAGCTAATTAGCTGCGTATGAGATTCCAGAAAACGTTTTCGATGTTATAAGAGCTTTATTATCCCCAGATACAACGTACATTAATGGAACATGAAGTTAGTTGTAACAGGAAATTACACGGAATGTATAATGTTATACGCGTCTCATTATCTAAAAGTGGTAAGGGTAATCTTTGATAGTGTTACGTCTATTTGAATTGCTCTGCTTGTTTTTATAGACGACTAGCTTTTGCCCGCGGCTTCGTCTGCGTGGATGTCGGAAATTATCCCACGGGAACGTACAACCGGGATAAAAAGTATGTGTTGATTCAGGTTATTAACTACCTATCTGTCTAAATTTCATCCAAATCCGTTCAGCCGTTTTTATGTGATTGAGTAACAAACATACAAACACAAATTTTCAAGTTTATAATATTAGTAGGATATTTAAGTCATTTGGGACCGCTTCGTTGGTTTAGTGGTCGCAAGCGGTACTGCCGAGCGTGAGGTCTTGGGTTCGATTCCTAGGTTAGGCAAAGTGTTATTGGGTTTTTCTATTTGGAATTTCTCAGTAGCAATCCGAAGTCGGTTCGTCTTCTATTACATGGGACTTAAACCATACCCACATTTCGCGTTTTCGAGTACATCTCTGCCCAACACTTTGGGAAAGCAAGGCGTGATGTTATGTTATTTAAGGCATAGATAAGCGATGTATGAAGAGGCCTTCCAGTTTTGATATAATTATATATATGTGAAATCATAATATTTTATGTTATAAACAGCTAGTAAATTGATTCAGGCGTGATCATGCAAAAATCCATCATAAAATACGAAACGATGTTACACGACATTAACCGGTAAAGCCCCGACACAGACCCGACACTAACTTTTGTAGAGTATAACTGTCAAGCCTCGCGGTTTGAGATTGACTTCATTTCACGTCACCGGTTCGGTGACATCAGGACTTGACGATTTATTTGCGACACTGCCATGACTCCAATTTGGAGTCAAATGGGGCGATTTTTTTTGGGTTCGAAATTATCAAATCATTTCTCCCGCTCTGGGCGGAACGTGAAGGCCTGTCAGACTCTTACTGACTAAAACCCACCCGTGTTCCTTCAGTTGCCATGTTTCGGACTTCTTCGCAACTCCGGCAGGCATCGGCCCTAGCGGACCCCGTCAGTTTTGCTGACACCTCTTTGAGGTGCGTGTGGAACACAACGCGCCGTCGACCCGAACCTGGTCCTTATCGAACGGCGAGCTATCGTTTTAGCGTCCACTAGCCCGCACTTACGGTAACCGGAATTCGGCCTGCGATTCTCGATGCCCAGGGCGTCTTCTGCGGTGGTTAGGGACGTGAGGGCGCGAAAGTTGCCTCTCCTTCACGCGTTTCTCCTCCTCCCTTGCGAGCATTACTGCTTTACAGAAAGAGGTGACGGCCTACCAAGCCCTCTTGCTGCGTACCATGGCCTGAACCAGGGCCGGACGCGAGAGATCACCGCCGCCGATCGCCTCCGCGAGGACACGGCGATGCTCCGCCCAAGACGGGCAGACCTCCACCGTGTCCTCCAGGCGATCCATACAATGGTGACACCCAGGCGTTTCCTCCCGCCATATCCTGAACAGGAACGTCCCAAAACAACCGTGTCCGATCAAATGGGGAATTAGCGTTAATAATAATATTTGACTTGCTCACGAAAAACATAATTACAAAAATCTCATCAACTCTAACAAACTTCCTCAGATTCCAAGAATCCCAAATTTAATTAAACAGTAATGTAATGCATAATTAAAGACCACTTAAAGGCAGTTCTTATGACACTGAAGGAATTGTGATTTGTAGTGATGAGAATTATTACTTATTACTATATTTGGTCTTTTCAGAAAAACAAAAGAAGACTTAGAGTGCGTTTCCTCTGAAACGGAGACGATCGAAGACGTGCAGGAATCGTCCAATCACAGACGAGATGAGAGACGCTATGAAGATTTCAACCATTTGTGATTGGTCGATTCCTGCAGGTCTCTGATCAGCTCTGCTCGTCTCCGCTCAAAAAGAAAATACCGAAAAAACACATTATCACACTCGTATATTACCATGATCTTAATTAACTCCTACTTCAAACCAAATATAATGTACTTGTGCTAGTAATCGTTTCACTGCAAAAGTGCAACGGCAGGGGCTCGACTCACGACCACTCGCTTCCCAGTTTTGCTCCCTAACTGTAACAATATTAGCGAATATACAATCCTCCTTATACCTAAAAGTAAGAGCTTCAAAATACGCGAATATAGTGCTTATGTATGTTCCTTACTGACATATCACAACAAGGATATTGACCCAATTTCAGAGGGTAGATTATAACAACTTACTTGGAAAGATAAGCAGCTTAGGGGTTTTTTTTCTTTAGGAATAATGTTGCAGACCGGTATAACGTCAGGGTAAAGTATTTCATTTGTATTCTCCGTTGTGGTTTTGCCCAAAGAGGATTGCATTATGCTACGGCGTAGCTGATGCGGTGGAGTCACTCCTACGTCGTAGCCGCTTTGTAGCAAATCTGCTATGCTGCGACCATTTCCTGTGCTCGGTCTTTTTAGTATAAGGTCATTTTATAGTTTTGACAAGGAGTAAATATGTATACCTTCTGAATATTTTTGAGTTTAAACAAGTTTTTCTTAACAGTTTTCATTAAAACTACTTGCGGCTTGCGGAAATTTTAATTTTTAACATAATTTACTATAATAATATATATATAATAACATAGCTGCCTCGTTGGTCTAGAGATCACAAGCGCTACTGCTGAGCATGAGGTCCTGGATTCGATTCCCAGGTCGGGCAAAGTGTTATTGGGTTTTTCTATCTGAAATTTCTCAGTAGCAGCCTGGAGTCTGGATTTGTGCCCGGTTGATGGCAATAGGCTCGCCCCTTATTACATGGGACTTAAAAACATAACTGGCAAAATGTGGGTGAACCTGCTACAGGGACACCTCTGCCCAACCCTTCGGGAAAACAAGGCGTGATATTATATTGATATAATAACATATCAATTTTAAACAAAAGAAGGAACACATAAAATTTCATAGATGTGTTAGGAATAATTCGCAAACGGAGATTGGGTATGATTATTTTGATTAAGTTACACGCTAAAATGAGTTTTTGTTTGAAGCAAGATTAAAGTCTGGGTTAACCTACTGTAATATATAATAATTAAGAATTTATTCTTTGATATTTTCCTATTTATACAATAAGTTACGCTCCACAATGTGTCTGGCAGGAAGGAACGCTGACACCTGAGATACAGTACACTTCCTAGTTAGAGTGTCAGGAGTTTCACAAATTCGAGCATATATTTAGTCTAATTACTATAAGGATCTAAGTTACTTAAGAAACTCATTGTTAGTCTTTTCTCTCCTTATGTATTAGGCTTGTGAAAATAAGTTTAATTTAATTTAATGCAGGAATGATTTGCTAAGTAAATTACTTTAGTACTTTGAGTAAACTAATCCGATTTTAAGCTAAAATAATTAGACTTTTTATTAAAATAAGTGAATTTGTCTCAAAACCGAAAGACAAATAAAGGGTGAATTTTTGTTCCATGAAGGATAATTGAGTTTAAAAATGACTGAGTTTTAAAAACAGTTGAGTGAGATAAAAAATTAAAGCCAAAACACTAAACTTAAATCATATATCGTTTTGCAATATTGCTCGCTGCTCTCGAACAGTCTGTGGGTAACCTATACTGGCTTTTGTTTTGGGTGGGAAATTATCAAATAACTTCTCCCGCTCTGAGCGGAGTGGGAGGGCGTGTCTCTCTCTCTCTCTTACTGACTAAAACCCACCCGTGTTCCTTCAGTTGCCATGTTGCCGGGGGCCATGATGTCCCTTTCGGATTTCTTCGCAACCCCGGCAGGCATCGGCCCTAGCGGACCCCGTCAGTTCTGGTGACATCTGTTTGAGGTGCGCGTGGAATACAACGCGCCGTCGACCCGGTCCTGCTTCTTACCGGACGGATACTACCCGGGCTGCTAGTGCTCTGCATGTCCAATATAACAACGCCTTGAGGATACTGATGCGGCTGCCTCGGTATTGTAGTGCGTCTGGAATGTTTGCGGATGCGCGAACGGACGGCTTTCATGCGATTATACGGAAGAAAATAGCCTCCTTGTAGCGCGTGCGAGGCAGTAGCAACAGTATCTTGCAGATGGTTGTACCTCGCGCGTATTGCCCTATCCAGAATAAATGGATGCATATTGTGATGGGTGTTGACTAACGTAATGTATAAGATTTTACTAACACAATAGGTACCTATAATAATCATTTATGACTCTTTATTTTTTCACTGTATTTTTATTATTTTGTAATTTTATTGATTAATTTTTATCTGAAATAAAATGATTAAATAATAATATATCCATTTTGAGATGTTTGTCTTGCTTTGACCGGTAAAAATATAGACACTAACTTTTGTAGAGTATAACTGTCAAGCCTCGCGGTTTGAGATTGACTTCATTTCACGTCACCGGTTCGGTGACATCAGGACTTGACGATTTATTTGCGACACTGCCATGACTCCAATTTGGAGTCAAATGGGGCGATTTTTTTTGGGTTCGAAATTATCAAATCATTTCTCCCGCTCTGGGCGGAACGTGAAGGCCTGTCAGACTCTTACTGACTAAAACCCACCCGTGTTCCTTCAGTTGCCATGTTTCGGACTTCTTCGCAACTCCGGCAGGCATCGGCCCTAGCGGACCCCGTCAGTTTTGCTGACACCTCTTTGAGGTGCGTGTGGAACACAACGCGCCGTCGACCCGAACCTGGTCCTTATCGAACGGCGAGCTATCGTTTTAGCGTCCACTAGCCCGCACTTACGGTAACCGGAATTCGGCCTGCGATTCTCGATGCCCAGGGCGTCTTCTGCGGTGGTTAGGGACGTGAGGGCGCGAAAGTTGCCTCTCCTTCACGCGTTTCTCCTCCTCCCTTGCGAGCATTACTGCTTTACAGAAAGAGGTGACGGCCTACCAAGCCCTCTTGCTGCGTACCATGGCCTGAACCAGGGCCGGACGCGAGAGATCACCGCCGCCGATCGCCTCCGCGAGGACACGGCGATGCTCCGCCCAAGACGGGCAGACCTCCACCGTGTCCTCCAGGCGATCCATACAATGGTGACACCCAGGCGTTTCCTCCCGCCATATCCTGAACAGGAACGTCCCAAAACAACCGTGTCCGATCAAATGGGGAATTAGCGTTAATAATAATATTTGACTTGCTCACGAAAAACATAATTACAAAAATCTCATCAACTCTAACAAACTTCCTCAGATTCCAAGAATCCCAAATTTAATTAAACAGTAATGTAATGCATAATTAAAGACCACTTAAAGGCAGTTCTTATGACACTGAAGGAATTGTGATTTGTAGTGATGAGAATTATTACTTATTACTATATTTGGTCTTTTCAGAAAAACAAAAGAAGACTTAGAGTGCGTTTCCTCTGAAACGGAGACGATCGAAGACGTGCAGGAATCGTCCAATCACAGACGAGATGAGAGACGCTATGAAGATTTCAACCATTTGTGATTGGTCGATTCCTGCAGGTCTCTGATCAGCTCTGCTCGTCTCCGCTCAAAAAGAAAATACCGAAAAAACACATTATCACACTCGTATATTACCATGATCTTAATTAACTCCTACTTCAAACCAAATATAATGTACTTGTGCTAGTAATCGTTTCACTGCAAAAGTGCAACGGCAGGGGCTCGACTCACGACCACTCGCTTCCCAGTTTTGCTCCCTAACTGTAACAATATTAGCGAATATACAATCCTCCTTATACCTAAAAGTAAGAGCTTCAAAATACGCGAATATAGTGCTTATGTATGTTCCTTACTGACATATCACAACAAGGATATTGACCCAATTTCAGAGGGTAGATTATAACAACTTACTTGGAAAGATAAGCAGCTTAGGGGTTTTTTTTCTTTAGGAATAATGTTGCAGACCGGTATAACGTCAGGGTAAAGTATTTCATTTGTATTCTCCGTTGTGGTTTTGCCCAAAGAGGATTGCATTATGCTACGGCGTAGCTGATGCGGTGGAGTCACTCCTACGTCGTAGCCGCTTTGTAGCAAATCTGCTATGCTGCGACCATTTCCTGTGCTCGGTCTTTTTAGTATAAGGTCATTTTATAGTTTTGACAAGGAGTAAATATGTATACCTTCTGAATATTTTTGAGTTTAAACAAGTTTTTCTTAACAGTTTTCATTAAAACTACTTGCGGCTTGCGGAAATTTTAATTTTTAACATAATTTACTATAATAATATATATATAATAACATAGCTGCCTCGTTGGTCTAGAGATCACAAGCGCTACTGCTGAGCATGAGGTCCTGGATTCGATTCCCAGGTCGGGCAAAGTGTTATTGGGTTTTTCTATCTGAAATTTCTCAGTAGCAGCCTGGAGTCTGGATTTGTGCCCGGTTGATGGCAATAGGCTCGCCCCTTATTACATGGGACTTAAAAACATAACTGGCAAAATGTGGGTGAACCTGCTACAGGGACACCTCTGCCCAACCCTTCGGGAAAACAAGGCGTGATATTATATTGATATAATAACATATCAATTTTAAACAAAAGAAGGAACACATAAAATTTCATAGATGTGTTAGGAATAATTCGCAAACGGAGATTGGGTATGATTATTTTGATTAAGTTACACGCTAAAATGAGTTTTTGTTTGAAGCAAGATTAAAGTCTGGGTTAACCTACTGTAATATATAATAATTAAGAATTTATTCTTTGATATTTTCCTATTTATACAATAAGTTACGCTCCACAATGTGTCTGGCAGGAAGGAACGCTGACACCTGAGATACAGTACACTTCCTAGTTAGAGTGTCAGGAGTTTCACAAATTCGAGCATATATTTAGTCTAATTACTATAAGGATCTAAGTTACTTAAGAAACTCATTGTTAGTCTTTTCTCTCCTTATGTATTAGGCTTGTGAAAATAAGTTTAATTTAATTTAATGCAGGAATGATTTGCTAAGTAAATTACTTTAGTACTTTGAGTAAACTAATCCGATTTTAAGCTAAAATAATTAGACTTTTTATTAAAATAAGTGAATTTGTCTCAAAACCGAAAGACAAATAAAGGGTGAATTTTTGTTCCATGAAGGATAATTGAGTTTAAAAATGACTGAGTTTTAAAAACAGTTGAGTGAGATAAAAAATTAAAGCCAAAACACTAAACTTAAATCATATATCGTTTTGCAATATTGCTCGCTGCTCTCGAACAGTCTGTGGGTAACCTATACTGGCTTTTGTTTTGGGTGGGAAATTATCAAATAACTTCTCCCGCTCTGAGCGGAGTGGGAGGGCGTGTCTCTCTCTCTCTCTTACTGACTAAAACCCACCCGTGTTCCTTCAGTTGCCATGTTGCCGGGGGCCATGATGTCCCTTTCGGATTTCTTCGCAACCCCGGCAGGCATCGGCCCTAGCGGACCCCGTCAGTTCTGGTGACATCTGTTTGAGGTGCGCGTGGAATACAACGCGCCGTCGACCCGGTCCTGCTTCTTACCGGACGGATACTACCCGGGCTGCTAGTGCTCTGCATGTCCAATATAACAACGCCTTGAGGATACTGATGCGGCTGCCTCGGTATTGTAGTGCGTCTGGAATGTTTGCGGATGCGCGAACGGACGGCTTTCATGCGATTATACGGAAGAAAATAGCCTCCTTGTAGCGCGTGCGAGGCAGTAGCAACAGTATCTTGCAGATGGTTGTACCTCGCGCGTATTGCCCTATCCAGAATAAATGGATGCATATTGTGATGGGTGTTGACTAACGTAATGTATAAGATTTTACTAACACAATAGGTACCTATAATAATCATTTATGACTCTTTATTTTTTCACTGTATTTTTATTATTTTGTAATTTTATTGATTAATTTTTATCTGAAATAAAATGATTAAATAATAATATATCCATTTTGAGATGTTTGTCTTGCTTTGACCGGTAAAAATATAGGCTGATAAATTGTTATTCATTTTATTCAACACACTTTCATCGTAGACGTCAGAAATCACATTGTACTACCTACACAATATAATGCAGGTAATACTAATAATGTGAACTGTACTCAATAACACAAGTTGCTAGTCACTTCCCCAGCAGAGAGGTTGGGTCACGACAGGTTATTAAAGATTGTGACAGGAACATTAGCACGGTCCCGCAATCCCCAAGAAAAATATTTTAATTTTACGTAGCAATAAATGCAGGAAAGTGAAAATAAAATTATTTAATTAGAATCTAGAAGTTACTTGAAATCGATGATGTTTCATGTGAATCGGAAAAAGAAAACTTTGACTACCCTACAAAATATATAAAAAAAAACAGTGCCGAAAGAAGTGAAAACTTGAACAATTTTACTGTGCAGGAAACATTTTTAATGAGGTGTCGGTAACAGTAACAGTGTCGCGAGTTCAATTGTTTCTTCCCGTTTCTAAAATGCCCAACGCACCTAAATAAGTTTTCAATTGAAAAACAATAATTTAAAAAATGTATCAAGTTCGAGTCGGACTCGCACATACCGAGTTCCGTACCACTATACAATATTTAACTCTACATATTTTTATTATTAGTTGCTATAGCTGCTAAAGTAATACGCACTCTGTGAAAATTTCAAGTGAACTAAACTAACCTATTATGGTTTAAAAGATACAGCCCTGTGATAGACGGACGGACAGCGGAACTTTAGTGATCCGTTTGGCATCTTTTGGGTACGGAATCCTAAAAGCTATGAACACTAAAACAAAATAACATCGCACCAAAAATACTAATCGCATAACCAACAACTCCAGTAACCTAAAAATTCACTAAAAACACAAAAGTGTTTACGTAAATTGAACTTAATTAAAGCGTATTATGGTAATTGCGATTATGACAACTATAACGAGGTTTACCGCGGTAAATTCACTAGCCCCGACTGGAATTGCAAAGGAAAAATTTATGAAGCTGTTAATGTAACAACGAATTGACCATTTATTTTGCTTGAAAGTGGTTGAATTTGTATTGGGATTATGTAACAGTTTTAACTAATATTCTGTTATGAAAATTTTATTTGAAATACTAGGGAGCGGATTTGCAGCTATTGTATTTCAACTAATATTCTATGAAACTATTAAAATACAAATAACCTATCCTATTAACTGATAATATACCCAAGAGATTGGCGGCATTACCACGATGTATGGTAATGCTTAGCTTCTGGCCAACGTAGTGTCAACAAGCCGTTTGGAGAATTCGTTGAACAAACCATGATCACTTGGACCGCACAGCCCGAGGGTTTCAACCCCAAACGGCTCGAAACTATAAGGCGCAAGAGTTACAGGTTGCGTTCATGGAACTGGAACGCCGACGGTGACAAGAGCTTGTCGGATGATGCCATTAATGTTCGCGTGCCGCGCTAAGCGACCCGCACTTCGGTTGCAAGACGGGCCGTGTTGTCAGAGGCTGTTGACAACTTCGCCAAAGTGACAGCGATAGACAGACCAACATTATATATAATAAATGTTTCTAATAGTAGATACCTAATTGACTACGCGAGTAGATATAAAAAAGACCGCCAGCTGTCTATTATAGAAAAATAAATTATTGTATTTAATAAAATTGTGTCTATCAAGCTAATTATAAGCAAACAGCGCGAACCTCGTTAAAAAGTCAATAAAGATTACTAAAGATACAAAGAAAAAACACTCCATTTCTTAGAAATAAGTTACCTTAGCAACAACTTTTCTTTCGTTTTGTACGCACTTAAATGCTGCTAAACAAATAATGAGATTCTCATGTTTCAATCCTGAAGTGAAGAGGTCGGTAACCGAATACCCAGACAAGTCAACCTCTTACAGAGATCCATGGAGAGTTAAACTTTGTATTTTTTTTTCTGAAGAAAGAAGTTTATTTCATTTTTGTATCGCCCAAGTGGTAGACTTACCTTTAAATAAATGGGTAAAGTATATTAAAAAACGCAAACTACATACACATACAACTGCAAAAACTCACGTTTTCTTCCCATGTGGGTAGGCAGAAAGTACAGAATGCCATTTTTTTTTTTAACATGGCATCTCGCCGTTTTGTCCACTAAGGTCTTAGCTGCTTAACCGGACTTTCCTGTGGGTGCCTTAAGCTGCTACACTCAAAGCCTCCAGCCAGGGGCAAAAAACTAAACTAATTTAAAATTAGGCGAACGCTCGCTAAGGGCACCCCCTGTGGGGTACGGACCTCGGCTTAGGGCGTCGCTGAGGGGAGGACAGCAAGAAGGGACAGGCTGGATCAAAATTGGTTTAAATCATGATTATTATGCGGGGTAGTTTAAAGCTACGTGCTCAGCGGCAACAACTTGCTGGCACCTCGTTTTCGAGCAAGGGTCGGGGAGGAGTATCATTTACACAGAACGCCACTTGCTACGATCCTTATATACTCCTATTGCTTTGTTTACACGTCACGCCAGTCGCGTGTAATACTTACCTGACCTTTTCGAAAACCATTGCCAATAAAGTAGGTAGAATTCTTAGTGGATTCACCCGAATTTTGCCAGTATGCTTAGACGTCCACTGCTAAATATAGGCTCTAATTTCCAGGTCCTATATAATTAATGCAGAGAAAATCTAAAGCCTAAATCTTTACTCGACTTAGAGCCCCACACTTAACAGTAGCGTCTAGCACCATTAGACCAACAAGGTAATATTAAATAAAAATAGGAATAAAATCTCAACAGTTTTCAGGAAGGCTTTTATAAAAAACTTAAGTACAAAAGATGAATAATATTCTTAAGGGAAATCGTTTGTCATGACAAGTCAGCTTAGTAAAATGAATTACTTGACAATTTCGAGATTAGATTTCTAGAAATATTTTTACTGTTTTGTTATTATTACTTTTGTGAAATGGTTTGATTTATGAGGAAGTTGTTTCTTAAAACAATTCGGATTAGTAGTTAGCAGAAGAAGATCTCCTTGCGACAAAGTTGTTCGAGAAAATACTATGTGCCAGGTAAGGTTAGGATTTGCTAAAGTTCAAAGGCAGCGGTAGGTAACCAATTTTAATCAGCTACATCAGGAGCTAGGTTAACCAATGTATTTATTTAATTTACGACCCGTAATGATAATCGTTTTCTTCTCCTCTAGTGCACCTTTGCAAAGGTTTCTTTTACGCGATTTGTTTACATTAAAATAAACTACCAGAATTATAATAATATGTATAAAAGGAATGATGACAATTCGAAAACAAATGCCTACAAGACATTCCTTACAGTTCTTTAGAATTTAAAGCTGCATTAACCTAATCGATGGGCGTGTCCCAAAGCGAAGGATAATAAAGTATTATCTTAAACAATTTACGATGCCTTAAGAAACGACACTGTGTTGCTAGTATTTTGTTTAGCTACTAGAAAGTTGCCAGGATTAAAATTAAGCAGCTCATTTATTCTCGCTTGCCTCTAACAGCTTGCAAAGAAAGGTGTGACACTTTGCTTTTAATAACATTAAAATGTTGTCTTGGATAGGCGAACGATCCCAAGCCGTTTGGCTACAACGTAGGAAGCCACATAGTTTAATTTAAAGTTAGCTTTAGTATTGGATCTAGTTAATAGATAGCATTTGACCGTCTGATTGCTAATTCTTATACCTACCTAACCTTTTTTTTTCTACTGGGGAAATCCTCATAAAAACCCTCCTTCTGGGGTGATTATAGAGTTATCAAATTATTTTCCATAAGTTAGTTGGTTAGGTACAAAAAACTTAAAACTTTGTTACCATTATAACCAATTACTAAGACTAACACACAGAAATAAACAATTTTTAGATATGTTTACCGGATGTTATGAATAACTGCTGCCTAACAAACACTTGCTTGAAGTGATTCGTTATGTCCTCCTAGAGACTAAGGACCTCGATCACTGATAGGAAGAACGCTGAGCCAAAGTACGTGCTAAGAAACGTTTGTATATCGTAGGATATACAAACCGTGTATGGTACACCGTGGGATTGTACAATCCCACGGTGTATCCATCCACCTTGAGTCCGAAGTGCGGGCCTCGCATCTTTTAACCTAGCCCGATGAACGGTAGGTACAACGTTTTGAGGGAAACATTAACTCACCTGTTTAATGTAGCTAAAACTGAGCGTTTTAGCTACATTAAACAAGATAACCTTCCTGTTACGATAGATCTTTGTGTTTGTCTGTAATACCACCATTATCAGCCTGTATTACTGTGGAAGATATATTGATCGTTTGGTAGGTACTTATTTCCTGCTGAACAAAATAATAATATGAAATAGCATAGTGTAAGGCGTGTATCTCACTAGGACACCATGTTGTCCTCGTGAGGCTACCACCAAAATATACACAGTTCTATGGTGGGTATCTCACCTGGCATTCAATCGGTTGCGCAACCAACTATACATTTTTTGGCAGTGCGACCATGGTTGCGCTACCATAATGTCCTAGTGGGATATGGGCCTTACTTTATAAATTGATTGTAATATAATTATTCGCATAATTATTAATTATGCAGGTACACTATTGATAATAATATTAATATAATTAATTGCAAGATTATGCGGGTACACGATATGGCAGTGGGATTTATTGCAGCTTTGTAAACATGTGCTACTAAACACGGATCATAATTACATTTGATTAAATTTAAATTAATACTTGATAATGTTTTGATTTCATCGAATCTTGTTCACAAAATATTTTTTTTGTTTTAAACCTTTGAGGGAACCATAATAAAACTTCTATTGTGTCTCGTTCAGTGTCCTTGAATGCGTTAAGAATTCTCGGTTGTGGAGGTCAGATACGCTGTCGTTCCATGTAAAATACTGGTATTCAACTATATCCTGTTAGTCTGAAAGCCGTCCCCAACATAAATGTAGTTGGAAAAAGGCTAGACAAATGATGATCAGTACGGAAAATTTCATTAAATACGTTGAGAAAGGTCTGCATATTTCTAAAATTTTATCACAGTATCTACATCTTCATCTTCGTCCCAAACCAAAAGGCGATCCGACTTTCATGGATAAAGTGGAGATCTCGTAAAATATTTCAATTATTTCTCATCAAAAGCTATCCGTACGTCAAACAGATCAGCTTAGGAATGTTTGGACTTTTAAGGAGACACGATTATATCGTAAAGTAAACCTTTAGGAAGTAAAACTACGTTTTATTTTATTCGGAGTAGGTTAGATGGACTGCACCGTCGAGCAGGGCCCAGGAAAAAAAAATGGCGACATAATCTGGACGCGTACGGCAAGGGCTGGTTGGGGATAACGCGGGAAAAGAGTTCCTAGAAGGATTTGGGGGAGGCTGTGGCCCAGCAGTGGGGTGGTAACAAAAAAAAAAAACGTGTGCGGTCGGGGGACCCCCGTCAGGAACGAAGTTCTTTCTCACGTATGATTTAAAACAAAAAACAAAATTTTCGCAGCTGCCATCTTGGATTTACATTTTGACCTCACTGTCCGCTTTTGCACCCTTGAAAACTATGAAAACGGTACCCATGATGAAAAATTGGAAAATTTTCAGAGCCGCTAGCTTGAATTTTCATTTTGACCAAATTCACACTTTTTCTCTCTCTCTCTCTCTCCGGCATGCAGTGTACTCGGGCCGATGTGTACAATTTTATCCCATGACACTGTAATCACTTTACTCTTTTTTTTTTCTGTCGGCGTTCTCTCTCTCTCTCTCTTTCTTTCTCTTTGAATTAGAAGAAGACAGTCGCAAGTATTAACACTTTTTAGCGTGACCATTTTTGAAAGTTTACAAGCCGCGATAAAGAACTTCGATCCAAAAAGGTTAGGTTTCTATCGAATAAAATTTCCAATAATAAATTTTCTAGAATCAATATCAACTTAAACCTTCAAATCGACCGCAAATATAATTGCTATAGGTAAAGAGACACATCTAGGCATTATCCAACTAAAGTACTAGTTTAAAGCTGTATCAGAAATTAGGCCCTTCGTTTTTTAAGCGGTTCTTACTAATAGGGAAAGTTGACATCAATAAATTGAGAACACCGATGACAAAAAAATATTTTCGACAAGGTAAAAATGTATTGTGCGAAATATTTTACTATTATACTTAGGTACTGTTGCCAAGAAAAATCCTTGAACCATAATCTGTAGAATGTAGGTGATTTTACGACGTACCTATACTCAATTTGAAATACGATTAGACATTTAAAGAAACCTTTTTTACAGTCCGTTCAATTGATTTTGACTTCTGTTGCGTTTTGGTGGCATGATAAATGGCAGTTGTAGTAAACAGTTGGTATTGTCACCACTTTTTTTTTGCTTTTAATGCCATTCTTATGCCTACGGTATAGAAGTCAAAATTGTTTGAATGACTAAAAAAAAGGTTTGTTTAAATGTCTAATCTTATTTCAAATGGATTATAGAATCTTAAAATGAACTAAGAAAAATATTGTTAAGATAAAAACGATAATCCGTCGACACATGGACTCGCGAGTAACTCTATGAAAAAAATCTTTATATTAATTTGGTTTGCTCTAGAATACAAGATATAATGTACCCAGAATAATAACAAAAAGCCTAAGGTTATATAATAACATGGAGAAATATACGGAAAAGAAAACATTTATTATCTGAGACAACAATTTTGGGTAGTCTCATAAATATGATTACGTTTTTCCAGCACACAATTTAACATTACTATTATTAAAAAAATATGAAACAGACTAAATCTCACTTGTACCACAAGTCACTAATACTCGGTTCCTATAAACAAAAACGAATCGTTAAGCTTACCAATGGTATCATTTTTATTTCCCAACTGAGCATTTAAATAGATTAGTTAGGTACTTCCATATGGGAGGGTCTACTATACAAAGCTTTGAGGTCTTTGCTTCATTTTTGGTAAACATAAAAGACTTAAATTTAACCAAAAACGATCCATAAATTATAGGAATAACGCTAAACGTATTTAAAACATAATTCTGTCTCTGTCATCTTCAAACGATTGACAGGAATAGATCGTCCTATTTTTTCGTTCTGTTTTAATTTCATTTGAGCTTATATCTCACTAGGACATCGTGGTGGGGCAACCATGGTCGTGCTGTCAGCAAAATATACACAACCTGATGGTGGGTATCTCACCAGGCGTCTAGCTGGTTGCGAAACCAACCATACACTTTTCGGCAATGCGACTATGGTTGCAATAAGTTGATGACGGTTGATGGCAATAAGTGATTCGTGATGCAAGTGGGCTTAGGAATTTAAGATGGTATGATGATGATGTACAATACACCCATGAGTTCCAAACGACGATCAATAACTAGTTTATTTTTAAATGACGTGTAAAAGTGATTCCGATATCTTATTTACAGAATAAAAAAATTCATTTCATTTCATTTCAATCTAGATCAATTTATCACGCTTCAAAATGTTCATATCCAGGCTATAAAAAGTCTAAAAATACACCCAGCTTTCTCTTAATCGAATTATGTGCCAAATGTGGAGCTTCAAGCCTCCGGGTTAAAATACTGGAGTGCCATAAAAATCGATGGTACTAACTTTTTATGGCAATAGTGAGGGCAGATATCCAATAATTTCCTGCTAACTGAGTAGGATTCTGAAAAAAGGTATTAGGATTTTGTGGATCGTATTATTTTAGGTCTTTCAGTTCATCGGATTTTTTTGATAGGTTTTATTATTTAACGGGTTATAATGTACTCCATTTTCTTGCACAAGAAACTCGATTTTATTTTTAATCTTCTCGGGCTTGTGTTCAGGTCTTATTTTGCTACTGCAATTTGTGCGTGTTTTGTGCTAACCACAGAACATATAAAGTTTATATGTTCTGTGGTGCTAACTACCATTTTATTCTGCATAGGTATAAGCAGTTGCATGCAGTTGTTTTAATTTGTGTCACATTCGTGGGGTTGGTGGTCCTACATATTATTTTTGTTGAAATTGGGTAGTTGAAAATTACACTATTAAATTGTTGATATAAAACACATTGAAATTTACATTATGTGTGAAATACAATAGAAGTGGATATATTTAGTAATCTGTTCCGCTTAGATGTTTCTAAAGAGTCTTAAAAAACCCTGAAAGACATCGACACGTGTTTCACCTCCCAATGAGGTATCCTCAGGATGACGATTGACTTGTCGCAAACTCGAACATGGCGTGTTGCTACACCCAGCGCTGAGCGCAGACTGAAAGTAACGCTTGAATCAATAAACTATCATGTGTGAAAGTTCAAAAAAAATAATTTAAGCACCATTTCCATATCAACATTTTATGAAAACGCTTTAAATCAGAACTATCCGAATGCTGCTATATCCGAACATTATCTGGTTCGTTTCAATGATAAATACCATGAATATTCATAAACCCACTAAATTTACTACAATTTTACCTAAAAACGTGGTCGGTAGCTTTTCAGTGATGACTGTAATATTTCACATTTTCTGCGAGAGAAGCCATTTTAAAAGCATTCCACGCTTTTTGATATATGGATAATTTGCCAGTGCGTCTTTCCCGGGTTTGTGACATTTAAATATATATATTTTTCTATACTGTTTTTCTTTGGATTCATTACTTCTTTGTGTATTTAAACAAGGTATAGTTTGCTTAAAATAAACTTGTGGCGTTTGTTTCTTGAATAATGTACTTTGTGCTGATTTTGGGTCTTATGTTGAGCTTAATTATTTTTGTGACTTTTTAGACATTTGTACAGTTTGCATAAAGTTTGTATTATATTTTGAGTTATAGTTTGCATGCATAATGCGGTTTGGAACACTTCTTGAGCACGCAGAATTTAGTTAAGGTTACGTGTTTTTCTTTACCGTTTTGCCGTTTTAAGTGTACACGTGCATGTATCTACTACACTGCAATTTAAGTAAATTTTGGTTCTACGTTTCCATGCCAGAGTTACGACAGTGCACGAACACATAGCTCACGAGATCATAAACGCACGAGTGACATCGTCCGTTCTAACCTTACCTTTAGCGGAACTGATTCAATTTGTTGCTGCAACGGCTACAACGGCTATTCGCGTCAAAGAGTTCAGTCATGTGTATCTAACCTTATCAATCAAGCTCAGGCCCCAAATAGTCGCCTTCGTCTATAGGAAACTTCAAACTTTGTTTCAAGCTTCGTGCACGGGCCGAAATAAACCGATATTCCCAGCAATCTATTGCGTAACAAACACCTTTTTAGACTTTTAATATTGACAGTTTGATGACATCCATTGTGTTGAGATTGTTGTCGTGAATATGGATTTTAAAACGTATGGCGCAATGGATTTGTTGTTGAATTTTCAAAATAAAACATAACATTCGAAATATGGGCGAAGATACCTCTGCCTAAACCTTCGGCGAAATTAGGCGTGATGTTATGTTATGTTAAAAAACATTGGCACTCAGGGACTGCCGACAGAAGTAAAAACTTGAAAAAAAAAATCGGCACCGCGTAATCAACGCATTGATGTCTTTTACTCCACGCACCGCGGTAACCAACGCGTTGATGTCTTTTTAATAGACAAAGTCTGGTGTCATCACGGTGTCGCGAAATCAATGGTTTAGTCCCATGTCAGAAATGCCCAACGCACCTAAAGAAGTTTTTACTTTAAAAATCATTGACATTAGAAATAACAGTAAGCAGTTTTCCTCTATACAGTGACAGGCACTATACATGGGACAACAATTTAGTGAAACTTTTGTTCCTTTGTGGCGAAGGTAGGAACATTGCTCGATGTAATTAAATAAATTCCGTTGTTCTAGTATTTCGACTAAAGTGTCACTGAAACTGCCGGCTCGATTAGTAGTCTCAATTTTCTCAGGCCTAAATTCATTTGAAAGGATGTGTACAGTTCCGCTCGATAGTAGAGGCTTGATGAAAATAAGGACGTAATATTTTACGCTTTGTGATGTTCTTTAATGTTTTGTTTGGGACATATACATATTTTATCTATGTTCTTCTCGTCGTGTCTATGGCACGACATAATTATTAATTTTTTTGGTCCAAAACTTCGCCAATTCCAAAACATCGTCGGCGGCAGCGCAGAAATCGCTATGGCTGTATTTTTGCTTTTACTATATTGAATGATCGGTATTTAGCACAAAATCATCTACTTGTCACATCATTCGTGATTTTTTATTTGTTTAACACTACAGCAATCAAGTGTACGCCTAGAAATATATCTTCACGCCAACGTCACAGTTAGAAGAATAATTGCAGCCAAATTTATATTAAGTTTGCAATTTGGAGCTCGGAATACCAACACGCTTTGCCAATGATTCGAATAGATTAATACACATTGGAAGCATTTTTGTCAAATATTTTAGATATTTACCCTGGCTTTCAAATATTGTATGAAGTGGAGTTTGCGTTATTAGTTTTAACAGAGTTATGCTTTCAGTGTGCATTCTAAAATTAATTTTATTTTATGTGAATGCATCACTAGTTGTATTTGGGATAGCTAACGATATATAATATAATACCAGCGTGTTATTGTCCCACGGCAGGGCATAGGCCTCTTCTCACACAGAGAAGGAACGAGCATTGATCACCACTCTTGACTAACCTGGTGTCAGAGTTTTAAAGCCGCCCATAGGCGTTTAACTTGGCTTCACATGCCGTCGAAAAAAATCTCTCAGGCACAGTCAGTCAGTCTTCTCACGATGTTTTCCTTCACCATTTTGGAAGGAAGTGATAATTATACAATACGGACATGAATCCGAAAAGTCAGAGGTGCCTTGGGTTCGAACTCGAAACCTATGACATGGCAGTCCAACGGTCACACCACTAGGCTATCACTGCCATACTAACTATAAGTCCAGGTTTCCTCACGATGTCACCGATGTCAGTAATGTCTAAGATAAACTCAAAAAGAACATTTATGATGTATTCCTATTAGTAAAAGGTATGAATTATTAAAAAAGTAAGGGAAGAAACACATGGTTAAAGGATGTTTAATTAATACTGTTCTCTAAGTTTTCCTACAGGTCCAAGATCTCTTCTCAAACAGAAAAGGAATAAGCGTTGACTATTTCGCTAGCTAACTTCAATTTGGCAACTTCAGACAATTATAAGGATTCGTTACCGAAAGTCAATTAAAAATTTAAAGCATTTATTTTCAGGGTTCATTTATTTTAAATGGAATGAAACCGAATATTTGCAGCAAAATTTAAATTAATATTTTCTGAAGTTACGATCTAAGTGAAGGCCGGAGCATTCAGTTACGCATTTAATAATTTTGATTGCAGTAGAGTTACATTAAACTCAGAATTTTCATATATTTTCAATATAATTATTTATCTCAACCATATTTTATAGTTTATACTGATGGTCCAAATTTATAATAATCATTACCACCATCACCAAACTTTAGCAGTCCACTGCTGGACATAGACCTCTCGAATCAAACACTCTCGATTCATGGCTACTTTCATCTAGCTGCTACCAGCCACCCTGCAAAAATCACTTTTCTATCTATCGTGAAGGCCCTGTCTTTCCCAATGCGTGGTCTTCACTTAAAAACACAATTATAATTCAATTTTAATTTCAATTAGCCTTTATTAATCATCTTAAAACTAGTTTTACAGTTTATATAAATTTAAGGTTTAGACATTAGAATTCTCCAGACTGCTTTGCTCTTTAGCATAGGCCTCCCTCAGGCTTTTCCATAGCTCACGATCGTGAGTTTTTCTCCTCCATGTCCCTCCCGCAGTAGTTCTCAAATCGTCTTCCACACAAAAATTAATAGGCACAGTCAAATAATAAATATGTTAAGGTTAATTATTAATTGTACCTAATAATTTTTAATATTTTTAATGAAAATTATGGTTCGAAAAGGTGACAACCGACTGCTTTGTGGTAAAGAAATTTGTTCGAAAATTCCTTGACCGTAATGTACCGATTTTTTCCGGTTCGATACATTAGTCAGTGCTTTGGTTCTACTAATATTTCATGCTATGAAATGGCAATGATTTCATTCCCAAACCAAATTAATGAGAAGTTATGTGCTTCATGGATGATAACGTTAGTCTGTGTTCATATGGCACATAAATATTCATTTTCTAGGCCAAATGTGTGATATGAATCGTATTTAATATCTGTATGATTTATGACAGGAATATATTACTTAGTTATCCGATTTTATATTGGTTAAACTAAAAAAATGTTCGCTAAAAGCTTCTCTTCTACGGTGTCACAATGCTGAATCATTATTCGTTTTTTTTATTTAATAATTACGTAACATCATGCCAGTATTTCCCGATGTATGAGTCCCATGTAATAGGGCCCAATGCCATCAACTAGGCACAAATCCAGCCTCCGGGTTGCTACTGAGAAATTCCAGATGAAAAAATCCAATAACACTTTGTCTGACCCGGGAATCGAACCCAAGACTCACGAGGCAGTTTTATAATTATATCAATTATTATTTCAAAACATTGCTAAATCAGCCGGGATTTAAACATACCCAATTTAAAGGTGGTACCCTACCAATATTTTTAATCAAAATATCAATAGGATCACTAAATTCAAATAATATTCGACAAAAACCACAAACTGACCAACCAAATACAAAACTCATTCGTTGATTCCGCTTCTTAACTTTGTACTTGTAAGACGTCCTTGCGATGTGCTTCTGAGTCAGAGAAAACTTTGTCTTTGAGAAAAGACAGTGACAAAGTCAAATGTCTACACTTTAAAACTGGGACAACAGTATCATAAAGTTCGCGTTTCGAAATATATTTAGTTGTTACCACAAATGTTGGATCTGTGTATGGAATTTAAAGTTTATTTAATCTTTCTTCTTAACTGAGGCAGACAAGAGATACTTAGTAAAAACACATATTGTGCTAAGGTTGTATTCTAAAGATAAGTAAAGAAAACAATTCATGAAAATCTCGTGAGTTCTTCGAATTAGTAGCAAGGCACTTAAGACTTTCGAAGGCCTTAGAATTTCTACAATGACTTGAAGATGTCCAATCGTAAGACTCCATTTAAAATTAAAGGATGTCATTATACAAAAACTTTACTCAAATCTAATTAAATATCAAGATTCCTGATTTAGCATATTTCTAAATATAAGCCAAATGTCTCAATATAATTTATGACAATAAAGCAAAAAATAACTACCGCCATTAAAATCACCGAGCAAGGGCATTAATTAATGACAAAAAAGGAGATTCAATAAATTGGACAAATGAGAAAGGCTTAAATTCGCGAAAAGCTGTTTTCGCTTTTTGCTAAAGTGTTTTTCTAATTGCTTTTATCGCTTCACAATCGTTACGGCTTCCCGCTAAATTAATTTTAATTAGACGAAGGATTTTTATTAGGACTTTTTTAAGATGTCACTTGATTCTTATTTTTCTGTTCCAAAAGTATTTGGTAAATAAATAATGTTATAATAATAATGGATAACACTGGGTGTAAGGGACATTGACGCGCATACTGTTACTATGAACTCAGTACATGATTCTAGATGCAACAGCATTGAAAATCCTTCTCCAAAAAAAAAACAATCGTGCAAAATACACTTTGACCGTGTATTGCACTGTTGTAATTCTTTTTAATAACTGACGAAAATTTAAACTCTTTGTGGCCTAGAATCATGAGCTGAATTCATTGTATCAGTTTGCGCGTCGACGTCCCTTACCCCTTGGCCACGACATCACCGCTCGCGCGACCTGCGTCTTGCGTGTGCGATCTGCGGCGAGAACAAATTTTAGAAGTTATTTAGAGCGTGCCATGAGTTGCCGCGGTGTGACTTACGGAGAGGAGAGCGGCGCGGGAACATTCGAGCGCCACCCCACGCCGTAAGACGCACCGACTTATATCGTGGCCCTGGCCTTAGACCCTGTACACCGGCCTATACCACTCCAGAACAAGCCTCTACTGAGATGACTGGCTATGATAAAAGTAAAATTATCCGAGAGGATTGGCGATGATAGCCGAAATACAGGTTTTTGCCTAGTTCGGCTACAGATGCTTAACTCATTTGTACTCAAAACTAGCCTAGGTTTAATTTGTAAAACAATCTAGACGAATAAACATTTATTTATTTAGGTGCAATGAGTATTGACCAACACGTTTACTGACTGGGTCTTGACGATTTCAGATCATTATAAGTCCAGGCTTTTCACATATTTTTTCTATACCGAAATTAGTTATATTCAAGATCATCTTAAAAAGTAAATACAAAAGTTTTAAGTAATTGTTAGGCTTGATTGAACAACCTTGTGCTTGAGCAACGAGTTCCTTATCTTCTGGTACCCCACGTTACATATAGCTTTTACGAACACACACTCCATATCTTTCACAGGAGTTTCTAAAACGAATGGCATGTCTCTTTTCTCATTGCAATAATAGTTTACTTTCCGAAAGAAAGATGGTGCTAGTTATCGCTGTTCGCGGGGCATTACACGCGCTCACGTTAGGAACTATCAGTGATTTTTATAGCTAATAGAACTTTAACGTGAAAATGGGAAAGGTTAATTTTCGTCTTGAAAAAAAGTTACCAATTTTTTTAAATATTTATTTATTTAATACACAAATGTACAGAGGCAGACTTACTGCCATAGGCATTTTCTACCTGTCAATCTTTGGGTGATGCAAAGACAAACAGTGGTAGGTGCAATAACGAAAATTGTGGAATAAATATTTATTTTAATATAAGGATATACATATACCTATTAAAAACTATGAATATAATATATATACCTAATTATATATAAAAATAAGCACAAATAAATACATAAATATACTAAAACAAATAAGACAAACAACGGGAAAACACTAACGTTGTGACGAAACTGCCAGCTTCTTACGAATGTGCTCGCGAACTTTAACTTTAAAGGATAATCGGTTGGTCGCCATCCTGATTTCCAGAGGAAGCGCATTCCACAGAGAGATAGATTGAACGAAGAAGGAAGAGTGAATGAAGTCAGTACGGTGAGTGGGACAATGAAGAAGACGATTATGTGATGAGCGTAGATGTTTATTGTGATTTGCGCAAATGTACTGGAAATGGGGAGCTAGATAACTAGGGGAAGAGGGAGATAAGAAACGAAAACAAGGTGGTCAGCGCTCTTTTGCGTTAAATATTCTTGATTATAAACTTTAGCGTAAAATCTTAATTTAAAAAGCCATCAAGCATTTTTTCATTCAACATTATTTTTCCAAATTCGTTTTGAAATTAAAAGAACTTACCAATATTTAAACATATTCTTGATTATAATAAGCGTATGATCTTATTTAAAAAGCTGTCATTTTTTCTATCAACATTATTTTTCTAAATAAGTCATGAGCATAAATGTCATGTATGCTCTATCTCTTCGTGAGGGAGTGGGTTGTACTCAATACACGCGAGCACAGTGTGGGTTGGTAAATGTCTCATGTCTTCGAATTTTCGGTTATATGACAAGCCGTTTTCCTCACAATGTCTTTTTTTACCTTTTAAAGAGCAGTGGTGATGAAATTATTTACACAGATTAAAGCGCCTACCTGGGTTTGAGCCACGACCTACAACTCGTTAGTAGAGGCCGTTAGCACTGGGCCACCACTGCTCTTCATTAGCCCACCACTGCTCTGGTGTGTACTCACATAGCTAAATTTCAAAAGCGATTTTCTCCATAAATATTGGAAAAATATTAATGGAGAAAATCGCTGAAATTTTATGTTGTTCTAAACATAGTATTACAGTAGCCATAGGTTTAAGTAATAGGTAGTATTTCAAAGTTCAATTCGTTATTACACGAGAAAATAGAATCGTTTGAATGTAACTAATTCTACTAATATATAATAGTGCTCATGATTGTACATAAATCGGAAGCATCAGCTTAAAAAAAAAAAAAAAAACTTGAGATGTGTCAAGGGACACCCGGATGGAACGAAGTTCCTTTCAATTAATTAGTGAAGGAATTGTAATAAAATTTTATGTTTTTTAAGTTATAATAATATTTATTATTTATTATGTACAAAAAACCTGTATACACTCAATAAAAATAATCGTCGCGACACCACACTGTTCAATGCGAAATAGAAAGACGAAACGAAAATAACTGGCTTGCTTTCTATGAGAGAGAGAGAGAGAGAGAGACATACAGAGAAACACGCGCACGCCGCACGGCTTATAACTATAGCAAAAAGTGTCGTTACAACTTTTTCCGTCTAGCCCCCTTTCGCAACGCGCGATAAGGACCTTCGTTCCAAAATGATAATTTTGAGTCCTTTTAATTGTATTTCAAACACATAAATCATTGTACTCATGTAAATCATTGATCCTATAGGCTTTTACAAAACGATGCGCACTCCAGTCTACATTTGCCACTAGGTACCGCGTCACGTAACTACAGGTAATTTAGATGGCGTAACACGTCATCCTAAACCAACAAAGATAAGCTAATCCATCCACGCCATTTGCTTCCCAGTCCGTATCAATCCGCTGTTACATAAAACCTTGTTTGCAAAACAATGTTAACGTTTTTTGCATGTTTTTCTGAGCCGTGTTTACGGAACCTGTATACGCAGATTTTGAATTAACGCCGAATAAATAAAATACAACGTTTTTTTCTTATTGATAGAATACGCTCTAGAGAGAGAGTTGATTGGATATAAATAAAATTTAAAAATGATTATACGAGTTTTAGGTCGGTTGGTTTACAATATTTTACTGGTTGGATGGACAGAATATTAAAATAAAGTGAAATCAACTGTTGGGAATAATTAATTTTAGATGGTGAAACTTGAGGTTTTCAAATTGTGATGATTGTAGTTTCAAATACTATGTCTTTTAAGAAAATACTTCTTAAAAATATAGACAAAGTTTTTTGAATAGCCTAATTGTCATTTTAGAAATAATTAATCAATCCAGGGACGATTGACCACAATCTTTCTGAACCATGCATAGCCGATTAGTGCTGTAATGCTGTAACTATGAACGTGTTGTTTTTTTTTGGAAATTCGGCTCTCAGCGTCCGGCGCTCGGCGTGGCAACACGTCGTGTTCGAGTTCGCGACAAGTCAATCGTCATCCTGAATATGCCTCGTTGAGAGGTGAAACACGTGTCGATTTCTTACAGGGTTTTTATGACACTTTAGGAATAGTTAAGCGGAATTGCTTACTAAATATATCAACGCCTATTGTATTTCATTCATATCCCTTTACGTGTACCACATAGCAAAGTGTAATAAAACAAATCATATTATCACTGAACTAAAAGCATAACCGGCTTAAAACTGGCACAAATCCGCCACAAAACTGGCTTTAATTTAGGACTCAGGTCACGTATGCCAAGCTCATTGTCCCAGCCAATCCCGTGCCATCCCCATGCATATTAAAGGCCAAATAAAAATATAGCCTACGTGCGAATTGTGCTTGTTACTATGGACTTATTGGTTAAATTGCCGAAGTGTGGGTGTTTTTTTTTATTATTTATGGCAATTTTTACAATGGATTGAGCGTTGATGAAATGTTTATTATTATTTGTTATTATTATTCTGCATCAACGACTGTCTTTTTGGTATAGTGGTCGCTAGTTGAGCAATACGACCTGGTTTCGATTTCCAGTGCAGATAAAGTGTTACTGGGTTTTTCTATTAGGAATTTGTCAGTAGTTACCCGGAGTCTGGATTTGTGCCCGTTTGATGGCAATAGGCTCGCCTCTTATTACATCATAATCTGCCTAACCTTTCTCCCAACTATGTTGGGGTCGGTTTCCAGTCTAACCGGATGCAGCTGAATACCAGTGTTTAACATGGAGCGACTGCCTATCTGGTCTCCACAATCTAGTTACTAGGTAACACGATACCTCTTGGTAAGACTGGTTATCAGACTTTTGAGCTTCTAATTACCCGTAACGACTGTCAAAAATCTATAAATGACAGCCGGGACCAACGGCTTAACGTGCTTTCCGAGGCACGGAGGGGTCTTGGTATGCTCGCCTCCTATTACATGGGACTTAAATATAACTGGCAAAATGTGGGTGTACCATATTTGTACCTGTCTAGCCCTAAGGCATGATGTTTTATTGTGTTATTATTATTTTTCTCAAGTCAATGAATTGTCCGATCAGTATCGATGTTTTTATTTTAGAATTATAAACGCAAACTGTACAAACTTATATAGGTTTGTACAGTTAATACAGTTTGTACAGTCGTTTAATAGTATTATTAAACGAGCAATATTTGTATAAATAAATATATTTTTGTAATCACGTTCTCGAAAACGGCTCTAACGATTTCGATGAAAGTTGGGGTTTACGGGAGCGAAAAATCGATCTAGCTAGGTCTCATATCTGGGAAAATTCGTTTTCTCCATATTTTCACCCGAGCAGAGCTCGGTCGCCCAAAGTTTAGAACAAGATTAATAGATACAAGAGAAATAATGACGTGAGAATAATGACATGGCAGCATGTAATTAGTAAGTACCTACTATCATGGCAGCATGGAATTAGTATGCACTATACATGGGATTAATATGAACTATCCTATACTATTAAATGAGCATTCTCTATTTTCACCCGAGCAGAGCTCGGTCGCCCAGCTACTAATACCTATATTGTTAACTTGAGTTATGGAACATGCTTTACCGGTAATAACTTATCAAACATATGTTTTACTACAATGTTTCATCTGTGTCACAAAATAAATGAGATTCAATGAAAAAAGTCTTCATTTCTCCCTATTCCAGAATATTCCTAGTTATAAAAAGTATTGTGTCGCAAATAGAAGACCTCAATTCGTACGTTGCGAATGCCCCGTCAATTTCACATCCAATAAGAACTGCATACGAATTTTAAACTAATTTTGAAGTTACCAGTCTGCCACTAAATTTGCTAGGCCAGACTTTAGCTATAAATATTAAGTTTCGCTAGCTCATTTTTACTTAAATCGGGAAAGTTTAAGAGAGCTTTTGTCGAGGCAAAGTGTTTAGGGAAACTATAAATAATAAATGCATTCAGGTTGTCCTAGATATTTGAGATGTATTATGCTTTTGTCGGTGTGTGTAGGTTTTCAGACATTTTGAATAATGTACGGTATATTTTTATTCCTACGATTATTTTAATTTAACGTTGGCATTGACTACTAAAATGCCCATTATTTTCATGTTAATTGGAGCTTTATTTGAGACGTAATGCCAAAAGAATGAATCTATTATTTCTTTTGAGTAAGTGCTACGCAGTTGCTACGGCGTAGCTTAGCTACGCGGCTACGCGGCGTAGCAACATCAGACAGCGGTTTTATCTTATTTGAAGTGGTAGAGAAATCAATGTTACAACATTCATTATATATGAACCCTACATTACACATATTACAAAATTAACTATTACCCGTTTTCCAGGAACATTATTAACATAATGTGTCATCCGAGTTTGTTCCTACGGTAAATAATTACATTTGTATGCGAGCAAACATACTACCAGCAAGTCATGTACGAGAAGTTTTCTTAGAACTTCCCCTTATTGCTTGTACAGACCTACCGTTTACCTTTAGATTTTTTATGATTTATTACCCAGCTGGTGTTGACATAATAATAGTGGAAGGAAAATAAAATATAAAGAAATCAGAGCAACAATTTGTAATAGCCAGTTATGCGAAATAACTGCTATTGAAAAGCTTTTTCGTTATCAAAAATCGGTCATCGTGGTATTTAAAAACACGATGTCGATTGTGACATTTCTCGGAAACACTGAATGTTACTGTAAAATAAATTGAATGTGAAGGTGTATGAGTAGATTTTACTTATTTAACTTTTTTTTTAAATTACAAAGAATTATTCAAACTATTTAACATTATGAATAGTTGTCTATTGCCTACGTTTCCTTCATTTTAAATTGTCCTCTTGGTAGTCTGCTGCATGCGTAGCATGCCAACTATAGAAATGAGTTTTCTACGGGTTTTGTCGACGGAAGAATAGATAAAATGACAGATTGTGATAGTTTATCTGTCATTTTGTCTATTTTTACGTCGAAAAAACGCGAGGAAAGAACTAACCATTGCCTTTGTGTTATGTAATGGATTATAAACGTTAGCACACCGAGCGTCTCTTGCGAAAACAATCCTCTATTTTAGGGTTCCGTACCTCAACAGAAAAAAACGGAACCCTTATAGGATCGCTTAGTTGTCTGTCTGTCTGTCTGTCAAGACCCTTTTTTTCAGGAACACGTGATGGTATCAAGTTGAAATTAATATCAAATACGTAGGTCTATGTCCTTTTAGAGCTCTTATAATCAAGTCTTTAAGTCAACTCAATAAAAAAAGAAGGCCATTCATGCGACATTATTTTGATACTCGCAAATAAATATAAACCTAAAGGGTACTTTTCCGTGAATTTTTTGACCTTGAAATTTGGCAAGAAGCAAGGTCTCATAGCACAAGTAAAGAAATAAGTCCGGAAACTGTAGGTTTATAAAAAAAAAGTGGTGGTACTCCGGGAGTGCCGACAGAAGTGAAAACTTGAACAGGATCGCCTTGGTGGAAGAAAAATACTTGTATAGAACATTGGTCCGTAACGTTATCTAAATAAAGAGCACAATCGCGTTTACAAAAAAAAAAAAAACTTCCTAAACCTTTAAAATAAAAATACTTGCATAGAACATTGATCCGTAACGTAATATAAATAAAGAGCACAATCGCGTTTACAAAAATGAGGTGTCGTCATGGTGTCGCGAAATCGATGGTTTAGTTCCATCTCAAAAATGCCCAACGCGCTTAAAGAAGTTTTCACATCAAAAACGATAACAAACTGAGAACTGACCGTGACGTATATCTTTATTAACTACAAAGTTAAATTTATTCTTGGTATATATTCATCCCAACAACGGAACCCTTCATTGTGTGTAGTCGGACACGCACTTGGCCAGTTTTTTAACCTCCTTAAGATTAAAAATAACTAAAAAGACGTATTCCCATTACAATGTCCTTTTGACCCAAGTTAATCATACAATGCATTGTTTCTTAATTCATTTGTTGCACATAATAGCCACTACATTTTCCTTTGTGAACTTCCCTCCATTAAAAATACCAGGTACCTATTGTTTAATTATGTTACATTTTGTTTTCTTTGTTTACGAGTACGCGTAATGAAAACAGCTATTGTGCCGCGAATTACGACTTTATTGCGTTGGTTTAAGGATGTTATATATAGATGCGGGTTTTGTTAAAATAAAGAGAGGATGTATGAAATAAATGTTGGTTGTTGAGGTACGAATTTAGCACTATATTTAATGTAAATCAGCCTTTGTTACGTCTCACACCTTATGTCAATGAATGGCTAAAGATAATGAAACAGAACTACATGGTTAAGTTGTGTTCGCCGACTGACGTTTGACTGCCTCGTTGGTCTAGTGGTCGCGAGTGCTACTGCTGAGTATGAGGTCCTGGGTTCGATTCCCGGGTCGGGTAAAGTGTTATTGGGGTTTCCATCTGGAATTTCTCAGTAACAGCCCGGAGTCGATATCTGTGCCCGTTTGATGGCAATAGGCTCGCCCCCTATTACATGGGACTTAAACATAACTAGCGAAATGTGCGTGGTACTATAGGTAGACCTCTGCCTAACCCTTCGGAGATTACAGGCGTGATGTTATGCTATGTTGTGTTGTGTTCGCCGCGGTCACTGCGGATGGATGACCATTATTTACACATCGAGATTCCATGAAGGCTCATGCATGCCAGCGCGATATCGCGGGCGCTACAAGAGTCGCGCTGTTTATAGCGCCCGCGATATTGCTGTCTGCACGAGCCTTAATGCTCTGCAGAGTACTAAAAATAGTAGGGTCTGGTTTCCACACAAATATCTTCTTAACCTACAATTATTTCTAACAGTCGTTACAGAGTTTCAGGAGTTTCAAAGTCTGAGATATTTTTGGGATATCGAAGTACTCTAGTATTTCAGTTGTCAAATGACAGTTGTTCTTGAAGTTATCGATTCAAAGATTCATAGAGTATCTCTTGATATCAAAACCAACTTTATTTCTAAAGCTACCAGAAACAATCCTTGTTTATCTTTAAGCATTAACTTGCATATTTTATGCTCGTACAAGCTCAACTTTACACCATAACTTTGAATACATTACAACACAGGACAACTCTTATAAAGTTATTTAATTTACAAAATTTATCTAGTTGCAGATTAAATTTTACGAGGCTTAAAATTACTGCACAATCAAGTTTATAACTCTCTTGCATAGATTATTTAAATTATTAGCATTATTATCAACTTTTTCAAGTATTTCAACAAAAGATATTTCTTTTATAAAGTTTATTATAGGACTTGAAAGATAAAAAAAAAAATTGGAATACTAAGCCAGATGTTCAGTTTAAATAAAAACAATTTATAATGTTTCAGCCGTCCAATTGGAAATTCTTATATTAAGGTTAAATTAAAATTAATTAAGGTCAATTGTTTTGGTTTGAGGTCAATTATTTAAGGTTAAATTAAAATTAATTAAGGTCAATTGTTTTGGTTTGAGGTCAATTATTTATTATTAAAGTTTCAAATTATCATCTTACACCAAAACTAAACAGATGTGTTAGACTTAAGTTTGCAATGTACCAAATATAAAGTATTAGTGTACTAAAACATAAAAATGTACATAGTGTACTCATTGTTGAAGAGCCTAATAATAAATAAATAAATAAATAAATGTGTTCCTGAATTCGAAATTATTTATCGTCGAGTAAGTTAATATTATCTAAAAAATAAACTACTCTGACTGATAAAATTATTAGTTTGCATAATTGCAATATAGGGTAAACGTAAATTTGAGTCTTCTACATGTCAGACTAACTTATGGTCCTTTTATTATAAAACAATACAAGATTTGCAAATACACCAAAATTCTGACCTTTCATCTGTACCTTTGAAAGTTTTCAAAAAAAAATGAAAATATATTCCATAATTTTGAGACGTCCATCATCTGTTTAGTCTTTTCTCAGCTATGGGTCTGGGTCAGCTTTCAGTCTAACCGGATGTAGTGGAATACCATTATTTTACATGGAGCGACTGCCTATCTGACCTCCACTGACAATGCTGTTACTGGGTAAATGATATCCCTTGACAAAACTGTATACAATAATTTCGAGACGTCCAAACAATTTAAACCGTCACCATGCTTATCAAACCCATCTTTGTAAACTCGAAACATAATTCCGTCACAAGGCAACACGTTTAACATAAATGCACACCCAGTGTTCTCAAGGCCGGGTTCGTAAAACAATTTGCATTTCCCACTGTTTTGTGCGAAAACACGCCCAGTTATTGTTTCCGACCTCGTCGGTTCTAGCTATTGTTTCAATTTCAATTTATTTATTTCAATTTTTCAATTTATTTACTTATTTAATGAAATAATGCATATTTACAATATTAAGCCTTATACTAAAATGGTAGGTATATAATAATGGTTCGACCTGAACTAGGATAAACCTGTATCTCAGGTGTAATAAGTGCTAAATTACATTAAAATTTTCTAAAATTGATGGTAGACATAAATAGTGAGTAACTTAACAGACTAATGATAGGACAATACTTAATTAAAAATAATATTTAACTTAAAACAACCAGTAACTTTTCTGTATCATCATAAGACAAATTTTGTAACCAAGTTGTAATAACATTTTTGCATTGTACCGTTTTTAATGCATACATAGACAAAATTGCGTTTACTTTATTATAAAAAAATGGGCCTAAGAATATAAAAAAACTATACATAAACGAATGCCTTAATCTATAATTATCCATACAGATGAAAGTATTGAAATGGGTCGGTAATTTGAAGGTACTTTTTTGTCACCTGCTTTATGCACTGGGACGACTAAAGCTTTTTTCAGATAGTCGGGAAAAATGCCTTCAGAAAGGCAAATTTGAAAAATATGAGTTAACGGCGGAACAAAATTGTGACATTATTGTAGGGGTAATTATGTTTTCTTTGGGGCTATAATCTTTTAATATTGTTTATAGGGTTAGAAGGGACGTTGGGAAGCGGAATACAAATATTTCTGGTAGAGGTAATTTAGTTCCGCATTCCAATGTTTGGAAGACAACTCAGTCTGTAGTCACCATTCCTGTCCAATATATGTCATTGGCCTCTCTTGATTTTGACTCGGTAGAGCACGCGGTTTAGGCCAAATTTAGACAACCTTTAAACTAAACAATTATTGAATTTTCTAGGTTCATTTTCTTGTTTTACAACAGACAGTCAATGAAGGTTCAACATACCCCAAGACGGTTCCATTTTTATGTTTTAGTATTATATAAATAGGAATTATTTTAACAGTTACATGCATGATCAATTTTAATTTATTCTACAAATATGTTCATAAAACACACTACAAAAGCTTGTACCTACTGCAACAACACAAAAATACCTCCGTAAATTCTCCGTTGTTCCAGAATCTTGTTTAAAGATTAGCAAAGCGTAGCACGTGTTATGTAGTACCACACACATCTGTTCCGAGGCACTTTAAGTGCCGCGGATGCAACGTCACGTTCGCATTATGTTGTTCTGAAATTAGTTGCCTTTTAGAGAATCTTATTGGTGGACAAAAAACATGGGTTATTAGATCATGTGATATTCTGTGTGGTTTGTGAGAGATTTTAGCTTAATTTTTGGCATGACATCGCATCGGATCTCCTTGGTATTGCAGATGTCCAAGCGGGTGAAGATCATGAGGTCAACTTGATTGTCAAATAATAACCTAAAAAATGAACTGAAAATAATAACTCTATACTAGGTATGTATGATATTTACATACTTTACTAGTCGTAATATTTTAACTTGAAGTTATAACTACATATTTAATCATGACCAAGTTGAAACTAGGACTCACTTAGTTTTAACTTTACCATGGTTCCCGCTCCTGTGAGAAGTTACATTTTTAGCTGCAAAGATTTTCCTTAAATTATTTTTAAAAAATATAGCAGCTGCATATTCTCTGCGCGCGGACACCTTCAAGTCCATTTCTCAAGTCCCCAAGGATTTGCAATAAGATTTCAGCGTACTGCATTTGAAAGATATTCAAATTCAGTATTTGAGATTTGAAATAGTAACGATTCTTTTTACAAACAAATGTGTCAAACTGTTTGAAATGCAATTTTCATCAAAATAACACCTGACATAAAAACGACAGAACAAAAAAATAAAAAATAAACGCTTTTAGTTGCTCCGAATTTTCATAGATTTTATTCCAACATTTTATAAATTCTAAACCTTGTTTCAGTTATATTTGCTGCATAGAATTTCAACATTTTACAAGCAGGGTAAAAGCATTTTTTCATATTTGCACACAGTTCGGGAGCAAAAGTTTCGGGCAAATTGGTCGTTAACATTAAGCGTGGAAGCTAAAACAAAGCCCAATTTCATGTTTTTGTTCCGTTCATATTATTGGTAGCAGATTAAACTAATATTATTGCATTTTAAATTGAATTTACATAGGTTGGTATTTGGGTTAAAATGTGCCCATTTAGGATAAATAATAATTAATAAATGAAATCATTTTATTTCGGATATAAAGATCCATAAATTGTTAGTAACATGTTTGCACTTAAACCACTATTGTTAGTAACTTAAAACTAAAGACGAATTTGTGAGAAGACCACCCAACATCTAGACACAATGAGAAATGGTAATGGTCTAACTATGGTAAAATTCTTCTCACAAATTGCCTTATTATGGCGGAGGAAGTATCTGCCGCCACAGCCTTCAAGATACTATTGCGACTGCCTCTTATTCGGCTCAGGAGTGAGGCCGTTTTTTTTGCGGATGATGGCATGAAATCCATCGGTATGGGTTACCGCGAACATTTCCGAAGCACTGCAAAAACGAGGCAGTCGCAACAGCGTCCTAAAAACATTGTTGTATTGGACGCGTAGAACATCTAGCGACCTTTTCGAGTAGTTGACCCAAAGATTACCGGTGTAAAAACTGACAATAAGCTTTGAAAAGTGTAATCTTAACTTGGTCAGTACACCGAGCAAATCTTCGTGCCAACATATTACCCCTGACCGCCAGAGCCCTACGCTCCCTCTCAATATCACTATGATCGCTGAGGTCACTGGTAAGAAAATGCCCCAGATATTTAAATTACACACTACTGGACTACTGGATGGGATAACATGATAAGAAATGTTTTGCCCGCTAATTTTGATTTAATTAAGATCAAACGGCTGATAAGTACTGCAGCGAGGCATCTTTCGAGGTAGAGGAAAAGATTTTCTTCTTATAGATAAGATTTTCTGATTGTGTGGTTTCAATCTGTTCCGTAAATCCGTATTTAATCAATTGGAATTCTTTTTTGGATAATGTTCGGGTTTTATAATTCTTTGTGCATGTTTTTGTTTAAGAGTGTGTTTTACATACTTACCCATGTTATACATTCAAAACTCTTTTGGCATATTTTTGTGTGTTAAATTTATATAATAGTAACTACTCATAGCGGTACTTAGCTCGTACTTTGGCTGATCATTGTTCCAGTGACCATCGCACAAGTGTCAAACTACATCTGCAAGATAGAGACGCGAACATATACAAGTCAAACCACGTGCTACGTAACGCTAATAGATCTCGGCCTAAGTCCGGAATCGTCCGGACTCAGTGAACTAACTAACATAGTCATAAATCCCCGTTCTTTTCGTACATGATCTTTACTCCATAACACCCCAATACCCCACACTTTATCCCAGAACTAAAATCTACTTTTCGATGTTTTAAATTTTGTACGAACTCATATTAAGTACCTACACGTAATGACGTAGCAAAGGATCCGAAATACATCCCTATAATCCGAAGCAAAGGAAAATTGCGAATTTCGCCACGTGAATTTTTAATATCCTATGAACTCATTCGTTGCGGAACGCCTCTTCATAACTACGTATTTAAAAGCATAAAAGTATAGATACAAATTACGATTAAGCCACCGTAGGCACGGGCTTGCGGACGGTGAGCAATGGGTAGCTCGCCGTCTGGTAAGGACCAGGACTGGGTCGATGGCGCGTTGTGTTCCACGCGCGCCTCAAAGAGATGTCAGCAGAACTGACGGGGCCGATGCCTGCCGGGGTTGCGAAGAAGTCCGGAAGGGAGATCATGGCCCCCGGCAACATTGCAACTGAAGGAACACGGGTGGGTTTTATTCAGTAAGAGTTTGACACGCCCTCCAATCACACACGCTATCAAATTATTTGATAATTTCCCACCCAAAAAAAGGTACGTGTACTCACATCAGTCACGTGACTGATTAGTCACGTCAAGTTTCTGGACATGACGTGATGTATTTATTTATAAAAAATAAAATGATATTGTTACAGTATAGTAACATTAAATCGCTTATTTGCTAGAAGAGAAACAAGGTATTTAAATTAAGCTTAAAGACGTACAAATATCACTTAAAAACAACAAGAGTTTACTTTCTAGTATATGAATAGGTGGTAGTTTTTTTTTTTGCAATACAACGTGTCGATGACACGACGATGACCGACACATATAGGGTTGCCAACCATACTGTTAAAAATAGTATTATACTGATTTTCACTCTAACATACTGTTTACTGTTCAACAAAGATAAAGTATATGAATACACAGAATATACTGTTTTCACTAATGTCCAGAGCTATACCTAAATAAAAAGGAAGTCGGAAATACAAAACCAAAGACACCGATTTCTGAAATGAGAGTAAGCTATTTTTCACTTTTTAGTCTTTTTTTGGAAGTCGGTTGTTTTGTTTTTTGTAAAAAAGTTGTTTATCCGAGATACTCTCTATTTATCCGGAATACTGTTTATTTTCCCAATTTGACCATAGTATACTTTATTTCTTGTACAAAAAGTTGGCAACCCTAGACATATGTCCTATGACTTGTATTAAACTATATTTTATGAGTTGTCAACGACTTTACAGTGACGTGACTGAAGTGTGTGCATGAACCTTTATAAGTATCTGTAGCTACCTGTTCAGATGGTTTGAGCCTTGTTAAGCTTCCTGATTAAATTTGCATCAAATCCGTTTGTATTTTAAAGCTGGGTGGCTCGTATCTGGCACCTGTGCTCGAGTTTTGAGCGTCTCGAACTGGTGTTGGAATGGAATATACGTGGCACCGTTTACAATTGTGAATTAGTGGTAAATTTTACGCAAGGTCGTGGAAGCTTTGTTGAAATTAATATGAACTAGTTGAATCAAAAATTGGAAATACATGGAAAGAGTTTGAGATATTTGCAGAGAGGTTTATATGAAAAAGTTGTCCTTCACAACTTTTTCATATAACCCTCTCTGCATCTGTCTATACTTTAGTAATTCATCTTTTTTTTTTAGACCAACCTAACACGAATATAATAAGCCAATAACGTTTTCACTGCTCAGATACAGACCTCCTTACTTTTGAGACCATTTTCAAGTGCAATTTGAATAAGAAATTCTTTAAAGCTGTAAATAAATTACACAAAAGCGATTCTGTATGATGTTATAATTACAAAAAGTTAAACCAGTATTTTTTTCCCAAACAATAAAACAAGGCCTTGTCGCTTTTACAGATTGTTCTCCCTGTCTCGTTTATATTTTAAAGCCGATTGGCTCGAGCACCTGAGCAGCGCTTCAAGCATCTACGTATACGTTGAATAAAGCGGAAACGTGAATTCCGTGCACTTTCCAATTGCGTATGTGTTTTTACTTACTGTAATAAATAATGCTGAATATATGGCGCTGTATGTGCGAACCAGCAGCGATGGAATTTATTGACAGATTCTTGTTGAACAAAGTATGCGGGTCTCGGAAAATGCATGGATATGTTATTGGAAGTATAGGATATTTTTATATTGGTTAAAAACATTGTTTTTTGGTGTCGATATTATAATATACTGTTGCTTCTCTTTTTTTAAAATTTATCTTTTGTTGTGGGTCGTTTATTCAAAAACCTCACAAGCATTAATTTTCAAACTCAGAAGAAAGAAAGGAAGAAATTAAATAGCTATCTGTATCTTTTTCTTTACCTACTAATGTTTTTAATTTTTATCGGTTTTTAATTTTTTTTTTATTACGGAAGCTTTTAATGTGGACGTCTTTCTACATTGTTTTCACATGTATAATTTCAAGATGAATGATGTAACCAATATTTTGTAACAATTATTTGATTTTAAAGAGTGTCCGTGGAATTTCTTGCCCGTTCTCCTCAATAGGTACCTACTACGCTTTGGAATGGACAACTAGCTTCATATTTCTGACTGACCGACTCCTTGTCAATGTGTGATCAAATGTGCCTGTAAATGGTTTAATTGAAATATATGCTTTGAGTTTGAGTTTCGGTTTTTTTTTTGTTGTTATTTGATTTATTGTGGCAATTTTACACTACCATTGGTCCTATTTACGTTCCCTTTTCTAGTGACTTACCTTAATGCCACCCTTAAAGTCACCTCGTGAAATGTTACTGTATTTATTTATATAGGGTGCTTTCCGTTCCGCAGTCGACTGCTAATATCCGGTCGTTACCGGTGGCATATTAATCAACGTTACCCTTGCAAGTTGGAAGGAAAGTCACACTTTCAAAACAATTGGGTAAAGTTGTGTTTTAGTACTGAGTAGTAGTATAATGAGCCTATAATGTAACCACAGCTGGGACTCAGGCCTTCTCTCTTCGAGAGGGCGGTAATTTACCACGCGATCCCAGTGCGAATTGGTAGATGTCACATGTCTTCAAATTTTTGGTTCTATGACAAGCTGGTTTCTCAAGATGTTTTCCTTCACCGTTTTGACGACGGTACCTTGCCAATTTATTTATGAAAATATTATGTGAGTAAGGAAAAATCCACGCTTTTCTAATAAAATAAGTGATAGATATCATTTTAATACTAGAAATAAAGATAAACTAGATCAATCATTTTTCAGATTATCTAAAGTACAAACAACTTTTATGAGGTACTGTGTTACAACAAAATACCTTGTGACTTATTGCAATTAAATGAAAGAAAATTAAAAACTCATATTAAAAGTACTCTTTGTAAAGAAGCATATTACAAATTAGAGGATTATATCCAAGACAAGAGTGCTTCGAAACATGCTAGTCCTGCTCCATAAGACAATTTAAAATGAAGACAAAATCAAAAAGGTTGCTAATTTAATTGTAAAATTAATAATTTTGTGTTATATGACATTGATTTTACATTCTGTGATTACTTCCTCACACACTGACTTATTAATTTTAAAAAAAATAGGAAAACCGTATACTTTTAAGAAAGAAAGAAACAAAGAAAAATAGCTTTATTTGTCACAGAGACACGTGCATACATTAAAGACAAGAGTACACGAAAACAACAAAATGTTTTCAATGTTTGTAAATATGTGAGCACCATGTATCTATCACATAATTAAATTATCTGTCGTTGCTTTATTTTTAATTTTATTTACCTATTGCGGAATAGTAATTTTATTCTAGGTGCATCGTCTTCACATATAATTATTTAACTAATGTACGTACCTTATAAAAACTATTTTAAAACATTTTAAAAGAATAACGGTGGAGTTTCTTGCCCAATCTTCTCCATACGAAGACTACGAAGGGGCGACTAGATTCAATTATATTATTTTGTAAATTTTGACGTTCAAAAGTGCCATACATGGGCCTATTTGAAATAAATGATTTGACTTTGACTTTGTTTTGAAAGCAGTGGTGACGAAATAATTTATAAAATGTAAAGCGCCTGTCTTGGTTCAAAACAACGACTTAAAACTCGTAAGTCGGGGCCATTACTACTTGGCCCCCACTGATCTATCTATAATCTCTACTGCTCTCTTGTACTGAGTAGGTAGGTACGTACGGGTTTTTATGGGATTTTTTTTTTGGAATAACCAAATTTTTTAGTCTAATTATGCCTTCTTGATAGATTAAATCGTGTTTTATCTTCCAGCCTCTCTTTCTTGCCTGACGGCGTTGCGGTTATTGTCCGAATGGGTTACCTTGGCCTCTGGCAATATAGGCAACTGAAGACACACGGGTGGGTTTTAGTCAGTAAGAGTCTGACGCGCCCTCCCGCTACACCCAGAGCGGGAGAAGTTATTTGATAATTTCCCACACAAAAAAAAGCCTCTCTTTCTTATCTTTCAGGCCCTTTGAGCTACTTACCTCTGGGATTAGTTAGACATCTAGCTTCACTAAAATAACATACATTTTGATAGTTTTTAAAGGACTAGGTGGTCATTTTATAAAATATAGCTTTCGCCAGCGGCTTTGCTAGCGTGTTATCTTTATAAATTATAAGCCTATGTTACTCAGTGACAATATAGCATTCGAAAGAAAGAAAAGAAATAAATAAAATACATTTATTTGCGGTAAACATGACGCAAAGAAAGATACTAAAAAAAACACGTAAATAACAAATTGGGGGAAAATATGTGTCACATCCACGCAAAACGGCCATCGCTCAGCATAAATGCTACGAACCCATGCGAGACAGAGCCCCAGCGCTGATTTTTCAGCGACAACCGGCGCTGACGTGATACTCATGAACGATTTCTTTTAATCGGTGTAGTTTTTTTTTGAGTTTATTCTTTATTAACGAAAATACAAATATGTTCTCTTTATAATATTAGTAAAGAATATCTTAATCTTAATCTCAATAATTTAATACCCGTAGTAACAAAATAATGAATTTGAAATGAATCTTTTAATTTAGTGGCCGTTCCAGAAATTCATTACAGCTCACATTATTAAAAATTCTTTATGATAATCTAATAAAAGTGTAACAACCAATATAAAATTCTGTTCTTATCAAATGTAATGGCGTGGCGGTTCCTAATATTTTGGGTAAAGTCACGTTTTACCCATTCCGGGTAACTTTGCCCATTTAATTAAGGTAGCTGCTCCGATGGGGTAGGACCAGGAATTGGACATTGGAGCCACAATTTCTTGTTACTTCTTCAGTGACACAGTTAGTTTAATTTTCTTTTGTTTTATGGCTTAATTGCCCGGAAATGTCACATGAATGTTGTTTCTAAAAAAAAATATGATTTTATTGTATTTTTAAAGCACATGTCGCCATTGTTTTTGCTTTTGATTACATTATTACTATCTTAATTTAGTTTTGGTTGTGATACAATAGTAGCCTAATTTATCAGCAACGATGCAAAATACGTACAAAGAAAAAATTACTTACGACAGTAATCCTATACCATTAAACGAGCAATATTTGTATATATTTATATGAGTAAACATATGTGAAGTCACGTTCTCGAAATCGGCTTTAACGATTTCGATGAAAGTTGCAATATAGGGGTTTACGGGGGCGAAAAATCGATCTAGCTAGGTCTCATATCTGGAAAAAATCGTTTTCTCCGTATTTTCACCCGAGCAGAGCTCAGTCGCCCAAAGTTTAGAACAAGATAATGAATAATGACATGAGAATAATGACATGGCAGCATGGAATTAGTAAGTACCTAATATGATGACAGTATGAAATAAGTAGGTACTATACACGTATTAGTATGAACGTTCCTATACTTTTAAATGAGCGTTCTCTATTTTCAACAGAGCAGAGCTCGTTCGCCCAAGTACTACTGTTAATTAAAGCTATGTGAGATCATGACGTGTGCAAAAATGTATGATTTTTAAAATTTACGTCATACATACATACATAAACTCACGCCTTCCTCCCATGGGGGTAAGCAGAAACAAAGCAAAAGGAGTATGTAAGGATCGTAGCAGGAAGCGTTCTGTAATTTCTGCCTACCCCCCATATTTACGTAATTTATGCCCATAACTAACTTTTCCTCACATACGAGTATTTTATAAATCTACACAAACACTATCTCTCTTTAAACCCATAAAAGTAATCAATAGACAATTCAAAAGGAACACAATCGTTAGCCGTATCGTGTACGTGGAACGATTAGCCTAGCGCTAATTGATTCGATGCATATCTAGCGGCCGGGCGGCGTAAATCAACTTGATACTGCCTGCCATCGCGGGGAAATGTAAGTTGATTGCGTATCTTGATAGTTAAATACAACAATGTTTTAAACTGTGAATTTGAAGTACATTCATGATTGCTTTTTGTATCTCAGTATATTTAACTGTCAGACAGTGCTTCAAAATTATTATCCACATTTTCGAGTTCAACTATTAATTTTGATGTTGTAATGAAAGCAGCTGAACTCAACGCGTGGGCTATCTGCTGCGGCGTAGGCTTTCCGCTACGGCGGTAAAGGTCGGAATGATGTTTGTGAATATTTAATAGGAACATAATTTAACAGCTCTAGTTTATTGCCATCTTTTTCTTGTTTTATTTGCAAGAGTATCAGAAAGAAATAGTTTGAATAACCCCGTTTTATATTTGGTTGTGATAATGTCGTTCGTCACACATGGCCGTCCAATGCATGACTTAAAACTAACCTTTGAACACCAATCTGCTTACATCTTACTACGCCATATTTAATAAAACCAAACAATTTTCTAGATCATAACAAGCAAAGGTCAGATTTCATAAATAATTCAACTATCAACTATGTGGAAGTTGGATACAACGTTATAATAACATCACATACTTGCGGACCCACAAGTTAAACTTGCAAGTACTTGCACAAGTTATACAATGTTTGAAAAGTTGTTTAAATGTTAGAATACATTCTAAGAATTGGTAGTGTTAATAATTATTTACGATGTTGTGTTTTCCGGGAAAGTAATGTTTTGGAATAGAATAAATTGGAATTTAAATGAAAATTGTATTATTTTCATCAAATTAATGTGTTTTGGCAGATAATGGTTAGTATTTTTGTTTTGTTTAGAATTAACTTGAAACAATTTTAAGCAATTTTTTATGATTTATTTCCTTCTCGTTACGAGAGAAATTATTTCAAGATAGCCCATCCTTATTCACACTAGGGCAGAAGTCACAATGAATCTCAATTCGTATTATATACCACATTTTTGTCTATAAATATGATGATACTAGCAGCGCTCAGCGGTTTCACTCGTATAAGTCTAGATTCCGTAAGAATATCGAGATAAAAAGTATTTTATATGTTAATAAAGGTTATAAACTATTTGTGTACCAAATTTCATGCAAATCTGTTCAGTCGTTTTTACGTGAAAGAGTAACAAATATCCATCTACCATCATCACAAACTTTTATATCAAATAAATTATGATATTATAATTATATATAATATATATATAAATATAGTATGAGTAGGATTTTTGCCACACATTTCATCGATACAAAATATGCCCTAATATGGAGGCTTTAAAGCTATCAATAGTGACGTAAACCGCTTTCCATGAGTTAGACGGGCGATATTCAACACGGTACGAATATAATGGATCCTTTATACTTCCAATATTAAAACAGGAATATTGATGGGGCCTCGTTGTTGTAAATATTATTATATAGCTTTTAATATTGAAACTCGGCGGCCGTGTTAAAGTTTAATTAATGTCGAGCAAATAACTTAACGGCTTTTGATGGCGCTACCGATCATTTTGAGCGAGAAGTGTGAACATCGATTTAATTGATGATATTTTCTTTTGAAAGGCTCGTGGGTAAATAATAATAAGCCACACGGATCGATCCTCAAGGTTAAGCAACGCTTGCCGAGGTCAGTCAGTGGATGGGTGACCGTCCATTACATACTGAGACACCTCCGTTCCGACTGTAATTGGTAGATCTTTGACAGTCACGGTTGCGGGTAGTTAGAAGCCCGAAAGTCTGACAACTAGTCTTACCAAGAGGTATCGTGTTACTGGGGTAACTGGGTTGTGGAGTTCAGATAGGCAGTCACTCCTCGTAAAATACAGGTATTCAGCTCAGCCGGTTAGACTGGAAGCCGACCCCAACATAGTTGGGAAAAGGCTAGGCAGATGATGATTTTCTTTTGAAGATTTATGCTTTGCGTAAGAATAAGGGCGAAATTCTTATTCCTATTAGGTTTTCAAATAATTAGTGGAATTTTATTAAAGACTATTCCGACACCTTATGTGAGTGCAGTGCTGTTCAGAATGTGACCTACTAACTGGAATGTCCCAAGTGTTTATACACCTATTTATCTGAAGATGTGATGAACGCCTCTGACGCTGGTATTAACGTGACCACCCACTGGGCACAACTAATTTAAATAGTACGATCAACTCGAAAAGAAGAAGTAGTAATGAGTGTTTTTTTATCCTATACTATTAAACGAGCAATATTTGTGTATATTTGTATTTGCAATCACGTTCTCGAAAACGGCTCTAACGATCTCGATGAAAGTAGCAATATAGGGGTATACGGGGCGAAAAATTGATCTAGCTAGGTCTCCTATCTGGGAAAATTCGTTTTTTCCGTATTCTCACCCGAGCAGAGCTCGGTCGCCCAACGTTTAGAACAAGATGGCTACTTCAGAATAATGACATGGCAGCATGGAATTAATAAGTACCTGTTATCATGGCAGCATGGAATTAATACCTAATGTACTAACTTTCTTATACTTTTAAATTAGCATTCTCTATTTTCACAAGAGCAGAGCTCGGTCGCCCAGGTACTTAATTTAATTACAATTTTTTTTATAGATTTGAGCGTCGTACGTGCCCGTTTTTATTTGAATAAAAACGATTTTTATTTAAAACTTTATCAACGGGGTTTAATTAAAATCCGCGTTTTTTCAAATAAAAAAGATATAAAACGTAATAAATACTGTAGGGATCGTACCTGAAGGCCAATTATGATTATTATCTTGGCATTTGCGTTCATGAATATTAATTTTATTTTAGGCCACTTATATTTAGTTTGAATGTTAACTGAAATTTGACACAAGCTCGCATCAAGCTGTTTATTAAAGTAACCATTTTTTTTAACATTAATCTTTCCTTTTGGGACGTTTATTTGATTTTTTTTTGTTCAAAAGAGAATAAACTTTGACTATAAAAGTAATGAGAAAATATGACTTAGATTTTAACATCAAATGGGTAAAAAATACGAAACGTCATGATATTTATATTTCTTAGTTAAAATATAAAAAGAGTAGACAGCTTAAATTTATGGTAACATCTATTTTTTTACGAAGGCTTGTAATACATAAATCTAGTGGAGGTCTTCAATAAATTGTAAATACAATATACTAAATATTTTTCGTAACGTGCACAATCTCCCACACTGTTGGGTGCACGGCCTTATTTTATGTCAGTCGTTACAAAAACGGGCAAAGCTGATTTTTTTAGAAATAAATATGAAAACCTTTGGATTTACCAACATTATGTAACCTACTCAATCCCGTTGTAAAGATTCAATTAATTTGGCACAAAGTTTGTACGTATAATTATTGGTATCTTGGATTAGCCGGATTTATAAACATACTAGCTGCGCCTCGCGGTTTCATCCGCATAACCCTTGATCCCGAGGGAATATCGGAATAAAAAGTAACCTATGTCCTAACTCAGGTTATTGTCTACCCATGTCCTAAATTTCATCTTAACTAGTTTAGCCATTTTAGCATGAAACCGTAACAAACAAACAGACTAACGAAAAATCAAACTTACTTTCACATTTATAATATTAGTTAAGACGGTTTACATCCAGGAAAATGAAAATAAAGGCCTTTTCACTGTATAAATAATCTACGTATCCTATAAAAGTAAACCTTCTAATTTGTAAAACCAAATTCTCGCAACTCTGTAATTCAGTCTGTTCGAGAATTTTCCAGAAATCGTGATTGCTTGATTAAAATATATACGAGTAGTGTTTTCTTAACAAGGCCACAGTAATCCCACAGAGTATAAATTTCTTGCCGAAGCAATAACTTCGCTTTACTTTCTGAGAATTAATTTTTCACAAGTTTATGTTCCTATTTTTGATGGCTCTTCATTCAATGTGTTCGTTTTATTTCACAATCCTAGATTGTTTTTAAAGGTCAAACTCCACTGAAGCATAATTATCATAATCCTCTCTGTTAGGTATAAAATTATTCATATTATTGTGGAATGAAAAAAAAAATTGAGCCAACTCAGTGGATTTCATTTTTCATGACAGCAAGATGGCACAACATGAGAGTTCATGGTTGTGACATCTGCTCTTTGTAAATTATAAAAGAGTATATTTTTTGTTTTAATAAAATACATATGATACTGAAGTATTTTTCATACATCGCTTATTGTGCAAAACGAGTTAATAAATTCTGTTGGCCTTTTAAATAGTACCTTTGTTTTTTAATCCCAGGTAATTTTTATATATACGGTTTTTTTTTTGCAAAATCGTTTTTACTTATACGATACCGATTTTGGCGTTGTCAGTTGGAGAGTGCTTTGCCTATTCTTTATTACACTACTGCCCAAAAAGGAGTGTAATGTTTTCAGGGTTCGTGTATGTATGTGAGTTTATTTGTGACACCATAACTTTGAAATGCCTGGAAACATTTTGATGTATGGGGTATCGTTAGAATCCTTACATCATCCCAAGTGAACCAGGCCATATTAAAAAAAATGGCGGCAGTATGGCTCCATATTCAAATGTGTAAATAAAATAATTTCATCATTTATTACAATATGGGTATCCAATTGAAGGACTTGATAAGCACATTCCAGAACTATATAATTTATTGGCATACATTTTACATAGGTAGGGTGTACATGCAAACCAAACATGTCATCCCCACGCCATCCACCCCTCGCCTCGCCTCGGTGAGAGTATAAAACCACCTTTTGTGCTTAAATACTAAAGCCACCTAGCATGACAGGTTTTAAAATTAAAATAAAACTTGACACTAAAATGTAAAAAAAATAAAAAAAATATTGTGCATCGGAAGAAAATGATATCATTTTTATCACTTCGTTTCATATACTCACCGGCTTTAAGTTATGATACAGACAACAGCACCTCAGTGGTTAGACTTGTACTACAAAAATCAGCCTTACTGCTACAAGATAAAGGTGCTGTCAAATTGTTACCAACGCTGTGTGGCTAATTGACTACTACATACTTAGTTCAAGGTTGCTCGTTTTAAGCTGCGATCACTACCAAAATATGTTATCTACAAAACACACGTGTCGTAACAAACCAGATATACATATGAATCGAAATTTATAATAAGCAATCCACTTACTAATCAATACAAAAAAATATACCAACTTAAGTACGAATGTAAAACCCAAAACAGATACGTGTAAGCGTATTAGCCAATGACGAGCGTCGAAACGATTTTTCTTTTATCTACCGCTCGAGTGGGAAATTGCTATTTGTGTCAAAGCTGTCGCCGATTACGGATCTGTGGAAATTGGGTACATCGTATAGACAAACGTAGGATACATAGGTACCTATAGAGTATAGTACACAGTGAGGACTATGTGGGTCATTTTCTTTTTGAAGTGAAAACTTCTTTAGGCGCGTTGACCGTTTTTTGGAAGGGGGTAAATTTATGGATTCGCGTAGTGCTGGGCTATAGAATATAGATGGCGCTAATACCAGTTTTCAGCTGAATTGTGTTTTGTTTTGAGAGTTAAATACTTTTTACTTGTCGTAAAACTTTAGACGTGTTTGTAAAGTTAAATACAATATTTCGTTATTATTTTCAGAAATCGGTTATAAAAACACAAAACACGTATTTGCTTTGCAATTTGACATCCGTCCCAGCAGTACACTACTAATTAAATAAAAGAAAAAAAAAGCCCTGGAACTTCACTCGAAATTCGGCTTTCGAAGCACGAACAAAAAACCAGTTCTATCGTAGCCAAACTCATTCCTCATACTCAAATAGGGTTCGAACTCCCTTGAGGTTGGTATCGTGAATCTAGAGCAAGCAAGGTCCCCAAAGGATGTTATATAGGTCTAATGCGTTGAATTCGCGTTGTTTAAACTGCGGAACAGAGGAAAGCTGTGGTCAAGAATGTTTAGTTTTACAGGATTTGCAATTTTAGGCATCTTCATAAAAACAATAAAGGCCTATTGCTTCCGACTGTATGATATTGTTTATCTTTTTTAAAGGTTACTTTTTACGCAGTCCAGTTTTTGTTATTTTTTTTTAATTTACTGTTTTTAATTTTAATATACCCAATGATACTCGCACAATAAATACGAATGTAACGATATATCATTCAAAAAATGGGTTAAGCCGTTTAGTAGTTACGAGGGAACATAGGGACGGGCATACATAAATATTAAACACATAACCCTCCTTTTTGGCTTCGCCGCAGTCGGGTGAAAACGATCCGAACATCTTTCTCTTTAACGTCATAATGACACATATTTACATTGACAAGATAAAAAAGTCTAGATTCAAAGTAACACGAGGCCGAGGGATAAAAAAAAATCTCAATAAAATATTTAAGAAGATAGATAGTCCTGCTTAACCGTTTAAAAGACACAATTAATCTCTAAGATTACACACACAAAATAACTTATCACAAACCGCGATGATTTCCAGACAAAGTGTCGGCATAAGATGGGATGACAGAAAACACACTGCTTTTTTGGCAATCGGCCAGGCAAACCTTTTAGCTGGATTAGGTTGAACATTTTGGTATCATTTATACTCAAACTGATCATAATATTAGTATAACTGAAATGTTCCGATGAATTCGACAATTATGTTAGAATCGGTGCTTTGAAAGTCATTAAACAGATTAATGAAATTAAGCTTGGGGTGTTTTTTGAAAATAAATACACGTTTTCCTTTCCCTGTTGCCCATGTATGACATAGCTACACAGGCCTTCTCTCTGTGAAAGGGGGTGGATACCGAACTTAATGTTCCTTTCCTGATTGCTGCAAAAGAGACCATTGCTAACGTGGTCTAAATTGTTGGACGTTGATGGCAACTAAGGAATATGTCAAGAGAATCAGCAGAATTTTTCTATTGTCTAGTGCCACGGTGAAACAGCTATGCGTTTACCAAGCTCAGGGGTAGGATTTACCTACTCTTTGTCAGACGTAGTTCTCTACGTTTATGGTTTTAAATGCCTTTATCTCACACAGAACCCTTATGATAGTAACCTTAAGTTTTACCGAGTTAAATAGGTACAGTTTTATTTTGTTATAAAACAGTAGTTTAAGCAATGTCTGACACAGATACCGGGTCAAAAGTTAAATTGTATAGCGTAAGACCAACTTTTCAGACAGCTGCCTCTCTATTATTTGTATATGTGTGGGACAACATTAAACCCTTACTAATGTCGACGCATACCGTAATTTCACGTGCAATCTACCCTTTCATAACCTCTGAAGGTCATAGGCCTCTCTTAGATATTTCTAACAAAATTTTTAGGTTATTTCTATCAAAATTTAGGTTTAGCATTGCAATACATAAATTTCTAATCGCTCGTCAATGAACTGGATTTTTGGCCTACTACCATCCAACTGCTCCCCCCTTCAAAAATTGAAGCTTCATTTAAGGCGTCCCGATCCAACGTTTGTTACTCCTGAAAACTGTCACATTAGCTGGCATCTAAACAAAAAAAAAAACCATAAAATACAGTTCTACTTAGTAATGTTACAAAATAAAAACCTTTTCACCTAACTCTCACGAACCTTATTACGCAAACCCTGGCAAACAGAATCGTCAGTACTTATCAAATATTTATGTTACAGAGATTTTTTGTAAGCTACCTCATACGTCATGTCAGTTCGCACATATTTACCAGTATGTAATATTGCCGCTGGAATATATACGGGGATAATCTCGTTAACAAGTTGACTCGTCCATTTTGTTCTCCCCTGTATATCACCATGTCATTTTTTGCTGAAGCTCCAAATATTTTAACGATAGCATTTCAGCGTGTACCTTCATTTAATGTCGATATATTTAAAATGGGGAGCCCTGACTTTGTTTATTTCACTTGCCATCAATGACTGACACCTAAATTCGTGGGATATTACCGACGGGAAATATAAAAAAATAAGAATCTTTGACCACTACCACCTACAAAGATAGTGCAAATTCGCTTGTTTACTTATCCAATCATGCCGTAAAGTTGCCCCGGTAGCTATCAGGTAGTTTTCAATGTTACTCGATAAGGTATTAAAAGTTTACCGGGAATTCTTTAGAATATTTTCCGCTCCGTTTACGAGCTTATTGAAAAGATCTTTAACTAATTAGAATCCATTTACAAGCTCCTTTGTCTGCCTGCACCTTATTACGATTCAAGAAAAGAAAAGGATTGGACTTTAATAGAACTTTTTTTCCAATAAATGGTAATATTCCGTAAAATATAATTATGAGAGTTCAGAACAGGATTAAAACAAACAGTGAAATTAAATGTGATTCAGAAAGTTTAGCCACTTATTCGGAATGTTTTTGGGTTATATCCTTTATCTTGCTTACGTCCCGTTACTCGATCCCCTTTTAATCTCATTTTCAAAGACAAAAGAACCGGTGTAACGGTTCTCTCATAAATTGCAGATTTAAGCGTCGTTTTAGAAGATTAGAAACATGAATGTCATTGCTCTCATTGACACTTTTGGTATTGTTTTTAGAGAAGTTGTATGAATATGTAGGAATGAGGTCGTAATGATACGGTGAATGAATCATATAGCATGTTTATTACGTTGTTATGAGAAATGTAAACAAAAAAATGATTGTTACTGTTTATATTTTTATGTTCGGATGTAAAATCTGAAATTTGCGTGACATTTCAGGGATAATTTCGTTGTTTTGTGTTTCAAAGTAATTCAGTTAAGCGGCAGCGACATTATTATGTAGGTACAGAACAATATTTTCTTTTCGCTTCTTAATAGCCCGGATAATAATCGTGTCCATATTCAAATTTATTTAAACCTAGATATTTTAATTTTAACTCATCTTTTTTATTCCAAAAACATAATTTTAAAAGAACAAAGATTAGATAAAGATATTTTTTTTTGTCAAACATGCGTTTACATACAAATTGAGCATGCAAGAACTTAAATAGGTAAAAAGTCCGTACAAGTTTTGCTTGGCGAGACCTACAATTTTTTTATAAATAATTATAAATATTTATAAATAATTAAAACAAATAATTAATTAATTCAATAAACCAAAGACTAAAGACTGGTTCACTGACATTCATTACTAAATTTTATGAGAATAATAATACTATAGAAATAATAATATAAAGTTTAAGCATGTCAAAATGTATCTGTCAAAAAGTTATTAATATTATAATAGCACTTAAAAAATATTAGTTAGCTTCGCCAAATATTCATTCAACTTATATTCATATTATAGAGCTTTATCAAACAAGTACATATTAGGCAGAGGTTAATAGTACATCATCGAGGCAGGGTGATTAATTGATGGAGATTGATCGCCACCATTAACTAATGAGTGGCTCTCCGTCTTCCTCGCGAGATAATCTGATTTTACGCTCACTATGTACTTAGTAGCATTGAGCTTTATACATTTATATTCATAGGTACTAAATAGGTGTTGATGGTTAGCTGTTAAAGGTACCTGTTTTGTTTGCGTTTTAACTCATGTTATCAGTTAAGCTGGAAAATTTAAAGCAAAACCGAAATAAGTTTTTGAGAGATAAAGTAAATAGTGTCTGGGTTTGAATTTTACACTCCTGGATCTCTAACGTTATTCTTGATTATAACTAAAAAGCTTCTAATTCAACCAAAAAATCTATGTTTATTTAAAGGAATTAATTATCTGTACATGATTAATTTCCGCTTTCAAAATATGTTGTGTTACTTACTATCATGCTAAAGCCCTTCATAAAGTATAAAGTATTCCACCTCTACGTACAATTTTGTGCTTTTCATCTCCAGTTGTGACTGTGTAAGTTCCCATGAGTGGTAATAATCTTGACAGATTCCTTTATTTATGACACCCAAGGGATTCCGTTTGGCGGTAACCGTTTCATCGAGAACCATAAAAGTGAATGATGATTCAATAAAAATGGTTTATTGAAAAATCATGGTAAATCATACTATGAAGTAAATTATAACTTATCATCACGCCTTTTCTCCGAAGTGTTAGGCAGAAGTGTACCCATGATACATACACATTTCGCCAGCTATGTTTAATCCCATGTAATAGGGGGCGAGCCTATTGCCATCAACCGGGCACAAATCTAGACTCTGGGCTGCTACTCAGAAATTCCTAATCGAAAACCCATTAATGCTTTGCCTGACCTGGGAATCTAACCCAGGATCTCATGCTCAGCATTTGCGCTTGTGACCACTACAACAACTTGGCAAATAAAGGTAAATGATTTTATCATTCAGTGAATCTATATCTTTAAATATACGTATATACATACAAATGAATCCCTATTTCCCTTGGTCACGGCATCACGCGTGAACGGCTGAACGTATATGGATGAAATTTGACACATGAGTAGATCATGACCTGTAAAAGGACATATAATACCTATTGTCCCAATATTCCCACGCAATCGAGACTTACGGGGATGAAACCGCGGGGCACAGCTAGTCAGTTTAAATACTAACATCTTTACACGTGTGTAAGATTTTCGAACCCTTAAAAACCTTAAATTCTTAATGAATTTAAGGTTTTTCCTTTTAATTGTGTTAAACTTAAATTTTAAAGTTTTTTAATAAATTAAGCAAAATGAGTATATCAGGATTGTAGCAGGTGCCGTACCTACTGTTGTTTTTGCCTCCTCACGTGGGAAAAAACGCGTAAATTAATGCATGTATGTGTGTTTAATTAGAGTATGTATTGTTACTATCAACAATAAGTTCCTCCCTATAATTAGGTACAAAGCGGGTTATTCGTTGATAATTAGTTTTAATAGTAGCTCTATAGCGATAATTATACAGTTGTCAATAAAGCCATTAAACATGTTTATTCGTTGACATGAAAGCTATTAAAATGTTAATAAGTACGATGACATTTTATTTTGACATCTAGGTAAGAGGAAAAATAATGAGGTTTTATATTAACCTATTTATTTTATGAACTAGTAGCTAAAGTCACTTTAGAGGCTAGGGTAAAATATTGCACATAGCCTCGATCGTGTCAGCCACAGCTTTGAAAAAAATCATATCATGGTATTAATATAATTATAAGCTGTCTACTCAGGGATAATACTGCTAGTATACTTAGCCAAACTTTTGTATAAATTACAAACATCGCAAATGTAATCGGTGCATTTTCTTACAATTACTGTTCATTCGAAAAAAAGACATTTACAATTTCAACATTGCTCTTAGTTCCATCTTCGTCTAGTTTCATCTATAAGGCGAACTGTCTCAACAATTGCTCGTTTAATGTTTTTACTTAAACAGGACGAGCTCAGAATGTTAATATTGGTATCGGTGAACGAAGTTCATTTGTAACTTATCTAACTGTACAAACTGTAAAAAATAGATATAGAGGAACAGAAGGCTGGCTCCATACAACGAGTGAAAACGTGCGCACGCACACATAGACACGCACGACGGCGATTTCAAACAAATAACATACGCAAGTGCGCTTGCACTCGCTGTACGTGAAGGCCGTCCGTGTGTGCGTGCGCTTTCGCTCGTTCTATGTAATCGAACTTCTATACTCATCTCTTTTGTGCTAATTATACCAGTAGTTTGACCCAGTTCGGTCAAAGGTAAATTAAGTCGCCAGGAAATGAGTTTTTGTATTGTAAATAATTGTTCCTACTTATCTTGAATAACATTGGTTTTAATAATGTGATGGAGGAGGCCGGAAATTAAAGTTTGGGTGTGGAAGTTTTTGTGACGAAGAAATTGGTTAGTTTTGAAACAAACTTTTGTTATGGGTTATGGAGTCAAGTAGGTATGTAAAGGTTTAACTAATTCATTGATAGTGAGTGGTCTCTCCTGATAGCAAGTTGAGTAGGCACAATCAGCCCATAGATATGGATACCTAAATCAGTCAACCTACTTGGCATAGGCCTCTCTTGTCCACAAAACAATCTGCTTCAAGTTAATAAAAAAAAAGTCCTTCTGTTACCTTTGTAGGGGTTACACCGCCACATACGAACTACGCATTAGATGAAACACAAATCCTTCATCGCGCAATTAGAGTTTACCGCACGATCGACATATATACAAGATTCCGACTTCAATCGTCGGGCAGTTGCCCACCAGACACAACACCCGTCTGGTCGGAGGATCCTCCCTTTTCTATGGTGGATGAGTGAACTTTAAGAATGAGTGAACTTACCTTAAGAAGGTTTAGTGGTATGAACACTAAACCTTCTTAAGGACTGCCAATTTTCTTGGAATTTTCTTGTACACCCTGTTCTTCAACTAGTCTTCTTTTCTTCTTGTACCTAAACAATAATAATCTTTAGATTATGTAGGTTTCTATTATTTCCAAAGATACATATTAACTTAAACCCACTTTACGGCTATTAGATTAATCCTACCGTTCAAAGTCCCAACGAGTTAGATACGTTTTAATTGACAGCTGTCGAAACTGGTCGATGACCTTGAAACAAGCAGCACTTAACGATAGATACTAATTGCATTTACTTCGTCTTAGGGCTGCACACAGACTGAGACAAACCAGTTTTGTCTTTCATAGACAGAACAAAGTCATAGCCGTTTTTCGACTTTTGGAACCTAGCGGAAAATTGGTACGTTAATTTTTTTACATCAATTTTGTGATAATATCGCGAAAAGATTTGAATGTTTTTAATATGAGTATTAGCTTGCTTGTGTCTAACCAGATTTTCAAGTAGGAACATTTAGATAAATTTAATTTGGGGACTGTTTTTTGTTGCGTGCTATCATTAATTTCATAGAGCGATAGTCAATACTGTGTTTCTGCAGTATATTATATAAAATAATATTATAAAGAGAAAAAAAATTGTTTGTTTGCATGTAGGGGGTAATCTCCGGAACTACCACTCGGATTTGAAAAATTATTTTTGCATTGGATAGTCCAATTCTTGAGGAAGGCTATGTAACATCACGCTATGGGCCTTAGGAGCCGAGCAAAAAGAAAAAAAAAAAAAACAGAAATAAAGTTAAGCGAAAACGAAAAATAGCACGAGCGGGCGAAGGGTCAGGGGGCGAAATTTCAGGTAGAAGCTAGTTATAGATATAGTTATAAACCTATACGATCGTCTTAATTCAATTTCCGTACAGGTTTATAGTTTATAGTGGAAGGCAAATTAACGTTTATTAGCCATGTGTTTTGATGCCTGTCAGTTAAGGCTTATGAAGGATATGGTTATGAATTGTTTAGGGATAAATTAATTAAATTGTTGGCAGCAGACGTGGAAGATAGACGTCATTAAGACCTTCGTCCTAATTTTGTGACTGATCTATCAAAGGCTAGGCAAGGCAATATAATAGAATGCTCTTTATTGTGTACACAATATAAATTACACATTCATGTGTAGAAATTTCATCATCATTATTACCAAAAATGTGATGGGCGTACCTTTGCCTATTCTCTTAGGGAAACAAGGCGTGATGTTATGTAATATAAAAAAAAATGAACGAAAAATCGAATTAATGATGATTAAATAATGTTGAATATAGCCTTGTGAGGCAAAAGCGAGTGATGCCTATGAATATTTTACTAATTATGGGGTAGTTAAATATTCAGCAGCATTACCTCTGAATATTCTATAGCCCCATAATCACAAATGCCAGGCCACGTGGACCGAAACTGTTCTTTTGTATCAAACTCAAAACTTATTTAATTGAAATATACTTCAGGCTTGTGCAAACTGGCGCGATATCGCGGGCGCTACAGGCAGCGCAACTCTTGTAGCGCCCGCGATATCGCGCTGGTCTGCACGATCCTTTACTCCATTTATTAAAAAAATTACGACGTTTTCTGTATAACATTGTAGAAATTATTGCACTTTGTATTTATTTTGTTAACATAAATGGTAAATAGATTATTACATTGCTTGAAATAATGGAGTTTATTATCTATATATAATATCTATCTATCTATATAAATAAAAGTGAATGTTTGTTTGTTTGTCCTCTATGGACTCCAAAAGGGCTGGATCGATTTTCATGAAATTTTGGTATGGTGTTCTGAGGAGGCCCGAAAAATCGAAATAAATAAAATAAAAACTGGCATTACAACGCATACTGGGTGCAGCTATTATTAAATATATGTAAACATCAAAAAAAAAAATAGTTTAAAAATACTGTAACCCGACTACGGAAAAATAAAAGTGATCTAAAAAGTACGCAACAAGAAAATATTTCAGACAGAAATCAAGACATAGGTACAAAAATGGTCAAGGTAAAAGCCTCTTTCTGTTTGAAATACAGTTTTTTTAAATTATTTATTTTTATTTTATACTTTTCTGTTTTAACGCTTGCTAAACGTTACGACAAGGTAAATAAAAGTAATACAATAGGAAATACATATTTTAATCATGCTTTTTATTATTTAGGCGCTACGGTACGGTAGAACACACGTAAAAGCAAACAAACATACATAGACTGCTAAAATCATAACCCTTCCTTTTGGCTTTGCCGTAGTCGGGTAGTAACGAAAGGATGAAAACCATTGTTTGAAGTGGATTAATTACTTGAACGGAGACATTTAACAAAAACGTAAAACCTTAACCACTTTGTAATTATAATTAGAGTTGGAGAAGAGAAATGACTTTGTCAGCAACAACGTTGTTTTTTTCTGTTCACATCGTGCATGTAATTGTAAGTACTCTAACTATCACAATCATACAAAAAAAACCTAAAGACTTTTAGTTGAAATGGAAACAGAATTTCCCAGAATATTTAAAGCAAAATTTACTACGAGATAAAGTCTCCTCAAAATAGTTCGCCATTACGTAAGTCGCAATTAGGTAGCTGTGCGTTCAGTCCGCGGTTCTGTACGTTTGTTTTAATGCTTAGCGCGACTGCGAGTAAAAATGACTGTGCTATATTTCCTCGTCCACCAATGTGAACGAGGAAATATAGCACAGTCATGTATGTGCAACAATGGTGCAGCTATATTTGCGTTTGTGCGTATTTTGTTTCATCTGTCTTGGTTATAAAGCTTTGGTGGAATCTTTATTGTTTATTTTCCGACAGAGAGTTTAGTGGGATTGTGATTATGTTCAGAAATATTTATGTTTCTGGGAATACCAGTTGGAATACCTCTTGGTGTATTGGTGTTGGGGTTTCGGTGTCACCTTTGCGTCCTTAAACTGAGTTGATTTTCTACAATCGATAGGTAGGTATTGAAAAGATTTACAGTCTCCAAATAGTTTATATCAGTCGACAATATGATAAAAGTCTCTCTCATTTGAGACCAATCGGTTTTTCATCTTCCCACACAGCCTTCTCCAACTAGAAAGAGAATTGAAATAATCGGTATTTTTCTTCTTTTGACACTTTTTATAAATAAGGGTAATGGATTTACGATCCTTTATTGTTGTAAGTAAATCGGTAGACCCGTATTCGTCCATAATTGTATTCACATACATTCGTCTCAGATCCCCGGAGGAATCTACGAGATACTACAGTTGAATGACAAATCATTGTGTTGGACGATTAGCACTCAGTCTATTGACATTATGCCGATATATCTCCGTGGATATCTCTGGAGATCTAGTAATTAAAGCAATTGAGGTTAGACTGAAAGTTGGTCGACTGGGTAGAATTTGAGAACAGCTGTAATTGTGGTAAATGGATTTTGTTACTCTATTTAGGCAAGTTACCAATACAAAAATAAGTAATATATATATATATATGTATATATGTGGGATATGTTAGCAAAATAAACGATTATGACACTTGTAAAACTTTATTTTTATGACACTTCAAAATTATCAGCGTTGCACCGTAAGTCTTCGTATCGTGAATCTGGTTCCAGCCATTCGTCTCCTCTCTCATTCGCACACATCCTTCCCTTACTTTCATCCGCCGCGTTCCGTTTTAAACAATTTTAGCTGCATTCATATTTTATCAAGATACAATATTTTTATCCCACATATTATATAAAATACTTACGAATACTTTATTTCCGACTATCCGTTACAGAACATCCACATTTGTGTTAGTTAGTACTTAGGAACTAAATTAGTAAACCATAAAAATATAAAATAAAACGAATAAAATCATAAAGACAGATGAAGTGCGATCCAGTCGGACGGGACGGCCCGTCACCTCTTTTATATGTTCTGTGGGCCCGTCTACCCGCTCCGCTATTGCTTTTAGAATGCTGTTGGGGCTTCCTTGGATACGGTGCAATATGGAGGCAACTCTCTTTCGTTCTCGTTTCTTTAAAGGTGTCTCTCGGCTTATGTCGGGGTAAAAATATCAGCCAATCAGCAAGGTAGTGTGAGTGACTGCTAAGAGTGCATGAGATGTACCTAGTTTTAAGTATTTTCACACGTGAATGCTATTTTAATGCATTGAAAAATAGTCGAACGGTTTAAAAGCATATTTTTTGTTGTTATTGTACTTCAATGTACAATTAAATAGCGGTACGTTAGGCAGACTTAAAGCCCAATCTAAAAAGTATTCTCTTTTTATGACGTCATCAAAGTTTTAATAAAATAATGACAAGTGATTGACCTTTACGAAACATTTTTAATTTCGCCCAACCCTATTCAAACTCGTTTAATATCAATGCAAAAGCCATGTAAAGTGTTCGAAAGACGTACGATCCGTTTCATCCCATTTAGAAAGGAGTGACGTCACTGACGCGTGACAGACAGCCCGCGACCCTACTAACGTTAGCATAAGGAAATGTGTCAATTTACATCGAACTTATGGGTTTTTTCATACGAATGTTTTCGAAATGATTTCGCTGAGTTTTCAAACGAGGTAGGTATTTTATTTTTTTGAGTTAAGCTGTTTATATTTCTGCTGCGTGTTGAATTTGTTGACGATTTCACAGAAATGGGACGTTGGGTTCATTTGTGTGGATGGAAATATTCGTGGCAATTTTTTTAAAGGATTTGCGTTTTTGCTCGTTTTAGAATTAAAATATGTAATATGCTTTCATAAATAAATAAATCTTCCTAAATTCTGTCATACAGTTTAAAAACTTATTAAATAACGAGAAATATTACTGGTTATCTCTTTTCTCAGTACCCATTAAATTTATTGTATAAGGGAAAAAAATGTGAGTGATGGGTGAATAGAAAATTTGAGTGTTCTATTTGGTACATCCCTTCAGGTTATACAGGTTAAGAAGGATACAAAAATAAACCCACTAGGTCCAAAAATAATTAATGCACCACAAAACCTTGCAAATCACCTCTTTTATATAAATTTTCCTTTTTGCATTTAAAAAAGACATTTCTTTTAATACAGTTCTGCAGCTGAGTGCCTGTGACTGCAGAGCATTTCAAAAGGTTTTTCTATAACTTCATTTAGCTACACGGCCCAAAAGCGCTCATTCAGTTACTGTATGAGACGACGACAGATCAAACTATAGTTACTTTTCCAGTATAAGCTGACATCGTATAGGTTTTCCGTACAATGAGAGGTCACATACATACATAAACTCACACCTTCTTCCCATGGGGATAGGCAGAAACTACACGTCACCTACTACGATCCTTACATACTCCTTTTTGCTTCGTTTACGTTCATACATCTGGTCATACACGCACGCCGGTTGCGAGTACTACGCACCTGACGTTTATGAAGAACATCATCAAAAAGGTCACTATTTATAATTATCGTTTTAGGGCATTCCCTCCCAGCGTTTGTACTCACATCTGCCTTGTAAATACCTTTTGTTAATCACCTTTCATTTATCCTCTAAACATGACCAAAGCATGAGAGGTCAATTTGGTATTTTTAAAAAAATATAAATAAATGAATGGAACCCTTCAAACTGCGAATAAAATTAATAAAAAGTCTCTGTGATTGGTTACTAACACCGAAATAACCTCCAAACTATAGCCAGACAAACTAATTTATACCAATTTGTTCTTGTATCTTACTTCACTATTATTTACAGATTTACTGACAAAGTTTTGATAAGAAATATTGAATTGAGATAGTATCCTTATCCTTACATATTATAAAACAAAGTCCTGAAGGGATTTTCAAACGGTTTTCACCAATGGATGGAGTGATTCATGCGGAAGGTTTAATTTAACGATTATTGTCATGCCGACTGAGAACTTTACTGGCGTGCGCCGCGGAAATAGTAAAAGTTACATAAAATGTATGTTCTACAGTATTGTTCATCTTAAAAAGTTCAACAAAAATGTTCGCGATGGCATATGTCTGTCTTCTAAGGATGACCCACAATAACCATTTTTATCTTTCAGAATTTGGTAAAAGTTTTATTGTTATTTCCGAAACTATTTTGACCGGTATTGTATTAATCCTTATCCAATAAACTATGTTACTTAAACAGAGCATTTAATTTAAATTAAAAACTGCCTTGACATCATTTCATTTAAATTAATAGTTTAAAAGATATTATAGATTAAAAATTACGCGCGACAAAATAATTATGATTGACCGTAACGCGGGCGCAGCGGTATGTAATCCTGGTATCGGTAGTACGTTCCCGTGGGATATTTTTCGTCTTCCACAAATAAGTTAAATAAGTACCCGGCAAATAAGTTACGAATAAAGGGTAAAATAATCAATAAGAAAAACTACTGGAGATATTTAGTTTTTGTCTTTGTTTTGTTTTACAATTTATTTAACATTTTATAATAATAACAATGTTCTTCTCTCGTATCATATCATAACACCTTGTTCCTCGAAGGGTTGGGCAGAGGTGTAACTATAGTACACCCTCATTTCGCCAGTAATGTTTAAGTCCCATGTAACAGGGGGCCAGCCTATTGCTATCAACTGGGCACAAATCCAGACTCTGGGCTGCTACTGAAAAATTCCTGATAGAAAAACCTAATAACTTTTTGTCCTACCTGGGAATCGAACCCAGGGCCTTATGCTCAGCAGTTGCGCTTGCAACGATTAGACCAGCAAAGCAGGCTCTTGTGTCGTCGCCTACAAACTATGTTAGATTAAAACTCGTATCGGCGATAGATTATAAAATTGATAGAGAGAGAGGCTAGGGTTGCCAATTTTTTTTTAACAAATACAATTTTTTCGAAGCCATTACCTGTTAAAATATAGTAGATGGCGACAAAATATAGTAGGTATATTTCAAAAGCATTTTTATTCTTTAAATACATATTTTTTGCTACTAGGAGTATGAACCTTCATTAACAGGATTTTTTAAAATGTTTTAAAACAATTTCCAAATTAAGGTTATTGGCCCTAATGCGATTCTCCATTTTGTATTGAAATAAAAATATAGTAGTTTCGCTTAATATAATTTTTCTTTAGAAATATAGTATTTAGGCCTCTAATATAGCAGGAAACTATATTATATAGTAAGGTTGGCAACCCTAAGTGAAGTTGACTGTAAGATACGCCAGAAGTACTTTGTTTAAGTGCACTTCAAAATTACATAGACTGTACTTACTTATACATTTTTGTAAAAAAAAAAAAAACAATAGCATTATTGAACTCAAACAGATTCTAAAAGAAAGCGCTTTCATTGACGCTTCTATCAAGGACGTTGAAAACCTTACAAGAGGGACACTATATTCAATTTGAAATGCCTAAGTGTCTTTAAAACTTTGTAAAACTCGAAATATCTTTTGAAGACACATTTTTTTTTAACAATATTCAATGTGCTGAAACGTTCTTCGAAGAGAAGTTTCTTTAACCAGAAATTGCTTGTCAAAGTCGAGATGGTTACAATCTCGGTTTCTAGGATTTCGTTTTGAATGACTGAGTTTGTATTTTCCATTTACAGGGACAGACGAGTCCAACAAATAAAGTTGAAACTATTACTGTCGTTAGTAATATTTCTGACATAATAATACGTACACAGTACATTAATAAAAATGTACATAATAATTATTTCGTTCGGATTTATTAACAATCGTTTTCTTAGAAAAATGGCTCACAAAATAATCCATGACATTATAAATGTTATGAATATATTTTTTCAGTTATAAATAATATTATTTCAACAATAAGGTTTTCAGCTTTAATAATACGTAGCTGTAACCTGTAATTGTTATTTTTAAATGGTATTGTTTTTAACCACCTGCTGCTTGGACATTAAAGAGAGTTATGGTTTGAACACAAGCGTAATTAGGGTTGTTTTACGAAATTTCAATATGTTAAACCTTTATGTAATAATAAAAATAAAAAAGGTAATACAATGTGGTATATACGTGGAGACTTCGCTAATGTGCCATAGAATAATAAGGTATAATTTAATTTTTAATTTTATGTGTCTCTCTCAATTTCATAATTATAACTTAGTAGTATTTGTCAGCGGCTTCGCCCGCGCGGATGTTGGAAATTATCCCACGGGAACGTACTACCGACATGAAAAGTATTTAATGTGTAAATCTAGGTTACAAACTATCTGGCACCATCCAAATCCGTTCAGTCGTTTTTGAGTAACTAACATCCAAACATGCAAACTGTCACATTTATAATACAAATAAATAATAAATTAAGTTGCCTCGTTGGTCTAGTGGTCGCAAGCGCTACTGCTTAGTATGAGGTCCTGGGTTCGTTTCCCGGGTCGAGCAAAATGTTATTGGGTTTTTCTATCTGAAATTTCTCAGTAGCAGCTCGGAGTCTGGATTTGTGCCCGGTTGATGGCAATAGGCTCGCCCCCTATTACATGGGACTTAAACATAACTGGTGAAATGTGAGTGTGCCTGCTACAGGGACACCTCTGCCCAACCCTTCGGGGAAACAAGGCGTGATGTTATGTTTAAGTAGGAAGTAGGATTAGTTAGATAATATAATAATATTGTATATAGTAGGATTTTTAGTTTTTTGTATGAGCAGCAGAAGCCTTATCTTTGCAATACTCGGTACCTATAGTAAAAGTTAAGGTTTATAAAAAAGGCATTTTCTGGCTCATAAAGACATTCGTTTTAGCGAGTCTTTGTTTTAGTGTTTCTCATTTCCTAATGAGTAGAAAACCAGGTCCTATCAAAAGCAGTCAGTAGAACTATGATTGCGGCCACAACTTCAGCATTTATTTGTACACGAGTATCTCTTTCTTTCATAAACTGTTTATCCCTCATTACATTAATTCTGTTTAATGTTTGTATTACATTTATACCCACAGAACACATTAGGGACTGTGGAACTGACCTTAAGAAGACATTATTGTATTATAAGCTATCCGGCTAAATTACAATGAGTTTTTTGTAACATTATACTGCTTAATAGTACCAGGATATAATAATACTGAAGAGGTACAAAAGCTTGTTTGCATAGTACTGACACTGTCTCTTATAAAATAGAATTCAAAAGGCTTTTTTACTGTAAGGTGAATACAAAATAATAACAGCCTATTATGGTCCTATCACAGGGCAAAGCCTCTTTTCTTGCAGAGAAGGCGCGAGTATTTATCATGACGCTTTGCTTGTTGCGTGTTGGCGATTCCGGACGCATACTTTTTAGGCAAAAATTCAAATAAGACCCTTTCGTGCCTCGAAAAGCACGTTAAGTCGTTGGTACTGGCTGTCATTTGTACATCTTTGACGGTTGTTACGGGTAGTAAGAAGCCCAAAAGTTTGACAACCAGGCTCACCAAGGGGTATCGCGTTCCCTATAACTTGGTTGTGCAGGTCACATAAGCAGTCGCTCCATGTAAAACACTGTTATTCACCTGCATTCGTTTAGACTGGAAGCAGACCTCAACATAGTTGGCAAAAAACTAGGCAAATTATGACTTTTTGGGTCGAATGTACTATGGAAAAAGAATTGCTTCATAGAAGTAATACCTTGTACTTTATGGGTGAAGTATGGAATTGTTTTATGAAAATTTGTCTTCAGTTTTTTTAACCGACGGTAAGAGTACCCTAAACCTTCATCCCTCTACCCTACCTTGCATCATATCAAAAGTCTATTTGCATTTCCTCAAGCTTAGTTAAATAACGACGCGATCCTGTCCTAAATGATTAATAAACTTAGCTTAGATGATAGATTCTGCGTAAACTTTTCTTTGACAAGCATGTCATTAATTACATAAAATCAATTAATTTATCATAGTTTCAACTTGTTATGAATTTTTTGGGGAATTTGCCCGTTAGTTTTAGAGAGATCGCAATTTTCGCTCTAAAAACTTCAAAGCGATATAGTTGTTCAGAAATAGGAGGCAGTCCTGCTAACTGAACGATTTTGGAGGCCTGTAAATGAAAAATGAAAATATTATACCTACAATGTAAACCAAAATTATTTCTAGTTGTCGTAGGTTTAGCATAAGCTGCTTAACGTAATTGCAGAAGCTTACTATAGGTAGTTTACATAAATGTACGTTTAATGTTCTTTTCTTCTTGCTTGCGAAGTATTTAGTCTTGAGGATATTAGTTAGCGTAGGAAGGAAGTTCAATAAATTCATGTCAAATTAGAAAGGTGAATAGTGAGACATCAATTTATTGAATTGAAGATATCATAATAGTTGTGTAGGTACTTATATCTCTTTTTTAGCGTCAATTGCCAAAAATAAGTGATTTTTAATTAGATCAGTATTTTAACAAGAAAGCAATTTATTGAATTCGTTATTAATGAATAAATAATTTATCCTTTGATAAAGATTATAATTCAAATTGTTGTAGGCATTTACTTAATTGTTATGTGCGATTCGATTTATTTGTGTGTCAGAAATAATACTTCCGTTTTTCTCACACAGACACACACATATCCATATATAGTCACCCTCTGTTAACAAAACAAATACACGTAAAGCGCCGCGCGCAAAAATGAGCAAGCGTGAAAACTTTTCAACGGAATGTGCTGAAAAGGAACTGAATATAACCTCAGCTAATACTTATCCGTTGTCATGGTAACGTATATAATATGATTGAGTATATCCGTATACAGTTTTGACAGATTCGAATGTCCTCGAGCGTTCTTCCAAGGCCGTTGTACCTATGCATAGTGCCTTGTTAAGGAAAAACAGAAGGAGAGGTTTTGTTGTCCACCAACTTTAACACGATTTTTTTTAAGTAGAATATGAACTCTCTTTTAATTGGTTCAAATAATACTCACTTGTCTCTATCTAAACAAAATAATGCTATACAAACGTTACTTCTACTTCCTTTAGTATTGAAAGAAGTGGAAAAAAAAGTACCAGATTTTTTTTTGGCTTTTCTTGATACTCTGTCATTCAATATTTCTGGTGAATTGTTTCCAAAAACCTCCATTTCACATAATCAGACCACAAAAAACTTTCAAACACATAATCTAACTGACCTACTGTTCTTCAGCTCGAGTTAAGCAACAGTTGTGAGATGCGTGCGGGGTACCGGGGGGGCGAGGGGGTGCAAAATCAATAGAGGAACCCAGCCATGCCCCGCCCCGCCAAAACATGTACCCTCTATGTGGGTTAAAGCTTTTTTATATTACTTACGTGATTTTTCATGTCTACTTAAGCATTTTTTGCGGTTTTGTCACTTTGTTCTTGATAATGACCTTGAATTAAGCGGTTGGTGGATTTTGAGTTTGTACGGCAGAGAATTGGGAAGGAAGCTAGGTTCCTGTATAAATGTATAATGGAATAGTGTCGCGTTCAATCACTACCTTAAGTGAGGTTAAGAAATGCAACGCGAATGCAATTTTACATGTAACAAAAGAAACGTATGTAGAATCCAACAATTTTTTGGTTAATTTCATTTGTTTAAAAACGACAAATTGGTACTATTCAATCCATTTATCTCGTGTTCGTAATAGTAACTGGAAAAAATGTAGGTAGCACTTTTTTATTTTTGGCACACTGAACCGAAAGGCTTCGTACCTCCTTTCAAAATTGCTCTGGAAATCTTTGAAAAACTATAAGTTTAGGCCTTACTAATATTGTATGTATATACCACAAAGTATCGATACCAATAAAATACAACAACAATATCAAGTGTCCTACATAGTAAAATTCCGTTCAATCGCCTTATAATGTGTGTGGGAGGGCAAGCAGCTGACACACTAATTCTCTTTCAATGGCCAAGGTGGCCCACGTACAACATTCGACCTGTGCAAAGGTTGCTTACTTTATAGACCACCCTATAATGAAGTGTGGTAAGGTGATGTTTATAAGCAGCGTCATGCTGAGATAAGAGCCTTTTGGTCTGGTACAGGACTTTCTGTTACACTTTACGTTGTTTTTTATTTTATTTTTTCTTTATATTTAGCTAGTTGTTTTATGATAATATTAATTTGCCTATCCAATAAATACTTTTTTTCTTTCTTATACGCAAATATCTTGATCATTTATCCTAGCGTATTTTAATACTACGTAAAGTTGTCTGCATTTATCATTATTTCTAATGGTATTTAAATGATTTTATGCCAGTTTTCAATGGCAAATATTTTTTCAACCATTTCTTTCAAGCCAATACATTCAGTTATAACCACTTTCTATGTATTTATTCACAATTTATATGACATTATAAAATCTTTTCATAGTTTCGTCAATGTTGGTGGATTCATAGATTCGCGTCCTTGCTTCGCGTACCTACATGCTTTGAGAGGAAAAGTGATCCGTAGACTACAGATATATTACTTTTCACTTTTTTTTTATTCACACACTGTTTCTTAAAGATCAAGGGACTTTTCAGGTAGGTGTTACTAAATTGGTAATAGGGCAACTCCCTATTACCAATTTAGTAACACCTACCTAGTCATTGTGCTGACAATCCAAAACAAAAACTATGAGTATGTAGCTCGTAAAATTACTTATGAAATCTAGAAACTCTACTCAATATCAGATTCAAAACAGTTATCAGTAGCATTTCTGTAATAGGTTCATGAAACATCGATACGTACCTACGTAATGGAAGTCGATAGATTCCAAATTCAACGCGCGAACAGTTAATAAAAAAAGCTGAAATTTCACTTTCTTCATATTAAATACCTAGAATTGTATTTAAGAACCTCTTTTTGTAAGTTTCACTTTATAAAGAACTTTAATTGTCGGTTTTATGAGTGCCCGTGTAATTAACTTAGAAGTTTTTTTACTTAGTTTCCGTCTTAACTAACTGATCGTTTTAATTCTTGGTGCTTGCTACGAATTTTGTTTAATTATACAATTTAAAAGGGTAGGTTAGGTTAGGAATAGTTTTTATTCTGGAAATAGCAGAAAAAAAATTTAGAGAAAGATAAGGAGTTTAAGAAATATACAGAAACAATATTTATTTAAAGGGTATATATGCGAACTTAATGCCTGAGGCATTCTTAGTCAAACAAGGGCAGTGGGTGGCTTCAATCCGATTTAGAGTAATGATTGAAAAGATTAAACCGATAAACCGAAGATTAGACTGTAAGTTAGGGGTGAGTTGACGCTAAACGGTTTCCGGATACAAGGCAAGTGTGCTATTCCTAAATTATCTTATTTCATTCATAATATTAGGTACCTAACAGCCGAAGAAACAGATAAAAATACTCTGTACTTGACATAACAATAACCTTAATATCTTCAGTAGGAATTCATTTTGATCCAGACCTTTGCTCTTTATCTTTCCTAGCTATAATGAACTTTCTGTTGTGTAAAGCAGAAATTAGTTATTAAAATATCAACTAATTCTCAAGGCCTTACAAGTAGCTCTATGAAATCTTTTCCAGAATATTTGGTGCGAATTACGCGCATGTCGATACGCTCGAGCATTGAATCTAAAAAATGCTTCCTTTTTGGATCCCAATATAGTCACGTAAATGAAAAGCACGTGTACCTGGAGTGTAGGTATAACATAGTCCATGGTAACACACTAACGCGCTAATAAACTCTAGCAATATTCGGCCTTTCTAGACGAAACTTTAATACCAAGAAGCTCATTATCACAGTGTCAAAATGATTACAATTTACAGCCTTTCCCACATTGTGTTTCAAGTACCTAGCTCTGGTTCCGTATCTTAGGAGGGAGAGAATTAATAATATTTTAATTGGACCCTTGAACGCTCTATGCTGTTATTTATGGGTGTTTCTCTTTGAATCCCGCTAAAGTTTAATTGGAACGGTTATGTACTTTTGAATTGCTCCCTGTTTCCCGAAACGGACTACAATAGAAGTCCTGGAGAGCATAAAAGGAGTTAACTTGGAGAAAAATAATTTTCTTTGCCTCCAAGGTCTTTCTTAACGAAGCTGAGGTTAGAAGTTTAACATTTATGAACTGGTTCATAATTGTGGTTGCCTGTTTTACGGATGCAAGGTTGAAATGTTAATAGTTGAAAAACTGCGGAAGAGTAAATGAGATATTTCTTTGGACGAGGTGATTTTAGATGACCAGATCATGGTAATTTCACCATTAATTTTTTTCAACTTCTTCAGATTTGATAAAGATGACTTAATAATTTTTTTGCTTTAACACAGAAACTATCAAGCAAAAAGACAAGCACATAGTTTCTATTCAGTAATTTGAAAAGTCGTTTCTAACACATGTTAAAACTCACGATGGAATAAATAAATGTACTCCTACTATTCTTTAAACGTTGACACTGACTGGTAAAGCTTTTATAACACCTATTATGCAGTGTGCACATTTGTCAGTAAGCAACGCAAACCCCTACATCTAGGTTAAGTATAACATCAATGCAATTAATGCAATACATCAATGCATGACAATGATGCATACATCAATACGAATGTCTCACCCTATTGTTGATAGTCACGCACAGAGAAATACCTCCTGTTTGTTTGCTAATAACTAAACACATAATAAGTATAGGTTGGAAACAAGGTTTTACACGTAATTTACTATATATCTTCATTGTTTGTATGGGGAATATGTGCGAGGTAAGGAATGTAGATTTGACTTCTGTTTTTCCATTTTGTTTTGTCAGCAGTTTTTAGGAGGCTTGAAAATGGTTGCTAGCAATGTAGGTAACAGATTATTTACCCAGTAAAACGGTGAGGAAACCGGCATGCCTGAGAGATATTTCTCGACGGCATGTGAAGCCAAGTCAGAGGCTCGTGGGCGGCTTTAAAACTCTGACACTAGGTTAGTCACTAACCACACGAGAAGAAAAAGATTAAAGGTTCTCTGTCCTATAAGCTTCCATTAGTCCGTTGGTTCATAAGTTTGAATTTTAAACTAAGAGATGTAAATATAGCGACCATTGGTTCGAAATCTCGTATGAATGGTTGCGTCGATATGATCCGGGCTTTCAATTTGGCCAACATTTCCGGGTAAGTCTGACCCACCATACATATAATAATTTCCCACCGAACTGACGCGGGTTAAACAAATTTCACTATTCCTAAATTTGCTGATCTTTTCAAAAATTAGTTAAGAACTACTAAACAAACGATATCAAACAAGTTTCTCTGGTATGAATATAGAGTGAGAATTCCTTTGGAAAATAAGGAAAAAAATGGCGCCCTGTCAGTTTCTGAACAAAACACAAGGGCGCAAGTGATTGGGCTTTGTTTGTTTATCTATTTAGCCATCTGTGAAGACGAGGGTAATGTTTTGATACGTATGTTTTGGTGTGTTGACGAGCTTTTTGTTTCTGTAGGTCAAGAGTATTTTGTTTTGAATAAATCTCGTTTTTATGCGCGTAGCAGAGAAGTTTCTTCTCATTTCTTTCGATGATGTTTTTGCTTTTATTCAGCAAAAGTATTTTGGAATGTGTTTTTTATTATTTTCACCTAGAGCTTTCTGCTCTTTTATCATACTCGTGTAACTTTACAGTACTGGTATCGAACACTAGCTGGAATGTAAGTTATGATATTTGCCACATCGAGTAAATTACTGGTTCAGTAGCATGTTAGGCTGAGAGTTCTTCATCTTTCAAATAGGCGTGTGAAAAATCAAAGCAATGTTGTGTTTGAGTTAGTCATCATTGTCTAATAAAATATTAATTGAAACAATGTCATATGAAATATTAAAACATTTAGGATAGTTAATTGATTCAGGCGTGACCTTCCGGAAATCCATTATAAAATGCAATAGAAATGGATATATTTAGTAACCTGTTCCGTTTAGCTATTTCTAAAGAGTCTAAAAAAAACTCTGAAAGAAATCGAGACGTGTTTCACCTCTCAACGAGGCTTCCTCAGGATGACAATTGACTTGTCGTGACAAGTCAATCGTCACTCTTTAATCATTCTTTAGAAATAGCTAAGCGGAACAGGTTACTAAATATATCCACTTCTATTGCATTTTAAAATATTTACTGTTATTTATGTATATGCGTGAACAATCATCGTCTAATAAAATATATAAGTTGAACCACTTTTGCCTTTAATGAATTAATTTAGCGAAAATAATACAAAATGTGGTGTGAGTTTGTATGAAAACAAATTCTTAAATTAAAGTCTCATAAATCTCCGAATTAAAAGTGTCTCCTGCGTGAAATGATACGCAGAATCTCACCCCTGTTCAGGTATACCTTTACAAATTAAGGTAAAAACACACACTCACCGAAAGCTCATAAACTTAAGCAAATAATTACACACTTATCTACATAACTTAATGGGACGTGAAATTTTATAGACGTTTTGACTTTATGGCCTAGCCGTGAACAAATATTTGTATAAGCTGCCAGGATTTTTATGTTAACGACATATGGCCAGGCCATATGAAATAATGGTTATTAAAGCTCGTTTTTCACTTTAATATATATTATATACATTTTGTTGTATCTACAGATTTCATTATGTTTATTGTTAAAAATAAAGTTGTAATTAAGAATGAAAATACGCAACGCTTCTGAAATATAACATTTGGCTTTCACCTACTCTGATTTAGATTATTTTAGCTACTGTGTTTACAAAACTTATAAACTCACTATATTCTAGTTATCGGTACTCCTCTTAGTACTGCAATAAATACTCGTTATTATATTGGAGGGGCGTTCAAATTAAATGAGTAATCATATTTTAATTTGGATAATAATTCTACAATATTTTTTATTATTGTATGTTGACACCCCTATCAGCTCTCTAAACTGACTTTGATTTCTGAACTAAATTCATTTCTTCTATTCTTAATACAAATTAGCGTTTATCTCATAATCTTATGCTATTATCTTATAATAACTGTAAAAGGTTGCATGTTAAAACCATGCAGGTTAAGAATCTCTACAGTACCTCTACCTTCCTATGTTAAAGTAGAAGCCATGACAATACCAAATGTGTCCGAGCCAAAAAGCTTGTTCAATCCCACAGATTTCTTACCATTTTGTTCAAAGTACATGCTCACGTTAGTAACTTTCCAAAAAAAGTATCAGGATGGTTAAAATAAAATGTACCAAAACTAAAATTAACTTTTCACACACAAAAATATCCTGAAAATACGCGTCCCTTAATTTAATCCGGTGGCAGTCGTAACATTAACATAATTAAATTTCTGCCGCCATTCGTCATAATCATTGCCTCGTCTTCACCCCTTAATGTTTGCGCCTTGCCGGGTGACGCCGTAATTAGCACTAACTGTCACTTTTATAATAATGTTTTTGTGATTAGAGGTTTGACTTAGATTAGACTAATTAGTAAAGTGGATGTTGAGGTTAAGTTGTGTTGCTGCGGTCAGTAAATGGGTGGGGCGCAATCTCAGAGGTTTTTGCCAGCGTCAGCCCCTTTTGGGGGCTTGTGCATAGCGTAATTAGCCTATAATGTTCCCACTGCTGGGATACAGGCCTCCTCTCAGTGAGAGTGGGCCGTAAGCCAACACTCGGGCCCAGTGCAGGTTAGTAGATGACACATGTCTTCAAATATTTGGTTCTAGGACAAGCCGGTTTCCTTAAGATGTTTTCCTTCACCGTTTTGAAAGCAGTGATGATGAAGAAATTTACACAAAGTAAAGCCCTGTCTGGGTTCAAACCTACGACCTACAACTCCTATATATTTGCGGCCGTTACCACTGGGCCACCACTGCTTCTGCTGCTACTCGTACATTCCTACTCCAATTAACTACATACGTGTCTTTTACAACTGTACGTGCGTATAATACATTTTGGACTTTGTGTCTCTTTGCTGAAATACAGAGACTTATGCTTGCAGCATAATGTTTACCTTCTGTAGACAGAGATTAATATTTGGGAAACTGCATTTGCATGTACAATCGTGTTCGTACTGACTAGCTAGATATTCTACGTTGGGCATCGTTTGTCTTACCTTGTCCAGTGACTTAAATATTCGTTTATGTGGTTTTTCATCCTACATAGCCAAAATTAAATGTTGTTTCAATTATTATTTAAACATTTCTATATCTTTTCCTACTTACACAAAAATACGGACAAAGGAAAACCAACGCATATCCAATTAAAAATTCCACTCGATAAGTAAACGGACATTTTAAAATCCACGTTTCCAATTACACATGTACACACGTTCTTTAAAGGTCAAATACTGATGAGCAGATAATGACGAACAAATAATGAGTGAGCTATATATCCCGGGACCATTCCCACAAAATAGAAAGGTACAAAAGGTCTACTCCATACACGAGCTAATACGCACGCACACACAGACACGCGTCTACATACACAGAGTGCAAGCACACTCGCAACTGTCATTAATTTGACATAATTTGAGGTCACCATACGTACGCGTCTACGTGTGCGTGCCATTTAGCTCGCTGTATGTAGCCTTCTGTACCTACCTAATTTGTGTCACTCCATACAACCCAATTTTTCTAGAACAAATACAAGGTAATCAGTAAGCTCGACGCTAGATCGAAACTCGTTCGGTGAATTGATAAAAGAGAACATCGAAAATTTTGGACTACAGTTCATGTTCGTGAATTATTTATTGATGGGGTTCAATCGATTGGTTGTAGTTGATTGGAGGCTTGTTCGTGATCTTCTATACGTCCAAGGCCATCCTAATAACTGTTCAATATACGAGTCGAATTTCTACTTTTGAAAAAGGGGGTAATTTTTGCCCATTATCCAACATAATTGTTTTATCACCTTTCACACAACCAAAACCATGTTCTTCACGAGTGAGTCAACTATCAACGAACTACTAAAGTCCTCAGGTACAAACGCCTCTGTGGTCTAGGGGTAGTTAGACCACATGTCTCAGTCCCAGAGGTCCCAGGTTCGATTCCCAGTGGGGGCAACATTTTTTGCTCAGTTTGGTTGGTGGTAGGACTTGATAGTTGATAGATGTCATTATTAGTATATAGATAGTTGATAGATGGTAATAGAACATAATTAAGTCTGTAACCATAACAATAATGTTAACAGCATTATTGTGTTTCGGCAGTTAAAAGGTAAGATAGCCAGTTCCTCTGTGCAGATTAATCATCACTTACCATCAGGTAATTCGGTTCCATACAAAATGGTTGAGCTGGATGGTGCTGATCCACGCGTCATGTTCGTGAACGGGCGCCGTCAGTTGAGACTGTTCATCTCTTGTCTGCTAGGGATTATTTTTAATCTTATATTTTCAAATTGCTTTTGATTTTTTTTTTGTACATTGTTCTCACATATAGAAGCAACAAGACTAATTTACCCAGGATTTTGTAATATCTATATTTAAAAGAGTGTCCTTGGAATTTCTTGCCCATTCTTCTCCATAGAGATCTACGTTTTGGAATGGGCAACTAGCTTCAACTTTCTGGCTAACTGACCGACTCTTTGACAATTCAAAAGTGCCTGTAAATGGTTTAATTGAAATAAATGCTTTGAATTTGAGTTTGGGTGAGATACAGGCAAAAACCTTTCTCTATGCGGTTAAAAAAAGCCCTACAAAAATTTCTAAGGTGGTCATTAATGGCAATCCCGCTTCTATCCGGTTTATAGATGACAACTATTCCATAAACTTGCATTAACACTAGAGGAATTTTTCACAAAAATTTCATCTCGACGTACAAAAACGTAGTACACTACCCTTTTTTTTTTTTTTGAGTGTGGGAAATCATCAAATAACTTCTCCCGCTCTGGGCGGAGCGGGAGGGCGTGTCAGACTCTTACTGACTAAAACCCACCCGTGTTCCTTCGGTTGCCCTGTCGCCGGGGGCCACGATCTCCCTTTCGGTTTTCTTCGCAACCCCGGCAGGCATCGGCCCTAGTGGACCCCTTCAATTTTGCTGACATCTCTTTGAGGCGCGCGTGGAAGACAACGCGCCGTCGACCCGGGCCTGGTCCTTATCGGACGGTGAGCCACCCATTGCTCACCGCCCGCAAGCCCGCGCCTACGGTGGCCGGAAATCACCTCGCGATTCCCGACGCCCTGGGCGTCACCTCCTGCGGCGGTTAGGGGCGTGAGGGCGCGAAATTTGCCTCTCCCTCACGCGTTCCGCCTCCTCCTTCGCGAGCATTACCGCTTCGCAGAAGGAGGTGACGGCCTCCCTTTTCCTCTCGCTCCGTACCATGGCCTGAACCAGGGCCGGACGCGAGAGATCACCGCCGCCGATCGCCTCCACGAGGACACGGCGATGCTCCGCCCAAGCTGGGCAGACCTCTACCGTACCGTGCTCCACCGTGTCCTCCGGGCGATCCACACAATGGTGACACCCGGGCGTTTCCTCCCGCCTTATCCTGTGCAGGAACCTCCCGAAACAGCCGTGTCAGGCGGAAGGTGAGGACGCCGTGGCGCCTCTCTAGCCACTCCTCAAAGAGGGGTCTTATCGCCGCAATTATGGCGTGCCCAGCGCTGGGTTGAGACAATCGCACTCTCCATGACGCCATGAGATCCCGCCGGGGCTCTGTCCGCTGAGCCGCGATTTCTCGCGGCAGCGGAGCTAAGCCCCGGCGCCTTGCCTCCTCGCGCCACTCCCAAATGTGCGCGAGGACCTTTGCCTCCAGATCCCATGGCGGTAATCCGGCAAGGAGGCTCGCCGCCTCACAGGAGACCGTGCGGTATCCTCGAGCCAGCCGGATGTAGTACACTAACCTAAACCCGTAAATAATTCGACCAAACGGTATTCATAGCGTAAAGGCTGAATCGATCGAGGTTTAAACTTAGTGATGCTCGAATAAGGTTACTGAGTGAATAATATATGTCTGTGTATCCCGGCTCCGCCCGGAAGCCACTGTATACGTAATCCTATTTTAGAATGTATCTTCACAAAACAACTCACCGGCAAATAAATATTATAGTCGTTCGCGGTTGGTTTTGAGTTCCTATCTAATCTGTTTTTAGCAATATGCTCGTAACTAAGGTCGAAGCCAAACAGCTAGGAACTTCACTTAAGGTGAAAGCTACAGGATAGCCCACGAAATTCAAATTTCTTACGTCTTTTTGCAATTTATAAGTTGATAAAAATATGATTCGCGACCGGAACATATATGTATTTACAGAATTATAACCATTAAAATTGGTAATACAACTCTTTAAGTTTAGATTACTCTATTGAATGACTATTTAATGAAATCGTGACATTTTAGGTCAATTCTTATTTAGAGAGTCGTATGAGTTTAATTATTTTAGTTGCATAAATACACATTTGTTACAGTCGTGAATCGTATTTTGATCAACATACACTGAACTGAACCTGACACTGACCTGCAAACTGCAAAAAACATAAGAAAATTTGAATTTCGTGGGCATTTGAATAGCGTCTCCCCACTAAGCCATAACTGACGCGTTCATTTTAGTTTATTCCACGTTCACACGACACCGTCAAAATTAAACTGGAATGAACGTTCATCTGCTCCTTTCATTTGGTACGCAAGTGAAAGATTTTGAGTACTAAAATACAACATCAATGGAGCGGTTCTCTACTGCATTTGTTTTTCTCTTTTGATTCAATTTGTGTTTCGATGTTTCACTTCAAGTTAAAGATGCTGAATGAAAGGAAAAAAATAACAAAATGTGAAGCATCCTTATATTGGCTTTAGTGACTCGCTGGGTGAGTAGCGTACCTCTAACAAGTGACAAATTAGTCATGCAGTGTAGCAACAAGCGTCAGTGTGACCATTGCTATAGAGACCACACTGGCGATTTGCAAGTGAGTTTCCAACGAGGTGATTGCTTAACACGCTTGCTACATGTGTGTAGCAAGCACGGCACGTGTGTGCATCGCGTTTGTCGAGCGATAGCAAGTCCACCGAGGGTACAATATTGTTAAAACGCGGAGGACACGTCGCGAAGCCGCAGCTAGCTCGCTTCGAACCAGCGATGAGCACGTTCACAAATCGCATCGTTGGAAACAAGCTGGTACATTGTCAGCGCTCTAAAACCATTTGTTGGTTCGCTAGGTGTATGTCATCTAGTATGGATAGTGCCATCCATGAAAACGCGCCCCACTCTGCGATTATTGTACTGTAAGCTGTACTTTTGTATGGAGCGGAGCGGAGTGGAGCGCGTTTTTGTGGATGGCACTATCTGTACGTAGCGTAGCATTGCGAAGCACCTGATTGTGTGGCTTCGGTCTAAGAATGGTTCGCTTTTAAAATAATTCTGCGTTTCATTTTCTCAAGTTTATGGAAGCTGTGAGTGACGGTTTATGTCACATGTCGTGTAGATATTAAAGTTTTAAAAGCGGATGATAAATAAAGGTTATGAAGTAATAAAACGTTAAGCACTATCATGAGGAACATAAAATGAATGGAAGAAATGGGGTATTTAATCATTGAAGTTTTTTCAAGAGATTTTGTTTGATTTAAAAAAATGTCAAACTGTTTAACTTCAATATTCATAATTATAAGATTTACTCAAACAATATATTCTTGGCTACAAAATATGTATGCTTATAGTTTTCCATTGTGAAATGAAAATACTTTTAGCAAAGGGCAAATATTTAAATCGTTAGATGTGCCCTCACCGTACCGCATACACCGGTTAACCGCAACTGATTTCGTGGCTGGAATCTGTTTATCGACATAACAGCGAATCGATATAACCAAATTAATGATGAACCGGTGTTAATAGTGATTTAGTAAAGTTAATTCATAAATAATTATGAGATTTTGTCATAGTGAACTTGAGTTGTCAGGTTTTTTTTTTCCTTTATTAAGTTTCACAATTGGTGAAACTTTATTAACATTACAATCTATTAGCTAATAAGTAATTTAAATATAACTTAAACTGCTAAGTAACTATAAAATTAAGAAGTCGTCCAATAACGTCTTTCTTATTTACTATAAGTTAAGGGGAAAACACTTGATTCACGTGTTCTTTGTGAATATAATGACTTGGCAATCGCACACGGCAGTAGAATATACACTCTACGTACAACAAAATCTACCTAATATTAGCAGTGCACTTTATTTAATTAGGACTATTTAAAATAGTACATTATATAGTAGGTTAGTAGGTAGGCTAATTGCTAAAGAAATAAAGATGACAAATAGATAGGTAGTGAATAAATTAACAGACTTGGTTTTACATTAGATCTCTTTTTTTTGCGGTAGAAGAACTGCGTTGCGAGACTTGCATTTTTTTATATGTTATGTTTTTGATGGGATAATAATATTTGGTTGATCGATGGTAATTTGTTACAGTAATCGAATGTATGTGCACATAAATGTACACGCTAATGGTACTGTTCCACTTCTTAACACAATAAATCTTAAACATTGAAAGTCTTATACCATTAAGTCACGCTTCTACTTATCCACTTAAGGCACCTGTCCCACTGTCGGCGATTAAGCGATAACCGAGACGCGAGTAGAGGTAGCAACTAAAAAAGAGTTGGCGAGCGACGAGCAGCGAGTTCACCACGGCGCAACGAGCAATTACTCGGTGCTAGCGTATATACAACCGCGGAAAACTAGGGTGGGCGACCACTTTTCATCCTTATGCTCTTAGTAATAGGGTTGAAAATTGGCCCACCGCCGGTGTCCACGATGATACCCAGCGTGAGTCCTGCTGCGATCAGCGAGCGTCGCTGACCGATTACTCTCATTGATCGGTGTTGTAGCTGCGACAAACCACTTTCCGCCGACAGTATGAACAGTCATCAATCAACTATTATTAAATGTATCTCTTTTACTTTCACGGGACTTACAATCTTTTGTACGTTTCTTAAACGAGAAAATCGTTGATAGCTAGTCGTTCCCTCGTAGGCGGAGGGACAGCTGCCTTAAACTACAATCTTAATCCGAACTACCAACATTAAGTTAAGTAGTTATTGCAATATTTGCCTTACTGTGTAACAGTAACTATTGTCTAATGCCGCCTTAAGTTTATATTACTGGCAACATTTATGTCGCAAGTTCCAATACTGTTTTACTAGTTTAATCCGCATCTGTACAGAACAGTGCAGTTTTGACTAAACAACAATTTGGTTTATATATTTTGTGCGAAAATTTAATTTGATTTGTTAGACTATGAAAGTTATTGAAAAATGTATTCTTATCTTCAGTGGGCATTGTTTTAATAAATGCACGGATAGAACTTTAAACAAGACTTCATCACTATGGCGTTTTAATTGCAAACAATCATTTGAATGAATTTGAGTGAAAGAAGCAACAAGAATGATGTACCCAGGATTTTGTAATATCTATATTTAAAAGAGTGTCCTTGGAGTTTCTTGCCCGTTCTTCTCCATAGAGATCTACGTTTTGGAATGGGCAATTAGCTTCAACTTTCTGACTAACTGACCGACTCTTTGACAATTCAAAAGTGCCTGTAAATGGTTTAATTGAAATAAATGCTTTGAGTTTGAGTTTGAGTTTTGTTTTTGTCTGAAAAAAGTTAACGGACTGGATATGACAATGGAGTAATACATGACCATCCCACTGATCATAACGTACCAAAACTTGTAAAATTGTAGTAGTAGTGAACATTAGTTCTCCATTTCACAGTCCACAAAAATAATTGTACCACAATTAGTACCTCGTGCGTGGTTACAAGTTACTTATTGTAGTAGTTTCATACACCCGCCACCCGTCACCCGCCGTATTATTGGGTTTTTATATCTGAAATTTCTCAGTAGCAGCCTGGAGTCTGGATTTGTGCCCGGTTGATGGCAATAGGCTCGCCCCCTATTACATGGGATTTAAAACATAACTGGCGAAATGTGGGTGAACCTGCTACAGGGTCACCTCTGCCCAACCCTTCGGGGAAACAAGGTGTGATGTTATGTTTTATGTGTTTCATACACGCGCCATCCTGATACGAGCACTTTTGCATATATAACTTACTGCAGGACACAACATAAGGAAGTCCCAAAAAATAATTAACTATGCAATAATAACTCAAACCACACAATATATAAAAAAGAAGGCGAGATAAATCTATAACCAAGAGAACAATACAGCAGAAAGAACCCGGAACTCACCACAAATGAAACAAAAACTCTTCAATTTATCGTCTGTCTTACTGACATTCAAAGGAAATGACTGACGTGCCAATGAATTAACGATTCGTCGGCATAACCTTTCACTATTTGTAGTGTGTGGCCACCTTTGTAAATAGTTAATAATGCCTTCAAGGGTTAGTAGCGTATTGGATTGTAGGGTTTGATGTACTGACCCTAGTATTTTTGGATGCTTCAGTAAACAGGTTGTCATCTTCCTGTCATCCGTCATCCATCTCAAACAATCTGCTCATTTTTTTTTCTCAACTATGTTGGGATTGGCTTCCAGTGTAACCGAATGCTGTTGAATACTAGTATTTTATATGGAGCGATTACCTATCTGACCTCAACAACACAATTCGGTAACACAATACCTATTGGCAATTCTGCTTATCAGACTTTCGGGCTTCCCCATCCCTACCGACCCTATCTTCATCATCCTTCAAAATATGCTTCATCTAAGTCACATTGTCTTATTGAAAGTATTTAAAAAATAATATTTGCAGGCTGATTTAGTCTGTCTCGTAAAGTACTAAGTTTTCAAACGTATTAGCTTTAATGTTATCTGTTTTGTGTGACTTTGGGAGAGTTAGACTCAGCAATAGAGACTTCTGGGTTGGTAGGTTTTTGTATAACCTATTTTGTAAACGATAAAATGTTCAACAATTGAGTTTACATTGTCATGTTCAGCAGTATATAAGTAATTATTGAGCGCCGTTTACACGATGTAAGTTTCTTGTCTACCTTGCATCGCCCAAACACAGTTTAGACGTTGTAATTTAAATTGTTGCTTCAATTGTATTGTATGCCACAGGCAATTAAATTACACCGTACCTATAGATCAGGATTTATGATCTTTGTCGCACAGGACCACGAAATAAATATACAGGATCAAGTTTTCAACCGTTTTTTTAAGCCGTACTCCTATCCTATTTCGTTTACTTATACAAAGTACCAAACCTGCCATCTTCCTTTAATGTCAGTGATTAACTTCAAAAATGTTTTATACGTGGCACGTTTTTCTGTTTCAGGCCACACGTACGGAATTGTACAATCAAGTTGTATGTGAGGGAACGAATCTGTCATTCCTGCCACACATTTTTTTATATTGTATTAATGAGTGTACGTGCATTGTTATTGCCCCTTTCCGAGAGGTTTTTGCGGGATGTGGTTTTATGGGGAAAAGGGAGATGCTTTTTTGTTTCAGAAGACGATATGTTAGTTACTCCGTCTTGTGCAAAAACTTGGTGGTCTACCGATAATTGTGGAAGAGCAAGATTAGGCTCTTGATGACCTCTGTATTAATAGTGATCCATCATCAGATGTACCCCTAATACTATTTGACATTACTGTAAAGACAAAAGTAATTGAATCTTCAAAAACAATACCCAAGGTTCCGTTTTATAAATCTATAAAGTCTGAAATTTGCTGGAACCATATCTTATTTAGGCTGTCAATACTGGCTTAAAAGTTTACAGTCAATCACGTTATAGTAGGCAGAAATCCCTATCGATAGTCATTTGTTTTGTTTTGTCTACGACAGTATTCTTCGATTACCACCCTACTTTTTGCAGTAACCTACTACGATGTTATTCCTTAATAAATTGAACCTTCGATTCTCCCATAAATAGGAATAAACCCGTTTATTTATTTCTTACAACCTAGACTGAGCTAGGGTTGTTTGTAAGCTACAAATAAATCTAACACTATCTTAGTAAGACCCAGAGCTCCAGTAATTTAGTTACGATACTGTATGTGGTAACAAATAAAGGAGATTGTGTTTCGTAACAAGTTTATATTACTTGTTATCTTTCGTGATCAGTTTGTTAGAGCTGAGTAGAGACTAACGCCGTGTCTTTGGGAAAACTTTGTCTGACCATTTTCTTCTACAAGGTGACTATTATAACAATATTGTAAGTAGCATGCTTAAAACATAGTAGATAGATTCTACAGTCACTAATCTATTATTTTTCTTCGCTTAAAAACTCAAACTCAAAGCATTTATTTCAATTAAATCATTAACAACCACTTTTGAAGTGTCAAGGAGTCGGCCTGTCAAAAATATGATGCTAGTTGTCCATTCTAAAGTTTAGTAGGTACCTATAGAGAAGAACGGGCAAGAAACTCCAAACATACTCTTTTAAATCAAAGATTTGTTACAAAATATTGGTTACAGCATTTTTATGATCGATGTAATCCCCCAAGTTATAAAATTTATGCCTGCATAGTGTGCGTTTTTTACAAGCTTTGAATTTCATCTCATTCACTTGAAATTATGAATTTAAAGCTTATAAATGTATACTTACTCTTGTCTATTATCTTATTGGCAAGTCAGCAAGGTGTTAGCTTGGAGGCTGTCCAGGGGGAAACATGGTAATAATGTCGATATTTTCTTAGCACATTTTTTTACCAGTATTTCTTAAAAACAATTTTTTATAAAGATAATCACGTGAACGTAAGTTTAATATTACACTACAATATTATTAAGATGCAAGCTTGAATAAGCTTTATAGCATTATACCTACCTTGATCCATAATAACTTAAGCTGCTTTCCAATGCATTTTGATATTACAGTACATAATGCAAACTATGTAGACTATACAATATACACTGTAACATGAAGCTTAGCAGGTGGAGGAACGGAGTATAATGTTCCTCAATTGCTAAGACAGGAACTTCCAGTCAGATGGGATGTTCTATAGAGTAATATGACACTTCGTTCCTCGTTATTCAAAATAAGAATTCCGTCGTGATCAGTCGTCAGAAAAACTTAAAAAAAAAACACAATTTATTGATTGTGATTGAAGACTGTAGTACTGAAGTAAGTACCTTTGTACCTCACCCCACCCTCTTGTGTTTGAACATGGCTCGAGACAGTCATGAATTTGGTAAGAAGAAAGTTAAATTAGAATGGATGATTTTTGTTTACATCACCTTATTTTCGACACAACAAAATATTATTTTGTTACAACATTTATCCAACAATAAACATGAATCTGGCAGGATAATAAAATGCTACTGAAGGTAGATAAATTACATTATTTGAATCGACTACAAACATATTTATGGTATAATTTGATACAGTAAAACAATTAAAAATCAACACACAATTTCAAATCACAATATTGACACAGCTGGATAAGGATTTAATTTTATTGTGATGATAACAGTACTAATAATTAATCTATTCGTGTCCCGTCTGACCGCGACTCTGTATGCTGAATGTGATTACGAATGCACACATCCGAATGTCACTTTGAGGTCAAAATGTTTGCTAATTACATAGCCTGTATTTATTGAAACCATATTTTACGGTAGAATAATTTAAATAATTAATTTTAATGATATTTAGTTAATTTTGCCTGTTTGATTAAGTACTGCGATACAATTTTAACTAAGCATCGATTCTAATGCACACTGATACCGACTTAGCTAATTTTATACATTGCAATTGTACGTTCAATTGCTATCTTTTGCCTTCAGAGCAAGCAAGAAAGGGAAATTTGATAACAAAACTAGTTATACATTCCATTTACTGTGTGTGACAATACTACAGAATATTTCTCCTGACAACTTTTCCGTCGGGTAGCTCTAAACTCATTCTGTCTCTTTCTTGCTTGCCGACCATTTCAGAATCGGTTTTTCCCCGTCTGGGACAGATAAGTAAGGGCAAGATCATGAAATCGTATAAAACAAAAAATGTGTGAGAATACTACATAGCAATATTCCGTTTTATCTTTCCATGCGATATAAAACCCATGGATCATGCAAAACGACAAAATATATTGCTCTACGTGCGAAAAGCTACAATCTTCAGGAAAAAAAATCCTTCTTCTTTATATTTTCTATTCTGCACGCACTCGTATACATTAACAATAACTTGGCAATTGTCTTAACAGTCACTTTTTCCTCTTTCTGTAAGAAAATCTCGACGAAATAAGTGTACGAATTTCTTTCATTTTTTTCCCTCATAAATTGTTATGCTCACTGATCATTTCAATCTTTTACTTGTTCTTTTACAATCTTTTCCCTGTTTCTTTTGGCTTTAATTTTATAAAAAATCTTGGGCCAGTAAAAATGTTGAAACCATCGCAGTGTGAAATAAAAATTGGTTGTTCAACAAAGACAAGCGAAGTCTTTAATTTGTAAAGGAATTACAGGAAAAGTGTAAGCTTTAAATTAATTTGAAATGAAGCATTTGTACATACACGTTTTACTTGCCGTGAAAAACTATGGTTTATTTGTTCACGCTGTGTAAGTGTGTAGGCCCGGTCGTCAGTGTTATATCGATCACTATGGAAGCATTTTACAGACACGTGTTGTCTGCGACGCAGTTTATACGCGGTGTGTAGGCTCAGTCGTTCGTATTATATAGATCACTATGAAAGCTTGTTGCCAAACACGTTTTTAAGACGGCGGCGGCGACGTGATACGACGTACCGTAAAGAAACCCTGCCGTGTACAATGAGCCTAATTGTGGAGCTGTACCTAAAACCTTATTTTTAATATAAACTTGTCTGTTAGGTAAAGCCAGATAAAAAAAAAAGTGGTGTCTTTCTTTGCTTCTAACATATCTTATTCGTTCCTTTAAATATACAATGAATACAATACAACTTAAAAGATAAAGTTAATTTTAATGCTTTATGCCAGTAACTAGGTTAAGTGGACTCGGCCGACGCATATTTAATCATTCTAACTCCAAGGACAAGCTGGAGACCCTAAGTAATTACTTTACTAACTAAGTAGGTAAATCTACAAAGGTACCGTGCCTCATATTTTGCCAATTAGCACGCTAATTATTTATTAATCTTTGCTTAAATTAATTACGGATTCCAATTGGCGAAGAAGACGTTTGCCTTTTGCCGGTGTTTGCATAAAACGTTGCAGAAATTAAAGCTTCTAAATCCAACACACAGCCCAAAAATCCACATTTTTTGTAGCTTTATTAAATTTTTCAATTATATTAGAAGTATTTTCCAAATTTAATCTTATTATCCAATAGTTATCCAAATATCACGATTCCTAGTTATACTCTTTGGTTCATGATATTTTAGTCGTTAAAACACCATTTGTAAAAGATAAATTCACTTTAATATACCCATTGCCTGTAAAAGAACCTTGTCTGCTGATCTGAATATCTAACTGAGTCTTTGCCAGTTTGGGTAGGATTTTAACACCTGATACACAATGATATCTACTATTCTATTCCTAGAATTTATTGCAGGTAGATATTTTACTTCAGTACCTATATAAACTTAGTAATAACTAGTGCAGGTATGTAACTTTACCCGCGTAATCAGTTAGAGATAAGATGCCAAACCTTTCTCAAAGGACCTCCCTTTACCCAGACAAAAGGATTTCTAGAAGTATGCTTACTATCTTGATTTCAAATTATAAGCTTTGATATTAATCTTGAGTCGGATTTATTCGAAACGAGATGAAAGATTTATCTTTGTTTCTTTCAGTAAAGATTTCTAAAGCCAATCTCAATCGACAAATCAAATCAATTTACTCGATAAACAGCTGTATACAGGTTGAATAATAAATATTTTGTCTATACTAATATTCTTTAGAGAAAATATTTGTATTTTTTTTTGTAATGAATAAACTCAAAAACGTCTGAACCGATTTAAAAATTCTTTCATCAATAGAATGCTATATTATTACTGAGTAATATGGCTATAATTTATAAAGATAATATAACTCACTATGTCTTCGACAAAAGATAACGCACAAAAGACAAACTGTAAATGAAAGTTAGCACAATTATCTAATAATTAAATTAAATAGCTAAATGATTATAATAGTATAGCTCTGCATTATGTATACCTAGGAATTACAGTTATAAATGTATACATTTTACATATGGTGACACAATGGGCGGTCTTATCGCTAAAACGATCAAAAGACAACCTTTACACAATACTTAATTAGTCACGAAAAACTTTAGGGAGTGCCTCCGCTGCCGGCGCCGGCTCCAAATTGGCTGCCGGCACCGGTTGCTTAATTGACTGCCGGCACTGAGTCTGGAAAAAAAACAGAAAACGGGGTTGGCGATTTGGCATATTGGAGTAGATAGGCGGGGTAGGCATAATTAAAAAGACATGTAATAAAGCATCATTTTTTTCAGTATTACATTTCCATTATCAATGATTTCCATATTACAGTAATCAAGTACTAAGTAGGTACCCGGAACGGAACCAGTTAGATTAGGTTAAATATTTTTACTCGCAAAAAAGGTTAGGTTAGGTTAGAACTATGACCCCCTACGCCAAAAACGACTAGAATATATAGAAAAAAGAAACTTTAGTTAAGGTTATTTAGTTGTAGTTCTGAATTTCTGAATACTGGAAGGGAAGGGTTTCCATAAACGTCGCGCCGCCGATGTCCAATATTGAAGCCGGCGGTGCCAGCCACAGAGTATGTAATGTGCTGGCAGCCTATGTTTTTAATCTCGGCTACTGACAGTAATGTCGTGCCGGTTCCCAATGGCTTTATTTTTGGGAGCCAGCGCCGGCAGCGGAGGCACTGCCACAAATTTAACTCTCCACACAAAGTTGATTAATAATTCCCTTGCTAATATCAGTCAATGAATCTGCCTAGCCTTATTAAAACTATGTTGGGGTCGGCTTCCAGTCTAACTGGATGCAGCTGAATACCAATATTTTACATGGAGCGACTGGCTATCTGACCTCCACAACCCAGTAACTGGGTAGTACGATACCTCTTGGAAAGACTGGCTGGCTTCTGACGACCCGTAACGACTGTCAAATATCATGACAGCCGGGACCAACAGCTTAGTACGCAGGCACGGAGGAGTTTTCGTATGTAAAGATCAACCATTCACGGACCAACCCCGGCAAGCGTAGTTTAACCTGATGGATCGACCCGTGCGTTTGTTATTACTCAGCCATCAGCTCCACACTTCCTAATAGCAGTAAACTAACTAATACAATGATACCCAACCCTATTATCGGTAATTACGTCCAGAGTATACAGTTCCACGGTGAAGTGTCAAGAATTGGGTCGAGCATATACCGTCTAAGAGGGTTGCGACACATATTTAGTGCTATGCTCCTCCAAAACACTTGTGGTAGAGATCTTATTAACACTTTGTTTGCACTTCATTTGGTGGCGGATAATGTTATTTTGTGGACAGAAAAGATAGTATGGTTTCTGAGAATTCTTACTACATTAATTCTATCAAAATTGTGTTTGTGTTTTATGGTGAAGTTTTAAGAGTGCATTCTGAAAGTTGGCAACGTCGACAATAGCTGTCAAATATTTCAATTTAGATGAATTTGTCCATATTACTAAATTAAATTATGAAATACGGCTCTGTAGTTCAATATAATATTGATTTTGAATTGCAAAAATAAAACTGAGTTAGGTGTTATACCGGAACCAGAACTGATCAAAGTGGCGGTTCTTGGGGGAGGCCTATGTTCAGCAGTGGACGTCTTTCAGCTGAAATGATGATGATGATGAGGTATTATAGCAGTTTTGGGTGTACAAAAGCTTTTGGAAAGTTTGCTTCATTCTCAATCTCGTTGGAAATGTTTAATGAGTTCTAGTTTTTTGTCACAGTTAAGATGTTATGAGGGTTTTCAATAACGATTGATTTCAGTGGTCTCTTTCTATATTTTTGGATTTTTAAAATTATTTTTAGTTTCAGCTAACGTATTATTTCAATTTTAAGCTATATAGCGATTACTTGCTCTCTCACTAAATACTTATTAACTATCATTGAAGTAAAAACCCATTATGGAAAAAGGTTTATTCTCAAACAAAGTGGAAGAATTTTCAAAGGGAGCTTAAAGGTAGCTGCGTAGTTAAGTACTCAAATTTTAGTTCTTCATTATCTGAAATACACTATTAATTAAAATTTGTTTCAAATAGAAGCGGGATTACACTAATTAATCTCCATTTACGCCGTCCTTATCGGAATAGGATCTTAAAATCGGAGAATTACGTTATCCTACGGTCGTAATTATGCAGAAATTGAGATCCTTTATGACCTAATCCAGCCCATTTAATAATCAAGAGGTCTTTTGAGGAAAATGGAACATGAGAAGTATATTATTGCGTAAATATAGAGGTAAACAACAGCTTTGTCTGTGAATATCTATAGTTCAGTCTGTTTGGTTTTTGCTCATGTGCCCACAAAGACCAATTTGCAACAACTTGTTTAAGACACGGTGAAGGTCAGTTAGAGGTAGTTGTTGTAAAAGCTAACAAAAAAAAACTTCTTAATTTGAAAACATCAATCAAGTTCGAAGCGATTCTTCTTGATTCTATCAAAAGAGTCGTATCATTGACGAGCGAAGTCGCACCTCTTGATTTTAAAATATTCGTTTCATTTTACACTGTCTTCGTATTATGTACTTTGTGAGTGAAATATATACTCGCCTTTTGTTTCAAAATGAAAAGTTTAACTCAAAACTCTTTAAATATTCATGCTCAAAGTTCACTTTTGTGAAGATACGCGAAAAGTTTGAGGTGACGTTATTATACTGTTTAAAAAATCCCCTATTAACTTTTTCTGTTTAACTGACTTCCAAAAAGGAGGAGGTTATATTATGTTCGTAGCGTATGTATGTTTTTTAAAATGTATGTCCGCACATTTCTCCGTTAATTGTGAACAGATTTTGAAAATTCTTTTTTCGTTTCAAAGGGTATAATTTCGAGATGGTCCCATATGAATTTTATTAAGTTTACTTGAACAGTTTCTGAGTTGGCTTCAATAAAACGTACTTTTTCCTACTTTGTATGTGGATGATAATAATATGATAAGTTCCTGTCACTGTTATTTACATAGCAGGTAGTATAGAATTTGTGTAGGGTAGGTACACATGGCTACACATCAAGCTATACATTTCCAGTATAAGCTGACCTCGCATTGTACGGAAATTCTATACAATGCGAGATCAGCCTAAACTGGATTTGTATAACTTGATGTGTAGCTTTGTGTACCACACATAAAAAGTGCAAAATAAAAATTTTAAATAGAAAGAAAAAAATTTTAAATAAAAAGTGCAAAATAAAATTTATTTTGCACTTTTTATTTGTGGTACACACCACACATAAAAAGTGCAAAATAAAAACTTTATAAAGAAGAAAAAAAACAACCAACGTTGGTGGCAAAAAACGAAAATTCTAAATCAAAGACATCCGAAATTAAATTTATTTTACAGTTAGTAGTGTTTTTTTTGGGAAGTCGGTTGTTTTTTTTTTTTGTTTTTGTAAAAAGTTTTTGCTATCCAGTACCCTTAGCTCGTTGAACTAGCAAAATAATATAGTTACCGTTATCGTGTCGCTTTCAACAAGGCGAAAGTATTAAAATTTTGTCGACATAAAGGACAGTTTCCTTTTATTTTGGCGTAAAATACGATTTTTTTTAAGACCTGGCAAAAAACCAAACCAACCTGGAACAAATGAATCGACCTGGAACAAATGTTATTGTAACTTCCATTTCTTTCGAGTCTACTCAAACATAAACTAATGGCCTAGCATGAACGCGTGGAGTAAAAGTAACGTAAATTAATCTTTAAAATTAAAAATACGTGTTTCACGAATGATATTTACATAGTTATAAGACTTTAATCAAATGATACCTACTCAGAGCGTTTAGATGTGCTGAACGCGTTCAGTTTCATTGTTCAGATCCGCATTACTTGTGCTAGTTGCAAAAAAAAAAATGCTATAGGACATAGTAGACAGCAGTATTCTCAATTCAAAAAGCGTTTGACGTAACATTAACGTCACGCGTTCGAGTTAATTCCATTGACTTATGTTTGAGTGGAGTATGAGACGTTTTTATAAAACATTTACATTGAGACTAGGTCAAAACTAGGTTCCAAATAATACTAGAATTGACCATCTGATTTCAATAAAAATAACATGTTTATAACGTGTTCGTGAACAAACGTTAAGTCGTCAACACCGACTTTTATCGATACAGTATCGGTTTTCTATAAACGCTGTTTATCTAGCTTTTACGTTCTTGCCCTTGTTTTATTTATTTATATAAGTTTGACTAGTTTTGCTGTGTCTTAATTATCCTCTGTTTTGCTATCCGACGATCGTAAATTATTAACTACCGATTCTGTTTTATTGTTCCGTTTATTCGCTGCAGTTGGCTGAAATATCACTGTTATTTTATTATTTTTTTCCAGATTCTTTGAAAGTCGATTTGTTTTGTGTGAAAAAATTAATAAGTCAAGCGATTATAGTACCTATAAATTACTAGCCTTAGGTGCAATTTAGATTTTGCTCTTATAGGTAAGCGAGTATTCAAAATTCGTTTCGTATTTCCACAATTATTTAATTAACTATCAAAATATATTCTACTTAAATATAACAGAGAAAAACAAAAATTAAAAACTTCACTAACAAAAATACCTTCTTTAAAACTAATACTAAACATAGTTGAAGAAAAATATTTTTCTACCGTATTAAATTCTCGACACGGGAGCATCAACGTTTGCTCTGTTAGAGAGATGCTGCGGAAATGTTCTTACAAAGCGCAGGAAGATGCCCCTGCCTTAATACAAGACCCTGGGATGAGAGACTTGGAAAAACCGGAAAACTTGGTTAGACCGTGTATTTTTAGAAAATAATATTTTCTTTTATAACATTCTTAGTTAATATAATATTCTTGGTTCTTGTGAGCGTGGCTTGCTTTAAAGACACGCGTTGAGCATTTCATTGGTGTAAGTGAGCACTAAAAGTAGCGTTGATATAAAGGCCTATTGGTCGATTTTACCACCGCCTGAGATTGTTAAATCTTATCTATAAATGCAATTCTTATGTCTCCTTGCAACGAATATAGACATAAAAATCAATTGCCGTGCGTTAGTCTTGCAAAAACTCTAAAATGGCTCGAGCGATTGTGATGAAATTTCGGTAAGTTGTTGTGTGCGCGCCGGAGAAGGTTCCTAAAAATGTTTTATGAAAAACGCATTGCAAAGCATGCTGAGCAAATAACTAGTATATTATTAAAAATTTTGAATGATTTCTATTAGCCTTTTTTTACTTAATTTTTAATGTACGGCCCACGCGGTCGTGTTTTTAAACCGTTTAAAACAGATTTTAAACCAGGGATTTTTGTTCAAAACATTTTATTTACAACTCTCTCGATACAAAAAGTGTACCTCAAACTAACAACCAGCAAACAATTAACGTCTGAATTGTTGTAAGTTGCAAATTGCTTGTTAGACATCGTTACTGACTTCTAATTATTGGCAACTTTACAAAGTACCTTTGACACATACGCTTTTCTATTAAAGATATTCCACTGTAACGTGGAACAGAATTTGTTGAATGATCGAACTGCGTTTATGTTTTTATTCCTCTATAATTGTCACAGTAAATTAAAGTTTGCATTTTATTATTGAAGATGCTGAAAAAGTCACTTAGATCTTTGGCGAAAAAAGACGCTTTTCACAGTAGATTATTAGAAATGTATCGAGAAGAATTTTTAAGTTACTACATAAAATGCGTTTCTTAATTTTACATTGACAGCTTTTAGCTTGGACTCAATAAGACGTGTGGTTTTAAATTGGATGGCGTACTTAATACTCTATTTTTATATGTTTATAAATAACTAGTGACCCGCTCCGATTTTGCACGGGTGCAATTTACACGTGAAGACGGTTTTCTTTTTGCAACACATTATGCACAAATTCTGAGCAGTAACTCAACAATTCTAGATAGTATTTCATATTAGTAAATACTTCTTTTTGTAAATATATATTTACATAATATATAGCGTATGTCCATCTGGAATAACGTACCTTTCAAATGTCGAAAGAATTTTTCGAATAGGAGCTGTAGTTCCGGAGATTACCCTCCACGTATACACAAACTCACAAAATTCGCTGTCTCTCTTCAAAATATAGTACCTATAGACTAACACACAAAAAACAAGGGCAACACTCGCTATTTTAAGCACTAGTTAGTATTTCAGTCTTTATCCAAAGCCTTTAAGTAGGTCTGAGAAGGTTAAATACCTAAGTTCCCACACGTAACACTCACAAACCTTATGAAGCAAGTACTGAGAGGACTTTTTGCATTAAGTCACTTTTATTCTAGACTTTTTGTCCTCGTTTGCCTTAAATGGAGCCTTCATGTATGTATATTTAAAAAGGGAAAACGTTACATCAGGTTTTCTTTTCATTTGACAGAAGGGTCATCTTATTGTTTTGATTAAGAACTTTCACTGAAATGGAAGATCAATATTAGTTGGAATCTATGAAAATATTGCGATTTTTGGACACAATTATAACTACTTTTTACGTACATCTCTTTAAAGGTAGTAAAATGAAATGAAATGAAAATAATAATTTATTTCTGTAAATAGATATTTTAAAACACTTTTACACGTCAATTTTTTTGGTATTTTTTTTTAATTATATGGGCCCGGCTCTTCGTAGCGAACTGATCCCTGAGAAGAAATGCCGAAAAAAGTCATAGTCCATAGTCCAATATAAACTAGTAGTTTATTAATTGCTGAGCAGAAGCCTCTTTTTATACGAAGTCGAGCAAAGCATTGATTATTACCAGGCTCTAAGCTTGCATTAAGAAGTTTAGGCTTCGTGATGTCGCTTCCGAATTCGAAGGTATGTATTATCGTACCTCCCCACATAAAATATGCAAGATCTTAACTCACAGCGTTTTCAAGAATTAGCTCCATAAACCACTGCCATGACGGCGCATCTAATGGAAATAATGAAAGAAAAATATGTGGAATACAAATGCTTGAAAGCCTTTTACATTACCATACCGTAATTTTCTTGCCATTTCATTCACAACTGCTTTGTATACATTTACTTACATTCCGTCGCTTTATACCGACATATGTGTCAGAACTAAATGAATTTAGGATAAAATCAGAAACTGAGAAATTGGGGAATGATATCGATTAAAGAGGAAAAGAAATACGTTTTTTTATTTTATGATTTACTAGCAGTGCCCCGCGGTTTCTCCCGCATAAGTCTCAAATCCAAAAAAAAAAGAAAAAAAAAGTATTGTATGTGTTAACCCAGGTTATAAACTATCTGTGTGCCAAATTTCATCAAAATCTGTTGAGTAGTTTTTGCGTGAAAGAGTAACAAACATCTATTCTCACAAACTTTCGCGTTTATAATATTATGTAATATAAAATAAAATAAAATAATAATTAATATGGTAGGATTGCTCTTGGATTATCCTTTCTTTTATTTTATATACATGTCACTTTATTTCACCAAGCGATAGTGTTACAAATAAGGATCAATTCCTGCAAAGAACATACATTATGAGATAACATACATTATGTACATAATCGCACGCCTTTATCCCATAGCGGTACGCAGAAACAACAGAACGCCTCGTGTTACGATCTTTATACTCCTTTTGTTTCAATTACGTTCATACTTCGGTAGGTACCCTAATTGCGTAATACACGATCAATCGGAATTTGAATCGTTTTGAAATAGATTGCTAATACATTGATTCATAAGTTGGAAATAAAAATCTACTCAACAACGTAAATAACGCAATTAATGTTGTTGAACTGTCAATATGAAACATTGGTTTAAATCGTTTACGAAAATGTGTTACGTAATTAGGGTACTAGTCATACACGCACGCGTTGCTAGTACTACGTACCACCATCACAAATCGAAGGGAAGGTCTATTTCTTTGAACGTGTTTTAGATTTCGTTGTGAATTTTCACCTTATAACTCATTTTACATATATAGACGTAACGTCTTGTAATGCCAAGGTAAACCATTTAAAGGCTCAGAGGGAAATGAGATTTATTGAGCACTAACGTTAACAATTCCAGTTTTATTTTATTGCCCAACTCTTTATCGTCAGTAGGGTAAATGTTGATCTATGTATTGCTCGAGCTAAAAGCAGTAAGGATAGTTTACATGTATACATTTGTACCGTATAAGAATAACATTTTATTGAAGAAAAAAAAAAGGATCTTCCTGTGCAAGCAATCATCGAAAAAAAAAAAAAAACATAACTAAATAAAAAAAAAAACAGGAAGTCCTGTACGAGGCCAAAAGGCTCCTATTCAGCATGATGCTGCAACATTTAAAAATAAATATTTGATAGGACCCGCTGTCACTACTAAACGCTAGCAATATTATTAATTGCAGACTCAAAATCTCAATAAAATAATTTTCAGCCATATAAATAGTTTAATAATGGAAAAAAATGAATGGACACACGAATTTCAATGGTCTTATGTCATATGGGGGAAGGTTTGTGTCCAGAAAGAAATTGGAAGAATTACTTACCTTTTATTGTCAAACTCGCTAACAAAATAGTTAATTCTTCACTGCATGTTCTTACTCATTAAACCCATTTAAACACTTTATAGCTTAATATATTTATAGCAATGCGTTTAATGTGCCCGTAACACATTATTAAAGTACATCGTAAAGGTGTTATGACGTCGTAATAGCTCGTTTATAGTCATAGTTTTATAGCTTTTGCTGGATAGTGGACCTTATCAATAACTATTAACTATGGCTGTCTAATCATGGTCAACTTCTGCATTTTGCCTTGGGACGAAGCTTTATAAGTAACTAGCTTATGCCCACAGTTTCACCCGGGTGGAGGGCGGAAATTATCCCACGGAAACGTACTATGGAAATAAAAAGTACGCTATGTCCTAGCCTCGTTATGTACCTGTGTGCCAAATTTCTTCAAAATCCGTTCATCTGTTAAGGCGTGGAAAGTTATCAAACAAACAGACAGACAGGCTGACTTACAGACAGATAGACTAACTGACAGATAGAATGACGGACTAACTGACAGACTGACTGACTGACTGATAGATGGACTGGCTGAGTGGTAGACAGACGGACTGACAGACTGACTGACAGACATAATGACAGACACAAAGACTGCCTGATAGACGACAGACATAATATTAGTATCCATTCGATGGCGAACAAGCTTATGTTTATTCTGATAGAAAGTGGTCGCCGTCGGCAACGTTCAAACTGGAACACAGCAACGCTGTTTAGCGGTAGAAATTGGTACCGTGGTTGTACTTTCTCCTGGATCGCACTCGAAGTTTACCGAAATAAACACTTAAATAAAACCAAAAATAGGTAGTCATAGTGGTCGTAGGTACTTCTCCAGATCGAACTCGAAGAGCACCGAAATAAACACTTAAATAAAACAAAAAATAGGTAGTCATAGTGGTCGTAGATACTTCCCCGGATCGAACTCGAAGAGCACCAAAATAAACACTTAAATAAAACCAGAAATAGGTTGTCATGGTACTTCTCCGGATTGAACTCGAAGAACACCAAAGTAAAAACTTAAATAAAACCAATACCCTAATTGCGTAATATAACACAATCACTATCTGTCTCGATTTGAAAGAGATTGATAATTCATTGCTTCATAACTTGGAAAAAAAAATCTGGTCAACAACGTAAATAACGCAATGAATGTTGTTGAACTGTCAAAATGAAACAAATTAGGCAAAATTGTTTACGAAAATAAGTTACACAATTAGGGTACAGAAATAGGTAGTCATGGTTGTCATAGGTACTTCTCCGGATAGAACTCGAAGAGCACCAAAGTAAATACGCGAATAAAATCGGAAACAGATAAATATGTTCAAAATATTACTTTCTTTTACAAATTTATTTCTCCACGACGTCGTTTTACATCATAATATTTTAATCCATCCCCGGTAGAGTCCTGTTATACGCACAAATGCACTCTTCACGGAAATTCTTTTCCCGGGTAGAGTTGGGTAGAGATATACCTAGAGATGGAACGGATGCACGTGACGCAAGCTTGCCGCTCTACCTAACTCTTGTAAAATGAAACGCTCCGGGAATTGAAAATTGTGTGTTGTTTAACGAATGTAGAGTGAGTGAAATTTATTGAAATGTAATGTCAAAAGAATTTCAAAGTAATTCGATTTTTACTTGGTGATGTTTCTGAAAGGGTTTGAAAATACATGAATTTGTTGAGGGATCCAGCTTATTAATAAGACCAATAGTAGATTTCGTAAACAGACATAGAGATTAAGCCAAGAAGTGGAGAAGTAGTGTCCTCCAGTCTGCCAGCAGTGAACTAACTGATTTTGACCATTCCTTGACATGTATCAAGGAATAGTTAAAAGCAGTTCTCTGTTCTATATAAAACACAACGCTATCATAACGCTAGCTGCAGTCTCAAACTATCGATTATACTGTAATAAAAATAAAAAAATAAGTGTCGTCATTCCAAGTAACCCGCCCGGACTCCTAAATCGAGCCAATGTGCAATTTTAGCAATTTTTTGTAACGGGTCTCATCATCTGCCTAACCGGCTTCCAGTCTAACCGGATGCAGTTGAATCAGTATTTTACATAGAGTGACTGCTTATCTGACCTCCACAACCTAGTTACTAGGTAACACGATACTCCTTGGTTGTCAGACTTTCGGGCTTTTGATGACCTGTAACAACTGTCAAAGCCTAGATCTTCAAATGACAGCCGGGTCCAACGGCTTAACATGCTTTTATAGGCACTGAGAGGTCTTGGTATGTAATGATGGTCACCCATCCATGGACCAACCGTGGCAAGCGTAGCTTAACCTGATCGATCGACCCGTGCAGCTGTTGATTATTACTTAGCCACAAGCCTCTAATTTTTTGTAAAGGGTAATAACCTTTTAAAATTATTATATATTCAAATTTGGAATAATCATCACCAAAATGACAGCCAGTATGTCGGCTTCAAAACTACACAAAAACTTTTGAACTGAAAACTTCTTAAGGCGCGTTGGGCATTTTTGAGATGGGACTAAACGATTGATTTCACGACACCGTGATGACACCAGCTTTTGACCATTAAAAAGACATCAACGTGTTGATTACCGGGGTGCCGATTTTTTTTCAAGTTTTTACTTTTGTCGGCACTCCCGGAGTGCCACTGTTTTTTTTTTTCTTTGACACAATCATTACTTTGATGTTTGAGGCCTTTAAAAAACAAAGAGGAGCCAGGTAGTGTACCTGTAGTCGTGGTTGTAGTAACAAAGCAAAAAAAAAAAATTTGAAATAATGAACATCGTTTTCCGAAAAATAACAACGGATTTTCTTTCTAGTTACAAGTTTCAATTTCTCTCACAAAAAATAAAAAAACTCATTTAACTTGATAATCTCTTAAGCCGCTTTTTGAAGAACATATAAGGAAAACTGTTTATGCAAAAGACGGTCGTTAATTACTTGCCTTACTCGTAAATAATTAAGAGAGGAAAATTTCGAATAAAGGTTTGTACGCATTTGGGCATTTATTTCTAACAGAACATCGAGCCAATCTAGTGTGTTACCCTTTGATGAACCATCTTAATCCTTACTTCCTAACTAATATTATAAAATGCAAAAGTGAGTTTGTTTGTTACGCTGTCATGCTAAAACGGCTGAACGGATTTGAGTTTGATTTGGCATTTGTAGAAGGACATAGTCTACCTACTTTTCATCCTGGAACGTAGACGAAGTCGCGGGCAACAGCTAGTAAAATTTATATGCTGGGCACTGGAAACAACTGGAAACAGTTATTAGTTGCACCGCACTTGACAGTTCACCATATTATGTCAAATATTATGTTCAAATATTGACCTGTAACCCCTTTAATGTTAACCCGGACATTCAATATCTATATCTATACATATTATCTGTCTGTGTGACCGCGTTATTCTTCTAAACTACGCAACGGATTTTGATGTGGATTTCGCCATAATTTAGATAATTTATTCCAGAACGTATTTTTTTTTTGTAATAAAAAATCACAATGATTTGTCAAGTCGTAAAAACCTTTCAAAGCAGGGGTGGGTCGCTGGACACAATACATTAAATTCGCAAGAACGATCTGACATTTAAATACTCAAGTGTATGCTCACCTTAATACTATCTTCAGAGGTAAAAAATAATTAATTCAATAATTTATGATGTTTTCTTTTACCCTAAGGGGTTTCGTTTCATTAAATTAACGAGGCTTTAGAAAAACAGTGTAGTGGGTCTTACTGGAAGAATCAATTTTGCCGCGCGTAATAATCAGATTAAAGCGCGTTTTGTGTAAAAATCTTATAATTAAGAATGTATAGTATAAGTCTATCGGATTAATTTAATTAATTGCAGTTTTCTCTATTTATTTGTTGTATTCGAAAAAATCCTGACCTCGCGTCCTATTTAAAAGAACACTTTATGTTCAGAAAACCGGAAAACGCCCTCTGTCGGCGCAACCACCCATTCAGGTTCACAGAACAAAAAGTGACATTGACATTGACAGTGTTAAAATAGGGCGTGGCCTAAGTATTTTAAAAATGATTTGGAGATAATTTAGGGACGGCAGAGTAGAGAGACTTATCCAATGGAAATAGGGTATTTATTTCAATGCTCGATGCTCCAGAGAAAACTGCGCTGCGATGCTCCAAGATCGATCACCGAGCACTGAAATATATACCTTATTTTCATTGTATAAGTATTAAATTCAATTTATAAATTTAAAATTTTCCCAGATATGAGACCTAGCTAGATCGATTTTTCGCCCCCGTAAACTATACTGCAACTGTCATTGCAATCGTTACAAATATTTCAATAGTATAGGACAAAATCATTTATCATTTAATACCCTGTCCTCTGCAATCCGCATCCAGCCTGTTCCAGCCACCGTTCTAAGGTCAACCGCTAAAGTGTCCACTTAGTTCTTCTCGTACTTTACTACACAATGTACAATGTGTAATGTGATTTTCACCATAATTTGAATTGAATATGTGATAAAATGAATTGATATTAAACTAAACTAGCACTAAAACAAATATAGTACAGAAATTTCGATCTTTTGTCATGTCGCCACATCAGTAGATTGCATCCATGCGAAGCATGCGCGGGTTTCTAGTAAATTTTTTTTCAAACGTCGGCCAATGATCATTTCATTAAGAAAATGTGTTACAAAATTCTTTGATGTCATCACAGTTTGGGTCACAAAGGACATTTGTGCTAAAATGCAAAGAAAAGAGGACAGTCATACAGATATTGCGAGAAAACCTGTACGGTACAACATTGGTGCATGCTCTTTTAAAACTAAAGAGATAACACTATACATACAATTTGCAACTTTATTCCTCAGTTGTTAAGGTTGATATTCCTACAACGTTGCTAGTTTTATTCCACTTATGACTCTACACATAACGCCAGTTTTCTAGACTCAATTGTCTTGTTTAGTTGTATCTGCAGGACTGCGAATATTTGACGTAACAAGAGAAATGTGATACGGAATTTCCTTTTTTCAGTGAGTAGAAAAATAACTATTTTCATTTTACTTTTTATCCAAAATTGAATAAGAGATTGCTGTTCGCACAGCCCTAGAAAAATAAAACTTATTATAAAGCAGGCTGAATTTGTATTTCTTTGTTTGGTACCCAAAATACATTTAAACAAAGGTACAAAACCTTCTCACTAACCCAAGTACAGAAACAAAAAGTTTATTCCAACCAGCACTTTATAATCGTTACCTCTTAATCGTTCCCAGGGTACGACTAGGTTGCAAGTGACAAATAGCCTATTTGCATTCCCCCGTTCCCGATAATAGAACTCACAGCAGTTCTATTGATCTTGAACGTTATTGCAATATTGAGTACCAATCGTATAGTCCCAAGCAGAACCTTACAATTTTCTCCAATTAATTTTCACTTTAATTAAACAATTAAAAAAATGTGCATTGTGTACGAAATTGACTTTTGATGCAAATTACATTGTGTTAATTTAACCTTTTTATTTAACTTTTAGTATTTTAAATGTCTTTATTAAATTTAAATGGAGCTGCATCGTTTGAAGGTTATATGAACACATTTCACTTTTCTTTGTTACTTTTGTGTCAAAATAAAAAGTAGAGAGAAGTAAAATTCTATTCGTTTCGAGATGAAAATATGATGGTGTTATGTAAATTACTTTTTAGAGATTATGCTAGCTTTCATGTTTAGGAAGTATTCTTAATCTTTTTCTACTTATTTACTCTAGACTAAAATTTCTGTTGAATGAGCAAAATGTTCGCAAATTTAGTGGATCGAATTTGCGAACATTTTGCTCATTCAACAGAAATTTTGTAAATTTTGTAAATGAAAAGTTGTTGGAAGATATTGCCATAATCAGAACTCTGAAGATAAGATTAGTGATTGCAGCATTTTGTTAGGCATCCATAATAAGGCGATATTTTGAAGTATTCCAATCAGGGCACTGATATCAATCGCACTTGACCGAACGGCACCTGAGTTGTTCCACTAACCGCACTTAAACAAAATTTTGATAAGTGCGGTTCAGTAGATATTATTTTCATTCCATGAACGGCACTTACGATAAGTACCTATAGGAACAAACTTTGCACAATTTAACTTCCATTGAAAAAATTAAATGAATGGCTGCTGAGTACCGTTAAGTTTAAAAGAAAATTTATTTATACAGAAAAACATTTTCAGAAGCATTGTGAGCCGTGCTAGAGTTTTGTAATTATTGTTTTAGTTCACGAAGTTTCTCATTAGTGGAGCCAAGAGGCTTTAAAAGTGCAAGTTTATTCATAACCGTGTATTTTTGTGTTATGCCTTTATTTTTAGGGTATTTTACATTCAAAGTTATTTTACAAAAAATGCGCTCGATACTTTGTTAACATCACATAACATCACGCCTGTATTCCCCGAAGGGTTAGGCAGAGTTGTACCTATAGTACACTCACATTTCGCCAGTTATGTTTAAGTCCCATGTAATAGGGGGAGTCTATTGCCATCAACCGGGCACAAATTCAGACTCCGGGCTGTTACTGAAAAATTCCAAATGGAAAAACTCGACACACAAATATTCAGTCTTTAAGAAGTTTTGACTGATAATTGCATTTTTTTTTTTTACGAAATTGTTCTCGGTGGTAAGCCTTATTGATTCTTTGGACATCTTTTTTTAGTGTATACATTTATTGTAACAATCTTGGGTTAATATAATTTGAAATGAGAAGCACCTTCCATAAAGATGTTATTCAGTTCTCATTGCTTATAGAGCTGTAGTGCAGCACAAATAAAAACATCAAAAGTTATATTGTAGAAGCTAAATAATAATGACTACAGTGCAAATATACATAACTTGTTTATTAGCTTAATAACATTGCAACAGTCCTGAATACAATGCGCTGCCAGCATATTTTTTAAAATTTATTAATACGACTATTCGTATTAATAAATTTTATGAGTAATAAGAGTATTAGTAGTCTTATTAGACACTTTACTTCCCTTCTCTCTTTACTTTTCTCTTCTTTACTTTTTACTTCTTAGTAACTTATTTTCGTAAACAATTAATAAAAATGAAACAAATTAGGCAATTAGGCAATAAAAATGAAACAAATTAGGCATAATTTGTTTCATTTTGACAGTTCAACAATATTCATTGCGTTATTTATGTTGTTGAACAGTTTTTTTTCCAACTTAGGAAGCAATGGATTAGCAATGTGTTTCAAATCGAAACAGATTGTAATTGTGTTGTATTACGCAATTAGGGTACTGGCCATGCTTCGCACGGTTTTTAGAACTTGACATAATTTCGAGATTTCTGTATTTTATGTGAGTTAAATATGACTGTCATAAATATGCTTATAAACCTTCCGGAATAAATGCTCTAAATATAAATGGGTAAACCCGCATTAAAAATCCGTCGAGCAAGGCTCGGCTACCGGTTAAATTTTAAAACCGTTATTATGTACTTGACGCAAAAACCTTTACATACGGTTTCCCTTCGTTGAAACCGGTTTTTTAACCGGTTTTGGAGGAGTCTTTACATAAAGGTTTGTTCGGATTAAACGGTTTAGAGCAATATTAACCGGTTTTTTGTTTAGCTTTCATTCAGCGCGGCATCCTCACAAGTAGTCACCAGTTGCAATGCGTTTACCGACATGTCGCTTGTCGTATAAACCGTTTGGTTTAGGTTAAAATATAAAATATAAAAACGTTGACGTTCTTAAGAAAAGTTCGGAGTAAAACCAAAATAAACCGGTTTTCACCGGTATTTCTTAAAACGGTTCCAAGCCTTGCCGTTAAGTAATTTAAAAGAACAATTCGGTCACACAGACAGACAGGAAAAGCGATTTTAATTTATGAAATTATGTTTAGATATAGAAAGAAGATTTTTTACATAAGTCTTCATTTACCCAATGGACAATCACTAAACATTAATTCGGGGATGTCCTCACAATACTAATTATTCTATCTTCTTCTGTTGTATTGTAATTACTAACACTAATAATAAGTTATATTATTGTTTACCAACACTCATTCATCATTGATCATTTTTGTCCGATAAACAAAGAATTTATAAATAGATATATATATATATTTATGAACTGAAAACTTCTTTAGGCGCGTTGGGCATTTTTGAGATGGGACTAAACCATAGATTTCGTGACACTGTTACGACACCAGCTTTTGACCATTAAAAAGACATCAACGCGCGATACATTATTTCCTGCACAATAAAATTGTTCAAGTTTTTACTTCTGTCGGTACTCCCGGAGTGCCACTGTCTTTTGTGGCTCTTTTTTTCTAAAAGCTAATAATAAAGTAGAAGCACTAATGTAACTTAATTACTTATTAATAATTAAAAGTCCTTAGTGAGCACTTTTTGCTCTTCTTTTATTTACGGCGAGCTAAGTGTAATGCTCTGATACTCATATTTATTTTGCATGATGTTTCACAGTTTGTAAAGTTAAATTATTTTTGTTCGAGAGTTTTGGGGTTTAACTAGATACATAAAGAAACTTTTACAGTTTCATAAAGTGGTCAGAACAATTCCTGTATCTACCAAAATACAGGCTGTTCTAACTATAATTTTTATTGCTTTTTACCCTGTAAAAATTAAATATTTTATAAATATAATATTAATTAATATAATAATATTAATAAGTTTGAATTTCTTGCTCAAGCCAAATTAATGGTACAACACACAGCTTAAAATCAAAATTACCTACACTCACGATCGTAAAACCTAACACAAGAAGCAGTAATTTGACTCCCGACGATAAAAAATAACACCCAAGCCCCGATGTATCTGACAATAGTAAGATAAGTAGCAAAAACGGACCAGACGATTTTAATCGTAGCCCCAGTTATGCTATCGAAGCCTTTTAGACTCAGCACGAAGATTTATTACATTCTGTATTAGGTTACTTTTTGTGCAACCATTGGTACTGAGATTAATTGCCTATGCATGACTGTGGGTTTTTCTGGAGGATTAAGATTTGTTTAGAGGACAGTCTGGGTTTTCGGGGTTAGTAAATGTGTCTTTGGTTAATGTCAGGGGTTATCTTAGCGATTTTCAGCCTAATTTCAATAAAGATTTTAAATTTAGCTTATTTTAAATCTAAACTAATAATATAAAGAGAAAAGATCTTGATGAAATTTGGCACATGCGTAGACCATGACCTGGTTTAGGACATAGGATAGTCCCGAAATTCCCACGGGATCGAGACTCATGCGGGTGAAATCGCGGGGTGCAGCTTAATAATATAATTTTCTTTTAATTGACGACTCCAATAGTGCAACCATTTATAAAAAAATAAACTCTTACTAATATAGTTACTTCTCAACAATTTATGCAAAAAATAATCTGACAATCTCATTAAAGTAAAGTAAAGTTTATTTGCGTCGATTGTAGGTGTGAATCTTTTTCAAATATTCTTAAGAAAATAAATAAGGCAATTGTCACTTAATTTAATTTTATTATTTTTACCTATTGTGGTATAGTAATTTTATTCTAGGTGCATCGTCTTCACTTATAATATTTAACTAATGTACCTATAAAAATATTGAGAAACATTCTAAAAGAGTAACGATGGAGATTCTTGCCCATTCTTTTCGATACGAAAACTAAATTTTCTAAGGGGCGACTAGAATCAATTCATTTTTTTTTTGTAATTTCTTACGTTTAAAATGTCTTATGGGCCTATTTGAAATAAAAGATTAGACTTTGTCTCCACAAAAACATTATGCGTTCAATAAAATTCCACTCCAATCCAATTAAACAAATAAACATTTCAATTCCTCCACTTCCTGAAACCAGATGCCTCTTAACACCACACTCAAACTTTATACCGTCGTTCCAGAATAATTCACCCCATATTTTTCGTAAATAACAATAGCTATTCTCGCATCTCTTTGCACACGACTATACGTAATATAAATCATTGACGATATACAGAGGATAGCGAAGTTACCCGGGTTTTATTCCCGTCCTGACCCAGTTTCAAGGTACAATAATAAAAGTGCATTTTCTCTAGGTTTCCTCCGAGTGACAGGGATGCAATTATATGGACCTTCACTTGCCATAGGGACTTGTTTATTCACTTTTTATTTGCATTTTTGCTGGGAGTTAATTAACAGTGTCTTGTTCAGCTCAACATTGTTGAACAATAGCTATTCTAAAACTTTATCAAAAAGAGCTGAACATTCATTGAAATTGAGATAAAACAATGAAATTTAATAGAAATGAAATTTAATGAATCGATAGTGATTCGCTATCTTTTTATCTATTCAAATACTACCTATTTGCTATCTAACTATTTCATAATCGATTCAGACTTAAGAGTCTGCAAGACGTCAGATAATAAATAATTTCTAAAAAAATAATAGGCATTATAAAATCCACTCCATGTTCTTTTCACAATTCGTTTACTTAATTTCGCTGTGAATAATAAAAGTATACTTTATAATTAAAACAAAACAGCATTTCAGCTAATGGTTTTACATTTAATTAAAACTAAAAGTTAATCTATTAAAATGGAAAACTATTTTTAATTTTTAAATGTTTTATCGCTGCCGAAATAACTTTGAATTTCATTAAATTAATTCTCCCATTTTACTATTCATTGAGGTAATCAGACGTTTTAACTTTAGTTGTCTTTCTGTTGAAAAGTTTACGAAAGTTTGAGTGCATTGTGGGTTTCTTGAAATTAATATAATCTATGATGAGTCAAGAGAATATTTTAGGTTTACGCGATTTTAGCCTTTATTGTAACCGCAGAAAAATATTGTTTATTTCTCATCGGAAACCATTTGATTATTTTCTAAGACTTACTTTCTTGACATATTATCGTGTGACCACCCTTTTAAATATATAGCGTTACTAAAATAACCATCCTTTACACATAACCCCATATGGGTCACGAAATTCCTATAGAAGTGGGCGATAAATGTATGGGATATAAATTATGCTTTTAGTAGAAATATTTTGTACGCTTTAGTCCTTATGACCCCGGTAAATAAACATTCATCTCCATATACTGTGAAAAATATATGGATTTTATTACATTTTGCATACAACATGTTGTGATATTCAGCGTGATTTACATAAAGTTTAACTAAGTTTGCCAATAGAACTAACCAATGTGATAATATAAAAAGTAGGAACTAACACAGTTTTTTTTTAAAGTAAATAGCTTAATAATTTAAATAAACTTCTGACTTAGCCCACCTTCGCACAAATATCGCGGTGGGCTTTTATCGCGCACTAGATTTTCAATTCTCGGTGTTAAGTCGAGCGTTGACGAACACGTCGAAAACACACACTGTTGGATTTTCAGCGTGCGAAAAAATCTAACCGCGTGCGTACGTGGGCTTAGTATCCATTTAATCAAGCTCAAAACAGCTGTGTAACTCGTGGAGTACTATAAGCCAGCTTAATTTTCTTATTATGTTAGAGGGATTAGAGGAAAATAAATTGAACAGCTAAGCCTGTAATACACAAAATAATACTCGTAAAGAACTCCATAATAATCATTTCAAACGATTCTATGAAGCATTACATTATAAATCGTAGTGAAAAGCAGATTAGCTACTAGATTTAATTATTCCACGAAAATTTGGAGCCCTTTGTTGTTTTAAGACGCAGATATATATCTGTGACCTTGAGTGGTTAGCTTGTGTGTTCTGTAGTGAGTTCACACAACACGTCGCACGTCCAGTCAGTAATTCGAATCGCCCTTCAAGTTAGACGCATTATTAATTTATTATACATAAAACAAAAAGTATTTTAATAAAACACGTATACTAAAAGATTAGTAATTAAATTATCTTTAAAATAGTGAAGGTTTCAGAAATAAACGCTTGATAGATTTTGCGTGATTCTCAGTTTTTTATCCGCGTTAGACATAACTTTACAAATTAATTTCACTATGTAATATAAATATAATTCAAAATATGCCTATATTAAAATATAAAAAATGCTCTAATTAAACATATATTTTTTCCAAATGATTACCACTACTCATTTAGACGTCATCTTCAGTACAAAATCATTAAAGGTCGGTTATCGTCGCCTTAAAGGGGGAGGTATACTTCAAACAGTTTTCCTATTAAATATGTCAGTATCTCCTTTACCGTTTCGCGTTACTGATTCTATCTGTACGTCTGAACGTTTGAGCTAATCTTTCAGGTCTAGATCTATAAACGCTACTATGCTCGTTCTTTGACATGTTAGACGTTAGACATGTTCTCGTCTCTGTCATGCACGTGTAATTTGACAGCTGTACGACAGTGTCACAAATACCGCTTAGCCCAAGTACGTGCTAAGTAACGTTTAAGAACTCGACCTCAGACGCCTTTGTAGAGTTTGGTACAATTTTCTCAATCTATTCGTAAAGGTAGGTTTACAGCGCATCTCATAGCACTCTATGTTATGAGGTCGGCTATTTTGTACAGAAGAGGATGACGAAACGACGGACAATTTTTAAAAACGGTCCAGTAGTTTTTGAGGTTATTTATAACAAACAAAAATACAAATATTTTCTCTTTATAATATTAGTGTAGACTGTAGATAAACCTTACGTTTCTCCCTTTGCTTCGTCCAAGTTTGTGTAGGTATCTTGTCATAGAAGCGCCGATTGTGCGTACATGACTTTTTTGGAAGACCAATAAGATAATAGAGCGACTCCGCTGAGATTTACCACTGACATCTGACTTTTTAATTCGTCATTTAAATCTCTCTAATCATTAATTCTCATAACACTAACCATAGCAGAAATCTTCTTAGAGTTTCACCAGAAGATCCTATTAAGTAATCGTTCTGGGTTACAAAAAAAAAACTCTCACATAGTGTTCAAGGATCAAATAAGTCGGCAACGAACATTTATAACGTTTTACAATTCAATTAAACCAACACACAAAAACTGAGGTACAGACTTTTAAACGTCGGACGCCAATTGCTTCTCAAATCTTTAAAATTTTCTTTAGTCAATTTGTAAGTCTGCATGCAGAAGTCCGTAAAAGTATAAGTAAGAATAATATACGCAATCTGCCGCCACTAAAAGAACTAGCAATGGATCTATTAATAAGTCCTTTTAACAAAACCAAATATATAATATCCTAACCTAACTAAAACTATTAGTAAACTAAAATATGGCGTCGAAAAATTCCTCCGCGTCGCTGTTGACTGGTAATGTGCCCAAGAGACTGGCGGCATTGCCACGTTGTATGGCAATGTTTAGCCGCTGGCCAAGGTAAAAGCCAGCTCTTGGATCACGGGAAGTGTCAACCAGTCGTTTGGAGATTTCATTGACCGTGAGTACTCGGACCCCACGGCCCTAGGGTTTCAACCCCAAACGGCTCGAAAATATAGTGACCTATAAGGTTATTATACTTTCGCCGCTTGAGGTTTTCCGACGCCATATTTTAGTTTAAGTTTTAGTTAGGTTAGGATATTATATTTTTGGTTTTGTTAAAAGGATGAATTAATACATAATACTTACATAATTCTTTAAAAAATAAATATTCATGACCTAATAAAAAATAAATAATAAATAAGACCTTAACAAGGTGACCTCCAAGAAAAAGAACAAATTACCAAACTGGTATTATCCAGTTCCGATTCCTCTGCCGTCATCGGTCTAACTTTTTATTTACGTCAAGTTAATGGGATGACTTAGTTTGTGAGAATATAGAGCTTAACGTGCTCTTTGGGGCACGATGGAGATTTGGTCGGAACGGTCACCGACTCGACTGCTAGTCTACTAGTTCATTAATAGATACGCCAGTCTGAATTAGGATTTAGTAGAATATTGTCTTAGGGTTGGTGCTAAATATGAATGGCGACTGAAGAAGTTTTGGTATTCCTATTTTGAATTATTTAAGTAACAGTGCCCAAGGGTGTAAGCACGTGGGTTACAATATGTGTTTTATTTCTTTTTTTTTAATCCTCAAATTTCCCGAAAACGTACCTGAATATTTGAGCCCTGAAAAGTTACTGAACAGGTATTTTAAATTTGGATTTTTTTACATAGTGCGTGATATGCTTGAATTATTTAAGAGAGGATTGCTATACATGATGGTAATGAGCTCATCATTATAGTTTAAACGTCAGGATTTAACAATATTTAAATGTTATAGGTTGAATAATTTATCTACGTCATAATTGCTATTAATTCTATATTAATTCACTCGTGTTATAATAATGTTGCTTGCCTAATATAAGGTAGATTGTACAAGGATCACCTATATTTTAACTGCCTCATCTATTTACTGTACCTGCAATCTATGTAAATAAATTTTTACTTTACTTACTTCGAATATAGGCCGAACTCGCGCTACCGTTATGATAAAATGAGGAATTATGAAAAAAATTCAAGAAGTGTCTTATAAAACAGTAATTAGGACAAACTCCGCTGACCTTTAAAACAGCGTACTATCTTACGAGTGATGAGAGCTAACCGACGATCTATAAGGGAATTAACTCGGAGCAACCCCGTGAACTTTGTTAATTATCTCGCTTCGTCCGCTTCCAACGGACGTTAAACTTCCATGTAATATACTGTAGACCTTTACGTGACGATTTAGTTCAAGCGCACACTAAAGACACGGCACGATACCGGCACTGGTACGGCGACGGCACGGCACCGTACGCTCGCCGCCCGGCAAAAGTCCGTCGAAGGAAACTTCACAAAATTCTCAACTCCCACCGCTCCGTGAATGCCAATGAGCACTTGATTTCTATCGCTGTGTGGGTACTGAGGTTTAGTTTAAACTTAGATAGCGGCTGAATTTCTAATCCTCAATTAAATGCGGTTTAATTTAAAGTGCCTAGAGTCTCTTTAACTTTCTAGGCGTTTCGGTCTGAAGCTTATGTTCAGGTTTTACCCTGATAGCATGATGTGTGTCTACTAAGTTCTCCAAATCTTTCCAATCTCCTAAACAACTTGATTTCCATTCACAACAAATGTCAGAAAGGAGTCGCAAAAGTAAAAAAAAAAAAACGGAATATCGGAATTCTGTTTCGGTATTTCGAATGCAAAACTAGAAATAGCTTGATGCTTGCATCGCAGAAATATTGTGAAAAAATGCTTTGAATGAAACTGTCTGTCACAGTGACGGATGAAAGCATGCAGAATGCGCGAGTGTGCGCTCAACGTTAGTGTAAAACGATGCGCTGTTTGTAATTTGTACTGTTCCTAAATGGGGGTAGTATCAAATCTTTGTGGGAGTTTACGAGCTGTCCTAATTTTTTTCCGCAGCACTATTTATTGTACGCCTGGGATCTGGGCAAATGGGTTTTATGATCATCACTTAAGGTCTACATATTTATATAAAAATACATGGTTATTGAGGTCAGCGATACAGTGGGTCTAACATAAAAGTAAAATGTTTAAAAGGCTTTTATTATTAAAGTTCAGTTTTTAAACAAGAGATCACGTACGAACGCATACTTAGGGTGGATTTCCCTGATGAAGTTATGTTAATGTCAATATTTCACAACAACGATGACACTGACAGCTCTTGAACGTGGTTTAGATATGCTGATCGCGTTCAGTTTCATTGGTGAAATTGGCTCTTATGCACGTTTACACCGACAATTAAGTGACACCTAAAGTGATACCTAAATAAAAGTATACTGTTAGATTTTCAACTCTCAGTACTAAGCCTAGCATTGAAAATCCAACAATGCACTTTTATTTAGGGATTCATCTGTCATTTAGTGTTCGTGAAAACAAGCATTCGTCAATTAAGATAGGTAAAACTTGCTTACGAACGCGAACGCAGTCGTAAGTGAACTTCAAAATCTACACAAAATGAGCAAGATTTTCGTTTAAAAAACTACAACTCAACACTAATTAGCAAAATTAAATAATTAAAAAAAATACATAATGTTTTTCCCATCGTGAACTGAGCCTTTTTAGTCACGCAATTAAAATTTAAATTGTAACAGTCAAAGTTCAAAACTGAATCTTCGAAACTTGATATACAAAGGGAATGTATTTCTATTTTCCTGTTTGAAGATACGGCTGTAAGGAAGAACTTTTTAAATATTCATTGGTATGAACTGACGGCAAGACAAATACCGTTGTGTTTTGTACTGCTTGGCCACATTAAATGGGTCTTGTTCTTGTAATTACGCCCACAAAAGGGCATTATGAATTGTGTTATTTGAATGGAAAATGTTTGTTTATTGTTCTGTAAATAAGACTGGGATAATTTTGGATTGTGTCTTTAATTTTTAATTATTTCTTTGTAAGATACGAAAATACATACTGAAGTTCTCGCCGAGGTGTCTTTGTGTAAAATAGTTTCAGTGTAAATAATCAGTAAGAAATAAGAGTAAAACAAAATGAAATAAACGAGTCTGCAAGATCTGCAGCTTATCATCCATGGAACGTCGTAAAACTAGAGCGACGGAAAAAGGCGGTTGCGTTTGGAGATATAGCAGGGTGACCGCAGCAAGGCATTTTATATTTGCTGTGGGTCAATTTGAAAGCAAAAGACTATTACAGATACTCTTGAACAATTAAGAAGTCTGTTAGTGTCTCAGGAAAAATAGAATCCAAGTTATGTCAAGGAGGTGGTTTTTGGACGCATTGATCCCAGTGAGGAAACTACTCCTCTAGTTTGCTTGAGCTATAGTGCGCGCACTCATGCAAGCATTTTCTTATAGGAAAATCGGAAAAAATATATTTATAGAACGTCATTTTCACCATAGCTCCAACATGTAATAAAAAAGTACAGATGTTTTATAGCAAGAGTTGTCAAAAAAATACGACTTGCCTTTTAGCAGTCCAGAGACAAACTAAAACATGATATGGGTTACAGATTATACCCTTATTTTTAACTAATATTATTTGGAATATAAATCTAACCAATAAACGAACAATAAATAACATTATATCGCAATCTTATCCAGTTAAATTGAATATATTCTGTCGCTCGCATCAAAATGAGATATGAGCTTGAATATATATTTTTGTCTGGAGAAGTCAAGGCTAACATTATTGCTCACATTCATTGAATTATGAGCCTAGATTTTCAGATGATTTATATTCTCAAATTAAAAAGAAAATAGAGGTGTTAGTTTTGACTCTGAGATGTTGAAGTGTTAGATTTTGGTTTTATGAATTTCAGGACTTATTTTAATACGAGGCGTAAGAGCCACATCTAGTTAAGAGATTTTTCTAAAACACGACACCTTCTTTGAGATAAATCGAAAGTGCTGTACTCGTCAAATAGATACGAGTAGGCGGCAGGCAATGTTACTATGAAAACTAATATCTGTCGTGTAAAATGGAACGGATTTTTTACTTCGACGCGGAGTTACCAAGGAAGTAAAATATAAATGTTTAAAGAAGAAACAAATGAGGATATTGGCACGTGAAAATTATCGTTGTTCGTCATCGATTCTAGAATTTATAATTAATTTACTTAGTTTGAATTTCCATAAATTATTTGAGAAAATTCTTGGCCGCAACTAGACATTGATGGACTCACATATGTGTGGCCTCGGCTTCGCCTTAGCCCACATTTCCACATTCGTCCATCAATTCCCCTGTTGCAGGCCGTGACAGTAATGTACTGTTATTGACCAAAACATGTGTTGGAAAACGCTTTATTGATTCATTAGGTTAGACATTTTAAGCAACTTAATACAACCACACAATATTAAGAGATTATTTAGCCACATCTGGTTAGAGTTTTAGTCAGCCAAAAAATAGGGTTAACTAATTCTGTTTAGTAAGTGAACAATAAATAGATACATTTTCAAAATTTCCGAAGAGAAATTTTAAATAAATTACTAAAACTACACATTATTAAGGATGAAGGTTAATTCAATGGAGAAGTTTGTGGTTACACCGGGAAATACTAACAGCTGGTAGTTCTGAGTAATCAGCTTTAACTCCATCAGAAACAGCTCTAAGCGTAGTGAATACAAGCGGATTCCTCAAAAATGGAACGATAGTTATTTCCAGCCTGCTGTAAAGATATATCTCACAATTTAAACTGAAATTCGAGTTGCATCTGAAAAATATTTCTCTATAAAGGTATTCAAAGGGAGTGGTAGCGAGGTTGGAAGTTAAAACTTTTTAAATCCAATATGGCTGCTTGTAAACTAACGTTTCCGAATTTATTTTTAACGAAAAATTATGTGATGTTGGTGGATTAATTTAAAACTTGTGTGTAGTCAAAATTTATCAGTTTTAATTTAAAAAAATGATAATATTTTTCAGTTTCTTAGGATATGAGGTTAAATGAATTTCAGCATCTAGTGTTTTATCAAAATCTGTAAATTTGGCTATTCAAATAAAGAACTATTTACCTTTTATTCTTGAAGATATTTTACATCTACAAAAAACTAAATACAGCAAAAAACTCTCAACACTATTATAAGCTATTTACGTACCAGCCACACACCCGTGACACTAGCACAGCTACACGACCGATTCAAAAATAGAGCCTCGAGCTGCAAGCCTAAGTGCAAGGCTAGACTAATATCACGTCGTGACTTCCCGTCGCAGACAGACTTAGCGGATTCAGTTTAAAAATAACCAGTACGGTAACAGAAATACACTACAAGGATCTTCTGGCGCTCGAATGACGTTAGCAGGGGGGCGCAGTAAGTAATTTTTTTACAATTGTTGAGTGAAATGTATGAATTATTATGCAGTGGTGGCCCAGGTGGTAACGGCTGCAACTTACGAGTTGTAGGTCGTTGGTTCGTCCTCAAGCAGGCACTTTTATTTGTGTCAAAAAAAAATTCATCACCACTGCTCACAAAACATTGTGGGGAAACCCTAGAACCAAAAATTTAAAGACATGTGACATTCGCCAACCCGCACTGGGCCCGCGTGGTAGATTATGGCCTCTTTCTCTCACAGAGAGAAGGCCTGTGTCCCAGCAGTGGGAACATTATAGGTTGATTATGCTTATGATGTGTATTTACCTTGGACATTGTTGACATCGGTGAAGGCAAAATATCGTGAGGAAACCTAGGCTGGACTTATAGTTGATATAAGTCTGAAATCGCAAACCCGTCTTGAGCAAGCGTGGTGATCAATGCTCGTGCCTTCTCTGTATGAGAAGAGACCTTTGCCCAGCAGTGGGACAATAATAGGCTGGTATTATTATTAAAAAACCGGCAAAGTGCGTGTCCGACCACGCACAATGAAGGGTTCCGTAGTTGGGATGAATTTATCCCAAAAACAAACTTAACATTGTAGTTGAAAAACATGTAAGGTTTTAACCAAAGTACAAATTCACAATTTTTTTACTTATTCTTTAACTTGTGCGGTGAGATCTTGCTTATTGCCAAATTTCTTGATTCTAGGTCAACGAAGTTTTACCTTTAAGTTTAAATTTTGATTTATTTGCGACTATTAAATTATGTCGTATTTTTTTATTGCTTTGAATTAGAAGCTTGATTTTTTTTTAAGCTATAAGGGTATAAGGGACCGTAGATCTATGTATTTGATATTGATTTCAACTTGATAACTCCACGCGTTCCTGAAAAAAATGGGACTGACTGACAGCTGAACAACGAAGTAATCCTATAAGGGTTCCATTTTTCCTTTCGAGATACGGAAGACTAAAAAGCAAGATGGCGGCATTAGTTCCGATTTTGGCTACACGTCAAAAAAGATTTACAGATAAAACAGGTACAAAAATAACAGGTCGTGTTTTATTTTTATCGTTAAGATCAAACAACTGAACATCGTTTAAGCTATCGTGACCTTTTACGGAGTAATAAATCGTGATTGTAGGTGACAACGCCAATATTTGATACATCGCGATTCGCGACTACAGTTTTCAGTACGATCGATGGCTGATCATGTATTTTTGGTACATTATTTCGACGAGTTGTCGATATATAATATTAATAGTATAATATTAATAAGTAATAATATTATAGTAATAATATTATAATATTAATAAGTAATAATATTATAATATTAATAAGGTTAGGATAGCTTTTGAAGTGAAAACTTCTTTAAGCGCGTTGGGCATTTTTGGGATGGGATTAAACCTTTGATTTCGCGACACCATGACGACACCTCATTTTTGTAAATGCGATTGTGCTCTTTATTTATATTTCGTTACGGATCAATGTTCTATGCAAGTATTTTTACTTTAAAGGTTTTCTAAACGCGATCGTGCTCTTTATTTATATTTCGTTACGGATCAATGTTCTATGCAAGTATTTTTACTTTAAAGGAAGTTTTTTTTTTTTTGTAAACGCGATTGTGCTCTTTATTTACATAAAGTTACGAACCAATGTTCTATACAAGCATTTTTCTTCCACCAAGGCCATCTTGTTCAAGTTTTCACTTCTGTCGCCACTACCGGAGTGCCACCACTTTTTTTTCTGATTTTTATGTGGTGTTATTTTCACTAATATTCATAAAAAATCTTAAAATTTGTAATAAAATTAAGACCCGATTTTCAAATGTTTTGGTTTCTTAATAGTTCTACAGGGTTTTTTACACCCATAGATTACAAAATATAGAGAAACATTAAAACAGATTTATTTCATATCTAAGTAACTATACCTATTACTTGGGTCTCATCAAAACGCAGACGAAGAAATAATAATAATAATATTGTAACTGCTGAGAAATAGTTTATTCTACACCTAGATTTACTCGACAACCAAGTTTTCCATCAGTTTGTATCGCTTTTTATGAATAAATTTCGTCTTTCACTGAAAAACATAAATTCAACTCGTAAACTTGATAGTCAGAGCTCATCTTTTCAAGACACAATTGTAACGACCGTAGTTAAAGGATTCCGTTTCATTAATATTGTCTGACTTTAAGTATTATTAAAAACTGTCTACTTTGTATGCATATCTTATAATTTGTAGAGAATTGATTCAAGTTAGGAAATTTCATTACACAAGTGACACACATTTCGCCAGTTATGTTTAAGTCCCATGTAATAGGGGGCGAGCCGTTTGCCATCAAACGGCACAAATCTAGACTCCGGGCTGTTACTGAGAAATTCGTTATGAAAAACCCCAATAACACTTTGCCCGATCTAAGAATACAGAACCCAGGACCTCTAGGAGTAATGAAGCATAACCTTAAATCATGAATTAAGTTAACATTAATAGGTACGGAGTAAGCACGCGTTATGCAAAGCGGCATTTTAGTACTTCAAGAACGTGTAAGACCACTAAAATGCCACTAAGTAAGAGGTCGCACGTCTGTGAAATTTAGTATCGAAGTATGAGGACATCTAGTTAGTAATTTGGATGAATTACTGACGATATGGGGCTACGCTTCATGCCAAAATAAAGCGCGTTTGAATACGAATCATCTACTTGACATCGTTTGGGACATTCTATATTGACATCTTGTAAAAGCTATAACATAGTACGAATGGAGACGTGACATTTTCAAAAGCCCCACATAGCGAGAAATCGTAAACTTTAAGATTTACCAGTATCTGGTATACTTCGTTTCTCGCGTTTGCTGTGATTATGTTACGTATAAATTTGCATTTATGTATTTTGTTTGTCTCGCTTCACAGACGTACCTATTTCTAGCTTTTATTTCGAAGCGAGAATGGTCGTGTTATATTTCATTCTAGTTCGCTTTAACGAATAGTTTTCCTTTTACTACAACGCTATGACGTAATTCTCAATCCGCTTCGTCTCAACCGCAACTTTGTACGTTTAACCCCATTTTAACTCAGTGGGTGGGGAAGGGGGGGAGGGGAAGTTAAGAACGCATTAAAATGTGTCCCGCTACATTGTAGTTACTACGTCATCTGATATTACTGTAATAAATATGAAAATCAGCGTGTATCGTAAAAAATTGTAACTAGCTGAAATCTTTCAAAATTTTATAACGTTAACTATAAACACGTTTTATATTTGAACGTGTTATTTTAATAGTTCCCAACATTGTGAAAGCTTTAAAAAATGTCACTGGAACTATAAAGTTGAACTGGAAATAGTGGACAGTAAAACACCACTTAAATAAAATCAACGCGTCGTCAATCGTCAGTTTCATCGCTTCGGTGTGAAATGCATAAAACATGTTCTACATTCACAAAGGTATTGTGAGGTCCCAAAATTGTTCCGTTGCTAATAAAAACCGTCACGGTAACAATGACGTTTGGTATGAACGGAACAGCGTTTTTCCAATTTGGAACATAAATCCGGACGGTCGCGGCGTATTCATCTGTCACTCGACCAGCCTAGGGTTAACGTTCGTATTTTTGAAATGTTGTAGTTGGAATGGTGTGTGGTATGAATCTCTTAGGTTTGTAAGAGAGAATCTCAGAACAACAAGCAAAAAGCAAAAGAAAAAAAAGACTGGATTTTATGAGTATTCTAATTCTGAAAGAAAGCCTCACGGCAGAAATGAATGCATTAGAGGCAGTCCATTTCCAGCGATCTTTTGTTTTAGTACCTAATAAAACGCTTCAAAATTAACAAATGGATATTAAGAATACATATGATAACAGTAACCTTAAAGCGTAGCGGAGTTTTTGCCAATTTCTTTCACAGAATTCATCCTCAAATTCCACGACCTAAGAGAATTTTGCATCAGCATGAAGTACAAGAACTGAGTTGAAGATCAAAGCAATTAACTCATATCACTCCCCTGCTAACCCTAGAAAGAGTCACTAACAGCTAGTGACTATTGTGTCACAGTCCCAGTAAGCTGCTTACTGGGACCGGGACACAATAGTGACGGGACACGGAACACGCAATAACACAACTACCTTTGTTCGCAAGTCCGGTGCACCGTACATTTGACATTCGTGCAGTTTAACCCTTTTGAGAACGCAATTGTAGAATCTAACTGTTAGCACGGAATGAATGTGAGAATCACTTTAATTCCGTGTTTTGTTCGAGTTGAATGTTTTTTGCATGCGATGTAGCAGTGTTCGGGTTGGGGACATTTATGAAGTGAAAACTTCTTTAGGCGCGTTGGGCATTTTTGAGATGGGACTAAACTATTTCGCGACACTGTGATGACACCTCATTTTTGTAAACGCGATTGTGCTCTTTATTTATATTAGGTTACGGATCAATGTTCTATGCAAGCATTTTTACTTTAAAGGTTTCGGAAGTTTTATTTTTTATGTAATCGCGATTGTACTCTTTATTAAGATAAGGTTACAGACCAATGTTCTATACAAGTATTTTTCTTCCACCAAAGCGATCTTGTTCAAATTTTCACTTCTGTCGGCACTCCCGGAGTGCCACCACTTTTTTTTTCGATGCTAGGGTAGTTTTTTGTGACTTTTCTGTTTTGTGGGTTAGATATAATGATTTTTTGCTGACTAGTTAAAAACTGAAACACTAGCTTGAACGAGGAAGATTGTAAGATCGGATTTAAGAATATAAAAGTCGAATCTAAGAGGATCCGGGATTCTTTTCCTTATTTTAGGATACTAAGACGAGTTTATTAAAACCTTAAATGTGAATTTCTCACAGGATCACACTTTTAAAATTATATGAGAAATTTCTCCCGTTCATATTTATTCCACAAAGCTTACGTAACAGAATTAAGTTAAACTTATCTCTTTTTCCGTGAAAGCTGTATTGCAGAGTTTCATGACCATGCTATGTTCCATTAAAAGTTTCTAATTCCAACCTCATTTAGACTACGCTGTATATTTTAGTTAGTCTCTCATGCGGCCTCATTTTTTAAACATTAGTGGTACAATTCTGTATCCACAAATTACTTCGGACCTCACTCGAGTGACAGCACATATTTGAAAGGTAATGTTCACGCTTAATTTAAGAAAAAGTATTTAGTCATTCTTTTTGATTTTTTGACTCCGCTCGATTTCGAGTTTTGTAGTGATGTTTAGGCGCTGAGCAGACCATGGATAATTTGTCCGCGGACAATTTAGAATCGTATGAAAATTTAACGCGCAAGTGGGCAATATTTCCACACGATTCCAAATTGCCTGCGGACAAATTGTCCATTGTCAGCTCAGCGCCTTAGAGAGTAGAACTAGTTTGTAAGTTTCCATGTCGAATTGGGATGTATCAATGTATTTTTTTTATGTCCTTTCTTATGTTAATCTTTACATTGTATAAAAAAAAGTAGCTTTTCGATGTTTTAACATGTCGCCAGTCACATCAGTAGATTGTACCCGTGCAAAGCATGGGCGGGTCGCTATTATTATGATAAACAAGAAGCAAGTAAGATAATATGTATTAGCTTGTTGTAAAATCGCCAAAACGTAATTAGAAAGTGAGCCAATCAATAATAGCCTCTACCGCATATATCTAAATAACTAAAGACTCTTTCCCAGCAGTGTGTTAGTTACAAGCTCGTATTTTCAGTACTACATAGAATTTTAGGCTAAAATTTATAAATCATTAACATACATACATACATAAATGCACGCCTTTTTTCCATAGGGTAGGTAGAAACTACAGAACGCTACCTGCTACATACTCCTTTTGCTTAGTTCAAGTTCATACATCTGGTCATACACGCACGGCCGATTGCGACTACTGACCTTTCTAAAGAACGTCACCAATAAGGTCACTATAAGGTCTCCAATCAATCATTAAGTAACAATGAAATATGGACAAGTAAATATTTCTACAAAAAACTGCTTCGTCTTTACACAAAGGCTCGAAAACCACGCCTACATTTTAGACATTCTAATTCAGTCTTTTTAATTTTTTTGCAGCTGTATATTAAGCGACACTTGGCGCCTCAAAGATTTTTTATCGCGTGAATATTTAATCTCCAGAAAGTTTCAGAATTTCAAGAGACTTGACGAAAAAATGACACTTTCTCGGCATTATCGTCGCTAACGTTTTCTCACGAAATGAGCGAACAACGTTGTTAGAACTAAATTAAATAATTTTAGTGTTAGTGCGTGAGATTAGATTCTCTTTCTAGCTTTTAGCTTACAAATAGCGTTGTCTCTCTTACATGTATTGTTTTTAGGCGCCTTTGCTAAGTGCTTGCGTCATAGCTAATTTAGTGCCCTTTTACACAATGGTCTACAATGTCCAAACTTCAACATTCATGACTTCAGTTCAATACAATAAATTGATTAATTGGCTCATTAATAGACATTGAGGCGTGGCCGACATCGATCTTGGTGTTAAAAAGCCATTAGGAATAGCAATAATAATCTGTCCAAGTGTCCAGTTAATATAGAATGGAAGACACAATTTATTAGGTACGAGTTAAGAATTAATGAAAGATACCTACTCTTATTGACTTTGTTCTTGGAAAAGGTGTAAGTATGGATTTTTCATCTTTGTGTCTATGAAGGTGGTAGTGGTAACCACTATCTATTACTCGGCTCTTTAGCGTAGTGTAGTTACCAATCAACAAGGTGTAATTGAAATAGGTAACTAAAAATCTGAAAAGGGGTTATTGTCCTCTTCATTATGATATAACTTTTAGTATGGGGCAAAACGTGAAATCGCAAAACAAAATCCTCCCCACATTTGTCGAGTTATGCGAACATAAATTAAATAAATAAATCAAAAACAATAATAATAATTAATTAATTAATTTAAAAATCATAAATTAATTAATTAATAATAAATTAATTAAATTTAAATATTAAAATTTTAGAAATAATAAAGAGATAGATAAAAATATTTTAATATTTTTAAATGTTTTTTTAAAAAGAATTATTTAAATATGTATTTCAAGAGTAAAAAGAAAACGAAAATATAACTAAATTTACTAAGAAATAAAGAAGTACAGTACCTTTGTACTCAGTACTTATATGTCTTATCTGTATCTAGTTAACTGTGTGTACGTAAATAATAAAATAAATGAATAAAAATGTAAGGAGCAGCTGATTTTTTTCGCAATTTCAGGGTTGGATATTCAGTAAAAGATATTCATTACAATGACCCCATTTCAGGTTTTCAACTATAAGAATTACATCTTGTGTAACATGAAAAAAACTGGAGCTCGTAAGGGTTGTGTATATAGATGGCAATTTTCTTTAAATTCATGACAGTGTCTAGACTGAATGTTTTTATCTTTATTTCCTTCTTTTATCTTAGCAAAGTTTTATAAAAAATATATTTATATTCGTAAGAAAATACGCCACGTCATATTATCATAGCTCCAGGCCATGTAATAATAATAAACCTGTTCCCGATACCGCACACTGGTCCCAAATGATAAAAAAGGGGACATTAAGAAATTTTTGACAAAAGGTCAACCGATTCAGCTTATTTTTTTTTTGTAGACAGCTGATGCAATTACAAATCACTTTTGTACATTGAGTTTTTGCCAAAAAAGCCGTATTTTCAGAGAAAAAAAATATTCAAATATTTTTTGTATGAAAGAAATCCTAATTTTGTCTTTATCTTCCAAGATTCAAACGTATTCAAAATAAAACTTAGCGCAGCTTGTAGAGGGGCTAATTTCTCACTACTTTGTCATAGACACTCAACTGCGATTTTGTGCTCCTTTTGAGTTACATGCACTTTAAATATTTTTTCCTAATAAGTCATATGAAATGTAAAATACAACTTTTTATTTGACTACCCCAACAGTGGGTAGTGTTTGTTTACAAATGTAATACTTTGCTAGGGCTGTCGTCAACATAATATGAATAAATAAATAAATAAAACAAACACAAAAAATAAAACAAAGCGCATTTTTTTTCAGTACCTGTAAACTTAATAACTAAAGTAAACTATTATTTTACAAATTTAAATAAACTAGAACATAAATTAATTTTAAGCGCATTTTTTCTCAGTACCTATAAACTTAATAACTTAAATAAACTAGATTACAAACTTACAAACTTAAATAAACTAACATGAACGTGCGTATGTTACAATGTGAATTATGCTAGCGGATCTTGTGGGGGATTATTCTCAATGTCGACGTATACTTCTTCCTCTTCAGCATCTTCTAAATCGAGTTCATTGGGTGAAACGTCATCCTTTAGAAGATTTTCGGCTTCTTCAAACCTCTGCTGCTTTTGAATTTTGGTGAACTTCGGTCTTATGTTCGTAATGTACGGATCGGAGCTGATAAGTAACTGGTGTAAAATATCTTCATTTGTTTGCATTCTGCCTATCTTTCTAGTATGCTTTTCTCTGATTGAACGAAAATCTTTGTTTCTTGCTTCTGAGGCTTCTTCGGACATCATACCAATTGGAATAAAAGAAAAATGCTGGCAAATATCTGCACCATGCACTAAAAGTTTATGTACACTCGAAGGCATGTAATACCACGAGTACTCGCTGACATAAAGTTCTGCTGTTTCTCTGCAATAAATTCTAAATTTTTCAATATCTACATTTCTCCCAGAAGATATTGCCTGCAAAATTACAGCAAATCTCTTAATCAAATTAGCATTAACTCCTGTTATCTCAGCTGACCTTTCGTAATCATTGAAAAACCGTCGAGCTGTATTGCCATCGTTTGTTGTCCCAAAGCCTTGTTTGACGATATCAATCATTAAGCCAGTTACAACAAAAAACTCATGCTGCGTTAACTCTTTTCTTGATTTTCGGAGCAGTTTGTCCTCACCCCGAGCCGCCCATTTTTTGAAATCTAAGTTGTAAGATATGTGCAAAATACATTCCATGCATCGCAACCACATGTGAAGTGAAGATAAACCATATTTGTACATATCATGGTTTTCTGGTTTGTTAAAAACGAGGTTCAAGTTGTTCATATCTTTCGGATTTGTTAAGCAAATGTTGCAATTGGCTGCAGACTGTGTCTGTGAAAGTGCCGTGCATACTTTGCCGTCGATCATCGTCATATGCAATTCATGAAATACTTCAAATTCGCCATCAAATAACTTTGTTGGTAGAAGGTTCTGAATTTCTTCTTGTAATGTTGCTTCTACTTGCTGAATATATTCTTTTGTTTCTTGTTTGAATTCGAACATAATTGGTCTGCAATAGTTTGTTGAAGAAGGGCGCGGATTTTCCCATACTATCACATCGTTGTCACTCATAAGGCGAAGTGGCACAAAACTAACCATAAATACAGAAGATTCTGAAAATATGTCACCAGTTGGTTTTTGTTTGTAACAACTTTGTGAAGAAGCTCCGTCACAGCCCCATTTACTAACTAGCTTCAAAACACCACCATTAATATTTGAACCAGTCACTTTCAAAATCTTCTCGGCAGTTAAATCTAGAACTGCCTGTAACTTAATTTTAGCTCCTGACTCCGATATCACAATATCTTCTTTTGCTGGATAGCATTCTTTCTTCTTCAACAGTAACTTCTGGTAAGATGGAAAAGCCGCTGTGCCATTTGTACTTAAAATGGACCTCAAAGTTAGATATTGCCATTTTGATAAACTCAATGCTGTGGCAAGAGCTAAGGTGTCTTCCTCGGAAATCGATTTATCAGAAGCTTTATATAAAAAGTCACTTACTTCTTGCACCTTTTCTGGCTTATTTGAGAGGCACTTAATAACTTTAGAACAAACAGTGCGCCCGTTTTCATTAAGTTTAGCAATAAGAGCATAGAACAGCTCTTCTTCGGAATGCTCCAAAAGAGACAAAGAACGTCTTTTCTTCTGCTTATTTGTTAAATCTTCAAATGGTCGTTTATTTCTAGTTCTGGGAGTATTTGTGGTAGCTTCTGATGTAGATGCACCCGCTTCCTCTTCGTACGATAAATTATGCTCTTCTACGTCTACTGAAATGTCCTCTATGGTATATTCTGGATCAAACAACATAGGAAAATTCACAGAAGTTAAAGTTGGCCACAAAATTTTAGACTCCAACCACTCCTTGTTTTTAACACCAAATCTTTCGTTTCTACCTGAATTGTCCCATCTTCTAGCTAGGTTTGACGTATAATTTTGGCAAAACCTTTTGATAATACTGAGCTCTTCGTTTGGAATTTCACTTGAAATACGATTTATAATGGTTTGACACAGTAAATCACTATTTTTAAGGCACCCACTATTACTCAAAAAAGAAAAAATGTCTAAATTAGTCACAAATGTAGTCATTTTGATACAAAAATGTTACAGGCAAATAAATAAAAGTTACAATGTGGTGATAGTTGATAAAAAATTGTGTTGTTTTTACGAGCACAAGACGCGTAATGAACAAAAACGGGTTCCGCTTGCCCTTATACTATTGATATATGACTCATTACCCAACTATCCCGTTACTTAATGGGGTAGTTAGATAATGGCTCATTACCTAACTACCTCATTACTTAATGGGGTAGTTAGATAATGAGCCAAATATTCTTGCAATTTGGATGAGTCACGAGAAAATAAAACATACTAAGATGTGCTCCTACATAAATACCGCAAAACTACAAAGGGAATTTTTAATTGCAATTTATATACCTATTCATCATTCAGCGTTTTCGACGCGTTCGACTAGATGACCAAATAGAGCCGAAATCGTCACTTATAGGGTAATTAAGCAATGACTCTATACAAAAAAAAATTTACATACGAGTCACACAATAACTTACCTGTACATAAACATGTCTGAACACGTTTTGAGATTTCCTTGTTTGTTTATTTGATACTGATAATTTCATATATTTGTAAGAGTTACTCTACAAGCTGCGCTAAGTTTTATTTTGAATACGTTTGAATCTTGGAAGATAAAGACAAAATTAGAATTTTTTTATACAAAAAATATTTAAAGTGCCTGTAACTCAAAAGGAGCACAAAATCGCAGAAGAGTGTCTATGACAAAGTAGTGAGCAATTAGCATCTCTACAAGCTGCCTTAAGTTTTATTTTGAATACGTTTGAATCTTGGAAGATAAAGACAAAATTAGGATTTTTTCATACAAAAAATATTTAAAGTGCATGTAACTCAAAAGGAGCACAAAATCGCAGAAGAGTGTCTATGACAAAGTGGTGAGCAATTAGCTCTTCTACAAGCTGCGCTAAGTTTTATTTTGAATACGTTTGAATCTTGGAAGATAAAGAGAAAATTAGGATTTTTTCATACAAAAAATATTTAAAGTGCCTGTAACTCAAAAGGAGCACAAAATCGCAGAAGAGTGTCTATGACAAAGTGGTGAGCAATTAGCACCTCTACAAGCTGCGCTAAGTTTTATTTTGAATACGTTTGAATCTTGGAAGATAAAGACAAAATTAGGATTTCTTTCATACAAAAAATATTTCAATATTTTTTTTCTCTGAAAATACGGCTTATTTGGCAAAAACTCAATCTATAAAAGTGATTTGTAATTGCATCAGCTGTCTACAAAAAAAAAATCAGCCGAATCCGTTGACCTTCTGTCAAAAATTTCTTAATGTCCACTTTTTTATCATTCGGGACCAGTGTGTACCGGTGAGCTACAATGTTTTATATTTTTAAAGGTTATGTTTTTGTTTTTATAAAAATATTTAAAAATCTTAATGATATGTATATAAGTGAAATACAGGAAATAATAAAAATACCAGCCTGTTACTGTCTCACAGCAGGCTAAAGGCCTTTCCTCCCCAAGACGGGTTGGTTCAAACTTATATCTGAAGTAATATAAAAAAAACATTTAATTTTTTATATGTTAGTTTGTTTTGTTTGTAATGAATAAACTCAAAAATGGTTGTATCAATTTTAAAAATTCTTTCACCAGTCGAATTCTAGATTATCACTGAGTAACAAAGGCTATAACTTATAAAGATATCGCGCGGGCGGAGCCGCTTGCGGAAGCTAGTTAACTATAAAGTCCAGATTTCCTAAAAATGTTTTCCATCACGGATATCAGTGACGGCCAAGATAAATCAGAAAGTACAAATTAATTGAAAAAGTCACATTGGTAGTTGCCAAAATTTGAACCCACAATCTTGTGTATGCGAGGCAAGGCCTTAAACCACAGGGCCACGATCACGACATCAATACACAATATTCACTAACCCAACTTAATATTATTATTAATATTATAATGCGAAAGTCAGTTTGTTTGTTACGCTTTCACTAAAACGGCTGAACGGATTTGGATGAAATTTGGCACATAAGCAGAGTATGACCTGATTTAGGACATAGAATACTTTTTATCCCGATGTTATTAATGGATCGAGACTTATGCGAGTGAAAATGCGGGGCGCAGCTAGTATTCTTAATAAAAACCAAGTATTCAAAACGTCTAGAAAATGTTGACTAACAATGATCATTCACGCTTTCAACTGTCAAAAAGTAATATTTAAACAGTAAAGAATAATAACAGAATGAACGAACATTATTCAAGCTCAAATGAAAACAAATATAATATTTTTGCGAAGAAAAAGGAACATTTTAAATATTACTCTGAAAATTCTGAAAAGTTTTCTTTAGGAGCTTTTCCTCATTACATAATATATTTATTTTGTTTCTCTTTTATTTTGTGACAAATCTTTGAATGAAAGTAAACAATAGATTGATGGACATCAAGTACTTCTAGGTATCTTTATCTTAAGGGGGTTCCGTATCTATGCGAATGACATATACTCACAAACAAAATCTAATTTTCTGAGAAGTTGGGCAGGGAAGAAACTTTGCCTAACATAGATATATCAAACCAGGACAAAAAAACAGTGGCACACCGGGAGTGCCGACAGATGTGAAAACTTGAACAATTTTATTGTGTAGGAAATACTTTTAATGAAAGAAAGAAAAAAACGTTTATTTGCGGTAAAAATGACGCAAAAAAGAAAGTTTAAAATACATAAATGAGAAAAGGTTGGGGAAGCATGCGTCACATCCACGCAAATCGGCTATCGCTCAGCATTATGCTACGACCCTATGCAAGACGGAGCCCCAGCGCTGGTTTTCAGCGACAGCCGGCGCCGACGTAATGACGTCGACCGGTGCAGCAAACAAATATTTAGACGGTGTACCAGTACAGCGTACTTAAAGAAAAATAATTTATTAAAATTAAAATGTGATTCAATATATTAAATGGATGTAAAAAAGAAAAAGACATACTTTATTTTAAGTTACGAGAATAATGAGGTGTCGGTATCGGTAACGGTAACAGTGTTGCGAGTTCAATTGTTTTTTCCCATCTCAAAAATGCCCAACGCGCCTAAAGAAGTTTCCATTAAAAAAAAAAAAAGTTACAATCGCGAATTTCGCGAATAGGGAAGACAATTCAATATAATAAAATTATACAATTTTATTAAAGAAATTCATAAACACACCCCTTGGGGCTGTTATAATTAAGCTAGTTTAATATCCACAGCATGATACTGTCATCTGCCATTGGTGTCAAACGTGACTAGATTTTAAGTGAACTTTCTCTAGGAAATTATTTAAGAACTAAGACCGACATGTATAAACGTTATTTAACACGTGCTTTGACTCAGACATGTACTCGTCTCTATCTTGCGCTTGTAGTTTGACAGCTGTGCGACAGTGACAGGAATAAAGCATTCGTAAAGAGGTAGAAGTAACTTACGTAAGTAACAATTATAGATCTCGGCCTTAGTCACTGTGTTAAAAGGTTATAGTTATATTATCTTTTAGTACCTGGTCGACCGAGCTCTGCTCGGGTGAAAATAGAAATAAACATATCGTCTAGAAATATCAACGTTGTAACACATTCCAAAGGCTGTGAAAATAGTGGAAACTTTCATCGATATCGTTAGAGCCGATATCGAGAACGTGAGTACAAATATATATACAAAGAAATATACAAATATTGCTCGTTTAATAGTATTGAAATAGGATGATCGGATAGTTAACCTAGGTTTCCGTTTTTTTGGATGGGAAATTATCAAAAAACATCTCGCGCTCTGGGCGGAGCGGGAGGACGTGTCAGACTCTTACTGACTAAAATCCACCCGTGTTCCTTCAGTTGTTTATATTGCCAGGTTAACCCGTTCGGAGATCCCCGCAACACCGGCAGGGACCTAGGTTTCCCCTTTCTCATCCCTTCTTATGGGGTTAGCAGAAACTACAGAACGCCACCTGCTACGATCCTTACAACCCCCTTTTGCTTCTTTACGTTCATACATCTTGTCATACACGCACGCCGGTTGCCAGTTATTATTACACATCTGACCTTTATGAAGAACACCACCAATAAGGTCACTATATATCTTTTACATATATTCCTGGACGCAATTACTTATTATGGTTTATGGCCGTGGCCATGCAACTTATCCAAACCATTACTGAGAACCATTACTAAATATTTTTGCAAGTAAGCAAAAGACTTAATTTTCAGAAATAAACAATACTATTGCTACAACATTATCACGTTACAAAAGGGTATTTATAAAAAGCAGAATAAAATCCACAAGCTCAGGTATAACGATATACATTTCTTTTAAAAGCCAGTGCTCACTGTCGACAAAGAAGCTCGTATGCTTTGCAAAGCGCTCTTGTTAAGCCCCATTCGAGCTTTAAAGCTTAGTGGTAGATTTCACTGCTTGCATTTTCTTCTTTTACTTGATTAGCACTTAAGTATTTCTAGTGCAGTGTGTTGCTTTTTTTTATGACAAAAATAAAATTTATTAGCAGTATTTTTTATAAACACTGGTTGATGTTTAAGTTACGTTTGTTTTAGTACTTAAGTACGGGTTGTGTTTTCTTAAACATCAGTGCGGTAAAAGCAACTGCAATTGCAATCTTTTGACTTCAATTCAAATCCCCTTGAGACGTGAAAATAGGCCTGTGTACAATTTTTTTTTTATCCGGAAGGTAAATTAATTTAAAAAAAAAATCTTTTTTGACATAATCAAAAGATTACGGCAATACGTTGAGTTAAAATGTAGCATGACAGCACGCCTTGCTAGATTTTATACCGAATCGTGAAGTAGCGAGCCCCCACTCTCCAACTTTAATGCGTGTTTTCTAAGTTATTTTTTATTAATATGATAAAGCAAAAAATACGTGTCTAATATTTTTTTATTATTTGAAAGACGGACCAAATACACATATATATACATTTTTTTTTACCTACGCAACTGCCGTATTATCATATCAAGCAGTTTTGTTTCGGCTGTTTCATACATGCTTTCTAATTTTAGTAACTGCCCAACACGTACATTACACCTTCTTTAACTGGATATTAGAAAAATCATACAAGTTGCTTGCATGAAGTAAAAGAACAATAACATTTTAAGTCTACGCTTCATCCACCACTTTAATTTATAAAAAGTTGTGAAGGCATTGAATTATTGAAACAACATTTCGCCGAAACCAGAAAACACATATTATATCAGACATGTTTTAAAGAAAATCTATATCCGGTAGTAAAAATAGATACAAAATCCTGTGTTCAATATCTCGTGGGTAACAAATAAGTCCTAACCACAGCCAGATCTAACCCTATTTCGATGGGATTCATCTGACAAGACAGATAAATCTAACACGAATCCGGTAAGGTACGTCAGCTTCGTTATTTTCCGTTCCGTGCGTCGCATAGTCTAAAACATTACCCTCTTATTGGGCTCCAGCACAGTCAGGTAAAATACGACAGTTTCTCTATGCACCTAACATGAACGCGCGGGGTAACGTAACATGAATTCGAACGATTTTCAAATTGAAAATACTCATTTCGCACAATATATTAACTTAGTGACGTACGTACATGTGTGATATGGGAGTGTTATGTATGTGTATGTGTGTGTGTATTAACTTAGTGTTTATGGGTAATCTACACGTAAATAAGAATAGGCGAACACCAAAGAAACGATGGATGGATTCTGTGAAAGATGATATGGCTAAAAAGGGAGTAACTACCGAGATGGCGACTAATTAGAGAAGTATGAAAGAAAAATATGTGTTGCGCCGACCACAAATAAATTGGAATTAGAGCAAGAGAATGATGATGATGACACTAATTGGAGTTATCCCAAAAAAAAACAAAACGCCATAAGTATCTAGGATAGTTACACCACAGACAATCTCAAGTCCAGTCCTCCTCCTCCCTCCTTTCTCCCTTAACCTATCCAAAGGTAGTCTTTAAAATATCGCTTTTAGCACAATTCTAAATATGTACAGTATGGAAACTAGGCCTATTTGTTGAAATAATTACCTACGCTCCATTTTTAAAAAGATCGCGGTGACCACTCGTCTTGACACGGCACCCGCAACTGACAGCACCGCGACAATCGCTTTGGGGTCTCGTCAATGAGCGCATCTGTGAGTGACGTTTCGAACGTTTACTACGCAGTTTTTGTACTGTCCATATATTTATACTGTGCTTTTAGCGATAAGACCACGCATTATGTCACCCTTTGCAAAATGTTTACATTTATATCTGGAATATTTATAGTGTACTTATCAAAGAGTATTCTATCTATCTCTAATTGTATATTCTATTCGAAAATCGAACGAATTTATGCTACGTTTACGTCGCGCGTTCATGCGAGGCCTCTGATAAGACACGACAAACGACGCTTACTAGTAGTAATTTGTTATTTTTGCAATGCGGAATGCACTCCTTTTGTTTTTGCGACAAATGGGAGTTTTTATGATCTGTGTGCGGGAGAGAATCTGTCGTGTGTTGCGAAGTAACTTTACGTGTAGGGTTATTTTTACACATGCTAGGAACTTATTTATGAGGTAGCTCTGAATAAAGTTTCCGGTCATTTGTTTTGGATTCATCATGTGTTTTTCTGCTGTGGTGTGGTCGTGGTTTTCGTTGTTGGGAAATATTATTTTATATAGTGGTAGAGTATTCGGGGACTATATTTCAACACTTTAATATTACTGACTGGTAGCCTGAGGTAAAGAAAAGTGTAAGGAGAGTAAGAAGGTTTTTGTCCTGCAATGGTATAATACTGGTAAAAGTACATCACTGTTGTAATTAATTTCGACTTTTCTTTACGTTGTTTTCAGTTTAGAAGATAGTTGGAAACTCGAAAGAAATGTTCTTTTAGGCTTTCAATTTTACTGTGTTAAAAAGTAACAATTTCAAACTTGTTCTTGATCTATACGTGAATACTAATTCATTGAAGTAAGCCAACTTTGTGTCCATTTGTAACATTTTACTTTGGAACATGACCGAATGCTGTTAACGATTTCAAGCGAAAAGCAAAATTACAATTTAAATTAAGGCGACATTTTGGAAAGATAGATTAAATTGGGGATTTTATTCTGAGAATAATGCCTATTAAACCTGGACTAGAAATTACATTTTCTTATTTATTGAGAAACGGTAAAACACACTTATTTTTGGTGTGAAAATTCGCTGTTTACTGTAATGCACATTAAAACGCACGGCAAATATTGTGCTTATGAACGCACGCAACGGTACAGAGATCTTGGGAGTATTTAAAGTTAAGTAATAACATTTAAAACTGGTTTTCGTAAAAAATCGGCAATAAAAGGTGGAACTTTGATCTTCAGTATCTCATACATAAAAAATATCATAATAACTGGAAAAGTCTTAGTAAAAGGCTTGTGGTAGATTTGTGCCCGGTTGACAGAAATAATAGGCTCTCCATTACATGAGGGTTAAACATAACTGGCGGAATGTGAGTGTACTATAGAGGCATCTGTCTAACTCTTTAGGGATTATTGGCGTGATGTTATGTGATGTGTGTAAATAACCGATCAATCAATCAATTTTTATTCGTGAACACAGGTATTACAATAAAGGTTTTATGTGTACATTTTAGTCGAGCTCTATGTCCTTCCAATGATATTGGTGTTCAAATATATTAGTGTTTTTGTAATAAGTCTGAATCTATACAATACAAAGTCGTGTTTGAGTAAATAATGTCAATTAAATGGATGTATTATTAATAAATAATTAATCAATTATAATTTATTGAAGTGAAAACTTCTTTAGGCGCGTTGGGCATTTTTGAAATGCGATAAAACTATTGAACTCGCGACACTGTTACCGTTACCGTTACCGACACCCCATTAAAAGTATTTCCTGCACAATAAAATTGTTCAAGTTTACACTTCTATCGGCACTCCCGGAGTGCTACTGTTTTTTTTTACATGTATGTCGTGTAGGTAAATTACATTAAAGGGCTGGTCATATTTTATCAATTAAAAATTCTTCGATATAGTAATTCGTCTTATCTATTAGAAGTAAATACAAATTACTTTTGAATTTGCGGATATTTCACTTCTATACATTTTGGTAATTTATTATAGACCTTTAGCTATTACAAAAATACTGTTTCTATATGGTCCAGTTCTAGATCAGACTGTTTGTAATCGATCACCTAAGGCAGGGGTCGGAAAGTAATTTTAAGTGGGGTCCGGATACTGTTGAAATTCTTCATCTAGGTCCAGAAAAAAATATTCATAATACATTCTAGTTTTTTTTTTTAATAGTTTTTGTACAAGATAATTATATAATAATAAAAACTTATTTTTTTTATAGTTTGGTTCACGCGGGGAACGGCTAATGCGAAGAATGTCTTCAAGGTGGATGTCCGTAAATCTCGATATTTAACAATAATTGGCGGTCCAAGTTCTGACCGTTCGCGGTTCGGATATGGACCGCGGTCCGCCTGTTTCCGACCGTTGACCTAAGGGCTCACTCTAAAATTGCTAGTGATAAGCGAAATGGTCAAAGCTCGATCTTTCTCAACAGAAGAGGCCTTTGCCCTTTAGTAAGATAACAGGTCACTATTATTTTCTTAGCGTATCGATCTATTTAGAATCAGCCCAGAATTTGGCTATGAGTTTAGTGCCTTCAGTAACGTCCATCAATCCCTGTAACGTGCAGGCCACAGAACACGTTTAACACGATATTAAGAGCCCATTCTTTGTGAGATAGCACTACAAACAATGGGGAACGTATTGTATTATTATCACTTGCTTCAAAACTGCTCTGCGAACTCTACTCCAGAAGGTAGCAGAGCGGTGGCAAGCTCAAATGAAAGAACAAGATGGTTTCCGAAACACTACACCCTTTGCACGATAATAGACTCGTTTCACAAAGCCGCAAATATTTGCTTCTTAAGGTGGGCTTAGATCAAACGAGCACAGAACCAGAACAAGAGCAAGAGTATTGTTTTCTTGGTATTCTTGTTATTTTTGTATGGATAGACCAACGAAAGAAATTTCTATCCCTGTTTACTTAACAAGAAATTTGTAGAATGGGAATAGAATGTTCATTCGCTCGTTTGGTTTAAACCGACCTTTAAAATGTGTCCTCCCACTGACTCACGAACGGTCTAAGGAAAGGTCACTATTATTAAAGCATCTATTAACTATTCCATAAATGAATAATAACAACAAAACCATTAACAAATTAATCTCACACAAACAATAACGCTTGTCAAAGTTTAAGATGATTAAACAAGTTGTACTGTTGAAGCAAATATCTCGTTATTTAACTGCAAGTTAGCAGCATTTAATTGAATAATTCACTCTATTCTGAGGTAGAACAACGTCCCAAACTGAATGTTTAATTGCAAATCAAGGATATATTTTGGCTTCCTTGTTTTAGTTTGTACACGTTTACTGCCACATGTGGAATGTTTTGTTTTGACAGTCCATTGCAAATAGGGTTCCCATACGTATCTATTACATTATACCAATTTTATCTTCGAAATTGTTCGGGTCGGTACATCGGTTCGGCAGTATTGTTGAACAGCAAAGCCAACTCGCAACAATTACTACAAATAATTGGCTTTCATTCGGCTCATGCCAATCGGAAAACTTCGTTCGGCATCTACCCTCGCTGAATCATGTTCGGGTCAGCTCGGCGCAATTCGTGCTAAGTAGAGCGGGTTGTTCTCAGACATACACTTATACATATTATTTGATTTTGCTCCCCAGCTACCCGAACAATTGTGTAGCACTCTTTAAACACTAAGCTGCTGTAAGAATGCTGCTCCTAATAAACAACGAAAACTGACACGCGCCACGGGATTAAAATTACTCGAAAATTAATTAATTAGGGTAAAATATTCTCTTTTCACTTCAGCACTCGCTTCTTGTCTACCTTATTATGACGTTAACACTCTCCTTTTTTATAATTGTAAGTATTTCGTAGTAACTTAGGGTTCAAAAGAGATTTCTCAGAAACACTTATCGTAAGCATCTTACCTTATAAGCAAAGTAAATCTTTAATGTTTATGAAATAATATCAGAGAACCTTCATTATATTCTTCCATCCTTTTAACGATACTTCTCTGTGATGAAAAGCCCATTGCTCTCCAATTACAGAAGTCACAGAATTATTGTTCAATTAATTTTATATCGTCACTCACTGTTGGATGGTTTCAATAAAAATTGATGGAATGCATCGTCAATTAATAACCTTTGTAGCTGTTATAAATGCAAATTGTAGACATGTTATTTAATTTTTAATGAGGCTTGTTTTCTCTCTCTTTCCTGTGGTTAGCGACTAAACTCAGTTTTAAAGCCGCCCAAGGCTTGTTTTATGTCTTGTGATTACAACAGCCTTTAATAATAAAAATAGGTAATTTACATAAAATATTTTCACAGTGCTGGTTTTCTGAAATGATGTTTACTAGGTGGCAGCACTGAGACGTCAGGTCCGAGCACCTGTCAAGTGCCAAAGCGCCTATAATTTCTTTAGTTGTATCGGAATGAACGTCACTATATTTTATATTCATTGTCGAAATGGAAGACCTCTTGTCAAAGTGGCGCCAACTGCCTGCCTGTTTAGCCTCTTCCTAACTATCTTGGGGTCGGCTTCCAGTCTAACCGGATGTAGCTGTATACTAATATTTTACATGGAGCAAAAGTGGCACCAACTGGCAGCGTGAATTTTTATGAAAACGCTCATTTCCACTAGTAATATGTACTAGTTTAATTTTCACTGTACTGAACTAGACAGATCATAAAAACAAAAAAATAATAAAAAGGATCTATTTCATCAGTACATTTTTGCTCACTGAAAGTTGGCTTTTTAGGGTTTTTAACCCATAACCTTTTTTTTGGTTGGGAAATAATCAAATAACTTCTCCCGCTCTGGGCGGAGCGGGAGGGCGTGTCAGACTCTTACTGACTAAAACCCACCCGTGTTCCTTCAGTTGCCATGTTGCCAGGGGCCACGATCTCTCCGGTGAGGTCCTGCATAAGGCGGAAGTGAGGACATCTTGGCGCCTCTCTAGCCACTCCTCAAAGAGGGGACTTATCGCCGCAATTGTGGCGTGCCTAGCGCTGGGTTGCGACAATCACACTCTCCATGACGCCATGAGATCCCGCTGGCTCTGTTCGCTGTGCCGTGATTTCTCGTGGCAGCGGATTTAAGCTAACCCATAACCTAAGGCTCAAAAGTGGGTCAATAAACCTCTTGGCTTCTAACATTTCAGTCGTATGTATCTAGAATGGTAATCACATAAACAAGTCATACAATTATAAATCTGTACATTATTAATAGGTCGTGGTTCATGGAGGTACTCCAAAATTCTAGACCAATGAATTTATGTTAGGTTAATGTCGAAACTAAGTGTATGTGGTGTTTCCTACGACGGTTTTGTTATATTTATAGAACGAAGCTCTTGAATTATAAATAAGAGAGATATAGCATATACACGTAAACCTACTTCATCACTTTTGAATGCCTTTTCCACGTTTCTTGGCTAACGAGGTTGTAGGTTCGATTGCTCTTGTATTCGTGAGGTCTTAGACACTGATTCATGTATGAGCAAATGGAAGGTTATATCGGAAACCTACAGAACAAACCTCACTGAAATCTTTCTATCATCTTATGACAGATGCTTCTCTTGCCCAATCGTCTAGAAAAAATTGTAAGATATAATCGTAGTTGACGAACTATTGCCAGCGATTTCGACGGCGTGTATTTTTAATTTCATCATTTTTTTATACAAATATCTAGGAAGAAATATAGCCCATGTTCTTCCACAGGCCCTAAGGCAACCTATTTGTCTTTCATAAAGATCGGTTCAGTGATTATGGTGTGAAAAGGTTATTGTCGAAAATTAAATAAAATTTTGATATGTTACCTTCTTGGTTGCTTTGTGTCGAAGTAAAAAGTTCGTTCCATTTTTAAATAACACGAAATCCACGAGTTTTCATATTAATTTATCCGGCCACTAAACACGACAAATATGGATTTTCATAGTAACATTACCGGCCGCCTATTACTCGCTTGTTTTCGACTAGTACAGCAATTTCGAATCATCTCGAAGAAGGTTGTCAAAATAATGTTAGAATTTCCTAACATGTTTAAGAAGACTTTCTTTTCTCAACCATGCTTGGAAATTCGCCATTACTCGTCAAACATATGCGAGTAGGTGGCCGGCGATGTTAATGCTATGAAATTCCATATTTGTCGTGCTTAGCGGCTGGATAAATTTATAAATGGAACGAAATTTTTACTTCAACACAAAGCAACCAAGGAGGTAACTTATCAAAGATTTTATTTAAATTTCGATTTGGTTTGCAAATAGAGCTGCTTAAAGTAAAAAAAAGAAACAAATGAACATTTTGGCGCGTGAAAAATGATCATTGTTCGTCATTGATTTTGGAATTTATAATTAATTTACTCAATTTGTATTATTTGAGAAAAGTACCATACAATTTTTGCCCACGATCAGGCATTGATGGACTCACGTATATGTGCCTCGATTTCGCCTCGGCCCACATTTTCACGTTCGTCCATTAATGCCCTAATTGCTGGCCGCGACAATAATGTATTATTTTATCTCGGTTCGAATTTCTAAAATGGAATCCCATACCTACTACTAGTTTATATTGAGCAGCGTATTGTGCTGATGTCAAAAATCAACTAATAGTCGATTCTGATGGAGAAATTTGGTGGAAACTGACTGCTACAGTGTCACATCTTGGGCCAAATCACTAACACATAACAGATTACAGAAGTGACATTGTACATACAAATTATGATTCTCATATAGGAAACATCGTGACGACATACAAAGGCATACCTAAACGACATAGTAACAGAACACGAGGCACATGACAGGGAGTACAAAGGACGATACGGAGCTACTGTGTTGCTACAGGGAAGGAAGACAGGCTGTGACAAGTTAGAGATACAAGGAGGATAGTTAACTTGAAATGGACTATGACTCAAAACTTCCTTTGTAATGAATGAAAATCTGACTCACGCTTTTTAATACATTTTGTAAAAGTTTATTCTTTGCTTATATGTTATGTATGTGATATTTTTGGTAACTGTCTTATTTAAGGACAAAATAACACACCAATTATTTAGCCTAGGCGAAATTACTCTCTTAGTATAATGAGTTATTTTTTCTGGGGATCATGGACCATTATTGAACATTAATTTGACTGACGATGCATGTATGTTGAGCAGTTGAGTGACCCTTTGTATAGCTATAAGGTAATTCTAATCCTACTAATATGTATTATAAAAGTGAAAGTTTTTGTTTTGATTTTTGATGTTTTCAACTCAATCACGCAAAAACGGCTGAACGGATTTGGATAAAATTTGGCACACAAATAGCTTATATCTTTTATTATTAACATATAAAATACTTTTAATCCCGGCAGTATGTTCCCGTGGGATATTTTCCCACATTCACGCGGGGAAGCCGCTGGCAAAAGAATGTTTAAAAAAAAAAACGGAATCATCACAGTTACTTTGCGTTAGTAAGCACTGATACCTTCTAGAGCAATATATTATAACGGCTCCTTTTTCATGTAGGTATAGTATAAATATTTTCCAAGAAATAATAATGTTGTGAAATGTGACGAAAAAAGCATCTCATAATTTCCACCTGACCTTACCAATCTTAATATATTAACTCAGCACTTTGCGAACAAAGGACCTATTGGTTCTTCAGATATTCAGAACTGAAATTTCACAGGCGTCGTCTATAAATTAATTAGTGTCAATAAGTCAGTGTGCAGAGTAAGGCGACTCCATTCATTTCTTCTATTCACGACGCTCGATAACATCGCCTTGTCGCATCTTTGATTACATCAAATGGAACTTTCGTTATCTGATAAAGGAATATTGGGTTGAGGGGAGACGAAATGCGGAAGACAGATAAAGATATAGAGGATACGTATATATATACGTACGTATGTAATACGCAGGAACGTTGTGCTAAAAGTCGAATGATGTAAGAATGAATTATGAAATAATGAAATGTGGAATGTGAATTACTAAGTTTGAATTTCCGCTCATTATTTGAGAAAAGTACTTATACAAGCCTTGACCGCAAGGCATTGATGGACTTACGTATGTGTGACTCGGCTTCGCCTCGGCCCACATTTTCACGATAGTCTATCAATGCGGAAATGTGGGCAAAGGTACTACGTAGGTAGCGTTCTCATCATTGTTTTAGCTGATAGACGTCCACCACTGGACATTGGCCCCCCAAAGCTCCGCCACTGTCCATTGCCACTTAAGTTTGGCAATTCTCCGGGCGGTTACCTTGGTTTTCGTTCTATGAAAACAGAATAGATTATTTTGTTGTAACCGAAAAGTACCTATCAGCTTTTTCACTATGAATTCCTTATCAAAGCGAAGATGTCTTTAAGTATTTGGAAGTCCTAGAGTATTAACGCAAATAAAATTATTTCAGTATTATAGAATTTTCGTTTTTCTTTTATAGACTTTGTTTTTTAGCTCTAAAACTTTTCTATGCGCTATGAAATATTATACTAGTACAGGTAAATGTGTTAGATAAGAACTTTACCTTGTACTCTGACGTCAGCACGACGTTGAACAATCTTTTTAAAACTTTGTAGGAAGATATTTTATGCAAGAAAAGTATTAGAATTTTGAATCAAGTTGAGACATCTGTTATGTTTAAGAATAATCTTGATAGCTGCGCTTACCTATCGGTCTAAATAATAATTTACGATTCTAAACAAGAATTTACAAATAGCGATTTTGAATAATCTCTCAAAATATTATGACACGAAATATCTACACTACAGGAATTCAAAAAATTGCCAATATAATGTACCACAAAGGCACAGCTTTTTACCCCAATACCAGAAATATTTACAGACCTTTTAAAACCCGTGAACCCAATAAAACTCGCGATACAACGCTACTAGATCGTCAATATTAGTACACATTTATTGACATGCGTTTAAGATAGTTAATTGATTGAGGCGTGACCTTGCGGAAATCCATTATGTAATAGCACAGACTGAGCTAGTCTGCGCTCAGCGCTTGGTGTGGCAACACATCGTGTTCGAGTTAGCGACAAGTCAATCGTCATCCTGAGGATGCCTCGTTGAGAGGTGAAACACGTGTCGATTTCTTTTTAAGACTCTTTAGAAATAGCTAAGCGGAATAGGTTACTTAATATACCCACTTCTATTGTATTTGACATGCAGTTTTCAACATCCAAACATTAAATAACAAATATAGGTCAGGTCTGAAACGTCGTAGGTATATTCGACCTCGTAAATGTTTTGCCATTTTTGTCAAAATTCCCCAACTCTATTATATTGAAACAAATACAACCCAAGTCCAAATCTTCAAGTGCCAGTCTCATCGCAGCGATAATGTCAAAAACTTGTCAAAAAAGTAGGTAAATTTGTGTTTTTTTTTACAGATACTGACTGAGATAAGACTGCGAACGTTCTTAAAATTATGGGAAATGTCTCTCTGGTAGTTTTATAATGTTCAAGTAACATTCAACCTTAGGTTGCTAAGGCAATTATGAGGTCGATTATACCTACGTCAGAAGCAAACCAAACTCTGCCTCTTGAAACTTTATCAAAGGGAGGGCAAACTCCAAGTTGCGTGAAAGCCCGTCACAGATTCTATAACAGATATATTTTTATGTTTATGCATTTTCCTCTCATGGTGGAAACAGAATAAATGAGGTAACACAACAACGTTACCGTAAATATTTCCCTGAATTACGAGAAAAATAGAATATATCAGCGGGTGATTGTATTATTCAGAATAGCGTCCACCTAATCAGTTTCTTTGTAAAAATAAACATTTCAGAAAGTGATTTTGTGAACAGGAAAGATTTGAGCGTTTTAAGTTTCGAGTGACCAGGGTATTTATAAGCAAGCGTGCACCAGTTCGACGGCACCATCGCTTACCATCAAAATGAAAAGGAAGTATCTAAGAATATTATAAAAGTGGGTGAAAACATCCCACGGAATACTTTAAAACTTAACGGATTTAACCAGCAATCCAGTAAATATGTAACTGATAATAATCGCAGTCTGCGTTCAGCGGTCGGTGTAGCAACCCGCCGTGTTCGAGTTCGCGACAAGTCAATCGTCATCCTGAGGATGCCTCGTTGAGAGCTGAAATACGTGTCGATGTCTTTCAGGGTTTTTTATGGCTCTTTAGAAATAGCTAAGAGGAAAAATTATTAAATATATTCACATCTATTGTATTTTATAATGGATTTCCGCAAGGTCACGCCTGAATCAATTGAATATCTGATAATAATCGCTTTCACTCAGCCACGAAATTGAATTGAAACAAATTAATGCATTTTCATTTATGTAACAATTCGAAACTTTTTGCCTTCAAACCGAATCATTTAAATTTTAATTCAGCTAAAAGTAAGTAGTAGTAATTTATTGATACCTGGTCTCAGGAGTAATGTTCCACAAATTGCTACAATTTTGGGTCCAATTTCACGCCAACTCTATTCGCAGATGGAAATCGAATACGTTCTAGGTACAGAAATGAAACGCTAGTTTATTTGGTTATACTGCACATGAATTTGCGTGGAATGGTATTATTTACAATCATTTATGATACAACGGCTCCGCCCCCGTGATATCTTTATAAATCGTAGCCTATGTTACTCAGCGATAATAAAGCATTCTACTTGAGAAAGAAATTTTGAAATCGGTCCGTAGTTTTTAAGATTATTCTGTATAAAGAAAAATCTTTTCTCTTTCAAATATTAGTGTAGATTTACTTCAGATTAGTAGCTTGAAACAATTTATAATCGTATGAGCAAAAGTGTGCCACTATTTTTTGCCTTTAGGTAGGTATTTTTTAGATAACTTCTATTATACCTATCTATACATAGTAAAAAAAAAGTCAATATTCGTGTCCGTGTGACCGCTTAGTACTTCTGAAATATATATTGTATTTTTTTTTGCGGTCAGCATCATTTAGAGAATTTATTTTGTAAGGTTTATTTTGTAACACATCAATATTTAGCGTAGATATAGCACAGAAATCTCGATGTTTTGACATGTCGTCAGGACAATACATTGTGTGATGCACGGGCACTAGTAAAATGTAAAATTGCAATCATTCCTTGTTGACATCTTGGATAAAAATTACACTATAGCCCTTTCTCTTTATATATTGTGTTAATTATAGACTACTACGAGCTTTATAACACAACAAAAAGTTGTTATTACCCTTTATCATTGTTTACTGCAGGTTCACCTTTTAGTTTACCTCTCCTAAATACCTTTCTCTAAAATCACAATAAGAGAAAGTCTGGTCGAAACATTTACGAATAATTCAAATTTCTCTTTTATACTATCTCGTAATCGAGATCCATATTTCGGTTCGGATATCCCAGAGGTGTTTAGAATATTGTGATACTAAAACTCGTCCTTTGGGTGTGCAGAATAAATATTTCATAAATCATAGCCAGGGACATGTTAGTTAGTTTAGTTGGAATTTAACTTAGCTACAAGATACATAGTTTTAGGGTAGTGGAACAGAAATTCTGCGTTGCTTGTTTTTGATCTAGATAGAGGAGACAAATATCCCTATACGTGGTTCTTAGTTTGCTATCCGTTTAAAAAATCTCTCGGGTCGCTTCGGATTGCGTGTCCCATCGGACTGTGAGAGTGAGAGAAGACAGAATGCACCTGACCCAACACATTTCTGCACTATAATATTTCCCGCGCCGAAGGCTAGTCTCCGCTATGATAGAACGCCATGGCCGAAATTCAGTCTGTAGAACTATTAGAAATACTTACGGTTGATAGAAATATAAGAAAGAAAATCCGTTTATTTGCGGTCAACATCTCGCAAAGAAGAATAAAAAAAAAAACACGTAAATAACAAATTGGGGAAAATATGCATCACATCCACGCAAACAGAGGTGGTTTTTAGCGACACCCGGCGCTGACGTGATGACGTCAACCGGTGCAACATATAGTGAAATAACAAATCAAACATAAAATAAATACAATACTTAGTCCTAAATGTTTACACAAATATAATATTTAAAATGGCAACATTTCGTTCCGTCGGCGACTCACGCGCCACAAACTTATTGCAATCTGTGCGCGTAGCTGTCATAAAACTATCAGTTTAATAACTGCACAATCAAAGTATTAAATCAAATTCATAATTAACTTATCGTTAATTAAATAACTTCACTGTCAACCCACAACTGCGGTTTCCCCACTCACTAAAAGTAACAAACTATAGGTCTCTATTTAGCTACGAATCGTGCTATACATCAACTTAAACATCCAGTATTAAGTGGTTTTAGATTGTATAAGCTTTGTGTACAATGCAAGGCCAGCACATACTGGATGGTACTAGGAACAGCAAGGGTCATGGCATATTGCAACGCAGTGCAAACGCCGCGCATCAATAAGGAAACCGCTGTACCACACGGGTGGACATGAACAGCTGTATTGTGAGAATAGAGATGTAGTTCCAACAGCTATACTCGATTGAATTATTTTACACATTATTGTAAATGGACGGTGGTTAAAGAAGGTGGCTTGCATTGACACCATAATTATTATCGTGATACATTGCATCACCTAAACCTACAATGTCTGCAGAATGATGTCAAACTGAACTATCAGGTTTGACAGCTGTAGGTATCTAATATAAGTAAACATTGGTAAACTGTTCGAGTAAAACGAAAAACTAGTCTACTCTGCGTCATGACTCATAGCGATTCACACACTGGTTGTTAAGAGAGATACAGCCTTTTAGAACTCCATTAAATATTAACACAAATTACAAGGTAAATTGTTTGGGAATTAAGAGTTTTAAGAACTTAAAATCCACAAACAAGTTGAATAACATTCCACTTTGTAACACAATCAATCTTATTTCATTTTTTTATATCAAGCGACACAACATATTCGAATTTCAAATCGCTTCCACCGATTCCAAAATTAAACCACTGTCATCGATTTTTCAACAACAATAAATTCCAATCCGTTCACTCGCTCCATAGTGAAGAGAATAGCTTCGATTGTGTCGCATCACTAGTGTGTAGCGTAGCGGAAAGTGTGACATGTCAGTTTGGCCGAGCCATCGGAGGCAACGGTAAATTATTCAACAGTCTCCAGTAATAAAATTACTATGCACGTTTTGTTGGGACCCAATTGAACCGTTCAAACAAGGTGGTTCATTGCAAATTAGTTTTGGCTTTATTTTGTACGTAAATTGTTTCAGAAACTTAAAAAAAAAAACAGTTTTTTTTTTTTAAATTTAATTATATAGGGGTAGGCAGAAACTACAAAACGCCACCTGCTACATCCTTACATACTCCGTTTGCTTCGTTTACGTTCATACATCTAGTCACACACGCACGCCAGACCTGAACATTCTCAAGAACATCACCAATAAGAATTAATTATCCGGTCCTAAAATAACATTATTTAATCTAAAGTAATCTTCAGTTGTTTTCATGACATTTCAATGTATTGTAAAAATGTTGCTAGGTAATTACGAGAATCTATCAGTTCAAAGGGACGAGGAATAATATTTTCGTTATTTAAAGATCTGTATGTTTTAACAAAAGATGGATAAAAATGGTAGAACTTGTATTGTTAGGATAATGATAATAATATCGTACATTTCCATCAATACCAAGAAATAGACATTAACGTTATTATTTCAGCAGAAGAAACTTCTTCGAAAAAAGCCTCTATTATTCATGACGATCGACATTTAAATCGTCTGTTCAAAACTAAACACCCGGTACTGTCACCAAAAACAACGATAGTTGTAACATTACATAAACGCGCGTTATAATTTAAACCTTATATCAATGACATAAAGATCACATGAAGCACGCTCGTGGTTTGCATCGACCATACCGACGCATGGCGGAAACACCCGAAATTTTCCGAGGACATCCTTCAAATTGCCGGGCCGGAGACACTCTGGGAATTCCTAACAACTCGTGAGGTCCCTAAAATTTTAATTACGCCGTATCCAACCATTCTTCCTCCCCCCAAGTTGGCATAGCGGTCTCTTTGAATGTTATTACTCGGCCCACTCGCAAAAAGCCTTTAGAGAAACATTTTGGAGGATACAATTTCATTTTAATGCTTTTATGGGATGACCCTGGAAGAGTATTGTTCTAAAGATAGGATTGTGAAGAGAGGGTAATAATAATATCAATGCCATTATATACTCATTTTGATATTCAAGAACTGTTAATATAACTTGGTATATTTAATAAAAACAATCTTATTCTATTTCAACGTCTTTACAGAAATCTTAGATTAACATTGTTTTTCAAGCTTCAATAACTCGAAGCTTTGTTATAAAAATATAGACTTTTTTACACAGAAATGTCATCAAATGATGTCACAAACCTAACTTGATAAGTTTTAGAGACTTAAGCCTTGCAGGTTATGCGTCTAATTCCTCTAGTTCTGACGTATTTTGATACGTTCAGTCTCGTTCAGTATTCAAATACCGTCGTATGCCGTTCGTGCTAGAGATTTGCGAGCATTACTCGTGAGATTTTGCATAATTAGTACCAAATTCCTTGTAGTGCAGTTGTTGCTGTAAGACGTATTTTGCATAAGATATCTCGAATATATACAAGGAGAAATATTATAAATTATTCCGAAATATCAAAATTGCAATTGCAGGTTTTTCAAGGGTCAATTTCAATGTCAAACTAAATATTATTGGTTTCTTAAATTAAGAAAGGAGCGTGATAATTATTGATGTAATCTACACCCAAGCTGATTGTTCTAAATCAAAACAAAATAATTACTGTTGATTTCCGAAATTCAATTACGCAATTTGAATAATTTACAGAGCGTTCTCACTCAAATAATTTTCAGGACGAAATAACACGCAACTTCTGACAACAACTTTTCGTAAGCAATTTTGCCAGTACATTATTTAACGATCATAATTACAATGACATTCTACTTTATTTCGTTGCTTGGTCGATATTGGATGATAATTACCCCATTGCTCATATAGCGAGCAATGTGTTCACATGTTCAGAAAATCGCCCCATTGCTTACGTCAGAAATGATAAACGTATTATTAATCCATGTAAGCATGACCTCCTTTATGAATTTATTGCTTCTGTGTGTCAGTATATGTAATGCGCCTTTATTCAGCATAATGTGATATTGGAAAATTATTTGCATCTCTGATTTGTTTTATCTACGCTTGTTACCGGCAAGTGACCGAAGCTGAGGCGAATAACTTTGACCAATGTCTGATATAAAGAGTATCTTGTCGATTCAAAGAACATGCAGTAAATATTCAACAGCTAACAATTTGAAAAATCTTAATACGGACTTAATTCATTGTAATGTATTGAGTAGCAACACCCATAAGTACTAAAACATGGGCGTGCCAAATCAACCATATAATACTTATATTGAAGCGAACGCCTAATTAGCGTTAACAGTAATGCATTCATAATACAATTCTACATTTAAACTATTATACTAGAGCTACCAGTTGCGCCAACACTATAAAGCTAACGCCAACATTAGTTTGTACGACTGTTAGCATAGCTTCCTACTGCCAACTGAATGGTTTTATCAATAGAGAAATGGATACGTGAAGTGGTCTTATCTATTACTGAAATGGTTGACTCTCCATTATATATCCGTGTACAAATCTGTCTATAATGGAGAAATGTACCCTCAGGAAACGTAAGGTTCAATAGAAATCTCAAAATAGCCTCCATAAGTGGTGATACTTGAATGTACCTTTAGCATAACCTGGACAGTCAGCCACTCTACCACTCACTGACTACCAAATATTTTTTACTACGGCTTATATAATTCATTTTTCGTGTATAAAGGCTAGTGAATAGATTAAAAAATTCTGAACAAGTGTGCGTCTATACATACATATAGCATAGACCTACTTTTTAACCCCCGACGTAAAAAGAAGGGTGTTATAAGTTTTACCGCTATGAGTGTGTGTCTGTCTGTGGCAACGTAGCTCTTAAACAGGTGAACCGATATGAATGCGGTTTTTTTATTTAAAAGCAGGTTTTCTAGCAATGGTTCTTAGACATGTTTTATCAAAATCGATTCAGCTATTTGAAGATTATCAACTCTTTTATAGTTGATGGTTGGATGTGAGTATCTTCCACTGTTCTGATCGATTGAATGATATTGAATGATATTAGGAGAACATAGTAGCTTTGAACTGATGCTGCTGCATAACCTGGAATTTGCAGGATACCCAACTCCCTTACCAACTTACAGCACAGGTATTGTGTTTGGGCTCATTGGAATGGTCTCAATGAATAGCTTATAGATAGATGAACAGAGTCTGGTGATGGAGCAGGAAAGAGAAATGAGGAAATGTTTGTGTCGGGGGTTTTTAACATTTTAACTGGTCAAATTGTATTTGTATTACTTACCTTATCATCTTTATATCTCCGTGCCTCGGAAAGCACGTAAAGCTCTTGGTCCCGGCTGTCATTTTCGTAGATCTTTGACAGTTGTTACGGGTCGTCAGCAGCCCCAAATTCTGACAACCAGTCCTATCAACGGGTATCGTGTTATCCAGTAACTAGGTTGTGGAGGTCAGATAGGCAGTCGCTCTATGTAAAATACTAGTATTCAGCTACATTCGGTTAGATTGGGAGCTGACATCAACATAGTTGGGAAAAGGCTGTGCAAATGATGATGATTACTTACTATAATCATTTGTCATTCTAATCCTAATTATTTTAAAATGCGACAGTGAGTTTGTTTGTTACGCTTTCACGTTAAAAAGACTGAACGGATTTGGATGAAATTTGAAACACCAAATATCGTAAATGTATTTTTCTTTCTAACATTAATGACTACTGAATCCAACTACAACCATTTAGCGACCCATCAACACCCAATTACAAGAAAAAAATATTCGTAAGTGTTATGTCTACGGCGTCACAGCGCTACTCGTGCGCAGATCAAAGCGGCTACGCGACGTGATACGACGTCTCGATCCATCCTGCCCGTGCCAGCCGCGCTACTCCTTCATCCCCTCTATTGCCGTGGCGCCTGCGGAGGATATTTGCATGCACCACGCAACTATTCAACAACACATTGCCAATGATTGACTTCGTAATGTGGGAGTATCGATTATGTTCTTACATAGGATACCTTTTATCCCGATATTCTCACGGGATCGAGATAAAGCGGGTGAAACCGCGGGGCACAGTTAGTTACTTATAACGTGGGGAAATAGTGATCTTTAAAGCAATGCAATATAAAATATTGCCATAATATTATATTTCAAAATGTCTTTACTTTTAAAATAATGTTTTCCAAGCAGATACTTCTTCGGTGTTTTCTTTATTCATAGGAACTCTAGTGAAACTAAATCCTCCTTTCTTTTATTACTGCTTCTGCTTCGTATTATCCGGCTGCAGTTACGTAACTTTACATAAATACAAAACTTCCTAACCGTGGTTTTCTTTTACTGAAATGCATGCAATTTAATTTCACGTCTTAATTATTTTAGAACTGCAAAGGAGGACCACGAATTCTTTTGTGTAAAAAACTATTTAATTACCTACCTATGTAAAATGCTCATTCCGGCTGAGTTTTTCTTTGTCTGTGTCTTTTTAGTTAAAAAAACTGCTATTGTGCAATGCCACACATGGTTTTTGTAACATAATAATCTCACTAAAGTCTCCTTAGTTCAGGAATTAAAAAATATAAATCAAACTGGTTTTCAAACTCAAATAAATACTTTTCTAGCATAGAGACTGCTGGACTTAACCATTTTTCAAAAGGTTTGTTGGTTCTCAAAGATCCTTTAATCGATTCATTTTCAATAACTCTAAACTAAAAGGACCATGCAACGTGCTTGATGATACATATTTTCTCCGGGTAAGACATATGTCACTGATTTTGTCAAATATCTCATTAAGACTCAAGACAAAAGTTCGTGCTAAGCCTCCAATTAAAAAGTCCGCGGTAAACTGTCACGCCACAAGGATATCCGTGACAATATCTTTGTTGTTCCAATTGTTTAATTAATCAAATAAAACATGTCTTAACTTTCATCATTGTCAAGACACATGTCAAGATAAATTTCGTATCTTCTTTATACCTACCTACAGCTTTCCAAAGAAAAGTATGCGCTTCGGGAATCATCGTCTATCTTCGATCATCATTGATGAGTTTTAATATAGAGCTGTTACAACCATGGAAGTACTTTCCTATTTTTTATTACCATTCAAAAAGAATGTAGAATAGCAAATCTAAGGAATAACAAAAATCTTTTCAAAACTTTTGAGTGACAAATGACGATCTGAGTCCGGAGTAGGTAACCCGGCAGAGAGAAAACTCCATACAAACGCTCAGTGATAGGTGCATTACTGCAAAGTGCGGCAGTACAAAACTTAGAAGCATTGCCTCTATTGGGAGTTACTTCGTGCCGCGACGACAGGCTAATTCGGAAACACGAAAATTACCGAAGCGCATACTTTCTTTGGAAAACTATATTGGACAAAATCCAAGAAACATCTCGTTACCAAAGTTCGTGCTAGGCCTCCAATTAAACAGTCCGTGGTAAACTGTCACGCGACACGGATATCCGTGACAATGTCTTTGTTGTTCCGATTGCGTAATTAATTTATGTCCATGAATTTATTCGTAGTTCGCTGAATGTACTAATTAAGGCAGCTCTGTCGGTTCTATGGCTTTGATAAGTTAATTTTTGCCGTAAAGTGGCTCTGTTTTTTCGGTATTTCGTGGCAATTGTTTATCTGATGGGTTTTTAATTTTCCTTAATGCTTTCCAATATGATTTCTTGGATATTATGGCTCAAAATGAAGGTCAGTTATACTGAATAAATGCTGGGACTAATATGCATATAGAATGTATTGTATCGTAAATATTTTTCAAGGTACTTTTCTTAGAACATAAAAACTAAAGACAGCAGATTATCTTAAAGCTAAAATTGTAACGAATACGACAGAAAGTACACAATAAAAATGTATCCATTCCGATTCAGGCTACAGAAAAATAGAAACAATCCTTAACCCTTACACTTAAGATCTAAAACCTAGAACAAGCACATAATACAAAGGTCTTTTCTTTCCAACATATTATCTGACCGGAACAAGTATTTGCTAAGACTACAGCCTCGTAAAAGTCACGCGTGTTTACAGTACCGTTAACAAGCCCAATAAAAGCGTCTGGCAAGGTGTGGGGACTTGGGGGCTCTTTGGCAACGTTGCCACAATTGGCACGAACGTCACAGTCACATCTGGCACTTGTTGCATTGCCAGCGATGCCAAATAGCCCCCGTGTCACAGAACTGTGTAAATATCATTTTTTTTGTACATAAATGACGGAATTGTTCGGACAAAATTTTTAGTCTGAGCATTTCCTTGTATATTTGAATTCCCTTGTCTGTCGTTTTGGGGTTAGGGTTCGAAGGGTACCTGTACCCTCTTGGGTGGGGAGGTGTAATACACTTTTTTCAATAATCACATTTGCTGAACCATCTATTTGTAAATGTTGAATGTATGAATCTCGGGAGGCCTACATCAATCTTTCACAAGGTAGGTTTTGGGATTGAAATTGAAAAATACACTAAAATTAAGACGACGTTTGAAAACAAATCGTTTCGTTTATTTACATAACATATCATCACGCCTGTAATCCCCAAAGGGTTAGGCACAAGTGTGACTATACTACACCCACATTTCGCCAGTTATGTTTAAACGTCATGGGACACCCATCACCCATCACCCATCATCAATAGCGGCGACCCCATTGCCATCAACCGGGTATAAATCTACCACCAGTAAATGATGACTTTTACTAGATAAATATGAAATCCAGAAAAGTCCCAAATCCAGACTCCGGGCTGCCATTGAAAAATTCCTGATGGAAAACCCAATAACGCTTTGCTTGACCTAGGAATCAAACCCTATCAATGAGGCAATTAGTTTATTCATTTGAAAACTCGTCATAAACATGGAAGTACTTTTTAGTTGATTTCAATGTAAAAAGAACCCTACGTTACACTGATAAAGAAAACAAACCAAAAGAAACAAAATACATCATAAAAAAGATCTTATAAAGATCAGGCTAAGGTCTTACTCAAACTCAAAATACCAATAAAGACTTTCTTTAACAACATCGAGTTATTATACTGGACTTCTCAGGGTCCAAGTTTCCTTTAGAAAGTTTTTTAACAAGTAGGGTTTCTAAGGCAGCTGCGATGCTTATCTTGGCTAGTCGGGGCCCCACTGATGTTAGTAGTTCCTAATTTAATACGGGCCTTATCGATTCGAGTTTACGCCAAGTCTGTCCAAGTTGTTATTTAAGGCTTGGACTAGGAATAGTCTGGGTCTTAAGTTGTGAACTGGAGGAGAATTGTTAGTTCTATGAAGAGGTAATAAGGGTTGGGCAAGTTTGCACACTCATACAGTATGTTAAAGAAGGGCGGTCCCGCTAACCCGCAATAGTTTAGCGTTCAAACATTTAAAAAAGACACAATGTTTTTTAATTATTCTTTTTTTCAAAAAGTAAATTATTCACAAAAAATACTAAATTGATACGTATAAGAAACACATAAACGGGCACTTGTCTTTCAACTTGAAAATACGGTCGGCTTGGGCGATGCCAATACGCCGAGGTACTATTCCGCGCTATTATTAAGATTTTCAAAAGGACGTTTCGAATTTATTGTCATTTAATTAAGTTTTGAATTCGGATTTTTATACTTATTTTTCTATGCTGATATTTTAATTTTAATCCGATATGCGAAAAAACGACTAATTTTTTTATAGTCTAAAGAAGAGTAAATATATAAATTAACGAGTTTAACTCCCTCTGTTGTCTAATTACTGTATTTAGGTGAAAATAAGTTAGTTTACTCTTCTTTAGACGTGGACGGGAGTTCCCTTAAACTCGTTAATTTATATAATGATATAAATTAACGAGTTTAAGGGAACTCCCTCTGTTATCTAATTACTATATTTAGGTGAAAATAAGTTAGTTTACTCTTCTTTAGACTATAAAAAAATGAGTCGTTTTTTCGCATATCGGATTCAAAAAACTCTAAAAAGGATCATCATTATATTAACGTCAAAATTCTGTACCTATCTTCACTCTACGTAATTATAGAGCTACATTATAATTTTAAAGTTGCCTGTAATATTACTAACTTCGTTCCAAAACTATTAGGACCACCTAATACTAAAAACACTTCAGTTAAAGTAAGTTAGCGTATAAATCGTACTGACCCACAAGAGTGTCGCCCCGTAGATAAGGCCTGCCTGCTTACGCGGCTAATTGAAACGTTCGACTCACTCGGTAAATATCGCAATAAACAACGTTTATTTTAAATTTGCAGTTGTTTTTAAAAGTTAAGGAATTCCAGGAAAAGTTGAAGTTGTTTGGTTAGGAATTGTTGAGAAAAATACTTCGTTGTTAAAACTTTTACACTAAAAAATATGATTTCTAAGTAAAGCTGTTTCTTGTTATTTGGCTCTTCATCGTAATCAATTAAAATATATCTTGACTTAGGCGGCCCCTATACCTACAATAAATACTTAATATGACTGAATCAGCCCTTTCAATTAAAATATCCATTATTATTGACAGTCATATGCTTCAATGTTTGCGCGTGAGCAAGACCTGCGCAATACTTAATCTACATGATGCAATTAAAATATGGTGCAATAAAAATTAAACTTGCTCAAACTTTTATTCAATCATTGCGCAAACTTCAATAATTTATATTTGCGAATAATATATACGAACACAATATCACGAATTTCTCAATGTATTTGACCGTTTAGGGTTAACTAAACGGTCAAATACAAAAAATATTCGTGATTTTGTGTAGTAATATATTGATCGATTAGGGTTAGACATTTATTCTCTGGAAATATAACCGTACCTATATGATTTCTAAATTACTTATGATTGTCACGTCACAATTATGATCAGCGTTACAAAAACTTATTTTGGAGTGATCTTGAAAATAAATAATTATTTTGTAACTTCAACAATGTCAAAATATACATAAAATATACGGTAGAACAGGGTAACTGCCTATGGATTTTCTAATAGTCTGTTGAAGTTGAACGTTTCGCTATCTTTAAGAATGGCAGGAAGCTGCGTTTCTACATTTCTTCGTTTATAATTATGGCTCTGAAAAAAGTTGTTTTTTTCCTGTCAAGTCCTACCGTAAAATAACGAAGAATATCCCATCCACATAACATAATTCTAAAATATTCTACGTCAATAGAAAAAAAAGGCCCTAAGTACACACGGCTACATATCAAGCCATTTCCAGTAAAAGCTGACCTCTCATTGTACGGCAATCCTATACAATGCGACATCAGCTTATACTGGAATAATATAGCTTGATATGTAACCGTGTGTACATGCTCCTCGTTTTCAAGTCACTTTTGTCCATATCCTTATATGTGACAAACTAATCAATCAGTCATTTCAACGTCAGATTTTGTTTTCCCGAGGCTATATTTTTGAGACAACACTAAAGATTAGTATGAATATAAAGAAACGCTATGAAAGAAGGGCCTTTCCGCGCAAGTATCAAAAAGAATTTGATTATATTTTTTATGTGGCACCTGTGTTAGTTCTGAGTGTGGTTGATAAAATCTCTTACTGCGAACCACATACAAGTAAGCGACTTTATTCTATTACTGTTATCTGGACAGAGATATAACTTGTTTTATTAAACTATTTGACTATCTTGCCTCTATAAAAATAAAACTTGGGATGTTTTCTTTCAGTCGCATTTGGATGAGAGCTGGTGCTAGCTTGAATTTATTTAAAGTTCTCACGTAACGTAATTTCTGTCTCTAAAGTTTCACTGACCGGAGTTCTAGTTACAGTCAGTTTTATCGCTAAGCCAAATTATGTTTAATGACCCTGTGAACAATCTACCCTACAGGGGTTGTAATAAAACGAGATAAGCTCAAATATTGAGTAATCACGAGCTTTTTATGAGATTTCAACACGCGATATTTAGAGGTACGAATATTGTTTTTAGAATGCCCATAAATATTTTAGAATACCTTCTGCCTGCGACTTCGTTCGCGTGAAATTTATTATTTTAACATAAATTATAGGTATGAATTTAGCAAAAATATACTGTAGCTTCTCATAAGTGAAAGAATTTTCGGAATCGGATGAGTAGTTCCGAAGATTACCCCCCATCTTTTTCTTTTTTTTTTTGGGTGGGAAATTATCAATTATCAAATAACTTCTACCGCTCTGGGCGGACCGGGAGAGCGTGTCAGACTCTTACTGACTAAAACCCACCCATGTTCCTTCCGTTGCCAGTACGGTCCCAGGAGCAGGGGGGGGACAGATTACCCGCTACATACAAACTAAAAAAAATCCTCTTTATAATAAGTATAGTTAACAAGTTAATATGGTGATTTCAGATTTAAGATAGTTTTTATGGTGTTAAATATGTGACTTTTTCATTGTAAATGTAATGTAAATTCAGGAATAAATTGTTTAGCAAATTGACCATCAACTTAAATCGGCCCTCAAATTCAAATCACAACTGTCATTCTTTGCAGTTGCATGAATTGGTTATAACGCAACAAATTGGCGTAGGGTTTCGATTATGTTAAAAAATCAATTTCCGTGACTGTATAATTAAAATAAATTAATGATATCACTACTCTTTCCCTAAAAGCAAACTTTGTGAGCCAATTTGGACTTACCTTTTGAAATGTGTGAAAATACTTGTTACTTTGCCATTTAAAAATAGTTATTTGTCTCATTAATTGTGTCTGTAGCTCCGAAGGAAAAATAATACCCATTTACAGTCAATTCAACTTCAGCCTCAATTAGAAAAATTCACAAAGGGGATTTATTCCAATAGAGGTATCATTAGAAATAACTAATGGATTATCTCAACGAGTTTGCCGGCTGAATCCACCTGTGACCTAATAAGCGCTGGGAAAACCCGGGTTTTCAGAAGGCTCCGAAGGTCAGGCATCTGTCAGTCTACGTAATTCATGGTTGAAGGTTGCGCTAAGCTAAACATTTGTAATACCGTTTATCTTGGAGAAAAACTAAGTTACAATCGGATTGGTCGGTGGATTGGTATAGCGGCAAATTTTTCGTGTTCTGAAATAATTTTGGCTGGTTGAATACTAGGAAGGATAGTTCCCAGATTGACATTAATCTCTACTAAAAATTACGATTATATTTTGAATAAAAATTACGAAAATCCAATTTCAATTATGAATTTTTAAATCGTAACTTTTTCGATATGAATTAAGGGGCATGTCTTCATAGCAGTGTGTAAAAAATATCGTCTTATAAAGTATTGCCATTATCAAACTTTTATCAATATCATGCTTAAGATAAAGTAATTTTAAAACAATCGATCTAGAAATTATCTGAATAGGAAAAAAAAAACAAATGAGATTTTGTAAGTCAAATATTGTTTTTGGTCCTCATGGTTTGCCCTTTACGACATTTGAAATTTCTGCCGTTGATATAGCAACCATGTCTATATTTTTTTCTAGTGTCTTTGAAATTCTGAAAACAGCTCTGATAAAATAAACCCACAGTGTAGGATAAAAATCATCAAACATCAAAAAAAAAAAAAACCCATTTACAAAAATTATATTCGTTAATTGATTCAGGCGTGACCTTGCGGAAATCCGTTATAAAATGATGATGTGGATATATTTAGTAACCTGTTCCACTTAGCTATTTCTAAAGAGTCTTAAAAAGATCCTGAAAGAAATCGACTCGTGTTTCACCTCTCAACGAGGCATCCTCAGGATGACGATTGACTTGTCGCGAACTCGAACACGGCATTTTGCCACACCAGCACCGAGCGTAGACTCTTATCTTAAAAAAGAAAGAAAGATTATGTTTTTCGAAAACCCTGGGTGCACAACAACAATCGATCAGTCCCGATCACTGTCTAATTCAGTGATACCGACAGCTACTTAATTGAGGAACATTTTGTCAGCTAATTAGCAAGAACAGTGATGCCTCTCACAGCTGTATTTCTGTTAATAATTAATCAAAATTGTGCTCATCGCTGATCCTATTTAGATCGGAATTTTGAATAAACATAGCATTTTGGGAGTAAATAATGGTAAGAAATAGGTCTAACTTTTAACGTATTCAGGGCTATTTGAATGAGGATAAATTTGTTTTTTTACATAAATATAATATTTAAAAAAGGCTATTTAAATGTCACGTGTTTACTATAATATTGTAGGAATAAGTTATGACTTTTTTTAAATTCTTAAGCATAAGCATAAAACAGCCCCATTTGTCTATGTTATTGGTTTATTATAACAAAAAGTATTTGGCCTCATAAAAATAATGTACTTTTAAATATTTTCGTAGCATTCTTAAATATATCACTTAAAAAATAACAAAGAGAATAGAGAATACTTCTTCAGCTAAATACCATACAAAACACATTGTCTACACAAAAACAAGCGCAGCCAGCCACGTTAACGTTTCGCTGGCAAAAGCAATTACGTTGACAATCAGTCGCTAACTTTACGCGCGTCTGAACACGCCCTAATTCTTTAATTACTTCGTAAATTACATTTTTAGCGTGTAACACTAAATGTCTTTAAGTGCCTTTTTATTTTTAAGTGTAGAGGGTTAAAAGGTCAAAGTTTTTAAGCTTTTAAGTTAAGGGCTTAATATTATTTCTATTAGAAGGTCTAGTCACAAGTATTTAAGATCGAATTTACTAGAATTATTATTTTAGGGCTGATTTTATCAAATTTTATCTTTTATTCGAAAAAAAAGTTAAGTCTCACTGTTTTTTAGATAACTTCAAATGTCAAAATTTATTTTACTTATGCTATATATAAAAAAAAAATACCAAAAATACACCTGACTTCCAAACTACAAAGTGGAAAATAACTTTAATTTCAGAAGTCGTTGTCTTTGGATCAATCAGTATTTGAATTTTTGCCACCGACTTCCGAAATTAAAGTTAGTTTTCACTTTGTAGTTTGGAAGTCGGTTGTATTTTTGGTAAAAAAGAAAAAAAAAACACCTTTCAGTGTGTTGGTTTGTAATTCATCAGTTACACTTTATCAAATGGTGCTTTTCGAGAGCAAATGCACAATTTACTATAAAAAATACCCAAACGCTATAGGTGTGCCTATAATATTTGAAGAATTCCCTCGATTTCTCCAAGATCCTATCATCAAATCGTGACCAAATAACAATGCGATCAACTTGGATGTATACTCTTTCAAACAAAAATTTAATCGGTTCAGCCGTCTTCGAGTAATCGGGGAATTTGCATTTTTTTTAAATCCGTCGAACTGAGAACCGCCTCCCTTTTTTAAGTAGGTTAAAAATATAATGTCGCCCTTAAAATAGGGTTGCCTTTAGTGCAAATAAAAGTATATAAGTACATTATACTATGATAGATACACAGATTATAAAATAGTTAGTATATAAATTAGATTAGTAAATTGTAATTTTTTTTCTTCTTTGGTTTATGTTTTTGTTTTATCTTCTACGGTTACACACGTTGTCTACATCTCATTTTTTATAATTTCCTGTCGCAGGTATGCTGGAAGAGATTTCTTTAGAAATAAGCATTGCCTTTGTACGTATTTTTCTGTTCCTTTCTTCTTGTCTGTTTATATGTGTGTGCATAAATGGTTAAATAAATAAATAAATTATACAAAATATGCTATATTATTATAAGAACAGGTTTTGCTTGGATAATACCAGTTTTCGGATTTTTGTTTTGTAATTTATATTTGATTACTAATTTAATTATTTATTAAGAAGTATAAAAATTATGTATTAGGTATGTTGAAACTTTTTTGTACTCCCCGTCACTTGTCCCTTTAGGTTCATTAGAAAACCAGCGTCATACAGCATTTTTCTCGCATTCATGCTGAAATGAATCTTTTTGGCGCAGCCGTGAAGCACACACTATTATTGTTACGAGATTATTTTTATTTTGTTTTTGTGTTTCACGAACTGTGTTCAAATAAACAAATATAAAATCTTTTATTAATTATAGGTAGGTAATACGAGTATTAAGTGAATGTGCCTTTGCTGTGAATTGCTTATCTACTTAAAATCATGATATAAAATATACCTATTACTATCTCAAAATATATCATGATTTTAACTAGATAACATACTCACAGCAAAGGCACATTCACTTAATATGACCTCCCTATAAAAATATTTACGGCAGACATTGAAAAACGAGCCACGTATAGTGAAAATGAAGTGCGCTAAGATATAACGACTATGTCAACATACTAAGCCAGATATTCTGGCGAATCTCCAAGAGTTGGAAGACGCCTAATATATACTACATAAACTTTGTCTAGTACCTACCTCTATTAGCCTATTAAGAAAGTGCTGAATTTCCATATTTCTTTGTTCAGACGGTCCTGTGACCTTTGCAAGATTCGTAGGGTTTCATTTTTTCTGCAAACATAGCAAGGGGTTCATATTAAGTTAACACTAGACATGGGTAGACTATATTTGAGAGGGACGATTTGGAGACTGAAATTCATAACAGATGTTATGCTCTCACAAATGGTTATACATTTGTATCTAGCTCCTGTATTATATTGCTTTTGCCCGCAGCTTGCTTTGCCCGCATAGAGATCGGAAATTAACCCAAGGGAACGCACTATTGGCATAAAACGTACCCTATGTCCTAACCAAGCTCATGGTCTACCCATGTGCCAAATTTCATCCAAATCCGTTCAGCCGTTTTAACGTGAAAGCATTACAAACAAGCAAACTCAATTTCGTATTTTCTAATATTAGTTAGGATATTCATCACATCAAGATCTCATAATTGTGTTAAGTTTCTGGAGTAAAAAAATCTCTTCGTCTTCATTCAGGTACAAAATATCACTGAAATTTTTTAGCTCCTACAGGCAATTTTCTTGCATGGTGACAACTTGAGTTAGTTCAGCACTTTTTGAAATAAACGCTTTCAAACAGATAGAACCTCGCCTGACTTTCCTGTATTATAAGTATTAAGTGTTAATAAAAATACGTTAAAAGTTGTCACAAATTCCTCAATTCCTTATGGATCAGCATAATCCGAAAACTCAATATAAATCTCCAGTATTTTCGCAGCATCACTTTTCAATCTGTATACGCAATTCAATTTCATACAGGCCTTGGTTATTTCATTCATGCTGTTTATAAATGCGACCGACCCACATTCCTGTACGCTGCGATCGCATTGCATTTTAATATGTGCGTGATTATATCACCAGTTTCATGCACGCTGTGCATATTACGTTTTTAATACGCGCATTATTTTTATGAACAAACGAGTGTGATTATTCGAGTCCTTTGAAAACAAATGAATGTTGGGATGTAGTTCAAGATCTTTTTTTCTATTTTGTTATGCCTGTTTCCTTCCCAATTATTTTAATCTCAGTTTTCTAAACTGATCAAGAGAGGTCGAAGAACCAATGGAAATGTCTTTAGCAACAAAAAGATTTTGTGACCATCAGAGACCAATATTATTGACCAATTGGAACCATGCACCTAGCTTCTGACGTTTCATAAGTGTCCATGCAGGTTTATGTGAAATAAAATATTTTTAATTTGAATTGGTTCATAAACCAGCTCCCATACAACTTTATCCAGTGTCCTTTGTTACGTCTGTTTTACTTCGGCTCATTTAGTTTTGAGAGAGAGAAATGTTTGTATATGTACCTGCTCGTATGTATAGCTTTATTTACGTGCTTATTTCGAGCGAGTGCTTGTGACATCGTCGGATGAAGCTCCAAAACGAGCATCCCCAAAATTTGCAATGCTCCAGTGCTGTATCTAGGAAATGGTTAGTACCTTATTTGCACTTAAATTCTGCAGGTATTTAAATGAAACGCACATCTTAAATCTTAAGTTGCTTAGAATTTGGCATTGCGAGAGCCAAATAGTAAAATGGATAACGAAAAACATATCAGAATGAACCCTTAGGTTTTACTTACACATAATATTTTCATCTATTCTTACGATCCGTTGAGTAAACCCATAACAGTGTCTAAGTTAGTCTTAGCTCAAAAGATATTTCATTCTCTAGAAGTAAGCTCGGACCAATAATCGCCGGACAAATTCGTCGGCATTTCTCCACATCTTCTGGCATTAACTGTTCATATATCAATCTTTTTCATACAGACTCTAACGAGGGCTTTTGGCATTACTTCAAATTATCAACGTAACCCTTTTCTACCCTGTAATATATCTTGTTGAGTGGCCGGTATAGGCATATGGAGGATCAAGTGGATAGGCCGATAGAACGGGCTCTCCCGATCATCCCAAAGGTTATATATTGAAGGAATTTTATATTGGAAACGTCTTAGTATTTGAGCTTTTTGTTGAAGCTTTTCAGTAACATCGTGTTATGTGTGGGAGGATTGTTGCTCTTTTCAATTTTTGTTGTTGTTACAAAATATATTGGCTATTGAAGTGGTATACGTACCTTATGTGTTTTATAGATTCAAACTGAGATATATTGCGCAAAGAATGCTATCTTATTATCCTAATCAGCACTTTGTCCATAAATGAGTCAATATAAATTAGTGTTTACTTTTGAATTTAATTTTAACTCTATTTATACTCTAAACACTAGGGCCGGAGTGCTCACCGAGTATTTCGGGACATCGCCAAGCGGTTGATCCACTTTCCACGTGACCAGAGGGCAGGCCAGTTCTTAGGCCAAAGAATCAGCATTGCCATCCAACCTGTCATCGCTGTCAGCCTTTTGGGCACTTTTCTCGCTGAAAGCGATACGAACGAATTTTTTGACGGCCAATAAGCTCTTCCTTTTATTTTATTATTGTTTCCTTTACATACTTGTACATAATATATATAATAGTTACTTGTATGTACATAGTTAAGATAATTTATTAATTTAGAATGAAAAACACTGGTTGCATAAAAACAAATCCAAAAAAAACTTTACTTCGAATCACAGGATAGAATAGGTGTTATAACTAAGCTCATAGAGTCTTCAATCTTTCATCGCTTTCATTATGAGCTGCACGTGGTTATCGTCAACTCTAACTACAGCATTATAATGATGTACCTACAGCTATAACCAGCAGATATCCTTTTATCCCCAATTCAGAGTTCAGTATGAAAATGAATTGTATGATCGGATAATTCCTCCGGTTTAACGACTTCTAGCTGAATGGGTTATTCATGTTTGGGTCCATTGGGTTTCTCATCAATTATGGACGATACTATTGTTACTGGTGTAGTTTATGTGCGACATAAGAAGACCTCGATTAACAAAATTATAAAGTTTCCACTCTCTATTTCCAAATGATAATCCATTTATTTATTTTTACCTCATAACGGAAATTTGAAATTCTGCCAGTAAACTATTACTTCTTGAACTGGTTCAAGAAAATAATTGTCATAATCATATAACTTAAGTGAAGAAACTGTTGCCTTTTTAAATATTTTTTTTGTGTTAAAGTATAATGAACTTAATTGAAGAAATGTTAATAAAGTAATAATGTCATAATGATCTAAGATAGAGAATCGTTTGTTGCCTGCCGGGGTTGCGAAGAAAACCGAAAGGGAGATCGTGGCCCCCGGCGACAGGGCAACCGAAGGAACACGGGTGGGTTTTAGTCAGTAAGAGTCTGACACGCCCTCCCGCTCCGCCCAGAGCGGGAGAAGTTATTTGATGATTTCCCACCCTCAAAAAAAAAAAAAAAATGCCGAGAAAATAATAACGTATCAACCGTAACCCTATAAAAAGCACATAAAAATATACGCCTTTTAATTTGTTCACAAAATGAGATTTCCTGTAAAAAAATCAGATAATGAGAGTACGTACGGAATTATATCCGGGTTTAAGAGAGGCCTTGACCCACAATCCGGCCGGGTAAAAGGAAGGTTATGATGAGTCTATAGAAACACGTTCGGTGCTTTCGTTACAGGACTAGGATGAATTATCTCGACAACTTTTTGAAGGATAATCCGATTACTTTTTGCTGGTTTCGTTGGTATTTTTAATAGGGTAGTTGAGCTGAATGGTGCTAATCTATGCGTCATGTTCGTGAACGGGCGCCGTCAGTTGGGACTGCTTATCTCTTAGCTGCCATGGCTTATTTTTATTTTTGAATTGTTATTTGAAAGGAAAAAGAAAGAAAAAGTATTTATTGAGACTCGCACAGGAAATCACAAATTAAACTAAAACACACTCATTAAAACATTAATACAAAAATTAAAAAAATACAAATTAAAATAGTAACAGAAAGTCCTGTACGAGGCCAAAAGGCTCCTATCTCAGCATACGCTGTTCTGATAGGGCTCGCAGTGATGTCACGGATAGTCTTTCTACATTATACTCAAATATATAATTTCAACATGAATGATGTAACCAATATTTTGTAACATTTTTTTTATTTAAAAGAGTGTCCGTGGAGTTTCTTGCACGTTCTTCTCCATAGGTACCTACCTACTACGATTTGGAATGGGCAACTAGCTTCATATTTCTGACTGACCAATTCCTTGACAATTCAAACGTGCCTGTAAATGGTTTAATTGAAATAAATGCTTTGAGTTTGAGTAAGTTCAGTCGAATAAAATTAAATAACCATAATGATGTTGTAGTTTTAACATTGTCAGATGCATAAACATTTGTTTCAACGACAGCTGTAATATGTTCAAAAATATAACGACCTCAAGATAGATGGAGCGACGATCTTCGTGGCTTAGCACCTGGTCGAGAGAAACCCAGGATTTAATTACTTATATGGTATGCAATTAGAGATGCCCTTGTCCAGCAATAGGCTACTGTTAATGAAGATAATTCCGACCTTATGGTAATCTTACAATCACTGACACACAATACACAGCCATAGCCGTTGGGTCGAGATGCATGAAATTTTGCACAAGTGTTTTTTTTTTCCGAAGGGGAAGCACTAAAGAATTATTTTTTGATAATTCATACCTTATAAGGGTTAAATAAGGGATGGAAGTACGTTGCCGATGGAAAATCCCATGGAGTACACGGCTGTAAGGAAATAAGACATTTCCTTAATTCAAGTAATTTTCGATCACATCGATAACAGTATAACATAGTCAACACTAATGTTAGTTTCCTTTATCATGATACCCGCACATTATAGTGCGTATAAACTTTAATGTGATACTAAGCACTAAACGTAGGTATCTACGTAACCTATTTAGATACCGAGCTCTAGCGCAAACTGTGACGTCACAAATAGTTATTATAACAGCATACCTTTAGTATGCTAAACACATTAGGTATTATATTGCTGTAAACATGTTTGTTATAACTATAACGTTAATGAGAGTGATAATATGTATTTGTGCTTTATTATAGAGCAGCAGAGGGTAATTTTGTTGGACATTAACTATTCTCAAGTGTAAAAATGCTGTTTTACTTAAAAGCAAAACTATTAAGAAGCTTTCCAAATAGTTTACATGTTAAATTAACTTTGCCGTGTCTCGGTAAAGAAAAGATGGATGGATTGGATAAAAAATGATGTGGCTACGAAGTAAGTAAGCACTGAGTTTCCCTTTGTTAGAGATATAGGTATAAAAAACGAAGTTACTACTTGTAAAGTCGACTGAAATAGTTATTTATGCTATAAGTGCGGAAAGTAGATGATTTCCGACCAGTGGCATTCTTATACACGAGCGAACGAAGCGAGCGAGTTTATAAGTCGATACGAGTTGGTATCATCTTACGCACGTGTATCATACAACGTTTTACTAAGCATTGAGCGAGGAAAAAAAAAACGAGCGAACTTTATAGTAGTCGCATATGATGAAAAAAACTGTACAATAATAATGAATATAACGTGACATCGAATATTGACTTTAAAAGACGTATTTTTACTCTAAAAGAGGACAATTTTATCTTGCTCCTCATTGCTGAAGATCGTGACTAGTAATTTAAATCTATCTTGGCATGCTGTGTGCCAAGGAAGTAAGGCATGATATACACTTGTTCGGGTTGGTATAATTCGGCACACAGCAAAAAAATATGCTTTCGATTTTTCCGCTCGACCTGTGACCACGCTGTGACCACTGGTTCATTTCGATATTTATTTTCTTAAATGAGCCGATTTCTTATTTTCAGTTGGTAATATCAGTACAGTCGCGAACCTGAACATGGCGTGTTGCCATACCAAGCGCTGGAGCCAGAGCCGTTTCTCTGTCAAGTCAAGTCAATCGTCATCCTGAGGATGCCTCGTTGAGAGGTGAAATACGTGTCGATTTCTTTCAGAGTTTTTTATGGTCTTTAGAAATAGCTTAACGGAATAAGTTACTAAATATATCCACGTCTATTGTATTTTATAATGCATTTCCGCAAGGTCACGCCTGAATCAAGTAACTAGATAAACAAATAAAAATAAATAATTTTTGAAGGACTTAATATAAAATGCGCAAATACAAAATGTATTTATAATATTTTACACAAAATAATACGTTTATATACCTACTAGCTTCGCCCCGCGGTTTCACCCGCATCAGTCTCAATCCCGTGGGAATATCGGGATAAAAAGTATCCTATGTCCAATTCCCGGTCATGGTTTACCCTTGCGCCAAATTTCATTGAAATCTGTTCAGCCGTTTTAGCGTGAAAGCGTAGCAAACAAACAAACAAGCAAACAAAAAAAAAAACTCACTTTGGAATTTATAATATTAATAATAGTTAAGATGTATTTCCAGCTCTTAGTAATACTGTGTTAAAGGTAAAATACAAAAGGATTTACACGCATTTACAAGGTTTACCTATATTTAAATATTAACAAACGAGTGGAAAGTCAAAACACGGGTAAAAATATAATATATTACTTGTATACGCAGCTTTATAGCTTATGTGTTTATATTAAGGTAAGGTTGTAAAATTCCAGGAACGAAATTTTTGTATTTTTAAAACGTTCGCGCTAAAAGGTTTAGGTAGCAAATAAATGTGATTTTAAAATGAGTGGTTTTGGCTTGCTTTCGATGTCTACCACAAAATTTGTAAATAAAGCTGGCAAATGTAATATGAATAGAGAGATTCCAGCAATATTAACTTTTAGTAAAATGAGATAAGGTACCTTTTCACATGTCTAATTTACACATAACATCACACCTTGTTTCCCCGAAGGGATAAGCAGAAGCAGAGGTGTAGTAGGTACACTCACATTTCGCCAGTTACGTTTATGTCTCTTGTAATAGAGAGCGAGCCGATTGCCATCAACCGGGTAAAAATCCAGACTCCTGGCTGCTACTGGGAAATTCCTAATGGACAAACCCAATAACACTGCCCGACCTGGGAATCGAACCCAGGAGGACATCTAATTTACGTTTTCTTAACTAATATTACTTTTTAGTTTCACACTTAAATTGATTACCATGAACCTCATGGTTTTTGTAGGGGAGGGACATGCCTAATAATATTTTCTTCAATGATTTACCTACATATCTGGTCTATCGATCATGTCTTTTACATCAACATGTCTTCATGTACTTTGAAGATGCTCAACGCCCTTCTGACTGCCAACTGCTGAATGTGATGTGTTTGCGGATAAATGGAGTAAAATTATGCGTATATGTCTGGTGTTCTGTGAGAGAAAGTACGCTAGGAAGTCCACTGTGTTCTATATTAGTTTTAATTAAATTATACTCAACGAAATATTCACTATTAATGTTTTAAGTTTCTATGTTAATTAATGTAATTGGTGTGGTACCGTTTCAATTAACTATAAATAAATATAAAAAATAACGGTTTTTTGATCTGAACGAAAAACATCCTTGAAATAGAGATCATTTTCAAAATGGCGTCTACAACCGAAATTTCGGAGCTGTCAAAATTTAAATTAACGTCGTCAGCCTAAATTGGTCATAGTTCGTCTTCATCATCACTTGTGTTTAATCAATAAAAAAATATCTGCCTAACGTTTTCCGGTCAAAATAGTAAGGCGAAATACTTTTTCTAAAGATGCCTTAGTCTAGCATCTACTAAAAGGACCTTAATTTAAAAAAAAACCTTTTATAATTTACGATTCACAAACTCAAAGCATTTATTTCAATTAAACCATTTACAGGCATTTACCCGGCCAGTCAGAAATATGAAGCTAAATGCTCATTTCAAAGCGTAGCAAGTACCTATGGAGAACAACGGGCAAAAAACTCCATGGACACATGGATTTAAAAGAAAATCATAATTATTGTTACAAAAATATTAGTTACATCATCATTTGAACACCTCTCTACTATTTACTACAGACAAACAAACACCATAACTATATTCTCAAAGTAACATATAAATTATTTAAATAGATATCTAATAATAATTATAAACAAAACACTAATGACTCTCAACGGAATTCAGAATAGTAACAATGAATACTAAAGCCCTGGTTCTAATTACGCTTAGCCCTAACTAGACAAGACTACATTATTTACATAAAATGGAACTGAAAACGATTTTATTAATGACTACTTTCCGCCGCTTTGCTCGCGTGATATCTCTATAAATTATGGCCTATGTTACTCAGTAATAATATAGCATTCTATTGGTGAAAGAATTTTTAAAATCGGTTGAGTAGTTTTTGAGTTTATTCTTTATAAACAAACAAACATAAAAAAAAAAACAAATCTTTTCTCTTAATTACATTAGTTTAGAACAGTACGCGCTGCTACCGATAACGCCGTGGAAATGGCGAAGAGTTTTGGGCCAGCAAAATATGAATAATTGTCGTGCCAGCGAAACGAAGATGAAGAACGAACAGTTCAGGGATACGTCTTTCCAATAGAATGGATAATGTAGGAGAAAGGAGGACACCTTTGCCCAGTAATAAGACTTTAAAAGATATGACTTACGCTTCGCCCATAGCTTTACCCGTGTGTAAGGCAGACTTTCTCATACAATTGTTATATTATTGTGTAAATATATTCTATAAACATTTTTGTATTTGTATTTGTATTTTTGTATTCTATGGTACTCAAGGATTTCCATTAGTAAAAGAATTTTCGGAATCAGATCAGTAGTTCCGAAAATTACCCCCTTTTTTTTTGGGTGGGAAATCCTCATATAACTTTTCCCGCTCTGGGCGGTGCGGGAGAGCGTGTCAGACTCTTACTGACTGAAACCCACCCGTGTTCCTTCGGTTGCCCTGTTACCGGGGGCCACGATCTCCCTTTCGGTTTTCTTCGCAACCCCGGGAAGATTACCCCCTACATGCAAACTTACAAATTTTACCCCTTAAAGTATTAGTATAAATAAAATAACACACACGCCTTTTAGATATCTGATTGAGAAGTTGTATTCATCTCATAAGAATGTATATTTAACCAACTGCCTTTTTTTTTTTTTTTTTTGAGGGTGGTAAATCATCAAATAACTTCTCCCGCTCTGGGCGGAGCGGGAGGGCGTGTCAGACTCTTACTGACTTTTACCCAACTGCCTCAGAAGGAGGGTAATGTTTTTCGAGAGTATGTATGTATGTCTATTTCTTTGGCACGCTCTGTAGCCTAAATGGCTTGATGGATTTTAACATTATGAGGAGTCGTTAAATTCGTCTTAATTGTGGGAGTGACATAGCTATATAATATTTATATATTGCATCTGCAAATATAAAAAAAAGGAAAACTGTATTATTGGTATCAAATAAAAGCTAGTAATGAGTCAATATATAATTATATTTTAATAAAAATAAAAAGCTTGAAATAAAGCAAATTTTAAAACCAATAACCTGAAATTATGGTGTAATATTGTGTGGTGTTTGTCCCGCCTGCAATACCAAAATTCTATAGATTACGATGCTTGTTTTTTTCTTTTCAGTTATTTGTTTTTGCAGTCGAGATTCTTTGTTTTTTTTTTTTTTTAAATCATATTTTCTGAATATTTGGCATCGATTGACATAGAAATAACAACATTACTAATCTCATTATATTGGCAGCGTATTCCATGCCCTATTAATTATGATTTACTAATAGTAACCGCTTGAAAGTAGGTGTCACTACAAGAGACTCTCTTATAATTCAAAATCGTCTTCAGAATAATAAAATCATGTTCAATGACCTAGTTAGACAATTTCTAAATGGTTAAAAAATACAATTAGTTTCAGCGTAAACCAGTATTTACGTAATATCATTTACTAAAACATTTAGAAAGTAAACTATTATGATTATAATAACATCTTAACTAAAATTGAATCCAACGAAAATACTTCACCCAAATGGAGCCGTAAAACCAAAAAATATATCTTGAAAAGTTCCGATAGAGGTTCGCTCTATTTTTATGCTTGTCTAGGCCTTGAACTGAGATCTGATATACTGACATTCTGTCCGATCCGATAGATCACACTTTGATATAATACATTATGATCTAGTTTTCTTGAAAAATGTACTAGAAATATTGTTTGAAAACTTTGACGCAAGAACCATTTTGTAAGCATGAAAGTTAGGAATATATTTCACAATTTTGTTTAAGATAGTAAACAATGGATTAATAATAAAGTGTGAGTGACGTTAGACTGAAGCCTTATTATAATAATACCAGGCTATTATTGTCCCACTGCCAGGCAAAAGCCTCTTTTCATACAGAGAAGGCACGAGCATTGATCACCACGCTTAATCAAGACTAACCCGTCTGCGAAGCCTTATAAATGTAATAATTTCTCCAGAAATAAACAGTACCTTTTTTTTCGTATGGTTAGTGAGTAACCTGGTGTCAAATTTTTAAAGCCACCCGTGGGCCTCTGATTGGCTTACCACTTACCATTAATGCTTTTGAACTTACCATTTTAATGAACTTACTTAACACAAACTTGAACTTGTTTCCTCTACCGTATTGCAAAACACACCTACAGCAACTTCAATTTATTTCACACACGACTCACAAACAGAAATTCAGGCAAAAGCAATTGGATTAGCAAGTTAACACCTTCCAGCAACGCCGTGTTTGACATTTCCGCGTTCATGAAGTTAGGTCATTACTGACGTTCAATTTTGAATGCACAAATACGATACTTGATGGAATTGATAGGACATATGAATTGAAAATCGAATCGAATCTAGGCTTATTGGTCATTAATTTCGGAATTTCATGTTCATTTGCAATTTAATTTGATTAATATGTTGATACAAATCCTATTTTGGTTGGTTGAAGTGACTAATGCTGAAGTATTGAACAATATATCGGAATTTGAAATCCAATTTATGACATATCAATAACAATTTATTAGTACGGTAATAATGTAAACTAGAAACTTGATACTAATTAGTTCCAATGAAAGGCTATGTATAGTTTTCAGAGCTACACTGACAATTTTTTCTGTCAATTTCCTTTGTCTCGAGGTATAGACAACTTCTACTATTGTGTCATATCGACTTATAAGATAGTTTCATATTTAATTCTTCGTATTAAATCCAAGACTTTTAGCGAACTAGTTAGAATATGCCCACGTATAGCCAATACACTGTTTGTACGGGCCTAAGGGTCACGAATATTATTCAGTGTATTGAGCTATATACTTAGAGATAATTGACCTCATTTCGATAGTTGATACGGTAGTAAACAGTAGAGGGACAGAATGCTCTTGACATAATCCCATTTATTCACCTTTTATGACACTCTAGAGAAGAGTAAGGGTCTTGGATATTAGCGACATCTCTATGGTAAACAAAAACCAACTCGAGTGTGCTCTCAAATTTCACTACGAGGGTGCCCTCATGGTAAAATTTAGTAACGTCGCAAATAGGTGTCAATTATATTTCAATGTTTTGATTAATTTGTCAATATTACAGCATACCGCCTGTAATTCCCAAAGGGTTAGGCAGACGTGTATCCATAGTACACCTACATTTCGCCAATTATTTTTAAGTTCCATGTAATAGGGGGCGAGCCTAGCCATCAACCGGGCACACATCCAGATTCCAGGCTGCTACTAAGAAATACACTACACTCACATTTATACACACACAAAAACAGCACAAATACACTACATTAAATTATGAAATATCGCTCTATAAGTGCACTAAAATTAAATTGTTATATTTAGGTTTAGGTGTTGACAACTTCCAGTATACACTCTCTAAATTAGACAAACTTTTCATTTATATACGCTTTGTGTTCTGTTTTATCATTTCGTGTCAATAATGTGAGAGGGAAAACTAAAACATCTTCTGTACTAATAATAAAGCTGGAGTTTGTTTGTTTGCTGAATGCGCTGATCTCTGGAATTACAAAAAAAAAAACTGGCAGAAGCTAGCTAAATAAGACGAATTTCTATCTACCTTTCATTTTCCCAAATAGATTAGGGGGGATTTGCAGTCTAAATACGAATCATTTACATCGAGCGAGTTAGTTTTAAAAGGAACATAAGTGGTTAAGCAAAACTGCATCTAAATTCTTATCAAACCATTGAATTTGAATGAAAACCGATTGTTTTACAATTCCGATAGCGCATCTTTCCTCCATTTCCATATTCACTAGGTTTACTTACAAGTACCATAACAACACTATAGTTTGTGTGATATTGTCATGCAATGTTACATAGACAGAGATTTTATTACTCTTTACGATATATTTATTAGACTTGGCATTATTTTTTGTAGTCTATGCTCATCTTTATTTTTATAGGGCTATAATAAATTACCTGACTATGAAAAAATGGGGAAACATTTCCTGTATAGGTACATTATTTTTGCGTTTATCTTATTATGATTCGATCAGTGTGTTAGTGATTTGTTAGTGTTAATGTTATCATTAATCTTTTACCTAAACTGAAAAGTTCGAAATAAATTTGAAGATCGATGTCGAACTTTTCAATTAGGTTCGTCAGTCTCGAATTAATTAAATGTTAATGACCGTAGGGAAGCGTGTGTATTTCAAAAATATATTTGAGCAAGGATCATAAAAGCTTATCTCTGCAAAAATAATTAATTCCGCCCAATTGAAATACTCGATTAAATAATTAATTGATGACCGCCCTTCAGTGCAGGAGCTTTTTAACCATCCGTGAGCAAGACTGATCTGATTTTTATGTCAGCCGCCGTTCACCCTATTTTCTGTTTCCACAAGTTTTATAGGGAATTTTATTGCTAAGCTATTGCAATAAAAACCATGATAAAATTTGCAGTCTTTTTAATATCCTAATGATAGTAATTACGTCTATATCAAAGAGAATATTTAAGCAAACGTAACACTTGATCGAAAGGGAAACTTTTGATCGATTCTAATGAGTTTCGTTTCATGATAAACGCTTCTGAAAGTTTGCCAGTGAAATTCAAGAACGACACCTTCACTGGATCTGTGAACGTGTTTCAGCCCCCTGACGCTTGGCTTATAATACGGCGATGCATGTTTACGACGCGGGGTAGATCTCACGAAACCATGGCGCGGTGTTTTGACGGTGCTCACAGGTGGTATAATGAGTCGTGTGGGGCGCGGCGCGGATATCGAGCGGGCGCCGGCGGCGGCGGCGGCGGCGGCGCGCGCAGTAGTGCACCGGGCGCCAGCAGCCCGGTCGGCCGCGTTCACACTGGTACATGCGACCTCCGCCGGCCACAATACCGGCCGCGCGTGGCGGCCCGACCGCCCAACGCGAACCTACCCATATCCCGTAACTGTACATATTACCCACCCTATCCTGTGGTAAACAAAACCCATGTGATAGTGATGTGAAGTGACCGTTTATCATTGTAATTCAGCCACGTGAGGATTTTTAATTCGACGTGACGACCTACCGTCCGTGTAGTGTAATTAGTTAATCAATTATGTAACGACCATAATGGCAAAAGCTTTTCAGTGGTAACGCTATAGGCGTCTATAGAATATAGGGGAAAGGTTTTTATAGATTAAAAAAATGTTGTGTCGGTAATTGCCCGCGTAAATACGTTCAACGACATTCTATGGCGTGTGAACGTTCATATTATTTTCTATAGAATTTTTTTACTAAAATAATGTTAAAAGTAATTCATGAAAACTGTTTGTAAAAGCATAGAAGTATGTTACAAGAAAATTTTTGATACGTCATTTGTAGGTACAACAAATCGCATACAGAAAACTTTTAAGCCTTAACGTTGTTACCACCTAGAAGGTAACTTAGCACTTTATAAACTATCAGCTATCCGAGCTTATATCTACGTTTCTGTACCTTCTAATATCGTTACGAAGTTTCATTCAACTATCGTGAGCGTAGTCGATTCGTAGCACCTGGTCTACGATATAAGCTACGCGAGCGCTACGCGGGCAATTTATTAATATTACTTGTGAATATTACAGTTTCCGTAGCATGTGAATAGGCTCGTAGATTAAAGGGCGTTTTGATATAAATTCTACAAATTCCTTTCTCATAATCTTGACCTATTTCCCTATGTACTGAAAGCCACCACAAAGGAATATATGAAGAAGTCGTCTAACATACCAATGTCTAAATATAAAACTAATTAAGAGCTGAGTGCGTAGTAATAGGCTTGTGATTACTCGCCTAATACATTGTGTTACGATATTATATCGAAAATTAATTAGTTCAAGTTTCTAATCAGGTCATTCGTGTTTCCTGCACGAGCATGTAATTATATTTAAAAGCTTTTTATAATGATTAAACTCTACAAAAAATAAAAGCGAAATATCACGTCTTTGCAATACACGTAACTATGATTGTTTTTAAAGGCATTGTTACGTGTATTTTTGTATTGGATTTCGTCAAATAGGCATTACTTTTAACACTACTAGTAATATAACTCTACCGTTTTTAACACAACTATTTAAACTAGGTCTGTAGAAGACTTATAGAACTAAAAATCTCATTAACAAAAGATTTCGTATACATTTTAGGGTTCACTAACATCTTTTGTCTAGGTAACTAATCAAAATTATAGTGGGTTCTGCATAACTATTTCAAGCAAAAAGCGACTGATTGTCTTTATCTAAGCATTATTCCAGTCTATAAATCAAGATTCATTTTACTGAACGGATCAAAGAACCCAGCCATGCGCACATTGACCAGATTCTGCTTCCGAGGTTCGTTAAATGCAGACGATATTCGCCCTTATTCATAAACATACAGACGTCTTATAAACCAAAATGGTTTACAATATGTTGTCCCGTTTTACTGACATGGAAATGACGAAGCCAGCTTACATTTACCAAAATTTTGTAAATTAGGCTGTGCTGCAGACAGAGTTTTAGGCAAAGTATCGCTCAAAGAAAAAAAAAAAACCGGCTGAGCGCGTGTTGGATCACGCACAATTAAGTATAATGAGTTCCGTAGTTGGGATGAACTTATCTCAAGAACAAACTTAACATTGTATACGTACATAGTTGAAAAACATGTTCTCCCATACATTCCAACTGCAAATGTAAGTTGGTCGATTATTACTCGTTAACTTGTAAAGTCTACTTAACTGCGACATTTTTACTTTTAACTTCGTCATATATACTACTGCCGTGATTTTTTTCACATATCTAAAAACAACCATTTAGCTACCCTGCCAGCTAAATGGTTGGGTTTGGGCACTTGACTCTAACAAAAATGAGCACTTTAAAGCTTAATATTTCGCAAACAGATCCCTGAATCAAAAACGGTTTTCTCACATCCAATTTTCTTGAACGACCTTTCCAATGACACCCCATATTATGGGATATTCGACAAAAAAAAGACATCTTTTACGTGTTCAAATTCAAATTCAAAATATTTTTATTTCAAATAAACCTACATGGGCACTAATGAAACGTCAGAAGCTAGGTGCACGGCTCCAATTGGTCGTTTCCTATGGAGAAGAGCCGGCAAGAAACTCCACGGTTACTCTTTAAAAAATAATTGGCTTTTACAATTCTTTCAAATAACAGTGTGACTAGGTATGGGAGGACAGTGTAGGTCTTTCAAGGTGTAGGGGAGGTACCTTAAAAAAAGCCGAGACAGACAGACAGATGGACATGGTGAAACTATAAGGGTTCCTTGTTGACTACGGAACCCTAAAAAATATACACACACTCAACAAAACAGTCCTACAGTCAAAGTTGTCAAAATGTAACAAGAATTGTGTTGTCGTGTTAAAAAAACTGTGTTGACGTATCTAGAATAACAACTGTGGATACCAAATCCCGAGCCTCGGGATGCAGACTCACTGTCTAATTTGGGGCTCACTGGCAACTGTATAATATAGCTGTAGGTAATATTTAAAAAGCCACTTAAGACATCTCAATTTATGTTTAGTATTAATTTTATATTTCTATTTTCTACAGCAGACTAAACTGTTTAGATTGTGGCTAGCGCACTGTCAAAACATACATTAAGCAGTCTATAATGTTCCTACTGCTGGGATACAGGCCTCTCGATCAGAGGGAGAGACCCGTAATCCACCACGCGGGCCCAGTGCGGGTTGGTAGATGGCACATGTCTTCGAATTTTTAGTTCTAGGACATGTCGGTTTCCTCACGATGTTTTCGTTGTGAGCAGTGGTGATGAAATAATTTACACAAAAAAAGCGCTATCTGGGTTCGAACCTACGACCTACAACTCGGTAAGTTGCGGCTGTTACCACGGGGCCACCGCTGCCCTCTAAATTGTCTCTGTCTGTCTGTCTAAACATAATGGGGTTTATTTACAAACGTTGATTAAAGTTAAGATACATTTAAATGTCAAAAATGTGTGGTAAAACCTGGGTAAAACAGTCGCTAACTACTGACTTCCTCGTTGGTCTAGGGGTCGCAAGTGCGTCTATTGAGCGTGAGGTCCTGGTTTTTCCAGCGGGAATTTTCCAGTAGCCCGGAGTCTGGATTTGTGCCCGTTTGAAGGCAATAGGCTCGCCCCCTATTACATGGGACTTAACTAGTGAAATGTGGTGTTACTATAAATATACTTCTACCTAACTCTTAAGGGATTACAGACGTGATGTTATGTTCTACGAAACGAAAGTAGTTCCGTTCCGTTCCTATTGTTTGACTAGATATTGACAAAAACCTGTTATACAATTTGTAAAAAAAAACCTTTCTGATCCGAAAGCGACACATGGGTACTGCAATAAAATTACCAAAAAATAATTTTTTATTTTATTATTATTGAAAATAAAAAACTTATTGCTATTTAAAATACACATTTTTTGCACAAAAATTACCCCAAATCCATTAAAATTTTGAAAATTTTCCTCAGGGTTATGACTTGTAGACACCCTCTAAACGACGGCCGCCTGCGCCCCATGTAATAACCCGATAAAATTGCCATTGAAAAAAAAAGGAGGCGATTTTTTTTCATTTTTCTTAAAATTACCACATAAATAGATTCTCAGTATGACACCTAATAACATCTTCACGGATCGGACAGAGTTTTTTTAAATGTTGTATTTACCAAACATTTGTAAATTATATGCCACAATGTTCAAACTAGCAGATAGTTTGAACCTTGTGTAGAACCATGCCAAGAATAGAAGAACTGTATGTGTGTCACAGTCCAATGTGTGCCATGTTTGTCGGCCTCCCACAAGGTGGACCGATGACCTTGTGAAGGCCGTAGGAATCCGCTGGATGCGGGAAGCACAGAACCTGTGGCAGTGCTTGGGGGAGGCCTATGTCCAGCAGTGGACCGTCTTTCGGTTGAAATAACGATGATGTCACAGTCATTTCATTAACCTACGTCGCGAATTTTAAGTTTTATTTACGTTTGGTGTTCAGGCTTACGTATTAAGTATAAAATTATCTGTGTGGTTCTTTCCTCAAAAAAACATCTCACACACTAACGCATGGTCCTCACAATGATCTCACCAAGATGACGTCTGGACTTTAAAAGAGACTGTGAACTCTGAGTTGATTTCGGTTTTTCTTCTCAGACTAGTTGGATATGTATTTAACACCGACCTCAGTTTTAAAAATACAAAAAATTATAGGTAATTTTATCATTTACTAGCTTTTACCCGCGGCTTCACCCGCGTGGATGTCGGAAAATATCCCACGGGACCGTACTACCGATACCGGGATTACATAACTAAAAGCCGACCCGCGCTACGGTCAACCATAATTATTTTGTCAGGCGTAATTTTGAATCTGTGATATCTTTTAAACCATTAATTTAAATGAAATGATGTTAAGGCATATTTTAATCTAAATTAAATGCTCAATTTAAGTAACATAGTTTATTGAATAAGAATTAATATAATACCGGGCAAAATAGCTTCGGAAATAACAATGAAATTATTATCAAATTCTGAAAGATAAAAATGGTTATTTGTGGGTTCCTTTGAAGATAGACATATGGGTTGCTATTCGGGTCGGCACATTCGATTCGGCAATACTTGTTTAACAACAACGCCAACCCAAGGCAATTACTACACATAGTCGGCTTTCAGTTAACTCGTATCGATCAGAAAACTTTCGACATCTACCTTCGCTGAATCATATACAGGTCGGCAGACTTCGGGCTAGTCCGAGCGGCTTTTCCCCGAACATATAATTATAATAAATAAAAATTTGCCGCCCGGCTGCGCCAAATCATGGCGAACCGAACCAGTTTGTAGTACTCCGAATGTTCACAAGGTACCTAAATACTAAAAGCACATTATAATATTATTAACGCCGAAATATGAAGACGTTCTAGATGTTTCTGGTATCGAAGGGCGTGACGTAGGACCTATGTATGCACACGTGCAACGAATAATATTTGCTTAACAGGACCATCCGGCTGACTCATTTTTCATTATTTAACAGCTAACTGCAGGCTAAATGAGTGCAGTATCAGTAGTGCTCCCGAAGGGTTAAGGCCTATCTTAAGGAATTGCAAATTTGCTTAAATTATTCGTTTTATTAATCAATTTTGAAGTGTCTCTCTATTTTCAAAATATAAAATTTTGTTACAGAAAACAGGTAAGTGCTACTTTTATAATTCTATGATAAGAGTGCTTTGAATACCTCGTTACTAAGTAATTAGAGTCGCATGGGCTGTATGATCAAGGTTAAATAAAGCTTGCTGAGATCCGTCCGTGCATGGGTGACCATCTTTACATACCAGGTCTTCTCCATGCCTTGGAAAGCACGTTAAGCCCTTGGTCTCCGCTGTCATTCGTGTATCTAAAATACTGCGACTGCCTATCTAACCTGCACAAGTTACTGGGTAACACGATCCTCCCTAGTGAGACTGGTTGTCCAACTTTCGGGCTTCAAACAACTGTCCAAAATCTACGCATGACTGCGTATGACGCGTGCTTTCCGGGGCCCGCAGGAGTTTCGATATGTAATGAATAGTTATCTATGCCCGAACCGACCGCGGCAAACGTAGCTTAACCTTCGAGTGACGTGTGCGACTGTTATAAAAAAATGGTATGGAATTTAAAAAAATTAAAAAAAAACTATAAAAAATTCATATGTTTAAGTATTTTAACTCTTACATGGGAAACAATACAATTTGATGACGATGTCAGCGTGGCTCATACAAGGGACGCGCGCACTGTGTGCGGGCATTTTTTATCTGTAATTTGCATTGCCAATAATATTGTAAGTTAATCAGAAAACTAGTCAGCTATGCTGTTCATAACAGTAGTTTTATGGTGTAGATACCTACATCGAATCGGAACACCGAAATCAATGAAATATGCCAGGTAGAATTGTTATATACATTTTAATAAGTATTTTTTACGCGGTTAATCTTCTTTTTTGTACAGATTGCAGCTTGGTGCAAGGGCAATAGATTTAATGAATATATGTTACCTAAAAATGGTATACACTGGACACCGGTTTCTCGTCAAAATGGATTTGCAATTGACGGAGGAACTCTGCGTCTATATGGAAATGTGCTCAATGCAGTGAGCAGAGAGAGGGGTTGGAAAGGTTTTTGAAATTCTTGAGAACCGAAACTGGTCAAACTCAAGGAGTTTTCTTGGCTGGTCACAATTGTTTTTACCAATTATATCGTTACAAAATTTTACATATGTATAATAAATAAACAATAGGTATATATTTTTTATATTTAATTAAACATATTTAAAGAAATAAAAGTAACATTTGAGTATAGGCATTGTGCCCAAACAAATACATCTAAAAATCATCCTAGTACTTTCAGTTATTGATATCGTATCTACAGCCTTGGGCGCAAATGGGTTAAAAAACAATTTTCATTCATATATTTTTGTTTTTTTTAGGTCTCTTCGCTGGGAAATTGTACGCCTCATGAGGCAGTATGATGACTTGTCGATACTTTTCAATCACTTGTTTTGGGTTTCATCGATACTGTTATCGTCTTCAAATCAATATTGTCAGAGCGTGCTCAAGAAGGGGAATCATTCAGTCTAAAAAAAATAACAACTGATTTTATTGGTAACACCTTTCCTGAACAACCTCACGCTGTTGTAAACATTGAAGTATTATTGTCAATAATTAATGCTATTAATGCACGGAACGAACGGTTTGCAGAATGCACGGACGCAACGTTGGCGCTATATGCAAACTATCTTCCTAAATTTATACGGTATTATGATTTAAAACTTGGTCTTGATAATGTGATAACGTCATATATGCTAAATAAAATTGCAGAGGCCCTAATTTCAATCAAGATGTTGAAAGACGAATACAGAGCAAATGGGCCCGAAGGAGTTTCAAGGTTTTTGCGAGAACATCGAATAAGGGCAGACAGGCTATCCGGAATATCAATGCTAGATTACCAGAACTACTTGACGATGGCAATGCTAATTAATCACTGAACAGTGAGTGTCATTTGGATCTAACTTGTAATCAATGTGATCAATGTAATCAATGTAATCAATATAATCAATTTATATATTATAAATAACTGTACCTATTACATTCAATTTAAAATGTTTTTCGTTTTTTAAATAACGAGTTTTATTTTTGTATTATTCCCCACCTACATTATATCACTTGCTTTTTTGAACTTAACTTCAATAAAATCTTCACACTAGTCAGTGTACGATAACGTAAAATTTGAATTGCTCAGGACGCTTATCTAAGCCGTACTTAGCCTTAATGAACTTTGTCAGTACAAATATATTCCATGTTTTTTTAAGTATAATGTTGTTTCTATGAGTGTGTTTAGTTTTATTTGTGATTTCTTATGCGAGCTTCAATATTTTTTTTTTCTTTCTTTGGGACTGGGAAATCTACGCAAACACGTGGGGTAAATGGCTTGAATGTTGGCCATTGAACGATTACCCATGATCATTTTTGAGGGTCAAAAAAGGATAGTGTTAACTTACTGTTCACTGATCACCATGAGCACCATGTATATATCACATAATTAATTTATCTGTCGTTGCTTCATTTTTAATTCTTTTTACCTGTTGTGGTATAGTAATTTTATTCTAAGCGCATCGTCTTCACATATAATTAATTTAACTAATGTAGGTATCTAACGTATACAAAATATTGTAAAATATTTTAAAAGAGTAACGAGTTTCTTGCCCATTCTTCTCCATACGAAAACTACCTTTTAGAAGGAGCGACTAGAATCAATTCTATTATTTTGTAAATTTTGACGTTTAAAAGGGCCTATTTGAAATAAATCATTTGATTTTGACTTTTGATTTCGATCAATGTAACAGACATTGATCGAAATCAAAAGTTTTGCATTGAGAAGCCTTTCTTTCAAATAAATTTCCATTCATATATTTCATGCTATTTTTGTCTTAGACAGCTAAAAATATGATTCAACAACCTCAAGCGTGTAGGTAGCAATATTTTTTTTGAGAATACCAAACTTTCGCAGAATTAATAACTGTGTTACCATAACACGTAATTTTCCCCAATTTGAGGTCGTAATGTGACATCATAAGTTACTAAAGAAGTATTAGCAGTGAGGGTAAATGACTTCCCCGGGGTATTAATAATAATGGTTCTTATTCTTCTTCAAGTTTCTTATCATGTCCATGTCAGGGTCTAATTAACTGACTGATGAGGACATGAGAATAAGGAACTACATAACATCACATAACGACTATAATCCCCGTTAAGGTTAGGCAGAGGTGTACCTAAAGTACATCCACATTTCGCCAGTTATGTTTAAGTTCCATTTAAAAGGGGGTGAGCCTATTGCCATCAACCGGACACAAATTCTGATTCCAGGCTGCTAGTGAGAAATTCACCCATATCAATTAAAAAACGCATCGCTGTTTCTCTATTATATTGTTAGTCGGAGCATTCAGTGGGCTACTCAAATCACCTACATTGATTACGTAGATGATCTAGTCGCCACTTCACTTTCCGGTCTGAAAAGGTTAGCCATAATTTGCTAAATCTACTTACAACCTACTGCAATTTCAATCCTACAAAAGACCACCAACTGTCACTGAAGTTTACCTAGCATATAATTTTTTGATGAAAATCTCAAAAACACTTTGTCCGACCTAGGAATCGAACCCAGGACCTCATGCTCAGCAGTAGCGCTTGTGACCACTAGACCATCGACGAAATAAGGAATTAATTTATGATCGTTGGTCTTCGATGGTCCTAGATTATCATTTATAACTTTCTATTACAGCTTTATCTAATACCTTTTAACGAGCAAATCTTGTATATATATGTTTATGTATAATCTGAATCTCGGAAACAGTTACAACGATTTTCATGAAATTTTGTATGCAAGGTTTCGGGGGCGATAAATCGATCTGATTTCATTTTTAGAAAAGTACCAGAAGAAAATAAAACCGAGCAAAGCTCGCTTTATGTAAGCGGGCACGCCCTTTATGCCTGGAGGCTTTATTTCGATATTTAATTCTGTTTACGTTTATTTTTTTATTTCTGCTTGAGTTCTCGATGTTTTTGGTTGGTATATTGGCGTGGGCTAGCTAACATATGGCCAATAATGTATCATTTAAATTATTTTTTGTGCTGCATAATGTAAATTATTTTGCATACTATTGTACAGATTCATTTTTGTTGCCTAACTTGAACAGACAGCTGTGCTGCTGGGGAGTTTCTTGCGCCACTTCTTCTTCCCAGCTAAAGGCAGTAGGAAGTGGTGAAGGGGGACATTTTGGGGGACCGTCTTATGTAATTTTGACGTACAAAAAGTGCTGATTCTCAACCTAGTTTGAATAAATGACTTTTAAATTATTGGAATTAATGCATTATTGGGGTTTTACCTTAATAGACTGTTGCACAAAACTCTAAAGTATTTTGTCATTTTGAACTTCTGTACATTAAGTTGACTGTTAATACATAGTATGTAGAACATAGTATGTATAATTATATATTAAAGCACTAGCTTCTGCCCGCGACTTCGTACGCGGATCCTGTTGCTTATGCCAGCGACAACGGGGTCGTCAAAATCGAAGATCTGAAACATCTGATTTTTGAGAATTCTAAGGCCCGGGGACGGGAAAACAACGGGATGAGCGAGACGATTGGAGTCGTTCCAGATCTTTCATTTTTGTATGTCAACAGGAAATGCCCATCAGACTAAACAACTTTCGCTAAGACGTCATTCCTTAATATGTTATAGTGTCGCTGGGCTTCGTAGTTCCACAACAGGTGTTCCAGATCTTCAAATTTTTTCTCACAGTAGAAAATACTTTTCACGTGGAATATTTTTTGCTATGGCACCATTTTTATATCTCTTATATCTGTTCATTTTCCAAAATAAATTATGTATAGCCTAAGGCGATCAGAATTCAAACGTTCGTTGCGCTCTTCTTCTGTCTCTTCATGCCGTACTCCAGCAATTCTTTCTCTGTCACTTTCTAACTGATTATGAATATTTTGTAGTGTGCGTGTTCGGGACAATGTATGATAATCTCGATCAGCAGTTAGTCGCGCATCGTCGCGTTCATCACTCGTTTCAAAAGACCTGTTAGTAGATGTGCGAATTCGCTGAGAACTCAAGCGTGATTCTGTATCGGTAAACGTCTCCGACTCGCGAGACAATGCGTGACGTTCACGATCAGCGGACAGTCGCGCATCATGTTCCGCACTTGTCTCTAGAGACCTAGCAGCAGATGCGTAGATACGCTGAGAACTCAAGCGCAATTCTCTATCAGTGAACGTCTCCGACTCGCGAGACAATGCGTGACGTTCACGATCAGCGGACAGTCGCGCATCATGTTCCGCACTTGTTTCTAGAGACCTAGCAGCAGATGCGTAGATACGCTGAGAACTCAAGCGCAATTCTCTATCCGTAAACGTCTCCGACTCGCGAGACAATGCATGACGTTCACGATCAGCGGACAGTCGCGCATCATATTCTTCACTGGTCTCTAGAGACCTGGATGTAGATGCATAAATACGCTGAGAACGCAAGCGAGCTTCGCGATCCGAAGAGGTTTCTACGGAGCGAGTTGCAGCCTGATTTTCTCGAACAGCATCAAGTCTATCCTGACGCTCTTCGGTAGATTCTTGGGATCTTATGATCCTCAATCTTTTAGCTCCTTTGGAACGTTGGGAAAGATTTGACCTCTTTCTAGTCATGGTTATAGTTTTATTCTGAAGATACCTGATCAATTAAAACCTAAGTGACTGCTCCCCTGCGTTACCGGGTAGGCTGACGTGTCACGAAGATAAATGAAAAAGGAAATTAAACACTCAAATAACATAAGCCCGAAGGCATATTTACTCGATAAAATAAAATAATAAATGGGAGTTTTAGCCAGTAGAGTCAAATTTTCAATGATTCATAGAATTTCCATCGAAAATCAGTCCCAAACTGTTACCGCCTTCACCGCGTGGAGGTACTCCCAGCTTATGTTATTTTATAATGATACAGTGAAATTAGTGATAGCTTTGATTTCCACATCAGGGGTTCCAGATCTACAATCTTTATACGTCAACAGAGAGTGCTCATCAAGCTGAACAACTCTTGCTAAGACGTCATCCCTGTATATGTTATAGTGTAGCTGGGCTGTTGGAGTTCCACATCAGCTGTTCCAGATCTTCAAATTTTATACGACAACAGAGTGTGCTCATCAGGTTGAACAACTCTTGCTAAGACGCCATTCCTATATATGTTATAGTATAGCTGGGCTCTTGGAGTTCCACATCAGCTGTTCCTGATCTTCAAATTTTATACGACAATAGAGAGTGCTCATCAGGTTGAACAACTCTTGCTAAGACGTCATTCCTATATTTGTTATAGTGTAGCTGGGCTCTTGGAGTTCCACATCAGCTGTTTCAGATCTTCAAATTTATTCTCTTAGCAGAAAATGCTCATCACGTGAAATAATTTTTGCTATGGTACCATTTTTGTATCTCTTATAGTTTAGCTGGTCTGTTGCGGTCCTGCATCAGGTGTTCTAGTTTCCAAGATAAATTATAGCCTATATGTTGCCCAGACTTAATACCTATACAACAAAAAGAAAATCATTCAAATCCGTCCAGTAGTTCCGAAGATTAGCGTGTACAAACAAACAGACAAACAGACACACAGACAAACAGACAGATTTTTTTTTTTGGTTTCGTGCTCTATTACTGTTTCTAAACCCCCCTCAATTATTATTTTTTTAATATATTCAATGTACAGACACAGTTTTTTTACTGTTTTATTATATGTATATAGATTATTGGCATTGTTGAAGCTGATTGAATTACGATGGCTTTGTCTTGCTATGTTGGCTCAGGAGCTATTGTACATTGTAGTGTTTAAGTGCTTGGCAACTAACTATTACACAGTCTTAAACTAGTTTAGAAGTGAAATTCAGGTTTTAGATACAGTTATAAACTTAAGTATCTGGGCAACCAAGCTATACTCTGGTGAAAATAGAGAAAGATCATTTATAGAGAACTAATTTATAGTATAGGAAACTTCATACTAATTCCATGTAGTACTTACTAATTCCATGCTGCCATGTCATTATTCTAAGGTAGCCATCTTGTTCTAACCTTTGGGCGACCGAGCTCTGCTCGGGTGAAAATACGTAGAAAACGAATTTTCTCAGATATGACACCTAGATAAATCGATTTTTCGCCCCCAAAAACCCCTTTATTGCAAAAATGTATATATACACAAATATTGCTCGTTTATTAGTTTAGTATATAAATAACTAAATCATTATATATTATAAATATGATAAATAATTAAATAGTTGGTATCCAAAAACAATAGGACTTGCCAAAACCTGTAAATAGTAGTTTTGACCTAAGTTTACATTAAAATTTGACATAGCGTAGTAAAATGTTACACAAGGCATCTGATACTTTTAATGACGTCAATTTTTTTTCAACCTTCATTCATGAATCGGCGTTATCAATCCTTACTTTTTTTTTACCAAATACTAATCTACAATGTCAGTCAGGTCACCTAGTATAACTGCAGGAAAAGGCCTATCTTTTTCCACTCAACTCGATCTTGAGCCTATATGGACCACTCCCTCCTACAAGCATCAAGTTCGTTCCGCCATCTACGCCTGAGTCGTCAGCGATGCCGTTGGACGTTTTCAAGAACCCATTTTGTGGTGTTCTTAGCCCACAATACATCCGACATGCGGTAAACGAGTCCGGTCAGCCCCATTTGAGCTTGATTTCTTTTTAGATCAAAAGAAACAAAAAAAAATGACATGAAATCTTACTTTGTGACATTCTCATACAATTTGACACACATACATTTCAGATTCAGCAACTTTTTTCTTATTCCCTATGTGATAAACGAGAATAACATTACTAAAAGAGCGGCCTAAAAACATCGTCCGAGAGTTTTTCCGCTAAACTGTTTTGTGGGGCATCCCTTTTCAAACCATCATCTTCATCATGATGTCACATGATACAAACATAAATTCCCTGTAAAAAGAAAAAGTTTTGTATTTGCTTAAAGAGTTCTTTGATATTTTGTTATAAAATTGCTAAATTATACACCGCAAAAAAGCATACCGATGTATTTTTAAATGGAGTTTATAATTATTTAAATCGGAAACATGATTTTCTAAATAACTTTAAAGACTTTTTTTTCTCTTTTTATAGGGTTACCCCATTGCCATAGATTTTAAAGAAAAAGTTGCGCTAAATTGCTTTTTATTAAGTTTTCACACTGAAAATACTTCGCGCCACGTTATCCTTATAAGCACAAAAAATGAACATTATTCTAAACTTATCAAAGAAATTCTTCCGCAAGATTATACGATAACGATTTAAAATAAAACCTCACAACTTTCTTAAGGGTCAAAGGGCGTTTGCGTTAAAGATCAAATTGACACTGATGGGTATTATTCTTGTAGGGGGTGTAGAGGGGTGGAAGGGGGTGTAGGGGGAGTAGCTTGATTGATGATCCCCTCGTATAATTAATGTGGCCTGACCGTTCTGCAGACAATAAGATAGATATAGGTCTGAACAGTTGTCGCGATATCTCTATACATGCTTGGTGAAATCCGACCTTGGATAGAAAAGATGCAAGTCATTAATGTTTATGTTATGTATGTACATTTCGGCCCGATCAAGGTCATTGCTCATGGCCATATTTAAAATAAAAAATAACCGGCTTCTGCCCGCGAGATATTTCTCGTATTACCATAAAATATATCCTATGACACTCGGAAATACTACAGTCTCCATTAATGAAAGAATTTTCGGAATCGAATCGGAACAGTAGTTCCGAAGATTATCCCCTACATACAAACGCATAAATTACAACACTATAAGATGTACATACTCATACACTAATACCTAGGACTATTTAATGAGACACTGCTTATGTCATTAAAAAGGTCTTTCAAACTTTGTATAGTTAGTACCTACATAAAATCTTAGGCAAAAAAACTCCCTACCAACAACAATCATGTTATTTATCTTAACAACAACATAGACATTAATTCCCAATTTACATTACACGATGTTATAAGGTTTTCAGCATATTTAATATACTCAAAAGTGTATTTAATCTCGTAGCATTTCGCTTTTCGTTTTAAACAAATTGTGTATATTCTACTTAACTAGATCATAACTTTTGAAGAGCTCTGCATTTACTCTTAATTTATTTAATAAAATTATTCAAGCGTGTACTGGCGAAACGAAATATACAGATCAAAATTTCTTATCATACTCTTAAGAGTTCATATTTAAAGGCCTACGCGAATAAAAATGTTAACATCTTATTTTCAGGCATTTTACTTTAGAAACTAGCGAGTGTAATTAAATTTCGACCTTATACAAAATGGTCCAATGAGGTATGTACCTATTTAATGGAAGGTCGTTGTTTTTGCCAATTCCATTGGTCCCATAGTCAAATTTGTACATATTTTATGGGTCAAAGTCACCTTGTATCGATTGGTGCTTGGAATTTATTTCTGGTTTTTATTTATTTTTCTTTAGATTGGGAAATATCTCTATTTCTCCGTTGAAATAACGGAAGCAAAATTTGATTTCGTAGTACTTAATAAATGAATGTTCCAATGGAAGTAAGTAAGAGATTCCTCAGAATTTGATCAATTACTCAGTACAATAATTGAGTCACTAATTCTAAGTTATTCTTTTGTTTCCGACTACCAAAACTCTTCATACCAAATAAATCGAAGAAATATATTTATTCAAAAAGTTTCGTAATAAAAAGGCAGTATATTCTTTCTATAGCACTATTATAGTTCTAGGACAAAAAGTTCGAGTTCTAAATTGACCAAGTTCGGTTTCCTTTACCGAGTGTAATGAGGTGTGTCCTGAACAAGTTCTGATGTCACCCCCTTCTAGCTTGCTTATGTCATGGGTTATTTTACAGGCCTTTAACTTCACTCTATTTAGGACAGCGTGTCTATTCATAAGGGTTATCTTATCTAGGGTGAACGAACTTTGAACTCTGAGATTGAAATTGTATGTGTTCTGTGAAAGGTTAGGGGCGACATGTTTTTCATTAATGATAGATTATTTTATTCCTGTAAGTAGTAGGATTGTACAAACACTTTTACAAGTCAGTCATATTTAAATAAAAACTAGATGAGGTCGGCGTTTTTAGGTATTCCACTCAGAGCACTGATTCAACAGCACTAGTCCGAACGCACCGCACTTCCACTAACCGCACTGAAACAAAATTTTGATAAGTGCGGTTCGGTGGAACAGTTTATTAATGTTATTTTCAGTCCCCGAACGACACCAGTATACAGATTGTAGTGATGGGACGTATGTATTCAACAAAATTTCCTATCTGACTACTCTGAGAAGAAAGGCCGAAACAAACACAGAGGTCACAGTCTTTTTTAAAGCCCAGATATAATCTTGGTCAGATCATGTGGAAACCATGTAGATTGGTTTCTGAAATGGTTTTTTGAGGAAAGAACCACATAGATTTGAGTGGAACTGTCCGGTCAGTGCCCGCATTTGTCAGTAATCGTGTAACTCAACTCAGAAGTTAACATTCTTGCTCTGTTTAGCCTTCACAATTTTACAATTTATTGTAGTCGATACTTTTTTTTTTTTTTTTTTTTTTTGTGTGTTTGTTTTTTGTGTGTGTTTGTTTGTTTGTGCGCTTCATATTGACGTCACGCGAAATCTTGCATCGCGCAAGCAGAGTTTACAGCGCAATCAGCCTATATATAACTTCCCGACATAAATCGTCGGGCAGTTGCCCACCAGACGCGACACCCGTCTGGTCGGAGGATCCTCCCTTTTCTATAGAGGATGAGTGAACTTTACACCCTGTTCCTCTATATTGGTGACCCCGACGTGATCATACCTCGAATTCGTAAAAACCTCAACAAAGGTAATAACTAGAATTTCTTACGTAAAGTCAGGGTAATTAATAAAATTATTGAGCAAATTTACTACCAACTCAAATTGTCCGTAGGCATGTTAAAATAACAACTGTCATTATTTGACACTTGCTTGAAATGGCTTATAACACGGCAAAGTGACGTAGGGTGTCAATTTACTTAACAATTAATTTCCGTGAGTGTACAATAAAACCATATCAGACTTTGAAGTTCATTTCGAACGTCATGATACTCAAGAGCTGTGATTTCAAAAATAATAAATACCAATCTACAGTTTTACCTCTGTAAAATAATAAGCTATATTTTATGTACGAAAACCTTTAATTCCGAAAGTGAATTTTCTCATACAAACTTGAATTCAGTTTTGAATTAAACTAGGTTCTAAATCTACAAAGTAATGGCCCAGTTGAGAGCTCTGTTGGATATAAACTAATTGTTTTGGAATGCTGCAATGAATGTACAATGAAAGTTTCAGTACAAGCCTTGTTTATTCAATTCGTTCGCTTTGCTGAAGCCAGCGAAATGGTTTGATTCAATATGCTTGAAATAGAGAGATGTTTAAAAAATAAATGCTAAAATATGCTCGTGAAAAATGTATTTTACCGAAACCCCTGACTTTACAAAAGTGTAGCAAATAATAGCACATAATAAAGTTAAATGCTTAACACGCTTAACAACGCATTGTTAATGCTTAGCATGCTTACTTTCACACGGGAAATTGGCGTAATGTGTCATTTTGTTAAACAATGAATTTTCTCGAATGTACTTATCTATTTTGCAAACTTAGACTAGAGTTAAATCAGTCAGTAGATTTTTGACAACTTTGACAATGAGACTGTTTTGTTGCAAGAGTTCTACCATCGTTTTCTTAGAGCGATAATTTGTGTGAAGGTTGGCTTAGAGGTTTGGACCAAACGACCATAGAACCAGAACAACAGAAAGCGAGTTCTTTTCATGATATTCTTGACTTTATCATGGACTATCGCCGAGGTTTTAGCCACATAAGTCTCGATCCCATGAGAATATCGGGATAGAAATTGAGCTTATGTATTAATCTAGGTTATAAACTATCTGTGTGCCAAATTTCATCCAAATTCGCTCAGTAGTTTTGAGTGAAAGAGTAACAAACATCTTTCCATCCATCCTTACAAACTTTAGCGTTTATAATATTATTATTAGTAGGTTATACTAACGAAAGAATGCCCTTTTTCTTGTTTAAAAAATAATTCGGTAAAGTAGGGATAGAATGAGCATTTTGTTTGGTCTAAACTAAATCGACCCATAGAGATAGTATTGATTCAGCTCTGCGCATAGCCTTTATAATATTAGGGATTTAAAACTGTAACAACTAAGTTCTAAATCAAAACAAAACTCATTTCTACCCCACTAAATTATTTTTCATCAACAATTCAATCGAGGTCAGTTTTACTACGAGATTGCGCCCGATTGTGAATAGTTCGTGACTGTACCTCATTAGAGGCCCGAACCGGATTCAACCGGTTACTGAACAAAGCCTCTCGCGGATACCGCTAGGAAACCTTTCTTCGGCATTCAGCTTCAGCTAACGAGAATTTGACGAATGAATAACGCTGACACCCGCTTATTGTGATGTAAGATTAAGTTAAAATTAGAATTTTTATAACGACGCCACTTTTTTTTTGTGATTTCACGTAAAAACTTTTGTTTGTGACTGTAAAATTATTGTAGTAATTATAGTAGTGTTGTAGTAGGTAATTAAAAATAAAAAACAGTGACACTCCGGGAGTGCCGGCAGAAGTGAAAACTAAAAAGAAATACTTCAAAAACCTTTAAAGTAAAAATACTTGCATAGAACATTGATCCGTAACGTAATCTAATACTTTTAAACGAGCAATTCTTGTATATATGTATATTTATAATCTGAATCTCGGAAACGGCTCCAAAGATTTTCATGAAATTTAGTATGCAGGAGGTTTCAGGGACGATAAATCGATCTAGCTAGGTTTCATTTTTAGAAAGCTACTAGAAAAAAAAACCGGCCATCCAGATATTATAAATGAAGAGCACAATCGCGTTTACAGAAATGAGTTGTCGGTAACGGTGACATAAGTTCAATTGTTTTTCCCATCTCAAAAATGCCCAAAGAAATTTTCAATCCAAAAAAAAAAAAAAAAAAGGCTAGGAAACTAGATTACATTATGATTAGGTACAGACAAATTTTTGAGTATGAATGTGTTTGGCAATAAGAGTAGGGGAAGACCTAAGAAACGATGGATGGACTGCGTGAAAGAAGATATGGTTAGAAAGGAGGTGACTACCAAGATTAGAGACTATTAGAGATTATGGAAGAAAACGATGTTACGTCGACCCCAAATAAATTGATATAAGGGCAAGAAAGTGCAAGATAGTGATGATGATGATAAGAACAGACTGAACTAAATTGTGAAAAACTAGTCTCAATTAAAAGGAGTTCCATTATTAGCAATTTAAAAAAGATGCGTATTTGTGTGAAGTTTTCAGAATCACTATAAAATAAAATATATTTATTTGACAAAAACACGTGTTTACGATTAGTTGGAATGATTACAAAAACAAACGTTTCAGTATGTTTTGCCTAAAATAATATAATTCAAAGTAGAAAAATCATAAAGTTGCGTTAAATTAATAAAAATGTCTAAAGTACATAATTTAAATAGTCTTAAAGATACATATTTATTCTTCATAAAGATACTCATTTTAGTGTAACTTATAATTCTGAATTTTTCTTTAAATAGCCTTTAAAAACTCTTTATTCATAAATTAATTCAATTTGTGTTTCGTTTTCCCATACATGTTTGCGAAGCCGTGTTGCCGTATAAAAACGTAGAGTGTTACGTTCGTTGATTTTGTTTACGTTAGCGTTTGATACAAACGACATGTAATGGTGGCCTGACCTATTAAGCGTGACCCGGTTAAATTATTAATCGTCACTCTGTTAAATTGCATTAAATGTATGAGAAAGAATTTCGATTTTAACCACTACATTATTCATAATAAACATATTTTGATGTGTCTGTTTCATTTTACCAATTTTAAAATTATTAATACAAAATTATAAAAAAAAAATATTTTAAATTAAAATTACTCATTCACATTAAAAAAATATATATTTTGCCTCAGTCATTAGGGACGTGCATTAAAAAGGTGAATAAGTGTTAACATTTTTAAGCAAAAGTATTAAAAATGTTTTCGTTACTAGCATATTCAGCTCGCATTTCTCGCTGTGAAAATGCATTGGAGGAAGTAAGAAAATGTCAGGAAACGTTGACCCAGATACGGTGCGGGAGACATTAAAAAAAAAACGTCCACATTTTTCCTCGCGTGCGTAACAGGAGCCGATCTCAATAAGCCTTAACATAGCAAGAAAAATCCATTCCCCTATAAAATAACTTGCAAAAGCTCGCGTGTTACGCCCCAGCACGTAATATAACTTGACCACAATAACGATAAAAACTTAGCCCTTAGCCCTCAGAAATAATTTACCGTTCACAAACCGTCCCCACTCTAACGCATAGGTACTCGCACGTAAAGTTTGTAATACACTACTGAATTATAGCAATGCTCAGAGGAAATTGCATGTTACGAGTTGTTCAAACAGGAAAGTTTTATTACTTGTGCTATGGACTCAGGCATTTGCAAAGATTCCGAAGTAGGTGGAGTTGCGAAACTCGCCAGCATAGAATCTTGAAGTTGTTTGACGATTTCGTTTAGGAGCCATACCTAAGCTAGGTAGCATATAGGAACGATTTCGCGTCTCATAAAGTTTAAATAGAATATAGGAAATCGCGAAATTCGGCTTAACCGAGCCTAAGATTAGGTACTTTAGAAGCACGATCTCCATACAGAAGTCTCTAGAGTCCTATCTCGTTATACGGAATTGTACTGTTACATCGACATACGTTCCAATACACTTGGAAACAACGACACTGAAGCACTAGTGAAGTGCAAAAGAATATCAATGAGGCACACGACGCGACGATGAAATCGATATGTTAAAAAGAACTTCCGAGCGTCGTTCGGAGAAAATGCCTTATACAAACAACCTGAATCAAGTTACGCACAACATCACCGACGACATTTCCCGACACGGTGCGGTTTAATTTATGAAATTGCCACCACAGAAAACAGAGCCTAGATAGCACCGGTCGCAAGGGACACAAGGGGTGTGTGTTTGGGACCGAAGGAAAACGTCGCGCTAGACGCCAATTGATTATAAACCCTTTGACGTTATTCATTAAGAGCAAATTGCTTTGTAAGACCTGTTAAGGTAAGATCAAGGTGCGACCATGTTGAGCTAGGCGGTTGTCGGGAATTAATTAATGGTTTTATAATATTGGCTCTGGTATCGATGGACGACGTTCCGTAGGTAAGACAGATGTTTACTTAGTGGTTGGTATTGAATAATAGTGTGCAGACGAATCGGGGGTAAAGGCCTTTAATAGCCGTTTAGGCAGCCAAAGCAGTTCAGAGAGCGGCAGACATTATAAATTCACACCGAGGTGCAACCTTGGCAATCTAAGTACACAATAAGAGGTAGAAAACAGGAAGCATGATTGATTTCATTTTGTATCAATTTTACCACCAAATTCAATTTAAAATATCCTTCTCTTTACTGAGTAAAATGACATTGAAAAAGAACACTAAACAGACAATTGCCTGAAATACGTTGAAAGAGAAATTTTACAGACGAATTTTAATTCCCTTACCTCAATGTTTTTGGCTGAAATTCTCCATTTATCATATTGTGAGTCCAGTGATTGTTGACCTCATTTTTCTTCTTATAAAGGTCGGTTCCCTTTACGATTCGCAGTTGTAATACTTTAGTATTTTATTCGTCTTTCAGGGTCTGTGTTAAACCGCTTTTGTTCTGTACCAATATAAAGTTCGTCGACGATTTTTTGACCTAGTTTGGCTAAAAATGTCTTAGTGTTTTACATTTCGCCCGATTTGATTTCAGACATTTTATCATTTCATCTGAAAGCTTTATTTTATTTCTTTATTTTGTGTTTAGCTTATTCTTGAACTCCAGTTAATCATTTAGTTACCATGTTAAAAGGAGGCTCTCTAAATTGTATGTTATTTTGCATTCATATTCTGAAAAAGTCACGCATACAATCAAAATGGAACTTTAGTATATGATTTATTGGACATTTTTCTTTCCATATAAAAGACAGTTACGTAACTTGAACATTTTCGCTCGATTCATTTTTTATTCGAAAATCATGAAATTTTTAAAGATTATTTGAAACAAAAACAAAATTACTCGACTTTTATGTCTAAAATAATTATTGTCAGCAAGAAAATATAGTTTATGATCCAGATAAAAGATGCATTTTCTCTAGATCAATTATTAATTTAGTTATAAACGAATTAAGAATTGAGACTTGCGACATTTAGTTCCGTGCTCGAACACGACCAAAAGATGCACGCGATATTCAACTTTATTACTGCTGTGTTAACGTTTAGCACATATGATGTGTTTTACACACTGATGAGGAGCATGGGGGCGGAGTTTGCGTGGAAATTGTCTTTGTGTCTTTGGAGTGCCTGGTCTTAACGATTACTACGTATATCTCATATTTATTCTTTAATATATTTCTTGTCAATTTGCAGTTTTGAAGTAAAATTAATAAACCGTTAGTTTACTGTTCTCTACTTTCTGTGAAGTGGTATATAACATGCATTGACAGGAAAATTACCAATTTCTAGTCATGTTGGCCTTAGAGACTGAAATTATCGTGTCAACGTATCGAATTATGTGTATCATCAATTTCAGGAGTAAATTATTTCATTTGAAGTATATTACACTACTTTTAACATCAACATATATTCTCATACTCCTTTTATCAATTCAAAACCTTTCTACATAAAATATTTGTAGTAGCTGTCGTGTTGCTAGCTAAACTGTCGCCTGAGGGTCTCATGGCAACCCATTCTACTTTATTATTAGAACTTGCACGACTTGTCTAGACAACTAGCTGTTAAATTCATTCTTTATTGAAATCCTAGAACAGCAAGAATATCTGGAAGTCAAATGAATTCTAATAAATATTACAAAAATAAGATTCTTATAAACATATTTCACAAGACTTGTAATTTTGTCCTTGACTTGCCAGTATCAGGATTTTAACTTTTGATGAATCATCAGAACGACATGAAATTTTGAATTATAAAAACTGTTAACTATAAAATAAAAAACGAGGTTAAAAAAGAAAATACTTTTTTTTTTCATACAAAAGTGCAATACTTAAAGGGTCAAAATGTATTGAACACTTGTGGTGATTCTAGAATCATGTGCTGAATCCATGGTATAATGAAATTAATCTAGACGAACTAGATTTAGATGATAAACAAGATACAGAAGTAATTTAGCAATACGATGTTATCTATGTGCTGGTTGAGTCCGGACATACAAATGATATAATCAGATAGTCCGCTTATGGAGTATACGAGACGGAATGGGGTGGCCTACTCTTAGTTGCGGGTGAAGCGATCGATTGTAATTAACGTTTTATCTTTCACATTTTATATAAGAACCCGATGAAGTAAGACTAAGAATTTCTTAGAGTGGTATTTGCTGCAATTAAAACGTCTGTCGTAAATGAAGTAGTGGTTATTTATATAATTCAGTAGCTCATTTCGCAAAGGTTCTACAAGTGCGGCGCGGAGACATTTCAAAGCGTCGAGATTTTTGTGCTGTATCAAAGTTAAATTAGAAATGTATTATACACTTAAGCCTTTCGGAATAAACTCTGTGAATATTGGTGAAAATTGCATTAAAATTCTTTGTGTACTTAAGTAGATTTATGGGGTCACACAGATGGACACAAAACATAACTTTGTTTTATACTATGTAGGTACTAGTGACCCATCCCCTACTTCGCACGGATTCGACGACTGGGAAAAACATCGAAAGCTCTTAATTATTTGTAGGTTTAATGGTTAGGTATTATATGTTAAACCTTCTAGAATAAATGCTCTAAATGATGATGAAAACTGCATCTAAATCCGTTGCATAGTTTGCAAAAAAAATGTTGTTACACAAACAGACACGAAAGGCGACTTTAATTTGTAATACGTGTAGATAATATATAGGGTTATTGGTTATATGTCGGCAATCCATTAAAAGGATGTAGGAGAGGTCATTTACAACCAAATGACCTTTTTGACTCCTATGCAAATGTCAAAAATTTTCGATTCATTTGACATTTTATGTTTTTATTTCATTTATTTTAAAATATGAATTGACAATTTAAATTACTCAAAAATGGTTTACATTGGCATAGGGATCATGAGAGGTCATTTGGTTGCAAATGACCCTGTAGAAGCAGAACAACCCTGTAGAAGGTACAAGGATATTTCAGTTCCCAAGTCTTGAATTGAACTATTTCTTCTTTTACTGTCTGCCTACAACATTCTTCTATTTAGGGTATATAGATTCCTGTCTCGTTAGCTCTCCAGAGTTGCGGTTTGAGCACAGATTTAATTTGACCATGACTTAGTATTTGTTTAGCTAAACTAATTCTGGCTTGGCCTAATTCTGGGCTATTTTGTAATGGAAAAGTGTGTCTGGAACTTAATCACTTTGGGAAGAAAGCAATAGATTACTCTGAAATTACGCAGAACCAAATTACGTCATGGAGGAAGAAGGGCGGAATTTATTATCTCAAAGTAATTTATGTTTAACAGACACTTATTACCTTCTTTGTGGTTACTTGATCAAAGGTCAGTGAATGAATGTGTTTGTTCATTAGGATGTTTTAGCAAGTTAAATAAAAACTTAGGTATTTAAAAAAAGAGCATGAGGCGTGGGTTTATAAATAAATAAATTCATTTAATTCAGGCTAATTGATATGTCCATAAATTGTTAGTTACAAAGGCCTTAAAATTATGTGTGATTAATTGATTATTTATAATTAAATTCAAAATAAAAATAATAAAATCACTCGTGTCTCGTCAAGTGAAGCTGAATGAACATACCCAGCACTGCAGACTCTGGCCACTGAGAAATCATCCCTAAGCATGCCTGTAATAATAAAAAATCGGGCAAGTGCGTGTCGGACTACGCACAATGAAGGGTTCCGTAGTTGGGATGAATTTATCCCAAATACAAACTTAACATTGTAGTTGAAACACATGTTCTCCCATACATTCCAACTGCAAATGTAAGTTTGTACGCACAATATTGAAAGATTTACCATGTTATTTTGAGACCATAAACTACTTATAGGTTTTCCTCCATCTATGAGTAAAGAGCCATACTATGTATTTTTTTCAAAATGGTAAATTTTCATCGAATTTCTTAAATATCTTTAAAAGTATTTATTTTAAAATTATATAAAAAATATGTATAAGATCCTTGCAACAAGCCATTTCATTTGATATGTAAATCTCCACCGCGGCAATCAACGCGTTGATGTCTTTTTAATGGTCAAACGGTGGTGTCATCACGGTGTCGCGAAATCAAAGGTTTAGTCCCATCTCAAAATCGCCCAACGCGCCTAAAGAAGTTTTCACTTCAGAAATAAACACCGTCAGACCAACACTTAACACGAAGTTTAAAACGTTTCCCGTCATTAATGTCGTTTCAGACGTATTGTTGACATTCCCGGATGCCTAGCGTGGTTTGTTACATATAGAGAAAAACTCGGCAAGGGGACGGGTCCCGATGGACGAGGGGATCTGACAGCTTGGGTCACCGTGTCAAAACCGATTCCTGAACCCGTTTTTATTCAAAAGGTTTTTTTAATGTAGGAAGATTTTTGATACGTAGCGAGAGGGTTATTTTGTGAAAGGTGTGGCGTAAATGTGATAGGTATATACTGGAAGGTTCGGAAGTGAATTTGGTATTTAAAATAACAAGGTTTGGATTTTCAAAGTGAAGATAAACTAACCTTTTGTGGGAGAGGTTGACGTTCTTTCACGATGTGTTCAAACATACCTACTTACCTAAGTAAAACGGTGAAAAATGTAAGTATCCAAAGGTAACTTAACCAATAAACAACCCCAATTTGACACTTCTATTCTGATAGTCCAAATATATGAGGCCGATAAGAATGAAAAAATCGTTCAAACAAAAACATACATGAAAAATTGCACCGATAAACCGGAGCACACATCCCTCTTCATAGATATGGACATATACTCGCATATTTTCGCGATTGAAATCCATAAATTTCGTTGAAATGTAACGCTCGATCCAGAAACGGATTTTATTAGAAGCCAATTCTGCGTTACGTGATTCCATCTGTATGACAGTGAAAAATTTTTTTTTTCCTATCCCGCAGAAAACTGGGTGTGAAAAACGTTTCGACTGAATGGAATGGGCACGACTCGGCGATATGCTGGCGACCGACCGACGTACACTCACACTCAAAATCGTTTTGTTGACAATCCTCGCTTATACATACTTACCTCACAAACGGTTTTTTTTTTTTTCACTTGTTTCCACGTTTGAAACTTTTGTGCTATTTGAACAGCCCCATTGCGGGGAAATGCGAGATTTTTTATGAGCGTGGAAGTTGAAATTCTGCCGTCTGTTTTTCAACGGTTTAAAGAAGACAAATAACGTTTCACGTTTATGTATCTAACGGTAGCATGTTTCTGCGTTTGTTACTTTTGTTAAATGCTCCTTGCGTGTCTACAAAAAAGAAGAACCTTTTAAATACAATATAGTGTTTTGGAATGTTATTGACATTGATTACTAATAACCGAAATTTAAAGAAATCAGAAAAAAAAACAGAAATCAGAAATCAGAAAGCTTTATTTGTGAACACAGGTCAAGTGAAGACATATGACATCTACCAACCGGCATTGGGCCCGCGTTGTGAATTACGGCCCACTCCCCCTCTCACAGAGAGGAGGCCTGTGTCCCAGCAGTGGGAACATTATAGGCTGATTATGTGTGTATGTATGATTACCAACATAATTTTGACTTATTACGTATCTTAAAATACCTAAGGTGAATTTAAAACCATAGACAAGAACAATAAATGTATGAAACCGAATCATACTTACGTGAACTCCAAAGAAAAGCGTGCTCTCAACAACTACCAAATCATAAAGAACATTATTTGGCCCATTTAACTTCCGCCTGCAATGTGTAGAGTTGCCAACTTTAAAGGAAAATGTTCAGGAAATACCACAAAATGATTCAATAGGAACAGTCGACACACATTTATCTTGTTGATCGAACACGTAGGAACCCTTATGTGTTTATTCATCGATCTTAGATAAAGCAATGAATGAACATCAATTGTGTTCTGTGAAAATTAATTATTTATTACTTTTGTTATTAAGTGTAATGCAGAGGTTCATGCTTTTGCAAAATCGTTATTAATATTTCAAGTTATACCAATTCTTAGTTAAATAGATATCTAAAGATATCGTTGGGATAAAATATAATTAAATTTGGCATTATCCCTTCTCATAAAGACCATAAGTACCTCAAATAAAAGATTTATTTCTTAAGTGTATAAAAGGTACATGAATATTAAACTTACAAATTATAAATATAAATAAATCTTTTTATATTTTCAAGTCGTAAAAATCATGCAAAGCGACTCGCAGCTAATAATACAGTGTGCCGCTTTAATGGCGACATTAATTTAACACACATATACGGTTTCACGATTTCGTTTTCTGAAGGTATTTTATTTTCATTAATTCACTTTAACTTGACCTTTTCAATACAAATTACTTCAAGAATTACTTAGAACATTCTAGATTTTTTTTAAATAAATTAATGTTAATCCTACCGTACTTGAAAATATATTGAAGGTTTAGGTAACAACATCTTTAACCTTGAATAATTATGTACGATCCTGAGGTCGATAAAGCGCTCTTTACATGTACTGGGGATAATTTATTCAATTTGTGTATTCACGCCTTTTTGGGTACGGAGGTATTCATTAGATCAAAATTGTTTTGTCTTTGCCGATGAACTTTGTAAATAATAATATCTATGGAGTTTGACGTACATTTTCGAAGCTTTTAAGCGTATTATTTAGGAAGGTGAAGTTTTGGTATTAATAGTGTGGTGGTATTACTAGCTGTGCCCCGCATTTCACCCGCCGTTTCATTAAGAAGAAATCGGACTATTTACTTGGTTTCCGCTTAGCATTCTTTCTGCCTTTTTTATATTTGCTAGGCTTTTAAGGGTCGTAGTGTAGTGTAAAATAACCTTGCTCAAGACTTGGGCAGTCAAATGCAAAAAAAAAAAAAAACAAATCCGACCAGGGATTTGTGTTTTCAAACAAACAGAATTTTCAGCTTTGTTATATTAGTATAGAGTATAGATTAGGCTGTTTTCTTACTCTTATGTACAACTTTTTACCTGAAATAAAAACCGTGATTAGGAAGTTCACAGGTCCAGGTACCTCGTTTATTTTTCTATAGAGGTATAAAAGCGTGTAAATTTCACTCATCCTCCACAGAAAAAGGAAAATCTTTCCACCAGACGGGTGTCGTGTCTGGTGGGCAACCGCCCGACGATTAATGTCAGGCCGTTGTATATATGCTGGTCGCGCGATAAACGCTGCTTGCACGATGCAGGATTCAGTGTGATGCGTAGTTCACTTGTGGCGATGTAGATGTCACCACGTATCTAAGACTAAATGTAGCGTTGGTTGTTATCAAAATATGACATAAATAATCGTGAAGTGCTCGCATGCTTACATATGTAGGTTTTGATTTTGTGAAAAAAAAAACAAATCATCTAAACTAGGCAATCCTCAAACAAATCATACAAAAACTTACAAATTCAAAATATTTTATTTCACATAAACCTACAAGGGCACTTATGTAACATCAGAAGCAAGGTGCACGGTTCCAATTAGTCGATTCCTATGAAGAAGAGCCGGCAAGATACTCCACGGTTAAAACGAAAAACTTACGCCTTCTTTCCATGGGGTAGACAGAAACTAAAGAACGCCACCTGCTACGATTCTTACATACTCCTTATAAATCGTTAATGACCATACACCTGGTATTTTTTTTTTTAATCCTGCTTCCCACACGCCCCCTCCCTTCCTATTTTTATACTTGCGCGCGCTTCCCGAAAGTTTGTGAAGATGGATGGATGTTTGTTACTCTTTCATGCAAAAATTACTAAACTGATTTGGATGAAATTTGGCACACAGATAGGTTATAACCTGGATTAACACAGAATACTTTTTATTCCCGTAGGAGTGTTCCCTTGGGATTATTTTCGACATCCACGCTGGCGAAGTCCCTGGCAAAAGCTAGCTTTTTCATTCAGGAATTAAAATTTTAAATTCACAAAACAACAAAAATGTTAGCAAAACCTCACCCCAGATACCAGCTACATTAAATATGCTCTTAACATTCTCACTCGGAACAATCTGGTGCGCAAAGCGTGACATCTGCTTCGTTTGAACGACTGCCAACAACTGCATCCCGGCGGCGCGTTGTTAATAATCTCTAGCCATTGCAATGATTAAGTTGTTCAGCAAGTCTGTATTGTGAAATATTATGTACGAAAGCAACGGAACTTCTGCCAAGATGCAGAGAGAAAATATCTCTTGGGAGTTGATTAGTTTCAGGAATTCTGGCAACAGTGACAGAATTTTGTTCTGATTTCCTTCCCATCCTCGTTTCTCGTTCGTCGTTCGTTCCTTTTCCTCGTTTTGAAAATAGAATGACATTCAGAATGACAACAAGAATATCGGCAAGAAGATTAAAATTGATACAGAACAAAATACTGTCACTGTTGCCAGAATTTCTGAAACTGTTCAGTCTTTTCTAAGATTTGCAACGAAATTGTCGAAATATTCCTTGACACTTGATTAAAACCCGACTCCTTGCAAGAATTTTGATCTCAGTTTATTTGATCTTTTTATCTTCTCTTTATTGGTTGACCTTCAAATTAAGCTGTTTTCAAAGCCCAATCAATAGCAGCTTATATTTACTTATCCTCTTAGTATAATCGATTGTCATAATTTGAAACTTTTCCATTAAGTAACTCATTGTTATCTCTTTTCTACGCTTTGATATCATTATTCTTAATTTTCCGTGAATATGAAATGTACCAGACCGTTCTAGTTGTCTATACTCAAGCGTAAAGTAACATCTGCCATATTTGAACGAATGCCAACAGCTGCACACTGCCGTATTAATCCCTACTTCATTTGTGGCTGGAAACTGGACTGGCTTGCGACTCCCATGATTTATTGTATTGTGCATTGGAAGTGACGACTTTTTTAAAGGAATTTAATCTGTAGCTTGTTGATTCTTTTGGGTCTGTTGCAAACAGTAAAAGGCGCTTATATTTAGAAGATAACATAGATTAAACTTGCATTTATAAGTAATTCATGAGCGCCAGGTTTGGCTGTGAAGTTAGTAAACTAATAAATGAGTCGTTTCTCTATTTGAATAAATAGATTTTATTTGTTTCGTTGTGTTAAATAAAGGGTTGCGTAGAGGTGTGCCTATCGTACATTTTGCCAAATATGTTTAATAATTTAAATCAATAGTTAATCCTACTTATATTTACAACATTCAAGCTTAAAACAATTTTAAAACGATACTGTGTCACGAACGATAAGTTAGCCACTCTCTTCGCACAAAAACGATGAACACTAATTACCAGACAAGACTAAATGGATTTGAAAACTAAAACTAACTTTGCGGATTACGCTTGTGGGTTGAGCAGATTATCCGTGACCACGATAAGTATACAGACTAACTTCAGAAAATAAAACAATGAACATTGTCCATGAAACTAGTTTTGTATTACTGAATGATGATAAAATGTTGGTACCCATTTAACCCAGACTGGTAAGGTCCTCTTTCGCAATGGTTAGATCGGAACTAGGAAGAGAACTTGTCCATACTTTCATACTATCTTCATCAATAATCATTATCATCAATATTATTATTCAATATCACGGGTCAATATTAAAAATGCGAAATTGAGTTTTTTGTTTATTACGCTTTTACGCTAAAACGGCAAAACGGATTTGGATGAAATTTGGCACATGGGTAGACCATGACCTGGATTAGGGCATAGGATAGTATTTCTCCCCGTAATAGGTACGTTTCCGTAGAATAATTTCCAAACACCAGACGAGCGAAGCCGCGGGCAAAAGGTTTATACTAATTCCAGATAAATATTTAAAAAAGAAAGAGAATTTGCATGGAGGTGGTGGAACACAACATAAAACAGTCGCAAAACTTTCGCATCTACTTTACACTCTACAAATTTATCACCCCGTTTACTTTTACCTACTCCTTCTTGACACTAAGACAATAAAACGTTTATTCGTGCCTCGAATAATCTACCAGCGCAGGATTAACTTGAATATTTACCGTTTTTATCACGTTAACGGAGAGCATTTTCTGACTGCTCTAAATTCCTGAATCCATAAATAAAGCGGGAAACCTAAAATATCTTCAACGCCTTCCTTTTTCAAACATTCTTTTTGAATTTTTGAAATAATATGTTAACAACATTTTTTACCGCAAGTAAATAGAGCGCCGGTCTCATAAATTCTGTGTTAGGTTGACATGTAAGATTTATGTGTGACCACGGTAAGGGTTGAAATTGAAAAGGCACCTGTACGAAAATCGTTCACAAACCCTTTGTGTATCGTACTTCATGGCAGATTTGTTTTGGTGCAAACGAAGTTCAGTATTTGATTGTATAATAACGAAGTATACTTTTGCATGTAACTACATTGTTTTAAACAAACTTGACAGTTTTAATTATTAGCTTCATATTTATGCAAATAGTCATGATAATAAAGCTAATAATAGAAAATGATGAAATATCACAACAATCACAATTAAAAGGCAGATGAATTATTGTGACATGTTTCTAATCCACAGTTACATATGGCCCATTTTTTTGCAACAATTTTCCTTATTCGCATTTAACTGCACCCACGGGAAGTATTACGTCCAAACCATGAGAAAATAATTGTTTTTAGCAGCCCACGGTCTCATGGGACTGCTATACACCCGAAAAATAACACCCACATGAATTTCGATACTAGCTTCACATAATACGTTACGTTCGCAAGTACTCTTACTTCGAATATTGCTTCAAGTATTGGCAAAACTTTGATCGCACGCATCGAGGCTTACCGAATTGTTGCTTGTTACTGAAAGCCCTTTACTTTCAGTAATATTAGTAGGTCCATCAAACCTTATTGACTGCTTAAGTTGAAGTATCGTACCTTTGATCATTATTGGATTATTTCTAACGTGAACTTAAACCTCTTTGTTGTGAATTGTGGAAGCGGTGGCTTTATGAAGTTTTGCATGCATAAAATACGATATATTATATTTGTGTTAGATAAAAGGGACAACAATAAATCGTTTAATGGAGCGTTCTTTGAAATAAAATTCATAATCTAATAAATTATGGTCATATACCTGTTTTTTTATGTACAAAGTACCCATCTTTCTGAAGAGGCGATAAAGTCCAGCTTCATATTGTAGAATACCATCATTTTAACAGTGAACGAGTATTATTCAATGGAATTTTTAACCTTTCCCATAGATAGAAGTCTACAAATCCAATTAGTGTTGAGTAAAAGTTCCTTGGTAGATTTTGGAGAGTATCCAACAGTTACAATCGGTGATTGCCAACCAGTTTTACGTTGTGCCGGTCTATTGCCACTAATTTAGCTTGGTGGCGTGAGGAGAAAGACAATTGGTTGGTGATTACTTTGCACTGGCGGCCGTAAAGGTCGTTTCTCGAATTGGGGGTTTACTTTAGCGATCTTTGGATTTCGGAATATCTTTGCAAGTTGCCAAGTGAATGTTCCTCGCGGCGTTTAATGCGTTTAGTTTTAATTTTAAGTTGGAAACTGTTATCGAAGATGATAATGGATAGTTTTTTACAGCTGATTACTATACTAGATACCTATATATAAAGTTTGATATGATTTTATTAACAAAACAAAGAAGTTGCGTCTACATTGGTGAAAAATATAAAAAAATCGAATAAAAAGATTTACTCTTACTTCATTACATTTTCTACTTTACCTATTTACATAACCAACACAGGTATTTAGGTTCGTTACAAAGAAAAACAAAATTCTTTCGATATCGGAAACCGATATTCTTGAACAACTCTAAGTGTGAAGAAATCAAAACACTTCGTTCTATCGATAAGGCATTATTGTTTATCGGATCGTAGGGCTCATTTTTATCTGTACCTACCTATACCTATATAGATGGGACTAACGATTTGGAAGTTTCCTTGCACGACACGGAAAAAGTTATTACTTTATTAAAATGTTATTATCTTTTCCAACAAAGATAAAAATGCTATAGCAATAAAAAATAATAATTGAAGGCTCTTAATGAAAGTTGGATGACGCTCTTCCATAAAATTTCATCAAAAATTTGAAAATCGTTGATATACTTACGTCACATAACTAAGACATTGGTATTTAATAAAAATAAAAACGTACGAAGGACGATACGTAATATTTACGTACATAAAAAAATATCGGTCATAAAGACTTATAGGAATATTTCTAGGATGAAGTATTTATCATATGACGAAACGTCGACGCACATTGTTTAGAGAGACGTAGGTATTGTGTGTATGTAATATACACGCTCCTTCAAATATTCCTCTATGTGGTATCAAAGGCATTCCTCTTTAGTGATCTAGTCACGTATTGCCCCATAGACGTTCTTCATTTATTTAGTTTGTGTGGAGGAAAAAGTGGCTTTCATGTAATGTAAATACATATAAACCTAGGCAACAAATATTTCGGAGTTTTGTTTACCACTTGTAACAATGATTATGTCCTAATCCAATAAAAATCCTAAGATTTATTTAAGCGAAGCGGTGGTGGGACTTGGCTCGAATTTCCTTTCGGTTCATCCTATTTCCTCTCCTAGCCGAGCGACGCCTTCCACCTCTGAGATGCATTTGCTCACGTGGAATCAAATACGAACCGCTTAGCTGCCTCACACAGGAACATGTAAGTTTTCTTTTAAGAAAACTCGACCATAATATATTGTGAACATTTCCGTCAAGAAAATTGGGTCGCGCAGGCTACAAAGTTTACATGTTCTGCCGAGGTATTCCTTTGCCCCCCTCCCACTGGTGTGCACATAAGCCGTCTTATGCCCAAACCAGTGGAGCTCGACATCCGCTAACAAAATCTTTCTTGTTTCAGTAAAGTGATAAGTGTAACTCAAAGTATATTTTTGATGCAAACTAATTATCAATTTCATTCCGTCGAAGTACAAAGTATACATTTTAAAAGTGTTGAAAACAGATATTAATAGATTTAGAAAGTGAACTTTAAAATAGCCAATATGACATTATCTAAATACATGACGTGTTGAACATTCAGTGTGGTACAATGACTTTAGTGAGGACTGTCAGTGGCACAGGACTGTTTCGAGTCGAAAGTGTGAACAATAAAACGATATGGGATGACTCATAGTGCAAAATGTTATTTGCAACCCACTTTCCGATCCGAAGATGATGCGCGATATCCACGACAATGCTGGGGCAGGCGGAAGCGGCGGGATGGAGGAAAGCGAGGACGGCGGGAATGGGGTTGCAGAGGTCGATATGGACGACTGCGGCTCCCTTGCGCTTCCTCCCGACCTGCCCCCCTACTCCGGCGACTACATCATCAGCGACTACATGGAACGCCTCGGCACACGTCTCAATATCCTGGAAACAGAACTCAAATATGCTTGGCGAGCGCTCGACCTGCTCAGCCAAGAGTATGTCAGGATGTGGGAACGTCTCGAGAGATTGGAGACTTTGCTCGCCGATCAACAGGGTGTGATATCAACTTTACTGGACTTTTACACATGCCGAACTGTCAGTGCCAGAGATCCTATCACTCGGTTAGAAGTGATCCGAGAAATATTAGGAAATGGTACTGTCGAAGATGGCATAGAAGAAGGCTTAGATATTGGACGAAGTTCAGTGTTATTAGACCACCAGGAGGAGATAATGGAATCAAACGAAGCATTTTATAAGAGCCTAAATCAAGCCTATCGTGATGATTTAGTTTGCGACGAAACGTCTAGGCCACCATCACAATTAGATATGATTTGGGAAGCTCCGGAAGAACCAGATATAGAAATGATGCCAACAAGCTCTAGACAAATTTACAGTTCATCAGACTATAAAGATTACTGTGGATTAAAAGGTGGACCTGTAATTAGTGAAAGAGATTTAGTACATTTGTCTGCTTTAAGTACAATAGATCAAATTACAGTAGATAAATTACATGAATTAGATAGATTGACAACCCAATTACACAAAGATTCCAGAGAGTTAAAAGACTTGAAAACGAGGCTCCTTAGTCCTGAAACAAAACTATCAAAACATGACAGGGAAATAGAAGCAAAGGCACTAGTTGAAGATGGCAATATAATAAATGAACAACTTAAAAGCGTCTATTCAGGCGGTGACAATTGGGCAATTAACGATATGATGAAAAGTTTTGACGATTTTATGTTAGCGGCGCCTAAAGATTCTATTGTAAGAGAGAAATCCCCATCTAGGTTGTCGCTAACTGATAACATGACCGATAGAACAATTGATTATTTGCCACCAACTCTGTCTCCTCGTCGAAAGTTTGTACCAGAGAGAACTACTACAGAACCTTATACGACTGTAACTGGCCGTTTGGCATATAGTTCGGCTGTAGCCAATGCTGAGATAAATGCAGCTAAAGCATCTAAATCACCTAGTGCTCTTTCAAGGGAAAGATTTGAATATAGTTCTCCGTATCAAATAACAGACACTTCCAGACAAAATTATTTTTCTAACAAAGGCCTATCTCAGCCTCTAAACGAGATTTATAAATCAGGTGGTTCAGAACAACTCTCTCCCATGTCAATTCATGAAATATACAACGGATCTAGTACTAATGAATTAAGTTATGAAGATAACAGGCTGAGAAAATCTCCGAGTCCTCCACCACCGGCTCCACCAAATGGGACAGACGGGTTTCCATCAATAGAGAATAACAACGAACTGGTTGCTCATCAACCAATGTTATCTACAAGTAGCGCTATGCCCCATGATGGTATGCGTTTAAGTCCCAGATCTCCAAAGTCACCTAAAACTTCGCCTAAGCACGTAAAGAGGGATTCAGCAAATATCGTAGCTGCAAAATCTGATTCAGGATTATCATCTATGAGTGGATGGTCAAGTTTGGAAAAAAGTCCAGGTTCACCTAAAACGGGAAGAATTAATACGCATGGAAGTCACGATTCTCATAAAATGAGAGATCCTTCCCCACAACCAATACAAAGAATATCATATGAGGTCGAACCGAAACCGTATATAGAAACGCTTGTGGATTCTTATCTTTATGAAGGGACAAACTTGAAGAGCGATTACAACTTACGAAAGACAGATCTCATAACGAAAGAAATTAGCTCTAGAGATTTAAGTAAATTGCAAGGAAAAGTGGATAGTGATTACATAAAAAGCGATATTTCATATTCGGTAACAGATCAAATGACTCAAATAAGCAATATTGGAGAATATTATTACGGAAACGAAGCCCCTTCAATATATTCCGTAGCTGGAAATAGGCAACCAATATTCACAACTGTGTATAGTACTCCAAGAGGAATTTTGTCTGAGGATAGAAGTTTTTCCGAATTATTAGATAGAAATGAAATTACTGAATCTGTTGCGAGGCCCGCAGTGGATTCTTATCCACCGGAACCTAGTTATCATGCACAAACTGTAGTCATGTCAGCGGCGAATACCAATAAACGACCCCTGACTAGGGCTAATACGATGGGCGCGAATGATCCACACTTTTATCAAAATGGTTATAAAGGACATCGCACCGGATATCCTCCCGGCAATCTCACTGATGCTCTCTCGTATTACCCTACATCGACAAGGTACGATTCACCTAAAAGAACATCTTTAGAAGATCAAATCTCGTGGCAAGGTGGCAGTAGATCCCCGACTAGTTCAATGGAAACATCGAGCTTGAAATCACATTCCTTGAGTATAACTGAAAGAAAACAATTTCAAAATCAACTACAACAGGAATATTTTAAACAGCAACAATATGATCAACGAAATGGTAATGTAATGTATGAAAATCAAGGCTTCGACAAAGAAGCTGTACCTGAACATAGTAAAACAAGAAAAGAGCAATATGTTGAGTCAAGTGGTATACTTGTTTCTGAGTCAGGATACTTATCGATTTCCAACAACTATAAAGGCAAGACTCAAGATAAACAGCCCAAAAAACCAAAGCGTACTTCATCACTAAAGTCCGCTATGTCATCGATGAGTCACTGGCTCCCAGATTTGCATTTGCCTAAAAAACATAGATCACACTCACTACCTTCTGGTGTTGATGCAGTAGAACAAACTCAGCAAGAGAAAACGTTAAAAGAAAGGATATTATCTGCGCAAAGAAGGAAAAAGAAATATCATTTGGTGGCTTCAATGTCTGGTCTGTTACAAAAAGCAAGACGAAAGCAGCAAGCCAGTCATCAATCACTGTCAGACCCGGAGACATCTGAAACTGAATGGTCTGGGGGTCGATCCAGTGCTCAGTCAGAGGATAGTGATAGCGTATTTTCGGACTCAACTCATGAAGGCAGCATGTTCCCAAAAGTAGCACCCAAACCTAAAAGAAAGATAAATAATCAAGATATTGTAGAGCAACAGCAAATGATACAAGAACGAATACAAGAGCAAGAAATGGAGTTTCGTGAAAATGACACTGAATGTATAATAGAAGAACCTGAAAAGTTAGCAGCACCTAGTAATATTATACCGAGAGATAAAAGTGATGATATCGACTTTCATTTTGCTCGTGTAAGTCAAATGAAAAAAGACAACATACCGAAATTAGAAAAATTGGACATTGATACTGATATATCCAATGTCGACTTATTTGAAGAAGATGAAAAAGAAGATAATCAATCTCCTGGCTCTCTCTTTGCTACTATTGGAGACGTGAAAAAGACTTCAAATGTTTCTGATGAAGGATTAAGCGAAAGTAATAAATCGTATAGTGGAAGCTCGCAAGAATTTGCAGTTTCGAGAGCTTTAGGTAAATATCGTCTACGTAAATCAACGTCAGTCTCAGATGAACATTTAAACGACATTTCGCCTCCGAAAGGGGAGGCAGAACAAGAAGAAGAAATAAGCGAGGAATTTATGAATCAACAAAAAGAAAGGAGAATTCGTAAACCAAGTCCACCTGAAGTAGTAAATAATACATTAAGTTTAAATGAAGACTCTAATAATTTACCAGAAAGGAGTCCATCCATACAGAGTACTCGGGGCCTACCAAACAAGTTTCAACCACGACATCAGCAAAGTTTGGATATACCAAATAAACATGACGATGACGACAGTAGGAGTACCCATTCTTGGAGGAGTGGTTCCCGAGTGTCTTCCAGGCGACAGAGTACTGAAGACAGTATCGATTCTGAAGACGAATGGTATTGTTACGAACTAAGGAAATTAGAAGAAATGGAGCATCAGTCTCAAATAGAGGCTGAGCGACAACTATCTGTGCCAAAAGTGCCAGAAATTGAGGAAATAGATGAAGATTCAGGTGAATATTTAAAAGAAAAAATGTCATTTGTACTGAGGGAACTTAAATTAAAGACAGCAACAACCAAACAAAAGTATGACGAATCTCCAATAAAAGATACTTGGAAAGATATAACAACTTTTCCAGTGATCGAAGAAACAATAGATGATATACAAGACAGGGAATCCGATGATGATAAGTCATTTGAGGATTCTGGGTCAGGAGAAACTTCAGGACCCGACAGTCCAGTTCAAAGTGGTGACGAACTGGATGATGACTATGATATGCCACAAATTCATCAAGATTCTCTTCCTCTTGAAGAGCCTCCGCCTCAGCAGGATGCTCCTGTTGGGAGCAAATGGAAGCTTCTCAAAGCATTGAAAGACCGAAAAGCCGAAGAGAAGACGTCAGAAACGCCAGCAGCTACGACGCCGAACGCAGAAAAGGACAAAGTCAGCGCAGGTGTAAGTTATCTTATGCAAAAATTTCATGAAATTAGAGTTAAGAGTTAAACATAAGCTGTTTAGACATATTTTATAAGCTGCAGGTTACTTCCATGGTTATTTGAAATAAATCTAATAGTTAGACTGATATACTCAACCCATTGCTAACATAATTAACCCGCTTTACAACTATAATACAAATGAAGTTACTCGTAATTTAATATACCTATTATCTAAATTAGCAAGTAGGACGTGTAATTGTTATTTATAGTCGTCCATTTTAAACAACTTTTAGTTTAACATTACACAAGTAACTATACTTCGATTTCCCCGAAAGCAGGGCTCTATTAAAACATTTAATTTTGACGTTGTTTTTGGTAGTTTCGACCTAAATCTAACTGCGGTTGTGAGAAATATTTCAACCTGTTTCATTTTCTCCATGTACTGCTAAACATGTATTTGAATGCATAGAATAGGGTGCTCGTATATACAAACTTGTACTTATATGATATTTACTTACTATTGACGCTCTTTCTATTTAATTGAGGCAATAATTAGGTATAACCAACGCAATATGGTACTAATAATTCTATATGTATTAAAGGATTTTTACATAAAGCTTAAGATGATATTCAACCAAACAATTATACAATTTTTAATAAAGGTTTGCTTGATATTTATACTTGGAAAAATGGTAATCTTTACATACAATTATATACTCAGTATTATATGTGTTTGTTGCTTGGTAGATATTGTTTGGTAATATTAGTGTTAAATTAATGAATTTGCTGTCTATAATTAAATTCATCCACGTATCGGCTTGGGGAGCATTTTGTCGTACAAAATTCATTCATGATCATATCATGTCATATCAGAGAAAGATGTTCCTTTTATTAATAGAGAATCGATATAAGTAACGTTTCTCAGTCATATATACATATTCACTATTTTCTAAACAGTATAGTATGAATATTCAAAATTATAAGCAATAACTTTCAATATAAACACTCGACTACGGTTAAACAAATAGATACTAGAGAAAACTTTATTTACAACATCTTTTTCACATAATGGTTATTAAAATTGTCTTCATGTCATGTAATTTTATGACGTAAAAACAGTGTAACAGGTCCAAGGACACTTATTTTTGCTGGGAACTCTGTCCGGAGAAGTCACTTTCTCTATCAGCTCGCCTGCCTTTGATTTCAAAATCAAGCAACGACAAAAATATTGATTTCATAGTAACTCCTTTATCTTTAATGTTTGATTGAACAGAACCGACACTTTGATTTAATATTGATAAAAGCTTGTCACTGCCAATGATAACATACTGACATATCTACATCATCGCATATGAATAAAAACCCATAAATTTTTAATATATTTATATCTAGCCGTAGTCGAGTCAAAATATATAAATGATTTCTTCCAAAAACCAATAGTTACTAGTTTATATTCCGCTCTCTATTTTTGAAAACATTCCACTATTATTGTTACCTAAATGTTTCAATCGAGTGATTTATATTAATAATCATGATAGGATTAAAAATACATATACATCGTAACGTATTTACTAGATGTCACGCGGCTTAGGTAATCGTATAGCTATTTACACCTACATAAAAAATATAGCTGGCACTTTATGTAATAAACATATTTAGCGGAAAGTTTTAGATGTTGAATGATATTGCGTAGAATTTTAATAATTATAATTATTATGAGCAGATTAGGTGATTTTTTAGCGATTTTTTTTTAATATTGCGGGTATTTCTGTTTACTGATGACACTTTGTATTGAATTGGGACAATGTTATTTCAAAATTCGAAGACTTATTCGATCCGTATTATACCTACTTTACTACATTCAGTGATTATTGCATGGTTCAAAATGAAGATATCATTACAGTCATAAACTGCCCAAGCATTTAATTATTGTTAACTATACTATAAATTGGATTTTATCACGAAGTTAACTCTCCATGTAACCTGTTTTATTATAAGTTTTGACTATGTACGATTAAGTTTCCATGACAAATCTTTTGACAGGTTTACACTAGGAAACATGTTGTCTACCTTTTGTAAAATGTAATAAAACTCATATTTTGGCATATCCAGTAAACTGTTTGATGTTTGAATCCGCATCCGCCCCATAGTACATGGGACTTAAAGATAACTGGTGAAACGTACGTGTACTATAGGTACACCTCTGCCTAACCCTTCGGGGAATACAGGCGTGATGTTATTATATTATATAACCTAACTCTTAATTTACTACATGGAAAAATCGTTTCACCTTTTAGAAATAATAATTTGGAGATATTTTTTATGCAAAGAAAACTATAAAGGAGATAGTTTTTTTTGTTCGGGGATTTGGCCCACCAAAAAATGTGGTGTCTAATAAAGAAACGCATGTTGATTTGTTTCTTATGATCTCTAGATTACAGTAGTAGTATTAAATATACTTCGTCTAAAGGGAATACTGAGAAATGTATTATGAAATGAATTCGTCGATTACACTTCAGATCATTTGTCATAGAAAATTAATCATAATAATAATATTACTGTATTGTTGGTTGTTGTATGTTTTCTAATAAAGAAATGTTAGCTTTTTATTTTAGTTTTTATTTTGTTTTATTTATTGTTTTTTTTTTTTGTTTTTAGAATGGCTCCGCTGGCTTCAACGAGCATGGAGGCAGAGGAAATGGGTATGTGAACTGAAAATATTATTTGATTTAAACTTAACGAAAAGAGATTTCCTGGCAAATTACAAATGATAATAAGATAGGACTGAACATCATTAAGCTGCCTAATAACTTTCTAATAATTATACCCACCACTACACAGAAAATCCTGGGAATTCGATGTATTTTCCGTAACAACTTTAATATTTATCAAAGAAAAAGGTATGTGTAAGCTTTCTTTGAACAAATTAAACCTTACTAAACCGTTTTTATAGGCCGCCAGGAAACGAAAACCCATTCTACAGTAACATTGACAGCATGCCCGACATCAGGCCTAGGAGGAAATCGATCCCTCTCGTCTCAGAGCTTGTAAGTAACATTTGAATTTTTTCTTATCGATATAAACCTATCTCTATTATTACGAATCCGATGGAAGTTAGCTATCTTTCTTTCTGGCCGGTTTCAATTCGCTATCTTGAAAACTTGAAGCTATTACAAAAGGGCTATCTTGGCATAATAAGCCTTTATCAGCACTCAGGACTATGGAAGGTAGATATTTGAAACTGGTCGTAAATGTTTACAGCTCGCATCGACGTACGCTTCCTGAAGCTTAGTAATATTAGGCGCGTAATAAATGTTTTCTTCTACACGGGAAATTTTCATATTATGTGTTTTGAACAATTTATGGGGTGATTGTTAAAGAAAATTGCATCGCCGTCGTTGAATTTTGCTCTTGGATATTTTTTAAATTTTATAACACTGGAAGTTGCCTTATAAATCGTAAAAATGTGACGTGGCGGAGGTGAAAATGATATTTATTCACGCTTTGAGAACTTAAACCTGGTTTTACAAGAATTGTTAACGCCCCATTCGTTGTTCAAATAGAAAAAAAAAATAAAACAGAGGCCTATTTGATCCCTTCTCTCTTCATTGATGTCTCAATGTTACCTGTATTGTGTTTTTCCTTCTGATCTTTACTACTTAGATGGCCTTTAACCTATTCTTAGATACCAACCCAACCCTTACTTGTACCGTGTAAAAGATAAATTAGGGGTCACCGGAGCAAAAACTACAGTAGCGGAACCATAGTCACTGAATGAACGACTCTAATTCCTGATAAAAATTAATAATATCATTGCATTTTACCCCCTTACCACGGACCTGCAGGTTCTCAAGGTATTTCTATCCCAATAACACTTCTTTACTATGCATGCAGTTCTGATCGACAGTGAAAAGATAAAATGTTGGTCACCAACCTTGAATCAAAATTTTTCTTTTCACTCACTGTACATAGTGTGCTTGCATTGAAATTTGATTTAATTTCTTTTGGCCTCTGCATGTTTCTGCTTTAGATAATTTTTCAGATGTTGGTAACGTATAAAAGGTAAAGCTACATACTATTGTTATACATCCAACGATTGCATAACACCATCACAGCATACATAAATGAATAATAAAATTGAAAATTTAATTCCACACTGGGAACATGCACGTGCTTGCCGATTTCGTTTTCATTGCGAAGCTTCAATATCACAGCAAATATTATTTTTGCGACTGAAAAGTCTTTTTCATCACAACATCAATTAACATGATCCCTCAAATGTAATACTGTTTCAGTGTTGTACCGACTCTCTCACACACACATTTTTACTTTACACGCACTTACAATTACTTTTTGTATATTCAAACGAAATTTTCATCGGTATAAGAACTACTGAAATTTTCGAGATGGTAGACAAGATTTTGTTACAGACAGGCTTAAAAACAGCTTTTTTCAAAGCATGAGTAGCTTCAACTTGCAAATGATATCAAACGATTCTCAATTTCTAGACAACTAACAATAGCAAAATTTTCAAAATAGTAGTTAGGTAGGCAATTCAAAGCTTGATTAGAAATAGCAGACACGACTCAGTGCCATTACATACTGAGGATGGTGTGCAATGTTTATGCCCATTACTCATATATTTTCTGCTGTTTAGACAATGGCCGCAACGAAGAGGAATGCAGGTCTGACGTCAGCTGTGCATCGGGCTACGTTGAATGACGAAGAACTGGTGAGTTGAAACCTATTACCATTCACTTAAATTTATATATGCCTGCATACCATTACTGATTTAAAAAGGGCTTACAGAAAATGCACGTATACAAGAAGACTTTGCAAGCGCTCATCTACCCAATATCATCAACCACGCCTCACAACTTCGTTCTATGGACGGCGACTTCGCCCACTTATTGTTACGAGTGTGAAGGGCTACTTTGGGGCATCGCCAGGCAAGGTGTAAGATGCACTGAATGTGGTGTCAAGTGTCACGAAAAGTGCAAGGATTTGCTCAATGCTGACTGCCTGCAGAGTAAGTGGAGCCCTGCGATGGTCTATGGGTATATTTTTTGTAATATAAGTGAAAGGGATTTGTTTCATTACCTTACAAATGAAAAATTAATTTATTCTGCACAATATAGCATTCAGGTATGAATCACTTTTTTTTTTAAATAATGGAACGAATTCCTGCAATTTCAATGTTGTATACCCCTGATTCAGTGTAAGCAAGTATGAAAATATCCGCTTTTTATTGCTTATGTTAAAGAGCAATTACAAAAAACAATATTGAATAATATTCTCCTACTTACAGATCACAAAATATATAATTATGTGTTCTAAAAATTTTTAATGTACAGTTTTATTAATCACAAAGGCAACGATTACCAAAATCTTGTGATTAAAAAATCTAATCTACATCTTAAAGAGCGTCATTTCACAGATACCTTTGCGAACGTTCGAGAAGCGGGAAATGTTTAGATTTTTAGAGTTGGCTGGGAAGCGCAGTTCCCTCCTTATTAAGCTCAAGTGAGTCAAGAAGCACTTGACGGGTCACTCGTTGGAGACAAGATCTTTGAATACACAACGTCGCAGTAGAAATCAATATTTAATGCACAGTCTCTAAAGAACATTGTACTTAAAGTGCTCAAGACGGAGCACGATTCAACGCGAGCTTGGACCGTTTCGTTTTATGTAATTTAATTATTTATTTACGTAATGTTGAGGCATTTGTCTTCTATTAAGTTAGTCTAGATTGTGAGGTCTTTGAAGCCTTCAGATTTACTGCTTTATTTGGATTTAACGCGAATCCTTTGCTATCCAAAAGTGCCAGTACAATTTAGGTTTTAGATTTTATTGTTGTTCAGATTACGACTGACGACAATGAGAATAAATGATTCTGAGATGAAAATTGAAATTGGGGTATGAGCGACGTTGTTACATAAGTCGGAAGTAGGAGTTAGTCCACAAGTCTCCCACACAGAGAGAGTTTCAATGGTACTTAATGGAGAGCAAATCTTGTCGAGAGTTATGACCTTTGTGCCCGCACTTTGATCAAGTCTACACTAGATATATAATCGAGACTTACAGATTTATCATCTTAAATGCGTGTTATCTATTTGTTTGAAATTAGTTTCGTAAATTATGGCCATTGTTTATTATATCTCAGATTATCTTCCAGCGTTTGAAGATTTAGTTGATGCTTTCAGATCTTGTCAATTCTCATATTATATCAATATTACGAAGTAGCGCTCTTTAATTTCCAAATGTTAATATAAGTCTACTAGATGTTTACTTAATTTGTTAGATTCCACTCTCTAGGTGATGTCTGTGTTGAAGGTAATAAAATGGTATTCAAAATCCAGAATGTCGTTGTAGAAAAATTTACTGCCATTCTAGTTCGGTTGATATGCATGTGTAAAAATGTTGCATGAATCGATCGCTATGCATCAGTGTTCAAACATTCTTCATGTTCGAGAACACAGCTAGGACCATTCGCCAGAAAAACACAACTAGCGACATCACCGGGATTCACGCAATTATAGGAATAATACATTTCTTTATATTTTTTATCGTTGTTGTAATTATTATGTTTCTGTGGTGTTTATTTATCTCCCCTTTTCTTCATGTTGACTCTGACCTCATATAATGCAAATAGCATGATGTGTTTTCCCTTCCCAATTGATGATTTGACCATTGCTTTATCGGTGTGCATGGCTATCGGTGAGATACACACATAATGTTATATTCCAAATTTTATCATTCGCATAATATTCGGTTCTAGATTGACATTGCACGATCATGTAGGCGAGCAGTCGTTAGGCGAACCGCGTTTTACGAACAAATTGTTAATTAACAATATAGAGATCATCGACTGCACGCCATCTTCATTCCTAGTCTACACTTTGAAATTATATTTGAATTTATACAATTTTATCATTTATTTATTAATGATCATTAATTATTTCCACTTTGATTTTAGTATTCTTAATTCTATATGATTTAAGATATTGGAATGGTTATATCTTATTTGCTGACGTAAGTATATTAATTATCTTTCTTTATTTTATTGTTTAATCATTTATTTCTTTATCTACATTGTGTTGTGAATTACTAACATCATTTTAATATTCAATGTTTTCGAAGTGTGGACATGTAGCTCACGTAGATAGGGTTCCGGTCCTGTCATCCGTTAGTTCCTTTCGGGTGCCCCGCCCAGCGCCGAAACTTGTTAAAGCCCTATTAAACTAAATTACTTGTGTTATGTACTGTTCTTTACCCTATTTTACATTTTACACTACTTACACACCGTTTTTCTTACAAATCGGTTTAGAAGCTTTAAGAACACGAACGCCCAAACAAATCCGACAAATGCAACGTGTTGTTACGATGTGCCTGTTAGCAATGTGTGCACGCAATCCAGTGTCTGTCCACTTCTATATTATATGTGGTCCTTTAGTTTATTTATTTTACATATTTTGATTTATAGAATTCCACTTTTCTGTATTAATTTTACTATCTTTATGTTTCCACTTTTATACCTGAAGATGTTCAGCGCTTTAAATGATTAAAAGTTTCAATTTGTATATATGTAACGAGTTTCGTTTAAAAATAATGATAAATGGACGAACAAACAATACATCAACATTTAAATACAGAGGGTGTTTTAGTAATCGATGCAGTTCTAACGCCTTTTGGAGATACTTGGCAGCTTGTTGATATAGTGCCTCTCCACTTACCAATAATATACCTAATATTAATAAGCTACCAATATTATCCCTGAAAAAGTAATAATTTAACAAAGCGTTGAACTGTATTGAGTTTTGTTTGTCAGGCGCCGTGCTCAGATCCGCTCCGGCCGGCGCCGCTCGAGGTCGATGACCTGATCAGATCTGACATACATTGACTGTGTTGAATTTACGTATCGAAGTTGGAGTCTTGTCAGGTTGAGGCCAAGAGTGGTCGTAGCGGGTGTGGGCGCGGGGCGGGGGGCCGTCCCGGCGCATCCCGCAACTAACAAGAACTACTTTAGCACTGCCTGATCAGTGTGTTTCGCAGGGGCGGCCGAAAAGTCTTCCAAACATGGCGCCGAAGATAAAGCCAATTCTATCATCACAGCTATGAAAGAAAGAATGAAACAACGCGAACGAGACAAACCCGAGATTTTCGAACTGATCAGGTAATGATACTTCCAATTTTAATTTACGATAATGTTTAAAATTCCAAACTTTGTTCGGCGATTTGCTTTAAATGGGTCGGATTCAGGTATACGATTTTATATTTATCTCAATAATAATAAACCTAATCACCATTTTGCGTAGTAACACTTAGCTGAAATAAAAAAATCACATAAACTTGCAATAGCTAAACTGCACGTAAATAACACCCCCTTTTGAAATCCATTTTATATAACAGAATCGCTTGTAAAAGAGCTGTTTCTAATGATGTCATGAAAAGTAATGTTATAACCATATAAAATGCCGCCGAGTAAATTGAAAATATCGGAAAGCAATCGCTGACACGAGTGTGTATGTGACAGACGCGTGTTCAGCATCGAAGGGGAGCCTCACGCAGCGCACATGAGCACAGTGAAGCAATCAGTCCTCGATGGTACATCAAAATGGAGCGCGAAGATCGCCATCACAGGTTCGATTGACGTACAGTGTTTGCATTAAATGTTCTCCTCTAGGATCTAGGTACCAGACGAGGCGAAAACATCGAAAGGCATAAAAACACAAAACAAACACAACACTAAATTGTATTCAATCTTTCGTTTCATGTGGCGGCCAGGCGGACTTTTAACGTCGACCCAGACACTCACATTGACAGTCTAGAACAGGCCAAGCAAGTCACTATAGAAGGAACATCAAAGTGGTCTTGCAAGATCGCCATTACAGGTTTGCGGTGGTCTTTTGCGGCTACGAACCGCACGCTCGCAATTTTGATACTATTAGACAGACTCTTCGCCTGAATTCTCTTTTCCCTTGTTTTTGATATCTGCTTCGAATTATGATTTTCGTAACCTTATAATAAATAGCGTAAAAGCGTTGTAAGACAGTATAATAATTATGCTATGTTGGAAAAAGTAAATGCTTAAGTAACTGTAAGCCGCAGCTTCAGCAGATATCAAAAAAGAAATCTATTGCATATCTATACTTCAAATACTTACCCGAAAAATCACGGTCGTTAATGCACCGCCTCTAATCACTTCCATCGATAAAAACTTAGCTTGATTTAATCATTAACAATAAGGAAATTCCACGAATCTATAACACTTCACTCAATTCTGATGATAAAACAAATTCAATTATTCTTGTCACGCACACAAATTTTATACTCTCTGAACACTGAAACGACACGATTCAAACCACGTTCATTTATAATGATTGCAAAACCACAACTCGGCAGCACGTCTGCTAAATTGACACAAATTGCATGAGAGTCACAAATTAACAATAAATGTTACAATTATGAGTGGATTGTCAAAGCTCGTTGACTGTAACATGAATGGTGATAGGGATTCACATCACGAACATTAACCTGTTTAATTTTCAGTGCGACGATAATAGAAACTTATACTTCAGTAGTCGTTTGTAAGTGAATGAAATTTTAGAAGGAATATTAGCATGCCGAATGAAGGAATCCCCAATTATCCCGAAATTTCTACCTCTCTACTGCCAATAACTTTTCGATTCGTGAAAATTCCAATGCCATTAGACCTGATTCCCGCGCATATCTTTATACTTCTTCTTTGAGACTTTCTACTTGGTCGAAGTTTGCATTAGAAGTTGCGATAATGTAGGCGCTATGTTCAACTTGTTTTAGAAATCGAATTTGGGCATAGATAAAAAGTTTGGTAGTTTGAAGCTAGTGTCTTCTTTGACCCCGACCCGATATGATCACACAACCCTGTTTATAGATTTTCAAGAGATTCTAGCTCAGAATGCCTAATTTGGTAAGTATGGTAGAAGATAGCTTGGTAAGGTTATCTTTAGCGTAAGTTGAGGCTAGCTTTATATGCTAACTGCTTCACGGCGAAGAATCTGAGCGTAATGTAAAACTAGTACATTGCGTAGTTTAACATTATATGAAAACATATTATGTAGTTATAAAACAACCATGAATATTAATGTATATTATTTTCGAAAGATTTACCAGAAATACGTTTGCTGGAATTTACTCAACCGTACCGGAGGGTTGGATTAGTCTTCCATATTATTCTTACTATACGTAGAGACCCACTGAAGCGGTACATTTGAAATATTATTTCTGTAAGCAATCTAGTTTCTGGGGAAAAGTTCCTCTTTGTGAGGTCCTACTAAAATTGTTGTATTTTGTAGTATATATGATTTTATTATTTAAAATATTTTTTAAGCAATGCCATTATGAAATACTAAATTGGCCCTTCGCGGGCAGTTATTTGTGCTCAAGGCCTCATCGCGAAAGATAAGAGTGGAACTTCAGACCCCTACGTTACCGTCCAAGTAAGCAAAGTGAAAAAGAGAACAAGAACTATGCCTCAGGAATTGAACCCCGTGTGGAATGAGAAGTTTTACTTGTGAGTATATAAACACATATTTACACCGAACATGATAAACACCGCCTTATTCATCGACACAATATTTTTCATGCTTGTCATTTCAATCAGCATTACTCTGCACTTTTCTTTCCAGTGAATGCCACAATTCATCTGATCGTATCAAAGTTCGAGTATGGGATGAAGACAACGATTTGAAATCAAAATTACGCCAGAAATTGACGAGAGAATCTGATGATTTCTTGGGTCAGACAATCATCGAGGTAAATATTTTTTTTATAAAATTTCTTTTGAGCTTTATAAAAAGAACAATTTCTTTCAAAAAAACACTTAACAAAAACGTAAATAACGTAATCTAGTGAACTCTAATGAAAAGCTTTCGCCATATCTAGTCTCAAAGGTAATAAATATTTATTAGGTGGAATAATTTGTTGTTATTTTATCCCTTGTGGCGATATTTGTGTTTGCTTATATTATTTCTTTGATCTTTTATGTATGGAAATTATGTCATAGATGTGTAACGAACAGGGCAAAATATGAAGATCAAAATATATGCCGGATTTGTATGTGTGTCCAAATATAAGTGCTTTGTAAAACAAACAACTTAATAGATCTTTATATTAATAGGTGCGAACCCTGTCAGGCGAGATGGACGTCTGGTACAACCTGGAAAAAAGAACAGACAAATCAGCAGTATCCGGAGCCATCAGACTGCACATCAACGTCGAGATCAAAGGCGAGGAGAAGGTGGCACCGTATCATGTCCAGGTCAGTGATAACATTTGTAAGAACTTTTTTTCAGAATCATTTCTCCGATTCGTACCAACTTCGTGGAACGTTTTAGATTCAATCAAACGAAAAACTTCGGTATCAAAAAACAAACTTCACCATCTTATAAATAAAATACTTCACAGATTTACGGCTTCCAAAGTTTTAAATGTCTACTGAAATAAGAATAGTTCATTCACATTGCTAATATTAAAGCTAGGGTTTTCAAAAGGGCAGCGACTGGGGTTGCAAATGTAGTTTATAGCAGGTTTCACCTTTCCTTGCGTTTTATGAACAACGTTTTCCAATTCGCAAGTCAACAGGTTGCTCGGGGCATTGGCACCATGCCCCTTGGCCTACAGCCAGCGGTATCGGTAATTACTTGTTATTTAAAGCAACTACTGAACTTGACAAACATAATTCGATATTGTTTCATAATGATTTGTTGGCTCTCCCTGATAATCAATGCTGGAACAAATGTTTGATTTAAGAGAGCAAATCGCAGTTTATGTTTTAGCACGAAAACATTTCGCCGTTTTGTTAATTTAAGAACAGCACTGGCCGAGAGAGCTCGAATAAATCATTTTTATTTGCCAAGCACTTGGTGCTTTAGAGGGAAAAATGTACTTTTATTGCCAATAAACTTCGTATACAAAAATGAGTTTATTATATTAGTTAGGTATTATTTACATTTTCAGCTATTTTTTTTTAAATAGTTAGGTACTTACGTAATTTCTTGCAATTCCAGGAAAAAAAAATCACATATAATATTTATTCAGTTACACGTGTTACATAAAATGATTCTTTCATCAAACGATGGATATAACTCTTCAAAATTATACAATCATACAAAAGTTGTATAACAGGTTTACTCCTCACAAATTCGGGATATCCAATCAATTTAGAGGATATAATTAAATTCTATAGAAGGCGCAAAAGTTTCCCGAAAATTTTCGGTCGATTCGTTCTTTTATGTCATTAATTCGTATTACATCGGTCGCTTATTACAGCCTCACTTCAGTTCTGTTGAGCATACAATCAAATCTAGTTGTAGAGTTGTAGGTACCGGCTAAAGCCCAGATGCGGGAGCTGAATGGGCTAACTTTTCGGAATAAATGTGAAAAGTTTCTGTAACCGGCTAACTAAGCGAAACTGCTAGCTAATGCAAAAGTATAATTTCTTGGTCACATTCAGTCCCGGTGGGGTGTTGAGGATGGTGGCCAGTTTTGTGATGCAAATAATTTAAGCTGGCTATTTTATGTCGGTAGGGCGACCTCTCCGTTGGGAATTTTAATGTTTATTTCCTAGCAAAGTTTGGGCACAAGCACATTAAGGCTGATGGAATTAAAATTTCTTTAGACAAACTGAAATTGAATGCTGTTACATTCAATTTTAAAACGCCTTAAGCTTTTAGTACAATTATGAAAAAGTGCTTGAAGTATTTGCGTTACAGAAACGATTATATGCGTATTTCTGTTGTTAATTAAACTTTAAAATAATAAGGTTATTGTGTTTTAATTGATTTTGATTGCTACAAGATTACTTCGTTAGAACTTATCTTAAATATGTTTGGTTGTATTTATTAGGTTTTAAGTGTGTTACAGTTTATGAAACAGCACAATTTTTTGTCAATGTCGTGGTTCTTAAAAGAATGATACAGCATTTCTTAAAGTAGTTATTCTTTTTGTATTAATTACGTATATTAATTGACAATAAACATGAGTTTTACTACTAACACAGAACGCAAACCAATCGCAACGAGGTTGGTAGTAGGAATTGTTCTCAATCCGCTTGGCTAGCTACCACCATCTTACCTAAGTCTGTTGCCATAAGAACAATTGTTGTGTTTCGGCAGTTACAGGTAAGATAGCCAGTTCCTCTGTGGTTGAGGATTCCGGGTGAAGCTCGCTTCCACCTTTAGCCTGATTATTACTTATCATCAGGTGAGATGCAGACTAAGAGCTTCACCATTGAGATTAAAAAAAACAACAAAAATTTACAAGTCACAAGTCACATAAACTTACTTCATCTCATCTGAAGTTGGCCTTTATTTACAAGAAACTCAATTGAAACTACAAGACACGAGAATTTTGTTAAATTGACGTAAATAATTTGTGAACCTTTCAACTGCCTGTCGCAAATAATAAGGCGTCAAGGCCTTAAATTCTCGGCTACGTCAGAAAAGCTAAAGAATTTCAAGGAAAATAATTGGACAGCAATAAATCTATGAGAGGGCCATGAATTGTTTGACGATAATAAATGGTATCGTTCGATAGGTAACAATACAACGGGTAGAGAAAACTATAATATGAAGGTAAAACGATACATGATGGTCGTGGTTTTGAAGATAATGTTACAGCAATTTTGAATACATTTCATCATTCTCCGAAAGACAGATAGAGGTATATTGATAAACAACCACATTATGATGTCAATCTCTGATTGATAAGCAACTGTCTGTTTCCCAACAAATAACACGCTCAATACTGCTATGTCTGACGTCATAATCAGAAACCTTAGGACCTTGAACATCGAACTCTGTCGTGTTTAGAGAAATGATTAAAAAACTATATGACATTTCAGAACACAAACATACGTTACATTTCGACAGTCCTATTTTGATTTATATCTTTGATAACACTACAACGAATCTAATCACTTAGTTAAGTTCTGACGATTTTCTAGCAAAATAGAAATTCGTTTCCAGATAAAATCATTCCTATTAAACTTACAAAGACTTCGATTCCATCAGTAATAGGTATGCTCTTAGTTGACGTCAACTCTTGAGCTTACTCTGGATTTAAATCCAATTTCAAGTCACTTTTAAATCAATTTTATGACGAAAGTTATTTAAAGATACATGTTTACAGAAATATTTTATCGGGTTAGGATTTTTACGTACCTAGTTTAACAGGCCGTACACGAAATCGAATGATTTTGATCAATTTTGTTCATTGGTTGTGAGAAAGGGACACAGAATTTAAACAAAACTATTTGTGATTCGAAAAGTCGAGTTCTTTGTTTTGCATGGGACTGAAAGGGATTTTACAAATAAATTAACTATTCATGGAAAATCACTAATATTCGCAACAAGTTTTCCGAAAAATGACGCGAAACTGACGTTTAATCATTTTGTTACAAGAAAGTTATGATTTTTTAAATAAAAAATATCATCAACAACATTCTAAGTCTACTTGCATGTGGCTGGATCAATTTTTTTCAACCTCCATACAAAATATAGCTGAAAAAATTATGTTGAAAAAGCCTTTTTTTTGCCTAGTCAGATATGTATTTTTTCCTATTATTTAGGAAACCATATCAACAAATTTAAAAAGCACACATTATTTAGTCTTCAGCTATCCTTGAAAATAAATTATTTTGTTATTTTATGATTATATAATATCTTCATTAGATAAAATCAAAGGTAAAATAAATACCATATTTTCGAGAACGCAAAAGTGATGCAACTACAGATGCTGTGACTGACACGAATTTTTTAGCACCACGAAAATTATACTTTTATAGTCAGACAGAATTAATCTCTCAATTATTTCAAACTTTCTCACTATGTAATTGACAAAAAAGAGTTTTCATGCACGGAGCCTTAAAAAGACTAGAGCTAGTATGCCATTCGATTGTTTTAGTTTTCATTAAGTATTTTGGAACTAATCCTACACAAAATTATGTGCTGACATTAATATCTACTGTTTTTTTTATCTTTCAATGAATTAATAACCTCCACGAGAAAGCCCTTGGTTGACAAGACGTATTTAATTAATACTGAATTAATTTACTGAGACGTATGATATGTGTACAAGTTTGATATATTAATGACATGTTACATATCATCGTCACTACTGGAAATGGAATGTAAATTATTAATCAAATCGTAGCAAGTTGATTCAAAAATACTTTAATTATGAAAGTTTTTGGTACGTTGTTTGGTTTTACAGCTCGGGGCAGTAAACCACATAATAATATGTATAAGAAAGTAATATTATGTTAGTTCAGAGGTCAGAAAAACTAAAAGCATAACCCGTAAAGAATTGCTGAAATCTAAGTCAGAATAAAAGCAGGAACAGGAAAATACAATATAATAATATGACTTTACAGCGACTATAATTCAGTTACAAAATACACAGTTTTAGAGAAACTTTCATGGAATTACATTAATGTAAAACATCACGACAAATTGTATGCATTCAGAAATTTTACTGTGTCCACGTAGATACAGTATAGTAGCAAACTTTATGGTAAATATATGCAGGAAGTTAGACGTTAGCGCTGTAGGACAGTCCTCTAAATCAGGAACAGACCAGGTGATATGCAAGTGAAATTTGCTAGAGATGCTTGATGCTATAGTTGTTGCAATTTTCGAATGCGCGACAGTCATCGTAATTCGTGATAATTATTTGTTTATCGAATTGACTGCCGACAACTATGTTGTGGCTTCCGACTAACTTAAATTCATAAAATAAAATTCATATATTCAAATAAAAAACATCATTCTTTGATGATTGTATGAAATGGCTATGACACGGTAATTTGACGTAGTGTGTGAATTTGTTAAACAATTAATTTCTCTAACTTTACTCTGCCTATAAAAATAACATAAGAGTCAACTGACGCGCACTCGTAAATTTGCAAAGACTATAATAGCCCTCAGCAATTCAAAGATTTCTATGTCCGTTCATCCTTCAACTTTTCAACTGAATGTTAGTAAAATACACTTTCAAAAGTCGTAAGACAAAGTTCTGGGTTATGTTTGAATATTAATATTGAATTTCCGACAAATTTTGCCAGTTATCTCGCTTTAATTTTGCGTAAATTTTATACAGAAATGGTTCTGGTTATGTTGACCAAAAGGGCTATCGACATTATTAATTCTGTAACTTTGGTTAACAGATTACAACTGTACGTAATTTTGATTAAGAATCAATTTATTATCTTTATGAATAGTGCTCGATAACACCTAATAATATTTTTCAAACATAGTTCCTGACAAAAACTCACCTACTGTCTCTCTGTCTGTGTTGTCAGAGTTATAAATAAATAAATTCTCAATCGGCTTCTTATGACGACTGTGCTTTTGTGGTTTTAAATTATTTGCACTTAAAGAAGAGTAGAGAGTAGTGGAGAATAGGTAGACAAAACATTATCAATGTCGAATTCCACATAACATTTCCTTTTCAACCATTTCGGAATCTCTTGCGCAGTCTTTTGTTTCACAAAACGAAACAGTACCACCTTTTTTGCACTTTGAATTCCTAGTCACATAAAAATCTCCATTTAAAGTCCATACCCAAAGGTGCATCTTATTCTTAATACTTGTTTCGACTCTCTATCAGAGTAAAATCCAATGTTATTCAAAGTTGCGTCGTCGACTGCCTACTCCTTCTTACCTTTTTATATTTTACGGACTTCTGCTTACAGATTTTTAATAGAAAAATAACACTGTTTGGTAGCGGTTTGCGGCTTAGAGATTTGCCCTAAATCCTCATTTACAGTATCCAAGTTTTTTGCCTGTGATATACAATCAAATTGAAGTATAAAATTTGTTGTATTGTCTGAACACTGTTTAGACGGTGCGACTTTTATTGTTCCTTCAAGTTATGGCATACCACAGGCAATTAAGTCGCACCGTGTTTATCAGGCTTTACCGTGGACATAGGTACAACTACTTTTTTTTAACAGTAACGTCTTTCTTTGTAAAATACAATAGACGTGGATAGATTTAGTAACTTTTCCGCATAGCTATTTCTAAATAGCCATAAAAAAACAAAAAAAAACCCTGAAAGAAATCATGATTCATGTGATTTGTATCAGGTTTTTTTTATTAAACATTTGGAAATCTCGGGAGTATATATCCCGGTCTTTTGGAAGACGTACGAGGGGCCGAAGCCAACTCGCCGAGGCCCCTTGGACAAATTTAACCAACCGACGATTATCCCCGTACGCACTGAGTAAGTATTTTTTTTTATTGCTCGTTAGAAATAGCTAAGCGGAAAAGTTACTACATATATCCACGTCTATTGTATTTTATAATGGATTTCCGTAAGGTCACGCCTGACACAATTAACTGTCTTTCTTTGTGTAATAAGACTTCATCTCTAACGCACTAGGAAGTGGTGAAGGGTGGGCGTTTTGGGGGACTGCCATATGTAATTTTGACGTTCAAAAAGTGCTGATTTTCAGCCTAGTTTGAATAAATGACTTTTGATTTTGACGTTTGAGAACTGCACGTGTTCGTCTTGAAACTATACACACATTCTAGAAGGGTTAGAAAATTTCCAACTAAACATACTAAAAATTTCACAAATGTAGAGATTAGAACTCATGCACAAAAAAAAAGTTTTTTACTGGACACGATATTGATATCCAAACATTTTATCAAAATCCCACTTTCAAGTTTTCCCCTACAAAAACCAACTAGAAGCAAGGCCAATGACCTTTCAAGGGACGCATTTACTGAACAGGCCTGCATATCTATGTTTTTTTATATATAAATAGATAAACAACCTTTCCGCATATTTTTTAGCATATTGAAATACCCTTTTTGGGGGAGCAGACGGGAGACTTACGTTGTGAGGTTTAGCGTAAATCCCGTGTCTCTGGCGGGATGTTTTCAAATACAGTTATTCTGTTGTTTATAACTAAGCTATTATTCTAAAAATGTAGATGATACAAGAATTTGAATCGAAATGTGTAATTTATTGCAAATCTATAGAGTTCAAATTATTTTATAAATCGAATAAAATCGCTACAATTAGGTAATTAGCGCTTTTTGTGATCGAATCAGAAATGAAGAAGTCCGCAGGAGAACCAAGCTAACCGACATAGGCCGAAGAACTGCCAAACTTAAGTGGCAATGGGCACATTGCTCGCAGAACGAATGACCAATGGGGCCGAAAGGTTCTGGAGTGGCGACCGCGAACCGGAAGACGTAGCGTTGGAAGGCCTCCCACAAGATAGACCGATGACCTTGTGCAGGCCGCAGGAATCGCAGAATCGGTCAAAGTGGCGGTGCTTGGGGGAGGCCATGTCCAGCAGTAGACGTCTTTCGGCTGAAATGATGATGATGATGATGTATATCACATAGTAAATGGGACTCCCGATTAAGTTGTTGGTCCTAAGGATAAAGTTGTTCAGTTTGATGGTCTGTCCCACACTCTTAAAGACGAAGAAGATTTTACACATAAATTTTTTTCCAAGGTAAAATATATAATTTTAAAGAAAATATTAAACAATACTTTACTTGAAGTAATTACATTATGCTAAATAGTTATCACTTTAACACAGTTCGGCAATCTAAACTAAATACAACTTTAAAACAAGTCCTAGGAGTAGCTCCTCGCCTGAATTTATTTTAAATTATTCTCATCTCCGAGCTAGTAAAACGAAGCACTGTTTGTGATGAAAATATAGTAGTTTGAAGTACGTTTTACACAGCTGTAAAAACATAAAGACTGAAACTAACATAATATCTTTTAATATCACGCCCGTATTCCCCGCAGGGGTAGGCAGAATTGCTGTACGTATACAGGGTATCTCAGAAAGGTGTGGTCAAAGTTAAGTGTGTGGTACAGAACATCAAACTCAACAACTCTTAATTTTTACCACACCTTTCTGATACACCCTGTATTACAACTACATTTTGCCGGTCTCCTCTCCTTCAGTTGTTTGCTCATTGCTGAGCATCGCGATGTATCCGACTTTAAAGTTGTTGATGATCGCCCTTCAATTGTGACGATATTTGGCTTGAGGCTTGCCAGTCTAGGCTCATGTTAGGAAGCGCGCCTATTACTATTCAACGTACAGAAAACTTCCTAAAACTCTGCCGACTTTGGAACCCAAGACTTCAAGAGCTTAATAATCGCTTTTGTGACCAGTAGACCAACGAAGATGAAACTCAAGTAAAATCCTAACAATAAATAATATTATAAATGTGAAAGTGAGGTTGTTTGTTTATTTTTTACGCTTTTACGCTAAAACAGCTGAACGGATTAGGATGAAATTTGGCCCATGAGTAGACCATGACCTGAGTTAGAATACTTTTTATCCCGATATTCCCACGGGATCGAGACTCATGTGGGTGAAACTGCGGGGCGCAGCTACTTAAGTACTAAAGTACAAATGATAACACAAAATGAGTTACCAGGAAATTTGAAATTCCCTCACGTATTCTGTAAAGGAGTTAGCGTTTGATGAGCAAAATTTCTAAAACTAGCAGTGTTGTCTAGTTTCGTTACGTTACACCTTGTTTTAAAACTGACGTTTTTGTTATCCGGTGTGTTGTTGCGAGGCTGCGTCTACGGCAAAATAGATAGGGGAGGGGATACTGTACGTGGAATAGGTACAAACATTTTAATGTTAGTAATTTACTGTGTGCTTGGGTTATCATAGGCAGATTATGTTAGAACGTGGGTAAAGAAAGTAGGTTTTAGGTGAGGTGTGGCTTGAATGCTAAACACAGTAATTGAAAAAAAAAAAAAACATATTTTTATAACCTTGTAATATTATTGTAAACGGACGTATACAGGATGGGACAGCGACGCACAATCTGTTACCATGGATTCAGTACAAGATTCTGAACCCTAACGCGGGGGTTCTTTGTCGGTCATAAAAAAAAGTTATTCCTTACATTTTGATAGCATAAGTGTTGCACGTTTCTATGAAACTGCAGATTTTTTTTTTATAACCTACCAAAAATTTCTACGCTGGAATCATGTGCTGAATTCATGGTTACAGTTTGCGCGTCGATGTCCCTGTCACCCTGTTTAATAAATAATTGTTATTTTTTACTAACAAACATCAAATCAAGTGAAATCTTACAATTACTTCTTAAAATTTAGTACAAGATGTGTATTTAAGGAGGAGAGGACATATTTTTTAAGTTAAATAACTGCATTTAGAGACATAGGTGCTTATTATTTATACTTACATTAAGTACCTAACATTAGTAAGCAAGTTGACTAAGTAATAATGCTTAGTGCAAAGCGGTTTCTGCAGTCGGAAGCAAGCACGTTAATTAGAAGCTACAGCGTGGATTCAAATGTATTTAATACGTTGACAAGTAGTGTACCTAATATTTGAGCATTGCATTTAGTACCTACTTAATTGAAAGGAAACGTTTGCGTACTTCAAGCTATATTAACAGACCCTACTACTTATCTATCTTGTAAATATGAATATGCAAATGTACCACAGAGAAAACAGTCTTGGTTTTGTGCACTTTCACAATTCAACTGCCGATAAATATTTTGATTAAACTTGGGAACGACGTAGCTTCCTACTTGTAACCTGTATCAGATTTCCTTACACAACCGTAAACATATGGTTATCTATATTTTATAATAAATAACTGTTTTCTGTATCTATCTGCATCACTAATCGTTTTTAGGGTTCCGTACCCAAAGGGTGCTAACATAACCCTATTATTTAGCCTCCGCTGTCCGTCCATTCGTCGGTCAGTCACAGCGCTATCAACCGAAACAAATTATAAAAATAAAATAAGTAACCCGCTTTAATTTTTTATTTTATTTTATTTTTAACATAAATATAACATAACATCACGCCTTGTTTCCCCGAAGGGTTGGACAGAGGTGTCCCTGTAGCAGGTTCACCCACATTTCGCCAGTTATATTTTAAGTCTCATGTAATAGGGGGCCAGCCAATAAAACACTTTGCTCGACCTGGGAATCGAACCCAGGACCTCATGCTCAGCAGTAGCGCTTGCGACCACTAGACCAACGAGGCAGTCAATTTTATTTTTCTATACAAGAAACGTGTTTTTGTCAAACATTTTTGCTCGATCTTAATCATTGTACGGTGGTACGGAACCTTTCTTTTGCGAGTTCGACTCGCCCTTGGCCGTCCCTTGGTAACCTTTTAAAGAGATGTAATCAAAATCTAGGCTAACTTATGACCCTCTACTTTAGTAATAGAACAGTCTGTGAGGATACAAAGTTAGGTAACAAGCTCAAGGGATTATGAAGTTTGCCTAACAGTAGCATCTACCTCTAACTACAATGATATAATTCTGACAACTTGATCATTCAACTAGGTTGCAAAAGCCAATTATATGAGTTAATTAGACAACAGGCGGATTCATGGATGAATACTACATTGTCTTCATAGAATAAATTAATAATAGTAGTAGCAGTAAAAAAGAAAAAAACCGTAGGTACTGCAATAACAGTACCAAAAAGATTTTTGAAGTGAAAACTTTTTTTTTTGAGATGGAAATAAACCATTGATTTCACGACACTGTTATGACACCTCAGTTTTGTAAACGCGATTGTGCTCTTTATTTATATCACGCTACGGATCAATGTTCTATGCAAGTATTTTTATTTTAAAGGTTTTGTTAACTCGAGTATGATCTTTATTTAGATAAAGTTACGGACCAATGTTCTATACAAGTATTTTTCTTCCACCAAGGCGATCTCGTTCAAGTTTTCACTTCTGTGGGCACTCCCAGAGTGCAACCACGTTTTTTTTTTAAATTATGATTGAAAATAAAAAAGTTATTGCTATTTAAGATTCTCATTTTTTTGTACCAAAATTAACCCAAATCCAATAAAAAATTGTTTTTTTTTTTTATCTGGGGTCATAAGTTATAACTTGTAGATACCCACTTAATGACAGCCGCCCTCGTCGCCGTATTTATGTAGCCAGCATTATGTAGCGGCCGTTATGTGGCGGCCGTAATATGGCGGCCGTTATGTGACGGCTGTAATATGGCGGCCGCTATGTGGCGGCCGTAATATGGCGGCCGTTATGTGACGGCCGTAATATGGCGGCCGCTATGTGGCGGCCGTAATATGGCAGCCGTTATGTGACGGCCGTAATATGGCGGCCGCTATGTGGCGGCCGTAATATGGCGGCCGTTATGTGGCGGCCGTAATATGGCGGCCGTTATGTAGCGGCAGTTATGTGACGACCGTAATATGGCAGCCGTTATGTGGCGGCCGTAATACGGCGGCCGTTATGTGGCGGCCGTTATGTGGCGGCCGTGATATGGCGGCCGCTATGTGGCGGCCGTAATATGGCGGCCGCTATGTGGCGGCCGTAATATGGCGGCCGCTATGTGGCGGCCGTAATATGGCGGCCGTTATGTGGCGGCCGTAATATGGTGGCCGTTATGTGGCGGCCGTAATATGGCGGCCGTTATATGGCGGCCGTAATATGGCGGCCGTAATATGGCGGCCGTTATGTAGCGGCCGTTATGTGGCGGCCGTAATATGGCGGCCGTTATGTGACGGCCGTAATATGGCGGACGTAATATGGCGGCCGTTATGTGGCGGCCGTTATGTGGCGGCCGTAATATGGCGGACGTAATATGGCGGCCGTTATGTAGCGGCCGTTATGTGGCGGCCGTTATGTGGCGGCCGTAATATGGCGGCCGTTATGTGACGGCCGTAATGTGGCGCCGTTATGTAGCGGTCGTTATGTGGCGGCCGTAATATAACGGCCGCAATATAACGGCCGTAATAAGGCGGCCGTTATCTAGCGGCCGTTATATGGCGGCCGTAATATGGCGGCCGTTATGTGGCGGCCGTAATATGGCGGCCGTTATGTGGCGGCCGTAATATGGCGGCCGTTATGTGACGGCCGTAATATGGCGGACGTAATATGGCGGCCGTTATGTGGCGGCCGTAATATGGCGGCCGCTATGTGGCGGCCGTAATATGGCGGCCGCTATGTGGCGGCCGTAATATGGCGGCCGCTATGTGGCGGCCGTAATATGGCGGCCATTATGTGGCGGCCGTAATATGGTGGCCGTTATGTGGCGGCCGTAATATGGCGGCCGTTATATGGCGGCCGTAATATGGCGGCCGTTATGTGACGGCCGTAATATGGCGGACGTAATATGGCGGCCGTTATGTGGCGGCCGTAATGTGGCGCCGTTATGTAGCGGTCGTTATGTGGCGGCCGTAATATAACGGCCGTAATATGGCGGCCGTTATGTGGCGGCCGTAATATGGCGGCCGTTATGTAATAATAAATAACCCGGTTAACATCCACATTGAAAAAAAAATATGACGAATTATTTTTTTTTTCTTTTTTCCTGAAAAATTACCACATAAATAGACTCTCATTACAACACCTAACAACACCTTCACGGATCGTACAGGGTTTTTTTTTATGTTGTATGACCTTAAAAAAAAGTTTTTAAAAAAGAACAGGTTATTAATTGCACCTTTTTATGTCACTCAGGTTAATTTTAATAAAATTGCCAACTTGTTTTGATTTTAAAATAAAGTATTTATTGAATTGCAATATCGAGTTTCGGCTAAACACTCCAAGACTCTGTTGCACATATTGCCCATATTGAAAGGGCAAATATGCTTGATTAAATGTGTAGGATTCATTCGCGTAGGTTGGCTAAGAATATTTTATTGAAGAATGAGCCTTTCAAGTCTTCTCTTATTTCTCTATTTATTATTTCCGTCTGCAGTTGAGAAAAGGGTTGCAGAAAACCATTCAATCCATTTGGATTTGAAAAGTTCTCAGCTCCGCTAAGCTTAAAGTTTTCTACCGCCCGCCAGCGTGACAATGGTGACAATGTGCTCGGGAAAACTCTATTTCGCATTCGATTGCTATCTCCAATAAGCTGGATTTTAATATAGGATAGTGCAGTTTCTATTCTTATAATAATAGTATTTTTCACTATGCTAAAATATAGAAAAGAAAAGAGGGCCATAAATATTATTCTTTAATTTTTTATTACATTTATGTCTTTTACTAAACTATAACATAACATAACACCACGCCTATATTCCCCGAAGGGTTGGGCAGATTTATAAATTCAAATTCAAAAGTCATTTATTCGAACTAGGTTCAGAATCAGCACTTTTTGGAAGTCAAAATAACGTAAGACAGTCCCCTAAAACCACCTGCCCTTCACCGTACTTTAGCTGAGAAGAAGAAGTGGTGAACTCCCCAGCAGCACAGCTGTCTGTTCAGTTAGAAAAACTTGATTCTATACAATAGTATGCAAAAAAATTACATTACGCAACATAAAACATTAAATTAAATTATTTGCTAAATTTCAGCTAGCACACGCTAATATACCAACAAAAACATCAAAACCTATAAGTACTTAAGGGAAAATAAAAACTAAAAATGTAAACAGAATTTATTAACCGAAAAAAAGCCTCCAGGCATAATAAAGCTAATAAAGCTGTAACTCAAAGTCACAAATGATAAACTAGGATTATCAAAGTAAAAATAAATAAACAGTTAATTGCTAATAAACAATAATATATGGATATTTTAAAACAAAAACCCTACTAAGTACGATTTTTTATATACATACCTAAGAATAACTGAATAATAATTCTCGTCTTTCCACGTTAAAAATAAAGCCCAATCCAGCGGAAAGAGAGTTAATTAAAAATTCCTTTAATAAATCGTAGTTAATTTAGTCCTACGTGGCTTAATGCGAGTTGGCAGAGAATTCTAATGGTTGTTATATGGTTATTTGAGCATGTGTAATGGTGCGAATAATCATCGCGTTTTGCTTGAAGAACCGTTTTTAACACTTCACCTATTTTTCGTGTTCACTGTATGAAAAAGGTGTATTTGGCACGGCATGAAATCTTTCCGACTTATTTGATTTTGTTTGCCTACCTACTCATAAAAAATGTGGGTCTAATATTCATATTACAATAATATAATTCTTCTGGGTTTTGAAAGAAAGAAAAAAGAAAAAGAAATTATTTGGGACACGCACAGGAAATACAAACCGTTTACAAAAAGAGCATTTAAAACTAACAAAATTAAAATATTTAAAAAAATATATATACATTAATAATAACAACCTGTGCGAGGCCAAAAAGGCTCCTATCTCAGCTTAATGCTGCAATATTTAATTCGTGTTTTCGTTCAATTTTAAAATAATTAAAAAATAACGAAAGCTTCTTGAAGGTCTGTTTTATCCTTTTCCTGAAATAGCACAAATATTACCAAAATTATCCGTCACTATCATCAATAGGCGTAGCTGCAAATGCCTACTTCTGAACATGGGTCACGGAACTCCAACTATAATGATTAACCAAAGAGTTGTTGGAGGAGTCATTGTCCTGGTGGTAAGCAGAAATCTGTCTTTATCAGAGAAGATAATCCTGCTGAGCTTGCTTTTGATGTATTCCACATACTGGCAACAAGACGGCTTTTTCCGTAGGTATTCCATAATTATCAAATCCTTGTTTCCATCACTTAAACAAATATCAACTTTATGTATGTTAATTTTTAGTTGATTTTACAGTGACTATTCTCCATTTATTATATCATTAGAAAAATAACGACAGTTATTGCGTAATATTGTTGCAATTACTGCACTTTAGAGTTATTTATTTAATGTAAATGGTACATAGATTACATTGCTTTGTATTTGTCGTGAAATAACGAAGTTTATTATACGTTTATATCGAAATAACAAACGGGTGTTATACGTTATAATAAAAAATTGAGTATAGTGCTATTGAAGAAATCATAAAAAATATTCAAGTTGTAACGCCAACTGAACTTTATGAGGGTATTACAATAATTTTCCAAAAACAATAATCATTGTTCTCATGTTTGAAAAATAAATTGGGAACGTAGTATACATATTTTACTTAGGTACTCCACTAGCCTGTTAATGTCCCATTTCTTGCCAAAGTATTTCTCGTTAAGCTATCGTTACCTCGGAAGGTAATTTAGGCTTCAGACTTAGATAAAGTATCTCGCTTCTTAGTATAAAATGTTCTAGAAAGTATAAAAATGCCTTCTTTGATCAACCTTTTCACTGCTGGTTGTAAGAAAGGTAGTTACTGATCTTTATCGTCTGTTTATCCTGTAATGAGAGAGGTAATTAAACCAGATTCATTTGTAAACAAAGAAAGTACTTATTCTTCTCTGTACATTTGAGTTTATTGTTGTGAATGTTGTGTTATTTATTCCTAAATGAACCATCAATTCAATGGATTTTGTTCAATGGGAGCCTAGATTTAGATATAAAAACGGACATTGGTCGTATCACAAGAAAAATAACATAAAACATGATATACAATGGACATCCAGTCCAGACGTAATGCACGAGACAGGCACGACCTAGTGTTGAGTCCACAAGTTAATATTGAAATTTTGTTTCCTTTGTAAAAATATTTTTAGGAGTAATTTTTTTGTATTATTTTTAAGGAAATGTACGAATATTTTATTTGATAAATAAACGATTATTAGACTATCTATCAAATCGTTTTAAAAAGAGGTCGTTTTTAATTGGTTTCGCAGCTGCCATGCTTTCTTGAATAGTCCGCAAGAACCTACATTGATGCAGCATCCTTTATTGCTTACTATTAATCACTTATAGGCTTTCATATTTTCAATTTTTTTTTGGTATGCGAAAAGAATCTAGTCATATTGATTATTAAATAAAATATTTAAAAATATACAAATTAATAAATTTAATAAATTCTATTTCCCATAAACCTACATATGTACTTATGAGAGGTCAGAAACTAGGTGCACGGTTCCAATTGGTCGTTTCCTATGGAGAAGAACCGGCAAGAAAGTCCATGGTTACTCTTTAAAAAAATATTTTATTGGCTTTCACAATGTTTTCAAATTACAGTGTTAATAGGTATGAGATGACAGTGTAGGCTTGTCAACAAGTACCAGATACTTAACAAAAGAGAAAATTGTTTACAAATCTACAGTCTATTAAGCCTACAACGTTCTCATTCACACTAATTTACAAACTATAAGAAAGATAATCAAAATATGAAATCTATTTTAAAGAAATTTCATGATTGCAATTACAACAGTAACGAATCTAAATTAATATCCTGTCCAAAAAGTTATTCGTATCATATTCTTTGTTGCACAGTTATTTAATACGTTCTTTAATCTCTACCACTCTCATACATATAGTCATATTTTATTCCACAACAACCTAGATCAAATGTCCTTTGGTAAATCACTGCGGTGAACAAAATTAACTACCTACGTTCAAACTTACCACTGACCGTGTCTGAACGGCTTAACGTGATAGCCGCAGCATTTAGCCGCTAACCGCGGAGATTGCTTTACCGTACCGATTTAACTACATCTGTTACACCTGTAGGTATAACTATGTCAAGATTGCAACCTGTATAAATATGTTAGAAGTCAAAGGGTTGTGGCTAACTGGCCGGCTGTAGGAGATTAATCGGTTTTAAGAAGTTAACTTCGGGCCTTCGAGCCGGATCCATATCGATGCTATGCTGCTATAAATATTTTTCACAAGTTTATTATCTATTAAAATGCTAACTAGCTCATTTAAATTATGATCTTCCTACATTTATGTAATTAGAACTATTGTTTCTCTAATCCGTAAGATTTTATTTAATGTTTTAGTTTCACAAGTTTTCTATTGCTCAAATAGTTAACAAGCTTATTTAAATTATGATGTACCTACTACATACACATGTATTTAGAATTATTGTTTCTCTATCGGCCGAACCCTATAACCTATCTATCACTAATTTTGGCAAACTGGAGATAGAAAAACCTATCTATGGTTTTAATTACCCAATAATCTGTCAGAGAATAAGGAATCTTACGGAATTGTGGGACGACATTCAATGACAGATAGAATTATATTGTCTACTATCAATAGCGATGTCTTTTACTGAAAATAGGATATTGGATTCGGCCGTAAAAGAAGAGTTCAATATCTGTAAGTTTTTATTTAAAGTTTTGGTAGAAGTTAACAAGCAATAGACCCCGACTGCAAAGGAATAAGTTTCTTAGCAGTCTGTTTTTCGGTAAAAAACTGTCTCCATCTTAAGAGCCCATACTACCTCAGCTCAAGTTCACTTTTTACCTCGCTCGCACCATACTGCTCGCGGACTGAGTGAGAGTGAGATGGAGTGGGGTGCTAGCGGCTACGGAGCGCCAATAATTTAGGTAATTGCTTTTTACGGCGAAAATAATGGTAATTTAAAAAAAAACTAAAAAACATAATCGCTGTTTTATCGTTAGTTAAGTTATTATGCAAAGTTTCATGATCTAATTTGAAGTATTTTTTTCAATACCAGCGGTTTATTGTTCGGTTTGGAGGTAACTTTGTTTTTTTTTTATTTTATCGAGAACATTTTATGGAATCGTGTTTTCGTCTAACATAGTACTTAACATTAATCCTTAACTTTAACAAATATTTATTTCAAATTAATGCTGCTGTATTTTCGATATAACGGAGGATCATGCTAGGCCATTTGAGGTAGCATAGGCCCTTAAAAGTCTTTTTGAAGAGTAAAAGTGGCAGCATCCTTCATTTGATTACATCCAACTGCAATCACCTATTTTATGGCAAGCCTTTAAACCTTTCACTCCGGAAGTCAACTTACTGCACACTATACCTTCACTTACGACGATATTAACACCACTTCCCGCCGTCACAGGCGCCCTAACTACTATTATCCCATTAAAAACTACGAACGAAGCATATACGACGTTTTACCTCAAAACGTACCTTCAAGCATTATAACCACTTACGGCACTTAGAGAGGTAACTGCCGCACAAAGCGGGCAATGTCGCATGCCACCAACTTTTAATTGCATTACTTTACGGTACCTACTGGGTAGTAATACCTACCTACTTTTTAAGGTTCTGCACGCGTGTGTAAAAACCCGTATCGGAACTTACGTACAATGGAAAGTTTGTAATAGGTTTTGTTGGGGCATCGCTGGTTTTCGATAGATGTTTTTCGATGACGTGTATTGTGTGGATGATATTGTTATGGTATCTATTAATATCCAAGTAGGAACTGTGTTTTGAAATATATTTTTATTGTGCCTTATAATTTAAGGCATACGGTGCCGAAACGTGGACACTGACACCCGGGCTGGTTCACAAATTCAAAGTCGCTCAGCGCGCTATGAAGCGGACTGTAGTCGGAGTTTCTTTGAAGGTTAAGATCAAAAATAAAATTATCCGGAAAAAAAAACCGAGTTACCGACATAGCTTGCAGAGTAAGCAAACTGAAGTGGCAGTGGGCTGGCCATGTATCGGAGGACTGATGGCCAGTGGAGCAGACAAGTCCTAGAGTGGAGACCCCGTATCGGAGAATAAGGTATTGTGGCGCAGCTTGGGAGAGGCCTATGTCCAGCACTGGGAGCAGCTGAGTTGATAATTTAAGGAATTGCCAGGCAACGTAGGTTGACAATAGTGCTAAGGCTATTGGTAATGATTATGGTTTTACATAGATATATTAACCATGTATTTAGTGCACACAAAAGCACAATTGAACGATAACAAGCCATAACACCAAAACAAAACATACGAGTGGACCAAGTCAGTCACTACTTAGCTGCCAGGGTCGCGGGAAAGCCCGAAAGGGATACCGTGGACCATGGCAACATACAGACAACTGAAGGACCACGGGTGGGTTTCAATCAGTAGGTGTCACGCCCTCCCGCTCTACCCAGAGCAGGAGAAGTTATTTGGCAATTTACAACCAAAAAAAAACAGTGGCACTCCGGGAGTGCCGACAGAAGTGAAAACTTGAAAAAAAATCGGCACCGCGTTAATTAACGCGTTGACGTCTTTTACTCCACGCACCATGGCAATCGAAGCGTTGGTGTCTTTTTAATGGTCAAAGGTGGGGTGTCATCACGGTGTCGTGAAATCAATGATTTAATCCCATCTCAAAAATGCTAAAGAAGTTTTCAGTTCAAAAAAAAAAAAACTGTGGCACTCCGGGAGTGCTGTATAGACGTAAAAACTAAACTAAAAATTGTTCCAAAACGTTTAAAGTAAAAATACTTGCATAGAACATTAATCCGTAACTTAATATAAATAAAGAGCACAATAGCGTTTACAAAGATGAGGTGTCGGTAGCGGTGTCGCGATTTCAATACCCAACGCGTCTAAAGAAGTTTTCACTTTAAAAAAGGCCAGTCAGTACTTACCTACCTATTATAACTTAGATGTCACGTCAGAGTTACTCGGTTATTCCGTTAGAAAATACTCAGTAGCAGCCCGGAGTCTGGATTTGTGCCCGGTTGATGACAATAGGCTCGCCCTCATTACATGTGACTTAAACATAACTGGCGAAATGTAGGTACCATAGTTAAGTACATTTCTGCCTAACCCTTCTGGGATAACTCAGGCGTGATGTTATGATGTTATCACGTCAGATGACGGCGCATCTGACATGAAACATCTGTGACTCGGGTCCCAGATTTCAGTTACGACGCGTCCCAACTTATTCAGCAAGGGTAGATAATGTGTAGTGTAATTTTAATTACCAAACATACTGTCTTGCGTAAGAAACTTTGTTTCAAAGTGTAACCTTTTAGGTTATAAGCTACTTCAAAGTAAGATAATTTAACTCCCTTGCTACGATTTAAATTCCTTATACATGTAAAGACAGACTGAAGTTAATAGCGACTTTACAATAATATTTGTTAACGATAAATATTCATTAAAGTTATTAAAAAAATGATGATGTGGATATATTTAGTAACCTTTTCCGCTTAGCTATTTCTAAAGAGTCTTGAAAAGACCCTGGAAGAAATCGACACGTGTTTCACCTCTCAACGAGGCATCCTCAGGATGACGATTAACTTGTCGTGAACTCGAACACAGCGTGTTTTCACACCAAGCACCGAGCGCAGACTGGTTGTGTTGTGTTGGTGTGGCACACGTGTCGATTTCTTCCAGGGTCTTTTCAAGACTCTTTAGAAATAGCTAAGCGGAAAAGGTTACTAAATATATCCACATCATCAATAGACTAGCTGCGCCCCGCGGTTTCACCCACATAAGTCTCGAGCCCGTGAGAATATCGGGATAAAAAATATTCTATGTCCTTCTCCAGGTCATGGTCTACCCATATGCCAAATTTCATGCAAATCCGTTCAGCCGTCTTAGCGTGATGCCGTGACCAAGGGAAATAGGGAGTCATTTTTATATATATAGATTTCTGCTAGGTCACGCCTGAATCAATTAACTATATTAAAGTTATTGTTCGGTTTTCGCATTTGGAATGTACTTACTTAGGTAACTTAAGTATAAAGTGGCTCGTATGTAGAGTGCGGAAGATTTCTGTAACTTATGCTATAGGGCACGCATGCAGTAATCTGTTTTCTTTAGTCGATAGAGCCGGAGATATCGGTAAAGCATGCCATCGAGCCCGTATGCGGGGAACCGTATTCATTAGTCGATAGGGAACGATAGCGGTATACGGAGAATCTGTGCCGCACGTTTGGCAGTTGCATTGAAGGCAGGTCATTTTTATTGGGTGTAAGTGTCCGCACGCTTTTTACCGACCGATGAATTTCATTGGCTGCCGCTACGAACCGCTACTGGGATTTCTCGCAGACGGTGTACCACCCGCGTTACGAACTAACGAATTTCGTTAGTCATTACCCCGCCTGTGGGGAGTCTCTGCATGCTGTATATTGACCGAGATAACAGTGAAAAACAAAAGAATTGAGATAACGATCGACGATGAGATTAACTAATGAAAATGAGCCGTAACTACTTCGTAACACAGTAACACCAGTACCTGTCGTTCATCTTCCCTCGTAATGACCCTAATTTTATAGAATAGCTGATGCTGTGATAAAAATATGACAGAACTGACTGCCTAGGGTGAGCTGGACATGTCGTCGGCCTGGTACTTCCTTTATCACCCTATGATTGGATGCCGCTTGTATGTCATACAACAATAACATCTATGTGATAGTTCGATAATTTCATCCTCAGTAAAGTTTCAATTTACTGAAAATTGTTGTCAAATTGGTAAAATATTGTTGTAGAAATTGCGAAGCCGACTGACTATAAATTTGCCACTCGAGCAGACAGTTGGAAATATCACGTGAAAATTTAAAGGTAATTTACGTCGAGGATCGGAAAAGCCAATCCGAATATATCTTTCAGGATTAATAGAATGATGAATTAAAATCATAAATATTCAATAAAAGATACGACGACGAACGTTGCAATCACGGAATTTCAATCAGACTTGCAAATTCGTTTAAAACATCAAACGATTAAACATGTATTTCGTATAAGAAACTGTACAGAAAGATGTGGTCAAATTTAAGGGTTTTTGTCGCGATTACAATTCGTTGCAGAAAGTTGTTCAGTTGCAGACCCTTAAAAATAATTGAATTTAAACGAACTCAAACTCAAAGCATTTATTTCAATTAAACCATTTACAGGCACTTTTGAATTGTCAAGGAGTCGGTCAGTCAGAAATATGAAGGTAGTTGCCCATTCCAAAATAATAACACGTGTAGGCATAACAATAGTGGTATGCCTGCACGGGTCAAGAAATCACCTTCAATGTCCAAAATGCAACTTGAAAATTAGATAATGTGATTTTATGTTTGTTTTTCAAAAGCATATAAACAACTGTAAAGATTAAGATTAAAAGCATGCAGATGAAAAGAAAGTAAGAAAAAACGTTTATTTGTGGTAAACATGACGCCAGATAACCCATGCCCACATGCCACATAGGTCACTTTAATCAACATCATTTGTAGATCTTTGACAGTCGTTTCAGGTTGTCCATAAGTCCGAACGTCTGGCAACCAGTCTTACTAAATTAATATCATATTACCTACGAATAATGAAAGATTCGTAGCGTATTACCCAGTAACTGCATTGTGGAGGTCAGATAGGCAGTCGCTCTATGTAAAATATTTTTATTCAGCTGCCTTCGTTTAGACTGGAAGCTGACCCCAACATAGTTGGCTAGGCAAATGATGATGATGAGATAACCCAAGATGTCCAAGATTAACACATCATCTTCATTTCTGCCAAAAGACGTCCACTGCTGGACACAGGCCTCCCCCAAGCATCGCTACTTTGACTGGTATGCTTCTCACATCCAGCGGATTCTTAGAATGCATAGAATAGATGCATAGAACTCAATAACCCAAAAAATACCTACGACCGTTAATTCCATTGTTAAAGAAAACAAACAAGTAAATCAGTCCAATTAAATAACACAAGGAAATTATTGGAGCAGCCATAATATACGTCGATCGTTAATTACGAGCACTACTACCATCCTTAACAATCAATCCCTTTGCCCTACAGTAAGACCCATGTAATGGAGGGGAACATTTACATTTACTGAATCCATATAACATTTTAACATTTTAAGCAACGCTTGCCAAGGCAAGACTAAAGATGGGTGACCGTCTTTTCCACTTTTGTTAGCATAATTTTGGATTGGCATGGGTACGTTTCGTAAGTAGTCATCAGTTAGGGCTGACCCCAACCTTACCAATCCATGTTCTTTTGCAAATAAATACCGGTACTTTTATCTACACTATTATCACAAAGAGAAAATATAAGTATTTTTGTTTGTAATGCATAAACTCAAAAATTTCTGGACTGATGTTGAAAATTATTTTATCTGTTGAATGCTATGCACTGAGTAATATAGGGTATAATTTATAAAGGTATCACGCGGGCAAAAGATAGATACTAATATTTTAGTATCGCTAAAAAAATCCGAATCTAAAGTGTTATAATAATTTATACTAGACGTCAAATGTTAGTCTAGCCAGACACTTAGCCACATTTGGTAAGATAAAAACCAGAACCCAATATATTTCGGTAAAAGATAAGCAGATGAGAAAAAAGGTACATTTGTCTCCCTCTAACATAAGGACTTAAGTACTGATATCTTGCAGGCTCCGTTCCTTAGGATTAATGGTGTACCCCGCGTTTTCCTTATACTTAACATCTATAGGTACTTTTACGATCGGAACTACCCCATTCAAAAGATGATGGTTCTTAAGCTACTGCTTGTACGTGTATGTATGCCTTTACTTTTGCATTAGCCTTTTTTGAGAGGGGTTGGTAGGAGGGTTGAAAAATATGGTGGTTTGTTGTTGTTTAATTTTAATATTTTTTGGTAATTACAACATTATAGGATAAAAATAACAAAATTATATCAACATCGCTGTCGACTGGTAAAGTACCCAAGAGACTGGCCGCATTGCCACGTTGTATGTAATGTACTTAATATTATGTACATATGTGTGGAATGTCTATACATTCATAGTTTTAAATTATCAATCATGAAAACGGTACCCAACCATTTTAGTGTGTTCTTTTTTTTTCAGATGAATCTTGTACAGAGCACAAGTTTAGATTCCATTACCACGTTGGTTTTTTTCTGGAGTTCCTTCCACCTAAAATAACACCTATTTTAGTTCTTACATTTTACTCTCTAAAAAACAACGGTTTTCTTTTTACCATCCATCCTTCCCCAAATTGATTTTAAACGACCGTCCTATAAAAATTTCGGAATAACCCGGGCTTAAATTTTTCAAGTAAAAAAATCACAATTCAAAATTTTACTCACGTAGGGAGTCAAACAAGAGAAATGTATGTAGGTAGTAATTGCCAGCGCTCCCTAACACAATTTTTTAAGGACCAGCCCTAATTCCCTTTATGTAGTCTTCCGCTGACCGAACAAAAAACGAGGAAAAAGGAAGGGCGCCATATTTGAGAGCTGTTTTTATGATGGTACTAAAGCTGGGAAGATACTGTGGGAGTGTATAAAGCATTGATAAAATCGGTATAATGTTGGGTAGTATTTAGAAATACCGGGACTGACTCGGCAGCATCGCGTGCAAGGCATTTCACGATTATCGACGCTCCATTAGCCATGCTTCGCCGAGGAAATAAAAGTATGATGGAGTTACTGTCTTGACTTTAATTTTTAGATAAGCTATGCTATGCTATAATGCTTAAAACGAGTTGTTGACTAAGATTTAAATGACAATCGAACCGGATTTGTTGGGGGTGATTGTCCACATAATTATAATATGATTCGTTTAACACAACACAAAAAAATATCTCAAAATAAACTTGACTTGATTTTAATTCATAATATATCATTCACGTTCGTAATCTGGGTCCCTACCACTGTCAACCCTGTCACCAACCTGATTCAATTAATAAATCATTATTTTTTTTCCAAAAACTGGGATTTCCGGAAACAGCCCAGAGTGTCATATCCTTATTTTTCATTCTAAAGACAGAAGTGTGTTTCCTCACTGGTTGCTATGACCAACCGAGGCAAATGGTTGTCGCTTTAGTACTTAAAAGATTAATGTACCTTAATTTCATAAAAAATAAATTGCCCGAAAACATGACCCTTCCGCGTATTTATGGGCCCTGACAATGTCATCTAGGGAATTAATAATATTTTGTTTTGGGCATCTCTTTACCTGCCAATACCTGTGGGGACCAACTTTATGACGATCTTTAGGGAATGGCTTCCTGTTTTTGGAAGACTCTTCAATTTATCCTGTAGTTAAACATGACAACTGATACCGTTTTTTGTCAACACTTATTAGAATTGCTGATGCTTTCAGATCAGGTTTAGGTCTAGGGAAATCGACTTATTTTACGGTGTTCTAGAAATTTCCAAAAATTTTGAAAAAAAAAAAAATACAGAAAATGGTTGTTTACTTATAAATTACAATAAAAAACTTATAAGAAGTCTATGGTATTAAAATAATATGGCAAATCACTCAATATTGTGCGTAAAAACTTACAATTGCAGTTGGAATTTAAGGGAGTACATGTTTTTCAACTACAATGTTAAGTTTGTCCTTGGGATAAATTCATTCCAACTACGAAACGCTTCATTGTGCGTAGTTCGACACGTTCTTGGCCGATTGTTTTTTTTAAGTATGAATGTTTGTTTTAAATGTATGTGTGTGTTTTACGAGTAGGAAAATACAAAAAAAAAAATTATCGATAGACTGTATGAAAGATGATATGGGTAACGTATGGATGGACTTTACACCGAGATAATAAAGAAGTGTAGAAGATGAAAACATGCCGACCGCAAATAAATTGAGATAAGAGCAAGAGATTGATAATATGTGCAAGAGATTCACAGCAAAGGGAAATAAACATACAATTAAGTCTAAGTCAAAACGTTTATTGAGAACTAAGGGCTGAACCCGTTAGTTCTAAGTAAGCCAAAACTAGTGATAGATAGGTTATTGGCAGTTACCAGTAGCTGCCAATAACCTATCTATCACTAGTTTTGGCTTACTGGAAATAGAAAACCTATCTATCCATAGTTTTAACGTCCCAATAATCTGTCAGAGACTAGGAATCCTATGAAATGTGACACAATGACAGATAGAATTATACTGTCTGCCATCAATAGTGATCTGCCTTTTACTGATAATAGGTTATTGGGTTCGGCCGTTAGTGTACAATATTGGTGTTATGTTCTGTTAGTATTTATGACTTAGCAGCCTTTTATTACATTGCTATTATCGCCAGCCCTTAGCATGCATTAAACATTATTATGACTTAATTATTTTCTTTTAAATTAGTATCATTAAATTGAGAAATTATAGTTATGTCAAAATTAAATGTCAATAATAATGAATTTAATACAATTATTCAGAAATATTAATGTCATCCTTTTCAGGTTTAATATAATTATTTATGAACTTAAATAGGATAGACTGAATCTTATTGTTCGTAAAGGACAGATCGCCTCTTTTGTACCTTGGAGAAAATCATTATTTTAAGCTAGACTCTAAATATTCTTTTACTGAGTAGAAACATTTTTGGATTAGGTATAGTTTAAGCCGTTTTGGAATATTGCTGATATATTGTTCTGTCTTTCTTTCTTTTTCGTGTAGTTAGTGAATAACCTGATGTCAGAGTTTTTATGCCACCCATTGGCCTCTGACTTGGCTTCACATGCCGTCGAGAAATATCTCTCAGGCATATTCCTCACGATGATTTCCTTCACCGTTTTTGAAGCAAGTCATAATTATACAATACGCACATGAATCTGAAAACTCAGAGGGAGCCTTGATTTCGAACTCGAGACCTAACTTGACAGATGGTCACACCGCTAAGTTATCACTGCTGTTCAATTAGGTAAAAAATTTTGATAGGTATTCCGTAGTAACACCTTAATTTTCATACCAAAACTCTACAGATAATCCTATAAATATGTATTTTACACTTGATCAAGGTTAGTAGCAAAATCATAAATACGCATTGATATGTCGGTCATATAATTCTAGGCTACAAAACTTCACGCTTTTGATTCCTAGGGGTGTTGTAAGGCATCAAAGAGATGTCAGCAGAACTGACGGGGTCCGATAGGGCCGATGCCTGCCGGGGTTGCGGTTATTATCCGAAAGGGTTACCGTGGCCCCCGGCAATATAGACAACTGAAGGAGCATGGGTGGGTTTTAGTCAGTAAGAGTCTGACACGCCCTCCCGTTCCACCGAGAGCGGGATAAGTTATTTGATAATTTCCCACCCAAAAAGAAAAGGGGTGTTGTAAGCAAGAGAATGGCTAAAGAATTAAACTATAGTACAGGAGCGAGTGACAGGTTAATAGCCAATTGAAAACAGGACGGAGCCTCATTTATTTTGAGGCGGCCCGTTTACTTTCCTTGACGGTCCTAAATACTGGCAATGATAAGAGCCTTTTTAACCCCTGACGCAAAAAGAAGAGTGTTATAAGTTTGACCGCAATGTGTGTGTGTCTGTCTGTGACACCGTAGCTCTTAAACGGGTGAACCGATTTGAATGTGGTTTTTTTTAATTTACAAGCATGTTTTTTAGCGATGGTCCTTAGACATTTTTTATCAAAATCGGTTCAGCCGTTTGAAGATTATCAGCTCTTTTCTAGTTGACGAATGGATGGGAGTTTCTTCTACAGGTCTGATCGATTTGAAATCTGGTATTCTGTTACTTCAATGATATTAGAAGATTATAGTAACCTTGAACTGATGCTGCAGCATCACTTGGAATTTGCAGGATACCCAACTCCCTTACCACCTTACAGCACAAGTATCGTGTTTGGGCTCATTGGAATGGTCTCAATGAATAGGTTATAGATAGATGGTGAACAGAGTCTGGTGAAGGAGCAGGAAAGAGAAATGAGAAAATATTTGTGTGGGGTTTTTTTTTAATTTTAACTGTTTAAATTGTACATGTTGAATGCATTTACATAGCAGTACAACGGTTAAGGTCTGGCGAACAATTTTGAGTAAATAAGGCAATGCTATCAAAATTGAAAGTCCTCACACGCCCACACCTAACATCACGCCTACAGTCCCCAAATAGTTAGGCAGACCTATAGTACATCTACTTTTCGCCAGTTATGTTTAAGTCTCATGTAATAGGGGGCGAGCCTATTGCCATCAACCGGTCACAAATCGAGACTCAGGGCTGGTATTGATGGCAAACCCAATAATATTTTGCCTGACTCTGGACAAAGTTCATATTGCTACTAATAATAATCTTTATAAAAAGCTTTTTTTTTTAATTTGTATCCAAATAAGCATATCTAGAGAGCTGAGGCGTCCGGCAAATATGAATCGTTAAATAAATTATAATGGCGCAAAATTCTTCCGAGTATTAAAACGGATCGGCAAACAGTCGTTCCGGTGCACAGTGGAACGAATGTATGGGAGCGGTTGGACGTAGACATGTCCGAAAAAAAAGAGTAAAATTATGCCAAACTAATGATGCCATCTTATTCGATTACTTAATGCCTTCATAACTTGTGGTGATGAATTTCTTCATAACTCCCATATTTCGGGAGTAATTTGAGAAAATGTGAAATTTTACTATGAAAATGAGTGTATCGAGCTCTCTCCCTCCTGATTCCGGGCTTGTTTCAAGTAGCGGTCTCTAATATCATAATGCTAATACTAAGAGCTATATTTAATACTAAGACACATAGTGCGCCAAATGTGCACTTTCTGGGATAAAGAGTGATGTTTATTTTATAACACAATTTTTTAATTTTTTGTTTATTTTGTTGATTAAAACCGTTTTTCTAAAGGTTTACCTTATTACAATAACATTTCTGATCAGCCAATTAGAGAAGATATAAGCTAATTAGGATATATAATTAGGGACTTAAGGTTTACATATAAAACTGATGCACTAATGATTACTGATAAGAACATTGCTATTATTTAATTACTAAATGGCTCTTAATACACTAATTTAGCATGCATCATTTACTAATTATCACAATAACTAATTACCTTGCAATATTTAACAAAGGATACCTGGGATACCTGGATTTTATATAAATAGGTCACTATTAGTAACTTTAAAATCAGTGTTGATTTACACCTCGTTGTATCCAAGCTAATCTCGCAATGTATTTTCCAAATTTTAATACAAATCTTGATATTCACGTTGCTTTATGCGCACGCGCACATAAAGATTTACGCGACTTTAACTATTTGTTCAGTGTTTTAAAAGATAACAGTTGTGTTCAGTTATGTGAAAGTGCTGAAACAAGTTTAAAAGACTGGTGTCGTCGATTTTGCTACCGCATTTATGCAAAATGGACACAGTCTGGAAGAAGCACAGATAAGTTTCGGAAGAAACATGAGATTTGGCTACAGGCTGCAATTCAATGGCCGGAATTACAGAATGAAAATATGGAACCTTCTACAGAAAATATAAGTGACGTCATCGAGCCCATAATTTCTCCTGCTAAATCTGATGCTTCAACTTGTACACATCCTAGTCCTCGTAAATCTTTTGAGGACCTTAGTAACCGGCAAAAAAGAAGACGCACCACTGAAGATAGTCTTTCATGCAGCAGTAGCAGCGCTGAAATTATGTTTTCGGCCGAAAGGGCGCTTCAAAAGGCAGGACAAAGCGATACAGCTTATGTTATGAAATACTTGACGGAGAATCCAGAAGAGGCCTCAAAAATCAAAGCCTTCATTGAAGGTAAATCAATTCAGGTACGGGAAATATCCCCTTTGAAGGCATTGGCTCTTTATGTATCGATGAACTTATCGAAATGGCGCTATAACACTCTTCGGGATTTCAACACTCAAGAAGGAGCTCTTCAATACCCGAGTTACTACATGTTGGTTAAAGAAAAAATTAAGTGCTATCCGGCCAAAGAAGATCTCACAGTTACAGAGAGCTCTGCAAAAATCAAATTACATGCCTTGATGGATTTAACCTCAAGAAGACTTATTAGGTCGTTAGAAACCCCTGTTGATCCCAATCAACAGCTCGTATTGACCAGCAAATGGGGTTTTGACGGATCATCTAGCCAAAGCATTTATCATCAAAGGACGAGTGAAGATGAGCAAATCGATCTTGCTAGTAATTTTATGATTAGTCTTGTACCACTGCGGCTCGTCTCAAAAGGTGTAACAATTTGGGAAAACGAGCGACCATCTTCCACTTCATTTTGCCGGCCAATATTGTTTAAGTTTATAAAGGAAACCAAAGAAAATGTGCAGAGAGAGATGGCTGAAATCGAAGCAGAGATTGAAGCCTTAACTCCATCCACCATCACTGATGGAATTAGTGTCAAACACCAACTGCTGTTGACAATGATTGATGGTAAAATTCATTCCATTATATCCAATACAGCAGCTTCAGTGTGTGACATATGCAAGGCTTGTCCTAAAGAAATGAATAATTTAGAGTTAATCAAAGATAAACACGCAAACGAGGACATGTATAAATATAGCTTAAGCACCCTTCACGCTTGGATTCGCTCAATGGAATGCTTATTACACATTTCCTACAAATTAGACATAAAATCATGGCAAGTAAGGGGTGATATAGCAAAAAGGCAAGTTGATGACAGGAAGAAAAGAGTTCAAGAGGCTGTAAGAAGAGAAACGGGCTTACTTCTCGATGTTGTGAAACAAGGCAGTGGATCCACCAACAATGGCAACTCGGCAAGGAGATTTTTTGAAAACTACACTAAATCTGCTGAACTGACCGGAATAGATGCTATGCTTTTAAGAAAAATCTGTGTGATCTTGCAGTGTATTTCATCAGGAGAGAAGATCAACGTAACTAAATTCCGAGAGTTCTGCTTTGATACTGCTAAGCTTTACGTGGAGTTATACCCATGGTATTATATGCCTTCTTCACTTCATAAAATTTTAATGCATGGGCCAGACATAGTTCAGAACATGTCAATTGTGCCCATTGGTTTTCTATCCGAAGAGGCATCTGAGGCTAGAAATAAAGATTTTAGAAAATATAGAGAGGGGCATTCTCGAAAGCATAGCAGTATCTCATGCAATGAAGATATTATGCACAATCTTTTACTGTCTTCTGATCCACTTGTTACAAGTATCCGTCCAAAAGGAAATAAGTTTGTAAAAAAATCTTCTTTTAAGGAATTTTATGAGCTTACGGATTCTGAGAAAAGTGATATCGAATTTGTTAACATAAATGATTTAGCGGACATCGATTCTGAATTTGAATTAATTGATGATGATGATGATGACGAAGATAATTAAATGATGTTATTGTTTTAAAATGTGTAACTTAGTAAATTAGAGCTTACGTCTTAATTATTTATTGTACTTTTAATGAAACTAGGTAATTTATTATCAACTTACTTAAAAGTCATACTCTCATCAGTTCTTGTGAATATTTTTGTTAATATATATTTCTGTATATATATAATATATTTATAGACCTCTTAATAAGTCTGTCTGCGGTTTAAAGTAAATACAAATGGGGAAAAAACGTTTTTTTTTTTAAATTTTCATTTCCTTTTATCCCAGAAAGTGCACATTTGGCGCACTATGTGTCTTAGTATTAAATATAGCTCTTAGTAATAGCATTACGATATTAGAGACCGCTACTTGAAACAAGCCCGGAATCAGGAGGGAGAGAGCTCAATACACTCATTTTCATAGTAAAATTTCACATTTTCTCAAATTACTCCCGAAATATGGGAGTTATGAAGAAATTCATCACCACAATTTATGAAGGCATTAAGTAATCGAATAAGATGGCATCATTAGTTTGTCATAATTTTACTCTTATTTTTCGGACATGTCTACGTCCAACCGCTTCCATACATTCGTTCCACTGTGCGGTGCAATAAGGATACGCATCCGAACAAACCGACTAAATAACCTACAGTGCGACGATATTGTGGCTGTGACCGGCCCCATCTGGACTAGAATACCCCAAGACAGAGAGGAATAGCGTAAGATGGAGGAGGCCTTCGTTCTTAAATGGGCACCCAATAACACTAATTGATTAAGAGATTATTTAGCAAATCTATTTTATTTTATTCGATCTATAAAATCGATGTACATAACATAACATAATATCACGCCTTGTTTCCCCGAAAGGTTGTGCAGTGGTGTACCTGTAGCAGATACACCCACATTTCGCCGGTTATGTTTAAGTCCCATAGAATAGGGGGCGAGCCCATTGCCATCAACCGGGCAAAAATCCATACTCCGGGCTGCTACTAAGAAATCCAATAACACTTTGCCCGACCCGGGAATTGAACCTAGGACCTCATACTCAGCAGTAGCACTTGCGACCATTAGACCAACGAGGCTGTCGTATTCTATTTTATTCAATCTATAACATCAATTTATTTATTTAAAATCTAATTTTTGTTATCAAATTATTGTTAAAATGCATGCTTAAATTATTATATAACTAATTAAATATATATTATAAAATATTAATATATATATAAATATATATATATATATATAATATATTATAATATTATATTATATTCATTGGTTTCTAAAAAACCAATGTATATTTTAAGATACCATGTGAGTTAAATGTATTTTTTGGAAAATAAAATAATAATAAAAGCGTAGTGAGAACGATGCGTAATCCCATTTCCGCAAATCACACTCGGTTGTTACGCAAAATCACGTTTCATATAATATCTACATACATATTATATAAGTTTCGTATATTCGGTTGAATTTTGTATTCGTAACTTGTAACCGAATAAAAATCCTAGTAAAAATACGAGAAAAACGTGTGAGATTGATAGACCATGATACAATAACTTTGTTACTTTTCCAAAGAAATCGGAACGTAAAATGCGAAAGTTATTTTTTTTTTTTGATTGATTTGGTTTGGTGATTTGGCTTCGAACTCGAGACCTATGACTTGGCAGTCCGACGGTCACACCACTAGGCTATCACTACTTTTTTAATATTAATGTATTATAAACATAAACCTTCTGTAATGAATGTTCTGAATGGTGGTGAAGACCGCATCAAAATCTGTTGCGTAGTTTAGAAGTACAACGTGGCCACACATACAGACATGAAAAACGACTTTAATTTATAATATTTATGTAAAGATGTTCTGTTTCACACCTTTGGTTTTGTATATTAGGATCGCCATTTTGAATCTACACAGTGCTACGTTCGCCATTTTATATATCTCTCTCGTTGCTACGAAATGTTGCCATGCGGGTTTTCTTAGGGGAATATGGGTTGACACACTTTGTCCAACCCTATAATTAAGTAAACCACTGTGCATCACACGGACGGTTAATTGCATGTAGAGAACAAGTAATTAAAGTATAATTAGGTCTAAACCAGATAGAAATTAAACAGAGGCTTTAATTAAAGCTAAGTGACCTCTATCCGTTTAATGGATCTATTTCAAATTGAAGTTTCAGGAAAAAAAATAACACATAACCATCATGGCTTGTTTTACGTCAGTTCAGACATATTTGTACCCAATAGTACACTCACATTATTTCCAATTATGTTTAAGTCCAATGTAATAGGGCCTATTGCCATCAACCGGGCAAAAATCCAGACTCCGGGCTGCCACTGAGAAATTCCTGATGGAAAAACCCTATAACACTTTGCCTAACTTGGGAATCGAACCCAGGACCTCATTTTCGGCATGGAAAGCCGTCACCTCCTTCTGCTAAGCAGTAGTGCTCGCGAAGGAGTAGGCGGAACGCGTAAAGGTGAGGAAAATTTCGCGCCCTCACACCCCTAGTTGCCGCAGGAGACGCGAGCTTGCGGAAGGTGAGCAATGGGTAGCTCGCCGTCTGATAAGGACTAGGCCCGGTTCCACGCGCGCCTCAAGCATATGTCAGCACAACTGACGGGGTCCGCTAGGGCCGATGCCTGCCAGGATCGAGGGAATCTCCGAAAGGGTTACCGTGGCCCCTGGCTACACACAGGCAACTGAAGAAACACGGGCGTGTTTTAGTTCGTATGAGTCTGGCACGCCCTTCCGCTCCGCCAAGAGCGGGAGATGTTATCTCTCTATCTGATTTATTTTCTCATACAAAAAAAGGACCGCATGCTCAGCAGTAGCGCTTACAACCACTAGACTAACGGGGCAGCAACAAAATAATGGCGTTTTAATATGAATACTTCTACAATGTCTAATATTCTGGCTATTAATATGAATATGGAGGTCAAAACCGTCAGTTTTCATTGTAAAATCGCGACAATTTATTTCATTTTTATACCAGTTAAATACTGTTATCTAGCAAAGACGAATAAATTAACCATTTAGGCTTAAACTGGGAACATAATATTACCTAACATAGTCTAACATACCTAAGCCCTTTATAACGACCCTAATCCTTAATTTATGTGTGAATTTGGGTTATTTCGGTTTCAAAAAGGACTTTAGGATATCGCAATAACTCAATTTAGATTCACGACGCTTATTGCCGGTTTTAGGAAATAGGAAACAATTTATTACGTTACGATATAAAATGTACATTTTATAGTTTTTGCCCGCGGTTTCGCGCACGTGGAGGTCGGAATTTGTTCCATGAGAACGTACTGATGTGATATCTTGTGTCCTAATCCAGGTCATGGTCTCTCTGGGCGCCAAATTTTATCGAAATCCTTTCAGCCGTTAATGCGTGAAAAGAAAGACAGAGACACTATATGATTTTTGCGACTTTACGATCTTCAAAGCCCTTTTAAACTTTATGAAGCTACATACACTTAGTAGTAAAAATTTATGTTCCAATCTCCGAGAGTACATCGAAGCCGTGGGCTAGACATTTCTTTTATAACTGTAAAGCACTGAAGGATTTAAAAGAAAAACCATTTATTTTTAGATACATTTTATCTTGAAAAGATAATCCGCCTTTGTACCGTTTGAGTGTGAAAAGTTTAAATAAATAAAAGTTTGAATATAACAAGTCCTTTCATATATGTCTGTTTACAAGATAAATGTGTACCCAAGATTAGGTAGGCACTTTTGTCTCAAATAATTGTACAGGGTGTAAGGGACAGCCCTCCGCAAACTAACAGGGTACATTCAGCTCCTTATTCTGAATCATATTCCACCGAAAATTTTCCCAGGAAAATGAAAATTTTGCCAGGAAAATGAAAATGTTCCCAGGAAAATTTTCATGTTTTTTGCGTTTTTTCATTTACTATTTCTTTCTTTCAATGTAAAATTACATTCTCTGTACGCAGTACTCCATTAATGTATATAGAACAGGAAAAACAGAAAAAACAGCAATGGATGTTGAAAACACGACGCGTGAAATCAGCTGTTCAATTTCTCGCTGCGCTGCCGTTCGCTACCTACCTACGTGCGTTTTGCCACGGTAGCGATACATTGCGTGTGAGGTAATAAAACAAATCAGGTTAATTGGATTCCCATAACATTCCTGAAATAATTTCATGTACCGGTCATCTTAGTATGATATACTGACTTCACCCTATCAGTCTGCAGAGGGCTGTCCCTTACACCCTGTATTTAAATAATGTTGCCAAAATTTTGACAAGTAGATAATGTCAATCCTTAGTCTTTTTTATTGATAGCATAATGAGGATATACTGAGACCTAACAAGAGCTTTAATAGATATATTACCAAGAATAAACACCAATCACAAGGATTGCATTTCCTCAGTTAAAAGAAACTCTCATAAAATAGTCCTCAAATAACTTTATCAACCCCTCAAAACGAACGAAATCACCCGCAGACACGTAACATTTCAACAAATTAATATTTGAAAAGTATAAAACCAGGTCATCGTGTCAAAGTTCATGCGTAATTTCAGCTCTTGGGAACTCAATTTTCAAGTGTCAGAGTTACGAAGGGAGGTTGATACGAAATTTATTCGAATATCAATGGTTTTTACGCTACATTTTAAGGAATGAAGGGGGTGGTGCATAAATTATTAGTACCCCACACTACCCTTGTTGTTCTGTGTGATTAGTTATCGCATTCTGAACAGGTAAAGGTTTGAGGTAAGTACATATGGTATGATAACTGTTTGATTCCTGTCGGGTGATTCCGTATTGTTCGGGTATATAATACCTTTAAACCTACATGTCATTATACATTAGAATAATAAACAAGCGCCTCGATCGATCATAATGATTGAAATCTAAACCATTTGTGCTTTGAACTTTTCATAGACAACTCATTGACGATAAACTGTACATTATCAAGAGATCCTTATACAACATGTGAAACAAAAATGCTGTCCGATCCGTGAAGGTGTTGTTAGGTATCATACTGATAGTCTATTTATGTGGTAATTTTAAGGAAAAAAAAAATCGCCTTTTTTTAATGGGGAATTTTATATGGGGCGCAGGCGTCCGTCCTTTAGCAGTTGTCTACAAGTCGTAACTGATGACTCTTGTTGAAAATGTTCTAATTTTTAATGGATTTGGGGTAATTTTGGTACTAAAAATGTGAATTTTAAATAGCAATAACTTTTTTATTTTCAATAAAAATAAAAATAAATTTAGTAATGTTATTGCAATACCTATGTGCCCCTTTCGGGTCTGACAGGGTTTTTTTTTTAAATATTGCAGAACTTTTTTTTTGTCATTTTGTTAAATATTTCTGTATCTCGCATCGTATTTGTGAACATAATAATAATAATACCACTCTATAATTAATTGTACCACTGCATGACGAAGGCCTCTTCTCACACAGAGAAGGCACAAGCATTGATCACCACGCTTGCTCAAGACAAGTTCGCGATTTCTGACTTATATTAACTATAAGTCCAAGTTTCTCGCGATGTTTATCCTTCACCAATGTCAGTAATGTCCAAGATAAACTCGGAAATTACATATGAATTGAAAATCTCACATTGGTATTTGCCAGGATTTGGACTCACAATTTTATGCATAAGAGGCTAGGCTTTAACCTGGATCATCACGACATCATCACCACGATTTTGACAAGATCCATATAACAAAATTAAATGACTTGAACATAATCTAAAGTGCCTAGGTAAGTATAATGCCCTATACTACGAGCAATATTTGTAAATATATATGTATATATTTGTAATTACGTTCTCGAAAACGGTTCTAACGATTTCAATGAAAGTTGCAATATAGAGGTTTACGGGGGTGAAAACTTGATCTAGCTAGGTCTCATATCTGGGAAAATTCATTTTCTCCATATTTTCACCCGAGCAGAGCTCGGTCCCCCAAAGTTTAGAACAAGATAATGAATAATGACATGAGAATAATGATATAGCAGTATGTAATAAGTAAGTACCTACCATCATGATAGCATGGAATTAGTATGTACTACACATGGGATTAATATGAACTATCCTATACTATTAAATGAGCATTCTCTATTTTCACCACAGCAGAGCTTGGTCGCCCACACTGTTAATACTAAAGATAAATTTCCTAGTGTCGCCTAGACAATAATTATGCTAGAAAAGCTTCTAAAAGCTTTGTGAAAATACCTTGCTTATTTTCGGTTTATTTTGTGACTTATATAACTCAAGTAATGGTATTTTACACGTAAGTTAATCATTTAGTATCTACTGTTAGTGCTGTGCACTTCTGTATAATTTACGAATATACAATACCTAAAAGTGTATATGATTTTTGATGGTTTATATTTTAGTAAGTAAACCATTGAAGTGCCGAATCAATTAATAAATTAATAAAAACGAAATCACAGGTCTATAATATACGGGCGGCGAGCTACCCATTGCTCACCGTCCGCAAGGACGGTGAGCAATGGGAAGCTCGCCGTCCGATAAGAACCAGGCCCGGGTCGACGGCGCGTTGTGTTCCACGCGCGCCTCAAAGAGATGTCAGCAGAATTAACGGGGTCCATTAGGGCCGATGCCTGCCGGGGGTGCGAAGAAAACCAATAAGAGTCTGACACGCCCTCCCGCTCCGCCCAGAGCGGGAGAAGTTATTTGATAATTTCCCACCCAAAAAAAAGGTCTATAATAATTCTACAAAAATAAAAGTGTAAAGTGTTCTGTAAAAATAAGCTCGATTTCCCTAGACTTCCACCTAATTTATAGCACCACAGTATTTATTTCCCAAGTTTTTATGAAACATAAAAAGTAACATGACTATTAATCATTAAATACCAAGCTACGTTTCAAGGATATCAGTCACGGAAGATCGAGATTAGATTTTTTATTAAAACATTAAAAGGAAAGGCGGATTGATAGGAAAATAATACTTTTAATCTTACGTATATATTAAATTCTGAAACCTTTAGGGGAAATACTTCATTTCGCTAAGACGAGGTCAAGGACAGCAGACGTTCTTTGAAATAAAATGTATACGTATTAATATTGTCGCATGTCTTAATGGAAATAACAACGTGTAACACAACATAGCGGTGACATAGAAAAGATGCACCGGTGAAACTGGACATAAAACAATCTAGCGGCAACGTCGTTAAAAGATACCCCTCCATAGATAAATATCACCCGTCACTCCACTAGTCCATTGCCTAGCGGATTTGCGAGCCATTGCCATTGGCTCTCAAATCCTTCCATATCCTCAGGGCACGTTCTTCCTTACCATTACCGTGCCACCCGGTCTACTCCCTGATATGCAGTGGCCTCAGTAGTACCATGCAATATGAGACTCCAGCGGCTAGTGCAAATCTTGTGGTTCATTCAATTTGTCAAGTCTAGTTGAACCACGTTAGGATCAATGCACTTCATTAATTAATTCATTCGTAGTAAGAGATTAAGTCGCATGTCTCAAAGGAGATTGTATACTCAAAGAATTTTGTTCGACGACAGTATTTTTCTCGTTGTTCCTCGTTGATCTAATAATTGCAAGCGTTACTACTGAGTATGAGGTTCTGGGTTCGATTCCCAAGTCTAGAAAATTTTCGTCGGTTATTGAAAAATGAAAAAAAATCCTACGAAAAGTTTCAGAATCATGTACGGAATCCATGGTAACAGTTCTCACGCCACCCTGTATAGACGTAGATATTTATATTAGTCAGTTTTTTTATTATTTCTAATTAAACTACTTTTAATAAAAGAGCCATTTTCAATAGGGTTCCTGCTATGAAACGAATCTATTAAAAAGAAAATTTGACTTAATTAATTGATTTTTTTCGCAAGCTAAGTAAGCGCTGTATACACGTAAGAGTGTAACAATAAAAACAGTTGCAGAGAGGAGGCAAGACAATTTTTTCGATCGCAGAAATAAATCAATTAATCTTCCCACAAACACGCATGGTAGGTACCTCTAATAGTCTTCCTTTTATTCAATTATATCTTAGTTCCAAATATATTTCACCATGAGGAGACTTCAACGAGGACTATATAAAAATAACATCCTTACGTCATAGCACGTAACAGCTTAAATGAATTTTCCAGGAGCAAACTCAGCGGAACTTCGCGCACATAATCCGATTATAGTTTGCGTCAATTTATATTTACTATCAACATCTTACGAGGTTTCAAGCCTTTTAAGATGCTACTAAAATATCAGTGGTAGGTAGAATTTTCTATGGATAAGTACCTTATGGTATCTAGTAGAAGAGTACCTTGCGAAAAAAGAAACATGTATAATTTCAACATGAAATATGTAACCAAAATTTTGTAACAAATTTTGAAGTGAAAACTTTTTTAGGCGTATTGGGCCTTTTTCGAGATGGGACTAAACTATTAATTTCGCGACACCAGCTTTTGACCATTAAAAAGACATCAACGCGCGATACATTATTTTCTGCACAATAAAATTGTTCAAGTTTTCACTTCTGTTGGCACTCCCGGAGTGCCACCGTTTTTTTATTTTTTTATTTAAAGAGTGTCCGTGGAGTTTCTTGCCAGTTCTTCTCCATAAGTACCTACTACGCTTTGGAATGGGCAACTATTTTCATATTTCTGACTCCTTGACGATTCAAAAGTGCCTGTAAATGGTTTAATTGAAATAAATGCTTTGAGTTGAAATATTTCAATGTCTATTTCAGCCACTAACCAGCAATGATTGCTGTGTTTCGGTTAATAGAAGTCATTGAGGTTCAATGCACACTAGAGCACAAATCTTTGCGCAACATTTTATTTTCCGGGACAACAAACGTCTCACACCCAGTTGCACAAAGACAAACATTAATGCCCCATTTCGTAATGGATCATTAACGCTAATGATTTCATTAATTTCATCAAAGAACCATTAAAATCGAGAAGTTAAAACAAGTTAGTGGAAGATTAGTATGTACGGCGACGAGGCAGCGGGTCGTGGAGCGGCGGCGATAGCGATCTGAACTTCAAAACCCAGTAACTGGGTACCCCTTGGTAAGACAGGTTGTCAGACTGTCAGGTTTCTGACGACCCGTAACTACTGTCAAATATCCACGAATGACAGCCGAGACCAATAGCTTAACGTGCTTTCCGAGGCATAGAGGAGTCTCGGTATGTAAAGATGGTCACCCGTCCACGGACCAACCCCGGCAAGTGTAGCTTAACAGGTTAAGCTACGCTTACTTACTACGATTACTTAGCCACGAGCTCCTCACATATTAGTATATGCATGTAGGTATTTATATGTAAAGCAATCCTCACATTCTTCCTTCCTCTTTGAAGTTGTACGCTTGTAGCAGGTGCCTATGAGGACTCGCACGCGATAAGATTTCTGATTACATAACACGAAGATACGGCAACATTCACATACATGCATAAAATTTTATATATTATGCAATAACCGTCGAGTGGCTTTTTGTATAAACACGCATTTCTCAGTACATTGGATACCTTCTTGTGAAGGAAATGTACCTATCTGATGATATTTTGAGTTTATCAATGACGCCTCTCTCTCTCGCATCTTGTTTATGAACAAACAAATTTATACTTCATTGTACAAGCTAATTGATATAGATTAACTGTGGAATATAATATACAATTAATTAAACGCTAGGGTAATAAATACATAATAATAATAAAAACTAAAATTACTTAACTATCATGTTTATCTTTATCTTCAACTATATTTTAACACATAATTCAAGAGAGCTTCTTATGTAAAAGACCTTTGAACTTACTGGGAGGACATGCAAAAATGTCAATATGTTCAAAAGTCCTATTGTAAGTATCTATCATTCTGTGAACAGGTGAGCGCAAACCGGTGTTAGAATTGCAAGTATGCATGGAAAATAGTCTACCAGAGCGCACCTTCCGCTTATACACTGTTCTAGGGACAACATGGCATCACATGTTGGCTTACTCAATACATTTAAAATTACTAACAATATTATAAAGATTTATGGCATCCAAGTACTTACGTCTATTTTCAAGTGTTCTGAGTTTATGTGTGTAAGTGTTAAGTAAATCCTGATATGGCAAATATTATCAGAAGCATCTAAAATGCATAGCACGTAGGATTTTTTGTTGAACATACCTAATTGCCTTAATGTATTTTTTATAATATGGACTCCAGACGGTCACGGCATACTCCAGCTACGAGCGTACGAGAGACAGGGCATAGGCAAATGTATGAAGAAGGCTTTTTAAAATCTAACGTCGAGCGTATAACAAATCCATAAAGTTGGTACGCTTTATTAACTATTTTGCTAATATGCAAATCTAAGCAAAGCTTGGAATCAAGGATAATGCGAAGCATGTAGGTTTTTGTCACTTTTAATTCTCCTCTCCCTATCCCAACTTCAGTCGGCGGAGCCTTTCGTTTTCTTCCATATATAAAAATCTATCAGCTGACATATATGTCAGTATATACGCCATTCTAGCTATATCATATTTCACACAGTCCGTCCTACGTTTCTTAAGTCTTCTATTACTGTAATAGTCATCCACATTATGTATTAAAGCGTTTCTCTTACAATTTGGCCTCCGCTTTTAGAAAAATTATTAGTGTTATTTTATTGAGAACTGTTACTGTGCGTCAATCAAAATATTTTATTTTCACACACTTTTTATTACTTTGACCAATGATTACTTCAAAAAGGATGAGGCGTTTTTTGTTTGTGTCTATTTTTCAATAATTTAAACAAACTACTTCACAATTTTTGAATTAATCACTGAATATAACAGAAGTGACAAGCTGCATTGGTACTTATATCGTAACTAATACAAGCCAATTTAATGATTTTATAATTTTTAATGCGTAAAAAAAGCGTGTTTTTTTGCTTTTTTTTCGCCTTGTTTCCCCGAAGGGTTGGGCATAGGTGTCCCTGTAGCAGGTTCACCCACATTTCGCCAGTTATGTTTTTAAGTCCCATGTAATAGGCGAGCCTATTGCCATCAACCGGGCACAAATCCAAACTCCAGGCTGCTACTGAGAAATTTTAGATAGAAAAACCCAATAACACTTTGCCCAAGCTGGGAATCGAACCCAGGACCTCATGCTCAACGGTAGCGCTTGCGACCACTAGACCAACGAGGCAGTCATATATATGTAAGTTAATTATAGTTCTAATGGGAAATAAACATATTTCAAACCTCAATTTATAAAGGCATTGCTACTGTAAGTGTAATAAAGATTAAAACTGACATTAAAACAGTAGCCTCTTACAGAAACCGATACTTTTGACCTTCTTGTCTGATACTAATGTTATTAGAAAGGTTAACCAGGCGTTACAGGGCAAAGGCGCCTTTGATCAGACGTTTTCAATATCCCCAGCTACTCTCTAGAGTGTTACATTTCTACCTAGATAGATAGACGATGTAATAGAATTGATTTACAATCTCCGGAGACAGATCGTCTATTGATACCGATTGGTACTCGTTTGTAATATTTATTTAGATTTACCAATGATCGTTTATTAATAGAATAGAATTTCTCTATTCGAGTAACCAAGACTCAACAAGATTGTTAGTAAAACTTACTATTATGTTAGTAAACAAAAACATGGAAAACAATACGATCAATAACGGTTGGTCACCGCTGCGACATCCTATGAGAGAGGGCACATCAGTGACCCTCGTATTCACAGTTGAGGCGACTCGCAACCATGCTTAATACACTGTTGGAGCTGTCCCACACCCTGCGCACCAGGGAAGCGCACCTTTTACGCATTGTTGTGTAAAAGCAATCTACATGCGCATCTGCAAACATCCCTGACGCACTACAGAAACGGGGCAGCCCCACCAGTATCCTAAACGCATTGTTACATTGAACGTGAAGAGCGCTATACGATCTTTGCGTATATCAAGCCATTTTAACTACACAACAAAAAATTACAGGAAGCAACAGAATATAAAGAACTAAATGTAATAAACAATTATAGATAAATACAGCATTTTCTTATTATCAGCTGCTAGTTGAATTATGTATCGATGCAATAAAACGCGATAGATAAATGAGTTTGTGTAATGTTATGTTATGTTATCATATGTTTCGATGATGTAAATAAACTAATGGAGAGTAGAGCTGTTAAATATTATATCCTTATCCTTACATATTAGAAAACAAAGCCCCCGTCGTGTCTGTCTGTCTGTATGTCTGAACGCAATAAACTCAAAAACTAGTGAACAGATTTTCATAAAATTCATTTCACTTCATCGTTACATAAAATTTATGTTCTACAGCATTGTTCATCATAAAAAGTTCAACAAAAAAGTCCGCGATGGCATATGTCTATCTTCTAAAGATGACCCACAATAAGCATTTTTACCTTTCAGAATTTAATTAAAAAAATCTGGTTATTACCGAAGCTATTTTGACCGGTATTATATTTATCCTTATCCAATAAACTATGTGAAATTGAGCATTTAATTTAGATTAAATATGCCTAGAAATCATTTCATTTAAATGAATAGTTTAAAAGATGTCACAGATTCAAAATTACGTGTGACAAAATAATTATGGTTGACCGTAACGCGGGCGCAGCGGTATGAGTCAATGACCTTTTCCTCGGCTTTTAGGTATGTAATCTCGGTTCGGTAATACGTTCCCGTGGGATATTATCCAACATCCACGGGGGCGAAGCCGCGGGCAAAAGCTAGTACAGTATAAAACAAAACAAAGATATAAGATACAGCCGTCTCATACCTTATTAAATAACAAACAATTTAGTTTTTTTTTTTTTAATTGCATTAATTTATTATGCTGCTAGATAATACGTTGAATGTTATTTTGAGTGTTGATTTTTTGGTAAACCTACCTAGGTAGATAAGAATAGAATATCTTTATTTTTCATAAGAAATGTGTAAAATATGAGATCTTAAGAGTCCTATTACAATTTTTACGCAAATTCATGATTTTTGACGTTGTAATTTTCAGCAACAGTAATATATTTTAATTATTTGATTATGAATAACGATAGTGCTATTCTCTTTCTTGTAAGTTGGAGTTACACATTTTAATTTTTCTTTTCGTGTAATTTACTATAAATATTTTACGAACTCAGTTTACAAGAAAATCCGTTGGCGATGGAACTTTGACGCTTAAATTCACTTTGCTCCATTCAATTCAAATAAAAGCTAAAATTACTAAAAGATACGTTGAATGTTTTACTTGTTTATTGGAGTTCTAGAATTTCTTTAAATTTCTTGAGTTTTCACAGAAAAAATCATAAAGAAAAGCAATAAATGTCTTGATTCAGCGTCCATTATATTCCAAATAAACAAAATTTTATCAAATAAACTAATAAGGTATAAAACTTCTATCTACAATGAATACGTTTCATTAGTTTTCGTTTCTCAATATGATAAGAAAAAATTACCATAAATAAAATTAAAGTACTATATATTCCGCGTCAATTCAGCAAATCACTTGAAAATAATGTGTAACTCCAACTTATAAGAAAGAGAATGGCACTATCGTTATTGTAATTAAATAATTAAAACATCATAATGTTAATGAAAATTACAACGTCAAAAATTACGAATTTCCGTAAAAAAATGTAATAGGACTCTTAAATATAAATAGTTTCACATAATTATATTATTTCGTAGTGGAGTAGACCCTGGCTATACTCTCTAGGGCCTTATATTTTTACCTAGGTAGCTAGACGATATTATAGCATTGATTTACAATCTCTCTCGAGAGATGGTCTACTGATACAAATTGCGAGTGGTCTATATTTTATAATAATAATAATATGATATGATATAGAGGTAAAATATGTGAGTTTATATTTAATCATCGGAACTACTGATCTGATCCCGAAATTTCTTTCACTAATGGGAAGCTACAGTATTGCAGAGTGCCATAAGATATAATTATTTTATGTTAAAACAAGCAATATCACGCGGATAAAGTCGCGGGCAAAAGCTAGTTTGTAATAAGTTGAATTTTATTTTACAATATTGATCTTTTGTTATATGTACATCAGTAGCAAGGTAGGCGATATAATAAAATTGGTTTGCAATCCCTCGAAATAGATCGTCTATTGATACCAATGCATTGCAAATCAATTTTATTAATCAATTTTACTAACGACGAGCAATCTGTATAGATTGCTCGTCGTTTGTAATAAGTTGAATGTTATTTTTCAATGCTGAGTGTTATTTTTTTGTTCTGCCTAGGTAGCTAGGTATGGCGATAAATATTGGAATTACTTAGCGATCTCTAAAGCTAGATTGTCTTTTCAAACAGATTGGGAGTCGTTTGCAATAAGTTGAATATTGTTGCGTTGTTTGTTTTTAGTTTTATTATGGATCTAATGTAAATAAAAATAAAATCTTCATCTATTCGAAACATTAAATGTTAACCAACGTCAGGCCTGGCGTACTTACTCCGCATTTTATGTATTAGATCTACACGTACGCGGCGGGCTCGTATTGTCGGGCCATTTCAGTGGGTGTAACGTAGTCAGAAGATATAAGAGTTACGCGATAGAAAGACAGACAACTTCTAGGTGAATATAACTGTAGGTAATTAGTGCTGTGCGACCTGAATTACACTTTATTGTGTCGTAGCAAGAGTCGCTATTTATTTAATTGATTTTGCTGAGTGAATCTTCTGTACTTGTACTATTATGTATTCTGTGTGTGTGTGTTCATTGTTTATTTGATAAACTATTTTAGATAATAAAATGCATTACGCCCACCTTACATAATATGCCTAAATTATTAACGAAACTTGCTTCTGTTAAACAATTAAAAAAAATAACTTTTTCCAGTATTTATTAGAAATAACAAGCAGCCACGAAAGAAAGTGTTTAAGTTCAGAAATCTCATTTCAGTTCACAAAAGTCAACCCATTAACGCAGTGAAAATAAATCAATTGAAATTGAATCTCCTTTTTCCAATTGAAACCTGGTTTTGAGAGCCTCTACAAGTTTCAATTTGAACCTCAATAATAAAAGTAAATAGATTGTAAAACTGAATTATTTTATGAGTAATTAAAATTTCCCAATCAATTTTCCTAGCCTTTTCCCAACTATATTGTGGTCGACTTCCAGTTGAACCGGAAGCAGCTGAATACCAGTATTTTTCATGGAGTGGCTGCCTATCTGACCTCCACAACCCAATTACTGGGTAACACGATACCCCTTGGTAAGATTGGTTGTCCTAATTTTGGACTTCTGATTACCCGTAACGACTGTCGAAGATTTACGAATGACCGGCGGACCAACGGCTTAACGTGCTTTCCGAGGCACGGCCTGGATATGTAATGGATGGTCACCCATCCACGAACTGACCGCACCAAGCGTAGCTTAACCTTCGATCGACCCGTGTGCCTGTTATTGTCCGCCACGAGCCCATAACTACAATTTCCCGTTTGTATCAATGATGACAAGGCTTATATACTCTATCACCAGACCCTGTTCATCATCTATCTATAACATTGAGACCATTCCAATGAGCCCAAACACGATACCTGTGCTGTAAGTTGGTAAGGGAGTTGGGTATCCTGTAAATTCCAGGTGATGCTGCAGCATCAGTTCAAGGTTACTATGTTTTTCTAATATCATTGAAGTAACAGAATATCAAATTTCAAATCCATCAGACCTGTGGAAGATACTCACATCCATTCATCAACTAGAAAAGAGCTGATAATCTTCAAATGGTTGAACCGATTTTGATAAAACATATCTAATAACCATTGCTAGAAATTCTAATGTTAAATGAAAAAAAACGCATTTAAATCAATTCACCCGTTTAAGAGCAACGGTGTCACAGACAGACACACATAGCGGTCAAACTACCCCACTTTTTGCGTCGGGGGTTAAAAACAGACGACGCGCGCCCTTTCTTTTTGACATCAGCTGTTTGACATCAGCTGTCTGACGTCCGTCAAATTTACGAAACCCCAATCTTCGCCCCGAACCCTATTGTTTTGATATCATATTTATGTTACTGGAAATAAAGCACTTACAGTATTTCATATTATATGTGTATGTTTGTAAGCTATAAATTAAATTATGAAACTTAAAAGCGTGCTTTCTGCCATTAAGGGCTGCGTTGATAAATTATGTTTTGTATATTTTTTTACTAAGGGTGACCCTGGTTCCATGAAATCTGTATATTTTTTAACAAAGCGTCGTTATAGGGTTTAATGTTTAACACGCAACCACGCTTATGGTTCTGTTAACCATAAGTGTGGTTGCGCGATTTGATAATTAATTGCAAGTTCAAATAGGAAACTTTGTTTTCTATACAAATAAACTCACGCCTTCTCCCTACGAGTGTAGGCAGAAACTACAGAATGCCATCTGTTACGATCTTTAAATACTCCTTTTGCTTCGTTTACGTTCATACATCTGGTCATAAACGCACGCCAGTTGCGAGTACTACGGCACCTGACCTTTCTGAAGAACATCGCCAATAAAATCACCATAATTATGTCCTACTAAGGCATTTCCACTCACATCTGCCCTTTGTTAGTCGCACATTAATTCTTTCAATATTACCAAACTATCTAAGCATACTCTTTTCAAATTTTGCCAATACATTTGCGTCTACTTTGATTTATTTCCTCTAAAATATTAAAATTAATATTAGAGCTTACAAAATAACTCTTACACAAGTGCAGACAATCCTTTGAATATGTTAAAAAAGCAAGTATTAACACGACTAAAAAGAGAATACTTATTGTGTGTGTATTATTGGTGGCCTTTGGTATCATTACTCCGTAGCTACCTAATATCGTAACATACAATAGTCAAGCCATTTCAATAAATATAATCCCTACATTCCCGACTTCTAGTGAAACCAATTAAATCCGATTGTTAAATTAATGATGCATAAATTGAACCCTTTCTCTGAAACAAATTGACCGTATATAAAATGCCTAATTTCTGTACTATGTCATTGGGTTTAAATTTTACTACAGTACTGTAACACTAAAAGAGTGCTAGCAGTAGATAAATTTTATGAGGGGGCGTTAAATAATAATTCAATTTATTCCGTTTTATTCCAAGGAAACGCTTTTACTTGTGCGCACTTAATAAATCACTGTTATTTTTTCGAAACAAAAACCCAATAATAATATTTTAAAGATAATTCTAAATTCGCTTGAATAAGCGAATGCGACCAGAGTTACTTTCCTAATAGCCTGAACGACATAAGGTCGCCTTCTGCAGACAACCTTTACAGTACTTATAAATGTTCAATTTTAGATATCAATTTGTTTTATTTTGAAGCCTTCTTCTTCTCGACTCGATACAGGTGTCATTTCAGCTGAAAGACGTCCACTGCTGGACATAGGCCTCCCCCAAGCACCGCCACTTCGACCGTTTCCTTGCTTCCCCATCCCGGTAGATACATGTACTATGTTAAATTAGTTGGCTCCAGTACGTGGTCACGCCAATCGCTGTATCAGTGGCCTTTTTGAGGTCCTCAGAATTGCAGGACACTTTAGATACTCCAAAAAATGGAACATCGTTTGGTCAGGAGCACCGGTTTCTCACTGGGTATCGGTGGGATCAATAATTCCCTATTTTGCTAGTTTGTGCTTGCAGCGGTCTACTTGAGTTTGCAAACGTTGTGTTTTGAGATAAATAATTTTACATATTTATAAATGTAAAGGATCATTAACTCAATTAAAAATATTCAAAAGGGACAATGCAATATTCATCATATTTGCTGGAGATGACCCAGAATCGTGTTAGGTATTAATAAATATCTGTATTTGTTAATAGACTGAACACGCTGCATCTTATCCATTTTTTATATTACAACATTATTTCGCACCTTTAATAACTTAAGAGAATGAAAAAGCGTACTTTTGTTGCCACTATTCGAGGCGTTTCCACACTTTATCCGCAAATAATATTAGTTTTTAAATTGTTGTTAAGTACCTACACAATAGTTTAACTTTTATAATTAATTTCCCGCTCTGTCCATTGGAAACAAGTTTGGACTCCTGGGTCGTCGGTACGGTCAGGTTCACATAGATATAAATTACACTGACCTAGTACTTACCTCTAGGAAGGTAGGAGGGATCCATTTAAACCAATTTATCTTTCCTTGATTTATTAAGGGTCCCCCTCCAATTAAATGGAGTCCAAAATATTGGTGAGACCTTCCTAAACGAATTATACCAGAACTTTCTACGAGTAAAATGTATGCCATTTGGGCTTATATTTTTATGTCGATAAGATTTATAATCGCGTGCATGTTTATGATTGCAGTTGACGCTAATGAGGAAGTGTGTACGTGATAAATAACGGTCTTGAAAATAAATGTTTGGGTGTATAATTGGGTGGAAAAGTAGGTCAACGTGTTTGAACTAATTAAGCGGGCTTATGTATGCATAGGTAAAAACTTCGTGATAATACCTAATAATTATGTAAATTTACAAAATGCTGCCAAGAAGCAAATCCCGAAATACCTAAAGGAAAAGCTTTTAAGCTAGATAAACGAGGTGCGACAAATTACTGCTTAGAAAATTCGCCTGTTAGGCAACGCTACCAATGTAGGTGAGAATGGAGCATTAAAAGTCTCAATGAATAATTATACTTCAGTACGGTTCCTGTACAGCTCGTAGCAAAATAATAACAGCTGCACGGTTCAATCGAAGGTTAAGCTACGGTTACCGCGATCGGTTTCTGGCTGGGTGACCAATAGTGACCATATATTACATATCGAAATGGAAATCACATTAAGTCGTTGGTCCTGGTCATTCGTAGATCTTTAACAGTCGTTACGAATGGTCGGAAGCCCAAAAGTCTTACAACCAATCTTATCAAGGGGTATCGTGTTACCCAGTAACTGGGTTGTGGAGGTCAGAGAGGCGTCGCTCCAGGTAAAATACTATGTAAAATACTATTCAGCTGCATCCGGTTAGCCGGTTAAGCCGACCTCAACATAGTTGGGAAAAGGCTAGACAGATTTGAGTACGATTGGTTTACTCTGAGAAGTCAGATCCAGCAACCTTGCTAGCTGGTTATTTGGGTCATCTTTTTCCTATGGCCTTAGTTATTCACGTATTGCTCGTGCTGACACCAGAAAAAAATGAAGCTCAAAGTTGTGGACTGTTTATTTTTCCTCTTATTTTCTTTAGCTTAAATAAATAGTAAATTGTATTTATGTAGGTAATGTTTTGATTGGATTTTAATAGTATTTGCAATGAAAATAGCTGTTGTTTTAATTACGTTAGTTAGTTAGTTTATATTATTTACTTGTAACAGCCATTTATTTTACAATTAGAGCCCAATAGCACCTACCCTAACTACCAACTTCAAATCGTACCTTTGTTTTCAGTGTACTTACGTGCTTCATTAAATAAAGGTTAATTGATTTTAATGATTACGATCTGACCGAGTGAATGCCAACACCCGCTTCCGATAATGCACTCGAATCCACTCTGTTTTCCCTTTTATTTTCCAATTAACATTAAATGGAGGCTCAAATCCACTTAGATATTAATCTGCTGCGATTAATGCATATTGAATTTCAATTAAACGTGAATGAAATTTTATTATTTAAATATGTATATTTTACTCAGGGACAAAAATAATAATTAGGCCATTATAGTGGATTTATGGATGATCTTTTGTATGGGCAAAAAACTCCAATGGTGCTTTTTAAACGAAAAGCATTTGCAAGGAGTTTATTAGGAAAACCTCGGCTTAGCTATTGTTGGTGGACAACCTGAAGATTTCTGAATTCGTTTTTAAAAACGTATTTTTTGCTTAAACAAATGATAACTAAGATTTATAAGAAGAAAATCAAATTAGAGGTATGTGTAATTGTAAAGAAATTGATGCTCAAAAAGAACTTTAACTTCAGAAACATCAATTAACAGACGTTTTTCAAGAAAATAGCATCCTTTTTATTGGAAAAAAAATGTTCCACACAACAACAAACAAAAAACCTATCTATATATTCTTTTATAAAGTTTACAAGCCCACTATTTCCACCAAAAGCGTCTTCAAGTTCCACTTTGGCACAACGTATCGATTTGTATAGTCGTTTCTCAAACGCGAGCGAACTCAGCAAGACCTTAGATATATATTTTTCATCGTAACTACTTTTAAACGAGCTCTATCTTCCACCTGGTTCCACTTTATAGATATCTCCATTTCCAATTTGTACGAGTAAGAATTAATTTTGTCTATCGCTACCCTATCATTTAGGTTCGGTTTGAAAAAAAATAAAATTCATTTAACTTTTCATGAAAATTTGCTCTAAATTTTAGAGTTCATTTTCTTTTTGCTTAACAATATTAAATGTTATGAGTTCTAAGATAATTAGGATATAGTTAGGGTGTTAATTTTACAAGTAAAAGGGTTGTTTTCAAGGTACATTCTAACGACTGTTATTACAGTATTTTCTGTCGAGACTTTGCTTAAGGCTAAGCTTGAAATGCTAATGTTATGATAATAAAGGCTCGTTTATTTACTGTCTGAGTTAAAGCTGATAGTTATACAAAGTTAACGTTTATTTAAGCCCACAAACTAATGTTACCATGTAAATATAATTTCGAAATTCGAATGAAATCAAGGTTTAAATTAGAAAACAAGAGTATTCTGTTTTTGGTTGTCATTAGCGGCCCCATTTACACAATGTAACTGTCTTGCCAGTGTCATAAAATAAAATTGAAGGAACAAATGACTTGCATCGTCTTAATACTGTTCAGTGGGTGCAAATTTTGTTGTTTTTTGTTGTTTTTTATTGTTGGTCCAGCATATGGTATACCACAGACAATTGAATATAACCGTGTTCTCAGACTTTATTTGTAAGTTTTCAAGTGTTATTTACAGAACAGAACAAAATCAAACCCAAAAAAAAAAATGAATTGCGTCCTGAAACTGCTCAAACCGCCTTAAAACACGGTAATATTCTGCGAAAAAAGGACAACTACAGTAAAAACTGCGAGCTGTTCCAAAAAAATGATGCTTCATAATGCTTCACAAAATAATTATAAAAAGAAAAAATAACCCTGAAGAATGGCCGTCGCTGTATTCATTCACTGTTGCTGACTTTCTTAACGAGAGGGATGAGTGGATTATCTCAATTTTGCTAAAATAGTCCTAGGGTGCTTACGGAATCATTGTCAGCATTTTTTTGTGGATGACTAGCAGCGCCCCGCGGTTTCGCCCGCATAAGTCTCGATTCCGTGGGAATATCGAGATAAAAAGTATCCTATGTGTTAATCCAGGTTATAAACTATCTGTGTGCCAAATTTCATCCAAATCCGTTTAGTAGTTTTTGCCTGAAAGAGTAGCAAACATCCATCCATCCATCCTCACAAACTTTTGCGTTTATAATATTTTTTGTAGGATAAAAAAATCCTCGCTATTAGTTTTTAAAGTCACGAGTGCTTACCAAAAATAAAAAAAAAGTTCAGAATCATTTAAAATTATATACCTACCTATAACTCACGCCATTAAAGGAACGAATTGAAAATGGCGGCCAAACAAAGAACTTCTTTGTATTTTGCATGGGTGTGATACCCATGCAAAATACAATCACACTCTTTCATTCACACAATATAATGAGCGAGTGAGAAGGAATGATTAGCACCGCCATTTTCCACCACCATCATACTAGATGAAAAATAATAATAACCGGTTGATATGCTGTAATAATCGGTCGATATTATTTCAATACATTGACATTGTCTTTTCAGCCTTGATATAATCATTACTCGTGGCCGAACCTAGTTTCATCAATAAATAATTTATAATATATTCTGAATGTATCAAAACAAAAATTGTCTACACTAATGATGACAACACTCACAACAAAGTATAGTAATAATAATGTTCAAGTTTTAATTGCGTTTACGAGTATGTATATACAAGAGGGTACCTATGTGTGTACAAGACAATAAGTTTAACGTCTCTTGAGAATATAAACCAATTATACTGTTAAAGCATCATACATAAGGCTTGTATTCCTTTGTGGGATGTGTAGAGAAACTTGATGAAGTCTTAATTATGAAACAACTAGGAAAATCAAATTTCTATGTACGCTTAACAATAGACCTAGCGCCTTTTCTCAAAAGTTCTTATTTCTAAATAAATGGATAATTATTAATAAAATTGTGACGATGATTAATTAGCTCCCGATGTGCCCACGAAATATACAAAAAGGCTAACACCATTATTCTTCTTTGTTAAAAATTCGTTCAAGAAAATTGGAATTACAATATTTTTAGGGGCGAACTTTGTAACGTTTCGAAGTTTTCCGATAAAATTAGATGTTTATAAAAGAAAAGTTTTTAAAAGTGGATTTTTATAGTACTTTAACGGTAACAGTTTTTCGATGTATTTATTTAACGTTCAGAAAGTCAATGACCGAAGTAATTCGATTACATTTTTATACTGTTTGCATCTCAAAAGATTATATGAGAGCCAGTATTTTTGATATGACGTAATAACAACGAGTTTCTGCTTTTCATATCAACTCATAAATAAAAGCAATTGTTAAAACAATGTGTAGACTGTAGGTAATAAATTCCTGAAAGTAGTAATAAAAGTTCATAAGTTACATAAGTGTTTAATATGCAAAACATTAAAGATGATGTGTGATGTGTGTCTGTGTGTAATTTGTGTTAATGTGTGTGTGTTGAGTGGTGTGTGATGTGTGTGTGTGGGTGTGTTGTGTTGTGTGTGATGTGTGTGGGTATGTAGTGTGCGTGTGTGTAGTCCTTGACCTAAGATTTTTATGTTACATAAAAAAAAGTGAAAATTAATAATAAAAAATATTTTAATGTTCAAATTTGAATAAAAATAAAAATTAAATAAGAACTTTATTCTAGGTCTGGTTCCTCTTAAAAAGTTAATATTAAATGATCAAGGAATTACCCTCTTCCCTCTTTACGCTGGGGCTCTTTACACAAATATACCTTGTGTATATCGCTTCAACTAAACCAAGCTTAGCCGAAGGTTCCGTATTCCGCACCCCTTTGGATTACAAACATAGTCGCCTTCCTTTACGCAAAGATAATAGATCTTCATCAAAGCCTTTACTGTAGTAAAATAAACATATCTACATACAAAATATACCACGTATATGTTTATACAGGGTGAAATTGAAATAGTTAGCTAAACTCGGCAGACGTGATGGATTTTGATATCTAATCATATTAAACAAAAAAAAGATGAGTTTTAGAACGTTTTATTTAACGCAGCTTGCGAGTGGAGTAAACTGGTAGAAATCGTCACGTAACGAAAAAGTCAATTTCAAGGTCTCAAGTGTAATTTTTTTTTAAATTTATTTACTGTCATACGTTGTTAATTTATTTTATTGTGCCAGTTGGTTTATTACATTATACACTTCGTTCCAACGGGGGTCCCACAACACCTCTCGTTTTTTTTTTGGGAGGTTAACGACCGCTGGTTGTGTAGTTACTTGAAGTATGAGTAAAGAAAATTTATTTTATTTTTTATTTTATCATGCTTAGATTTCAATACCCATCACGTCTGCGTAGTTTTGCTAACTAATTTGATTTGACCCTGTATATTATAAACTTATTATGCAGTGCAAATAAAGGGTTAGGTAGATACCTACTGGTGAATACTGATTGATAACAACCTAAGTAGGTTGTACTAGATATTTTTTCCATTAAAGATGTCTTTAGTTTAGATGACATATACACACATCAAAAGTGTCTAGGGATCAACATATATTTTTGCAATAACTTTTCTCCTGATTGATATTAATTAAAATTTTCTTTAAGGATTCATCAAATAAAGTGTTTTCGTTTGTCACAGTAACGATAAACCAAGTCACCTTTGCATTAATAAAGAAATTTGCCATTTTCCTAATAAAGGGATTTTTGACATTTGAACCACTAACATTAAAGTTCGAAAAAAAGACTGAAATAACAGTTTTCTTTAAAATTTTATTGGGTAACTTAAACAATTAATAATCCGTGTTTCTACCGCGAACACTAACAACACAAGAACATCGGTTTGGCATACTCAAAATGAGTTCATCCAAATCACGCTGTGGAATGGCCGCCCATGTTCGTTGCAACAACAAAAAAAGGTCTTCTTGCGACTGGATACCCTCCATATTCGGCAGAGCTCTTCTCTGTAGCATATCCCATGCATGCTCAATCGGGTTCAAGTCTGGCGACTGAGCAGGCCAGAGCAGGACATTGATGTTAGCTGCGGCGAGAGTCTGTCTTACAACTCTTGCGGTGTGCGGTCGTGCATTATCATGCATTAACTGAAATAAGGGACCGATTTGCACTTGTAGAGGAACGATGACGTCAGATACAATCGTCTCAGCATAAATTTGAGCGTTGAGGTTGCCTCTGATCCAAATCAACTCAGTTCTCCCGCCGATCCAAATACCCGCCCATACCATGATGGTTCCACCACTATAAGGATGGACTTCCTGGCAGGATTTTAATCGCTGTTGGCGTCCAGGGGTTCTCCAGTGTCGTATACGTCTTGTATCCGGTCTCATACCAAAACGAGACTCATCAGAAAAGCACACGAAACGCCATTGTTCTTCTGCCCAATTTCTGTGTTCAAGAGCCCATTGATATCGAATCCTACGATTGTGCATTGCTATAGGTGGTACCCGTAGCGGTCTTCGGGAATGAAGGTTCACTTCATGCAAGCGGTTTCTGACTGTTTGGTCGCTAATTAAGTTCCCTGAAGAGTGATGAAGCCTCACGGCTAACATCATGGCGGTTATTGTTGGAGCTCTTCGAGTTAAGATTTGAATGTATCGGTCTTGTCTCCGTGTGGTGCAGCGATACCGTCCTCCATGGCGCTCAGCCACGGTACCAGTGCTTCGGTAACGTGTCCAAAGTCGACTGATAACACTCTGACTTGTATTCAGAGCTAAAGCCACACACTGAAAAAAAAACTTGATAACATTGATCAAAAAAATGGTTGCCGCTATCAAGGAACTTGTTTGTTCACGAGCATATAAAGTAATATGATTAGGGCAATAAAGTTATGTTGATTAAGCAACAAGCAAGTTCTCTTGATAAAATCGTGAAAGTTTTCGTGAAAAAAATCAATCAAGTTCTCTTGATAAAATCATGAAAGTTCTCTTGATAAAATCAATCAAGTTCTCTTGATAAAATCATGAGAGTTCTCTTGATAAAATCAATCAAGTTCTCTTGATAAAAACGTGAAAGTTCTCTTGATAAAATCGTGAAAGTTCTCTTGATAAAATCAATCAAGTTCTCTTGATAAAATCGTGAAAGTTCTCTTGATAAAATCAATCAAGTTCTCTTGATAAAATCGTGAAAGTTCTCTTGATAAAATCAATCAAGTTATCTTGTTTAAAGCTATACGGGTTGGAAGGGACATCGACGCGAAAACGGTTACCACGTATTCAGTACATAATTCTGAGCTAGGGCTAGGGCTCAGAATGATGTACTGAATACGTGGCAACCGTTTTCGCGTCGATGTCCCTTCCAACCCGTATAGCTTTAAACAAGATAACTTGATTAGTTCTAGTACTTTTTTTGAGACTATCAGGAAAGATATTTACTCCTAAATCGTGCACTTATTTATATAGGTTCAAAAGTTACTGTACTGTAGGTTATGGAAGTTCTGATAAAATAATAATGACAGAAGTAATTGTAAAAGTATTTATTTATTTGTGTTTAGACATCAACAGTTTTCCCTAGACTAATTAATACAATAGCAGTCTTATTAACCTTAATTAGAAATCAACATCCTTATGCTAATAGGAACCTAAATTGAACAGTAGTATTATGTTGGGTGTCCCACGGCCATGACACAAGCAGGAAATGTACTTACTTTTATATTGAAGATAGGACATTTCGGTGAAAGAAGACTTAATATTGCCCACCCACTCTGTAAAAATAACACTGTATTTGTAAGACACCAATCGACAGGGCGCTCACCCACCCAAAATCTTTGAAAGCAGTTTTTTTTTTTTTATTTAATTACAATGAAGACTTCTTTCAGCAAAATTTCCTACATTCAATCTTTAAAGTACTATTCCTCCATGTGGCATAGCCTTGGGGCACTCTGTATAATAGTGATTATAGATCAAAATTTTTAAGCTAATAAATTGAACAAGTCTTCTAATTATTTTAGTTTAGAGATCAACATTTTTCCATAAACTAATTAATACAATAGCAGTCTTATTAACATTGAGTAGAAATCAACATCCTTATGCTAATAGGAACCTAAATTGAACAGTAGTAGTTATTATATTGGGTGTTCCACGGTCATGACACACGCAGGAAAAGTACCTACTTTTATGAAGATATAAATTACATTTTGGTGAAAGAGGACTTCATTTTGTCCACCCACAAACTCCCCTCAACCCACTCAAAAATATTTGAAAGCAGTTTTTTTAATTATAATGAAGATTTCTTTCAGCAAAATTTCCTACTTTCAATATTTAAAGTAGATTTCTTCTATGTTGGCATAGCCGTGTCACACCCTGCATTATCTTTGTGCGTAAAGATATTTATGCTAATATGTTGAACAGTACTTAGTCTTATAATTATAACATTTTTGTTTAGAGATCAACAGCCTTAAACGCCTTAAACGCAAAAGTAGGTAATATGTATTAATTACTTAAATTACAATCTGTCAATAGTGATTCGACAGATGTTGAGCCTTTATCATAGGGACTGGATAGTTTATACAAGCCTTTTTGTATAAAGTACCATGGGCCGTAACTTGAAGGGGAGTATTCCAGATTTAACGACCAAGTGAGTTTGAAACATGCATCTACAGACGCCAAGATGTTGGGGCAGTTATAAAAAGTGTTTGGGTTTACCACAACAAAATAGGACTTGACGCTTGATAAATTAGGACCAACAATGATAATATATGGTTGTGGGGCAAAGCCTTTTTCAATTAACTTTTGATGCCTTTTGGCAATTACTAATTCCAAGTAACTATCGTCTTGTACATTTGTGACAAAAGCTTCGCGACTTTCGGCTTTTGAAGGTTTCCATTTTTTATCATTTAAATTCTTCTTTTTGGCTGGAGGAGAGGTTTTGCGTTTGGAGCTCGAAGAGGTAGCAGCAACCGGTAAAGCAATGATGCTTGGATTAATCAGCTCTGGCAAACTCAATATCACCGCAAGGTTACTTTTCTCTTCACTCGAATCTGAAATATGAATTTTGCTTAATCAAAACTGGCTGTAAAAATTTGACTAGTCGTTTGACCGCAATCTTAGATACCAAATAGACACAATATTGATAGTATTAATTATCCTTCCTTTCCCGCGCCGAGGCGACAAAAAATAACAATTACCATCTGCCAAATGGATTACGTCATTACTGTAAGCGTCTTTAGGTTTTCTTCATTTAAGAAGTTCAATTAAAGTTTTCTTCACTGATGGGAAATTCAAATAAAAGTTGTTTTTTTCTTCAGGGTAACAAGCGTTGAAGTCTTCTTCAAGCTAAAACAAAAGGTTAAATATTAGAATTTGCGCACAGAACAGTTGACTCCTACATTCCTACCAGCACACCCACTAATCAGTTTATCAATACTAATTGTATACATGTGAAGTCTTTCTGTCCAACCAGCAATTTATTTGTGAAAACCAACAGTTTCACAAATAAATTGCTGAATCAAGCAATGAATTCTACATTAAGTATCTTAAGTACTAGATACCTACCACTGAACAACCATGGGGTTTTTATAAGGCAGGAAAATCTTTGAAATATTGTTCGACTGAATAGTCATCAGACTCTCTTAATGCTTTGAGACGTTTTTGTAAACTTCCTTTCCATTTTGCTAAGAACTAATGTCCAAGGATCTGAGCTGCTCTTGAGCCACGCTATATCATCATCTTCGTTGCTGGAATTTGTAGTATTCACCGATAGTGGTAGTGGTTGTGGTGATAATCTGACAGCTTCATCAGTAGTTTGTAGTTTCTTCGGTTTAATGTCTAGTACACCCTGTTTTTGATATTTCTTTCTCAAGTTTAGTAATTGACTGATCAATTTGCCTCTGGCTTGGAATGTCACACCTTGTGCAGTAACGCATGGTGGAATATAGTACGTCGTAATCCTCTCATTTGGAAAAATTTCCTTTATTTGTTTACTCCACTTGTGATATATTTCTTTAGTGATATTAGAATTTTTGTGTTCTTTTAATATTTGTTTGCAAATAGCAGAAGCTAGGAGATTTCTAGAATGTTCATTATCTAACAATGTCCCAACAAACTTTAAGGGACCAGATGTCTCAAAATCTTTTTTAAGTAATTGCAGAAGAGTCTGTAAAAAAAACAAAACAGAACCATTAATTAATTACAATAATTATACAGTACATAGGCGACCAAGCTCAAAACCCACTATAAATTACTCAGTTCAGTGATAATGACACATGGTTTCTATGTAACACTAGGTATGATGCCCCGGAACGTTTGTCTGCGATTATTATAAAAATATTACTTCCCTTTGGATTGGATTGTATTAACGATTTTAAGGATTTCATTTTTTTTGCACAAAATGATGATCCTATTTGTCAAAATAAAAGTAGCCTAAGTTACTCCTTATAAAATCAGCTATCTGCCAGTAAAAGTCCCATCTAAAACGGTTCAGCCATTTTGGAGATTAGCTGGAACAAACAGGCAGAAAGACATACATAAAAAAAATAAGTACCGCATATACTTTCATCTGCATTCAGGAAAAACCTGTTATTTTGAAATTACAAACAGACACTTAATTTTTTTATAGATCAAGGAGGCCATGTGCCATGTCCACTCAACTGAACATTTTTTTTTTTCTCTTTAACTTATATATTTATTTTGATTATTATTTGATGTTATAGCGACCATAGACAATTTTAAGTATCTACCTTTGTGGTTCAAAAGATACAGCTCTATGACAGACAGAAAGACAGCATAACACCACAAAACTAAAAAAAAATTAAAGATAATTGGAAAACAAAAAATAATAAGTCTATGTACTATATGCTTACATTATTTTCAATGACATAGAAACAATGTGTAGTTGAAGTGTTGTGTTGTTGTGTGGTGGAAGTTGTATCAAGGCTGGGGGCTCTTGTTTCTAATTGCTCTGCCACCGACACATTACTTGTTTCTATTTTTTCTTCAGCATTAAGATCTTGAACTACAATGTCCTGAAACAGATTAAATATAAGTAACCAACACAAAAATTGTAACTAACTTTTATTGCATGCAATGATTGGCCAGGATTTTCCCTACAGAATAATGCAAAAGTTGTAGTGAACCTTAGCATCCCGTAAAATGTAAAAAACGAACCATCAATATTTGGATAAGCTACATTGATTAAAATAATTTGAAGTTTGGATTTAGTAATAAAATTAAATTGTTCAATTTAAGTCAGTAACTTGTCCTGTGCCAGAGGCAGTGGTTAGTTAGGAAACAATAGAAAATCTAGCCTGGTCCAGATACGTGCGCTAACAAATGAGAGGTTTATTAAAAAACTAAATGCCTATCATAATTATGTAGATATGGTAGACAACCACATTGATGTACTGCATGCATATTACTTCATATTCAATTTCAAATTGTTCAAGACACCTCACTATGATGAGATAGTTTGTAAGCACTAGCCTGAAATACCTAGTTAGATTTTTATGTTAGTTAGATACCTAGGTAGTACTTTATTTAAATACATTTTTCTATAGATTTACTAAACTGCACTACACACTAGGCTGATATGAAACGGTGCCTAGTTAACTGGATCCAGTTGTACCTATCTACCTGATTCCTCAAAGCGTAAGTAAGTATATACCCAGATACTTACACTTATAGATATATTATCGATACTGCTCAAGTCTCCTGGAAGACTTAGAATACTCGTATTCTATAAAGAGGCTTTGAAATCCGAATTCCACATTTTCCAGCTCCGTAGAAATAGGGATCTAGGCCCTAAGAGAGGAATCAGCTCTTTGATATCATCATGGGTAAGTGCAGAAAGCGCCTGCATATTAATTTCATTTTCTGCAAAATAATCGTTAATGAATATTTGATGTGAAAACAAATTATCATCATTGCCAAAAAGGCTAAGTAGGTACTTACTGATAAAAATGGCACGTAGTTCGGGCAGCCCCCAAGCCTGGAGAAGGTCGGACACTTCTTCCATCACAAACAGCTACTACAGGGCACTTCACAGAAGGATCACTGAGTTCCAGGTTAGGTGGAACTTGGCGCAGGGGAATAAGTAGTTAAGTTACGCGCAGCACGGTCACAACTCACAGCACAATTCACTTAGTTCCAGGTTAGATTCAAAAGTTACGCGCAGCACGGACACGGCTCACAGCACAGGGTTTATCGAGTTCCAGGTTAGATTCGACTTGGCGCGAACTTGGGAAGTCACCGAGCGGACGAAGCACGGATGAATGAAACTTAATTTGAAGTTATTGCGCGGTTACAAACAATAAAACAAAAATCATTGATGAATTTTGTTTTATTGGATGTAACCGCGCAATAACTTAAAATTAAATTTAATTAATTTACTCCGCGCCAAAAGCGTGCTTTTCGAGACTCCCAAAAGTCCCAAACAAACTACTAAATGAATGAGTCAGTGTTGCCAAACGCCAGATCGAGAAATCTGGATAGAACGGTCAAAAAATCTGTACAAAATTGCAAGGTCTGATAAACAAAGTTTACAGTATGCGTAATCTTCTCCCTTTTTACTTTTTGTTAACCACGATTTAAAACTGCTTTCTTCCAGCCAAGTCTGATTAAAACGCTGCGTATTCCGTGACTTTTTCGCGAGCATATTAACAAGTTATTTACTTCACACTGAGAGTGATCAATTTTAATTTTCTTAGAATCCAGCACTGCACACACAAGTCACAACACAAAATCGACAAGAAAGTCAAGAAATCTTAGCGACTCGCGATACTCGACTACAACTAGAAGTTGAAACTCCAACCAAACAAATCGTTTCATACTGCTCATTCCGTTCATTCATTTGTACTGAAGGGATTCCCCGAAACTTATGTTTGAAATGAAACATAAGTTTCGGGGAATCCCTTCAGTACGCTATAAATGTTGCCAGGGACAACGATTTACACAGAACACAGGGAAAAAAATGTTGAAGGCAATAAATAAACACTAAATTATTATACACTAAAAAGAGATACATTTTCAATCATTTCATCATAGATTATGTGAGGAAGCGAAAATGACGAAAATCTGTATAAAAGTTATGCTAAATCTGTAATCTGTATTGGTGATGAAAAATCTGTATAGATACAGATAAATCTGTATATATGGCAACACTGGAACGAGTCTCGACTTGAAACACTGAGAACAGATCATAAACAATCATACAAGAATTTGTATTTATAAAGTGCCATTATTCAAATAAATAAAAGGTTGCTTGTTTTATATATTTTAGGTTGTAGTATTAGATATTCTGTGGTTATACAAACAATAATTTCTTCATTTTTAAAACAATAAATAAATTATTATAGAACCTATCATGCACTTGATTGAATCTGTGATGTGCCATGTTTAAAATATCGAGAAGAGTTGATCATTTCAACTTTATTGTAAGAACAAATATTGAATAATAACTTTTAATATGTTTTTGATTGCTTCATTCATTTTTTTTTCTATCAAGCAAAATGTCATGCTTGATTGGCTCGATTTCTTTCAGTGCAGTACGTTGCCGGGAACCAGCTTCTATCATTCCCACGGCTCTGAGCATTTCTTCCCTGCTTAAATGACGTCGCCGCTCCATAATAACGTTGGTTTTAATCAGTAGTAGGGAAACAGTAGCACTAATAATGTCTTCAATGCGTTGTATGTTTTTATAGGGAAAATATTGACAGCTGATTTTCATCTTTTACTCGAATTTGATTAACAGTTCCTGTTTCAAATTATGAAATGCACCAAAAAGGATCCATATAAATTTATATTATCATAAATTTATTACAAAGCCACATCTCAATCTCAAGAAATCCGCATAAAAATGCTTGATCCCTAGACACTTTTGATGTGTGTACTTATGCGTAGTGCAGTTATTGATCATCACTAGATAAATCTTTTAGCATATTAGAAATATTAATGTGTAAATTATCACATTGTAGTATTACAATTAATCTGACCAGCCTTTTTCCAACTATGTTGGGTTCAGCTTCTAACCGGATGCAGTTGGATAGCAGTATTTTACATGAAGCGACTGCCTATCTGACCTCCTCTATCTGACTACCGTAATGACTATCGAAGATCTACGTATGACAGCTGGGACCAACTGCTTAACGTATTTTCCGAAGCACGGACGAAGGTTCGGTAGGTTATGGATGGTCACCCACGCACGGACCGACCTCGACAAGCGTTCTGTTATTATTTAGCCACGGAGGTCTTGAAGCTTATCAGAAAGAAATAATTAATTGATAATCACAGGTGGGAAATATCAGCTAATGCATTACAATAATGAATGTCAATTAGAAAAACCAGCCAAGTGCGTGTCGGACCACGCACAAAGAAGGGTTCCGTAGTTGGGATGGATTTATCTCAAAACCAACTTAACTTTGTAGTTGAGAAACGTGTTCTGCCATACATCGATATACGTCACGGTCAATTCTCCAACTGCAAATGTAAATTTGTAATCGCAATTTTTTGTTGTCTATGTAATAAAACTACAAATTAATAATTTTCAGACTTTTTCCTTTACCTGTGGTGTAAGATCTTGCTTCCTGCCAAACAATTTATGATTTTAGGTCAACGGGAAGTACCCTGTAGGTTTTGATTTATTTGCGAGTATCAAAATATGTTACATAAATCTCTATTGGTAATAATCTCGATTCTAAATTATAAAAAAACAGCATTCATACATATATAAACTCGCGCCTTCTTCCCATGAGGATAGGCAGAAACTACAGAACGCCACCTGCTATGATCCTACATACTCCTTTTGCTTCGTTTGCGGTCATACATCGGGTCTTACAGGCACGCAGAATATAAGAACATGAAATAAATGTATTAATCCCTTTCCCAGTACTCCAGACTCCGTAAAAACAAACAATAATTCACTCTTGGTAGAAACTACTAAACGCACTCCGAACTCCCCCCCTACTTTTTATACACAGTAAACACAGCCACTAAACTTTGATTATCTCCAAACAACCTTTATACAAATTGGATTAGATAGCAAAATTTGCATATTCAGGAAAATTGTTTAGGAAACCGAGAGCTAATGATAATAGAGACTTCTCCGGGAAAATGATGTTCCTACTAAAAAAAAAAACCGTGAAAATAAATTACTTTTGAAATTTTTGCTCGGGGCTCCGTAGTCTGGCTTGGTAACTGATATTAAAGACAATTTATATGGAACGATGTTGTAGGGTGAGTAAATTTTGAAGACTTATACGGTTCTTGTGTAAACCCAAAATGGTTTCCCATATTTTTGCCACGCCCTGCTACTTGGAAGGGATGATATGGTATCCAGCGTTTCTGGTGTTACCAGATATTTAATTATTATAGCATTATAGCAGCGATAGGATGAGATTGTTGGTATAATTATGATTGCCTGAAACTCCATAATACCTCTACCTACGTAGAAAAGACGATGAATTTGATTTCCTGAAGCACTAACTTATTTTTTTAAAACAGTCAAGTGTTCCAGAATCATTTACACAAAAGCGGATATGCAAGCTAAAGCAAAAAGGCATTGTATTGTTTACAATGTTGAGAACATACTTAACTTTGTGAACAGGGATTAAGCCAGGGTAAAAAAAAAAAAAATATTGAGTCCGTCAGTAAGATAATAAAAAAATATTTTACACGTATTATTTGCTTTATCATATTAATAGAAAATGACTTAGATAAAACGCATTAAAGTTGAGAAGTGGGGTTGCTACGTCACAAGTAAGTATAAAATCTACATACTCGTGACGTCATGGCACATTTAACTCAATGTATCGCCGTAATCTTTTGATAACGTTAAAAAAGAAAAATACATGTCCAATACTTTTAATAATCTAACTGGCGGACAAAAAATATTGGTCGTCATCCCTATTTTAATGTAGATTTTGTAGTGTTCAGCTGTGTGTAAAAACGGTGACCTAAAGTTTATTCTGAGTCGTGGGAATTGAAAGGTTGTGTTAGGCCTTCCATTCCAGGTTCAGGCCATGGTACGGAGCGAGAGGGCATGGGAAACCGTCACATCCTTTTTCAAAGCAATAATGCTCGCAAAGAAAGACGCGGAACGTGTGAGGAAGAGGCAAATTTCGCGCCCTCACGCACCTAACCGCCGCAGGAGACGCCCTGGGCGTCGGGAATCGCAGGCCGATTTCCGGCCACCGTAGGTGCGGGCTTATGGACAGTGAGCAATGGGTAGCTCGCCGTCCGATAAGGACCAGGGCTGTGTCGATGGTGCGTTGTGTACCACGCGCGCCTCAAAGAGATGTCAGCAGAACTGACGCGGTCCGCTAGGGCCGATGCCTGCCGGGATTACGATGAAGTCCGAAAGGGATATCGTGGCCCCCGGCAACATGGCAATTGAAGGAACACGGGTGGGTTTTAGTCAGTAAGAGTCTGACACGCCCTCCCACTCCGCCCAGAGCGGAGGAAGTTATTTGATAATTTCTCACCCAAAAAAAAGTGGCTTTCTATAAAAAGTTTTCACCAAAATAAAGATTGCTATAGATTTGCAATATTTATTCACAATTACAAAAGCCTGTAAATGTTCTTGTTTAACTTTTTTATGTTTACGTGTTTAACAATTTAAAAACCGATTTGTATGACCGAAAAAAATACTGAATACCTTAGCAAAAATCTAAATTTAAAAACTCAACACATTTTCTGCATTAGAATTTGGCTTATTTGCTTTTAACGTCACATCTATAATTCCCGAATGGTTAGGCAGAGGTATAACTAAGGCGTACCCATATTATGTTTAAGAGCTTTTATTCTAAAAGTTGGCAATTAATTTGCCAATATTGTATGGAAATATGAAATATCGCTAACTGTTAGCTCGGTGAGCAAGAAAATAGTAGACTGTAATAGGCAATGGTTTATTTGCCGCGCTTATTATATACAAACTATAAAATCCCGAACATAGAGTTAAATAAGAGAGGTATATCGTCCGTCGCAGTGGAGTCCGTGAAAGCGAGTGGTCGTCGGGCCGAGTCGTATCGCCGCCACGCCGCGCCTCAGCTAGCCGATGACGCGCCGATCACGCTGCCTGCGCGTCAAGCCCGAGTGCAAGGTGTTGTGTTGGGTTTGGTTCCCAACATGCTACCCGGGTTGAAGCTTAGACTTCAAAAATCTGGAAGGGGGCAAATATGAGTGCGTGCCCTCTAAATGATGGCCGTTGGTTTCACCTTAGTGACTCCTATCACTGTCAAGGTAAACACTCAAGACTTCCAAATATGGTGTGCTGGCAAAGTACTGCAGTTGTGTCACATTACCATCAGAGACCTGTGGATGAGAGAAGAATTAAGTGTCCGTCCAATAGAAACAGAAGGAGTGACGGTGGAAGAGTTGAGGGGTTTTGAGGGAAGAAGAATAAGAAGATGGGCGTTTAAAGCAGCTTTTATTTGAGTGAGGCAGGTAGCCATTTCTAGCAAGGAAATAAAGAGTAAAAATAGGAGAATAAAGATGAGAAATTATGAAGCGTGTCGTAAATTCCGAAAAATGACAGAAGAGCGGAAAACTAAGCTTCACTATATAAATAGCACAGTAACGAGTTCGATATGCCATGACAGGCTTGTGTTGAACTGCAGATAAAATTGCCACAAATGATTTAATTAAATTGCAATCTCTGCTTTTCTGTCTATAAGTATCACTGGCTCAGAGTAAGCAACTAGACTACGAAAATGGATAATTTGTATCACAAGTAATATGAATGAATTATCTAATTGTACCACCAACACAAAGGAGGATAAAAATGGGGAAAAGGAAATTATATAATTTAAAAAACGAGGGACAACACTGAATTTGATGTTGTAACCGTTTAAAGGCTCTTTCAAACAGGCGCGACACGCGACGCGACACAAAGACACCGCTCGTCGCGCGACGCGACGTACCTTTGTGTCGCGTCGCGTGTCGCGCCTGTTTGTAGAAGCCTTTAGGTGTAAAAAAGACATTTGCAAAGTTTCAAAATACTTTTTTTTATATCTAAAACTAAATATTCGGTGTTACGATATTAATTATTTCATTTCATAATCAATATTTTAGTCCACCAGTTAGCCATATTTCATATTTCCACACAGTAATATTTCCAACCCACCCACATTTCGCCAGTTATGTTTAAGTCCCATGTAATAGGGGGCGAGCCTATTGCCATCAACCGGGCACAAATCCAGACTCCGAGCTGCTACTGAGAAATTTCAGATAGAAAAACCCAATAACATTTTTGCTCGACCCGGGAATCGAACCTAGGACCTCATACTTAGCAGTAGCATATGTGTGTGTAGTAGTATGTGGGTGTGCCTGCTACAGGGACACCTCTGCTCAACCCTTCGGGGAAACAAGGCGTGATGTTATGTTATGTAATATTTCCAAATTAATAATTAATCAAAACGGCTACAAATTTGTCATGGATTCGCGACGTTGCCCACTTTCACAATACACGCTCTTAAGTTCCGTGTAATAAAGTGGCACGACTATTTCCTATTTTTGTTAGAAAAATACCTATTTTTGTTTAAAAAATACCCATTTTTATGTCCTAAAATAATTAAAACTACCCAAAACATGAAGTCAAAACAAAAATAACATACGTACACACTGCATTACTACAGCCAAAACCTTTCCACGATTAGGGTAACGTGCCCGAATGTCGGTCTGATAACGTAACGTCACAAATTCGCCCACAAAATTCCCAGTTTTTAGCATCCAAACATTCAACATCCGCTCGGTAATGGAATCCGTGCTGTTGTTATCTTTATTCTGCACGATTCTGGGATAGAGGGTAGGAACGAATTTCAGTTCCATATTTTTTCTATTTTAAGTTACCAATGAGAAAATTTCTTGGTCTTAGAACTTTTTTAGAAGGTTAAAAATGTTATTTTCGTCGGAAAAAATATGTACATTACAAAAAAATTAGATATATATATTTTTTTTTTGTAATATTGTAATAAGTTAATTGATTCAGGCGTGACCTTGCGAAAATTCATTACGAGAGACGCTGACGCTCTGGGTTCAGCGCTCGATGTGACAACACGCCGTGTTCGGGTTCGCGACAAGTCAATCGTCATCCTGAGGATGCCTCGTTAAGAGGTGAAACACGTGTCGATTTCTTTCAGGGTTTTTTAAGGTTCTTTAGAAACACTTAAGCGGAACAGGTTACAAAATATATTCACTTCTATTGTATTTTATATTATAATTAGTTTTACGTGACAATTTATGTGAATGACATTATAAATATCACAAAGCAAAGGTCAATGTCATGTACCCAAAAATAATCACCGTTGTATCAATGATCGTCCTCCCATGATTTTTATTTATAGCGGTTAAGGTTACGCTTTCCGGTCATTCTTCCATAGAAACGTAGTTTGGTGATTACTCGTCTGTTTGATGGTGTACGTTCAAAATTTTAAATTATAACAATTTATCTCGTCATCATCGAGATCTGTATGGAAGCAAAATCGAAAAAAAAAAATGTTTTGGAAGTTATGAGCATCGAAACTTCCATATGGGAGCACAAATTTTAACTCATCTTTAGGCGTAAATAAATAAATTATGGAGAATGAAAATGGAAAAATAAAAACAGCACTGGTATAGATAATTTATTCAAAAATTCAAATCATTTTATTTTGAGTAGATACATTTAGCAGTTTTTCCATAATATCTAAACAACCAAAAATCTTTTCATGAAATTTTACGCGCTTGTTTTCGTTATAAACCATCGTGCATTTCACTAAATAAATATGTAAATAAAAAAATAAAAACTAGATAAATAAATACTTATCTGTAATAAATAGCATGCATATTATCCATGCCACCAACGAGTTCGGCCCACGGCGGCCAGCCGGTTCTTAATTGACGATCTTAACTTGAATACAATATGTACATATACACACATTATAATATTCTTTTATAAATGGTCTTCTAACGATCCCAGTACCATATTTAGATCAAGAAACGATCTAAGAAAGTATGTCATCCTGTATCACTAAAAGCTCTAAGCGACAATTCACGAAACGTGCCAACCCGCATCCATATTCTGATGGAATAAACATTACTCGAACGCACACAATATTTACTCATAGTATCATTCTCCTATGATTGTTATTTATATCGGTCAATTGACGATGTTAGGGTTGAATATAACTTACCTATGCATTGTATAATATTTTCCTTAAAACTGCTCTTTTACCGACCCCAATTCAAGAAAACATGTCATTTTTGCCGCTAAAAGCTCTAGGCGATAATACACGAAACGTTCCAACCCGCATCCATATTCGGATGGAATAAACATTACCCGAACGCACACAATATTCAATCATATATTCCTCACTGTCAGACGAGGTCGGACAGGAGTGGAAATTCAATTTATTTTCGGTTTGCACCACGATTTCCCATGCGGATTTGATTTTGTTTTAGAAGCACCAAAACAAATCGAATACGTATGGCCTTTTTTTTTGTGTGCACAGAAGTTTTTTAATTTGTAACTTTGTAGACCTTTGTGGTTAGGAGTATGATGTACCTAACAGACGAATCTGAAATATTGGAAACTTTGATATCTACAAATATTTTTATATTTGCTTTGGGGCAATATTTTTGTCGAAATCTGGATAGAAAATTTAAATCCTTGAGCTCAATTTATCCACTTCGACGATATAATATTCTTATGTGATATAATGCAACTGATATTAAAAATTCTTTCGGATATCTGAATTTACGTAAGATATTTTATTGAAAGTCGAACGTTTTCTATAATGTTTATTGCTGTGCTCTGTAACTATTTGCATATTGATCGGATGGATCTCAAAATACATAAGCATCATTGAATTATTATGTAACTTTATTACATATCGAGCTTTTACTATTCTAGTTTATGTTTATTGAGAAAACTCTTCGACGAAATATTAGCATTATTTCCATGTACAATTCGCTTCACAAATAGTATACATTGACAAGAATTTTATTTATTTATTAAAACTTTATGCACAAGTAAAACTACTGCATGTACAAAGGCGGACTTAATGCCTGAGGCATTTTCTAGCAATCAACCTTAGTTCTACTAGTCAACCTTAGTCCTACCAGTCAACCTTAGTTTTATCAGTCAACCTTAGAATTTTAGAACCGACAATTCATCTGATTGTCTACAATTTGTGCTCCATAGTACTGCATCAATGTTTAGCTACAATAAGTACCCAATATTTTTTCAATACACGTTTATGCAATATTATGGAACAAAGATTGAAGACTAATATACCAATTCTACAGAATATATTATGATCGCACAATAATTACAGACGACATCATATATAACAACAGACCTGATATAACACTAGTTGATAAAGTAAGCAAAGCGAACATTTATAATAGATATAGGAGTCCCAAACACTAAAATACAAAAAACTAGCACGAAAAAAATAGGAAGTATACAGAATTACAAGAAGAAATCACCAGAGTTTGGAAAATGAATAGAGTCACTATAGTCCCAATAGTAATATCAACAACAGGTGTTATCCCGAAACAAATATACAATAGTTTTTAATCTATCCAAATACTCATACCTAACACTACAAAAAGCTGCCACATAGTAAGAATTTTTTTACAACTTGACTTAGATAATAATTTCATTTGCAGTACAGATAAATTTACCTTCTCAGAATAATAACTAGAATCTCACCTTAGTTCACACCGTGCGATTCAGAAAATACCAGGAATCAACCTGAGAAAATTAAATTTAAAAACCAAAATAATAATAATATGATTGATTGTGATAAGTGTGTTGCTAAAATGTTTTAATATAAATAAATAACATCAATAAGAGATGAAGAAATCTCTTATCAAATACTTCTTTATCTGGACAGTCATCATGATTTAAGATCTTGTTGGTCATATAATCAGCTTCCAATTGTCCCAGGGCTGAGAATCAGGTCTTTTCTCTGTGTGTGAGAGAGAAAGAAAAAATTGGTCTCACTTCAAAAATTACAATATTCATCAAGCCCTCTAAATTTTACCACAGTATTTCTACATTTTTATTTCTCCTTTTCAGTACACCTGTCTTCACGAAAATCTGTTCCACTACCTTTGTGAGGAAAACAGCGGAGCAGTCACGTTACCAGCTGCGAGAGGTGATGATGCTTGGAAGGTATACTTCAATGATATACCAGAAGAGATCGTTGATGAGTTCGCCATGAGATACGGGATTGAAGCCATCTATCAAGCTATGACGTAAGTACCACCAATAAAGGTGTTTATAGATTTGGTAGATTTTTGACGTTCAACGCGTGTTTTCTTTAGTACTTCTGTTCCACATGACGATGAAGTACTAAAGAAAAAATGTATTGATGGTCAAAAATCCAGCAAATTAGGCGCATTAAAATACTACATGTTAATGGACGCAAGAAGCAGAGAAGCGGTCGGTGTGGTGACACTTAGAAAGCTTATGTTCAGCAGTGGTATCTTTGGATTGAAATGATGATGATTAATTTTAATGTTTTGAAGTTGTTACAGCAATTTTTATTTTAAAAAAACTTTATTAAAATTGTGGAACTTCTATTCAGCTTTGGTTAAATTAGTAAATAAATCAAGTAAATAGTAAGTAAATCAGTGATCTATGAAAGTTGAAAAAGCCTTGCCTGTGGTAACAATTTTTTTTAAAAAAACCTTGACTTTTTCACTAGCAAAATTGGGACGTTACTTAACGTAACATAAATATTAAACTATGCTGCGTGTACTCAACATGTTGTTGGTTTATTTTGTAAAATTAAAAAAATTAACTCCACTAATATTGATTGGTATATTTTTCTTTACTCCAGGCACTTCCACTGCCTCTCCACGAAGTACCTGTGCGCCGGAGTTCCAGCCGTCATGTCCACGCTGCTGGCCAACATCAATGCTTACTACGCACATACCACTGCCTCGTCAGCGGTCTCGGCTTCTGACCGATTTGCTGCTTCTAACTTTGGAGTTAGTATAATATTCATTCTTTTACCTGTTTTTTTATTTATTCTTGAATTGTCAACTAAATACATATACAGCATTAACCCAAAATCTTTATAGTAATTATTATAGATCTCACATGTATCTAAATCAAAAGAACGACACTATTTAAAAGTGTACTCGGACATTATAGATATGTTTTTTTTTTTTTTAATACAGAAACAATATGTACCCAGCAAAACCAAAATACAAGAAAATACTGCCTAGTGGGACAGTAACAGGCTGATATTATTTCTAAACATTTACTTACATTTTTCTACAGAAAGAGAAATTTGTCAAATTGCTGGATCAGTTACACAACTCGCTGAGGATCGATCTGTCGATGTACCGGAACAACTTCCCAGCGTCCAGTGCAGAGAAGCTCATGGACCTTAAGTCTACTGTTGACCTGCTTACCAGTATTACGTTCTTTAGGATGAAGGTATGCTATTAACTTTGGAATATTTTCTTGATTTCCACCAATATCATCATTTTCATTGTACCACATATGGTACAGTATTTTTATGTGTCTACATTCACAGCGTGTTTGTACACTCGGTTACCACTAGTAAACAGCTCATCGCTTCGTGAGATAAAAATACTATATGAACATCGGATAGGTATAATATTGCAGTCCACATTTATAATCCAAGTATTCCCAACAAGACTAAACGTAGGTAGATAACGTTAAAATATTCATAAATGATTAAATGACGAACTATGTTTGAAAACTGTACTTATACATAATTTCTAAGAAAATAGCTTATAATCAAAACATTAGGCATACTTGGATAAACATATCAAAAGCAGAGAATATCATTTACATAATTTGAGTCTGGGTGGTATTTATCGATTATCTACATTTTCAACCTTAACTTTGTGTTTAAAGAAGACAAGCTTCCAATTTAAATCTGGTAAATCCCTCAATGCGAATCTCAATAATAAATGGCAACAGTTTAAGTTGATATCTCTTATGTTGTAGATATTGATTGTCTGTCTAGTTTATCATTGCCACACAGTTTACCCAAAGTGGGCTTTCTGATGCTCAAATACGTTTTGTTTGTCAAGGTGCAAGAGCTAAGCAGTCCGCCCCGCGCCAGCACCGTGGTCAAAGACTGCGTGAAGGCATGCCTTAGATCAACATATCAGTTTCTATTCGAGAATTGTTACGAGCTGTACAACAGAGAGTTCCAGGTAAGATAAATTTGATAAGGAATAATATTATATATATATTATGAGGTGTTTGTGGCTAAGTTATAACAGCCGCACGGAACTATTGATCTGGTTTAGTTACGCTTACCGTGGTTGGTTAGTGGATGGGTGACCATCTTTATACATCAAGACCCCTCCATGCCTCGGAAAGCACGTTAAGCCGTAGGTCCCGGCTGTCATTTATAGATCTTTGACAGACGGTACGGGTCGTCAAAAGCCCGAAAATCTGGTAACCAGTCTTACCAAGGGGGACTATAGAGGTCAGATAGGCAGTCACTCCATGTAAAATACTGGTATTTAGCTGCATACGGTTAGACTGGAAGCAGACTACAACATAATTGGAAAAAGGCTAGTAGATGATGATTATTTTATGAATAATGACATGTCAGAGTGTTTGAAATATGATGTGGTTAGAAAGAAAGTTATCACGCAGTTGACGGCTGAAAGAGATGTATGAAAAAAATTACGTACATTACGGTCACCAAATGGATACATTGCCTTTGAAGCTGCCACATAATTATATGATGGTACGAGAGAAAAGAAGCTAGCTAACGGATGGATGACGATTGTCGCAGAGTGGTAACTGCTGGTTGAGACTTACCGAGAATCTAGATGAATGGCACGCGATTGGAGATGTATATGTCCAGCAGCGGATTGGTAGCGGATTGTAGGCTGATTCGAGATAAGAATGATAACAAGCGGATGATGATGTTTAATTTTTCATGAATCCTAAAATATAATTATGTATTTCAGGTGGATCCAAATGAAGCGAAGCGGGATCCATCAGACCATGGGCCACAGTTGGATTCAGTAGACTTCTGGCACAAGCTAATCGCTCTTATCGTATCTGTGATAGAAGAGGACAGGAACAGTTATGCTCCTGTTCTCAACCAGTTTCCTCAGGAGTTGAATATTGGACAGGTATGGATTTTACTTGTTTTTGAACATACTCACCTGGATTAATATTAATTCCAAAAACATGTCAATAAGTGTACCTAATATAGGTTTTTATTAATTCAACATTATTTTCTTTAAAATAGAATCATTAACCAATGACTCACTCAGCTTAATTATCTCAGAAACTGAGTAACTTACATACAAGAGTTGCAGTGGTGATAAGACCCAAATAAAATAAACAGTAAATGACGTGCATTTTCAAAAATGTTTTAGTTTTAAAGTGCTTGACCGAGGTAATTGATAAATGATAAATGATTTTATTTCTGTAAATAGGTTTTTACAAACACTTTTTACACGTCAATCATATTTTAAAAACTAGATGAGGTCGGCGTTTCCTATCTGACTACTCTGAGAAGAAAGGACGAAACAAACTCAGAGGTCACAGTCTCTTTTAAAGTCCAGACATAATCTTGGTCAGATCATGTGAAGACCATGTAGATTGGTGTCTGAAGTGGTCTTTTGAGGAAAGCATCACACAGGTTGAGAGGGCCTGTCCAGTCAGTGCACGCATTTGTCAGTTATCGTGCAGCTCAACTCAGAATTAAGGAGCTCAACGATTCGACTAACAATACCAAAGAAAGGACATTTGGGTAGGCCGCATAAATTACTCAAAACTGTCAGACTATAATTAGAACTAAGTGAGAAAAAATTAAAAACAAAAAGTAAAAGGAATGACCCACATAGTCTTCACATTCACAAAAATTTAAATACTATAATACTTTAAAAGTAAATATTCATGTCGTTGTATATATAAAATTCATTAATGTCAATGTGTATATAAAAACCAGGAAATAATCTTGGTCAGAGCATTTCATTTGAGGACCATGTAGATTTGTGTCTGAAATGGTCTTTTAAGGAAAGAACCATACAGATTTGAGTGGACCTGTCCATTCCATGCACGCATTTGTCAGTAATCGTGTAGCTCAACTCAGAACTTAAAAAAGGAGCTCAATGATTCGACGAACAATACCAAAGGAAGGACATTTGGGTAGGTCGCATAAAGTACTCACAACTGTCAGATTATCATTAAAAGTAACTGAGAAAAAAATATATATATATATATATGACCCACATAGTCCTAACATTCACAGTAATTAAAACAAAAAATAAAATAAAATATTATACTTCACAAAGTAAATATTCATGTCATTGTGTATATAATTTTAAAGTTAGCAAAATAAACAAAGTTCCGAAAGTAAAAAAATAAAGAAATAATAAAATTGGAGCAGCTCAATCCCATGCCTTTTTGTCCTCAATGTAATCTTTAACGGCATAAAAAGCCTTCTGGCACAACTTGCGTTTAGTGAATGATTTGAGTTTATTAAGGCTTAGATCTTGTACGTGGCTTGGAAGTTTATTATAAAAGCGTATACATTGACATCTAAAGGAGCCACCTATTTTCTTGAGCCTTGTTGTAGGTACAACAAATTTGTGTTTGTTCCTAGTATTTATGTTATGGATATCACTGTATTTTTTAAACAATTTTATGTTTTTATGGGCATATAAAAGATTATCAAAAATATACTGAGAAGGCACAGTCATTACATTTATCTCCTTAAATTTATCTCTGAGAGAGTGTCTCGGACTTAATTTATAAATTGATCGAACAGCTCTTTTCTGCAAAACAAAAATAGTTTGAATGTCGGCGGCATTTCCCCACAACAGAATACCGTACGACATTACACTATGAAAATAGCTAAAGTACTCTGAACGGGCTGTCTCTATGTTAGTTAAATTACGAATTTTTCTAACAGCATATGCTGCGGAGCTTAGCTTTTTTGACAATTTATCTATATGTGGGCCCCACTGAAGCTTAGCATCCAAAGTTAAGCCCAAGAATACTGTGCTATCTTCAGGATTCAATTCTTAGCCCTTTATCAACACTTTAGTTTTCACCTGCCTAACATGAGGTAGGGTAAACTTAATGCATTTAGTTTTTTTTTTCATTCAGAAGTAAATTGTTAACATTGAACCAGTGAACTACTTTTGAGATTGCGGTATTTACATCGTCAGTAACTAGCTGCTGACGTTCTTTCTAATTGAGACGAGTTTACAATTTAATACAATATATATGATTATTTGCAGTTATCGGCGGCGACAATGTGGTCGCTGTTCGCAGTCGATATGAAGTATGCCTTGGAGGAGCACGAACAGCATCGGCTCTGCAAGTCTTCTGCTTACATGAACCTACACTTTAAGGTAAAGCTAAAATATAATTCAGTGAATATATGATGAGTAGTAGTCGAACTCTTTATGGAGAGCTTGTCTGTGGACGTACGGCAGTACCATACCTCGAATTCTTTTATCAACCAACGTTTATGTGTGCTGAATTTATAGGGTGTCAATCCAATTACAGGCTTATGATATACTTTCAGCTTTCTCTCGTAAAGGTAACCCCATCTTCGATGCTTCTGCATTTATATTATTCATAGGTGTCAGACATCAGGGATAACTTGACATCATGTGGGCCGCCTGAATATCTACACTAATATACTACTATTTTTATTTTTGTTTTTGAAGAATAAACTCAAAATTTACTGGACCCATTGAAACAAATATTTCACCAGTAGAATGCTATATTATCACTGTGTAATATAAACTATAATTTATAAAGATATCACGTGCGGGAAGCCGCTTGCGGAAGCTAATTTAGGGTAGGGGTGTGCAGCACTGCGCACTTTTACTACAACATTCTCTAAAAAAAAAACAAAGCAGTATAAAATCAAGATCAGTCTTTATTCAATTACCTAGGTTATCTGCCTAGTAATAAAACTTAAAAAAAAAACAAATTAAAGTTAACAGTTTAGGAACTATTCAAAAAAATTACAGCATCCATAATGCGCACTTTTGCACAACGTATGAGGACAAGACTGCGCAGCCAGATGTGCAAGTTTGCGCACGTAGGTCAAGAGTGCGCATCACTTACAAATATCACATTTGAAGCTACCATGGCCTAAGTAGGCTGTGCATTTTTCGTGCCACCAATTTTTGCATGAACTACATTCGATCCAGTCTTCAATAATTGGCTCTCTGTATACTTCAGAGCAACCTGGACATGCCCAATTTTTCTTTTTGGGTGCAGTTGCTGGCTTCTTTGGTTTAACAGTCTTGCTTCTCTTAGGTAAAGGTTTTTCATTCTTCTTTTTCAGTTCTTCTTCGAGTATTCTTTTGTGTGGAGAACTGCTTAAAATTTCAGATCTTTTGCTTCTCTTACTATAGGGTCGCGCTATAGATGACTTTGGATATGGCGACAGCTCTGACAGTGTGACAGAAGATGAAGTTGATGGAATTGATGCTAGACTTAGCAAATCCAAATGTTGGTTAATATCGCAGTCAGAGAGTTGTTCTTGCTCTGTACAAAGCTTACTTGCTGCGTCCAAAATGTCTTCTTCTATTGAAAGCAGTTGTCTTTCATTGTCGTCGCCAGTTGTCTCCAGTTCGGCTGGTATGCTGGTTGAAACAAGATCTTCTACAGTCAGCGATGCTACATTCATCTCAACATGTTCAGATTCTAATGGTCTCTCAGTTACACTGCTAGCTAAAAAGTCGATGTCAGAAAAAATATCATTTTTAAAAGGCCATATTCCCGTCACCTTAAATCCTTCAATAGCATTAGCAATAGTTGCAGTTTTGGCATAAGCAGGGGTAAATATTGCAGCAAGTTGAAAGGTGGTTATTGTTCTGCCTGGGTGGTTCCTCAACCAGTTTTCGCACTCAGCAGCGTAATATTTTTTTAGCGGGCTGAAGAAACATCTATCTAGAGGCTGTACTTTATGGCTACTATGCGGCGGCAATGAAAGAAGAATAATATTATTTTGACGGCAGAAATCAACTGCTGCAAGCGTGCAATGGGATGAATGATTATCAAGGATCAAAAGCACCGGCTGCTCTAGAGTTGGCATAGCGTGCTCCTTAAAATGTTGAAGCCAGTGAAGAAACAGATCACTTGTTATAAAGCTGCTGTCAGAAGTCATTCCAATAGCTGACGGGGGGGCATTATCTAGAAGTTCTGCCTTCATTCTCTTTCTTTTGAATATGAAAGTTGGTGGAATAAACTGTCCACCAGCACTCATTGCGCAAACCACTGTAACATTTTGGCCTCTCTCTGCACTCGAGATTTTATTAACACATCGCTTGCCTTTAATAGATAGAACTTTAGGGGGTTTGTTGGGAACGGTGGAGAACCCAGACTCATCCATGTTAAAAATTTTGTGCGGGGGAAAGTGATATTTGTCATAAAGATCCAACAAATTATTATAAAACCGATCTATCTGCGGCTTATTAAAGCCCATGGCTCTTGCAACACTGGTTGAAGTTGGTTGTCTTAGTGCTAAAGAAGGATTCCTCCTCATGAAACCTCTAAGCCAATCTCTCCCAGCAATTTTCAGCTGCTTGTTAAACTGATGTGCAATTTTATTTTTCTCAGCAAAGTCATAAGCCAACACCCTTAACTTAGTCGGAGTTATTCCATAGAACATGGCATCAAGCTTCTGAACATAATTAAGCATTTCTGCTTCCATTTGAGAGGTAAAGGTACATCTATACCTACCTAAGGATTGCGGCGAATTCGCTTGCTTCAATCTTAATCTAAGAGTAGACTCAGCCATACCAAACTGTGCAGCTACCTGGCGCTTACTTTTTCCTTCTGTAATCAATTTACGAGCTTCTTCGATTACACTCGAATCCACATTTTTTCTCTCCGTTGTTCTAAGTCTTCTTGACATCCTAAAAACATAAATAATTAGTTTAGTAGCTTATCAGTAAATACATGGTCATGATAAAACACATAATATCTTAAATCAACGGCCGATAGTGTACAAGACTGCGCGCGCAATCTTGTACACGATGGCTATGCGCATTCTTGCACATAGACCACTAAAGACCTTTGAAAGACCACTACTGCCATCTTTTGGCAAGGACGTCGTATTAGCTCGAGTGAAACACGTTTCGATAGTAATTTGATGGAAATAAACACATAAAAACAGCTTACCTGGATTACATTTATTACAATCACGTTTCCAAAACACCTAAATATTATAACACAGGTACCAAATTTACTTTTTTTCAATAAAATCTTCGGAAATTGTATTAAAAACGAAAATTCTTGTGCGCGCACGTTTAGAACGTTGATGAGGCGCTGTCAACTGAAGTTGGCCGCAAAATACTGTTTCCTGATTGGATAATCGCTATGCGCATTCTTGTACACTGCGCAATCTTGCACACCCCTACCCTACTATACAAAAACAATGTAACGTTAGTCTTGGAAACTATATTCCCGTTGATGAATTTCGTTTTTACTACTCCTTCGCTAAATACTTATCACAAGCACCTTTCTACAGGTGAAATGGCTCCACACAAACTACGTGAAAGATGTGCCACCATACTGTGGAGCTGTGCCGGAGTACCCAGCCTGGTTCGAACCCTTCGTGATGCAGTGGCTCAATGAGAATGATGACGTCTCGCTAGAATATCTGAATGGAGCGTTCAACAGGGATAAGAAAGACGGGGTGAGTTACGTTATATTTGATAATAATAACTATGAACGAAGTTAATAATTATATATACAAGAATTAAATAATGTTAGTACATATATGTTAAAAAAAACAGTATTTATTTAAAAACACAAGTGTAAGTCTATAAAATCATAGGGACATAGAAAAAAAAAATAGATTTAAAAAAAAAGCTTAGACCCCCCTTTTAAAGTTCATTTTTCACAAATATTCAGAAAAATACGGGCGGTCACATGCCCATGCGCAGCTTTGTAAAAATAAAATATAAATTACTATCTACTACTACAAAATATACTCACGTCACAACTTTACTCATTCTCCTATTACTTCCTTACTTTCCAGTTCCAAAAGTCGAGCGAGCACGCCCTCTTCAGTAACTCAGTGGTGGACGTGTTTACTCAACTGACACAATGCTTTGACGTGGTTTCCAAACTGGAGTGTCCCGACCCTGAGATCTGGAAGAGGTACATGAAGAGGTTCGCGAAGACTATCGTCAAAGTCCTCATAGCTTATGCTGACATCGTGAAGAAGGAATTCCCTGAACATTTGAAGGAGGAACGAGTGGTATGTTGTATTTGAATCTATATTTGTTTGTGAAATTATGTTATGAAAGACAAAAAAAGCCATTATTTTGTTTGTTTCCAAATCCTAGTCGATTAGAAATAAATTATGTGAGACGGAAGATATAAGAATTCTTTAATCATTCAAACAGTATTGAATACAGAATAAAATCACATTAAGTTTACAATGCAATCGACTAGTGCAGCGAAAAAAATATAGCTGTCATGAAATTTTATAGTAGCTTAAATGATAAATATATAATTGATATATCCACAAACTTCCAAACCTTAAAATGTTGTGCTACAGGCGTGTATCTTGATGAACAACATTCAACAACTGCGGGTTCAGTTGGAAAAGATGTTCGAGTCGATGGGAGGCACCAAGCTGGAGCGAGATGCCGCTGACATTCTCAAAGATCTACAGAATAGGCTAAACGGGACGTTGGATGATCTGGCTTCCATGTTTGCTATCAGGTAAGGGAATCGATCTTCATTTTTTTTTGTATAAAACCTACACTCCTAAAGTTAAGCTGAGGGCAACTGAGCTCTGCTCTGGTGAAAATAGAGAATGCTCATTTAATAGTATAGGATAGTACTTACTGATTCCATGCTGTCTTGATCATTATTCTAATGTCAATAATGTCATGTCATTATTCATGTTCTTGTTCCAAACTTTGGGCGACCGAGCTCTGCTCGGGTGAAAATACGGAGAAAACTAATTTCCCCAGATATGAGACCTAGCTAAATCGATTTTTCGCCCTCGTAAACTCCTATATTGCAACTTTCATCGAAATCGTTAGAGCCGATTTCGAGAACGTGAGTAGAAATCTATATATAGAAATTTATACAAATATTACTCGTTTAAGGATTAACTTTAAGCAACTTTTATTAATAAATGTATTATAAAAGATGATGGCTGGCAGGTAAGTTTTGTTTCATACAAGTATTGATTCATCAGCAACTGTTTTGTTATCATAAACTTTAACTTGTCCTTAACTTGTCAAGCCATAAATTGATGAATGACATACAATTGTTCATTGTTGCGTTTAGCTCCGCAAGAGCAGTCATATTAATTAACTAAACTAACTAAATAAATTAACTAAACTGTCATATTAATGAATATACAAATCTGCCAAAAATATACAAATCAAATAATAACCAATGCCCTCTTCTTATCAGTTTGGAGACACGAATCACAGCAAGTGTGAAAGAATTAGGAGAGCTATTACAAAAGGTGGGCGGCGGAGGCGCGCCCGGCCAGCAGCAGCCGCCCGTGCACCACGAGGCCGACGAGGTGTTGCGGCCGCTCATGGATATATTGGTAAGGACAACATACAGACATACATAGGACTAAAGTTCGGTATAGAACACAGAAAAAATACACAAGGAGGCCTAAAACAAACCCTTGTGGTACTCCAACAGGAATCCTTGAATTTTCAATGATATCTAACTGTCAATTAATTACGATGTTTTTGCCTTTATTATTATTAATCAAAAACATTTGGATGTCTCCTCGGTGATTATTTGCTAAATTGAATGTGACAAGAATTTCAACTTTACTGGTTTTAACTAAATGAACTTGTGTTTGATATTTTGTTCTGTGTGCAGGATGGCTCTCTCACAATGTACGCAGAATCCTGTGAAAAGACTGTACTTAAACGACTACTAAAGGAATTGTGGAAGATTGTGATGAAGATATTAGAAAAGACTGTTGTGCTTCCGCCTATGACTGATAAGACGGTAAGACTTCTAGATTTAATACAAAAACCGTACTACAAAACATTGCAATTTACATATTTAAAACTGGTACACGCTCTATCAAATAGGACGAGTCGAAATATTGCCACTATATAAAACGTAAAACGTTTTTTGAGGATGACATTTTCGTAACATAGAATGAAGTATGTCTAAATCTTTTTTTTTACATCTATTTAATATATTGAATCTCATTTTAATTTTATTAAATTATTTTTCTTTAAGTACTCTATACTGGTATAGCGTCTTAATATTTGTTTACTGCACCGGTCGACGTCATTACGTCAGCGCCGGCAGTCGCTGAAAACCAGCGCTGGGGCTCTGTCTTGCATAGTATCGTAGCATAATGCTGAGTGATAGCCGATTTGCGTGGATGTGACACATGCTTCCCAACCTTTTCTCATTTTTGTATTTTAAACTATTTTTTGCCTCATGTTTACCGCAAATAAACGTTTTTTTTTTCTTTCTTTCTTTCTTCTATATGATTAAAGAGCACTTCTTGAAATAATTATGATCATTTAGAAATATGATATTTAAAATCTAAATGGTTGCTCTTGTTGTGACTATATATTATATTAACATCTATAATATCAAGTGTAAGCTATTTAACATTTAATAAAAAGTGTTACAATATAGGCAAGGCTCTTAAAAAGCGAATTAGGAAAGTCCCATTTTAACGTCATAATATTATTATGAAAATACTGTATAAACTTTTCCTTTTTCGGTTAGATGATGCTGAAGAACTTGACAAACAACGCCAAGAACTTGGCAGCGAACGCGAAGATCGAGGATATGACGCAGCTGTTCAAGAGCACGGTGGGCAAGCAGGACGTCAAGCATGCGCTCTCCGGCGTCATGGATATATCGAAAGAGGTTAAAAATGAGAGCTATAAAATGATCCTAACTTACTTACTTTCATCTTGATGATAATAGCCATTTTGCCCTACTAAACTTTAAGAAGTATTTTTGTCATAAAATTCGCCTTGAGTGGCAAGTCGCATGAGAATTGACTGTGACCGTTTTAGGAATCAATATTTAGTTTACTGGCTACAAAACCTTAAAGAAGGGATGACTAGGTAATATCATTTTGCGTCATGACTATTGAATCACACCACTTAAAAAAAAACTGAAGCTGCGGTGAATATAGCGACCTACTGGGCCAAATTAATCTAGTTAACTAGACGAATGTTGTACCATAGATTCAAAAAGAAGAAAACTAAAGAAAATTCTGCTGCAACTCGGTTATAATTTTCAATAGAAAACTGTACAGAAAAATTGTTTTCCTATTTCTTAAAATCATGCACACATATTTCCATTTCCATTAATATAGACGTACGACACTTTTAAAAAACTCTAATACCAATTAATTTGAACCACAGCATCTATCAGCCGAGAAGAGTTTGACACCAAAGCAGTGTGGAGTCCTCGACGCAGCTTTGGACACCATTAAGCTATACTTCCACGCAGGAGGCAACGGGCTCAAGAAAGCCTTCTTAGAAAAGAGTCCAGAACTGCAGTCCTTGAGATATGCCCTCAGTCTGTACACTCAGACTACTGACACGCTCATCAGGACTTTTGTTAGCTGTCAGCAGAACCAAGGTAATGGAGAAATAAAGGCACAAAAAAAATGATGATGTGGATATATTTAGTAACCTGTTCCGCTTAGCTATTTCTAAAGAGTCTTAAAAAGACCCTGGAAGAAATCGACACGTGTTTCACCTCTCAACGAGGCATAGTCAGGATGACGATTGACTTGTCGCGAACTCGAACACGGCGTGTTGCCACACCAAGCACCTGCGCTCGGTGCAACTAAATAAAGACACTTATAAAAAAATCCAATAGCCGTAGTTCTCTTTGCCATTTTGGTTTTATTATATCTAACTGAGTAAATCTTAGTTGACGAGTAAAAACATTTATAGTCATGCAGATTTTATACTACTCATAATGCGAAGCATTACAGAGTGGTCTGCGATCGAATATTTTGTTTTGCTTCCTTTCTGCAACTGTTTTTATTGTTTCACTCCTGCTAGTACATAGAACCTATTTAATTTATATACCATTGTAAAGATAATTTAATGGAGATTTAATTTAAATAATTCTGTACTTTTGAACATTGCAAAAATTGATTTAGTGCAACAGAAATGAAAAGAACATCAAATTAGTTTTTAAAAAAATCCTGCGTCAATCAATGTACTTACGAGAAAATCAATTAATTGAGTAGTTTTTTTTAATGGATTCGTTTCAACAATAGGAGGAACCCTATTGAAAATGGCTCTTTAATTCAAAGTAATTGAATTATAATTAATAAAAAACGAACTAATATAATATCTATATCTATATAAAATTTCCAACTTCGATCCTCTTCCGTTGCCTAGCAACCAACAAAGCAAGTCTTTGAGAGTACGTAAAGATTGTGAGGTGAGACATTTTACCCATATTGATGGGTACAAAAGCTTTCAAAACATACTTCATGAAAAGTCGTTTAAATATTTTTCTGTTTTGAATCAGCGTTATGAGGCGTGCACTTTAGGACATTCCAATTTTTTTTTTTTTACTTTACTAAAATTTAATTATTTTTGTAACTCTGTCAGATGCTGCAGTCGTGGAGGAAGGTAGCGTGGGTGAGGTGTCCTTGCAAGTGGATCTCTTCACGCATCCCAACACAGGCGAACACAAGATCACTGTGAAAGGTAAGAATTTACTACTCAAATTGTGATTTGCATATATACTCCTTTGCAAAAAAAAAAAAACGGGCACCTTACAGTCATTGGCTTTTCTAAGGATAATATTAATATTTTTAGTATGTCATTAGCATAAATGACTAGAACTTTCTTATTATCTGCTGTGAGACGTAACATTGGCTATCCCCGTCTTCCAGCAGTGCTATAATTTTACTAGCTCTTATTGCTTTTTCTGCTATGACAATCGGCACAAAGATACCTGTTTTAAGTCACAATTATGCGACAAACATAAATCTATCTATATATATAAAAATGAATCCCTATTTCCCTTGGTCACGACATCACACTAAAACGGCTGAACGGATTTGGATGAAATTTGGGATATGGATAGACCTTGACCCGGAGAAGGACATAGGATACTTTTTATCCCGATATTTTTACGGGATCGAGACTTATGAGGGTGAAACTGCGGGGCGCAGCTAGTTATTCAACAAAAACTAATTTCTGGTTATTTTTAGTAAATAACCAGAAATTAGTTTTAGTTGCCTGATAACCTTTTAACCGCAAACCCGCGAAAAGTAAATAAAAAGTCATAAACTGAAAAAGAGATTATAATTTTTTGAAACAAAAGTTTCGAATTTGGAATTAACTTTTTTCCATACTCAGACTATTGAGTGCCACTAACATAGTTTGGCTATTAAATCCTCTTTAGAACTAAATGATTACCAATAATGAAAAAAAAAAACAGTCGCACTCCGGGAGTGCCGAAAGAAGTGAAAACTTGAAAAAAAATCTGCACCGCGGTAATCAACGCGTTGCTGTCTTTTGCTCCACGCACCGCGGTAATCAACGCGTTGATGTCTCAAAAATCGAAATCGCTCGTTTTTTTTTTTTACAAAGGAATGTTATAAGTACCTACCTGTACCGTTATTTGACTGTATCTTCTCTAATTTCCTCTTTTTTTCATCTTCTGTTTTCTGTTTTGGCCTTTTTTATGTAGAAAAGAACATATCCCTAAATGGCAAAACAAGCTGTTTTTTTTGTGATCCTGCACCTTTTTCTTCTCATTTTCTTAATTATACATGCATTTTCCGTTTCCATTTTTATACAACCTCACATGAAAGACAATTTTTTGCAATAAAATGAGTATGACGGATAGGGTAGATGTCTTTTTCGTTATTATCAGCAATATTTTAACTACTTGGGGCGTACTGTGGGTAGTGTTGGTTATTGCACAATAGACGAACCGTTTGCTGTTCAGATCAAATTATAATTTACAATCAAATTAATCACACTAGCAATTAACATACTGGTACACGACACAACTATTCGGAACACGCAACAGTTTCTAAACGTATTCACATTTGCTGACCGCTACTGATGAACTCTGCTCAGCTCCGACCGGTCCGAGCATTATGTTGTAGACTCTGTCAAGCGCAGCTAGGCAGCGCTGGCATCCCGATTAGTCAACTTGGTAACATATTTTCGACAAATACAAAATATGTTTTGTTGAATCCATACATCAGGAAACTTCTCAATGTTTTTACAAATATTTCAACTTTCAGAGTCAACCATTCAGTTTAACGTCTGAATCACCTAATTATGTCCAATTTTTTTACTCAACCGCTAATAATTTTTTACAGTGGTAGCAGCGAATGACCTGAAGTGGGTGATAGCGAGCGGTATGTTCCGTCCGTTCATCGAGGTCAACCTCATCGGGCCTCACCTCGCGGAGAAGAAGAGGAAGTTCGCCACCAAGTCCAAGAGTAACAACTGGAGTCCTAAATTCAATGAGACTTTCCACTTGTGAGTATTATTTTGGATTTTTTAAATTGTACTTCTGTACTACAAAACTCATCAATTTGAACCTATATATTAATATAATAATAATAATAAATCTTTTATTTATAAAATTTACAATAAGTGACTTAATAATTAAAATAATGCACAGTTGCTTAATTGCCTGATCTTGGTTGAACCTGTGTTTCAGGCTACGAAGTGCATAAATCTATATATATAAAAATTAATCCCTATTTCCCTTGGTCACGGCATCACGCTAAAACGGTTGAACGGATTTGGATGAAATTTTGGATATGGATAGACCCGGAGAAGACTTATGCGGGTGAAACCGCGGGGCGCAGCTAGTACTTAATATAATAAATTAACCAAGAGTACTAACTGACCCACGGTCTAGTGGTCGCAAGCGCTACTGCTGAGTATGAGCTCCTGGGTTCGATTCCCGGGTCGTGCAAAGTGTTATTGGGTTTTCCATCTGGAATTTCTCAGTAACAGCCCGGAGTCTGGATTTGTGCCCAGTTGATGGCAATAGGCTCGCCCCCTACTACATAACTTTTCTTCATCATTCCAGCATGGTGAGCAACTCGGAGCAGCTGGATCTGTTCGAGCTGCACGTGTGTGTGCGCGACTACTGCTTCGCGCGAGAGGACAGGCTCGTCGGCGTCGCTATCATGCGCATGACCGAAATCGTTGAACAGGTAATTTTTTAAATGTCCATCTCATTGACATCTAGTGGAGTTGTTAGAAAAAAAAACACTATGAAAAATTGAGAAGTTTTAGTTGGTAGATGATCTAAAGTGAGCACTCAAGATAATGCAAACAAATCATTCACAAACTATTCAAATTTTTCAGGGTGCCATCGCGTGCTGGCTGCCTTTAGGCACCCGAATCAAGATGGACGAGACAGGCTGGACGATACTAAGAATACTGTCCCAGAGGCACAATGATGAGGTGGCCCGGGAGTTCGTCAAGCTCAAGTCAGAGATGAGGACCGAGACGCCCGCCGGGGCACAGGGCCCAGCGTGAAACATTTAAACAAACCCCACGTGCCACAGCATTCTACACAATCTACCAACTCCAAGACTGCGACTGGACTGACAGATCCGGTTGTGATGTCCCTTAGTATTTCAAAACAGTTTTATGTGCGCAAGCGAGACAGAACCATGTTCTGCACGATGCGTGCGAAAGAGACGAAGCCACTGCAACGGAGTAAGGAAGTGACATTCGGCGCTCCGGCGGCTCCCGGTCAGTGCTCGTTCGTATTGTTTCGTAAAGTCTCGACGGAGATGCGTTTTGTAAATAAAATTTATCTTTGTTAAGTTACGCGGATAGTAGAATATTTTGCACAAATTCGTAAACATTAGCAGAAAAGACTGACCGTAGGCGGCCGGGCGCCGCGGCGGACGCGACTTAGGAATCCAGCTACTTCTGCATTCTCATCTCAAGAGACACCTTGAACTTTCTCAATATACGGCAATAATTTACTTTGCCTACCATGTTTTTTAACTTCGCTCTCTTTCAATTCTTTATCGTTCAGTAGCGAAGTTATTTCCTTCCAATTTAAACTGCCCAACCACTTTTGCTGGGTACCTAAATTCGCGAACGCATCGTTGACCCACGATTTATGTAATAATATTTATATGGACCAAACTGTCGTAAATACGGATGAATTAATCCTTAAACATTAATATTAAAATGCAACATAATTATTTATCTAATTAATCATCTACTCGATATACGTGTACAGTAAAATATATGGCCTTATGTAAATTATTTCCTTCGTTTGTTGGTTCATTGCTTCTGTCGAGTCGGTTACATGTAATAGTGTTGAGGATGTGTCCCGAGTGCTAAGAGGTATGCGTTTCTAATTATTATTTTCCTTTCGGTAATTGCGTGGTGTATAGAATTATGCGAAGTACATAAAGCATGTTCGTTTAGGTGATGAGTGTTATATAAAATGGAATTAATATAGTTATAGCCGTCGTTTGTTCTTGAGATCCTTTACGCGGTGCTTTTTGACGTCTGTACGTAAATATAGAATTAGAAATAAATTATCTTGAACCATATATCTCTATTCAAACGCAACGTTTAATACTAATAATGGCTTCCACGATAAATATACTGTATCAACAGAGGAAATAATCTGTTTTAATTTATTTCTAACTCTCTGTACGTCATGTAATTTTGAAAAAAATGTCGTCCCGAAAATCAAATATTCAATTAATTTATTTTTAATGAATTTGTTTAATTTAATTTAAATACTACCAGCTTATGTTGCCTCAAAAAGTATCGCGTAACACAATGGATTAAAATGTGCGGTATTGTCATCTTTTATAAAATAATAAATAAATAATTATTTTACGTGTCCCGTTTTGAGTGACCTATATTATATCTATGTGATCCATATTTATTACAGACATGTACATAACAATAAGTATATGTTAATATATGTGTATATCACAATATTTGCTATTACTTTAATAAGCTTGGCCTGTTTGAAGTGTAATCTAAAATCTCCAAAATCTTTTTGTATATTATTGAAAATTGTGATATTGTTATAAAAATTACGTAACATCGTAACTGTCGTGTTTATCTGTTTAATAAATCCGATGTTAATAATTGTTAATAATGTAATAATTTTTGTTATCGATTGAAACATTCCATTTGTAACATTTCATTCCATTTGGTTACTTTTGAGACTGTTTTTTTTTAATAGATATCTTATTATGTTAATCATTTAGGTATTTTACTGAAAGTTTTGTTATTAATAATGAAAAAAAAACCTTCCAAGTTAAGGCCCCAGTGCTCAAAAATAATTTGTTAAGGTTATATTATGGCGAATAACAATAACGAATCGTTGATTTATTAACATAATAATTAAAATATACTTAAAAAAATATCACAGTCCAAAACTCAAACACGTTTGAAAGTCGTCACATAAATACATTTAAATGTGTGTACATTTTCAATAGCATTAATTAAATAATATCGATTCTTTTAAGTGCACCTAAGATGACTTTTTTATTTTTTTATTCCAACTTATAACTTTTTATAATAGAATAAATTTCCCCTTTATAATTAGTATTTTTGACAACTGTATCGGTTTTTTAAAGAAACTTTCTGAAAAATTTAAGGTCCTTTGAGAAGTATACCTGTAATAAATCTTTGATGACGTTGAAAATGCACACGATGTGTAGGTAGGCACATCACTAACTGACACGGGACATAGATTTTCTAAATATTAGCATTTATCATGGATTACATATCTGTAGATAGAGAATGTGGTTTGTCTAGTCCAAATCTCAATAATATATATTAATTAATTATATATTTACTCGTCTTATTATAATATATAGAAAATACTTTTATTATTTCTAATTTACATTTCCGAGTTGACTGAATCTGTATAACTATAGCGTAATAGAAAATTGCAACAATAATTATTAAAAAAATATTATTTTGTTATTTATTATCTCAAAATAATTAAATATTCTATTCAATGTAATAATGTGCGCAGTAATAAACCATTAAATGAAACAATTGAATTAGATACAATACATCCTTTGTCCACGATAAAGTAAATAAATATTCAATTAACAGTTGCAAGTGCATTACTGCGTTGAATAGAGCTTACAAGAAAATATTTTGGAAAAAATATAGTGACGCCCATCAAATAAAATTTTTGATTGTGTTATTTTAAAATAAACGTTTCATTATAACAAAATCATTATTGGATCATACATTTGTAAATAGTTGCAATTCGTACTTCCACCGTATGTGAAGGGAAGACACTATATTGATGGGATCGTGGGATATCTACATAAAACAAAATATATCAGTATTACTTTTCGTGTATTTAATTTAAAGCATATTGTGTATGAGAAAAATTCTGTGACCAGTAACAGTGTTTATGAAGATATTGCGATTCGAGCTAGTATAAAGAAAAGCGCACAGTATTCATTATAATCTCATCAAAATATATAATTACTTACAAATCGTATTGACACATAAACCTTTACCATTTGACAATACTTGGTAAATATTATTTTGTAAGTGTAATATGTGATCGTCACATGCATCGGCATCATTGTAAGTCTGTTACGCTCCAATTTTAGTATTAAATATCACTAACATTGCATACATCTTTGTATAAATGCATATATGTAAATGTTACATGTTTAAACACATTATTGAATTTAGAATTTTTATGAAAAAATAAATAAATATCCGTATTTCAAATATATTTCGTTTCGTTTCATTATTCCCACTTCAGTTTGCACTACAGCATAGCGATTCACAGCCATTGTCGAACCGAAAATGATCATAGAATCAGCCTATAATGTTCCTCACAGGCCTCCTCTCTATAAGAGGGAGTGAGCCAGGACACATTTTCATTTACTAATTTGCCATGCCCCTGACAGCCAATCGCTGTCGGAAGAATGGCGGTCGTCTCATAATTTCAGCCGAAAGACGTCCATTGCTGAACATGGCGGTCATCTATTAGACTTGAATGATTTTGGATATGTGAACCCCATTTAGGCAGCTGTCCCACCACCGGCGGTTAACGAGTAGCGAGTAGAGATGCAACTGAAAACGAGTTGGCGAGCAGCCAGTGTGTAGTTCCGATAGTTTTGTCGCTGGGCTATCAGTGAGTGTCCGAGTGCGATGAGCAATTACTCGCACCACTCGCTCGGGGCGAAATTACCGCTGTTTGGTCTCTCGGCCTTAGTTGTGACCGCTAAGCGAGCATCGCTGAGCAAGTTTCGCTGAGCGAGTAATATCTTTGATAGCAATTGTCGCTCAGCGACAAACTAGTGAAGCAAGTCCTCACCGACGGGTGAACACTCAGCGATCAACTATTAATATATTCTTGAGCAAGAAAATAGCCGATAGTTAGTCACTTCCTCGCCGGCGGGTGGGACAACTGCCTTGGAGGACTGTTTTGATAACATAGATTGATGTTGATGTTCAATTCGAGACGGAAGCGTATCGAACAGTTGTGAATAGCTGGTCAATTTTATTTCTAATAACTGCTTGTTGCGTCAGTTTTGCTGTAAAAAAATCAATATCTGGAAAGTAATCGAACAAAATGTAGTAAGTCCTCAATATCAATAAGAGTACCGTAATCAATGAGATTTTTTATCATGCTGTTTTTATACGCAGGAGCCAAAACTGACCAATTCACCTTCCTGTTTTTCAGATTTTCCCCTCAATACAAAAAAAACACAAACAAACCTCCCACATCTCTAATCCATACTAGTATTATAATGGTAAAGTAACTCTGTCTGTTTGTCTGACAAATACGTCGGATATGGCGGGTACAAAGTTGGTTATCCGCCGCCAAAAGATGACTTTTTTATTTTATATGAATGTTTACATTTACATGTTATAAAACCTAGCTTAAGTATTACTCTAATAAACAATTCAAATCCAAAACATTTATTTCAATTAAACCATTCACAGGCACGTTTGAATTGTCAAGGGGTCGGTCAGTCAGAAATATGAAGCTAGTTGCCCATTCCAAAGCGTAGTAGGTAGGTTCCTATGGAGAAGAACGGGCAAGAAACTCCACGGACACTCTTTTAAATCATAATATTGTTACAAAATATTGGTTACATCATTCATGTTGATATTATACATGTGAGAATAATGTAGAAAGACGTGCACGTTAAAAGCGTCCGTAATAAAAAAATAAAACAATTAAAATAAGCCATGGCAGTTAAGAGATGACCAGCCCCTACTGACGGCGTCCGTTTACGAAAATGGATGCATGGATCAGCACCATTTAGCTCAACCATTTTGAAGGGAACTTAACGACCCAACACACACGCTACCACCAGCGAGACATTTGAGTGAGCATGACATACTCTCAGCCGCCAGGGCACATTCAAGTCAATAAAAGACGTACCCAGTAAATGGTAGCTTGATAGGATGTCACAGTACTCACACATGTGCTATGCAATTATACAATACTAACAGATTGAATTTATACAATGCATAGATAGTTTTTGCAAATTTCAGCAGCTCCAACAATATTTTCGAATGCTAATCAACTAGTTTATGCGCCCTTGTGAAGCTGAACCAGCGTTGAGCCAAGCATTTTTGTCACTGATATAAACCCCCAACTTATAATATGCTTACCAGCATAGTACGCGCCATACAAAACACTTAAGACTATAGTCATAAAGATACATTTATGCCCATTTTTACCAACCTTGAAATTAATTGTTGAGCGTGGCTTATTTCCCCCGCACGCGGGGAATGGCGGTTCCATCTTCCGTGATAGGCCGCCACGTTGCCGCCACAAACTTATTTTAACCAGTGGCCAAAAGTGGAACTAACGATATCACTGACCGGATTTAAAACCATTTTTATATTTGCAAGGTATCCTCTAAATGTATCCCGTACTTTAATTCATTTTCACGAAGCTAACGGACACTTATATAAGAGCTGCTTTGTTAAGTGACAGGTTTTTTTTTCTCATTTTTCATCCAAAAACCGCACTTTTAATTTGATAACATTTTAAGTCACATTTTTGCAATAATTTAGAACAAAATAAAAATATTTTACATTTGGAACATGTTTTAACAAAAATTAAGTTATAAAACATTATGCCAACATCAAAAACTAACTCGTTTTCACGTCTAAACCACTGAACGGATTTCGATATTTGGTAAGGAGATAGATGGCATCCTGAAGAAGGATATAGTGTACTTTTTGTCTCAAAAATAATCCTAAAGTGTTATAGGGGATGAAAATTTGTATGGGAAACTTAGCATTTCTTAAACTAGGAATATGAAAATTCAAATGGAAACTTTTGTTAAGAAAGAAAAAAAAAAACGTGTTTCAGCGTTTTTAAAAAATCACCACGGGGTTAAATATGGGAGGGTTTTAAAATTCAAATTATTATTGAAATATGTGTGTACCTCCTTTTGAGGACTTGGAAATATAGTCAGAGTTCGTATCTTGAGGTAATATTTATTCCAGGGCCACCTCCATCCAACCCTTGCGGTACGCGTCTAGGTCGTCTCGCCACCTCTTCCTGGGCCGGCCTCGGTGCCGCCGTCCATCTTCAGGCACCCACTGTGTGAAAACTTTTGCTCAACGGTCGCGATACATGCAGCTGACATGACCCACCCAATCCCATTTTAGCTTGGCAGCCTTTTACTACGTCTAAGATCCCCATTTTGGTGCGTAGCGTGGTGTTTCGTATTCTGTCAGATCGTTTTACATCCAGAATGCTGCGCTCCATTGCTCTTTGGCAAACCCCAAGGCGGTACCAGGCGACCAGAGGGCCTCGTGTGAATTTCTTTTAACCATCTCGACTTTACCATAGACCACGTTCGGCGTTCCGATTAGCCCTTCACTGGTGAAGACCGGCCGGCTGCCAATCGGAGTGCCAAACGCGGTCGATGTGTAAAGTCGAGATGATTAAAAGACACGTTCACTGACTCAGTTAAAATTATAGTGATAATACATATTATAATGAATTATTATTTTTAAGTTAGACATAAAAATCTGTTAAATTAAAAAAAAAAAACACGCACTCCGGGAGTGCCAACAGAAGTGAAAACTTGAAAAAAAATCGGCATCAGCGTGTTGATGTCTGTTACTCCAAGCACCGCGGTAATCAACGCGTTGATGTCTTTTTAATGGTCAAAAGCTGGTGTCATCACGGTGTCGCAAAATCAATGGTTTAGTACAATCTTAAAAATGCCCAACGCGCCTAAAGACGTAACATAACATCACGCCTGTATTCCCCAAAGGGTTAGACAGAGGTGTACCTATAGTACACCCACATTTCGCCAGTTATGTTTAAGTCCCATGTTATACAGGGCGAGCCGATTGCCATCAACCGGGCACAAATCCAGACTCCGGGCTGCTACTAAGAAATTCCAGATGGAAAAACCCAATAACACCTTGCCCGACCCGGGAATCGAACCCAGGACCTCATACTCAGCAGTATCGCTTTGCGACCACTAGACCAACGAGGCAGTCGAAAGAGGCCAAAGAGGAGGCCTAAAGGAGTTTTCGCTTCAAAAACATTATTTCACTTTTTATCTTTGTTTGTCTGTTACAAATTCACTCTAAAATAGTTGAATGAATTCGGATCATAGGATACTTTTGATCCCGGTAGCTCCCGTGGGAGAATTTCCGACATCCACACGAGCGGAGCCGAGGACAGAAGCATATCTTTTATATCTTATAAATAACATTGTATATAAATCCAAAATTTTTTTTTTTTTTTTTTTTTTTTTTTTTTTTTTTTCTGTAGGGCATCTCGTAGCTGACCTCTGAGGTCATGACTACTTAACCGGTCAATCCTGTGGTTGCCTTAAGCTGCTACACTCAAAGCCTCCAGCCAGGGGCATACAAAACTAAGCTAAAAAGCTAGGTGAACGCTCGCTAAGGGCACCCCCTGTGGGGTACGAGCCTCGGCTTAGGGCGTCACCGGAGGGAGGACATCAAAGATGGGACGGGCTGGATCAAAGTTTTGATCATTATTATTAATCGGGGAATTTAAAGCTACGTGCACAGCTGAAACCACTGCTGGCACCTCGTTATCGAGCAAGGGTCGGGGAGGAGTATCATTTACTCGGGGGCGCGGTCGCGATCGCAAAGGACCTCGACGGCGAGGTCGGAATGACGGGAGGCGTCTGTGTCTGTGTATAGTACTAGTGGCCCTATTGCTCTCCTGGAGGAGGGTTATGGGGTCATCAGGGTCGGTGAGAATGTGCCTAGGTCGGCGGGTACGGCTAATCCTACTTGGGACATAACTGGCGGCCTCGACAACCAGAGGGTTGCGATGTTTGACCGCAGAATCGAAGTAACGCTTTGCAAGGCGTTTTAGAAATTGGTGGATCGTGGGAATTCTAAGGTCGAGATGGAGGCTCTCGTTCCTAACATACCAGGGGGAGCCTGTGGCCCTGCGGAGGAATCGGTTTTGGAGCGTTTGCAACCTATGGATATGATGGGGTTTTGCATGAGCAAAGACGGCACCCGCATAAGTCATGATGGGACGAATACACGCTGTGTAGATTCGCAATTTGCACTTAAGTGACATCTTGCTGCGTGCGTTTAGGACGGAATGGAGCCTACCGAGAGCGAAAGCGGCTCGCGAACGAACCTTCTTTATGTGCTCAGCGAAAGTGAGATGGTGGTCGAGGAAAACACCTAGGTATTTGGCTCGCTTCTCCCAAGGGATCTGCTTACCGAACATAGTGAGAGGTCGGGGGAGGGGGTCTCTAAGCCTTGTGCGCGGTTTCGAGAAGAGAACCGCTTGGCTTTTTTCGGGATTGACTTCTATGCGCCACTTTCGAAACCAGGCAGCGAGTCGATTGACTGCGCCTTGGAGAGTGTGGGCGATATTGTCGGGGTATCTAGACCTAAAGTAGATGGCCGTATCGTCTGCGAACAGAGCGAAATGCGTCCTTCTACCTGGGTTTGGAATATCGCTAGTGAATAGCGTGAACATGAGGGGAGCTAGCACGGAGCCCTGAGGGACTCCTGCACGAATGGGGCGGGGAGAGGAAAGTGCTCCTTCAATGCGATAGCGGAATACGCGATTCGATAGATAGTCCCGTAAGATGAGTACGAGACGATCCGGCACGCCGAGTTGGTACAGCTTGTATAATAAGCCGTTGTGCCAGACTTTATCGAATGCTTTCGCAATGTCGAAGAAAACTGCACCCGTCAAAGAGCCGCGTTGGAAACCATCGCTTATGAACTCAATGATGCGGTGGGCCTGATGCACGCTAGAGTGCTCAGTTCGAAAGCCGAACTGTTCGTTGGGGATGAGGCCCTTGGTCTCGGCGAAGTCTCTGAGACGCTTGTAAATAAGCCTCTCATAGATTTTTCCGAGAACCTTGAGCAAACTGATGGGACGGTAGCTAGAGGGGTCGGTACTGGGTTTACCGGGCTTTCTGATACCTATGACGGTGGCTTCTTTCCACGACTGGGGAAAGAAGTTGTTGCTTAAGGCACCATTGAAGATGGTAGTCAAAAGCATTATCAGGTGGGCAGGGAATAATTGGATCACCCTATTGGTGAGTCCATCTGAACCGGGAGCTTTACGAGCTTTAAGACCTTTGATAATGTCGTGCACTTCGTCTGGAGCGACGGGAGGCAGTGGACAATCAGGGTCGTCGACAGGAGGGAGAGAGGCTCTACGTTCGACTTCAGCGTCGACCTTTAGGAGGTGAGCTTGGTCTACTGGCAGGGAGCTGGGTGAGCATTGGGCCTCGAGGGTGTCGGCCAGGCATTCTGCCTTTTCAACGTCCTCGAAGGCTATGGTCTTATCGGGACGGGTCAGGGGGGGCATGGAGGAAGTTTGAGGGGATTTGAGTTTCCTCTGAAGTTCCCAAAATGCCAGATGGTTGGGCTCTAGTTCGCCGAGCATCTTGTCCCAGCCCGCGTCACGCAGCTCCTGTATGCGTGTCTTTACAGATCTCTGTAAATAGCGCATATGGGCTTTGTTTGCGGGGCAGGGGAAGCTACTGTAGGCACGGACGGCCGCGTTCTTCTCAGTCAGTAATGCACGCACATCGTCCGGCAAGCTCCAGTGACGGTCGTCCGTCACTGTAACCTCCCTTGAACATTCGTTCAGGACGGTTTGTACGTGATTAGTGAGTGAGTCGATCGCGGACGTCGTGTCTGCGATAGAGTTGAACACGTCGGGAATAGAGTCTAACTGAGGGGACGTGTTGGATTTCAGCTGAGTGCTTACTTTCTTCCAGTCCGTGATCCTCTTAGTGATAGGGGGAGAGTTTGGGTCGCGGAGACCTATGCGGGGGTCTAATCTCATGACTACCGGACGGTGATCAGAGTCGAGCTCGTTAATAGCTTCTATGGAGTCTAGTCTTAGGTTGACGTTCTTAAGGAGCGCCACATCTAAGATATCAGGGGCATGATTTACGTTAACCGGAAAGTGGGTGGGAGTCATTGGAGCGATGACGTCAAAGGTCAGAGAGTGGGAGAGGTCGAACAAGTGTCGGCCTCTTGTAGTAGTTACCGAACTATTCCAGGAGGGATGTTTGGCATTGAAATCGCCCGCTAAAATGAGCGAGTTACTCATAGTGAGTAGAATCGAGAGGTCGTCAGAGAGGAGTTGGAAATTCTCCGAAGTATTAGCGGGGGGGAGATAGACCGACACGAGAGTGATCGGCTGGTGGCCTGACATGCCGAGGCGGCAGGCCGAAACTTCTAATCGTGAGAGGGGAGGAGGGTCAATTGGGATGCAGTGAAGCTGCTTTTTGTAGTAAATCAGGGTACCTCCTCTATGGCAACGTGACCTATCGTTGCGAACTATCCGGTAGTTAGCTATTGATGGGTTACGGTTGCAAGGTTTTAGAAAAGTCTCTTGGACTAAGAGAACGTCTATTTGATGATCGCGGAGGAAAGCCGCAATCTCTTCGCGTTGATTTTTAATGCCGTTTGCATTGAAATAACCTATTATTAGGGATCGCGGTTTGAACCTAGCTAAGACCGTGTTATCCATAATGGGGTTTAGTAGCGAGGGAGGTTAGGGCTTGCGTAATATCCGGATACGCGTTGTAGATGGCCTGGATCTGGAGGAGATTGCCATGGGCCGCAAGGATTTCGTTGGCCATTGTCTTTGCGCGAGGGGAGACGAAGGCCAAGAAGGTTGACGTAATTACGTTGAACGAGTCAACGGAGACGTTGGGGCTAGCCACGGGAGTGGATTGAGAGGGACGCGTAGCTTTAGGAGCGGACGTGGGTTTCGCGGGGGGCGCGGCGGGCGCCGGAGGCGCAGAGGGCGCAGGGGGCGCAGAGGGCGCAGGGGGCGCGGGTGGCGCGGCGGCGCGAATACGGGGATCCATAAGGCGGGGGAGGGGAGCGGGGGGAGGGGGAGGGAAGTTTCTAAATTGAGAGGGCACCATGGCAGGGAAAGACTGCTGGTGATGGAGATAACTCCACGGACTAGGCCTCTGAGGGCTTAGTCGTTGGGGCAAATGGGATGAGGGAATCCTATAAGAGGAGGGAGCTTCCCTTTGCTGGCGGGCGTCGAAACGCTTGGCCAGTTTGGGAGAAGAGGCCTTAGGGGCTTTGGGGCAACCGCGGTAGTTGGCCGGGTGGCCTTGTTTGCCGCATAGGACGCAGCTGGGAAGGTCAGTACAAAGGGAACGATCCTTTGGACGGGGGCAGTCGGAAGTGCCGTGCTCACCTAGGCATTTGACGCATCTAGGTGTAGCATGGCAGTTCCTCTGCGAGTGACCATATAACTGGCAGCGGTGGCATTGGCCGACAATGCCACTCTTGTGGGGTTTTTCAATTTCGAACCCTGTGAGCTTGCACAGGGAACGAATTTGAAAGATCGGGTGATGGCCCTCTACGGGCGGGCAGATGACGAGGACCATGTCGTATGACTCTCCGCCTCTAGAGCGGTGCATGCGATGGACCTCATCTACGGGGACTTTCTGTGACTGAAGGTCCTCTAGAATGTCGGATGGGAGGATTTCGCGAGGGATACGCTTGATCACTACGCGGATCTGTTTTTCCTCTGGGAGTGAGTAGGTGTGGTATGACACACCTCTCATTCTCAGAAGACGGGTTAGGTCCCTATAGTCGCGCGACGTGGGGACATTGACTTTAATACCCTGCTGGGTATTTCGGGCGCTGGAGAAATTTATTTTGTGGTCGACACACCATTTGGATATGTCGGTCCACTTTGCCTTGTCCTGGATGAACAAGGGAGGCGGGAGAGGGATCTTTTTAGTGTTAGCGTTAGGCGCGGGGGTATCCTTCGCGGAGGATGACGCAATCGGACGAACGGTGGAGGGGGAAGCTACTGTAGCGCAGCTAGCGGATGACGTAATCGGACGAGGGGTGGTGGGGGAAGCTACTATAGCGCAAGTCGCGGGGGTAGCGGGAGAGATTTTTGAGGACTAAATCCAAAAATAAATTTATTTGTTTTTAAACCAAACTATTTTGGACTAAAAGGCAATAAAAATAAGATATTCGTATTTGTTTATCTTCGTAGCTCCGGCTTCAATTTCCTGTTATTATTATTAAATATACATCTGCGTTTAGATAAATATAATTACTGTGAGTAACGAGAATAGAACTCATAAAAATTCCTATTTGGTTCAATTTAGGAAGGTGGAATCAACGTGCAGATGAGAACGTGAGCAAATATTAGCTTTCTGAGAAAACCGGATCACGTTCTTAAGATAATTTTCCACGTATGTAAACCAGGTCATTTCATTCAATATGTCCATTGAATACTCAATTTTTTTCTATTTACATAATATACAAGCATATACATAATATTATTAGTCTTAAAATAATAATTATAAGTACAATAATGTGTACAAAAATATAAATTTAAAACCCGGCCAAGTCCGCTGCAAAAGTAAGTTGGTCGATTATTAGTTGTTAAGTTTGTAGAGCCTACTTAGCTGTGATAGTTTTCCTTTTAATTTCGTTATATATACTACCTTGCCTTACTTACCTGCCTTGAATTTTTTCACATGGTCACATGACTCTAACAAAAATTAGCACTTTAAAGCTTAATATTTCGCAAATGGATCCTTGAATCCAAAAAATCATCCCCACTTTAGGGGAAGTTTTTATTTTACTACTTTACCAGCGTGATTAATATAAGAGTAAGAGTCTCTAAGCTAAGCCGTGGACAGACAGACAGACTGACGGACAGACAGACAGACGGACAAGGCAAAACTATGTACAAGTGTTGATATGTACAGGTCATGCTCATACATTCCTCTTGAGATCCGCCAGCCGTGTCACCAGTCACAGGATGTGAGGGGGCAGGCCATTCAAAAGAACATGTAACCAAGTAAATTATTTCTTTGGAATAATGAGTCAACTGTTGCTGTATTCAAAACAGCATTTATTTGTCATCGAGACCGTCGAATCGTGGAAGAGAGTAGAAAATTGTGCAGCAATGATCCTCCATACTCCAAGGTCGTTCTCCGAGCATTGGATTTTATATTTTATCTCGACTTTGTTAGAGTTAAAACACAATAATAACCTGGCAACTATTTTGGCTAGGCCCAAAATGAAACTTTTTATTAAAACAATGAGCTGATTTATTGATAAAAACATGTTTTTGTTAATTGCGTGCTGTTTGTGTAACCTATCCTTTTCGTCGTTCTGTCAATCACTCATAAAACGAATGAAAAATGCCAATGAAGGTCAGAACGCCCATTTTTTAAATCTTCCTACTAAAGTAATCAATTTAAAATCCTCATATTTGTCGGAATCGATCTCATATTACAGTGAAACTTTGATTTGAACTTGCTCACTATGGCAAAATACAAGCCTTTAGAAGTTTCCATGTTAGGTAGATGATTCCCTTCTCGTGAAGTCAGTAACAAAACAATACAAAACAATGCTAAAAGTTGGTACACCCCGATTCAAACTTAATGACGGCTCGGGACATGAGATCAGTCGCTGCGCAGTAACGAATTCATTGGTCAGCGAGGGTGTGGAGTATTTAGTTTGAACCAAACTGTAAGTATAACTCGATTTTTATAACTGTGCGCTTGGGGCTGTCAAAGTCGTAGGTTGTTAGTATTGAATTTATCAGCACGGAAACCGGTGCCTCGTCACGTCTTAATTATGGTCTACACAATTCGTGTCGTCTCCAGAGTTCTGTCATGATATTCATCAAGTTGTTATTATTTAAACCACATACACTAATATTCTGACGTTGACAGGCGCACAGTTATAAAACTCGCGTTATAGTTATTTTTTTCGCTACCTATGACATTGAAGTCACATCGTCACTTGTCATGTTTGAAATCCATAACCGCAAACTCCAAGAAAAGTGAGCAACGTTAATACATAAGTAGGATTTAAATATTATTGTCCTGATTCATGTATGAATGAATCCATTGAGGAAAACAATACTGAAGGAGTGACGTGTGAAGAAGGTAAATAGGTCAACGTGTCATCACCAGTGTACTATTCTACTCTTGATCCTGCATGACATAGATAGAAAAGGTATATTGACTGAGTCTGACACGGTCAGTGCTGATATTTTTCAAGTTCGACTTTCTCAAGAGAATGAATGAAAAAAAAAGAGTTGGAATGAACTTTTCAGTCGTGATGAAAATAGCAGTTGGCGACCATATAACTATCATGTAGAAAACGACGTTAGTGCTAAATATTACTGTTTCCTGCATCATCTTGGTACGTGCATTTGGTACATCTATTACGTTCAGCATAATTTTGTTATTTTGATGATTGTCCAATCGACAAAATAACAAACGATAGGTATCTAAAGCGCTAAAATCCGAAGTTTATTCTGATTGTCTTGATGATTATATCGGAATTGCAAAAATCTCCTGGTGTAAAGCTACTGGGGTAATAAAACGGAAGATTTATGCAATTCAGTCAATGATATAAATTACAGAGAGTTGAACAAAACTCACTAACGTACCATAGTTATCAACCTCCATCCGGATTTATTTGCGTCTATCCAAACATTCTTGATTGCCAATAAACTTTCGACATTATGACTTTGAGCCATTTCAATTACACTAATATTTATTTTACTTGAAATCCAATAAAAGTAAATCAGAAAACACCCCGGATTCCGTTGAATTTTCGCAATAACATGCAGCCCGATGACGTCAGAGACTGTGTACCGTCACTGACGGGAGCTTTCCATGCAGTACCCACACAGCTGATCGTACAGGCTATTTGGGTAACAATTCGATCGGAACGCAGACACTCCTACACGGCCCGGCTACAAACCGTGAACGTCACTACACTCGAAAGTGGGGGGAACTATTTAAAACGTCACCCATTCATAAACTCTTGATACATCATTTGAATACAGAACGCAGTCGTGTGCGCACGTTCGAAATTCTAATCCCGCGCTATTTTTAAACAGTTACAAAAACAAAGTGTATTTTTTATTTATAAATTGTGTTCTATTAAATTGTGAAAATGAGCGGCAATTTCCTCACAATACCCGGCGATGACCCCATTCAGAAGCGATCAAGGGTAAGGCTTCCTAGCATGTTGTTGTTATGTAAACAAAGATAATGCGTGTTTATTTTATGAATTAAAAATATTTTATTCTTTATGGATCTAATTTTATATCGGTTCTGTTTTAAAGTACAGATATTTTGAGTGCCGAAAATCTACCGAAAAACAAACTAATCACACATCAATATTTCGATCTTATTAGAACATCTGCTATCCGTTATCATTTCCTCAAAATAAAAACATATAAAAATAACCATAGCCAGACATACTTTCCTTTCAAAACATCCGACTCAACAATAGAACGCGAAAAATCGTCCGTGACTGAGTGGATCCGGAACTTTTGGCACGAGAAACACTTCTTAATGTGCCAAATATTAGTTCATTTAATTTTCCCCATAACACTGGTCCTTCTAATTAGCAGTTCATTAGCAAAGATCCAAGGTTTTGCTAAAACATAGGATGGTTTATGTGGGTGGAATGAGAATTTCGATATCGTTTTGTCATTTACCGCGCTCTAATCTTGGACACACAAAAGTCGGGTTCCCACGTTGTGCGAATGTAAAAACTTTTTTACAACGGTTGTTTGCTTTTTGTATTTTTTTTTTATTCTCGCTTTTTAGTGGGTAGTTTGTAATTTATCTAAGTTACAATAGCCTAACTCAACTGCTCATCACCTTTTACAAAATATTGATTTTTCCGATGCCGAGACGTTAATCGTTGAGGAGTTCTCACGACTTAACCATCAGCTCAACTTCTCTATATGCATTGTGACGAGCATAAATTGCATTGCAGCCATATTAAAGTAATCGAATCGCAACCCGTGAAATACTTATTATTGAGTAATTTCGGTGGCCATTTGTGGTCTTCATCATCAGTTCTACTTCACCAAATGGTGCTTTCCAAGAGCAACTGCACGAGTTACTGTAAAAAAAAGAATATTGTCGTGATATTGAGTTATTCGTCCATTTGGCGTGCACATACTTAATACAAATTTAAGACCTATACGGTTTTCTCATGGATGCCATTGTAGTAGTGAAATGGGACCATACGGGAAGCACCAGCTTTCAAATAAAAAAATAATCATCAAAATCGGTTCACCCAGTCGAAAGTTCTGAGGTAACAAAAATAAAAAAATACAGTCGAATTGAGAACCTCCTCCTTTTTTTTTGAAGTCGTTTAAAAATTGAAGTGGGTTTTATATCGTGAAATAATTATCGGGACGACGTTAGCTTGACCACGCTGCCGTGACAATCCAGTACACTGTAACTCGAGTTACAGTGTTTTACCTTAATAGCGCTCATTCAATTATTTCGAGGCAGTTACATATCCATATATTAATATTTATCTTATTTTATAGTATGTAGGAGGAGATATGAGCACACACAAAACACTGTATTTTAATAATATGTATGGTTTGAAAAAGTTTTAAAAGCCCTTTTTGCGAAATAGGTATTTCTGAGATACAGTGTCTTGGATTGAAACGTCAGCACGGTAAGCTTGTTCTTTTATGTGGATATACATTGGTGAATAAAACTTAGAACATTATTTCAGTAAAAAGCTGAAAACAATGTTTTAGAAAATAGTGAAATATGTGTCTCGCTTCTACTTAATTACCCCACAGACAAGAGGCGTGAGTTTAGGTAGGTATGGTCAGTCCTAAAAGTATCTAACGCAAATGTAAACAAGTGATGCCAATTTTTAGTGTCACTTACAAAACTTTGTGCTTTGATTTGATTATTTAAATACTTAAAACTGAAATTCTAATTTTAAATCACCTTCCATATTTTTCATTTGCTAATTAAGGTACCTTAATTTTATAACCTCAATTTAAGTCAATTATTTTTCAATAATAATATTATTTAAACAATTTTTGTGACAATATAAAGTTGAAATCTTCTGAATACAGATGAATGTGTTACTAATTCCCTTTGATGATTGCGTATTCTTTATTTTTTTTTTGTTATTGTTTTCAGTTTGATTTGGAACAGATTATATGTAGGCAGGTACTTGTTTTCTGATAATATGAAATCGTCAACCTATCCAGAAGAATTTCTTGGAAACAGTCTCTAAAAACAAAAGTTAATTACGTACTCTTGTATTAGAATCATCAGATTCCACATCTTATGTTTTTTTTTTCATTTTTAATGGCTGGATCAAAGAGAACGTTTAAAATTAATGGGAAACAATGTCTTTTGTTCTCTCAAACTCGCTTTAAATACAATATGTTTTGACTACGGAATTCGATCAGTTTTACATGAACTGTATTCCAGCTTAATAATCCTAATTTAAATCTACAATTATTGTCGAAATACTTGGCTTCATATCTAAAGTGAATACCTAATATTTTGATACCTCTATGTTTAAAAAACCTCGTGTTTATTTGAGTACGAACTTTATCATTATAAAATACGTAGTAAGAATCCCCAATATTAACTACGTATTTTATACGTAGTTAATATTGGGGATTCTTAAAGGCCAACATACAGTGCCGGCCGCACGGACCACCGGCTTTTGCCGAGCGGCACTCCTTTGTTTCGCGGGTCCTTTGTGCAGTAAGCCGGGCGCACCGCGACTTGCCCGCCGGCACTGTGTGTAGCCTTAAAGGCTCTTTCAAACAGGCGCAACACGCGACGCGACACAAAGACACCGCTCGTCGCGCGACGAGCGGTGTCTTTGTGTCGCGTCGCGTGTCGCGCCTGTTTGAAAGACCCTTAACGAGTAAAACAGTGAGTCAGTAAATTGTTTAATTTACAACCAATTCAATTAATTTCATGTTTACATTACTATCTTGATTAAAAAAGACATCGTTATTATTAAACACAGGCTTCTTCACAATGAAATAAAGTCTTCTGTTAATTTTATTCGATGATAAACTGCTTTTAACCGACGAAAATAAAGAAGAGGTTCTCTAGTCGACGCATTCATATTTTTTTTTTAAGTATTTGTATTTCTTTCTACCGTCTATCTTGAAGGTCAGTGTCGGTACGTTAACCTCAATTCGAAAATATATTCGCTACCATCAAAATTAACTAAATTTATTAAAAGTTCGTACAACCTCTTAATATACACGGTTATTACTTTTTACCAATAAACTAAAGGATTAAATTAACCGCAAAACACTTACATCTTGCAACCAAATTCATCATTCTGCAACACGTTTCCCGTCGCCGTCGGTACAAGTTCATGACCGTTCTCTCGACTCGTCGACTCGGAGCATCATTAACACTTGTACGGAATCCGGTCAAGTCCACGTTCGGTTTCTTCCGTGTTTCTTATACGTCGTACTTCACATTACTCGTTCTTGTTTATCTTTAAAACTAGCATACCGCACTAATTTCGCACGGTTTTTACGACTCGCGTATTTGAAAATTAAATCTAATCTACATGGTCCTCATATGGCCTGACCAAGATTATGTCTGGACTTTTAAAGGGACCTGTGAGTTTGTTTCGGCTTTTCTTCTCGAGAGTAGTCAGATAGGAAACGCCAAACTCAACTAGCTTATTATTATTTTTTTTAATATGACGTGTAAAAGTGATTCCGATATCCTATTTACAGAATAAACAATTTCATTTCATTTCAATAAGGTTCTGGACTCGATTCTTGGGTCATACAAAAAAAGTAATTGAGTGTTTTGATAAAGAAATTCTCTGAAGAAACCCGGATTCGCATCGCATGTTTGTCATACGAATGAATATCGCCCATGCGCCGCACCACCGCCGTACCGCCCGGCGCGGCGGCGGCGGGGGCGCCGCGTATGTTTTAAGTACAGTAATTGTCTCAGAATTAGTGTTCTGATTTTTTTTTTTTCATTTTTCGGTCTGGGGCGCCGCTGCGGCTCCGGAATCATGAAATCATGAAAGGTAGCCTAAATGGGACTTAGTGAGTTTCGCCCTTCTTACGCGACTTTCAACCCTAAGAATTGTTAAGTAATATTTTTAACAGATTTTAATACTCAACTTGTTTATTCAAAAAAATATTTTGAAGCTACGCCTCTCAATTTAATTTCATTTCAGTGATTTTTACGCTCGGTTATGGTTGAGCAAAACAACGTTTAAGCACAACAGCACTGTAAAAATCTGTTTAGAAAAATGAAAATTCCGCTTATAAAAATACCCACTGAAAATTGTTTGCACAGTAAAACTATGGCTTCCTAAGACTGCATGGCCCGCCACATAATTTACCGTCGAATGACGTCACTGAAACGTTATTTATGAAATTACGTTGGTACCTATGTTTTCCTAGAGAACTGATGGTTTCAATACCATCCTACGAAAAAAGATTGCGTCTATGATGCGCAGAGTGCGTGGGAGCGTCAACGGCATTCTAGACTTCATTAGTGATAAGCCGTGTTACGCCATTATTTAAGGCGCATTGGGTACATTACATATGTGCGGCTGGTGTGTGCATACATTTTTTTACTAATATAGCTTATAAGTAGTGTGTAATAACATCATATATGGACGGATCAAGGTCCAAAACAAGGTTTTTTTTTAAACCTCTGTGTCATTATTTTCATAACCGCCGTCACTGCGGCATTTATGTAGAGGCCACCGCTCTTCTAGGAGACCATAACTTTAAAAGGTGCATTTCCACCACGGATGTGCGACGATCCGTAGCGAAGGTGGGAGCAATACTCACACAGCAAAATTCTCTGGGAAAAAGGGCTTAGCATAAGCGAGGTCTTGTGCATACAAAACTGGACTGTAATGTTTGCTGAATAAAGTCGCTGACACAACTAATTTATTTGACAAAAACAAGAAATGAACACAACTTTATTTTTTAATACATAAAGCCGCCCCCGCAGAGTAAACGCGTAAGTGCTATTGCGGCGGTTTTGATTTTAATCCATATTCGTAATGTAAATTTGTATGTAACTTTATTCATTATTTAAATCTAAAATAAATAAAAAAAACTGTAATAATATATATGCGTACCATAACTAAAGCCTTACATTGTGTAAAGTATATTACCATACTTATCAGGTGCAACTGAGACGGTTTTGTCCATTGCGCGATTGTTCTGTTGATTACATTTTTACGGATTTTATTGCTTTATTAATTTATAGTTATATTCCTACCGATATACCGTAACATAATGTTATAATTCCCACGTTGATGATGAACTTCTTGACTGAAACTGAAACTTAATCACTTAACATTATCAGAAAGTTTTCAACTGCACCAAAATAAACGCGTAATAGCCCATTAACGGTCTCACTGTACTGCGAAGAACGCAAAGAAAATTCAAGTTATATTACATTGCAAAACAAAAAAAGAAACAATAGTTGCCAAGAAAAAAAAAACTCAAAATAACATTACCGATAAAAAAAAACTAAAATATTTCTGTAAAATGTTTTTTTTTTTTTTATCAATAACTCAAAAACAATACCTGTTTAACACTTAATGTTAATTAGACTATCTACAAAAAAAAAATCTTTTGAACGACATAAAAAACAAACTTCTATTCGGTGTTATTCATAAAGTTATGGATCAATTTAATTTTTTGATTTTTCCTGTAAAATTAACTTTTTACACTTGCGCGTTTATTCTGCGGGGGCGGTGATACTATAAAACATAAATCCTAAAAAAAAGGTCACAGCATGATCCCTCCGTGTAATGGAGGATGTACTAGAGTTCTTCGAACAAATTCAACTAGCTGCGTGAGGATGTGTGAGACTGGGAAAATAAAGTAATCCTATTGGCGGGTACCACACACATCCCTCGCTACGTATCCTCGCACATCCCTGGTGCTGACCTCGCTTACTGCACAAGCACAGTCCGCTACGGTTCCTCGCACCACTGTACTGCACCACTATAATTAATAATTCCATAAAAGTATCACCTGCTCCGGGTTTTTATTGTATATTGATTTCTCCTTTCCTTATAATTGAATTCAATGTAATTTTCTGACAATATCATTGAGCAAGCGCTCAATTATCTTATAGATTAACCAGATAATTTGATAGGTACATAATTCTGATACAGTATTCATTCTGATACTGTAGGTATAGACAAATCTACATAGGAATGCCAGGTTGAATTCTTTAAAGTTTTATCTAGGATTTTGTTGGCTATGAAAATTCAAGCTTATCTTTTTTCAATCCGACATTTTTAGTTTAAATACACAATTTTTACTACCGCAATATCCGCTTACATGACGTACATACAGAAATACGATGGTGTACGCCAATACCCAAACAAAATTCAAATGTAAATAATCTGATTTTGTTCGCGCAATTTCCTTCAGTAGGTATATTTTTGTAGTATTCGTAAACTGATATCAAACGCTTGACTTTTCTTCATTTTTGCTTTTTATTTGGCACGTTTCACCCGAAGTGGAAGGTCTCAACCCAAAATGAATCGAAACTGAAAAATTAATTCATTAGTAAACCTATCCAACAATGTTGGATTTTGGCACTCAGCATCTTTCACTCGCCTACCAAATGATATAAGAAAAAAAAATAATAACCGGCCAAGTACATGTCGGACTACGCACAATGAAGGGTTCTGTAGTTGGAATACCAAATACAAACTTATCATTGTAGTTGAAATACGTTTTCTCCGATACATTCCAACTGCAAATATAAGTTTATACGCACAATATTGATAAATTTACCATGTTATTTTAAGCGCATAGACTTCTTATAGGTTATTTTTTTTCAAAATTTAAGGCTCCGTAGTTTCGGAGATAAAGGGGGGCCCCCTTTAACTCCGAAAATACTGAGCCTAAAATTTTCATCATTTTCTTAAATATCTTTATTAAACATTATATAAAAAAGAGTTGGCACTCCGGGAATGCCGGCAAAAGTGAAAACTGGAACAAGATCGCCTTGGTGGAAGAAAAATACTTGTATAAAAGATTGGTCCGTAACCTTATCTAGATAAAGAGCAGAATCGCGTTTACAAAAAAAAATTACTTCCGAAACCTTTAAAATAGAAATACTTGCATAGAATATTGATCCGTAACGTTAAATAAATTAAGAGCACAATCGTGTTTACAAAAATGAGATGTCGTCAAGGTGTCGCGAAATCAATGGTTTAGTCCCATCTCAAAAATGCTCAACGCGCCTAAAGAAGTTTTCACTTCAATTATATTTGAGATCCCTTTCATTTGATATGTCACACGATACAGTTTCAATTTTTTTTTCTTATTTACCCCCAAAAGAAACCCCCATATTTAAAATTAATTATTTTACATTACACGTCCGTGTTTGGGTCATAGAAATACATATGTGTACCAAATTTCAACTTAATCGGTTTATTAGAATCGGAGTAAATACAGACGGACAGATAGACAAACGTAAGTCGTAAAACTTTTTTTGAGGATGATATTCTCGTAACTTAGAATAAAGTATGTTTATTTCTTTTTTTATGTTTTTTACATCTATTTAATATATTGAATCACATTTTAATTTTAATAAATTATTTTTCTTTAAGTACGCTGTACTGGTACAGCGTCTAAATATTTGTTTACTGTCGCTGAAAACCAGCGCTGGGGCTCTGTCTTGCATCTGTCATGTCTCGTAGCATAAAGCTGAGTGATAGCCGATTTGCGTGGATGTGACGCATGTTCCCCCAACCTTTTCTCATTTTTGTATTATAAACTTTTTTTTGCGTCTTGTTTACCGCAAATAATCGTTTTTTCTTTCTTCTTCTTTCTAGACAGACAGTCAGACAGACACACGAGTGATCCTATAAGGGTTCCGTTTTTTTCCTTTTGAGGTACGAAACCCTAAAAAGGAGCGGATGAACTTTCAACTCTTTACAGCATGTCCCGGAATTAACGCACACCACCAAACACCCCAATAAGAATATTATGTTTTAATTATAATACATACACTGAATTTTTACTATAATGTATAAACAATGTTTATTTATTAAAATAGTTATACTGATTGTGGGGGGAGACAATTGTGGTCACATTACAAATCTACGAACACACACAGTCACACACATTTATGAGTCTAGCGTAGTAAGTATTTCGTCCATTTTGGTTTGTTTTGAATGTAGATACACTGGATTTATGACTGTAATTTACGTAGTTTTAATTATTTTTGGGTAAAAAATTACATAGATTAAAAATAATAGAAATCGATTCAGATTCTGAACAAACTAAATACTATCATAATGTGCATCAATTCAGTTACACATTGTAAATTTTTGTTGTGTGAATGTGGAATGAAACAAAATCAACCGTCTGCGTCTGATATCAGCTTTAGTTCGATACGTTTACCTACGAGATACGATTTTCTGAATCATACTTACAACCATTGTTTGGTTTTTTCAGCTGCTGTATCTACGTCAGTAACGTTTTCCTAGTGATTTAGTTAAATGTTTATTTATAATATTCTAGACATCAACAATGACATTTCACAGTCTTTCCAACTCGAGCCAAAAATAATAGGAATGTCTTCATTCATGACAATGTTTAAATTACATTTTAATCCTTGTCTGTAAATCTGTGAAAATGTTTATCTAATTCAGTTTAAGTATTGGGAGTGCTATACTTGGAGTTTCAGTACAAAATCGAATCAGAAATGTAGTGATCCGCAGGAGAACTAAGGTAACCGACATAGTCCGAAGAATTGCCAGACTTAAGTGGCAATGGGCAAGGCACATTGCTCGCAGAACAGATGGCCGGTGGATGAATGACGACGGCGTACCGGAAGATGTAGCGTTGGAAGGCCTCCAACAAGGTGGACCGATGACCTTGTGAAATCCACAGGAATCCGCTGGATGCGGGAAGCACAGAACCGGTCGAATTGGCGGTGATTGGGGGAGGTCTATGTCCAGCAGTCTTTCGGCTGAAATGATGTTGATTGGGAATTTGATAAGCCTATTATTTTGGGGTGTGTTCTATCTAGACGTGGCCCAATCCAATATTTTGGAGGAACTGGCATTTAATTAAAACAACCCAAATATAAATCCGATAATAATAAATATTTATTTACTCAAAAACAAAGCATTGTAGTACAAGTTTAAAAAGTACAGTTTTACAAAATAAGTACTATAATAAGATATATAGATTCAACATGTTGAAAATGATTGAGGTAGAGTAAAATACTCACACAGGAAAAACTTATGATAATACCTGTTGTCCGCGACTGTCTGCGATACAAGATTAATTTTGTTTGTGTGAAAAATCTTTTTCCTTGAGTTAATAAACTTGAAACTTGGCTCGAATACTTATTTATATAGCTAAATTATTAAGCTTGCCATTTTTTGTTTTTCTAAACTAAAGGAGGATTGAGGGGTGTCAAAGTTTGTATGGAAGAATTTTAACGCGCGGTCTGATTAACTCGAAACACAGTATTTATACTTAAGACTGAAAATAAATACAAACGGGGTGAAAAGGGGTATTCATTTTTACAGAGTAGAATTTTACTGTGTGTGTGGCTTGATTAACTTGAAAATTGAAACGTCACAATAGACTTTTCAAAAATTATTATCACGCAGCACGCTATTTGCTATGGGGTATGAGCAATATTAAATTATGTTCGTATTCTTCTATAGTTTACCGCAAATTGTAAAAAAGACTAACCAAAAGGTTAGAATATTGCAGATATTTATGGATTAACCTTTTAAAAGATTATCATCACGTTATACCTTAATAGAGCTAAGCAGTTAGTCATACATAACATAACATATTATAATACAGGGTGGATTTTGAGATGGGGCAATAAGGGCAGGTACCTTCACCGTTGTCGCTACAAGAAAACGGTCTTAAGAGACTGTCCTTAACTTTCTGAAACATTTTGATCTGCATTCACAGATTTTGAAAAAGGTGTACAGTCAGCAAGAAAATTGGCAATTTTCACAAAAACTTTTTTGATGCCAGTCGATCCTATTTCTTATTACTAAGGTCAAAAAACTATATCAGGCCAACTAAGGTTTGAGTACGAGAAAATCAGAAATTGCAAAAAACTTCCCATACATTTCGTAAGAAATGAGTCTAAGAGGATATACCGTATTTCGACCAACCTGACCAACCAAAGAAACACAATATACCTTTGCACGATGAAATAAAAAAGTGGTGGCACTCCGGGAGTGCAGACAGAAGTGAAAACTTGAACAAACGTTTTTGGAACGAAATAAAGAGCACAATCGCGTTTCCAAAACCTTTAAAGTAAAAAAACTTGCATAGAACATTGATCCGCAACATAATATAAATAAAAAATACAATCGCGTTTACAAAAATGAGGTGTCGTCATGGTGTCGCGAAATCAATGGTTTAGTCCCATCTCAAAAATGCCTAACGCGCCTAAAGAAGTTTTCACTTCAATAACTTTTTAATGACTATGACAGTGTACTTGAGAATGTATTTACTATTATTTAAATGAACACAATATATCACCATATTTCAGCTGAAATATTCCAATACTTCACTGGGCTGAATAGGGAACGGATGTAGCAGATAGTTACAGATTTAACCTTTTAAATGATTATCATCCCGCTACACTTTTATGGAGCTAAGCATTCAATCATGAAATTATTTTTCTCTTCAACTGTAAAACCTACTTCTCGCCAAACTTCATGCTGTTATGTCAACGGGAAGTACCATATAGGCTTTGTTTTATTGGCGAGTGTCAACATAAATATGCGGTATAATTAAATGGCCGTATTTTTTTATTGCGTTGACTTGGAAGTTTGATTTTCTTTACAGCTCCAAGGGCCCGTAGATCTAAGTTTTTGATAACGCAACTTGATATTTCCGTGCCTTCCTGAGAAAAAGGGTCTTGACAGACAACGAAGTCATCCTTTATAAGTTTAAATTTTTCATTTTGAGGCACGTAACCCTAAAAAAGATTATTTGAATTTATTATCTACCTGTTTGTCTGTATTTGACCGTTTCATGCCGTAACGACTGAACAGATTTAGATGAAAGGCATGGAGATAAGCCATGACCTGGGTTAAGACATAGAATACTATGAATCCCGGTAGTACGCTCCTGTGGGATTATTTCTGACCTTTACGCGGGCGAAGCCGCGGGGAAAAGCTAGCATTTATATTTAATAAGTGGGATGGTTAGGATAACACTCTCGTGAAAACAATGTTTTTTTATAAACATAGGAGCCTGACTTAAAGCTTTTGTTTAATACAATGAAAACAAAGCCGAGTTTGCAACTGAAAACAAAAGTTTAAGATACTACTCGAGATGAACAGCTGTTTGTGGAATATTTTATCACGGCTATTATATGGGTATTAAATTGAGAAAAAGTTTCATCACGCCTTGTTTTCCCGAAGGGTTGGGCAGAGGTGTCCCTGTGGCAGGTTCACCCACATTTCGCCAGTTATGTTGTAAGTCCCATGTAATAAGAGGCGAGTCTATTGCCATCAACCGGGCACAAATCCAGATTCCGGGCTGCTACTGAGAAATTTCAGATGAAAACCCAATAACACTTTGCCCGACCCGGGAATCGAACCCAGGACCTCATGCTCAGCAGTAGCGCTTGTGACCACTAGACCAACGAGGCGTGACTGCCTCGTTGGTCTAGTGGTCACAAGCATCATAATATTGTCTTAAATATACTCATGCCTTTTTCCCGTGGGGATAGGCAGAAACTACAGAATTGCTACAACTGGACACACACACACACACACACACACCGATTGCGAGTTCTACGCACCTGACTTTTCTGTAGAACATTACCATCAATGTTGTCTTGTTATACCACTATATAGGATGGCACCCATCGACGTGAAAACTGTTACCATGGTTCAGTACATGATTCTAAACCCCCCTGCGTTGAAATGTTTCGTCGGTAATTTTAAAAAAAATCTGCCGTTTCATAGAAAAGTGCAATATCTACGCGGTCAAAACGTATGGCACAGCTGATTAAAGAAACAGTTGATGGAACAGCCGATTAAAAAGATCTGTACGTTTTAGTTTCTATAATACTCTAGCTAATCTGAGACAATACTATTAATTTAATTTGTGCTATAAACTCAATGCCCAAAAAAATTCATAATAAAAGACCGAAACTACAAAACCTAACAATTTTCGAGACAAAATCATTAAGCGAATCTCTTATATCTTCTGACTACGTTACGGACTGAATTGGCCAGCACTTTATCTTTATTATTGCAATTTTGCATAGATAAACTCAAACCATAAATGAACTACCAAGAAAATCGTAAACTTAGATTAAACTTTAATCTTGTTTACATTAAACTGCGTCCAGGGATCTCACTCAACACCTTTAGCTCTTCTTAACTAAAGATGTAACGTAATTAACTAATTGCTCATTTTCTTTCAAGTTAAACTTTAGTAAGTAACTAGAAAAATCTTTTTTTTCTAATTATTATGTAAAATCATCAAAATATACCAGTTTTATATACACATTGACATAGTTGAAAATTATATTCAAAATTACATGATTACTTTGTAAAGTATTATATTATTTTAATTATGGTCAATTTGATGACTATGTGGTCTTTATTATTATTTTTATTTCTCTGCTAGTTTTAATGATGGTCTGGCAGTTGATTAGTTTATGCGGCCTACCCAAATGTCCTTTTTTGGTATTGTTCGTCGAGTTGAGCTCCTTTAGTTCTGAGTTGAGCTCCATGATTACTGACAAATGCATGCACTAACTGGACAGGTCCACTCAAATCTGTGTGGTTCTTTCCTCAAAAGACCATTTGAGACACAAATCTACATGGTCCTCATATGGCCTGACCAAGATTATGTCTGGACTTTAAAAGAGACTGCGACCTCTGAGTTTGATTCGGCATTTCTTCTCAGAGTTGTCGCATAGGAAACGCCGAACTCATCTTGCTTATTTTATTTTGATGATTTTACACGTGGACGTGTAAATGTGATTCCGATATCCTATTTATAGAATAAAAAATTTCATTTCATTTCATTTCTTTTGAACTAATTTTTAGCATCATCGTAAGATCACGCGTGTAATCCCCGAAGGGTTTGGCAGAGTTATCCACATAGTATAACTCCTATTTCGCCAGTTACGTCAAAGTTCCATGTAACAGAGGGCGACCTTATTACCATCAGGCGGGCACAAATCCAGGATCCTGGCTGCTACTTATAATTTTCTGATGGAAAAACCCAATAACACTGCCTGATCTGGGAATCGAACCCAGGACCACATACTCAGCATTAATGCTAGCAACCAACGAGGCAGTCGAGGTTAATTTCTCATTCGTTTATAGCGCTACATGGATTAATGAATCTATGGATGAAATTGAATAATTAATTTTGTTCATAGATGAACTGTTAACCTATAATAGTATATTATTCACTCAGGGGATAAAACAGTGTCTAATGTCACGATCACAAAGCAATGGGGATAAAAACTGCCATTTGCACCTAATAATTTGACAGCTAGCCGTACATTTTTTGTAATCAAGCGACTTCTTTTACGCATAGTTTGACCTCTGAGTTTGTTTCGGCCTTTCTTCTCAGAGTAGTCAGATAAGAAACGCCGAACTCAACTAGCTTATTTTTAATATTTTTTTTTAATATGACGTGTAAAAGTGATTCCGATATCCTATTTACAGAATAAACAATTTCATTTCATTTCATTTCATTTCGTTTCATTTCCTTTAATTTCATAATTAATTATTGAGCCCAGTTGCGCAGCTGTTTTTTGTTTGTAACTGATGGACAGTTAAAGAGCTCCTAATTAGCTACAGCCTCAAAATTACGAATAATTTCATATCATTATTCTAAAGGTATGTCCAAACATTGAGCAGCAAGAGCGCGACAACAACACGCGGCGTTTGCAGGACACATTTCTACCGCGCTCTAGTTAGGACTAAACCGACGAATGTTTGCGCAGCAGGCACTTTTGCCGCTTTATGTTCTTCTTTTCGTGTGGTTAGTGGTGACTAACCTGGTGTCAGAGTTTTCAAGCCGCCCATGGGCATCTGACTTGACTTCTACATGCCGTCGAGAAATATCTCAGGCATGCCGGTTTCCCCACCATGTTTTCATTCACCGTTTTTGAAGCAAGTGATAATTATATAATACGCACATGAATCCGAAAAGTCAGAGGTGCGTGCCTTAGGTTTGAACTTGAGACATATGACTTGGCAGTCCGACGGTCACACCACTAGGCTATCACTGATATATGTTTAGACACATCTTAGTAATAGGTCTTTTATCACAGTTGTATTATGCCTAAGATTATTTAGGATCTATCTTATAAAAGAAATAACCACATAACAGAAATAAATACCTAATATAAATTTAAGAAATCATACCGCTAAGTCAAAATCTTTGAAAAAAAAAACAGTGGTGGCATTCCGGGAGTGCCGACAGAAGTGAAAACTGAAACTTGAACAAGATCGCCTTGGTGGAAGAAAAGTACTTGTATAGAACATTGGTCTGTAACCTTATCTAATTAAAGAGCGCAATCGCGCTTACGAAAAAAACTTCCGAAACCTTTAAAGTAAAAGTACTTGCATAGAACATTGATCCGTAATATAAATAAAGAGCACAATCTCGTTTACAAAAATGAGGTGTCGTCATGGTGTCGCGAAATCAATCGTTTAGTCCCATCTCAAAAATGCCCAACGCGCCTAAAAAAGTTTTGATTTAAAAAAAAAAAAACTCGCCTGCAATCCCCAAAGGGTCAGGCAGAGGAGTACCTGTAGTACAAACATATTTCGCCAGTTATGTTTAAGTCCCATGTAATAGGGGACGAGCCTATTGCCATCAACCGGGCATAAATCCATACTCCGGGGTGCTATTGACAAGTTCCTGAAAGGAGAAAACCCAATAACACTCGACTTGGCTATCCCTAGCAATAGCGCTTACTTGGTCGAGACCGATCAATGAAAATAATAAATATATGAAATAGCAATCACAAAATATTAAACCAGAAAGACATTCCCCGATTACTATATCAGATCGGTACAAATTCCTTGCAAAGCATTACACGCACGATGCATCCAAGGTTCAACTCGATCCAACATTCCTTCTGAATCACCGGGAAGATACCTAAGGAATTTATATGACGTCACACAGCATTTGTTTCGCCTCGTCTCTCTTTGTTCTCCGAATTTAAACTGTCATTGAAACCGAAATAAAGCACGGAATACACAACTATATTATGTCAGTAAATTGCACAAGTTTTAAAGTAGCTTACATGCCATTGTGCCTTCTGATTGTATCACACAATGACTAAATGAAATTGTTTATTCCGTAAATAGGACATTGGGATCACTTTGATGTGTCATATTTGAAAATAGCTAGATGGAGTCGATATTTCCTTACCTCTGAGAAGAAATGACGAAACAAACTCGGGGTCAAAGTCTCTTTTAAAGTCCGGACATAATCTTAGACGCCCAGGGCGTCGGGAATCGCGAGGCGATTTCCGGCCACCGTAGGCGCGGGCTTGCGGACGGTGAGCAATGGGTGGCTCACCGTCCGATAAGGACCAGGCCCGGGTCGACGGCGCGTTGTGTTCCACGCGCGCCTCAAAGAGATGTCAGCAGATTCGAAGGGGTCCACTAGGGCCGATGCCTGCCGGGGTTGCGAAGAAAACCGAAAGGGAGATCGTGGCCCCCGGCAACAGGGCAGCCGAAGGAACACGGGTGGGCTTTAGTCAGTAAGAGTCTGACACGCCCTCCCGCTCCGCCAAGAGCGGGAGAAGTTATTTGATGATTTCCCACCCACAAAAAAAAAAAAAAAAGGACACGTCGGTTTCCTCACATGTTTTCCTACACCGTTTTGGGAGCAGTGTTGATGAAATTATTTACACAAAGCAAAGCACCTGCCTGGGTTTCAACCCACAACCTACAACTCGTAAGTCGTAGTGTCTGAAATAGTCTTTTAGGTCTTTTGACATGGCAAGCAACTAAAATACCTTTTTGCAAGTGAAATGTGTATTCCAAGCTTAATGCACCTTTCTTCGTCACAACGATCACGAAGCTTCCAAATTTAAATATAATAATTAAAAAGTCAGAAGATAAAAGATGGCCAATTAATTAAAATATTCCATTAGCACTTCGCGAAACAATAGCTTTTGTATGTAACACGTAAGAATAAAAACTTTTTCGTTCTCTTCGGGATGGTTGCCAAGAATTTCTTGAATACCTTCGAAGTTTCGTATGATATCGTTGTAATTGTCACAAAGTGGGACAAGATAGATACACAGCAATAATGTTTATGAAGTGGGAAAAGTAACGTGAGATATTTTTGGAAGGAATTTTACTAAACTTCAGTCTTTTCTTCTGTCGTGAAATACGATGTCGAGAGAATCATGGCGCGGTAAAAATGTTAGCTAGTCAGCAAGTTGGCTCCAAAGCACACCGGACGAACACTCACTTGGCACCTGTTTACACTAATGTAAATCGAACTGTTGGACTTTCAACTCTAGACAGCGACAAGAGTTGAAAATCCAACATGAAATAATATTTAGGCATTAAATTAAATGTCACCTAGTGATTGTGAAAACGGGCATCAGTATCGTAATACTATTTTTCCACCGCACCGTAAACGGGACGTCAACGAGAAATGAGATTAGGCGGCCATATTAAAGGTACTGTCGCTAATTCGGCGTCGTCATCTCGTTCTCGCCCCGTCCACGGTGCGGTGGACAAAAGGCCTTACTCGTGGAATGTCTTATGATGTATTTCAAATTCTAGTAAGATAAAAATATACTTTTTTTTTATGAAAGGAGTCTGACTATGAATAAACAGCGTTATCCTTGAAAAAATTTATTTCAAAATTCCAAATATAGATTTCGTCAGCTGATTTGTAGCTAAGGACGTCAAAATCTGTATGTGGACGTGAAATTTTGAAATCGCAAGCTAGTGGCCGGGGACTCAAGTCAATACGTGTGTAACTAGCATAATATCTCAAATTATTTTGAACGCCTCACAACGCTTCAGCGTCTGAGAGTGCTCTACTCTCGATATGTCGTCTTGTCAAAATTTGCCAACATTAAATAAAGTTTCTATACTCTCAATTGTACATGGAAATCATATTAGCAGGGAAGTTTAAAAAACTAGAGACTTGACATTATAAGACTAATAATTTTTAGATAGATGTAGGTACCTTGATAATATACAGGAAGGCACGGACAGCGACAGGAAAACTGTTATCATGGATTCAGTACATGATTATGATGCCCCCCTGCGTTGAAATTTTTCGTTGATTATAAAAAAAATCTGCTGTTTCGTAAAAAAGTGCAATATCCACGCGGTCAAAATTTGTAATTGAAGAATTACGTGTAGTGCTTTCCGTTGAGAAGTGTGTCTGTTTGTTGTCATGATTCACATCGTCACACATAATGGATTAATCTAAATCGTCTTCTATAAGTTTTCTTTCATCCTTCGGATGAGACCTATTTGAGATTTGAGATTGTCGTTGACAATCTCATAACCGTTCAAATATATTAACAAAAATCGATGAATTTTCTTAGACTTTTTTCTGTATTTATCGTCTACATGATTCTGTCTTTGAGGCGTGCACTTTTGGATTTTCCATTTTTAGGGTTTCGCACCTCAAAAAGAAAAAATGGAACCCTTATAAGATTTTATCCATCCTTATTTTGTCCATCCGTCAATCTGTCAAGACCCTTTTTCACAGGAACGCGTAGAGTATCAAGTTGAAATTAATATCAAATACGTAGGTCTATCCTAAAAAAAATATAGCTTTTAAGAAAACGCAATAATAAATACGATCATTTATGCGACATATTTTGATACTTTTAAATAAATCAAAACCTACAGGGTGCTTCCCTTTGACCTAGCTAAGGTCATGAAATTTGGCAGGAAGCAAGGTCTCACAGCACATGTAAAGGAAAAAGTCCGAAAAGTGTTAATTTGTCGTTTTATTACACATTTTTTTTTTTGCTGTAACAAACAAACTTACATTTGCAGTTGGAGAATTGACCGTGACGTATATCGATGTATGGGAGAACATGTTTTTCAAATACAATGTTAAGTTTGTTCTTGAATGAAGAATAAAGTTCACAGTGAAGGGTTCGGTAGTTGGTATGAATTTATCCCAACTACGGAATCCTTCATTGTGCGTGGTCTGACATGCACTTGAACGGGGTTTTTTAATAGTGGCTATTTCATTTACTTTTGCGCTACTGTAATTATTTGTTAGATCATTAATCTGACAATTAAGCGAACGCAGTCGCGGGTACAGCTAATCTGTTAATATTGCTGCGACCAAAGATATAAATAAATTTAGACAGTCAAAGCTGTGAACTGGTAAAAAAAATGCGTCCAACTGTTGGCCGCTAAATGCAAGCACACTAGAATAGAAAAGCACAATGACAGCACAATGACGTGGCGCGAGTGTAAGCCGTATTTGTCACGCACACCAACATAAAAAAGTTTGCTTGTTTATTCTTTTGCAGCGCGGTAGTCTATCCAGATATAATAAATAATAATGGAAGGCTGCAACATATTATTATTTGAACAATCAAAGTTCACCCTTTTCTTAATTAAGAAAGAAAACAATTCCATTCAGTAAGTTGAATGAATTTGTTTTCATGACATTTGAACAAAATCGGCTAAAAGCCTCTTAGATAAATCGTATTATGTGCGTTGGCAATTTATTTGCCACACATGTAAACAACAACACGAGTTTTAGAAAAAAAAAACTGTAATACCTACTCATAAGGTTCAGTTTGCGCTACAACTTCATATTTTTATGACTTTTTCAACAGTACTAGTCAGTCTAAAATCAACTTTATTTGCAGTTGATATTTGTTTAAGTATCAATTAGAAACAAGGTTATGATAAATAGACCTTAGGTTTACAGGGTCAAATTAAATTAGTTAGCGAAACTCCACTGCGGTGTCGACAGATATCTAAACATGAAAAAATATTACTTTTCCGGGCTGTACCTATTTTCGACTGATTTAAAAAAATCAATCTATTTATTGTAATTTTTGGTTATGGGGAAAAGAAATTGCTTTATGTATGTATTAGGTACCACTGGCTGACCTTGGTTCGTTGCCACGCGTCTTAATAACATTATTATCGAGAAAAATTATACCGTCTTGTTTGTCATTATTTTGATGTAATGTAAATGAAACTCATAAATCATTTTTTTATACGACATACACGTTCAAAACATTCATAAATTGAACAAACAAAGACACTATAAAATCTTCAATAGAATATATACAAGAGTAGGTAGTTATGAAATGAGATATAAATCAGAACTGAATTATTTTTTTGCATCATTCATCACTATAAAATCGTATACAGGGTTTAGTCGTGCAGAAAATTTGCATACATAGAATATAATAAAACAAAATAATTAGAATATTCTTTATGATGTATATGTCGCAGATGGATTGTAGAATCTGCTGTTTTACATAACCGCTGACTGTTTTACAAAACAGATCCGTTATGTAAGATAGCTGAATGACGTTTAGCTATATTCCATAATTTTGACATTACAAACAGACATTTCAATTTTATTTATTTGTATAGGTGATGTCTACTTAAAACAACTTAAAAGTTGTCACGTGTTCGAACCCAGGTACAATAATTGTGCAACTTATTTCATCACCACTGCTGTTAAAAACATCGTGAGGAAACCGGCATGTTCTAGAACCAAGCAGATGACCTGTGATATCCGCCAACCTACATTGGGCCTGCGTGGTGGATTTACCTACAAGCCTGTTACAGTATTTGGAACACTCTAGGATGATTCTTAATAATGAATATCTTCCAAAATACAGATTACTCAGTGATCTAGCTGGGAGAGTAGCGATGCACCCAACAATTCGTTGTACCTATACCATGCTATTAATAATGCACACTGTGTAAATCCCTCACGTACAAAAAACCTTTATGTACCTAAATAAATTATTATAAATTATTATTCTGCTTTGATATCATAAGTTTATGCTATTCACGGTGACTCCAAAATGATTAAAAATATATTATATTATATATTTTAAATAATTTATAGAAATAAAAACGAGCATGCAGGATAACATTAAAAAAGTACAGGTTTGCCACATATTATGGCGTGCAAATATTAATAATTATGATTATGAATAATTTAGGTAGTCAAGTCAATATCATCAATTTATCTTGAATTTAACAAACATTAATAAATTATAAATGTTAACAGTAAATAAAAATAATTTAAAAAGTCTATGTCAAAATAAATGGTTCTGTTAGAAATTCCTTAATATTATAATATGCTTTGTCGGTTAGAAATGACTATAGTTGTTTCTTCAATTGTATATTATTAAGCTCCCTCCAACTTTTCGGTAACCAACTTATTATAAATGATAGGCCATGCAAAAAACACTCTTGCGCATAAGTGCAGTCCTACTACTACGCAGACAGAGCTGACTTTGATCACGCCTGTTTCTGGGAAATTTATCTGTCATCGAAAAATAAATAGATTAAAATAAAGTTCATAATATTCAGAATTGTTTATGAAATACTCCTCAATTTAATCCTGTTAAATTCCTGCGAATACTCCAAGTACGTAGACGGAAGTATGATTCATCACACCTCATAAGTACGTCAAAACAGCAATCATTCAAACGTAATGAGTGTAAAATTACGGAGGTCGCAGGCGCAACGCCAACCGACTATTCACCCGAACAATGACAAATTCTGGTATTTCTGTCTTCATTCTACTCGTCTAGATTTTTGGGATCTAGACTTCTTGACTTTTCATCGTCATCCTCATGCCCTCATCACGATTTTTTTTGGGATCAGTGCAGAATGTCTTCTCTATTATGCTGCGTACAGATTGACGAAACATGCAATGTAACGTGGAAGGAACATTTCATCAGTGTGGACGCAGCGTGTGCACGAACCGAACATGATTGTACTTACTCGCGCCCGCACTGCCGCTCTGAGCTCACTGCGCGCCCCTTTGTGTTCGTTCGAAAAACCGACAAATCACCGATCGCTCTGCGTGCGACTTGAAATGCTTGTGGCGTGTGCATGATAATGCACAGTTCGCGCGCGCAAGTCGTTCAGACTTTGAAAATTTGTTACAAAGTGTGATACATTGCACTAATGTGGACGGCAAATTTCATATGCCACAACCATAACACCAATGACGATGTTAGTTTAACCTTCTATTATGACTACAAAACGTTCAATAACTTTAGACCAATCTCGACGAAAATTGTTTCGAGCAACACTACGCGCTGACGTGTCGCGTGCTTGTTCCCCTATATGCACATTAGGGTCTTATCGTTTCATGTTACGTTGCGTAAGTATTTATGCGGCATTACCCGTCATCTCAGTCGTGATTCTCTTTCTACCCACATTATATTATCATCCGCATCATAGTGATATCACTATCATTTTAACCGCCACTGTCGTCTAATGATTAGACCACCTGTCTTAGACCCAGAGGTTCCAGGTTCGATTCTCAGTGGTGGCAAAATTTTCTGTTTGGTTTGGTAGGTGGTAGGGCGTGAGGACTCCGCCTGGCTAGCTAGCACCATCTTATTAAAGTCTATCGCCCGTTAACACATAGGGTACTTTTAATCCCGGTAGTACGGTCCCGTGGGATATTTTCCGACATCTTGCGGGCGAAGCCGTAGGTAAATTTAGTAATAATAAAAATAAGTGGTGGCACTCCGGGAGTGCCGACAGGAGTGAAAACTTGAACAAAATCGCCTTCGTGGAAGAAAAATACTTGTATAAAACATTGGTCCGTAATCTTATCTAAATAAAGAGCACAATCGAGTTTACAAAAAAAAAAAAACTTCCGAAAACTTTAAAGTAAAAATACATGCATAGAGTATTGATCCGGAACGTAATATAAATAAAAAGCACAATCGCGTTTACAAAAATGAGGCATCGTCATGGTGTCTCGAAATCAATGGTTTAGTCCCATCTCAAAAATGCCCAACGCGCCTAAAGAAGTTACACTTCAAAAATTAAATTAAAAGATATCTAATGTTCAATATTGTACGATGATACGGAACCCTTCGTGTACGACTCCGGCTCTTAGTTGGCCGCTTTTTTGTTTTGTGTTAATTCTAGCGTCAAAATTGAGTAACTTTCGAGAGCTCTTAAAAGTTTGCTAGACTCATGAATCAAGTATGATTGACTGTCAAGGAATCTTGGCCCTTAAGTACTTACCTACTTGTTTATTTATTTTATCCCATAAATATTTTTCTATTATCCGTCTTATCGTTGGAAATGGATTTGGCTCTTCGTCGCTATGTATCGTATCGAACTATAAGACAGAGCTACAAATTCAAGTAAAGTTATATTGTAAGTGGTTTTCTAAATCATGAAAAAAGAAAAAAAAAGAACACTTGGCACTCCGGGAGTGTTGACAGAAGTGAAAACTTGAAATAAAAATCGGCACCGCGGTAATCAACGCGTTCATGTCTTTTACTCTACGCACCACGGCAATCAACGCGTTGATGTCTTTTTAATGGTCAAAAGGTGGCGTCATCACGGTGTCACGAAATCAATGGTTTAGTCCCATCTCAAAAATGCCCAACGCGCCTAAAGAAGTCTCCACTTAAAAAAATTGGTACAATTGTCGAAGCAAAAGGCCTAAATTATGTTTACCTATTACTTCTTTTAGAAACAGACAAGAAGAAAAATATTTGTAATAAATCAATAATTAAATTCCATATTTCCAAGTAGGTACCATTGTCCCAAGGTAATTGATAATCCTATCACCAAACGTCCAATAATAACACAGGCCGACAAAATTTTTAACCAGAAACCAGACTATTTATTTCCGAAGGTTTTCGATGCGCTGAATCCAAATCTGGCCTCAGAATTGCTCTAACACGTGATGTTTCTGAGATATCCTAACCTAAAAGTGCAAAAAGTACCATTTTTGCCCAAATATTTTTATCGCTGAGATATCGTATCAAAAATATTTGAGCAAACTTAACGGCATTTGAAAGAGGAAGACTTGTTCTTTAATATGGTAACCTTTATTTTTTTTAAATAATTCGTGAGTCTACATAACCTCAAAATCGGGCAAAAACGGTACTTTTGCACTTTTAGGTTAGGATATCTCAGAATCCTGACGTGATAGAGCGATTCTGAGGCCAGATTCGGATTCAACGCATCAAAAACCTTCGGAAATGTAAAGTATGGTTTCTGGTTAAGAAGTTTGGTTAAATTTTGTTGGCCTGTGATATATTGTAAAGTCATGTTCTTGGTCATTTACTCATACTACGATAGCGAAAATTCGTCTATCACCCTCAGCTACCCATTACATATCATTTTCAAAAATGCATAAATCACATGCAATGTATTGACGTATGAGCTTAATTTCCAGCTAATAGTGTTGTTCAAAAACGTTACAACAAACAATAGAACTGGTTCTATTATTTAATTCGAGCTGAATGGTGCTAATCCATGCGTCATGTTCGTGAACGGGCGCCGTCAGTTGGAACTGGTCATCTCTTAGTTGCCATGGCTTATTTTTAATTTATTTTAATTTTTGAATTGTTCTTTGTTTTGTCTTTTTATTACGTGCTTCTAACGTGCACGTCTTTCTACATTGTTCTCACATGTATAATTTCAACATAAATGATGTAACCAATATTTTGTAACAATGTTTTTATTTAAAAGAGTCTCCGTGGAGTTTCTTGCCCGGTCTTCTTCATAGGTACCTACCTACTACGCTTTGGAATGGGCAACTAGCTTCATATTTCTGACTGACCGATTCCTTGACAATTCAAAAATGCCTGTAAATGGTTTAATTGAAATAAATGCTTTGAGTTTGAGTTTAATGTTGGTTATTTTTATAGGTTGGAATATTGGATAAAAAGATAGCTAGGCATTACATGTTATGCACGGATATCTGGGCTACGTCTTCAGTGCATCACATTTAATGCATGGGTAGTGAAAATTTTAAGTATTATCTATATTAATCGCTACTCATAAAAATACTCTTAAAAGTTTTCACTTCACCGCTTATTATTATTACAACTCATAAAATCACGCCTGTAATTCTCGAAGGGTTAGGCAGAGGTGTACACCGACATTTCGCCAGTTATGTTTAAGTCCCATGTAATAGGGGGCGAGCCTATAACCATCAACCGGACACAAATCCAGCCTCCGAGCAGCTACTGAGAAATAGCTTATTATTATTATTACACTATCTGCGAAAAGGGTAATCGAAAACCACAGAAGATTTAAATTTCAAACTTCGCAGCCAAGAATTCCACTAATTTAAATTTATATTCTGTCAATATAAACGTTATAATATACACACATTCTCTCACCATTCAATCCGAAATTGGCATAGACTGTGAACATCTGTACTGAACGTGACTCAAGCTTGGGACAGCTGCCGGGTTTCTGTCAGATATAAATCTAGATGAGTTTAATTAGAGAACTGCACTATAATACGTTTATCATAAAGTAGATCGGAGCCTTTCCATATATTTTGAAATCCTTGTTTCATATTCTAGCAAAAAAAAGTCTATTTCCAAATAAAAATATGTAGATTAATGCTTTTAGGTATTTAGTTTTTGTAGACGACGCAGTAGTCATTTTATCTGGTAACTCTTTATATACCGCTTTCACTGTCTCGTTGGTCTATTGTCGCAAGAGGTTTACCATCAGGAATTTCTCAGCAGCAGCCTTTTTTTTTTGTGGGTGGGAAATCATCAAATAACTTCTCCCGCTCTGGGTGGAGCAGGAGGGCGTGTCAGACTCTTACTGACTAAAACCCACCCGTGTTCCTTCGGCTACCCTGTTGCCGGGGGCCACGATCTCCCTTTCGGTTTTCTTCGCAACCCCGGCAGGCATCGGCCCTAGTGGACCCCTTCGAATCTGCTGACATCTCTTTGAGGCGCGCGTGGACACAACGCGCCGTCGACCCGGGCCTGGTCCTTATCGGACGGTGAGCCACCCATTGCTGACCGTCCGCAAGCCCGCGCCTACGGTGGCCGGAAATCGCCTCGCGATTCCCGACGCCCTGGGCGTCTCCTCCTGCGGCGGTTAGGGGCATGAGGGCGCGAAATTTGCCTCTCCCTCACGCGTTCCGCCTCCTCCTTCGCGAGCATTACCGCTTCGCAGAAGGAGGTGACGGCCTCCCATTTCCTCTCGCTCCGTACCATGGCCTGAACCAGGGCCGGACGCGAGAGATCACCGCCGCCGATCGCCTCCACGAGGACACGGCGATGCTCCACCCAAGCTGGGCAGACCTCCACCGTATGCTCCACCGTGTCCTCCGGGCGATCCACACAATGGTGACACCCGGGCGTTTCCTCCCGCCTTATCCTGTGCAGGAACCTCCCGAAACTGCCGTGTCCGGTGAGGACCTGCGTCAGGCGGAAGGTGAGGACGCCGTGGCGCCTCTCTAGCCACTCCTCAAAGAGGGTCCTTATCGCCGCAATTGTGGCGTGCCCAGCGCTGGGTTGCAACAATCGCACTCTCCATGACGCCATGAGATCCCGCCGGAGCTCTGTCCGCTGTGCCGCGATTTCTCGCGGCAGCGGAGTTAAGCCCCGGCGTTTCGCCTCCTCGCGCCACTCCCAAATGTGCGCGAGGACCTTTGCCTCCAGATCCCATGGCGGTAATCCGGCAAGGAGGCTCGCCGCCTCGCAGGAGACCGTGCGGTGTCCTCGGGCCAGCCGGATGGCCATGACCCTCTGGGACGCGTTCAACCGGCGGGCTGGCCGCAGCCTTAGTGAACGCGCCCACACCGGTGCCCCGTAAAGGGCCATGGACCGCACGACCCCCGCGTAGAGGCTCCGGCAGGAGGCGTTTGGATCCCCTAGATTGGGCAGGAGCCGCTTCAACGAAGTCCCGGCCCGCTCCAGTCTGGGAGCCAAACGTCGGAAGTGTTCGACGAAGTTCCACCGGCTGTCGAGGACAAGTCCCAGATACTTCATTGTGGGACGCCGATGTGAACCCCTCCCGCCATTACCTGGGAACCCGACGGTGGCGCATTCCAAGGTCCATGAAAACCCATGGCCTCGGACTTGTGCAGGGCCACATCGAGTCCCAGCTGCCGGATCCTGTCGACGATTGTCGCAACCCCGCGTGTCGCTAGTTCGGCCGCCGCCTGGTACGACCCCCCCTGTGCCAGGACCAACGTGTCGTCAGCGTAGCAGACGACGCTGACGCCGCTAGGGAGGTATCTCAGCAGCAGCCTGGAGTCTGAATTTGTGCCCAGTTGATGGCAATAGCATAATCAGCCTATAATGTTCCCTCTGCTGGGACACAGCTCTCCTCTCTGTGAGAGGCGGTGGGCCGTAATCTACCACGCAGGCCAAGTGCGGGTTGGTAGATATCGCATGTCTTCGAATTTTTGGTTCTAGGACATGCCGGTTCCATCACGATGTTTTCTGTCACCGTTTTGAGACCAGTGGTGATGAAATAATTTACACAAAGTAAAGCGCCAGGTTTCGAACCTATGACCTAGAACTCGTAAGTGACAGCCGTTACCACTAGGCCACCACTGCTTTACTGTCAATAGGCTCGCCCTCTATTATATGGGACTTAAATATAACTGGAAAAATGTAAGTGTACCATAGGACTTGAATGTGCCCTAGCAGCTGAGAGTATTTCATGGTCACTCAAATGTGTCGCTGGTGGTGGCGTGTGTGTTGGATCATTAAGTTTCCTTGGTTGAGCTAAAGTTGCTGATCCATGCATCATTTTCTTGAACGGGCGCCGTCAGTAGGGACTCGTCATCTCTTATCTGCCACGCCTTATTATTAACTTATTTTAATATTTTTGATTTGATTTGTTTTTATCTGTTTATTACGGACGCTTTAAATGTGCACGTCTTTCTACGTTGTTCTCACATGTATAATTTCAACATGAATGATGTACTTAACCAATATTTTGATGTAAAAGAGTGTCCGTGGAGTGTCTTGCCCGTTCTTCTCCATAGGAACCTACTACGCTTTGGAATGGGCAACTAGCTTCATCTTTCTGACTGACGAAGTCCTTGACAATTCAAAAGTGCCTGAAAGTGGTTTATATCAAATAAATGCTTTGATTTTGAGTTTGGTACACCTCTGCGTATCCCATTGGGGTAAATAGGAGTGATGATATTTAATTGTTCTTTGTGAAACTTCAATCAATTTCATACCGTCATACTTTCCAATAATTACTATCATTTATAAGAAGTTTGGATCGAACTACAAAACCCAATTTATTTTAAGATTGGATTTACCATCAATATAAGTTTTGTAAATTGGAAAATAAACCATTATTTACTATCTCTAAAATTTACTATGTATCGAAGCATGAATTTTTGAACTAACTGATAATAAAAACGATAGGTGACATATTAAAATGAAAATATTTGTCAATGGAGTTAAAAATAGCTTGACACGCCATTTGTAATCGTTAGTGAATTTATATTAAAAACTAAATGTGTCAAGGTACCGTGTGGAAAACAAACATCTGGGCTTTGAAACAAAATATCTGAACTATGTGATAATATATCAAAACTGAAATTCAGATCTTTGCATTTAATTATATCATCTACAGAATGAAAATCGTGTCGTGTCAAGTTTTCAAACAAAACGCTAACAAGGGTAACAAAGTGCAAAAGAATTACATTGTTTAATTTTCTTCGATTTTCACTTGTTTACTCTAGATTGCCTCGTGAAGCATGAAATCCTGGGTTCGATGGCAAGTTCAGGCAAAGTGTTACTGGGTTTATCAGGAATTTCTCAGTAGCAGTCCGTAGTCTAGATTTGTATCCGATTACTACCAATAGGCTCGCTCCCTATTACATGGGACTTAAACATAACCGGTGAAATGTGGGTATACTATAGATATACCTCTGCTTAACCCTTCGGGTATTATAATCTATTCTATTAACATTTATATTCTATTTAACAGATTATAATACCCGAAGGGTTAACCTTCGGGTATTATAATCTGTTAAATAGAATAGAGAGAGATATAGAGATCTTTCTTCCGGCGTAACAATATTTTTCTGATATCGTGTATGTAAATTATGCAAAATCCTTGACATTTCATTCAAATTCAATCATACATTGAATTCTAGACAAAACAAAACAGCGAAATCTCAAACAATCCACAAAGAAAACATCTTAAGTGTTGGCAATAAAGATCGTTTACATAATGTTTTAGGAACAGCTGGCGTCTAAACATCAGTAAAGGATACGCTGAAAGTTGTATAATGTTCTGTAAATAGTGAAAAGTTTGGATGTTAAGGAATGATTCATGTGTGTGGAATAAATTCCTGAAGAAACTACTGTTTGGGCAATTATTTTTCCACTGTTTTCATAAAACTGGTTATAACATAACATAACGTCACATCACATGCATAGTATAAATTCACACCTTTTTCCCATGGGAGGGCAGAAACTGCAGAAGGCATTTTTTTTTTTTTTGAAGTGAAAAATTCTTTAGGCACGTTGGGCATTTTTGAGATGGGAGGAAGTCATTGATTTCGCGACACCGTGATGACACCACTTATTGAAAATTAAAAAGACATCGACGCGTTGATTACGCGGTGCGTGGAGTAAAAGACATGAACGCGTTGATTACCTCGGTGCCGATTTTTTTTCGAGTTTTCACTTCTGTCGGTACTCCCGGAGTACCACTGTTTTTTTTTTTAGAAATGGCATCTCGTAGTTGCCCTATGAGGATCGTAACTACTTAACCGGTATGTCCAGTGGTTGCCTTAAGCTACTAACATATAGCCTTCAGCTAGGGCGTAAAATAACTTATTTACTAGGCGAACGCTCGCTAAGGGCACTCCCTATGGATATGGATCTCGGCTTAGGGCGTCGCTAGGGGGAGGACAGCAAAATGGGACAGGCTGGATCACAAGTGGGTAATTATTATTAATCCGGGGGTTTAAAGCTACAGGCTCAGCTTTATCGCGGGCTGGCGCTTCAACGAGCAAGTGTCGGGGGGATACAGAACCTAACACACTCCTTTTGCTTCGTTTACGTTCATACATCTTGTCATACACGCACGCCGGTTTCGAGCAAGTTGTATAATGTTCTCTAAATAGTGAAAAGTTTGTATATTACGAATGATTCATGAATGTGAAATAAATTTCTGAAGAAACTACGGTTTGGGCAATTATTTTTCCACTGTTTTCATAAAGCTGCTTACTTGTATACCATCATACCCGGATACATTTATTCCCCGTGGTGGTAGTTCCCTTGTAACACGATATTAACTGTAATACGGGCTACTTGAGTAATTCCTAACAGAGAAACCTTTGTTCAATGAGAAACCCACTCAGAAACAGATCCCTTTGAATGTATAAAGGATAATCACTTTGATGTTGACCGAGTAATGATTTACGTGGAATTTCTTAGAAAAGCCAGAATCTATCCTTGATAAATATTTTATAATCTTCAGGTCTACCTACTGATGAGATTCCGAAAATTATTTCACTAATGGGATTTATTTTATGTTAATACAAAAAATAACACGCGGACAAAGTCGTGGACAGAAGCCACTTTAATATAAAGGTGATGAAATTTTTGATAGGACTGAAATATTCATGAAGTTGGTGTTGAAAGTCCTAAGTATACAACAACAAGTATTACCGAAACATAAATAACTTAAATTAGGAATTTAATACTGAGCAGCCTTGGCAGTTTTAGATTTTTCTGTTATTTTTGTAGGTATAATTATAAACAGAGGTGTTGTAAAAAAAAACTTAAAAAAATATAACCGACTTCCAAAAAATAAAGCCTAGCGAATAACTTTAATTTATGAAGTTGGTGGCTAAACACGAAAATTCAAAACCGACTTCCGAAATTAAAGTTATTTTTCACTACTTAGTGTTTTTATTTTTTTGGAAATTGGTTTTTTTTTAAGTTTTTATTTTTCACTTTTTAGTTGCGGTGCGTACTCCACACAATTTCGAATACTACTACCTGCTATGTAAATAACAGTGACAGGAACTTACCATATTATACTAAATAGGAAAAATACGTATACTCAAAAACTACCCAAGCAAAGTTAATAAAATTTATATGGGACCACCTCTGAAGTATGACCTACGAAACAAAAAAAAAAAAAGAATCATCGAAATCAATTCGAAATAATAAAAACACGGTCGAATTGAGAACCTCCTCCTTTTGGAAGGCGGTTAAAAAATCAGGTATTCTGTGCTAACTGCGTAATTATATTTTTGTGGTGGGTGACTGTCATAATACATAATATTATATATTAATTTAATTGCACAAAGTACACACAGTTTACAGTCTAGGCTAGTATATTATTAATTTTAAATAAAAAAAATAAAAAATTATACATAGTTACATAACATCTGGCAGTTTCCACTGATGATAAAAACTAATAAGAAAACCGGCCAAGTACGAGCCGGACTCGCGCATGAAGGGTTCCGTACCATTTATCTATAAAAACGGCAAAAAAATCACCTTCGTTGTATTGGAGCCCCCTTAAATATTTATTTTATTCTGTTTTTTAGTATTTGTTGTTATAGCGGCAATAGAAAAACATCATCTGTGAAAATTTCAATTGTCTAACTATCACGGTTCATGAGATACAGCCTGGTGACAGACGGACAGACAGACGGACGGACAACGGAGTCTTAGTAATAGGGTCCCGTTTTATCCTTTGGGTACGGAATCTTAAAAATGAACCATCACACTGAAAAATAATGAATGGTAATGGTGGTGGTATGGTCAGTCCTGTAGAGAAAGTTGTTAAGCTTGATACTCAGTACACAGCTTTAAATTTGACCACACTTTTCTGATACACGCTATATAATATCATATAATGATGCACAAAGGAAAACAATTGCTTTTATAATATTTCATTCATATTTCACCAATAGACTTCAGAGCCGAAGCTGTAGTTTCAAAGCCGAACCTAATAACCTATATAGCACCACTTTTGGCATACTGGAGATAGAAAGTCCTATTTATCTATGGTTTTGACGTCCCAATAATGTGTCGGGGAATAAAGACCTTACGGAATTGTGGGACGACATTCAATGACTGATAGAAATAGAATATTCCAGAAATCCCCACCGTTAAATCCCTACCAGTGGGGTTTTTTTTTTCCAGAAATCTCCATTAGTTAAAAGGTAAGATTAGGTTAGGTTAGAACTAGAACCCCTACCCAAAAACGACTAGAATATTAGAAAATAAGGCTGATTTTATTTAACTAGTGGGGATTTTTGGAAAAAAGAAATTACAATCCCCACTCGTGGGGATTTGTCGGTGGGGATTTCTGGAATAAACCATAGAATTATACTATCTTCTATCAATAGCAATCTGTCTTTTACTTTTACTGAAAATAAGTTATTGTGTTCGGCCGTTAAAATTAATGTTTTTTCCGGCCGTAGATAGGAAACTTCATCCATTCAATTAACTTGTCAATTGAAGTATGTTATCAGGGCACAATAAATTAAACACAATGAGCTCTTCGAAAGTTGTAATTACCAACTTTCGGAGCTGATGAAGCACGCACATAAGCCTCTGATTACTCTCATTAATTTGCCGGAACTAAAGGTTCCCTTTTGTTCAAAAAGCTCAATTTTTTGGGCAACTTAAACAAAGTTGGAAAGGAGTACTTAAGTTGAAAGGGTACCAAAGTACTTATTGAATTGCATAACTTTTGTTTTACAAAAGTTTAGACAATGACAAATATCTGTTTAAAAATTTTACGAACAGCCATTACCTTTTGATGGAGGCGGAACTTGTGCTTGATGCGTTTTGTGCTTTTTCGTCGAGGTATTACTAGGGTTTTATTGTGATATGACCGGTCAAGGATACAATCAGGATTTATTTATTTAAACTTTTCACACTCAAAAAAAGTACAAAGGTGGACTTAATGCCTTAGGCATTCTCAACTAATCAACCAAGGGTGGTGAAGAGATTGGATGGCAGGTGCTTTGTTTGAGAGGAACAAAGAAAAAATTATTAAAAATATATCGTTAGAAAAAAAAATAGGTAGGAACAACAGTACATAAATAGGTTATAACTTATAATACACATACATATTTAATGTAATATACATATATTTTAGCAAATTCAAGGGAGAGAGATGTTGAGATGACTCTACTCTATTTATTTTGAAAAAAACTCTGTAATTTCCGCTTAAATGCATACTGACTGGTGGCCGTCCTGATATCCAGAGGAAGCGCATTCCATAGAAGGATGGACTGAATATGAAAGGAAGAATGAACAAAGTCAGAAGTATGAGAAGGACAAAGTAGGAGAAGATTGTTAGAAGATCGCAAATTCTTAGTGTGTCAAGAATATAGATATTGGAAGTGAGACACAAGATAATAAGGAGGAGTGGGAGAGTTGAGAAGCGAGAAAAGCGTGGTCAAAGCGCGCAATCTTCTTCAGGATTGACAATGAAAAAAGCTTTATTAAAAAAGCAGTACGAACTAGTTACCGTCAAGCAGGTGATATATCATTTCACAATGTCCATAATCATGTTTGACTGAGCAGCGGTGACCCAGTGGAGAGCAGTGGTAGCTCAGTGGTTTATGGATTCGATATCAAGCCTGTACCCAAGCAGTCACTTTACTTTGTGTAAATTATTTCATCACCATTGCTCTCAAAGCCGTGAAGGAAAACATAGCGAGGAAACCGTAATCCCACACTGAGCCCGAGTGGTGGACTATGGTTATGGCCCACTCCCTCTCACAGAGAGGAGGCCTGTGTCCCAGCGGTAGGGAACGTTTTAAACAGATTCATCTCAACTTCGATGCAACTGCCAAGTTAATTGAATAGATTATGTTATGAGTAATCATGTTTGAACCAGCTCTGAATATCATGAAAACAATTACCAGCTAAGCATATTCAAAGCACCAAATTCAACAAAAGGACATGTTTGATGTTAAACTGTGTTAACCGTAGGTAAATAACCCTTTACCCAGCCACCTAACGAGAGCCTCACGTTAATGGAGACTCTTGACTATGCCCCATTAGCCATCGGCTCCAATGACTCGAGTTAAGGTAAATTGAGTCTACAGATCTCACAATAGTTATTACTTTTAAATGAAGAAAAGAAAATAGCAGTAGTTTTTGAAGTGAGTACGATTTATTGCAAGACCTGTCAAGTGTTTCTGAAACTTTACTCGCCATTTAAGAACGTTAAAACAAATATTTTTACTACAACGTTCGTAATATTCTGTTTAGTTAATTAAAAGAAATGGTCTTGTATTTGAAATTTATTTAACAGTTTCATTTACACAATCAGTTAAATCCCCGGAAAGTTTTCAGAACAACAAGCTTAAGGCGTGTACGCACGAATGAACAAGAACATTGTGTTCGTCAAAAACGTTCGTGGCGATCCAATTTCGAATCCATGGCTACTAAAGAGAGCGGGGCGGCTTAGCGCGAACTTTGTTCGTACGGTGTTTGTGTTCGCTTTGCTAATTTACGTCCACACGTACGAACCAAATGATCCGTGTTCTATTTTCGTGTTTATCATATTTTGTTCGTTCGTGATATTAGATATTGCAAAAGTCTATTCGATATATCTAAGTAGTCCTGTGGTTCTGTTTAAAACATTACCATCATTAATAGCAGACTGCTAACATAAAGATACATCGAAAAACAAATGAATGCGTTTAGTCTGAAAAACTTTTTCGTTATTGAAAACAGGCCAAATCTACGTATTTTTTTTTACGCAAACTAAAACAAATCAATTTTTAAATGATGTAAATTTTATAGAAGCATGCAATGGTACAGGGATTGTGGGAGTATTAGTAAAGAGGCTGACAACAGCTAAAACCCGAACATAACGCTGGTAATTTATTGCAAAAATATATGAAGCAATTAACAAAATATCTATTCATTGGACTAAAAAAAAAAGATTCTTGTAGAATAATCTGATAAAAACTCAGAATTATTGAATGTATTTATATATTAATATTATTTTTAATCGTTAAAAGAAACTGTTAGACGAAGATACCTTCGTGATTTTTAGGGTTCCGTACCTCAAAAGCAAAAAACGGAATCCTTATCGGATCACTCGTGTGTCTATGTGTTATCTGAAAGCACTAAGCCTAAAATTTTGAAAAAAAAACAGAGAATCTTAACTCATAGATTACAGGAAAACCTATAAAAAGTCTATGGTCTTTAAATAACATGGTAAACCCTCAATATTGTTCGTACAAACTTAGATTTGCGTTTAGCTCCTGTAGTCCCCTTAAGTTATAACATTTGAATTCGTTTAGTCTGCAAAACGTTTTCGTTATTCAAAACATGCCAATTCGCGTATTTTTTCGAAAAACAAAAACACGTCAATCTTTGGTTTGTATAAAGAAAAAAAAGGTAAAGGTATGAATGGTTTTTGTATTATTTTCATACATATGAGCGTACTGCTACATATTGGGATAATAATTAATCTTGTTGAATTGGTTTTTCATAAACTTTTCAGTATTTTCTACTCTTCTCGATTTAAAGCATTCTCGGAATCGGGTGAAAGTTTTTGTTCTGCACTGCAAAGAATAATAAACGATTAATCAAAATCCTTTTCGTAGTAACTGAAAACTTCCAACTTTACATAACTAAAATGTCCAATTTATTACACCAAAATAAATAACTATTTAGTTCTAGTTCTGGCTGAGATTGTATTTATTTAACAGTTCTTCAAAAGTATTTATAACTAGCAGCTGCCCGCGGATTTTCCCGCGTGGACCCTAATTCTTTTTGTAAAAAAGTAGCTTAAGTCATTTTTTATAACATCAGCTATCTGCTAATGAAAGCCCCGTCAAAGCCGTTTTGGAGATTAGCCGGAACAGACAGACAAAAATATTAAAATATATGTTTTTTTTTTAAGAAACTTACCGTATATAATTTCATATTTGTGTATTTAGTAATATGCTGTTTTGACACTTACATTTTATTTATTTGTATAAATTAATATGTAGCTATTAACACAAAGTTTATCTTGATATTTGAATATTTTTTAATACTCATTTTTTCGTAATTGCACCTCTGCATCACCCTAAGGTTGACTGGTAGAAAATGCCAATGGCATTAAGTCCACCTATGTACATTTCTGTGCTTGAAGTATTAAATAAATAAATAAAAGTAGGGGAAGATAGTTAATTGCATATTACAAAATTAAAGACTATGTTGAAGATAGGGAAGTTTGGCAATAATTCCTTCTGCACATGTGGCTTCCCTGGTATCTCATTAACGGCATAATTATGTAAGAGTCTATTAAATGCTCCCAAATTACCATATTTATTTGTATCTTATTTTTATTTATTTACATTCGTCCTTGACATATTCATTCAATTATTTGACATTTAATTAAACCTACGAGTTAATTTCATCTCTTTATTAGTGGCTTTTTTGCACATGATAATTATTCAGATTTATTACAGTTGTAATTAAAAGAGGTTCTTATTTTTATTAATTTATATATCTTTTGTATAGTTTTTTTTTTCTATTGTGAATGTGAGAACACTGTAGGCTTAGTGGACTGTAGATTTGTTGACCATTTTCTATTTTCTTAAGTACCTGGTACTTATTGAAATACCTACACTGTCCTCCCATACCTAGTCATACTGTTATTTGAAAAATTCTAAAAGCCAATTATTTTTAAAAGAGTAACCGTGGAGTTTCTTGCCGGCTCTTCTCCATAGGAAACGACCAATTGGAACCGTGCACCTAGCTTCTGACGTTTCGTAAGTGCCCATGTAGGTCTATGTGAAATAAAAATATTTTGATTTTGATTTTGAATTGATTCAGGCGTGACCTTGCGGAAATCCATTATAAAATGATGATGTGGATATATTTAGTAACCAGTATCAGTCTGCGCTCAGTGCTTGGTGTGGCAACACGCCGTGTTCGAGTTCGCGACAAGTCAATCGTCATCCTGAGGATGCCTCGTTGAAAGGTGAAACACGTGTCGATTTCTTTCAGGGTGTTTTTTAGACTCTTTAGAAATAGCTGAGCGGAACAGGTTACTAAATATATCCACATCATCATTTTTTAAAGTAGGGGAAGACCAAAGAATAGATGGATGTACTGTGTGAAAGATGATATGGCTAGAAACCCCTTTATATCTTTTGTAAGTATGAGTCGTCTACGACTAATACAGATGTATGGAAGAAACCAAATAAATTGGGAAATGGGCAGGAATAATGAGACACAAACTACTCATACTTTATTTATACGATACAATGCTTGGTTGTCGAACATACAAAGTTCATCAGACGTCTATTTTTAAATCCCAGTCGATGCCAAGGCGTATTTATTAATATATAACGCATTTCCACTGCGTTAATGAAAGCATTAAATAAATGAATGCCCGCAAATATCGTTTATGAATCATAAAAACAAGCGAATGTTTATTTAAAAAATTGGTGCTCTTCAATTTTAAACAGATGCGTTTATTTTGGCAGCCGGTATAATTATCTGTAAAAAATAAATACCTATATACAGGGTGAAATTAATTCATAGGCATCCTCTTATGGGGTCATTGTACTCATCATTATAAACAATTTTCAATATGTGACTCACCCTAAAATCGCGAAAAAAATCAGCTGTTTCCTAAATTTTGACGACCTATGCAAACATAAATGTAGGGAACAGCTGATTTCTTTTTTGCGATTCTCCCTGTATTTACATGATAGTTTGTGGATTTCCAAATTGATATTTTGAAAGTAAACAAACATGTTATTTAGTCAGTATCACCATCATCATTTCAGTCTAAATATGTTCAATGCTGGACATAAGCCTCCCTAAACTCCGCCACTTCGATCGGTTCTGTGCTTTCTTCATCCAGCAGACAGTCAGTATATGAATTTTATATTTGCAAAATTTAGGCCATTTCGTTTAGAACTAGCCACGACTTTTTTCGCGTGCATGGAAGTCGTAACTCCCCTATAAACTACGTTTGTAGTTTTGTCCTCAGCAGAACATACATTTAATTTAGAATTAAACCTTTGACTCATAGTCGTAGTAGTCGTTTTTGTGTAAAATAACGCAATCAAATTATACTTACTCCATCATTAAAAAGGGCCAACAGCCGCATAACAGTAAACATCAATTTAATTTCAAGGAAATTACAAAAAGTAAGATAAGTATCAATACAATTTAAACCTCGGAAAAGCAAACGCTTCAAGTAGATTCCGGCAATATAATTTAAAAAAGCTGAGACTTCGGAACTCACCAGATTCGATTAAACTGAATTGAAATATCTCAGATAAAAGGAAAAGCAAAATAATTACTCAGACTCAATGATTTTAATAGCATTAGCTTCTGCTGGAATAAAATTATAAAACAGAATTTGTTTTATCGTTTAGCAGAACAATACAAGTCTTGCCATGCAATAATTGCATGCGTCTTACGTTTGCCTCGTCTAAACACAGAAATGTTTGTGCGTGTACCATTGTATGACACGTTGGTTCAAAATATTGCGCGTATTTGAACTGTCATTTTACTTAATTCAATTGTTGAACGTCTTTTTTGTCCCAAACGAAAATGTTTTAATTTCTGTTTATGATATTTTCGGACAAATAATTGAACATAATTTTTATTTTAAAAACTCACTTTAAAATCTTATTCTAAGGACTCCTAATTCCATTTACCGCACACGTGTTTTGAAATTGATATAAAATATTATAATAAACAGTATTTAATTTATAAGCAATTATTGTACCCACGTGCTGTTTACATCAATAACAGTTTTGAACGGTAACTTGCTGGAATGTTACGTGATGTTTAGACGATCCCTATTAATTATTGATTCAATTTATCGGTATGCAACAGGCAATAAACATGCACCGTGTAAATAGGGCTTGAATTCTAGACAATGTATTCTGTTAAACTTATTATTTAATTTTTCTTTTACACAAGGGTTTCACTTTTCGTTTTTTTTTTTTTTAAATTTAATATGTTGTTTTCATTAATGATTTTTCTCGCATTTACATGTTTATTGTTTTGTCAATCTTCGTTGGGTTACATTGGCTAGGGACACACGATAAAACGTTGCTTAAATTACAGTATTATTTACTTTAGGTTTTTATTGTTTAAAAAATGGTAACGTTTCATGATTTATTAGCTGGATTTTTCAATTAACGATTGGGCGGCCTTTAAAAAATTTAAATTGTATTTTTGTTATTGCCTTAATATTGTAGGATAAGTATTTTACATTTTATTTAATTACTAAAAAACGACCCGCTCTGGTTCGCACGGGTTTTCGACTTGACAAAATATCAGTATTTCTTTATTATATGTTAGTTTAATATGAATGTATTATTCACATAAACCTTCCACAATACATTATCTAAGGGTTTGAATTTTTCAATCGTCAGATAAGTTTTATCTGAGCAATAAATATGGCAGATTGACAGCTTTTGATGTCAAACCGCCATTTTTGTTCTTCAGATAAAATATATAAAACAGGCGATTAAAAAATCGGCCCTAAGTAATGGTAAAGACTGCATCAAAATCCGTTGCGTAGTTTAGAAGAATAACGCACTCACACAGACAGACACAAAATACGACTTCAATTTATAATATGTAGAAATTATAAGATTAAAATATACGTATATGCTTGTGCAATAATTGCACAAGCATATACGTATATTTTAATCTTATAATTTTAATGGGTTCACTTTAATAGTACAACGAGTGAAGATCCAATTCCCAAAGCCTTGCCCTTACTTTCAGAATTGCCCATTTATATCGTCGATTCATAAAGATTTTCAGCATTATGAAGCATTCGACATAGACAGTGTCGATGAGGTCAACGACCCTTCACATTTAAGTGTCAGATGTAATTTTATATGTCGTCGCCTTCGACAGAGATTCACATCGTCATCTATTTTATTTAGTGATTGATCAATGCAATCTCACTTATGTTCTACAGAATATTAAAAGATGTGTAAAGAGTACCTAAAAATAGCACTGCAGTGTAGTTATACTGATTTCTGAAATCTGCCGTCGAATTTTATTTTGGTGGTGACTTTGTTGAAAAAATAGTTTCAACCAATTATATACCTTATTTGGTAACAGAGTAAATTGGACAAACTCAAAGCATTTAATTCAATTAAACCATTTACAGGCACTTTTGATTTGTCAAGGGGTCGGGCAGTCAGAAAGATGAAGCTAGTTGCCCATAACAAAGCGTAGTAGGTAGGTTCCTATGCAGAAGATCGCGCAAGAAACTCCACGGACACTCCACGGACAATCATAATATTGATACAAAATATTGGCTACATCATTCGTGTTGAAATTGTACATGTGAGAATAATGTAGAAAGACGTGCACGTTAAAAGCGTCCATAATAAAAAGATAAAAAACAATTAAAAAACTAAAATAAATGAAAATAAGCAGTTAAGAGATGACCAGTACCTACTGACAACGCCCGTTCACGAATATAACGCATGGATCAGCGCCATTTAGCTCGACTATTTTGAAGGGAACTTAACGACCCAACACACACGCCACCACTAGCGAGACATTTGAGTGAGCATGATTTACTCTCAGCCGCCAGGGCACATTCAAGTCAATTAAAAACGTACCCAGTAAATGGTAGCTTTATAGAAGGTACATGGTCACAGTGCTCACACATGTGCTATGCATTTATACAGCCTTTCTGGCCGGGGGTTAAGAGGAGGCTCCCTAAATTGTATGTTAATTTTCATTATATTATGAAACAGTATACAATTAAAATGGAACTTTAGTATATGATTTATTTCTTTCCATGTACAAGACAGTTACGTAAACGTAACATTTTCTCTAAAGATTATTTAAATAAAATGAAGAAAACTTGGCATTTATGTCTAAAATAACTATTCACAGTAAGAAAATATAGTTGATTATTCAGCCATAAGATAATTTTCTCTAGATCAATTATTACTTTAGTTATAAACGAAATAAGAATTAAGACTTACGCCATTTAGTTCGGTGCTCGAACACGATCAAAGAGCGCACGCGATATTCAACTTTATTACTATTGTGTTAACGTTTAGCACATAGTGGAGAGGCGGGGTGCATGGGGGCGGAGCTTGTGTGGAAATTGTGTTAAGAGTGCCTGGTCTTAAATTACTATTGTATCTAACAAGCCGCGCAATGTGTAGACCTTTACAAATACAAGATCTTTTAAAAGTTTGCTGGGCTTTTTCGTTATATCCGGTTATGATCCAATTAACTTCTCTATCGGATGGTATCCAAAAAAATATGTTCTATTTTGCAACTTATCTATACAGTCAGGTAGACTAGACAGTCCTTATACAGAAACTATGAAACAAGCCCCTAATGTTGTCATACATTTTGCGTAGGTAACTCTAGTACTGTGAGTCGCAGTCATCATCATAAACTTAATTTTAGGAAGACCCTATATTATTATCATATACAACAGCAGTGATAGCCTAGTCTTGTGGCCGTCGATCTGCCAAGTCATAGGTCTTGAGTTTGAACCCAAGACACGCACCGGATTCCTGTGCGTATTGTATAATTATCACTTGCTTCAAAAACGGTGATTCAAAACATCGTGAGGAAACCGGCTTGCCTGAGAGATATTTCTCGACGGTATGTGAAGTCAAGTCAGAGGCTCATGGATGGGATAAAAACTCTGACACCAGGTTAGACACTAACCGTACAAAAAAGAAACAAGATCATCGTCACCATTTATTTATTTAAGCTTTTCGTACATAATAAGGTCAAAGGCGGACTTAATGCATTAGGCATTCCCTACCAATCACAAAAAAATATCATTTCAGCCAAAAGACGTCTGCTCGAATGCTGGACATAGGACATAGGACTTAGGCTTCACTACAAGATGGGATGGACCTTGCTTTCATTTTATTAAAATCTATCTTCTTTTATTTTCAGAGCTCTTCCCTCACAGACCTGATCTCGGCATTCGACACAAAGGCTCAAGCACATACGGATCTACAAAAAGTGACGGCATTCAGCGGATCTTTCGACAAAAACCACAAGCCTACATTCTCAAAGGATGAATATGGCAAGTGAGTAGATATCACACAAGACTTATTAGTTTAGGGCTGTCTTTCCACCAGAGATATGCTAAGCTGCGTAGTGTTAGATGTGTATGATATCACGCATTTTATTAATCGTTTTTCGCAGGTCAGCCTAGTAGGTCATTGGCTGCTTAACCGGGCTGTCCTGTGGATACCTTTATAAATTAAGGCCTCCAGCGAGGGCATAAGACTTATAAACTAAGGGATAACTGTCGTAAGTGACACCCCCTGTGGGGTACGGATCGGATCGCTGGGGGAAGGCAACAAGGGACAGGCTTGATTGAATTTATGTTATTAAGGGAATCTACCAATAGGATCGTTTGATTTTCATAGCGTAGTTTGGCTTAACTCCGGTGAAAATGGCTTGAACGAAGCTAAGTTTGTCTTTAAAAACGCGCAAGGCGCACCTTCAAAGCATATTACCATACCACTAAGCTCTGGTCTTATGCCACTGCTACTGTTAGTGGTGGACTGCCTCGTTGGTCTAGTGGTCGCAAGCGCTACTGCTGAGCATGAGGTCCTGGGTTCGATTCCCAGGTCGGGCAAAGTGTTATTGGGTTTTTCTATCTGAAATTTCTTAGTAACAGCCTGGAGTCTGAATGTGTGCCCGGTTGATGGCAATAGGCTCGCCCCCTATTACATGGGACTTAAAACATAACTGGTGAAATGTGAGTGAACCTGCTACAGGGACACCTCTGCCCAAACCTTCGGGGATACAAGGCGTGATGTTATTTTACTAAGCTCTGGTCGAAATAAACAAATATTTTGTTGCTTCACCGCCTACCTTGCTGGATCATTGGGAATATTTTACATCATGAAGCTAGGAGTTCTACGAACCTCCTTTGGCACTGACTTTTCAATGCCATTTAAATGTTATTTGTTAGCAACTCACAGACACCACGATGAAGAAAAACTTCATAAGAAAACTCCAACTTTGTAATCTTTTTTGTAAAGGATTTGCTCTGCTGAACAAAACAGACCGGTTTTATATTGAAAATATTATTCTCGTCCTACTTTTTGCGATCGTCCAAAGAAAACGCATGATTTTATCTCACAATAATTAGATATTTGGGATCTTTTTCAGAGAATTGACGGTAAATTTTAGTCTAGTCGATTTCAGTATATATTGAAGGGAACCACTGCAGAAACACAATAGTAACTTTTGTTGCCCGTACTGTGTAAAAAAATTCATGAAATACCGATATATTTTTTTTCAAGCGCATGCTCGTTTCAACTCGATCAACTTGGCTCGATTGACTTGGTTCTATATTGATCATTATTAGATAGGTAGGTAGAGGTACACTATCTGGCCTGATTTCTGTGCCGTTCTTTCGTGCTGTAAAAAACTGTAAAAATATATCCCAAAGTTCAAAGACATTTTAGAAAATGAAGCAAACATTTCTAAAGTTTTTTCTGATTACCATTTACCTACGCACTATAAGAGATAACTTTTTATTGGATTTAAGATCAATTGGCAGGATATTTTAACTAATTTCGAATTACCTTTCTATACGTACAAGTAATAAAATTATTTTTACAATTATAAATCATTTGAGTTCGTTCAACTTATGATTATTCAAAAAATAAGGACCCACTATTTAAAAATAATGACAGTTAATTCGAGAGAAAGAAATTTTTATTCAGAATTCAAATAATATGTACGTAGATAACAACTGATACCCAAGTACCTGATTAATTAATTCATAAAATTAACAAAATTATATCCTAACTTAACTAAAATTATTTCCCAAACAAATTAATTCTTAGATATTCTTAAAAATATAGATAGTTACTGTAGTGAAATGACATCGTTGTTGAAATCCTTTGTCTACTACAAAGGATTTCAACATTGATGTCATACTGCTCTACTCACTGTCATACTCCAGAAATAGCACAATTATGGATAAAGGTTGAAATACAAGTATACAACAATTATCTATGACTGGCATTACATTACGTCTGGACTAAGGCAGACGAAATACTACAGAGATTATTATAGGCAGAGAATCAATAAGAATCTAATTATTCAAGAAAGTAATAGGGACCATCGTCTTTGTAAGGATAAGATTTTGAGGTAGATTAGGTCTTACGTTAAATTGTGATTAGATTACCATTTTTAAGAACAAAATTTTTAAATGAGATTCAAGGTAACCAAATAAAAGTGTTATACTTAAGCCTTTAAATTGGTCTTCGTAGCATTGTCTAAATTAAATGCCAATAATATTCCTCACACCGCATTTTCAAGGAAGACATTTGCAATTTCACGAAAATTTAAAAAAAGAACACGGAGTATTACGTTCCGGTATTTGCGTTCTGACCGACTTTTTTATGATCCAACGAAAAATAAAATTATGTCATACGTTTCTGTTTGACAAAACTCTTTGCATTTGGAGTATTTGTTTTAGTCTAATACTTAGTATTGTATCTATCGACGGCGAAGTGTCAATACCTCGTATCTGAATTTTTTTCTCGATATTCTCTTTTATGGTTTCGAATTTAAAGGTCAAATTCGTATGTTCTAGTTAAATCTCAAGTATTGCAAAAGCATAAATCAAAATGTTGAAATACCTTTTAACTAAACCACCGAGTTTATTCATATCTACCTCCTAATTTCCAAGGGACACGTGTTGACTTCGACAATTTTTAATCAATTTAATTTTTCTAATATATATATATATATTTTTCACTTTGTGTAAAATTTTTACTTCGGCCTTAGAGAATTATATACTCTAAGACTTCGGCAGAATTTCTTGACACTTCGCCGTCATTATTTATCTATGATCTTGTTACTGTAAAGCCGCTAAAACTATTTTTAAGTATAAATTCTGTTCCGTTAAAAGAAGAATATAATAAACATTGTTGTTTTCTATCTAGACCAATTCCCGGTTCGAAGACGGAATTCCGAGGGGCTGAAGCGCAGGCCAGAGTCTGCACAGAAATGAAAGAATTATGTGAAATCATCAACGACTACGGGAAATCACCTTGCAAGAGTCTTCTTCCTCCTGAACTGAAAGATGCTACCAGAGTCATCTCCTTTGGAGAATTATTTTCGGTAAGTCCTAAGTTATAAGATTAATGAACGGTCACATAAAACTTTGTCAATCAGGGGATTGAAAATGCGAAAGTTTATGGTAACTTTGAGCAGATACTTACATTACAAATTTAAGTTTTAAAAGATTGATATCTGCAGATTATCTGTTAACTTTTACAATTACTTCAACTCAACGAACATATTCTCTTATTCGCCAGCTAAAAAAGCGAATCGTCCACCGTCAGTAAAACTAAGTTGGTTAGCAGCGCTGTGGACGCACATGTATGAAAAACTGGCTCAACTATGCAATCTAGCTTTGTTTAGCTGGCGGAGACCATTCGCTTTATTCTGAGACCAACATTGCAGTTTACACATATGAGACTCATTGTGAACAAATATAACTCGTCGCCACACTAGGCTAATTAAGTGAATTAGCTATTAGTGAGTGAGCCCCTTCATTCTTTTGACAATTCCAGTCGGTCTGCACCATTCGATCTGGCCATATACAAGAGCCTCGGGAGTAGTAAGAGTTAGGGTGCCTCTAAAAATAATGTTATAGTCCACATAGGACAGCCTATGACTATGTTCTCATAGTGCAGCCAAGGACCATCCCTGATATAGTGCTTCATATCATTAATATTAAAGCTCTCAGAACACTTATCTCAGAAGCTTGGAGACCACAGTCCATATCCTAAGACTTATCTCAGGATATGGACTGTGTCCTCGAAGCTTTTGAAAGGACCAAATCTATCTCTCCAAGACAATTTTATGTGAAATTATCAGTGATGCCACAGTACAAATAAGTAACAGTATTATGTCTTCATACAAAACGGCCGAAACGAAGCGCTTCGAAATGTCAGTGTATAAGCAGCGGTTACGCACAAATGCGGAAGGTTTATCTACCGAGTGGCCGTGGGTAATTATTTCCCAAAATATCTATCTGCCAAAACATAATACTGTTACTTTATTATACTATGCTGATACGATTCAATACAAGATAAGATTATCAAGGGAATAATAACTTTAACTGGTTCGTCAAACTATCTGATTTACAATAGAACGACCATCACTTCCCTAGGGGGTCGTAAATCAAGGATCTAAGATTAACACAATGACGAATAGGGAGAATACATCGGAATTAACTAGCAGCACAGAATGGGTACAGAAGGTCGGCTCCATACAATGAGTGAAAACACACTCACACATAGACACGCTACATGTACAGGGAGTGCTTTTTTATGAATCAGAAAACCTATGGTTGTCAATTTGTAGTGCCACTTAATTGAGTGCCTCGATTTGATTATTTGAATACTTAAACTAAATAATAATAATAACTAAATAATTCTAAAAATGATCGCTGCTAGACCGGACTGTCCCTTTCAGGGACACTGGGTGGGGACAGTCATAGGTCTGCGCAAATAAATAATATGTAAAAATAAATTAAAAAAATAACAATACTAACCTACTTATTTCAGCACCATTGTTACTAATACCACTATACTAACAAAATTATGGACCTTAGTCTGAAATAAAGTTTAATTTAATTTTAATTTTGATTAATTTTTTTGAATAATTTAAACCTGAAATTCTAATTTTAAATCACTTCAAATATGTTTTCCATTTAAAAATTCAGGATAGTTGTATAACCTCAAGTTACAAATTAATAATGTTATTCAAACAAAAGGTAATTAAATTTTAATTAAATTATTGTAGTTTGTAAGTTTTAGTTTTAAATAGCATGGTTTGCAAGTAAAGTTTATTTTTTATTTGTATTCCGTGGAAAATGTTGTTGGTTACACATTTGGCCGTATTTTTTATTGATTTGTATAAAATGTAATGTGTCACTTTTTGTTTTCCCTAATAAATAAAATAAATAAATAAAATAAAATAAATTAAAATAAAATAAAGAAATGAATAAATATTTGTTAGAAAATGTGGTGAGAAATTAAGTTGCAAACTTCTAAAGTCTAAATAAATATGAATGTGTTACTGTATGTGTATAAGCGTAAGAGTTGAACTTGAACAAGGTTTGTTTACACTATCGTCAGATAATTTTGGAACAGACATCACGCATGCGCCTGTTTTCGTCCATTGTAAGGAGCTGACCTTCTATTCCTTTCCAGCAGGGTGAATCCCTGACCTCTTTGGTGAATAGGAATTGGACATAGAAATGTAGATTAAATGTCTTCGGGGACGAGGAACATGCATTATGCAGATATAGTTTCTGTTATGTTTTGTCCTTTTACAACGAGCTATTAATAATAATGTATGTTCTTAGTTCGGTGTGTGTTTTTAGTTTTGGAAATCGCGCAGTTTTCTTATTTTTACCCGACTTTGTCAGAAGGATGGTTGTCTGTGCAGTTTTTTCTTCCATCAAGGACTACAATTTTCATATTTAATTTCACACGACAATCGATCGTTGTAAGCAGGCAGGCTCATTGTTATTTTAAGACCTGAATGAAAAAGGTTTTCACTTCTTGTGCAAATTCTTGTATAAGATGTCTGGGGAAGATGAAGTCCTTTTGCCTCAGAATCCTAAACATATAAGGATCCACTATCTAATTACGTAACACATTTTCGTAAACAATTAAGACTAATCTTATATAATCGTTAATTACGTTGTTGAGCAATTTTTTTTCGAACTTATGAAGCAATGGACTAGCAATCTATTTTAAAATGATTCAGATTGTGATTGATCGTGTATTGCGCAATTAGGGTATCTACTGATATTTTCGGTGAGACGAACTAATAATGGAACCTATCTTGACTTTATGTTCTAATTGAAATGTCTATTCATTATTAATATTAAGATCCTTAGTTTATCAATATCTAACCTGGTCAAGTAATTGAACCGAATCGTTATTACATGTTATTTACGTTATGATTCGTGATCTAGAGGTTATTCAGGTCTAAATTAATAAGTTCTTATTTTTACTCGACTGCGGCGAAGCCAAAAAAGGAGGGTTATGTGTTTGACCTGTTTATATGTGTATCCGCCGCTATGTTTCGTCGTAACTACTAAACGGCTAAACCGATTTTGATGAATGATATGTCGTTAGATTTGTATTTAATGCGCGAGAGTCACTGGGTATATTAAAATGAATAGCGGATTTTTGGCGACAAAATGTATATTTTCAAATTTTCAAAATAAAGGGTTTCAAAAAGTGATTACAAAAATATAAACAAATCATATAATATATTTATATTTGGAATTAGAAATGATACAAAACTAAAAATCTGACAATAATAAAGTTATTTAAACAAAAAACCCGAGTGCAGAAACACATAACTAAAAGAAAAAACAAGCATTAAGTATAATCTATAGAATTTTGGTATTGTAGGCGGGGGACAAACCAATTACCTGAAACATGATGTAGGTAACTTTTATGGGGACAAACATAAGTTACATTGTTTTTCTCTTTTAAGTTATATGTCAAACTCAAAGTCAAATTATTTATTTCAAATAGGCCCTTGTATGGCACTTTGCACCTCAAAATTTACAAAATAAAAATAAATTAATTGTAATAACAAATAAATGTGTTTGTTTTTTTTTTAAATTACTTTTTATATATTTTTTTTGTTTTGGTTAGAAAAATAACCGCAAAATACGATAGTTGTTGTGAAATATTGGTGAATTTTTTGTACTTTAGAGGTTTTTTTTTATGGCAAATAGATTATATTGCTTTGTATTTATCTAGAAATAATAGAGTTTATTATACGACTGTAAAATAAGGAAACGGTGATAACCGTTATTTTTTAATGTTATAATAAATGGGGTATAATTTAGTGAGTTTAGTTTAGTGTGTGAGTATTTGTTTAGTTCAGTGTGAGTGTGTGCGTTTAGTTTAGTGTTTAGTCCTTTGTTCATGAGAAACCTCCTGTTCTTACTTAAAGCTCCGTGAAATAAAACGAAATCGGCTAATTAATTTACCCGCAAAGAGACTGTCTCAGTAACGATTTCATGTGGAAGTAATGATTTTATCATTCGAAATTCCAATTCCAATTTCATTAAATAAGTCCACAATTCGCAGCTGGTGGTCTAAGCGGCTTATTTAAGAGGGTTTATCCTAAAACTTGGCATCGTCGTAAATACCCGTTAAAAATTTACCTGTTTTGATTAATTTTGCAATATTACGGTATGGAATTAAGAAATGTGGCTCACCACGCTGACCACGAGGCTCCAATAAAAAAAATAACTTAAAAAACTTTATAAATATATTTTCGGTTTTCTCTCATCATTTATTTATTAAAACTTCATGCACAAGTAGAAAAATATTGTACAAAGTTGGACTTAATGCCTGAGGCATTTTCTACCAGTCAACCTTAGGGTGATGCAGAGACAAAACATGGCAGGTGCAACATAAGTGATAGATAACTTGAAAATGAATACATACATTGCAGCGGCGGCGCGTCGCCGGAACGGTGTTGCTGCGGCGTCCTACATACAAATATCCATGGTATGCCACACAGTGCGTTTCAGTGTCGAAACGCACGTACACCAGACTTGCAGCCCGCGAAACGAAGCGGGGCGGGGTGTACGCGTTGCGACACCGAAGTGGCACCACTCACTTATTTATGCATTGTCAAAAAGACAGACGTTGGACAGTACACAATTTACGCCCTTTGCGGCGCGGCGCCAATGCGGCGGAACAACGTTACGGTGCTACAGCGTCCGTGTGACCGCCAATGCGGCGATATCTTTGCGGTGCGGCGCCGCAACACATTGTGTGCACAGGCTCTAAGTGTTCTGCACACTTATCAGACTAGTTTTGAGTTCTAGAGACGCTTTAAATATTATCTGTACCAAGTTCCGATACACGCGACGGGACATGTTAAGCTAAATACTCCTGAAGATCAATAAGTTTCGGAGTTTAGAGAAACATTAACTATACCACAGATTAGTACAAATGGTTCACTCCGTAAAATCATTTAAATAAAAAGCGACTCTTGCTACGACACAATAAAGTGCAATTTAGGTCACACAACGCTAATTACCTACAGCTATACTCACCTAGAAGTTGGCTCTCTATCGCTTAACGTATATCTTCTGACTACGTTACGATCACTGACTTTGCCCGACAAGACGAGACCGCCGCGTACTTGTAGCTTTATACCAAAAATGCGGAGTGCGCCCTCTGTACTATTCTGTGACTACAGCTGCACATATAATTATATACCTACATTGTTTTAGGAAACTTGTTGAACTGGGTGAATTTCTGGAGCATTCATGTTATCTTTGTGAGATGCAACTAGGGATGCACGATATTTAGCTTTTGAAGGACACAGAAAATAGTTTATTATCCAGTAAATAGGGACATTAAACACAGGATAAGGAAAATATTACCTACAGTTAGGTTATAAAGTATTATTTAGTGAATTGATTCAGGCGTGACCTTGCAGAAATCCATTATAAAATGATGATGTGCATATATGTAGTAACCTGTTCCGCTTAGCTATTTCTAAAGAGTATTAAAAAGACCCTGAAAGAAATGACACGGCGTGTTGCCACACCAAGCACTGAGCGCAGACTCAGCGCTCAGTGCTTGGTGTGGCAACACGCCGTGTTCGAGTTCGCGACAAGTCAATCGTCATCCTGAGGATGCCTCGTTGAGAGGTGAAACACGTGTCGATTTCTTTCAGGGTCTTTTTAAGACTCTTTAGAAATAGCTAAACGGAACAGGTTGCTACATATATATCCACATCATCATTTTTTAAAGTATTGTTTGCCAGTGAGCCCCAAACTAGACTGTCTGTATTTTGGGGCTCGGGATACGATACCTAGAGTGAAATGGGCTTCCATAACATAATTAGCCTACAATGTTCCCACCGCTGGGACACAGGCCTCCTCTCAGTGAGAGGGAGTGGGCCGTAAAGGCTCCTGCAAGCAGGCACGACACGACGGCGTGACGCGCCACCGCTAATTGTGCTGCCGTAAGTTAGCCTGTAGTTTGCGGGAGCCTTAATTCACCACGCGGGCCAGTGCAGGTTGGTAGATGTTACATGTTTAATTTATTGTACTAGGACATCGGCTTCTTCTCGCTTTATCATAATGTCACGAATATGTCACTTGCTGAAGTGTGATTGAGGACACTATTAACGACGAGCTCAAAAAAAAAAAAACAAAGAAAAATATCCTCGTTATCTTGTTCGTACTTCTAAACGTTATTCGAATCAATTTTTTTTCTTGGTAGAACCTAAAATGTCAAAGACAAAGTAGTATTAATGATGTTCAAAGTTAAGTTTTTAATAATATAAGGAAGTAGGTTTTAATATCTAAGATAAAATCTTAAAAGAAAGAAGAAAAACACTATTCAAAATTACCATTCAAGCCAGAAAACGAGCAACTTGTAAAATAATACCAATTCTAAATAAAACAGGAGTTCTAAAGTCTGTAAATCTTACAGATGGATGGTCGTTCCTTTCAAAACTCCCTGAAGTTTGAATAGGAAATTCCACCGAAGACGCCTCCCCCGACGAGGACCGACTAGCTATCAACGATGTTCTCGCTCAAGAAACGTACAAAGGATTGTAGGTCCTATGTCAAACAGATACTATATGAATAGATGATCGCTAACTGTTTACACCCCCGGTGAGTATTCGTTTGTCGCAACGACAAGAGCTGTCAAAGAGAGGACTCGCTCAGCGACGCTCGCTTAGCGGGTAGAACACTTGCTGAGACACTCACGTTTTGGTATAATAGCGAGTAATCGCTCTTTTTCGTCGCATACTCGTTGCTCGTCGTCATTTTGTTCTTGGTTGCTAGCTCTACTCGTAACATAGCATAAGCAGCCTAAGCCCACTGCTGGGACATAGGCCTCCTCTCAGTAAGAGGGAGTGGGCCGTAGTCCACCACGCGGTTTGATACATCACATGTCTTGGAGTTTTTTGTTCTAGGAAGGATATACCGGTTTCCTCACAATGATTTCCTTCATCGTTTTGAGAGTAGTGCTGATTAAATAATTTACACGAAGTAAAGCGCTTGTCAGGGTTCGAATCTATGACCTACAACTCGTAAGTCGCGGTCGTTACCAATGGACCACCACTGTTCTTAACTATTCATGGGACAGGTGTCTCAGAAATGTATTTCCTCCATTAAAAAAACGGTCATGTTCAAACAAAGTTATTTACTTTAGTTATGGTTTTAAGTACATAAAACCCGTATTGTTAAAGCCTTTTGAAAACGGGAAGTTGTGTTTTGATTTCTAGGATTTCTAAGACTTGATGAACATAACTAATTATTTTGTAAGGTAAATTCAATTTAATCATTATTTTGTTGACGATTCAAAAGCGTGTTTTGGTAAAATTGTGATTATATACGCGGTGATATTTCCATGAAGTGTTGTTATCAAGAATTGGGTTAGGTAAATAAGATTTATTTATAACTAAAATTGACTTATTTTTGTAGTAATAACCTTTTTTTACGAGCGTATTCTTTGCATACAAATCTGTTGCTACCCTGTGTATCCTGAGGGTTTATATAAATTTAAACGATACTCTGGTATAAAATTGACACAATTTCATAGCTTTACGTTGTACATACGGCTACACATCAATCTATACATTTCCAGTATAAGCTGACCTGGCATTGTACGGAAATCCTATACAATCCGCGATCAGCAAAAACTGGAACTGTATAGCTTGATGTGTAGCCGTGTGTACTAGTTTTAAGTTCATTGCTCCAGTTTTATAGAAAAATGTTTATTTTATTTTATTGGTTATTAATTGGCTCTTAAAAATAAAGCTATTAAATTGATCCTAGTGCATCTAATAACAAAGTCCATATTGATTTAGGCCTGATTCCTAACATCTCGCTGATCATTAATCACCTTAACCAACGTTATCAAAGGTATTTCACCCTCTCATCTAAAAGCATTTGGAGATAAAATTACCTTTAATCTATTTTCGACATATACGCAAAACGACCCACTTAACCTTTGAAATTGGTTACTAATTAAATAGTAATTACGATTAAAAGATGGGTTTAAATATTCATTAATAATGATTGTCTTAATTTTCATGGATGTATAGATTCATAACATAACATCACGCCTGTAACCCTGGAAAGGTTAGGCAGAGGTGTACGTATAGTAGGTAGGTACACCTACATTTCACCAGTCAGTTATGTTTAAATCCCATGTAATAGGGGGCGAGCCTATTGCCATCAACTGGGCACAAATCCGGGCTGTTACTGAGAAATACCTGATTAAAAAACTCAATAACACTTTGCCCGACCTGGGAATCGAACCCAGGAGCTCAAGGTCAGCAGTAGCTCTTGTGACCGCTAGACTAACGAGACATGAGAAAATAGAATAGAAAAAACCACATAGCAACGACAAATTGTATGTAATACAATAACCATACAAAATAAAATAGTCTAGCTGAGCACGCGCATGAGCCAAAATATGACTACATCGTATCGTGTCAGGTTTAAAAATGGCAATACCGAGTGTATATTGACTGACAGGTCGCATATTAAAATTAGAAAGAACCGAAATAGGATATTGTTAATTTTTTTTTTTAATGTTCTGAAGTTTAATAGTGCCTCATGTCTGCTAGTCGTGGCCGTAGGTTGGTTCCTTTAATCATTGAGAAATACTAATGAATCCTATGGAAGCAGCGCCCTGCGCGTACAGTACAATAATGCTTTCAGAGAGATGTCAGCAGAATCAACGGGGTCCGCTAGGGCCGATGCCTGCCGGGGTTGCGAAGAAAACCGAGAGGGAGATCGTGGCCCCCGGCAACAGGGCAACCGAAGGAACACGGGTGGGTTTTAGTCAGTAAGAGTCTGACACGCCCTCCCGCTCCGCCCAAAGCGGGAGAAGTTATTTGATGATTACCCACAAAAAAAAAAGCGTGTTGATGGGGTTGCCGCGCTACTGCAGTGCTTTCGGCATATTCGCAGAGGCCAGAATCGATGGCTTTCACGCCATCATGCGCAAGCGTTGCGCTTCCATTATACGCAGGGTACATGCCAGCCCCAAAAGCATCCTGAAAACTATAGCTGATAGGTTGGGACAGCCCCATACTGGGACATTGGATACGCCTACATGCCACTGTGGCGTATTAATGTATAGTTTGTGTTGTTTTTTCTAGTAGATGTAAGTATTAAAACTAGTTTCTAAGTCGTAGAATACACACGACTTAGAAACTAATTTTAATACTTACATGTACTAACCAAATGGACAATTTACAAGACACGACTACTTTCTATGTATTTTTATAAAATACCTTCCGTAACTAATAGCGACACGTGGGTTTTATAGAACTACATAGAAACCAATTGTGTCAGGACACGTCGCCTGCTGCTGTCACCGGCGGTCGGCTACCGAATAGTACCTTTACTCTGTCAACAGATAAATTCGTTCAGCCGTAGTGAAAAGGTAACCTTGTCACACCTTTACGGCTGAACGGATTTCGATGAAAATGGCCACACAAGTACTAAGACCATGACCTGGGTTAGGACATAGCCCACCACAACCCAGGCGATCAATCTGCTGAACGCCCTGATTGCTCAGGAGCCGGATGTTGACATATTTATGTAAACAGTTTCTATAAATCTAAGTTTTCCTCCCCGACCCTTGCTCGAAAACGAGGTGCCAGCAGTTGTTGCAGCTGTGTACGTAGCTTTGAATTTTCCGATTAATAATCATAATCAAAACTTTGATCCAGCCGGTCCCATCGTTGATGTCCTCCCTCCGGTGATGCCCTAAGCCGAAGCTCGTACCCCACAGGGGGTGCCCTTAGCGAGCGTTCACCTAGCTTTTTAGCTTAGTTTGTATGCTCCTGGCTGGAGACTTTGAGTTTAGCAGCTTAAGGCAACCACAGGATTGACCGGTTAAATAGGCAGCTTAGAAGTCAGCTATGAGATGCCCTACAGAAAAAAAAAAAAAACAAAGTTTAATGTTTGCATTATGAGCGTTTATTCTGTAAGTGGGCAACGTCGCAAATAGATGTCAAATATTTCGCTGTTTTGATTAATTTGGTAAAATTACTGTATGGAAATAAGAAATGTGACTAACTAGCGAAGTGAAATATTAATAATAAATTGCAATTATAATACTGAATTTAATGTTGTAATCGTTTTAGGTACAAAAAAGGCATTTGGAAAGTTTTCAAATACTTTTTTTTTACATCTAAAACTAAATATTCGGTGTTACGATATTAATTATTGCATTTCATAATCAATATTTTAGTTCCTTAGTTAGTCACTTTTCTTAATTCCATACAGTAATATTGCCAAATTAATCAAAATAGGTAAATATTTGACAGCAATTTACGACGTTGCCAACTTTTAGGATAAAACCTATTAAGTTTTTTAGTTAAATGTTATATTATTAGCTTACTGCGCGCTTAAGTGTTTACTGTAGATACGTAAGTTCAACAAGTAATTATTAAATAAATACAAGGAAACTTTTTATCCTAGTAGCATATTCCTGTCGGATAATTTCCAACCTCTCTGCGGGCAAAGCAACGGGTAGAAGCTATTTAGTAATATTTTATAAGAGCAGTATCATTATTTTGGTGTACAATAAAGTATATTTTATCTATCTATGTGAGACTTCTTTCCTTGGATGGACATAGATGTGGCACGGAGATGACATCACCCGTCCGTGTCTTAGGTCTGAGAGCTTTGCGCCATTTCACATGCAATAGATCAGCAAAGGTTAAACATTCCCGCCTTGTCCTTGACGTTGTTCGTACTCGTTGTCTGTGTGTTCTGTGCTTTAGGTTGGTCTTTTATAGTCGACTAAGGGGTTTTGGCAAATGGATAGAATTATTCTATTCTCTTGCCAAAACCTCTTAAATAACTTTTTCATATTAATAATTTTCAAACAAAATTGTACCAATAACTTAATTTTAATCATCAGGTAGTTTCATAGAAAACTGATAATACAAACAAACAATGCACTGCCCTGAAAACTTTACAAAAACCGAGTTACTAGATTTTAAGTTAAATCTCCCGCAGACAGGCGCGAACGCGACAATTTCCAAGTTTTTATAGAAATTTTTCTACTAGAGTCCTGCCTGGCCTGTCTGGGGGCCTTTAGAGCAGCCTAGATAGGTAGTATAGGTACTCAATTTTCAATAATTTCAACAAACTGCATTATTCATGCTGCTATTGAAGATATATTACAAACAGCTGTTTATTGATGTTACGAAGTAATAATGATGAATGAGAAATATTTTTTGTAGAAAAAGAAACACATTTTTTAACTACCCACTCATTTCCAAATGACTCACACTTCCGCATCTATCTTCTAAACACCTGTGAACCTGTCAGAATTATGTAAAGCTCATTGTTTTATTTATTTCTGTCGCAAGGTTAAACTGGCGTAACTAAAATAAATTCTCAAATGCTCACGTCAAATAATATTTTGTTTAAAGCAAGCGTTGACATGTGGTGATAACAGTTTAAATGGATAATATGAAAGATGTGAATATTTTGCAGCAAATTATGTTATTTTCCGAATGGCCTTTACACAGTATTTAGCGACTTACAAATCATTTTATTAAAAAAACTAACTGCGTTCCGCGGTTTCACCCGCATACGTTTTGATTCTGTAGGACTATCGGGATAAAAAGTATTGTATATCCTAACCCAGATCATGGTTTACCCATGTGCCAAAAGTCATCCAAATCCATTTAGCAGTTTTAGCGTGAAAGCGTAACAAATAAACTTACAAAAATCAAATCTTGTATAATATATAGATTTCTATCAAGAGTTTCTCAGTAGCAGCCCGGAGTCTGGATTTGTGCCCGGTTGATGGCACTAGGTTCGCCCCCTATTACATGGGTCTTAAACATAACTGGCGAAATGTGGGTATTATGTGAAGTTATGTTACGTCTCTCCGAATGTTAGTTTGTCCGGTAGTGCGCTCCACCACTACGTTTCAGTATATTTTAGTCTACACATGCGGAGTAAAGACAATTTTAGATATACGTCTATGTTTTCTGTTTACATTGTGTGTCGTGCTTCGTTGAACATGCTATACCTTCTATAGTGCTGCTGCTGCAAACACTAAAACAAAATGCAAAACATTATTATTTATATTTGTATCTTCATACACATGCCAAGTGTAATAGCTATGGCATTATGCCCCGAGACTGTTGCGTTCAAGGGGAAGGCCAATGTTCTTTAATGGATCTTTAATGGCAAAAGATGTGTGTGTACAGTGTTCGAAAATATTATGTGTCGATTTTCAACGTACTGACAATATCATTGAGTTTTCTGAAAGTTTTCAGTATTATTTTTGAAATAAATAGTAAAAAAAAAATGTTTTTTAACTTTAAAGTTTTGTGTTCCGTGTCCATCATAATTCCAGCAATTAAAAACTAACACTTTTTATTAAACTTTCAAACTGTAAAAGCTGCAATAAAATCATATATTATTTCATAGTTACTGCTATAAAACCATTACATGAACATGAAGTGGACGATGATATAATATTAATTTTATTTGAAACCTTCGGTAAAACCACATCAGTTTTGTACTCTACGTCGGTAGCAAATATTCTAATGTACATCTCAAATTCCCGTCTGAGAATTAATTTGGCCCGAGCTCTATAATCTTCACCCTCCCTGAACATAATAGCCCGCAGGTTTGCTAAGTGTTCAGGGAGGGTGAAGGTGACACTATTTAGAGCGTATTGTACACCCCTGTACACCTGCAGCCTGTGGTCTCGTTACAAAAAGAAGTGCTATAGCGACCTACGCGTTCTCTACAATAATGCGTTTAGAATTGTGATGGGACTGCCTCGGTTCTGCAGCGCCTCGGGTGTGTTCGCGGAAGAGCGTACCGCCTGTTTTTACGCGACTATGCGCAGGCGGAGCATCTCTCTGGTGCGCAGAGTACGTGCCAGCTCCAACACAGTCGATGGCGATGATTGCTGACATGCTGGACTGCCCTTACATGCTGCATTGCTGCAGCAGGCATGTTCCAGCAAGGCCGTTTGTTAGGCATTATAAATCCTTGTGTGTTTTTGTATGTATTATCTTAACTGTATAATTTAAATTGTAATGGTATCTTATTTTATTTTATTTAGAATTTTTGACATTGATTAGTGTGATATATTTTGTGAATTAACTTCTATGGGCCCAGTTGTCCAAAATAAACGAATTTAATTTATTAAGAGTCTGATCTGATTCTTTTTTTTCTGATTAAGTAAGTAGGTATATTTATTTCAGTTTTTCGTTTCTCAATCCAAATAAACTATGTTATTTCCAAGAATTACTTTTGTAAAAAGTATTAGCAAAAAAATAGTGTTTTCTTTATTCAAACAAGTATATACCTAGTATCCGAAATATTTTGGCACAGTTACAATAAATGATACATATTGAATCTATTTATCAAAAATCGTTAAGATTCCGGACACATACCAAACTTGTCGGAATGAATGATAAATTGTTTCATATTTCGAGTGTTCTGATTCATCTTTACGGATATCCAATTATTGCATACACGACCACATCAAGCTTTACGTTTCCAGTACAAGCTGACCTCTCATTGTTTGCAAAGCCTATACAACACGAGGTCAACCTTAATTCTGATTTTGTTATGAATCATACGAATGGTTGAGTCTTATAATTAGCTGAAATGTTTGTTTTAAAATTAACAATAATGACGCAAACGTGGTAATGAGTCTTTGTATCTTAATCACTACAACAAATGAACATCCGTCTTTTGAAATGTCAGTTGTTCTTTTTTTTAATTTTTCTTTACGTTGTTCGTTGCAGAATTGAAGCCCTCTACAGGAATCCCAATCCTTGCTATATATATAAAATTCTCGTGTCACAATGTTAGTTGCCATACTCCTCCGAAACGGCTTGATCGATTTTTATGAAATTTTATATGTATATTCGGTAGATCTGAGAATCGGTCGTAATCTATTTTTTATAGCCCTAAGTTATAAGGATGGTTTACCACAAACATTTATATGGCAATACAACGTTTGCCGGGTCAGCTAGTACGTAATAAATACGAAAGTGGGTTTGTTTGTTTTTTATGCTTTCACGCTAAAATGGATGAATAGATTTGGATGAAATTTTGCACATGTGTAGACCATGGCCTGGGTTAGGATATAGAATACTTTTTATCCCGATATTCTCACGGGATCGATACTAATGCGGGTGAAACCGCGGGGCGTAGCTAGTTATCATTCTGAAAACATTTCTTATTATCTACATTTCAATTGGCAATGAAATATGTACACGTCTATAACTTCAATACCAACAATGTTCTTTGTCCAAATATTTGTAAAATAGAGCTTTAACCATAATTTTCGTAGTATCGCTATTGTAAGGAGCTCTTAGGTACTTACAGTAATTGCCTTTAAACCGAATTTATGCTGCAATTACAGCAACAATCCGTTGTGATTCGCGAGAATCCACTTTACGCCGAATTCGAAGAAATTATTCATTAATAATATTGAAATTTCTGCTTCAGTGTAACAAAAGGTAGTAATGAGAAATTATCAAACAATATCGGCCAATACAATTTGGGTGAACTCGTTTAACTGTATTGGACTACCGAAAATATGTATTTATTTAGTTAAAAAGACTGTGGAAAGTTTATCTTCTAGTGCATACTTGCTAGTTTTACACATAATTTTAATTCATACAATTTAACTCGATACTTTGTATTTCCACATTGTAGTATCTAGTCGAGCTTTAAAAGTAATAAAAATCTTCTTATTACTAAAAATAAAAAAATATTGCTTTTTAAAAATCACTTTGGTATTTGGTACCAAAATCACCCCAAATCCATTAAAAATGAGCAAATTTTCAGTTATGACTTGTAAAAAATGACGGTTGCCCGCGCCCCGTGTAATGACGTAAAATCGCCAATAAAAAATGTGGCAATTTTTTTTTTTTTTTCCTGAAAATTACCACATAAATAGACTCTCTGTACCTAAGAACATCCTCATGGATCGGATAGGGTTTTTTTTTTTACATGTTGTAAATCTATTTAGAAATCCGTTAACCATCTACGGAAGTCTTGCTGCGGTCGCTGCAGAGACAGTCTTCACAACTGAGGAATATAATCAACCCATCCAACATCTAATGCATTGCAAAACACTCATGGGAACAATTTGCCACCTATTATGGTCCCCTTTGTGTCCACCACCTGTTCCCGGAAAACTTGATGGAGTCTGCAAATAGTGGCCATGTACTTGTTTAAAACAATTATGATTTGTGAGACCAGCGCGATATCGCGGGCGCTACACGGGTTGTATTGCCTGTAGCACCCGCGATATCGCGCCAGTTTGCATGAGCCTTTATAAGTTTGATATGTTACGCATTCGCCTCACAAAGTTCGCCACACATTTGATATTCCTTGTTCGTCCCAATTTTTTTTCTTTATTCGCCTCTTTTTTGTATTGAAACTAATGATTTTAAAGTACTGCCAGATGAAAAAATATCGTTGCTCAAATATTTGTACCCGACTGTAAATAAATGAGACGTAAAAATAAAACAATTTTTGAAAGAAAAATGTATCAATTAAATAAAAATCAACACTAATAATAATCTCATACCGTCATGTCTTTCAGAATAACTGCCACAATATTTTCATATTATTTTATCGTTATTCAATGCAAGTTCCAACTGGCCTAACAAAATAATTTTTCTCTAAGCGTGTCAACGCTTAGAGAAAAAGTCTTATTAAGGTGGAACTAGTTGATATTTTTTCCATACAAATTTCAGGGGGGTTTTACTCCACTGTTTGACATGGTACATCCAAAGTTAAACATGATATCGTTTTGTTTCATTATTAATTTTGTCTGTGCGGAAACAGAATAGTAAAATAATGAGCCTTTAAAAAGTTAGGAGCCCACAAAGATTCCTTTTTCTTGCTAATTTTAACGCAACTTTGGGGGTAAATAAGCAATAAAAGAAGTGTAAAATCTCCAAAACAAAGTCGACACCGACAAAGCTCAATTGTCGAAGAGTTCAATAAACTTTATTTGTAATTGATTTATGCAGTGGTTTTTTCATAAAACCCTATTTTCAAAAGGACTTTTCGTAATTTTTTACGCACTCGTTTTACTAAAATAGTTCGGAACGGTGTTTGTGTGCGTGCAAACTAGACGTTGTGCACGTAGACCAGTGTCTAACTGCTCATCACTGATACTATCTCTGTCGGACACGATGCCAGGTAACACAGCGTGCTTTTCGGCCATGCCCACTAGTGAGTTCGAGCCCGCGACTAGTGTCACCTTAAGAAGTCTTATTAGTGTCAACTAATAAGAATTACAACCACTAAACCTTTTCTCCTAAATGAGAATCAGCTTTTTTTCGAGTTTTTTCGTGAAATTGGTGCTACTGTACCTAACCATTTATTAAAACAGTTATTGTGTTCACACATTGTACGTAATTAAATTTTTAAATCAAAAGGATAAAAATATAAAAATCCGAACTAAGAAAAAAATCCTACATCTTTTGCAGCGAAAATTTTGAAATTTCAGCGGTGTCGTGAATCTGCATGGTTTTAAATCTTAATCCAAAACTATTTCAAGCCAACTTAAGACACTTTCGATTTAATTAAAGTTTTATTAAGAAGGTTTAAGTTCTACACAAATCTTCTGACATTCTTTTGAAAAAAGTGAGTTAAGCTTGGGTTTCTTTAGAAAGCGTTGCCGCCATATAACGGCCGTAAAATGACGGCAGAATGAGGCGCGGAATGAAAGGAACATGTTGTGAGTGTGAAACTGTAAAATAAACACCTACCGACATTATCTTGGCGAACGCGGCCGTTATATGACGGCACCGTTTTCTAAGGATACCCAAGCTTTATTGAAGAACAAAAGACGTAAGACGCCTTCTACATTCACGAAACTGAATGTAGGTATTAGGGATTACTATATCTAGGCGGACGGCACAAAATTCGGAAATGATGATAATAATAACGGGGTAATATCGTGTGTATCGGGATAAACGTGTTGGTTTTCACAGTAGACGGAATATTGTAAGGTGATTAGGGTTACTTACGTGTTACGTCGTTTCCGTGAAAACGTGATATGATAATATTCTGAGCTGAAATATTATGTTTCATTAGTGCCCCAAGCGCCGTACGGTACGCTTTACATTAGCAAACTGTTTTCTTCGAGTTTGATCACTTAATATACACATACAGGATGTTTGAACTTTTCTACGAAAGGCACCTTTTTTTTTTAAGGCATCTTTTACATCGCTTTTAGTAAAATAAAACAGGTAGAAACTGGTAAAAAAATCATTTTTTTTTTCTAAAAGCTGGTTGTAGGATTTTACAAAAAAAAAAATAATCTTTCCAAATGTTTATAAAATTTGACGTTTCAAACGCGTTTTAAAGCAAAATAAGCTAAAACAACAACATTTATTGAAGTACGATAAATTAAATAGAATCAAATAAAGAAATACGCAGTATATTTGATTTTCAAAGTTTAAACAAGACAATATTCAGGTACATAATATAATAGCTAACAGACTTAAAATAATAATATGTACATGGATATAAAAAAGAGGGGAAAGAAATAAGGCATCAAGAAAATCGTCCGTATCGCTGTCAACAACAAAAGTGCCCAAATGGCTGGTAGCATTGCCACGTTGTATGGCGATCCTGATTCTTTGGTAAAAAAATAGGCCTCTGGTCACTCGGACCCTATGGCCCTAATGTTTCAACCCCAAACGGCTCGGACATATAACTCCCAATAAGATTGGAATATTTTTTTCCGTTTGAAGTATTTCGCACTTGCAGCAGCTGCCCCAGCACAGCTCGCCGTGCTAGGAGATGGGATGGTGCAAGAGTGTCGACACATGTTGCATCCTACACCAAAGGCTTATCTTTCTTCCAAGGCATTATGGTCATTCCGTCTGGTCTCTTCCCATCATCCCATGACAAGAGCACAACGGGCAATGTCATAGGTACTTGTGTATCCGCCATCCGGTGCAAAAATGCAAACGATTTTAAAATCTAAATACGTGTTTACTGGTCTACGTGCAATAAATTACTCATATTTGATGTTCATTAAACCAGTGTTAATTCTATTTGGACGGTAATATGCAAAAATAATTATTTACAGAAATGTTCAAATAAACAGAAGGCGATAAATCTTACAAAAAGTAAACACCTACATCGAATAACGAGGTTATTAAAAAAAAACATGTTTGACACGAAACGTAGGAATGGTATAAAATTTTGCACAGTGATACTGATTTACTGAACGGAACGGAAATACATTAAAGAATTCTCATTTACGAACTTTTGCATTTGCTATGTAGGTAACTACATCAAAAACCCAGATAGATCAAAAACAAAACACATCATAACTTATGATAAGCTTTTTAGGAAATAATTTAGGGTCTTTGTACGCGGCACGGTTTCTTTACGGTACGGCAAATAAACCGCGCAGTAGAAAAACCGTGTCTGTCAACAAGCTTCCATAGCTGACGACCGTGCCTACACACGGCGAATAAACAGTATGTTTTCACGGCAATAAAAAAAGTGTGTGTAGAAAAGGCCTTGGTGTTTAATCCCCGGTATCAGAATTTTAAATAGGTATTTGAAGTTGAGAACTTACAAACTTGTAAATAATGCTAGAGTTAGCTTATTTAGGCGATTCCTTCAAAATAGCCCGAAAGATAAAAAAACAGTGGCATTCCGGGAGTGTCGACAGAAGTGAAAACTTGAATAAAATAATACTTGCATAGAACATTGATCCGTAACTTGATATAAATAAAAAGCATAATCGTTTATAAAAATGAGTGTCGGTAACGGTGTCGCGAGTTCAATTGTTTTTTCCCATTTCAAAAATGCTCAACGCGCCTAATAAAATTTTCATTTAAAAAATCTCTTACTTTTTTTGCAAATAAATTTTGAATTTTGCGAGGAATTGAAGGAATTACCAAATGCTAAAGTAGTGTTTGACAAATTCTCAATCCTGAAATCGGATGGAAGTAACTACCTATAATACAACCAGTAAAGAAAACTTATCTACGAAAATGACTCTTTTTATGTAACGCTTTAAAGCCATATAATAATAGTACACACGGCTACACATCAAGCTATACAGTTCCAGTATAAGCTGATCTCGCATTGTATAGGATTTCCGTACAATGCGAGGTCAGCTTATACTGGAAATGTGTAGCTTGATGTGTAGCCGTGTGTACCTATGCATATCTTAAATTACTACTGTCTAGACAACAGTCTCTACTAATACTAGATAAGAATTCTATATGCTCTCAGCATATTATGTAAAAAGATTCTCCATAACATCACTCCTTGTTACCCTAGGGTTGTGCAGAAATGTAGATACCTATAGTAGAGTACACTCACATTTCGCCAGTTGTGTCTAACTCCCCTGAAATAGGGGGGCGAGCCTATTCTGCCCTGCTAAGCCCACAGGCGGTATCTCTGAGATCGACACTTTCAGTATTTTTTATACCATTCAATAGCTTTAACAATTTCGCATCTAATAGTATAGGCGAAATAGCGCCATCTAACTTAAAACATTTTAAAAAAACCACTAAGAAGTTTTTATATCTCCATATTTACTTAAATTTTAATATACAAAAAGTCAATTTTCTCAAAACTTACTCCGGTTGAGATACCGCCTTTGTGCTTAGCAGGGCAGTATTGCCGGGCATAAATCCAGACTCCGGGCTGCTACTGAGAAATTTCAGATAGAAATACCCAATAACACTTTGCCCGACCAGGGAATCGAATCCAGGACCTCATGCTCAGCATTAGCGCTTGCAACCACTATACCTAGGAGGTAGTCATATAAACACAACAGTGGTGGCCCAGTGGCAAAGGCCGCGAGTTACGAATTGTAGGTCATAGGTTTGAACCTAGACAGGCCCTTTACTTTGTGTAAATGATTTAATCACCACTGCTCTCAAAACAGTGAAGGAAAACATTGTGAGGAAACCGACATGTCCTAGAACCAAAAATTTGAAAACAACATGTGACGTCTACCACACACTGGGCCCGCGTGGTGGATAACGGCCCACTCCCTCTCACAGAGAGGAAGCCTGTGTCCCAGCAGTGGGAACATCATAGGCTGATTATGCTTATTATACTAGTCATATAGAGATTCTTTATAAAATTTTATCGCTTCAACATTACGAACAGGTTTCATGGCAACCAAATGAAATGCATTCCTGAGAAAGATATACCCACTTACGTAGCTGTATCAGATTCTAATGTGCATAAAAACATGCACAAATCAAATGTGAAGACTTCAAGTATTTGGCGCGTAATGTCTATCCAATATTTCATCGTCACATTTAATTAAAACAGTTCATTTGTCTAATAGACAGTTATATTTAATGAAGCATGATACAATAACAATTACATATATCATACAGCCAAGTTGTAGGAGCTTTATTTATCAACTAGCTCTGCCTCGCAGTTTCACCCGCGTAAGACTCGATCCCGTGGGAATATCGGGATTAAAAGTATCCTATGTCTTAATCCAGGTCATGGTCTACGCATGTGCTAAATTTCATCCAAATCCGTTCAGCTGTTTTAGCGTGAAAGCGTAACATACAAATATATTATATAATATTATTATAATTTAGATAATGTTGACACATTGAAGTCGCTAAAAATACCTAACATCAAAACATACAAACCTTCACATATATAATATTAATCGGATATAATATAATACCTGGTCAACCAAGCTCTGCTCGGGTGAAAATAGAGAATGCTCATTTAATAATATAGGATAGTTCATACTAATTTCATGCTGCCATGTCAATTTTCTAATGTAGCCGTCTTGTTCTAAACTTTGGGCGATCGAGCTCTGCTCGGGTGAAAATACGGAGGAAGCGAATTTTCCCAGATATGAGACCTAGCTAGATCGATTTTTCGCCCCCCTAAACCACTATATTTTTTTTTTTTTTTTATTTCATCGAAATCATTCGCCGTTTTCGTGAATGTGATTACAAATATATACATCGTGGCATTTTCGTCGTCTTACAAAAGCAGCCCACTTCATGTATCTGTCGCAGGGATATTGTCAAACCAGTGATAGATATTATAATTTCATTAGTGAAATTATAACTGCACGAAACTTTGTCAACCACCTCCATTTCTCACAATTTAACGGGCTCATTTCAGTGACATTATAATTCCATTGGACCCACGCAGTGACATTGCAAGGCAGTAATATTTTGACAATTTCGCTGTACGTGCAAGCCCGTTAAATTGTGAGACGGTCAATGATTGGTCCGTTTCCAATGTCATGACTTACTTATATCAAAAAATGAATAAACTTCTACACGTTATTATACAGATCTTTAAGGCGGATGAAGAAGAGTTGACCAATCAAAACGCACGAAGACTCAACTACAAACATGACTCATAATATACCTAGGGTTATTATAAAATCACTTCAGCGTTCCCGTGAAATTACAATAACACAAAAAAGTCCGTTAAATTGTGACAAAGTTTCAAAATGAATGAAATTCTAATTGCACGAATACGGTTTGACAATATCCCTGCGACATATCTAATGACTACGTCTTAAAATTCATTCAAAAAAATTAAATACACCGTGACATTTTTATCGTCGTACAAAGGGCCACTCAATGTACCCGACATGAAATACCTCTAGGAGCAATAAAAAAATTGTTACGAGATATTTTTTTTTTAAGTGAATGTTAAGTAGTCATTGGATACATGAAGTGCTGGCTGCTTTTGTATATATATATGTAAAAATATTGCTCATTTAAGAGGATTAGGATTAGTTGAATTCGTTTTTGCTGGATAAGCTCGACAGACTGCTCAACAATTGTATCCGGTTCGTATTCAACCTCAGGAAATATGATCATGTGTCGAGCTATAGGTCTGAGCTCAAATAGATGTCCATTCGCCAAAGAAGAAGTTTGCGCGCTTTGACCACGCTTTTCTCCCTTCTCAACAACTCCCACTCCTCCTTCTTATCTTGTGTCTCATTTCCAATATCTATGTTCTTCACCTACTTTGTCCTTCTCATACTTCTGACTTTGTTCATTCTTCCTTTCATATTCAGTCCATTTTTCTATGGAATGCGCCTCCTCTTGATATCAGGACGGCCACCAGTCGGTATGCATTTAAGCGAAAATTGCAGTTTTTTTTTTTTTTTCAAAATATGTGCATCTTAACACCTCCATCCCTTGAGTTTGTATATATATATGTAATATAGGTATATAGTTTATTTATTGAATATGTATGTATGTGTATTATAACCTATTTGTGTACTGTTGTTCCTACCTATTTTATTTCTAATGATATTTTTTTTTCTTTGTTCCTCTTAAACAGAGCACCTGTCATCTAATCTCTTCACCACCCTTGGTTAACTGGTAGAGAATGCCTACGGCATTAAATCCACCTTTGTACCTTTTTTTATGTGAGAAGTTTAAATAAATAAATAAATTAGTAGGATTTATTCCTCTTAATAAATTCTTCATCTTTAGAGGCCTTTAACCTAATGCGATATTTAGGATAGTACGGTAGTTGCCTAGGTAAAAAAAAAACTATGTAGTCCGTCTTTCAGATAATAAAAAAATATAAGACACGTATTTTTTGCTTTATCATATTAATCAAAAATAACTTAAAGAACTTAAAAACCCGTACAATTTTTTTTTTTAACTTAATCTGCGTTTCGGACAAAAAAAAATTGGACAATATTTATTATACACACAAAATGTGTGTATAGGTATATAAGGACTTATCATATAACTGTACAAATGTGGATTTACTAAGCAAGTCCTTTGTATCAGCGGTCGATGTTCTGAATTTCTGATCCTATGCCTCCAGTCATTTGAGCGGAATATCACTTGTCAGCGTGTAACAAAAACTCTATCCAATCCGTGAGGGTGTTATTAAGAATCATACTGAGTTATGTGAAATCTTTCTAGATAAATGAAAAATTCGCGACATTATTTTTAAATGGGGAATTTTACCGAGCTATAGTATACATGGCACGCGGGCGGCCGTCGTTTAGCGGGTGTCAACAAGTCATAACTTATGATTCATGTTGATAATTTACCCATTTTTAATGGAATTGGGATAATTTTGCTATTAAAAATGTGATTTTAAATAGCAATAAGTTTTTTATTTTCAATAATAATAAGTTATTTATTACTTTTTGGTAATGTCATTTTGCAAATCTCAAATTCTTTATTGCGTACCATAATATAGTTGGTAGGGAAATAATTATATTAGTCACAATTATGGACCCTGTCGGGCACAGCATAGGTCAAGTAGGAGAGAGGAGGAAGAGCACTGGTCGTTTAATGACAAATTGTATTATTAGTTAAGTTGTTAGTAAGTTATATATTTATTAATACAGAATTCAATTTAAGAATCATAATTATTGTTTTATGAATTATATACGTTTATTTATTTAATATCATTATAATAACCATTTATTTTTTTTAAATTAGGTATTCATTATTGTTTTATTTACTTATTATTATTTTTTACGTAATTCATATTTATTATCCCTAAGGTAAGTTATTTATTGAATGTTTCATATTTATTAAAAAAAAAATGTATATATATTTTTCGTATTGTGAGTAGGTAGGCGTATCTTTAATAATGAGTTTTTGTAGATACAAATAGATAACACAAATAAATTAATAGATATAAATTGCAGTACATATATGCTGTTTTCGGATCAGACAGGGTTTTTAGGGTTTTTTCATTGTATAATGTAAATTGGGCCATCTTTTGACCGCTGACCTCAGAGATGATGATGATATTGAAAGAGAAAGGAGGGCGCAGTCAGCGAGATCTTATATTTATGCTCGCAGTTTACACGTTGTTCTAGAGTAGTTAAAAGAACCTTATCTCGTCCACATTGCACCCCATTTTACATGAACTGCCTGTGGGCAGATTACACTCAAAAATCGTACAGCGCCCTTTGCATTAAACATATGGTATGGTATTGATGGGGATGTTCCGCTTCTGTAGCTCATCAGGGATGTTTGTTAATGCTTGTGTCGATTGCTTCTACGCTACGATACGAAAACGATGCGATTCCCTGGTGCGCCGGGTGCGCCAGCCCCAACGCCCCCAGCATTATACTGCAGTGTGTCGCAAGCAGACTGGACTACTTCTGTGTGAATTACTGCTTGAAAGCTTTCCACATCAGTGTTGAGTTTGTAGCAGGGATATTCATAACTATAGGGACTTTGTTTATTACGCTTTTACGCTACACTCAACGGATTTAGATGAAATTTGGCACATGGGTAGACCATGACCTGGTTTAGGACATAAGATACTTCCTATCGCAGTCATACGTTTCCGTGGGATAATTTCCGATCTGCGCGCGGGGGGAGCCGCGGGCAAAAGCTGGTTAAATATAAATAAATAAAGAATCACCTCAGCTTTTACCTCTTTGTCGTGATGTGTCTATGTTTAGATGGGGCAAGGTGAAAGAATTCTTTCACGGTGAAGGTCGTTGTGGATTGGCATTGATCCTCAAGGCCTTTTAAACTGGAACGCAATGCTTTACATTCTGTGTTGCAATGCGAACTAATTTATTACAAATTAGGGCAAGCTTAGATTACACATTGACGTGATTGTTGTAGAGAATATTGTTTTCTCAGTTGTTCATAAAATAAGAAAAGAAAGAAAGAAAGAAAGAAAAAATGTTTATTCTGCACAAAGTAAACGCACATGCCAAAAAATATTACATAAAATATACTTTCACAAGTTAGCCAAAAGCCAAGCCAAGCCAAGTAGTAGAAATATGTCAAGATTGTCTATTACTTGAATGTCAGAGCCAATAACAAAAATGTATCCAAATTACACCCGTTGCAACCAGTCACCCTAAGGGGCACTAGAGAGGGTTTTATGGAAATGCAGAAATCCGCAAGAGAACTGACACAGACACTTTAAGTGGCAGTGGGCAGGGCACATTGCTCGTAGAACAGAAGGCCTATAGGGCCGAATGATTCTGGAGTTGCGACCGCGTACCGGAAGATGTAGCGTTGGAAAGTTTCACACAAGGTGAACCGATGATCTTGTGAAGGCCGCAGTAATCCCAACTAGTCGAAGTGGCCGTGCATAGAGGAGGCGTATGGCCAGCAGTGGCCGTCTTTCGGCTGAAATAATAATGATGATGACTCCCGTTGCATTACAGACGTTAAGCTTTCCACAGCATAATTTGACAAATAAATTATAACGCCCATTTACGATATGCATTTTTTTTATTATTGTTGCTTCATCTTATGACATGCCACAGCCCCACAGATAATTAAATCGTACCGTGTAAATAAGGTTTAAGTCACTAATATCAATCCCAGATATTTATTTTTTTGCTTCTCTGCTTGTAGCAAAAAACCTGAAAAATAGACATATGGCTGTTACCTTGCGTTATCATTAGGGAGGTACCTTCAAGGACGAAATTCTTAGCAAAACAAAACACTCACGGAAATATCCAAGAATCACACTTGCAATAAATAGACACTACGCAAATCAAAACAGTCCTCCTTTGTCCGCTCATCAAGAAGCAAGAATACTAAGAATTATTCAGCGCAAGTGTACAAATAAACATAGGAGAGATGATGTATCATCGACGGCCCGCGACACCGACCGGCGACCGCTAGTAGTCTGTGACGTCACGCGCATTCCGCGTGGCGACTCGCTCCGTCACGGCCAGCGTTATATTTGGCATCGGTTTACCTAGTAATGGTAGGGCTGGCAGTTACTGCGGATTTTTTAAGAATTGATGTTTTTTTTTTTTTTAAGGTAAAACTTCTTTAGACGCGTTGGGCATTTTTGAGATGGGACTGAACCATTGATTTCACGACACCTCATTTTTGTAAACGCGATTGTGCTCTCTATTTATATTAAGTTACGGATCAGTGTTCTATGCAAGTATTTTTACTTTAAAGGTTTCGGAAGTTTTTTTTTTTTTGTAAACGCGATTGTGCTCTTTTTTAGATAAGGTTACGGACAAATGTTCTATACAAGTATTTTTCTTCCACCAAGGCGATCTTGTTCAAGTTTTCACTTCGGTACTCCCGGAGTACCACCACTTTTTTTTTTAAATCTCTTTATTGACATCCAGATTTTCTTTGCGTTTGAAAGTACATTTACAAACCTCAAAAGATGAACATAAGGCTGTTTTACATCTTTAAGCAATCTCCATCAGACAAACTTAAGTACTTACAACGCAAAACACACAAGTACGTATACAGTCGCAATGGGCCTTATTTAAATTGTGTAAGGCATCTCGTAGCTGACCTCTGAGGTCATGACTCCTTAACCGGGCTATTCTGGCTACTACCTCAAAGCCTCCAGGCAGGTGCGTAAAATAATTTATATACTAGGCGACTGCTCGCTAAGGGCACCCCCTGTGGGGTACGAACCTCGGCTTAGGGCGTCGCTGGGGGGAGGACGGCAAGATGTGACAGGCTGGATCATATCTGGATAATTATTATTAACTGGGAAATTTAAAGCTCAGCGTCAGCGTGGGCTAGCACTTCATCGAGCAAGGTTGGGCGGCGCAACAGGCCGCAGCGCAACGCATTTTTATACTAAAAAGTGCGTTGGTTCATAGAAAATGTTCTAAAATAATGAAGGAGGATTTTTGCAATGCGTAGCATTGCGGCGCGGGTCTAATCTGCATTAGCCTTAACTGTAACTTCTATACGTAGACTAGACGACAAATTTTTTACCTAAGTTTCAAAGGCAGGCTGAAGATTTCATTATCCTTCTAAGTCCAAATTATTAAGGGACCGTGCACGAAATCGACTGATTTTGATCAATTTTGTTCATTAGTTGTGAGAAAGTGGAATAGAATTTAAACAAAATTATTTGTGATTTCAAAAGTCGAATTCTTTGTCTTGTACATAGCGGAAAGGGATTTTTCAAATAAATGAAGGATTCGTGGAAAATCACTAAAATTCGCAATAAGCTTTCCAAAATTAAAAAAATATCATCAACATCATTATATGATCCACTTTTATCAACTTCCATACAAAATATAGTTGAAATAACCATTTTTTTTAAACCCTGTCATTTATGTATTTTTTCCTATTATTTAGCAAACCATGTCAAGTAATTTAAAAAAAACACATTAGTCTATAGCTATCCTTGAAATAAAATAATAATTTTATTTTATGATTATACTATATCTTCATTAAGGCGAAATAAACCATATTTTCGAGAGCACAAAAGTGATGCAACTATTAACAGGTGCTGTGATTGACACGAATGGTTTAGTACCACGAAAACTGTACTGTTATGCTTACACAGACTTAATGTTTCAATTATTTCAAGATTTCTTACGATTACATAAGTTATTGACGAAAAAGGATTTTTTTCGTGCTCGGAGCCTTAAGATATTATTACTACTGAAATGCCCAATATTTTTATTAAAAATATTTGTAGCATACTTACCTGGCAGCAGGCAGGTGGAATACATTCTTTATTTTCTTCATAAGAATGGTTCAACCTTATCTTAGCAACCACCTTAATGACGAAACAACAACACGAGAAGGGGCACTCAAAAGCTCAGCGTTTTGTCTGCGAGTTACGGAATTTCCACAAAGGAATGAAATAATTTGTTCCACGTTGTTAATCTGGCAAACAAACAGAGTGGTCACCTTAAAGTAAATAGTATAGAGGGCCGACCTCGCTTTGTAAACTACAAACCCAATTGAACTGTATTTGAGCAGATTCCAGCCATTCACTGGAATAAATTAAACCCGATTCAGATGGTACAAACGAGATTGTGGTTAAAATGCGGTCCATTCATCTCTACTTATTCATGGAAATGCTATATTTATGTATTAAAATCCATTTACGCTTAAAAGAACAACTTATTGTGAGTTCTATAATGCCTAACTTGTACACTATTGAATATTTAGAGGTAAAAAGACCAGTGTGGAAATTTCCTCATTGAAATGGGAGGATCCTCCGACCAGACGGTTGTTGTATCAGCTGGTGGACTACTACAGTTGTTGCCGGGTTTCTGTACATTATATGTTATTCGCGGGAATAACTTCGTTTGCGAGATGCAGGATTTGAGTGACGTCAGGTGCGCTGAGAAGGTGGCATTATAGTTGCCACCACAAAATAAACGTAAGTACCTTTTTCCAAGTGGAAATCGTCCTGGATCATCTGAGATGGGATGGCGTAGGGATATTATCATCTTATGGAAATTGACTCTAATCAACCAGGAATGAAATGGAGCAGGGGCATGTTAGAGTTCGCCTTCTTTAATAAAACAGAGGTCATCATACGATAGAATACTCTTATAATTATCAGAATACCAGTAAATTGTAGGTTAACTTATAAATAGTACTTTGTCTTTCTGTATCTCTAATGCCCGTTCTGTGGTCCATGCCCGAGTCTCAAGGGAAACATAGTCTTTTCCCTCAACACAACTAAATCACATTTAGCGAAGTCCGATAAATATAAGTATTTATCTAACCCGTAGTGCTTCTAAATAGGGTTGAGAAACATTCGAACAATAAACTTTTTAAGCATTATCGTTCCTAACTATACTCCATTTGAAATAAGATTACTTAATTAAACAAACCTTTTTTGTATAGTCCGTTCAACCTATTTTGACTTCTAAAAAAGTGGTTACAATACCAACTGTTTACTACAGCTGGCATTTGTGATGCCACCAACGCAATAAAAGTCAAAATTGGTTGAACGGACTGTAAAAAAGTTTTGTTTAAATGTCTTATCTTATTTCAAATGGAGTATAAATAAAATAGAAAAGGGTTTTTTGGCCCTGATTTCCACTCATTTTATAAACCTTGTGTTCACATTATTTCGTGATATACAAAGTTTTTTGTCCAGTATTTTATTTAGAAAGGGTTCACAAAATCTAGTCAGAAAAACTGGGTTGCCTGAATGGAATAATTAATTAGGTGTGATAAAACTCCGGACGATGTTATATGAACTTGCTTTTATCCCTTGAGACCAGTGTTGAAATGGGTTGAACTTAAACTCGGCAAATCTAAATAAATGCATTAGAAAAAGCTCGTGATACCTTTTTGTATAATTTGTGTTTATTAAAACCTCAAGCAAAAATGAAAGTGCCCGTGTAAGGGAGGGTTTATTAATGCCTTAGGCATTTTCTGTTATATTAGTTGACCTTAAGGTGATTCAGATGGTAGCGCGCCGTCCGATAAGGACCAGGCCCGGGTCGAAGGCGCGTTGTGTTCCACGCGCGCCTCAAAGAGTCACAACTGAAGGGCTCCGCTAGGGCCGATGCCTGCCAGGGTCGCGGGAAAGTCCGAAAGGGTTACCGAGTCCCCTAGCAACATACAGGCAACTGAAGGAACACGTGTGGATTTTAGTCGGTAAGCCGACGTTTGCATGGACATATTAAAATCGCGGCGGGATCTTTGAAGTGAAAACTTCTATAGGCGCGTTGGGCATTTTTGAGATGGGACTAAACCATTGATTTTGCGACACCATGACGACACTTCATTTTTGTAAACGCGATTGTGCTCTTTATTTATTTTACGTAACAGATCAATGTTCTATGCAAGTATATTTTCTTTAAAAGTTTTGTAAACGCGATTGTGCTCTTTATTTATATCACGTTACGGAGCAATGTTCTATGCAAGTATTTTACCCGCAAAAAAAGTTTCTCGTTGCACTATATTCAAGTCTAAATGAACATTCTACTGTAGGATGTTATTTACTAATGAAAAAAACACAACATAAGGGCTTGTTGCCTAACATAAACATTTACAATATCAACAAAATCTAAATGTAAACACGTCCGAAACACGTCCGCCGCCATCTTTGAATAGCGTATTCACCACAGAATTTTTAAAACGATCATTCCAGCGCGAATTGTTTTCAGATATTTAACATGTGATGTTATATTGCTTTCCTTATCTTTTCCCTACACTCTGTGTAAGTTAGAGCAGGAAGGTATAGTTTAAACAAGCAATTTGGCGCGTTTTTTTCGACCCAGAATACGCAGACTTTAGCTGCCTTCCGAGTAACACTGTAATGAATAAAAAAACACTTCATTTTAAAGCATTTCCTGCACAATAAAATATTTCCTGACGATTCAAAAAATACACACGTTATTGTTCAAGCTTTCACGTCGGCACTCCCAGAGTGCCACTGCCATTTTTTCGTACATTGGATTGTCAACGCACTGCTTAGCACCGATACTTGAAAATCCAACAGTGTGTTTTTTCGACGCGCTGGGATGCACTCTGTTGAATTCTCAAAGCTCGATTTAAGAGGAGGCTCCCTAAATTGTATGTTAATTTGCAATAATATTATGGAAAAGTCACGCAGACAATCAAAATGGACCTTTAGTATATGATTTATTAATCTTTTTCTTTCAAAATATAAGACAGTTACGTAATTGGAACATTTTCACTTGATCCATTTTTTATTCGAAAACATATATTTTTTTAAAGATTATTTGAAACAAAAACAAGATTACTCGGCTTTTCTGTCTAAAATAATTATTGACAGTAATGAAATATAGTTTATTATCCAAGTATAAGATATTTTTTCTCTAGATCAATTATTACTTTAGTTATAAACGAAATAAGAATTGAGACTTACGACATTTAGTTCCGTGCTTGAACACGACCAAAGAGCGCACGTGATATTCAACTTTATTGCTGATGTGTTAGCGTTTATCACATAGTGGAGTGGTGGAGTGCATTGGGGCAGAGTTTGCGTGGAAATTGTCTTTGGAGTGCCTGGTCTTAACACCGAGGGTTGAAAATCCAATGCGCGATAAAATCCCGCCGCGATTTTATTACGTCCGTGCGAACGTCGGCTAAGAGTCTGAAACGCCCTCCCGCTCCGCCCAGAGCGGGAGAAGTTATTTGATAATTTCCCACAACACAAAAAAAAAAAGATTGATGCAGACACAAAACATAGTAGATGCTACTTCATAGAAAATTGACATAAAAACTTCACGCCTTCTAGCCTAACCCTTTGGGGAAACCAAAGGGTTAGGCAAAAGTGAACCTATAGTACACACACCAGTCATGTTTAAGTCCTATGATACAAAACTAACTTGAAAATAATCCATTGGAACTGATATTATCAATGCGAAAGTAACTCTATCTGCCTGTTTGTCTAGATGTTAACTTTTTACGCTTAAACCACTGAACCGATCGTTGTGTTGGGTATAAGGTGTCTGGGAGAAGAACATAGGCTAGTTTTATTAATTTTTATTCTAGTTTGCAGATGTAGCCGCGGGCAACAGTTAACTATAAAAAAGGAATAAATACCTATCATACCTCGTCTCGTTTTTAAAATATGATTGACGAGCAAAATTGTTTTTATAAAACGTCCTTCCAAAATAAATATAATTTATCATCAGTATCATTATCTACGTGTACTATCGAAGAAACGCATAGATATCTGTACACTGTAAGGATTATAATTCTTGCTTGCAGCGCTCGGCTGCTAGAGTATCGCTTACCTACGAAAAAAAGGGTTGTGTGCACGGGACTTTGTTTTCCAAATGCTTAGATATGCGTTACCTCGATGGTACCTAACATTTCAAGAGAGTTTATCCTAAAAGTTGGCAACGTAAATAGCTGTCAAATATTTATCTGTTTTGATTAATTTTGCAATATTACTGTATGGAATTAAGAAATGTGGCTAACTAGGGAACTAAAATATTGATTATGAAATGCAATAATTAATATCGTAATACCGAATATTTAGTTTTAGATGTAAAAAAAAAGTATTTGGAAACTTTCCAAATGCCTTTTTTACACCAAAAATTGTTACAACATCAATTTCAGTGTTATAATTGCTATTCATGATTAATATTCTAGGGAACTAGTTAGCCACATTTCTTATTTCCATACAGTAATATCGCCAAATTAATCAAAACAACGAAATATTTGACATCTATTTGCGACGTTGCCCACTTTCAGAATAAACGCTCCTAAATTGATAATGTGGCATTAAGTCTGCCTTACTTACCACTTTTTATACATAAATAACAATAAAATCATAAGGTTATTGCCGCTATTCCAATACGCTAGCGAAAAATCTTGAACTTGAACCCCGTTCATTGTACTATTGATGTGATTCCACTCAAATCATATTAAGCTCAGACGGAGAAGTAAGTACATACGGCTGGCTGCATCCATTAGATTCCCTCCCCCTCATCCCGATATTAGGCGATTCAATGTGTAGGGGAAATCAATTATTAACAATCAGGCTAGATTTAACCTTTTCTAATATAACTTTTAAACTAATTTTGTAAAGAGGTAAAATTGTTTGTTTGTTTTTAAGAGGTAATCTCAGGAAGTACTGATCTGATTACAAGAATTTAATTATAGAAATCTACTCTATTGCCAAGTACCAATGGGATATGTGTTTCTACTACGCAGACGAAATCAAGCGCCGAAGGTAGTTAGAAATATGGTACGAACCTTCACTTTAAACTTATACAATGTTTCACTGAATCATAATTATACATTATGAAAGTTGATTATTTAGAATCGTTTACTGAATCGATTTCTGTAATTTTTAATATAGATCATTTTAGTCCCAAAAATAATATTAAAACCACGTAAATATTATTACTGTCACAATTCTATTGTACAGTCAAAACAAACCACCAAATGGACGAAGTACCTTCTATATGCTAGACCCTTATACGTGTGCGACTGTGTGGGTGCGTAAATTTGTAATGTGACCACAATTTCCTCCCGCAATCAGTTTAACTAATTTACTAAATAAATAATAGTTAATTGACTCAGGCGTGACCTTGCGGAAATCCATTATAAAATACAATAGAAGTGGATATATTTAGTAACCTGTTCCGCTTAGCTGAGCGGAATAGGTTACTAAATATATCCACTTTTATTGTATTTTTAAATAAATAATGTTTTATAAATAATAGTAAAACTTCGCGTATCCATATTATCTCTTCTTGTTCTCACACACTATCGTCTACATTTCTTTCTCATTTCTCCTTTCGCAGTTCTGCCGGAAGAAATATCTTAAGAAATAACCAGTACCTTTGTACTCAAATTATAATTATATAATTTCCCTATGTATTTTACTGTGTGTACATAAATAATAAAATAAATAAAAAGTCAGTGTATGTGTTATGATTATAACATTAAATTCTAATTGGGGTGTTTGGTGGAGTACATTAATTACGGAACATAATGTAAATGGGGTGAAAATGCAATGGTACATTACAGACTAGTGAACCTTGAAAGTTTGGTACCTACTGAAACAGGTATATTTCGTTCACAGGATCAATGGTTAGAGCTTGTCCCAAGTAATGTAATAAAAGCATCAAGGCTCACGTAGAACGTAGTTCCGATGGAATAATTAAATCAAAACCGGATGTGAACGGAGTACAGCTAACGATATTATTAATGCGGAAGTGATGTTTTAGTACTCGGCAAGCATAAACAGTAGATCTATAAAATTCTGTAATGGATCTAACCAAACACGTACCTACATACAGCTTTTAATGTCGATCGCAAACGCTTCCAACTGCTATGATAAGTCACGGCCGCTCGAATCTGTTTACAAACCAAGGAATGCACTCAACATATAAAATAATTACGACAAAATATGTACTATGTGGTCGTTCATTCTAAAACTTGGCAACCCTTTGCGTTCCAAACGCTCGTCAGTGCGTCCAATGACGCGTAATTACGAACATAAACACGTTGGTTCCGTACCCATCCGAATATGGAAATACAAATTCATGTGGCAGAAATAAACGTTGGAATACGCCACGAGTGTGCGCTTTTATCATTTTTAACGTGAAGGTATTATCTTAGACGTCCACGTCCATTAAATGTATGCACGTTATAACGATATCGTGGGCGGAAATATAATAATAATTATAACATTAAATTATTATACATGACTGCCTCGTTGGTCTAGTGGTCGCAAGCGCTACTGCTGAGCATGAGTTCCCGGGTTCGATTCCCAGGTCGGGCAAAGTGTTATTGGGTTTTTCTATCTGAAATTTCTCAATAGCAGCCTGGAGTCTGGATTTGTGCCCGGTTGATGGCAATAGGCTCGCCCCCTATTACATGGGACTTAAAACATAACTGGCGAAATGTGGGTGAACCTGCTGCAGGGACACCTCTGCCCAACCCTTCGGAGAAACAAGGCGTGATGTTATGTATTATACATGAAGTGATGTGCGTTTAGTTTGCGCAGAATAAACAATTTTTCTTTCTTTAACTGTGTCGACGTCGTGTTGCGCTGCGTGGTGTCCACGAAAACGTCGGTATACCACACCTTTCGGCCAAAACCCTTCTTTCATGAAGGTTTCTAGGCAATGAGTTGGAACACTTGGAACCCGCACCACGATAATAAGAGCGTCTTCTTATATTATTACCATACATTTTACTTCCCTGTGTTATCGATTCCGTGACATGAACGTAGACGTTCACGATAATATCGTCACGTTAGAAATAATAAAAACACACAATGTTTACGTCTGTTTGTTTGACGCGTTTTATATATAAATCAATCTGTTTTGTAATACATTTTGAATGTTGAATTGCTTCAATAAAGTTACTGATATAGGTCAGTGACCTACAGATGTTTTGGATACAAAAGAGTTTGATAGAACGCGATAAAAATATGGATCGTGGGTCGTGATTAAAACTTGTTCCAAGACATACTTATAACTTTTAATGAAAAGATACTGACATTATAAACATACATAATTTATTATTTAAGGATTTCCAATGAGAAATACATTACAATTATTTTCTATATACCATATTTAAACTTGTAAATAAGTTAAATGGTTTTAACACTCAATTATAAGTAACCACAGCTTATACATTATTAAGTACACTGCTCTGATTTCATAAAATAAATAACAAACATTAAAATAGCATGATGATGTGGATATATTTAGTAACCTGTACAACCCACTTCGACGGGCGATAAGGCTCAGTCTGCGCTCAGTGCTTGGTGTGGCAACACGCCGTGTTCGAGTTCGCGACAAGTCAATCGTCATCCTGAGGATGCCTCGTTGAGAGGTGAAACACGTGTCAATTTCTTTCAGGGTCTTTTTAAGACTCTTTAGAAATAGCTAAGCGGAACAGGTTACAAAATATATCCACATCATCATTTTATAATGGATTTCCGCAAGGTCACGCCTGAATCAATTAACTGTCTTAAAGATTAAAATTACTACATAGATATCTTTAAAAATAGTGGGAATAAAAAAATCAACAGACAGCTGAAAGCGATCGTAACATTGCGTAAAACCGTAGAAAAATAAATAATCGTTTGTATAACAATGAAACAGTGCGAACAGCAACAGGCCCCGACTTTCGAGTTGTAGGTCGTAGGTTCGAACCCAGACAGACGCTTTACTTTGTGTAAATTATTTCATCACCAATGCTCTCCAAACGGTGAAGGAAAACATCGTGAGGAAACCGGCTTGTACTAGAACTAACATTTCGAAGACATATGACATCTACCAACCCGCACTGCTGCACTGGGCCCGCGTGGTGGATTACGGCCCACTGCCTCTCATAGAGACGAGGCCTGTTTCTCAGCAATGTGAATATCATAGGCTGACTAGTTCAGCCCCGCGGTTTCAGTCGTATAAGTCTCGATCTCGTCGGAATGTCGGGATAAAAAGTATCCTCTGTCCTAATTCAGATCATGGTCTACCCATTTGCTAAATTTCATCCAAATCTGTTCAGCCGTTTTAGCGTGAAAGCGTAATAAATAAACACAATCACTTTCAGATGCCCCCACCTTGCCCCACCGTGGATACGCCCATGATCACAATACCTATCTGTTAAATCCTTTGTAGGAGACGTATCTGCACTAGGAATACCTGTCACACAGATTACCAAGCCCCCCTAAAACAGTCTTTGAGTATTAAATCTTAGAGATAATAACTATTAACAAATTATTTTACCTTTGGTAGGAGAACACAGTTACAGAAAATAAACATAATCATAACGAATTTACCAGGAGTGTTCAAAGCTAACTACTTTTAGGAATTAAAAGTTGTTTTACAGCTTAGCAAGGAAGACCCTTTCATCCTTCAAAGAGAGCAAACGATAACGGGTGCTAAGATTAATGGGAATAGTAAGATAAAGGCACAGATAAAGGTTAGTAAGCTGCGCAGAACTTTATAACACGAAAAGTTTTTATCGACCTTGTATCCGCTCCAACATTGAATGAATGAAAGTTCTTTTACAAAGAAATTTTGATGTTTTGAGATTCTTCTTCTTTGCGATACAGAGTCTCTAAAATAATTATTTAAATTAGGGAAATAAAAGCGATACCTAAATCTAGACTTGACATTATAGACATCTACTAAAATTAACAGAGCATTCATCAAAGATGCTGAGAATAATATAATATAATTAAATACTCTGTAATGAAATTATCAGTCGCAGGTACGCCCTCGATTTAACTTTCATCATTTAGCTTTCATTAAAATTTGAATTGTAGCAAGCAGGTAATATTTAAATGGATAAATGGTTTTTGCATGAATAATTACAATGATTATAATTAATTATAGTAGTTAATTAATGCTTATTCAAGATTGCTTTTCAAAAATCTCTACATTTTATGAAATGCGATCTTGTAATCATTCTTCCACGTCTTTACAATTTAATTAAGATTTAATTGACATATCCTGCAATCGCCTTTTAATTTCCAAACATGTAAACACACATTATGTTTTTGGAAAAACAGCTTTAAAACCCACACATAAAGTTCAGTTAGCACTACTGCTTAAAACTTAATAACTTAAAAGCTTTAAGTTGGTTTGAAAAATGATGTATTGTAACAATTTTTTTAATTTCTCCTAGAGGTATTTTATGACGGGTACATTGAGTGGCCCTTTGTAAGTCGACTAAAATATCACAGTGTTTATCATTTTAAAAAAAGTTTAAAAGTCATTGGATACAACAAGTGGGCTGCTTTTGTAAGACGACTAACAAAACGACGACTACAAAAGATTGTAGGTCCCGTGTAAACTGACTGTTAACACCGCCCGTGAATACTCGTTTGTTGTAGCGAGAAGAGCTATCAAAGAGAGTTCTCACTCAGCGATGCTCGCTTGGCGGGCAAAATACTCGCTGAAAGACTAACGTTTGGTACTTACGCATACTAGCGAGTAATCACTCGTCGCCGTCGCGCACTCGCTGCTCGCCAAGTTATTTTTATTTGCTAGCTGTAGAAAAAAGCAAGTAAGCACTTCTCATTAATCGCCGGCAGTGGGACGGGTGCCTGTTGCCAACTTCCCGCATCCCGCATACGTGTGACAGAAAAAGTATGCACGAAACGATAAATTCAAATTCAAAATATTTTTATTTTACATAGACCTACATGGGCACTTATGAAACGTCAGAAGCTAGGTGCACGGTTCCAATTGGTCGTTTCCTATGGAGAAGAGCCGGCAAGAAACTCCACGGTTTAAAAATAATTGGCTTTTACTATTCTTTCTCAAATAACAGTGTGACTAGGTATGGGAGGACAGTGGGAGGAATAACAGTGTAGGTCTTTCAATAAGTACCAGGTACTTAAGAAAATAGATAATGGTCAACAAATCTACAGTCTACTAAGCCTACAGTGTTCTCACATTCACAAAATAGAAAAGAATCTATACAAAAGATATATAAATTAATAAAAATAAAAACCTATTTTAATTAAACGCAATTACATTATTGCTATTACAACTGTAATAAATCTGAATAATTATCATGTGCAAAAAAGCCAATAATAAAGAGTACGTACGTAAAGATACGTATACTACTAGCCCCATACGCACGAGGTCACAAATCCGCATGATAGGAAAAAAATCCAAAATAATTATCTTGTAATCGAGATAAATTATATAAAATTGTATGTTGCCTTTCTCTGCTTACGTCACCATTGTTGCTTTCATTTTCTCTGCAATTCTCGAGATGTACCTAAACAAACCCACTATAGAATAGAATAGAATTTATTTATTCGAGTAACCAAGACTCTACAAGATTGTTAGTAAAACTTAGATTATGTTAGTAAACACAGACGCTTAACAAAAACATAGAAAACAATACAATCAATAACGGTTGGTCACCGCTGCGACATCCCATGAGAGAGGGCACATCAGTGAGCCTCGTATTCATAGTCCAGGCGACTCGCAACCATGCTTAATACACTGTTGGAGCTGTCCCATACCCTGCGCACCAGGGAAGTGCACCTTTTACGCATTGTTGCGTAAAAACAATCTACATGCGCATCTGCAAACATCCCTGACGCACTACAGAAACGGGGCAGCCCCACCAGTATCCTAAACGCATTGTTATATTGAACGCGGAGAGCGCTATACGATCTTTGCGTATATCTAACCCACAGGCTGCAAGTGTAAAAACTAGTACAGTAGGCTCGAAAGAGCGTGATTTTTACAGGTAGTGAGCATCGTGCAAACCTGCGAGCCAGCATGTTTGTTCTAACCGACAACGCTCTCCGCTCCCGTTTAATGTCATCATCGTCTTTGAGGTTGGGAGTCAATATATGATCAAGATACTTAAACCTGTAGACTCTCTGCAAAGGTCTATGCAATATGCATGCCTTTAAATAAAGTTTTGAAACAATAGTGGAAAGAACATTTTGAAATCAGATCTCGAGAAAAAGGAATATGGTACCGTGATACCGTGGTTTACCGATGTTAAACTACTTAAAGTAGCTTTTAGAATACGATCTGGCTATGTACCACAAAAAAATACCTTTTTGAAGAAATCCCTTTTACCTACCTGTATTTTTTCTGATAAAACAGAAGATGTCCAACACCTCCTTATAGATTATATTCGCAATAATTTTGAAAGGCAACATTTTTGAAAAAAAAAAAAAATAAGAAAGTAAATTAATTTAGTAAGTAAGCTAATTAATTTGGGTAAATTTCAATGTATTCTGGCTTACCCTGCAAGCAATAAAGCTAAGCTTATTTATAAGTTTATATTTAATAGTACTTAAGAAAACGATGGGGCTGACATTACCTGTTAATGGTGCACGTCCCTAAAAAACAAAGAGAAAAAAAAAAACAGTTTTGTTAATAACAATCATATTTTGAACACAGATGAGGTGTTTTTTCATGATATATGTAAATTATATTCATTAATCACAAAGTAAAGTGCCTGTTAGGGTTCGAACCTATGGTCTACAACTCGTTAGTCGCGGCCATTACCACTGGGCCACCACTGCTCCTACTCTTGCTTTGTGGAAATTATTTTATAACCACTGCTCACCAAACGGTGAAGGAAAACTTCATTCTAGAACCAAAAAATCGAAGACATGTGATATCCACCAACCCGCACTGGGTCCGCGTGGTAGATAATGGCCCGCTCCCTCTCACAGAGAAGAGGCCTGTGTCCCAGCAGTGGGAACATTATAGGCTGGTTCTGTATGTATTCATTAATTCTTTCCTTCACCTTATTGTTATTTTCTCTTTTAAATTGAACTTATAATGGCTCAGTTATTAAAAGATTATTATTATTATTTTTGGTTTATTGCACCCATTAAAATATTTTCACGAGCTAGAATGAGTCAATTTAACGCTGAAAGCTACGAATTTGTCGTAGATGAAAAAGCTCCAAGCCTGAATAATATTTATGACCAATTTTGTGCAGATTCAATAGGAATGATGCCTCGTTAAAAAACAGAAATTCTATTTAGTCCGTCAGTCAGATAATTAAAAAAAAATTACACGAATTTTTGCTTTATCAAATTATCATATTAATAAAAAATTACTTAGATAAAACGTATTCAAGTTGGGGAGTGGGGGCTCGTTACGTCACAAGTATAAAATCTACATACAAGTGACGATATGCCACATCTTTTGATTATGTAAAAAAAGAAAAAAATACGTGCCCTAATATGTTTTAAAAATCTAAATGACGGACAAAATTTTTTTTGTCCCTATTATCTCAGAGTGACCCAATTTTTGAGGAAAAATTACGAATTATAAAACTCGTTGGGCAACATTTTATTGATGTTATTTTTCTTATTAAATTCCACGCTGACCTTTTAATTTTAATAAAAAAATGAGGACCTTTTTGATATGAACTCTTCTTTAGCTGATAATATATTATTTAATTTATATAAAATATACCTATAAATATATAATTATCACTTGCTTCAAAAACGGCGAAGGAAAACATCGTGAGGAAACCGGCATGCCTGAGCGATATTTCTCGACGGTATGTAAAGTCAAGTCAGACCCATGTGCGGGTTTAAAACTCTGACGCCAGGTTAGTCTCTAACCACACGAAAAGAAGAAGATCTTTGGAGCTTTTTTACTTTACCTTCTCTGTTTGACTGCTGAGCAAAGGCCTCAACCGCCTGGTATTATTTTTTCTGAGCCACTCAAACTCACAGCATTAATTTAAATTAAACCATTTACAGTCATTTTCGAATTGTCAACGGAGTCGGTCATGCAGAAAAATGAAGCTAGTTGCCCATTCTAGAGCTTAGTAGATTCTTATGGAGAAGAATCACCTCGACTATGCAGGAACGCAACATCGGTATTCTGTTGTATTGAATATTATTCCTTGTTCTATTGTACACACGAATAACGTACGTACAATTTATAGAACAATGAATATTTATTTGTGTTTTTGCTCATCAATCCATCAGTCAACTCGGGCTAGCGCAATCCATTAGGTACCTTATCCTTAATCCTTAGGTACTAGTAATGGAATATGAAGTAATCGTTGATGTTACGAACATTTATAATTTAGCAGTTAGTATTATTTACTTTCAGATATTCATAACAATTTCTGAAATCAGGAAGGCCAATTCTCGTACTTCGTGTATCGCAATCGCAATCTCATCTCACCGATAATCAGTGTTTAAAACTTGTCAAAAATGTAGGTAAATATAACATGGATTACAGTATTACAGGTTTCCGTACCCGTAAGGTGCCAAACGGAACTCTATTAGGCTTTCCTAGCCTAATAGAGTTCCGTGTTCTCATGGAGCGATTTTCACTCGCGCCCGCGGCGCCGCGGTGGCGGGACCGCAAATACTCGTACGAATATGTAGTACATGAAAATGTAGATAGTCAATTTCACGACGCGGTTTATGCCCGCGGCATGAGCGATTGTTTGCAGATCCCGCCACAGCCGCGGGCGCGGCTGAAAACCGATCCGTGAGTTCTTAGCTTAACTATTCCTAAAGAGCCATAAAAAACTCTGTAAGAAATTGACACGTCGTGTATCACCTCTTAGCGAGGCATCTTCAGGATGACGATTGACTTGTTGCGAACCCGAACACAGCGTGTTGCTATACCGTGCGCTAGTCGCAGAGCTCTTTAGAAATAATTAAGCGGAACAGGTTACTAAATATAACAACGTCTATTGTATTTTATAATAGATTTCCGCAAGGTCACAACTGAATCAACTAACTAGCGCGGTTTAAAGAAAAAAAAAACCGCTCTAAATCCAAATAAATCAAGCGTGTCCAGGGTTCCTCTTGCAAAAAAAATAAGTTGCCACTTTGCCTACCAGATTGTATCCAATGATTGTATCCTAATTGTATTGTATCGGTGACCGTTACCTATAATAAGTTTATTGCACTATGTTATCCTATGTTCTCATGTAAGTAGCTCTTTTCTCTTTATGAGAATAAAGAATTTAAACCTAAACCTAAAATAGTGGTAATCAGCTGCATCTTAGTTGAGAAAACGTTATTGACAGATGATGGTCTTTTTGGAACGAAGTTCTTTAACGCGGCTTGTAACCTTTCAGAAATCGTCATGCTAAAAAGTGTTAGTGCTTGCTTGCTTGTTCTCTTCTTCTAATTCAAAGAGAAAGAAAGAGAAAGAGAGAGAGAACGCCGGCAGAAAAAAAAACAAAAGAAAAGAGAACTGATTACAGTTTCGTGGAATAAAATTGTACACATCGGCCCGAGTACACAGCAAGCTGGAGAGAGAGAGAGAGAGAGAGAGAAAGTGTGAATTTCGTCAAAATCATAATCCAATATGGCGGCTCTGAAAATTAAGCCGATAGTGGGGTCGAAATGTAAATTCAAGATGGTGGCCACAAAAAAATAAAAAAGAAATCGTATAGGATGTCGTTTTCATTGTTTTCGAGGGTGCTAAAGCCGATATGAGGTCAAAATGTAAATCCAAGATGGCGGCTGTAAAAAAATCGTTTTTGTTTTTAATCATACATGAGAGATTTTTTTTTTATTTCAGCGCAATTCTAACTTTGATAGGGATATTTTATTACAAAATAATGGATTACATTCTGTCTTTCTCTATTTATACGTGCTTCATCCTTTTCACTTCAGTGGTCAAAACATAACTATTTTGGCTCTCTAGTAGAAAGTAAACATATGGACGGGACACCCAATGTTTACTTTGGTCTTGCAAGCTTTTTACGTGTCTGCAGGCCTTCGTAAACCTGAAGAGGAAGAGGATTCAGTAATATGTGCGTGAAAGCGCGTGAAACATATATGCTCGCTTTCGAAAAAAGCGCGCCGTTGGACTTTCAACGATCAGCTTAGCGCCGAAAGTCGAAAATTTAACAGCATGCTTTTATTTAGGCATTCATTTAGATGTCGCCTAGTATTAGTGAAAACGGGCAATTGATTCATCCCTTTTGCCTTTTGCCTCGGGTTGAAATGGGTATGCGTTGTTTGTTAACCGTTTATTGTATATTTTTCTGGTATTTTCTTTGTGAGAAACCAGGAAGAAATCCTTGAGATAAATAAATGTTATCTTAGTTTATTTGCTAGTAAATTTTACAAGGGCACATACCTTTTAGCACAATTAACATTTAACATAGACACTTATGTGTATTTGGAATAGGAAATTGAATTGTCAGAATAACTTAGATAAATTACAAAAATGTTCGCTGAATACCAATGATAAATGATTTTATTTCTAAAAGTAGGTTGGTACAAACACTCGGTCGGCGTTGCCTATCTGACTACTCTGAGAAGAAATGCCGAAATAAACTCAGAAGTCACAGTCGCTTTTAAATTCAAGACATAATCTTGGTCAGATCATTGAAGGACATCTAGATTGGAGTCTGAAATGGTCTTTTAAGGAAAAAACCACATAGATTAACTAGAATTATTGGAAAAGTTGCGAGTGAATTATGTTGAGTGAGGTATGTTTTATTATTTTTATATTATTATAAGCACCAAAAGAGAAGACAGAAGAAATCTTTCTATAGGAGGAACGTAAAGTTATCTATAGAGTTCCACAAGGAAGTATACTAGGACCACCGCTTTTTACACTTTACATTAATGACTTTCCAATGGCAATAAAAAATTCTATCACGCTGTTCGCGGATGACAGTACAATAACCATACCCAAATCAAAGGGATTTTTATAAAGAGGACATAAATAATACATAAAAAGAAACGATTGTATGGTTAGAAAATAATAATTTAAAAATAAATTTAAATAAGACTGTAATTATGCATTTTAGCCAGCGCGCATTGACTCTTTCCAACTTTGACATAACATACAATGACATTACAATTGACACAGTTAATACAACTAAGTTTCTAGGTCTTATAATAGATCGCAATTTAAATTGGAAGGCGCATGTAGACACCCTGACAAAAATGATACGCAGTAGTGCGTACGCCTCGTACATTCTGTCACGCACCGTTAACATAGATGCGTTACGAACTGCTTACTACGGGCTAACTGAATCTGTTCTCAGATACCGTGTTATCTTTTGGGGTAATTCAACTAACAAAGAAGTTGCGTTTAAAGCACAAAAGATATCTCGCTCGAAAGATATCTTTTGTGCTTTAAACGCAACTTCTTTCTCTCTATTTTTTTTCTTCTTTTTCTTTTTTCTTGAGGTATCCAGCGTGAGCCATGTTTAAGTTAAAAACTACCGATAGTTGTAAGCCCTATTTCATACACTATAAAATATTGACATTGGCATCTCTTTATATTCTGGAATCAGTGATATTTGTTTGATATAATAGTAATTTATTTTCGCGTATGGCAGATAAATTTCCCAAACACAGACGTGATCAAAGTCAGCTCTGTCTGCATAGTAGTAGGAGCACACTTATGCGCAAGTGTTTTTTTGTTTGGCCCCCATCATTTATAATAATTTACCGAAAAGTTGGACGGAGCTTAATAATATACAATTGAAGAAACAACTAAAATCATTTCTAACCGCATAAGCATTTTATAATATTATAAGGAATTTCTGAGAGAACCATTTATTTTAATATAGAAGTTTTTTGAATAATTTTTATTTACTGTTGAAATTTATAATTTATTAATGTTTGCTAAATTCGAGAAACATTAATGATATTGACTTGACTACCTAAATTATTAACAATTATAATTATTAATATTTGCACGCCATAATATGTGGCAAACATATCTGAACCTGTACTTTTTAATGTTATCATGCATGCACGTTTTTATTTCTGTATGTGTACACATGTTGGAGCAAATAAATATATATTTTCTTATCTTTTACTATATAAATGAAATTGCGTTAAATAGAGCTAAAACGGCCAATTCTAGCGAAAATAATTTGAGCACCTTTTCGTAGAATTCCAACACAGACAATCAAATCTAACTCGAAACCAAATGTTCTGTAGACAAGTTATTTAAGCAATAGGGATGATGAATAAAAAAATATTTTTTGTCTAATTTATTTATTAAAAAAAATATTTGATACGATTTTTTTCTTTTTTTATGTTATCAAAAGATTACGGCGATACATTGAGTTGAAATATGCTATGACGTCACGAGTATGTAGATTTGTTGCGACCCTCACTCCCCAACATTAATGCGTTTTATCTAAGTTATTTTATATTAATATGATAAAGCAAAAAATACTTGTCTAACATTTTCTTATTATCTGACTGACGGACTAAATAGAATTTCTTTTTTATTTTACCCAGTTTCATCTCTATTATTCTATAAGTTATTTAACGCGGCTTTCGGTAAGAGTTGATTGGTAGAAATCGTCACGTAAGGAAAAAGCGTTATCCCTCCATGCAACTTTGTCTCTCTCTCTGTCTCTTTCTATTTTATACGAGTGCGCGTGCGAACATCCTGCATGGAACTTCGTTCCTGACGAGGATCCCTCGATTTTTAATTAATAGGTACATTTTTTTTTATAATTGTAGAAAGAAATTATAACATAAAATTACAGTTACATGCATAATTATTATTGAGTCTTTAACAGTACATTTTTAATGTAGTAAATTCAATACATGTTTTTTTAAATCACCTCTCTACGTATACAGGCCTCCTCCATCGTACCTTTCTGTCTTTGGCCTTTACGATTCAATCTTTGGGACGTCATTATTTTTATTTCGTTCTAACAATCGTTCTAATGAGACTGCATTTTCTTTTGAAAATACAGTCTCATGGTCAAAAGTATAAGAAAGTCTAATGAAAAAAGTCAAGCGTCCTTCCTGCACAAAAAACTTCTTTGACAAACTTTCTTATAAACTTTGTATCTCTTCTTTCACAGATATACACAGTTATCAACGACAAACTCGTCGGACTACTTATAAGGACTAGGAAACATCAGCTGACTTACTTCGAAGGCGAAGTTTTGTTCCAGGTACTGTTTTATTTTGTTAAACTTCAAGTATTATCCTTAGTTTAATGTAGGTGAGAAAAAACTTGGCTTTCATTTACTCGAGAGGAAATTTAAAAAAAAAAAAAAACATATATATCAATACCCCAGTTCACACCCGTACTTTTTTATTCCTATGCATCTATATATATAAAAATGAATCCCTATTTCCCTTGGTCACGACATCACGCTAAAACGGCTGAACGGATTTGGATGAAATTTGGGATATGGATAGACCTTGACCCGGAGAAGGACATAGGATACTTTTTATCCCGATATTTTTACGGGATCAAGACTTATGCGGGTGAAACCGCGGGGCGCAGCTAGTACTAAATGAAATTCTACGTCGTTTGATCTTACCAGAGTTACGTAAAGCCTTCTCCTTCTATTAAAAAAGTGTCACAATAATATTTAAAACTATTATGACAATTTTTTGTATTTATTTTCGTTTACTTCCATATACATTTTTTAACATTTATATCCTAACTGCATTGATTTCATAGTTTCGACGTGCACACTTGTATTATCTGAGGAGGTGAGCTTCTAAGACATCAATTTTCAGCATACAGGCTTTAAAATTATCTATTAATTATTACAAATATAGTATCTCAAAAAGCTATTCTATGATATAAGTACTCAATTTGTAATGTTTTTTTTAACCACTGCAACGATATTCATATGCAAACATAAGAATTACTCTCCTGTAAAATTGGTGTAAATGTAATAAGTACCAGTGTGAACTAGGTTATCAATATATGACGCTTCATACAAATTTTTTTAAAATGATTTTTGCAGTATTTAAGCATTGGTCTTCTAGTAAAAGTTATTAATTTTCATGAGTACTTTTAAGCGGTCAAAGATTGCCGATAAAGTCAGCCTGTGTACATATCTACCTATTGTAAAGGAAAAAAAAGGAAACAACCCCACCCCTTGTAAAATTTTCAATGAATGTATACTTGTATACATACTTGTAGTCAGCTTTTTTACCGTTATTAAAAAGTGGTATAGACTATTAGCAAAGAAACCGGCGAATAAACCGCGTCGTAGAAAAAACGTGTCTGTCAACAAGCTTCCATAGTGATCCATACAACACTGACAACCGTGCCTACACACGGCGAATAAACCACGCCGTAGAATAAACCATTGTACATGTGCCGTGCGTCCATTTTCTATTTTCTTAAGTACCTGGTACTTATTGAAAGACCTACACTGTCCTCCCATACCTAGTCACACTGTTATTCGAAAGAATTGTAAAAGCCAATTATTTTTTAAAGAGTAACCGAGGAGTTTCTTACCGGCTCTTCTCCATAGGAAAATTGGAAGCGTGCACCTAGCTTCTGACGTTTCATAAGTGCCCATGTAGGTTTATGTGAAATTAAAATATGTTGAATTTTAAATTTTGAATCCATGTACTGAAGCCATGTTAACAGGTTGAGCGTCGATGACCTTTTTTTTTTTTGAGGGTGGGAAATCATCAAATAACTTCTCCCGCTCTGGGCGGAGCGGGAGGGCGTGTCAGACTCTTACTGACTAAAACCCACCCGTGTTCCTTCGGTTGCCCTGTCGCCGGGGGCCACGATCTCCCTTTCGGTTTTCTTCGCAACCCCGGCAGGAGCGTCGATGACCCTGCCACCCTGTACACACGGCTACATATCAAGTTATACATTTCCAGTTTTAGAGGATCTCGCCTTGTTAAAGATTTCCGTACAATGCGAGGTCAGCTTATACTGGAAATTTATAGCTTGATGTGTAGCCATGTGGACATAGATACATGACGATATATGAAATAATTCTTTTCTTTTTTCCAGAAACGCGATGACGATGTTCCAGTATTCCTAATGCAAACGATACAGGACGTGAGAGCGTACTGCGATAACAAGGCCATGCAAGCAAGGAGATCTGTATCACCTATGCCTCAATAATTATTAAGATAATATTGTTATTTATTAACTGAATGTGATGACAGTTGCTGAGTTTACAGGAACCAAAGCAAGATAATTATGGGAAAAGTACACTTGAAATTTTTAATTAGGTTTATATGTAAATAAATAATTGTGCGCCTTCAAATGATTTCTAAATCACAAGCTATAGTTTGCTAAGCAATTATCAGAAAAAAAAAATTCATTAAAAAATAATTACAGAAGTTTTACTCGTCTTTTAAAATATTAGGTACATTTTTCCTTAAAAATTACGATTAGCTCTTGAAAGTAACTAAAACAGTTAAAACATCACTTCAGAACACTTGAAATTGTTCATTTTCTCTTACTCAAAAACAATTTAAGATAATTTCCTCTGATAAAGTTAAAACTAACTACTCCAACGGGTTTTAGTAAAAAAGTAAATATGTACCTCTCAATTTTCCTTGCAGTGAGCCTAGACGAAGTTTATATTACTCTTTAACGAGATTTGCAAAATCCTTTGCCAACTCAATTTAATAGTCTGCTTGGAACAGTAAAGATATGTTTTACAGCATCATCTCAAAACTGGCATCCGCTTTCTGAAAGTCAAATAATAATAATTATTATTAATAATTATTAAGTTTTGGAAAAACAAACTTAAATGTCGTACAAAACAACAGTTGGACACAATTTTTTTCGACGAGTTCAGTGCTTTGACTATCTCTCTAAACATATTTATATTTTTGGTTAAAATATTATATTTCTGTAAAATATATTGTGCTCTGTTTACAATACAGCTGTTTATTCTGTCATCACATAGTTTTAGTTGATTTTAATTTTACATAACCTTGTTTGTGATGAACTTTTAATGTGTAGAATGCCCGGTTCCTATACCCATAGAGTGGTCATTACTTTACCAATCGTAAGTAATTTGACTTGTGAAATGCTTCTAAACGGTTTGCTATGCAAGCTATCTCCAAAGGCTACAAATCAATATTATATCAGTATATTTAAGAATCTGGTATTTCAAGATGAATCTTTTACCGTAACACAAGGGTAAACAAAGTAATAGGTAGCCTAGTAGCAGCTCATGGACACGCAAGACTAAGCTGGACTTAGCCTTAAAGTCACATTGACTGCTTCAAATAATCCTCACAAAAAATGTAAATAAACGTGTGTTCATTGTCAGCCAAGAGAAAAAAAAATGTACCAACGTGTGTACAATGTGTTTTTTGTTATTAAAACCCAAAAATAACAATGTTTTGAGACCTGCTAACTCCTTAAGATAAAAAAAAAAACAAGCAAAGAAAAGTACATTAAGCTGACGGCACACGTAACTGCAAGCATGACAAGCCTGCATGAACAATCATTTTGCGCAAGTGTGCACAACTTCCGTATAGGCTACACACTGTACAAGCAAGCTGGAGCAGCATCAGTTTTTGCTTAAGCGATGAACGACGACGAAGTGCTCGCTTTAGCTGCATTAATTGTGTGCAACACGTTCAATCATGCTTGCACAAGCATAGCTTGTTAAAGCCGCATAATGAAAATTCTATAAATCTTCATGCCGCTCGCACAAGCAAGATGCTTGCATAAAATCATCATACAGACGCTCAAACACACTTGTATAAAATGATTGTTCAAGCAGACTACAATTACGTATGTGGCCACCTTTACTGCCGCGGCTTGCAAAAGGGGCATTGATGAACGAACTTGAAAATGCGGGCAGCGAAGCCGGTGCACACATACGTGAGTCCATCAATGCCTGGTTGCGGCCAAGGCTTGTGTAGTACTTTCTCAAATAATGCACGGAAATTCAAATTAAGTAAATTTATTATAAATTGGTGAAGCAATGACGAGCAATGATAATTTTTTCCAGCGCCATTATGCTCATTTGTTTCTTTTTTATTTCAAATCGAAATTTAAATAAAACCTACCTCGGTTGCCATATATCGAAGTAAAAAGTTCGTTCCATTTTTAAATTTCACGACATATATGAGTTTTCATAGTATTATATCATAATTTATTCGGACGTTAAATATCATTGCCGGCCGTCTACTCGATTACCAGTACAGCATTTTCGATTTATCTCGAAGAAAGTTCTCAAAATAATGCTCGAATTTCCAAGCATGTTTGAGAAAAACTAGTTTTATTCTCTTTTACCTATTGATTGGTTCCTATAATAAATTATGTGCACTTAAAAAGTACTCGCAGTTATCATGAAAAAAAAACTAATTTCCAGTTAATTGAACATAATTTATGCAATTTTACTGATGCAATCATGAAAAATGTTGTATTAACCAACATAGTCGTAATTCTATAACTAAAGTCCCAAACTGGCTTCATTCTTAATTTATTTCACTTCCTAACTCTCTGTCTGCCTAAAAATATTTTAAAATTCGTGTCTTAACTCGTCACGAATTAACAGTATAGGTAAGTGTTCCGTATTAATTATTTAAGTTGTGGAACCCCGAAAGTGACATCCAAAGCCATGATTTCATAAGTATCTATTAAGAATGAAGCGACCATTTGAGAAATCTTAATTATTCTACAAATTAAGTTTAATTAAATTGGAATTGAATTTCTCCATCTTTGTATTTTGGAAAATTAGGTTAGGTTATAGAAAGATATAAGTAAAGAAGGGACCTTTTGTGTAGTTTTTGCAATTCGCTTTTGTATGCGATGTCAAAAAATCTCATTTTTTAAGGCTTTTGTTGCAGAAAAAGTTTGTAAAATTTTAAATTTTCTTTGTACAGAGGTGACACTTTTATTCGCCGAGATGAGTGATGTAGATTTCTTTTTGTAGGGTTAAAATAAAATTATTTATTCTGTAAATAGGATACCGGAATCACTTTTCACACGCGTCATAATAAAAAGAATAAGCTAGATGAAGTCGGCATTTCCCATCTGATTACTCCGAGAAGAAAGGCCGAAACAAACTTAGAGGTCACAGTTAGGGTGTTGTTCTCGGCATTCGTCCATAAAAGAAATATTATATTAATAATATTAATATTATAAGAGGATATTTGCTTACTACAAGTCGTGACGCAACGCTTTGGCGTTCTGCCAGCCCTCGAAAGGCAGGGTGGCAAATATATTCATCCTTTTGAATATATTTCAAGGGGTGATGGCACATCAATCAAAAATGGAACTAAATCCGTTAGTATGTGCATCATGTGCCAATTCTTTTTGTACCACCCAACAATATTAAATTCCATACGGCAAAAAAAACACAGACTAATTTTGGACGAAAATATACGCATTTCAATTCTTTCGGGAATAAGACTAATTATTTGGTGTCTGGGTTATCCAAGTATTAATGTAAAAATAAAAGTGTTTGGCAGTTCAGTGTCACCTTTTGCACAAAACATTGTTTTATTTTTACTGGATCGATGCTAAGTTATTAAAATGCTAATGTTTTTTTTTTCATTAATTGTTCTAGATGACGCGCCATTTTGAGTTATTTGAGTAAGTTTCAGAATCGCAATATTTATGTGTTCGATCTAGTAAAATATCGGATAGTTTACTAAATAATATCATAGTATTAAGTACAAGCAAATATTAATTGAAAAGGTAATGTTCGAACGTTAACGAAAAAAGTGAGTCATTGAAAAAAACTTGTTTATATTTTTGATATTGATATTTAGGTAAATTATTTAAATAATATTATTTATTTAGATCTAATATGAATGAGAAATTACGTTTTATCGTTTTTATGAATCTCGGCACAAAAAAAAAGCAAATGTCAGTTAAAGTTGAAAAAAATAATAAGGTACTATATTTTTATATTATATTTATTAAAGTTTATTCTTATTTTTATTAAGTACGTTGTGTATATTCTCGAAATTTCATGTTTTTATTTAAGAATGTTGTTAAGAAATGTTCAATCTATTAGTTTTATTTAATCTTAAGTATTGGAATTGAATATCATTATTTATATTTGGTTTTCAAATGTGCTGGATGTTCTTTATATTATTAGTGCGAGTATTTTAAAAATCAACTAACAAACTATTTAAAGACGTTAATTAATAATCATTTTACAACTATTTATGATAATATTCTAGTCAATCTAGTCGATTGAAAGCTGTAAAGAATAATTAATTGTGTTTAAAATAAACTTATCATATTTAAGGTTTTTTTTTTTAAATAAAAACTGTGAGACCTGGGAATCGAATCGAGGACCTTATTTATGGTCAGCAGTAGCGTTCGCGACCACTAAACCAAACGAGGCAGTCGTTTTTTTTTTTAGTAATTATCCTTAATAGGTACTCATTCACAGTTAGATTTGAATGTGTTTTTGTTCACGAAATATTAATTGAATAAAATGATTTTATTTTTAGTAAATAAAACAAGTAAGTACTTAATGCAAGACTACACTGCAGTTCGTTGTGCAGTTCCGTTGACACATAATTGCTCGAGCAATTTCCTCATTTATAAAATGAACTATTGCGCAATCAAAATAGAGTTCAGAATTGCGTGAAAGCGATGATTCTCTGTGTCTTGTGTTCGGCTATGTCATACGACTTCATAGGTACCTACTTCAAACATCATTTGGCCGATTTTAACTCAAAACGAGCCGTCTACTGCGAGCTAAACTAACTTATTCTCCATTTGAAATAAGATTAGACATTTAAACAATCCTTTTTTACCGTCCGTTCAACCTATTCTGACTTCTATACCGTAGGCATAACAATGACATTAAAAGCAAAAAAGTGGTTACAATATTAACTATTTACCTACTGCAACTACCGTTGGTCATGCCACCAACGCAATAGAAGTGAAAATCGGTAGAACGGACTGTAAAAAAAGGTTTATTTTAATGTCTAATCTTATTTCAAATGGAGTATAGTTTGCAGTTAGTTCAGTTTAGCTCGCGGTGGATGACTCGCGTAAAAACAAATCAAGCAAGAGAGCATTCACAATATAAATGTATTTCCCAGAACAGTCTGTTCAAAGCAAACTGAACCCTAATTTCCTTCAAAGAAAATCTTGTTTACTAGCTAAGATAATCCACGAAAGCAAACGCGCTGCGTATATCAAATAACAAACAGTGTACCTACAAGTTAGAAAAATAATATTTTATTTTCTCTACTATGGCTAATAATATTTTCTCAATCTGTCCAGCTTTTTCCCAACTATGTTGGGGTCGGCTTCCAGTCTAACTCAATACAGCTGGATACCAGTATTTTACATGAAGTGACTGCTTATGGGACCTCCACAACCCGGTTACTACACCCCTACACAATACCCCTTGGCAAGACTAGTTGTCAGATTTTCAGGCTGCTGACTACACATAAAGTGATCAACTGCTTAACGTGCTTTCCGAAGCACGGAGAGGTCTAGGTATATTATGGATGGTCAGCCACCCACGGACAGAGCTCGGCAAGCAATGCTTAACCTTGAAGATCGACCCGTGCGGCTAATACTGCGTACAATATCAAACAATTTTCTCCTCAGCTTACGGCCTTAAATTGAACTGTACTAATTCCTTACCTGCATACTTTCCTCTATACTTTTTTCTGTATACTTTTCTTTTGATAGTTTAGGTAGAGGTACATTTAAAACCAGCTGATTTTATTAGCAACCACAAATCCAATAACATAAAATAAAACCGGCCAAGTGCGTGTCGAACTACGCACAATGTAGGGTTCCGTTAGTTGGGATGAATGTATCCTAAGAACAAACTTAACTTTGTAGTTGAAAAACATGTTCTCCCATACGGAATGTATGGGAAAACATGTTTTTGCAACCGCAAATTGTAAGTTGGTCGATTGTTGCTCGTGAACTTGTAAAATCTACTTAGCTGTGATAGTTTTCCTTTTAATTTCGTTATACTACTGCTGTGATTTTTTTTCTCATATCCAAAACCAACCATTTAGCTGGCAGGGGGGACATTTTGTCAGTAGAATTAACGGGGTCCGCTAGGGCCGATGCCTGCCGGGGTTGCAAAGAAAACCGAAAGGGAGATCGTGGCCCCCGGCAACAGGGCAGCAAGGAACACGGGTGGGTTTTAGTCAGTAAGAGTCTGACACGCCCTCCCGCTCTGCCCAGAGCGGGAGAAGTTATTTGATAATTTCCAAACAATAGCACTTTAAACTTCATATTTCGAAAACTGATCCCTGAATCCAAAAATGGTATTCTCATGGAAAATAAAAATCATCCCCACTTTACGTATAGGGGAGGTACCTTAAAAAAAATCATGCTGTTATTTTACCATTTTGTCGGCGTGATTAATATGTATATCCATGCCAAATTAAGAGTCTCAGAGCTAAGCCGCTGACAGACCGATGGACATGGTGAAATTATACGGGTTCCTTGTTTACTACGGAACCCAAAAAACCAGTAAATTTTAAATCCTTTCGCTGTTGTCAGTTCAAACAACAAGCTCGAACAGGAGTCTCTTTACGAAGATAAATAACTCCTTGTTGAATGTGAATTGGGGTTGAATTGGGGAGTGTTCTCGTAATTTATTTAGGGTTTTGTTTGAGGCTGCACCCTCTGGCCTACTGACTTCTAAGTATGGGTGTTGTTGCTTTAAAGACTGTAAATGAAGACTTAATTATTTCTCAGTATTTTTGCTTGAATATCCAACATTTTATTCAGATTTACAGCACATCTTTATCAGATAGATCAAAATACAGGTCTCACGACTCATCTTCTACCTAGCCTTTTCCAACTATGTTGGGGTTGGCTTCCAGTCTGATACAGCTGAATACCAATATTTTACATGAAGCTACTGCCTATGTGACCTCCACATTCCACAACCCATGTACTGGGTAATACGATACCTCTTGGTAAGACTGGTTGTCAGACTTTCGGGCTTCTGACGACCAAGAAAGATCCAAGAATGACAGCTGGGACCAATAGTTTAACGTGCTTTCCGAGGCACGGAGGGGTCTCGATATGTAGCATTGTATAATTTCATAACACGTGTGAGTACTATGTACCTACTTTAAAGCTACCATTTAATAGGTACGTCTTTCATTGACTTGAATGTGCCCTTGCGGCTGAGAATATGTCATGCTCACTCTAATGTCTCGCTGACGGTGGCGTGTGTGTTGGATCATTTAGCTCACTTCAAAATGGTTGAGCTGAATGGTGCTAATCCATGCGTCATGTTCGTGAACGGGCGCTGTCAGTAGGGTCTGGTCATCTTCTAGCTGCAATGGCTTATTTTAATTTGATTTTTGAGTTGTTTTATTAGTTTTATTTTTTATTACGGACGCTTTTATCGTTCTGCATCGTTCTCACATTTATAACTTTAACATGAATGATGTTACCAATATTTTGTAAACATATTGTGATTTAAAAGAGTGTCCATGGAGTTTCTTGCCCGTTCTTCTCCATACGTACCTACTAGGCTTTGGAATGGGCAACTAGCTTCATCTTTCTGACTGACCGACCCCTTGAAAATTCAAAAGTGCGTGTAATTGGTTTATTTCAAATAAATGCTTTGAGTTTGAGTTTGAGTTTGATATGTTGAGATGGTCACCCCTCCGCGGACTGACTGCGGCAAGCGTAGTTTAACCTGATCGATTGACCCGTGCGGCTGTTATTACTTAGACCAGGGCTCGGAAACTTGATTGGAAATAAAAAACGTTTTTAAAACGTTTCTAACAGTTCTTTGTACATTTTGTTTGGAACGAAAACGAAATGAGAACGTTTATTCTGCAAAACAAAAACCGGTTTATGCCGCAGAACACAGCCGCGCATGGGGCGTGGGCCGAAAGCATGAACTGGTTTAGTTAAATTATACCTTATTTTCATTTCATTATATCATTGATGTCAAATGCGCCTGCCGTAAGGGTTGTGTTGCGAGTTTCCTATCGATGAACCCAAAAAAGGAAAGGAAAAACGTTTTATTAACCGAGAACTAGATTAAAATTCTCTGTTCTTCAAAAACGTTTTTATATCGTTCCGTTTGAACGTTAATGAAACAAATCGTTTCTTTAGTTTTTAAGACGAGAACGTTTCGGATATACCGCTATCCGAGCCCTTTTTTTTTTTTGTGAGTGGGAAATCATCAAATAACTTCTTCCCGCTCTGGGCGGAGCAGGAGGGCGTGTCAGACTCTTACTGACTAAAACCCACCCGTGTTCCTTCGGTTGCCCTGTTGCCGGGGGCCACGATCTCCCTTTCGGTTTTCTTCGCAACCCCGGCAGGCATCGGCCCTAGTGGACCCCTTCAAATCTGCTGACATCTCTTTGAGGCGCGCGTGGAACACAACGCGCCGTCGACCCGGGCCTGGTCCTTATCGGACGGTGAGCCACCCATTGCTCACCGCCCGCAAGCCCGCGCCTACGGTGGCCGGAAATCGCCTCGCGATTCTCGACGCCCTGGGCGTCTCCTCCTGCGGCGGTTAGGGGCGTGAGGGCGCGAAATTTGCCTCTCCCTCACGCGTTCCGCCTCCTCCTTCGCGAGCATTACCGCTTCGCAGAAGGAGGTGACGGCCTCCCATTTCCTCTCACTCCGTACCATGGCCTGAACCAGGGCCGGACGCGAGAGATCACCGCCGCCGCTATCCGAGCCCTGACTTAGACACGAGCCCGACAAAAAAAGAAGATCCCTCAAAAAGAAAAGTTTTAAGTTATTTAAAGAAAAATTTTAAGTTATTTTGTCTAATTTTCACTTCATAGATCTTCGACACTGTGTTGTGATTTACACAGTAGTACTTCTTCAAATTGTGCATTCACTGGATTTCGCTGAAAAGTGAAAGTTAACTCATTAATGTAGATTAAGACATTAATTTAAAGTGTCCTCTTGGCATGCAAAAGCAAGACACAAGTTACTCAAAATGGCAGAAAATAATTTGCTTAGCTGTAAGCACACTATGTTGGATCTTGGATGTATAAATCTTTTCTAACTTACGAGTTACCTACATCACATTATATACTAGCTTTTGCCTTTAGCTTCGCCTGCGTGGATGTCGGAAAATATTCCACGGGAACGTAGGTACTACAGGGATTAAAAAAAAAAAATACCCTGTGTTAATCCAGTTTATAAACTATCTGTGTGCCAAATTTCGTCCATCCAGCCGCTTTTGCGCCAATCCGGAACACACATCCAAGCAAAGAGACAAATGGACAAAAAATCTAAAAACTATATTTTCGGCGTCAGACTCATTCCCACACCTCGTAGCAATTACTTGTTTTTAATATTCAATGTACAGAATTGAATTCGAATACTATTTTATTATATAATATATTTATAGTAATGTAATGATTGAATACTATCGTGAATTCGTGCGAGCCTAGTACTTTTTATTAGGTTATAGCTCAGAAATTGTACACAACGTCTAATGATTGAAATACTATCTTGAATTCATGCAAGCCTAGTACTTTTTGTGCCAAGTTTCAAGTTTATTTCTCAAGGAATAGGATTTTTCATACAAACGAAATCCCCCTTTTCGCCCCCTTAATAAAGGTGGAATTTTCAAAAACCCCTTCTTAGTACTCCCCTACATTATGAAAGAAAGCTGTGTGCAAAAGTTCACGTCCCTAGTCCCAGTAGTTTCTGTGTGTGCTCTGCGTTAATATGTCAGTCAGTGAGTCAGTTTCTCCTTATAAATAACGATATCTATAGATTCCATAGAGAGCATTGGTGGCCCAGTTAAAACGGCGATGAAAATAAATACATATAGATAAGTATAAGTAGTGTGTATTTACTTACTATCATTATGTATCAAGGTCTGAATAAAGTATTTTAAGAAATACATACGGACGAACATAAAGCCTCCTACATATTTCTAGGAGATTCGATTTGATTTTTACAACCTACCTCATAAGGTGGGTTGTAAAAATCAAATATAGATGCCCCCTCACCAACATAGCAATCGATTCCGGTCGCCTACATCACTCAGTGACGTTATTCATTCTCCACTTTCATTTGTTTCAATTCTAAACTTCAAGATGCACCTAAGAATGTTCCTATAAATATACATAAAACCTCCTACATTTTCCTAGGAGATTCAATTTGATTTTTACACCCTACCTCATAAGGTGGGTTGTAAAAATCAAATATAGGTGCCCCCTCACTCACCCACATAGCAATCTATTCCGGACACCTACATTACTCAGTGACGTCATTCAGTCTCCACTTTCATTTGTTTCAATTTTAAACTTCAAGATGCAGCTAAGAATGTACCTATAAATACACACTTCTAATAAAACTTTGCTCCACTGAAAGTATGAAAAAACAGGATAACGGTCACACAGGAAAAGCGACCACTATTTCCTTTTTGCTATTTCCTTTTCCATTCAACGATTTCTGCTTGACCAGTCCGCTAGGCTGTTAATAAAGCTGACCGGTCAGGAATACGTCGGTTATTTATAGCAGGTATATATTTTATTGTCAACAACGTGTTCAATTTGTTATAGTTTAAAAATATTTGATTTTTTTAATCAATACATATCCAACTGATTAGCAAAATTCTTATTCGCAAACTTGTTTTTAGGGTTACGTATTAACCAAGGAACCCTTATAGTTTTACTATGTCCGTATGTCTGTCCGCGGCTTAGCTCAGAGCTTTCTACTAGAAAGCTGTAATTTCGTATGGGTTATAGTTTGGGACCAGTGGTTCCCAAACTCTGGTGGGTCGAGCGAATATTGGTTGGGCCCGATATAAATTGGACGTATCAAACTAATCGGCATATTAAAAGTACTTAAAATTGAAGTTGATGACAAAAAATAGGAAACTAATACATCCTTTTCATTGAAATAGCACTATTTGTATTTAATTAAGTAATAAAATTTACGATTACAACTTAATGTTATGTTCTTATTTGCACAATCCTTCATTCATTTCGTTGGGCCTCATTTTTTCTCCATGACAGCCAATTGGTGTCCCGAATTTGTAAGTTTTTGTTAGTAGGGTCGCGGTCCAGTCAACTTTGAGAACCACTGGTCTACACCATATTTTGCAGATAAGTATATGTGCTACCTATATCAATACTTTTACTTGGTTACAGTATCCCATGGCTTCGCTTGGTTTTACTTGAGAGCAGAGTCGGTCTGCACGACTGAAAATATGCAGCAGCCTTGGTGGTACATTTATAATATACCTTCTTTTTTTTGGGTGGGAAATTATCAAATAACTTCTCCCGCTCTGGGCGAAGCGAGACTACTGGACTACTCGTCGCTGAGTTTTGAATAGAATATAGTTCTGAAGGAACAATTCTTAGAACTGAAACTTTTCAAAATTGGCTTCGTTCGTAAATAAAATACAGGTTTCGAAAAGTATTACTTATTTTAATTTACACTTCTGAATCATATTATAGAATAATGGATTTTTGTGTTTTGCGGAAAAATATACCGATTATAAAATACATTTAACATTTTAACAATATAAGATAAGAAATTATTGAAATTATTTAATGATGAAATTATTTTATACTTTTTCTTATGTAAGTCAGTGTAAAAAAGATCTAGTAACAGTTCAGAATAATTATATAATATAAAGAATAACAGGTCAAGCATTCCAGCCGGAATTCGCAGAGTTGCTAATGAATTTGACAGTACCAATTAGTCGAGCTGCAACGTTTAGATGTCTAGTGCAGAACTTAAGCGAATACAAAGTAAGTTACAAATAAAAGGAAAAATGCTAAGAAATTTAATTTTTTCTTTTAATTAAAAACTCAATAACAATTCACAGTTCGGATGGGTAAAAGCAGATACAAAAGTGATTCAAATGTTCACGTAATAACAAACAATCACCTAGTAGCACTGTCGCATGGTCAGACCGTTTGGAATTAACACATTGGAAACGTCCAAGAGGAGGACCGGGGTCAATACCAGGGATGTTAAGGAGCTCCGTAACCGTAACCGAAACTACCGGATATCCGAAATAAAAATCTATCCGTAACCGTAACCGAATTTGATATAAAGGTTTTGGATAATTTATAATAGAGGCGGAGTCTAAATCAGACACGTTATAACAGTTTTTACTGCCCGGCTGAGCCGACACACTAGCCGCGCGCGTCACTTGCAAGTTTTTTTTATTTCTTATTTGTGTTAAACTTTTACAATTTCGTAAAACCGTATAATCAATAACCGTAACCGAAGCTATCCGAAACTAACGGATAATCAGAAATAATTTCGTATCCGTAACCGTATCCGAAACCGGTATAATATTATTTCTATATCCGTATCTCTATCCAGATCCGAAATTTCATATCCATAATATCCCTACTCAATACATGTGTCAGATCAATACGGACCCGATAAAAAGTCAGGTGTGGTAAGCAATAACTAAATAAACCTATGAATAAACTAATTTGACGCCGTAGCGCTCCAAGATAACTCTTCACTCAACGACTCCACGCTCGAAACTCTCTTGGCCTGCGTTTTATACACCAGAGTCTGTTTCTTGTAATAACCGCGTATACGGACTTGTCGGTACAGAAACTCTCTCGTCATTATTTCAGGCACGAACATTTTCCTACTTCTATACAATACCTTATCTCTGGGCCCCCAACTTCCTTTAGCACTAAATAGCGTATGAAGCTCACCACGATGGTAAAACTTTATCACTTGTGCTATTAATCCGACTACAATGATAACGAGGTATATGATTAATATAGTATACAGTAAAACCAAATCACAAGTCATTGAAAGTGATTCAATAAAATATGAGTCGTCAAAATCATACGTTTCTATAATTTCCCATTGACCGTAAAGAATAAAACAAATAAAGATAGGATTTAATAGCCACGCTAGCTTCCAAAAATAATTCGTTTTGATCCCTATCATGAAAATAATGTCTACGCTATGGTTTTTGATACCATAAAACCAATACAATGAAACGGAAAGTAATAAACAATTAAGTGATTGAATCATTTCTGTTGCATCTGTAAGTATCCCTGTCAAGTCGGAACATAGGAATGGAAGAGTACAAACTGATAAAAATATTAACATGAACATACAAGATAGTTTTGTGTAATCTTTTGCCAAATCCATGTGAAGCAATAATTCTTTGAGAAACAAATACAAAATCCAAAAATTTATATATAAACTGCAGAATACGATGGAAAACCAAAAAAATCCCCAAAGCGGCAACGCATCAAAGTAACTCATGATTTCGGACATTGAAGCAAACATTGGAAAAAATGAACTGATGCCGATTTCTATAATGTTTTCTTCCTCACCATGGTAGTAAGACATCGTTTTGATTCCATTAAATGCAATAAGTGCGAACATAAATGATACAAAGAGTGCAATTAATGACGTACTTATAGCAGTCATCGTGGCAGGGCTCCGAAATGATACGTCGCGAGTTAAGAATATTAATATACCGTACCCAGTGCCTACCGACAGAAACCCTCTGGTAATCGTGCTGTAACAATTGAGAAATGTTAAGTTAACCCAATTCATAGTAATCTTTGTAGTGTACCAACTACCGCTGGTCGACTCGGCAACACAAAACAAAACCAGGATGACACCACAAACATAAATTGCTGCTAATTTGACTGCTACTTGAATGAATCTTTCTTGCTTAATTGAAAAAATGTAAACAGATGCGCATATTGCAATGACCGCTAAGATTGTTTTCCAGGGAATAAGGCATTTTAATCCAATTTCTACAGTACAGTTTCCACCTATTTCACGTTCAAAAAAACAGTTGCTCGCAGTTTTCATGCCGCAATCGTCTTGAAAATTATTTTGAGCTTCTAGACAATGTTGGAAAATTGAAACATTCACCCGTTTCACCATACACTTGGTACCAGCAAAGTCATCGCAAGTGAGCCAGGGCGGGATGTCCCTGGCCGCATAAACTGTGTACACCAAATACCAAGAAGTTAAAACCAACAAATATAATGATTTCAAGAAAATCAAAAATAATGTGCCATATCCAACATTCCGAAACAGCGGGAAGAAATTCCACATGGTGAATATATTGCAATTGGTATACTGAGCCAAACATATTTCTGAATACGCCAATGGCATCCCGACCAAGATTACTGCCAATGTGTGCAGAGCTGCATACGCATAAAATCCATTATGTGATATCTCGGTAGGAGAGAACATCACTGTGATTTCGTTCATCATCCAGGCCCATACGATAAGTCTGTAATTACCGTAAGTATTCCATCGACTGTTCACTTCGGGGCAATAAGATCCATCAAATTCGTTTTTTTCGTTGTGTCCCATTTTTTCAATACAACATAAATTTTGATATCCCGACTCAACTGACTGAATCGAAGCGTAGCCATATAGATTGAACCTATTCTAGTTGATATCTTATCGTGTTATTGATATAAAAGTGGAATGATACCCTGTACTGAATAAATTGCCAGTTCAAATAAAACGCGCGCAATCGTTACCTGTATTTAAAAGACTCAAGACATTTAAAGATCTTGTTCTCGAAACTGTAATTATCTATAGTCTTCATTTATTTTTGTTGCTTATATATTTAGTAAGTATGTATGTATTTATGTATCTATTATTTAGGATATGTAAATATCCGTGTCTCTATTCTAGTATATTGTATACTTATTATTTGCACCAACGACAGCCCCATTTTATGTCCAGGCAAATCACTGTCCATTCCCAGGTTGCCTGGAAGAGATCGCGGAAAGCGATAAGGCCGCCCATTGTATATTTTGTAGTGTTTGATTTATTTTTTGTTATGTATTTTTGTGGTATACAATAAAGTACATATCAATAAATAAATTGGCACAGCATATCAGAGAAAACTAAATTGCAGTTAAAATAAACATTGGGGAGACCACAATGTTTATTTTAAATCAATTTAATTTTGAGTAAAGTGAATTAAGATGAATCCGCAGTTGTAGCCCGCGAAATTGACAAATGAGATTTGTTCTTCTGGAAAAAACTATCTTAGAGAGATGTATGATGGGTTGGGTTTTTCCATCTGGAATTTCTCAGTAGCAGCCCGGAGTCTGGATTTGTGCCTGGTTGATGCCAATAGGCTCGCCCCCTATTACATGGGACTTAAAAATCATAACTGGCGAAATGTGGGTGTACTATAGGTACACCTCTTTTAACCCTTCGGGGATTACAGGCGTGATGTTATGTTTGTTATGTTATATTCTGTAAATAAATTTCTATTACAGTCGAGAATTATATTTTAATCAAGATACAACCTGACACCATTGAACTTCAAATTGCAAAACAAGTAGGAAAATTTGAATTTCGCGGGCTACATTTGCGGATGCTCCTTAAGCTACGCAGACGGGAGCGAGGCTAGGGTTGCAACGGGGAATGATTCGGGTAATAAACGAGACATTACAAAACAAATAAAAAATTCGGAGTCAAACGTCATGTTAGATTATAAATCGAACCGATTACTTCGATTCTACGATCGAGTGTGCTTCCGGATTTTTAATTAGTCTGTCTGTGATATTTTGTTTAATACCGTACCTATTTGATGACTTTTCTTTCGTAGTTTTTTTTTTTTTAAACTTTTCTCCACACGAGGAATTTATCCTGTATTGTGGGTGCGTTTACAAACATTTAAACTCACATACAAAATCAGCCAGACCCGGACAACTACTTGTAGGTCATACAAATATTTGTTCTGTGCGGGAATCGAACCCGCGACACAGCGCAGTAGTCAATCGCTTATATTTTTTTTTTTGTTTATGTGCTAATTAAGCCCTTTCATTTGAAACTCAAAATGGCATAATTAAAAAAAAACATTTTTTTAGTTCCTGACTTTTTGTCCTCTAGAGGGCGCCATAAAATTAAATTTAATATGACTTTTTTCTTCTTCTTCTAGCGGATGATCAAGACCCTTCCAACGATCATTTTTCCATGATAAGAAGTTTAGGAGTTATGAGGGAACATATATGAACATACATACCCACATACATACCGGTCAAAATCATAACCCTCCATCGTAGTCGGGTAATAAACAAACAAACTCACTTTCATATTTATAAATATTAGTTAGGATTCAATTTCTCCTGTCATCTGTTCGTGTGTGTCTGTTCCATTTCTATAATTCCAATTATTTGTTTCTAGTTCTCAAGGGTACTTACTAACCCATGTACAAAATAAAGTGATTGATATACCCAAGACATACGTGTGCGTAAAAGTATCGCGAAAATCAATATGTAACACTTTAAATTGTACTCTAAGCCCCAGGGAGTAAGGCGTCGTTTCCACGGCATACGCCTGTTCTCTGAATTAAGAGTTCGTCGCACTCTACTTTAGCATTAAGAAAACTAGTAAAGTAATATTATATGTAACTACAAACTGAATTTCGACTATGGCGACCTATCTCAGCGGAGACCAGCCTTCGGCGCGGGAGATATCATAGTGCACAAGACAAGTGTGGGCGCAGACACAGGTGCACTCTCTCTTTCCTCACTCTTATAGTCCGATGGGACGGCAATCCGATGCGACCAGAGAGAGAACAAGCGCAGGGCCAGGGGCGACACGTGCATACCGAGTAACGGGTCCGGCAACTTCCAAACTCCAAGCAACATTTCTAATGAGAAAACCCAATAACATTTTGCTCGACCCGGGAATCGAACCCAGGAGTCCACGCTCAGCAGTCGCGCTTGCGACCACGAGACCAACGGGGCAGTGTAGCTAACTAATATCATGGTTCAAGATTACCTTATCCCAATAAAAGCACGTGAACGAAATGAAACCAACCATATATAAAAATCATAATATAATATCGCGCTTGTATTCCCCAAAGGGTTGGGCAGAGGTGCATCATCGCAGTAACACATATCTAAGCACTTTGAAAACAAAATCCCATACACACGACCCTTTTTTTTTCGAAGGTAAGCGTTACTGTAGCGGCCGAGCGCTGCAAGCTTGAATAGTCCTTATAGTGCACAGATATGCGTTTCTTCGATAGTACCTATGCAGGGTCAAATTTAATTAGCTAGCAAAACTTCGCTGATGAGATGGGTATCGACATCTAAACACGCTAAAACAAAGTAAATCACAAAGTAAAAATATAACATGGTAAATCTCTCAATATTGTGCGTACAAACTTAAGTTTGCAGTTTAAATGTATGGGAGAACATGTTTTTCAACTACAATTTTAAGTTTGTTTTTGGGATAAATTCATGCCAACTACAGTACCCTTCATTTTGCGTGATCCGACAAGCACTTGGGCGGTTTTTTTTCATCGTGTTGAAATATCGATACCCATCACGTCTGCGGAGTTTCGCTAGCTAATTTAATTTGACCCTGAAGTGCCATCGGGTCAACGTATATCTAACTAATTCGAAAGCAAAATCTCGTGTACACGACCCTTTTTTGTAGGTAAGCGTTACTATAGCGGCCGAGCGCTGCAAGCAAAAATAGTCCTTACAGTGTACAGATAAGCATTTCTTCGATAATACATCTAAATTTCGTCAGCTTTGTTCTAATCCCATATTAGGGGGCGAGCCTATTACAATCAACTAAACAAACGAGAAAAGGTCCTAAACAGAAGCGTAACGATCTAGGGTAAAAAAACATTTTTTTATGTACTCTCAAATAAGACCTGATTGGCTACCACCGTCTAACCTTCAGATCCCATAGGGACCCCAGATTTATCTCCATACCATCCTAGGTACCTGACCCTTGGTCACCTTTTACGACACTCTTGGGAGAAGACGGAGAAATTCCAATTCAAAACTACATGGTAGGTACTTTATCGAAATAAGTTAGTCTTGGTAGATTTCCATTAAAATAATTAATGCAGCAGTCATCTTACGATATTGGAATATTAAGTTATCTGCTTCATTAAATTATGAGAATCGATAAAAACTGAATCAAGCTTTTTTCATTTATCTGGGGTTCGTAAAATTCTTTCATTATCTTGAAAGCTCAGTGGACGACGGCCATTTTAGATTCTCATTTAAATTCGTTTCAATTATTTGAGTGTCTGGGCGTCCAAGCATAAAATAATAAAAGTGCACGCCTCACAACGCTCATTCAAAAACAGAAAAATATTTAAACGACTTTTCATAAAGTATGTTTTGATTGCTTTTTTACCCATCAGTATGGGTAAAATTTCTCACCTCGCATCTTTACGAACTGTCATAGACTATTTAGGTTTGCTTTTTTGGTTGTTAGGCAACGGAAGAGGGTCGAAGTTGGAAATAGATATTTCAGATATTTTTTTTTATTTTTATTAATTATAATAAATTAAATTATTTTTAAATCAAAAATAGCCATTTTTAAAAGGGATCCTCCTATGGATAAAACGAATCTATTAAAAAAAAATGACTTACACTATTTGCGCTGTAGCATGGTGCGGGTGACAGTTGCCCGTATGACGTTGACATTTGTCAGTACCACGTAGGGATGTGAGGTTATGCAATTCATTTTTATCGCTAACGATACTCGCAGCGTGAATCTAGTTCTCTTTAATATTGTTATGAAAATTAGTGTATTATTCAGTTGTGCAGTGTAACTACGTGTGTGCTACGTGTATAAACTTGTCAATATAAATGTTTTATGGCTACATAATTATCTTTGTACTTATATAAAATAATCAAAATCGGGTTTATGTTTTTTTTTTCGTGACAACATTTTTGCTCTATGGTGCATCGGCGCGGCGGCCATGTTGTTTACCCGTGCGATGCTGTGAGTGCGAGTACGAGTGCAAGCGCGTTATATTGTGACTTAATGTGACACGTATTACGATTTCATTGTTTGTTTTCATTTTTGTTAAATTGTTATTTGTTATAAGTTTGTTGAGTTTGTTGTTATTACCATGCCTAAGCATACAAAAAAAACTGTTTTGGGTAGTCAGGCCAGGGAGCTTGTTGTTCGCCTCCGAGACTACTTTGAAAGAGAACAACAAAATAATGGACCGTTGTTACCATTGAATCATATTGTAGAACGAGTAGCCGAAGCTCTTGATATTGGCCGCAATACTGTTTCGCGTATAACACGTGAGAAAATTGGCCAAGATGGGATGTTTGAAAATAAATTATCGACACCCAACAAAAAGCGGACCAAGGTGAAGCCAATCACAGATTTGGATGATTTTGCTAAGGTTGCTATTAGAAATCATATTTATGATTATTATAGAAGAATGGAGCTACCCACATTGCTCAAGCTTCTAAAATCATTAAAAGAAGCTGACTTGTTCAAAGGAGGTATTACTTCGCTACGGCAAGTTATAAAAGATATTGGCTTTGTTTACAAAAAAGTTAACAAAAGAAAGATTATTATGGATAGGACTGACATTGCCCTAGCAAGATGTAGATTTTTAAGGAAGGCCAAAAACATAAGTGATTGGAGCAAAGTTGTCTTTTTGGATGAAACGTGGCTAAACGCCAACCACACAGTGGGTAAAAGTTGGACCGACGATACGGCACAATCGTGTACCAAAGTGCCGGAAGGCAAAGGCGAACGCCTTATTATTTGTCACGCAGGTACAGCAAGTGGATTCGTCCCTGATTGTTTGCTGGCTTTTAAGTCAAAAAAAACTACGGAGTATCATGAGGAGATGAATTACGAAAAATTTAAAGATTGGTTCATAGGTCTATTAAACAATTTAAAAGAGCCTATGACCATAATAATGGACAACGCACCCTACCATTCGGTGCAAGTTAATAAACCCCCAAACCAATCCAACCGCAAAAGCGAGTTGGTGAAGTGGCTGAGTGAAAACGGAGTTACAGCAGATATAAAAATGTTAAAGACGGAGCTTATTGCCTTAGTCCGACGCCATAAGCCACCAACTCCTACCTATGCTCTGGACGAGATGGCAAAAGAAAAAGGCCACCAGGTCCTTCGACTACCACCCTACCATTGCCAGTATAACGCTATTGAGCTGATTTGGGCCCAAATAAAAGGTATGCTTTTAATTTCAATTCCCATTTTGAAGCTTTATAAAAAAATCAGCTTTCCGATCGTAGCATGTACCTAGTTTAAAAACATTACCAGATACTAGATTAGGCTGATTGATGATTATTTGAATACTTTTTTTTATAAGTTCGTTTATTTTTAGGTTACGCCGCAAGAAATAATACTTCGCCGCCATTTACGGCAAATAAGATGTTGGCCCTATTACAAGAGGCCATCAACAATGTTCAACCTGAAGACTGGTCGAAGGTCGTGAATAAAACAAAAAGGGACATTATGTCTGATTGGGATCGTGACATACATATTGACAACATAATTGAGTCATCGTTAATAATATCCGTCACAGATTCAGATGATGAATTGAGTGACAATTCAGATGTTCCTGACTCTGATATGAGTTTAGACGAATAACATGTATTTTTTTTTAGCAACCTTTTAAGCAACCTTACCCTATAAATGTTCTGTTGTATAATTAGACCTTTTAAAAATAAAAATTGACCTACGCACAATATACGTTTTTTATTATAAAAAATATCGACTATCCATCGTAGCAGTACATCCCATCACTAAATACGTCTATGGCGTTACGTTATACGCATAACACTTTGCTTAATTTTTCATTCAATTTGATTTTATTTCTTGATTAGAACATTCTGGTTGGGTTTAATTTAATTTACTACAGTTATTAATTATTTAATATATTACGAATGTGGTACAACTGAAATATTAAGTCATAAATTGTAAATCGCGGCAACTTTCAAGAGTGAAACGAAATGTTACTGAAACTGTCACCCGCACCATGCTACAGCGCAAATAGTGTAATAAATTGATTTTTTCGCAAGCTACAATGATTTCAGGTTTTACACTTGATTGACAAGTTTTTTTTTTTACTATTTTGATGTTTTTTCGGGTCTGTTACATTAAATCAATTTCTGAAATTAATCTCCATTAAATTATCTATACAATGGTATATAAATTAAGTAGGCTCTATGTACTAGCAGGAGTGTAACAATAAAAACAGTTGCAGAAAGGTGGCAAAACAAATTTTTCGATCGCAAAGCACTCTCTAATGCTTCGCATTATGAGTAGTGCAAAAGGAAATATAAATATGTTTCGTACTCGATACTGGCGTGCATGTATGACGAGATGTATGAACGTAAACGAAGAAAAAAAAAAAATATATATTTTATTATTATTAAAAGAAATATGTAAAGAGCATAGCAGGTGGCGTTCTATAGTTTCTGTCTAGCCCCTTGGAAATAAGGCATTAGTTTATGTATGTAAGTATGTATAAATAAGTTTCTAAAATAGTTAATTGATTCAGGCGTGACCTTGCGATATTCCATTATTAAATACAATAGACGTTGATATATTATTTAATATCCTATTCCGCTTACCTATTCCTAAAGAGCCATAAAAGACCCTGTAAGAAATCGACAGGTGTTTCACCTCTCAACGAGGCATCCTCGGGATGACGATTGACTTGTTGTGAATCCGAACACGGCGTGTTGCCACACCGAGCACTGGAAGCAGAGCAGTACAGTGTTTCTAAAATCTTTTCCAATGTTTTTGACACACATATTGCCAGGTATTGCTTAATACAAAATAAATACGAACCAATTATATAGTAATAAGAAGTTTATTTTCTCAAATACTTATTTATATACAATTTTCGACAAAACATGATACAGTCGAGCTTATGTAGACTTAAAGATGTAACAAATAGGTACAACAAGATATTTTTCGAGTAATTGCCGATTTCATGAAAATGTCAGCAATTCTCTTGAATTACTATAATTATTTACAAATATGTACAATATTTTATAATTATAAATAAATGGTGTTGGCACAAAATACATTGGATAAATGAGCATATAATACTGCATATAATTACTGTCATCATTAGGTATTTTAAAGTTATGACAGTAACCGCTTTAGAACACAATACTAAAACATACCGTCAAATGTCATATTATGCGCAGTTAATGATCTTAACAACAACAGTCAGTCAAATCACTTGACACGAGATTTAACGACAGAGCTAGGAGAGCTATGCAGTGACATTATTATCGTGAAACAATGACACTGACAGCCCTAAAACGCAGCTGTCCAGATGTGGTAATTAAATATTATTGGTGGAACTAGCCCTAAGTGTGGATTTCATCAATTAAACTGAACGCGATTAACCACGTTCAAGAGATGTTAGTGTTGAAGACCTTTTCATACCGTAAGTGCTCAGGGTGACGACGCCGTCGCCGCGCCTCTGTAAGCAATGTTGCCAGTCAACAGCCGCGGCGCAGCTTTATTTCACTTCTTACTTTGATTTTGCCACTTTCTGCACATGCAAGCACAAACTTCTTTTTTTTTAGTTAAACTCAACATGTTCATCACCCTACACATGTGGTGTTTGGGGCTAGCAATGTAATACAAAAAATGTAGAGTGATATGGCAAAATCAAGTGAAGATGGCGCGGCGACCGGTGCGGTTACGACGCGGCTGCGCTTCAGCATTCAGTCTACATGGTTGCGAAGCGGTGCCGCCTACACGAGCCCTAACTATTTGAGTCCGTATTGGGTGTATTCTAATCCGTGTAAAGAGTCCGCGCCACCACTGAAGTCCGACGGAAAATTTGTGGAACTACATTTTTTTAAATGCAATTTCATGCAATGTCATAGACACTAGCGCTGCGTCTATCGGACTTGAGTTGTGGCGTGGACTCTAGGTACCTAAATAGTGTCATATTAAAAAAGAGAATTGTTGTGTATTATAGATATGGGAAGCACAGAATCGGTCGAAGTGGCGGTGCTTGGGGGAGGCCTATGTCCAGAAGTGCACGTCTTTCGACTGAAATGATGATGATGATAACGATGATGATGATGTTGTATATTAAGTTATTATGTTTGAACGCAGCCATAGCTGCGATTGGTTGTTATGTGACACAACTGTCAGGATGACATAAGCCCCGCCCTGTTGTCACTTTGAATGTTGAAATAAAACGTCAGTGCGTAACCCACTTACGTGTATTACTTGCCTTCCTCCTACAAACTTAACAAATACAGAAAAAATACAAAATCTTTGCAAAAAACATGTATATATCTATTTTAAGGTGATAAGCGTAAATAAAGGTATCACTAGACACAAACATGCAACTCAAAACTAATCATTAACAAAACTTAAAAAAAAACACAAAAATAACTAAAACGAAAACGAACTTCTTCTTTCGTTTCCGTGTAGCTATTGACTAACCTGGTATCAGAGTTTTTAAAGCCGCCCAATGGCCTCTGAATTGCTTCACATGCCGTCAAGAAATATCTCTCAGGTATGTCGGTTTCCTCACGATGTTTACCTTTCCTGTTTTTGAAGCAAGTAAACGACCAAAAACGAAGAAAACGAACTTAAACGGAGTATGCATGAACCCAATTATTAATAAGCAGAATAAAAGTGTAAAAGTAGGGAATAAAAGCTAAAAACATGAATAAATTTAACTAAGGAGAGCTTTATTTTTAACTACTTTGATAAGTACTCTTCTCTTAGACTCTAAGAAAAGCTAAGTCTCTCTAAGACTTAGAATTTTCATTTCTATGAACAAAAGCTTAGTACAATAGAACTCTAGTAGAACTCCGTTTCTGAAGCTAAATCAATATAGGGAAGCCTTATTTTTTTGCTGCATTCTTCCCTCCTTCAATGGATAAGATACAAGAATTTTCTTATATGAGCGTTGGCTTTGAATGCTTGATTGAAAAAAACAAACACATGTCAAATTTTATTCTATAAAACGTGAATAATTTTACGAACACACTGACATGAAAATGTTTTTTTTTTTTTTAAATCTGTAATTACATTTTTATCACATTTATATCTTATTTTCAAGTCACTTGCGAGATCTCTTTTAAAATATAAGTAGGTACAATGTATTATAAAATCACAACATAATGGTGCTCTTACACGAGCCCCAAAATTGCGCAATTCTTGGCAATTTCTTTAAAATCTTGGAATTCCATGATTTATATAAATTGCCAAGAATTGCGCAATTTTGCTCTCACCGTAATATTTTTATCAGGAGTCTCGCAACAGTCAGAAGATGTTGGTTATTTTTCATATCCTCACAATTCTACCTTAAAAAATACGCTAAAAACTAACCAGTTTCCACTCTCAAAGTTTTTTGGTACAATATTCTTTCTTTAAAAATATTTTGTTCACAACCTTTTTTTAATATTTTTATATTTACCACTCGAAACACCGTCCAACTATAGTAACAAAAATAGATTCCCATTTTTATTTTTCAGTTTAAAATTCACTTTCCTGGACAAATTTCCCAGGTATTGCTGAACGCTACCTAAAGTTCCTCTTTGGAGAGTGTAGGACGAATATTTCGCAGCTGTGAGAGGCTTTCACAGTCCTCTCGTCAATGGAATGATCAGCCCAATGAGGTATTGGGTCGGAATTCACGCTCGGTCTCACCGTTGACAGCTCCTCAAAGCGAACTTTGTGACGGCGCACGCAGTTTAGACGTATCTAAAGACAAAAGAAGAATGATTTTAAATATTCTGTTTTGTAAAAGTGCAAACAGCTTTAGCATAATCAGCCTATAATGTTTCCACTGCTGGGACACATGCCTCCTCTCTGTGAGAGGGGGTGGGCCATAATTCACCACGCGGGCCCAGTGCGGGTTGGTAGATGTCACATGTCTTCGAATTTTTGGTTCTAGGATATGCCGGTTTCCTCAAGATGTTTTCCTTCACCGTTTTTAGAGCAGTGGTGATGAAATAATTTACACAAAGAAAAGCGCCTTTCAAGGTTCGAGCCTTACTCTTAAGTTGCAGCCGTCACTGGACATCCCGTAGTTACTTCACGACTATACGTTTTGTTATGAACGCGGCCTCACAACACTCCAAAATCACGCTATTATGGCTCCATGTTTACTCTGGAGCTCCATGAGCCGTCTCACAATCGGCGGTTGATTATACATATTGTGTGAACACAGCCTTAGTTTGGTAGTTCGACATTACCCTCTGCATTAATAGACGGGGGTACCGTGCGTGCCATTAAAGATGAGACTTGACACACCACGATATTTGACTTGCGCAGTAGACGATTTATGGGTCTCTTTAGCGGTATGAAGTCTGCGCCGGGGCGTCATCGGGGCGGCGGAAGGAGCGGCGGGAGGCGCGGTCAAGTCTCATCTTTCGTGGCGCGTATTGTACACTATAAACATAGAGAATGGACTCGGCGTTCCGTATCCTGTTATGCATTGAATACAGTCCGAAAAGTACGAAAGAGACAAATCGATCAGTCATCATCAGAGATCAATCGTGCGGCCAGTAGTTGGATGAGGTATTGGCCGCACAATCGCTTTGTCTCTGTCTAAAAAGACTCACTTTTGTGAGGCTAACGCTCAGTCCATTCTCTATGTCTATGAAGACACGTATAATTTAGCATGAATAATCCAAGAACATGAAGGATCAATGAAATACCCCTATTTGAAATAAAATATGCGTGAGGCGGGTCATTAATGTAACTAATAGGTGCCTGTAAATATATTCTGCTTTTATTCACAGATAGTCAATAGGCCAGCAAACCTTTTTGACTTCAGAAAGCAAAGGAAAAACTAAAAAAAACATAATATTGTTAACTAAGAAAGTGTTATGGAAAGCATTTTATTTGAAAAAAGACTTCATCACCGCACAGCCCAGCGTTTAGTACAACACGGCCGATGAAACATGGCCGGTCTGAACATTGGCTCTCTGAACTTTTGCGCATGTTCTCTCACTCACACTTGCTTCATGTGCCCTTTGGTTCCTAAAAAATGTTATTGCGTGGCCTTCTGCGCAAAGTTTGGACCGGCCACGATGCATCGGCCGTATTGTAAAAGGCGTTGCATTAGTCCAGAAGTAGGTACCTACCTACAATTTGTGAAAAAGGGTAACCCTAGCCAAACACCAAGCTAGAACGTTTTTTCGCTCCCGTAGACCCCTATATTGCAACTTTCATCGAAATTATTAGAGCCGTTTTCGAGAAGGTGATTACAAATATAGTTACAAATATAGGTATACTATTTAATATTTTAGAATATATACTAAACGGTGCCTCTTTCTATAAACGGAAGGGTTTTTTATTTCCTTGTTCTATTTTTGGAAGTTAAAAGCTATTTACGAGAGATTTGTGTTTGCAAATAAAAGCGCCCACGTTTCCGGAAAAATATTGAGAAACTCAAATCATCTTACAGTAGTATATATAAGCCATGGCACGTGGACCGTAGATAATACGAATCGAAACATTTAATATACATACATACATAACATCACGCCTGTATTCCCCGAAGGGTTAGGCAGAGGTGTACCTATAGTACACCCACATTTCGCCAGTTATGTTTAAGTCGCATGTAATAGGGGGTGAGCCTATTGCCATCAACCGGGCACAAATCCAGACTCCGGGCTACTACTGAGAAATTCCAGATGGAAAAACCCAATCACACCTTGGCCGACCCGGGAATCGAACCCAGGACCTTACACTCAGCAGTAGTGCTTTGCGACCACTAGATGTTAAAAATGGTTTTGTGTATACTACACAGAAGTGATGGGTATCAATATCTTACAAGATAAAATATAAGAAGGCAGTTTTTTCAACTCATAATTCAAGTAACATCACTAACAGCGGTTAACCTCCTAAAAAAACATCAAATCGTTTTAATTTTTATTTTATCGTTTTTAGATACCGATATTCAATACCCTTATTATCTTGGTGTCGGCTTCCAGTGTAACTCGATGCAGCTGAATACCCGTATTTTACAAGGAGCGACTGCCTATCTGAACTCGAGCTTCTGACGACCCGTAATTATAGTCAAAGATCCACCAATGACAGCTGGGACCAACGGCTTAACGTGCTTTCCGAGGCACGGAGGAGTCTCGGTATGGAAAGATGGTGGATGGGTGTCCACGGACCACCCCGGCATGCGTAGCTTAATCTGAAAGATCGACCCGTATGGCTGTTATTACTTAGCCACGAGCTCCTCAGAATTTAGCTATCCAATTAAAAATAATCCTGTATTTTCGGCATCACACTCGTTCCCACACCTCATAGAAATTACTATTTTTCTATTAAGAATTTCTTTGTTAACAGCCCGGAGTTTGGAAGTTGACGGTGTGATACCCCCGTGCCTCGGAAAGCATGTTTAGCCGTTGGTCCTGCCTCTGGTCTCTCTCCGGTCGTATCAGATTGCTGTCCCATTGGACTATAAGAGTGAGGGAAGAGAGAGTGCACTTGTGTCTGCGCCCACACTTGTGTAGTATAAATATCTCTTGCACTGGCCTTCGCTGAGATTGCACGCCATGCCAAAAATTTGGTCTGGAGGACTATTTATTATTTTTATACAATGTCGTCGATCGGCATGTGCCCGCCCGTATTAATCTGAATATATACCAGCCTACTGTTCCACTACTGGACAAAGGTCTCTTCTCATACAGAGAGGGTACAAGCACTGATCATCACGTTCGTTCAAGACAGGTAGCGATTTCAGACTTATATTAACTATAAGTCCAGGTTTCCTCACGATGTTTATCCTTCACCGATGTTAGTAATTTCCAAGATAAACTCAGAAAGTACACATGAATTGGAGAAGCCACACTGGTACTTGCCCGGATTCTTGAATCTGAATATTCATGAAAAATCATCTAAAAATAACTTTAAAAGGAGGGGTCTTGATCTTTAATATTTTTCATGTTATTTAATTTTTTATGTTTTGAGAAGCGTTTGCCATATCTCTAATGTTACTGACTCGATTTGGATTCTGTTTATTATTTCTAAAAGCTTATGGGTTATTTATGGAGGTAAAAACATTGCTTTTTTCTAAAAAAAGGAGTTTTGAAAAAAAAAAAACAAATGTTTGTTCATAAAATCATAGGAGGATATTGAATAAAAAAATTAAAAAAATTGGTCAAGAGTGAGACGGACTCGCGCACCGAGGGTTCTGTACCTACCCATTATATCTCCATAATAAAATTGGTATCATTTTTATTGGTAAAAAGATATGGGCATATTTATATTTTCGCGAAAACTTCCAAGTACCAGTAAAGTTTACCTTAATTTTCAACTTTTTTATTTCCCGGAATTTTCTCTTTATTTGTGCTGTAAGACCTTGCTTTTTGCCAAATTTCGTGATTCTAGGTCAACGGAACTACCATATGGTTTTAGACCCAACACCTATAGGGTACTTCCGGTTGACCTAGAATTGTCAATTTTGGTTAAAAACAAGGTCTTAGGTCCCCCCCTTTAAAAGTGATTTTTCGATAATTTTTCATGAAAATTCAAAAAAATGCAGGCGGGCAAATACTCATGGGCGACATTCTATGTATAGATGCGAACGCAACTCATTCAGTATCTCTGTTGCCTTTTCACGCCTAAACCACTGAAGCGATCGTAATGAAATTCTAAAAGATAGGCAGCCTGGGACCTGAACAAGGACATAGGTTATTTTTCATCTTAGATATTTGTATAAAAAAAAGATAAAATACGAAATATACGCAGACGAAGTCACGAGCAAGATATAGTTACTTTGCTTTATACCAATGTAGTTTACTCACTGTTTCAATTAATTTGATTGTAATTATAATATTTATTTACATCACAAAAGCTCCAACGTCAATCTAATTCGTATAAAATTTATTCATTGCGGTTTCCACAGTTCCTCCCAAACAGTCCCCTAATTGGTTTTATCCGCTCGAAAATACTTTCGCGTCCGATAAATGCCGAAAATGTCGATGTCCGGAATTCTTTTAATTCCTCTAATTACGTCGAAAAGTGTATTTTTTGTTCTCTCTGGCCATCCTCTGGCTAAATGGGAACGGATCGTGGCAGGATAAGGCAAAAAAGTACATTCCTACATTATATCTTCAAGCCACGTCCTCGAATTAAAAAGTGATATTTAAACCATCGATCACGATAGAGACTAGACCGGCCCCTAATTGCGTAATACAATTTCAATCACAATCCGAAGGAAACTGCTATTCTACATAATTATATATCCATTTTCTTTCATAGGTTTGAAAAATTCGTCTCAACCTAAATAACGCAACGAATGTTGTTGAAATCACAAAATGTATTGCCACTGTGTTTCACAATCCAAACGATTTTGAACGAAATTCCTAATCTATTGCTTCATAAGTTTGAAAAATTCGTCTGTTAAATAAGATAAACAACGCGAAGAATATTGTTGAACAGTCAAAATGTAAGGCATTGACATTGTCAGTGTGTTTCGCATTGCCCCGCAAACCTAGCTTAAACTAAAATGACTTAAGTGCGAATTTCACCAATGACATTGAACGCGATCAGTACTTCTAAACCGCGTTCAAGGGTTGACAGTGTCTATTCAATTCTATTTTTATTATATGGCAAGCAAAACCGATGTCGACTATTCTGCCAATGTCTAAAGTGCATTGGAAAAAAAAGTGTGCTTATGAAATAGTTGTCAGTGTCATTATTCCAAAACAGTTTTGACACTGACAGCTCTTGAACGCGATTTAGATGTACTGAACGCGTTCAATGGTGAAATTTTTATTCTTTCATAATAATTTCACCATTGAAGCTGAACGCATTTTTACTCCATACTTTTATGATCTAAAAACATATACTAGATGACTGTATTAAGAAAGTATAACGCTTTTTCGCTATGTGACGATTTCTGCCAGTTTACTCCTACCGCAAGCCGCGTTAAAGAACTTCGTTCCAAAACTGTGGTGTGTGTGTGTGAGTGTTCACTGAGTGTGTGTCTCAGTGACACCATCTAGCAAAATAACATAATAGTCATGTTTAACACAATACACTTTTACTGATTACCAAAATTAATCTGAATACTCGGTAAATTATAAAATACTAACAAAAATAAACCGTAGTTAGATAAGTCCAGTCATTTTTTCATACTACAATTCGGCATATTTTCTTCGAGAATTTTATATATTGTAAGTATATCAATTTAAATGTCTTTGTTTGCGACCTGTCATGTGGGGCGTATGAAACAAGAAATAGAACTAAACTGAGTGAGTTGGGCCCTATAGGCGATACCTATAGATTTTGATGTTTGTTAGTACACATGGCTACACACATCAAGCTATACATCTCCAGTATAAGCTGACCTCGCATTGTTTGGAAATCCTTTAGAATACGAGATCAGCATAAACTGGAAATATATAGCTTGACGTGTAGCCGTATGTACATGAAACCTGTTAGGGCACTGCAGATACAATGTTGGTTTACTATTAAGTTTCTCGGTGAACATTAACAAAAATTTGATAACAACAAGAAAATTACCTACATAATACAAAATGGAGTGTTACCCAGTTTTAAAAAAAGGGTTTCTTTTTTTTGTAATGTATGCAGCCGCCATCTTGGATTTACATTTTGACCTTATCGGCTTTAGTACCCTTGAAAACTATGAAAATTACACCCATGATGAAAAAAGTGAACATTTTCGCAGTCGCCATTTTGGATTTTTATTTTGACCAAATTAACACTTTCTCTCTCTCTCTATCGAATTAAAAGAAGACAGTAACAAGTATGAACGCTTTTTCGCGTGACGATTTCTGCCAGTTTACTCCTACCGCAAGCCGCGTTAAATAACTTCGTTCCAAAAGCCTTTTTTAAACAAACAAAAAAACGGGCACTCCGGGAGTGCCGACAGAAATGAAAACTTGAAAAAAAATCGGCACCGCGGTAATCAACGCGTTGATGTCTTTTACTCCACGGTGTCGGTAAATTCCGTCACAGTGTCGCGAAATGAATAGTTTAGTCCCATCTCAAAAATGACCAACGCGCCTAAAGAAGTTTTCAATTTAAAAAAAAATTAAGTCGTCTTAAGAAATTATCGACATGTCAATGTTGGTTTCATACATGACCCCAATCCTACGGTAGTCCCGCTATCATTTTTGCTAGAAGACATAATCGCAAGTCAAGTGTATGTCAATTTTGCTGATTTGACGTACATTTTTGTGATACAAAAAAAAATAATTTGAACTTTATGAACATAAAAACGAGGTGTAGCGAGACATATAGACGTCACAAAAGCAATGCGAGAAAATACTCGAATCATGCTTTGTTTTATGTTGAACCATGGTTGAATCGAATGAAAAGTTAGAAATGTTTTATGAGGTTAGGACTTTGAATTTCAATGAATATATGACTAAATATTTAAAAAAAATAGTTACATATGTAAGAATATTCAGTCTTTATTTAAGTTTGATGTATTTGAACGCTTTTTACAAGTTTTAACAACACAACTAGGCATTTTTACGGAGCACTGAATGAGAACCGCGCGTCTCGAAAGCGATTAACGATCTGCGTTAGTATCGATTTGAAAGTAATTTTTATGACCGTAATTAGAACATTTGATAGTTCTTGTACTTTTATAGAGGGCTTAAGTGTTTTTAAGTGTTCGTAAGGCTTCTCCAGTATATAGGTCAATCGGGATTCAATCTAGGAAAGGCCAGATCAATTCTTGTTTTCCAAAAAAAAAACAAAATGTGAATTAAAAACTAGATGCTAATTAAGTAGGTTCGTCACATATTAAGTGACATTGAATAGTTTAAGGTTTTATGGCACCAGTCCATGAGGAAGCGACTACCTATCAACGATTTTCCCGCTCAAGAAACGTACAAAAGACTGTAGGTGCCGTGAAAGTAAAAGAGATAAATATATTAATAGGTTCGCTGACTGTTCACACCGCTGCCTGGCGAGAACTCGTTTGTTGCAGTAACAAGAGCTATCAAAAAGAGCTCTCGCTAAGCGACGTAGACAGGACAGACAGGGCCGGGTGTGACAGGTGCCTTGTGCCCAGAATCAAAATCATCATTTAGGGTGAATTTCACCAATAAAACTTAACGTGATCAGCACATCTAAAACATTCAAGAGCTGTAGTGTCAAATATTCCTTAACAATGATGACGCAGATAGCTCTTGAACGCGATCCGCACATCTAAACGTACGATTCAAAACGTGTAATTCCGAGAACGGATTGAATAGTGACATTGTACGTAAAGGAGTAATCGCTTAGTACAGATTAATAATCTCGAATTAATCTGAAATAATTTTGGCAAACGTGTCATGACAATTGAGAATTAATTGTAACTATATGTAGTCTAGAATACACCTGCACATGACTAAAGCATAATGAATTTAGCTCTTTGTGGCCGTAAGATTGACGTGCGAGAGTAATTAATGCATTAATGATTTATTCGTATTTAACGACCCGCGCCTGCTTAGAATAGTTTTGACGACTTGACAAAACATCAAATTATTTGTATTATATGTCTGCTAATATTAATCCTATACTATTAAAAGAACAATATTTGTACTCACGTTCTCGAAAACGGCTTTAACGATTTCTCACTCTCTAACAGGTTTACGGGGACGAATCGATCTAGCTAGGTCTCATATCTGGGAAAATTCGTCATCTCCGTATTTTCACCGAGTAGAGCTCGGTCGCGCAAAGTTTAGAACAAGATAATGAATAATGACATGAGAGTAATGACATTAGAATAATGACATGTCAGCATGGAATAAATAGGTACTATACATGGATTAGTATGAACTTTTCTGTACTATTAAATAAGCATTCTTTATTTTTAACCGATTTTAAAAAAAAGGAGGGGTTTTCAGTTCATCGTAATATATATTTTTTTATGTATGTTCACTGATTACCCGAAGACGACTGAACGAATTTGAAAAATTCTTTTTTTGTTTGAAAGGGTATACTTCCAAATTGGTCCCATTGTCATTTGATCACGATCTGATGATGGGATCTTGAAGAAATCGAGGGAACTCTTCAAATATTATAAGCACACCTATAGCAATTTGGTTTTTTTTTATAGTACCTAACTCAAGCATTTGCTCTCGAAAAGCACCATTTGGTAAATTGGAACTGATGAATTACAAACCAACCCACAAAATAGTGAAAAAAAAAATACCAGGAATACAACCGACTTCCAAACTACAAAGTGAAAAATAACTTTAATTTCGGACCGAACTTTAACACTGACTGGTGGCAAAAAACTTAAATACTGATCCAAAGACACCGACTTCCGATATTAAAGTTATTACAAGAGCAGAGCTCGGTCGCCCAGATACTGTATGTATTATACACATAAACTTCCCGGAATACTTCTCTAAAAGATGGCAATAACTGCATCTAAAACCGTTGCGTAGTTTAGAAGAACAATGCGATCATACAGACAGACACGAAGAGCGACTTTAATTTATAGTATGTATATATTTGTGAGTAAATTCAATGCAGCATGAATTTTAGGCTGATGACATAGCTGGCATTTACCGATTAGTGGGTTTTCTCAGAATAATACATTTGAAAATAGTAAATCATTCAGTGTAAAATTATAACATCAGGCTTATCAAATGATTAGTGCTTATAATTCGAAACTCAAAGCACCTAGGGGTAGCCAGAATTACATCGCACTACAGAATTTACCCCTTGGATTTGAGTTTGTAACACGTTACTCAACACCATCCACCCATCCGAACACACCACCACCATCCTTGTCCACCCGTTTAGCAGTAAACCCTAGAAGGGTTTACTGCTAAACGACTTCGCATATAATGTTTGAGAAAATTATAGGACCAAGTTACCTCGTGGGCTCAAGTCAATATGCTCAAGTTACATCGTGGGCTCAAGCCAATAATACCGGGGCGGGCTTCGTCGATACGGACGACCTTTCTTTCGCTCTAATAACACCTTAGTCATTAAGCTATTGCCACTTAAGTATCACGTTTTGAGTATTCTGAGATTCTCCGTACATTCTCCCACGTAATACTACAGATATAGAAGAGTTTATTCTTAGCTATAAGACGTTTAAATTTACGTAGATATTATATTTATTATGAATTAAACGGCTGACTCAGATATTCATTCAATTTCTGCCTACAACTAAAAAATGTCAATAATTCGACCAAACCCTTTGATGGGGGGTGAAACCTTTATTCAGTCATAAACATAGCCATAAATCCCTTTAAGGAAACCGCCGACAAGTGAATGCCATAAAACTGTCTATAAGACTTTTTATCGCTGGACTTGCATTAAAAATGTAACGACATCTAGCTGCTATGAAACCACAAAATTGATCTCGAATAGCAGTCGTTGTTATTATCATTATTCTACTGCCTTTATACCAAAATATTTGTAGTCAACGCAAAATATATTTGACGGAGGAGGGCTGACTCCATCATCATTAGCACTCATCGTTGGTCCTCTTAACTGTTGGCGTCGGTGGGTAGTGTTGGATGAAGAAAACAGACTCGTATACACAATCAAACTATAATTCCAATCCAACAGTTACAACACAGTAGCAACGCAACACAGGCACGTATAGCTAAGTAGGTACTAGGTATGTATCCCAGAACGCGCGATGGTTCAGTGATCCGCACGCGCCACTCGCCAACAGAGAAGTGTCGTCAAGAATCGTTAGCGCGCGCCACACCAACTCCATCAAGCGCCATCAAATGGCGCTGGCGTACCGGACACGACTCTATTGCGACATATTTTTTTTCCATACTTTCTTCCATTTCATTAGTCGTCATCTTGGTAGTTACCTCCCTTTCTAGCCATATCATCTTTCACACAGTCCATCCATCGTTTTTTTGATGTTCTCCTACTCTTATTGCCAGTCACATTCATACTCAAAACTTTTCTCACGGCATTTTCCTCATTAATCCGCATCACATCCCCGTACCATGACAACCGATTTCCGATTTCATTATTGCTATTATATTCAGGAAGTTTTCACGTCACAATATGGCGTTATAAATTTACATTAAAACTCGTGTTTTATATATCTAACAAGTCGTAAAAACTCAATATCCTTAGGCTGTAATCCATATTAATCGAAAATATTAAAAAAATATCAGGTCTTCCTAATACCCGGTACAATTGGTGAATCGTAAAGGTCTTTTTCCACCGCAGCCGACACCGGACGTTTCCTTGCTTCGGCCAATCTAAGTCAGACGGTACATAAGACATTTTGTTTCTGATAATTCGGGTTCAATAGCTGGCGCAGCTATTGTCTGGTAAAAACGTGTTGCGAGTTCAATTTTCGCACAATTTTTTATTTTTTTATAGTCCGTTGATAGATGTTCGTGTGTGGGGTTTTTGTGTCACATTTACTGCTTGTTTCATACAAAAAAAATAGTGTAACTCATGGCTACATAAAGGTTGGTCACTCAGTCATGTATCCAAAATGCCTTCATTTTGTCCCAACAAAAGTGTCAAACTCACATCGCTAGCGTATTGTTTAAATTTGTCAAAGGGACAAACCGAACAGAATTTACCATACGATGTCTTTTGGTTCATAGCGCCCAGGTGCGAATAAACTGGTCCATTTTATTATGTTCGGTTTGATCTATCGCGTTTGGTCCTATTTGTAAGACCCCGTATTCAGCTATCTGGGTTCCTATTTTATTTATTGGATCCGATATCGTTGGAGGGAATGTTTTCGGACAGTATTTTAGATGCTGCATATAAAGAAGTGGACGGAAAATAGACGGCTTATAGAAGAAATGGGCTATACTTTTCGGGTTTTATTGGTTCATAAATTACCACGAATATGTCAAGCTATTTGTGAAACTTGTTCATTTATATAACATAACACATAACAACACGCCTGTAATCCCCGAAGGGTTAGACGGAGGTGTACCATTAGTCCCTACACCCACATTTTGCCACTTATGTTTAAGTCCTATTGTCATCAACCGGGCACAAATCCAGACTCCGGGCTGCTGCTAAGAAGTACCTGATGGAAAAACCCAATAACACCCAGGACCTCGTTCTCAGCAGTTGTAGTGCTTCCGACCACTAGATCAACGAGGCCTGAATAAGAGTGTCACTTGTAAACCATGATGCACAAGTTATAGTCCGATGGGACGGCAATCCGACATGACCGGAAAAGATCAAGCGCAGGACCAACGGCTTAACATGCTTTCCGAAGCACGTGGGTAACACACCGCCAATTTCTAGGAAATTCCTAATGGAAATACCCAATAAAACTTTTCCCGACCCGAGAATCGAACCCAGGGCTGCTATCAGTAGTCGGCTCAAAGAATAAAAAAAACATAACTCGCAACACGCTCGTTAATTTGAAATTCAATATTAAAGATCAAAGGAACATGTGAACAGTTCAGTTCTGACCAATGCTTTACTAGACAAACATGAACGTAGTGCACTTTAAAACAAGTTGAACCTTCGTAGACCGATTGGTCGCTGCATACGTAACGTGCTTCAACTCCATATACACAGTTACTCCGGTCTCAGTCCAGTCCATCTTTTCTTGTTCGCCACACTAGCGTGTTAGTTATGCGTCACTGTCGCGGTGCGTATGCATTAATCACCCGTCCGTGTTTTCATTTGCGGTGGCATTATTAATGCTACATGGGAACTACGCATCACACTGACGCAAAATCCTACATCGCTCTATCAGTGTTTAGCGTGCGACGAGTATATATCCAATGTCCCAACATCAATCGTCGGGCAGTTGCACAACAGACAGGATACCCATCTGGTCGGAAGATCCTCCCTTTTTTAATTGAATTAAATTAACACCCTGTTACTCATACCTCTATACTGGACGCATCTACCACGTAAACACCACGTTCCGTTTCCGCCCCCTCCACGTCCTGACACCGTTCAGTATTCAGCAACCTTTACACACATGATTTTTATGCATTAGGAAACGATTTGTGGAGGCTGGCCGCTTTTGTGGGTTGGCCAAAGAATAATTATGTTTATACGTGGTATTTCGGTAAAAGCGTGGGTAAGCGAACGTGGGCTATTTAGGAGATATTTCTCTGCATCATTTATAAGCTCAGATTCTTTTGTATCTGGTGGTTTTACTAGACTTATAGGCCTATTCCTTCACCCGTGGGGCACACAAGAACAAAAATTCGAAGACATTTGACATCCACCAACTCGCACTGAACCCGCGAGGTGGATTATGGCCCACTCTCTGTCACAAAGAGGACGCCTTTATCCCAGCAGTATGAACGTTATATGCTATGGGGCACACAATAATGTTTTCAGTATTAAGGTTTTTAACCGACTTCAAAAGGAGGAGGTTCTCAATTCTACTGTAGGTTTTTTTTTTGTTTGTGTTTTTGCTACGCCATTACTCCGCTAATTATGAACTGATTTAGATAATTCCTTTTTGTTTGGTAGGCCATTCTTTAAAGGCGGTCCAGTACAAATTTGATTATTTTTGCTTGGGTGGTTTTTGAGTTAGCTTCAATAATACGTATTTTTCCCACTTTGTCTATGTGGATGATATTTATTAGAAGTTTCTGTCACTGTCATAAATTTACATAGCTGGTAGTGGTATTCGAATTTGTATGGGGTACCCCAACTAAAAAGTGAACACTTTTTACAAAAAAAAAACCACCATATTCCAAAACAAACACAGCACAGTGAAAGATTATTTTAATTTCGGAAGTTGGTGCCTTTGGTTTTAAATTTTTGTTTTGGATCACAGACTTCCAAAATTACAGTTTTTTGATCAAATAAACATAGTTTATTTCTTTCTCCTTTCTGAAATAAAAGCAAAACTTAAAATACAAATATTTTGAAGTACAATTCTCACTTCACTCAGTGCGCCGACGTTCATCAGAATCGATGAGAACTACTTTCGCAATGCATTATAGAAAATTGACATTTGGATGGACATGTACGATTATTCAATCTGTTTCATGTCCCTTCGTGGTACATCTAGATATCGATCATACGCATGGCAGCATATAACCGACTGCTGACAAATACAATACTGTGAAATTTCTAGAATGTTCCAGTATTTCAAACTGTGCTGTACATCGATTGCAGCTGCTGAATTAAATGCTTATGCATTGCGCTGCGCTTTCTTCCGCATTGATGCGCTTCGAAGCATTCTGACGCACTACCTAATGTGAAAATAACGTTTAGGCCCATCGTCCATGACGGTACTCAAGAGTAACGTGTTAAAAACTCAAATCACTAATGAGTAGCCAGAATGACACAGCACTTGTATTTCATTGGTGCCCCGTAGATGATACGACTTACTAATTAGTTTGTGATTGGTTGCGTCGAGAACGATAGGCTTTATTCATCCTATGTGAATTGCCAATAGTGTTTCTACGCGAAGCTTTGTAATTGTTCACGAGTTCGAATGCAATTTTGCTGGTCTCTTCTTTTGCAAACCCATTGAAGATGGATAAGGTTGTCCATTATTGCTTATGACTAACCTCTCGTACCCACGTATTTTTTTATCGCGCACTAGGTTTTCAACGCACAAATCCAGTGCGCAAAGAGCTCGTGGCTAAGTAATAACAGCAACACGGGTCAATACATCAGGTTGAGCTACGCTTGTCGGGGTTGGTCCGTGGATGAGTGACCATCTTTGCATACCGAAACTCTTCCGTGCCTCGGAAAGCACGTCAAGCCGATGACAGCCGGGACCAATCCCGGCTGTCATTCGTGGCTCTTTGACAATCGTTATGGGTCGTCAAAAGCCCGAAAGTCTGACAACCAGACTTACCAAGGGATATTGTATTAACCAGTTACTGGGTTGTGGAGATCAGATAGGCTCCATGTAAAAAACTGATATTTAGCTGCATCCGGTTAGACTGGAAGCCGACCCCAACACGGTTGGGAAAAGGCTGGACAGATTGATTGACATCCAGTGCCCGATAAAAATCATCCGTGCGATTGTGGGCTTAAGCTCGCCAAATAAGGGTTATAATACATTTCTACCTATTCCTTTAAGATGATGCTGTAATGTTATAAGAAGGAAACCTGTTTTAAGATTTTCATTTATGAGATGAGACTAGTAAATGAAATTCTCAAAAGGGTTTTTCGTACGTGGTTAAGCCTCTACGAAGATTAGATTTTTAGCTCTTTCATAATACCTACAGCCTGTTTTATATTAACCGACGTCTTCTAATTTCCGTCGAGATTTCTCTGCAGGCAACAATTTATTCAAGGTTTCGGAGCAGCCATTCTATTCCTTAAAATTCACACAGTGAATACCGAGTTGAAATAAGCTGTTACACATTTTCATATATACTATACTACTATACTATACTTACATATACTATTAAATAAAAAAATGCAATAGACGTGGATATATTTAGTAGGGTGGAGCGGCAAAGTACGAAAAAAAAATTAAAAAAAAATCGCAATGGAACTATTACCAAAAGTTGTATCTGTTTATAGGTTTCCCAAACAAAAATTTTTTTTAAAATTGGGCTATTAGAAATACTGCCCCAAGGCACTTGAATTTTGAGTAATTTCTAAAAAACGAGTATTTTTCTACCTTGTTTATCTGCATGAGATTATCTTTTAATAAACTTAAAATAAATTAATTAACTTGCGTAAAAGTCAATCTGTCAATATTGTCACCGTGAACGTCACTATTATCCCCCGCGATCCCGCTAGTTACTTGCGATAAACGGTAAATATTCGAATTTTAGTGGGCGCCAACTGTTGCACGGAGACAATCGCGCTGTTGTCTTACGAGTGAATTAATTTAAAATGTCGCTGTCTACTCTTCGTAGTGATTTGGAGTGCCCTTTGTTTGATCATGGACGTGATTTAAAATCAAATGTTTTACCTACATATGAAAATATTATACTATGTTATACTTGGTTGAGTCGAGGTAAGCAGAACAGTATCGTAATCTGGCTACTGACACTTTCAAAGAGCTGTCTGAGAAATTGTTGTTGGTGTGGCAAACAGCATCGATTCCTACTATTGAACTTCGCTTAGTATTTAAAAGGATTAAGGCCTATCATGATAAATACCGTATTTTACTCAAACCTTACAAGTCAAGAAAAAACGTAGAGTCTCTTATCTTTATTTGATATAGCGGCATGTAAATGTGAAGAATTAAATTTATGCAAATTTCCTAAAGAATCGAGAGTACCTATATTAGAAAGATCGTTTTTGGTTGACCAACGTACCGAGCGAAAAATGAGTATCGGAAGAACCGATTTAAAAAAGTCAGCACAAAACGCCAAAAGGCTATTGAGAAAGCGACCACATGAAGTGAGACCAGTAAATTGTTCTGATAATCCGGGGTCGTCTTCTGAACACAATAGTAATAAGAAACCATTTTTGCTTGATATCTCTTTATCTTCCATCGAGTCGAGCGACGAGGAAAATGAGGACAAGTTACCTTCAGAACCCTCGTTGTTAGTGTCTCCTGAAGCCCTCCAGAAACGTAATAAGATTTCATTGGCTACTGTTGCTCTGACGGTAGACCGATACGGTGTTTCAGATAGAGCTACAGCAGCTATAGTATCGGCGGCATTTCAAGACGTGGGATTGATAACAAAAGAGAATTCGACTGACATCGTCGATCGAAGTGAAATCAGACGGGCTCGTGACCTGCAGCGACAAACTTTAATAAATGAACCTATAATACTCCAAAACACGTCGTTTGGTTTATACTTTGATGGACGCAAAGACAAAACTTTGACTATGATAGATTCTTCTAGACGAAAAATAGTTGGGGAGGAGCATATCAGTTTGGTCAAGGAACCGAACTGAGAATACATGGGACACATTGCATTATCATCCGGACGAGCAACACTGAGTAAGAAAATGATGGACTTTTTACACGAGCAGACCGTAGATTGTGATAGCATGGTCGCAATTGGTTGTGACGATACAGCGGTCAATACAGGAGCAAAAGGCGGAGTAATACGATGCATAGAAAAAACTTTGCAAAGACTGTTACAGTGGTTCATATGCCAGTTACACGCCAATGAACTTTGCGACATTTGTTTGAGAAACTGGATGGTCCTACTCCTGGACCGCGAAGCTTTATAGGACCAATAGGTAAAGATTTAAAAGATTGCGAGATGCGGCCCTTAGTAACTTATAAAACGATCAGTTGCACTTTACCAGATATTTCTAATACATGGGATTTAAGCACGGTACAATTTTACCTTTTTGGCATTTCTAAAGCGATTGATTTTGGTCATTGCAGTCAAAGTTTATCCAAAAAGAATCACGTAAAGATCGTCCATTCCAGGTGGCTTACCATGGCAAACCAACTACTCAGACTGTATGTCTCAACGACGTCTCCTACAGAAAACATGGTACAACTGGTAACATTCATTTTGAAAGTTTACGCTCCAATGTGGTTTTTCATCAAAACGAAACCTACTTGCAACTATGGTGCAAAACATTTACATCAAACCATTGTTCGAGGTAAATGTTCGAGGTACCTCCCCGAAAACCTAAGGAAGATAGTAGATCCAGTTATTCAAATAAATTGCTTCTTTGGCGGTACCGAGAACGTTTTATTAGCTATGTTGGCAGACGAAAGAAAACAATACAGAGTTTTGGCACTGCGAAAAATCCTGAAGTCACGAGATTCAGCTATTAGGGGTGTGAAGGAGTTTAAAGTTTCTAATTTAAATTTTAAGGCTGAGGACTATATTGAAATCGTTATCTAGAATGATGTGGCAGTCACCATGTCTCCAATTCTTAAAAACATAAGCCCAAACGCATTGAGAGTGCATTGAGACACCAGAAAAAATTGATGATTTTATAATACCACTTCTGAAAAAGTACCCTTGTCACACTCAAGCTACAGAAAGGTGCGTAAAAATAGTGACAGAAGCCTCTGCTGCAGTGTGAGGTCCGATTAGAAGAGATAGGTTCATAAGGACACGTCTTCGATCACGTAAAATAATGCCGGTTTTAGAGACAAAGAAAGATTTCAAAATTCATTGATTTTCCATTTTTTTGCTATTTATCTCTGTTTAACTAACATATAATTTGCTATAATTAGATAAATGGGGTTATTAATATTGTTATTCTGATAGTTTTTAAGCAAATAAACGTAATTTTAAAATAAATTTATTGTTTTAATAAATTACAACGAACATCAGAAAATTGCCCAAAAATATTTATTTTTCCAAATTTCGGAGGCCTTGGGGCACTATTTCCTTAATTATGTTGATGAAACTTAATAATATAGTTTTGTCTCTTATTACAACTGACAACTTTAGGCAATAGTTCCATTTTGAAATTAGAAATAAATTTTTTACACTCCACCCTAATATTTAGTAACCTGTTCCGCTTAGCTATTTTCTAAAGAATAATTCTTTGGATGAAAACAAAAAAGACAATACTATTTATTGTTGTTGTATAAAGTACAATTTCATTTTATCCTACTGAGAGTAAACATAATTACCAACTCTGTAAAAATAATGGCATGATCTGTGCCTTAATTAAATTTTAAAGTAGACTTTAAAAATAAAAAATAATTAAGGGGAAAATTAAAGAGAAAACAGACGACAGACGATTTAATCCCACAGGTCGTTCCAGTTTAGCTACACAAACTTCATAACGATCAAATGAAATTGTTTTACTAGGAAAATTGATAAAATCTTGTTCAAAATATGATACTGTTACTGCTGCAGCAATATTAGAATTTGATCCCACTCAGCACAAGGACAATATTATGCCGCAGTATAATGTTCAATACTCAATATATTTATTGCTTCCACATGATGTGAACTTAGGTGGAGGATTTTAAAATTAAAATTGTTTATTTGCAAGAAAATACACGGTTTACAGGGAAGATAACCTTAAGGTCATTGTATTCTGCCTGCGAGCAAGCGTGCAAATTATTAATGTTAAAATGTCACAATTATTATGTAGATTCTATTAATAGTAGGTGCATTATTATTACATTATTATCACACATTATTATTGCATAAAAATGTCCTTTAATCTACAATAAATTTACTAAATACATTTTTTTATGCTGTAGAAACACTTTTTGTGTAACCACGCTGACAATTTTTATTTAAAAACATTACCTTGCAGCACTTTAAATTCGTCTGGTAGGGTATTATAAATTAATATACACATAGTGAACAATTTTTTCTTATCTTTATAATTATCTGGATGATATAAGAAGTTGCGAAACTTAGCCCTTTTCTGTCTTGGTATAACCTCAGTATATTGCTTATAATAATACATGTGTAAGATAGTTATTTGATTCAGGCGTGACGTTGCGGAAATCCATGATAAAGTACAATAGACGTGGATATATTAAGTAACTTTTCTGCTTAGCTATTTACATGTAATTGAATTTAAGACATTTATATTTAAGTTATTATTTTGCATCCAACTTATTATATCTTTTACGGTCTTTTCCGTGGCTGATTTGTAGTCGCTTTTATCCTGACATTTTATGACAACTGTAGTATCATCTGCAAAAAATATACATTTCTGCAAAGTGGCCTCTGGAAGATCATTTATATAAAGTAAGAAAAGTAAAAGACTAAGAATGCTTCCCTGAGGTACGCCACAATTATCGCTATTGATTTGAATTTCTCTTTGGAATATATTCTGACACTTTTCTTTACAAAACTGTAAATCTCGGTACACTGCTGCCTGTTTCTCAAATAACTAGATATGCATTCATAAGCTTTTCCTCTAACACCGTAGAAGTCTCATTTGTTTAGTAGCTTATCATGGTTAACAAAATCAAAGGCCTTACTCGTATCTAAAAAGATGGATACCACAGTTTTCGGTCTCCTGCGAGGCGGCGACGCTCATGGCCGAGTTACCGCCGTGGGATCCTGAGGCAAAAGTCCTCGCGCACATTTGGGACTGGCGAGAGCAGGCAAAATGCCGGGGCATAACTCCGCTGCCGCGAGAAATATGGCACAGCGGACAGAGCTTCGGCGGGATACGCCACAATTGCGGCGATAAGTCTCCTCTTTGAGGGGTGGCTAGAAAGGCGCCACGGTGTCCACACCTGCCGCCTGACGTAGGTCCTCACCGGACACGGTAGTTTCGGGAGGGTCCTGTTCCAGATAATGCGGGAGGAAACGCCCAGGTGTCACCATTGTGTGGAACGTCCGGAAGACACGATGGAGCATACGGTGGTCTGCCCGGCTTGGGCGTGGTACCGCCATGTTTTCGTGGAGGCAATCGGTGGCGGTGATCTCTCGCATCCGATCGACCCTGATTCAGGCCATGGTACGGAGCTTGAGAGTATGAGAGGCCGTCACCTCCTTCTGCGAAGCAGTAATACTTGCGAAGGAGGCGGAGCGTGTGAGGAAGAGGCAAACTACGTGCCCTCACGCCTCTAACCGCCGCAGAAGACGACCTGGGCGTCGAGACTGACTCCCGACCACCGTAGGCGCGGACTTGCGAACGGTAAGCAATGGGTAGCTCGCCATCCGATAAGGACCAGGCCCGGGTCGACGGCGCGTTGTGTTCCATGCGTGGCTCAAAGAGATGTCAGCAGAACTGACGGGGTCCGCTCGGGCCGATGCCTGTCGGGGTTGCGGTATATACCATGGCCCTTGGCAACATACAGGCGACTGAAGGAACACGGGTGGGTTTTAGCCAGTAAGAGTCCGACACGCCCTTCCGTTCCGCCCAGAGCAGGACAAGTTATTTGATAATTTCCCAGGTAAAAAAAATTATGGTGGGTTTTACTAAATATTATCATTGTGAACCCTGTCGGGCACAAAAAATTTTGGAGTGAGGAGGTCTTGTGGAGGTCTAGAGGTCTTTTATTTGACTACTTAGTCAAAAAAAGTCGTACCAAGCCGTGACTGTACCATGTGGGTGCCAGGAACACCTACAAAATTGTAATGGTTTGTGACAATGGCTTTACCTTAAAGATTTTTGTACCTCGTCTGTTTTGATTTCTGTCTGAAATATTCTCTTGTTTCTTACTTTTTGGATCATTTTTATTTTTCCGTAATCGGGTTACAGTTTCTTAAACTGAACTTTTTATAGCTTAAAGTCGATTTAGATTATTACCAACAGACTACCAATAATAGGCAAAAAAACTTCGATCAGTGTGATGCGCTTTCTGATCAAAAATTTATTATTGATCAGAAAGCGCATCATACCGAATTATATTTTAAAGATTTATTCCAAAAGAAAACAAGAAAATGAACAATTACACCGTCACAACCATTCCATACCCAAATCGCTTTAGCGTGGCAATAGCGGTCATCTAATTAACTTCGTTAATGTCCTGAATCAATCATCTATCGTGATCTTCATCATGTTCCAATAATGAAAAACCATACATAGTTTATTGTTTGGTTCCTACGGAGAGATATTAGGGAAAAGGTAATGACCGCCATAACCACACTAAAGCGATTTGTGTATAAATACATTTAGAGCGTGCATTCTGAAAGTGGACGCCGTCGCAAATAGATGTAAAATATTTCGCTATTTTGATTAATTAGTAGCAGAAATATGAAATATGGCTAAGTAGTGAACTAAAATATTGATTATGAAATAAAGTAAAAAATAACAAAACAGGTAAATTTTTGACAGCTATTTGCGATGTTACCAACTTTTAAAACGAACGCTCTTAATGCTCACAATATCATGAATTTTCAGTACACGATGTACTGCTTTTTAAATCGTTAGATTCGTACTGCGTCATAATATAGTCGCGTTTCTATTTTATTTTGACACCACAGACACATACAGTGACTTGGCTTGAATGTCATGGAAACGCTATTAATAATGTGTGAGCTCGCTCTACTTATTAATATAAATTTTTCGAGTGACTTAGACGGTGATGGCAAATCTAGCTATTCAAATCTTTGGTAAATACCTATCTTTATAAATATAATTCTTCTGTAAATGTGTTTGTCACCTTACTCCTTCTAAACGGCTGGATCGATTTGGATGAAATTTTGTACCCAATACTATACCATATACAATTTAAGTGGGTTCCTGGATAGTTCGAAAATACAATTGGACCCGGTGGCACTGTTTGGACAGGACAACGTTTATCGGGTCCGCTGTTTTAATATAAAATTATTACTACGTTCCCACTTATTTACCATTGTGTGGAAAATTCGTTTTAGGAACTCGTATAAAAGTATCAAAGCGAGTATTTCCCGGGAAAACTAAAATTGACTTATTTATTTATGGCGACATCTGTAATTGATTAAACCCTGAAATTGAGGGTTGTTATTAATTACATAAACAATTGAACTTTGTTAGGCAGTAAATCAACTGGAAGCCACGACCAGATTTGAAAACATTAATTTGATCAAAACAAAGTTATGTTTTCGTTTATGAGATGATTTCCTTACTTGGAAAAGATTCTATTCAAATTGACATTTTTTTTAATTCTTTAGGAACTGTATACACCGGAGATTAATGCCGTACGCTTCGCTGTCATTTTGATTTTGTTTTATTTCTTGTTTTGCATTTTATACAAGCTACATTAAAGATCAGACACACGTGTACTGCAAAACGTTTTTTGTCTGTCATACGTGGATACCTATAATAGACAAAAAATGTTTTCTTCATATTTTTAAATGTGTAAGTAATTCTGTCTGTTACCTATTCACGCATTAGCGGCTGATCGGATTTCGATTAAATTTGGGAAACAAGTAGACTGTGGCGGGTCGCCTCATTGAGTTTCTTTCGGCCCTTCTTCTCAGAGTAGTCAGATAGGAAACGCCGAACTCAAGTAACTTATTTTTAATTTTTTTTTTTTAATGTGACGTGTAAAAGTGATTTCGATATCCTATTTACAGAATAAACAATTTAATTTAATTTAATTTCATTGGATCATAATGCAGTGCTAAACCTCAGCGCTACCCCGACGGACTGGGGAATCACCGCAGACAATTCCGATTCACTGCTAACTATGCGGCACCCGGTTCGGACTCACTGGAACGTCAACTGGCACTGGCAAGCATCGCAAGATACAAGACTCAGCCCACAATCGACCTCTGGTCTCCAGAAGGGAGTGATATGGTGGTATCTACATCGCCACATGTGAATTACGTATCACACTGACGTCACGCGAAATCCTGCATCGCGCAAGCAGAGTTTAAAGCGCAGTCAGCATATATATAACTTCCCGACATCAATCATCGGGCAGTTGCCCGCCAGACACGACACCCGTCTGGTCAGAGGATCCTCCTTTTTCTATAGACGATGAGTGAACTTTAGACCCTATTCTTCATACCTCTAAAAAACCATGACAAACAATTCCGACTTTCACGTGGACGAAGCCGCGTTCAAAAGCTAGTGGTATATAAATCAAAAGCATATTGAGAAGCGAGCGGTGAAAAAGAAGTTTGAAGTAAAACGACTATGCCAGATGTTGGAGTTACAATTTTCCCACAAATACATTTTTGAACCACGGAACATTTTAAAGCTGCTGCGTCTGTAATACACTCCGATAGAGGACTATAAAGTGAGGCAGCTAAAGAAAAATAGAATAAAGTTTCGAAACTAAAATTACTTTCATCTCACACTTATGCCAGGATAATATAATTCTACTTTCAGGTCTTGCATTATTCTGTTACACTTTGTAGTTTTAATCACCAAAGAGAGGCCAGCATGTCACAGCATTAGTATTTCAATGGTGGTCCGTACAACCAATCACAAACTAGTTAATAATGCGTTAGTCGATCGCGTTGTGTACAGCATAATCAGCCTAAAATGTTCCCACTGCTGGAACACAGGCCTCCTCTGTTCGAGAGGGAATGGGCTGTAATCTACTTTGCGGGCCTAGTGCGGGTTGGTAGATGTCACATGTCTTCGAATTATGGGTTCTTGGACATGCCGGTATCCTCACGATGTCTTCCTTCATCGCTTTGGGATCTCCATTAAAATAAGCTAGTACTGCGACATTCTAGCTGAGTAGCCGGAATGCCGTGAAACTAGCGAAACTAACGTGTTCTAAACTCAAATTAACAATGATCGCTCATTGGTGATTTGAGTATGGAACACGTTTTTGACAATGAATCGTGCAATACATTTGACAATGAGACGTTTGCGAGTGTGCATCATTGTTTCCATTTAGCAATAGTCTATTTTACTCAAGTCTGTACACAGCCTTATGGTAAATAAACTGTATATTGTTTGAACATAAAAGGCATATGCCACTGTTCCTTAAAGATAAATGAAATTATTTTCTCACTTTTAACCTCGGGTCCTCACTCTCGCGAGTGCGCCTCGTTAAGGCCTTTGTACGAGCCGCGGCAAGCGGAGGCAGCACGAGTGCTCTGCCATCCACACTCTCGTTTTATGCAGTTGCCCGCCACGCCTCGCGCCTCGCGTCCTTTAGCTCCGGTCAAAAAACCGACACCGAGCGGAGCGCGCGCGAGGTGAGGCGAGAGATGACGAGAGCGGGCGAGGGCGCCACTATCGCGCTCGCTTCACTTTGTCTTGCCTCTTTGAGAGTGTGGACCCGGGGTAACAATTTATGAACGTCGAGCGGAGTTGATACTTTGTTTGACTTTTTTGTAGTCGCGTTTTATTGCCAAAAGGTTCAATCACCATTAGTGTGGTGAAAATTATGTTTTTTTTTTTGTGTTAATTTAACCAATATTGTTTCGTAATTAATTTTCGCGGAATATTTGTTAAGTCATTTTCGTCTACCTTGTTTTACTATAAAGTTTTTCCGATTTTTTTATTGAAGAATTTAAACACTTATGTATTATTTGGCATAAAACAATTCAAAGAAAATCCCTTCAATTTCATTCACAAAAGCTCTCAGAATTGTAATATAATTATTATTATTCTGTATATTTTAAAGAGCTTAAATTCTTGAATTTAAACTATATTTTCAAGAGATAATAAAGTTTCCTTAAAAACCGACTATAAATTTCTAATTCCAGACTGAAGGGCAAACTCAGCATTTTAGTTGAAAAACATGTTGTCCCATACATTCCAACTGCAACTGTAAGTTTGTACGCACAATATTGAGACATTTACCATGTTATTTGGAGACCACAGATACACGAGTGATCCGATAAGGGTTCCGATTTTACATTCGGACGTACAAAACCCTAAAACTTAATAATAAGGTAGATGAACCTAAGTTGAAGTGTTTGTCTGTTGGGTCTTTGTATAGTCTATTATTGTACGTACCTACAGGATACATGAGAAAACAAAACCAGCCCGTCCCATCGTTGATGTCCTCCCTCCGGTTGACGCCCGAAGCCAAAGTTCGTACCCCACAGGGGCTGCCCTTAGCGAGCGTTCACCCAGTTTATAACTGACTTCAAAAAAGGAGGAGGTTCTCAATTCGACTGTATTTTTTTTATTTTTTTTTTTATTTTTGTTACCTCAGAACTTTCGACTGGGTGAACCGATTTTGATTATTATTTTTTTATTTAAAAGCTAGTTTTGATAATGGCATCCATGAGATAACCATATAAGTCTTAAATTTGCATTAAGTATGTGCGCGACAAATGGACGATTAACTCAATATCGCGCCAACTGATTTCGATGATTCTTTTTTATAGTAACTGCTTACGCAAGCTAGCAATATAAAATTTTGGTATCATGTATCCAAACGCGTCTCACATATTGAGGGTAGAATTCATATTGGACCACAGTATTGAGCCAATCATACTCCTGTTCCTTTTCCAATCCTACCCCCATCCCACAGCGACTTGATAGAGGTCGCCAAGAAGATTCACACTGTTCTCATCAAGCAGCCAACCGCATAACACCGCTACCGCAACCGCTTTACCGATTATACTATAATATAAACTTTATAACGTGCTGGCCGACACGGTTGAGTTAACGAGCGCGAGTGCAACCCAGAAGAACGAGTGAACCTCCACGTCGGCAGTCGTTGCACCCACCTGCCATCCAGTGCTCCAAGTAAGTCCTTCTCCATTTTACTCGATAGCTGTGTCGTCCAATATTTTCCCGCCAAAACTACACAACGCTTATTGGTCCTTCGGAAGCCGCTATACCCAACTTCACCATAAGTTTTGGTCCATTCGAGTCGGATTCATAGAATCAGCATTCATAGGTCTCATACCTAGGATTTCGGTCAAATACCTAAATTCAAAAAACCGCCATATTGAACGCATACTGACGTTCGTACATTCCCCGCTAGGTACATTATTCATTGGGAACTACTGTACCAATTTAATAGTTCGCCTGTTGCATTGAAATAGCATAGGTAATTATTAAAACCGCCAAATATCGTGAGTTAGTTCGGCAAACTTGCCTACAACTTATACTCAACCGCAATAATCTTACACCCGCTTATGATAAAAAATAAATAAAAAATATTCTAGAAGTCTACCCACTACACCTAAATTATTTTATCCGCTGTACTTTCTAGAACTACTCCAATATGGAAGATCTTAAAATAAAAGTTAAATTACTGCAAGCTAAAAACCAAGCAATCTTTGAGCGTTTATCATCACTATATGAAACTTCAAAGAAAATAAATGTAACTAGTATTGAGCTTCGTTCGTCGGAGACGTTTATGGCAGACACTCAAATACTCTCAGTTACTCGTCAGGAATTTATTAATAACATAGATAAAATAAATACATATTCTTTACAAATAAATCCTGATCATACAATTGATTATAACAGTCAAATATCATTTGACGGCGTTTACACTCGTGTCGAGAGAATACGTTCACTTATTGAAGCGAAGTCTTCAAGGTCATTGAATGACTCAACATCAACCGATATCGCGACGCAGTCTAAATGCTCGGTCAAACTGCCATCAATTCAGATTCCGTTCTTTGACGGTAGAATTGAAAATTGGCCTGTTTTTTATGAATCATTTAAATCAAATATCCATAGCAACTTAAACCTTACAGATTCTCAACGTGTGCAATATTTAATTGGTAATCTAAAAGGAAACGCATTGCAAATTACCGCCGGAATTATTCCGTCAGGTGAAAATTATGCGTCTATCTGGAACAGTTTGGTTCAAAAGTATCAAGATAAACGAGCATTAGGCTCACACTATATGTCTAACATATTAAATATCAAACCCGCAATTAATAATTCCGCCTCTTTAAATAATTTTATTGAAAGTTTTCATGCGTCTGTTTCGGCACTAGAACAATTAAAAATTAACGACTTAAAGGATTTCATGTTATTAAATTTAGCATTAAAAAAGTTAGATCCTGCTATCATACATTTATTCGAGATGCATATGAGAGATGTGGAGATTCCTACTTATACGGATTTCGTTAAATTCATAAAATCACAAGTTAAAATATTAGATAGATCTACTTCTCCTCGGACCGCATCATTAAGTAACAACAATAATAAAAATAATTCTTATCGTAATCAGTCACGTGATAGTACAGTGCATACTTTTGTTGCTTGTGATAATAACCAAACTTGTTTATATTGTAACAACAAGGATCATTGGAAGCTTTACATCTGTCCAAACTTTCAAGCACTATCGGCCGGTTCGCGTTTGGATTTTATTAAAAACAAACGTGGATGTGTAAACTGTCTTAGTGCAACGCACACTGCCTCACAGTGTAAATCTATACACACTTGTAGGACATGTAACAAAAAGCATCATTCTCTTTTACATCTGGAACAAAGTTCACAGCCGCGATCGATATCAGCTGACGCTGTATCTAGTTCCGCGCATTCACAACAGGTGGCGCTTTGTGCGCGTTCTCGCGTAGGCATGAAGAGTACCCACCCTACGATTCTTTTGTCTACCGCGCAAGTCTATGTTGATAACAAATATAACAAATACGTTTCTGTAAGGTGCTTAATAGATAACGCTTCGCAAAATAATATAATTACTTCAGCTTGTTGTAAGAAACTGCAATTAAATATTATACCACTTTCAAATTCATTTATAAAAGGTGTAGGAACCTCTTCGCGGCCTATCATAGGTTACGTGGAGATAACAGTTACTGCAAAAAATAAAACAAATTCTTTTAAAATAACCGCTCTTGTTATGGATTGTATAACGGATAAATTACCATCTCACTTTGTTGACACCTCTGCTGTGCAACATTTGTTCGAGTTACCGCTAGCTGACCCCCTATGGCACGTGCCCGGCGAGGTTGAATTGCTTCTAGGGGCAAAGCTGTTTCCGTATTTATTACTTCATAATAAAATTCTCTCACCTACCGCGCCATCAGCTATTGAAACCGTGTTTGGTTACATTCTTATGGGTGAGATACCCTCTAGTTTATCTAATAACAATAACAGTCTCGTTGATTTAAATACCGCTTCATATTTTACTACCGCGTTAAATACAGATGATTCTCATTGTTTTCTGTCGTTGGACGAATCTTTACATAAATTTTGGAATATCGAAGAAATACCTCAAAATCCTTTATGAGCCCCGCTGAACAGGAATGTGAACAGCTGTACGCTTCTACTGTGTCACGTGACTCCAGTGGTAGGTACTGTACTGCGTTACCATTTTGTAAAAATCCAGAATCACTCGGAAATTCATATGCTGTCGCTTATCGACGTTTAATTAACTTGGAAAAAACTAAGCTTCGCGACCCTGCTTTGCGCGCTAGTTATAACGAAATAATCCAAGAGTATATCGATCAAAATTATTTAACTGAAATTGCACCTAGTTCTGTTGATCAGACTATAGGATATTATATACCACATCACCCTGTTATTAGGAATGATAAACAAACTACTAAGGTGCGTATTGTCCTTGATGCGAGCGCTAAGTCTCATAATGGCGTTTCATTGAATGACTTATTGCACACAGGGCCGAATTTACAGGCTGACATATTTTTATTACTTCTAAACTTCCGGTTGTTTCCTATTGCCGTTACAGCTGATATAAAACAGATGTATCTTCAAATTAAGGTTATTGATGATCATCGAAAATATCAAAAAATATTGTTTCGATTTAATTCTATTGAACCTGTTCGCGAATTTAAATTTAACCGAGTTGCCTTCGGTCTCAAGCCCAGTCCTTTTCTAGCCATGCGCACTGTGCGCCAGCTATCAGAGGATGAAAAACATCGCTTCCCGCGCGCATCTATTGTCGCTTCTCATGAGCTTTATATGGATGACTTGGCTAATTCGACCCCTACTCTGGAGGAGGCCAAGATCCTCTCCGCTGAGCTTATCGCCTTATTTAAGGCTGGGGGCTTTGAACTTACTAAGTGGGCAAGTAATTCCTTGGAATTACTAGAGGTTATTCCACACTCCAAACGCTCTTCTATTAACTTCTCTGACGGGGATAATTTAAAGATCCTTGGACTCAAATGGATTCCTTCCGAGGATTGTTTCACCTTTACTACATCGGAGTTAGATAAAAGTTGTACTAAACGCTCCATACTTTCCACTATTGCCCGTCTGTGGGATGTTCTCGGTCTAGTGGCTCCTGTAGTTTTATTCGCAAAATTACTCATAAAAGAATTATGGAAATTAAACACAGATTGGGATGAAACTCCACCCGATTCTATCGTACTTCACTTTCAAAAATTTAAAGAGCAACTGCCTCTACTTTCTTCTTTAAAATTGCCGCGTCATGTAGCCGTTACTATGGGTTGCGTGACAAATATAGTAGGTTTTGCTGACGCCAGCTTGAATGCGTATGGCTGCGTCATATACTTACATGTCACTGACACAAATGGTAACACACACGTAAATTTGGTGTGTGCTAAATCTAAAGTTGCACCTGTCAAGGTCGTATCTCTGGCTCGTCTAGAGCTTTGCGCCGCTGTTCTTTTGTCTAACCTAATTAAATTAGTTTATGACACTTACCGCTCTCGCACCGCTATTAATAAAATATTTGCCTTTTCCGATTCTACAATTACACTTTCATGGATTCATTCCTCACCTCACAAGTGGAACATTTTTGTTAGTAACCGCGTCGCTAAATGTCAGGAAAATCTTGATCCTGAACATTTTTACCATATTAACGGAAAGGAAAATCCTAGTGACTGTCTGTCTCGAGGTCTTCTACCTGAACAGTTACTAAACCATAATTTATGGTGGCATGGCCCCGAGTGGCTTCTGCGACCAGTTGCTGAGTGGCCTATCACTCCATTTGTTTCCTCATGCAGCGAGCAATTGCCTGAGTTTAACAATAAATCTTTAACATTAGTATCTACCGTATCAGAACTTAATTTGATATATAGCCTTTCTCAAAAATTTACATCGTTAAATAAAATATTGCGCATAATTGTATACATTTTGAGATTTTTACATATTATACATTATAACAAGCCACATAAGACAATTACTGTCCGTGAGTTAGTTACCGCTGAAATTTATTTAATTCGTTGTATTCAACAATTTCATTTTTTAGATATTTATGACGAAATTAAAAGTAAAAAACTTCGCTCACAGTTTAAGAAACTCGATCTGTTTATAGACGAGCATAACATAATTAGAATAGGTGGCAGGTTGTCAAATGCGAACCTTCCTTATGAAGCTCAGCATCCCGCGCTTTTACCTAAACATGATAATTTTACACATGTTCTAATAGACTATTATCATCGCATTCATTGTCATGCCGGTGTAAGCCTTCTTAGCTCTCTGTTACGCCAAAAATATTGGATCCTCTCTTCCAGAGGTGTCATAAGACAAAGGGTACATGCTTGTAACTCTTGTTTCAAGGTTTCTCCTTCTCACGCCAGTCCAAAGATGGCTGATTTACCCGCTTGTCGCGTACAAGAAACTAAAGCTTTCGTCCATACTGGTGTGGATTACGCTGGTCCCATCAAAGTAACCTTATGTCGACGCAGAGGCCAAAGAAGTCAGAAGGCTTACATATGCTTATTCATTTGTTTCGTTACCAAAGCAGTTCATATTGAATTAGTTACCGATGTGTCATCGGACACTTTTATTTCCGCTTTTAAAAGATTCATTTCCCGCAGAGGACCTGTCTCTTACTTATATTCCGACAACGGAACAAATTTCGTTGGAGCCAAGGCTCAATTGCAAGAACTACTTGCTAACCGCTACCGCATAGAGTGGAAAATGATTCCACCCCGCGCCCCCCACTTTGGAGGGCTGTGGGAATCAAATATTAAATCTACTAAAACTCATTTACACCGTGTTATCGGTTCCCAACTTCTTACTTATGAGGAGCTTTCGACTGTTCTCACTGAAATTGAGGCAATTTTAAACTCCAGACCGCTCTGTGTCCTGAATGAGGATCCGTACCCAGAACCGCTTACTCCCGCTCATTTTATAATGGCTTCTCCGTTGACTACGTTGCCTGTCGTGAACGTTCCCGAAACGACGAAACCTCTAACTTGCCGCAAAAAATTGCTTGACCAAATGGTTTGTAGCTTTTGGAGAAGATGGCGTATAGAATATCTACATAACTTGCAAGTTAGGCAAAAATGGTTGAATGCCGCCGAGAATATTAAGATTGGTACAGTGGTTCTCATGCATCAGGATGATGTCCCTCCTTTACGTTGGCCAGTGGGCATAATCACCGAGATTTTTCCCGGCAGGGATGGGACAACCCGCGTTGCAATGGTGAAGACATGCAGTGGCTCTTTCAAAAGACCCGTTGTTAAACTATGTCCTTTACCTTCTCAATAATACCACCGCGTAATTAAAAATCTAATTTAGCTGTAGTTCACATATTTTAATTATTACTTTTCACTTTTTGTCCGCTTTAATTTAATTTCAATCCGCTTTAATGTAATTTCTTCCCTTTTGAGAATACTACATATCCTCAAAGCCGGGCAGGATGCTTACGCAAGCTAGCAATATAAAATTTTGGTATCATGTATCCAAACGCGTCTCACATATTGAGGGTAGAATTCATATTGGACCACAGTATTGAGCCAATCATACTCCTGTTCCTTTTCCAATCCTACCCCCATCCCACAGCGACTTGATAGAGGTCGCCAAGAAGATTCACACTGTTCTCATCAAGCAGCCAACCGCATAACACCGCTACCGCAACCGCTTTACCGATTATACTATAATATAAACTTTATAACGTGCTGGCCGACACGGTTGAGTTAACGAGCGCGAGTGCAACCCAGAAGAACGAGTGAACCTCCACGTCGGCAGTCGTTGCACCCACCTGCCATCCAGTGCTCCAAGTAAGTCCTTCTCCATTTTACTCGATAGCTGTGTCGTCCAATATTTTCCCGCCAAAACTACACAACGCTTATTGGTCCTTCGGAAGCCGCTATACCCAACTTCACCAGTAACTCATGCAATTTTTCTTGGAAGTGGAACTGATGATGAAGACCACAAATGGCCACCGGAATTACTCAATAATAAGTATTTCACGGGTTGCGATTCGATTACTTTAATATGGCTGCAATCCAATTTATGCTCGTCACAATGCATATGGAGAAGTGGAGCTGATGGTTAAGTACCAGGAAAACTCCTCAACGATTAACGTCCCTGTATCGGGAAAAGCAATATTTTGTAAAAGGTGATGAGCAGTTGAGATTAGGTTGTTGTAACTTAGGTAAATTACAAACAACTAGTAAAAAGCGAGAAGTAATAACTTTTATACAAAAAAAAAAAAAAAAAACGACTTCCAAAAAAACACTACAAAGTGTAAAATAACTTAAATTTCGGAAGTCTGTGGCAAATAACTAAAACCAAAGACACCTAGTGTTTTTTGGGAAGACGGTTTTTTTTTTGTATAAAAGTTTTGTAATTAGCATAGTTGAATCACCCTTGGCTGGAGGTTTTAAGTTTAGTAGCATAAGGCACTCACAGGAAAGCCCGGTTAAGTAGTCATGATCTCAGAGGTCAACTACGAGATGCCCTACCTAAAAAAAAGAAAACAAAAGATCCATCGTCTTATTTATAATTATTATTATTTGAAGTAACCATGGCGACTTGGCCGATTACGTTTCTTGTCTTTGGAATTATTATTATTTTGATGTTATATTTTAGTAAGCTTATTAAAATCCTTATGTGAGCAGTACTTCACGTTCTCGAAAACGGCACTAACGATTTCGATGAATGTTGCAATAAAGGAGTTTACGGGGGCGAAAAATCGATATAACTAGGTCTTTTCCAGTTGTATCTTTGACAGTTGTTACGGGTCATCAGAAGCCCGAAAGTAGTTGGGGTTGACTATAGAGCGCTAAAACAACAAAATGTAAGTATCTGTGACAATTTTTTTTATTATTTATATCATAATTTTTTCGGCGGTGAGTGATGGTTCATTAATTCCCTGCAATGTATTCCGTCAGGTGTTAGAGTACAGTCAGCAAAAGAGATTGGTATACTTACACGGTGTTACACATGAATTTAGTACGTCACAGTTTCTACCTCAACGGTTATTTTTCAAAAACTGTTGTTCCATACGTTTTGATCACGTAGAGGTATGTATGAAACAGCTTTTTTTATTTTATTTATAACTGACGAAAAATTTAAGCTGGGGGATGTATGTAGGATCATGTGCTGGATTCATGGTTACAGTTTGAGCGTCGATGTACAACGCATTTATAAACGCAGTACATGGAAGCGAAACTAGACCTTATTGCTTGTAATTATATATCTGTTTTGTTATCATTTTTGTAAGCACGTGTTTCGATGACAAATAAACCTATTTTTCTTTCTTTCTGTTAAGACTTAAAAAAAAAAAAAAAAAAAACACTCAGACGAGCGTTCTGCCTGAATACTTAGGGATCTCTTTTGTTGTCTGTACATTATTCCTGCTAATTAGGACAAGGCATGAGTAATGTAGTATTGTGTGGGTCGTTTAGTATACTTAATAACAAAATTATTTAGGTTGAGCAAGGACTTACGTTCTCCAGTTGCGTAATTTCTCTGCTTGGCCGTCGTATGCTCACTTTCGTTCGTATGTCAGGCCCTGTGATACCTGTAGGTACAAAAAAAAATAGTTTAGGTACTTACAAAAACATTGTTGTTTAAGATATACAAAATCGCGTTATTTCACTTTTGGGTCTCAGGCCTCTGGTTGCCTGGGCCGCCGTGTCCTCGTGGAGGCGATCGGCGGTGATGATCTTTCGCGTCCGGCCCTGGTCCAGGCTATGGTTTGGAGCGAGAAGGCATAAGAGGCCGTTACTTTCTTCTGTGAAGCAGTAATGCTTGCGAAGGAGGAGGCGGAGCGCGTGAGGGAATGGCAAATTTCGCACCCTTACGCCCCTAACCGCCGCAGGAGACGCCCGGGACGTCGGGAGTCGCAGGCCGATTCCCGACCACCGTAAGCGCAGACTTGCGGACGGTGAGCAATGAAGATAGCTCGCCATCCGATAAGGACCAGGCCCGGGTCGACGGCGCGTTGTGTTCCACACGTGCCTCAAAGAGTTGTTAGCAGAAATTACGGGGTACGCTAGGGCCGATGCCTGCCGAGGTCGCGGAAAAGTCCGAAAGGGATACCGTGGCCCCTGGCAATACAGGCAACTGAAGGAACACGTGTGGGTTTTAGTCAGTAAGAGTCTAACACGCCCTTACGCTCCGCCCAGAGCGGGAGAAGTAAGTTGATAATTTCCCAAACAAAAAAAAAGGTCGCCTGTTGCCGCTGCAACAAGGTTACAGCGACAATTTTTCATCCGTTTCAAAGACAGTTGTCAAGACGAAACTGTCAGTAGACATAGAATGAAGGTAGCAAAGTGCTTACACCATTTAAAATTTTATTTTGTTTCCTTTTCATTTATTATCTTACCAGAATACCCGCGAAATTTCGCGTTCTTGCATAACTTTTTAATTAGTCGAAATTTTTAATTCATATTCTTTATGGGCACCTCTCCGCTATAGGTCATTTCATGAGCGAATATCAAAAAAATATTTAGCCTAGGTTTTAAGGGGGAGGCGTGAACATTAATTCGCTGTTACAATGTATAGTAGATTGTAAAAAACTTTTTACAAAATAAAACAATTGCCTTGAAAAAAACACTACAAAGTGAAAAATAACTTTAATTTCCGAAGTTGGCGTCTTTGGTTTTGAATTTTCGTTGTTTGCCACCGACTTCCGAAATTAAAGTTATTTTTCACTTAGTAGTGTTTTTTTGGATGTCCGTTGTTTTTTTATTTTTATTTTGCTTTGTAGTTGTGGTACCTACCCCACACAAATTCGAATACCACTACCTGCTATGTAAATAACAGTCACAGGAACTTATTATTGAAGCTAACTCAAAAACTATCCAAGCAAAGTTAATAAAATTCATATGGGACCACCTTGAAAGAATACCCTTTCAAACAAAAAATAAGAATTTTCAAAATCGGTCCACAATTGACGGAGAAATCGGCGGACATACATAAAAAAAAAAAAACAAACATACGCTACGAACATATAACCCCCTTTTTAAAAGTCGGTTAAAACTAAAGTAAAGAACAATAAATACATAAATAGTTTCATTGGAAAAGGTCCAAAGATTCAACACCTCTCGGTGAGAGGGAAAGGGCCGTAGCCTGTCATTTGTCATACGGGAACGATATTTTATATTACATTAATCCTGTTCCTTTGTTTGTGACTGCCTCGTTGGTCTAGTGGTCGCAAGCGCTACTGCTGAGCATGAGGTCCTGGGTTCGATTCCCAGGTCAGGCAAAGTGTTATTGGGTTTTTCTATCTGACATTTCTCAGTAGCAGCCTGGAGTCTGGATTTGTACACGGTTGATGGCTATAGGGTCGCCCCCTGATACCTGGGACTTAAAACATAACTGGCGAAATATGGGTGAACCTGCTACAGGGACACCTCTGCCCAACCCTTCGGGGAAACAAGGCGTGATGTTATGTTTATTAATCCTGTTTTGCCGAAAAGTTGCTACATGAAACAATCGTATTTATCACAAGGTAAAATCAGTATTTCAATGAAATTCAGTTTCATTTCCTCACAAATAGCAATCTACTAAATCCACTACTCAAAGAGCTTAAGTAAGTCCTACAAATATTGAAGGATTGCCGACGATTACTCTTGGATCTCGCCTCCAAGTACATTTAAGTCGCTCTAAGCAAATTGAATGGCAAGCCTTGTCAGATGTAATAGAGGCGGCTCGGTATTAGAAGGTTTATCGAAAGGAAATATGGACTCGTGTAAAAGCAAAGTACACGAAAAAATAAACTCATTTCTAATAACAATCATTGCCTCGGCCTGTTGGTAAATGACAAAATCAAAATCACTCGACATATAACCAAACTAGGCAATAGATAGGCCTTAATTTATTAAGGCATCCACAGGACGTTTGAGTCTGAACCTGCTTTTTTTTAAAGTAATTTTACATGCACTTTTTATTCTTGTAAGTGTAGGTACATAATGTTTGTCTTATCTTATCAATTGAAGTTACGAACTAACAATGAACTAAGGAAATTCTTAATTTATGTATCTCGTAGATTACCATAATCAAGTCAAAAGGGATTAATAAGGTAGTTTAATTGATGCCAATAAACTTGGACAAAGCCCTGAAGATCAGCTAGCAAACTTAAGAGAAAAAGCTCTAGAATTAAGTGCCTCACAAGTTTTTAATGAACTGTTCTTCTGTGGCGATTTATTCTTTGAGCATCGTGACTAGCATTTACAATTCAGTTACTTGGTATTTTAATTCGTTTGCAGTGTTAAGAAGATTAATAGTTTAAATAATTTAATTATTTATACTATTAATATTCTTCGGAGGAGCTTGTGGCTAAGTAATAATAGCCGCAAGGAAAATTTTCAGAACCGCCATCTTGGATTTACATTTTAACCTCACTGTCGGCTTTAGCACCCTCGAAAACTATGAAAATGACACCCATGACGAAAAATTTGAAAATTTTCGCAGTCGCCATCTTGGATTTCTATTTTGACCTCTTTATCGGGGTTTGCATCCTTGAAAACCATGAAAACGATACACATGTTGAAAAAATTTAAAATTTTCCGAGCCACCATCTTGGATTTTCATTTTGACCAAATTCAAACTTTCTTTCGCCCTCTTCGGCATGCAGTGTACTCGGACCAATGTGTACAATTTTCACCCACGACACTATAATCACTTTACTATTTCCTTTTGTTCTTTTTTTTATTTCCGGCGTTCTCTCTCTCTCGCTCTCTCTTTCTCTTTGAATTACGTAACGATTTCTGAAAGTTTACAAGCCGCGTTAAAGAACTTCGTTCCAAAAATAACTTTTTCATAGAAATGCTATTTTTTTCCTGCTCCGGTACGTTACACAATGACGGACTTTTTGAGCAAGAGGAGTGAAATAGTAAATTATGCAACAAGTCAAATAAAAGAGAATTTAATTCGAGGGACCAAGTTGGATCCCGAGGGCAGCGAAGGATTCTAAAGTAAAATCCCGAGCATAGCGAAGGATTCTAGATTAGAATTCTGAGCGGAGCGAGGGATTCAAGGACCGAGTAAATTGTTTTTTCACGTGTTGTGTGCTCTACTTTTTACCATTGACTGCGAGAAAATAAATAGGAGTTTAAGTAGTATTTATATTTTATAATCACATTTTTGGCGACAACAAAATTATCTACTATAATTACTGCTTTAGAGCAGTCCGGCTAAGTAATAACAGCCGCACGGGTCGATCCATCAAGTTAAGCTGCTACGATTGCCGAGGTCGGTCCATCTTTATATACCGAAACTCTTCCATGCCCCCAAAAGCACAGCCGTTAGCCCCGCCTGTCATTTGCAGATCTTTGATAGTTGTTACGGGTCGTCAGAAGCTCGAAAGTCTGACAATCAGTCTTAGTCAAGGGGTATCGTGTTATCTATTAACTGGATTGTAGAGGTCAGATAGGTAGTCGTTATTGTAAAATACTGGTATTCAGCTGCATCTGGTTATACTGGAAGCTGACCCCAATATAGTTGGGAAAAGGCTAGGCAGATAAATAATTTAATTGTTCCAAACTTTTAGTTTGAAGTAATCATTCCGTGGTATAACACAGCATTAAGTGGCGTTAAAGTATTTTTCGTAAAAGCAGAGTAATTATCGCTCAAAATGCGTTCCCGAAAGTAGATAACATTCAAATAGACATACAGTATTATGGTTTTTGCCAAGCTCGTCAAAAAATTAAACACCCATTTCTTTGTCGCAAATAATGCATGCGCAATAACGCAAGTCAGACCGTCGTCTTTTGTGAAAAAAATTGAGCTTCAAGGCTTTTCCCTCAAATTAGAGTTTGACAAGTTCTCAACTTCAAATTCTAAATCCAGAAACCGGGAATAAATCACATAGACTTGAAAATAAACTGGAGAAGTTTCGCTTAAAACGTTTTACAGTTTAGCTGCTGTGACTGCAAATCCTTTAGAATAATCGCACTAATGCAAGCCGGTATTAAGCTGTCGGCTTAGCTTCTACTCCATTAATTGTTTTGTGTAGTATTCTGTCTTACCTAACATTGTGGTTCTCAATCATGAATCCTTTAGCTTTATTTGGGAAGTCTGAATTCAAGTTTTACTTATAGTCAATGCCCAGCGATCCAATTTAACGCCCACGCTGTCGCATCCAGGACAGTGTGGGTGTTGCATTAGGTCGCTGGGCATCCAGTGCGGGCGTTTGATAGACGTATTCGCAGCGTGTGAAAAGTGACACAATCTTCGCGTCTTCTACACGTTACGTTAAAAGGTTGTGTGTTGATAAAAAAAAATATGATTCGCGACTGTAACAAATATGGCTTAACAGAATTATAATCCTGAGAATCAGTAATACAACTTCATAAGTTAGCATAATCCTCAAATGTTATGATTTCAGGAAATAGTCATTCGATAGGATTACATGAACTTAGAGGGTTGTATTGATGCTTTTGCCTTAAATAGATATGTGTAGGCGATATTGAATGTAAGAAAACAGATTTTTCTCGTATTCTTTATTATTAGACGGAAGAAAAAGTTTCCTGTAAAAGTTTTATAGCAGTCAATAAGCTGTTATGATTTAATATTGTTGGAGAAACTAATATAATATTTAATGGATACTTCTCAAGAGGAATGAGGAATCACAATAAAAGAACATACTTTAATCAACTTTATTGGTTCGAGTGTCGCATGTTTTTGATGTACCGAGTTAGTTCGTTTATTCTTCTGGGTCTATAAATAGTTCCTTTACCAAATTAAGAATACTTTATTTAGTTTAATGTTATTCGTTAATTTATTTAAACATAATATATCTTACATAATCTAGTTTTAAAATAATATACCAAATAGGTTATGTTTAAGTAATTGAAAATATTATGTCTCCTTTTTAATTTAGCTTCTAATAAATGTATTGTTGTCTTCTATATAAATGTTTGATGTTAATTGATGGCCTGAAACACAGGTCTACATTACAGTTAGAATAAAATTTTCGTCGTTTGTAATTAATGTAAATCATAATTTTACTTTATGCTTGAATAAAATTTTTATTTTATTTATTTATTTAGTATACAATAAAATCGCATTTCGTGTCTATTCAATTCAATTCATTTATTCAGTAACAATTTCATCGTGTCTGAATTTCTAAAACTAAATATTTAAGAAACATCATGCATGCAATCTATATTTAAATCATTACAATTATACAAACTACATAAAAATCAGAATGACAATAAAATATAAAAATAAATATCATAAGTCAATTAATAAAATTCAATAACATTTTCATTTTAAGGTAGTTTTCGTATCGAGAAGAATGGGCAAGAAACTCCACCGTTACTCTTTTAAATAAAATATAGAGACTTATTTAACAAGAACTGTTTAAGCTTATTCTGAAACCCACTTGTATATACTTTTTATTTCTGTCGGTAGTCTATTGAACATTTTTAATGACTTGTGGCAGGCGTTATGCTTTACAACGTTCAGGTGAGGGCACTTGTTTCATCTGGAGATCTTGTTCGATGTATGTTTTATTATATGGGGTTTTGTTTCCGCACTAAGTCTCTTAAATGGACCATTGTACGTGGGCTATGGCGGCCATTGGTGGTTATTCTAACCAGCCCAACTCCGAGAAGTTAATTATATTTCCTGATCTGTTCAAAACATCTGTGTAAGATCTGGGTGCCCCGAGGGTTTCTGTTCTAATCTGGGTGACGCCTGTGCATTCAAAGAGCACATGCGCGATGGTTTCCTTAGTCTCTATGCACGCCCTGCACAGAGGACTGTCCATTATGCCTATTGTGTGGAAATGTTTGTTTAGCGAGCAGGGTCCCGTGATGGTCCCTGTCACCAGACGCACGCCGTTTCTGTCCAGGCGTAATAAACGCCTGGTTAGCCTGCTATCCAAGGTCTATATGCAGCCCGTTGTCGAGATCCACTAGTTGTCCCCTTGTGTGTGGGTGAACTCTTGTAGCCACCTGCGTGATTGGTTGAAGAGTATGGGTACGATAGGCTCGGGTCCACAGACTGCCGTGCTCGATCCTAGCGATCTTTTTTTTTTTTGCGTGGGAAATCATCAAATAACTTCTCCCGCTCTGGGCGGAGCGGGAGGGCGTGTCAGACTCTTACTGACTAAATCCCACCCGTGTTCCTTCGGTTGCCCTGTTGCCGGGGGCCACGATCTCCCTTTCGATTTTCTTCACAACCCTGGCAGGCGTTACCTAACGATCTGCTGTGTCCTTTTATCCATTGCAGTGTTACCGTGTTGCGGCTAGATACACTTTGTTTCTGTCTGTGTGTCCGTTTAATTGTCCTTAATTACACAACAGATTTTGATACAGTTTTCACCGTCATTTAGATAATGTATTTCGGTAGGTTTATGTGTACAAAATATTAATTTAGTTATAGCACAGAAATCAGATTTTTTTGACGTGGCAATCACAAGTGTTCAAAGCAGGGTTGCTAGTTATTTTTATTTTACATTTCCATGTCACGTCGGGAACAGAATCTAAGCAACCGGAAACCAAAAAGAGGAACCTCATAACAACATCTAATAAACATTGTAACAGCAAATCAATTTTCTCGCCTCCCCCTTAAATCCCAGGCCAAATATTTTCATGACCTAAAGAGGTGCTACAAAGAATATGAATTAAACCTATAAATCCGGAGAATTTCGCGGATATTCGGGTTCATAACATACATCACGCCCATATTCCACGAAGGGTTAAACAGAGGTGCACCTTTAGTACACCCACATTTCACCTCCTAACAATACGTGCTATTTATCCAGGAATTATATCTTTAGGTATTGCGAGAAACGGCAATCACATGTAATAACGTAGTCGTTTATTTATGGGGATTACCCATTAACCAAGAATTAATTATTTAAAGGGGTTTGGAAACACTGCCTATCACAACGGTTGTCTTTTTTTAAATGATATCATTCCGTCTGATAAAGCTAGAATATTAACGTTATAACATCACGCCAGTATTTCGCGAAGGGTTAGGCAGAAGATCAGATGCAGATTCCGGGCTGCTACTGAAAAACTCTAGATGGAAAACCTCAGCTAGAATATGAATTCATGTCTAGTCCCCTTAATCTGTCAAAATTACACATAAACGGCTTTTAAAGGCCAACGAATACGGACCGAAAGGCAAGGAACGGCATTAAGGACGATTTTTCGAGGACCATACCTCGGCATCCTGCAGTATGCCAGGGGAGAAATGCGGAGAGCATCCCCGCTTGCACTGCCTGTCCCCCGTGATCGCATGCTAGCGGACTCAGGTGCATACCATGGCATACCTTCGCATCCCGCTTTCAGCCCGTCCATCAGCCTGTTAATGCTCCGTGGACCGACCACGGAGACCACGACCCTCAGCTTTGGAATCTATATCTTGTTACCATTAGATACGAATATGATCACTATCGGCTTTAGCACCCTCGATCACTATGAAAACGCGCCCATGACGAAAAATTTAAAAATATCAAGAGCCGCCGATCTTGGATTTTCATTTAGACCAAATTCACACTTTCTCTCTCTCTCTCTCCAGCATGCAGTGTACTCGGGCCGATGCGTCTAATTTTATCCCACGACACTGTAATCACTTACAAATTAGAAGACAGTCGCAAGTATTAACACTTTTTAGCGTGACGATTTCTAAAAGTTTACAAGACGCGTTAAAGAACTTCGTTCCAATGCTCTGCCCCGTCGCCTTCCGCCGAAGTGATAACATATTAAATAGGTTGTAAAAGCATTTTTGACTATTTGTTTGCATCACTATTAAACGACCAAATTGATAGTTAATATTTTAAAAGGTTTTCTTCGTTGATTTTTTTTTTAATTCTTTGTGTCTGCGGAAATTTGATTGGTAGCTAGAATAACTACATAAATAAATAAGGGCCAGACAAAATACCTGGAAAAACTTTACAGTATTCATAAATACGAACAACTTTGACTACTTGATAGAGGGAAAGATCGATAAATCATATAATTACTACTACGAGACCAACTCTGAAATAAGAAAAATGGGCTACATCGGACCCCGCACAGGAAAGAGTTCCGTAGTTGGTATGAATATTTACGAATGTACAGTATCCATTTTATCTTTAGCTATGGAAAGGAGCGTACTAAATACAAAGAAAATACATAAAATCTGAAGTGAATACAAGACAGAAAACGAAGCTAAGTGATGCTCTGCATTATGCCCTTAAACTCAAGTGGAAATGGGCCGGGCACCTGGACTGTTATACCGACAATGATGAACTGTAGAGGCGACCCGGGTGGACAGGACCCAGACGTATGAGACGACGGCGACCTCAGATGAGATAATAGCAGTAGCAGGAAAACAATGGGCAACGATAGCCGCATAGAAAAATGGAATAAGCTGAAGGAGGCCTGTACCCGAAAAGGACTTCCTAACCAGATATAGATATATGGAAAGAAAATAATATTTTAAGAAAAAGAAAACACAGAAACAACATTACTCAAAAAACAATCTTATATAACTTTGTAATTGTAAGTGCTAATTATATTAAGAAGTACAATGTAAATATTTATAAGAAATTAAAAGGCTTTATTATCATTATGTGTCTTAACATATCTTGGGACCCTGGGGTCCCAGACCTTTGGAAGGCATACGAGGGGCCGAAGCCAACTCGCAGAGGCCTCGTAGATAAATTTAAATGGAATGAGGAACCAACCGATGATTATCCCTGTTCGCATAATGCAAGTGCACCCAAGGATAACCCCCAGTTGGTGCAGGACTATCCAGGATATGGAAACAAAGCTATTGAACTATGGGTATGGGTGGCTTAAGTTGATTGGTAACCTGGAACTATGGAAGGACTCTGGCCCCTGCCTGATCAATGTTATTATGTACACAGACAAATATTATTTATTTCATCAAAGGTTGATTTTTTCAACTTCAGATATCTTTTATGTATGGAATAAAATTGACGTCTAACAATTTTTCCATGCAAAAATTGTCAGAAATTCAAAATTATTCTTTGGATAGCTATAACAGAGCCTTTCGCGTACAAATAATACATTTATTATAAATTTTCTATTTCATTCCAAAATATAACCCACACCTGATAATTCGTGCTTCGTTTACACATTTACCTGCAAAGGCCAGTTACATGACAAACCTAACGTGACAAGACGAACGTGACATAGATTGGAATACCGACATTGTCATTCGGTGAACTAGTGTGAGCGAAATAATCTATGAATAAATATTACATAGTAGCTCTTACCCGTGGTTTCACTTGCATCCTGAAGAAGCATATTCATGTACCCGAATAAAAACTGTCCTATAACGCAGATTAATACAGTTCGCTCCGCAAAATTATTTAAATAAAAAGCGACTCTTACTACGACACAATAAAGTGCAATACAGGTTAAAATGGCGCCACCGGATATTATGATGTAAATTGACTATTTTGAGTCTGACCCCCCCCCCCCCTCCTTGTTACGTGGTGGCGCCATTTTAGCAAGGGAGTCGTTGTTGAGTTGTGAAAATGTAAGGAGCTCTGTAATACCCATGTCAGTACTGAGAATTGGAATAATATAATTAAAATAAGAAAGGAGCATTTTAAATATTTTTTTTTAATTTATGGTTTGGACCCAGTAAATAAATTATGCTTATTTAATTTAAACAGATATACAGATAAAATTCTAAAAACTACATTTTCGGCACTAGAATTGATTCCAACCGTCGTACCAATCACTGTTTTTCAAAAATATTGACTTCGCTACGATTTTATTTGTATAGACGTGTATTAATATAATTATATGTGAAGATGATGTACCTAGAATTAAATGACTACAGTACAATAGGTACGTAAAGTTACAGTTAATTCCCAATGGAAATCACATAAGACGAGCAGTATCGTTGGGACTAGTACAAACTAACAAAATAGTTTAAGCCAAGGTATACAGCAACATTAAACATTTATTCTAATTAAGTGTAAACACATTAAACACCGCTAAAAGTGCGTACAATGTTTTATGACCCTGGCTAAACAGGGGAACTTTAAATTATCTGGCAATAATTCAGGGGCTCGGCTCATGCATTTATACAACCTTTGCTACAATTCCAACTTCTTTTATCTGTTCTGTGACGTCAACTCTGAAATATTGAACAAATGATTCGCCTACTACTTCAATCTGCCTAGCCTGTTCCAACTATTTTGGGGTCGGCTTCCAGTCTAATTGGATACAGTTCAATCAATCTGCCTAGCCTTTCCCAACTATGTTAGGGTTGGCTTCTAGTGCAGCCTATTAGTTAACCAGGTGCTGAATACATTGAGCGTAACGACTATCAAAGATCCATGAATGACAGTCGGGACCAACGGCTTATCATGCTTTCTAAGGCACGAAGGAGTCTCGGTATGTAGAAATGGTCACTCATCCACGGACCAACCCCGGCAAGTATAGCTTAACCTGATGGACCGACCTGTGCAGCTGTAAGAACTTAACCACCAGCTCCTCTAACCGGTTACAGTTGAATATCAGTAGTTTACATGCAGCGACTACCTATCTGACCTCCACAACCCAATTACTGGGTAAAATGAAACCTCTTAGTGAGACTGGTTGGCAGACTTTTGGGCTTTGACTAACCGTCAAAAATGTTCAAATGACAGTTGGGACCGCAACGGCTTAACGTTCTTTCTAAGGCACGGAGGGGACTCGATATGTAATGGATGGTCACCCATCTACGAACCGACCGCGACAAGCGTAGCTTAACCATTGACCCGTGCGGTTGTTATAATTTAGCCAGGAGTCTCTTTTGCTTACTTCTAATCAAATGTAGATGTATCAAACGTGTTGCTATTTCCGCTTCAGTATGTTTTTTTTTTTTACTTTCATGAATATTTTTATCCCTTTCAAAGATCTCAATGTACTCATACTCATCTTGTACAAATACAGAATTTATCGTTTGTCATAAATAATAATATATTCCTTATGCTAGAACCACAAAATTCATGCTTTCTTTGTGTAACGAGCACGTTTCATTTTCCTCGTTTTGTTACTTTAACAAAACAAAGGACTTGTTTAGTTGTAACGTTTCCCTTTTTAAATGTTCCACGAAATAATGTTAGTAAAGGACACCTACGTAAAAATCGTAATTGTTCTTGCAAGATACTGTTAGCTACGTAAATAAGTTATTTAAGTACTGAGTTCAATGAATGAAAATACATAATTTATGAGATTACGGGGAATGTTATCCGAAAAAGAATGCCAAAGCTCTCTCGAATATCAACATCATTAGGAAGTAAGTGAAATTGAAATGACTGTAAGAGTTCAGTTTTCAAAAGGAACAAGCACAAAACTCCAGTTTCTGAAAGCCTGTAAATTTTACATATATATAAAGTAACATCACGCCGGTGTTCCCCAAAGGGTTAGGCAGAGGTGTACCTATAGGTGTTAAACCTTCTAGCTGGCTCTATCTGACAAATGCCTGGAAATTGGTTATTTCCCTATCGCCTGGAAGGAAGCCAGGATCAGAGTGATCCCGAAGCCAGGTAAGTCGAACTACACAATGGCCAAGTCCTACCGTCCGATTGGACTACTCCCAGTTATGGGTAAGGTGCTGGAGAAGCTGGTTGCGAATAGACTTACCTGGACACTGGAAAACGGAAATCACCTGATCAGGCGGCAGTATGGCTTCCGACCGCAATGCGGGACGGAGGATGCATTATACGACACCGTGGGCTACATCCGTCGAGGAATTCGGGCCAAGAAAATTGTGTTAGACATAAAAGGCGCGTTCGACAACGGTTGGTGGCCAGCCACACTACAGTAGCTACTTATTAAGGACATATATGGGCAAACCGTGAGTCTCTTGGACAGCTATCTGTCGGATCGGAGCATCACGCTGCTATACCTAACACACATCATCTCAAAACCCACTAATAAAGGCTGTATCCAAGGATCTATCTGTGGACCCATCTTTTGGAACATCCAACTGGACCCTCTTATGGTCGAAGCCAGTAAACTTAGAGCCCATATCCAGGCGTATGCTGACGATCTGGAGGTCCTGGCGCAAGGGACACGATGACAGAACTTGAAATAATAGTCAACGAGGCTCTTACAGCAATTGCGAAGTGGCGAGAGATATATAAAATACAGTTTGCGGCACACAAGACTCGGGCGATGATTGTTACCAAGAAACTAAAGTATGACGAACCAAAGTTAGCCCTCTCAGGAACTCTACTAATGAATACCAGCAGACTTAAATTTCTTGGTCTCATTATAGATGCAGGTCTTACATTCCTCCCGCATCTCAAGGAAGTTACTAAGAAGACCGCCAACATTTTTAAGATGGTGGAGAGAGCTGCACGAGCACAATGGGGACTTAACTCTAACATTCTAAGGATCATTTACACTGGAGTGGTTGAACCAGTAATTACCTATGCAGCGAGCTCTTGGGCGGAAGTTGCTGGGAAACTTTACGAAAGAAAAAACTAAACTCGATCACCAGGACGTTCGCAATAAGGATTTCAAAAGCTCATTTATCGCTGCTGCCGTCCTTGCCAGAGTGATTCCCTTAGACATGAGGGCGGCTGAATATTAATACTTTCAATTGTATGAGATAAAAAGAGGGAAGCCCCTGGATCAACTCCCTGGCAGGAAGTTGGAGAGACGAGCGCACCCCTCAGAGCTCCTAATCCCGCTCTGCGGGTTGTTCTGGGATTCCAACTTATAACCGACTCGAAGGACTTAGAGCGCATTGGAAATGACTGGCGCCGGCTTTATACTGATGGCAGCAAAATAGAGGGCAAGGTTGGTGCCGCGGTGTCATGCTGAAAGACGAAGTCGCTAGTCGACAATTGCTGCACCCATTTCGTGGCTTTCGCAGAAGGAGTCTTGACCAACGCTTCGATAGCCAATGGGTCAATACTTCCATAGATAGGTGCTTTTACCTGTAGTTCGATTTAATTTATAATAAAAAATTTGTGCCGAGAAAAAAAAAGCATAGCGTAAAATATGTATATACAAATCTGCAGACCATTGATTTTATATAACCGTAGTCTCCATAAAGAAACATGATAGGGAGAAAAAAAAAAATTGGTTAAGTTACCTCTATAAAGAGAAGAGTGTGGTTTTAGCCGGTAAGAGTCCGGAACTGCCCAGACTGGCTCATCTCTGAGGCAGTCTGGGCATCCATGAGGATTTACTACTCCTGCCGAAAAAAAACAATACCAAAAATAAACCACATTTCGCTAGTTATGTTTAGGTCCAATGTAATAGTGGGTAAACCTATTGCCATCAAACGGGCACCAATTAAGACTCCAGGCTACTACTGAGAAATTACTAATAGAACACTTTGCGCGACCCGGAAATCAAACCCACTAGATCAACAAGGCAGACTGTAATTTAATCTGATTTTATTTCAGACAACCAATTGCAACCGCTACAGTGAGATTTATTAAGCCTATGTTGTTAACCCTTTGTTGCTAAAATGTCTTCCTTTTTTTGTAAACAGGAGTCAAGGGCTTAAGCTGAAAACCAGCACTTAGCAACCCACTAGGTGACCTAAGCATAACGCTGACGCATCAGCCTTTTACTTCCAGTAGTAGTTTTGTACCTACTACTACTAGCTGTAATAATGAAGACAATAAACGTTTATTCTAAATTTGACGTAATAAGATTAACCGATCAGATTTGATGGGCCATTCCGAAACCGGTTCCGGGTCTGAAAGTTTCGAATCTTAACCATCCAATGTGTAAAAGTATTACAACCATCTGCGCCTAAATTGGGATGATAATTTTTGAATTTTGCATATCAGGAACAGGAATCAACCCGTCTATCTCTGATCTGACCTCAACCTTAATGTAATTGGAGGCCTAGAATCTACTTTTGGATATTTATTCTGATAACAAATCGCAACAAACCGTAGTGTGGGCCTATCGAATCTGGCCGCCTGTTAGCTCTTTCAAACGATCAAAAGATAGTTATAAAAAAAAACAGAAATTCTGTTATTAATAATGATCGTTCGGTGCACCCTAGGTACGCTCTGCGACCGACCTGCTAAATGCAGGTTATAAACATTTTTTTTATCAACTTCAAAAAGGATAGGTTCTATTGTTCGTCTGTTAGTACATAGAACCTCTCCTTTTTGAAGTTTTGGAACATTTTTTTTAAATGTATGTTCATCGATATTTTAGTCAATTGAGGACCGATTTTAAAAATTATTTTTTATTTGGTAGAGGCAGCTTGCGCGGTGGCCCCATATAAACTTTGTTTGGGTAATTTTTGAGTTAGCTTAAATAGTACATATTTTCCCTCTAATTAGTCTATGTGGATAAAAACTTCCTGTCACTGTTATTTACATTTCAGGTAGTGGTTTCAAATTTGTGGGGGTACCACAAGTAAAATGTAAAGAAAGTTTTGACAAAAAAATAATAATAAGAACCGGCTTCGAAAAAAAATAATAATTTTGGAAGTTTTTGTATTTTCGTTTCATGCCACCGACTTCCGAAATTAAAGTTATTTTTTAATTTGTAGCGTTTTTTTTTAAAGTCAGTTGTTTTTCCATGTCATGAAACATTAATGTGTAGCTCGTACAGATAAATAAATCTCACCTGGTATTTCCGAAGGGCTGACATGTATGCAGAAGATCTTCATAATAGTTCTCTTGCAGGTCCGTGGGTCTATAATATAGGAGCCGTAGACCAAAGGATCCATGCAGGAGTTTGATACAGCCATGATGAAGAACAGGTCCTGGACCCTTGCGGAGACGTGGATTGCTGACTTTCGATCAAGCATGTACCTGTTCAAGAAAAACTGATTGTAATTTCGATTATTAAGAAATAATTTTGAACCAGTGGTCACAATTTAGCTAATTATAAAAAAAAAACATTTATGATACCTATTAATAAATGACTTGGAACCCGTGGTCGTAGTTTTAACTAAATAGAACAAAAAATATTTTTACCAAAAATACAACCGACTTCCAAACTAGAAAGTGAAAAATAACTTTAATTTCGGAAGTCGGTGTCTTTGGATCAGTATTTAAGTTTTTTGCCACCGACTTCCGAAATTAAAGTTAAAAAGTATTTTTTTTTTTTTTTTCACTTTTAGTGGGTTGGTTTGTAATTTCATCAGTTCCACTTTTCTAAATGGTGCTTTTCGAGAGCAAATGCACGCAAAAATACCCAAATCGCTATGGGTGTTCCTATAATATTTGAAGAGTTCTCTCAATTTCTCCAAGATCTCATCATTAGATCGTGACCAAATGACAATGGGACCAAGTTGGAGGTATACCATTTCAAACAAAAAAAAATTTTTTACAGTCGGTTCAACCGTCTTTTAGTAGTCGGGGACAATAAAAAAAATATCAACGAACTGAGAATCTTCTCCTTTTTTAAAGTCGGTTAAAAATAGACACAGTAAGTTAATCTTTCAATCAACGATAATCAAAGTAAACAAGTTAATCAAAGCAAACACCAAGAAGTTTAAAGAATGTTACTTTCAGAAGAGATTCTATTACAAATTAAATTATCTTTCAAAGTTAAGATATCTTTTTGCACGGAACTACAAACGAGAGTCGCATTGACAAAATAATGGTACGATTATCTTAAAATATCAAATATGCAATTAATCTGGTCAGGTCCTGGGTTCGATACCCGGGTCGGGCAAGGTGTTATTGGGTTTTTCCATCTGGAATTTCTCAGTAGCAGGCCGGAGTCTGGATTTGTGCCCGGTTGATGGCAATAGGCTCGCCCCCTATTACATGGGACTTAAACATAACTGGCGCAATGTGGGTGTACTATAGGTACACCTCTGCCTAACCCATCGGGGAATACAGATGTGATGTTATGTTTATGTTTACACTCGATCTGCCTAACCTTTTCCCAACTGTATTGGGATCGGCTTCCAGTCTAACCGGATACAGCTAAATACCAGTATTTTACATGAAGCGACTGCCTATCTGACCTCCACAACCCAGTAACTGGGTCATACGACATCCCTTGGTAAAACTGGTTGTCAGACTTTCGGGCTTCTGACGACCAGTAACTACGACTGTCAAAGGTGTACAAATGACAGCCGGGACCAACGGCTTAACGTGTTTTTTCGGAGTAGTCTCGAAATATAATGAATGCTCACCCATCCACGGACCGAACGCGGCAAGCGTAGCTTTTAACCTTCGATCGACCTGTGCGGTTATTATTATTAAGCTACAAGCCCCTCTAATCTCAAAATATACGTAGAGATAATAAATTAATTCTTCTTACTTAGATACATATTTATTACCCGATATATTTATTTATATTGCAATACTACCCCTACAGAAAACGTCTGTTAGCCGACAAGGACAATGTGCAAGCGTAATACTGTTGACTCAAAGGCTTATTGGTTATTGGCACGAATTTATTCGCCTGAAACGGGCAATAGACGCTTTTGAACGATATTATTTTTCCTGAGGCAGGAATTTCATTTATTTGTTGGCGAATCGGCAACTCCTGAAATACGTATTAGGCAATTGGCACATTTCGATTTTTTGTAAAATTTGTGTACTTTCTTTTTCAACTTTATCTGAGTTTATTGCATAAAAATTGCAAATAAATTAACTTCATGCGAATTGCCTCTAGAAAAAATATTATTATTTAAGTGTCGATTCGCCCGTTTCGAGCGAATAAACGTGCGAATCACCAATAAGCCGACTCAAAGTTCCTACGGAAACTTCTACGTCTTGTACTCAGTCGTTAACAAGCACACACTGAAATGTACAATGTGACTCAACGAAGAATATGAACATCAGTGACCTCGATCTGTCATCTGAATAATGAAATATACGACTTTCAAAGAAATTCTGTTGCTATCCGTATTAGTCAAACTTGTTGTTATCTGTTTTTTTGTTATATCTCACTGACTTTGCTCCAAAATGAGTAAAAAAGGTGCTGTTTCATTAAAACATCACAATATGGCGCAAGGTCATTCCTGTTCTAAGTTGAATCGCATTGTATAGGTACGAATATTCTAAGCTAAGGCACCTTCTGTTATTGCCAACTACAGACTTAACAAGACTATGTACCTACAGAAAAAAAGAGTTCATCACATCAGATCAGAAAAAAAATCGGATAATGAAAATATTGCCAAAACTCCGACTTCCTTGAAGAAAGTTTTCGTCATAATATAACGGCCGACATGAAATTCTATAATTTTCACCTATATGTGACATTAAGGTGTCAAAAAACAACAACAAAAGAATGGACCATTTAGACGGGACCAATCCCCGAGAAAATCCACTAAGCCAGTCCAATGAAAAGTGCAAAATTCGTGTCATTCAGTTTCACATACGCCAGCCGAGTAGGCCAGTGCAGTGAGTCAAAATCAAAAACACGTACGTTCGGCTACTGAAAACAAGTGGAATGGCTAACTGGCTCGGATGGGAACAGGCGTTTACACGAAGCTGCGAGAGTGGTTGGGAAAGCTATTGGCGCCAGCAAATTTGAAATCGTTCAATTACAATAGACTGGATTCACCAATGGCTTGAGGACAATCCAATGCAGTGGACTCTCTCTCTATTTACACGATGCTATTATTGGCTTAGTGGATTTTCGCGGGGATTGACTCCGTCTAAATGAGGATGACGTATACATAACGTCACTACAATATATGTTAAGAACAGTAACAGTAATCGTAACGTTTCAAGTTAAAATAGTCCTTGCAGACTGATGCCAACTGGTGCAGACCGATTAGATTTGTTACAACTGTAGTGGCAATCACGTCATTTGTTTTAAATAGGTCCTTATTTTTATTATTTTGTTAATCTTTTATATAGATTCTTTTCATTCAGATTTTGTGAATGTGAGAACGTTGTAGGCTGTAGATTTGTGGACCATTTTCTATTTTACTAAGTAACTGGTACTATTGATAGGGCTACACTGTCCTGTCATACCTATTAACATGTAATTGGAAAACATTGTAGAAACTATTTATTTTTAAAAGAGTAACCGTGGAGTTTCTTGCCAGCTCTTCTTCATAGGAAGCAACCAATTGAAACCGTTTACCTAGCTTCTGACGTTTCATAAGTGCCCTTGTAGGTTTATGTGAAATAAAATATTTTGAATTTTGATATCATCACGTGACCGCCGCGCTGGCTGTTGCTGAAAACTAACGCTGTGGTTCTGTCTCGCATGAGGTCGCTGCATTATGCTGAGCGATGGTTTTGCGTGGATATGATACATATTTCACCCCAAATATATACATGTTTTTTTCTTTCTTTACCTCATGTTTACCGCAAATAAACGTATTCTCTTTCTTTTCTTTTCTTTCTGACAGTTTTATGACGTCTAAACGAATTTCAATCTTAGATTTCTACACCACTTTTTCAGTTGTACCCACGAATATTAAACGAATCCTACAAAAATAAACGTGCGGCCATCTTCACACGCTAAACCTTCTTATCTAATAAAAGCTTTTAGAAGTTTTGGCGTAGTTACTAGTTTTTTTATAAGACTCAGTTTATTATTATAGAAGAAAAAAAAATCTGTTGGTAAGCTCACCGATTATTTCTTTGTAAAAGTGATGATGAATAAATGTACGGAATATACGTAGATAGATATATTTTGTGTATTTTGCTTTCTCTCTACCCGGTGTCTACATCTCTTTTTCTTCATCCTCTGTCCTATCGCAGGTAAGCTGAAAGAGATTTCTTTAGACAAAGCATCACCTTTGAACGTATTTTTCTGTTCTTTTTGTTTTGTCTGTTTATATGTGTGTGCATAAATAGTTACATAAATAAAATACATATATCAATAGATATATAGAAAAAGATACACCAAAATTGTAACACAGCTCTAAGCCATGCTTTACAATGTATAGAAATAAATGCAACTATTTGACACAACATCTAAGACTCTACAATGTTGTGTCAAATAGTTTCGTTTAAACCTTAACTAATTATGAATTCTAGCTGTATACAAAACTTGTAGAAAACTTGTCAAAAACATAACAAAATATTTAACAATGCATGTCTGAAACAACGTCAACAAATGAAACATTTACATACTGTCAACGCGGGGTAACAATATTAAAACGTACAATAATGTCTATAATCATTATAAAATCGCGGATTATTTTTAAGGATCTTAAATCTGCGGCCACCACCTTTCCCCAAAAGCAATTATTCAAACTGCGTCCAAGATCCTGAAAACCGTTCACCCTATAATAACAGTAAAATCGTGATGTCGCATGTTCTAACAAAATAACACAGCTATAAACAAAGATGTTCCAGATTCCCATACATAAATTTTATGATTTATCTTTATTGCATTGTGGTGATTTTATATTAGCTGTTTTATTTTATCATTAGTCTTGCAGAATATTGAGGAGTATAAATATTTAACTTAAATTGTTTCATAAGATTATTAATAGCTTTTGCTAGCGGCTTCGACCGAGTGAAAGTCGAAAATTATCCCACGGGAACGATACTATTGCGATAAAAAGTATCCTATTATGTCCTAATCCAGGAGCCAAATTTCATTAAAATCCGTTTAACCGTTAATGCGTGAACAGATCGACAGACAGAAGTTACTTTCGTTTTTATATTATCACTATAGTATTGATAATAATATGGAAGTATGGATTGTATGAAAGACAACGATAAAGTTCTGACAGATATTTTTGCGGGTCCCAAGACACATCCTTGAGGTACGCTTAAAACATTGCTCGATTTTTAACAGTAACTATCGCCGACTCGTAGTCAAAAAATATACGGTGGAATAAATGATTGCTTGTCTTACGATCTTCGCTAATGGAGTAGAGCTTTGACCGAATGGTAACCAAGACTAAAAATCCAGGGCCATCTAAAACCGCGTTGAGTTGACGAGTCAAGGTTACAGGGAAAACAGAAACTTACAAAAACAGGTTTTGTCGACGGAAAAATAGAAAAAATGACAGATTAACAATCACAATCTGTCATTTTGTCTATTCTTCCGTCGACAAAACCCGTTTCTGTAAGGAACGCACGAAACCGGGAAGTATGACAGAAAAAAGGGGAATAAAACTGATACCCTGCAGTGGCTGATTCCGAGCTGTAATGATGATAATGATAACCATCTTGGAGATCGAGACATAGCAAAATAGTTTTGCAACTCAAGGAAAATGGAAATAAATAAAACTAGACCAGCCAAGAAAGGATGAAATTATATCACAATTGAATATTTAACCAAAAATTTCCGCTTGAGTGGTGCCTTACCGATGCAAAACCTGCCCATACTACCAATAATACCCCAATATAAGGAAAAAAGGCAAGGCAGATGATGAAGCTGGTGAATATGGATGGGTGATGAATTTTATTTTCGTTATGTTAGGTTCAACAATCTGTATTTTTGAAGTGAAAACTTATTTAGGCGCGATGGGTATTTTTGAGAAGGTACTAAACCATTGATTTCGCGACACCATGACGACACCTTATTTTTGTAAACGCGATTCTGCTCTTTAGTCATGTTAAGTTACGGATCAATGTTCTATGCAAGTATTTTTACTGTAAAGGTTTAGTAAACGCGATTGTGCTCTTTATTTATATTAAGTTACGGATCAATGTTCTTTGCAAGTATTTTTACTTTAAAGGTTTCGATTTTTTTTGTTATGTTATGGCTATTGTGCTCTTTATAAGATAAGGTTACGGACTAATGTTCTATTCAAGTATTTTTCTTCCACAAAGGCAATTTTTTTACTTCTGTCGGCACTCCCGAGTGCCAATACTTTTTTTTTTTCTAATAATTTCGGAGACGGCAAGGTTGGCGCAGTGGTTAAGCGATTGACTGCTGCGCTGCGTGTCGCGGGTTCGATCCCCGCACGGAACAAATATTTGTATGGCCTACGAGTAGTTGTTCCGGGTCTGGCTGTTTGTGTATGTGAGTTTAAGTGTTTGTAAAACGCACCCACGATACAGGAGAAATTCCTAGTGTGGGGCGACGTTTTTATTTACAAAAAAAAAAAAAAAAAATTACCGCTTTGCTTGAACTAGGTACGTGAGATCCAAGTAAAATATCCGCACCTAATTTAGGAAGACTGTATTGGAATTTATTCCTTCAAAATTTCGTTGTTTCGTATTAAAGTAAGTTAAGCGCTTCAGCTTGGAGCACCTAGTAGGTATCTCCAGAATCAGCTTGGGGTACGTAACTTTGACTATTCGGATTCATGTGCGTATTGTAAAATTATCACTTGCTTCAAAAACGGTGAAGGAAAACATCGTGAGGAAACCGATATGCCTTTTTTTTGGTGGGAAATTATCAAATAACTTCTCCCACTCTGGGCGGAGCAGGAGGGCGTGTCAGACTCTAACTGACTAAAACCCAACCGTGTTCCTTCTGTTTTCATGTTGCCGGGGGCCCCGATCCTTTCGGACTTCCTCGCTACCCCGGCAGGTCGCAACCCGTATTGTATTATTATCACTTGCTTCAAAAACGGTGAAGGAAAACATCGTGAGGAAACCTGCATGCCTGAGAGATATTTCTAGACGGCATGTGAAGCCAAGTCAGAGGCCCATGGGCGGTTTTAAAACTGACACCAGGATAGTCCCTAACCACACGAAAAAGAAGAAGAACAAGCAGATCGACCTTCAAAAATCGTGTCAGAAGACATTCAAGTGTCTGGTAAGTTGGCAACTTTAAGTCTTAATTAACATTAAATAGATAACTTAAGTTAAATGAACTATTTTAACGTAACATTATATTATAATATCACGCGTGTAATCCCCGAAGGGGTTAGGCACAGCCTGTGCCTAATATGCCCATAGTTCATTTAACTTAAAAAATAATAATAATATAAAACGTATTAAATTTTATTTTAAATGCATAGGTAATATATATAATGATAAAAATAGTATAAAACTCCCACATTTCGACAGTTATGTTTAACTCCCATGTAATAGGGGGCAAGCCTATTGCCATTAACCGGGCACAAATCCAGGCTGCTATTGAGAAATTCTTAATGGAAACACCCAATAACACTTTTTCCGACCCGAGAATTAACCCAGGACCTCATGCTCAGCTGCTGTAGCGCTTGCTACCACTAGACCAAGGAGGCAATAAAACACATTTAAATAAAAAATTAGCAAATCCGTGCGATATGGACAGAAGATCCCGTCAAAATCATAGGAAAAACATAGATCAGGACAGCTTATGTCAAGAACTTACGGGAATCTAAGCAAGAAGACCTCTTTCACATAGTTTGAAGAAAAAGCAGAGAGGAAACATTAATTTGTAAACCACAATTTTATATCATACAGAAGTATTACGAAGGTGAGATAGGCAACATTTTAAATACGCAACTCATTATCAGTTTTTCTTGAACAACGATAAGCATCAATTCCGTTACGTACTCTTACTTATTCACCACTACCTTTCGCTCGCGAGGATGTCGGAAATTATCCCACGGGAAAACCCACCGGGATAAAAAGTATCCTACTAATATTTCCTAATCAAGGTCATGGTCTACCTGTGCGCCATTAAAATCCGTTCAGCCGTTATGACGTGAACAAAAGGTAACAGATAGACAGACAGAAGTTACTTTAGCATTTATATTATCACTATTGTATTGATTATATGGAAGTACGGATTGCATGAAAGATAGCGATAAAGCTCTGACAGATATTTTTGCGGGTCCCAAGACAAATCCTTGGGGTACACCAAAAACATTGCTCAATTTTTAACTGTAACTATCGCCAACACAAAGTGAAGAAAAATCCTATATATTAGCCCAGGACAGAAACTATCTGTGGGTCAAATTTCATCCAAATCCCTTTAGCCGTTATTGCGTGATTGAGTAACAAACACACAAACTTACAAACTTTAATATTTATAATATTAGTAGGATTCTTCTACTCTTGTCCCATGTTACTTGGGGTCGGCGCAACATGTTTTCTCTTTCCCTTCTCCCCTGTCCACCGTCATGCTATCATTCACTCCCTTCTCTTCTCTTTCATATCATTCCTCACGAATTGTTCACGAACTGATGTTTCGTTACCAGCCCTAGATTTTACTTAGAAATATATTTCTTTCTTTTCCAAACAAATATATATGCATAACTACCTACACAAATTATAAGTTGCCAATCCTAGTGAGGAAAATCCAGCAAGATTTTAGATTAGTGGAATGTGCCCCACCCAATCGAACTAGTGGGGCAGATTCCACTGCAAAATTTTCGCTATTCCACTTTGCCACACCAGTGGAGCGCCTTAGTGGGGCAAAGAGGAATAATTCTTCTTCACCCAATCCATCCATCTTTTCTTTGGCCTTCCTCTCTCCGTCTCCATCCATCAACTTTTATGTTCATTACTTTTTCTTATTCATGTAACACTTGTTTCTTTACTTGTAAAACTTTTCAGTTTTCCTCTTCACAATCAGATAACAAAGAAAATTATTCAGAGGTGAACTTGCTTGAAGTTCATTAATAACGAAATTTTATTCGGTAAGAGGGTTTTGTGTCATGCAGATATGAATGGAATATTACTAAAGATATTTTTCTCGCCTGAATTATAAAGAAAGATATTTTAATCGCTTGCTACATTTCTGTGTGTAATGTTTGTAATACCTGACGTGTCAAGATGTTTACAAAATATGATGGATAAGAGATTTTCTTTTTTCTATTGCTTTTGTTAGGTAAGCCGCGAGGGGCTCATAGCTAAATAATAACAGCCACACGGGTTGATCGAAGGTTAAGCTACGCTTGCCGCGGTCAGTTCGTGGATGGGTGACCATCCATTACTTATTGAAACCCCTCCGTGCCTCGGAAAGCACGTTAAGCCGTTGGTCCCGACTGTCATCGTAGATCTTTGACAGTCGTTACGGGTCGTCAGAAGCCCGAAAGTCACATAGATGAACAATTATTTAAATACCACAAACAATATTAACAATATTTATTTATTATTGTAAAACACAAATATGGTACTCCCTTTCTTCTCCTAAAATTGTTTGTTCGAAAAAAAAATGATATACCATTTTTATTTTCACTTTGTTATTTGTGTTTTACGAACGGTGTTCAAATAAAGGTTTTTCTTTCTTTCTTTTCTTTATTATCCATAACACGTTTGCCTCTAAAAAAATTAAGCTACTAAAGAGCTTCCTTAGCAAAGGAACAAGGGAAGGAAGGTGGAAGCTAGAATAAAATTATTTAAAATAACTACTTCTTCAATAATACGTACTTGAAGCGAGTAAACTCAAAACGCAATTTAGGTTCCTGGAAAGGTCTTCAAAGTTCGCTCATTGAATTTAGCTATTGTTCATATAGGTGAACAATAGCTAAATTCAATGAGTGAACATTTCTACTTATAAACCTAATCAAGAGAAATGTACACGTAAACTAGTTACAATGTAGATGATTAGCTTCTGCTCTCTATTTCGTCTGCGAAAAATTACTTTTATAACATAGACATTCATACATTCGTATATCATAAGACACTCGGCTATATTGTAACTGCCAATTAGTGAAAGAATTTTCGAAATCAGATCAGCAGTTCTGAAGATTATCCCGTACATATCAACCCTGAAATACCTATTTATAAGAAGAGGGGCAAAGGTAGGCAAAGAAATACAGTATTGAATAACACGTGTTTTCTTCAGTAGGTGCCTATTTTTGCCCCTTATGATAAAGAATGACAGTATTTTTATCATACGAAGCGAGGCGCGCTTTACTTGTGGTAACCAAGTGTACAAACACGCTGTGAATGTGTGTGTAAGCGCAGGAGCCATCATACCTCCACGCGTTCCTGAGAAAGAGGGCCTTGACAAACTGACTGACTGACTGACTGACAGAGAGACAGACAGACGAATAACGAAGTGATCCTATAAGGGTTCCCTTTTTTCTTTTAAAAACTTTCTAAACTGTGATTGCTTAACGTATTTTACTCATGCTTTATAAATTACTTTTTTTTTAACTTTAGGTACTTTAGTTTTTTTAAATTAACTAATTATTGTCTCATGAGAATAATTAATTAGCTAATTGAAAACAAAAATGATGATTAATTAACTAACAGAGTAGGTATAGTGCCACTCAGTTTGGGTGTGTGAAAATCTGCCGGAGGTGCGAAGAAAACCGAAAGGGAGGTCGTGGCCCCCGGCAACAGGGCAACCGAAGGAAAACGGGTGGGTTTTAGTCAGTAAGAGTCTGACACGCCCTTCCGCTCCGCCCAGAGCGGGAGAAGTTTTTTGATAATTTCCCAACCAAAAGTAAAAGGGTGTGTGAAAATAATATTTCGTTCAAGTTACCTCCAACTGGATTAAAATATCAAATATAATTAACTTACCATAAAGTCATCGTAGCATATGGCAACCAGCAGCAGGCGAACACCGTCACTATGGTAACAGTCATCCTGAGCGTTCTTCTCCTGGCTCTAGCCAGTGGTCTCTGGTCAGATCTCCTCAGCATCACTCTACTGTGGTCGGACTGATGGTATTTTTCTGAAAACGGTTTTTATATTAATACCTTTAAGGTCGCTTTTTAACTTACCTTACTACAATATGAAAGACACACCAAAAGTGGTGCAGCCTAAGTTTTATGGTTTACAAATTTACTCGGTGAGTGGGCGGGGTAATAAGCAATTAGTTGCCAGACGATTCTCTATAGTATAGTATATAATCTATATAGTAACAAAGGCAGTTTAATTAAACCTTTGGATGCACAAGAGAATTCAAAAGTTCAAATAACCCCTTTTTGAATTTTACAACTTTAAAGCCTCGTGCAGACTGGCACGACGCGACTCTAACAAAAACAATTTCTAAGAAAACTTCACGGTAAAACAATTATTGGTGACGCGTAACGCGACAAGTCGCGCTAGTCTGCACGAGCCTTGACGAAATGGAATAAAAATAAAACAAAACACAACTGTGCAGCAAAGGGTGTGTGGAGCCCCTTAGGTCTTTAATTTAAGCTTTTGAGATTAGCTAGGGCAAACGAAATTTCTTTTAACAGTCAGCAAAAAAATCTCATTAAAAAATTCAAACCAACGACTTTTACTAAAGATTATTATGATACTGACATATGACCAATATGACACAAATGTTTTAGTAATAACATCCAATAACACACTTTTTAGAAGTGAAAACTTCTTTAGGTGCGTTGGGCATTTTTTGAGATGGGACTAAACCATTGATTTAGCGGCACCGTGATGACACCAGCTTTTGACCATAAAAAAGACATCAACGCCTTGATTACCGCGGTGAGTAGAGTAAAAGATATCAACGCGTTGATTACCGCGGTACCGATTTTTTTTCAAGTTTTCACTTTTATCGGCACTCCCGGAGTGCCACTGTTTTTTTTTTGGATGGGATATTATCATATAACTTCTCCCGCTCTGGGCGGAGCGGGAGGGCGTGTCAGACTCTTACTGACTAAAACCCACCCGTGTCAGTTGCCATATTTCCGGGAGCCACGGTTTCCCTTTCGGACTTCCCCGCAACCCCGGCAGGCATCGGCCCTAGCGGACCCTGTCAGTTCTGATATCTCTTTGAGGCGCGCATGGAACACAACGCGCCGTCGACCCGGGCCTGGTTCTTATCGGACGGCGAGCTACTCATTGCTCACCGTACACAAGCCCGCGCCTACAGTGGCCGGGAATCGGCCTGCGACTCCCGATCCATTAATACATTAATAATGGTATTAATCCTGTGTCATAATAAATTTTAATATATGTCTTGGGTATGCAATAAAACCGTTACAACCCTTGTGGGCGTTGGAATGCTAATACTTCTCATATTAATATAATATTATACCCCTTTTATTAAAATGAGTAACCATAAGCATCATCTTGCGTCAGTGGCTAATTACACCATACCTTATAATACTCTTCAATCTTAGTAAGAGTGAAGAGTATTATTTATTATAATAACGACTATTATAAAATTAGTTTGACCATGAGTTGGTAGTATAAAAATTTATATACTAAAGTACTAAGATTTAAATCATAGATTCGCCCTACCGCGTAAAGCTTCGTGCATACTGGCGGGACGCGACACCGGTAATTGTTCTTCCGTGAAGGCTTCTTTGACATTTTTTTGTTATAGTTAAGTCGCGCTAGTCTCCACGAGGCTTTAAAAGTATCCAAATCATAATATTTTGTTATTTTTGTCTGTTCACTTTTAGGGCTCGTGTAGACACTAGTTTTGACCCAGTCCAGTGCTGACATCACGCCCTCAAGTCAGTCCAGTTGACTAACCTACCCGTCTATTTTCGGACCCAGTAGTCCCCCGTCTGATTTACTAATTTATTGCCGATCTCGTCTCCATAAACCCACTGACCGGGTCCGAAATTCCGAGTCACTGGGTCTAGTCACTGCCATCGTGCAAAACTGTAGCCAGAGCCGAATCCCCAGTCTGTCGTACCCTAAAGATGCTGAGTGCCCTTCTGATTGCCAACCCTGAATGTGATGTGTTTGCGGATGAATAGAGTAAAATTATGCGTATATGTCTGGTGTTCTGATAGAAAAAGTATGCTAGGGTGTCCACTGTTCCATGTTAGTTTTCTACATAAACATAACATAACATCACGCCTGTATTCCCCGAAGGGTTAGGCAGAGGTGTACCTATAGTACACCCACATTTCGCCAGTTATGTTTAAGTCCCATGTAACAGGGGCGAGCCTATTGCCATAAACCGGGCACAAATCCAGACTCCGGGCTGCTACTGAGATATTACAGATGGAAAAACCCAATAACATCTTGCCCGACCCCGGAATCGAACCCAGGACCTCATATTCAGCAGTAGCGCTGCGACCACTAGACCAACGAGGCAGACTAATAATTGTTTCTGTGTTAATTAATCTAATCGGTGTTGTACCGTTTTAATTAACTATAAATAAATAAATAACCGTGCCCGGGTCGGCTCAAGGTGTTATTGGGTTTTCCCATCTGGAACTTCTCAGTGACAGCCCGGAGTCTGGATTAGTGCCAGGTTGATGGCAATAGGCTCGCCCCCTATTACATGGGACTTAAACATAACTGGCGAAATGTGCGTGTACTATAGGTACAGTACCGACCAAAAGTCCATAGGCAATCGCACAAAGCAATAGACTGACGCTTCGGTTTGACTTACGACCTTCTTCTATAAGATGTTACAATACTATAGATACACACACACTCACTTTGTCTGCAACTCATAGTAGTTCATAATTTCAATCAATATAGAACACGGCGTGCTAGCTCAGTGGATAACGTGCTTTGGTATGTGCGATTATGGCGAGCCGAGCGAGGGTTCAAATCTCATCTGTGGTTTGCTTGTAATTTTTAATAATTACATTCATAGTTTTTGTTATTTTATAATAATTATTATTCATAGTTTTGTTATTTTTTAATAATGACTAGTTCAATAATCATTCGTTTTTTGTTTCGGTCGTCTTGTTCACATAAATATTAAGCTTTAGCAGGTAGACCACAGAAAACTAAGTAAATCATTTCGATTTCTGTGGGGTAGACAGACGCAGTTCGTTACGCGTATTCGCGATTGCTACGGTCTGTTCCCAGCCAATCTCAAAACTTTGTTGGTTCGTGGTTATTGTTGGTGACGAGTATTTAAGTATTAGCGGTGTTGTGGTTATTGTTTTCAAAATGCAGTCAAATATAAATATTGAAGGGAGATCAAATATTATTGCGCTGCGTAAAAGTGAATGTAATTTAAACAAATATCTAATGAGACCGGACTAAGTGTGAGTGTTATCATTTAAATATTTCATATTTTACTAAACATAAATCTTAATCAAAGGTATTGTTGATAGAACAGAGGTATTGTTGAGACAGAAGATGCCTTTAAAATTTTAAATTCATTATGAGGTTTAATTTGATTAGTGAATGATAAATAATTATTATGTGTAATAAATACAATGTTATTCTTTGTTCTAGAGAAATACTGTGAGGGTTAAGAGGAATGAGGAAGAGGCTTATTATCGAGCAGTAGCGACGTCAAATGATGGAGGAATATGAAACAAATGGTTTCATACCAACGAGATATTTTGCTGAATTATTAAACACGTCATTATGAACCGTTCGCTGTGCACTCTGAAGACTTGTATCACTGAAGACCAGCTAGGAAGCCGTTTTCGACAGAAAGGTATAAACAAGAACGTTTAAGTTTCGCACGATAATATTAAGACTTCAAGTGGGACACTGCTATATTTTAACCTTAAAATATTTACCGTACCAACTTAATAAACAACAGATTCGTTATTGCATGAATTTGTGGTAACGGTTTTTTAAGCAAGTTACAATATGTTGTTTGTCGTATTTCTCGCAGATAGACCGAAAATGTTTAAGATTATTTTAGTAATATTATTATTTTAGGATTACAATTTGAGGTTAAGTTTCAATCTTCTTTTCGTAAAGAAAATGAATACTTAAGCTATAACCTCAATACCAACCAATATTTACTAAAGCCAAATAAAATGTAAAATAAATAATGTAAACAAACTGCCCATACTTTACCTTAAAATCACCTATTTTGTAAGTAGTTTTTTTTTACATTTTGATTAGTCTTATATTCTTATTTATTGCTTAATTACTTCGACCATGATCAAAGCTAACTAATAATAAGCTAGCTAATATTTATGGTGAAAAAATCAATTTAAAATTTAAAACATTTCATAATACAAATATGTCAAAATAATATAAATTACTTCTAAGTTTTTTGACATCTATTTCACATCTTATTGATGACTGACGTAATGACAAATAATTGTAGCAATATATTATCTATAAGTAAAATAAATATAACGAATACAATTTTTTAATTTTGCTATCACATATTACGCATTTTTAATTCTAAACCCTTTATTGCAATAACAGCATTAATAAAAAAGGCAGCAATAGTTAAGATATAATATTATTGCAAACAAAAATATTAATATTTGCAAAAACTGCATTGTGCTTGACGAGGTTGTAACCTAAGCCAGTTTGCATCTCAGACCAATGCTTAACGCGTTCTGCTATCTGCACACGTAAATTTGGTTTGAATTTTAGCATTGCCATAAACTGGCCAAGGTCAAGCGCATGATGCGTGTTGTCTAACAAAAGCGAAGGAAATATATATTTGTTTCGGTAGTGAGGCGCAAGTACGCGACGATACGACAGTGTGTAAAGCGCAATACTGCGTTCTCTGTGGTGTGTGTGCCGTGTTGTTTACACATACAGATATACGAACTATACCGCGTGTTCACAACAATATGATTCTTAACGTGCTTATGCACTTTTGAACGCTTACTGTACACGTCTGCCTAACCCTTCGGGGAATACAGGCGTGATGTTATGTTACGTAAATAAATAAATCGTATAAACTAGGCATTAACCGAAAACAATGTAGGTAGGCCTATACAGCTAGCAGCAAAAGTCGATTAACAGTGAAACTAAATTGTAAATTGATACAAAATTATTTGACAAATTGCTTTTCTGCATTAAGTACATGTAAGCATAATTAAGAGTTAATACCTACCTATTCTTAAATTATTATTATTCTTAAATACAGATTTTGTATGAAAATTTTGCTCAATAAAAAACTAAAGTGTTTATCTACTTTTTTTTGTAACTACTAGAGAAAAAGTATACAAAATCTCAAAACTCACCTGAATTTTCTTTAGAATTCTTCGAAATTTCATAAAAAATGCAGGCGTAACACACTGATATTATCGTCAGAGGTAGAAAATACACAGCTCCAAGACAAAACACGTTATACGCTAATTCCTGGTGTTGGTTAGCGAATGCCTCAAAAGACACGCATTGCTGAAAATCCGGCACCTTCGGATGACTCATGACACGGAAGACTAGACTCTGAAACAAAAGGGATAAGGTTAGAGTTTGTATGTTGTGAGATTATTTTACCTTAATTAAGTTCTTGGATAACGTGTATAATGTTGGTTATGTTATCATAAGGTCTTAAGAATTCTAAGAAATGTATAGTATATGCTTCTTCTTATGCATTTTAACAGCCTTAAATGCTACGGTTAGACAAAGGAGGCTACATCAAATTTTAAAATGAACATAATAATCTTAGCGCCTTGGCAGAATTAATAACGCAAGGTTTTATTTATTTTAGTAACACTTTGACGATGGACTACCGAAAAAGTGTAAGTACAATGGTTGGAAGTCTGACAGTACACAGGCGCGACGTAATTTTTATGATTATGAAAATAGCTTAAGCCCGCGACTTCCTATTTTTTTAGATACCTTAAAAATATGTGAGACCCTCAGCTTGGGATTAAGCTGAGGGTCTCACATATTTTTTTTGATAAGTCACACGGTACAATATGCCAAAATTAAATTAAAAAAATATCTCCCAAAAGTCCCTATATATAAGTCCGTATATTATTATTCAAAATTCATTTATTTTCATTATGTCCGTATTTGGGTCATAGAAATTCATAATGTGTAACAAATTAACTTAACCGGTTCATTAGATTCGGAGTAAAATTACTATGACACACAGACAGACACACGAGTGTTCCTTTAAGGGTTCCGTTTTTTCATTCGGACGTACGGAACCCTAAAAATACCAAACATCGGTACCCCGCTATGTCAAAAATATTTAATTAACCCTACGAGGGAAATTTAAAAGAGCCGTAACACAGAATTTTATAAATACCTGACAGTAGGTACTTCACAACCAAGGCTGCCTAATTTATAATTATGAAGTCTCATATACGACCATACGCCAGGATAATGAACCATTATCTCACCGCGAAACTAAGGTATTCGGTATTCGGTACACTGAACGTAATAAAAGTCTAATATCAAAAATATCTAGAATTTTACTGGACTTTTGTTCACTGGCAGCTCATATTCGTAGGCTTAATTAATTTCTATGCAATCTTTGATGTTCAGAAATGGCACGCATAAATAACGTAATATTGTAATTTAACAATATATATGATGACACGTGGAAGTAGGATGGCGTATCGTAATTATCTAGAGCGAAAGAGAGACAAGTATATGTAGCTACACGCGTTGCCGCCGCGCCGCGCCCAAATTTTGGTTAGGTTAGGATGAAAGAAAGAAAGAAAAAGTATTTATTGAGACTCGCACAGGAAATCACAAATTAAACTAAAACACACTCATTAAAACATTAATAAAAAATTGAAAAACAAATTAAAATAATAACAGAAAGATGATGATGAAGAAGATGATGGTGTATTGTAATTATTTCACGTTTAACCATTTTTTGTTTTATGAGTAGCGTTGGTAACATATAGAATGTATCCTGAAGATCTTAAAATAGTCAAGAAAACCCTCTCAATTTATTTTATTGTATTTTTTTCTGTTCCAGCAAAAAGTCTTGTAATAAACGGTAGTTGTTTGATATATCACCGCAAAATAGGGGTGATTTATATTGTATGAAAGAGGCCATTTAGGTTATTAGTCGGCTCTGTGCGTGGGATAGTGTAAAGAAGAAGACAAATATTTATAGGTACAAACTTTACCAAAAGTAAAAACAATTTAAGGAAAATATGACAGCAATTATGTTCAGTGCCAAAGGACCACCATAATCTCATGTAGTATTACATGGTACTCATTTATAGCTGAGAGTAAAAAATCTGCCGAGCCTTTTCCCAACTATATCGGGGTCAGCTTCCAGTCTAAATGGATGCAGCTGAATACCGTATTTTACATGGAGCGACGGCCTATCTGACCTCCACAACTCAGTAACTGGGTAATACGATACCTCTTGGTAAGAGTGGCTGTTAGACTTTCGGGCTTTTGACGACCCGTAACGAATGTCAAAGATCCACGAATGACAGCCGGGACCAACGGCTTAATGTGCTTTCCGAGGCTTTCCGAGTCTCGGTATGTTAAGATGGTCACCCACCCACAGCCCAACCCCGGTAAGCGTAGCTTAACCTAATGGATCCCCATTTATTACTGTACAGCCAGGGGTATTTATGGTTTAGCAAATTGACACTCTACGTCAATTTGCCGTTTTACAGCAATTTCATAAACTGTCAAAGAATGTCAGTTGTGATTCTAATATACGGATAATTTAAGTTGGTAGTTAATTTGCATAACAATTAATTTACCTAACTTCGCTTAATGCTTAAATTGGTGATACATTTCGTATCAAAAATCACTACGTTGCAGACAAATCGGTGATATCAAACTTACATTGTGAGAAAAGCAAAATTGGAAAATTGGTGCGACAGAACCTCCCGAAAAAGTCCCTTTATCACCCATTTAGACACTCAAGGATGAGAACTCTGTGAAAGGGTCTATTATTTGTCTGGAATAGCGCGAAAATAATTTTATACTAACTTAGCTGTATATCTATCGCCGTCGTTCACAATTTAATAGTCTTTGAACTAAAAGACTAGGCATTTAAGTAAATGTGGGTAGAGAAAGGTTGTATCAAATATTTTAGTTTTTAATTGATTGAGCAAACTCCGCGGATCGTTTACCTAAAATGAAAATAATATAAAGAGAATTAGTGTTTTCTTTTTCTGATCATATTAAAGAGATAAATTTCATAAATTAACCGAAGAACCTGTTTGTTTTAAGATGAAATATTATTCAACGTAAATAAATTTACATTTCATATTATTTGTATTACAAAACACAACTAAGTTTTGATTGAGATATTGTGACACTTTTGGAACTTCGGCCATATTTGTTGTTTGTTTTTGACGAGCAGTGGGCCTAGTACGAACGAGCGTAACAAACGTAACGTACATTAGAGCGATTGTACAATCGTTTCGTTCTTATAATTTGTTTATTTTTATATGTCAAAGTATTTTGACATTTTTATAAAATTTTACTCCTACTCAATTTTATATTTGACACTTTATTTTTCCATTCTGACATTTTTATAACTTTTTGGCAATTTTATTTAATGTTTTTTTTTTTTTTAAATGAGTTGAATATTTTAAAAAATATTGTATTCTGGATTTTTATCTGTGAGTTTTATAATTTAAATTTAAGAGTGATAACTATAGACTACATTATGACTGACATTATAATACATTATTAACTACGTCTAAAACAAATAAATAAATCTTAGCCTAGTTTTATTTCAAGACTTTGTTCATGCATATCTATGGGTGATACTTATTGTGTTTGCCGCATCGATACCAGTTAGACTTTATTTAAAAAAATCGTCCATATTAAATTATAAATTGTTTTTTTTTTAGGTGTAATACGATTAAAAGTAAATTAATTCCATTTATAGTTCACACTTCAGTGTACAGGGACACTGCTGCAAAGCCGTGCGCTTTACCTATTACCAAGTTCTGCTGTGCTTGCTCGCTCCGCTCAAATGGACATGAGATAACAATGTTCCTCTGTAGCCATGTCCTCTGAAGCGAAACGGATAGGAGACTTGAATCAATCCGGTGATACTTTTTTGGCTCTATAGCAGCCTTCTTCACTCCGATGGACAGGCAGCCTACATGAACAACACATTTGAGGGCCAAATCTGCTATTTGCAATGATTGGTCATTATGAAAACCATACTAATGCCATTACAATTATGCAAAAAGATCATAATCTTATAAATTCACTAGTTTCTGCCCGCGACCTCACCGGCGTAAAATTTCTTGTTCCCCCGACCCATCCCGTCGCATGGCATCGCCTTTTCTTTTTATTTTATTTTATTTTGGGTGGGAAATGATCATTATTTGATCCGCTCCCGCTCTAGGCGGCAGTGGAGGGCGTGTCAGATTCCTACTAACTAAAATCCACCGGTGTTCCTTCAGTTACAGTACCGTGGCTCCCTTTCGGATTTTTTTCCCGACACCCAGGGCGTCTCCTGCGGCGGTTAGGGGCGTGAGGGCGCGAAACTTGCCTCTCCCTCACTCGTTCCGCTTCCTTCTTCGTGAGTATTACTGCTTCGCAGAAGAAGGTGACGTCCTCCCATGCCCTCTCGCTCCGTAGCATGGCTTGGAGGGCCGGTCGCGAGAGATCACCGCCGCCGATCGCCTCCACGGGCACACGGCGGTGCTCCACACAAGCCAGGCAGACCTCAATCGTATGCTCCACCGTTTCATCCAGGTGAAACACATAATGGTATCACCCGGGCGTTTCCTCCCGCCTTATCCGGAACAGGAACCTCCCGAAATAACCATGACCGGTGAGGACCTACGTCAGGCGGCGCATCGCATCGCCTGCCCGCGCTATTACTTCGTTTTCACTTAGAGTTCCTTTTTACTTTTTGGTCGTTACTCCTAGCCTAAAGGTCGTCCTAGCCTAATGTTACATAACTTACCTATCGAACCTATAATAGCTCTCCTAAAGAATTGGCCTCCCAAATGCAAAAAGAATTGTTCAAATCCAACTGGTAGTTCCAGAGATTAGCGCGTTCAAACAAGTAAAAATACTCTTCAGCTTTATTATTAGTATAGAGATATATAGATAATGGCCATTGACATGTTCAGTCACAATAAAAGTAGATTATGACTTGACATTTTGTACTTGATTTCCGAATACTTGAACAAAACTGCCGTCATAACTAAGAATGCAGTAATCGCAAAATGGCGGTAACGAGATAAACGCAAAAAACATATTTCATACCATCTGAGCAAGATGTTCGTATTTTATTGGTCATAATATACACACATCAAAAGTGTCTAGGGATCAACATATATTTTTGCAATAACTTTTCTCCTGATTGATATTAATTAAAATTTTCTTTAAGGATTCATCAAATAAAGTGTTTTCGTTTGTCACAGTAACGATAAACCAAGTCACCTTTGCATTAATAAAGAAATTTGCCATTTTCCTAATAAAGGGATTTTTGACATTTGAACCACTAACATTAAAGTTCGAAAAAAAGACTGAAATAACAGTTTTCTTTAAAATTTTATTGGGTAACTTAAACAATTAATAATCCGTGTTTCTACCGCGAACACTAACAACACAAGAACATCGGTTTGGCATACTCAAAATGAGTTCATCCAAATCACGCTGTGGAATGGCCGCCCATGTTCGTTGCAACAACAAAAAAAGGTCTTCTTGCGACTGGATACCCTCCATATTCGGCAGAGCTCTTCTCTGTAGCATATCCCATGCATGCTCAATCGGGTTCAAGTCTGGCGACTGAGCAGGCCAGAGCAGGACATTGATGTTAGCTGCGGCGAGAGTCTGTCTTACAACTCTTGCGGTGTGCGGTCGTGCATTATCATGCATTAACTGAAATAAGGGACCGATTTGCACTTGTAGAGGAACGATGACGTCAGATACAATCGTCTCAGCATAAATTTGAGCGTTGAGGTTGCCTCTGATCCAAATCAACTCAGTTCTTCCGCCGATCCAAATACCCGCCCATACCATGATGGTTCCACCACTATAAGGATGGACTTCCTGGCAGGATTTTAATCGCTGTTGGCGTCCAGGGGTTCTCCAGTGTCGTATACGTCTTGTATCCGGTCTCATACCAAAACGAGACTCATCAGAAAAGCACACGAAACGCCATTGTTCTTCTGCCCAATTTCTGTGTTCAAGAGCCCATTGATATCGAATCCTACGATTGTGCATTGCTATAGGTGGTACCCGTAGCGGTCTTCGGGAATGAAGGTTCACTTCATGCAAGCGGTTTCTGACTGTTTGGTCGCTAATTAAGTTCCCTGAAGAGTGATGAAGCCTCACGGCTAACATCATGGCGGTTATTGTTGGAGCTCTTCGAGTTAAGATTTGAATGTATCGGTCTTGTCTCCGTGTGGTGCAGCGATACCGTCCTCCATGGCGCTCAGCCACGGTACCAGTGCTTCGGTAACGTGTCCAAAGTCGACTGATAACACTCTGACTTGTATTCAGAGCTAAAGCCACAGTACGTTGCCGGGAACCAGCTTCTATCATTCCCACGGCTCTGAGCATTTCTTCCCTGCTTAAATGACGTCGCCGCTCCATAATAACGTTGGTTTTAATCAGTAGTAGGGAAACAGTAGCACTAATAATGTCTTCAATGCGTTGTATGTTTTTATAGGGAAAATATTGACAGCTGATTTTCATCTTTTACTCGAATTTGATTAACAGTTCCTGTTTCAAATTATGAAATGCACCAAAAAGGATCCATATAAATTTATATAATCATAAATTTATTACAAAGCCACATCTCAATCTCAAGAAATCCGCATAAAAATGCTTGATCCCTAGACACTTTTGATGTGTGTATATCGAAAAATTCGGAAAAAAATCAAGCTTTTACAAGATAATTTTCCTTTATTTAATTTACTAATAAATTCAATTATAATACGTATTACTGCGTTTCGGTTTAGTATCAAGTCGTTTCCGAGTCACAGGATACTAAAACTAAATGCAGCACTTGCGCGTATTACTGCATTATGTCTTAGCACAAGTCGATTACTGCATTATTTTTTAGTAATTATTGCCATTATTATATGCTCGGAACTAAGTTGAAGTGTACTTAAGTATCTTCTCAAGGACTTATTATATAGGTGCATTTTAAGGTTAAGGTTTCTATCTCTTAGCTACGACCTAAGTTTTTACATCGTGGAATGCAAATAAAGTATTAAGTAAACTATACGGATGTTAAAAACTTACTGCATGTTCTTATAATATGCAGCATTAGAGTGCAATAAGAAAAAACATGTTTTTGTAAATTTAGTTTTAATAATAATAACTAAAAATAAAAAAAAATCAGTCAGACTGTTAATTAACATTCATTAAGTAGGTACAATATTGGCATCATCTACGAACCATTTAGCGCTTTCTTAATTTCTAAATTAAATAAGAGTCTTTCAACGTAATTCTAATATTGAGTCTTTGTTTTCATTGGCATGACTTAGTAGCAAAAACTAGTTAACTATTTACTTATCACATTCCAATAAGGCAGATCATTACATGCGCCTGCATGTTCTTAATATAAAAACCTTAAACAACATTTTTAAAACGTTGAAAATATTATTTAAATACAAGCTATCAAACAAAATCTAACATTATAAACTTAAAAAAAAACATCCAAACAAAAAATCCTATAAAAAAAAAGTTATATAAATATTCATTCTGCTGACTCTCTATTTGCAATGAGATCTACAGAGGCATCGTTTACAGGCAGATTTTGCCAAAACAGCAGTCAGTTTTCAGGTATTATGTTAGCTAGTTTTTTAAGTATACCAGTCTTTCTTTCCAAAGTTATTCCTCGCGGCTTTTGATTTCTTACTGGCTCAGGTACAGCAGATTGTTTTATTAATTGACTTTTCAGAAAATCTATTTCCAACATATTTCCATCATGACTTGTCTTAGCAAGTAGTGTCATACTATTTCTTTGTACTTCGACACAAACAATATCTTTTATATAGGTTCTTTCTTCACACTTTTTTAATTTATACTGAGATGAGTGATCTTTGTATTGAAAAAAATCGGAAACTTCCATGGGCTTTACATTAACTTTACCTGAATTTGCTAACTGTACGCAATCAACAAAATCGGCAAAATCATACACTTTTTTTGCTTTTTGAAGCTGATTTTCAACTTGATGATGGAAATTGTCTGCAGACATAAACGTGTGTCCCGGTTCGAAATACACTCGAGAGCAATGAATCCGGGTCACTTAAAGAATCCTAAAAATCTCGGAAACTAAAAATGCTAGGTTAATGCAATAAATTGTATTTAATAGACAATGTAATACTCCTTAAATGAAGGTATTAAAACTTCTTAGTTATTGTAAAGTTATATCATAAAAAAATCAAATTTGAAAAAGGGCCACTTTCGAAGATGGAACTACGAAATTACAGCATTTGGTTTTGCTTTTGTTTGTAATCTGTCATTTATGTGGGTACATAAACCATGTTGATAGTGCTCTATATTCATTATTCAAGCTGAAATTATGTCGCTTACGCCTGAAGAATGCACCAGAATACTTACAATGCTGGAAACCGGCCGGAGTCAGCGCGATACAGCCAGGACTGTCGGTGTGTCGCTGTCAACAGTACAAAGAGTTCTCCGACGTTACGAAGAAACTGGTTCTAACCTACGCAGACCAGGAACAGGCAGAACCAGGTGTACCACAGCACGAGAAGACCGATACTTGGTGAACACCATGCTTCGAAATCGCTTTCTCACAGGAACTGAACTCACAAATCAGTTTCGACGCCTCGGAGGAAGTAACCCAAGTGCATGGACAGTAAGACGTCGGCTTGCTGAATCTAACTTAAAACCTCTTAGACCTGCAAACGGCCCTAAACTGGAGCGTGGGCATCGTATTTCAAGACTAAGATATGCCCGGAGCCACGTAAATTGGAGTATTGAAGATTGGTCAAAAGTTATGTTCTCCGACGAATCAAAATTTATGCTCTACAAGCACGATGGAAGACACAGAGTGTATCGAAGACCAGGGGAAAGATTCAAGCAAGCATGCATCGAAGAAAAAGTAGCCTACGGTGGTGGGTCTGTACTTGTGTGGGCCGGAATTTCTTCTGAAAGTCGCACAGAGCTGGTGATCATAGAAAACGGCTCTTTAACTAGCGTAAGATATGTGGAAGAAATCTTCAATGATCACGTTGGTCCATTTATGGTCAATTTAGGTGAGGATGCTATATTTATGCATGACAATGCCCGACCTCATACAGGTAGGATTGTGAATGACTACCTTCAAGAGATGAACATTACTAGTATGGAGTGGCCAGCGCGCAGCCCGGATATCAACCCGATCGAGCATGCTTGGGACGAGCTAGGCAGATGCGTAAAACAACGAAACCCTCCCCCAATCACGCTTCGTGAGCTCAAAATTGCTCTCACAGAGGAATGGGAGAATATTCCCCAAAATCGTATAAGGAACTTGGTGTACAGCATGCCAAACCGCGTAAACGCAGTAATGGAAGCACGAGGAGGCAATACGAAGTATTAAAATTCAAGAAAATCGTAATAAAGTTCAAAAATTTCATGTTTCCTATTTTTGTTTTAAGGAGAGATCAGCAGTTTTTTTCTTTATGTAATTTTGTGTTAATAAAATGTATGGTGACTCATATTTTTTTTACTTTCATTTAAGGAGTATTACATTGTCTATTAAATACAATTTATTGCATTAACCTATAATTTTTAGTTTCCGAGATTTTTAACATTCTTTAAGTGACCCGGATTCATTGCTCTCGAGTGTATTTAATAATAATTTTTGTTGCGCTGATTAAATGGCTATTAATAATTTGTACCAGAAATGTAAAAAATGCCCAATTTTTATTTTGACTGGTGCAATTGTCGGTCCAAACAACAATTTCATTGCAATCACGATTACTTTAAAAAAAAGCTCTGTATGTACTAATTATGTCCTCTTGTTTTCTACCAGATACTGCTTCATGCCATACCGCTGCAAAAGGTTTTCCCTTACTGGAGCCCAAAGGAACAAAGCTTTCGTTAAATGCAATTATTCTCGAGCAGAACATAACGACTTTAAACATGTCTAACCTTGGTAGCATAATTACTTTTTGTAAATCAGCTGAGTAGTAACATTTTGAGGATTCTGGTCCTTTTAAAGATTCCGTTGCATCGTGTTGGTAATGAATTCGTGCTTTTTCGTATTTTTCACGATGGTTACGATATGAAGTACAATCGGTACAATGCTCTGTATTTTTGCATGAAATTTGATGCAGTCTATAACTCTCACATTGCTCACACTCTTCATTACCTAACTGGGCAAAAGATATGTTCATATCTTTCTTTAAGAATTTCCTGTAGAGATCATAAGAAACTATAAAGTTTGGATTCTTTTCAATAAAATCAGTATGCATCATGGTTGCGTTTAAATCACTGGGTAGATATCTTCTATTAGGAGCATGTGCTCGTCTGTAATGTGCAATGGCCGGTCTAAAACTTTCAATATGCTCTTTGAGCTTTTCTCTGTCCATTTTTTTTGAAATATCATGCTTCCCACGTCGATCTTTTTGAGCACTTGAAAGCTTTTTCAAAATATCAAGCACACGCCTATCATTATTTTTATGGTATCCCAGAGTCGTCAGAAAGAATGTCTTACAAACTTCCTTCTTCTTACTGTCGATTTGAAAAGAATAGACATAAGTGGTCTTCCGCATCTGCTGGCTATTCTTAATACGTCTATAAACTTCTTTTTCTGTAACCAGGGACTTGACAAACAAACCTTGAGCTTCATAACTAAACTCCCAAAATAATTCATTTAAACGTTTGCGTTCTAATTCCGTAAAATTTAACATGCATTTTTTAGTACACGTTTCGTTACATCCAGGTTTCACCGCCATTTTCTCCAATTTTAATTTTTTCTTCTCTTCTAACCGTGTTTCTACAGATTTCTCAAATTTACGCCTGATTCTTGGTTTGCCAGATTTTGTTTTTCCGTTTGTAGGATCAGCGTGATCGACATCAATTTCTGGCTCTATATATCCAACATTCTGCAAACTGGATTCAGTTTCAATTGTATCGTGGTTCAAGTTATTATATTGGGGCTCATGATATAACGAATTCTGTGAATTAGATGCGATAGCAATCATGTTGTAGTTTAAATTATCTTCCGTTTGCTGTGTATTTTCCATTGATGCTAAGCTGTTCACCGATTCATCTAATCCTAATGTTATATCTGTAAATGTTAAATCCATCAAAGAACTTGGGAACGTTTCATCACATAACAAAGAAAATGACTCTGTTTCGTTGACTGGAAAAACTTCAACATTTGAAGCAGACGGTAGTCCCGTGACTTCAACATTTGAAGCAGAAGGTAATTCCGTGACTTGAACATTTGAAGCAGAAGGCAGTTCCGTGACTTTAACATTTGAAGCAGAAGGTGGTTCAGTTACTTCATTCGATTTTCCCAGCACCATGTCTAACATGCTTCGACTGCGGAAGTTTTTGGTACTCATTGTCAAAACAATGATCTGAAATATAAGACATCTATTAGATACTAATTAAGCAAGAACTAGCATAAAACTATAAAAGACACTACTCACTGTCGAAATCGATACTAAGTTAGTGTATTGCTTAGGAAGTTTCGTTTATTGATCGAAAAATAACAAAATTAAAACATCCGCACTTCGTAACACTGATTTATAGATACAGATTGATTTATTAAATATTGCATATGGATTAAATAAGAATTGATAGGAATAATTTTAAGGAAGAATTATGAAGAAGGCACAAAAAAAATTGGTACGTTGTCAAATTCGTTTATGTAGGTACTTCACTTTTCATGGGACTAACCTACGCACGGCACCAAGCGCTCGCGCTAGTGATGTTGAATCCGCAAGTACACCTACCCACCCGCATTGCAAAAATCTTATCCTCCAATATTAAAACCAATTAACTTATAATATTAACAAACTATTACAACACAAAAAGTTTACAGAATAAAAACATAAATCAAATTGTAGGTACATTTGACCATTTGTTCTTTAAATACAAGACCCTTAATAACTTTAAAACAGATTGCTCTATTTACATAACTCTTTTTGCCCTACCGTTTGTATATCTAAACCAATCAAATAACACTAAAACCAAAACAATGTATACTTAAACAAAAAATCATGTTTTCAACTTACGTAATATTTGGTAGCGCAAATGAACTAATTGTAGTGGCTTAAAGAAGTCGGTTGAAAACGATAATTCGCAACCGTCCACTAAATACTTAGTTAGAATTTTATTTTTGCATTACAAAGTTCAGATAAATAAATATCTTGGGACAATTTAGATAGTACCTACGAGTAGTAGATTGACTTCTGTATCTACCTATAACTTTCCTGGTATTAATATCAAACTAATGTAAATGTCATTAAATTGCTGTAAACTACTCGATCGAAGTTAGAGTAGACTATCATAATTAGGTAAAAACTCACCCAAACTTCGTTGCGTCGAAAAAACAACAAGAGGCGCACCGGAGCCCCGCTCGTGGCGCACGTATTACTCCACCGAATGACGTCGTCGAACCGCCGTCGAACTGATTTACTAAGACAAAACGCGGCAATGGATCGCACTGCTACGACTTCGCAAGCCTTTACTACACATAAATGCAGTAATGTGGAGTACTGCGTTTTAATTTAGCAATTTGTCTACTGAATTTAAAACAAAATAATACAGTAGTGGATATTACTGCATTCTGTTTTAGGGTATTCTTGCAAGTACTGCATTCTTTCTTAGGTCATGTTTAATACTGCGTTTTTTCTTATCATTGAAGCAGTTTTTGTGCAAATACGGCGAAAATCATTACATAAAAAACATACTTCGAGTGAATTTTTTAATGAAAATATTTTTTTTTCATGTACGTGAACCTCTTGAGATGCCATTTCTGGAAAAAAGTGAAAATCTCAAAAATGTCGATTACTGCATTCTTTGTTATCAGGTCAGAAAAATTATCAAATAACTTCTCCCGCTCTGAGTGGAGCAAGAGGGTGTGTCAGACTCTTTTTGACTAAAACCCACCCGTGTTCCTTCAGGTGCCCTGTTGCCCGGGGCCACGATCTCCCTTTCGGTTTTCTTCGCAACCCCGGCAGGTATCGGCCCTAGCGGACCCCGTCAATTCTGCTGACATCTCTGTGAGGCGCGCGTGGAACACAACGCGCCGTTGACCCGATCCTGGTCCTTATCGGACGACGAGCTACCCATTGCTCACCATCCGCAAGCCCGCGCCTAGGGTGGCCAGAAATCGACTCGCCATTCCCGACGCCCAGGGCGGTTAGGGGCGTGAGGGCGCGAATTTTGCCTTTCCCTCACGCATTTTGCTTCCTCCTTCGCGAGCATTACTACTTCGCAGAAGGAGGTGACGGCCTCCCATTTCCTTTCGCTCCGTACCATGGCCCGAATTAAGGCCGGACGCGAGAGATCACCGCCGCCGATCGCCTCCACGAGGACACGGCGATGCTCAGCCCAAGCCGCGCAGAGTTCCTCCGTATGCTCCACCGTGTCCTCCGGGCGATCCACACAATGATGACACCCGGGCGTTTCCTCCCGCCTTATCCTGAACAGGAACCTCCCGAAACAGCCGTGTCCGGTGAGGACCTGCGTCAGGCGGAAGGTGACGACGCCGTGGCGCCTCTCTAGCCACTCCTCATAGAGGGGATTTATCGCCGCAATTGTGGCGTGCCCAGCACTGGGTTGCAACAATCGCACTCTCCATGACGCCATGAGATCCTGCCGGAGCTCTGTTTGCTGTGCCGTGATTTCTCGCGGCAACGGAGTTTAGCCCTGGCGTTTCGCCTCCTCGCGCCACTCCCAGATGTGGCGAGGACCTTTGCCTCCAGATCCCATGGCGGTAATCCGGCAAGGAGGCTCGCCGCCTCACAAGAGACCGTGTGGTATCCTTGGGCCATTCGGATGTCCATGACCCTCTGGGACGCGTTCAACCGGCGGGCTGGCCGCAGCCTCAATGAACACGCCCACACCGGCGCCCCGTAAAGGGCCATGGTGTGCCCTACCCTGCAAAATCTGTACTGTGCTGTGCTGCGTCACCTGCGTTTCAACAAACCCGACAAAATTGCGTTAGTAGACTTGGGCTCCAGCGTAGTAATTGTGTAACACACTTCCAATGGCAACGCCATTCATTTTGAAAATTCAACAAAATTCATTGCGTTATTTACTATGAAGCAATGTATTAGAAATTTCTTTCAAAATCCATCGGATTGTTATTAAAACTATAATAAGCAATTAGGGTGCTGGTAATCTGAATTCAATCCTTATCAAAATAAGACAAAAACTTATGAAGAACGGTGTAGCATTTCAAAGTTAACTCGAACTGAACTTAGAAATTATCATTTGATTTGACTTCGGGAACCTACGCTGGTGTTAGGTTACTTACATGATGAGGTAACTTTTCGACAACTTTTCGGTAAATATCAATACAATAATGGCAAATGTTAGCAGGTACAGGGCTTTTGACGTAACAAAAGTGCTGATTCTCAGAACCTTATATTGTAGATTTTAATAAATTATTATCATAGTTTTCTTAAACTTTACATACATGAAAATCGAATATTTCATGAAAGAAAAACATTCAAAGCAATCTAGCGGAAAAACGGCATAATATTTTTTCTTCGGCAGACGAATTTTTTTTTTTCTTTTTGAAAAACTCAAACTCAAAGCATTTATTTCAAATAAACCAACTACAGGCACTTTTGATTTGTCAAGGAGTCGGTCACTCAGAAAGATAAAGCTAGTTGCCTATAACAAAGCGTAGTAGGTACTTATGGAGAAGAATGGACAAGAAACTCCAAGGATTTTTTTTCGTACCTGCGTATTCAGTGCCAAACAATTTTTCTCTCATTCTCCTGAAAATTTATAGAAAGGTGATTTGAGGCCCTAGACAAAGTGACATTCAGTCAGCGATAACGATGATGAAAAAGTCTAAGTATTAGATTGACATAAGCTTACCGAAAAGCTTAATATGTCAATCCAGGTGAAAGTCGTTGTAGAAATACGAAACGGTTTGAAAGTAATTGTCACTTGTTGATCGCGTCGATAGGTCGTAGTGGCGTTAAAATTAAAGACGAGCGAGTGGACTGTATAACATGTAAGTTTGATGCAAATACGGAAATACACAACGGTATCGGATGAAAGAAAACTTAATAGGAACGTTTATTAAAGACGTAAGCGCAGCCGTGCTTGAAGGCGTGCAACAGCTGACTGACTGCTGAAGCGCGGGGGCCCGCGCTTGGCTGTGAGACCAGCTGACTCGCCGCTGCCCCCCTCGTTCACTGCCGCCAGCGCGCGGCGATGTTGAGAAGAGAGGTCTCAACACTTATCAATTTTTTTTTATTTGTGTTATATCCTTTGTTAGCTAGCATATAACACTGTCACTGTTAGCACAATACAAATACAAACTCAGTATCAAACTCAAACCATTGTTAATAATTATACTTGAAATATCCAAATTCGCTCATAAACAACAAGACTTTTACTCCAAACGAGAATACATACAAACAAGATACACAGTCTGATACAAAACACGACTAAACCTACCAAAATCCCGCCTAAAAATACATTTAACAAGTCCTCTGATTATGTCAATAAAAATATAAAACAAATTACCCGAATCAATCAGAAAAAAAAAGCTCCATCTATTCACGAATAAATTAAAAAAATATATTATTAAGTAAATGTTATTACAATCTAAATGAATACTTAAATGATAAATCCCTAAAACTCATATACACAAGAAATGTTTTTTAGAATAAGTTACATTATAGGTCAGAAAGTTGAAGGTAACCATTCCCATTATCCCATATTCCCATAGCCCATTCCAAAACGTAGATCTATAATTATGGAGAAAAACCAAGAAAAATACTCTAAGGACACTCTTTTAAATCAAGATATTACAAAATCCTGGGCACATTATTCTTGTTGCTTCTTTATGGATTTCATGCCATCATCCGAAAAAACGGCCTCACTCCCGAGCAGAATGAGAGGCAGTCATAATAGTATCCTGAAGGATCTGGCGGCAGATACTTCCTCCGCTATAATAAGGCAATTTGTGCGAAGACTTACACCATAGTTAGACCATTACCATTTCTCGTTGTGCCTAAATATTGGGTGGTCTTCTCACAAATTCGTCTTTAGTTTTAAGTTACTAACAATAGTGGTTTAAGTGCAAACATGTTACTAACAATTTATGGATCTTTTTGCTATCCGAACTAAAATGTTTTTTTTTTTTTTTTTATGATAACAATGTAAAAAAAAATAAGATTAAAAATAAGCCCTGGTAGATGAGAGATGACCAGCCTCAAATGACGGAGCCCGTTCACGAACATGACACAACAGACGCATAGTTAAATAGTCACCAATAACCATGCGACTCATAGGAGAGGGTTAAAACGACATAGGATAACATTCGTCGCGGAAATTAAAACTTTACAAGCAAATGGTGCCGCTGGGAACACTTAACCCTTACTCATAAACGTGTTACAACTTTCAAGTTAAAATTAATATAGCTGTTTCAGGTGTAATATATCGCCTTCTCACTTAATTGGGGTTTAAATGACAAGGACCGGTGTATATAGAGCGTCTATAAATGTCAAATTACATAGAATAATATCATGCCTATGGTTAAATAGAACACGTAGGTTACATGTCGCCAGTTGTATAAGTTCCATGTAATAAAGAAAAATCTATTATCACAGCAAATTTCGCGCCCTCACGTCCCTAGTCGCCGCAAGAGACGCCCTGGCCGCAGGCCCAGGCCGATTCCCGGCCACCGTAGACGCGGGCTTGTGGATGGTGAACAATGGATAGCTCGCCGTCGTCCGATAAGGACCAGCCTCGAATCGACGCCGCGTTGTGTTCCACGCGCGCCTCAAAAAAGATGTCAGCACAACTGACGGGGTTCACTAGGGCCGATGCCTGCAGGGTCGCAGGAAAGAAAGGGTTCCCGTGGCCCTTGGTAACACACAGGCAACTGAAGGAACACGGACGAAAAATCAAATAGGTAACATTTTTCCCAATCCAAGGATCGAGCTCTTGGGGCTATCAAATTTTTTATAAGTAACTGCAAAAAAAGAAACCGACACCCCTTTTTATATTTCTCATCATTTATGAGTAATGTGTAAGCAGTCACCTCGTCGTAAATCATTATTATTCTTTCGCGAATGGGCGGATAAATCTTGAATGTTGTTAGAAACTTGCTTTTGCCTCGCTTGTAAGGTTTTTCGTTTCGAGATGGGTATTCATTCATCATTTGAATAGGGAGGAAAGGTTTTATATGGATTCAAAAGTGGTTAACAATACGGTAACGTTACCACATTTTGAACTAGGTTAACTTCCCGAACTCGAATACTTTCGTAACAAAAATTCATGAGATGATATTTATTTACATAAAAGCTACATACTAATGTATGTACTACATGCTAGTTTGGCTGGAGCATACTTAGTGATACCAATTGACACTGGTTCTTGTGGTGGGTTACTCTCCCTCTCACAAAGACAAGGCCTGAGTCCCAGTAGTAGAAACATAATAGGCAGATCAAGTTTTCGTGCTGACTAAAGACAAATATGTTCTATGCCCAGCAGTTTAATTATCGGGCGGGTTACCAAACCAACTTAATTCCTCTCTGTAAATACAATCGAAATTTAGAAAGGGTTCGAAACATGTAACGCATATCAGCAAATTGAAAAAAAAGCGGTAAAGCGACATGTCACAAGGGAAAACTGTATGGCATGAGAGTTAGGCTGCGTTTCCACCATAGATATGCGAGGTAGCTGAGCGGTGCGAGGATGCGAAACGAAGCTGTGAAACGATGTGAGTGTTTCCACCAGAGATATGCTAGGCCGCTGAGCGATGCGAAGATGCGTAGCGACGCTGTGAAATGGTATGTAGATAAAGCGGTACGAGTATATGTGTAGTGGGCTCTTTTCAGATAAGATTTCTCGCTCGCATCCCACCCGCACGCATTGTAGCTCACACCCCTCGCACATATCCCTAGCACCCATCAGTCGCTTGTTTTGTATGTACGAAAACCTCGCTCCGCTAAGCCGTTTCCACAGGAGCTGCGCTGAGCGAGACTCGGTAAATGAAGCGATTCTATTGGTTCTTAATAAACACATCCCTCGCTACGCATCCTCGCACGCAGCCTTAAAATGCTCCCCCAACTATGAGAATAGCTGAAAACATTGCGAAGTTTGCACATGAACATTGTAAATGTAAGAAATTTCGATCACTAGGCGAACTTTTGAATGCCGATCCAACGTGTAAGGGAAATGATATATCAGAAATTGAATCTGTATAAATGTTCCTACATATTTTGCTCGATGTTATTGTTACTGGATATGCTGTATAATGTTACTTTTGCACGCGGCTTCGGATGCGGCTTCGGATGATCGCGGCCCGGCGTGGATGTACTACCGGGAAATATCCCACGGGAACGTACTTCCGGGATTAAATGTATATGTTTCAATCTAGGTTGTAATCTATCCGTATTCCAAATTTCAACCAAACCAGTTTAGACATCCATTTTTGCGCTAATCCGGAACATACATACTTCCAAACAAAGAGAAAAAAAGGACAAATAAAAAATAAAATGTTTTCGGCATTCAGCATCGTACCCACATCTTGTAGATTTTTTTTTATTCACTTTTCAGTTTTAATAGATTGTTACATTGCATAAAATATAGTCGTTTTTTTGTGCCTCTTTGTGTGACCGCTTACATAGTTCTTCTAACTACACAATGGATTTTCATGCGATTGCCTGGTGCTAACTACATTAAAATAATTCTCTAAATGATAGTTCATTTAGAAAATAAATTCCAGTTGGTTTATGCGTAAAATAAATTAAGATTCAACTTAGACGTAGCCCATGGACCTCAATGCAGCAGGGGCGGGTCACACAAATAAGTTTCTATAATATAATTATGTATAATAAAATCTGTTAGTTTCAGGGAGAAAATATTTTATATGGATTCAATATTGGTTAACAATAACATAACATCACGCTTGTAATCCCCGAAGGGTTAGGCAGAGGACACCCACATTTCGCCAGTTATGTTTAAGTCCCATGTAATAGGAAGCGAGCCTGTTGCCATCAACCGGGCACAAATCCAGACTCCGGGCTGTTACTGAAAAATTCAAGATGGAAAACCCAATAACACTTTGCCCGACCCGACCCGGGAATCGAACCAAAGACCTCATACTCAGCAGTAGCGCTTGCGACCACTAGACCAACGAGGCAGTCAATAATGGGGTTAACAATAATGAGGTTTATTTATAAACGTTGCTTAAAGTTAAGTGACATTCAAACGTCAAAAATTTATGTTTTACAGTCGCTAATCATTACTTACCTTTAAACAACGTTTATAAATAAACCCCTTAGTGTGTAGTAGGTATAAATGTTAATAAATGTTCGTAGGGCTTGGCCAAGGTCAAGGAGAAATGTTACATCGATCATTAGGCGAGTATTTAAATGCCGATTAAACTTGCAATCGTATTGAATCTCTGTAAAAGCTCGTACTATACTTCCACACAATAGGCATAACGGACAGTCCTTTGTGCAGACCGTGCCTGGAGGCTGAGGAAACCGTAGCGCACGTGCTCTTTGAATGCACAGGCGTCACCCAGATTAGAACTGAAACCCTCGGGTCACCCAGATCCTACACAGATGTCCTGAACAGACCAGGAGACTTAATTAGCTTCTGGAGGGAGGTGGGCTAGTTGGAGTAGCCATTAAACGGCCGCCATGGCCCACGCACAATGGTCCACCTTACGAACTAAGTGCGGAAACCAAACCCTATAACATAGAACATAGAAGCTCGTACTATATCATCATTTACTCGATTTTGTTCAGTTACACGTCTCGCTCGTTAAAAATCTAGCAAATGAAGCTTCTTATTTAAAGACATGTGAGTACAGTATCTCTTTTCTTTACACGCTGTACGATCATGTTACATGAAGTCAAAACAGTTTCCGTCTGTGTAAACAAAACATTCGCCATCATCGTATTCTTAATTACAGTGATTTCTGATATGATTGTCTTTCTAACTACAGACTCAGGTTTTCGCAAAATCTTACATACTATTTGATTTTTGATATCAACTGTCACAAAAGATACAAAATTTTAATCAGACATCTTTAGAAATCATTAATTATTCATTTGAACTAAGAGCCGTCGTATAAGCCGACGTTGTAACTGCAACGTTCGTTTATGACGGCTCAAGTGTCAGAAGATAAAATTAAAAATCTTTATAGCAGACCTAAAGTTATTTAATGACAGTCCAAACTAACTTACCCTAATTAATATTATAAATACGAAAGTGAGTTTGTTTGTTTGTTACGCTTTCATATTAAAACTGCTAATCGGATTTGGATGAAATTTGGCACATAAGTAGACCATGACCTGGATTAGGACATAGAATACTTTTTATCCCGACGTTCCCACGGGATCGAGACTTATGTGGGTAAAACCGCCGGGTGCAGCTAGTAATTTTATAAATGCGAAAGTGTGTTTGTTTGTTTGTTACGCTTTCACGCTAAAACGAATGGACGGATTTGGATGAAATTTGGCGCATTGGTAGACCATAACCATGTTTACACCCTTTATAAACTCAAACTCGTAATTGCTTGATCACCCTTAGGGTGAATGTTGCTTATTATAAATCATTTATTTTAATATACCTATGCATTTAAATAAACTGTTTCACATCATTTCAAAGAGAAGGCTTAATCTTTTAGCTTAATAACATGACTAAATAGATAACATTTTCTAACGTTACATTAGGGCGATTCTCACACTGCCCCGCATGATGCAGCGTAGCGCGTGGATGCGTGTTCTTCCGTTGCTTGTAAGTATCTCCGTTTGTATGGAAAACACGCACAGTCTAACACACAGAAAATGCACCCACGCGCGTTCATGCGGAGATTGTGTTTTCTATACAAACTGGTACTATGTTAAATCTGCTGCCCCGCGCCACGCTTGCTCGCTGCGTGATGCGGTGCAGTGTGCCAATCGCCTAGGTTCTAATTGTACGATTTTTACTAATTTAATCTTAGTAGTCTCTCGTCTTTTGAACGGGATGCCTATTTACTCGAATTAAAAACTATTTACTTTACGCTTTACTAGTTAACAAGTAAACGTAGACATTTTCATAATACTATTTGATTGATTTCGCAAAACTGTTCAAATATGAAATCTCGGAGTTAATTTTTTCACTGCCAGACTTCAAATAAATAACTCATCGTTACTAAAAAGGAATTCAGGCGTTCATTAATTCACTAAAAACGAAAACTTTGCAAGCAATGGGAAATTGCTACTGTCAGCTGCGGGTGTCGACCTTAGGTCGAGCTGCTTCTCACACGGACAACTTTACGTCGCGCTCCCGCGTCACTAGTCTTGACTGCCTATATATGTTGACTGCTGAGAGCAAAACTACAAAAAGTGCTAAAAAATGTAGCTGTTATTTAGTAATACGCGGTGTTTTACGACTTCCACGCTAACGAAGTCGCGGGCAGAGGTACTGCTAAATAAATTTTTGTATATTATTTGTGTTATAAAAAATCGAAATAGCATTAATATTTATTCATAATCAGCCTATAATGTTCCCACTGCTGGGACACAGGCCTACTCTCTTCGAGAGGGAGTGGGCTTTAATCTACCACGCGGGCCCACTGCGGGTTGGTAGATGTCATATGTCTTCGAATTTTTGGTTCTAGGACATGCCGGTTTCCTTCACCGTTTTGAGAGCAGTGGTGATGAAATTATTTACACAAAGTAAAGCGCCTGCCTGGATTCGAACCCACGACCTACAACATGTAAGTCGGGGTCGTTACCACTGGGCCACCACAGCAAAGTTTATTAATTTAATTTATTTTACAATAGTATGATCTTACTGATAATATTTAAAACTAAAGAAATGAAATACTGTTCGTTGGTAAGTGCATCACTTCAGAACGGCTGGACCGATTTAGTTAATTTTTGTTTAAAAATGTTCGTAAAAGTCCGAATCAGGTTTATACGGAAAGAAAAATTGGATTTTTCTGCGAAAATGTTTAGAACGGGAGAATTTGAACGACCTTTTTTCTATAAGATTTTTGTATAATGTTATTGAAATTTGGACAGGACAACATCTGTCGGGTTAGCTAGATTTTAATTAAATTTTACCGTATTTGAATTTTTTGCGTATGTACTTACTTATACATATTAAAATCATCAGGAAAAAAAAAACGGCTAAGTGCATGTCAGACTACGCACAATGAAGGGTTCCGTAATTGGGATGAATTTATCACAAGAATAAACTTAACATTGTAGTTGAAAAACATGATCTCCAACCAGATATAATCCAACTGCAAATGTAAGTTTGTACGCACATTATTGAGAGATTTACCATCTAATTTTAAGACCATAGGCTTCTTATAGGTTTATCATTCAATCATTCTCTGTATTTTTTTTTTAATTTTACGATAAGTAGTTTCAATGGAATGGTAAATTTTCATCTTTTTTCTTAAATATCTGTAAAAATATCTAATATTTAATTATAAAAAAAACTAAGATCCTCCCAACATAATCTTTCATTTGATATGTCACACGGTACATTTTGCAAAACTTCTTTTTTTTTAATTTTGTTATTTGTACTCCTTAGGTGACCCCCATATCCAAAACTAATTTATTTACGTTACACGTTCGTATTTGGGTCACAGATATACATATGTGTACCAAATGTCAACTTAATCGGTCCCTTAGATTCGGAGCAAATTGACTGTGACAGACGGACAGACAGACACACGAGTGATCCTATAAGGGTTCCGTTTTTTCCTTTTGAGGTGCGGAATCCAAAAAACATGATTAACTTCACTTTGCAGAGGGTTAAAAAATGTAGTATGAAACTGCCATGTGATTCCAAAATTATACTCTCTATAAATCTTCCAATTATACGGGAACCACTAGTAAGGGCGACTACAATGCTATATCCCGCGTCCTAACAAAAGCGAAAGGTCACGCGAATACGCGACTGTCGCGTAAATATGACGCTCATTTATACAGAAAACCGAAAGGCGCTTATGTCGGCGCGACCACGCGTTGTTTAGAATGCGAAAAAGTAGCATAGCATGCCACATTGTATCCACAAAGCACAGCTGTGTGACTGAGCCCTTTAATATTCAGGGTGACAACAGTCAAACGTACTAAGCCATTTATTTGGAATTCCACCAATAAAAATCAGAAAATACTACTGTCACTCCAACTGAAAAGTTCGCATGTTTCCAGCTATTCGCATAGATGGGGGAGCATTTTAACTATCGTGATGTCGCACAGTTTTCCCTTGTGACATGTCGGGCAGAATACCATTTTATTTTCTATTTGTTGATATGTTTTCGATCTCTTTGTAAACTTCGTTTGGAATTATGGGGAATTAAGTAGGTTTGGTTAATTTTGTTTGGTAACCCACAATTTTATTAGTGACTAGATAATTAAATTATGAAATAATATATATATATATATTTTTTTTGTATTGAAAACTTCTTTAGGCGCGTTGGGCATTTTTGAGATGGGACTAAACCATTGATTTCACGACACTGTGATGACACCTCATTTTTGTAAACGCGATTGTGCTCTTTATTTAGATAGGTTACGGACAAATGTTCTGTACAAGTATTTTCCTTCCACCAAGGTGATCTTGTTCAAATTTTCACTTCTGTCGGCACTCCCGGAGTGCCACCACTTTTTTTTTTCCTATCGCAGGTATTCTGGGAGAGATTTCTTTAGAAATAAGCATCTCCTTTGTACATATTTTTCTGATCCTTTCTTCTTGTCTGTTAAATAAATAAATAAATTGTTGGAAAATATTTGTCTAGAACATAACCAGCCTATAAAGTTCCCACTGCTGGGACTCAGGCCTCGCCTCTGTGATGGGGAGTGGACCGTACCGTAACCCCCCACGCGGGTTCAAAACATTGGTATTACTAGGTATGCTCCTGCCAAGCTATCTGTAGGTAGATTTTACGTAAATAATTAATATCATTTCGTGAATTTTAGTTCCTAAAGTATTCGAATTCAGAAAATTAGCTTAGTTCAAAATGTGGTAACGTTACCATTTGACCTATATAATTTTTACCCGACTACGGCAAAGCCAAAAGGAAGGGATATGATTTTAGCAGTCTTTGTATGTACGTATGTATATGTTTCCTTTTAAGTGTGTTCCACCGTAGTGCCTAAGCTACTGAACCGATTTTGATGAATGAGGTATCAATAGATTTTTAATAATAGTCCGGGTGACATTGGCTATATAATTGTTTCCTTAATTTAATGTGGTGGACTTTACACGTAAATTTCTAACCTCGAAAAATTAAAATGAGATGATCATGACATGTTTGGAATCAAAAGATGGTCTTGATGAGCACATTACAAATATGTATATAATATTATATTTTCATCAATGTTTATATTAATTTATTAATAATATTATTATTTATATTAATATATTTATTTTAGTAAATAAATATGTTTAAATTGTAAAAACAAGCTTAAGTGAAACTGCGCTACGTAGTAGCGCAAGATGATACCAACACGCAGTTAATCAAATCCTAATAAATAGTAACGATTTGTAATTCCACTCTTATGAAGAAAAAACAAGTATAATGAAATATTTATATTTTGGATTTCTTCAAAGTTAAAGAATAAATGGTTTTGGTGTCGAAATAAATTGCCCTATGGTTTCGTCCAACGCACTATGCACTGCCATTGGCATTTAAATAAAATAGGTTAGTTACTGATCTATTGTATTACTCTTATTTGCGTTGTTGTAACGTTTATCAAGCATTAAAACGGAAATATAAAAAATAAAAAATAAGTTTAATTAAAAAAAACTGTAACCCGACTACGGGAAAATAAAAAGTATATCTCTTGATTTCTGTCTGAAATATTTGCTTGCTTCGTACTTTTTAGATCATTTTTATTTTCCCGTAGTCGGGTTACAGTTTTTTATTAAACTTATTTTTTTATTGTACTTATTTACATTGTGTGATTCTCGTTTAACTCGTAATGTGATTCAAAAAACGAATTCTAGCTGGGTTAAGTGGAATACGTTAATATAGCTAGTCGAAAACAAAATCCAACCCTTCTCTTATCGTTAGGTAAAAATAAATCCGAAAATGTCGCCTAACCGTCTTCAGTATTACCGTCTATCGAGGAAAGGAAATTGATAATAACCTAGTTTGCACCTCTTTACATTTTGCCAAAGGTTAAAAAAAAGCTATTTTCGTTTCCAGTGTTTTTCTATCAGTAAATACTTTTTTTGCGTGTATTTTGTTAGGCCACGTTTATACAGCGTTGATATTTTACTGTATAATTTTGGAATCACTTGGCAGTTTCATACGGCATCTTTTTAATCTGCTGAACAGAGTGAGGTTGACGTGTGATCCCTTGCAACTTTATAACGTAAAATATTATACAGTACAACACCGTGTGTACAACCGCTTATACCATAGTTTAGATATCTTGCTCGATTTAACACTTCGCGTTATATTTCATTTTCTATACAATTTCTAATAATTTATCCAGCCAAGGTCAATAAGTAATACCTAGTAGTTGCCCAGTGGTCGAAATTCGACCATAATTCATTAAAATTTTTAGGATAGTTTTGGATAGTCCATACTAATTCCATGCTGCCATGTCATTATTCTAAGGTAGCCATCTATAACCATAAACAAAAGAGTGTGTGTGTGTCAAATTCATGGTAGTGTGTATAATGTTTATTTTTATTTTTATTTCTTAATTTAATTTATTTCAAATGCATATTATATAAAAATATAAGCTTTCTGCACTCCTTCTCCATATACTTAACTGTAACTGTGCCAAATTTCATACTCCTCCGTCCGCGTAATTTTCTTTAAAAAAAGTACAAAGTTTTTGCTTCACATATTAAAATATAGAATATAGGGTAAGTATAGTATGTGCGTTGCCAGACATAGCTTCAAATATACGAATACTTGTTTCTAGATGTGATGGCAAAGTGAAAAATACCTATTTGTTAGAACTTTGGCGCGCGACTTTTGGTTAGTTGGAATTTGTTCCATTGTTTTAAATCTAATATCCATTCAAAACACGCTTGATTAAAAACTTTAAGTCAATATTATACTCTATTTGAAATAAGATTAGACATAAAAAATGAACCTTTTTTACAGTTCGTTCAACCGATGTTGACTTCTATAAGTACCGTAGGCATAAGGACGGAATAAAAGCAAAAAAGTGGTAACAATACCAACTGTTTACTGCAGCTGTCATTTGTCATGCTACTAACGCAATAGAAGTTAAAATCGGTTGAACGGACTTTAAAAAAGGTTTATTTAAATGTCCAATCTTATTTCGAATAGAGTAGTCTTCCAAGAATTTAAATCAAAAGATTTTCTTAATCGTGGTTATTAAATAAACCCAAATATGAACCGATGAACTCTAAAGAGACCTTAATGGAATACGACAAGTATATTAAAATAAGAGAAACGGCCCACTTCTCCAAGTGAAATTAAAAAAAGCGGTACAAATAAATATTCCTTAGTCTCCTGGCAAAATTGGAGCCATTTATAATGGGGTCTATTAGGGGTTGTCAACCGCAGGAAGTTAATGGTTTCAGAAATTCGAAATTTTTTGTTAGTTTGAGATGCTCCTTTTTAGTTGTTATTACTGTTTGTATTTCCTGTGCGTGTCCCAAATAAAATATTTTTCTTTCTTTCTTACTTTTGAAAATAAAAAAGTTGCATTTGCGTTATTTAAAGTAGGTTAACTTTGTTAAATTACATCACAGATAATATACTAGTATTACATTTATATGGCAAAGATAAACAAATGTACAGAAGATCAACCTACTTTTTTTGTTATTTAGAGTCGACGATAAAATAATAATACCGTATTTATCTTTCCATTACGTTATCGGATTATCTCGTAATATTTCACATATCCCAATCATCTTCAGCAACATGTCGGATAGATTTTCCCCAGATCTAAGTTAGACGCTCTTTTTAGGATTCTGTACCAAAATGGTAAAAAGGAACCCTTATGGTGCGACTCTGTCTGTCTGTCTCTCTGTCCGTCTGTCTGTCACAGCTGGATATCTCAAGAACTACTAACTTAACTTTGAATAGTTTTAGATGACGTTTGCCCAACTATTTTGCAAATAAAAACGATTTTTATAATTTGTATGATTTATATATTACTGGCCACTAGCCTTACCCGCTTGTTAAATTAATGTCGCCATTGTAGCGGCACGTTCTAGATAGATAGATATCTATCTATCTATACTAATACTAATAGATTGATCTTAATTTTTAATGGTAAGTAATTCAATTTAAACAGAAATATACCAAATACATTTAAACCTGAGATCGCACGTCTGAAATTAATATTTATTTAAATTTTTCTAATCCGTTTAATCCTGCTTATTTGAGCACTTAATATGTTGATTGAATAAGTAATTTTTTATTAAAACTCTTGAACGCTAACAGTTTCGTGGAACTGCACACTTACTCCGATTTATAGATTTATCGAGATTATATCCGGGTCAGTCAACAATTTAATAATAGGTAAACTTTTTTTTAACTTCAGTGCAATAAATTCTAATAGATTTTTCTGTTCATTTACTTAATTGTGTTAAGAGCCTTATTCTCATTAATATGAACAGATTATTAGAAATAATGGAAATGATCCTAACAATTAACATCATTTAAGATGGAGTAGAAGAAATAATAATTAAGTATTGCAATCTTTTAGCTAAGGACTACAACTAAAAAAGAATAAATTGGCTCTATTTTTTTAAAGTTTACGAAAGGCAAATAATCAAATCAAACTACGAAACCACTTAACTGAATGTGCTCAAATAAGACCTTTGTGCCGACAAATTCTCATTTCATCGCGTCAATGAGATTAATTTAGAGGTTACACAGGGATTTGCGTTAATTCTATTTACTATGTCTTTCAGTCACTGTTATAACCAAAATAATACGTTATTAGATTGGCTAAAACACCGCTGTCTACATAAGGCTGTTTAATTTATACTTATATGGGTTGAGAAGTCACAAGGCAAGGCATCTCAAACTCAAACTCAAAGCATTTATTTCAAATAAACCAATTACAGGCACTTTTGAATTGTCAAGGGGTCGGTCAGTCAGAAAGATGAAGCTAGTTGCCCATTCCAAAGCGTAGTAGGTACCTATGGAGAAGAACGGGCAAGAAACTCCACGGACACTCTTTTAAATCACAATATGGTTACAAAATATTAGTTACATCATTCATGTTTAAGTTATAAATGTGAGAACGATGCAGAACGATAAAAGCGTCCATAATAAAAAATAAAACTAATAAAACAATCCAAAAATCAAATTGACAGCGCCCGTTCACGAACATGACGCATGGATTAGCACCATTCAGCTCAACCATGTAGGAACTTTATAAAACTAGATATTTCAAGAAAATAAATTAAAAACGTAGGTTCGATTAGTCTGAGAATTCGTGGTTTTAAACTAACGTCATTTTCATTCTCCTATCCTTACTTTTATTATATAATTGGGGCTTTGGAGTCGGCGCAGTAGGTTCTTCTTTTTCTTCAATAAATCTCTAATATCAGTCGTCATCACAGAGTTCACTTCCTTCATAGCCATAACATTTTGTGTCAACTAGCCTTTCAAGAAACGACGGGCATTTTTAGGGTTCCATATGCCCAAATGAAAAAACGGAACCCTTATTATTACTCGTATGTCTGTCTGTCTATCCGTCTGTCACAGCCAATTTGCTCTATCTAATGGACCGATTAATTTGGAATTTGTGTAACCCAAACCCGGACGTGTAACGTAAATAAATGAATTTTGAATATGAGGTTCACTTTTGAGAGACAAAAGATTTTTTTTTTAAGTATTGCGCACTGTGTACCGTGTAACATATCAAATAAAAAGGCTTACTGTGCGGGTTTTAAGTATATTTTTATTAATTTTAAAATAAATAGTATAAAGTTATGAAAGAGATGAAAATTGACCATTCCCCCTTATCATCGAAACTACTGAGCCTGTTTTTTTTTTAATACTGAAAATAGTTCTACATTTATACTCATAGATTACTGAAAAGTCTATAAAAAGTCTATGGTCTTAAAATAGGTAACAAGGTAAATTTCCCAATATTGTTCGTAAAAACTTACATTTGCAGTTGGAATATATGGGATGTTTTTCAACTACATAAATTCATCCCAACTACGGCACCCTTCATTGTGCGTGGTCCGCCACGCACTTGGCGGGTTTTTCAATATGTATGTACGGTCAGGGAAACTAACTGTTTATCAAATTGATACACTACGTCAATTTGCCATGTTGTACATAGCAGGCACTACGGAAGATCTTTGCGAGCCAAGGATAATGGTGTCAAAGTGGCCCAAAGCTTATTCAAAGCAGATAAATGAATCATCGATACGACGAAGAAGACCCATTTCACACAACTGTCAATTTAATAATGTTAATTTAATAGTCAATTTGCTAACGATTAATTTCCCTAATTTTACATACTTACAATGAAATAGCTACTCTTAAAATTTTCATACAGGCAATTATCGCCCAATTTTTCATCTAATGACATTTATTGGTCAAATTGAAAGCAAAATTCGCGGAACTGTGACGAAACATTTATTACAAACTAGAGCTTTTTCATAGAATCACGTTTACGCTTTACGAATTCCCTGTAAATTGCCCCAGTGTTTTTCAACGGATCAATTTATGCACTTTAATTAAAATCCCTTTATCCCTTTAGACTGAATTGTGTATTCAATAACCAGCTGCGTCCATCAATATTGAAAATAAAATCCTGAAGCAATTCAAGTTTAATTTTTACTGGAATTTATTATAGCATTTTTAATACGTATTAAACACGCTGTTGGACAGCTATACGGCAAATAGAGCGAACATTTTCTGATAATATAAAGCCATTTTTATAGTACACGTGTTTGAATAGCGGACCAGACAATATCACTAATATTGACATTTACTGTCATTCCTTCCAACAATGATGTAATAATATTAAAATATTTAGATCACATCATCATTCCAACCAACACTCTGTCAGTAGTAATGATATTACTTGAATGTATTGTCATTCTTACTGATATTGATATTGTCTGGTCCACTAGTAAAAATTGCGAACAATAAGTGCAAATGACACTTGAACACTAGCCTTTTCTTCGTGACGAGGTATTATTAGTAAGCAAGTAGTTTTTTTTACCAAATTTAAAAAAGTGTTTTCAATGAGAATCAAACCAAAATCAAATCATTTATTAGTTTTTATCATACATCGATATTTTTAGGGTACCGTATGTCCAAATGAAAAAACAGAACCCTTATAGGATCACTCGTGTGTCTGTCTGTCCGTCTGTCACAGACGATTTGTGCCGAATCTACTGGACCAATTTAATTGAAATTTGATACACATATGAATTTCTGTGACCCCAAACACGTACGTGTAACGTAAATAAATGAATTTCGAATATGGGGGTCACTTTTCGGGAGCATATTGGAAAATTTTAAAAAGTTTTGGAAACTGTACCTACCGTGTCACAACAACAGAGAATGGTTCTTTAGTCATAGATTAGAGGAAAACCTATAAAAAGTTTACGGTCTTAAAATAACATCGTAAATCTCTCAATATTTTGCGTACAAACTTCCATTTGCAGTTGGAATGTATGAGAGAACATGTTTCTCAACTACAATGTTAAGTTTGTTCTTCGGATAAATTCATTCCAACTACGGAATTTTTAATTGTGCGTGTTCCAATAATATCTCGAAAATGGGATCAAAGCAAAGACGTCGACTGATCAGACGTCGACGAAAATATTATTACGTATGTTACCTATGTTCTAATTTAAACCTGTTTTGTAAAAATATACTTTTCAACTAGTTGTAACTAGTTGAAAAGTATATTTTTCAAATAAAATATGGACAAGCTAGCTATGTGTTTCTCAAATTAAAATAGCTTTCGAGAATCGATAACCTCATGAGATGATTGGGACTTCATGTAAACTCCATATAAACACACCCGTATTCAAACCAAAAAACGTTTAAACTTATTATAAAATTTCCTAGTTTAATTAGTTTACTAAAGTAATAAGTGAATCACCTGTGGAAGGCTGCATAGAAGAGCGATTATCCACGCAAGAGACAGCATTATCTTGCTTCTCTTTCTTGCTATGGGTAGCCTTAGTGGGTAGAGGATGGCGAAGAATCTGAAAGGAAAAAAAAATGTTACGTTAAAATTGTTCAGTGCTGAAAGTTAAGGCGACGATAACCGAAAACGAGCGACAAACTGTACTGAAAATCATGTCTGAACGAGTAGTGTTAATGAAATGGAAAAAAAAAATATAAGAGCATTTTTTTAACATAACATGGGTATATTTTAGATTATGTTTTTATCACATGGTGAAATTAATTTGTAAAGTTATGTCTAACGCGGATAAACAACTGAGAATCACGCAATATCTATCAAGCGTATTTTTCGGAAACTTTTACCATTTTAAAGATAATTTAATTAGTAATCTTTTAGTATACGTGTTTTATTAAAATACTTTTTTTATGTATAATAAATTAATAAGGCAATTTGGGACAGCGCTCCTTAGTAGGCGAGTCCTATTACTGGCTGGACGTGCCACGCGTTGCGTGAGCTCAGTACAGAACACGCAAGCTAACCACTCAAGGTCACTGTTTGTGTTAAGTGAGCGAATGGGCTGGAATCTACCACGCGGACCCAGTCCGGGTGTGTAGATAGTTTTTAGAGCAGTGGTTAAGCAATTATTCACACAAAATAAAGCGCCTGCCTGGGTTCGAACCCACGACTCGTAAGTAGGGAGGTCACCACTGCTCCAAAACTGCTATACACCACTACTCGCCACTATTTGAGTGACACAACAATTTTTTCTGAGTTCAAACTGTTTTTCTACTGTCCCAATTAAGAAGACACAATAATTTCAAGCATTTTACGTGTTTCAAGAAATAATTAGACTGTTCTATCTTCGCAACAGACAGATGTCAAAGCACTTTCTGAATACTTGAAAATTGCTACAAGTTTCTGACACTACTCATTAAAAATGTCTCTCTCGACTTTCATCACTTTTACACATTCAAAATTAGAATGCCTTTTTATGCCTTTTAATATATCATTTGAGGCCAGCTTGATTACAAAACGGCTATACACAAGACGCGGCAAACGCTCGCTTCAAGAACATGGCTTAAGCGCGCTCCATTTCTTGTTACAAAACGGTGATACACTATTGTGATGAACGCTCGCTTCGAACACTTTTAAGTTTATGGGATCTTAGGGCCGCCTTATAATGACAGTTATTACCCGCTTCCAGCAAAATTCTGCTCAGAATAGTCTACGATATTAATTATAAATAGGCATTGAATAGGGTGCCTATAGGTAACAATTAATATTTCCATTTATCATCTTTGTCTTGCTTTTTAAAGCCTGATTTTACCTAAAAGACGTTTAACTGGTGTTGAATTCCGAGTTCTATTTTATAGAATCTTTCGCTCACTTCGACTCAAGTGTGCTCCATTTTTATTCAAAATGGCAGACGCTTGGCTCGCTGCACTGACTATTGTAAAGCCTCGTTCAGACAGATGCGACGCGATTGCGAGACTCGACTCTAACAAAACAATTTCTAGGAAAGCTTCACGATATATCAATTACCGGAGTCGCGCTAGTCTGCATGAACCTTAACCCGATACAAAAACTCGATAAATTACAAACAAACGTTGCAAGTCAGTCTTTGCCTTTCCACGAACAATTTGCCGCGCTTTCATTGAATTCATAATTATAATATAACCTACCCACACAATTTTATATTGCCCCGTAAATCTCGACGCAAACAGGTGAGCTAGAGACTCCAAGATAACAAAATAAAATTATAGATTCGACATTCATATCGGTACATTATATCGTATCTACGTGTACGCATTTTTATCAAATATTTAAATCATTCGATTTGCCCTCACCGTATTACATACATAAAAAACATCGCACTTTGTTTCCCCGAAGGGTTAAGAAGAGGTGTACTTATCTATAGTACACCCATATCTCGCCAGTTATGCGTTTCACCGTACAAGTCCCAAGAAAAAAAAGTGTTCACACTGAAAAGAGTGACGTATTATTAATGGCGTTTCCATGATAATTAAGTCTCTACGACAGTGTGTGTCAGGGGTGTCAAAACAAAACAGAAACGCGATCATCTTTTGACGCACGAGGGCGAATCAACGATTTAAATCTTTGATTTTTATACAAGCCTGCATAAATCCATTCTTCTTTTTCATCGGGGTAGACAATAAGTACAGAACATTCGCTGTTCTCATTATTTTGCTTTTACAAAAAAATACGGCTTAGACCAGTATGTCACCTGACGGGAAGCAATTTTGCCGTATTATTGTAATGTATTTGAAATCTAAACAAGTGATTAAACAAGATTATTTATATACCAGACACAGAAGTTTGTTCAGTTTTTTTGTTGTCATTTACTAAACTCACAATCATTGCTCACAATGATGTTTTTATGTGTTAACCTTCATGTTGATCGTTCATTCAGAATTCAAATGAAATATGATATAAAAAACAGTGGCACTCCGGAAGTGCCGACAGAAGTGAAAACTTGAATAAGATCGCCTTGGTGGAAGAAAAATTCTTGTATAGAAAATTGGTCCGTAACGTTATCTAAATAAAGAGCACAATTGCGTTTCCAAAAAAAAATACTTCCAAAACCTTTAAAGTAAAAATACTTGCATAGAACATTGATCCGTAACGTAACATAAATAAAAAGTACAATCGCGTTTACAAAAGTGAGGTGTCGCTAACAGTGTTGCGAGTTCAATTGTTTTTTCCCATCTCAAAAATGCCCAACGCGCCTAAAAAAGTTTTCACTTCAAAAATAATCTTACGTACTAGTATTATATTATCTGTGCCTTACGTTAGGATATTTTGTTAGTAGGTCTAGATTCCCCAAAAGTGTTATAACATCCTGACACACACACATTTTACTTTTTTTAAATGTTTCTATAACTCATCATCATCTACCTACTCTTTTCCCAACTATGTTGGTCAAAGTCAAAGTCAAAGTCAAAACATTTATTTCAAATAGGCCCATGTATGGCACTTTTGAACGTCAAAATTTACAGAATAATATAATTGATTCTAGTCGCCCCTTCCAAAAGGTAGTTTTCGTATTAGACCAGTTGGTGTCAGCTTCCAGTCTTACCAGATGCAGCTGAGTACCAGAATTATACATGGAGCGAATGCCTATCTGACCTCCACAACCATGTTACTGGGTAACACGTTACTCCTTGGTAAGACTATACCTATTTACGGGGCAAAATTCGAAACTGAGAATTTTCTTACAAAAATAATAATACCTTCTATAAAATAAAACTTGGGATTCAACACCAGTTATACGTTTTTTAGGTAAAATCAGGCTTTGAAAAGCAAGACAAAGATGATAAATGGAAACATTAATTATTACCTATAGGCACCCTATTCAATGCCTATTTATAATTAAAATCGTAGACTATTCTGAGCAGAATTTTGCTGGAAGCGGGTAATATCTGTCATTAGAAGGCGGCCCTAAGATCCCATAAACTTAAATTATTTTAAGAATGACTTGTTATTTCTTGTCGTTAGTCTTAATGATAGTCTCTCTTACCCACTGTAAATCTTCTGTAAGTAATAGCTAACTTGAATAATCTTTCAAACTTTAATAAACTTTTTTGAAACTAAATTAATAAAAACAAGAATAAAGAAAAATATATATTTGTTTTTTAATTAAAAAATCAGAACTTAAAATTAAAACTGAACAATATTTCACCGTATTTTATGTGAGATTGTGTGTTTGTATGGAAGGATTGTGTAGTTTTGAGCGTGGAGTGTATATGTGTGTGTGTTTGGGGGGGAGAGAGGTGTCAGTTTGTGCAGGGGATGTGTGTTTGCACGTGTTATACATTATATAGGGCAATTAGAGAATGAGTTTAAGTTTGAACATTTGTTTCTAATTCTTCATAAGTAAGTGGATGAATCCATTTATCCGTGATTCGTCGACATTCTCGCAAGGTCAGTCGATATATATTGAGTCTCTAGGCTAGTATATTATCTGTGGTCTCTAGAAACTTACACTCGCAGTCACAAAGGTTCATCTTAGTTAATGCCATACTATAATTATGTACTTGTGATGGAGATCTGATGGCCTGAAATACAGGCTTCGGCTTAGCTTAGGCACCAGTCGCCCACAATATTTGTCATAACTGAACAATATTGTTTTTTTATTATCATTTTGTAAAAATATTGTGGTGAGAAAAAAAATGCATTATTACATACAGTTTTTTATATCAGTAAAAGTTTAATAACGACACCCAATAATCGTAAATTAATGTTTAATCAACGTTACTGTGAGTCTGTGAGTGGGGATGTAAATTAATCTCGTTCCCATGGCAACTGAGCACAAGAGTTTCTTCTGTATATTGTATTATGGTCAACATCCAACGGTAAATACATGAGTACTTACTAAATCCATAAGTTTCATCAGAATGGAACCAAAACACTTTACAATTTTGTGAAAAAAAAAAAAAAACTTTTTGTGCTTTCTTAATAGAAAAATTGAACAATAGAACCTGACCTTTCACCTAAAAAATAGAGGCTATCCAGGCCATAATACAGAGTCTAAAAATCTTATGAAACGTTTCTTTGACAATCAAAAATAACCTATTGAATTTTCTGCTACACGACAACAAATGCTTTATTTATTTATTTTAATACTTCAAGCCAAACCAAGTACACAAATATACAGAAGTGGCCTTCTTTTCATTTCCTTTGGTCTTTTATTCATAATTTTCAAATTTTAATAGCCCTCCTAATTGCCTCGTTCATCTAGTGGTCGCAAACGCTACTGCTGCTGGTCCTGCAAATTTCCATTCCCGAGTCGGGCTGTGTCATTCGGTTTTTCCATCTGGAATTTCTCAGTAGTAGCCCGGAGTCTGGATTTGTGCCCGGCTGATGACAATAGGCTTGCCCGCTTACATGGAATTTAAACATAACTGACGAAATGTGAGCATATGTACTATAGGTACACCTCTGCCTTACCCTTCGGGGAATACAGGCGTGATGTTATGTATATTTATGTTATGTGACATCGAAGATTCTTTCCTACAATTTTATTTTATCAGGCACCTTCATGAGATTTTTGTTATTGAAAAACTTTGGCACAATATCTGGAAACACTACCATGTTTCGACCCTCTCATAAGAGGCTTCGAAGCGACCGAAAACGGACGAAAAGAATTTATGAAACCGGTATTTTTTTATCAAGCAATATCTCTTATGAGACACGACCCGAACCGACCCGCCACATGTGATCAAAAAGGCGTTAAAGTTAAGTCGATCTCTTCTTCGATAAGATCGAATTTACTTTAATGCTTTTTGTTACTGTATAATTCATTATACCGTGTTACAGATAGGGAATATAGACACAAACAGGGTGCAAAGTGTATGGTAGAAAGTTCAATCTTCAAGATAAATTATTGTACATCGTATTACATATGTCATTTTCATAGTCTTATGTCATATGGGATTCTTCTTTGGGGAACCTGTGTGGATATTAATACTATCTTTGTTCTGCAGAAAAGGGCTGTCCGAAACATTTACAACCTAGGTCCAAGAGATTCCCTTAGAGAAAAATTCAAAGAAATAAATATTCTGACTGTAGCTTCACAATATATTTTTGAAAACCCATTGTATGTACACAAAAATATATCAATTTTTAAGAAAATATCCGATATTCATAGTTTAAATACCAGGAATAAACACAACCTTGCTGTACATCGCACACGTTTCCACAAAGTAGGCAACTCGTTCATGGGTCAATGTATACGCTTTTACAACAAACTTCCCATTGACATTCGAAACTTACCATTTATTTAGATTTAAAATCTGTATTAAAACCAAACTTTGTAGAAAAGGGTACTATACAATTTCAAATTATTTAGAAGATAAAAAAGCATGGGATTGAGCTGCTCGCTCTGCTAAGCCTTGTGGTCAAACTTGACATTTTAATAATTATGTAAAATCATCAAAATATACCAGTTTTATATACACATTGACATTGTTGAAAATTATATTCAAAATGACATGATTACTTTGTAAAGTATTATATTATTTTAATGAATTATTGTGAATGTGAGGACTATGTGGATATCATTATTATTTTCATTTCTCAGATAGTTTTAATTATGATCTGGCAGTTTGAGTAGTTTATGCTGCCTACCCAAATGTCCTTTCTTTGGTATTGTTCGTCGAGTTGAGCTCCTTAAGTTCTGAGTTGAGCTCCACGATTACTGACAAATGCTTGCACTCACTGGACAGATCCACTCAAAACTGTGTGGTCAAAAGACCATTTCAGACACTAATCTACATGGTCCTCATATGGCCTGACCAAGATTATGTCTGGACTTTAAAAGAGACTGTGACCTCTGAGTTTGTTTCGGCCTTTCTTCTCAGAGTAGTCAGATAGGAAACGCCGAACTCAACTAGCTTATTTTTAATAAAAAAAAAATAATATGACGTGTAAAAGTGATTCCGATATCCCATTTACAGAATAAACAATTTTATTTCATTTCATTTCATTTCATATAGGGAATATTGACACAAATAACCTGACTAGAGAGTGTAAGTAGTGTAAGCTGTACGTTCGTCGTATCGTTACGTTGCCGTTCATTGTATTTTAGAATAACCTGCCTTTGCAAAGTCAAAGTCAAATCATTTATTTCCAATAGGCCCTTGTATGGATGGCACTTTTGAACGTCAAAATCTACAAAATAATAGAATTGATCCTAGTCGCCCCTTCTAAAAGGTAGTTTTCGTATGGAGAAGAATGGGCAAGAAACTCCACCGTTACTCTTTCAAAATATTTTACAATATTGCTGTCGCACATTCGGTTTAAAAAGTGCGATGGGCCGCATCGCACTGTTTACCTTTCTTGCTATAGTGTGCGACAGTTCTATACAAAATGTACAGCAGGATTTATGCTATAAATGTGTGTATATTTTTTACTCTAGTTAATTGATTCAGGCGTGACCTTGCGGAAATCCATTATAAAATGCAAAAGATGTGGATATATTTAGTAACCCGTTCCGCTTAGCTATTTCTGAAGACTCTTAAAAAGACCCTGAAAGAATTGACACGTGTTTCACTTCCTTACTTATCTATCCCATATGCATATAAGCAGAGTCCACCAACTGAGTTTTGAATGTGGCTTCTGATTGGTCGTTAAACTCCCATTTGTCTACAAAATCCACCAATTGAGTTTGAAACAACCTCTGATTAATTGCTCTGATTCAACCTCTGATTGGAAGTAGCGCTCGCTGGCCGCTGCCACGGCACCGCTCGCTTCACTCGCTCGGCTCGCGCGCGGTTGGTCACTGTTCTAAAATGACCAATGTTTTCACCATTGTCTAATTATCCGTGTTTTTGCAATAAATATCCCTGGTGAATTTTGTAGACAAAGGCTACAATGGGAGTTTAACGACAAATCAGAAGCCACATTCAAAACTCAATTGGTAGACTGTGCTTATATGCATCCTGTATGGATGTAATAGTCTGGCTCGACTATATCACGTAAGTAGGGACTGTTAGGCACGATGGGATTACAAAGACATGAATTCAACTTACAATTATTTTGAGCCAATTACCAACATCAGATCCTGGCAAGTACCAATGTGAATTTTTCAATAATATGTACTTTCTAAGTTTATCTTGAACATAACTAACATCGTTTACAACCTTTGCCAATACTTTACCGTTTAACAATACTTTAAGCTTTGAGTACGTGGAAACAGCACGTATCTTATAGAGTAAATAATACTTGCATTTCCTCGTGAATGCAACTGTATACAAACTGATTACCTACGTTATTAAAATTTACTTTGTAGAAGTTTTCATTTTATTTGATAACCTTTATTTTATTCAGAGAATATATCAAAATGGGTCATAAAAATAATATCTAGCAAGTGCCCCGCACGTGCCTAGAGCAGTGGAGCGGTTGCGACTTACGAGTTTTATGTCGTGGATTCGAACCCGATCAGGCACTTTACTTTGTGTAAAATTAATTCATCTTGATTTATGGCCTTCTTGGATTATGGCCCACTCCCTCTCACAGAAAGAGGAGACCTGTGTCCCAACAGTGAGAACATATAGGCTGATTATGCTACGTGCCCCTAGAAGTGGAGAAAGGGTTAGACAATATGCCGTTGAAACACTCGAGCCTAGGGGTCCAAGTGCTCATATTCTGTTTGAAGAAATATCGAAACGATTGATTGTCACTTTCCGTGACCCAAAGGCTGGCCTGAGGCTAAGCATTACCTATAAAATGGCAATGCCGCCAGTCTTGCACATTATCAGTTGACAGCGATGCGGATTTTTTGAAGTGAAAACTTCTTTAGGCATTTTTGAGATGGGACTAAACCATTGATTTCGCAACACCGTGATGACACCACCTTTTGTCTATTAAAAAGACATCAATTCGTTGATTACCGCAATGAGTGGATTAAAAGACATCAACGCGTTGATTACCGCGATGCGTGGATTAAAAGACATCAACGCGTTGATAACCGCGCTGCCGATTTTTTTCGGCACTCCTGGAGTGCCACTGCTTTTTTTTCGACGTCATATTTTAGTTCTTTGTTCGATTTAGTTAAGTCGGGATATTTTAGTGTTTTATTTTTATTCTTTTATATAAATAATAGTTACTTAATTAAGTATGTAGTTTGCATTTTAAAGTGGTCGTTCCATTTTTAGAAAAGCAAAACGGATATTATTTGAGATTCGAAAAATACCTTTGTATATTTTTTATTAATAAAGATTTTTAATATCGCTGGGCAAAATCAGAATTTTCCAAGTTTCTGCTGACAATTTCCTGAAGGCAATTATTTTTATACTCATTTCTGCTAGTTGGAATTTCTTAATAAACTACACTTTTTCCGTACCGTGGTATCAAGCACAAAAACTTACGCTCCACGTACTATTGAAGAAATTATTTTCATAAGAATATAAATTATTTACATTTCCATAAAAAATAAATTTATAGCAATAGTGTACGTGCCTGAACAGTTCACTAAACAGCACTACTTTAATCTTGCTAGATGGCGTAGGTGCAAGCTCCATATGCCAAGGGAGTAACAAATCTTATCTTTGCAAAGTGGTCGTGTGCAAGATGAATACCACGAGGAGCTTTAGGTAGGACGTCTTCGGGGAGGTCCAGTCAGAAAATACGAAGCCCACCAGTCGGTAAGAAATAATTTACTTTTATTACGATCAGTTGATACAGGAGTATGGCAGCCATTCGTTTGATAGAAAGTTACGCCAATGTTGTTACACTAAAATAATGTGTGGAAATGTGTGAACCTTTTTTTTGGGTGGGAAATTATCAAATAACTTCTCCCGCTCTTGGCGGAATGGGAGGGCGTGTCAGACTCTTACTGCCTTCGGTTGATTTCGTGGAACTCGTGGCTAAGTAATAACAGCCGCACGGTTCGATCCATCAGGTTAAGCTACGCTTGCCGAGGTTGGTCTGTGGATGGGTGACCACCTTAACATACCGAGACTCCGTGCCTCGGAAAGCAAGTTAAGTCATTGGTCCCGGCTATCATTCGTGGATCTTTGACAGTCGCTACTGGTCGTCAGAAGCCCGAAAGTCTGACAACCAGTCTTACCAAGGGCCATCGTATTACCCAGTTACTGGGTTGTGGAGGTCAGATAGGCAGTCGCTTCATGTAAAATACTGATATTCAACTGCATCCAGTTAGACTGGAAGCCGACCCCAACATAGTTCGGAAAAGGCTAGATAGATTGATTGAGTTATTAAAGCACTTCTTACCTGTCGAGAGATATGCAGACCAGAACGTTTGATGACAAGTATAGACCGAAAGCCCTTAGAACTAGGAAGAATTTGCAAGCCAAGTTGCCTGCCAGCCACGCGTTTGTTGTTCGCCAACCAATCTGTAAAGAAAAAAAAGAACTTATTTAATATAAAAAAATAAAGCTATTGGGACTTATATGTTCGAGTCGTTTGGAGTTGAAACACTAGGGCCATGCATGGTCTAGGTGGCACACATAGATTTTCAAGATATTGCCAAGCGGTCGACTCTTCATGTGACCAGAGGGCTGGCGTATTTTTTGGCCAAAGAACCAGCCTTTTGGACACTTTTCCTGTTAACAACGATGCGGACGAAGTTTTTGATGCCCTATGATACATTCCCTTTTAATACACTTTTACATATTTCCTTTATTTCATCTATATACATATAATTTACATTTATAAATATATATTTCTTTATAAAAACAAAGAAAATCATTTTAAAATATTAAAAGTAGCAGTCCACCGGTATCGGTAACAGGGTCCAAGCTACCGGCGGTCAGGGCTCCAAGGAGAGGAACCTCCTGACAATGCGAGCTGTGTCCAGGAGTCCGCTTTCTAAATCAAGCCCTTGATCGAGCTATCCAACGAGAGCCTCCTTAGGTGTTGGTCAAGGCTCTTGGCGATTAAGCCATTGGCTGTCACGACTATCGGCACAATGATCGCTAAGTCCACATCCCACATGTCGACAACCTCGCGAGCCAAGTCAAGATACTTGATTTGTTTAACTTTCTCGGCTTTCACAAGGTTCCCGTCCTGCGGGACTGTTATGTCAATAATCATTGCACGCCGCTCTCTTCGATCCACCACCACTGTATCAGGCTTATTGGCAACAATAGTCCTGTCAGTGATGGTGGATCGCTCCCAGTACAATATGATATTTCCATTTTCGAGAACTGGGTCGGGCACATACCAGTAGTACGGCACTTCCGATTCCACAAGGCTGTATTTCAGAGAAAGTTGCTGGATAATCCAAGCTACAAGGTTGTGTCTATGCAAGCTTGTACAGTATCGACCAAAAGTCCATAGGCAAACTCACAAACCAATAGACTGACGCTGCGGTTTGACTTACGACCTTCTTCTATAAGTTGTTACACACACACATACTTACTTTGTCTGCAACTCATACTAGTTCATAATTTCGAGCAATACTGTATATAGCATGCTAGCTCAGTGGATAACCCGCTTTGGTATGTGCGATTATAGCGAGCCGAGAGGGTTCGAATCTCACGTGCGGTTAGCTCGTCATTTTTTAATAATTACTATTCGTAGTTTTTGTTATTTTTTAAATAAAGACTAGTTCAATAATCATTTATTTTTTGGTTCATTCGTCTTGTTCACATAAATATTAAAGTTTAGCAGGTAGACCTCAGAAAACTAAGTAAATTATTTCGATTTCTGTAGGGTAGACAGATGCAGTTCGTTACGAGTATTCATTTAATAGAACTTTGTTGGTTCGTGATTATTGTTGGTGACAAGTAAAAGCGGTGTTGTGGTTATTATTTTCAAAATGCAGTCAAATATAAATATTGAACGGAGATCAAATATTATTGCGCTGCGTAAAAGTGAATGTAATTTACACAAATATCGTATGAAACCAGACTAAGTGTGAGTGTTATCATTTATATATTTCATATTTGACTAAACATAAATCTTAATCAAAGGTATTGTTGATCGAACAGAGGTATTGTTGAGACAGAAGATGCCTTTAAAGTTTTTATATTTATTATGAGGTTTAATTCGATTAGTGAATGATAAATAATTAGTATGTGTAATAAATACGATGTTATTCTTTGTTCTAGAGAAATACTGTGAAGGTTAAGAGATATTTGGAAGAGGCTTGTTATCGAGAAGCAGCGACGTCAAATGGTGAATAAATATGAAATAAATGGTTGCATATCAACGAGATATTTTGCTGAATTATTAAACACGGTATTATGAACCGTTCTCCGTGCACTCTGAAGGCTTGCATCACTGAAGACCAGCTAGGAAACCATTTTTGACAGAAAGGCATAAACAAGAACGTTTAAGTTTCGCACGATAATATTAAGACTTCAAGAGGGACACTGCTATATTTTAACCTTAAAATATTTACCGTTCTAACTTAATAAACAACACATTCGTTATTGCATGAATTTGTGGTAACGATTTTTTTAAGTATGTAAGAAATACGACAAAAACCATATTGAAATATGGTGTTTGTCGTATTTCTTGCAATTTGACCGAAAATGTTTAAGATTATTTTAGTAATATTATTATTTTAGAATTAAAATCTGTGGTTTAGTTTCAATCTTCTTTTCGTAAAGAAAATGAATACTTAAGCTATAACCTCAATACCAACCAATATTTATTAAAGCCAAATAAAATGTAAAATAATTAATGTAAACAAACTGCCCATATTTAACCTTAAAATTACCTATTTTGTAAGTAGTTTTTTTTTTAACATTTTGAGTAGTCTAATATTCTTATTTATTGCTTAATTACTTCGACCATGATCAAAGCTTAATATTTATGGCGAAAAAATCCATTTAAAATTTAAAACATTTCATAATTTAAATATGTCAAAATAATACAAATTGCTTCTAAGTTTCTTGAGATCTATATCTAATAAATATTGTTTAATTTTGTTATCACATATCTTTTATTCTAAACCCTTTATTGCAATATCAAAATTAATAAAAAAGGCAGCAATATTAAAAAAAATATTATTTTTGAAAACAAAAATAATAAATTTCGAAAAGAAAAAAACCGCGCTGTTCTTTACGAGATCAGAACCTAAGCCAGCTCGAATCTCAGACCAACTCTTTAAAGCCTTCTGCTATCTGCACACATAAGATTAATTTGAATTTTAGCAATGACATAAACTGGCCAATGTCACGCGCATGATGCGTGTGTGTTATCGTGTCTAACAAAAGCGACGGAGATATATTTTTGTTTCGCGAGTACGTGATATCGCGTGTTCACAGCAAAACGACTCTTAACGTGCCTATCCACTTTTGAGCGCTTACTGTACATATTATTATTATATGTAGCTAAATATTGTCTTGGAAATTGAAATAAATCAATCTTGAACAAATCAGAGGGATTCCGGGTACAGGACACAGACGCTTTTTACGATCAAAGTAGTTTCGATAGTTAATAAACGAGACAAACACAAATACAGAAAGTATTTAGACATAACGGTACACAGATACTAGGAGTACCAGTAAGTAGATTTTCTAAAATTAATTAAAAAAAAAAAAAAAAAAAAAAAAAAATAAAAAAAATAAAAAAAATAATAAAAAAAAAAAATAAAAAAAAAAAAAAAAAAAAAAATAAAAAAAAAAAAAAAAAAAAAAAAAAAAAAAAAAAAAAAAAATAAAAAAAAAAAAAAAAAAAAAAAAAAATAAAAAAACCAATCAGGCATGAAAAGACCTATCGAGCAGGCATGAACCTTTATTGCCTCTAAAGTAAAAAAACTTAATTGATATCGTTAGAGCTGTGTTTATTCTTAAGAATTCCCTAAACATCTAAATACACAACAGACTCTACAGTTTGATAAGAATATTTTCTTGACAAAAGCCTTTTGTAAAAAAAAAAAATACAAGAAGAAAAAAAACCAAGACCTCAAGATAATATATAGGCAGCAGGTGTTTTTTATTCAAACAACCCACAGTAATTTTTTCTTATCGTAAAGCTGTCGGTATATCTGTCCGCTGCGGTCGGCGGCCAGTAGCGCTTTGTGAGTGCACCGGTCCACGGATTCTACATAGCTCGCTAAGAACAGGTTTTTGCTGGGACAGTTTTTGTTGTTTCGTATGTTTTTTGTTTTTGTATTATGTTTGATTACGTGCTTATTTATTTATTTAGTTTTTTTTTTAATATACAAATTATGTATTAGGTATGTTGAAACTGTTTGTACTCCCCGTCACTTGTCCATATGACTTCATTAGAAAATCAGCGTCAGACAGCATCTGTCTGGCATTCATGCTGAAATGAACCTTTTTGGCGCTGCCGTGACGCACACACTATTGTTTTTAAAACATTATTTTTTATTTTAACTTTGTTATTTGTGTTTTGTGTTTCACGAACTGCGTCCAAATAAATGTTTTTCTTTCTTTCTTTCTTTTCTTTAAATAAAAGCAGCAGGAATTATGACCCAGAGGAGTTCTGGTAAAAAGTATTTGCCGACATTCGTTTTAATAAATCTTGGGTAACAAAAATACTGAAAAGATTTAAGTAAACTAGAGACCTTTACTTTTTTATTCCTAACTCAGTTTTTACGTAAACTCTAGAGATCATAGGCTAGACTTTATTGAATTAGAATAGAGAACTTAGTCTATTGAAGGCAAGTTTACACAAGATACAATGATAGAAAAATCTTACACCCTCAACCTTGCACACCCCTGATTTGTGAAATAAAAAATGTTCCCGCAAATTACGACGAAAGAAAATTTCTTCCTCGAAATAAGAACATAGAATGTGCTGAAAGCGTTTTGTCGTAATAAATCCAAAAATATAACAAATTTCATAAAATGCATCTCCGTCTTTGCGTTTGCGTTTCAACTCACTTTCTAATATTATTTATAATATTATTTAGGATCAGTCATTAGCATATTAACTAGGTACACGAACATGCGTTGAAATTGGAGTTAACTCCGTAATGTTTTCCTATACTTATAGATTTTTTAATAATTTTATGATTCTGTTCCAGGAAGTATTTCGAAATATCATGTAGTAACTCATTATTATTCTAATTTTATAGCTAAATATAGCTAATTTAATGAAAAATTTGGCAAAAAGTTTGGCAATTTTTCTTTGGGCCCGCTATTACAATCTATCATTTAAAGAGCCTTTCCCAAATAATATTACAGACCTAACCTAACCCAACTTAAGGTTAACTTCAAGTTAAACCAAATAAAGTAAATTTAGCAAATTTTACACGGCACCTTTTTGCTGACCTTAGCAACCCACGAAACGTGGGGATAAAATCTTCAATTCTGCTGTCAGAAAACCCCGAGTTTTTGATCGCTTGTTATACCAGTCATCTTTAAAATCTCATGTGTGTGTTATGTCATGTGTCTCGTGTCATGTCGCATGTGTGTGTGTGTGTGTGTTGTCTTGTGTGTTGTCATGTGTGTCTCATGTCTTTTTAATCTCTCTCATCTCATTTCGTGCAGCTGCCGACAAATTTCTGTTTTATGCTCGTGATTTATTATGTACTTTTTGTTGTTTTCATTTACTCTTGTCTTTGATGTATGCACGTGTCTCTGTGACAAATAAACCTATTTTTCTTTCTTTCTTTCTAGGAGTATTTAGGTAAAAAAAACACTAGTGAACTACTCAAGTAATTACTCACTAGCTGCGCCCCACGGTTTCATCCGCATAAGTTTCGATCCCGTGGGAATATTGGGATAAAAGTACTCTATGTGATTAGAAAACAGATTTAGTTGACCATAACACATACCTGATTAAATAGATTTTTGAAAAAGAAGACATTTGTGAAATGGACGTTTTGAGAATTAGTTAAATATAAGTCTATTAATAATAGTTAATTATAAGAAACTAACTGTAGCCCGCAACTTCGACTGCGATCCAGGATGAAAAGTATGCCTATGTCCTTCTCCAGGTCATGGCCTACCCATATGCCAAATTTCATCCAAATTTGTTCAGCCGTTTCAACGTGAAAGCGTAATAAACAAACTGACTTTCAAATTTATAATATTATTATAATAGGTTTACTCTTCTGGGCTGACTCGTTCCATCGTAGACTTCATCCATGACTTTCCACCAGGCGAGATCGAGGTCAAGACCAGGTCCTTTCTTAATCATCATTTTTGTCCTTGTCCTATGTTACTTGGGGTCGGCACAACACGTTTTCTCTTTCCATTCTCCCCTGTGCACCTCATCCTCCATACCATTCCATACCACTCCTCACACAGAAACACACTTTTTCGAAATTAAAATATTAATAAAATCTCAGATGAAGGACGAAAACAACTTGACTTCACCTACTAACATAAATAAATTCCTGAAAACTTTGTAGGCGGTGAAATAACCTCACTGTTTCATGTAAAGTTTAGTACTAAAAAGGACAATAAAAACCACTGAAGGACTAAAAATGGAATTGTACTACCGGAATATGAGATATTCTTTGTCCTAACCCAGGTTATGGTCTAACTTTTTGCCAAATTTTATCGAAATCCATTTACCCGTTAAGACGTGAAAATGTAACAGATAGACAGACAGCTACTTTTGCATTTATAATATTGGAATGGATAGATACCAAAATTTCTTCGACTATTTATTCTTATATTATATTAATACTAGGCACCCCGTGGTTCCACCCGCATAAGTCTCCTCGATCCCGTGGGACTATTGAGATAAAAGTCCTATGTCCTTCTCAAGGTTATGGTTTACCCATGTGCAAAATTTCATCTACATCCATTTAGCCGTTTTAGCGTGAAACCGTAACAAACAAATTCATTATCGCATTTATAATATTAAAGTTAGTTATGCGACCAATGGCTGACGATACAAGATACCATTATACATAGATGTCTCAGTATTTCTAATAACCTATTCTGTTCAGCACGTCGTCGGACTGTCTGTCATATTCTTTCGACAGAATGGGAACAAAAGGATCATTTTGTGTACGTATGCGTACATAACTTCCTATCGAACAGTACGTTGACTGTGATGGGTTTAGGTAATGCATAACAGTACCAATGTTTTTCGAATAACAACTACCTATTCACTATTTTGAAATTTTAACTTGAAAAAAAATACAAAAGACTTAAAAAAACCAGCCAAATGCGTGTCGGACTACCACAATGAAGGGTTCCGTAGTTGAGATGAATTTATTTATCCCAAGAACAAACATAACATTGTAGTTGTAAAACATGTTCTCCCATACATTCCAACTGCAAATTGAGAGATTTACCATGTTATTTTAAGACTTTTTATAGGTTTTTCTGTAATCTATGAGTAAAGGGCCATACTATGTATTTTTCCAAAATTTTAGTTCCAGTAGTTTCGGAAATAAAGGGGGGAATGGTCAATTTTCATCGAATTTCTTAAATATCCTTAAAAGTATTTAAAAATTATATAAAAAAATATATTTTTAAGACCCTCGCAACAAGCCCTTTTATTTGATATGTCACACAGTACTGTTAGCAAAAGGTTTTTTTTTTTTTTTAATTTTCTTGTTTGCCCCTAAAGTGACCGCTATATTCAAAATTAATTTATTTACGTTACACATTCGTGGTCACAGAAATTCATATGTGTACCAAATTTCAACTTAATCGGTCCATTAGATTCGGAGCAAATTGGTTGTGACAGACGGATAGACAGACAGACACGAGTGATCCTATAAGGGTCCCGTTTTTTTCTTTTTGAGGTACGGAACCCTAAAAATCACTAAGTACAAAGTGAAAAATTATTAGAATTTCAGAAGTATTTTTGGTTTTGTATTTTGTTTCTTTGGCACCAAAATCCAAAATGAAATTTATTTTTCACTTTGTAGTGTTTTTGAAGTGAAAACTTCTTTAGACGCGTTGGGCATTTTTGAGATGGGACTAAAATATCAACAACGGAAAACCCTTTACAAAATCTCCGTTTGGGTCAAAAGCTGACTTTTCTTTAAGGACTAAATAACTATGCGCAAGAAGCCCATTGTCTGATCCTTACCCGAACGTAAGCCGTCAAAGGACCGCGGTTTAAAGCTCCCGCAGACAAGCGCGACGCGACTCCGGTGGAACAATTTCTATGAAAACTTCACGGAAATTGTTCTATCGGTGTCGCGTCGCGCCTGTCAGCAGGAGCCTTCGAGTGAGCGGGATGTTTTTGTCAATAAAATCTTTAAGCATACTTATGTACCTACATTATTAAAAAAAACCTACATTATTAAATCAAGCATCTTTAAGCACGAAAAACATACGCAAGATTTGTAACTAAGTATGATTAAAATTCTTTCAGAATAAAAAATTATAGTTCAACATTTTATAAGTTAATTGATTTGAATATTTTAGCGAGTTACATGGGGCTTAGAAGAAACCACAGGCAACGCTTAGCGAACTATATAAAAAATTTACAAGTTTCCCAGTAGACGCACAATAACAAAAACTTGCCAAATGTAAGTCGGACACGAACGATCCGTACCGTATTAAGATCGAGCAAAAAACCGTCGCTAAAAACACGTTTCTTATATGGAGACCGCCTTTAATTATTTTGCGCCTTTTTTTATTATTTTTTGTTAAAGCGGCAATAGAAATTTTGAAGAAATACATAATCTGTCAAAATGTCAACCTTTTACGGTACATGACACACTTTTACGGTTCATGATATACAGCCCGCTGACAGACAGCATTAAATACATTGTTAGCAACTTATTTAATACCTTTAAACGAGCAATTCTTGTATATATATTATATATAATCTGAATCTCGGAAACGGCTCAAACGATTTTCATGAAATTTAGTATTCAGGGCGTTTCGGGGGCGATAAATCGATCTAGCTATGTTTCATTTTTAGAAAAAGTTTAAAAAAAAATATACGAACCAAGTTCGGTCAGCCAGGTATTTACTGACTATAAGAACATTACTGTAGCAATACTTATTGCAAATAAATGATTATGATTATGACGGACGGACAGCGGAGGCTTAGTGCGGGTTCCGTTTGGCACTCTTCTGGTACGGAACCCTAAAAACTACTACTCTCGATAAAATTTCCTGATGACAAGCGTTTACCTTCAACCTAGTTTAAGAACAAAGTTATCAACCACTTTAGACAGCAAAACGATCTGCCAAGATATCTCTGCTCGATTTATATTGCTGACAAAGACGGTAGGGGTTTTAACAAAGATTTTCTGAGAATATTATTCCGTGAATCTGAGATAGACGATATCAATGCTTCAATTGAAGTCACTGTGGTTCAATTTAGCCTTAGATAGATACCATAAATGTAAGAGCGGGAGGGCTCGGGGATCTCGAATGATAACGATCAGACATCTTGTATGCACTTTTATTACTCACAATCAAAACAACGATGATTCACACAACTTAATTTTATAAGGAGATGCACACAGTTCAAATTACAATTCAATACTGATCGCACTGTCATTTTTTTTTTTTTTTTTCTGTTGGGCATCTCGTAGCTGACCTCTGAGGTCATGACTACTTAACCGGTCAATCCTGTGGTTGCCTTAAGCTGCTACACTCAAAGCCTCCAGCCAGGGGCATACAAAACTAAGCTAAAAAGCTAGGTGAACGCTCGCTAAGGGCACCCCTTGTCGGGTACGAGCCTCGGCTTAGGGCGTTACCGGAGGGAGGACATCAAAGATGGGACGGGCTGGGATCGCACTGTCACTAGAGCGAGCCTATTTATACTTTCAAACAACTGTCAACGTCAAACTAAGTCTTCCGGTGACATTTGTTTTACAATAAAGTTTAGATTTAATTTAGTAAAAATAATGTAATTGCGTACAATATTTGATTTGTAATTAATAACACTTTTTTAATTCTTAAATTGTTTTAGTTAGGTAACAATAATTTTATTTAAATGAACTAACAGTATTCTAATTTCCACTTAAGGGTTTTAAATTAAAACTTCAATAAAAGCAAACCTTAAAATTAACAATACTTAATTTATACGATAATGTAATGCAAAATCACTTGTTTATTTATTGCACTGATTCGTGTTTCCGTTACGTCATCAGCCATTATAACTTTTTATTTAGTCTGTGGTATTATTTTTATTTGCCAGCGCTATCATAAATATTACAGATATAAATGTAGACATCGCTAAAAGCGATTTTTTAAACAGAAACAAAATCATTTATAATTTTTACAGAAATAAAATCATTTATCATTTAAAAACAATACTGCAGGTAGAGTATGGTCCGTGTCCGCGTCCGGCCCTGATTTGGGCCATGGTAGGGAGCGAGAGAAAATGGGATGCTGTCAGGAAGTCTGAAAGGGATATCGTGGCCCCAAGCGTCATGGCAACTGAAGGAACACGGGTGGGTTTTAGTCAGTAAGAATCTGGCACGCCCTCCCGCTCCGCCTAGAGCGGGAGAAGTTATTTGATAATTTCCCACCATAAAAAGGTAGTCTATGGTGTACCATTTACATATACAATAAATACATACATACAAAAGACATTTACATACCTATAAAATATAAATATAATATTTACAATAATAATTATAAAACAAGTGCAAAGAACATAAAAATTACGTTTAAGGTTACGCTAGTCGGTCATTCTTGCATACAAACGTAGTATGGTGATTACTCGTCTGTTTGATGGTGTACGTTCAATACTAACAATTATATCAATTTGTTCTGTCATTATATAGCCCTGTATGGAAGCACAATAGGAAAAAACTCGAATAGCTTCACCATATTTTAACACTAATTTTAACTTATCTTTGGGCGTTAATAAATAACTTATGTAGTATGAAACTGGAAAAATAGAAACCGTACAAGGATAGATAATTTATTAAGAAGTTCAAATAATTTTATTTTGAGTAGATATATTCAGTCGTTTTTCTATACCCTCTAAGGTCTGTTCATGAAATTTTACGCGCTCGTTTATGTAATAAATCATCGTCTATTTCACTAAATAAATAAATAAATAAAAATGTGATAAATCAATAACTAATAAATAGAATGCTTATTAGCTACGCCATCAACGAGTTCGATCTGTCGACTAGTGGAACCTTAAGGAGAAAGGTAGTTTTTTTTTTATAATTTATTAAATGGACAAAGATCGGGCACACCTTATCGACACGGACAAGGCATATCTTTACCTTTTAGACCAATGAAACATTGATTTTAACTTATTAACTTACATACGTAAACTCACACCTTCCCATGGAGGTGGGCATAAACTACAGAACGCCACCTTCTACTGCTTAACCTGATTTTCCTGTGGGTGCCAACTAAATGAAGACCTCCAGCCAGGGCATAAAGCTTAAAAACTAAGCGACTAAGCGGCTAAGGGTGTGTGGGGTACGGACCTCGCCTTAGCGCGTCGGTGGGGAGGGCAGCAAAGGACAGGCTGGATCGGATTTATTTGGGACGAATTTAAAGCTACAGGCTCAGCGGCGCTTGCTGGCTCGAGCAAGGGTCGGGGCGGGCAAGGCCCTAAATGAATGTTCGCCTATTTATACTAGCCATTTTGAAGAGAAAAAATCGTCATGTTATTTTGTTAACTTAACAAAAAACACTTATAATTAATATGCTCCCAAGAATCTTCTGAGGTCGTTACATAGGAAACACCAAACTTCGAATAATCGATCATTCTCGAGAGATTAAACAGCATTAGTTTAAGGCGCTGCCGCTGCCGCGCTGACAAGAGGCAAATGTTCTAAGTAGGCTTGTCTTAAAAACAAATATTGCCAAATATATATAGATTGTGACATTGTGTGCCAAATATATGAAAAAATATACATAAGTTAAGCTTGAACATAATTATTTCTGAGAACTTGGTTGTTCCCAAAGCAAATTTTGAAAAAAAATCTCGATACAAATTAATGGTAAACTAATATTTTACATTGAGTTCCAATCCAAAATATCTGTATTAAATATCAACGTCCGTTGGTATTTAATTAATAACAAGAAAGTCTTATTTGAAAGCAGAACTTAGTTATTTTGTATTTTCGGTTACCTACGCTTTCTCATTTTTGAGTAACTAAATATTGCTTCATATTTTGCAATAAATTACAAGCGTTATGTCATCGTGCTTCTTTTTATTTTCTATGCAGTCTGACAGTGACCGCGCTTTAGCTCTTATCAGCGTCTTAATAGAATAGAATAGAATTTCTTTATTCGAGTAACCAAGACTCAACAAGATTGTTAGTAAAACTTACGACTATGTTAGTAAGTACTGACACACAGAAACATGGAAAACAATACAATCAATAACGGTTGGTCACCACTGCGACATCTCATGAGAGAGGGCACATCAGTGACCCACGTATTCACAGTCCAGGCGACTCGCAACCATGCTTAATACACTGTTGGAGCTGTCCCACACCCTGTGCACCAGGGAAGCGCACCTTTTACGCATTGTTGCGTAAAAGCAATCTACATGCGCATCTGCAAACATTCCTGACGCACTACAGAAACGATTAATATAGCGTCTACAACAATCTTCGTTTTAGAAAAAGTCGGTACAGAGAAATCTTAACATATTAAAGCAATTTCTTTGTACGAGAAAATTAACAGGGTTTATCCTAAAAGTTGGCAACATCGTAAATAGCTGTCAAATATTTACCTGTTTTGATTAGTTAGTTAGCCACAGTTCTTATTTCCATACAGTAATATTGCCAAATTAATAAAAACAGCAAAATATTTGACATCTATTTGCGACGTTGCCCACTTTCAGAATAAACGCTCTTAATTTCCTGCATTTTTTTTTCTTTACTGTTCACCAATCTTTTTAAAATTCATTTAGTAGATGACCTCCTTTTGCTTTATCAATCAAAGGTTAAATCACTTGCACGTCATGAAACGACAAGGTCTATTTGTATGGGACGGTTAAAATATCTCAACCATAATCAAGTTTCAATTAACTGGGAATTGTTGTTAAAAGTGGTATATTAATTTCAAGGTATAATAATCGGTACTTTATACATACCTACACCATAAGTACATACAAATAAATAAAGTTGAAGTGTTTGTTTGTAATGTAAAATTATTAGCTTTTTACTAAATGTATAAGCAAGTAATTGTAACATTTTTTTTTTCTTTCTGTCTGTCTGTTTGTTACGGCTAATCTCCGAAACGGCTGAACCGATTTTGACGGGACTTTCACTGGCAGATAGCTGATGTTATAAAAAGTAATTAAGGCTACTTTTTTTTTAGAACAAGAAAAGGAATTAGAGTCCATGCGGGCGAAACCGCGGGCAGCTACTAGTATTATATACTACAGTGTAATTCTGTAAGTACTTACATTTAATCATTCTATAACTTAACTTTATAAGTACCTTGAAATTAAAGTAAAAAAGCTATTTACAGAAGTTTAGTCAAGCTATGAAAAGGATAAGCCTTGATATTTTGAAAGCCAATCTTCAAAGTGAATGAGCTACATCTTAACTTTATTTTTGTACATCGTAATAAATACATGTTTTTTATTGCACCACTAAAATACGCCTTCATATTTTATTTGCTTTTTATTATAAAAACAGTACTATGGTTGAGCCCCTCTTAAGTATCATAAAGTAAAGTCTGTATATACAACCTTTTCAGAAATTATGGTACTTATTGAACATATTTGATACAACGTACTAAGAACGAGCATACCATAAAGTCAATACTAAATAAGAACCTTGAAACGGAGACTGTTATTCTATATTTGCAAAAAATAAATTGGAAATTACCTTGAAGTACAGCCTAGCCTATTATGTCTTCGTCTGTTTTCAAATTCTTTCCTTTATTAAGTCAGTACACATAAAACCTTTTGAAACTACGGCACTAAGCAGTCTATTTGCATGGTAAACAAAATAGCTTGCTGACAAAGATCAAAACAGCATGTACACTTCTAATGCCGAGTTGATATCATGATAAAAATGATTTTGTGCAGACACTTTTACACGTCAATCATATTTTTAAACCTACAGCACTGAGCAGTCTGTTTGCATATAATTAATTACAAGTAATTAAATATAATTTTATAACATAACATAACATCACGCTTTGTTTCCCCGAAGGATTGGGCAGAGGTGTCCCTGTAGCAGGTTCACCCACATTTCGCATGGGTCTTAAAACATAACTGGCGAAATGTGGGTGACATTTCGCCAGTTATGTTTTAAGTCCCATGTAATAGGCGGCGAGCCTATTGCCATCAACTGAGCACAAATCCAGACTTCAGGCTGTTACTGAGAAATTACAGATAGAAAAACTCAATAACACTTTGCCCGACCTGGGAATCGAACCCAGGACCTCATGCTCAGCAGTAGCGCTTGCGGCCACTAGACCAACGAGGCAGCACCGGTATATAATTTTATATGCAAACAGATTACTCTTGGATTGGTTCATACCTATATATACCTTTGAGCAACGCTGAGTTGACATACATCAAATTAAAGCCTTTTAATAGCCTGGCCATTTTATGAAATACAAAGCGTTTTTTTTTTTTATTTAATTGTCTGTCACTGCAATTTTTTTCACTCGGTCTGATATATAAAGGAGTTGGCTGAATGCCATACTGGGGTATGAACATTACGACACAATACATAATGCTGAGTCAGTATTTAAAGAATTTATCGTGCAATGAGCAGACAAAAATAGCCTTTATGGCGAATATATTTTGAATGTGACTGTACCTTTATATTTACTTGATTACAATAACTGTGGAGTGTAAATAACGACTCTATAATCTAATTTAGAAAATGAAAACACTAAATTGATTTTTATAAAAATCACGTAGACATCGTAACATAAATATTGGTAGGTATGTGCTTAAAATTCTTAAAACATAAATATTTCTATTGCAACCTTAAAATGTATGTGTTTAACTTATATCACAGATTATTGCAGATGGGACACTCCGCAGCTTAAGTATGAAGCTACAAGTACGCGGCGGGCTCGTCTTACTGTGCCAATTCAGTAGGGCTGCGACGCGCCGCCCGGGTCGCACATCAATTCAATACTCACGCGCCGCGTCACGTCGTCCGTTCGTCACAAAATATTAAAATCAAAAATAGGTTTTCGCGTTACGCGGATAACTTTTATTTGATTTTATTTTATAACATAACATAACATCACGCCTTGTTTCCACGAAGGGTTGGGCAGAAGTGTTCCTGTAGCAGGTTCACCCACATTTTGCCAGTTATGTTTTAAGTCCCATGTAATAGGAGGCGAGCCTATTGCCATCAACCGGGCACACATCCAGTCTCCAGGCTATTTAGCCTGCAGGTTATTTGGCTCCAGGGTATTTTATTTTATGTTTCATTTTATTGTAAATTACATTGATATTTTTATCTAAATTCTAATCCTATCCTAAAATGCGAAAATGAGTTTGTTGGTTTATTTTTTTGTTTGTAACGCTTTCACGCTAAATTGGCTGAACGGATTTGGAGGAATTATGGCATATGGATGGGTATGACCTGGAGAAAAACATAGGATACCTTTTACCTCGATATTCCCAAAAGATCGAGACTTGTGTGTGGGTGAAACCGTAGGGTGCGGAGTTTATTATAATTATTAATCCGGCCCGCATCAAATCTTTGCACCGCCTTGCGCTTACGTTCAATTTTCTTGTATTTGCATGTAAGCGGTTCTCGGTAACCAATGATTGATTCCCTCTGGAAGATCAAAATTACTGTTAAATGTCGTGCTCTTGCACATAATTTTCATTATTTTAACTACGATTTACAAAATATTGGGAACCAGAGTGCCTATTTTAAACAGTCAGGGATATACCTGTCTATCCAACTTCTCTCCATCAATGAAAAGTCAATTTAAGTTAGACCACAATCAATATTCCCTGACCTCAAGCTCGCCCCCGATTTCTCATCAACGACAGTGAAGAGGCGATTTCGATTATACCTATAAATAAACTGTCGTCGGATCCTACACCGATATTTAACAACAATTACTCAGCCTTCGAAGCGAAGCAAGTGGAGTAATTACTATATCAATCATAAAAGCTAAAGCATAAAACGGATACCTACAGAAGGCCAACTCCATAAAATGACCGAAAACAGGCGCATGCACACATAAACGCACGATATACGAAAACTTTAACCATACCTATTTAAAAACTTGTCAAATTATACAATGCAAATGGCGACATTAAAAATGTGACGCGTCAATGAACGAGTTTAATGTGAAAAATTACAAAAGTAATCAACGTTTTCGTAAGGTGATCGTACAACTTACAGAGATCACAAACTGTCTCGAATTTATTTATTTATTCAAAAAGAACGGCCAAAATCAATTAGACTATTTAAACATGTAATTTAACACAGTCATGCATTCTTCTCACCAAAATTCAAACATTCTAACGGTATCATCTTCCATCCATTCGGAAACATATCAAGATTTAGATTTGAGTTCAGGAAAGCGTTAGTAGCGGCTAATGTCCGAGGAATAGGTGACTTGGAGTGTACAAAAGTACGGTAAGTTAGAACAGCCAGTAAGCGGTGTTTCCTGCTACGACAGTAATTCAAATAAATGGCAGACGTGATTGCGCTTGCCGTACCTATGTGAAGCGGGTTTATGTAATAAAAAAACAGTGGCACTCCGGGAGTGCCAACAGAAGTGAAAACTTGAAAAAAATCGCCACCGCAGTAAACAATGCGTTGATGTCTTTTTCTCCACGCACCGCGGTAATCAACATGTTGATGTCTTTTTAATGGTCAAAAGCTGGTGTCGTCATTAAAATAAAATTAAATCGTCTACTGCGCAAGTCAAATCACGTGGTGTGTCAAGTCTCATCTTTATTAACATGACTTGTAATTGTACACTGTTTCATAAAAAAAATCAAGAAGTATATAATTGGTAGATCGCACAGGGTATCGTCAGTAAATAGTAGATCTTGGGTCTAACCAAGTTGGCCACCCCTGGTATAGAGCTAACTAACCTTCTGTACCATTATCTATTCTGAGGCTAAAAGTTGGAAAGATGTGACCCGAGACCGTGGTATAGTAACATATAACCTTATTTTTACGCGTCGCCATATAACTTTAAAGCTTGAATGTTCGTTTAATGTTTGACTTTATAAGTTTTGTGAAATGTTTTGCTTCATTAAATTTAATATATCTTGCGTATTCAACAGCGTTATTTAAACGATATAATTATATGCAGTTGTCTATTTGTTTTCAGTGTAGTATGGATTAATAGAAAGAATTTTATTTTATTTTATCATTCTATAATGGGGAACATTGGTGGCCCAGTAGAAACGGCCGCAATTTATGAGTTGTAGGCCGCCGTAGGTTCGATCCCGGGCAGGCACAATTATTTGTGTAAATTATTTAATCACCACTGCTCTCAAAACGGTGAAGGAAAACATGACAGTGAGGAAACGGAGATGTCCTAGAACAAAAAAATCGAAGACATGTGACATCCACCAACCCGCACTGGGCCCGCGTGGTTGTGTTCGGCCCACTAACTCTCACAGAGACTAGGCCTGTACCCCAGCTGTGAGAACATTATTAGGCTGATTGTTATAAGTGAAAACAAATATGGCGTACTTCATCATTTCATGCTTATCATTTGAATCTCTTCGTTTATTCGTGTGAATAAGCATGCTTATTGCTGCTTATGTCAAATGTGTACAGAATGTTAATCAAGAGTCCTATTTACAAACATGGCGGGTATAAGTCAGTATCATTTGATTATAGTCATGCAAATTTCGTTACACACGCGGATGGGCCTGCAGTTCGCAAGCTAAATAGCTCGGGAAAAAATACAGTTTATGCTAAGCCAACACTTTGTTAATTTGCCATGTTATAGCCATTACTAAGCGAGCTAATCCGAGCCAAGCGATGAGGTAATTCGGCCAAGAAAGAAAGTTGTCGTCATAGCGCACAGAATAAGCAAGCTAAGTGGCAATGAGCCAGCCATATTAGCTGTAGAACCGATGACCGTTGGGTAGACGTGTTCTTGAGTTGCTTCAACTGTCAATAACGAGACACAATATAATTTTTAATTGATAGGGCTTTCTAAAGGCCAATTAACAGATGATCGGATAAATATGGGAGACCTCTTGTTAAAGTGGCGCTAACTGTGACACCAGTTTGCCTTTATGCCCTTTATGCTTTTAACGTGCACTTTTTACATCGTTCTATATTTTATAACAATATAACTAAAAAGAGAGTCCATGGAGTTTCTTGAATTCAAATTCAAATTATTTTTATTTCACATAAACCTACATGGGCACTTATGAAACGTCAGAAATTAGGTGCACGGTTCCAATTGGTCGTTTCCTATGGAGAAGAGCCGGCAAGAAACTCCATGGTCACTCTTTGAAAAATAATGCCCGTTCTTCTCCATAGAAACGCTTCGGAATGAGTAACTAGCTTAATCTTTCTGAAAGACTTCTTTGACAATTCAAAAGTGCCTGTACCAAAATGGTTGAATTGATAGGTGCAGTCCGCCATGGGTCCGGGGACCCGTGGCGGCCGGGGTTTCGGCCCCCAAATCTCGAGTAAAAGCCTAAACAAGGCCAAAATATGTTCAGTATGTAAAAGGCAATTTGTAGTTGGGGACGATAGGGACAACGCTACGTATGCTAAAGATAGACATACTAACTTTTGAGCTTTAAAGTTTCGAGATTGCTTCGCTTGCTCTTATTACTATCTACTTTTCAAACTTTTCAGCATTCCTTCATTTAGTTGTCTGCCACTGGTTTTGAGTTTGAGTTTACCTGGTTCGATAAGATAATCCCCTTAGGTATTATCTTATCTAACCAGCTTCCCGCATTAATACGCCAATGTAATTTAACGGTTTGATAATTAATTGGCGGCTTAAAAGGATTTCGTTCCCGTACGGAACAATTATGTAGACGATACAAGATCTATGTACATAGTTCTAGGAACAATCATTCAAAGGAAAATTATGATTAAATTAGCTTATATTGTGATGTTCTAGATTAAATTAGCTTACATACTAAAATCAATTAATTCCCTGCAATTCATTTACAGAATTTGCTGTCAGATAAATTTCAAGTTATTCATTTCTATGGGATTACCTATGAATTATTTAGGCAATTTTACTGTAGGATAGGATAGGAAGCTATGCAATATCTTCTCGTCCCACATACCGCAGTGTCGCAAGACGAAAGTGCTTGATGCCAGCGATGACCTATGGCACCGAAACGTGGTCGCTCACACTGGGCCTTATTAGAAGGCTAAAAGTCACCCAAAGGGCAATGGAGAGGGTTATGCTTGGAGTTTCCCTGCCTGATCAAAACAGAAACGAAGAGACCCGCAGAAGAACCAAGGTAACCGACATAACCCGAAGAATTGCCAAACTTGAGTGGCAGTGGGCCGGGTACATTGGTCGCAGAAAAGATGGCCGATGGGGCCAAAAGGTTCTGAAGTGGCGACCGCGTAGAAGATGCAGTGTTGGAAAGCCTCTCACAAAGTGGACCGATGACATTGTGAAGGCCACAGGAATTCGCTGGATGCGGGAAGCACAGAACCGGTCGAAGTGACGGTGCTTGGAGGAGGCCTATGTCCAGCAGTGGACTTTCCACCACCAGTGACCTTTCGGCTGAAATGATCACTGTATGATAAATAAGCTAGAACAATGATACCCCTGGTATTGCAGGTGCATACCTATCCCACAGGAAAGGCTGAATGCTTGTAATTACACCGCGCACCGGACGAGCTCTAACTCTTTGTGAGTTAGTTCGTCCGATTGTATCACATCCTATGGCACAAATTTCCTTTAATCCATTTATTATACTTACTACCTCATTAACAACAGTTTACTTCCAATCAAAGCCTAGTTTGTAGTCGCTTCAGAATATGACCTAATACTATAGGATTATAGGTACCTTAGGAATTCAATTCATGTTTCTAATTACTGGGGTTCATGCGACATCCACGTCATATACAGGGTGAGATTAATAACCTTCATAAGCCTCCATGACTTGATTAAATGTCTGGGTCTGATGCAAATACAATGTTATAATAATATGGTAGGCATCTTAACATTGCCCTTGGAAGGGAAAAAGCTGGTTCACGACATGTAATCTGTAGTACTAGAAATTATTTTCACCCACACATGTATTTGCGCTAGATGCTTGCACGATTATCTTGTTGGGTATAAATATAAACTGAATAAATAAAACTATCTGGGGTGATCATTACACTAAAGGCTTGCATTCAAAAACAACAAAAACACGGTGCAGCCCATCTGTAATGTACAAACACGTGTGTGTGTGATCATTACAAAATGGACGAAAGTGTTAAAGGGGGATTTTTCAAAGTGTTGCATCACTTCATTGCCTATCCAAATGAAATTATGGTTATTGTACTCTTGTATCTAACCTTTCAGTCTAAAGTTAGTTAGATTATTAGGTATAGGTTATTATCAGGGCTCGGATAACGGTATATTTTTCGAAACGTTTTCGTCTTAAAAATCTAAGAAACGATTTGTTTCGGTTACGTTTGAACAAAACATTATTAAAACGTTTTTGAAGAAGAACAAAATTTAAATCGTTCTCGGTTAATAAAACGTTTTTAACCATTTTTTGGTTGATCGATAGGAAACTCGCAACACAATCCAAATTAATACGTAAGTGGCAAACGCATTGGAATCAACTATGTAATGAAATGAAGATAAGGTACAATTTAACTAAACAAGTTCAAGTTTTTGAAAATGTTCTCATTTTATTTTTGTTCCGAACAAAATGATGTACTGATTGTACAAAGAACTGTTCGAAACGTTTAAAAAAAAAGTGGTGGCACTCCGGGAGTGCCGACAGAAATGAAAACTTGAACAAGATCGCCTTGGTGGAAGAAAAATACTTGTATAGAACATTGGTCCGTAACCTTATCTAAATAAAGAGCATAATCGCGTTTACAAAAAAAAATACTTCCGAAACATTTAAAGTGAAAATACTAACATAGAACATTGATCCGTAATATAATATAAATAAAGAGCACAATCGTGTCTATAAAAATGAGGTGTCATCATGGTGTCGCGAAATCAATGGTTTAGTCTCATCTCAAAAATGCCCAACGTGCCTAAAGAAGTTTTTCACTTTAATAACGTTATTTTAAATAACTTAAAAAAAACCGCGTTCATGTTGAATCTGGGAATCCGCCACATGGTCCATGTAGGATTAGACAGAGATAAATTAAGTTCATCCTCAACGGAGTTTTTAAAAGTGTTTCATTATTTGTGAAATTTATCTAGGGACGTACGCCCTGTATATCGCAAGCTTTAACTAAATTACAATATCACCCGTGACCAATCGACCTCAAGATTCCAGTGACCCTTACTCCAAGAGCACCTGTTACAATGTTACCCCAAAATTCAAATTAAAGGCAGTCCACAGTAACTTCACGCCTGCGTTCTCTGAAAGGATAGATAAAAGTACACCTAGATTTTGCCAATTTTGCTCTAAGTAGGGTTGCCATAATTGTTCGGCACTGATACTGATACCGGTATAAAATTAAATAAAAATCTGAATTACGTGGGTAAATAATACTTATAATGACGACAACCCCATTTTATGTCCAGGCAAATCACTGTCCATTCCAAGGTTGCCTGGAAGAGATCGCGGAAAGCGATAAGGCCGCCCATTGTATATTTTGTACTGTTTGATTTATTTTTTGTTATGTATTTTTGTGGTGTACAATAAAGTATACAGGGTGTAAGGGACAGCCCTCCGCAAACTAACAGGGTACATTCAGCTCCTTATTTTGAATCATATTATATTATTTTTTTTTGCGTTTTTTCATTTACTATTTCTTTCTTTCAATGTGAAATTACATTCTCTGTACGCATTAATGTAACTAGAACAGGTAAAACAGAAAAAGCAGCAATGGATGTTGAACAAACGACGCGTGAAATCAGCTGTTCAATTTCTCGCTGCGCTGCCGTTCGCTACCTACCTACGTGCGTTTTGCCACGGTAGCGATACATTGCGTGTAAGGTAATAAAAAAAATCAGGTTAATTGGATTCCCATAACATTCCTGAAATAATTTCATTTACCGGTCATCTTAGTATGATATACTGACTTCACCCTATCAGTCTGCGGAGGGCTGTCCCTTACACTCTGTATATAAATAAATAAATAAATAAATAAATGTTTTATTGTCATAAAATATTGAAAACTTATAATAATCAAGTGTACCCAATAATATTAACTGATACATCAAAGAAGTTAAATGAATACACATAACGGGTTTAAAACGGGATAAGTAGCAATACGGAACACGTCATGCAAATATGACAGTCCCGTTTACACAGAGTGGATTTTTGAGATGGAGCAGTAAGGGCAGCCGCCTAAACCGTTGTAGCTACAAGAAAACGGTCTTAGGAGACTGTCCTGAACTTTTTGAGACATTTTGATCCGCAGATTTTGAAAAAAATAAAGCCAGCAAGAAAATGGGCAGTTTTCACAAAAACTTTTTTTGATGCCAGTCGATCGATACTCGATACTTTATTGCTTTACCATAATGTGTACTTAGGTGGTAATTATATCGATGGTTACTTTATGTTGATATTTAATTATATTATTGTCTCTTGACCGATAGTGGAACTATTGTAATTTAAGTTGATGATTTCTCAAAAAGTGTGCTATTTAGAGACATCGTTTAATTATTTACGTAATATTTACATAAAGTTCAATCGCTTAGAATAATTTGTGTTTTCTCTCAGCAAACTTCGGAGATAAGTGGGTTATATTTTCTTTTTCGTCAAAATTCGAAAACTACGCGGCCTAAAAAAGAAAAATATTTGAGTATGTGCAAATAGTGCTCTTTCATATAATATTACCATTTTTAAGGCCCTCGTTCAGTCAGTGTTGCAAATAAAAAACTTTCTTAATTGCAAAAAAGGAATTTCAAATTTAGAAAATAAACATTATAATTTTATTTGATTTGAGAACCAAATTTAGATTATGTAGTTCGTTGCTGTGGGAACAACCTTTTTTCATAATAAGGTTTTATTTATTTATTTATTTATATTTATATATACTTTATTGTACACCACAAAAATACATAACAAAAAATAATCAAACACTACAAAATATACAATGGGCGGCCTTATCGCTTTCCGCGATTATGCAATTTCTGAATTTTGTAGCGGACTGTCTTTTTTAATCATACATTTTTTATATTCATTATCTTGTTTTTTCTGTGGATTCTCGTCAACCCACAGTTGACGACAAATTGGCCTACTTTTCATTAGTATTAAAAAAAAGAGCTGCAGAGGTTTCTGACCTCAAAAATAACACAAATAAATAAGAACACTAATAATAACAAAAAATAATGAAATAAAGAAAACAAAAAATAACTATGACAATCTCAATCATGATCACGTTTCTGGTCGTAAGCGGAAAAACGTTATCTCCTTACTTAAAGTATTTTACAAGGTACCATATAAAATGGCTACCTTTTAATTTTATTAAGTTCTAAATTATCCTTATATTCTCTCCTTTGAATTTTCTTGAGATCTTATCTAAGACATTTTAAGAAACTCAAGTTCAAGGAAACAAAAATGTTATTAAAATCGGAATCTTATTTTTTGTTGACTTATGTATGTTGGATGAGCTGGATTCGCTTCTTTTTTAAATGTCGCAGTATCATGCTGAGATAGGAAACTTTTAGCCTCGTACAGGACTTTCTGCTTTAATTTTCCTTTTTTTATTTTTATTTATATCAATGTTTTAATGAGTGTGTATCCCTTTCTTATTTTAAGGACTGGCCCGCAATCGCAAAAGAATGGGAAATGTGGAAAAGGAAAGGGAGGTCTTTGCTTTGCAGTAGAACAACAAAGACTGATAATAATCCTAACTAATATAAAAAATGAGAAAGTGAGTCTGATCGTTTGTTTATTTATTTGTTTGTCACGCTTTCACGCTAAAACGGCTGAACGGAATTGGACGAAATTTGGCAAATACGTAGACCATGACCTGAAGAAGGAATTATGCTACTTTTCATCCTGGATCATAGACAAAGTCGCGGGCAACAGCTAGTAATTAAATAATGTTGGCTGCTGAGCAAAGAACTTCCAAAAAAAGGTATAAAAACTTCAGCGTCAGCGTATTCGGTGAAGTTATTGCATTCACAAACGCGAAACCATTGTAATTCATACCCTATGTCGATAGGCATAGAAGTCATGTCATTCTAGTGATTGGAAAAGCCTACGATTAAAAAGAAAAATGTTGCCAAATTAAAATAACACATACATACAGTCAGCCCCAAAATGATGTATACACGGACAAGGAACCATTTTATTGTCAACAACCTTTATTCCACAACATTATATCCATCTTATAGGTACAAAACATGGTATACAATTTATTTTGCCAAACACATCTATACACCCTATGACCAAAATAATGTCCACAGTGATAGTTCCAGAACGAGGTAAACAAGACTGAAAACGTCATACAATTTATATCGAAAATCTTGTTCTTCTATTAAACGAAGCTAAAGACGTGTGTCTTTAGCTTCGTTTAATAGAAGAACAAGATTTTTTTTTGTCCTTTTCATTTCATGCATGACGTCACTGACGTGTCATTTGTTTTTTATTTGAAATACAAATAGGTAAATCATCAATGTTCATTACGAATGTTGCTTAGCCTTTTTAAGTTGGTCACTCACCGGGTATTCACGTGAAATAAACATTACATGATTTGATTTTGAGCACTGCGTTACAATACTGCGCCAGCTCGACGCACTGACTAAAGAGCACTCGCTTTTGTAACTGCTCGAACTGTGAGTATTCGTACGTGTAACATCGATTCAGTTATAATGCTCGGTTTTCCGCACTCACTACTGCAATGTTACGATTGCATAACATTGCACCAGTGAGTAATGATGTAATTACAGGTACGCACTGTAACGCTTGCCTGGACGTATTCATTGATGAAATACTCTAACCTTAACTGTTACATTACACGTAAATGCTCCTAATGACTTATTACCTTAAGATGTGATCGTTAACATAACAATAATAATACGCGTAGAATATACGCCAAATTGTTATGACATCACATTTTCAACTAAATACTTATTTCTAACACCTCCTGTCGAGGTTGAACTTTTGAATTTAATGATTACTGTATACATATTTGTGAGACTTAGGTATGTAGATTGTGTTGTCAATGACCATGTTTTGGTCATTGGGTGTATAGATGTTTTGGGACAAAGTTTTTACATTGTTTTGGTAAAATAAATTGTATACTATGTTTTGTACCTGTACGGTGGATAAAATGTTAAGAAACAATGGTTGTAAACAATAAAATGGAGGATAATACAACGAGTATATATATATATATTATAGTTCATAGAAATATTTCTCAAAATATTTCTATGAAAGTCAACTCAAAGATTATCCACAAAACATGCTCATTTTATAAGCTACTCAGACGTGATAATTAAAAAATATATTTAAAGATTCGTATAGTGATAATTAACAATAAGTTAATTAAATTTTTATTATTACGTACAAACACAGAGTACAGTGGTAAAATTTTACTTTGATATGGTTTTCACAAATATTCATTTTCATTCATACAAATATTAATTAATTAATGATATTATGTACCGAGAAACGCTCACTCGAAAATGTATTCAAAACGATTTTAAATAAAATCACATCAAATAGTCGTTTATTTCCTTTACTAGCATTTGCCCGCGGCTTCACCCGCTTGGATGTCGGAAATTATTCCACGGGAAAGTACTAATAGGGATAAAAATATAGTATACTATGTGTTAGTGCAGGTTATAAACTATCTTTGTGCCAAATTTCGTCTAAATCCTGTCAGTAGGACAATATTAATGATTGAAATACTATCGTGAATTCATGCGAGCCTAGTACTTTTTGTTAGGTTACTGCTCAGAAATTGTGCACAACGTGTCGTGAACAGAATACCGTCTTGTATACTTGCAACGTTCTACCGATATAAAACGTATCATATGTCCTTACCCAGGTCATGGTCTACCCATGTGCCAAATTTCATCCAAATCCGTTTGGCCGTTTTAGCGTAAAAGCGTAACAACCAAATAAAGTCACTTTCGAACTTATTCATTTAAATCGCCCGGAGTCCTTTTTTTTTGGTGAGAAATTATCAAATAGCTTCTCTCGCTCTGGGCGGAGCGGGAGGGCGTGTCAGACTCTTACTGACTAAAACCCACCCGTGTTCCTTTGGTTGCCCTGTTGCCGGGGGCCACGATCTCCCTTTCGGTTTTTTTCGCAACCCCGGCAGTCTCCCGGAGTCCTGTCAGCAGGACTTTAAGTACTTCCGGCAGGACGCAACTTTTTCGGTCACAGCATCGTAGATAAACCACAAATTTCAAGTTTTCACGAAAATATAGAATATTTTTTAAATTGTATAAGAAACGGTTAAACTCCAGCAGTGTGCTTAGAGGATTCAAAGCCGCCCTGAAATATACACTCAATCCTTATCGGCTCGCTATTCCTCGGTATATGTCGACATCCTGAATAGCGAAGAACCATCCTCTATTGTCCCATACATGACATCAAGGCGCGTAGACTTGCATCTAAAGTAGATGCAACTCCAGCAACCTCATGAGCCATGTTTGTGGCGCCGAGTCATACGCTTTCTTATAGTATATCCAACACGTCGTTAGATCCCTTCGGGAACGACGAACGTGTTAGTTAATGGCCATATCGATGAGGAGCAGCTCCTTCGTGCCGCGGGTCCCGTTCCTACATCCATTTTGAGAGGCAGACATGAAGGAGTTGGTGCCCATATGTTTGTTAATTTTTGCTCTCAAAATGGATATAAAAACTTTATAGACCGTCGCCGTCGGTAGATAAGTGATCGTTCTATAATTTTGGGTTCCGCAGTACTACCTGATTTATGGCGCAGGTGGGTTATTCCTATTGTTAGGAACTGGGGCAGCGACCCTGACTCTAAGGCTGACTGGAACTGGGATACCTTCGGAACCGCTTTATCCAAAAGTTGTGCAGCCCGTCCGACCCATCCTGGAGATTTTCAGTTAGGCAGCGGACGGACTGTACGAGTTACATCATGGGGGCTGATGATGGTAAGTGCCCCCTTTTCTGGTATTTGCTCGCACACCCGCTCGATCTTCCTAGACCAATATCCTTCGTTGTGATTGACAGGCACCGAACAGATACTTCGCACAATCTTATTATTATTAATGATCACAAGATTTTTTTTAAAGGACCCGTTAGGCATATTTTTTAAATACAATAATTGCGTAAAACTTCGTTTCTTGTCCAACCAAGAATAACTTCGTATATTATTATTATAAATTCTGGAAACTAATCTCATGACATTAAACATTATTTACCTCAACTTCGGCCTAAACTATTTGACCTTTATTCAATATAATACAAGTTCAGTATACTTAAGTATACTTAAACTAATAAAACAGTATATTAAATTATAAACGCACCAACCCTGAGGAAAAAACAAGGCGTGATGTTATGTTATCTTATAAACACGCTACTTAGTGTAAGTTGCGTTTAGTTGTGTATAAGTTACGCAAAAGTGTGTCTACTAAGTTTAATCGATTTGATAATAATCGGAATAGTATAAGTTTCAAACAGTAAACGAGAAGCCCAATATTGCGTAGCGACGGTGCTACGCCGTAGCGGTCGTAGCTATGATGGCTACGAACTTCGTAGCAAGGTAGCAATTGCGTATTTATTTATTTATTTAAACTTTTCACACTCATAACGGTACAAAGGCGGACTTAATGCCTTAGGCATTCTCTACCAGTCAACCAAGGGTGGTGAAGAGATTGGATGGCAGGTGCTCTGTTTAAGAGGAACAAAGAAAAAATTATTAAAAATATATAAATATAAAAAAATATAGGTAGGAACAACAGTACATAAATAGGTTATAACTTATAATACACATACATATTTAATGTAATATACATATATTTATTATATATATACAAATTTAATTATTGATTAAACTCTGTAGCTTCCATTAGAGGGTTTGAATAGTGTATGAGCCGTTTGACCACCTTCGTCTAAGATAAATTAAATTCATATATTTTTTAGCTTTTCCTAATACATATGTTGTAAGAATAATTTTAAATACGACGACCAATTTCCAAATTGCCAAGTCTAATCGAACTTCTTACTAAGGAAACCGATAAAACGTAGGTATGTCACCGTAATATTAAGGATGCTATTAATTTTAATATACCAATAAAATGCTCACTTTACCATAAAAGTGGTATAAGATAACCATGGCTTTATACAACTTATGTATACGAATTTGTATTTGATATTACGCATATTATGAGTTTGGACACTTGGCATCAGCTTAATTCATGGTATTACAATTTTCTCAGAATATGTATGAAGATAACAGATGTTGGCAGTGACTTTTGCGCGTCAATACTTCGAACGTTCAGAGTTTTTGAAAAGTCCATTCAGTGATGAAGTTGCAGTGATGGCCCATTGGTAACGGCCTTGACATGCAAGTTGTAGGTCGTAGGTTCGAACCCAGACAGGCGCTTTACTTTGTGTAAATTATTTCATCACCAGTGCTCTCAAAACGGTGAAGGAAAACATCGTGAGGAAACCGGCGTGTCCTCAAACCAAAGACATGTGATATCTACCAACCTGCACTGGGCCTCTTTCTCGACAGGAGGCCTGTGTCCCACCAGTGCACAGTGGGAACATTACAGGCTGATAATACATATTTCATATGTTAGTTGCACTCTATCAGTTAGTTTTTGAATATTCCTAATAAATTGATTATCTTTGTATTATTTTAATGACTCCACTGCCAATAAACCAGAAACCATTTGTATTCGAAAACAGTAATAAATCAGATGTCACTGTAACTATTTATACGAATGCTATTAACTTAATCGGCCGGATTAAATTGAAAATTTAGCCTCATTAGTTCTGTAAATTGTATTCGGAATTAACTATTAATTAATTGAAACATTACTATTACATTTGACTTCCTCGTTGGTCTAGTGGTCGCAAGCGCTACTGCTGAGCATGAGGTCCTGGGTTCGATTCCCAGGCCGTGCAAAGTGTTATTGGGTTTTTCTATCTGAAATTTCTCAGTAGCAGCCCGGAGTCTGGATTTGTGCCCGGTTGATGGCAATAGGCTCGTCCCCATTACATGGGACTTAAAACATAACTGGCGAAATGTGGGTAAATCTGCTACAGGGACACCTCTGCCCAACCCTTCGGGGAAGCAAGGCGTGATGTTATATTATGTTATGTGAAACATTAATATTAATAGAATACTGATTGGATGGCAATAGGCTCGCCCCCTATTACATGGGACTTAAACATAACTGGCGAAATGTGAGTGTACTATAGGTACACCTCTGCCTAACCCTCCGGGGATTACAGGCGTGATGTTATGTGTGTGTGTGTACTGATTGGATAAAGCTGATAATGCATTTTTCATTCCTGATTCTGGGAATTAAGAAATTACGTTGTTTGAGCATATAAGGAGCTTGTGGCTAAGTAGTAACAGCCACACTAGTTGATCCATCAGGTTAAACTTCGCTTACCGGGGTTGGTTCGTGGATGAGTGACCATCTTTATATACCGAGACTCCTCCGTGCCTCAGAAAGCACGTTGAGCCGTTGGTCCCGACTGTCATTCGTGGATCTTTGACAGTCGTTACGGGTCGTCAGAAGCCCGAAAGTCTGACAACCAGTCTTACTAAGGGATATCGTATTACCTAGTTACTGGATTATGGAGGTCAGACAGGCAGTCGCTCTATGTAAAATACTGGTATTCAGCTGCATCTGGTTAAACTGGAAGCCGACCCCGACATAGTTGGGAAAAGGCTAGGCAGATTAAATGTTGTTGAGCATTGGGGAAGTTTGAAAGTGGTACCAGTAGCAGAAAAGTTGAAAGAAAATAATTTGGCTTGATATGGGCAGGTCATGAAGATGAACGCGTGTAACTAAAAGGGTGATGAATATAAATGTTGATGGATTGAGAGGGAGAAGACGGCCAAAGAACATATGAATGATTGTGTGAGGAATGATATAAAAAGAGAAGGGAGAGAATGATAGCGTGACGGTTGACACGTAAAAATGGTAGAAGAAAACGTGTGCGCCAACCCCACGTAACATAGGACGAGGGCAGGAAGATGGTGATAATGTTTTATTCCCACTTCATAATAACAGTGATAGCCTAGTGGTGTGTTAAAACAGTTAAAGAAAATTAAGAAAAATTGGTTTATTTCTGACAGAAACACGGTAGATTAAGAGATGTTGCGACGACCACAGATAAATTGGAATATGTGCAAAAGAATTATGATGATGTTTGTAATCTTCTTAATCACGACTAAACGGCTATAAAATTTTGTGCACTAATAATAAATTCAGACTAACTCGTTGGTCTAGTGGTCGCAAACGCCACTGTTGAGCACAAGGGAGGGCCTATGTTCGGATCCCGGGTCGGGCAAAATGCTATTGGGTTTTTTCATCAGAAATTTCTCAGTAGCAGCCCGGAGCCTGGATTTGTACCCCGTTGAAGGCAATAGGCTTGCCCCCTATTACATGGGACTTAACCGGGGTGTCTCTCGAGAAACGCGAAGAATCCCGACCGTCAAGCCCCGAAGACTCACCGGTGAATCACCTAACTCACGCGACCGTTCCGTCAAGCCCCGGTGACGCACAAGTAAATCACCTGTTTCACGCGGCTCACTCTATGGCCTGACGGATATTCTTGTCAACTAATCAACTTAATCATTCAAAACTTGATAGACAAAAATGATTTTTTTTTTATCTCAAAAGTGACGGGGAGCGCGCGTCAATAAAAAACCGCGGGGCTTGACGGTTAATACGCTTCATTATGGGCGGGGCTCAATCGGCTTTAAAACATAACTAGTGAAATGTGGGTGTACCTGCTACAGGTAAGCCTCTGCCCAACCCTTCGAGGAAACAAGGCGTGATGTTATAAATTATTTTAATCTTAATACTTATAAAGTTCTCCTAAAATATAAAAGTAAAGCTCCGGGCACCATTTGAAAGCGCGTTGTTCTCTACTCAAGTTATATCAAAAATCCAGGTCTGAAAAAAGGTAAAGTCAAAAGTGTAAACAATATGTTTACGAATTTCATTGAAAAATCTGTGATTTTCTCCCAAAGTAGTACAAACGAATAACACATATTTTACGTCTTCTCTACAATCAACTCTCAAAATAATAATCACATTCGCAATACAGTTCCTAAAATTATCCTTTTAACTAATAATAATGTTCCAGACTTGGTAACAATTATCGGTTTCTAATTAAATCTACGTTTGCCAAAGTGTACATATACCCACGTAATTCGCTAAATGACAATTAAAGTTAATATAAAGATAAATTAATTTGTTGTTTTTGGTACCAAAATAACAAATGGCAATAGCGGTCATTATTGCCCTTTTGCTTATATCTTTCTGTCTTTCTTTTTTAACCCCCGACGCAAAAAGAGGGGTGTTATAAGTTTGACCGCTATGTGTGTCTGTGTGTCTGTCTGTAGCACCGTAGCTCTTAAACGGGTGAACCGATTTGAATGCGGTTTTTTGAAGTGAAAACTTCTTTAGGCGCGTTGGGCATTTTTTAGATGGGAAAACAATTGAACTCGCGACACCGTTACTGACACCTCATTTTAAAACTAAACGCGATTGTGCTCTTTATTTATATTACGTTACGGATCAATGTTCTATGCAAGTATTTTATTGTTCAAGTTTTCAGTTCTGTCGGCACTCCCGGAGTGCCACTGTTTTTTTTTTCTTTTTAAAGCTTGTTTTCTAGCGATGGTTCTTAGACATGTTGTATCAAAATCGGTTCAGCCATTTGAAGATTATCAGCTTTTTTGTAGTTGATGAATGGATGTGAGTATCTTCCTCAGTTCTGATCGCCTCGATTTTAAATTTGGTATTCTGTTATTTCAATGATATTGAACTGATGTGCAGCATCAGTGCATCACCTGAAATTTGCCGGATACCCAAATCCCTTACCAACTTACAGCACAGGTATCGTGTTTAGGCTCATTGGAATGGTCTTAATGAATAGATTAATTATAGATAGATGGTGAACAGGGTCTGGTGATGGAGTAGGAAAGAGAAATGAGGAAATGTTTGTGTCGGGGATTTTTAAATTTTAGCTGTTAAAATTGTACTTATTTTCTAGGAATTCAAACGACAAGCGATGTGACGTTTTTCATGCGTGAAAATTTTTGATCAAAGATGTGTATCGATTCTGGTTGACCTCGTAATTACCTACTTTATCACTTTTTAAAACAATCACTACACGCGGCAGGGTATTTTGTTTTATAATATGTAAGCATATTATAAACAAAATACGCCGCCGCGTCTGAACGCGATAAATTCAAAAACTACCCAACGGATTTTCATACGGTGTATACCACTGGACGAACTGATTCATGAGGAAGGTTTGGGTGTATATTTAATTAGATTTTGTGTATAGTGGCTAAAATATGAAGATGATTATTGAAGATATCGGAAAAAGTTATGACCGGGAGCTTTACTGGCGTGCGTCGCGTAAACCATTAGAGTTATGGAAACAATATATTACGGAATAAATACATCGTTTACCAGGCTTTACACCTTCCGGGACACTGAACGAGACACAATAGTTTTATTGTTATGACGGGACGTTTAGTGTCCCGGAAATTGTCAACACATACGGCACTTTTAATCCGGTAGTACGTTCCCCCCTGGATGAGCTCGAAGCTAAGAAATAACAGCCGCACGGATCGATCCACCAGGTTAAGCTGCGCTTGCCGGGGTTGGTCCGTGGATAGGTGACTATCTTCACATACCGCGACTCGTCCGTGCCTCGGAAAGCACGTTATACCATTGGTCCCGGCTGTCATTCGTGGATCTTTGACAGTCGTTATAAGTCGTCAGAAGCCCGAAAGTCTGACAACCAGTCTTACCAAGGGGTATCGTATTACCCAGTTACTGGATTATGGAGGTCAGATAGCCAGTCGCTCCATATAAAATACTGGTATTCAGCTGCATCCGGTTAGACTTTAGGCAACAAAAAGAGGGGCCCGCATTGGCAGGCCACTGTATAGCCTCCCCGGGCGAGGGGGAACGCCCTGACCCCGCTCGCCTTGCCTCCTTGCGGGGGCATAGCGAACTCTTTCGACATCTGGTTAGACTGGAAGCCAACCCCAACATAGTTGGGAAAAGGCTAGACAGATTTAGTACGTTCCCGCCGTGGGATATTTTCCGACATCCACGCGGGCGAAGCCGCGAGCAAAAGCTAGTTACCACTAAATTCAAATTTCATTATGGTACCTGTCTCACCGCCGAAGAAGAAGCAACTAGCTATCAACGACTTTCTCGCTCCAGAAACGAACAAAAGATTGTACGTCCCGTGTAAATCAAAGAGACACATTTAACAGTTGATCGCTGACTCTTCACAGCGCAGGCGAGTACTCGTTTATCGCAGCGACAAGAGCTATCAAAGAGATTACTCGCTCAGCGACGCTCGCTTGGCGGGCAGAAAACTTGCTGAGAGACCCTTGGTACATACGCATACCAGCGAGTAATCGCTCGTCTCCGTTGCGCACTCGTTTCTCTTTAAAATTTAAAAAAATGTTTGCAACTGCCATTTTGGATTTCATTTTGACGAAATTTACAGTGTGAATTCGAAAGAAAAAAGTCGCATGGAGGGGGGCATAAAAGTATCAACGCTTTTTCACGTGACGATTTTTACTAGTCAACTCCTAACGCAAGAAGCGCTCTATAACTTAGTTAAACAAAAATGTCTGTGAATTCATAGGTCAGTGATTTCGTAAGTTGTTCGCCAGATGACGCTAGTAATATTTTACGAAGTACTGTAGAGATGGAGTGCGGCAAAGAGGGAACGAATATTCAAGGTTTTTTGGTCAGGGTCCGGTCTTAATCACCGGCAGTGGGACAAGTGGTGGTTGAAACTATCTAACTGTCACATAGACAAATAGACTTTGTCGTTTTATGACGTACAAGTGGCATTCATCCTTAGGCCCTTTGTACACACACGTTTTTCTTGCCGTGAAAAACTACTGTTTATTCGCCGTGCAGACACGGTCGTCAATGTTGTATGGATCGCTATAGAAGCTTGTAGACAGACACGTTTTTTTCTATGGTGGGATTTATACGCCGTCTGCAAGTACTGTCGTCAGTGTTGTATGGATCACGATGGAAGCTTGTTGACAGACACGTTTTTGCCTTTTTTTGGGTGGGAAATTATCAAATAAATTCTCCCGCTCTGGGCGGAGCGGGAGGGCATGTCAGACTCTTACTGACTTAAACCCACCCGTGTTCCTTCAGTTGCCATGTTGCCAGGGGCCACGATGTCCCTTTCCAACTTGTTAGAAAGGGCCTAAAGGGTGGTACTATAAACTGGAATAAAATAATTGAGCCATTGTCTGTAATAACAGTTTAATAATATAATTAAAACGAAACCAATAAAAGTAAATTAAGTATAACAATTATCCAAGCAAGTGCTTTAAACCAGAATATTATTTTAGAAATATATGCAAACTCAATTAAATACAAACTATTATTTGTTTAAATTAGATATTAGTTCAGTTATTTCTCAACAAAACTTTAATGAATCCATTTTATTAAAAACTTCGAACTCAAATTAAATCGGTCTTAATTGAAAGCTAGTGAAATCTGACACCTGGTGTATGCCTGAGTTACCTTTTCATTCAAACTAATCTATTTACTGACTTTAAATTGTTAAATGTAATACTAAACGGTTTAGTAGGTATCTAAGATAAAAGACAGTTCCCCAAAACGCCCGCTTTTCACCACTTTCTAGTACTTTAGCTGAGAAGAAGAAGTAGCGCAACGGCGCTGCACCGCGAGCTCAGCATCAACAACACGCAGGAGGACACTGGTGCAGCTGGACTACTGGTGCAGCTCGGCACCGTGGCCTTCCTGCCATGATCAACAAGACGAGTTTGATTTATTTTAAATTATTTATTATTGTTTTTAGAATTATGATTTATTGAATTTAGTTGACATTATTGATAGTTTTAAATTTTATTACACTATTTGCATACCAATGTAATGGTAAAATATGGAGAACTTTATTATTAGGAAAAATATCTATGTATCTCTTACTCATGTTTGCAAATAAATAAATGATTTATGATTTATTTAGCATAACATATAGATAGGCCCGTTTGCATCACAAATCACTAAATAAGTTTTAAAACAACATTCTGTTTCTCTCGAATCATTTGAAGATGACAGAGAGAGAAGATGATGTTTTAAATATGTTTCGCGCTAAACTTATAAATATATTATATAACAGTGCATACAGAGATAATCGTCGGTTGGTCCTTCATTTAATTGAAAGCGTCTAACGGGCCTCTGCGAGTTGACTTCGGCCCCTCGTACGTCTTCCAAAGGTCCGGAACCCCAGAGTTCCGGCAAGATATGTCGACAGTGACTATAAAATATTAGTTTTAATATTGTGAATTACCTCTACATATTTCTTTAAGAATGCAACATCTAGATCATCTAGCTAGATATAGAAGCACCTATAATCAATGTCATTATTAAACAATATGTGCTAAATCCTATCCAAAATATGAACTTTAATCGCAGCTCCGCCGCGCGACGCAAATGATTTTTTTTCCACACATTTCTAACTTAAATCTATTAGGAAAGTTTATGTTTATACATTTTAGATTAACAGGGTTATTTACACATTTTTTTTTTTAATAAAGCATAATTTCGTGGCTTAATTATAGGCACAGATTTTGTAAGAATTTTTATTTCTAATTTTTCTACATTTACGCCAAACTCTTTTCTTTTTTTTCTACAGAAGAGTAAAAATATTGTTACAGATTTGAATTCTCCATTCTTGAATTATACGAAAACGATACCAAACACGAACTATTTGCTAAACTTATGCAGATATCAAAGTAAGAGTGCTGCGCGGTAGATGGGATCCCCCCTTCCCCACCTACTTGCAGGATGGTGCCACATGGGTACAGGGCTAAATCAGCTCAGATGACCACTAGGTATGCCTGTGCCAAGCGGCTTCCTTTGTTGAAGATTTGGAATGTTGATGACACTAAATAACCGGCTAGAATGCAATTTTATTGTACGAGTTATTTACACATATATCAGTTTTGAACGGCAACCATCTTGCCCGTATCGTGCAATTATTGTACGTGTTGTTTAGACTGTGTTATTCAATTGTTACTTCAATTTTATGGTATGCCACAGGCAATAAACTTGCACCGTGGAAATGGGGCCTTATCCTCAAATCCAGGCGTTTCGACAGAGCCATTACGGCCAAAACGGCCCAATAATAGTAGGTTTAAAGCCTTATTGTGACCGCTGAATGGAGTTCAATCTAATGCTGTATCGATCAGTGAACTATACAATCTTTTGTAGTTTCTTTGTTGTAGAAGAATTGTTGTGTGGGGTTTGATTAATAAAGAAGGAATTAAGAGATTTTGCTGCATGCCACCACAATCTTTATTTTATTTCTATTAAAAGGAACTGCAAACAGTTACAATACAAGAAATTGTTGTGTTTTGGTAATAATATTTATATGCCGCAGGCAATTTGTACGATTCGGCTTTTTACAAGCGGCGTCGTGCGTTTGAAAACGCTCGCATTCATGAAATATGCCGAAGGCAAAATTTTATAAAGAACATTAAAAAATTAAATTTAAATTAAGATTTTAAAAACATACCTTGTATTTTCTTGATTTCCAAATATTAATAAGATTTAGTGATTTTGAATACTAAATGTAAAATTAAAAGTATGTGATTTGCCTCAAATGATATTTGTATCAGTGTAATCATGAAGTTTAAAAGTATCTCATTTGACAGTTACCGTAAAAGTACTGGTTTTTTTAACGGAACGGAATTGAAAAGATGATGTATGGAGCGTCACTTAGCTTCTAAGTCAATTCGGTTTGAGCCTCGAAACCTAAAGGAGTCTTCAAGAAGTCTAAAGTTTATAACGTTATTATATAGAGTACCTAATTAAATAGTTTGTTAAATAATGCAAAAAGTGTACCAAGTTTGTATGTGAGCAAGATTATAAATACAGAAATATTAGTACTGAAATGGTGTATTATTACACTATCTGTCACGTTAACACATCGTTGGAATTTAATGATGGCATTTATTATCCAATGGACATCAGTTCCAATTAGAGGAAGTTTTAAAATGGCGCCAGGTACGGATGATTTCCCACCCAAAAAAAAAAAAAAAAAAAAAAAAAAAAAACTAATCATTTGTATTGTTATGGGCATGTGATGAGGACGGATGAATAACATGTTACTAAAAGTATGTGTGGTGGAGAGTGATAGGAAGACGAAGATGGATGCATTGTATGAGGGATGATATGATATCAAACAAAAAGGAGCTAATGACAAAGTGACAATGAGTGTAAGAAAAAGTAATCTGCCAAGACGAGGGCAGGACGATTATGATGATGAGCTGATAAAAACTCATCCAAACTTAATTAGTCGATGATTCTAAAAAACCGACCAAATACAAGTTGGACTCGCACACTAAGGGTTTCGTACCGTATTAAAATCGAGAAAAAAACGCGAAAACTATTAATATTCTTTAATCATAATCTTTTTTGTTATTGTAGCGGCAATAAAAATCAATAAAAATACACAATCTGTGAAATTTTCAACTGTTCTGTAACTTTCGGCTTAGCAACAGGGTTCCGTTTGGCGCCTTTTGTGTACGGAACCCTAAAATCTAAGCGCATTGACAGCCGCATCAGGCCGCAGTGTGCGATGGTTCATACAAAATGTAGGAAAGAGATGTAAAAAGTATTTTGCGATTGGTACAGCCCGCCCAAATACTAGTTCAGCCTAAAATGTACAAAGGTTTGTACCACTTACAGTACGACACAACTTAGATGTAGCATCGGCAAATTCGTAAAACCGATAACCATCAGAACTAGCTGCACCTTCAAAATCACCAATCTTTATTGCATTATTGAAAATGATCTTTACGTAAACGCAATAACTTATAAAGTCATATATCCAAATTAATTCGAAAAATGGAAGCCTTAGTTCTATAAGTCCATTTTTATCGATATTGAGTCTACCAGTTCAAAAAAAAAAACTTTTTTTTTCTATGATTTGGTCTCATCCTTTAAAATTAAAATTAAATATCGCTAAGTCGTTTTTTCCAATACGGTAGTTGCCTAGGTAAAAAAAAGAAATTCTATTTAGTCCGTCTTTCAGATAATAAAAAAATATTAGACACGTATTTTTTGCTTAATCTTATTAATGAAAAATAACTTAGAAAACACGCATTAAAGTTGGGGAGTGGGGGCTCGCAACGTCACAAATCAGTATAAAATCTAGCAAGCAGTGACGTCATGCCACATTTTAACTCAATGTATCGCCGTAATCTTTTAATTACGTTAAAATATAAAAAATACGTGTCCTATATTTTTTATTAATCTACCTTCCGGACTAAAAAAATTTTTTTATGAAACAAGCCTATTCCTAAAATCATTAAACCCTTTGAACTGAATTCAAAAGTCACTAAATCCATCTAATTTAAGCAAAAAAATACCCAAATTTATGTGATAAGTTCCTAAATCCATGCATTTTTAAACTATATCCAGGTCACACAGACGGTCGTTTATTTTCACTGTTTTGGATTTTTAATTTAAACTAATTAGAAGATTAGAAGTAAAGTTTAATATTGTGTTAAAATTAACAGCTACTGTTAATGATAAAAAGAAGTTTATAGTTTTGTTATTGTTTGGTTGTTTGTTCTTTATTAAGGTCATTTGTTAAGATAATATGTCCCTAAGGTCCACTAATTTTGCGATAAGTCCTGGAAATTAAGTATTAAATACTGATCATTATAATAATATTTTTATTTTTTTTTAAGAACATCACATAGCCTACCCATTAATCTATTCTTTCTTTTTTTTTCCAAATTTATTTATACGGCCATTTTCTTAAAACATTTTTTTTGCACTTTATGTGATCTTATCTCAAAACAAAGAAAATGGATTTGGTGACTTTTAGAACTAAGGCATCCAAATAAAGGCAAATTTTCAAATGTATGCTACATCTCACTTGTGCCTTATAATATCTGCCAAATCATCTCTTATATATATATAGAATTTCTTTATTCGAGTAACAAAGACTCAATAAGATTGTTAGTAAAACTTTTATTTATTTTATTTACAACAATCTTACCTACCCTATCATTACAGATCTATGATCCAATGCGATAGAGTGGCCTTACTAACTAAATCCTAAATCTACACCTTATACCTAGTTAAAAAATATCTTAATCTAAATAACTTATTACATATAGTGTAACTTTTGCGAATTCACTCAAGTTGCACCACAATACATCAACCCTCCCGTGAACCTCATTTACCACGCGTATTGCTCTAGTAAGAGGAGTTCTCGCCAGTAGGTTGGTCCTGGCCGCAGGCACAGCGAGCAGGGGCGGGCGTTGCCGCCTCCACACGTACCGGTCGGGCACGTACAGTTGTAGGTGTCGCAGCACTCCCGGGTTATGCGCCACGCCACGTAGCAGTTTCACTACATACGCTACGAGCGAAAACTCCCGTCGTACTCTTAGAGTGTTATACCCTACCATACCCAGAACAAATAGTGTAGGGTACATCAATGGGTATAATGGATATACCCCATACAGCTTGTAATACAAGTGTCGCGTGAACTTATTTTGGATACGTTCCAACATAACACTATATTTCGCCTCATGAGGAGCCCAAATGAATGCGCTATGTTCGAGGTGACTTCTGACTAGTGCGACTATGTTAGTAAGTACTGACACACAAAACATGGAAAACAATACAATCAACAACGGTTGGTCACCGCTGCGACGTCCAATGAGAGAGGGCACAACAGTGACCCACGTGTTCACAGTCCAGGCGACTCGCAACCATGCTTAATACACTGTTGGAGCCGTCCCACAACCTGCGCACCAGGGAAGCGCACCTTTTACCTATTAACCTGCCGTCCATGAATAATACTGTATAGACACGCAGCATCGCCCACGCTCATTATTACATCACAAATTACATTGGTCTATTGTTCCTACCACAATACGTGTGAGAAAACAATTGAATTAGGAAATTGGAATATTATCTGTACGAGAACAAAAATACGGGAAAACAAACAATTGATTTGTCCCCACAGGATCTGGCCCGAATACCTTTAATGAAGCCAAAAGTCGCATGTTATTCCCACTATTATGAACATTTTTTTGTACTGGACCACACCTGGGAACTTTCTAATTATGGAATTCAAAATATTTTTATTTCACATAAACCTACATGGGCACTTATGAAACGTCAGGAGCTAGGTGTACGGTTCCAATTGGTCGTTTCTTATGGAGAAGAGCTGGCAAGAAACTCCACAGTTACTCTTTTAAAAATAATTGGCTTTTACAATTCTCTCTAAAACTCTCTCAAATAACAGTGTGACTGGTTTGGGAGGACAATGTAGGTAGGTCTTTCAATAAGTACCAGGTACTTAAGAAAATAGAAAATGGTCAACAAATCTACAGCTTAATAAGCCTTCAGCGTTCTCACATTCACAAAATAGAAAATTATACAAAAGATATATAAATGAATAAAAACGTATTTTAATTAAACGCAAGTACATGATTGCTATTACAACTGTAATAAATCTGAATAATTATCATGTGCACAAAAGCCACTAATAAAGAGTTGAAATTAACTCGTAGGTATATAATGTCAAATAATAGGATGAATGTACACAATCAGCCTATAATGTTCCCACTGCTGGGACACAGGTCTCCTCTCTGTGAGAGGGAGTGGGCCGTAATCCACCGAGCGGGCCCAGTGCGGGTTGGTAGATGTCACATGTCTTCGAATTTTTAGTTCTGGAACATGCCGGTTTCCTCACGTTGTTTTCCTTCACCGTTTTGAGAGCAGTGGTGATGAAATAAGTTACACAAAGTAAACTGCCTGCCTGGGTTCGAATCCACGACCAACTCGGTAAGTCACGAGCGTTTCCACTTGGCCAGCACTGCTCTCGGCTCACACAGTTACGGAGTATTGAAGGTCAAAGTTCCAACTTTTTTTTATGAAAACAAGTTTTCAATGGTATTACTTACTACTACTACAAATACTCCCACGATTGCTATACCGTTGCATAAGCACAATGTTTTGCTTGCGTTACATTGCGCATTTCCGTAAACAGCAAATTTTCCCCAAAACTAAAAGTCGTTCCCCAGCAATTATTGAAGAGAAACCTTCTTTAGGCACGTTGGGCATTTTTGAGGGGACTAAACCATTGATTTTGCGACACCATGACGACACCTCATTTTTGAAAACGCGATTGTGCTCTTTATTTATATTTTTTTACGGATCAATGTTCTATCCAAGTATTTTTACTTTCAAGGTTTTTTAAACGCGATTGTGCTCTTTATTTGGATAAAGTTATGGACCAATGTTCTATACAAGTATTGTTCTTCCACCAAAGCGATCTTGTTCAAGTTTTCACTTCTGTCGGCACTTCCGGAGTGCCACCACTTTTTTTTTGCAGAAAGTTCATTAGTTTGATACAGAATGCGTAAATGACGGCTTCGTGAAGGGTCTTTTTTTCCCAACTACGGCGAAGCAAAAAAGAGGGTTATGATTTTGATCGGTATGTATGTATGTATGTTCATCAGTTCCATTAAAACATTAAATGCAATATGGCGCTATCTAGAGGACAAATTCATGAACTAAAAATAAAAATATTGTGCCATGTTGGGTATCAAATGAAAGGGCTTGACAAGCATATTACAAATATGCATGTATATATCATATTGTCTAAGTAAATAAATATGTTTAAACTGTTAAAAACAAGCAAAAGTGAGACTGTGCTACGTACGGCGCGGCTGTAAAAAAATAAACTGCAAATACTTCATCACGAAATTATAACCTCAAAATCATTTTAATAAAAAGTAAGTTCAAAAACTAAAACCCAACTACTGAAAATTGATGTTCTATAAAGTATAAAACAAGAAAATATTTCACACAGAAATCAAGACGTAGGTACAAAAATGGTCAAGGTAAAGCCGTGGTCGCATGCCTGTATACCATATGGGTGCCAGAAATACCTACAGAATTATAATGCCACGCGAATAAATACACACACACGCATACACTGCCGAAATCATAACCTTTCTTTTTGGCTTTGCCCTAGTCGGGTAATAAAAGTAGCTTAAGTTACTCCTTATAACATCAGCTGTCTGCCAGTAAAAAAAATACAGTCCCGTCAAAATCAGTCCTGCCGTTTAGGAGATTAGCCGGAACAAACAGACAGACTAGATTCTAAAAATTGTTTTTCGTTATTAATACCGTATACACTTTCATATGCATTTAGTAAAATGCTGTTATTTTGACATTACAAACAGACACTTCAATTTTATATATTTGTAGGTATGTATAGCTGTTGTTGTTGAACGTAGCTGAAAAAACGTGGGTTTACTACACGATGGTTTTGTTTAAGTAAAAAGTTTCGGTCAAGTATATAATTATTTAAAGATTGACACTACATTTATTTTACTTTTACCAAAAATAACCTGTCAACAAACAAAAAATCATTTTATTCGAAAATGCAAATTAGGCCGAATATTATTTTCGTTTTCGGCCAAATAAAAACATCGTTTTTCGATCGGTCTCTAGTTTAAGTTACCTACGTATTGATTTTCTAATGGTAATTTCATTTTATTATTTATATTGTTATTTTTTGGTTAGCTTTGTCTTGATACAATTCCTTTTCATAGAAAATAAAACATGCAAGGAAAATTTTAATCTTCCTCTTTAATATCAAATATGCAAAAGATAAGCAGCTGAATTATTCAAGCGTTCGTTTCCTCTCCAAGGCCATTAAGGAAAGATGCTCTTGCAATTGTATAAGGAAAAAATATCCGTTGTGGGTCGTTGGCCCAGTGGTTGCAAGGCGGTGAAGCTTTGGAGCCTCAGCTTCGATTCCCAAGCCAGACAAAGTGGTATTGTGTTTTTGCTTTAGGTATTTCTCAGTAGCGGTCTGGAGTCTGAGTTTGTGCCCGGTTAATGGCAACAGGGTCGCCCAATATTGAATAGGGTTTAAACATCTAGTATACACAGTAACAATGAATCAATTTTCACGCCTCCCCTTATGTCCTAGGCCAAATATATTTTTATATTCGGATAGCTTATGACCTAAAGAAGTGCCATTAAGAATACGATTTTTTTTTTAAACGCGATATTTCGCGGTTATTCTTTTAACTGACAAAGAGCACACTTATCATTCACCTTTGCCTCCCCTTTTAGAGAAAATACAGGGATGATGTTACGATTTGTTAAAAAATTGCCATTACAATAACACAGAAAATATTCAACATCATCGTTTTATTCACAAAACTCACGACATATGAAGGAAAATCCATCTTTACTGAAAGGACACTTGTCGGGGAAGGAAAATGGTAGGTGAATAATGGACGAAGCCCAACGAAGTTAGGAAGAAGGAAGAAAACAGACAGACGTTTCTATGGAATGTGTTTACGTTGCAAGTTGCGAAGGTTTTAGTGTGATATTTTGGTCCCTGTAATATTATATTCTGTTATGTTATTTATCTCACTAGCTGCCCGCCCCGGCTTCGCACTAAAAGTCAAAGTCAAAGTCAAATCATTTATTTAAAATAGGCCCTGGTGTGGCACTTTTGAACGTCAAAATTTACAAAATAATATAATTGATTCTAGTCGCCCCTTCCAAAAGGTAGTTTTCGTTTGGAGAAGAATGGGCAAGAAATTCCACCGTTACTCTTTTAAAATGTTTTACAATAGTTTGTATAAGTACGTACATTAGTTAAATAATTATATGTGAAGACGATGCACCTAAAATAAAATTACTATACCACAATAGGTAAAAAGAATTAAAAATGAAGCAACGACGGATAATTTAATTATGTGATAGATACATAGTGCTCACATATTTAAAAACATTGTAAAAGTAGATGATTTTCCTACGTAACTATTTACCTACCCTACCCTACCCTACCTACCTACACCTACCTACCCTTACATACCTACCTACACTTACCTATCCTACAAACCTTGTGCAGAGAATAACGAACACAACAAAAAAAGAGTTATCCAATTTGGTCCAACCGTTCTCAAGTTATGGCGTGACCAAGGGTAATAGGGATTAATTTTTATATTTAAACATTATATTATCACACCCACTGCTAAACTATTATAATGGGGTTGGCACCTGTCAAAGTGGTGCTAGCATAGCTTTCACCAAAAAAGAAGATTTTTTTAAGGAACATTTTATTTGTTATTTGATTAGTCATTTGATTTGACATTTAATTTGACAAGGTCGGCTTTCCTTTCTCGTAAAGATGCACCTCGTTTCTTTTCATTCAGCTTTTAACGCACATAGCCGCCATGTCGAATACATGTTTTTTCACAACAGTTCTTTAAATATTATAAAAAAGAACACAGTCAACAAGCGAAGCCAAAACACAACACAAAATTGACAGATGAAAGCTATGCTACCGCCATATATCTAAAGTTTTTTCACCAGCCAACCTCGTTACATCAAAGAGTTTGTTTTAACGAATAGCCTAGTTGTAAATACACAACTTTGAAAATTTCACTCTCAGGCCCTTTTCTCACTGGTCGGTGCGTTAGCGGTGCGGGATTAGCATGCTCGGTATACCCGGTACCGAGAGTTTACTGAGCGCATTTGAATGAGCGTTTCCTGATTGGCTTGTGCGCGGGAGCGGGGCGGGATCGTTTCGGTATACCGCGTCTCGGTAGCAACATCGAGTGCCCGCTTGGAGTTTTGAGACACGTCACGCGGTTTAATTGAAAATATATAATAATTATATTTTTACCTCTAACAAGCAGGTTTTGCTGTATAAAGACAGTGAGCAAAATTCGATTTTGCTGCCGTTAGACAAAGTAACTTTTTAATCTTTTTTTTTTAATGCTGCGGACAATACTGAGTTTACTCACAAAATTCGAAAAGTTTAAACTTCACTTTGTTCTGTCACTTTCACTTCGATACGAAAAACACGAGAGATGAAAACAAGTCGATTCGAAGTTCGATTTTCAAATTCCATACTTATTAGGCCCGAAAAAGAAACAAACAAAACGTTCGGATACACAATAATATAACCGTAAATTTGCAAATCATCTGTGGTTTTAAATGTAAATAATTATATTTTTCCTAAATAATCAAATTATATTTTTTTACAATCAAATAAAGAGAATGATGAAGAAATAAATACGAAGTTTATCATGTATCTACATAATTATTTATGTTTTTTTTTTTTTTAGTATTGTGGCAGAATACCGCGGGTGCACTTGAAAGAAGCATCTTTAAAAAATTGCGGGATATTTTAGTGTTTTGCTCTTCTGAGCCAACTACAAAGTTCGATACACGTTAGTTATTATAAAAATAATATTATACAATTATGAGCAAGTTCGGTGACGGAGTCTGCTATTTGACACCGGAAGAATTAAAGCAGCATGTAAAAAATACAGAACTAAGTTTCTTGCTTGAAAATTCTCTGAAAATATCTAAAATTTTATGTTATTTTTAAGCAATGGAGACTTACACTACAAAGGGAGTAAACACTTTTTCGGAGAGTGTACTGTTATCGTATTTCATGGAATTATCACAAACGAGGCAATCATTTACAAAGTGGAGTATTTACTCAATGTTGAAAGCCACAATAAAGACAAAAAATGACGTGAACATTGAAACTTATACCAAAGTTACTGCATTTTTGAAAAGAATGTCAGTGCAATAATTTTACTTTTAACTTTTATTTTTTATTACACTTCGTTTTACAAATATACATATTGTGGTTAAATATTTACCATGTTGTACTTTTTTACCTTTAATATGTTCTCGCTGCTGAGTTGAAAAGTTGTATTACACGAGACCAAAGTTATTTACATCTCGTGTCTTTGAATCCCTCGTTGCGCTCAGGATTCAAAATCAACACTCGCAGCAAAAACCAACTTTGCTCTCTTGTTGCACAAATAACTAAATTCAATTAACGGATGTCGTCAATAGTGCTTTCGTTTTTTTCGTAAACGGAGATAAATATAACACGCCACAACATCTTTTTTACTCAAGACATTTTCTTGCGAGGAATTAAGCGGTACTGCAAAAATAATACCGAAGACATTACGTCAGGTCTGTAAGTAAATGAAGCAGTGCGGTATCGTTTCGGTAAACAGAGCATACTATACCAAAACGATACCGCACCGACCAATGAGGCTTAAGTCTTAACATGACTTTTCTTAAACATACTTGGAAATTCAAACATTATTTTGACAACCTTCTTCGAAATTGCTGTACTGGTCAAAAACAAGATAAATTACTATGAAAACTCATATCTGTCGTGTTATTTAAAAATGGAACTAACTTTTTACTTCGACCAATGGCCGGCAAGAAACTCCACCGTTGACAGCCTTTTCTTTTGGGTGGGAAATTATCAAATAACTTCTCCCGCTCTGGGCGGAGCGACAGGGTATGTCAGACTCTTACTTACTAAATAACACCCGTGTTCCTTCAGGTGTTTCCTGTTGCCAGGGGCCACGATCTCCCTTTCGGTTTTCTTCGCAACCCCGGCAGGCATCGGCCCTAGCGGACCCCGTCAATTCTGCTGACATCTCTTTGAGGCGCACGTGGAATACAACGCGCCGTTGACCCGAACCTGGTCCTTATCAGACGGTGAGCTACCCATTTCTCACCGTCCGCAAGCCCGCGCCTACGGTGGCCGGAAATCAGCTCGCGATTCCCGATGCCCAGTATTTTTACGTCCGTGCGTACGTGGGCTTATAGCCATTTCATATAACTGTCAAAGAATGACAGTTATTATTTGAATATAAGAACAAATTATGTTGGTAGTCCATTTGCTCAACAATTAATTTTCCTGACTTTAACTAAATTATACGCAAAATACATACAGACAGACTCGCTAGAAAAGATTAATGTTTAATATTCATAATGGAATACAGTTGAGTTATTAAAGCTTCAAGCAAATATCTTTGCCTTTTATAAAATTTTATCAGCTAACTTTACTCTAGAGCAGTGTTTTTCAACCTTCTTCATGACGCGACCCCCTTAGTATGAAACATTTTTTCGCGACCGCCTACCCTTTACAGTTTATAATCTTTATTTTATTATAATACAAATACCAAATACATACACACGGCTACATATCAAGCTATACATTTCCAGTATAAGCTGACCTCGTATTGTACGGAAATCCTACACAATGCGCGATCGGCATAAACTGGAAATGTATAGCTTGATGTGTATCCGTGTGTACAACTTTTTTTTTTAAATTACGTATCGGCTACTTACATAAACAGACATAATACATCGCCAAACGCCTCCACGGAAAAGCAATACGATGGATTTGTGGGGTCCACGTATGCCACTTGCCTCCTAATTAAATCCATAGTATATTTTAAGTAAATTTTATGTTGTATATTTGCTGGATTTTTAGGGTCATGGCTACGAGAGATTTCCTATTAGAGTAATATACGTTATTAAATGCAGCTATAGATGAGGCAAGTTTGGGAACCAACCTGCTGGAAACAAAAGCAACAAAACAAAGTTTCAAAAATATTTTTTTAAACTTTTTTTTCTTTTACTAAGGTCTCGCAACCCCTTTATAAAGGCTTCGCGACCCCCCAGGGGATCGCGACCCACACGTTGAAAAACACTGCTCTAGAGAATGCATTCTTTTCTCAACATAAACCATTTGTTTTTAACTGGCAGATGCTCCGTGAATCATTAATATAATTGCTATAACATTAGTAATATTTATAACCTGTCATTGACACGCAGTAAGCCATTTTCGTGGTAATTTCAATTTATTTAATGTAAACGATAAATAAAAGAGCAATTTTAGTGTTTGTTCGGCGTTAGTTTAAACGCATAATTATTTATTTGGGAAAATAAGATGTTAAATAACTTAAAATCATGCTTATATTCCCAGAATCAATAGGTACGTGCACATCTCACCAATACACGCAAATCCTATGTAGGCTATCCCCGTGTCCTAACGATCGATCGCGCGAATACGCGATTGTTGCAGTCCTATGTCACTTATTTGTTCGAAAAATCGGCAGGCGCCCTTTGTCGGTGCGACCACGCGTTCGAACTTACCCATCAAAATAGATGCAACGTTCGCGACAATCGCTCTGGCAAAGCTCGGATACCAGTTAAATTTTCAAATCGTTATTGTGTACTTGACGCAAAGACCTTTACATTTGGTTTCGCTCGTAGAAACCGGTTTTTAATAATCTGTTTTGGTGGAGTCTTTACATAAAGGTTTTTTTCGGATTAAACGGTTTAAAGCAATATCAACCGGTTTTTGTTTAGCTTTTATTCAGCGCGGCATCCTCACAAGTCAAAAGTTGCAACGCGTTTACCGACATACCACACGTTGTATAAACCGGTTAATTTAGGTTAAAATAAAGTTCTTAAAACGTTCACGTTCTTAAGAAAAGTTCGGAGTAAAACCCAAATAAACCGGTTTTCACCGGTATTTTTGAAACCGGTTCCGGGCCTTGCGCTCTGGTGTGGTGGATGCTGCCTACACATGGGCTATGCCTATTGCCAAATAGGTATGGCCTTTAAGAGCTTAACTGTTACTTACGAGACACGATATAATTTTTATTGTTATCGACTTCTAAAGACAAATCGACAGTTAAGCAGTTATCCGGATACAAATCTAAGCTTCAGGCTGTTATTAAAAAAATTGTACCGGACACCCTCAATAACAATTTGGCCGACTCGGGCATTGAACCCTAAGAACTCCCACGCTAAGTCAACAAGTCAATTAACAGTTTAATTTGGGGCGAATATCATCAATTCAACTGAGCACGATCAGCACATCTAACCCTCATTAAAGAACTGTCAATGTTTATTGACATTGACAGTTCTTTAATTTTCCACAAAAATATTGATAGTTTCATTGGTGAAATTCGCTCTTATTAAAATACAATGAAAACAAAATATTTCAATAGCTGTTTCCTAACAAATATAATCAATTAAAAGGCTTAATGAATGCCGGGAAAACAGATTATTAACGCTCCAAAAAATCTTTACACATACTTGCACTCGTGCTTCGCACTAAATGTATTCATTTTCAAGTCAACGACTTAATTACTTAGAGACTGTTTGACAGACTAAAACAGTATTTCCGTGAAATTTTAACGTAATTACTAGGTACTGTTCCTAAATACTAATCATAATTACATTAATGTAACACTGTATGAAGATACTTGTAGTGTCCCTAGGTTTCACCAGCATAAATTTCGATCCCGTGGGAATATCGAGATGAAAAGTATCCTGTGTTAATCCAGGTTATAAACTATTTATGTGCCAAATTTCATCCAAATCCATTCAATAAGTTTTACGTGAAACAGTAACAAACATCCATCCATCCTCACAAACTTTCACATTTATAATGTTATAAATATTAAATAAAAAATAGCCATTCAATAATGTATTATTAATATTATATTTTAGTAGGAAGTTGGATATAGATGTTTGCTCTAACCAATCGGCCATAAGCAGCTGATCAGATCTTCAGATTTTCACGGATTTTTTTTAGTAATTTCCTTAAAACAATGATGAAAAACAGCAGCCTCGACTTAATCATAATCTAGCTGGATAAAAAAATGCTAATTGGCAAGAATGTTCGGTTGCCACGTTTCTATTTTTTTAAATCTTTCCTCTAGTAAAATCCGCCTCGTGTTCGTGCTCCATATCTTTTTTAGACGATTTATAATCACAAGGCCGTATTATTCGCAGATGACACCACCCTCATTTTTTCATTTTTATTTACATTATTTATTTTTCATTACATTTAAATCAAACGTCAGTTGGTCACCTTTGAACAAGTTTACGATGCACTCTCTAAATAATAATAATCATTTATTTCAAGTTACCAAGACTCATATACACATTATTAATAATTACAACCAGTCACATTGATAAAATAAGAATAATACAATTTAAATTATTGGACAACACAAACATGAAATTACCCGCATCCAATGTGCAACCTGCAGCAATGATTTATGTAGGCGCAGTCGAGCCTATCTGAGAGCGCGGCCAGCATGCTGATGGAGCTCCCCCGCACTCTCCGCACCAGCGAAGTGCCTCTCTTGCGCATCATAGCGTAAAAACAATCTACGCGTGCCTCTGCAAACATTGTCGAGGCGCTGCAGTAACGGAGGAGACCCAACAACATCCTGAACGCATTGTTATACTGGACACGAAGGGCGCCGTACGATCTCTGCGTGTAGTTGGTCCATAGACTACATGTATATAAAGTTGTGCAGTAGGCTCTAAAGAGAGTAATTTTAACCTGTACTGAGCAACTTGCGAATCTACGGATCACCATATTCGCTCTGACTGACAGCGCCCTTCGCTCCCGTTCAATGTCTGTATCATCCTTCAAATCGGGAGTGACTAAATGGCCTAGGTACTTAAAAGAATCAACTCTTTCCAAAGGTATGCCATTCAGTCGTACAGCTGGTATTTCATGAATTTTTCTCTGTCCGCCCTGAAAGACCATACATTGACTCTAAAGTTGTGCATTAGTTTAAAGTAAATAATCTTCTCCTGAACGAATAAAAGACTAAATTAATTAAATTTTCAACCCCAAATGTCAGGCAGCTATGTACCAATGTTCAAGTTAATGGAATACAGTTGGACCCTATTGAGTCGACAGTTTTCCTTAATCACTATTGACGGTAAATTGTAATGGAACCCACACAGAAAAATTGTCAGGAAGGCTAAGTTCGGCTGCCTATGCAGTAAAGAAAAAATTGTCAAATAACTGACGTAGACTATACGTATACAGCCAGAATTGTTTATTTTTGTTATTTTCATAGTCATATGTCATATGGAATTCTTCTCTGGGAAACCTGTGCGGACATTAATACTATCTTTGTTCTACAGAAAGGGCTCTTTGAGCTATTTACAACCATTTTTTTTAGGTGGGAAATTGTCAAATAACTGAGAGCGTGTCAGATTCTTACTGACTAAAACCCACCCGTATTCCTTCAGTTGTGTTGCCAGGGTCCACGGTAACCCTTTCGGACAAACCCGCAACCCCGGCAGGCATCGGCCCTAGCAGGACCCCTTCAAAGGAACACAACGCGCCGTTGACCCAGGCCAGGTCCTTATCGGACGGCGAGCTACCCATTGCTCACCGCCTGCAAGCCCGCACCTACGGTGGCTGGAAATCGGCCTGCGATTCCCGACGCCTAGGACGTCTCCTGCGGCGGATAAGGACGTGAGGACGCGAAATTTGCCTCTCCCTCACGCGTTCCGCTTCCTCCTTCGCGAGCATTACATTTTAGTGAACTAGAAAATTAATAAGGAATTGCATTTATAACACTGAATTTGATGTTGTAACCGTTTTAGGTGTAAAAAAGGCATGTCGTCGTTGTTGTGGGAGGTCACTAAGTGACATTTTAGCCAAAATGAGTTAATGATGTCAAAGTGTTTTAAAATTTATTTATTATCTACCTTATGAAAAGGTAAAAGAGCTGATTTTTGTTTGAATTTTAGATAATAAGAGAATGTCAGAAGTACATAACTACTTGATAAGGCAAAAAATCAGTCCATGAAAAATAACTAACGGTACTTGAGTAATTTATGACAATATTTTTACTAACGTTTTCTCAACTACTGCTACACTGCTCATTGATGTTACTAAGTTACTTTTCGCATACAATATATTAATTTCATTTCATGTAAAGCTAAATGAGAAATATTTACATAATTTACTGAATATTAGAGTGATAAACAAAAGTGGAAGTATCAGTAGGTAAAAAGTTAGAAACCAACAAAGGTACGATATGATAGTAGCAGAGACAGTACAATAGAGAGTGAATGTAGAAATATGGATGAATCTGATTGTAAAATCTTAGAAAAATGTGTTTTATTACAACTTCTTTATAAACGACGATAAAAATATATAAACGACTCGCACTTAACTGTAAGTTTATCGATAATTATTTATAATGTGTCTGACACTATTATAAGATGACATTTAAACGTTTTAATCACATTTTCGAAAACAATATTATGAATTAAAACTATAATATAATTACGAGATATTTTTTCTGGGCTGTTGCAATTTCCTAAGTAATTTGTTCATATTTAATTTGATTTTTTTTAAACAACGGGGTGGAGAGCAAATTTTAATTTTTTTGACACAGGTCCAACCTCTATAATGTCCCGCAGGACTCTGAGCGCGAGCCGATTTAGCCCGATTTACTATTTTTGTGTTTATAAAAACACTACTAACCCAAAAATCCAACCATTAAATTCCCTGTATAATTCGATTACCTCACGGTACATGCAATATCATATTATTTTGTGCTGTAATTAGGAAATGATTTCGCGCATCATTCAATACGTGTCCCCGCGCCCCGCGAATCCGTGCCTCGGAATACCCAAATTGTATTTTATTTATTAAAGGAACGGCATAGTACGTATATGTTTTAACTTTTGTATGATAGCAGAGTTTATTATTACGAATATTATTAAATTAAATATTTAGATTAGAAAAACTTTTTTTTTTTATTGGAAAAGCTACGGGATATTTTCAGTTTTTTAAATATTTTCCATTGTATCTGTTAGCATTTTCACTAATAAAAAGTTTAAATAGTACTAATGAAGAAACAGTAAAGTTTTTAAATGAAAATGTTATTTTATTGTTATAAGACGAAATATTAGGAAATACCTACTTTATAGCTATAGCACAGCTCTAAGCTGTTAGCATTTTTGTACATAGCAATGAATTCACTAAAGCCATTCACTCAGCGAAAATAAAAAACTTTAGAATTATCGAAGGGAATATTCTTTTGTAGCGCTTGTGACCACTAACTAGACCAACGAGACAGTAAAAAAACATACTAATATTATAATGCGAAAGTAAGTGTGTCTGTCTGTTACCTTTTCTCGCCTTAACGGCTGGGCGGATTTTTATGAAAGGTACATAGGCAGACCAAGACTTGGGGACATAGGATAGGTACTTTTATCCGATTTACTATGGGATAATTCCCGACCTCCACGCGGGCAAAACCGCGGTCATAAGCTAGTATCTATTAAAAAATGGCACAGTATAATAAAGTAACAGTATTACGTCTCGGCCGTGACCTTGACATAATTACCTACGGCCGCTCGGTAGATTAACCTTCCGCGTCCATGCGTAACTGCCGCGCACTCGAGACTGTTGCGTACTGATATAGACTGAGGCCTTCACTGGTCGGTACGACAGCGGTGAGGGATCATCATGGTCGGTACTCGGTACCGAAAGCTTACCGAGCGCCTATATTTCAATGAGCGTTTCCTGATTGGCTCGGTATACGCGGGAGCGGGGCGAGAACGTTTCGGCTTACCGCGTCTCGGTAAAGACATTCAGTGCGGTACCCGCTCACGTCACGCGTTTTACAGCATGCTCGGTAAACTCGATACCAAAAGGTTACCGAGCGCCTATATTTCAATCAATTAAGCGATACTGCACAAACGTCAGGTCTGTAAATGAAAGCAGTGCGGTATCGTTTTGGTATACAGAGCATACTATAAGCGCAATGCTGCTTACCGACCAATGAGGAAAAATGAAAGCAGTACTATATCGTTTCGGTATACTGAGCATACTATACCGAAACGATACCGCACCGACCAATGAGGAAACGGCTTGAGATTTCGAAGCGTGTCTTTCGGCCGTTTTCTATGAAGACATAATACTATTACTTATTTATACTGTGACAATGGCCCTTCTATCCTCTAACATAATATTAGGGACAAGATAACCAAACAAACTTCGGAATTTATAATACCATTATTACTTGGCATACGACTCCCTATATTCCTATATGCCTTTTTGTATTTTTTCCTCATTGGTCCTTCGAACCTCTCAACTGTTTACTAACTTGGAAAGTCCAGGGCCATATTACTGCGTCTACTCTTTATTAAACTTAATTTTCCTACGAGTCCTAGTGACCTATATAAATTTAATTTCAAGCCGACTAAAGCATGTTCTCCAAGAATTATGTATTACTAGCTTTCGCTAGCGGCTTCGCCCGCATTATATTTGTATAAATTATAGCCTCAGTTGTTACCCAAAGTGTGCGCCACAACGACCTGGTGTGGCGAGTAAAGAAAGGCGCCAGAAAGCGATCCTGTTTACCGTTTTCCGGAAACAAAACTTAGGTATTCAGGGGTACAAATTAAAAGCTCTAAGAATTCTCATTTCCATTGCAACACCTTATTTATGTGAAGCCAGATTTTCAGCTGTAGTGTAATAAAGAACAAATATCGCTCAAAGATTAAAATGAGAGCAGCGGTGTCAAGCCTTATCCCGCGAAAAAATGTGTGGACATCACCAAGCTCACGCCTCACATTGACTAAGTTGCCAAATCTGCCCAGCCTATTCCCAACTGTATTGGGAGATGGTCACCGATCCATAGACCAACTCCGGCATAGCTTAACCTGATGGATAGTAAATTTATTCCTGTGTCAATATAAAAACTCAGCTTCATATCGTGGATGTTTTAATTTCTGTACTTATACCCTATTTCGACTAGCTAGGGCGCCGAGACAAAATACTCAACCTGCAAGTGCGCCGCGAACTGAAAAAGTTGGGGAACCCCTGGCCTAAGTTACTTAGTGATAATATAGCATTCTATTGGTGAAAAAATGTTTGAAATCGGTCTAGAAGTTTTAAAGTTTATTCATTACAAACAAAAGGACAGATATTTTATTTTTATAATATTAATGTAAATAAAATATATCTGGTTAGACAAGGAATTTACTCAAGGACGCGGCACTTAATAATTTATAGCTTTATGTAATATACCTGCGACTGCCTCGTTGGTCTAGTGGTCGCAAGCGCTACTGCTGAGCATGAGATCCTGGGTTTGATTCCAAGGTCGGGCAAAGTGTTATTGGGTTTTTCTATCTAAAATTTCTCAGTAGCAGCCTGGAGTCTGAATTTGTGCCCGGTTGATGACAATAGGCTCGCCCCCTATTACATGGAACTTAAAACATAACTGGCGAAATGTGGGTGAACCTGCTATAGGGACACCTCTGCCCAACCCTTCAGGAATCAATGCGTGATGTTATGTATGTTTGTGATATAAGTCTCAAAATCTATTATCAAGTATCATTTGGCAACGAAAACTTCAATTAAATTATTACGCCCAGTGATAAGCCAGGAAGGTAGAATCCGTTTAATCTCTCAACAGGCGGACAAGACAAGAACAGTCAAATTAGTAAAAAAAAAAACACATCGGAAATCCCGCGCAACATACGGGATGAAATTCGCTCACGTCGATTGTCTCAACTAAGGTGCGAGAATAGTTGCGTGACTTCTTAATTACTAGAACAAGCACTTGTGTCACGCATCCTGCTCCGGAGCCGCCTCACTGTGGCCAAAGCTTTGATCTAGGCCTAGTTCTAGTAGAATTTACTCTATGGATGCATTATATTGAATCAGAGGAGCTCGTGGCTAAGTAATAATAGCCGTACGGGTCGATCCATCAAGTCAAACTACGGTTGCCGGGGTTGGTCCATGGATGACTGACAAACTTTACATACCGAGACTCCTTCGTGCCTCGGAAAGCACGTTAAGCCGTTGGTCCCGGCTGTCTTTTGTGGATCTTTGACAGTCGTTAGGAGTCGTCAGAAGTCCGAAAGTCTGACAAACAGTCTTACCAAAGGGTATCGTATTACTCCGTTACTGGATTGTGGAGGTCAGATAGGCAGTCGCTACATTTAAAATACTGGTATTTAGGCCGCAGAAAGGCAGACAGGAAGCCGACCCCAACATAGTTGGGAAAAGTCTAGGCAGATTGATTTATGCATTTTATTGAATAATTAGTTCAAATATTAAGTTCCTATTCTACATATATAAAAAAAGAACCGAATACCCAATTTTTAACAAGCCCTTCATTTAAACCTCCAAAATCCTTTAAACTGCTGCGACGATTTTATTTGACTTAAATTCCTATGAGTCTCTCATATCCCTGTGACATATATTTAATTTCGAGCCAACATAGCATGTCTCACCTTGAGGTACAACTACGTTTGCGCCAGGTCACATAAAGATTGTATTGAATTGAATCGAAATCGATATTGGATTTTTATGACAGGGTTTTAAATCAAATGCCATTTAAAGTTAGAAGCAATAAATCCTCCTGTTGATCTAGTAGTAAATAAAGTTTTTAGACTTATTATTTGACATTGACAGTATTGATTTGGTGCAGAATACCTTATTTATACTCATAACGAACATGTGGCGTACCACGATGCAATGTTGTATCGTGAATTTTTACGATGCACGTCGAAGATTTCTACGACATGACATCGCATCGTGACAGGACGTCCCAACGCGCTACGATGAGACTTCGTATCATGTGCCCCTTAGGGCTCCCACACAAAACTGCGAATTCGCATCGCATTGCATAAATCTTCGAGTTCGCAGTGCGCACGGCCTGGGCCGAACTCGCAGATTTTTGCAATGCGATGCGAATTCGCAATTTTGTGTGGGAGCCCTTATGTCGAGGATAATCTACATCGCTTTAAAAAGTGGCAATACTTTTTTTTACTACCTACCTAAAAATATATACACTAATTTTATTAATTTATTAGTTCTAAGACTTCCCTGAACTATAAATACATATTAAAATGTTGACACAAACAAATACAAATATTTTAACAACAATGGGTGAGCGCTTTAGTTTGGAATTATTAATTTCGTACGTCGTCTGATTTTCTACGGTCAAAACTCGGACGGCTTTATAAACTCTTAATCTTTTTTTTTTATGGAAACATTGGCATTTTGTAGAAAGGTATGGAATCTAATTATCAACTTATGAGAAACATATAAGTAAGCAAACAAATTGTATTCATGATATAATAAGCTATCTAACCTTTACAATAAAAAATCACATTCGATTATGGCAATGAGAAAACCGAATCATACATTATACCTGACCTGGGAATCGAACTGGGAACCACATGCTAATCCACTATACCATGTAACGAAGATAATCCCCTAAAGTAGACAAAAAGAATAATCGAAATGAAAACTACCTAATTCTGAATTATTATTCGCTTAATAAATACACTAGTGACGAGAATTTCAATCAAGCTTTTTTAATTTTCAACTCGAACCCACACCGACTTTGAATGGACAAAAAAGGGATTCATTACAAAACATCGTAACAATCCAAATGTTTAATGTGATCAGTGAAAACAGAGAACGGATAAACTAATACTAAATAAATAAAAATAAACTAAACTAGCTTTTGCTTCGCTTCGCCCGCATAGATTTCAGAAAATGTCCCACAGGAACGTACTACCAGAATAAAACCCTATATGTAATCCAGATGAACAATGTATTAATTTCTTAATACATTGTTTTCATATAACCCTATTGGTTAACGCGGCGCACGCCAGTAAAACTCCCAGTCGGCATGTTTTTTTCCGAAATATATATATATATATATATATATAATCGCATATTTCAGCCAGTTTACACAAAATCTTAATTAATTACACACCTAAACCTTCCTTATTGTAAGTATATTTGTCTATTTTGATTTATTTTAACCAATTCGTTATACGATTACTGTACAGGATGGGAAGGGTTGAGGGTAATTTATAGCTCATTTAAACAGTCTTTGCGTGTAAGGCCCTTTCCTCGCTGGTCGGTACGTCAGCGGTTTGGGATCAGCATTCTCGGTATACTTGGAAACAAAAGAACAATGTAGGGCGCACAAAATGAATATGTGTTTGAACGGTGTCGATTTTTTTTTTTTAAATAAAATGTAGGGTTAACCTAACACCCTGTATAGCCCACTATAGTGAGTGCTATATTAATACATATTTAGAACATATGATACTCTGTACTTCGGTATTTTCAAGAGCGAGCGAAGCGAGCTCGGGACTTGTGGCACCCCGACTCGTACAGGCGGAGTCTTTAGACCCCGCCATCCCGTTCGTACCTAAGTACGAACGGGATGGCGGGGTGTAAAGACTCCGCTATCTCCGCAAAGCGGGGCTCCGTTGACTACGCTGACGATAAAAAAATTATTTACCCAATAAAATTATAAAATACAATAGACAATACAGAAGACATTGATATTGTAACTACCCACCACTTTAGAAATCAATCCATCTCGCAGTATTAATAAACTGCAGACGAGTCGTCCATTATGTATTTCATACGTAGTTGAAATATCCAATATTTAAAAAAAATCGTGCAATTCATTTTAGTTTAATCAAAATTATGTAAGTAAAACAGAAGTTAATTCGACCGGTATGCAGTCAGAACATATGTGAATCAACCGTAGTTGTCTCGAAAATAGTTAGAATAACTTTAGTTGTTATAATATGTAACTGCTACTACGGCTGCTTTGGACCACGCGGCTGCATTTTCAACTTTAGTCGCAGAGCTGAGCGTTGAAAATCGAACAGCCCGCTTTTATTTAGGCATTCAATTCGGTATGTAGGCTTAGTGAATACGGGCATAAGCCACACCAGTCTACCTATCAGAAATCCGGACCAGGCGGCTTCTAAAGCTTAGTTGTGCTGCCATTTAGTTCACTTAATAGCAAATTGAACATTCGACTTGAAACCTCGAAAAGACAAATTGATTTCCAATCAATCAAACGGAAACGCTAGAATTTAACCGGTCACAAAACCCTCCAGCCAGCTACTAAAATTTTTCTAAACTTAATAACACTTTTCGCCACCTGGATGTTGAACCTAAGAGCCCAGTCGGTCAGGTCGCGGTTGCGACACTAGAACAATAAAGTAGTCACACTTTCATTTCCCGGAAATCTCTAAAAGCCATCTTGAATAAGGCGAAACCTGTTTTACGATATTATGTACTTTCAGGCATCCCAAAATCCTGCCGGGGTTGCGAAGAAAACCGAAAGGGAGATCGTGGCCCCCGGCAACAGAGCAACCGAAGGAAAACGGATGGGTTTTAGTCAGTAAGAGTCTGACACGCCCTCCCGCTCCGCCCAGAGCGGGAGAAGTTATTTGATGATTTCCCACCCAAAAAAAAAGGCGTCCCAAAATGTACACCTCTACCTCTAACGGTCCCTTACTTTCGCTTTGCATACACTACGGCAAGTAGTTTATTGGGGCGGAATTTGTCCCTTGTAGGTTGTAATCGGTAACTTTACAACAATAGTAAGTCGGTGTCTTCGGTTATGTAAGGAATTAAGGAAGGTAAGATTGTACTTGTGGTATCTGTTAACGCCCGGTTTACTGATGCGATTAAATTGTCAGGTCTCTTGTTTTGTAATCTCTGACGATTTAATTACTCTGTGAAATTGTATTTTGAGGTCCTAGTCCGAACGCGCGGAGTTGGTACCTAAACATTTCATAGTTTGTTGTCATTTTCTTGATTTAGTCATGTTCGTGAACAGGCGCTGTCAGCAGGAACTGGTCATCTCTTGGCTGCCATGGCTTATTTTAATTTTATTTTTGAATTGTTTTATTTGTTTTATTTTTTATTACGGATGCTTTTAATGTTCTGCATCGTTCTCAAATTTATAACTTTAACATGAATGATGTAACCAATATTTTGTAACCATATTGTGATTTAAAAGAGGGTCCGTCGAGTTTCTTGCCCGTTCTTCTCCATAGGTACCTACTACGCTTTGGAATGGGCAACTAGCTTCATCTTTCTGACTGACCGACTCCTTGAGAATTCAAAGTAATTGGTTTATTTGAAATAAATGCTTTGAGTTTGAGTTAGACTGGCACAAGGTACATAATGCTTGCTATAACTCAAAATACAGATGACACCATAATGATAGCGCGTGGTACACTAATGAAACTAATTAGGAAGGTACAGTGAAGAGGGGGACGCGGAAAAGGAGCGAGCTTTGTTTTTTAAAGGATACGTAATTTTGCCGTCATAATTCTTACAATAGTTTAACTTAATCTAGAGTTAAAATTGAAAATACTCGTCTCGCACAAAATGTTGACTTAGTTTTAAGACTTTATTCATACATATGGGTGTTAATTGTTGAGTTCGTCGTAATAAAATAAACAAAAATGCTGTATGAGTAGTGCTTTTTTTTTGGGTGGGAAATTATCAAATAACTTCTCCCGCTCTGGGCGGAGCGGGAGGGCGTGTCAGACTTTTACTGACGAAAACCCACCCGTGTTCCTTCGGTTGCCCTGATGCTGAGGGCCATGATCTCCCTTTCGATTTTCTTCGCACAGGCAAACCACACAGCGGCAGGCAGGCATCGGCCCTAACGGACCCCGTCAATTCTGCTGACATCTCTTTGAGGCGTACGTGGAACACAACGTGCCGACGACCCGGGCCTGGTCCTTATCGGATGGCGAGCTACCCATTACTCACCGTCCGCAAGCCCACGCCTAAAATGCTGTATGTGTAATGCTATATTTTAGATTAAAAATCGTTCTAATGTACGTTACGTTTGCGATGCATGTTTGTGCTAAACCCTCAGCTACATATTACGAGGTATGCCCGGTAGGCACCTGTCTCACCGCCGAAGAAGAAGCGACTAGCTACTATCAACGATTTTGTCGTTCAAGAAACGAACTTACCTAAGATAGTGGGCATCCTTTTTAAGGAAAACAGATGTGATAGAATCTTATATCGTACGTACGTAAGGCAAAGCTCTCATGCACACAGTAAAACTTGCAATTCTAGTGTACCAATTTAAAGTTTCTTGTGTCAAGTCATGTGTACAAGCGTTTACCACTTTGACTCCGACCCTTAATTCGAAAACTTTGACATGTGGAGTTAACTCAAAAAACGACGATTTGACGTTCAAAAGTGCCTTTTATGTTATTGAAATAAATTATTTGACTTTGCATAAGCGTAACAACTGTGTATACTGAGTACGCAACCGCTAACCTACATTTTAAAGTGTAACCTAGCAATTAGATGTAATTCCATATCATTGGTTGTGAAGTTAGTTTTTAGAACAGCTTTCAGCTTAATGCATCGTAATTTTCTGTAATTAAAATAATTGTAATAAATAAAGTTGTTTTTAACTAAATTCCCGATCGCTGAAACATAACAGACAGTGGTTGTCAGCAAATTAGTAGTATGTAAGTTCCGAGGCAAACTTAAGTTTGTGTCAATCTGTATTCGGCATAGTTTAAAACAATGCCGGTTTTCTTTTATGTCTAAGTTACTAGTAAGATCTAAACTACACAATGGATTTTGATGCGGTTTACACTATCATTTAGAGCATTTATTCCGGAAGATGGTACATACCATTTTCCGAAATAAATACGCATGCACTCCTATATTACAATTAGTACCTGGGCGACCGAGCTCTGCTCGGATGAAAATAGAAAATGCTCATTTGATAGTACGGGATAGTTCAATAATCCCATGTATAGTACATACTAATTCCATGCTGCCATGATAGTAGGTACTGACTAATTCCATGCTGCCATGTCATTATTCATTATCTTGTTCCAAATTTCGGGCGACCGAGCTCCGAACGACTGTCAAAGATCCACGAATGACAGCCGGGACCAACGGCTTAGCGTGCTTTCCGAGGCACGGAGGAGTCTCAGTGTGTAAAGTACCCCGGCAAGCGTAGCTTAACCTGATGAATTGAACTATACGGCTGTTATTACTTAGCCACGAGCCAAATAAAAAACGTCAAAACAATATATTCCAAAAAAAATCTACGTTGGCTTAAAGTGTAGTGTAGTGTATGTGTGTGTGTGTGTGTGTAGTGGTAGTGAAATTTCTCAGAATTTTCAGAACGCAAAACGCGAGTGACCGAGTTTTAATAAAACCACTATAAAATACAATAGACGTGGATATATTTAGTAACCTGTTCCGCTTAGCTATTTCTAAAGAGCCATTAAAAACCTTAAAGAAATCTAATGGTTTTTATGGCTCTTTGGAAATAGCTAAGCGGAACAGGTTACTAAATATATCCACGTCTATTGTATTTTATAATGGATTTCCGCAAGGTCACGCCTGAATCAATTAACTATCTTAAAAGCATTATATTCGCCTTTGGGATCCCGTGTTGGGAATTAAATAAGTACCTAGATAAGATAAGTGCTCGAAATGGACCTAAAAATATTTCCATATTTTTTCGAAAACATTAATATTAATACTTTTAGCTAGCTAAGTGCAGTTTTATAAACCGTGATCCTAAGTGATAAAGCCTACTTATTTCCGAAAATAGGAAAACATTTTGACTCGAAAATACACGAAACATAAGTTTTCGTTGCCAAATGATACTTGATAACAGATTTTGAGACTTATATTACATACATACATAACATCACGCCTTGTTTCCCCGAAGGGTTGGGCAGAGGTGTCCCTGTAGCAGGTTCACCCACATTTCACCAGTTATGTTTTAAGTCCCATGTAATAGGGGGCGAGCCTATTGCCATCAACCGGGTACAAATCCAGACTCCAGGCTGCTACTAAAAAATTTCAGATAGAAAAACCCAATAACACTTTGCCCGACCTGGGAATCGAACCCAGGACCTCATGCTTATTAATTACGTTTTGAATATTATATATATTATTAAAAAAACATTTGAAAAAATATAAAAAATTGTGGCCCATCAACATCAGGAACAGGGTCCAAGCTGCCGGTGGTCAGAGCTCTAGGGAGAGGAACCTCCTCTCTATGTGTTCCGTGTCCATAAGGTATATCTTTTACAAAAAAAAAAAAAATTATACTATTTAGGTCTTCAAACTCGCATCAAGATGGGCGTTTATAATATTTTACATTTGTTTCTAATGTATGTAAATTAAGCCGTAGTAAAAAGTAGCAAAGTCATTACATTAATTTCTATGTACCTATGTAAATAAATAAATAATAATTGAAATATTTCATCTTACAGAAAATAAACAGGAACATATAAGAAGGAACGCGATATGCACGTCATTTCAGAAAGAAATAACTACAATCATTCTTAGCTATAGAGGAGATGGGGAAACGGTGGGCCCAAATGTAATAAGTTGAGTTATGATCTAAGAAAATTGTCGTATTTTTATATTTATGAATATCAAAAATTACCTCAATTGTCCATCTGGAAGTAGAGAAATATGATAAAGATAGTTTTCGTGAGATTATCGATTAAAGTAATCGATTACATAACTACGAAAGGAAAACTTACCCAATAGGTAATATAATTAACTCAAAGTAATTTAATGCACTATATACACTTTTATACAATATAGTGCATTTAATTTAAATAAAACATCATTAATTACAAAAAAAAATGATTATCAATTTCATATCAATTAAAATCACTCTTATATTTTAGTCTAGGTCACTGGCAGTGCATGTTCTGCACTAGCATGAGCTGACTGACATTGACACTAGACATTAATGGTGGGTCGTTGGCGAATTTTTGACGGACGAAACCGTATTCCCCACCACGAAAACGGTTGCAGAAAACGGCTAAAAGACGAAACTTATCCAACATGGAATAGAATTGCGTTTTCGTCGAGCGCAGTTTCTTACAACTATTAACGATTTGAAATGTATGAAATGGTTTTTTCGCATTATTAACTGTATTTCATTGCCAAGAGTTCACTTTTTATTGGAAGGACTGTTTTACGAGTGTGATAGATAGTTGAATCATTGTACCCGACTGTATTTTCTTAGATGTAAAATAAAAGAATCGCATAAATTAATTCGAAAACTGATTTATGCAATGAAGACTGTCTGAACTTGAACCCAGGACGTAAAACGGTTTCATCATCACAATACACAAAACGGTCTTTGTGAACGGTTCGTCGTCGCAACGCCCACCCTTACTAGACAGCTGCCACATGTTTCGTGTTTTCCAATGCGTTTTGAGTGGTTTCTCGATTATTTGTCATTTTCAACGACCACTGCTTTATTTTTTACGGATTCTGACCCTGCCTACCTTGTACGCCCCTTGCTTTCACACTGAACACCGAAGATCGCTCACACGATTGACTTAGAATTGTTATTTTGGATTTCACCGCCGCTTTGTGGATTGGATATTGTTGAAACTGCTGTGTGAATTGTGGGATAGCAAACTGCAATACACTAATATATGTTTGATTCACATAATTTTCATCTCGTTACATTCAGGCCCAAGAGTGTATATAATCCTTTCCGTCTCCTTTTTGCCTTCGCTAAAAATAGATTTCACACTCATGACCTGGGGGCCTAAAACAGCCGGTTTGGCAGAATCATAATATGATAATATTATGAATCACACAAACTGTCACAAACTGACAATTCATAATATTATCCGAATGACATAAATAGATGAATTGCGTAATATGAATTGAACATTCATATTACGCAAATCATCTGTTTGACAGTTTTGTAATATAATGAAATAACATTTAAACTGTAGAAATAAACAATAAAAATCTCATTTGATTACTAAAAACTGTAAAGAAAAATTATCCGGTAAAATAACGGTCTTCACTTTTTCATGCGGCAATATTTACACCAAATATGATTCTAAAATGAATTGAATTCAATATGATTCAGCTAAAATATTTGTGTCACCATAGAGAAATTTCTGGGAATTCAGAAAATTAATTGCTTTTAGAGGAATTGCTAATGTGACCGTTTTAGACCCGCAGTCCATTTGTTTTACCGCAAAATCACCACACCTGACAGCAGCACGACAGCCTTAAACCCAGTGTTATATTATTGACTTTCAAAACTTTTGTAACATAGACAGGTACTCTTAAGAGGGATAAAAAGTACTGCTCTCATGTCACATTGATCATGAAATACACTCCTAAAGAAGATACATTGAGGATCGGAGAATGAAGGCACTTGATTAATTTATTTCTTTTGTTACTGTGGCAGAATCGTGTAGATAAGAGCTTTGTTCATGAGAAAAGAAATAATTAAAAGTGTTGTTTAGAACTGCAAGTTTTATTCAGGTATATACAAAAAAAAAAAATATCAAAAATACAACCAACTTCTAAACTACAAACTGAAAAATAAATTTAATATCGGAAGTCCACAGTCCACTTTACTAAATGTTCCACTTTACTAAATGATGCTTTTCGAGAGCAAATGCACGAGTTACTAAAAAAATACCCAAATCGCTATAAGTGTGCCTATAATATTTCAAGAGTTCCCTCGATTTCTCCAAGATTCCATCATCAGATCGTAACCAAATGACAATGGGACCAACTTAGAAGTATACCCTTTCAAACAAAAAACGATTTTTTCAAATCGGTTCAGCCGTCTTCGAGTATTAAGGGAACATACGTTAAAAAATATATATATTATTCTGACGAACTGAGAACGTCCTCCTTTTTTTTTTAAAGTCGGTTAAAAATATTGTGAAAAGTGTATGGATTGAGTATTTATTTATAAATCTATTAATAATAACTTTTAAATTGGCAAGGAGTCGGACAGTCACCAGTTTCTAATTTCAAATCATAGATTTTCACATTTTACAAGTATCGACTGTGTCTTTACAACAATGCCTTCAGGATGCTGTTGCGGTTGCCGCGACGTTGCAGTGCGTCGGGAATGTTTGCTGAAACACGTACGGATGGCTTTCACACCATTATGCGTAAGAAAGCGGCTTCCCTACTGCAATGTTTGCGTAGCACTCGGAACGGCATCCTGAAAGTGATTGTTAGCAGAGTGGACTGCCCCATCCAAAGGCACTGGGTAGAATTAGGTATAGGTTTATGTTAAATAGAATTAAGTACTAACAACAATAACATAGCATGTAAGCACAGTTTGTTTTAACCACTAACTACGTATGGACTGCTTAGGTCTGAAATAAAGATATTTTATTTTATTTTTATTTATTTTATTTATTTAAGCCGATCTATATAAAATAAAATAAAAAATTGGATTAATTTCAATTTCAGTAGAATTTCCCGTTTCAAAGCATAGATTGCTATGGAGGAGAATGGGTTTCTGGCGTATCTCTGAAGGATTTATCTTTCGAGAACATAACCTTAGTTTTAACATTTTACAAGTACGTATTGTCTCTTTTATCCGGTCTTTATAAAATACTAGCTTCCGCCAGCGGTTTCACCTGCGTGATATCTTACTCAGTGATAGCATTCTACTGGTGAACGAATTTTTTAAATCGGTCCTATAGTTTTTGAGTTTATTGATTAAAAACGGATGTAGTTAGACGAAAAGGATCTAACCCACATTTTGGCCGAAAATGAGTTATATATACCAAATCACTCTTTGTAGTTCAAACTTTAATATCACGAAAACAATCTAAGTAAAATTCAAACGCAACACAATGTTCTCTGCGTGCGTTACCTACCGACATGTATCTCAGGTCATATTTTATTTTTAATTTTTATTAACATCGCTCTTAGCTGCTTACATCATTATTGAGAAATCATATTTAATCATATTGACTGCCCGTTGGTCTAGTGGTCGCAAGCGCTACTGCTCAGCATGAGGTCCTGGGTTCGATTCCTAGGTCGGGCAAAGTGTTATTGGGTTTTTCTATCTGAAATTTCTCAGTAGCAGCCTGGACTCTGGATTTGTGCCCGGTTGATGGCAATAGGCTCGCCCCCTATTACATGGGACTTAAAAATACATAACTGGCGAAATGTAGGTGAACCTGCTACAGGGACACCTCTGCCCTAACCCTTCAGGGAAACAAGGCGTGATGTTATGTTTATGTTATATGTTTATTTTACGTTTATGTGTCACATGTAACTCGATATCTATTGCCCCCCTCTCTACTCTCCAAAAATTGAAAAAAAAACAAAGGGATTTTTTTTAAAGTACCGTTTAATTTAATAAAACTGTTTCCTAAAAAATACTTTTCTAGCCTTTCTATCGGAAAACTCTCTTAATAAGGCATCGCAGTCTTTATTTTCGATTCACAAAGTTGCCAGGTTTGTCCGGCGCCCTTATAGGCGGTTGTTGAACAGCGCCCTGCCCTAATGCCGCTATTGGACTTAGCTTATGTGTTGTTCTATACAGGATGGCAGGGAAATCAACACGAAAACTGTTACCAGGGATTTAATACATGATTCTGAACATCTTCCTGCACTGAAAATTTTTTTTGGTTATTAAAAAAATATCTGCTGTTTCATAGAAAAGTGCAATACTTACGCGGTCAAAATGTATGGAACAGCAAATTTTTTTTAAACGACCGACGAAAAATTTCAACGCAAGGGGTTCAGAATCCCAGGGCGTCTGGAATCGCGAGGCGATTTCCGGCCACCGTAGGCGCGGGCTTGCGGACGGTAAGCAATGGGTAGCTCACTGTCCGATAAGGACCAGGCCCGGGTCGACGGCGCGTTGTGTTCCACACACGCCTCAAAGAGATGTCAGCAGAATTGAAGGGGTCCACTAGGGCCGATGCCTGCCGGGGTAGCAAAGAAAACCGAAAGGGAGATCGTGGCCCCCGGCAACAGGGCAACCGAAGGAACACGGGTGGGTTTTAGTCAGTAAGAGTCTGACACGCCCTCCCGCTCCGCCCAGAGCGGGAGACGTTATTTGGTGATTTTCCACCCAAAAAAAAAAGGGGTGTTCAGAATCATGTACTGAATCCATGGTAACAGTTTTCATTTCGATGTCCCTGCCGCCTTGTATACAATAAACTTGTTATTTATTTATAGTTTTCAAGTGCGTCTCATTTTATTGTTTTGGGTTCGGTTCGAAGTTACGTAAAAACCACTGAGCACGGAATTACAGTGACGGCGACGGCAGTGTCTATATACGGCAGTACTAATAAAATTTCTGGAGCTAAAACTGCTTTGAGTGCGATATTTTGGACAGCCTTTAAAACCATCAGTTTCTATTGCAACGTCATTTTTCATATCTCCAACTAACTAAACAACAGCTGCGTACATTTACAGCAGCTATAACTGGCCACAGGTCATTTAATAAACACCTCTTTGTCGTAGGAGTCACAGACAGTCCGCTGTGCACAGCCTTTATGGAGGACGACGAGACAGCAGCTCATGTGCTACTAAACTGCCCGATGGTCGCCACTTATAGGGCAAAGTACTTTGGTAACCCAGATACCCTCCGTGAGATTATCAGTAACACCAAGGCGTTACTGGTCTTCCTTGAGGAGCTGGGGTGGATCGAATAATCGATTTTCCCGCCCGTACGTAAAATATGCGCATTGACGTGGATTTGTGGACACCAACCTGATTACCTACTTCAATTGTGTCGTAGTGCAAGTACACGATGACACGCTTGGTGTGTATAGAAAGTGCAGAATAATGCCGCCTCTAGCAGCGCCTGCCAAAGCGCCTCTGTGCTCTGTGGTAAAAACGTCAGTTATCGTTCATGCTTGCTCAAGCTGAAATAACCTTTTTAACACACTTCACTTGTTACTACTTCGTACTTGTGTTTTCTAAGTGGTTCAAATCCTTTTATGCAGCTTTAATCGAATTAAAGTTTAAGAGTTGGCAAACTTTTTGCCGCAAAACTGACAATGGGTCTACCTATTTTTAAATAAATCCAATGTTTTATTTTCAACCCTAACTAATATTATAAAGAAAAAAGGTTTGTAGTTTTTTGGGCGTAGTTAAAGGAAAAGGGTTCGCCCCACACAGAGTTTTAACATATTCAAGTTTTAAGTTCAGATCGTATTTCCTCCTGATTCTCCACTTTAACTTTCTGGGGTTGGTTTTAACTAAAGAATATACACAATCTTTTTAATTTTATTAATCTTTAGTCCAGGTGTTCCCAACTTTTTTAGTTACGCATCCCCCTAACTTTCTTTCAAAATCACTACGCTCCTGTATTAGAACATTGTCATGCATGCGCGTTTCACTACAGATGTTCTATGTCACGAAGTCCGTTTGGCTATGAATGTTGTCAAGCGTGCACATGCACATTGTTTTTGTGTGCGTAACCTCGAGAGCGCTCAGTGTCGATCGGGACACGGTCCGGATCAGAAGTGGTGTTTAGTTCGCGCCAAATTGTTTCACGGAGTAAGGTCAGCATGGCAACAAAACGAAGAAGAGTTGTCCATAGTGAGGTAATATTTATTTATACGTTTTCAATTAAAATGTTATACAAAGATACTTAATATAGCAATAGAAGTATTTTTAAAATGAATGTTTTTTGTGTTATAAAATGTTTATATAACTTAATTATTTTGATTACATTTTGTTTTAGGGTCGAAACATAGATAGCTAGTGTTTATCATTTTCTGCGAGAAGAATATGAATTTACAAAATCATTAATGGAACTCAACTGTGATTTGTCTCATTTACGAGACATTACACGCCGTACAGCTGAAGCTACGGGTGTGAGCCAAAAAACAGTTCAAAAAATATTAAAAGAAGAGAAGGAATTGCCATCCACTTCATCAAAATTCACTTCACCTATGAAGAAAAGGAGAAAGCGAGATAATAAAGTGGATATAGATAATTTTACAGCCGATGTGGTTCGCAGTACTGTACAAGATTTCCATATTGTCCATAAAGAAATTCCAACATAAGCTAAGTTAAGAACAGCATTGAATGAAAAAATCGGATTCGAAGGTTGTTTAGAAACTGTTCGCAAGTTACTGTTGAAATTAGGTTACAAGTGGCGCAAAACAGAGAACAACCGTAAAGTCTTGACGGAGCGTCATGATATACAAATGTGGCGTTTAAAATATTAAAAAAAAATAACAGAGTACCGCTCTCAAAGTCGGCCCATTGTCCACACCGATGAGAGCTACGTCCTTACGACACACGTGCGAAACAACACCTGGGCAAAAAAAAAAGGAAAGAACTCCGTTTTTAAAAAAAATTAGCACACCCACTCGTTTTATCTTAGTGCACGCGGGAACCAAGGATGGTTTTATTGAAAATGCTTCCTTGGTTTATAAGGCCAACTCAACAGCTGGTGATTATCATTCAAATATGAGCTATGATAACTATGTAAAATGGCTAAATGAAAAGTTGCTACCCAATTTACTTCCGCGCTCTGTCATTGTCTTAGACAATGCATCTTATCACAACACACGGGCTGAACGACTACCAACGCAATCTACAAAGAAAGCCGATATGCAGCAATGGCTCAGGGATAAGGGTATAGCATTTGATGAATCTCTTCTTAAATTGGAATTGTACGATACAATAAAGAAGTACAAAGCCCAACACGTAATCTACAAGATTGACGATTTTATAAAAAGCAAGGGTTTTGATGTCTTACGCCTTCCCCCTTATCACCCAGAATTAAATGCGATTGAAAATATTTGGGGGATCGTTAAAAATTATGTCGCATCTAAAAATATCGAGCAAAACATGACGAATACGGAAAGACTGATCAATGAAAGTTTGGGCCAAGTTAGCAGTGAAACGTTGCAAAAAACTTGTGCTCATGTTGAAAAAATTGAAAAAGACTACTTGAAATATTTTGATCTCGATTTTGAATTTATAATCAATGTACAAGATGATTCTGACGACAGCAAAACGGAATCGGAAATCGAAAATTTATCTGATAGTGATTGAAAATACTGAATAGTCCTACTTGTTTCGTTTCCATTCTGTAACACCAATGCTTAATTAAATGCCTACATATTCTTAATATTTTTGTATTTATTGCAACCTAATCTAATTTATTTACAAAATGTATATACTTTTAAAACCAAAATTTTATTTAGATTATTAAATCTCGACTTGAATATATATCAGATTATTTTGTTAACGTTACCTACTTTCACACACACAAGCGCGCTTGTCGGGAGACTTCACTACTACAATCAAAGCCGAACGGACTTCGTGAAATAGAATATCTGTACCACAGCGTCGTAATTTAAAAAAAAACTCATAGGTTATTCAAATTCACGTCGTATCCCGCCATTTTTGTTCAATAATAGTTTGCAAAGTTTTATTACTTTGTTGTTTACAAAAATGAGTGATACAAGCGTTGACAACAAACCACCAGATATTTCTAATGCTGCTGCATTTTGGACATTTCTAACCAATGATTACCAGAAAAGTCGAGAAAACAAAACATACTGTACAACACCCTATGGTTTCAGAACCTTTTATAATCCTGTACATAATTAGGTATTAAAACACTAATGTGATACTATTACCCACATTCGTGTCTTAATACCCCTATTATACAACAGTTGCATAAATAACTATAAAATAACAATTATCCAAGTAGTTTGATTATTTTCTTTGTGACTTGGATTATTTTCGTAAATATAACATAAACATAACATCACGCCTTGTTTCCCCGAAGGGTTAGGGCAGAGGTGTCCCTGTAGCAGGTTCATCCACATTTCGCCAGTTATGTATTTTTAAGTCCCATGTAATAGGGGGCGAGCCTATTGCCATCAACCGGGCACAAATCCAGAGTCCAGGCTGCTACTGAGAAATTTCAGATAGAAAAACCCAATAACACTTTGCCCGACCTAGGAATCGAACCCAGGACCTCATGCTGAGCAGTAGCGCTTGCGACCACTAGACCAACGAGGCAGTCAATATGATTAAATATGATTTCTCAATAATGATGTAAGCAGCTAAGAGCGATGTTAATAAAAATTAAAAATTAAATATGACCTGAGATACATGTCGGTAGGTAACGCACGCAGAGAACATTGTGTTGCGTTTGAATTTTACTTAGATTGTTTTCGTGATATTAAAGTTTGAACTACAAAGAGTGATTTGGTATATATAACTCATTTTCGGCCAAAATGTGGGTTAGATCCTTTTCGTCTAACTACATCCGTTTTTAATCAATAAACTCAAAAACTATAGGACCGATTTAAAAAATTCGTTCACCAGTAGAATGCTATCACTGAGTAAGATATCACGCAGGTGAAGCCGCTGGCGGAAGCTAGTATTTTATAAAGACCGGATAAAAGAGACAATACGTACTTGTAAAATGTTAAAACTAAGGTTATGTTCTCGAAAGATAAATCCTTCAGAGATACGCCAGAAACCCATTCTCCTCCATAGCAATCTATGCTTTGAAACGGGAAATTCTACTGAAATTGAAATTAATCCAATTTTTTATTTTATTTTATATAGATCGGCTTAAATAAATAAAATAAAATATCTTTATTTCAGATCTATCCATAATACGTAGTTAGTGGTTAAAACAAACTGTGCTTACATGCTATGTTATTGTTGTTAGTACTTAATTCTATTTAACATAAACCTATACCTAATTCTACCCAGTGCCTTTGGATGGGGCAGTCCACTCTGCTAACAATCACTTTCAGGATGCCGTTCCGAGTGCTACGCAAACTTTGCAGTAGGGAACCGCGTAAACGGTACTTTAAAAAAAAATCCCTTTGTTTTTTTTTTCAATGTTTTTCACATGTAACTCGATATCTATTGCCCCCCTCTCTACTCTTGGAGAGTAGAGAGGGGGGCAATAGATATCTCGCCTAGTAAGTATTAGTTTTTAACTTACCGTAAGTCATAAACGCATGATTGTACAAGCAGTGGTCAAAACCTTGTTGAACAGCTGGTTTCTGGGCTTCTTATCCATCCAAAGGTTGTAAAAGATCGCTTTTAGCGATAAGACTGCCCATTGTGTCACCCAATGTAAAAATTCTAAATTTAAGTCTGTAATTTTTATGGTGTACATAATAAAGAATATTTTATGTATCTATCTATCTTCTGAACTAAGTAAAAAGATACTTGTATCTCAGGCGCAAACTTTCATCATAAAAATTGATTATGACAACTTAAATGCAATCAGGTTTTAAACTGACTCGGCAATTATATGTAACAGGGGCCCGGCTCCCGAAAACGATTTTATTTTGATTTGGTTTTCGATTCGAACACTTAAAATATTTTCTGTATAGTCGTAAGAGACAAATTCTGGAACCAATCAGAAAGCTTTGCTTTGAGCGTAAATTTGATCAACCCATTAACCGACTTACCCTATTATAAAGACGAGCGGTTAGGATTGAGTAATGGTGGCTAGCAAATGCGGAACTACATTGGTCGGAATCACAGACTGGACGACCTCGAGGTTATAGAAGGATGTTTGAGTCGAGAGAACTTAGGTTTCATGTAGCGGTTACACCGCCACATACGAACTACGCATCAAAGACATGACGTCACACAAATCCTGCATCGCACAATTAGAGTTTACCGCGTGATCGACATATATACAAGATTCCGACTCCAACCGTCGGGCAGTTACCTGCCAGACACAACACCCATCTGGTCAGAGGATCCTTCCTTTTCTATAGTGGATGAGTGAACTTTACGCCCTGTTCCTCATACCAATAAATTGAGATCACGTCGGGGTCACCAATTGCAGGATTGGTGTAACCGCTACAAGAGTACAGTAGGGCGGTTGGACAGTCTCTACGTTTGAAATGCATAACCTTTAGAATCGCCCTTTGATCACGTTCTATTTGAATTAAAAGAAATTTATAAGTACCTTCCCATACTGTTACATAGTAGATGAATCCTATTAACCTTGAACCGGTAGTCGGTTAAGTCAAGAGACTTTACTTAATTAGGGCAACGAAAGTTTTGTGTTAATTAAAAAAAAGTTCAAGGAGTTTTCAGATATTTATATCCATTACGTCCGTCGGTAAATATTGCCATTCCAGTCCTTTCGTCGACATAAGCAGCTGAAAAATGAAGTCGTAAAGCACAACAAAGCGGAAATAGCATTAATAGGTAGTTACTTACTTTACTTTTTAGGTTTAAGGATGTTTTTGTATTTTTCTAGCGTGTAACTAATTTTTGTGCCTAATTAATAAAATTAAACAGTTTTCTGCGATTTAAGATCTCTTTTTAATGGTTTTAATCCGCTTCTGTACATTTGTGGACTCGTAGTATTAATAGAAAAACCATTTCAGACACAATCTACATGGTCCTCATATGGCCTGACCAAGATTATGTCTGGACTAAGAGACTGCGACTTCTGAGTTTGTTTCGGCCTTTCTTCTGAGTAGTTACATAGGAAACGCCGAACTCATCTAGCCTATTTTTTTTTAATATTACGTGTTAAATTGATTCCAATATCCTATTTACAGAATAAACAATTTTATTTTATTTCAATAAAAAAAAGTTATCAGAACTGACTTAAAATTAAAGAATTAAAAGTCAGTCCATTCCTTTTACATAATAATATCCTATATCTACTTAGTACCTATCATATGGAAATATTAAGAAATAAAGAAAGAAAAATAGGTTTATTTTCCACAGAAACACGTGCATCTAAAAAAGACAAACACGAAACAAATCTATAATCAGGAACACAGAACAGAAACAGTCAGCGAGCTGCACGTTGTAACTGTGACAAAAAGGTTTCCACTCAGCATGATGCTGTGCTATGGGGGACGCACAGTACAGCGCTGATTTTCAGTGGTCACCCGAAAATTACGTACGGAAACCAAGTCAGGTTTAAAGAGGTGTATAGATTAAAAATGGAGTAAAAATAAACACGAATAATATGAATGTAACATGAATATAACGTGTAACACGAATATAAATGTAACCATGTACACATTGCGATACTCTGATATCAATTACATAACTAATTATATCCACACATTGACGACGAGAAGCGACGTAGGAAGACGCGTATTTCGATAAATATCGAATATCACTCATCGCTCGAGTTACAAGCAAGATAAGTACAGTCAACCTGAAAAGCCTCATGCTTCGACAAGATTTCATTTAATTTTATACATACATAAACATCAACTAACCCCTTCTTCCCATGGGGGTAGGCAGAAACTACAGAACGCCACCTGCTACGATCCTTACATACACCACCTCCACGTCCTTTGTTCCTTAATATTGTACAAATGGCTGTGAAGGTGCACACGTCAAACGCGATAGAATATCATTTTGGTAATGTTATTATATATTCCAGGGTGAGAGATATTTCTCGACGGCATGTCAAACCAAGTCAGAGACCCATTTGTGGCATAAAATCTCTGACAGTCACTAATCACACGAAAAAGGAAGAAAGACTCTTGAGATACACATTAAGACGAAGATATATGACAGTGACCTTCAGTGGATAACTTGCGTGTTCTGTACTAAGCTCACGCTACGCGTCGTACGTCCATCCAGTAATAGAACTCGCCCATCAAGGAGCGCTGTCCCAAATTAGACTCATTATTAATTTATTATACGTAAAACAAAAGGTATTTTCACAAAACACGTATACTAAGAGATCAACAAATAAATTGTCTTTAGAATGGTGAAAGTTTCTTCAGAAAAATACGCTTGATAGATTTTGCGTACTCATTCTCAGTTTTTTATCCGCGTTAGACACAACTTTACAAATTAATTTCACTAAGTATAAACATAATCCAAAATATACTTATATTCAAATACTAAGAAAATGCTCTTATTTAACATATATTTTTTCCAAATCATTAACACTACTCGTTTAGACGTCAACTTTAAAAGTCGGTTATCGTCGCCTTAATACAGTAATATAGAAAACAAATTGTAGACAACCAAATGAATTCTTGTTCCATGTATACATTTTTTTGAGGCTCACGGTACCTACTACATTCCATTATGACTCAACTATGACTCCATCGCGCCATGTCGCCAGTGTACGTCAACACTTAATCTCTGCCAGAACGTAAGATCACTACACAATTTTCTTAAGTGTTTTATTCTGTAGTCTTGCAACTCACATTTATAAGTTGTTACTATAAATACAGACACAGAACAACACTTAAGTCGCGAGCGCTCTCTGTAATCATACTTAGGATTAATAATAATAATTTCAGCCCTTTATTGTCTTGGATGGGACGGTGACCTAGTTGCCGGAAGCGCGATTGTAGAGTGCAAGAGATTAGAAGCCCTAAATTAATTACAATTTACCTACAAAGAGCAACATATAATTCAATGTTTTGTCATTTATTTATTCTTCATTTATTAGTTAATTGATTCAGGCATGACCTTGCGAAAATCCATTAGAAAATACAATAGACGTAGACAAGGTTTTTTATGACTCTAGGAATAGTTAAGCGGAATAGGTTACTAAATGGTATATTCCAGAAATCAAATCGCCACCGACAAATCTCTACCAGTGGGGATTGTTATTTTTTTCCAGAAATCCCCACTAGTTGAAAGGTTAAGTTAGAACTGTGACCCCCTACGCACGAGCCGAGAGAGCGTAGCGAGCGGTGTCGCGGCAGCGGCCGGCGAGTGCCAAAAACGAAGAGAATATTAGAAAAAAAAGGCTGAGTTTATTCAACTAGTGGGAATTTCTGGAAAAAAATAACAATCCCCACTGCTGGGGATTTGTTGGTGGGGATTTCTGGGATAAACCTACTAAATATACCTACTTCTATTGTATTTTATACTTTGTTATTCCTCAAAAATACATAACAAAAAGTAAATCAAACACTACAAAATATACAATGGGCGGCCTTATCGCCTTCCGCGATCTCTTCCAGGCAATCTTGGAATAGACAGTGATTTGCCAGTTGACAGTGACATAAACTGGGGCTGTTGTTGGTGCAAATATACTAAAATAGATACACAGATATATACATGTCCTAAATAAAAGATACATAAATACATACATACTAAATATGTGAGCAATGAAAATATATAAATAATCTTTTAATTAGTAATGCTCAATCCGAGAAAAAACAAGCTCTAAGCTTAGTCACTGCATGTTAGCTCTCAAACCCTTTGGTTTGTCAGATATATTAAATGTGACATTATTAGTAAAAAAACCGGCCAAGTGCGTGTCAGACTACGCACAATGAAGGGTTCCGTAATTATAGGGTTGAATTTATCCCAAATACAAACTAAAATTGTAGTTGAAATACATGTTCTCTCATGCATTTCAACTGTATATGTAAGTTTGTACGTACAATATTGAGAGATTTACCGTGTTATTTTCAGACCACAGACTTCTTATAAGTTTTTCTGTAATCTATGAGTGAAGAACCATAGAACCACCAAAATTTAGGTTCAGTAGTTTTGGAGATAACGGGGGGCATTGGTCAATTTTCATCTATCTTCTTAAATATCTTTAGAAGTATTTATTTTAAAATTATAAAAAAATGTATTTGCAACAAGCCCTTTCATTTGGTATACATTTTTTATTTGCGAACAAATAAGAAGTTTAAAAAAATAAAGTGACCCCCATATTCAAAATTCGTTTATATATATAAAAAGACATATGTGTACCAAAATATGTACCAAACTTAATCGTTCTATTAGATTCAAAGCAAATTGACTGTGTAAAACGGACAGACAGACAGACACACGAGTGATCCTATAAGGGTTCCGTTTCCTTTTGAGGTACGGAACCCTAAAAGAGACAAACAAATATATTTCTTCTTGACCGGTGCTGTTTAAAAGCAATGTCTCATACATTTCTACTAGAAACTTGTAAAATTATCGAATTGGCTGGATTTTTCACGAAGTTTTCAGTCACAGTAACGCCATGGCTACAAAAATTTCAAAACGCAAGTTTGACATTCAAAATGTCACATTGGTAGGCGTGTGCACCCCTAAATTAACTTCAGCTGAGAATAAGATTTCATAATTCTGATTATCATAACGACGTCTAGTTAAGTCTTGTAAATATTTGAAACGTAAACTAAGAATAAGCCTTTTTAGTATCATGAAAATTAAATATGCAAAGCAGTGAAACCAATTTACTTGATTAGATACTAGCTGTTACCCGCGACTACGTCCACGAGCCTATAGGCTTCCTCAAGAATTGGACTACCCAATGCAAAAATTTTTTTTCAAATCCGACTAGAAGTTCTAGAGATTAGAATCTACATACAAACTTACAAACAAAAAACATTTTTTACCTCTTTATAGTATTATAATGGTATGTAGTACAAATGGGTAGAGTTATTATGAAAATGGCATGGAAATTAATTTTAACACCACATTAGTACACATTTATAATAACTGTTACTATTAATGTAATACAGTAGGCCGCACATCAGTGGTAACAGTTTGTCCTTGAGCTGACTTAGCGTACAGAATTGCAATAGAATAAGCCCACGTTCAAAAATATCTTGGCGGGATTTTATCGCACACTGAATTTTCAACTCTCAGTGTTAAGCCGAGCGTTGAGAATCCAACAGAGTGCATCCCAGTGCGTCGAAAAGAGACACTGTTGGATTTTCAACCCTCGGCGCTAAGCAGAGCGTTGAAAATCCAGGGCGTGAAAAATCGCTAGAGAATTGAGAATTGGTGGCCCAGTGGTAACGACCCCGACTTCCAAGTTCTACAGGTCATGGGTTCAAACCCTGACAGTCGCATTACTTTGTGTAAATCATTTTATCAGGGGTCGAACCTACGACCCACAATTCGTAAGTCGCTGCCGTTATCACTGGGCCACCGCTGCTCTAACTTATTACTGAAAAATTCCATACTTTCTATTTCTACCGTACAAAATTTGTCAAGTCGGTAGACTTGTTTTCCGCCTGTAAAATTTATCTTCAAAACAAATGTATGTGTGGTTTTCACTTTCCAGAGATGTTATATGCCAGTCACTGTATTGTCAAGAAATATAAAATAATATCTCCCGAGCTCTACCCCAGTTGAATTCTGCTCTAATTATTATCTAGAATCTCTCCTATATACGAACGACTGGTTCTGAAGGTAATAATCCGCAAAATGGAGGTACAAAATTAAATGTAGTGTGAATAGGAATATCCTCATTATGGTAAATTGTCTTTACATTTGCTTGAGGGGAAAGTAGGTGCCATTAATGCTTGTATTTGTTTTTAAGTGTTACAGGAATTTCTTCGTTATAATAATGGTAATGCATCCACGATAAGGGAGAAAATTATAGTATTATCTACAGGTACAAATCTCGTTTGCATTAACAATTATACTTACAAACTTTTTTTTCAGAAAAGGTAGGTATCTTTTACATATTAAACCATTCGCTGCATTCACAGCAGTGATTGCCTAGTGGTGTGACAGCCAAGTCATAGGTCTCGGGTGCGAACCCAAGGCACGCACACCTTTGTAATTTCGGATTCATGTGCGTATTGTATAATTAACACTTGCTTCAAAACGGTAAAGAAAAACATCGTGAGGAAACCGGCATGCCTGAAAGATATTTCTCGACGACAAGTAAAGCCAAGTCAAAGACCCATAGGCGGCCTAAAAACTCTAACACCAGTACCCTAATTTTGTAACTTATTTTCGTGAACAATCAAGCCTAATTTGTTTCATTTAAGCAGTTCAACAACATTTATTGCGTTATTTACGTTGTTGAGAAGATTTTTTTTCCAACTTATGAAGCAATTAGCAATCTGTTTGAAAATCGAAACATATTGTGTTGTATTACGCAATTAGGGTACAGGTTAGTCACTATCAAACGAAAAAGAAAAATCATTCGCTCTAGCATTAAAAGTCTCGCAACCTATTAGCGATGGAAATCGAACTGTATTTTTCAGTCAGAAAAGTTAAATTGACTCTGTAGGTACACCGAGGGAAAAGACGTTTTCAAGTCATAAGACTTCCAAGCTTAAGACTTCATCAAAAGCTTAAGCTTCTTCAAAAAGCGGTTCCGTATAACAGTCGTCATGAAAATCTGTAATTTTTACCAGTATTTGACATTAACTTGTCAAAAAAAAACGCTCTATATGTGGACAGCCGTCTTTGTGTGACCATTCATCGCTTTCTTAGAAAACCAAAGCTTTACAAGAAGTTCCGAGTTTGAATTCAATCTAGACCATATACGGCGCCGAAGCCACTTAACCACTATGCTGAGCGCCGGCTCAAGGGTAGAGCGAGAGGAGCGGAAAACAATTTCCAGCGCGAAATAAATTTTTGATGCTTCCGTGCCTTTTGAGAGGCACGGAAGCAGTGTTGCCAGATCAGATTTTTAAAAATCCGTTGGGTGACGCTGGAAAATCTGAGAATTATTTATTTAACATGAAACCGAAATAGAATTTACGTAACGAGAAAGCGTCGATGAAAGAGCGCCGAAAGACAATCTCGGTCTACCCCGATCAAGATGTGAAAAAGATTTAATGGAGCTAAATAAAATCTTGGTTTATAAGACCCATTGCTCTAAGGTGCAAAAAGACAAGTTTCAGACGCTAGCAGTGCTTTTACATAGAAGATGTCACACGACGACACATCGAGCTAAGCAGTTTAAGAGTACGTATTAAGACGGAAAAAAAAATCACCCGTACGCCCTTGCACACCTCAATTAGCGAGATAAAAATATATTTGTGGTTCCCGCAATATGCGACGGAAGATGACTTTTTTCTCGGAACTAGAATAGTAAGTACTTAAAGCGTTTTATCGTTATTATTCCAAAATTATAAGGACTTAATAAAATGCCTGCAAACATTTTTTTCGTCTTGAATTTATATAATTAATTATCAAAAGTCACTAGCATATTATTAAGTAGTAATAAAAAATGCGTGGTAATTAGTTTACTTCGTGATGTTTTCTATCAAGAATTTATTATTATTTTATATTTCTCTTTCAGAAAAAGATTGGAAATATGATGGAGTTACCCATATTACTTTAATTATATACCTAAATCTTGTCGATTTCATGCTTTCGGCCCGCTCTTAATCTGAACTCGCATTGTTAATGCTTTCCGTACAATGGGATATTCTGGAAATGTATAAAATTGTATGCCAATCACTATATAGAACCAACGCATTTTAAAACACGCAGTAAATCCATGGTTTTACACATTGTGATAAAACCATTGCGCCGCGGTCTTCAGCAACCGTGCGACGCAATATTTTGGTTTTATATCCGACCATTTGTTTTGATAGTGAACCTTTTTACACACACGTTCTATACAAGCTTCAATACAACTCGTTACGGTTGAGTAAACACGGCCTTTATATGTTCGTCTTACAAAAAGTTTCATATTTTTTTAGGGAGGGCACGACCTGTACGAGACAGCTCAAGCTGTGATGATAAGCTTGGTGAGTCACCAAGATAGTCTCAAGGCTGACTGGGTATGAGCTGTTAGCTGGTAAAGACCCCTTTTAGTATGTAAAAAACCTCATATTTATGAGAAACAAAAGTTGCAACGGAATGTTTAAGCAACATGTTTTTGTGTTGCAGGAAACATGTTGGTGGCCACATAGAATGTTGCAATATTACGGGCAACCTATACATAATAATATTATAATAAAATAATACCGAAGTCGAAACTGTACATTGAATATTTTTGTGAAAAAGTATTATTGCTAACGTGTGGGAACGAGTCTGATGACGAAAATATGGTTTTTAGAATTTTTGTCTGTGTGTATATTCGTCTGGATGTTCCGGATTGGCGCAAAAACGACTGAACGGATTTGGATGAAATTTGTCACAAAGATTATTTATAACCTGGATAAATACATCCAGATAAAGAGACAAACGGACAAAAATTCTATATAAAGGTTTCGTTACCGTGGTTAACAAAAGTCGCGCACGGCGCAGAATTGCTTCCAGCAAAACATTTAGCTTGACAATGATGTTTATAAATAACATGGTTTTTAAATTTTGTTTACTATGAATTCATGGTATACTACTTAGGCTTTATAGAGTGCCTATAATATGCTCCTAATATGTGTAATTCAAGTAGGCGTGTAGGCGCTTTAATATAGGGCAACAACATACTTAAAGGCTCTTGAAAAACAGGTCAAGTATATCATTATTCTGTGAATGACATTTTATAGCGGCTTTTTATCGTTTAGTCGACTAGTTTAGCGCTAAAAGCGTATAAACCTCACACACACACACATTCGTTGGACTCGTCGGTCTAGCAGTCACAAGCGCTTCTGCTAAACATGAGGTCCTGGGTTCGATTCCCAGGTTGGGCAAAGTGTTATTGGGTTTTCAATCCGGAATTTCTCAGTAGCTGCCTGAAGTTAGGATTTGTAGGCGATCCTCCTATTACAGGGTACTTAAACATAACTGGCGAAATGTGGGTGTACTAAATATTGGTTATAAACTTTTTTGAAAAAATGGCCAACGTTTGAAGTGCCGTATCTCAGGTTCTTTTGAACTTACTGAGCTACGATTGCGCTCATATTTTATAAAATGTCGTATTCTTGAAAAATTTAATGATGACTTTTCCGTAGAATGCACCTTTATACTAAAGTTATAAGTCAAAAACTGAAACAAGTCCGAAAATTTTGCGATTTTTCGAGTACCACGCAGTTAGGTGTTTCGAAGCTGCAAACTTCATTTTACACTACTGGTAGCTATCTTAACAACATCCCAATAAATCAGAACAGTGCAATTTTTTGTGAGCTAACGCTATTTTTAGCCGACTTCAAAAAAGGAGGAGGTTATATATTCGTAGCGTATGTTTGTTTTTTTTTTATGTATGTCCGTCAATTTCTCGGTCATTTGAGAACCAATTTTGAAAATTATTTTTCGTTTGGAAGGGTATGCCCTCGAGGTAGTCCCAAATAAATTTTATTAACTTTGCTTGGATAGTTTTTGAGTTAGCTTCAATAATACGTATTTTTTCCTATTTAATATGTGGATGATATGATAAGTTCCTGTCACTGGTAGCAGGTAGTTGTATTCGGATTTGTGTGGAGTAAGTACCACAACTAAAAATAGACGTAGAAAAATAAAAATAAAATACAAAAATAAACCTGTTTTTATATATATGTTGACTGGCCTTTTTTTTGGGTGAGAATTATCAAATAACTTCTCTCGCTCTGGGCGGAGCGGGAGGTCGTGTCACAATCTTACTGACTAAAACCCACCCGTGTTTCTTCGGTTGCCCTGTTGCCGGGGGCCACGATCTCCCTTTCAGTTTTCGTCGCACCCCCGGCAGGCATCGGCCACAAAAATAAAAGACTAACATCGGCCATAAAAGACTAACTAACTATCTGTATATATAAAAATAGAACGACACTTAGGCGTCGAAATATTCGTCCGCATCGCTATCATCCGGAAACGTGCCCAGAAGACTGGCAGCATTGCCACGTTGAATGGCAATGCTTTTTACTTGTTTTGTCTCGTATTACTTTAGTGAAGTTTCGAGTCACTGGGAATTGTTAAAAAAAAAATGGAAAAACCACTACATTCCTAGTGGTTAACAGTAATTGTGAACGGCGTCATGATAAAATAATTACCTACGCGTAATTTCTTTAACAGGGTAATTAAAATGACTACCTTTTTGATTGCGGAAGATGTAAAAGCGTTAAGTGAGGTGCAATTTGAGAACCTCTTTATCGACCGAGTTATACAATTAATTGTGTTACGAATGGAACCGAAATTTAATAAAGGAAGAAATTATTAAGGTGGCGCAATAATAAAAATAAATTAGGTAGGTACAACCATGGTACTACTAACAATGAGAATTCACCAAAAACAAATACAACGACTCCATCACCGGTCTGGTGATGGAGTCGGAAAGATCTCTATCTGTTCTCTATCTATACCCTATTCATTGAGACCGTTCCGATGTATTTGTATATATATATGTATATATATAATAAATATATGTATATTACATTAAATATGTATGTGTATTATAAGTTATAACCTATTTATGTACTGTTGTTCCTACCTATATTTTTCTAATGATATATTTTTAATATTTTTTTTCTTTGTTCCTCTTAAACTGAGCACCTGCCATCCAATCTCTTCACCACCCTTGGTTGACTGGTAGAGAATGCCTAAGGCATTTAGTCCGCCTTTGTACCATTTTGAGTGTGAAAAGTTTAAATAAATAAATAAATAAACACGATACTTGTACTGTAAGTTGGTAAGGGAGTTAGGTATTCTGCAAATTCCAAGTGATGCTGCAGCATCATTTCAGGGTTACTATGTTCTTCTAATATCATTGAAGTAACAGAATACCAAATTTCAAATCGATCAGACCTGTGTAAGATAATCCCATGGATTCATCAACTAGAAAAGAGCTGATAATCTTCAGACGGCAAAACCGATTTTGATAAAACATGTCTAAGAAACATCGCTACAAAACCTGCTTTCAAATAAATAAAAAAACGCATTCAAATCGGTTCACCTGTTTAAGAGCTACGGTGCCACAGACAAACACACAGACACACACATAGCGGTCAAACTTATAAAACCACTCTTTTTGCATCGGAGCTTCAAAAGGTGAAATATGAAAAAGTTAATTTCAGGTTTAAAACAATTTATGTACAATTAGAAATTTATTTTTATTTCCATTCTTTCAATAAATATCGGTGTTTTTAATAAAAGTGTTCGTGATAAAAATCAGTCTTAATTTTTTTTATACAATTACTATAACCCTTTTGATTTAAAGCATAAAAATTATCAGATTTTCACTCGTATTAAATTAAATAAAAAACAAGGTCAAGAGTATTTATTGTGTCTGGTTTATTTTTCATATTAAATATTATGAAAATTTTCATTTCAACCTGTCATTTTCTTACAGAGTGAATGGGCCAAATGTGTCTGCAATAAAAAGATTTTATTTTATTTTTATTTATTTTTAATATTAATTACTACGCCTACGTCTGTCTGTCCGATTAAGTGAACTAGCGAGGAAGATATCATGAGATCGACTCCCACCTTTTGCAATAGAACCGATTCTTAGCTTAGCATAAACATATTTAGCTTCGTCGGAAAAGTTAACAGGATCAAAACAACTTCCTTGAAAACAAACTAGTGTCTTATATAAACTCAAAAATTACCAATCTTACATGACACTGACAAAGTCACATTAGTAATAGAATCGGGGGGAGGGGAGGATCGGCAAACTCGTAGCCAAATTCTGGGCCGACTTTCTTTAGATTATCATCGATATGCTAAGATGAAGAAGTCATCGAATGTTGACTCCGCTCCGCAAGTTTTTAAGCGACTCTGAGAGCAATCGATTAACACAACTGTTCTAAATTGAGAAGGCAAGAAAATATTTTGTGTAAGGCAGCATGGAGAGCAGTGGTCGCCCAGTGGTAACGACCACAACTTACGAGTTGTAGGTCATAGGTTCCAAGTAAGAGAGGCGCTTTTAGTTTGTGTAAATTCTTTCATCACCACTGCTCTCAAAACGGTGAAGGAAAATATCGTGAGGAAACACGACATGTCCTAGAATCAAAAATTCGAAGACATGTCACATCCGCACTGGATCCGCGTCTTAGATGGCGGTCCATTCCCTCTCCGTCTATAATGTCCCAGCAGTGGGAACATTATAGGCTGATTATGAAGGCAACAAGACAGACACTTTTTGGCCCTGGTTTATACGAAGTAATGAACCAAAATGGCAGTACTGAACCACGCAAATTGTGTAAACAAAACGGTTGGCAATGGCCTACATTGCTGCGGTCGTTAATTCACTTAAATCCTGAATTGTATTTACAATATCGTCCATGGGCATGTGACCGCTCGTATTTTGCTGAATATCCATGAAAAACTATCAAAAATTATCTTTAAAAGGGGTTATAAAGTTTTAGAGTGTTCCTCGAATTTAGTTACAGTTAGGTTCTGTGAATTTATAGCTGCTATGTAGTAGATAATTATTGTTAACTGTGATTGTGTTAACTGTGATTCGTCCTCCAAAGATTGATAGAAAGTTGTTCACTTCTAGAAAATAATGCAAGTGTACAGACCATTCACTATAACTTGTCCCTTGCCGACATGTTGGCACCATTGCTTGTCAAGCTTAATTTCAATACTAACAGAGTTCAAAATGGCGACTGACAGAACAGTGCTACCAATTGCGTCACGATCCAAGTTATAATGAACGCACTGTAGAACTTTGAAGGAATAAATCCCGTTAAAAGGAAGTGCAAGGAGGTAGCACAAAACGTTCAATTAGCTATATTATTATATTATACGTGATGGTTTCTGCTCACGACTAAATAATTGAGTCGTGAAGACCGTGGTGGCCGTTTGAAGGTGAGACGAAAGCGACATTGATACTTTAATGTACACCAAAATTGTAACACAGCTTTTTTTCATTACAATGTAGTTAATTCAAAAGGCGTGTACGCACCAACGAACAAGAACATGGTGAACACGAACATCGAACTCTTTGTTCGCATGTGCGTCCGGCTAACAAACATCAAACACTGTGTTTATCAAAACCGATCGTGGCAACCTAATTTCGTTGTTCTGTCATTGGCGAATCTATAGCTACTAAAGAGTGCGGGGCGGTTGAGCGTGAACACAAGTGGAACTGTATTCGTACGGTGTTCGTTTTCACTTTGCTAATATACGTTCACACGTACGAACCAAATGTTCCGTATTCGATGTTGGTATTGACCGTGTTTTGTTCGTTCGTGCGTACACGCCTTAAAGATGCAATGTTTGTCTTATAATATCGCTGATAACAATAGTAATAGTCACATAGTAATTTATTTCTCGCAAAAAGATACAAATTTGGTACATGGTATTTAGTTTACAGACAGATGCATACCTTTGTATGAGCGTGAGTCCATACTGGGTTCGGGACTTGTATTACAGAACTCCAAGCTCATAGCCTCAAAATTACAACATTCAATTGCACTTACGTACTACATACAACATCATGTAAAAGCTCCAAGTACTATGAGAAAGGGAAATGAATTTACAAAACAAAAGGAGATGTGCTATGTGTGTCTTTGGAGAGTGTTGTGTGTCCGTGAGTGCAATATAAGTCCTCGCACCCAGCACCCACGAAGGACACTGGGCGCGGGCACCTACTTGCCCGAGAGTGTGTGTGTGTGTGTCTGTGTGTGGTTAACAAGATGAAACGCGATTAAAGATTAATTTGAGTAGGTGCATATTCACGGTAGTCGAAATTATTTTAAAATATTTAGTAAATGTTCAGTACCTGCATAATCCAATTCAAGTAGCCATTTCGTAACAGTTTTTTTACATTTCCATCTGCACATAGGGTATATATTTAAAATTTTATTAACCTTGTTATAGACGTAGCTACTAAGGAAAGGGAAACTACGTTGGGCCGGACGACAATATGTGCGGATGGAGGGTCAAATAGTATGTTTACGTCGTTGGGAGACAATTTTGCACGGAGCGTAGGGAGTTTGAGAGTGTGTGGTTAAAACAAGGTTTAGGATAAATAATTAGCGAACAGAGAGAACTGTAACTGAACAGACTAACTGTGAACGGTAGGAAAGCGGTAAGGTAACCGCCATCCAACTTTCAGGAGCGCCCTTTGGGCACGCTCCAATTTCAGCATGTGAGTTTTTGCTGATCCACCCCAAGTAATTATGCAATATTGTATAAGTGATTGGCAGAGGGCGAGATATACAAGTCATAGCACCGAAGGGTCCGCAGCGTGACTTAAAAATGTAAATCAACCTGCGCAGTCGTGAAGTGAGTGTGTTTATGTGTACAGATAATGACAGGCAATCATCAATTTGTACACCAAGATATTTGACAAAACTGAGGCAAGAAATGAAGTGGAAATTACAAACAGTGAAGTGAGGTAAAAAACAAGAGTGGGCAATCAAGGAATAAGGAGAGGAAGGAGGTTTCCCAGCGGCAGTAAAAGAAAAGATTAGGTAATTTGTTAGTTAGTAGCAATACTAATCTACCACACAACCAGAAGGCTAGTTTTCGTACTTAAGAGCGTTCATACAAAAAGCTGGCAACGTCGCTAATAGCTGTTAAATATTTACCTGTTTTGATTAATTTGGCAATATCGACAAATTAATCAAAACAGCGAAATATTTGACTGCTATTTGCGACGTTGCCCTCTTTCTATATAAACGCTCTTAAAAACGTTCAAATTCAAATCGAAATCTCATCTCGACGACAAAAATGTAGCTGAATTTGAGGTTTTGGATCAAAACTAAAGTTGGAATGCGAAAGTTCATAAAAATACTTTGAATTGTCCTTCTGATAGGTGCAAGATTATCTCTAGTCTGTGAACGGGCAATCTAGGTGCGCAATAAAAATAAATCGACCTTGGCCCGACTAAAACATTTTTGAAAACTAGTGCAATGGATAATGGTTAGCTTTAGGAATGGTTCAAAAAGGTTGTTCAAAAGTTCTAACCTTCAGTATGATTATTTTTTCACGAAGTTAGAAAGGCGAACAAAGTTTTCATTTTTTTTTACACAAAAACGCTTTGCAAGGGTTAATTTTCATTATGGGGCTTCCATTCTTTTATTACTTTCTTACCCTAAAATGTTAAGTATTCTTCATTATTAAAAAACTGGCCAAGTGCGAGTCGGACTCGTACACGAAGGGTTCCGTACCACCGTACAATATTTGGCAAAAAACGTCGAAATTACACAAGTTTGTATCCCAAACACCCCCTTTAATTTTTAACTTTTTTTATTAATTTTTGTTATAGCGGCAATAGAAATTTAAAGAAACTGAAAACAGAGACGAACGCACAGCAGAGGCTTAGTAATAGGGTTTCATGTGGCATCCTTCGGGTAGGTATCCTAAAAATTGTATTTAGGCTCCTGAGATAACATTTAATCTTCCATTCTGAGTCCAAGCCTGACCTTGGAAACTAAACTTTAAAGAAAAATAAGATAACATAACATCACGCCTGTATTCCCCGAAGAGTTAGGCAGAGGTGTACCTATAGTATACCCATATTTCGCCAGTTATGTTTAAGTCCCATGTAATAGTGAGCAAGCCTTTTGCCAAGAAAATAAGATAATCCCTCCATTTCTACGTTTTCATCATATGGATTTTTATATAATTATTCTGGTGTTAGTATGCTGTCCGCGTTACTAACAAAAAGACGAAGGTGTTAAGAAGTTACATCAAAAACTCAAAAAATATTATTCACTAAGCATTACTTCGAAATTAGTACCACTTTGTAATTTTTTTTTAATGTGCGTTTAGTTTGTGCCGAATAATCAACTGTAATGACACCACCATTTCAGTACAAATATTTCTGTATTTATAATCTTGCACACATTGAACTTGGCACACTTTTAGCATTATGTAACAAACTATTTAATTAGGTAATTAATAACGTTATTGACTTTAGACTTCTTGAAGACACCTTTAGGTTTCGAGCCTCAAACCGAAGTGACTTAGAAGCTAAGTGACGCTCCAAACATCATATTTCCAATTCCGTTCCGTTAAAAAACCAGTACTTTTACGGAACTGTCAAATGAGATACTTTTAAACTTCATGATTACACTGATATAAAACTCATTTGAGACAAATCACATACTTTTAATTTTACAATTAGTATTTAAAATCACTAAATCTTATAAATATTTGGTAAATGACACAATTTTTATTAATTTTTTCTTTAAATTCGAACGATGTCTTGTTGTAAATCGGCGATGATTACTTTCAAAACGAATGAGTTTTGAATCGTATGCGGTGACTTGAGTGAGGTCCAAGTGAGCTTTACAGAATAACAAAACAGTTCAAAATAACTTTTTTAAAGAATAATTGATGTGATTTTGGTGTGACCTAATCTCTAAGATACTCAAGGTCGGTCGGGCCAGCTGATAATATAATTAAAACAAAGCACGTACCTCCAACGGTATAACAATGAACAGCACGATCATATCAGCAACAACTAGGTGCGTCATCAGCAGATTGACGCGCGATTTTCGCCGGCGCGAGCGCATGAGCGATGCGAACACACCCACGTTGCCGACTGCCCCAGCAGCCAATAGCGCGCTGTATACACCCACAACGAACCCTTGCTCCGGCGCAGGTATCGTGTTATCAACCACTTCTGTGACATTGACTATTGAAGTACCTTCCATGTTGAAATAATCCCAGAATTGTTGGTCACAGTCGACTTCTACATCTGGTGGAGTGTCTTGAAACATTTTTTTTACGGATTTAATGTCATTTTTATTTGGTTGGTTTGTTTTGTTTTTTAATACACGTTTTGTTTTTATGAATTAACTTGTTAAGAAGTTCACATCTTTGGAGACACTTTATTGACTAAGTTGTATTCACTTTAGTATCACTTCAATCAATTTTGATAATATATATTACACTTAATTACACTTAATAATTTTAAATTTATTAATCAATTAGAAAAAAAATGTTTTAATAACTAACTTCTTTACACTTCACTCGATACATAAAAAAGGAAACCTATTAGATTACGCTTTTTTTACCTGTATATTATTTATTAATAATTAGCAATAATTGTTTAATTACAAGTACAATTAAACACACCATTCATTTAATTTAATAACTTTAAATTTGTTCATGTTTTTATTTTAACTAAGCACACACACCACAACACCACGAATAATATCTAAAATATTAATTAATTATTTTATCCTGTTGTAATTTTTATTCACTAACAACATCCGAGCGAAACTTTATTCCGACGCGTCGGAAGTCTACGAAAGCTCGTAGCGCTACGAGACGAGTAACCGCCGTAGCGTCGTAGCACCGTGTGACGTAGACCGCGGATATCGTAGACATTCTGAATGAATCTCGTGGTTCAACAGTCACTGATTGATAAATATTGATAAAAACCGGATTTTGGTTATGCGTTTAAAATGTTGTATCGATATTAAGTATTTAATCACATCTAACTTAATATTATTATTTTGAAATTGTGTTTATTGTTTTGTTCATCTTTTCCGCAACAACGGAACGTAGTGATTTTTGCATAGAGATAGTTCAAGAAAAAATACGATATTGTACGATAGACCGTGGGAATTAAGCCGCGGATAAAAACTTGGTAATTATATTAAAAGCTATTCAGAAGTTTTCTTCGGCATACAGATAATCAATTACAAAAGCAATTAAGCATCCCTCGTCACATACGGCAGAGGTTTGTTAGCTTTTAGGCTAACTATGCCTGATTTTATTCTTAGGCATGTAAACATGACTGTTTGCACTTTAGTAATGGAACGAAAAGCATATTTTTTTAATGTGTAATAATTTTATTTGTCGTTTTCCTTCAATCTCTGCACAGAACATACCCTAAAACTCTGTGGGGCGTAAAAAGGGACGGAAGTGTGTAATAGGAAGCTGGGGAAGCGCGCGCTATTTGATTTGACCAATGATCGTGGGCGGTGCTAGCGTTGGCTGTCAGAAACGACCTTGACTTTAATGTTGTTGATTTTTTGAAGTGAAAACTTCTTTAGCGGCGTTGTGCACTTTTTTTGTAATGGGTAAAAAATGTTAAACTCGCGTCAGGACACGTGACCTGATCGAAAATTCGTAAGACGGTTAAAAAGACATCAACGCGTTGATTACCGCGGTGCCGATTTTTTTTTATCCCGCTCTATCCAATTTAAACTTTTTAACTAAAATAGTGCTTGAATTTTCGTAATTGAGTCGCTTTGAAATGGCTCCAGCTGTTTCCCATCATACTGTCAACAACGTTACATTTTCAGTGTGAAACTTTAAAAGGTTTTTGATTAATGTTTCAGCGGCCGGATGATGTTCGTTTCTATCTGAAATTCAGTGCTACTGAAGTTATATTCTGATTCAGCATTTGGTTAGAAAACGGTTTGAAATAATCTAGAGTTACCTACGTAAGATTGAAGCCTCGTGCAGACAGGCGCGACGCGACACTGGTAGTTGTTGTACCGTGAAGTTTTCTAGGAATTGTTTTGTTAGAGTCGCGTCGCAGCAGTCTGCATGAGGCTTGATGTGAAATATCAACTTAATATTGACTTTGTACATTGCTCGAATATTTGCGTTTTTTTAAAAATCCTCAACGGGAAAACTCTTGGCCTGCATCTCCAGCCCCGGATCTAGGGGGGGCAAGTCGGGGCCCGTGCCCCGGGCGCCAATTTCAGGGGGGGATTCAAGCGTAGCAGACAAGTGCACCACCCATCACAGCGCAACTTTGCAATAAATGAGACGCGCAGCACATTTATTATCTTTCATTTTTTAGGCGCCCCTGTTGAATTGGCGCATTATTGATCGCTACAATTTTATTAATATGCTGCAGCCAAAATTTTCATTGAGAAAATTTCATATTCGTGGAGGCTAACTTAGCGCATCCCCATAAAAGCTTGGCGGGGGGCGGTAGACGGCAGTTTTTGCCCCACCTCAAAAAACATCTAGATCCGGGGCTGTGCATCTCACCCACACATTACTGTATTTGATGATCAGGTCGAAGGTGGAAGCGAGCTTCACCCGGAATCCTGAAACACTGAGGAACTAGCTATCTTACCCCTAACTACCGAAACACAGCAATGCTGTTAACATGGTTGTTATGGCGACAGACTTAGATAAGATGGCTCGCGAAGCAGGGCTCCGTCTACTACGCTGACAAAAAAAAAATACCCTATGTAGTTATGGATATAATAGATGAGTCTTTCATTTATTATGGATGAAATGAAATGAAATGTATGCCAAAAGATGATTCTTACTGTAAAATTTCTGAGATATGATAGTTCTGCCTTTTAATGACTATCGATATGCAATGTATGCCAAAAGACGATTCTGACTGTGAACTTTCTGCGATATTATGGTTCTACTTTTTAATTATTATGGATATGAAATGTATGCCTAAAGATGATTCTGACTTACAAAATTAGGAGTTTATAATGTATGATAAATGAGTGTTTGCTAAACGATTTTCTGCGAAATTAAGTTTATGCTATCCGCTGTTATGCACTAGACAGGTCTAACCACTAGACCACAGACGCGGTTATTATATGGTACACACAATATAAGTTTATGTTAGCATATCCAACTAAGATAAATATGCTTTTTACTTGTGATACGAACATAGATCTACGCAATGTTTGAGTTTATAATTTCATTATTTATTGTAGATATTTATCAATTTATTAAAATAGAAGTAGGTTCACGTCAACATTACAGTCTGTGGTATTTGCTGGTCTAAACTCTAAGGCCGCGTCCTATTCAAATTCAATTCAATTCAAAATATTTATATTTCACATAAACCAACATGGGCACTTATGAAACGTCAGAAACTAGGTGTACGGTTCCACGGGTCGTTTCCTATAGAGAAGAGCAGGCAAGAAAAAAGCGATCATCGTGCGAATACGCGATATGCTATTTTTGGTTCAGAAAACCGGAAAACGTCCTCTGTCAGCGCGATCACGCGTTTTTGTTCACCGAACAAAAAGTTCGAACGATCGTGTCTTCGCGCGATGATCGCATTGAAATATGACGCGGGGTAAAGGGTTAGGCTTTTGCCACTTCTAGAACTTTAATGATTTTGTACATACTGTGCAAACATGCAAAGTACATAGAGAGATTGCTATTAGGACAAAATACCCTTAGTTTAGTTTACTCAAGGCCTGTTTCAAAGATAAAATATAATACTGGCTGTGGGAATGTGTGTGTGTTAGTGGCGGTACTTCCAGTGAACAAAACCAGTCAGTTGCTGTTACGGAGATATAATCGAATCACCAATATCACGATCAATTAAGTACAATATAACTAAGCTAGAGCACGTTGTCGAAATATATGTCGACCAATCGCGAACCCGACCCGTGTAGAAGTGTCGCACCCACGAATCGTCTAATGGGAAATTGTAATAAAATCGCTACACGAACCAATAGCATCGACATCTTCTCTAACCCTTTTCGTCAATTCCGTACGAGACTTTTAACCAGCTCGGAGTCTCAAGACCTCTGTGCGACACAAGCCGCCTATTAATATAATTGTATCCACTTCCATTTCCATCTTTTTAGGTCTTTTTTGTCATTTAGTTAAATAATTCTGTACTTTCCATCGTATTTGTAAACATAATTAATTTTTATTTTTTATTTTGCAACTAAATCACCTAACGATAACGAAAAGGCCCCATAATCATTAAGTTCTCTGCTAGTGCTATGCACTTCTGTAAGTGACGTCACAATACATAAAACTGTATGTGATTTTTGTATGTGTATGTTTAAGTGAGTAACTAGTTGAGGTGCCAAATAAATAAAAAAGTGAACCAGCATTCAAATAAAGATGGCTAACCGAGAGCGCATGCTAGTGATGTTCGTGTTATTTAGTATCATTTAGTATTGGGATTCCAACACTGACCTATTTTGAAAGTGTTGCGGAATATTTACTGGAATATCCACAGTACTCCCAATAAACAATAAATGAAGGAGACAAATAAATAAATCAAAGGTGGTTAAAATTTTGGTAGAATAATTATTTAATAGTAATTTGTTATGGGAGCAAAAGGCTACTATTGGGTTCTGTATGTGTACTACATCTATACTTATATTATAAAAAGGTAAAATTTGTTTGTTTGTATGTTTGTATGTAGGGAGTAATCTCTGGCACTACCAGTCGGATTTGAAAACATAATTTTGGATTGCATAGCCCAATTCTTGAGGAAGGTATAGGCTTGCAGACGAAATCGCAGGCAAAGCCAGTAGTTAATAAAATAGTAACGAAGACAAAACAGTACATTGAAAATTTTTGAAAAAAAAAAATTGCTACCTGTCCGATGCCGAAAATATAGTTTTTATAATGTTTGCCCGTTTGTCTGGATGTACACACGGCTACACATCAAGCTATACATTTCCAGTTTATGCTGATCTCGCATTGCATAGGATTTCCATACAATGCGAGGTCAGCATAAACTGGAAATACATAGCTTGATGTGTAGCCGTGTGTACATATGTTCCGGATTGGCGTAAAAACGGCCGAACAGATTTGAATATTTGGCACACAGATACTTTATAACCTGGTTTACCACATAGGGTACTTTTTTATCCCGGTTGTACGTTTCCGTGGGATATTCTACGACAACCACGCGGGCAAAGGGTAGTTATTGCTAAAAAATATAACAACTTCACTTAAAATATAAGACAACTAATAATTTTAAAACCTCGTAACATAATAATAACGCCAGCATTTGCCGAAGCGGTAGGCAGTGATACCGACAACACGTTATTGAAAATAATGAGATAAAGTTGTAGATGAGCTGTTGATGAGTGTTTCCAGAGATAGCTTTTTACAAACTGAAACTTTATCAGTGCAAGAATTACAAAAATTCTCCCACTGATAGAAAGCTATCTTATTACCAAATAGAAAAGGAGAAGGTTCTCAGTTCGTCGAAATATATATTTTTTAAATATGGTCCCCAATTACTAGAAGACGGCTGGACCGATTTGAAAAATATTTTTTTTGTTTGAAAGGGTATACTTTTATCCAGCAAAAAAATCTGTTCCTGTGGAAATCACCATGCCGGTAAAACCGCGGCGCGCGCGCAGCTTATTAAACAAACAAACACCAAGACGAACATTCCACCGGTTTTGATTAAAATAACATCACGCTTATAATCCCCGAAAGGTTAGGCAGAGGTGTACCTATGGTACACCCACATTTCGCCAGTTATGTTTAAGTCCCATGTAATAGGAGAGCCTGTTGCCTTCAACCGGAGACAAATCCAGACACCGGGCTGCTACTGAGAAATCCCTGACGGAAAAACCCAATTACACTTTGCTCGACCTGGGAATCGAACTCAGGACCTCATGCTCAACAGTAGCGCTTGCAATCACTAGACCATCGCGACAGTATATTATGATTTAATTCCATGAAATAATCTAGAACCCTTGAACTAATATATCGTCAGATTATGTTCTCATTCAGTAGTCAAGTAACGAAACATCAATAAATCAATTACTATGTTAATCACATACAAGACATTTCGCAACAAACTCGAATCTACAATATGAAAAACAAAACCCTGTCCGATCCAAAAGGGGCTCATAGGTACTGCAATAAAATTACAGTACTAAAAAATCTAATTATTGTTCAAAATAAAAAAAAAATACTGCTATTTGAAAATCACATTTTTAGTACTAAAATTACCCCAAGTTTATTAAAAATGAGCAAATTTTCAACAGAGGCCCCCCCACTAAACGACGCCATGTAATAAATAACCCGGTTAAATTCCCCATTGAAAAAAAAATGAGACAACTTTTTTTTCAATTTTCCTTAAAATTACCACATAAATAGGTTCCTACCAACACCCTCACAGATCGGACAGGGTTTTTTAACATGTTGTATATATTTTAGGTTGACAACCCAAATCCAATTTATATCGCTGAGGTCCTTAATATTCTGTTCTAGTTACTAACCACTTAATATTAAAAGGAGTATGTAAGGGTCGTAAAAGGTTGCGTTGTATAGTTTCAGCCTCCCCATGGAAAACAGCGTAAGTTTAGAAAGAAAGAATATAAGAAAAATAGGTTTATTTGTCACAGAAATACGTGCTTACAAAAAGACAAGAGTCACCAGAAGACAACAAAATAAAGAACAACAGAAATAGTCAGCAGCTGCACGTCATAACTGTGACAAGAAGGCTTCCAGTCAGCGTGATGCTGTGCTATGGGGGGGACCCACAGCACATCACTGATTTTCAGGGTCACTCAAAAAAGTAAAGTACGGAAATCAAGTCAGGTTCAGTGTTTTGTATAATAAATAGGTAGTTAATAAAATAAAATACACAGTTCATAAAATACAACTTTAAAACGAATTATATGAATAAATATTATTAAATAACATAAAAATTTATCCGCAGGCATCATCGTACCTTAATGTAGGTATATATATAGCCCGGAGTCTGGATTTAGGTCCGATTGATGACAATCAGCTCACTCCCCATTACATGTAACTGGCAAAATGTTACCTACATTTCATTCAGGGACAATGGCGTGCAAACTGTTAAGGCAAACAAATAACAGCAAATGATTCTAAACCCCCAGTGTGGCGAAAAATTTCAAACGTAAATTAGTGAAAAAAAGTTTTAAAAAAAATTAGAACTTTTGCCTTCAATATTTCCGTAACCAGAAGGTTCCCAAGTATCATCTAGTAAAAAAAAAGCAATGACGAGGAGAACAGGTGACTCCCTGCATCATTACCCGTCTTTTTACACCCGTTATATGGCACTAACTTTAGTAACTACAACCGCTGCTCAAGTTCTTTTAAGGCGACGATATCCGACTTTTAATGATTTTATACTGAAGATGACGTCTAAACGAGCAGTTTTAATGATTTGGAAATATATATGTTAAATTAGAGCATTTTGTTAATATTTTAATATAGTCATATTTTAGAGTATGTTTATATTACATAGTGAAATTAATTTGTAAAGTTATATCTAACGCGAACAAAAAACTGAGAATCACGCAAAATCTTTCAAGCCTATTATTCTGAAACCTTCACCATTTTAAAGATAATTTAATTATTAATCTTTTAGTATACGCGTATTATTAAAATACTTTTTGTTTGATGTGTAATAAATTAATAATACGTCTCATTTGGGACAGCGCTCCTTGATGGGCTAGTCCCAGTAATAACTGTCTAGACGTACGACGCGTTGCGTGAACTCAGTACAGGACACGCAAGCTAACCACTCAAGGTCACTGTCATATATCTGCGTCTTAAGAACAAAATATCATTAAAAAAGTTGCAAAGTGACAATCTCGTTCGTGTAACCTCGAAGAGATCTTTCTTACCAGTGGATGTAAACAAATATGAGTACAGAATAAGAAATCTATTCTGCATATTCTAACCCTCAAACTAATTTCAGACTGGGGTCACGTCAATACTAGCATAACAAGGCATACGGACGTTCGTTGCTCCCTTTCACTATGTCTCATTCAAATATTACCATGCGTCATATTGCATTCTACGCTCTACAATAACAACGCGACGTGTATGGAAAGCTAATGACGTTTGACAGTAGACTGTGACGTCATACTAAATATATGTTCTGTGTTTAAAAATATTGTTGTTCATGGAATTGAAAATTCAATGACCTAAAAGAACATTTACAATGCATGAGCTCGAAAAGAGCGTTTTCCAAGCAGCCAAACTGGACGGAAAGTGTCTCTTTTTTGACTAGTGCTTTTTACTTTTCTGTATCTTTTTTAATTTTTAAATCTGTCGTCAGCCCAACGCAAAGAGTTTTTATTATTTGAGATTTTTTTACAAATTAGATGATGATGTTGATAATGATGGCGTCAGTGGCGATGGTGATGACAATGGCCAAATTGAAGTCGAAGTCAAATTCAAAGTCAAATTCAAAGCCAAAGCCAAAGCCAAAGTCAAAGTCAAAGTCAAAGCCATAGTCAAAGTCAAAGCCATAGTCAAAGTCAAAGTCATGACGATGACGATGATGATGATGAAGAATATTGTTTGTATTATTTATATACGTCAGCCAAGATATCAGATGTTACACATCATATGCGACCACTGTAAGGTTCGCTCGTTTTTTTTATTTCCTCGCACAATGCCTAATAAAACGTTGTAAGATACACGTGCGTAAGACGATTTCCGCATTTATATCATAAATAACTATTTCTTATAAACTGTTTCATTTAAAATAGTTACCCTAATAGCTATAGTTATAGTTTTCTCCCTAAGGCTGTTTTTTTAAATTAAGTTTTGTAATATATGTCGGAAATACGTTACTGAGTTGACTAATCGGGACGCCAGCACCGCCCAGCTGCGCTAGACAGAGTCTACAACGTAACGGTCAGACCGGCTGGAGCTAAGCAGAGTTCACCGGTGGCGGACAAGTAGTGAACACGTTTAACAACTGTCGCGCATTCCGAATAGTCGTGTCGTGTACCTACAGTACTACAGTGCTAGTGTGATTAATTTGATAGTAAATTATAATTGGATCTGAACTGTAAACGTCCGTCATGTACCTATAGAAATTTCGAATTATTTTTCAAAGTCAATGGCCTAATAATATTTTCTTCAACCTGTAACTTCTTCAATTATTTGTAAGTGCCGATAATGTAATTTCGAGGAACTTTTTATTACTTCAGGTTCTTTTAATATTATAAGTTTTCTAAGAATTAATAAATTATGTTTAATGTTGTTCCATTTTGTACTCATGTGTTTCTGTCGGATTTGAACTCAATTAGTTTAGAACTTAGAACTCTTTACGCTCAACTCACGATAAGGTCGCGAGTTATAGCCAGAAATGCTGGAAGGTGGTGGCCCGGAACTCAGTGTTCGGATGCCAATGATAATTTCCGATTGGACTTCGGTGATAGAGGGACGGGACACGGACCAACGTATGAATGTCGCGCCGCTGATGAAGAGCGACGCGAATACGTGTGCGACGACACTCAGGAATCTCGCCTGGCGCGTCTACCGCGGGGAGTGTCAGAAGAGAGGTAAGAGGGAGTCGCTTACCAGACGAGTTCTCCTGCCCCTTTTTTTTTTGTTGGGAAATTTTCAAATAACTTTTTCAAGGGCGTGTCAAACTCGTACTGACTAAAACTCACCGGTGTTCCCTCAGTTGCCTGTATGTTGCCAGGGGCCACAGTAACCCTTTCGGACAAACCCGCAACCCTGGCAGACATCGGCCCCAGCGGACCTTCAGTTTTGCTCATATCTCTTTGAGGGGCGCGTGAAACACGGCCGGAAATTAGCCTGCGATTCTCGACGTACAGGGTGTCATCTGGGGTGGTGAGGGGCGGGAGGGCGTGAAATTTGCCTCTCCCTCACGCATTCCGCCTCCTCCTTCGAGAGCATTACTGCTTCGTAGAAGTAAGTCGTCACTTACTTCGGCAAAGCAGTAATGCAAGGTCCAGGCCATGGTACGGAGCGAGAGGGCATAGGAGGCCGTTGCCTCCCATGCCCTCCTGACCTGCGTCAGTCGGAAGTTGAGGACGCCGTGGCGCCTTTCTAGCCACTCCTCGAAGAGGGGACTTATTACCGCAATTATGGCGTGCCCAGCACTGGGTTGCGACAATCGCACTCTCCATGATACCATGAAATCTCACCGGAGTTCTGTCCGCTGTATCGTGATTTCTCGCAGCAGCGGAGTTACGCCCTGGCGTTTCGCCTAATTGCGCCACTCCCAAATGTGCGCGAGGACTCTTGCCTCCAGATCCGATGGCGGTAATCCGGCAAGGAGGCTCGCCGCCTCACAGGAGACCATGTGGTATTCTCGGGCCAGCCAGATGGCCATGACCCTCTGGGCAAGCATTCAATCGGCTGGCTGACCGCCGCCTCACGGAACGCGCCCACGCCAGTGCCCCGTAAAGGACCATGGACCGCATGACCCCCGCGTAGAGCCTCCAGCAGGAGGCGTTTGGACCCCCTAGATTAGGCAGAAGCCGCTCCAGCCTACTCCAGTTTGGGAGCCAAACGTCGGAAATGCTCCACGAAGTTCCACCGGCTGTCGAGGACGAGTCCCAAATACTTCATCGTCGACTCGACGCCGATGTGAACCCCTCCCGCCGAACCCGACGGTGGCGCATTCCGAGGAACATAAAACGCGCACGACGCTGTCGCCACTAGAGATGTCGGCACGCAGCCCCCAGTCGTATCCGATGTCCCACAGAAGCGGCTCCACCGATCCCTTTGGGACACCGCACGACATCTCTTGTCGGTTCGCGCATTGTATTGAATATTGATCATTGGCAATTTGATTTTTAGTATGTAATCAAACTAACAAAATGTTTTACAGAAGCGTAATCTACTGTTTTATCCATTATTTTATGTCAGTAATTTTTATTTATTTAAAAAGAAACGGAACTTTACAACGTTACATTGAGAAACTCCTCCTTTTTTAAGCAGTCGGTTAAAAATAATGCCGAATCGAATATGCTGTGCAGCACACCTAACTAGAAAGATCTGAATAGACAATTAAACTTTGCGGTTCTTCTTTTTGCCTCCATGGCAATTGAAAACGATACAAAGTTTTTTAATGAAATGTTACTTGTACACGTGTAAGCTCAACGTAGGTGAAAACAAATTAAACGGGAAAGGTTCCATTTAATTTGTATTTGTATTTATTTACCTTCAGTTTCACGTGTACTTACACGAGCAAAACCTTGCGGGGTGATTCGTTTTTCTTAGTTATTCATTATTCAAGCTATTAAATAATTAATTAATATAAATAAACTACATCTAAAAGGACATCATTAATGTTCTATCATCACATTGTACGTTCTTATTTGTCTTGCGCACACGTAGTGTGCTCTCTACGCACATGCAGCGCAATCGCCTCGCTGGAAATAGGTACGCTCGCAAATCGCCAGTGTGACATATCAGACTGTTGATGTAAAAAGTAACAATTTTACAAACAAACTGTAACAAGTTTTTGAAGTGAAAACTTCCTAAGGCGCGTTGGGCATTTTTGAGATGAAATCAAACCATTGATTTCGCGACACTGTTACGACACCTAATTTTTGTAAACGCGATTGTGCTCTTTATTTATATTACGTTACGGATCAATGTTCTATGCAAATATTTATACTTTAAAGGTTTTGTAAATGCGATTATGCCCTTTATTTATATTAGGTTACGGACCAATGTTCTATACAAGTATTTTTCTTCCACCAAGGCGATCTTGTTCAAGTTTTCACTTCTGTTGGCACTCCCGGAGTGCTACAGTTTTTTATCTGAGGGCCATAGTCCCTTTGATGAAAAACTTGTTACGAAGAAAGATTTTCTATAACCAAAGGCCTTGCCAAGGGGGGACAAAGGGGGCAGCTGCCATCAACGCTGCCAATATTCGTGTATCTATGTGCTGGGTTAGGCCCAGTCATATTACAGCTATTATATTTCAGCTCTATAGTTTTGAATGGTTCTGGGAAAAACGACCCGAAAGGTTCGTTTCCAATTCATACATTTACATGGAAATTATTGTTTGTCTCAGTTCCTATTGGGTCTACCGAGATGAAACAGATTTGTCAAAAATGAAATGTCCACCAGCGTCGATTTTGGCCCCATTGTGCGGTGTAGAGGTTATAAATAAGGCTAGTACTACAAGTGTAAAGCTTCATGTGCTCTTGACTTTTGACTGTACCTAACAAATCACACTTCCCATCCTCCATATATCAACTTGCAAACCCCCCCAGCCAGGGCATCGGCTGGCGACGCCCTTGTTTATAATCTAGGATAAATACTAAAGCACAGTACTCAGTACCTAGTGCATACTTTAAAATGCCAAGTTCGAGATAGAAACTGAATTCCTAGAAGGTATGGGATAGATATCTGTCTATAGGTGTTTTACATCAATTAAGAATGCTTTGAGAGAACATTATTTATGCGCGATAGCCTATGAGTGCATGTTTTTTCTATATCTTTCTAACTATTTACTATATTGAGAAAACTTGACATACCTTGAGCCAAGGACCCGGGAGATATTTATACATTTGCGCACACCCCCGACTGATACCAGCCCACCATGCCTAGTAGGCTCGATCACCAAGATGTTCTTATTATTATGTTATATTATCTATGTTTGTAAAACTGTGACTTGCCCGGGTAGTTTGGGGACCTGAAGACCTGTAACACAGGTATTCCTATTACAGGCTCCAGTCTCCACAACATCAATGTATTTTTGTTTTTGATTGTTCATTATGTGGTGGAGAAAATAAACGTTTTTGAAGTGAAAACTTCTTTGGGCGCGTTGGGCATTTTTGAGATAGGAAAAAACAATTGAACTCGCGACACCGTTACCGACACCTCATTTTTGTAAACGCGGTTGTGCTCTTTATTTATATTACGTTACAAATCAATGACCCGTACTTTTACGCACCGCCGGTGCGTTTTACTAGAATGTGGCGGTAGTAGGTACGTTTCTCATCAGTCACCTTTCTTCCTATTCATTCCTGCATGTCTACCATAGGTCAGTGCGAAACAGCAATACAAGACTGGAAGAAGATTGACCAAACGGACGCCATTCTTGAAAGGAGTTGAAATTCGTTCTAATCCGCTGCCGCGAAATCATCTCTCTAGAGCTTTTACCGCTAATATATCTGGATTTCGTGATAAATCCAGGTTTTCGGGTCTATATATGAAACTAGACCTACCTACCGCTTGGTTAACCTACACATCGAGGACATACAAGGTCCTAGCACTAGGAAGGCGACTCCAGACTTCCAGAAAGGTAAGGCGCTGCATCCTGTGTCCTTCTCTTATTCCTGTTTCTCCATACCAAAAAATAGCCTCATTCCAAGTCAATGTTAACACAAGTTGTCTTGGCAACTTAGCAAGGGTGCTGGTGTCGCCACATTATTGTATAATTTACTTTAAACTGTATGTACTACCATGTATTTAATGTAAAATGTAAAAGTTGATGCAAATAAATTATTATTATTATTAATGTATGCCACATAAAGTTTATAACAGTCCAGAAAACCGCTGATTCGCAAGGCTTTGAATCACCGCTCCAGGCTTTTAGAAGCCTGGAAAGAGCTGTTTAGACAGTTCTATCCATTTCATGGTTAATTTCCCGTTCCTCATGTTAGCGTTTAAAGGTTTTACAGTTAGCTCACGGCGTTAACACATTTGTTCAATAAACCGATAGACGCCCCTCTTTCGGCGTGATCACGCGTTCGGGCCCGTCGAACAAAATGCATGTAACAGCCAAGTGTTCGCGCGACGTTTACTTTGGTTAGGACACAGCCTATGACTATGTAATATATACACATCATACCTAAAGCCCATCGTCACAAAGTCAAAAGTAATTAAAAGAAAGAAAAGCTGTTTATTTGCGGTATAATGAATTGGGGAAAAATATACGTTACATCCACGCAAAACGGCCATCACTATTAGCAGACAAAAGGAGAAGTCTACCTATCCACTTGTGATAATTATTTCGGCCCATTTAGGACAAGTGATACTCAATAATATACAATACTGTATCATTTTCGAACGCTTTGTTAACTTCATAATATTTACTGAAAACTTAGCTACAGAATCCTACAGAATCAAGTCGAGCAAACAGTCGTTCAACAAAAGATAATAATTGCTTCATTGACGCAATCAAGAGATAAATGGATCGTTAGTAAGGGGGCTTTGTTATGGCTTGTACTAATGCATTCTGGATTCTGCATGTGTTAGATATTTGTCGTATGGATGTTGGAACATCCGATGTACTTAATGGGGTTTCACTAAGGGACGTTTCCAGTATTAAAACAATAATTATTAATGTCTGCAGCATAGTTGCATTAGTGTAGCAATTGACTTAAGCCAAACGCAGATTACAGCCGCAACGGGACGCAATGGAACGCATTTTTTTTTTCTTAAAAGTGCGGTGCGGCCCGCCTGTAGTGTGCGCTTTGGTATAGAAAACAATTTTGACCTCTGAGTTTGTTTCGGCCTTTCTTCTCAGAGTAGTCAGATAGGAAACGCCGTACTCAACTAGCTTATTTTTTTTTTTTAATATGACGTGTAAAAGTGATTCCGATATCCTATTTACAGAATAAACAATTTCATTTCATTTCATTTCAATACTAAAATAATAGTGGAATGGAACACTAATGTTTGACAACCACTCCAACGTCCGGCCTGCGCGACAATTTCTGGTCTAACGTCAATCATGCTACCTTACAACGGAGACTAGTAAGGAGCCATCGCTCTTATCAGTCGGAACTGTCACATAGTAGTAAAAAGATATACACAAAAAGAAGTACATCGAAAAGAATTCATTTAACTATCTACAAGCTTTGTTCCATAATATTGTATTAATGTGTACTATGTATACTGCTTGGAGTTTCCCTACGTGATCGAATCAGAAATTAAGAGATCCGTAGAAGAACCAAGGTAACCGACATAGCCCGAAGAATTGCTCAACTTAAGTGGCAATGGGCATGGTACATTGCTCGGAGAACAGATGGCTTATGGGGCCGAAAGGTTCTGGAGTGATGACCGCGTACCAGAAGACATGGCATGGGGAATCCTCCATCAAGGTGGACCGATGATCTTGTTGAAATTATCAATTCTAAGATCTGGCCATGACATATACATCTTTTTGAGGCTGACTGTAGTGCAATTTTCAATGAGATTAATTAGATGGAGTTATTTAATATCACTTTGGATACTACGCTTCTATGAACGTAAGATGGCGTTTGCAAGTGATGTGCAATTACTAAATTTAGCCGAGAATTTAAAAAGATTGTGCAGTAGCACGCATTAGTAATACACCCAAAAATGTACACAATGATATCATTGTTCAAAACAAATCACTATCAATATATTCAAAATATAACACGACTATCAATTTAATATCTAATCGATTTCCTTTTCAATAGGAATCCACGTTATCAGTAACAGTCCTATCCTTCCATTAAATCAGTAATTATGATAATCAATATTCGTCATTGATAACACATTATTGAACAAAGAACGTGTGTGATTGTATTGTTTGCACTTAAAAATAAATTTTAATTATGAATTTAAACAGTGTCATTTTAAAAGTGCATTTCTAAAGTGTTCGGTCGTTCGGTACGGATTTTTAAAACAAAGTAAGTGAGATGAATCTTTTTGTACATCGTAAAGTGTCGGGTCCTTATTTAATGTGACAACAAAGTAGAAATTATGTGTAACACGCTGTGTAGTGAAATTGTATTTATGAACAGAGTTTTCTTTTAATATAGTGAATGAAGAGAGATTTTTGAAGTGAAAACTTCTTTAGGCGCGTTGGGCATTTTTGAGATGGGACTAAACCATTGATTTCGCGACACTGTGATGACAGCACCTTTAGCTCATTAAAAAGACATCAACGCGTTGATTACCGCGGTGCCGATTTTTTATGTGACTCAGGTTGGCTGGACAAATCTTCAAAATAGCTTGCATTTAACTAGGCCAATAGGGCACTTTATGTGACGGCTAAACACTCTTATTTCAGAATTAGTGACGCTACAGAATCTTAGATAATCGATCGAAAACGTATCCAGCCAGCTTGAAAAACCACTTTTCGCTGGTCTCTCAATCTCGGTAACGGAAGTGATTTTGACGACTTTTTGCACATCAACGGGCGTCACATAAATTTGTGACAGGCATCGAGCTACAAGTTTTGTGATAAGTACAGCGGTTTAGTAGAAAAATGCAAAAATCTGTGTCTAGCCAGCTTGAATTTACGTATAAAACTTCTGGCTGGCGCTTCCGAATCTCAATAACGGGAGCGTTTTCGAATATGGTTCCTTTACTAAAATTTAGTGACACAATGTGTGACAGTAATAACGTTTGATTTATGGCGTCACATGTAAGAGTTTTCGAGAAATCAATAAAAACGTAATGTCCAGCCAGCCTGAGTTCAAGCTGGTTGGACACATGTATCTCTGCTGCCTGATGATCTACGGCCTTCGAAATATGTTCAAAATTTTGTGACGGGGACGATAATGATAACCTGAATTTGTGACGGAGAAACTTTGAGTATTTTCAAAGATATTGATCATTTAAATTTTCCCATATAAACATCCATTAATATTGTGAGGTGGCCATAATTTTAACATAAATAAAGGATTTCTTTTCAATCGACTAATCGGCCGGTAGCAGCCACGCCTGCTTTGTATTTGAGTTTCCGGTGGGAATAAAAGGTTTTCCCGCAGTAAAAAGCGTCAGTATGTGTTAATTCAAAATAATAATTGACTACCAGCGCTGCAAAAGATAATGAACTAAACGTGAAATACAAGTGGGCTCTCCACTTATATTTTGCGTTTAGTTAATTATTTTAGGTAACTGAAAATGAGAACTAAACTCGACAGTCGGCATTGTATGTACTTATCGAAGTGTAATCACTATCAGAGTAAGACAACTATTAATTAATCTGTGGTAAGACAACCTAAATAAGAGTTAAGATTCGACCAGTTGTCCTATTTGCCCGTATTTATATAACTCACCTAGCTAACTAGGTAGTAGGTACGTACTAAGACTAACTCAAAACAGTTAACCAACGTGAGCACTTCCGCAAAGAGCTGCTGAACACATTATCAAAATGTGATTTGATTCAGGAAGATTATCTCGAGGCGATAAGCAGCAGCGGCATATTTGAAAACACACGATCCGTTTGTCATAATTATAATAATGCAACTTATGAGCAAGGAAAAAATCAATAAGTTGTGAATAATTTGTAACTTTATTGGCTAATGTGATGATGGGATATCCCAAACTATTTATTGCTTTACAATCCATACTGTCACGCTGTCACTTTAATGTATCTGCAACATTACCACGTTCCTGTCGATATATTTTCAGTCGTACAAACAGTTCAATGACTCTTAGTAATTCGATCACACATTTTACAATATTCAGCCTTTTATTTGTAATGGAAGCCAACCACAAAGCAGTCTTTGGAAAAGAATAGGATGACAAAAATAACCTAATGTGGTTGTTGTCACGTGTGGTTCATTGCTTTTAATATTGCCATTTGACGAACATTATGGACCATTTGGAGATTTTTTTTGTATGAGTGGAGCTACCTATTGATAGGGTTACATAAAGCAACATTCGTCGTGGGTTAGAACGTTCCAGAATATTCTGAAATGCTGGGGAATGTTCGGAAATAGTCTGGAATGTTGGAGAATATCCCAGATCATTATGGAATATTCCAGAACACTCTCGAATGTTGTGGAATATTTTGAAACATTGTGGATCATTCGAAGTCTTTTTGTATGGATGGGGGTAACCATTGGTAGGGGTAAATAAAGGATGATGCGTCGTGGATCTGAACTTCAGTTTCTCCCAGTGAAGTGTGAGTAATCAAAGTGATACAGTGACTGAATATAAATCGAAAATAAGTGTGAAAAGTTTTTAAAGTGTACTTCGTGTATGTCTCAATAAAAAGCTTTTATTTATATTTTATACAATTAAATTCTTTGCAAGTACCAGGAATGCCATTACACTGCCTTCAACTGAAAACTGGATCTCCAATCATACTACTCAGAAATCTCGACTCACCAAAACTATGTAACGGATGATCGTCAAACAGCTATCGAATAACATCATTGAAGCCGAACTTGTGACTGGGAAGGACAAAGGACACACAGTATTTATCCCCAGAATACCACTGATCTCTACTGAACTGCCATTCAGTTTTAAAAGACTGCAATCTCCAATCAAATTAGCCTATAGTTTTACAATAACAAAGCGCAAGGACAAAGTTTAAAATACGGCGGCGGCGGCATCAACCTCAAAAACTGCTTTTCTCAGGGTAACTATACGTAGCTTGCTCTCGAGTAGGAATTTCGAAAAATTTATACATCTATATATACTCCGGATAATAAAATGAAAAATGTTGTTTATAAACAAGAATATATTTTTAATAAAAAAATTGTACATTAAATATTTTAAAGTTAATTGTTTTATTACAACAACCACACACACAATCTCATATGAAATCTCTGAGCGAAGCCGGGTAACCCAGCTATTATTATTATATTATACATATATTGTTAGGAAAAGTATGGATTGAAGATTAGAAACAATAACATTATTACAGTCAATCATGTAATAGATACTCTTTTCTATTTGAGGAGGTTCGTTTCAAAAATTGACCATTCCACTTTTTAAATTGTTTCAGAATATGAGAAATATATTTTAGGAATGCAGCTATGTATTTAATCCTATTGTTGAATTGTTTTATATAACCAGAATAGCAGGTTTCAAAAATCTAACAATAATTCATAACAGGCATACATAACATAACATCACGCCTTGTTTCCCCGAAGGGTTGGGCAGAGGTTTCCCTGTAGCAGGCACATCCACATTTCGCCAGTTATGTTTCAAGTCCCATGTAATAGGGTCCGAGCCTATTGCCATCAACCGGGCACAAATTTAGACTCCGAACTGCTACTGAGAAATTTCAGATAGAAAAACCCAATAACACTTTGCCGGACCCGGGAATCGAACCCAGGACCTCATGCTCAGCAGTAGCGCTTGCGACCACTAGACCAACGAGGCAGTTGAAATTTTAAACGGAATAATCTAGTTTTGACTCGGCTTTATTGGAATAATCATATTTTGTTAAATGCTCTAGAGGAATAATGAATGAATTCTACACTAAAACCTTCCGCAAGAATCACTCCTTCCATTGGTGAAAACCGTTTGAAAATCTGTTCGGTATTTTTTAAGTTTATCGCGTTCAGGCCGACAGACAGACAGATGCGACGGGGGACCTTTATTATAACAAGGCAATAGAAATACAAAATCTGAGAAAACCACCTTCAAAAAAATATACTAAAGCAAGTGGAGCTAGCAAAAGATATGGTATAATATAAACCTGCACAAAATTAAAAATACTACTAAACTAAAGGCATAACTCAAGTTTATTGCATCTATTTAAATTATTACCCTTTTAAATACTCTTGTCATTCCAAAATCAACTTTCTTTTCATGCTATTAAAGTAGATATTTGTATAACTTGCTCAGGTTTATTTCATTATGTACTTAAAAAGCCGTTTTGTTCCAGGTGCAGCTGATATGAGCCATGTTACCACACGTAAATGGATATGAAGAAGGTGTAGATGAAGACGACGTACCCTTCGATGTTGAAAATGTGAAAAGTAAGCAAAATTTTTTATAACGCTAACGATACTATTGTTTATAAAATAAAAACGTAATTTTATCAACAATGGTATCGTTAGCATCGTAACTATTCGAACTAATATTATAAATTCGTAAGTGACTGTTTGTTTGTTACGCTTTCACGCTAAAGCGGCTGAACGGATTTGGATGAAATATGGCACATGGGTAGACTATGATCTGGGCTAGGACAAAGGATTCTTTTTATTCCGATATTCCCACGGGGTCGAGACTTATGTGGATGAAACCGCGGCGTGCAGCTAGTTTAATATGTTTAACAAACAATTTTTATTTTTTTCTTATGAATAAGACGATACCTACTTAATTCAAACTCAAACTCAAAGCACTTATTTCAATTAAACCATTTTCAGGCACTTTTTAATTGTCAAAGAGTCGGTCAGTTAGTCAGAAAGTTGAAGCTAATTGCCCATTCCAAAACGTAGATCTCTATGGAGAAGAACGGGCAAGAAACTCCAAGGACACTCTTTTAAGTATAGATATTAAAAATTCTGGATATATTATTCTTGTTGCTTCTATATGTGAGAACAATGTACAAAAAATAATCAAAAGCAATTGAAAATATAAGATTAAAAATAAGCCCTGGCAGATAAGAGATGACCAGTTTAAACTGACGGCGCCCGTTCACGAACATGACGCGTGAATCAGCACCATCCAACTCAACCATTTTGTAGGGAACCGAATGATCCAACACACGCGCCACCATCAGCGAGACATTTAAGTGAGCATGACATACTCTCAACTGCCATGCTCTTTCAAGTCAACATACATCTTAACAGGTAGATAGTTGAAATTTTCAAATATTATGATTGATTCTTCTATTGCCGTTATAAGCTGTCATCATTTTCATGACAGCTGTAGCTCCTAGGAAACCTTAGCTTAACTTACTTATATCACGGCGTAGGAACGTGGAAGTAACCCGATAACGTGACATCACAATGAGTTTCACGAAAACTCCGAACTCGAACGCAGTCTGAAACGCAAGTTACATTTCTGTTCTACTAAAAAATTCAGCTCAGCTGAAATCAAACAAATAGACTAGCATTCCAATATGGGGGAAAAAACTCCCCCAAATTCGAAATCGAATACGGGATAAATAAAAAAAAAAACTCAATTAATTCTCCTGCCAGATAGTTGAGGCTTAAGTGCGCACTCGTGTAAGGAATAAGTCACATCGTACCATGACACTCCCCCAGTGAAAACAAATTGTATTCAATTAATCTAGTGTGTTCTAAGCTTTCGAGCAAAAGCGTGATTGATGAATAGTCTTTCGATATAACTATGAAAATTCCTGTCAAAATTTTAATCTCCTGCTGTGTTATTCTTCCAAATGTTTTGTTAAAACTAAATAGGTAATTCAAGATTTCTAATATTACATAACATAACATAATATAACATAACATCACGCCTAATACCCTCGCAGGATTAGCAGTTTCCCTACTAGACAGCTGCCACTTGTTTCGTGTTTTCCGATGTGTTTTGAGCGCTTTCCCGATTGTTTTTCATTTTCAACGACCATTGCTTTGTTTTTTACGGATTCTGACCCTGCCTACATTGTGTGACCCTTGCTTTCACACTGTCTAGACACCGAAGATCGCTCACACATTTGACTTGGAATTTTTATTTTGGATTTAACTGCCCACACCGCCGCTTTGTGGATTGGATATTGTTGAAACTATGGATCGCTGTGTGAATTGTGGAATAGCAACTAGTCATTGCAATACACTAATATATGTTTGAATCTAATAATTCACACCATTTTCATCTCGTTACGTTCAGGCCCTAAAGTGTATGTAATCGTTTCGTCTCCTTTCATCCGAATCTGTTCTGCCGTTTTAGCGTGAAAACCGTTACAAACAAACTCACTTTCGCATTTGTAATATTATTTATATTTAATAACAAAATTTTAATATATTAAAAATACAAATAATTAAAGTTGGGATACTTTTTTGATGAATACAGGTTCTAAAACAAGTTGAAAAGAAAAATAATGCTTGTGCAAAGAGCAAAAACGTAGTAGTAGTGTAGAAGTTACGGTATTATATCTGAGTTTATTACAAAAAATGATGATAAAAGCAAGAAACTTCAATATTACAACAAGAATGCTGAAAACGGAGCTAATATAATTATATTAACTTTGTTCTATATTTTTCCTTGTCCTTTTTTCCGTGCAATGTACAACATTAAACGTAAATCGGTCTGTAACTGTTAGCGACCCTCATTTTGATCTTTTCTCATTTTCATTTTTCCTTCATAAGAGAAATATGAATCAAGAATGAATTTCAAAAGAAATGTAATCCATATTTTGATTAAAAGTGTACCTATCCATGGAGTTTTCATGTCCGTACTTCTCCATAGGAACCTACTTAGCTTTGGAATGAGCAACTAACTTCATCTTCCTGACTAGCCGACACTTTGGCAACTCAAAAGCGCCTGTAATTGGTTTAACTGAAATAAATGGTTTGAATTTGAGTTTGGAAGACCCAATATCACTTGGGATCTCTCTGAGCAAATCTACTCTGTCATAGCTACAGGGAGCGGACGTCACATAAAATTGAATGTGTATTTGTCCAAGACCGATTGATAGTTTATTTATCTATATTCATAGATTATTCAATTGTGAACTATTTACCTCCCAGGAGAGATAAGGAGCTCGTAGCTAAGTAATAACAGCCGCACGGTTCGATCTATCGGCTTAAGCTAAGCTTGCTGGGGTTGGGCTGTGGATGGGTGACCATCTTAACATACCGAGACTCCTCCGTGCCTCGGAAAGCACATTAATCCGTTGGTCCCGGCTGTCATTCGTGACAACCAGTCTTACCAAGGGGTATCGTATTATCCAGTTACTGGGTTGTGGAGATCAGATAGGCAGTCGCTCCATGTAAAATACGGTATTCAGTTGCATCCGTTTAGACTGAAAGCCGACCCCAACATAGTTGATACCCCTTGGTAAGACTGGTTGTCAGACTTTCTGGTTTCTGACGATCCGTAACTACTGTTAAAGATCTACGAATGACAGCCGGGACCAATGGATTAACGTGATTTCCGAGGAAAGGAAGAGTCTCGGTATGTAAAAATGGTCAACCATCCACGCACCAACCCGTGGGGCTGTTATTTCTTAGCCACAAGATTGTTTACAATCTGTGTTCCATATTAATGTATCAATGTGTTGTGTAGCTACAATTAAGTACCCAAAGTGTAAGTCAAATTTAAAATCGAATAATTTATCGATTTTAAATATAATTTTGAACGTCAACATGTTTCACAATATTTTCTATACATTAATTATATGTGAAGATGATGTAATTGTATCTGGAATAAAAATTTCGATTTAGATTTTTCCAGACATTTTAACAGACAATATCAGTGTGTGAGTGAAGGTTCTCACAGACTGAACCAGCATAAATTAGTAACCAGTTTGATTTTGTCTAGACTCGAGATTGCCCTATGTGCAGAACCAGCATGTTTCCAATAATTCTTCTCTACATCTACACTAATATTATAAAGAGTCAAGATTTGATGTTTATTTTTCTAAACAAATATTGTAAAGAGAAAAGATTTGATTTTTTGTTCGTTTGTGTATGTAAGTTTGTTACGCTTTCACGCTAAAACCGCTGAACGGATTTTAATGAAATTTGGCACATGGGTAAACCATGACTTGGGTTAGGACAAAGGATACTTTTTATCCTGATATTCCTACAAGATCGAGACTAATGGAGGACAAACGAGAAGGGGGGTGCAGCTAGTAATGAATAAACTCAAAAACGACTCGACTGATAATATATATATATATATAAATACGTTACTGGAAATACGTTACTGAGTTAAATTATAACTTGATCTGAAGTACAAAAGATTTTTCTATTGCACAATAAGAAAGAAAGAAAGAAAGAAAGAAAAATAGGTTTATTTGTCACAGAGACACGTGCATACATCAAAGACAAGAGTAAATGAAAACAACAAAAAGTACATAATAAATCACGAGCATAAAACAGAAATAACAAACACTACCCACAGTACGCCCACCGTAGTTAAAATATCGCTGATGATAATGAAAGGGTCACATACCTGTCTCCGTTATATATATATATCTCTAGTAGAATGCTTTAATATATCTGAATAACACAGGCTATCATTTATAAAGATATCTCGCGGGCAAAACCGCTGGCCCGGAAGCTAGTCTTGAATATAATCCTCTATTTTGTATTATTATGTTTTCAAAGATTACTTTTAATATGTATGTTTTAAATTTTCTTTCATTTAGTTTTAACATAATATCACTAGGTGATTTTTGTTAGGTACAGATATTCTATTTCACGAAGTCCGTTCGACTTTGATTGTAGTAGTGACGTATCCCGACAAGCGCGCTTGTGTGTGTAAAAGTAGGTAACGTTAGCAAAAAAATCTGATATATATTCTCGAGATATAGTCGAGATTTAATAATCTAAATAAAATTTTGGTTTTAAAAATATATACATTTTGTAAATAAATTAGATTAGGTTGCAATAAATACAAAAATATTAAGAATATGTAGGCATTTAATTAAGCATTGGTGTTACAGAATGGAAACGAAACAAGTAGGACTATTCAGTATTTTCAATCACTATCAGATAAATTTTCGATTTCCGATTCCGTTTTGCTGTTGTCAGAATCATCTTGTACATCTATATATATAAAAATGAATCCCTATTTCCCTTGGTCACGACATCACGCTAAAACGGCTGAACGGATTTGGATGAAATTTGGGATATGGATAGACCTTGACCCGGAGAAGGACATAGGATACTTTTTATCCCGATATTTTTACGGGATCGAGACTTATGCGGGTGAAACCGCGGGGCGCAGCTAGTTGATTATAAATTCAAAATCGAGATCAAAATATTTCAAGTAGTCTTTTTCAATTTTTTCAACATGAGCACAAGTTTTTTGCCACGTTTCACTGCTAACTTGGCCCAAACTTTCATTGATCAGTCTTTCCGTATTCGTCATGCTTTGCTCGATATTTTTAGATGCGACATAATTTTTAACGATCCCCCAAATATTTTCAATCGCATTTAATTCTGGGTGATAAGGGGGAAGGCGTAAGACATCAAAACCCTTGCTTTTTATAAAATCGTCAATCTTGTAGATTACGTGTTGGGCTTTGTACTTCTTTATTGTATCGTACAATTCCAATTTAAGAAGAGATTCATCAAATGCTATACCCTTATCCCTGAGCCATTGCTGCATATCGGCTTTCTTTGTAGATTGCGTTGGTAGTCGTTCAGCCCGTGTGTTGTGATAAGATGCATTGTCTAAGACAATGACAGAGCGCGGAAGTAAATTGGGTAGCAACTTTTCATTTAGCCATTTTACATAGTTATCATAGCTCATATTTGAATGATAATCACCAGCTGTTGAGTTGGTCTTATAAACCAAAGAAGCATTTTCAATAAAACCATCCTTGGTTCCCGCATGCACTAAAATAAAGCGAGTGCCTGTGCTAATTTTTTTTAAAAACGGAGTTCTTTCCTTTTTTTTTGCCCAGGTCTTGTTTCGCACGTGTGTCGAAAGGACGTAGCTCTCATCGGTGTAGACAATGGGCCGACTTTGAGAGCGGTACTCTGTTATTTTTTTAAATATTTTAAACGCCACATTTGTATATCATGACGCTCCGTCAAGACTTTACGGTTGTTCTCCGTTTTGCGCCACTTGTAACCTAATTTCAACAGTAACTTGCGAACAATTTCTAAACAACCTTCGAATCCGATTTTTTCATTCAATGCTGTTCTTAACTTAGCTAAAGTTGGAATTTCTTTATGGACAATATGGAAATCTTGTACAGTACTGCGAACCACATCGGCTGTAAAATTATCTATATCCACTTTATTATCTCGCTTTCTCCTTTTCTTCATAGGTGAAGTGAATTTTGATGAAGTGGATGGCAATTCCTTCTCTTCTTTTAATATTCTTTGAACTGTTTTTTGGCTCACACCCGTAGCTTCAGCTGTACGGCGTGTAATGTCTCGTAAATGAGACAAATCACAGTTGAGTTCCATTAATGATTTTGTAAATTCATATTCTTCTCGCAGAAAATGATAAACACTAGCTATCATGTTTCGACCCTAAAACAAAGTGTAATCAAAATAATTAAGTAATATAAACATTTTATAAAACAATGGACAACTCTTCTTCGTTTTGTTGCCATGCTGACCTTACTCCGTGAAACAATTTGGCGCGAACTAAAAACCACTACTGATCCGGACCATGTCCCGATCGACACTGAGCGCTCTCGAGGTTACGCACACAAAAACAATGTGCATGTGCACGCTTGACAACATTCATAGCCAAACGGACTTCGTGACATAGAACATCTGTAGTTGTTATACGTTTTATGGCTAACATACTAGTACAATATAATGGCACAAAAGTTGGAGGCAATCAAAATGAATTCATCGTCACGTATAACCCGTCAGCTATCAAAGCAAGAGTGAACAGGCATCTTCTGGGCTTGCTCGTTCATCCATCGCTTTCCACCACGCGAGATCGAGGTCAAGAGCAGGTCCATTTGCCAATCAAAATAAACTAATAGAAACATCTTTTTGAAGCTGACTGTACCACCTCGCATGTGTTAACACTCCCATGGTCCCAACGCTAACGATACGTCTTAGTGTCATGATCAGTTGTTTCAATTAGTTTAAATGATTGTCTGGCAGTTTGAATTCTTTATGCGGGCTACACAAATGTTCTTTCTTTGGTACCTTTTGTTCGTCGAATTGTTGAGCTCCTTATCTCGCACACTAGACAGCCACGACTCCGGCCAGTCGTGGCCGCGGTCTAGTAGTATTGTATGGTGTGCGGCTAGTTAGCCGTTGCGACAAGTGCGCGATTTGTATCGGGTTCTATAGTTTACCTGATCACGATCGTGGTCGTGGCCGTCTAGTGCGCGAGATCCCTTAAGACCCAGATATATGCCGGTGACCTTGAGTGGTTAGCTTGCGTGTTCTATACTGAGCTCACACAACGCTTCGTACGTCCAGCCAGTAATAGGACTCGCCCATCAAGGAGCGCTGTCTCAAATTACACGCATTATTAATTTATTATACATAAAACAAAAGTTATTTAAATAAAACACGTATTCTAAAATATTAACAATTTAATTTTCTTTAAGTGAAGGTTTCAGTAAAATACGTTTGATAGATTTTGCATGATTCTCAGTTTTTTATCCGCGTTAGACATAACTTTACATTGTGGTGTCTTACGATTTCCACGCGAATGAAGTCGCCGGCAGAAACTAGTGTAATATAAACATAATCAAAAGTATTCATATATTAAGTTATTAAGAAAATGGTCTAATTTATGTTTTTCTAAATCATTAACACTACTCGTTTAGACGTGATCTTCAGTACAAAATCATTAAAAGTCGGTTATCGTCACCTTAAGTTCTGAATTGAGGTACACGATTAGGTAATGCCAAATACGTGAACTAACTCGACAGGTCCACTTAACTCTTTTATCAAAAGACCGTCTCAGACACTAATCTGCATAGTCCTCATACATTATGATCTAGAACCAAGATAATGTCCGTCATTCCGACCTTGCCGCCGAGGTCCTTTGCGATCGCGACCGCGTCCCCGAGTAAATTATACTCCCTCCCGACGCTTGCTCGATAACGAGGTGCCGGCAATTGTTGCAGCTGAGCACGTAGCTTTAAATTCCCCGACTAATAATCATGATCAAAACTTTGATCCAGCCCGTCCCATCCTTGATGTCCTCCCTCCGGTTGTTTGTACCCCACAGGGGGTGCCCTTAGCGAGCGTTCACCCAGTTTTAATTAGCATAGTTGAATAACCCCTTTTTTTTTGTGGGTGGGAAATCATCAAATAACTTCTCCCGCTCTGGGCGGAGCGGGAGGGCGTGTCAGACTCTTACTGACTAAAACCCACCCGTGTTCCTTCGGTTGCCCTGTTGCCAGGGGCGATCTCCCTTTCGGTTTTCTTCGCAACCCCGGCAGGCATCGGCCCTAGTGGACCCCTTCAAATCTGCTGACATCTCTTTGAGGCGCGCGTGGAACTCAACGCGCCGTCGACCCGGGCCTGGTCCTTATCGGACGGTGAGCCACCCATTGCTCACCGTCCGTAAGCCCGCGCCTACGGTGGCCGGAAATCGCCCCGCGATTCCCGACGCCCTGGGCGTCTCCTCCAGCGGCGGTTAGGGGCGTGAGGGCGCGAAATTTGCCTCTCCCTCACGCATTCCGCCTCCTCCTTCGCGAGCATTACAGCTTCGCAGAAGGAGGTGACGGCCTCCCATTTCCTCTCGCTCCGTACCATGGCCTGAACCAGGGACGGACGCGAGAGATCACCGCCGCCGATCGCCTCCACGAGGACACGGCGATGCTCCGCCCAAGCTAGGCAGACCTCCACCGTATGCTCCACCGTGTCCTCCGGGCGATCCACACAATGGTGACACCCGGGCGTTTCCTCCCGCCTTATCCTGTGCAGGAACCTCCCAAAACAGCCGTGTCCGGTGAGGACCTGCGTCAGGCGGAAGGTGAGGACGCCGTGGCGCCTCTCTAGCCACTCCTCAAAGAGGGAGTTGAATAACCCCTGGCTGGAGGTTTTAAGTGTAGTAGCTTAAGGCACCCACAGGAAAGCCCGGTTAAGTAGTCATGATCTCAGAGGTCAACTACGAGATGCCTTTTATATAAAAAAAAAACAAGATAATGTCTGGAGTTTAAAAGAGACTGTGACCTGTGAATTAGTTTTCAGTGTCTCTACTGAGAGTAGTCGGATAAGAAATTCAACCAGTTTTAAAAAAAGTGGCACTCCGGGAGACTGCCGACAGACGTGAAAACTTGAACAAGATCGCCTTGGTGGAAGAAAAATACTTGTATAGAACATTGATCCGTAACCTCATTTAAATAAAGAGCACAATCGCGTTCGCAAATTATGTTAAATCGAAACAAAAGAAAGCATTTAAGGAATGGGCACATAAAAAAATATAGCAATGGGTGGCATAAAAACTGACACCAAAAAAGAAAGAAAGAAAAAGATTATATTATTTAATCTTATAATCTTTGAAACAGAAGTTTCGATAAATCATATCCAACTGGCCAAGCAAAACCATGAGTTACTAAAATCCAAGCCAATTACAGTGACCGTTTGTCCCATTCTGGACATAAAAAGAACCTTCGTCCTTTACTTTTTATCCCTGACAGACATTTTCGTCTCGAATTCGAGACATCAGACACGACCGTCGGAAGTTGTGTAAGCGTAAGGACTAAAGCCGATCATCCCCAACGCTCTCAAAAGTAACGTGATACAAAATCAAATCACCAATGGTTCGTACATGACTACGGCTCGTTATTAAGTACAGTCTGGTCGTCGAGAGAATGCGTTCATGACACCTGTCAGTTGAACAATTTCTAGTAACTATAAGGATCAAATTCGCAAAACACTTATTAGTTAGTATGACACTGACAGGTGTCAAGAATGCATTCTTTTGACAGTCGGACTGTAGTTTGTGATTGGTTGCTTTATATACAGACCGACATTTAAATACTAGTGCTGTGACATTCTAGTTACTCATTGGTGACTTTAGTCTGTAAAGATACGGTTTCCTAGAAGATCGGTTTCTCATATTATATCGGTCGTCATGAAAATCTGTCATTTTCACCAGTACCTATGTGACATTAAGGTGTCAAAAACACTCTGTATTTGGACAGCCATTATTGTATGACCATTCACCGCCTTCTTAAAAACCAAAGCTTTAGTAGTAAACATCGCGTTACCGCAGCGTATACGTTTAATGGACGCCTACCTTAGATACTTAAGCTGGATTCACATGTCTATGGTGTAGGGTTTCGGTAAAACAAGGTGACTTTGAAAATCTTTCTTAGAAAACCAAAGCTGGTTGCTTTTTAATAGCGTTGTGGAGGACAGGCTCAAGGCTAGGTGTTTATGTCTGGTTCCGTTCCCAAAACGATAAAAAAAAAAGACATAATCGACCTTTTAACCTTGATAAACTGTTTGTCTAGTACGGGGATTAAGGGCTGAAAGGGAAAATTTATAAGGGTTGAATTGAGAAAGTCATCAACGGGTTTTTGGCTAAATGGCTGTTTAGCGGATCTATTGACCGGCTGCAGGCGACTTTGATGGGTTACTATTCTTCAGTAATTAACACCGCGCGTTTCATTCGATCTAGGTAATAAAGTATGCTTGCTAGCTAGTAAAATCATAGCATTTTTCTTATCCAAGGTTCTTATGCCGAGGTCTATATAAAAGTTACTTAGAGAATACTTTGGCTAAGCGTTATTCCTGTCCTGTCAATGTCGCACTACTGTAAAACTACAAGTGCAAGATAGAGACGGGAATATTTCTTAGCCAAAGCAAATGCTAAGTGACGTTCATAGATCTCGGCTTTAGGGCGTTTATCGACCGCAGCCGTCACTGTAACTTGACCGAGAATGAGATTATTCGAACCGAACGTGATGTCACGGTGACGGCGATCATTTGTTCACCGCGACTGAACACGGTGGTTCAATATGTTATGAATTATGATAGACAAAACAAAAGCCGGGCGAACGGCGCCAGTGCGACGGCAGTCTGTAGACAAGATCAAACGTGTTTTGTACTGTCGGCACATCGGCCTGGCACAATCTCGGGTCGAGTTCTAGCGGTCGCGCCGAACGACTCGAAACTTCGGGGATGACGGCGCTCGGGTGACAGACACACAGCCATACTAAATGTATATATCGCTACCTTGTCACCTTCATCTCGTTCTCAGAGGCTGTGGTGGACAAACACGCTTTAGGTACAGAACCGTTGACCTTTTTGAGTCTTAACTCTAAACTTTACCCTAATCAAGATACGAAAGTGTCAACAACTTGAATCTTACTCAAAATTAAGAAAGTTTACAGTTCAAATAAAGTAAATATTAAGAAAACAAAAGAAAGAAAGAAAAATATTTTATTAATAAAATAAAATACGTATGAACGTGTGTCGTACGTGTATGTACGTATGTTTTTTTTTTGTAATATTTTATGTTACACACATTCTGGTATCAAATATTATCACGTCGGTACATATTCTATAAACTAAAGTCGCTTTTTCTGTCTGTCTGTGTGTTCTTGTAAACTACGCAACGGATTGATACTGTTTTCACCATCATTTAGAGAATTTATTCCGGAAGGTTTATGTGAAATTTTGATGTTTTATCAAATCGTATACCCAAGCCGTGCGAAGTGGGACGGGTCGCTAGTTTCTTACAAGTTAACCCTCAAAACCTTGGGGTCCTAAGCGGTTTGGTAAATGTATTTTCATAAATAACTTAAAGACAACAAAAGCACGTTTGTGCTATTTTAGGTAATCTGCCGTCGGTCGTGCGCAAGCACAAGTGAAGGACAGACATATCTACAGTGACTCTGGAGTCCTCAAAGACCCCTGGGTAGTAATAGTAGAAAATACTGCTAGCCTTGGATTGTGAATATTACCTAGTGTTTTAACTGAATATTTCTGAAAAGTAAGTTAGATTAATTAGTTGATTTGTCAATACAGTAACAATTGCGTTTTTTTTTTTTTTTCATTGAAATTTCTTCGTTTTTATTCAATGCATTATTCAGAAAAGTGTTTTTTTTTTTTGCTGTTTGAGACCACCCATCTCCAGGTTGTCAATGGAGGTATTCTGAAAAAGAGGCGTGCATTGCTAAAACAAGACCCTGCTCCTACCAACGGAAAAAAGATGTCAACCGAAATTAGGTGTGGCATGTGCCGAAACCTCTTGCGCAGGGAACATACCCAGAATATACTGGTAGTGCTTGTGAATGTATGATTTGTGTTTCTTGTATTTGTATGAGGCTGATTATCTACAAATCTCAATAAAAAATAGAAGTTATTAAAATATTATTTTATGTCAAACATATGAACCAAAATATGTAGGGGTCCTTCTGTACCCCAGGTTAGTAATAGTGTTACTCCAGGGAAGGATAGTTATTTACATAATTACACAAGACTACAACTTTACCGATGAAAGCTTCTACGGAAGCAAAATTTGATGAAAACGAAGTATCTACTGCATTTCTACGTAAAACTTTATTAACGTTCACATGCTCACAAATTAATTAACGCAGACAAATTAAAGGGATGTCCACGGATTTTCGAAATCTTATTTAGATACGGGAAAACAATTTACATTAAATGTGGGGAGTATTTTTTCTTTGGCAAGTGAGATTTGATGAAAAATAAAGGATTTTTCCAGGCTTATGTTCCTAACCTCTGAATACTTAAACGCCACAGAACAAGAAATCTTTTTTGTCTCTTTCTGTCGCTGCAAAATGTGGTGCTGTTCCATAAACAATAGAACACTTAATATCATGTCCAGTGTGTGCTGTTGTCTGCATGTTACAGGAACTGATTGACGCTACTGAAGGTGCCAAACTCGTTTTAAATATCGATTCTTAAATAAAAAGTTATTGATGGTTTCAGAAAATGAAAATGGAACAGAGTTTGTTAACCCCAATTATTTCATTGCTGTTTAAAATTAAAGTAAAAATTAAAATTAAGTACACATAGGTACGAACACTTTAGTAAGTAAATTTAAGTAAACATACGTTTGCACCTTGTAGTTCTAAGCAGTCTATTATAAATTATTTGTGCTCCTTCTGTGGGAACCTGGGCTGGCGATCCTTAATACAGGTTACCATGTAACCTAGCTAGGACGCCAGATTCAATTCTATTTATTGTTACTCTTTTCTTATTATCCGAAAATTGTAAATTTATATTTATCGTAACAGACTGTACCACACTTTTTTGAAATAAATAAATTTTATTATTATTATTATATTAAATTACCCCCTTTCTAGAACGTGTTTTCAACGCAGATTCAGGGTAAACTTTGCAATATTATTTTGTCCACTCAGAACTAACTGTAATAGCTAACGCGTTGGCAAATTACAGCCGAAAGACTTGAATTTTAGGGGTAAAATTGAGTTAAATATTTCCATTTCGAATAATCATCAAAGTCACCTAAGGGTTTCATAGTCACCTCGTTTTACCGAAACACTACACCACAGACAGAACTGAGGCCCTAGTGTGAGTGTCTTTTAACCATCTCCACTTTACGTACCAGTGAAGGCCAGTAAAGGGCCAATCGGAATGCCGTCGATACGTAAAGTCGAGATGGTAAAAAGAAACTCACACTAGGGCCTCCGTATACGCTGCGACACGACGTTTACTCACAATATTATACAGGGTGGCAGGGACATCGACGCGAAAACTGTTACCATGGATTCAGTACATGATTCTGAACCCCCCTGCGTTTAAATGTTTCGTCGGTTATTTGAAATAACTCATCTGTTCCATACATTTTGACCGCGTAGGTATTACAGTTTTCTATAAAACAGCTGTTTAAAAAAAAAAATAACCACCTAAAAATGTCAACGCAGCAAATTTCAATAGGTGTGTATAGAAGTAGTACAAATGAGTGCCCGTAGTGGAGCGCGTCTGTGAGCTGAGTGGTGTGGCGGGCGCGCCGCGGTCGTTGGTAGCGGGTTCGTTACTCCGAGACCCCGCGCTTTCGCCGCAGTGAATCATGCGCATATGTGATGCGGCGACAACACTGATTGGTAGTGTGACCTTCTCGTACAATATAAATTAATAGTAAACTAACCTATTGTCAACAAACGCCAGATACGAACACACCCTTAGGTCAACACACTCTCGACGGGGTCCGCTAGGGCCAATGCCTGCCGGGGTTGCGAAGAAAACCGAGAGGGAGATCGTGGCCCCCGGCAACAGGGCAACGGAAGGAACACGGGTGGGTTTTAGTCAGTAAGAGTCTGACACGCTCTCCCGCTCCGCCCAGAGCGGGAGAAGTTATTTGATGATTTCCCGCCCAAAAAAAAAAAATAAAGGCCAACACACTCACTATTTAGTAAGCAATTATTTAGTAGGTCAGCTTCTTACACCCCTATTACAATGTACACCACCCAACCAAATTGCCCAATAAAATGGTCGTTACAAAAGAAAACCAACGAACTAAACTGTTGTTAAACAGCGAAACGTAAATAAAGTAAACAATGCGTTGTTTATGATGTCAACTGTCAACAACCTTTTGTACGTAGAATGTTTTACGCACTTTAAAAGGATGCCACAGGGATCAGACGCACGTAGGGTTACCAGCCAACCCTACTATATACATAGAGTGACTGGTAATTAGTGACCGATACTTAAACGGCTTCGTCCATACTCATCCCCAGTTCGAACTCGCCCGCTTTTTTATATGCCTATCAACTGCAAAGGTATAGTTTTTCGGAAAAGTTTTACGATGGAGAAAATAAATACTTTTCGTCCTAATAAGAAATACTGAACACGTATTCATTTTACTATGGTAGTCTTGATCTTTTTCTGTTCTATATATATTTTTTTTAACAAAATGACCTACTTAGATTCCGTGCAAATAAGTAGTTATCTCACTCTATTAAACGAACAATATTTGTATTATATTTATTTGTATACAGATTTATACTCACGTTCTCGAAATCGGTTCTGACGATTTCGATGATAGTTGCAATATTTATGTCGGTTTACGGGAGCGAAAAATCGATTTAGCTAGGTCTTATATCTGGGAAAATTAGTTTTCTCCGTATTTTCACCCGAGCGGAGCTCGGTCACCCAAAGCTTAAAACAAAGTAGGTAATGAATAATGATATGACAATAATAATATTAGAATAATGATCAGGGCAGCATGGAATAAGTAGGTACTATAGATGGATTAGTAGACTATTAAATGAGTATTCTCTGTTTTCACCAGAGCAGAGCTCGTTCGCCCAGGTACTTAATGATTAAATATTGCTTTCCTAGAAATTTTGCAATAATCGAATTGAGTTATTGTATATACAGACTGTGATTTTTTGCAGAGACTTTTAATTATTGTACTGTGTTTTTTTAGAGAAAAGTTTTAATTTTAATATGTAATCAAAGTTTTAATTATTGTACTTACGAACTGTGACTTTAAAAGATTAGATAAAAGAATGGTTCTTTTAAACGAGCGTACCAATAAACCAATATTGTTTATTAATGTTGATTCTATTTTATAAATTTTGAAAATGCACTATTAGTACCTACCTTCCTACTGTTAATTTTATACGTTGTATTATGACTGAATAAAAATAAATAATAATCTTACTAGCACTTTTCTAACCATCAGTACTTTTGTGCTTCTAGCTATACATTTAGTTAGTTATATACGAACCGGGTGAGTTCGGAATGGGGATGAGTATGGACGAAGCCACTTAAACACGTGACTTAACTCACCATTATGAACAACTTTTACTAAGGGACCAAACCTGAAATCGCGAAAAGAAAAAAACAGTTGTTCGTTACATTTTGACGAGTTATGCAAACTTAATGTAGGGAACAGCTGTTTTTTTTTTTTCACCATTTAAAATTTGGTCCCATAGTAAAATTAGTAGTAGATACTATATTTTTTCAGGTAATGGCTTAAAAAAAAACTATATTTTATTTAAAAAAAGTTGGCAACCCTAGACGCACGATCGTGACGCAAAACTAATTTGAACTACCCTTAGGCACAGATTTTTTAGTCTCAAACAGACTATTTAAGACTAAAATCATTTTTTTGTTCCCGTGTTTATAAAAGTGACATTTGAGAAGATGTCTGAGGGAAGATTGCGGGTTTTCATTTTAGTTAAGTAATGTAGGTAGAGGACGGGTCCCCTATGTTGTTTCGAACGCCGCTGTTGCGACACACGCTGTTGCGACACACGCTGTTGCGAATTATTTTTCCACTGCCTCACAGGTTCGAAAGCTCATGGACTCGACTGAAGTAGTCGCGAAAGACGCTGTTTCGAAAAACATTTTCACTGCCTCATACGCTCGAATGCTTGTGATTTCGATTTATTTAGTCATAAAGTGTACAGAAAAATATTTAAGCATTAATTAAATAAAATCAACAAATTCGGTGTCAACATGACCATGCCAGGCTTCTACACTGTTTTAAGTACGTGGAAGGAACAAGTTGTTATTTCTTTTTATAGACCATAGGCTCGGTGGAAAAAGTGGTTGTAAGCGTAAAACTTGAATTTTGTCATCTATGTTGCGGCTTATCAGTCGTCCTAATACATAGTACTCTTCAAAATAATTAGTAACTTCTTCGGCTTCTTCTGGGAAGAGAGTATCTTTAAATTGTCTGAAGATATTTGGTATATCTTCCGCAGGTAGATAGGCAAACGCTATATAGCATCGCATTTGTACCGCAAAATTACTCTCTGCACCATATCGTGCACTTAAACCACAAGCTTGAATTTTTCTCCACATACTTTGACCTAAGTGAAACAAACAAGCACTTTGAATTGTGTTTGAAAATTTGATTCGAATAGCGTTTATTATAGCTTGTTCAAAATCCGACATGATTTGCCCTGGATTCAACTCAATGTTAAATTCAGAAGAATATTCTTTCAGTTGAGAAAAAAAAACAATATATGATTCTTCCGATTTTTTATCTAGAAACCCGTACACTAATGGAACTATGCGTCTGCAATCACGAGTTCCTACTATGCAGTGAATAGAAAAAAGCTGAGTGAATATTGAGGGCAGGTTTGAAAGATACCATCGACAAACCACATTTCTGATTCACTTAACCTCCGCAGATTCGATTCGGTGGTGAATAACAACAGGCGTTGGTTATTCCCATATTCATGGTTGCGAGCCAAAAATTTTACTCCATTTATTTTCTTTAAATCATCCGGTATGTTTATTTCACTAGCACATGTTGGTTCTTTAGGCATATTCTTCTTTCTTGCTCTTTGTATAATCATGCCGCAGAGCATTCTTGTTAGGTATCGAAGTTGTGCTACTTGAAGGCAACGAAGATAAGTTTTCACGAATTATTTTACCTAGTGAGTCATTGCTCTGAACGGCAGATTTTTTTTATATTTTCCCTTAAATTCAATTCATCAATGCGATCTGCAAATTACAAAATAAAAATATAATAATAAAATAAATTCGTTGAGGTTATATACTTTTATATATATACGAAAAATATAATCTACATACCTGGTTCAGGAGCATGATTGTGACTGGACATTTCCAAAAAAGAACCATATTCGTGGGTACATCTAAAATCGTATTTAGAAAACCATATACTTTGTGGTGCCCACCTACCCTCACATTTTGAAATTAATATTTTTGATTGTTACTTTATTAATAATAATATTAAATGTTGATGTTGACACCGAATTTGTTGATTTTATTTAATTACTGCTTAAATATTTTTCTGTACACTTTATGGCTAAATAAATCGAAATCACAAGCATTCGAGCGTATGAGGCAGTGAAAATGTTTTTCGAAACAGCGTCTTTCGCGACTACTTCATTCGAGTCCATGAGCTCTCGAACCTGTGAGACAGTGGAAAAATAATTCGCAACAGCGGCGTTCGAAACAACATAGGGGGACTCGTAGAGGACACTATTTTATGAAATGAAAAAATAATTGAACATTTACTCTTTCATGGACTATTAATAGATAAGTACAAGTAAACTATACCTACCCGGTATAGTTTAGTGTACTTATAATTAAACAAAAAAAAATTAGAATCAAATATGTACATGGTCATTTCTTTATTACCTTTAGGTACTTAAGTGATTAGAAAAACGTAGGTGGAGAGTAAATACCATGTAGGTACATACGGCTACACATCAAGCTATACATTTCCAGTATAAGCTGACCTCGCATTGCATGGAAATCCCATACAATGAGAGATCAGCATAAACTGGAAATGTGTAGCTTGAGTATGCTATTGTATAGTGCTTATTGTACACACGGCTACATAGCTGTGTGTACAATTAGCACTATCTCAATTTTACTTTATTTTAATTTATTACTTATTCACTCTTCAAAGTTCAACTCTTTCAAAACAATCAAATAAAAACGTCTTAATATAGATACTTAGGTATACGAGTATTTTCTAAGTGACACGTGTGATCGTCCAAATCGAAAAATGGAGTCTTATACCCACATCCGGTAATTTACATAAACCGTAATGAGAACCCTTTGCGAACACGAATTTACGATTCAGAATAAAAGGACGCTGCTCGAATTTTGAATCGAGAACCTAATCGACTCTCACATCGGTTCATTTGATGTCAAATCTTATGTAAGCGGCTGATTGGTCGACCAAAACACCGTCAACAAATAAAAAATAGGCTTCCAAAAACTGAGCGTCAGCTTTTCACTTCATTGAAGAATATTGAACGTAACTTATTTATACATTATGTGGATACGCAATGTAGGCAAGTAGGTGCTCAATGATGTGTAGGACTTACAATTTAGTAGTAGGTAATGCAGAATGCGTCATAAAGTTTTTACATTAATTTACGCTAAATTAAGCATGCGAACTTTCAATAGGAAAGCTAATAAATAAATAAAATAAAATAAAATTCATTTATTTCAGGTCCTAAACCCATATTAATTACAAAAACAATACACAAATTTGTCAATTTTATATATATCATTATTTGAGTCACAGGTAAATGTCAAATCAAATCAATTAATGTCAAAAGCACACAACAAAATAAAATAAAACAGAACAATGAATTAAATTAAGTCAGTGAAGTTATGTCAGAAGCAAAAATAAATAAATTATAATCTTCATAAAATTAATATCATTCATAATATTTGACACCGAATTTCGTATTTGTCCCTTTTTGGAAGTTCTTATATGACAGATTTGAACCTAAAAAATTATTGAAAAAACATACTTTTTAGGTTTTTTTGCATTACTGCTGTGGCCTGCAAAAGGGACATTGATAGATGAATGTGAGTCCATCAATGCCTGGTTGCAGCCAAGGCTTGTATATTACCTTTCTCAAATAATGCTCGGAAATTCAAACCAAGTTGATAAATTATAAATTCCAGAATCAATAACGAACATAGAATAATTTTTCACACGCCAGTATGTTAATTTGTTTCTTTTTTTAATTAAACAGTTCTATTTGCAACCAAAATTGCAATTTAAATAAAATCTTTGATATGGCAACCAAGAGGTAACTCGTCTTTGGTGGCCATGTGTAAAACTTTCGTTCAATTTTTTAATTACACGACAGATATGAGTTTTTATAGTAATTTATTCGGCTGCTAAACATGACAGATATGGATTTTCATACTAACATTGACGGCCGCCTGCTCGCATATATTTGACCAGTACAGCATTTTCGGTTTATCTCGAAAAAGGTTGTCACGATAATGCTCGAATTTCTAAGCATGTTTGAGAAAAATCATAAATTCATTCATTCATAAATTCACTGTCAGACAACGCAGAGCCTAAGCCTATGAATCTAGAAGCATGAAATTTTTCACAAAAGTTCAACAACAAGGTAGGGCAAAAGTAATGTCACAATGTGAATGTGCCATAATATTTGCAAATGTCGTCTAATGTCATTGTGCTTCGACATTTAGCTATTAGACAGATGGAGAATTAGTTGACAAGCAATGGAGCCATACACAACTCAGGAGCCTCAGGCAATGACGAAGATTTTGAAACACCAATTTCTGGGCCGTATAATCTCTCGTTTTGGCGATTTGATCTGGCTGACCAGATCGCCAGTTCTGACGGTGCCAGTCTTCTTTCTTTAGGGTTTTTTGAAATCTCGCGTTTACCAACATAAACCACAACCTTGCAAGTATTGAAAGCCAACATTGAACAAGAAAGCACCAAATGGAGTCAGATTAGGTAATTCAAAATGCCGTAAAACGAGCAGAAATGTGCTTCAACTCAGAAGCTGAACTTTTTTTCTATTTGACCGATAGCATTTTGTTTACCTTAATGTCATCAATTATTTATAAATAATCTTTCCGTGTAAACAGGGCCCAATTTTTATCATTTTCAACAAAATGGCATCCAAATCACATTATGACATTACTTTTGCCCCAGCCTGTATAGCGAAGGCAAGTACTAAGGGAGTTTTTGAAAAATCAAAGGAATTATGGAATATATGTTTCTATCTAGCTGGCCCCCTGAGCCACATAAGAGCTCCACGGAATTAGATAAAAAAAAAGAACTTAACAAAGACTTTGAATTCATCATTTTTGCCGATGGCAAATCCTATCGGCACACAGCTTGTAGTTATTTTAAATTGTGAAGCCCGCAGGGCAAACAGGAACTTCTATCATTAGTAAATAATAAGTTCAACTTTATTATTCAAAAGTATTAAGATTTTATTTGCATTTCAAAAGTAAATTCATCATATCAAACTGAAAATACAACGAAAGAGTAAATAAACATCATCGTGCTTTGTAATAATCCTTATCTACCCATTTGAAACTAAATATTTGCCAAGACTCAACACTTGACAACAAGTAACAAGCATTTAATTTTAATTAGGTTCAATTTTCTGTAAAATATTAATCGCAATCACAAGAGATTTCAACTCAAAGATTACTGAATTAATGATCACTCAATAAACTTAATCATTTCTTCCATTTCAGATTTAAAATGGTACGACAGGATCCTGCTCAACAGACCTCTAAGGGTAGTTCTTTTATTGATAATAGCTTCAATCGTCGCCCCACTTTTAGCATACCAATTCATTATGCTACCAACCCTCGAGCTACCACCACCGGATGGCTTATCAACTGGGTCCTGCCTTGTACCAAGAGCAGCTAGACTCCCATGTGGTGTAGAGGCAGTAACACCCGAGAAATGCCACGAACAATGCTGCTATGATCACCACCATGACTTATGCTTCCATAGATACCCTTCAAGATTCTCCTATGTATTCCGTGGACAATGGACAGAGGACACATATTTGAATCCAAGGATGTTAACAATACCGTATGATGGTGCAGAAAAAAGCTATAAAAACCTCAAACTGTCTATCGACGAAGTAACTGCTACACATCTTTCCTTCACATTCTACCATTCCAATAACATCAAAGGCAGAAGACTTACCAAGAAGAATTATTCATACAGAATAACAGAACCCGATACGAGACATCCAGACAGAACGGAATTAAATATCATTGTAAATTCAACTCAAGGAAACATTTTCAATACAGCACGAGGACCCTTAATAGCTGCTGACAACATATGGGAGATATCATTTAAACTCACAAATGAAACAATGTACGGGCTGGGAGAAATTCCTTTAAAACCAGATACTGTGAAAGTCTTATATAATCATAAGGGAGGATTGAATTCCATTCCGTTAATATTTGCTAAACTGAATGGGTCCTACCATGGTTTGTTGATTGAATCAATGGCCCCGACAGAGGTCATTGTCAGAGGTGATAATCAGTTGGTACTTCGCAGTATCACGACTTTGGGACTGAAGTTTCATTTGTTTGTGGGACCGAAGCCCAGTGATGTAATGAAAGATGTCATGGCTGCTATTAGAGCGAAAAGGAACCTTGAATATTGGATGCTAGGAGCACACGTTTGTAGGTGAGTTTTTGATTAACTTTATTAACATATCTGACGGGTGAAAAATGGCGATACTGAACTGCGAGGACATTGTACGATAATAATTTTTGTCTGTCAAGTAGGAACTTCCTTTAAATTTTCAACAGCCAGTAGAAATAAATCGCCCTTATTTAAATAAGTTTCCTTTCTTCCAATCTTCATCACAACCGTTGAGTTGACTGATACTTAAAGTTCAACCTTCTAGAACAAGTCTTTAAAAATCTTCGAAATAATTTAGGCAATCACAATCCATCAATTCTAATTCATTACTAAGAATATTTTTAGAATGTTTATTGTTATTGAAAAAAGATGAATGGGACAGAAAAATGAAAGAAAATACTAAATCTTCTTTAAATGAGCTAGATGAGTTATTATTGAAAAGGGAGGATTGGGAGAGGAATAGAGATAAATATTGAACTTCTCTTCTCCGTCGTTCCTTCAATGCGATGGATCGCGACCACAAATGACGCGTCTCCAAGCTATACGGTCTTCAGCAGTGTGCACCGCTCGATAAATGCCTCCAACAGCCATCTTAAACACATCTGACCACTTTCCGGTGCTTTGTCTTTAGCGCGTTGTCCTTCCATTCCACCGGGCCCAGTTTCATAACCCGTTCCAGACCATGCTTAGATGAATGCATAACATGGCCGAAAAACCTTAGGGGACACTTCTGGCATATTGTTCATAACCGCTTGGTGATGTTGAGTTCCTCCAATATGTATATTGTACTTAGAGTAGCCTTAATCTTTTCATGAGTTAGGTGAATTGGCCAAATCAATGTTGCTCCAAAAAGATAAGCGAATCGTCAAAATTGGTGGCGGCGTTCAGAATGTTCAGACCCCAATCACGTCGTTTGACGAGGTTCATTTAGAAATGATTGATACTACATTTTAATAAATACCAAAGCATTCCAATTAAAAGTAGTTCACAAAGTAATCATTAAAAAAACTGATAAAATTGACTATGCGAAGTTCAACGTGTTCAGTTGGCACGTGACGAGGTTCTACGTAATTTATGCTTCTGAGAGTTATCTTTAAGATTTTTTACCGTTTTATTTTTTTTACAATTCGTAATTTTTTTAAAGATTTTTGTGAACATTTCAAAACCTAACTATTCAAACAAGTAAAATAAATACTTCTTTCAAAAATACGAACACTTCCATTTTTCAAAAATGGAAAACCCCTATCAATTAAAATATTCTGCGGTACAGTAGTATTAGTAAGCACGGAAACCTGGTCTTAGTCAGAAACTTAATGTCTTGTTCTTTGAATACATGTTATACACTGGCCATACGGCAGTTTGTCTACCTTTCAAACCCGTAGTTCAGTGAGGTTTTAATTAATTTTCAATTTAAGTTTATTTTATAAATCTCGACCAAAAATCATATTTCAGTGAAACATCATCAGACGACCCACTAGGAGAACTCCAAAGCTTCATAACTACCCAAGAAGTGCCATATGAGAGTCACTGTGGTGCTGTTCCTGTGGTTTTCAAAACTGAATGCAACGATATCATGGTCTATCTTGTCGACCAGAGTGAACTGCAGATCAGGAATGCTGGAAAGAAGTTTGTACCTCACGTTTCACCTTATGTAAGTGCCATTATTGTATTCCTTCTTAAAGGTTTCATAACAGACAGTTGTTGCGCCACTTCATCGTTGTTATTGATACGGCAATTGCCGTACTATACGGCATCCCACGATTTTTTTTTTTCGGACAATGCGGCAGGCCTCTCGTTGCCGTATAACAAAATACGGCAATTGAATATTGGTGAAACGAATCGTTTTTTCACAAGCGTAATGAATGAAATGAAAATGAAACTCAACTATCTGTCACCTGAAGAGGCTGTGCATCATAATAATGGCACAATTTTTTTTTTCAATGTTGCCTCTAACCTAGAAACTACCACTAATTGTCAAAATTGAAAATGACCTTCAAAAAATCAATGCCATCTGAATTAAAATCAAGGCAAAAATCAAGGTTACTGTACCAAGTTTAAGGAGTCGCGCAATATGTGCGAAAAGCAAGGGCAAGTACACATTAGATAACATGAATCTAAAGTAATAGAAACGATAAGAAACCTTTATGGAGAAGAAACAAATGATAAATAGATTTTTTTAAATAAATACGGCAATTTTGTATTTTTTTCTCTTAAATACGGCAAACCAGACTGTGACATACGGCAGCTCAGATTTTTACGGTAACAACACTGCGCTACTTCTTCCCATCTAAAGCACTAGGCAGTGGTGAAGGGCGGCCGTTTTGACGTACTGCCTCATGTAGTTTTGTCGTTCAAAAAGTGCTGATTCTCTTATTTGAATTTTGTTCTTTTTTTTAATAAAAGCACATGAACATTTCAAAGCACCAATTTCCAAAAAAAAAAACGAAAATGGCCTCCGTGTATGGTACACGGAGGCCATTTTTATAGTATAAAATGAAGATCACCATTTGGGAGGATTATCTTTTACTAGAATCGAGTAAACTGCACTATTACGCATGGAATATAAAGCTATAATTCACCACAAATAAGCTCCCTTAGAGAAAGTCACGTCTTGAATTAAATATGATAGTTTTCACTTACGTTGGCGAAAAATCTAGTGATTTAACAATGTCAATCAAACTCATTTTGTTGCGGCCTGTGAAGCCAAGTCAGAGGCCCTTGGGTGGCTTTAAAAACTCTGACACCAGGTTAGTCACTAACCACACGAAAAGAGGAAGATTTTGTAAGCCTATCAGTCCTTTAAAAAATAAATTCACGTAATCCGAACCTTAATAGTAAAATAATCCAAAAATAAGCCGAGTTTTTGTTTTTATTAGCCTGTAATGTGTATAATGTAATGTAATTCCATTGCTGGGCAAAGGCCTCCCCTTTTTCCTTCCAAACCTGTCTTGTGCTATCTCTGGCCATGTTGGCCCTGCAAACATTATCTGATCCTCAAACCACCTTCGCTGTGATTTACCTCAGCCAGTGACGATCTTTGCCCATCTCTCCGGGAGTATTCGTGAGACATGTCCAGCTCAACAGAATTTTTATCACCCATAATTACTATCCCAACAAAAAATATTAAATTATGTACTTGAGCCTTAATTAAGACTTGCCCGACTAAATATAAATTTTTGTCGCACACCTTTTAATTTAGGCCTTTCTTGAACATTTATCACCGTCTAGAACCTTTTTAGCTTAATTTTTAAAGAGTTTAGTTCATTATCTGAGTGATTTCGTTCATAGAAATGATTAAATATGAACTTACCTAAAGGTTAAAGTAAAGCTCCAAAAAAAAATTGGTATTTGAACGAAATATTTTGTTCGAGACGAATCGACGGAGCTGCAGAGTGAGCACGGCCTTGTGACATGACTCGAGTCACACATTTTATCACAGTTTAGTCATAGTACCTGGTCGACCGAGCGCTGCTCGGGTGAAAATAGAGAATGCTCATTGAATAGTATAGGAGAGTTCACACTAATTCTATGTATAGTACATACTAATTCCATGTTGCTATGATAGTAAGTACATTCTAATTCCTCGCTGCCACGATAGTAGGTACTTACTAAGTCCATGCTGCCATGTCATTATTCTAAGCTAGCCATGTTGTTCTAAACTTTGGGCAACCGAGCTCAGATTGGGTGTAAATACAGAAAAAAAATATTTTATGGGTAGCTGCAGTCGTTTAGATAATTTTTACACAACAGTCCATAAACACAAATAATATTGTTCCCTTTGAAAATTTCACTTTTCATTTTTCTCAGGCACTACCAACTTTTACGCATGTTCTTTCACTCACACTCGCCTCATGTCACCATTTAGTTCCTAAAAATGTTATTGCGCAGCCTTCTGCGCGAAGTTTGGAACTGTTAAGTTATATCGGCCGTATTATAATAACGTTTATCGACCTCATCATCAAGAAAAAAATAGTAGATAATTAAATGAGTGGAAAGATTATTTATAACAAAGTTAAAATTGATAAAAAAACAAATTATCTAAAGACCTGAAAAAAGCCAGCCTGAAGAACTATCATAGGAATGGCAAATAACTTCTCAATATTACTTTTACAGATAAAATACACAGCACCGCTGGAACCTATAGCGGAAGAAAGTCAAGAAGAGGATAAATTAACTACAGATGCGGAAGTGGCAACAGAAGCAGTACCAGCAACAACAATAACAGACGAACGCTGCTTCGATGACAAAAAGTTTGCACGTTACAATATCCGCGATCCCGATTCAAACCACCTGTATAAAGGCAAAGTTGACAAACACGACGTCATTTATCCTGGTTACATTTGGGCAAGCGAAAAATTCATGAAGAGCTTGTGGGTTTTCAACACTAATTTTGAAGCCGTTGTTTTGGAAAACAATTGGCCTTTAGACGAATCTAAAAAGGACCGTGATGCGTTTTATGAATATTTGCCGTATTTCAATGAGGTAAGTTGCAAAACAATATTCTGAAAATGTTTAATATTTCATTTGGATAAAAAATGATTAAAAGGGAGCAATTTTTATGATGACTGAAGTCTTCAAAACATCTATGAATTATCCTAATTTAAATATGATAAATCATCGTATACTAATGAGAAACTCGATGATAAATTGTTATTCTAAAGAACCGAAACTTGAACTGTAACTTAGGGGAGCGCGTTAAAAGCGGCGTTTGGGACAGCATAATGACAGAATTTGGTTTTCAAATTGATGGATTAATTATGATAAACAGAAAACCAGTAGAACAATAATCATTGTTATTGAAATATGCAGATCGTGTTTTCATTTTGTATCATTTACCAATAATCTGATGAGATTATAGGTAAATGTAAACGTGATGTATTAATCACCATTAATACAAAACACTTTCAGTAAAAAAAAAAAATATTAGTAAAATAAACTGATCCAGTTACAGAGAAATTTAATTCAGGAGAAACAGTTATAATTAATATTTTCTATTCGTACATTTAATGAAATACCTTTCGGTTTCAGAATTTTGAAGCAGCTTTTAATATTACTCCCAAATGGAATGCCACTCGACCCACTCAACCTGTTTCCAGAAACTCACGACTTACTAATGAAACAGAGTTTCCAGGAGAACATTATCTCATCAGACACAACGAATATGGAAACCATTTTATCAATGCATTTGGAAAAATCAAAGGGTCCGTCCCAACGTCATCCACAAGTCAATGGATGAATGGAAACGTTACCATAAATCGACAGAACATAACAACTTCGTGGACTAATCTGCGAAAAGAACTCGTAGAGGCAAGTTTAGGGGGCGTTTCTGGTCACTGGTACTGGTCATCCCCCATTTGCGGCGACACAGAAGAATTCAATAACGTTACACAAATTAGACTATGCGCCAAGTGGTACATGGCAGCGACATTCATGCCAATGATCAAGATACACTCGAAAGTAATTCGAAGAGATCCTTTAGCATTTGTTGGTAACGATAAAGTGCATATGGTAACAGCATTGAATAGACGATTAAGTCTACTTCCATACATCTACACAGTTCTTCAAGATGGTCCTCTCCTAAGGCCAATGTTTTACCAATTTCCTTCGTCCAAAAACCTAACAGACTTAACGACTCAATTTGCCGTTGGAGATGATCTGTTGATAGTTCCAAATTTGGAACCGAGCCAAACCCATGTCCACGTATGGATGCCTCCAGGAACGTGGTATGAATTCTGGGGTGGTTTAAAGATCATTGGAGAAGAGGGATCTGCAGTAACTATGACTACGACAGAATCTGACTTCTTTACTTTGGTGCGCGCTGGTTCCATCATTGTTATGCAGAAGGTAATTTCAAACAACGTCAAATAAATACCTATGCCCTTTTTAACCTAATTAAAAATGGATAAATATTTTTTTTTTTAATTGCTAGGCAAATAAAAAAAAGATTCTAGATTGAATTCTAGATTCGAGATTGAAATCTAGGTAAATAAAAAAAGATAATTATTCAAGATTGAAATATAGGTAAATAAAAAAAGATAATTATTCGAGATTGAAATCTAGCTAAATAAAAAAAGATAAACGAAAATAAAAAAATAAAATAGATAGTAAAAAAGACAAAGGTAGTCTTAAGTTATCTTTTTTTTTTGCAAATTAAATTGCCAACGACAACTAGCGGATTATAGTAATTTTAAAATGTTTATTTTGCGAGTATATCTACTATTCAACTAAATATGCAGATCAGACCATGTGACGCTAAGTACAACTATTCTTGACACACTGACCCAAAAAAGATAAATCTTTCAATCTTATCTATTACAGTAATTTCCCTTTCGATATATCGTAATCAGATCACTGTTATTACTAGAATCGTTTGGACCTTGGCATATATTCTTAATTTCTTCATACATGTCTAACTATCAAAATCACTTTCTTTTAGGAGGTACAACTATCGGCAGACTTAACTCGCCTTCGATCGGGATACTCACTTATAATAGCACTTGAGTGTGAAACCAAGATAAGCACAGAAACGACTAAAGTAACTGATGATGACAACACAAGTTCTACACAAGAAACTACACATGCTGGTACAGAAAGTACCAGTACAAGCACAGCAACTACTAATGAAGATGTATCAATTAGCATTGAAGAAACCACAGGCAAGACTGAAGAAGATGAAGAAATTACAACTACAACAGAAGCACCTTTACACACAATAACAACATGTGATGCTACTGGCAACTTATTTATGAACGAAAATATGACTCTGACATTCAAAGCGAATGCAACAGCCGTTACGATCACTGCTGCATTTAAGGAGACGGTAGATTTTAGAGTATTTTGCAATGTAGCTGCAGCTACTTGGGCGGGAAGTGTCAGAGAATTAGCAATATATGGTTTAGATGAAAAGGAAAATAATTATGATGTAAAGAAGCTTATTAACGGTACAACTCCATTAATAGATTTGTGCCAACTAGTAGACAATGATGAAGTTGTTTTTAAGTTTATAGATTGATATTGTATGGCTGTGTCCTAATTGATAGCGTTCATCGCGCTCGTTTATATGAATATGACGTACACGCGCGTTCAGCAAGTCGCATTTGTACGTCATAATTCATGTAAACGATCACGTAATCGCGTATTCGCGCGGCAATCGCTTTCGGTTAGGACCCAGGGTAACATTGTTCAATTTGCCAAGCATTGAGACTTGTAAAATTTACAGGAAGAAAAATGCGTGGCATGTACTGTACATTGGTGCTTTGGCAAGTCATTATATTTTAGAAGCACATTGCACTTTCAGTATTATTTATTTATCCCTCATTAAAATTACTTTAATTTCGGAAGGCGGTATCTTTGGACCTGTATTTTAGTTTTTTGCACTGAGTTCCGAAATTAAAGTATTTTTTCCCTTATTAGTGTTTGTTTTGGAAGTCGGTTGCTTTTTTTTTTTTGTAAAAAAGATTTTTCTTTTTTGTTTAGTACTTACCCCACACCAATTCGTATAGGTATCACTACTTGCTCTGTAAACAACAGTGACAGGAAGTATTATAACATCAACAAGATACACAAAGTGGGTTAAATACACATTGTCGAAGCTAACTCAAACACTACCCAAGAAAACTTAATAAAAATTATACGGGACCACCGCGCAAGCTTCCTCTACCAAATGAAAAAGAATTTTCAAAATCGGTTCACAATTCACGAAAATATTGATGAACATAGTTTACATTTTGTTTTTGATAGATACAGATGAACATATGTACATAACTTCCTCCTTTTTTGAAGTATGCTAAAAATAAAACACTATTTTCTACTTTTGTTTGAATTCTAAATAAATCTCCGAGCTGTTCAATCAATGTATACTTTGAAGCAATCATTATAAGCGTAAAATCCAAATTCAGTTTAGTACACTGAAGTTCAAAGGATTGACATCTATTCCTTCAAAAAAATCAAATCACTCATACCCCTTCATATACCATACCACCATATACCTTTGCCTTGCCTTTTCTTTGCCTTTGTACCGTTTTGAGTGTGAAAAGTTTAAATAAATAAATTTAATAAAATGTCATATATCATATAATAAAATTCTTTACTGCTTTCGACTTTAAAATAACTGGACTGAACCCGAGTGAATAATATCTAGAGTTAAATAAATAACCGCGACTTTCTTCAGAAAACACGAGGCATAAGATAATGAAAATTTTGTTTGAGTATCATAATATAGTTTCAATGGTAAACAAATTGTCATATCCTTATAGTCTGAATACCAAAAGTAGGCATTGAATAAGAAACCCCGCAAAGTACTGATTTTAGGAGGGTCTAATGAAGCATTGTTACATTCAAGGGTAAACGTACTTTTCCGTACCTCCCTGGAATTTCGTTACTGGCACAAAATGAAATAATATTTATTCTGACATAAATACTAGCTACGGCGTTCAATAAAAAGTGAGAATGAGTATGTTACAGGTAACTTTTATTATTTTATTTTTTTAATTTTCGATATATTTACCTTTTAGTGTAATACACTTGGAATACCTTTTTTCTAAACTTAAAATTCCCTTCATATCTTTATGAAGGGAATTTTAAGTTTCTCTTCCTCCTGAGCAATTAAAAATTCCTATACTGCAGCGACTACTGCTTCATCATCTTCAAATTTCTGTCCTCTCAAATACGGATATACATAGAAATCAGTAGGGGCAAGTGCTGGTGAATATGGAGGACGCTCAAGTATTTCAAAGCCAGCATTTCGGATTGCAGCCATGGCAATGGCGGACTTGTAGGCGGCATTATCTTGATGAAACGAGACAATCTTTGCAAGTTTACCACGCCGTTTCTCACGGATTTCGTTGCGCAATTTTTTTGTTCTGCATATAAAGTACCCGTGACAGTAGCTGCATGATCGAGGTATTCAATCATTACTACCCCTTAACTATCCATTCGTTCATTGTTATAAATCGAGCCAAAAAATGATCAGGATCTTGTTGCAACAGTTCCAAAGACCTTCGGGAAAGTATCAGTTTCGTTTGTTTTTGCGCATCGATACCCAACGCACGGATACTTTTTTCATCCCCAAGCGTTCTTGTATGATGCTATGCACACTGCCTGTTGAAATCTTTGTTTCGTCAGCAATAAAACGTACCGTCATGCGACGATCTGCTAAAATAATGTTTTCGACTTTTTTAACCATTTCTTCGGTCACTGCTGTCGTAGGGCGTCCCAAGCCAGGGTCATCTTTCGTGGATGTTCTTCCACGTTTGAATTTGGCGCACCAACGTGCAACTGTGGAATACGGCGGAGCATTTGCTCCTAATGTATCCCGTAAATCTTGATTAACTTGTTCCGTGGTAAAATTTTTCAAGCACAGATACTTAATAACCGCGCCTACTTATTTTTTTTTCTATTTTAACCAAGAGTCTAGAACCTACCGCAAACAAATGACTTCTATTATTTAAAAACAAAAGATTTATTTATTTATATTTTTTTAAGTATATAGCAGATATTCCAGCTTTACCAGCCAGTATTTACTTTTAATACTTCCAAAGAGTTTTTACCTCATTCTCATTTTTTATTGAACGCCCCTAGTACTCCATGGGAAGCAACAGTTGTTGTTTCCTGCAACACTGCATGTTTGAAGCAACATGCTCCTCAACTCAAAAAAAAAACTTTTCTTTCAAGTACCATAAATATCAAAGCTTAACTTGAATACGGAACGCATGGGAATGTATTTTAAAACAAGTTCAGTAATAAAACGTAGATTTAACTTGACGTGTTTTGAGTGACCTGAACACGTTCAGTGCCGGAAGCCCTGGAGGGTTCACCTAATCGCATATGTGATACAGGGAGCCCTCGCAGAAGCCTCATTTTAAATGTAGGTTTTTCTTATCGAATGTAGCATTATAAACCGTGAAAATAAAATCTAATGTATATTTTAATAACATTTATATATATGCGTTGGTTTTAAAATCCAATCATTTTTTTTTTGTTCACGGTTACAAATACTCACAAAAAAAAAAATTAAATATTGGAAACTACTAATAGCGACAAGACCCCCAAAAACAGTATTTTACTTCGTTTTTCAGTGTTTTATAACTCGGTTTTCTTTTAAACCTAATGCCGTTGATCGTCTGCGATGGTTAACTTTAGCGCAAACGTAATGCCGGCAACCCTCCCGGAGGGTTCACTTCCAATATGTATGGCGGCATGGCGTATGAGTTCTATGAAAAGTGGGTGGAGTCGAAAGTGTTAAAAAAGAATTCCAATCGTTTAAAAAATATACTGATAGCCCGATAGTATTAAGTTATAGGTAATAAGGGCTAGTATCCGCAACTCCAGGCCAAAGCGCGTATTTTGCGTACGGGTGGGAAAATCGGTTATTCGATCCACCCCAGCTCCTCAAAGAAGGCCAGCAACGCCTTAGTGTTACTATCAACACGTAGTGTACCTGGGTTACTGAAGTACTTGGCCCTGTATATGGCGACCACCCGATAATATTCTCGGGCTACCTGTTCGATTTGTTGGTAAAATGGTAATGCCAATGGTTTTGAGTTCGCGTTCAGATCTCTTTGGAGACCACGTAGGTACAATACGCGTCACGAAAGATACGACTTGACCGCGCCTCCAGCCCGATGATGCCCCGGCGCAGAACTCATACTGCTAAAGAGACCCATAAATCGTCTGCTGCGCAAGTCAAACCTTGACACACCACGGTGTGTGTCAAGTCTCATCTTTAGTGGCACGAACTGTACTCAAAACCATTAGGTACCTTTTCTTCATTCATTTACCAATAATTTAGATTAATAGTTATCCATTTCTGTACCATTTCTTGTTACTAAGTGTTATAGTGATTTAATCAAGCTATTTCCCTTACAATTCAAGGCTTTAACTTATACCATGTACCTAAACCGTATCCTATAAATACGATGAAAGTGCATTAGATCGCCATAACCCGAGCCCTACTACTTTCAAGTTCTACATCGATGAATCTAAAACTGATTAAAACTCCGCTTGCACAGGCAATTTTTACGCCAATTATTGCCTGAAGTAGTGAAGCAATTTTTAATGGGACAATCTAGTTTTCGGAATTCGGAACGTGTTGATAAGCACACCTACTAGTGTTGCCAGACGTCCCGTATTTCCCGGGACGTCCCGTATTTCAGACGTAATTTTGAACGTCCCGCCGGGACTGACTTTGTCTCGTATTATTAGTAAGAAATCTAGATCACTACGGTTGATTGACAGTGAGAAGTGGAAGAAAATCATGGAAGGGTTTTCCAAGGATGAAATCCCTAACTTATTTTTCTAATTATATCGTTTATTTCACAATCCCTAGTTCCAAATGTTTTGTGGAAAGGACTTTTTCGCAGATGGTCTTGAAATGGACTGATGTGCGCAACAAATGTCGGTGGTACATTTGATAAATAGTGAATTAATTATCATTTTCAACTATGACTACCTATAACAATAACTACATGGAATTTTACAAATATATTAAGTCAAACAAAGACATATTAAAACTTACACGATCTAGCAATAAGTATATAAATAAGAACGTAAAATACATGTTTTTATTTGTCCCGGGAAAAAATTGAAATCCCGTTTTTTTAATCAAAATTAAGCATTTGTCCCTGACAGACTCAAAATCAATCTGGCAACCCTAACACCTACACTATTCGTTAACGCGTAGCCTAGAACACTGATGAAGCAAAAACAAAACACACAACATAACATTACGCCAGTTTTCCCCAAAGGTTTAGGCAGGGGTGTACGTATAGTACCTACCTACACCCACGTTTCGCTAATTGTTTTTAAGGTTCCATGTAATAGGAGGCGACACTATTGCCATCAACCGTGCAGGAATCTCTTTGAACCGCCTCTGTGGTCTCTGGTAAGACCACCTGTCTCAGACCCAGAGGTCCCGGGTTCCCAACGGGGGCAATTTTTTTTGTCAGTTTATTTAGCGGTAGGGCTTGTTCTAAGTCCGCCTGGCTATCTACCACCATCTTATCTAAGTCTGTCGCCATAAAAACAATGTTACCAGCATTGTTGTGTTAGCTCGTGGAGCAATAAAAGAGTGGATTGTATTTTATGCAATGTTTTAATGCTGTGCTTATTACAAAATTATAACTGTCCCGGACAAACAGTAAGTAATTATATAAGAGAGGAATTTCGTCCGTCGCGGTGGAGTCCGTGTGAGCGAGTGGTCATCGGGCTGAGCCGTGTCGCCGTCGCGCCGCACCTCAGCTATCGATGACGCGTTGATCGCGCAGCCTGCTCATGCAGACAACGCAGAAGGTGTTGGGTTCGATTCCCAACAGTTCTCTTTCAGCAGTTAGAGGTAAGATAGCCAGTTTCTCTGTGGTTGAGGATTCCGGGTGAAGCTCGCTTCCACCTTCGACCTGATCATCACTTACCACCAGATGAGATGAAGGCCACGAGATTCCCCATTGGGGTTACAAAAAAAAAACAGTTTCCAGGGTACTACTAAAAATTCCTGATAGAAAATTCAATAACACATAATGAAAACCTAGTAAATAAGGCTGGAAAGTTGCAATAACAAAGGATTATTAGAACTAAAGTCTGTGTCAATGAAACTAGTAGGTATGCGACAAAGGTCACGTGCCACAGCTAGCGGCTCTCATATGGCTTCATAAGACTCCATTCGCACTGCATCATGATTTGTTTTTTATTGTTGGGGACAGTTTACTTTTTTAAGTGAAAACTTCTTTAGGCAGACATTAGTTCTAATAATCCTTTGTTATTGCAACTTTCCAGCCAAAGTTGCAATAACAAAGGATTATTAGAACTAACGTCTGCGTCAATGAAACTAGTAGGTATGCGAGAAAGATCACGAGTCACAGCTAGTGTCACTCATATGGCTTCATAAGACTCCATTCGCACTGCATCATGATTTGTTTTTTATTGTTTGGGACAATTTACTTTTTTTAAGTGAAAACTTCTTTAGGCGCGTTGGGCATTTTTGAGATGGGACTAAACCATTGATTTCGCGACACCGTGACGACACCAGCTTTTGACCATTAAAAAGACATCAACGCGTTGATTACCGCGGGGCGTGGAGTTAAAGACATCAACGCATAGACTACCGCGGTGCCGATATTTTTTCAAGTTTTCTCTTCTGTCGGCACTCCCGGAATGCCACTGTTTTTTTTCAGCTGGTTTGTTATCACAGAGTCTAATGATAGTCACCCTGTTCTATGTCTGAGGAACAGTAAATTAGTCAACATTAAAGGTTTATTTATTTATTTAAACTTCTCGCACACAAATAAATAAAGAACAAAGGCGGACTTAATGCCTTTGGCATTCTCTACCAGTCAACCAAGGGTAATTTGAATTTAACATAGGCTTTATTTCTTTCTGGCTTTAGTATCTAGGTTTTCATCATTTTATTTTACTACAAATGTGCATATATTGTACTGTACCTACAATTCGGCCGATATAACTTGGCAGTTCTGAACTTCGCGCAGAAGGCTGCGCAGAAACATTTTTAGGAACCAAACGGTGACATGAGACGAGGTGAGTGCGAGAATATGCGCGAAAGTTCATAGTGCCTATGTTCAGAACTGCCAAGTTATATCGGCCGTATTATACCTACATAATAGGTACGTTCCTACTATCAAAGACTTTAGAAAGGCTCACGTAAGGTTTATTTTTACTAACGCTGAAAATAGACTTTTCCTCACTGAACGCAAACCAAGCAATAGACTTTGAAATTAGTCGCTTTCACCCACGATCGTTCAGATTAGCTTTATTTAAAGAACCCAAATAGTATGAAATACCTCTTTGAAGGTTCTATTTATCCAAATGAATAAAACCTTCGATGAGGTATTTTTCTATTATTGTAAAAACAACTGAAATAGTTCCTTGATTTTTCTGTGGCATTAAACCAATTTTTCTTTATATATCTTTAAATTCTTCTGTCGTGTGTTTGTCACCTAACTCCCCCTAAACGGCTGGATCGATTTGGATGAAATTTTGTATGTATACTTGAGTGGTTTGAAAATACTATTAAACCCGGTAGGTTGCGCTGTTCGGACAGGACAACGTCTGTCGGGTTCGCTAGTCTTCTTATAAATAGAGAACACATTGTGGCGGAATCTACATCGCATCATACAAGCGAAATACGCATCAAACTGACGTCACGCAAAATCCTGCATCGCACAAGAAAGGTTTACCGCACGACTGCCATATAATACAAAGTCCCGAAATCAATCGTCGGGCAGTTGCCCACCAGACACAACACCCATCTGGTCGGAGAATCCTCCCTTTTTTATAGAATGTGAGTGAACTTTACACCGTCCCTCAAACCTTATAACATAAACCCTATAACAGTGTAGTGAACTAAACTGGGATTACTAAGATAATGTACCTAGTCGAAACTCTGTAACATGAACAATGAGCATGAAGTCTGACCTCATGTTCATAGTGATGAAGTGATTTTTGATATTTATCAGTATATGAAGTGTCATACGATGTCAAATCGATGTCAAATCGTAAAAACTGCGCGTCACTAGTGAGTGACACGCGCAGTTTTTACGATTTCACAAAACATCGTGATTTCTTTATCATTTGTTAGTTTAATATCAATATATTACGTGCAGCTATACCTTCCGGAATAAATTTTCTAAACGAGGGTGAAAACCGCATCAAAATTCTTTGCGCAGTTTACAAGAACAATTGGTCAAAAAAAATTGGTTGGACAGACATGAAATGCGATTTTAACTTATAATATGCATAGTTATACGTAGATAGATATAATCAGTTGACTCGTAATGAATTCAATTCGCGTACAAAACGGTACAACAGATAATTCATTGATGTAGGATGTAGGTGTTGATAGAACTCACAAGAGCTCCTTTATTTGGTCCTTACGATCAATGTCGATAATGGTCACTTATCAACTATTATCCAATAATGTCAGTTATAACAAAAGGACTGTTTGACGTCTACTTGTTCATAAGAGAGCTATTGTACTGTTTAACAGTTGATGCTCTGAGCAACGGAAGGGTAATATGAGCGTGCATTTTGGAAGTGGGCAACGTCGCAAATAGCTGTCAAATATTTCGCTTTTTTTATTAATTTGGCAATATTATTGTATGGAAATATGAAATATGGCTAACTAGTGAACTACACTATTTGCGCTGTAGCATGGTGCGGGTGACAGTTTCAGTAACATTTCGTTTCACTCTTGAAAGTTGCCGCGATTTACAATTTATGACTTAATATTTCAGTTGTACCACATTCGTAATATATTAAATAATTAATAACTGTAGTAAATTAAATTAAACCCAACCAGAATGTTCTAATCAAGAAATAAAATCAAATTGAATGAAAAATTAAGCAAAGTGTTATGCGTATAACGTAACGCCATAGACGTATTTAGTGATGGGATGTACTGCTACGATGGATAGTCGATATTTTTTATAATAAAAAACGTATATTGTGCGTAGGTCAATTTTTATTTTTAAAAGGTCTAATTATACAACAGAACATTTATAGGGTAAGGTTGCTTAAAAGGTTGCTAAAAAAAAATACATGTTATTCGTCTAAACTCATATCAGAGTCAGGAACATCTGAATTGTCACTCAATTCATCATCTGAATCTGTGACGGATATTATTAACGATGACTCAATTATGTTGTCAATATGTATGTCACGATCCCAATCAGACATAATGTCCCTTTTTGTTTTATTCACGACCTTCGACCAGTCTTCAGGTTGAACATTGTTGATGGCCTCTTGTAATAGGGCCAACATCTTATTTGCCGTAAATGGCGGCGAAGTATTATTTCTTGCGGCGTAACCTAAAAATAAACGAACTTATAAAAAAAAGTATTCAAATAATCATCAATCAGCCTAATCTAGTATCTGGTAATGTTTTTAAACTAGGTACATGCTACGATCGGAAAGCTGATTTTTTTATAAAGCTTCAAAATGGGAATTGAAATTAAAAGCATACCTTTTATTTGGGCCCAAATCAGCTCAATAGCGTTATACTGGCAATGGTAGGGTGGTAGTCGAAGGACCTGGTGGCCTTTTTCTTTTGCCATCTCGTCCAGAGCATAGGTAGGAGTTGGTGGCTTATGGCGTCGGACTAAGGCAATAAGCTCCGTCTTTAACATTTTTATATCTGCTGTAACTCCGTTTTCACTCAGCCACTTCACCAACTCGCTTTTGCGGTTGGATTGGTTTGGGGGTTTATTAACTTGCACCGAATGGTAGGGTGCGTTGTCCATTATTATGGTCATAGGCTCTTTTAAATTGTTTAATAGACCTATGAACCAATCTTTAAATTTTTCGTAATTCATCTCCTCATGATACTCCGTAGTTTTTTTTGACTTAAAAGCCAGCAAACAATCAGGGACGAATCCACTTGATGTACCTGCGTGACAAATAATAAGGCGTTCGCCTTTGCCTTCCGGCACTTTGGTACACGATTGTGCCGTATCGTCGGTCCAACTTTTACCCACTGTGTGGTTGGCGTTTAGCCACGTTTCATCCAAAAAGACAACTTTGCTCCAATCACTTATGTTTTTGGCCTTCCTTAAAAATCTACATCTTGCTAGGGCAATGTCAGTCCTATCCATAATAATCTTTCTTTTGTTAACTTTTTTGTAAACAAAGCCAATATCTTTTATAACTTGCCGTAGCGAAGTAATACCTCCTTTGAACAAGTCAGCTTCTTTTAATGATTTTAGAAGCTTGAGCAATGTGGGTAGCTCCATTCTTCTATAATAATCATAAATATGATTTCTAATAGCAACCTTAGCAAAATCATCCAAATCTGTGATTGGCTTCACCTTGGTCCGCTTTTTGTTGGGTGTCGATAATTTATTTTCAAACATCCCATCTTGGCCAATTTTCTCACGTGTTATACGCGAAACAGTATTGCGGCCAATATCAAGAGCTTCGGCTACTCGTTCTACAATATGATTCAATGGTAACAACGGTCCATTATTTTGTTGTTCTCTTTCAAAGTAGTCTCGGAGGCGAACAACAAGCTCCCTGGCCTGACTACCCAAAACAGTTTTTTTTGTATGCTTAGGCATGGTAATAACAACAAACTCAACAAACTTATAACAAATAACAATTTAACAAAAATGAAAACAAACAATGAAATCGTAATACGTGTCACATTAAGTCACAATATAACGCGCTTGCACTCGTACTCGCACTCACAGCATCGCACGGGTAAACAACATGGCCGCCGCGCCGATGCACCATAGAGCAAAAATGTTGTCACGAAAAAAAAAACATAAACCCGATTTTGATTATTTTATATAAGTACAAAGATAATTATGTAGCCATAAAACATTTATATTGACAAGTTTATACACGTAGCACACACGTAGTTACACTGCACAACTGAATAATACACTAATTTTCATAACAATATTAAAGAGAACTAGATTCACGCTGCGAGTATCGTTAGCGATAAAAATGAATTGCATAACCTCACATCCCTACGTGGTACTGACAAATGTCAACGTCATACGGGCAACTGTCACCCGCACCATGCTACAGCGCAAATAGTGTAATATATTGATTATGAAATGCAATCATTAATATCGTAACACCGAATATTTAGTTTCAGATGTAAAAAAAGTATTTGGAAACTTTCCAAATCCCTTTTTAGGGTTACGTTCCGTTTTTTTCTCATCTAACCCATCTTGTAGGGTGTCATTGGAACGGTCAATCAAAAATATTAGGAGTGTGTGAAAACCATTTTTGGATTCAGGGATACGTTTGCGAAATAATAAGCTTTAAAGTGCTCATTTTTGTTAGAGGCATGTCCCCCCGCCCTGCCAGCTAAATGGTTGGTTTGGATATGTCAAAAAATTTACGGCTGTAGTATATATAACGAAATTAAAAGAAATACTATCACAGCTAAGTAGGCTTTACAAATTAACGAGTAAATATCGACCAACTTACATTTGCGGTTGCAAAAACATGTTCTCCCATACATTCCATATGGAAAAAATATGTTTTTCAACTACAAAGTTCTTTTTCCTTGGGATAATTCATCCCAACTACGGAAGCCTTCATTGTGCGTGGTCCGACACGCACTTAGCCGGTTTTTTTTACACCTAAAACGGTTACAACATCAAATTCAGTATTATAAATTGCAATTCATTATTCATATTCTAGTTCACTAGTTAGCGATATTTCATATTTCCATACAGTAATATTGCCAAATTAATCAAAACAGCGAAATATTTGACAGCCATTTGCGACGTTGCCAACTTTTAGAATTTAATGCTCTTTTAAGTATTTGCACCGGCACGGTTGGCGCAGTAGCTGGGCTATGATTATTTCGCTATGGGTCACGGGATGGAGTTCCGCACGCAGATTTGTGTATACGTGCCCACGACACAGGAGTTTTTAGATTATGTGGGACAACAATTAGACACATAAATGGATTGCTGATAAGAGTGATTTCTAGTTATTTTTGAGAACTCAACTCCGGATAAAAATAAAAAAGATTTTTAACCGAAGATAAATTCTCGAATTACTAAAAATCGCTGTTTTAGCAGTACGTCCTTTGGCCTTTGCTTATGTGACTGTACCTGAATTACCCTAGGCTGATAAAATTTTCGTTTTTCCTAATTATGCCAATATTAGTGGTTAGGTCGGTTCCCCTTACGGGGAAGAACAGCGCCCCTCCTTTCCGCACTGTTCTGTAGGGCTCGTCCCAGACTGGTCACCCTCCCACCGATATAAGATAGAATGGATTCCGATAATCTAAACTGCCTTGTTCCGATTGAATTAAGTTTAGGGGGGGAATGGATACAAGGCGAGACTAGTATTAGGGATTTACAGTTAGTAAACATAAGTATTATAATATGAAGCTAAGAAGATAAGAGGGTATGCAAAAGTATATAATATAATATTATGTTTTAGTATTATAAATATTGGAACGCCAACGTCTCCTCCTCTTGCAGTTGAGCACCAATATCTGAAATACAGTCTTGGTAAGATGAAGGGATAAAGGGACCGTTACGCTTGCGCTTCAAATCACTATTTATAACTACGTTAATTTTTCTGTTTACGATGTACCCACTGTAGTGAGACCGGGAACCGTTTTACAACGTTTTGTCTCTTTGTACGTGTTCTGCTAGACCTAACGCATAGAACCTCTGAGGGACGATACGATTTAACAGAACACGTTCCCTAAGCATTAAATAAATGTCTTACTCAATCCTATGACAGAGTACTGCGAAGTCACTGTTATTGAGGAAGGCAAGTATTGAGTGAATTTAATCGCGTACTTATGTGAAAGACACCCTTACGGCGGCCTAGCCCCTTTCTTATTAAAATAATACAAAACTAGCACAAGCGCACCGTAGACTGAGTCTCTAGCAGAATACATTACGATCGTACCTGGTGAACGCCGAAGTGGTGGTTCGTCACTTCTCATTCCCTTAATCTGCCCATTTAGAGGATGCGGTGCGGCTGTTAGCGGCTTTGCGTCCCAATAGCGTGTCTCAATAAATAGTGTCGATTCAGTATATGCCTACAAACGGCGGGGTGGGGTTTTATTGAGACACGGTCCCTAGCGTTCTTAGAACGACTACCAATTCAGTTTGGGGTACTTGGTGAAGCCTACCCCCGCTCCCTGGAAATGTGCGTCAACAAGCCTCACGCAAAGTATTCTGTGGCGAGACCTTTTTGGATACAGAAATCATCACTAACGTTTGGTTGTTTTATAATGCAACTACGCATTGGCTTTATAGCCTAGTTCAGCTTGAAATGAGCTGTGAGTATTTATGGTTCTGCCTTCCAAATGTAAAGCGTCAGTTCAAATCATTAGTCGTCAATAGTCAGGAGCATTACTGCTCAAAGTCAAGTATGGTGGAAGGCCTTCACCATTTCCCTATAGCCAAATGCAAGTGACAATAATCTGCCGAGGTACGGATTAGGATATGGACACGTAATACACGGGAATGTAGCGTTAATTATAAAATATGATACTAAATAAGAGTTAGCTCGACATTCTGGAATAAAGTATCACTAACAGCTGGTCAGCGATATCACGTAACTGTTACCTATAATAACAATACAATCAACTTGCAAGGATAATTGTAATGATGAGAGAATTAGATTACAACTCACTTACAAAGTACTGCACACATTACCAGTTTTGCCTCGGACTCAGCACTCGCTCTCTCACCACCAGTCGCACCAACAAACACACACTCACACATATTACATTAGGTACTATATTAGTCTAATCTGGGCCTTAACCCAACTATATTTAACTTAATAACTAATACTCGTTATCTCGCGACAGCCCACTCGGACATGGCCTCTTGGTATTCACCAAGTCTACTAATTTAACTAGCCTAGATTCAGACATCCGTACTCTATCGTGGTCTACACCCGATTCCTTCAATCCTTCAAAATTCCTAAAATCACCACGTTCATCTCAGCCCCTTTTCCCACAGTTTCGCAGAATAGTTTAATGGTCGTTTTTGTACAAAATCTCGATTGTTTTAAAAGGTTCGTTGGAATTGCCTGAATAGATTGGGTCTCCGGGACACTTGTGATTAGCAGATGTGGCTTTAACAATGTCCGCTGCGTTGAGTCCAGGGACTGCCAACCTTTGAGACGGTATAGCCAAGAGTTACAATTTATATATATTTTATTATAAAACATTCAATTATGTCTTAGCACAAAATCGATTAGAGTAGCCATGATTCTAGCTAACCGCTAGAATAATAAAATAATTAATCTAATAATATAACTACAGTTATCGGATATTAAATAGTAGCATTAATGACTTATCAATTTATTATGCCTTTTGAAAGTTTGTTTGAATCTGACTCATAAGTTGTTGTTTTAAATATCAAGTATGACTCTAGATTTCTATTTGTTAGTTGATTTCCATTCCTTACTTTTTATTATATTCATGCAAGACTATGCTTGCTCGTACTTAGAGAACCGCGTGTTGTTTATCTCTGCCTTTGTCTCAGTTCTTAGAATTAGCAGGGTAGTTACCCATAAAGTATAAATGAATAGGTTTCTAAGAGGTTCAATATCTTTTTCAATTTTAAAGTAAAAGGATATTTTGTTATTAATTAGGGTAACGTGTCAAACTGTCAGACCATTAAATATAGATTTAATGTGTTTCTGAGAAGCCCGAACCATGTGCCGATTTTAAAATAAATATAATATTTTGTTATTAAATAGGAGCAAATGGCAGACAATCACATTCCCCCCTCTGAAAATCAGACGCGTGACGCCAGTACAGCGGATGAGCTTTCATAATAGGATGGACTCTGCCTTTAAATTAAAGCGTTATAGAACCATCTGCTATGGTCGTCTAATCAAATAATAATTATTATTCTAGTTGGAACTTGAATCCAATAAGATCTTAATAAAATGCTATGTCTGTTATAATTTAATACTGTTTTGCAGAATCATCTTCAATCGATACAGATACAATTGCACTATAATATTTTAACTATTATTGTTCTTACAAATACTCTTCTCATGATAATTTAAATAACATTACCGCGCCTCAGTCAAGTTCAGGAAACCTGTGCATGCTTATAATGTTGTTTTACATACCAGGGTCTCTTTTAAGAGTATTTGTGTTAGCGTGGCACGCTACCGACAGTGCTCCCTCGTTCTAAACTCAGCCTATCGGAGTTCCCGGTGGACAGAGGCCTCTCCTTATGCAGCTCGATGCTGAGTCAGCTTAATCAGCTGCCCGCATTCGTATCCAGGAGTAGCTGAAATAGTCCGCACATGAACATATTAGATTGTATTCCAATTGGTCGCCCCCCTCTGATTCTAAGAGGTTAGAGTACTTTTTGAAATCTAATAAGAGTTGGAAAGTTTTACTGATTAGAAAATATAGGCATTCTAGATTGTCCAAACGATTATTAACTTAATAGCACACAATGCTATTAACTATCCCCTCAGATTATAAAATGTTGACAAGAACAATCTATGATATATTTTTGAACTGATAACTATAGTACCATAACCCTAAAACATATAAACCTATAATATTAGGTGAGATAACAAAATCATACCACTTAGCTAAGAGTAACTGAAGTGTCTGATAAAAGTGAAACTTAGCTTCATAACTGAAGTGTCTGATAAAAGTGAAACTTAGCTTCGTAACTGGAGGCACGCTACAGCAACTGCTGTTGAAGTCAGCCGATGTCGGCTGATTTTGAGGAAACTTTAAACCAATCGCAACGCATAACCCAAAGGTTAAGGCATAGCGTAGGCGCAGCCAAGTGGAGACTTAAATATCCTGGAATTTGAAATAAGGCCACACGAGTATCTATTCAATTATAAAGCATAGGCTGCTGATTGCAGAGTTAGACAGATTTGTTTACGTACTATGACGATAATAAATGTACCTTGCTGGTAAATTAACTGTGAATTTATAAGCTTCACGCTTCGTAGGTCTTACTTACTAATAATATTAAGTTTAACCATATTAAGGGACACACCCTTATATACCATAAACTCACTCCACACACGTAAATCTCTCTCAAACGCACAAACACATTTCCTATTCACAAACCTTAGATACAAAGGTCACGTTTGCAGGGAGTCGAACCCGTTATAATAGTAACACAAGCCAAGCAACAATCATACCATAAACTACTTTGCATCTGGGAATCGAACCCACTATCAGTAGCATCGGAACCAATGCCCTACAATGAACTATTCATGCGGGAATTGAACCCACAAGCCGTAACACAGGAATCCAAGCACTTATAAATCAATACATCAATCGGGAATCGAACCCAAGATTCGTTTACACAAATCTAAGCACATTAACTAACAAATTATGCGGGAGTTGAACCCGCTACCAGTAGTTGAAGAATTGGAACACCATCATCAAACCGTAACTTAATTAAACATAAGTTATTGTAACGTTGTATACTCTTGCCGTTTCTAACAATTAATAGGACCATAAAATTACGTTGTGTTTTTATTGTAGTAACCCATAAGTTGTTCTTTCTCGTTGCACTGAAGTGAATCAGTACATTTAATGACGAGAATCCTGGTCACGGCACCACATGTGACTGTACCTGAATTACCCTAGGCTGATAAAATTTTCGTTTTTCCTAATTATGCCAATATTAGTGGTTAGGTCGGTTCCCCTTACGGGGAAGAACAGCGCCCCTCCTTTCCGCACTGTTCTGTAGGGCTCGTCCCAGACTGGTCACCCTCCCACCGATATAAGATAGAATGGATTCCGATAATCTAAACTGCCTTGTTCCGATTGAATTAAGTTTAGGGGGGGAATGGATACAAGGCGAGACTAGTATTAGGGATTTACAGTTAGTAAACATAAGTATTATAATATGAAGCTAAGAAGATAAGAGGGTATGCAAAAGTATATAATATAATATTATGTTTTAGTATTATAAATATTGGAACGCCAACGTCTCCTCCTCTTGCAGTTGAGCACCAATATCTGAAATACAGTCTTGGTAAGATGAAGGGATAAAGGGACCGTTACGCTTGCGCTTCAAATCACTATTTATAACTACGTTAATTTTTCTGTTTACGATGTACCCACTGTAGTGAGACCGGGAACCGTTTTACAACGTTTTGTCTCTTTGTACGTGTTCTGCTAGACCTAACGCATAGAACCTCTGAGGGACGATACGATTTAACAGAACACGTTCCCTAAGCATTAAATAAATGTCTTACTCAATCCTATGACAGAGTACTGCGAAGTCACTGTTATTGAGGAAGGCAAGTATTGAGTGAATTTAATCGCGTACTTATGTGAAAGACACCCTTACGGCGGCCTAGCCCCTTTCTTATTAAAATAATACAAAACTAGCACAAGCGCACCGTAGACTGAGTCTCTAGCAGAATACATTACGATCGTACCTGGTGAACGCCGAAGTGGTGGTTCGTCACTTCTCATTCCCTTAATCTGCCCATTTAGAGGATGCGGTGCGGCTGTTAGCGGCTTTGCGTCCCAATAGCGTGTCTCAATAAATAGTGTCGATTCAGTATATGCCTACAAACGGCGGGGTGGGGTTTTATTGAGACACGGTCCCTAGCGTTCTTAGAACGACTACCAATTCAGTTTGGGGTACTTGGTGAAGCCTACCCCCGCTCCCTGGAAATGTGCGTCAACAAGCCTCACGCAAAGTATTCTGTGGCGAGACCTTTTTGGATACAGAAATCATCACTAACGTTTGGTTGTTTTATAATGCAACTACGCATTGGCTTTATAGCCTAGTTCAGCTTGAAATGAGCTGTGAGTATTTATGGTTCTGCCTTCCAAATGTAAGGCGTCAGTTCAAATCATTAGTCGTCAATAGTCAGGAGCATTACTGCTCAAAGTCAAGTATGGTGGAAGGCCTTCACCATTTCCCTATAGCCAAATGCAAGTGACAATAATCTGCCGAGGTACGGATTAGGATATGGACACGTAATACACGGGAATGTAGCGTTAATTATAAAATATGATACTAAATAAGAGTTAGCTCGACATTCTGGAATAAAGTATCACTAACAGCTGGTCAGCGATATCACGTAACTGTTACCTATAATAACAATACAATCAACTTGCAAGGATAATTGTAATGATGAGAGAATTAGATTACAACTCACTTACAAAGTACTGCACACATTACCAGTTTTGCCTCGGACTCAGCACTCGCTCTCTCACCACCAGTCGCACCAACAAACACACACTCACACATATTACATTAGGTACTATATTAGTCTAATCTGGGCCTTAACCCAACTATATTTAACTTAATAACTAATACTCGTTATCTCGCGACAGCCCACTCGGACATGGCCTCTTGGTATTCACCAAGTCTACTAATTTAACTAGCCTAGATTCAGACATCCGTACTCTATCGTGGTCTACACCCGATTCCTTCAATCCTTCAAAATTCCTAAAATCACCACGTTCATCTCAGCCCCTTTTCCCACAGTTTCGCAGAATAGTTTAATGGTCGTTTTTGTACAAAATCTCGATTGTTTTAAAAGGTTCGTTGGAATTGCCTGAATAGATTGGGTCTCCGGGACACTTGTGATTAGCAGATGTGGCTTTAACAATGTCCGCTGCGTTGAGTCCAGGGACTGCCAACCTTTGAGACGGTATAGCCAAGAGTTACAATTTATATATATTTTATTATAAAACATTCAATTATGTCTTAGCACAAAATCGATTAGAGTAGCCATGATTCTAGCTAACCGCTAGAATAATAAAATAATTAATCTAATAATGTAACTACAGTTATCGGATATTAAATAGTAGCATTAATGACTTATCAATTTATTATGCCTTTTGAAAGTTTGTTTGAATCTGACTCATAAGTTGTTGTTTTAAATATCAAGTATGACTCTAGATTTCTATTTGTTAGTTGATTTCCATTCCTTACTTTTTATTATATTCATGCAAGACTATGCTTGCTCGTACTTTGAGAACCGCGTGTTGTTTATCTCTGCCTTTGTCTCAGTTCTTAGAATTAGCAGGGTAGTTACCCATAAAGTATAAATGAATAGGTTTCTAAGAGGTTCAATATCTTTTTCAATTTTAAAGTAAAAGGATATTTTGTTATTAATTAGGGTAACGTGTCAAACTGTCAGACCATTAAATATAGATTTAATGTGTTTCTGAGAAGCCCGAACCATGTGCCGATTTTAAAATAAATATAATATTTTGTTATTAAATAGGAGCAAATGGCAGACAATCACACTTAGAACTACTAAGTTTTGTCAATACACAGCTCGTCCCACACGCACATCATTCGTTCAAACACCTTTCCTAGATTCAAAAATAAATGAACTCATTTACTGTAGACACAATATTTTATTTAGGTACATTCGTCAATACAATAAATTCTTTAAATCTTTTGGCAACAGAAACAAAACGCTATCGATTGTTATTTGTATCCATGCCAACGCACAAACAGGTTATTGCGAGTAGGTAATTATTTTATCGCCAATGATGCAATTAGTGGCAGATCACTATACGACCCCTTTATCTTAAAACAATAAAATAGTCTTATGTGTTCGTACTCTATTCTTACACGCGCTGTCGTAAGAGACGGTACATTTTACGTAATACGACGCGCAATCAATAAACAAGTACAGCGCCCAGTGTTTATATATGCGTGTTTACAGTAAAATGGATAAGACCGCGGACAGTTCCATTGCGGGGGACATAGATTATATTGAACTGACCCCTTAGTGACCCCAGATAAATCTACGTTTACATCAAATAACAACTTATTTTGTGGTAAACCGCGGCAAGTGAAGGAAGTCTTCACTCTCGACCCGAAACTAATGAAACCAGAGAACAATCTGCAGGAGCCTAAAGAAGAACAACGCAAAACAAATTTCAACAACCCCAGTGCCAGAATGCCGAACATCAAAGTGTTTACCGGGAGCTCGCATCCGGAGATGGCGAAGAGAATTGTTGCAAGACTCAACATCAATCTAGGAAGAGCAACGACTAAGAAGTTCAGCAACAAGGAAACTAATGTCGAGATCGGCGAGTCGGTCAGAGGTGAGGATGTGTATATTGTTCAGAGTGGCTGTGGAGAGATCAATGACAACCTTATGGAGTTGTTCATCATGATCAATGCGTGTAAGATTGCGTCGGCTTCCCGCGTCACAGCCGTGGTTCCTTGCTTCCCGTACTCCAGGCAAGACAAGAAGGACAAGAGCAGAGCACCAATCACAGCCAAGTTACTTGCGAACCTCGTATCAGTTGCTGGAGCAGACCACGTCATCACAATTGATCTGCACTCGTCACAAATCCAAGGATTTTTTAACATCCCTGTGGACAACTTGTACGCTGAACCTGCAATCACAAAATGGATAAAGGAAAATATTCCTGACTGGCAGAGCAGTGTTATGGTGTCGCCCGATGCTGGTGGTGTAAAAAGAATGACAGCTATTGCTGACAGACTGGACATTGACTTCGCGATAATCCACAAGGAGAGGGAGAGAGCCAACGAAGGAGATTCCACTGTCCTCGTCGGTACTGTCAAAAATCGGACAGCGATAATGGTGGACGATTTAGCCGACACTTGTGATACAATCGTCAAGGGAGCAGAAGCATTACGTCAAGCCGGAGCAACAAAAGTTTACGCGATATTAACACATGGAGTATTTGCAGGAAATGCTATCGAAAAGATTAATAACTCATGTCTTGAGGGGATTGTGGTAACAAATACGATTCCCCAGGATACTAATATGAAAATGTGCCCAAAGATACAAACTATTGACATATCTGTGATGCTTGCTGAGGCAATACGACGTACTCATTACGCCGAATCTGTCTCATATCTGTTCACAAACGTACCTTATTAGAGTTTCTTAGTTCTTAAGATGTTATTGCCAATTAGCTTTTTTTATTTGGCATAGCAATGTTGAAAAGGTTCCATTTTAACTCATTGTTAAGAATCTACTATTTATAAGCGTATTAATAAATCAATGGCGAATAAAATCTAATTTACTAAAGTATATCTCGTTCGGTTTTATTGAGTTAATTTTCTTTCATTACATAATCTCTCCCTTAAATTTAAAAAAAAACTTGAAACGTTTCCTTCTTTTCCCCCATGGATTATATCAATAACCTTATGCCAGAATATATTTTTAGAAATTCTGAGTAATTTTGTGATTCTTCCGTTATTCATAGCCCAAGGCTAAGAAAATTTAGGCAATAAATGAAAATCATAACAGCGCCAATCATGCATAATCACTTTCAAGGAAAATAAGTAGGTAGTTATTTATCTTCCACGTGTAAGTCTTGTTTTCGAGTATAGGTACTGTATCTTTTTTGTCTACAGTTATTTTATTTGGTAAGAATATTAAATTAATAACAGTTCAAAAGCTTTATAATTACCATGTCATTATATTTTATTTGGTCGGTATACTATTCAGTTCTCCCTCAGTAACAGACATAATTAGTGAAACCCGCGTTGTTTTCGAGTAAAGTTTGCGTTGCGTGTTGCGTTTGAAAAACCGACAAAGTAGGTAGAAACGTTGTAGAAACTAATAAAAGTTATCACGGAGAAGAATAAGTAGCAGTACTACACACTCAATTACTTTATTATACTCAATTACTGATTATTGAGTGAATTTAAAAAGACAGGATTTATAATGCTAAAAAGCAAGTAGGTCACTTCGTCAGGGTACTCTGCGAAATTCAAATTTTCTTACGTTTTTCTTTTTGATAGACTTCCAAAAAGGAGGAAGTTATACGTTCGTAGCGTATGTTTTTTTTAAGTGAAAACCATTGATTTTGCGACACTGTGATGACACCAGCTTTTGACCATTAAAAAGACATCAACGCGTTGATTACTGCGGTGCCGATTTTTTTCCAAGTTTTCACTTCTGTCGGCACTCCCGGAGTGCAACTGTTTTTTTTTTCTTTTTTATTCTGTATGTCCGCCGATTTCTACGTCATTTGTGGATCGATTTTGAAAATTCGTTTTTCGTTTGAATGGATATGCTCTCAAGGTGGTTCCATATAAATTTTATTAACTATGCTTGGATAGTTTTTGAGTAAGCTTCAATAATACGTATTTTTCCCATTCAGTATGTGGATGATATGATAAGTTCTTGTCACTGGTAGCAGGTAGTGGAATTCGAATTTGTGTGGGGTAGGTAACACAACTAAAAAGTATATAATAAAACTTTTTTTACAAAAACAAACATCTGACTTCCAAAAAAAACACTACAAAGTGAAAAATAACTTTAATTTCGGAAGTCGGTGGCAAAAAACGAAAATTCAAAACCAAAGACACCGACTTCAGAAATTCAAGTTATTTTTCACTTTGTATAGTTTTTTATTTGATCTGAGGCTGCAATGCTGTACCTAAATAAACATTCCATTCCGAAGATCCGCAAAGGTCGTCTGCGAAAAAAAAAACTGAGATTGCAGCTTGCATTTTATGACTGCTGATTTTGTGAAAACAATATCTACAGTTCCACCTTGTCATTAAAGTGACATGAAAGTGTTCTACCTTCATTTTATGGTTGACTATTTACAACCCGTGCGAATTAACTAGGCACCTCGCTGAAATGCGGCCACGTACTGTGCTGAATACTGTATGGGTGACGTCACAGCGCTACGTGTATAGTTAACTCGCACAGGTTGTATGTCGACAAGTAACCAATTGTTTAGTCTCCTTGTCAAATTACCTAGTTCCTTTATTAAGTTCGACCGTTGAGAGAATGCGTTCCTGACACCTGTCAACTGGACAATTTCTAGAACTAGATTTATCGTGAATTATAATTTAATTCAGAACTAAGTACCTACTTTATTGTTGTTTTGATTTAATTTCCATGTGAACTACTATATAGTTCACACGGAAATCAAAACAAAACTACATAGGTAAATCTAATAATTGATGGACATGGAAATTAGCATTCGTTTGCATTCGGAAATCCGATGATACCCGAGAGACATTAAGAAAATAGTTGACTGTACTTACTTACATGTAGGTATTTTGAAAGATAAAGAGGGGAATGACCTATGTTAAGAATTAATGTTTATAAAGGTTAAGTTTAGATAGGCAGAACGTTGAATAACATAATGTCAAGAAAAACAAACGTTACTCATACCTACTCTTACCGCGCAATCTCATTATAGACCGAGATTATTATTACGCTAAACACAGCATAAACAGCACCTACAACGTGGTCATAATATTATTATACGTTGGTAATAGTGCCGATTCTCTTGTACACCGAACTAAACTATCACTAAAATGCCTTACTTTTATTTGGCTTTGCGAATCTAAGTAAAGCTAAAATTCTCTAAATTTAAAAATAATTTTGACACAACTATATCGAATTTGACAATCGCGAATTTGACACGTGGTAATTGTTTGCCCTACGCCGTGAAATTTTTTTTAGAGCCGGTGGCGCGCTGGGGAGCCGCCTCGACGTGTTTTTTATGGAATTTAACACTTTTTGCATAGAAAAAAAAAACCTACATGTTGAGTTTTACGGATATTATGATTTTCATAGAACATATCTTGGAAATATGTATGTCGGTTGGACATATATATTTCCAAGATATAAGCAAATAAAAAAGATACAGTACTGTTTTTGCACCTGAAGTCGAGGTGTTTGTTGGTGTGAATTTAAAATTCATGACAACCAATTTTATTCCACACGTTTTTAATTGCGATTAGAAATAGTCAGATTTAGTTGGCAATCAAAATTTTTAGTGAAAAACGTCAAATTCAGAATTGCAAAATTGCCATTTTAACTAAATTAATATCTCAGTGCCATCTTTAGTGCTGACAAACTACAATATAGTCAAGTTGTGTCACTTTAGTCTATTTCAGAATGGGAAATCGTCGTTTGACAGGAATAAACTAAATTTTGGTGATATTCTAATAGTCTAGTTTAGAAGCATTTGTGACTCTTGAATAGGCACCATTATTAACGAATTAACGATCCTAACATTATTTTGGGATCATCGCAAAATCGATACCGCCGACGTATTCTGTAAAATCTCACCGTGTGAAACGTAATGTGCAGTGAGGTTCAAGTGAGATGTCATTCCATCTGATGCTAGGGATTGATACATTGACAATGTTTTCCTTCACCGTTTTGAGAGTGTGGCGGCATTTACAACGCCACAAGCGAACGACGCATGAAAGACCTGAAGTCACACAAAACCTGCATCGCACAAGCAGGGTTTACTGCGCAATGAGTATATACAGGGTGTTTGGCAGAACGTTGAACATACGAAAATGGTGGGTAGGTGGCGTCATCTGCTACTTACTCAGCCCTAATTTATTTGGCCCTGGCCGACTGGGTATTTAAAAAAAAAAAAAAGTTTTTTTCTTGTTTCACCACTTTCCTAACTTTAAAGTGTATTTTTTTTATTAACGCATTACCTGCTGATTAATTAGCGAATTTTATGCAAAAGCTTATTAATTAGCTCACTAACCCTGTGCGGCAAACGCACTTGCGCGTTCAATAAATATTTCGTGTGGTGCTATGAACGCGTATGCGCGGTTGAAGAAAGTCTACCCAGTGCGGCTGGACGCATTAGTGCGGCATTCAATATTTGTCCAAGTGCGGCACGGCGCTTCTGTGCGTTTGAAAATTTTGAGTTTTATGACAGTCATAAAACAATTATTTATTTAAATATTAATTATACGCTCTAAGTAAAGGTTGTTTCACACGACAGTTGTTTTTGTAACAATTTTTTGTGAAGTTACTGGGCCGTAATGTAACCTCACGGACTCACGTTTGTTGTTCGTACGTAAACTTATTTAAAGCTTATTTTTTTATTGCACGCTCACAAATCAATGTCAATACTCGGAAAGCGAGTTGTGGTCGGTACACTACGAACGAATTTTATTCCACCCTGACACTGTAACACATTACATATGTAACAACCGAATATCGTACTTGTGTGTAGACACCCTTATTTTAGGATGTTTTCGAAACAATAGAGATGCACAATGGAACGCATAGGTGCGTCACGCCGCACTCGAAGAAAGTTATGTAAATTGTATGGACGCGCATTAGCGTCGGAAGCACATAGTGAACATCCGAAAAACTCGCATCCGCGTTGGCCACACTAAATGCGTTAAAAATGGGCAATAAAACAGGCAATTTTTTTTTTTTAATCTTTGATGTTGGCAGATTCTTATAAAATTATTGCTTTGTTCAGATGTTAGCTAGAAAAAAAGTTATGAGTCCTCAAACTTACAGAAAGATGTAAAAAATACTTGAATGTTAATTTCAACTTGCATTTAAAAAAAAACAAAAAATGATTGAGGAGTTCCAATTCTAGCAAAACATCCCTAGTGTGTGAGCTTTCTAATGGTATGTAATTTGCTTTTATAAAAAAAAAAGTTATTTCATAATTTTATCAAGTAGGAATTTTTTGACGAAACTCTACCTTTACGGAAAGTTAAATGTTTTGCGAAATTTAATACTGCAAAGTTGGTAAAAATTAAATGATCGATTGAAATTATGCTGTACCAGTTAGGTGCGTTAATGAAACAATTAAATAATTTTAAATAATTTATTTAAATAATAAATAATATTAGATGTTCAAATTGACGCCCTTCATTCGCAATACAGGTGCGGCATCTACGTCTGATTTCTACAGTTGTTGTGCGCAGCAGCATCTCCTGTCGCATAACTTCGAAAGCAGCATTAATTCGATTTATCAAATCTTCCCGACTTTCTACTTCTGTAGTGTAAACTAGTTCCTTTGCCCTTCCCCACACGTGAAAATCGAGCGGAGTGAGGTCGGGCGATCGCGGAGGCCAGGGAATTGGTCCTCCCCTGCCAATCCACGAATTTGGGAAACAATTATCCAAATGCTCACGTACAACTAGACTAAAGTGAACTGGGCAACCATCGTGTTGAAAGACAATAGGCCTGTTTATGTCTACTTGGAACACTTCTTCCACTAATGGTGGTAAATCATTTATCAAAAAATCCAAGTAGTTGTTCGCGTTGATGTTGTCGGGCAAATAATGAGGCCCTATTAGCTTATCGCCAATCACTCCTGCCCAGACATTCACACTGAATCTCCTCTGGAAGCCTCTTTGTCTCTTCACGTGTGGGTTTTGATTTTTAAGTGCCCAATGGTGAAGATTGTGATAATTGACAATCCCTTCTTTGTCAAATTTGGACTCGTCTGTCCACAAAATACTTTTTAAAAAGTTAACGTCGTCCACATCGGTATGCAGCAAATGGCGACAAAATTGCACACGTCTCCCAAAATCACTGTCATCGAGACCTAGAACAAACAAAACATGTCTAAGAATTGATTTCAATACTGAATCTTTTCTTCCTCCGAGTTCAAACTCTACAATTATCCAAATTTTTCATCTTCAATTTTTAAGTACACTAATTGGCTTTATGGCTTAGCCATAAAGACGTAAGACCAAATTCACAAAAGGGCGTGCGACTTTCCAATTTTGTTCTAAAAAGGACCCATAAGTGCTGGCAAGTTTACCTACGCTGACCACCTGCGCAAACCGAATCCGAAATCCGAATCCTGTAAGCGCTGGCCGCCTGATTGTTACGTGAATGCGGCCGAATAGGAATAGTTTATTGAATTTAATTTGAAATTAGAATTGAATGCGCTAAAAACAACATGAGGCAAAACAACTAATAAAGAAAGTGACGAAATCAAGGTTAAATGGAACGATCAATTGAACTGTCTCATAATTTACTACATTCCACAAAATCGTATCAGATGCAGTGCATAAACGGCTTAATCTTACCTTGCACTGGAGTGTAGTGAAAAGCATGTCTACCATCTTGCCGGAGAACAGACCACACTTTCCATATGCTTAAGCCAAGTATTGAAGCTATCTGTCTAATGCTTTTGGTAGGATCCGCGTCAAACTCGGCAAGAACTTGTTCGTCAATGGTAGCATCGGGTCGTGCTGCGTTCACTCGTGGTTCTTGTAAGTTCAGGTTACCGGTTTGTCGTAAACGTCGGTAAGTACTCGCAAACGTCTGATGACTGGATACTCGGCGGTTGGGATAACGCTCTTGATAAATTCTTCGCGCTTCACGCGAATTTGTATTAGCACTTCCATACGCTAACAACATGTCCGCGTATTCCTCACTGGTAAAAGCAGCCATTTCTTTACCAATAACAACAGGTAACAGTAATAACAAAAAACTTAACAAACTTAAACTTAAACTTAACTAGTGATAACAATAAAAGAAAACGAAGTGAACAAAAACAAACGTAAGCGTAACGGGCACGTGAGATCGCAGAGGCAGTTAAGTCTCGACTGAATAAAAGAAAAGAATTCATTCTGAGGCGTCACGGTGCCACGAGAGCGAAAGAGAGCAAAAATACGCTATGACTGCGCAAGAGTGAAACAAAATTTCTACCTGCTTTGTGTAACCATCTCAAGGGAATAGTGAATGTCAATTTGCACCACTGCTACTGGCAAGCCGTCGATCCATAATTTTTACCAACTTTGCAGTATTAAATTTCGCAAAACATTTAACTTTCCGTAAAGGTAGAGTTTCGTCAAAAATTTCCTGCTTGATAAAATTATGAAATAACTCTTAAAGTTTTTTTTTTATAAAAGCAAATTACATACCATTAGAAAGCTCACACACTAGGGATGTTTTGCTAGAATTGGAACTCCTCAACCATTTTTTGTTTTTTTTTAAATGCAAGTTGAAATTAACATTCAAGTATTTTTTACATCTTTCTGTAAGTTTGAGGACTCATAACTTTTTTTCTAGCTAACATCTGAACAAAGCAATAATTTTATAAGAATCTGCCAACATCAAAGATTAAAAAAAAAAAATTGCCTGTTTTATTGCCCATTTTTAATAAAAAAAATACACTTTAAAGTTAGGAAAGTGGTGAAACAAGAAAAAAACTTTTTTTTTTTTTTTTAAATACCCAGTCGGCCAGGGCCAAATAAATTAGGGCTGAGTAAGTAGCAGATGACCCCACCTACCCACCATTTTCGTATGTTCAACGTTCTGCCAAACACCCTGTATACGACCTCCCGACATCAATCACCGGGCAGTTGCCAGACACAACACCCGTCTGTAGGTATGTGCGTTATTTCACGTCACTAGTAACAATAACTGGCTACGGGGCATGTAGCTGAATAGATAACTAGTTTCGAGTCACACACAAACACGTGATATTTGTAACTAGTTCCATCACAATGCAGTGATCGAATGAAAAGAGTGAAACGAAATAAAAGTACGTTGCGAGCGCATTTTGTTTCTTTCGCGAGTATTATCTTTAGTATTACGTAAATAATGTAACTGCAAAAAGTTATTCGTTCCAAAAACTTAAAGCTATATGTAACGTATTACGTAGGTAATCAATAATCATTTATATTTTCGTTTCGCAAATAACTGTAATACTTCGATAGAATCACTGTGTTGAATCACCGAATAGAATTTGAAAAATAACTAGTTAGAACCTGCTACAGGGACACCTCTGCCCAACCCTTCGGGAAAACAAGGCGTGATGTTAACTAGTTACTAAAATCACTAGTTTTCAAAACAGGTGACGCCTTCGAAGTCACTAGTTACGTTACGTTTCGCGAAAATCACGTAACGACCCACCCCTACCTACCCGTCTGGTCGGTGGATCCTCCATTTTCTATAGAGGATGAGTGAACTTTACACCCTGTTCCTCATACCTCATAACTGGTGATGATAATATATTATTTACACAAAGTAAAGTGACTGCTACGGTCGACAGCATCAGCTGGAAATGCTGAGCATTTGTCATGTTATGCCCCTCTCCACCAAACTTGCTAAGTTAAACCAAGGAGGACACAGATACATAATAGAACCTGCTATGCTGCACTGACCCCCAATTAATTGGGATGAGGCACAATGACGTTGACGAAATTCAGTATGACGTGATAATCTATGCAAAGTTTAGGTCAAAGTTCATTCGCAGATAACATAGGAATAAACAAAATTGTTTCGATAACATAAACAAAAATATTTTTCAAATACCTATCAGTAAATTTCTACCTATTTTGTTTTGTTGGATCATCGACCGTAAGAACCATGGAGATCCCTAAGTACCTACCTAGACCATATCTTCGAAAGAAGTTCTTTGCAAAATATTGGTGCAATGCAGGTTGCTTGTCAAGTTCTAGCCAGATCCAATATGCAAATAGATTGTAGCCAGCAATAGTCAAGCATACACTTTCGGGGGGGGAAGTGTGTCTTTAAATATTTATCATAATACGCCTGTTTATCATTAGTCATTTACCTCTAGAGTCTAGAGGTAAATGACTAATAACACAGTGACTAACAGGCGATTATGGCTTATGGATAAGTCAGTCTCTAGAGTCTAGAGTACTCACTTATCCATAAGCCATAACCAGTTTTTTTTAATTTTTTTTTGTCAAATGACGAAGCCGTTGTGCTGCCATAATCTGCCCTGGGTGACCTTCTAGATCTCTTAGGATTTTGGATGAAGAGGCATTTTTTCACCGCATTATTCAAGCATCAGTACTCATGCATGCAATTCGTGCAATTTCGGGGCCCCCTATCAATTTACCACCTACTTACTTACTATCTTTATCGTAAATTGTTCTTTCTTGACCGTGCTGCCATCTATTAGAAATGCATGGCAACTACTAAGTTATCAGCTGTAGAGAAATGAATGACAACGACCTCGACAGTCAGTGTTTGTGATGCTAATCAATGCATCGAAGTGAACTTTTCCAAAACTCGATTCTTTACTGGCTATAACTTTGAAGAAAGGTAAATATTTAGATTAAAATAGGTACCTACTATCAGATACCTACTTATCGACTGTTCGTTTGTTATGAATACTGAAAAACTACGTACCTATTAATAACTTTCACTAGCTTTCAAATAAGTGCTTTGTTAAGAATACTGTACCTAGTAGGCAGACCAGTTATGTTATTCATAGTGGCGAATTTTTTGTACCATCTTTATTTTTTGTTGTAAATTATCTAGGTAATTGAAGTTTTTAGGTTAAGTTCCTGATACTAAAGTCTGTTTTTTAATCTCATAGACTAATTTGACATTTCAAGTGATTGTTGTTTGTTTTTTCAATTTGGAGTTTGACATTTGCACCTGTCAAATTAGTCTACGAGATTAAAAAACAGACTTTAGTTTACTTCTCGAAGTGTCTAAAGTCGAATCTTATGAAAAGAATAAAAAAAGATAATTACTTATCGTTTTTATTGTTGGTAGATAAAACTACGATTTTATTCTTCATGCTCTTAGTTACAAAGGTCGATTAAATACAATGAAACAAACAAAATATTAGGTAAGTACGTAGGTGACATTAATAGAATCGTCTGTTTAATTTCATTTTTTAACTACTAGTGCTTGAACTTGCATCGGTCTGTGGAGTACCTAGTCTGTGTAACTATATTCTTCTTTCTATGTAAGTACCGTACCAACTTTCAACAATATTTTTAATTAAAATGAAAGGTTGTCCCGATTATTTTCATTGTACGAGAAATGGGTGACTAGCAGTTGTTTTTTTCAACAAGATAAATAACTTGTAAGTAGTTAATAAGTACTTAAGGTCGTTGTTACGTAAGTACATTTATTTACACACTTATGGACCAGACATGAGACCGTAATATCTTTGAATAAAAATAAATCACCTTATTCTGATAAGTGGTTCTCGAGTTATAAACGCACTAACAGACAAATAAGTATACGGTTATTTATTTTATTTTATTCTATACCTATGCTGTCCAACTGCAAGGAAAATCCTCCTTTCCCTCTTTCCACTTTTCCCGGTCTACTGCGATTGTGGGCCAGTCCTTTAAGGAATCCAGCTGATCACCCCATCTCTTTCTGGGCTTGCTGCGTTAATAAACGTTGTTTGATATACACACATCAAAAGTGTCTAGGGATCAACATATATTTTTGCAATAACTTTTCTCCTGATTGATATTAATTAAAATTTTCTTTAAGGATTCATCAAATAAAGTGTTTTCGTTTATCACAGTAACGATAAACCAAGTCACCTTTGCATTAATAAAGAAATTTGCCATTTTCCTAATAAAGGGATTTTTGACATTTGAACCACTAACATTAAAGTTCGAAAAAAAGACTGAAATAACAGTTTTCTTTAAAATTTTATTGGGTAACTTAAACAATTAATAATCCGTGTTTCTACCGCGAACACTAACAACACAAGAACATCGGTTTGGCATACTCAAAATGAGTTCATCCAAATCACGCTGTGGAATGGCCGCCCATGTTCGTTGCAACAACAAAAAAAGGTCTTCTTGCGACTGGATACCCTCCATATTCGGCAGAGCTCTTCTCTGTAGCATATCCCATGCATGCTCAATCGGGTTCAAGTCTGGCGACTGAGCAGGCCAGAGCAGGACATTGATGTTAGCTGCGGCGAGAGTCTGTCTTACAACTCTTGCGGTGTGCGGTCGTGCATTATCATGCATTAACTGAAATAAAGGACCGATTTGCACTTGTAGAGGAACGATGACGTCAGATACAATCGTCTCAGCATAAATTTGAGCGTTGAGGTTGCCTCTGATCCAAATCAACTCAGTTCTTCCGCCGATCCAAATACCCGCCCATACCATGATGGTTCCACCACTATAAGGATGGACTTCCTGGCAGGATTTTAATCGCTGTTGGCGTCCAGTGGTTCTCCAGTGTCGTATACGTCTTGTATCCGGTCTCATACCAAAACGAGACTCATCAGAAAAGCACACGAAACGCCATTGTTCTTCTGCCCAATTTCTGTGTTCAAGAGCTCATTGATATCGAATCCTACGATTGTGCATTGCTATAGGTGGTACCCGTAGCGGTCTTCGGGAATGAAGGTTCACTTCATGCAAGCGGTTTCTGACTGTTTGGTCGCTAATTAAGTTCCCTGAAGAGTGATGAAGCCTCACGGCTAACATCATGGCGGTTATTGTTGGAGCTCTTCGAGTTAAGATTTGAATGTATCGGTCTTGTCTCCGTGTGGTGCAGCGATACCGTCCTCCATGGCGCTCAGCCACGGTACCAGTGCTTCGGTAACGTGTCCAAAGTCGACTGATAACACTCTGACTTGTATTCAGAGCTAAAGCCACAGTACGTTGCCGGGAACCAGCTTCTATCATTCCCACGGCTCTGAGCATTTCTTCCCTGCTTAAATGACGTCGCCGCTCCATAATAACGTTGGTTTTAATCAGTAGTAGGGAAACAGTAGCACTAATAATGTCTTCAATGCGTTGTATGTTTTTATAGGGAAAATATTGACAGCTGATTTTCATCTTTTACTCGAATTTGATTAACAGTTCCTGTTTCAAATTATGAAATGCACCAAAAAGGATCCATATAAATTTATATAATCATAAATTTATTACAAAGCCACATCTCAATCTCAAGAAATCCGCATAAAAATGCTTGATCCCTAGACACTTTTGATGTGTGTACATGGATATAAATAATAAAATATTTATTTGATGAACAGGTACCAAAATGCCGGCAATACTCTACAAAGCGGATGCCAGTCCTCCTGCCAGAGCCGTCATGATGGTCATCGATATTTTAGGGTTAAATCACATCGAGCAAAGGGATTTGAATCCTGTGTTACGGGAACAAGACGCACCGGAAATTAAAAAGGTAATCAAGTGCTTGTATTTCGTCAACGATATTAAAAGATAGATGTAGCATTTTTATACAAGTTTTGGCGCCCCTATTAGATTGGCGCATTATCGATCGATAAATGAATATGTTGCTGACAAAATTTTTATTTTGAGCAAATTGGAATTTCGCGGGCTAACTTAGAGCATAAAATTGGCAGGGGGCGGCAGACATCGGCGGCGGTGATCTCTCATCGGCCCTGGTTCAGGCCATGGTACGGAGCGAGAGGAAATGGGAGGCCGTCACCTCCTGCGAAGCGGTAATGCTCGCGAAGGAGGCGGAACGCGTGAGGGAGAGGCAAATATCGCGCCCTCACGCCCCTAACCGCCGCAGGAGGAGACGCCCAGGGCGTCGGGAATCGCGAGGCGATATCCGGCCACCGTAGGCGCGGGCTTACGGACGGTAAGCAATGGGTAGCTCACCGTCCGATAAAGACCAGGCCCGGGTCGACGGCACGTTGTCTTCCACGCGCGCCTCAAAGAGATGTCAGCAGAATTGAAGGGGTCCGCTAGGACCGATGCCTGCCGGGGTTGCGAAGAAAGGGAGATCGTGGCCCCCGGCAACAGGGCAACCGAAGGAACACGGGTGGGTTTTAGTCAGTAATAGTCTGACACGCCCTCCCGCTCCGCCCAGAGCGGGAGACGTTATTTGGTGATTTCCCACCCAAAAAAAAAGGGGGGTTCAGAATCATGTACTGAATCCATGGTAACAGTTTTCATTTCGATGTCCCCGCCGCCTTGTATACAATAAACTTGTTATTTATTTATAGTTTTCAAGTGCGTCTCATTTTATTGTTTTGGGTTCGGTTCGTAAAAACCACTGAGCACGGAATTACAGTGACGGCGACGGCAGTGTCTATATACGGCAGTACTAATAAAATTTCTGGAGCTAAAACTGCTTTGAGTGCACAATTTATATTTTGGACAGCCTTTAAAACCATCAGTTTCTATTGAACTTATTTGATAATTACCCACCCAAAAAAAAAAAAAAGGGGACGGCAGACTGCAGTTTTTTGCAAAAAAAAATCTAGATCCGGGGCTGCAAATTTTATGAGAATGTTTAAAAATGTACAGTATAATATTTTTTGTGTGCGAAAATAACTAAAATATTTTATTTGTCCTTATGGGTTCATTAGAAAACCAGCGTCAGACAGCATCTGTCTGGCATTATTACTGAAATGAACCTTTTTGGCACACACTATTGTTTTTAAAACATATTTTTTTTATTTTATCTTTGTTGTTTGTGTTGTATGTTTCACGAAGTGTGTCCAAATAAATGTTTTTCTTTCTTCTTTCTTTCTAAACAAACAATAAAATGTGTTTTCAGAAAAATCCCATGAGAACTATACCTATGTTAGACGAAGGAGACTTCTGGTTGGCTGACAGGTAAAACGATGTTATAAAATAGCCCTTATTCCTCTCTGCACAGAATTGTTTTTGTTGCAGTTGCTAGACATATTGTTAAATTTTTCGTTCTTTCAGCCATGCAATAATGATCTACCTTTTGGAAAAGTATGGAACACAAGAGCATGCGCAACTATACCCTACTGATAGCAGAAAGCGTGCAACTGTTCATCAAAGGTTGTTCTTTGAATGTGGAATTCTTTTTCAAAGACTGAGGGCTGTTATGGTAATATTTTTATTTAAACAACATTAAAGTTTAAGGGAAAAAAACGAGAATCTAATTAAGTCCATCGCTAGAATCTACCGAATACAAGCATACTTGGGTTTATGACTTACCCACAAACTTTCCATTGAAGTGATTCACCTTGGTTCCTGTAGATTAAATACTTCGAATTATTACAATGTCGTATTTAAATAATAATAGGTACAAACCCCGGGTTAACACCGCTACTAACCTTGCCGACTCGGCAATCTTTTTCCACACTGCACGAGTTTTTCTCGACAGCTCGCGACGACACAAAATATCACTGATTCCTTTGACAAAAATTGTGCGAGTTTTATATAACTATATTTGACTCCTTTCATATCCCTAGGTACCAACCTACATGGGAAGACTGACAGAGCTGTCTAAAAGCATGATAAGGAACATTGTAGATGCGTACTCCATGCTTGAAGATTATTTATCGGAGAACTTGTATATGGCGGATGATGTGATAACTATTGCAGACTTGAGTATAGTCTCCACTATGGCTACTTTTGTAGGATTAGTTCCTATCGATGAAAAGAGGTTTGTAGATCTTTCACTGTTTGTCCACCGCACCGTGAACAGCACGCGTAGCATGACCACCATAGAAACGGGTTTTGTCGACGGAAGAATAGACAAACTAAACTACGGTGGTCATGCTACGCGTGCAGGACGTCAACGACGCTACTTCGGCATCGTCATCTCGTTCACTTTGACGTCCCGTTCATGGTGCGGTGGACAAACTGCCTTTAACCCTTCGTATGTGAAAGTGGATCCACGCGAAACAATCGACTTTTTAATTATTTCTGTAATTACGCCATTCAACCGGTTAATCGTTTCGTATGTTTTAACTTTCGAGGCTTTGAGGCCTGAATTCCTCGTACGCTGATGTCCGTCGTGCGTGCGTATATAAATTGTTCCATATAGCACCATACTGCGCCGCTGACGTCAGCGGCGCGTACGTACGTACATTGCGTACACGGCCGACATCAGCGTAAGAGGAATTCAGGCCTTGGGCGGCAATTTTTGTACAGCACAAGTAATATTGATTAGTATATCATCGTAAGAAGGCAAAGTTTATTTTTTTTAGATTAAGCGTCCACTTTGACAAATGATTTATTGATTAACGAATTTTGTCTGAATTAATGATTATTTACGACATAGGGATTAAACATTAGTTGGTTGTTTTGCTCCCTCAATAGCGATTTTCCATAATCAGAAGCGAAATAAGTATGAATGCAATTAATGCAACAATAAATAATGAGTTTTTATTTTTATTGATTACATAACCTATCTATTCTTATTTTTCAGATTCCCCAAATTAAACCAATGGTACAGTAATATGAATAAAACAGATTACTGTAAAAAGATAAACATTTCCGGTGGCAAGGAGCACTCAGACGGACTAAAGGCTTTGATGGCGAATACGAAATTTCATCAGAAATCTACGCTAATACAGGCTAAGTTATAAAGCAGTTTCTTGAAGAGAAATGCGATCAAAAAGACAACGCGTATGCCTAACTAAAAGAAAAACAGTGATAACGTCGAATTTCCAGTAGACGCCTTTATGAGATTCAAGCTAAATCCAGTATTGCCAGGTTTCAGCTTAATTCGATAACGTAAGCGAGGTTATTATGTTAGTGCACTTTTAAATGATGGTCATAAAGAGCAAAAACTTGTTATAAGATAAATTGTATATTTTATTTTGTATCATTTATATTTATAATATTTTAAATAAACCAGCTATTTATATTACAAGGTCCAAAAGCAGGGTTACCAAAAAACAAAATACAGTGTAAGAATCACAGGTTTTTTATTTCAATAACTAAAAAGAAATGCAAAGAATTTTTTTTAAAACTTTACACTCCAGTAACGTCTAAGGCTACCTTAAGGATAACTTTTTTCTGAGAAAATTAATGATTACAAAAACGTTACACAGTTAAACATTTCCTATAAGTCTTGTATAGTCTCTCGTGAACGCCCGCACATCGTAAGAATAGCACTTAACGATTAAAGTACACGTAGAATACTCGAGATATCGACGTAGTCCCTCAGTCATACTTAACACATACATAATTGCGTTTCAATAATAAACGAACATCATAATGGAATCATAATGCAAAGTTTCACGCAAACTCATATTCACTTGTCAGATTTGGAGTGGCTGTGTTTGTTTGGGCGTTACTGTCAATGTTGCACGATTAGTCTTAAATGTAACGGCAGGGAGATGGCCTGCATTAGCCGTCCTCCTTCGGTGGTGTGAACCATCCTGGAATTACACACGAAATTATGTTAATGGCTTGAATAACATGGCGAGTATACAGACGGACTGCATTCTATCAGCTAAATGCAACAACAAGGTTACAACTAAAGGGAATCTCGCGACCGCGACCAGGTAAACTATAGAAACTGATACCAATCGCGCACTTGGTCGCAACGGCCAACTAGCCGCACATCATACAATACCACTAGACCGCGGCCACGACTGCCCGGAGTCGTGGCCGTCTAGTGTGCAAGATCCCTTAAAAGTTACAGTCGGCGTTACCTTGTACTAAATGCAGTCTATCTGTACGTAAACACTAGTGGATTGCAAAAAATATATATAATTAAGTATTTGAAACAGTAGATTTAAAAATTGGAATCAAATTATTATTTACATTAGTAAAAGGGACCATGACCTCTGAATTCGTTTGGGCATTTCTTCTCCAAGATCAGTCAACTAGAAAAAGAAATGCCGGCGCAATCTTGTTTTTTAAATATTCACCGGCGCTGACGCAGTCTTTTCCCGCCCTGTTGAGGGCACAGAGCATTCGCGAGCGAATCTCACACTTTCTCCCGCTCATCATAGCAGACAATAAAAGGTTCTCCCAGACGGAGGTCCATAAGAATGACCTCACAAAGAATAAAGATAATTCCCACTCCAGGCTCGGTATTGTTCTGATAGTTTTGACCTGAGTCTTGATTATGACTTAGCCAAGGTCCTTAGTGAAGACGTAGGACGATTACGCTCAGCAGCCTAAATTCAACAATCAGTAGACCAAAACAGCTATATTTTACAGGAATATTACACGATTTAATATTGCTAAATTTAATTATAACTATTGATAATACCAGGAAATGTCTATTAATATTAGCGACGTTAGGCCGACACATTGTTTGAAGGGGTCCACTAGGGCCGATGCCTGCCGGGGTTGCGAAGAAAACCGAAAGGGAGATCGTGGCCCCCGGCGACAGGGCAACCGAAGGAACACGGGTGGGTTTTAGTCAGTAAGAGTCTGACACGCCCTCCCGCTCCGCCCAGAGCGGGAGAAGTTATTTGATGATTTCCCACCCTCGGGCCGACACATTGTTAGGTAAAACTAACTCATAATAATTAGGTACAAGGTCGTGCCATTAAAGTTGATACTTGACTCACTGTGGTTAAACTTGCGCAGTAGACGATTTATGGGTCTCTTTAACGGTATGCGGTCTGCACTAGCAGTATCGATATTTTACATTTAACCAGCTCAAAGCTGTGACTAGTAGTTGTTTCACGATGGTTGACAACAAATAGATACAAAATAATCTTGGCTATTATTGCTATCTTGAACTGATCAAAGTAATTGCAAATTACCTTATGGATGAAAAAACAACCTAGCCATGAACCCTTAACTTTTAAATCTTCGGCCAAATAAACGCATTCGAGATAATAGCAGCTATCATTATATCAAATCGAAGACTACTTACTGAGCCTACTATAATTTTCCTTGGCATCTTCAATTAGCTATCACCAAAAGGCTCTCCGCTGTTTGTTTGTCAAACATCTGTTTAGCCGAGAAACTATCAAGTATCTACCTTTCTTTCATATTGGAGGCAGTCAAAAATGTACCTAGTAATTATATTTTTGTTTAGTATATTTTTTCAGCTGTGTGCTGCGCCAACATCTGACAAAACATGTTTGGTGAAAATGTTAGCAAATCATTGCAAAATGCAATAGAAGTGGATATATTTAGTAACCTGTTCCGCTTAGCTATTTTTAAAGAGTCTTAAAAAAACCCGGCGTGTTGCCACACCAAGCACTGAGCACAGTGCTTGGTGTGGCAACACGCCGTGTTCGAGTTTGCGACAAGTCAATCGTCATCCTGAGGATTCCTCGTTGAGAGGTGAAACACGTTTCGATTTCTTTCAGGGTTTAGACTCTTTAGAAATAGCTAAGCGGAACAGGTTACTAAATATATCTACTTCTTTTGCATTTTGCAATGGATTTCCGCAAGGTCACGCATGAATCAATTAACTATCTTAAATCATTGCAACACCAGACAAGATATTTGCGAGGTTCGAGACGGTGGAATTTACATATCACACTGCAGGACGCGGAGATGTTTTCTATTCGATCTGGATAACATTTTTGCGTGTGTTCTTTAATCAAACATTTAAGCACACCTCTCAGTTACTAACTTCCGACTAATTGTTATAAAAACGTAGCATGTAATGAGCTATTTCTACCTAAAATGTGGTTGAAGCAGTCCCACAGGGTAATTGTTTAACACAAACTGAATCCCAATGCCAATTCTTTCAACATCTTGCAACGTATTTATATGTGCTGTGTTCTGCAATAAACATTTGATTTGATCAATTTTGACAATGAGGATGATAACAAAAAAAATAAAAATGTCCGTCGTGTAGATTATTAAAAAATATTGGACACTTTTTTTTACCTAATCAAAAGATTAGGGCGATACATTGAGTTGAAATGTGGCATCACTTGTATGTAGATTTTATACTTACTTCTGACGTAGCGACACCCCACTCCCCAACTTTGATGTGTTTTATCTAAGTCATTTTTTATTAATATGATAAAGCAAAAAATAAGAGTCAAATATTTTTGTATCTGATTGACGGACTAAATAGATTTTTTTTTACCCAGGCATCATCCCTATTCTTTGTGATATTTACGTCGTGGAGCAGACAAATTTTTCAAACATACAAAGCAACCGATTTAGAGTTTCCTTTAAAATCCTTAGGATTTTGATAAAAAGTGTTTTACGCAAGTGGGCCTATCCCTACCTTCTCAAAATCTACCAAAATAATCAATCTCACCATTCTTCTCGTGTATCTGCACGAGGCATTTGAAGCTCTGTTGCGCGCGCGCGAGACTGTATTGCGACTGCGACACGACTTTGGTGGCGCCGAACTGGATCCGCGCCTTGCCTTTGACCAGCGTCGCCGCGATCTGCATTATGACGGCTTCCACTGTGTAGGCGGACGACCAGCCTTGTTTGGTGAGGAGTTCCATGCATATCGCGCCGCCTACTAGCACGTAGCCTCCTGGAAAATGGTGATAAAGAGGATTAGAATGGAAAGTAGAAAAAAAAAATTACTATTGCGAAACAAAACGGAGGGTTATGATTTTGACCGGTATGTATGTTCATCTGAGGCCCTAGTGTGAGTTGCTTTAATTATGATAAGTAGTTTAGAAGTTATGAAGTAACAGAAGCCTTAGTGTGAGTGTCTTTTAACGATCTCGACTTTACGCATCCACCGCGTCCGGCGCTCCGATAGGCCCTTCATTGGTGAAGGCCGGCCAGCTGCCAATCGAGCCGCCGAACTTGAGTATGGGAAAAAGCTGGAGCTAGACGTTCTGTATAGCTCCATCTCTTCCTCACAATAAATTAACATTAAAATAATACTGCTATAAGAGGAGGTGGTAGGTTCCGTCACTGTTGTTTATATACCAAGTTTTTTGTAAAATGTTTTTTGATGAAGTGGTGGTTGGCCCGGAAGTATACAAGATAGATACACAAAGTGGATTAAATACGTATTATCGAAGCTAACTCAAAAACTACCCAAGCAAAGTTAGTAAAATTTATATGTGACCACCGCGCAAGCTTCCTCTACCAAATGAAAAATTGACGAAAATATCGATGAACATACATTTAAAAAAAAATACCTACATACAGACGAACATATAACCTCCTCCTTTGGTGGGTTAAAAAATCATGTTCAGGCTTTCACTAACTCATTTGATTTTAACTTTGGCAACTATAGTTGTATCTCACCTGATATAATGGGGTACACGACCCTAACGAACGGCGGTTCAAAGGGGTATGTCTCTTTGAACATGATATTGAGTAGTATCGAGTCCTTGCCCTCTTTCTCTTTGAGGACCAGCAGGTCGTTGTGTAGCGGACTGTCGGGGTCCACTGAACGCAGCCTGATGTTCCACTCGTACAAGGAATCGTTTACTAACTCTGGAATAGGAGATTGGAAAATATTAGTATAATTTGGTACATTGTGATACATCTTTAGAGGTATGAGGAACAGGGTGTAAAGTTCACTCATCCTCTATAGAAAAGGGAGAAAGAAAGAAAGAAAGAAAGAAAGAAAGAAAGAAAGAAAGAAAGAAAGAAAGGAAGAAAGAAAAACATTTATTTGGACACAGAATCGCATGGGAATCGGAGAATCCTCCGACCAGACGAGTGGCGTGTCTGGCGGGCAACTGCCCAACGATTGATGTCGGATAGTCATATATATGTCAGAATGATTAGTTACAGACTTCAGTATGCTGGATAAATAGAAAACCAAATAATTAGAGCCAACTGCAATAGCTACAGGTGGAAAATGTAAACTTCTGATCAATAGTCTAACACTTTTGGCTCTTGAAGTCATGACAAGTCGATACCCGGTAAACTCTAATTGCGCGATGCAGGATTTGTGTGACGTCAGGATTTTGTGTGACGTCAGGTCTTTTGATGCGTAGTTCGCATGTGGCAATGTAGACACCGTCACACAACCATTAGTCCTTGAAATCTATTGCATTGAAGCAATAATTATAAGGTACAATTTATGTTGCACATACTCTTGTTTACATGAGTCTTGTTTTATACTAAATAGACTTGGATTTTCTGCTGTGATCGCTACTTCCCACGGCCACGGATATTTACATGACCTCTCCCTCTTACTTAAAAACACTGAATAAACTTGTCATGAAAAACGTCGGCACTACCATATTTTCTTTGATGTTTATGCTTATTATCATTAATTTTTACAGCGTTTATTAGTTAGAAAACTCACAACAAACAAAACGAAAACATCAAAGAAAATATGGTAGTCCATATTTTCTTTGATGTTTATGCTTATTATCATTAATTTTTACAGCGTTTATTAGTTAGGGTCTAAATGAAAGTTTTTTTTGCTAATAAATCCCTGAACTTTTGTATACTATGCAAAATACAGGGTGGCAGGGACATCACCGCGAAAACTGTAACCATGGATTCAGTACATGATTCTGAACCCCCTTTTTACTTGGGTGAGAAATTATCAAATATTATTCTGAATCCCCTGACGTTGAAAGTAATCGTCGGTTATTAAAAAAAATCTACTGTTTCATAGAAAAATGCAATACCTACGCGGTCAAAATTTATGGAACAGCAGATTTTTTTTAAATTACCGACGAAAAATTTCAACGCAGGGGGGCTCAAAATCATGTACTGAATCCATTATAACAGTTTTGGCGTCGATGTCCCTGCCATCCTATATAGTTTATACTAAAACACTGCACCTCACATTATCGTCAACGACGATGTGGTACGATGCGCACTAAAATTATAGCATAGGAAGACTGCGTTTGTATGAGCAACGATGCGAGAAGGGGATTGGTTACCATACTGGCTATACGGTCAACAGATGATTAATGGCTATGTAGCCGACGTTTAGAAATTATCTTTCGAGTTAACATAGGTATTTCGAACACTGCAGGTAAATAGAGAAAAAAAATCCAGTATCTTGAAGACAAAGTTCAAAAGGATTTTTCTTTAACTTTTTATTTCTATTTATTTAGATACAACATGGGATAAGGCCCGACCCCAAATGAAATGGGATACGGCTAGGCAAAGAGAGTGAGAGATTTTGGTACGAAATATTGATCACAACCAGTGGTGTAGTGCATATGAGGCATTGATCAAATTATTTTTTTACAAAATCTGAACACACTGCTATATTTCAATAATACTACAATAGAGTTTAGCAAAAACAATCTATGATTATAGACTGCTGGAGGTCACATAGTCGAACTATTGTGAACACAGACCGTCTGTTTGTTGACACATTGTCAATCCTACTAATATCATAAATGCGAAAGTTTGTGAGGATGGATGGATGTTTGTTACTCTTTCATGCAAAAACGACACACCTGATTTGGATGATATTTGGCAGACAGATAGTTTATAACCTGAATTAACACGTACATTTTATCCCGATATTCCCGAGGGATCGAGACTTATGCGGGTAAAACCGCGGGGTGCTGCTAGTGCGAATATAAGTTTTATTTTTGCTATTAATATTTGGACCTTTCAATATCGTAACTTTAAATAGGTTTTTATGAGTCAATGATTTCAACAATAGTTCAATACTAAACGGTGATATTCCCTACACAGTGGCATCGAAGCTTAAACAGAGCCAGACGACTCAAAAAAATAATCTTGTATTAACTTAAGTGTCTATGAATACTGCCGTTGATTTCATAGCTCCTCCATAGAAAGACGACAGGATGTCACAAATTAAACTACTTAACATTCCCACAGAAACATAAAAAAAGACAAAGTAAAATGAAAATAAAAACAAAATCCTGTACGAGGCCAAAAGGCTCCTATCTCAGCATGATGCTGCGACATTTAAAAATAAGTTTCGTCATGAGTCTAGGCTGTCAGACACTGCCCTACAGATAGTCTGCTACATATGTATGACACGAGTACGGGGTACCTCTCCCGGAATTCAGCAATGACAATTTAAATCTCCCGGCTCCCGGAAGGAATTTCAAATATACACAATTCTCCCGGAATTTAAAATTCACGCGCGCTGGCGGAGTAATTAATTGGCAGTGGCGAAAATCATACGACCGCGAGCGGTAGCGAACTACTGTGGCCAAGCAGTCGCGAACTTGCAACACTCGAAACATTAAAAGAAAAATGCATAACCCAATGTTTACGTAAGCATGGGAGGGGGGGGGGGGGGGGGGTAAGCGCTTTGATTACTTTTGGTGACAAGGGAAGGGAGGTGGGGGGTAAATAATTGTAATAAATCTGCTTACGTAATACTTGAACGGCCCCATACCTATATCAAACGCCGCCTGCGAGCATGTTTTAAGTCTAGTATTCGATATATGTACAAAAGAAAGAAACCGCTAAATATGAAGAACATGTCAATGCAGAAATCCAAACGTTTTTGAATTTTGAAATGAACTAGGTACAAAGAGTTTTCTAAATTTGTTAGTTCAAGAGCAGGTAATTTTGAAGTCTGTACGTTCAAAAGAAAAATATAAGGTGAAAATAAAACAAACTTTTTTTTTTTTGGATTTTGTCTAACAAGAGGTGACAACCTTTCGAGTACGATGTCTCGAACGAATCGTGTGTGATAATCACGAGGGTGCATCATGGGCCTTTTGTGTAGGTTATTGACTTAAAGTTTAAATTACAATAATTAACGCGCGTTCGTGAAATGGAACCATAGTTACACTGAACTCACTTCAACTAAACCATTTACAGGCAGTTTGTATTGTCAAGGAGTCGATCAGTCAGAAAGATAAAGTTAGTTGTTCTTATGGAAAAACTCCATGGAACTCACCAATAGAATACATATTATTTTTGAAGGAGCATGAGCGGTATATGTCCCGGAGCTCCTTCATGAGTCTGTCAGTAGCCTGCAGGCTGCCGGACACGCTGCCCGACAGATAGTCTGCTCGCTGGTTTTGTCGCAGCCGCTCCAGTGTCGCTAAGTGTTCTGTTTCCATGTCGTCCTGAAAATATAAAGAAATAATTAATGTTTATATTATGTTACCAGCTGCAACCCGCGGCTTCAATCGCGTGGACCCTAATTCTTTATCAAAAATAAAACTAGCCTTAGTTACTTATAAAATCAGCTATCTGCCAATGAAAGTCAAGTCAAAATCGATCCAGTCCTTTCTGAGATTAGTCGGAACAGACAGACAAAATTAAAAAAATAAAATGTTTTTTTCGTACAAAAACCGTGTAAACTTTCACAAGATTTTTTAGTGCAAAAGCTGTTATTTTGATATCACAAACAGACACATCAATTTTATTTATTTGTCTAAAGAAAAATCACAGAAATCTCGATTATTCGACGTCACATCGGTAGGTTGCACCCGTGCGAAATCGCAATTCACTAGAGACCATTCACTAACTTGTCCCTTGCCGTCATGTTGGCACCATTGCTTGTCAAGCTTAGTTTTAATAATAATAGAGATCAAAATGGCGACTGACAGAACAGTGCTACCAATTGCGTCACGGGACAAGTTATAATAAACGCACTGTGGTTTTTATAGAACGCAAGCGGGCTGATGTAAGAAAACCGGCCAAGTGCGTGTCGGACTACGCACAATGAAAGGTTACGTAGTTGGGAAGAATTTATCCCAAATACAAACTTAACATTGTAGTTGAAATACATGTTCTCCCATACATTCCAACTGCAAATGTAATTTGGTACGCAAAATATTGAGAGATTTACAATGTTATTTTAAGACCATAGACTTCTTATAGGTTTTCCTGTAATTTATGGGTAAGGTACCGTTCTCTGAATTTTTGTTTAAATTTTGGCTCAGTAGTTTCAGAGATAATGGTCAATTTTCGTAAATAAATATATTTAAATGTATTTATTTTAAAATTATTTTTAAAAAATTATTTAAGATACTTGCAACAAGTCCTTTCATTTGATATGTCACACGGTATAGTTAGCAATTTTTTTTTTCTTGTTTTCCCTCCAAGTGATCCCCCTATTCAAAATTAATTAATTTACGTTACACATCCGTATTTGGGTCACCGAAATACATATGCGTACCAAATTTCAACTTAATCGGTCCATTTGATTAGGAACAAATTGGCTGTGACAAACGGACAGACAGACACACGATTGATCCTATAAGGGTTCCGTTTTTTCCTTTTGAGGTACGGAAGCCTAAAAAGAAACTGTTTACAGGGACAAGAATGAACGGAAAATGAGTACGGTATGAAGATTACATATTTTTAAATTATGCGTTTTAATATTGATGACCTGCGCTTGCTTATTCAAATAGCAAGTTATATTTATGGCCTTAAAAAATACGACATTGACACACAGATTTCCATAACGTAATGCAGTTGAATAACAACAAGATTAACATGTGAAATTCGCATAAGTTTATATTTCCAAACAAAACGCGAAGGTATTTGAACTTGATCAGTAACATTCACATTGAAATTAGCATACCTTTTACAAAACAGACTAATGTGCTAATAGAATTTGTACATTTTGTCACAATGACCTATGTCAAAGCATGACGATCATTGTCTTCTGCTTAAGAGTCTATTATATCTTAAATTGCTTGGCATGATCCTCCGTCATATAAAAAATACTGCAGCAATAATTTTGAAATAAATATACGGTAAAGTTGAGGATTAATTTTAAGTACTATGTTTGACGAAAACACGATTCCATAAAATTTTCTCTATAGAAAAAATAAATAAAGTTACCTCCAAACCGAACAATAAACCTCTAGTATTAAAAAAAATACTTCAAATTAGATCATGCTACTTTGCATAATAACTGAACATTTAAAGCACTGTGTTTCTTTTTAAATTACCATTATTTTCCCAGTAAAAAGAAATTATCTTAACTATCGGAGCCTCGGAGCCTTCTCTCTATCTGAATCATATTCTATCTGAATTACGAGATATAGCAAGGCAAATTGGAGTCAATGTTTTGAGCTTTAGCCTTCAAATTGAAGTCAGAAAAATAATTTACCAGTATAATCAGCCTGTGAGAGAGAGTGGGCCGTTATACACCACGCGGGCCCAGTGCGGGTTGGTGGATGTCACAATGTCTTCGAATTTTTGGTTCTAGGACATGCCGGTTTTGTCACAATGTTTTCCTTCAACGTTTTGAGAGCAGTGGTAATGAAATAATTTACACAAAGTAAAGTGCCTGTTTGGTTTCGAGCCCACGACAAACGCTTACTCGGTAAGTCACGGCCGTTATCACTGGGCCACCACTGCGCAAATTTTACCAGCATTCTTCAAACTAGAACACTGGAATGCTGCTTGGTGGTACCAAAACATTTTCGGACGCAGTCACGTTACCCAAAGAAATCTAAGTAATAAAACTTCAAATAATTTATTTTATTTTATTTTTTTCACTCCGAAATAATAGTGCAAGATTGCTATGGTAATGGCAATCTATCATCACCTATTACAAAAACAATATTGAACCTTTTTAATCTTTGATAGTCAATCAATCTGCCTAGGCTGTTCCCAACTATATTGAGGTCGGCTTCCAGTCTAACCGGATGCAGCTAAACATCAGTATTTTACACGGATCGACTGCCTGTCTGACCTCTACAAACCAGTAACGGGGTAATACGATACCCTGTGATAAGACTGGTTGTCAGACTTTCGGTCTTCTGAGGACCCGTAACGGCTGTCACAGAGCCACGAATGACAGCCAGAGACCAAAGCTTAACCTGCTTTTCGAGGCACGGAGGAGTGTCGGTATGTAAAGATGGTCACCTATCCACGGACCAACCCCGGCAAGCGTAGTTTAACCGGATGAATCGACCCGTGCGGCTGTTATTAGCCACGAGCTGCTCCTCTTCTTTGATAGTATTGGTTTTTTTTTTTTAAAACGTTACCCTACACTATGAATTACTCCTGTATTATGGGTGCATTTACAAACATTTAAACTCACATACACAAACAGCCAGATCCGGAACAACTACTTGTAGGTCATACAAATATTTGTTCCATGCGGGAATCGAACCCGCGACACACAGCGCAGCAGTCAATCACTTAACAAATGCGCCAACCGTGCCGTCAAAAGTACTAAGTATTATTTTATGCCCTGTGGGTTTCCTAATATGCAACAAAGGTAACATTAATCATTTAAGATAGCAGTAACATTCTGTGCATGCGGACTGACCGATAATTGTTTTATTGCGTTTTAAAAAGTACAGCTGCTAAGTGTGGTAATTATGATTACAGTATCCTGTCATTTAGTAATGCTGCTACCCATAAAGATGGATATCAGTCAATCAACCTTTATCGCTTCTTACGAAATTACTAACAAACAATGTACTTATTGTGTGCAATGTGAGAGGGATGACTGAGGACTGGCAGGCCTAGACTGTCCTCTCATACCTATTAACTCTGTAATTTGAAAACATTGTAAAAGCCATTAAATAATAATAATAATAATTTATTTATTTTCTTACCACAAATTACAGGGATAGTAATACATAGTCTTCAGACACAATTTCATAATTAATTTGTGGAAGACTGGTGCCTAAACTAAGTTTTTTACAAAACCTGTATGTCAGGTCACCAGGCCCCCAAATCAAAGTTGTACATTATTTTTGTTGCACTGGAGACCATCGGGTTCATATATCATATTTACATAAAAATCTCCCACATTATAATATTCCAGTAGTGCCCATTTATTTTTAAAAGAGTAACTGAGGAGTTTTTTGTGGCTCTTCTCTCTAGGAAATTACTAATTGGAACCGTGCACCTACCTAGCTTCTGACGTTTCTAAGTGCCCTTGTAGGTTTATGTGAAATAAAATATTTTGATTTGACTTATATGAAAACGTCTACAAAAAAACCTCATTCTACAAAAACAAATCATTGGGAACATCTACGGCCAAAAACAGTCGCACAAGGGTCTACAATCGCAGACTAACGTTTGTTTTCTTGGTGACCCCTTTGACTGCTACAGTCAAACCTTTGAAATACCAATTGTATACAATCATTAATTCCACCAAATCTAGTGTGTCCTTCATTAGGACACCGTCGATCGATGACATTCGAGACATGGCTTGTGGACCAAGCGTTCTATTTATTTGACGAATTTGTGAGAATGAAGTTTTGTCATGATTGTGTACATTGTGATACCTAAATGTCCTTTGTTTATTTTTATTATTAGTATTATTTTTTCGTTAGTTGACATTGTTATTTTTTTACTTGTATCTAAACGCTGTGACTTGTAAGAATCCCTTTACCAATAAACTACTATGACTATTTTGAGGCGAAGATCGACGTCGATCTACCGCGGTCTTGTTGCACCCATAGATGCATGATTCCTGGAAACATGAAGATTCAACTCATAAAATGCTACATACTTTGTTGCTGCGTCCAGCGTCGTCGACCATTTCTAGTGGCAAGTCGTCTTCCCCCTCAGATTCGTCTTCCTCCGCTGCCATCTCTTCATCTTCCTCTGTTCCGGACTCGGCGCCGTTCGACGTTACACTTGGAACTCTAGAAAACAGAAATATTCTCTATTAATTTCATATCTTTCAACCTGAATTCCCCGGGGTAGGCACTTAGGCAGACGTGTTTAGTAGACCAACACTTCGCCAGTTCTGATGAAGTCTCTTGTGCAGGCCTATTGCTATCATCCAGACTCCGGGCTGCACCACTACTAATTGCGGATGGAAAACCCAATAATACTTTGCCCTTTTAACAATCGAACCTCTACGCTCAGCAGTCGCGCTATTTTCTTCTATGAAGTCACCCCTTAAAAACCTATCTGTTCTAAAAATTTTCTATAAGATCTTGGCAAAACCAAATAGGGTTCCCGAGTTAATCCAATTATTTATAAAGATAGATAAGTGTTTGATAGATAATAAAGCATTCCTTATTGTTTATCAGCAGGAAAAAACAAATAATTACGATGGACATTCGTTTATAAAAGGTGTGTTGCTTAGACGGTCAATCAATCAATTAGATCGTCGTCGCTTTTTTACTTATTTAAGAACAAACCGATAAATACAACCTGAGCGTCATTTAAATGTCAATAACTAAATACTAACAGATAAATACAGATGGTTTAGTCCGCAAAATCATTTAAATAAAAAGTGACTCTTGCTACGACACAATAAAGTGCAATACAGGTCGCGCAGCGCTAATAACCTAAAGTTATGTTCACGGATTGCACCTTCTGTACTATTCTGTGACGGGACAGAGATATAAATGATTATTGCGGGCCCTGGCTGGGATAATATTATCGTTCCCAAGCATAATTAGCCTATAATCTTCCTATTGCTGGAACACAGGCCTCATCCTCTCTGTGAGAGGGAGTGGGCCATATGTCATTTAATGCATTTTGCGTCCTTTTGGATTAGAATTAGAACCGACAGAATAAGTAATAATTAGACGTATTTTGCTATCGCTTGCAAATCTAAAAGCCTTGAATATATTACACATGACTGTTATAAAAATAATTAATATAAAATTAGTGATAATCTTGCAAGACTCGCAAGATGACTAAGCTCCACATAATTTCAGCAAACATCGCAATTTGACCTTGATTATATTCTTTCCGTAGTCGACAATATTAATTTCAGTCTTTGGTTGAGGAAATTAGGTAGATATATTTAATTTTAAAACCGTTCACAGTATATCAGAAATATTCAGTTCCGTTCTATATCCGTTCATTCATATAATAGTCAGAAAGAAAGTCATTAAGTCGGTAAGACTCTGACACGCCCTCCCGCTCCGCCCAGAGCGGGAAAGTTATTTGATAATTTCCCACCCAAAAAAAAAAAGTATATAATACGTAGTGTAGATACCTAAGTAATAATATACTTTTAATTTCAAATAAGATACCCTAATTGGTTAGCAGCACGCCTAACATGACCACAATAGAAACGGGTTTTGTCGACGGAAGAATAGACAAAATAACAGTTAAGCAATCACAATCTGTCATTTTGTCTATTCTTCCGTCGACAAAACCCGTTTCTATGGCTCTCATGCCACGCGTGCTGTTAGAAATTAAGACGATGTTCTTACGTTTCAAACAGCATTTAACTTATGGCTGAAGTCTCCTATAAAATCTATCGATATCAGCGAAAGCTTCACAGTATCTTTCTAGTTGAATGAGAGTTTAAAACGGACCACTTCAGTACCTACCTCATACCTGTACATCTTCATATAAAGAATCTTGGCGCAGCGCACGACAATGCGCTGTGTACGGCTGATGAGTTTATAGGGGGAAATTATACGCTCTCGGTGTCGAGTGTAGTCAATTACATTCGATATGAAAAACGACGATTACATTCGATAATAGATTGTCGAGTTCTGCAGTTAAGATATTCGGCCAACACTGTGCTGCACTGTGCTGGCTCAGAACCGATCGATGTAAGGAGCATTTTTTTTTCTGGGCTTATTTTTCACCATACAGGCTCTACTCTACTAGTTATACTTCACAGTAAATCAGAATTTATAAGCAACTAGCTATTGCCGGCGACTTCGTCTGTACATACGTATTTTATTTAAGTACATTTCACCAGGATGAAAATGGCTCTATGTCCTTCTCCAGGTGCCAGGTGCCATGTATCTGTAAAATTTCATAAACACTGAATCGAACGTTGAGACTCCCGCAGACAGGCGCGACGCGATTCTGGTAGAAAAATTTCCAGGAAAAATCCAGATCAATAAGAATGGTATATTATTATTGGTACCAACCTCTGCTGCGGCGCTGGGTGCACTGGAAGAGACAATGAATCCAAATCTGGTGGTTCTGGTACGCCATGTAACTTGCATAGTTCTCTCAACAGTATACCGACCTGGAAACAACAGATAATAAATTGTGTTAAACCATGGCTCGGAAAGTAATTTTAAGTGGGGTCCGGATACTGTTGAATTTTTTTATCGAGGTCCAGAAACAAAACTCTTAATAAATACTTTCTAGTTGATATTCTTTATTTTGAATAATATAAGTACAAGGTAATTATTATAAGCAGTTTTATACATTTGCACCGCACTCAAACGCTCTCTTGCGCCACACAGCACAGTATAGTAACTGCAGCTGTAACTTCCTACTAAAGCTAAACTAACTAATCAAATTATAGTTAGCTGATTCAGGCGTGACCTTGCGGAAATCCATTATAAAATACAATAGAAGTGGATATATTTAGTAACCTGTTCCGCTTAGCTATTTCTAAAGAGTCTTAAAAAAACCCTCAAAGAAATGCTGAAGAAGACTGCAGTCTGCGCTCAGATCTTGGTGTGGCAACACGCCGTGTTCGAGTTCGCGACAAGTCAATCGTCATCCTGAGTATGCCTCGTTGAGCGGTCAAACACGTGTCGATTTATTTCAGGGTTTTCTTTTTAAGACTCTTTCGAAATAGCTAAGCGGAACAGGTTACTAAATATATCCACTTGTATTGTATTTAAAAAAAAAATCATTTAAATAGTAGGTATGTTATTTAACAATATTTGGCGATCCAAGTTCCGACCGAAACATTTTTAACTGCTGTTATATAATTGTTAGGGTCTTTGTACACGGCACGGTTTCTTTACGGTACGGCGTGGTAAGAGGGTTTATCCTAAAAGTTGGCAACGTCGTAAATAGCTGGTAAATATTTACCTGTTTTGATTAGTTAGGCAATATTACTGTATAGAATTAAGAAATGTGGCTAACTAGGGAACTATAATATTGATTATGAAATGCAATAAATAATATCGTAACACCGAATATTTAGTTTTAGATATAAAAAAAGTAAGTATTTGAAAACTTTCCAAATACCTTTTTTACACCTAAAACGTTTACAACAACAAATTTTGTGTTATAATTAATACACACGGTTCTATGGTATAGTGCGATTGTGGCGCCTGCTATAGTGCCGCTGTGTCGTCAACAAACTTCCATAGTGATCCAAGAACACTGACGACCGTGCATACACACAGCAAGAAAAACGTAGGTGTTTAAGGGCCTAACAAAGGGCGCAACAACGCGACGCGAATCTTGTAGACAATTTCCATGAAGTTTTAATAGAAATTGTTTTACTAGAGTCGCGTAGCGTCGCGCTGTCGGATCGCGCCTATCTGAGGAAGCCATTAGTGTGTCGAGAGAAGTCGCATTTAGTTTTCCGCCTATGTATACCCAAAAATCTACGTGGTTCTTCATATAGAAATAAAAATGACTTTTCTAATGCTGGCGCTATTGATAACCACATTATTCACTGTACTCCGGTAGAACTACAAAATATCACCTTCACCTATAGTGCGATTGTGGCGCCTGCCATAGTGCCGCTGTGTCGTCAACAAACTTCCATAGTGATCCAAGAACACTGACGACCGTGCATACACACAGCAAAAAAAAACGTAGGTGTTTAAGGGCCTAACAAAGGGCGCGACAACGCGACGCGAAGCTTGTAGACAATTTCCATGAAGTATTAAAAGAAATTGTTTTACTAGAGTCGCATAGCGTCGCGCTGTCGGATCGCGCCTATCTGAGGAAGCCATTAGTGTGTCGAGAGAAGTCGCATTTAGTTTTCCGCCTATGTATACCCAAAAATCTACGTGGTTCTTCATATAGAAATAAAAATGACTTTTCTAATGCTGGCGCTATTGATAACCACATTATTCACTGTACTCCGGTAGAACTACAAAATATCACCTTCACCTATAGTGCGATTGTGGCGCCTGCCATAGTGCCGCTGTGTCGTCAACAAACTTCCATAGTGATCCAAGAACACTGACGACCGTGCATACACACAGCAAAAAAAAACGTAGGTGTTTAAGGGCCTAACAAAGGGCGCGACAACGCGACGCGAAGCTTGTAGACAATTTCCATGAAGTTTTAAAAGAAATTGTTTTACGAGAGTCGCATAGCGTCGCGCTGTCGGATCGCGCCTATCTGAGGGAGCCATTAGTGTGTCGAGAGAAGTCGTATTTAGTTTTCCGCCGATGTATACCCAAAAAACTCCGTGGTTTTTCATATAGAAATAAAAATGACTTTTCTAATGCTGGCGCTATTGATAACCACATTATTCACTGTACTCCGGTAGAACTGCAAAATATCACCTTCACCTACATAAAATTAATTTGCTAAAGTCAGCATTTTGCTTTTATGATAGAAATAAACGCCGTGGTTTAAAAAAAGAAAGGGTTATGATCACTTCCTATGTTACTGAAACTTACTTTAAAAACAAAAAACAAAAAACCTCGCCCTTGATTTAAAAAAATTAAAATCATGAAGTCAGACAATTGTTTTTCTACCTACCTTAAAATTGTATTGTTAACGCTATTTGGCACGTGTATAACTATTTAGGACTTCGCACGTGTCAGAAAATTTTAAAATAGTTAATGACAAGTTCAATTTGCACATTGTGTAGGTAGACACTTATTTTTGTAACGACACAGTTTAATGAACTCGAGTTCGTGCTCAAATAATCTTTACGTAGGTAGGTGCATTGATAAAACTGCAAGTTTTTAGCAAAATATCGATTTTTATACCTTTTTTTTTCAATTGATTAGGTTTTGTAATCAATTTGCATTAGTGTAAATTGAATTTGAGTATTTAAAGTAGGTACTCAAACATTTTCTTTTCATATGCATATCATTTATTTTAATACACCATACACTTTGTCTCAAGTAATTTTCTATTCAATTTAATTTAGGTCAAAATCTACGTAGACTAGACGGACAGTTTGTACAGTTTATACAATTATTTGTTTTATGCCGAAGAAAAGCTGTGTTAACTTCGATGTTATTGGTTTTTAACCGACTTACAAAAAGGAGGAGGTTATATGTTCCTCGCGTATGTTTTTATTTTTATGTATGTCCACCGATTTCTCGATCAACTATGGACCAATTTTGCAAATTCTTTTTATGTTTGAAAGGGTATGCTCTCGAGGTGGTCCCATAAAAATTTTATTAACTTTGCTTGGATAGTTTTTGAGTTAGCTTCTATAATACGTACTTTTTCTCAATGTGGATGATATGATAAGTTCCTGTCACTGTTCTTTACATAGCAGGTAGTGGTTTTCCAACTTGTTTGGGGCAAAAAGACAAAAATAAAAACTTTTTTCAAAAAAAAAAATAACCGACTTCCAAAAACAAAACATTACAAAGTGAAAAATAACTTTAAATTTCGGAAGTCGGTGGCAAAAAACGAAAATTCAAAACCAAAGATACCGCCTTCCGAAATCATAGTTATTTTTCACTTTGTAGTGTTTTTTTTTTTGGTATTCGGTTGTTATTATTTTATTTTTTTGTAAAAAGTTTTATTTAAATACTTCATAGAATTCTATAAAAAGTAATATTGAACATTAAAAAAAAGCATTACAAAGGGAAGAATTACTTTAATTTCTCAAGTCGGTGACAAAAACGAAACTTCAAAACCATAGACGACACCGACTCGGTTGTAACCGAAGTCGGTTGTTTTTTTTTTTTTTACTTTTTCATTGTGGTGCCTGCCCCACACAAATGCGAATACCACTACCTGCTATTTCAATAACAGTGACGAACTTATCATCATATATTCCACATAAAGTCATAGACTAAGTGAGAAAAATACGTATTATTGAAGCTAACTCAAAAACCTATCCAAGTAAAGTTAATAACATTTATATTCTTTCTTATATCTATGACATTTATAAAGGACCACCTCGAAAGCACACCCTTAAAAAAATTAAAAAAAAAAAAACAAAATCGATCCACAATTGACGGAGAAATCCATGGACATACATTTAAAAAAAAATACATATGCTACGAACGTAGAACCTCCTCCTTTTTAGAAATCGCTTAAAACGGATAAATATTACGAGTTGAAGATTCAAGAGAAGATGGGCACAATACCTTTTTATTTACTCCTGCTTGATAAAAAACAGTGGCACTCCGGGAGTACCGACAGAAAGCGAAAACTTGAACAATTTTATTTTGCAGGAAATAATGTATCGCGCGTTGATGTCTTTTTAAAGCTGGCGTCGGTAACAGTGTCGCGAAATCAATGGTTTAGTCCCATCTCAAAAATGCCAAAGAAGTTTTCACCTCAATAAACTACAGGTTGCAGCTAACTGCAGTGCACGAAATCGCAAAAATCCGCAATCCGCGTTGGCTTGCAGAGCGTCTAAAGACGATAGAGAGGCAGTATCATAAAATATAAAAAAAACTTCTTTCTTATATCTATGGGCAATATAATAAAATTCGTAGCGTCAAAATTGCGTTGAGATACAGATGGGTCACTTCGCAAAATCATTTAATTAAAAAGCGACTCTTGCAACGATACAATAAATTGCAATTCAGGTCGCACAGCGTATCTATCCCGTAACTCTTATATCTTCTGATTACGTTACGCTCACTAATTAGCCCGACAAGACGAGCCCGCCGCGTACTTGTAGCTTCATACCTAAAATGCGGAGTGCGCCTTCTGTACTATTCTGTGGTTGGGCGCACAACTTCTGTCACGGACCACCAAGGCCGTCAGTTTTTACATGTCATTTGTGTCGTAGTCCACGTCAACGGTGACAATGCCGCCGAGGTGTCTCTGTCCTCTGTGCAGCTAACAAAGGTCGAAGTTCAAAAACAACCCCTACACGTTGTATTGACCCGGTCTAAAGGCTATATTTAGCTTATTATTGATCATCAGACATGTAGGTATGTCTGCAATATAAATTCAACGCAGATTTGCAGTACCTTCTTCATTTCAAATTCTTAATGCTATGCTATGCTGATTCTAATATTTTTCAGAATTTTCACTCATTGCTTAAAGTTTTTCTAAATAAAATACATTAAAGTCATGAAAAGTTTGGATATGTTTAATGCTATGATAAGCCTTGTAAACAAGTAATTGACCTCTTTATCTACCGCTACATAATCCTTTCTCTTATTGGAAGTACGACATATTATTTAATTTTTATTAATACTAAGTAATATTGTTTTATTATCATTTCCTTAATGATCAGGGGAATGTCCATGTGTCACAACATGCGAGTTTTAACATTTATTTATTTATTTATTATAAGGTAACATAACAGGAACTTACATTTTCTGTAAAACAATGACTAAATTGTCTGGCTTAGTTAACTACCCAATTCAAGAGATATAATTAAGGAAAAAAAAAATTAACAACCAATCCAGAATAATAAAAATAGTTTTTTTTTTTCAAGGTGAATACAACAATGATGGCTAATAAATATTATGTAGGAGGAGGACAACACATGCTGTGCCTTCCAAATAAATTGTAGGGAAGGCGAATTAATTAGTCAAGAACCCAACAAACCCATACTTTGAAATATTAAAAGGTAGGCAGCAAACAACATTTCTCAATTAAACATTGCCTATCTCAAGAAGGAAGTAAGCAATGGATATTTATCTAGTGTATTTGACAGCTTGATAGTGTACAAAATATTAGCCTACTGATAATAATTGTCCAGATTTGTGTCCATAAACATACGTACCACACAAGAAAATTTTTCTATCATAGGATAAAGTTCAAAAATATTACTTCAGATTAAAATCACAGTAGATGACATACATTTTACATCCTTACCTGGTTTATAACATGGTTGTCTCTGCCTTGTGTATTTGTCAGGATCTGGACAGCATTTGTAACTATGGGATCCTCGCTGTCAGCAAACCATACAGGCGGTGTGTTGGGGTATGTCTCCTGGTAAGCAAAAAAATATGTTTATAGAAACAATACATGAGAGATTGTGGAGCCTTTTCACAGGATATGTTGCATCTTCTTTCCTGATCACCATGCACAACTACCTGCAACCCTTCACGATTGAAATAAGACAAAGATCTGTCAAGGATTCTAATGGATTGGTCGGACTGAGTCATTGACATAGAAGAGGAAGAAGAAAGTATAATTGTTTCTAATAAAATTAATGACAATGAGGGACAACTGCACTAGATGGGTGTTGCGATAGCAATGATAAGGGTGTGAAGCCCCTTCACAGGATATATTGCATCTTCTTTTATGGCCTTCATGCACAACTACAGGCAACCCTACAGGATTTAAATGAGACAAGGAACAGAGCTGTCCAGGCTTCTATGTAAATTGATGCATTATTTTTTCATAAGCCCACACTGATTGACGATAATAAGGGAAGACTGTACTGGGTGGGTGTGGCAATTGGAATGTTACAGTGAATAACTTACTAGGGTTTGATACCAATCATGAAACCCTAGTAATGTTATAATCAATGCATACATTTTCAATTTCCTGTAAAATAAAAAAACTAGCTGTCACATTTGTTAAGTGGTTGCAAGCTCTACTGCTGAGCATGAGGTCCAGAGTTTCATATGACAAAGTGTTATTCAGTTTTTCCATCTGGAAATTATGTAGGATGGATTTGTGCCCGGTTGATGGTAATAGGCTTATCCCCTTTTACATGGGACTTAAACGTAACTGGCGAAATGTGTGTGTACCATGGATACACCTCTGCCTAACCCTTTGGGGAATACAGGAGTGATGGTATTTATGTAAAAAGAGCTAGCCATAGCATGTACTAGGTATAGAAGAAACGCAGATATGTACACTGTAAGGACTATTCTTGCTTGCATGGCTCCGCCGCTATAGTATCACTTAGTTACGAAAAAAAGGGTTGTGTGCACGGGATTTTGTTTTCAAATTGGTTAGATATGCATTTCATCAATGATACTTTGACCCTTATTGTAATTTTTATACTTTGTGGGATGACAAAAACCCATTACTTTCTAATTTGTCATGCCTTATTTATCAAAAGCAGTTTGGTAGTTTAACTCAAAAGAATACTGAACAGACACAATATTCTGAAGAAAGATTTCAAAAAGACTTTTTTTTAAAATTATTCACAAGACAATTAAACCTGCCAGACACTCATATTACTCTCATACTCATATATATTCACATAACTAAAGATTAGTAAAGAAAATAACAATAATTACCTATTTATGCAATAAACCTAACACTCCACTATCAGGGACATCTTACTTCAAAATACATAGTTACTACTTGGCATAACTAGAATGCTATCTTACATAAATAATACTGTCAGAATGAATTGACCTGCAATCTGTGTAGGTGGAGTTTTGTATTAAAAATGGACTGCACTATCATCATTTCCACCGAAAGACATCCACTACTGAACATTTAAAACAAAACATTTAAATGTGCATAGCCTTTGCCATATCTTTAACATCCTGCAATGCACAGTTTCTTCAGGTTTACAATATAATTTGTGCAAACCGAAAGAAATATGGTTAAAACAAACAGTTACACATTGCAAATACAGTTATGGCAAGGCAATAATTGTTCAAGAAGGAAATGGTCATAAAAGTATTGTTTTATGGACTGTGTGAAGTTTACAGTACATTATTCAGGTCAGTATTTCATAGCTGTTGCTCCAAAAAATAAACAATAATTAATGTATTGTTATGTTCAGGATTTTGTATGTGCACATCAAGACTTCATTAGAATCAGATGGGCATAAAATAGGTGTGGAGTAATAAGGTTATCAAATACTAACAGAGTATTTTGTTGAAACAATACATGACCATACAATGGGTTACCAAATATTGATAACAGTATGTAATCATTCTTTGGTTTTATATTATCATTGATAGTTGTATAGTACATAAACAATACATGTTTACACTACACATGTGAATCTTAGTAAACAGTAATGTTTAAAAACATTCAGTGCACACTAATAACCTGTTATCAATGAATGGCCCAACTAAGGCCACTGAGCCCATTCCAAGCCTGCATTGTTGCATAAGAAAAAAAAAACAGTAATGGGTCCAACAAAATGTCTACATGACAAAAAGCAGGTAGAGAGGATGACTAAGAGCCTTTGTCCCAAAAACGAGCCTGTATACCGTTATCCAAACAAAACAGACGTTACTCTCTCTATAAAATAGCTGTAATGATTCACGAACACTTTGATAATGACGTTCTGCGCCCGAAATGATCGATACAGCGATTCGACACGGCACCGTATGCTCAATAAACATATTATGATCCGCAAAACCCGTTAACGCGCGACTATTGATTATGTTTAAAACATCAATGTTTTGTAAATAATTTACACAAAAACGTGACAAAAGTGTAGTTGCAACAGGGAAATATAAATTCACTTCCGTAAACCTTTTGTTGACAGCCCTGCCCTCATAAACAACGACCCTTTGTCCCAGCTAAAGATAATCAATATGTGCACCCCACAGCCCAACACACAAATTTTTATGTCACATAAGTGTATTAGGTAAATATGGTACTTACAGTAATATTGGCATGTATTTCATATTTCTTTCCATTTTTGCCAACGAATCTGCAGGTCAGTTCGTCGACACTGGCTGACATTATCTGAAACCGTTCATGGTTTTTTGGAAACACTTGTTCTAAAGTTTTGATTTCTAACTTAAGTGTATTTAAGCAAGCCATTAGTGTTTATTGAAACACTAATTCTAAACTAACTAATAGTTATTCACGATAAAATACATGAGAATAAATTTTACGTTCACTCCGCGACCAAGCAAAATGGCGGAACGCAATGGCGGAAATTATTAAAAAAAATACTGTTTGCTGACGATAGAGGGCGACTAGACAGAGACAGACACACAGATCTAAAGACTTTTCTATTTATTATCTATATTTTGTTGTTGCAACATTTAAAAAAACCGATACTTATAGTACTAAATTTTTTGTAAATAATTATTTATCTTGAAAAATATAACTTTCCAGTGATTACATTCCCGCACCACATACACTGAACCGTTTAAAATAATGCAGTATTTTCACGCTACTTTGTTAAGTTTTTTTTGTCTGAAAATCGATACAAGACAGAGTACTTAGGGCTAATTGAAAATCAGCAATGGTATAATTGCGTGATGGATGAATGATCATGATTGGATGAATTATAAGATTATTTGTGGATGAACCCCATCACATCATAGGTGAGTGAGGAAAATCTTGCGTGTGTATAATTATTTTGGTCTGGCCACACTGGTCAATTAAGGGAAACCTTAGACGATGGATCTGTGAACCCATGCCATTTTAAAAACGACTTGAAAATATCGGTGGAGCATAAGTGGCTCTTTCACACGCACAATAAAGAGAGTGAGTGAAAATGATTTTTTTGAACGAAGTTCTATAACGTGGCTTGCGGTAGGAGTAAACTGGTAGAAATCGTCACAAAACGAAAAAAAGTTATGTCTGAAAAAATCATTTTCAAGTGTCAAAAGGTTTTGTTTTTTAATTTATGCATACAAAATACTTTTTTATCACATCTATTCAAAAAGAGCTAGTTTATTCTTCGTAAGCGGAGACTATAACTTCCCTAGGGATCAAAGTTCCAAATGAATTTCCAACAAAAAGTAGTAAGTTGTAAGTTCCATCGCCAAAGAAATCAAATACGAACATTGTATGTACAAGTAACAGGCTGGGAAGAGAGAGAGAGAAAGTGTGAATTTGGTCAAAATGAAAAAGAACATGGCGGCTGCAAAAATTTTCAAATTTTTCGTCATAGGAGTCGTTTTCATAGTTTTCGAGAGTTGCTGCAAGCACTGCCTTCTCCCACATTCTCATCTACTCGCTATCCAACTCAACTTGTCGTATAGGTAGTCCAGTTTCTGGTATTTGACAACACCGAACAGAAGGCAAGCCAAGTGTAGTTTGCGCCTGGACTTCATTTTTAGAGAAAAATGCTTGTTTAGGAAAGGACGATCGGCGTATATGCACCTCTGGAGGCATTTAATTATATCTGCACAGTATAAAATAAACATAATTGGGCCTAATAGAAATTCCTGCGGAACCCCTCTCTCAGTAGAATTAAGAGTCGATGTAAGAGCAGTTCCGTCACCCAAACGTAGATCCACAAATTGTTTTCTATCACTAAGGTAGCTGCGGAACCATTGCGTAGCGCTGGGGTCAAATCCGTAATAAATTAGCTTCGACAGTAATAACGGGATATTTATTGCGTCAAATGCCCGTGAAAAGTCTAGCAAGACTAGTAATGAACACATTCCTTTATCTTGGGCTGATAATAGATTATCAGTAACATCTAATAAAGCAGTGGCAGTACTGCGCTGTTTTCTGAAACCAGACTGTAAGTCCGGTAACACATTATTTTGTTTTAGAAAATACGTTAATTGGTGACACTTTTCCTTGACAGTACATGTTTTGATTGGTGCGTGAACATCGAATAGTGAAATTATTTGGGAGTTAAATACATGCACCATATCATCTACATTTTCAAACGAGGAAATACTTTCAAGACATAAAAGAAACAAGTCGTTATTAAAGTTATCCACACATACATTCTTAAGTGGCCTTAATTTTATAACGTATGGTTTAAACTTATTACGTTTTACGTGAAATTCCCCAACTATGATGGAATGACCGCTAAGTGAACCAAAAGATTCCACTGACGTGTGACTTGCTCTTAGGTCGGTACACAAGAGATCGATGGGAGTTTCACTAGACACCGCTGTGAAGTAAGTAGGAGAAGTGACCAATTGAGTAAGACTGAGGCTATTCAGAAACTCGTTAGTTTTTTTGGTTTTTATGCAGCTTGTGTCTAGCAAGTTAACATTAAAGTCACCTAGTATTAAGTAATGGTCACAATTTCCCAGTGAGCTAAGCGAATCCGCTATGGCATCCAGGGGCTGTACTGTAACGGGTTAAAGCCATCATTGTTCCAGTGTAAGAGAGAGATTGAGCTACACAGCATAAATAGCACTATCCCATTTTCACAGCGGAACAATAATGCCCAGTAGGTAATGCACAGTAGGGTCCCTGGAAAAGAACAAGATTGAGCCATGGTAGCCGGTAACACTATCTTTAACATCTAGGATCACAGATCTATGAGTCATATTAAATATGATAGTGTAATACAAATTGAGGAATCACAATTTTCTGATACAAAATGCGTCCATAAATTTATGTGATTTTGCTTTTTCAGTTTTGCTATTGGCTTATTCTAAATTGACGGTTTTATTCACGGATAAAAAGTAAGTACAACGAAATTTTAGCATAAGTTCACAATTTGCTTAGCGGAATTCTAAAATTATTATTGGCAGCACTGCTGTACTAAAAAAAAGTAAACTACTAACAGGCGGCCAGGACACATTGTTTTGGCTTCATTGGTGTTCTTTAGAGTTCTATTTGTTATATTGTGTGCCAAAAGGCTTCAGAATTTGGTTTTAATAGAAGATAGAGGATTGCTACCACTTACGACAAAAAATAGGATCCTAGATATATGATAAGGTAATACACAGATATGATTCTAGGGGTCATATAAGTAGGATAAGAGATAGGTTCCTATAAATGATCCAAGATATATGATAGTGTGTGTAAGTGTCAAATCGGGCATAGTACATGGATTGTTGCGAGAATAATACACTTGCACTGTGAACAGTGATGTCGATAATATACTGGCAACACTGCGACAAGGATTTACTAATTCCATAAAATAGTAAGTACAATATGTATGGCTCAATAGCCGCGGCCCAAGACTTATTTAAGAAAAAACTTAGAGTGTCACTGTCACGCCTATATGTCACCATTGTCATTGTCATCGTGTCCATAAATCATGACTTGATTTGCTATTATTTTGAATGAAATAAAAATTTAAAATGGGTCGAAGCCCTTCTCCTGGCAGAAGTAATTATTACAAACGAAGGCGTTCACGTTCCCACGATAGAGATAGACACAAAGTTCGAAAAACAAGCCCTGTTCCTTCAACGTCTAACAATATCGAAGAAGACTTTAGTTTTACGAACTATAAGCGAGATTTAAATAAAATAATTCTGTCTAGTAGTGAAAGTAACACTGTTGTGAATAACCTTGACGACTTTTGGGTGTTTTTGAAGAAATACGAAGCAACTTTAAAAAAAGCCGGCAAACCCGTTGTTGACTATGGACCCGAGGAAAACTGTGAAGAATCTTCTCAGAGCTTCTCCAAATTTCACTGCATTAACTTTACAAGTTCCATCAAATATGTCGACACTGTATGCTATGGTAGAGACAGAAAGAAATTGGATATGAAATTGTTTCAAGCGTTCATGAATATTGTGTCTATTTACATAGATTTTAAAAATAAAGAGAAGTTTGAAAAGCTTAAAAAATTGAGGCAAGCTCAGAAGGATTTGCCCGTAGCAAAGTATAGGTAGCTATTATCTTTTTATGCAATGGTTTTCTTCATGGGAATCACAAGAAATTTCATATTTCTTGCGATTCCCATGAAGAAAACCTATGTTTGTTAAAAAAATATTAGGTCCTTGTATCAATTTATTGTTAACTAGCTTTCTCCCGCGGCTTCGTCTGCATGGAGGTCGGAAATTATCCCATGGGAACATACTACCGGAATAATAAGTATCCTATATGTTAATCCAGGTTATAAACTATCTGTTTGCCAAATTTCATTTAAATCCATTCAGCCGTTTTTGCATGATTGAGTAACAAACATACAAACTTTCACATTTGAAATATTATAGTGGATTTGTGTCTAGAAAGATAGAGATGTGTTAGAATATTGTAATCAATAGAAAAACAACCTTGGTTGCATACCTTTATTCATACATATTTTTCTATACATTGTTCCTTTTTTTTTCTTTAAAGTTAAATAATTTGTTTATTTGAATGCACTAATCTCTGGAACGAGTCTGGTTTAGTAGGAGTCAGATTAAAAAAATAATTTTTTGCAAATCTAGTGTTCTTTCTGTTTCTTTTTTTTATGAGCAAGCGATTTGATGCGATGCGGTGGGTTGGGGGAACAGTAAATTGCATGTACATGAAGTCGCAGGCTGAAGCTAGTAACTAATAATAAAAATAGAACACAACTGAATCACCTTATTTGTTTCAGAAATGAAATTGTGTCAGCTGTTCAAAATGAGAGAGTTGTGGTAGTGGCAGGAGACACGGGGTGTGGCAAGTCCACACAAGTGCCACAGTACTTACATGAAGCTGGGTTTCAAAGTATTGGTAAGTTGTAATTTTGATCTAGATCAGAAGTTCTCAAACTTATTTCATCTACCACCCACTTTAAAAATCAATTATTTTTCAGTGCCTCCAATTCTTTTTGCACTTTACCACTCTTAAATACCACAACAACATTAATTACTTTAATTATAGTGCTATGTTAGCTTGTCTGGAGTTTAAACTTACATTCTCAACAAGACTTTTCTACCAGGGAGAGCAATTGAAACACAACTTTATAATTTTAAAGGTATCTTTTAATCAAATTAAAACAAACACAGTCAATGTTAATTTTAAAGTAATCTAATGTGAAGCATGAATCTCATGTTTTTTAAAAGATTTGTTGATATCAGTACCCTAATTGCTTAATACAACACAATCAGAATCTGTTTCGATTTGAAACAGATTGCTAATCCATTGCTTCATAAGTTGGAAAAAAAAAATCTGGTCGACAACTTAATAACGCAATGAATGTGTTGAAATGTCAAAATGAAACAAATTAGGCAAAATTGTTTACGAAAATAAGTTACGCAATTAGGGTACAGGTTCGAATTTAAATATTTTTAGTTTTTATACAATCAAACAAGGCAGAAATATGAACTAAATAATCGATGTAGTAGGTAGGTTTTAATGTCATTGAATGTGAATTTTTAAATATTAAGTAGATAAAATTACAAATCGGCCATCGCCCCCTTAAACCACTTCAACACCCCCAATTTATTCTGGGCCCGTTACTGCCCCCCACTAGGCCTCCACAAGGGGGCGTTATCGCCCACTTTGGGAAAGACTGATCTAGATGCTTATAAATGATAAATGATTTTATTTCTGTAAATAGGTTTGTACAAACACTTTTACACATCAATCATATTTTTAAAAACTAGATGAGGTCGTTATACATTTAGTTATTTATTTATAAGTAAAAAAATGATGTATTTTGTTTGAATTGGGTTGTTACACATCTGTCACTTCCTCATTTTTAGAAAACCAACGTCAGACGTTAGACATAAAATTTTTGGTTAGTAAAACAAATAAATGATTTTCTTCTTTCTTAAAAAAAAAAAAGTGGTGGCACTTCGGGAGTGCCGACAGAAGTGAAAACTTGAACAAGATCGCCTTGATGGAAGAAAAATACTTGTATAGAACATTGATCCGTAACCTTATCTAAATAAAGAGCACAATCGAGTTTAAAAAAAAAAAAAACTTCCGACCTTTAAAGTAAAAATACTTGCATGGAAAATTGATCCGTAACGTAATATAAATAAAGAGCACAATTGCGTTTACAAAAATGAGGTGTCGTCATGGTGTCGCGAAATCAATGGTTTTGTCCCATCTTAAAAATGCATAACGCACTTAAAGATTTCACTTCAGAAAAAAAAAAAACAATGTTTTCAATAACTAAACTAAGAGAAGATATAATATCTTCTAACATTAACTTCACTTTTCTAATAAATATAATCAAAAATATGTAAGAAAGAAGAATAATATTTATTTATTTTATTTGTCTTGAAGAACAGTAAATAGGTTTGGACTATTTTCCCATGTCTTTGTTTTGCTTGAGTCTATCACAATAACCCATTAGTGCACTTGTTTCACCCAAAGAATTATGATTACCAACCTTATGGCAACAACAACCCAGAACAGTTATACGTCGAGAGGCACGCATTTGCCCGCTTTTTACCACGACAGAACAGAGTCGAGAGGCACGCATTTGCCCGCTTTTTGCCACAACACCGTGTTGTACTAATGCGCGTGAACGGGCGCCTCTATAGACTAGCCAAAATTTACAACAAACATTTTGTGCATTTGGATATATTCGCTTTAGATCGCCAAAATTTTAGGAAATATTTAGTGAATAGTCATTTGCGTGATGAGTAGCCTTTTTTTTGTTATTGTTTTTTTTTTCGTAACAATTATAATCATATAATATTTGTTTTAGTTTAAGCGAAGTGCATCCTCCTTTTTCTTCTTGTCCTCTTCTTTGTGTTTTTGTGACTTTGTGTCTTCACTGTATCATTAACCTAGGTGATCTTTGGAGACGTCGTGGATTGTACAAGTACCCACTTCCATTTTTTTTAAATCATACATTGTACAATTGTTTGTTTTCCCTTACAAAATAAATAAAATAAAATAAAACAATAAAGATCAAAATATGTATAAAGATCACTGTGACGCAAAAGCAGACTTAAAATAACTCTGAAAGGACTGCTGCTTACAAGAGCACACTTTCTTCTTGTCTATGCTTAGCTGGAAACAGGGCCTTATGTCTGGGAACAGACTTCCCTTGTACATTGGTAGAATCTTGCTTGTTGGTGCCGGCTGTCGTTCGTAGATCTTTGTCAGTCGTTATGGGTCGTCAGAAGCCCGAAAGTCTGACAACTACTTTTACGTAATCGTATTATTCAGTTACTGGGCTGTGCAGGTCAGATAGGCAGTCGCTCCATATAAAACACTGGTATTCAGCTTCATCCAGTTAGACTGGAAGCCGATCCCAATATAGTTGGGACAAGGCTAGGCAGATTGATTGTGTAATGCTGTTGTTGGAGACCGTAAATCCTAACTAATAATATTATAAATGTGAAAGTGAGTTGGTTTGTTTGTTACGCTTTCACGCTAAAATGGCTGAACAAATTTGGATGAAATTTGGCACATGGGTAGACCATGACCTGGATTAAGACATAGGATACTTTTTATTCCGGTATTCCCACGGGATTGAGACTTACACGGGTGAAACCGCGGGGCGCAGCTTGTAAATAAATAAATGGCCACACAAATCTGATGTTGGTTTCTAATTCAAGCATTTTCTGCATATAAGTATAGAACAAGCAGAACGAAACTTAAAAATATTTTACTTATTTTATGGAGGACTTATAATTTGTTGACAGCGTGTACCCAACCAAGGAGGATAGCCTGTGTGTCGCTATCAAAGAGAGTGGCGTATGAAATGCTAACACAGTTTGAAAGTAAAGTTGGTTATCAGATCAGATTTGAGAAGAGCAAGACTGCTGACACCAAGATATGTTTCATTACTGAAGGATTACTGCTTAGACAGGTCAGGTACAGTATATTTTATTGAACTAAAAAAGAGCTTGGCAATCTTGGATTTAGTAAAGACATTGAATAATACGCTTTATTAATTGTAACGTAAAGTACAAAATTGAATGAATATCGACATAAACCTGTAACGACGCGTCAACGAGTGCGCAAACCGGAGCTATTAATTTGTGTTAGTTTACTTAAAATAATATGGTCTATTTTTCGATGTCAAAAAAAAAAACATCTGCTCTGTGATACTCTTTGTGCTGTGCCTAAACTATATCTCATTAGCTTAGTCTTTTGTTTGACTTGCCTTGGCGTTCATTTATCTAAAACAGGTTGCCTGCTGTATCTATTCTGAAGCAATAAGCCATAAATACTTTCAAATTAACAAGAACCTTTTAATTAAAATTTTGAATTTATAATTCTTTTATTTTGACCCCAACTCACTATTATAAAACTTCGCTAAGGCTCAAAATACAACAGCAAGTGAAAATAAACGACATCATTTAATCTTCTTTATGCATTAAAAATTTCAGATGTCTTCAGAAAATCTACCAAACTATGACGTCATCATTCTAGACGAGGTCCATGAAAGACATTTGATGGGAGATTTCTTACTGGGTATATTGAAGTGCCTGATACATACTCGTAATGATATCAAATTGGTGCTCATGTCTGCTACTATTAATATTAAGCTGTTCGAAGATTATTTTTCTGCTGAATCAGCTGTTGTTATACAGGTAAGATATAGAGTATGTAAAAAAACCCTGTCCGATCCGAATGGGGCACATGGGTAGTACTGCATTAACATCACCTAAAAGTATTTAAAAAAAATTATTATTGAAAATAAAATAGTTATTGCCATTAAAAAAAACACATTTTTGTACCAAAATTACCCCAAATCCATTAAAAATTTGCAAATTTTCAACAGGGGACATAAGTTATGACTTCGAGACACCCGCTAAACGACGGCCGCCCGTGCCCCGTGTAATAGTCAAGCCCGGTAAAAGTACCCGTTGAAAAAAAAAATGTGATGATTTTTTCCTGAAATTACCACATAAATAGACTCTCAGTACAATACCCAACAATACGGATCGGACAGGGTTTTTCTTACATGTTGTATAGAGAATCGTGATTTTGTGTTTTTCAATGACAAAACGGACAAGTGACAAGCCGAGCATAAGAGGTGCTACACATTTTTTTCAGCGGGGCGGCAAAATAGAATATTATGTAGATTGATATATTATATTCGGGAAAAAGGTAAGAAAAGAGGAGAAAAGCTTGCTTCGGGTCGGCTTTGTTACTCAACAAATACTGGCGAATCGAAAGTGTTGACCAGAACAAGTGTGTAGCACCCCTAACTCTAAATATTCATGTAAAATAACACTTTTTTTTTGTCACTAACACTGTTTTTTACAAGGGTGATCTATAACCATTATTATACAGATTAATCACCATGTTCTACACATACATAACATCACGCCTGTATTCCCCGAAGCCACATTTCGCCAGTTATGTTTAAGTCCCATGTAATAGGGGGCGAGCCTATTGATGGTATAATCTAGACTCCGGGCTGCTACTGTGAAATTCCGGATGGAAAAACCCTAGTAACACCTTGCCCGACTCGGGAATCGAACCCAAGACCTCTTACTCAGCAGTAGCGCTTTGCGACCACTAGACCAACCAGGCAGTAAAATGATCACCAGTAATCACCATGTTCTTCAAAAGAATTGTCAATGTTTCGTGGTTGTAATTTTCTACACCCTTAATATGAGATCCAAATTCTTCCAGGTGCCAGGTCGTCTGTTTCCAATACAATTAAATTACAAGCCCATATTAATTGAAGACAAGCCAACAAGAGATGACCGGCTTGACGCACAACCTTATGTTCAGGTCATGCAGCTTATTGACAGTAAATATCCTCGTAAGTATCTTTTTCTTGTCATTAATCCTAGCACAGTTTCTCTGCGAACCATATTTTTAAGCTGTGGTAAGAACAAGGTATTTTTTTATAATGGAAGGAGTAATTTGCTTAAAAATAAACAATTTCGCTCTTAAGGCTGCCTGTCCATTGGAGCGGAGAGAGGCAGCGGAGCGGAGAAATCTGCCAATATTAACCAATAGGAGCGGACCTCTGAAATGGAGTTTAGATTCTATCGGTTAATATTGGCACATTTCTCCGCTCCGCTACCTCGCTCCGCTCCAGTGGACAGACAGTTCAACATCTATAAACGATAGTCGTCCAACGATAAAGACACTTCTCTTTCATAAACTGCACAATGGGATCTGAGGCCGACATCTATAAACGTCACTTAGCATGTGCTTTGATTTAGACATGTTCCCGTCTCTATCTTGCACTTGTACTTGACAGTTGTGCGACAGTGACAGAAATAACGCTTAGCCAAATTCACCGCACCGTGAACTTCAACGAGAACGACATGACGACGCCGAAGTAGCTTTTTTTTTTAGGTAGGGCATATCGTAGTTGACCTCTGAGATCATGACTACTTAACTGGACTTTCCTGTGGGTGGCTTAAGCTATTACACTTAAAACCTCCAGCCAGGCGTTATTCAACTATGCTAATTAAAACTAGGTAAACGCTCGCTAAGGTCACCCCTGTGGGGTACGAACCTTGGCTTGGAGCGTCAACCGGAAGGAGGACATCAAGGATGGGACGGGCTGGATCAAAGTTTTGATCATGATTATTAGTCGGGGAATTTAAAGCTACGTGCTCACCAACAACTGCTGGCACCTCGTTGTCGAGCAAGGGTCGGCAGTACATTTACTATGGCCGCGTAATCTCGTTTCTCGATGACGTCCCGTTCACGGTGCGGTGGACAACACTAAAAATGCCGAGCTCTATAAACGTTACGTACGAAGGATCGTACCACAAAAACTTATACACTTGTTCAACTTGTGTCTAATGTCATTGTTTTTGAAACTCCATACATACTGAAATGTCATGTTAAACAGTCGTTTTAGTTGGAAATGGTTATAGGAAAGTAATTTACCACCTGCTTTCACTCACCAAAAAAAGCAGCTGTTTATCCAGAGTTCAGAGTTATAACACAGTTTCTTATTGCAGGTGACGAAAGAGGCGATCTTCTCATATTTATGTCAGGCGTTCAGGAAATTACTGCGATATGTGACGCAGCTCAGCAGTATGCTGAAAAGACTAAGCATTGGATTGTGTTGCCGCTTCACAGTGGCTTGTCACTAGCGGAACAGGATAAGGTAAAACTATCATACTTGTCTTGTCCGATCTATGCCTTATTTAAGAAAACATAAAAGAGGCCAATATATAGGAAAACAATCTGCCTCGCCTTTTCCCAACTATGTTGGGGTTAGGTTCCTGTCTAACCGGATGCAGAATACCAGTATTTTACTTGGAGCGACTGCCTATCTGACCTCCACAACCCTGTAACTATGTAAGGTAATACGATACCTCTTGGTAAGACTGATTGTTAGACATTCGGGCTTCTGAAGACCCGTAACGACTGTTAAAGACGAATTACAGCCGGGACCAACGGCTTAACGTGCTTTTCGAGGCACGGAGGAGTTTCGGTATGTAGATATGGTCACCCATCCACGGACCAACACCGGCAAGAGTAGGTTAACTTGACGGATCGACCTGGGCCACTGTTATTACTCAGCTACGAGCTCCTCGATGCAATACATAAGGAAACAAAACCCAAATATTAGCAACAAAAAGCCATCGTTTTCAAATGATTATTTTAAATGGAGGTAAATGGCGATAGTTGTAATAAAGTGAGAAGAAAATAATAAATTATTCGTTTATTTGTAAAGATTGTGTGTGTTGATATTATTTTAATTCAAATTGTGATCTGTCATCCTCACAGCTGAATTCGAAAAAAAAAACAGGCCAGAAAATTTATTATTTCCAAAATGAATGCAGAGAAAACAGAGGACTTGCTGAACAATTTCAGTCGGCACGGTTGGCGCAGTGGTTAAGCGATTGACTGCTGCGCTGCGTGTCGCGGGTTCGATCCCCGCACGGAACAAATATTTGTATGACCTACAAGTAGTTGTTCCGGGTCTGGCTGTTTGTGTATGTGAGTTTAAGTGTTTGTGAAACGCACCCACGATACAGGAGTAATTCCTAGTGTGGGGCGACGTTTTTAAAAAAAAAAAATTTCTTTGTAATTTTCAGGTGTTTGATTACCCACCCGACGGCGTTCGGAAATGTATAGTGTCTACTAACATAGCAGAAACTTCTGTTACCATTGATGGCATCCGATTTGTGGTTGATTCTGGCAAGGTAAGCAGTGGTTTAACGCATCTTGTTATAGAAATTACTCAGCTCAATTTATACTCGCTTACCTCAAGGGCTGACAAGGGCTAATGCAAACGGCGTAGGAACCTGCGTCGTCTGCGCGTTTTCTTCCTCGAAAAAGCAGTGCTTGTTGCATCGTGTATGGACGGCCCTAAGTTACATCTTACACATACATAGTATTAGAGTTTCAAAATTCACATAAAAATGATTACAAAAAAGTTTTTCATTTTCATGACATTGTTCTAGGTCAAAGAAATGAGTTATGATTCGACGACAAAAATGCAGAGGTTGAAAGAATTTTGGATATCCAAAGCAAGTGCCGATCAAAGGAAAGGCCGAGCTGGTCGTACAGGTAATTTTTATAACACTACGATAGAACAGGATTTAAACTCAAAAACTACCAACTGTCACCCCTAATATTTGTAAGCATAGATAAGAAAAAGGCTTTAGTTTATTTATGTATTTAGATTTTTTAGACCATTTTAAATCACACGTCTCTTCTCTTCATGACTACTCTGTAGCGGTTCAGGTAATTTTATAAATTCCGCAAAGATCACAGCTTGACAAAGAGCACATTTTGACTCCAACCGTGGAACTACTGAATAAGTTTTCATTGCCATTTTCATAGGTCCCGGCGTCTGCTACCGTATATACGCCGAACAACAGTACAACGATATGGAATCCTTCAGTACTCCAGAAGTATCGCGAGTGCCTCTAGCATCACTACTACTGCTGATGAGCTCGCTAGGCGTCAGTGACGTCAGACGGTTCCCGTTTTTAGACGCGCCCCCAGAAGACGCCGTGGAAAACGCTTTGCTGGAGTTGAAGCAACATGTAAGTATATTAATTATAATGCGTTAAGTAGTCTTTAAAACTAGACAAGAAAATCTTATGTTTCATGTACCTGGCTGTTGAATGTTGTTTGGTTTCATAGCAGATTTAATTTAAATATCATTTGGATTTTATATATTGGAAACGGAGGGCTAATACAGTGGGTAGGTCACCGTCCGATAAGGACCAGGCCCGGGTCGACGGCGCGTTGTGTTCCACGCGCGCCTCAAAGAGATGTCAGCAGAATTGAAGGGGTCCGCTAGGGCCGATGCCTGCCGGGGTTGCGAAGAAAACCGAAAGGGAGATCGTGGCCCCCGGCAACAGGGCAACCGAAGGAACACGGGTGGGTTTTAGTCAGTAAGAGTCTGACACGCCCTCCGAAAGTCAAGCCACGACAAGCCCTCCCAAGTTATTTGATGATTTCCCACCCAAAAAAAAAAAATCAATTTGGTCTTTAATTACTTTTAGTCATAGCTGTATTTTAAACATCTCGGTCGGATCAAGAAAAAATATTTTTAAGATTTTGCCAGAGGGTTTAGTATAAATTATATTTGTTTCCAGGGAGCCCTAACCTCAAACGAGAAGCTAACGGCCCTCGGTCGTACTCTAGCCAACCTACCAGTAGAGGTGTGCCTCGCTAAAACACTAGTGCTGGGCGCGGCTACTCTGCCACCGAACAAATTAGACTCGGCGCTTGCGCTTGCAGCTGCTTTGGGAATACGGTCGATATATACTACGAGAGCGCATCGGGATTTTGATTGTGAGGTGAGTTGACAAATTATAATAAAGGAAATAATAAAATAATAATTATGTTTTTAGTAAGTAACAAATTTTTTAAATAGAATCTCCTTTTTTATTTTAAAGTTCGTATGAGAGTGGCTATGAGACTAATTAACTCTGTAATCTCCTGCTGAAACTTAGTAATTTTGTACCGGACGAAACTTTTCACCTTCGTGTTTTTACAGAAGAACATTGCATAAATAGCATACAACAAAGGAAATTCTGTAATAAGTCCTACGTTACAATGTTTTCTTGGGTTAGACGTGCATTTTGAAAGTGGGCAAAGTCGCAAATAGCTGTCAAATATTTAGCAATATTTCTGTATGGAAATCTGAAATATCGCTAACTAGTGAACTAAAATATTGATTATGGAATGCAATTAAATAATATCGTAACACCGAATACTTAGTTTAAGATGTAAAACGTATTTGGTAACTTTCCAAACGCCTTTTTTGCAGCTAAAACGGTTACAACATCAAATTCAGTGTTATAATTGTAAATCATTATCTATATTTTAGTTCACTAGTTAGCGCTATTTCATGTTTCCATACAATAATATTGCCAAATTAATCAAAACAGGTAAATATTTGACAGCTGTTTGCGAAGTTGCCAACTTATAGAATAAACGCTCTTAAATATCGCTGTCCCCGGCAAATAAATGGTAATGTGCTAATATGATAGTTTTAAGGTTATTGCATACTCGATATTAAGAGGTCCGATGACACTGTTAATTTTTTTCATTCATTTCCTACGGTTATTTCAGAAGTTACAAGATTTTAAGGTGTATTGTAATGAATGTAAAAAATCACTTTTCTTTTGATATTTGAACAATTCCGCTATCTATATTAACTAATAAGATTTCACAAAAAACTGTTTTTATATTTTTCCTGTAAAATTTGGTTTTTACGATTACAATTTTATTCGCCGGGGACAGCGATGTTATTGTAACAAATATAATGTTAAAAAATCATCACCGTGGATCTCATAATGGTAAGAAAATTATTTATGGAAATCAATTCACATTTAACGAAAAAAATCTTCCATAATTCCAGAACGCCCGCAGACCAGACGAATCTGACCACGGTGACCCGCTAACCCTACTCTCCTTATATTGCGCCTGGCTTAGAGAAAAACGAGATACTCGCGGTGGGCGAGCGTGGTGTCGTCGACGAGGCATAGAGGAACAACGTCTTTACGAACTTACCAAACTTGCTGCACAACTTAGAAACTTATTGCAAGTAAGTTAAGATTTGTTTTAGCTTGTAGCCTTTATTATAGTTAGTCAAGGAAGAGTGTGGTGTAGACGTCGAGGCATAGAAAACAACGACTTTATGAAGTTACCAAACTTGCTGCACTTGGAGCTTATTGCCAGTAAGTTAAGGTTCAATTTAGTTTGTAGATACAAACACAACACTCGCAACGGTCGAGAACGCAAGACACAAAAAGAACGACGGCTATATGAACTTATAGAATAGCCTGCGCAACTTAGGAGCTTGTTGCAAGTGAGTTAAGGTTTATTTTGGCTCATAAAAAACTCTTGGAATCTAGAAGCATTAAAGAATGTTCCCTTCAAAAACACAATTATTTAAGCTCTATTTATAACCTTGTTTCCAATTGATGTTATTTCCACTTAAACAAACATCAACTTTATGCTAGTTTAAATCAAGTTGATTTTAGACTGACTAGTACTGTTAAAAAAGTCATAAAAAATATGAAGTTGTAGCGCAAACTGAACCTTATGTGTAGGCATTACAGTTGTTTTTCCTAAAACTCGTGTTTGTTTACATGTTTGGCAAATGAATTGCGAACACAGATTAGGCACTTTTCAATCTTTCCACGTGGCCGTTTGTTAATAATTATTGTTTCTTTATTAAAGGCTAACAATTTGATGGAAATACCAGAGCCTGAGTCAATGTCTTCGGCTGAAAGAGCTCTAAGACATGGTCAGATGAAGCAGTTGAAAGATGCGAGACGGTAAGTTATCTACTTTTATTATTTAAATACTCATTGTTGTGAGGTATTCTTTTGTTTCTTGAGGAGCTCGTGGCTAAGTAATAACAGCCGCACGGGTCGATCCATCAGGTTAAGCTATGTTTGCCGGGGTTGGTCAGTGGATGGGTTACCATTTCTACATACCGAGACTCCTCCGTGCCTCGAAAAGCACTTTAATCCGTTGGACCCGGCTGTCATTCGTGGATCTTTGACAGTCGTTACGGGTCGTCAGAAGCCCGAAAGTGTGACAACCAGGCTTACTAAGGGCTTCGTATTACCTAGTTACTGGGTTGTGGAGGTCAGATAGGCGGTAGAGTAGTTCCATGTAAAATACTGGTATTCAGCTGCATCCGGTTAGACTGGAAGCCGACCCCACCACAGTTGGGAAACGGCGAAACAAATTAGGCATTTGTTGTAAGGTATTCTTTCTTCTAATAGGCTCCTTTTGTCTATGATAGTCAAGATAATAATTATAAACTTCAATCAAGTCGAACCTCAAAACTAAAAGATTTAATGAGAATTTTGAATATAATGCGGCGATGTTTTAAGAGTTTAGCTCGCCTCATTTCCGCGTGCGGAGTGATCGAGATAGAAATATAGGAAATATCGTGCCCATACTTGATTAAATCTTGCTTAATATATTAATCCTATCCCACTAATCCCTATTCTTACTAATATTATAAATGCGAAAGTTCGTGAGGATGGATGGATGTTTGTTACTCTTTCACGCCAAAACCTACTGAACGGATTTGGATGTTTGGCACACATTTAGTATATAACCTGGATTAACACATAGGATACTTTTTATCCCGATATTCCCACGGGATTGAGACTTATGCGGGTGCAACTGCGGGGCGCTGCTAGTATAATAAATGCGAAATTTTGTGAGGATGGATGGATGGATGTTTGTTACTCTTTCACGCAAAACCTACTGAACCGATTTGGATGTTTGGCACACATTTAGTTTATAACCTGGATTAACATAAAGGATACTTTTTGGTTAAACTGCGGGGTGCTATTAGTATTATAAAAGCAAAATTTTGTGAGGATGGATGGATGGATGTTTGTTACTGTTTCGCGCAAAATTTACTGGAAGGATTTGGATGACATTTGGCACACAGATAGTTTATAACCTGTATATCTTTTTATCCCGATATTCTCATACGATCGAGACTTATGCGGGTGAGACCGCGGGCCGCTGCTAGTAATAAATAAGAGAAAGACTCTTAGTTTTTTTTTTACATATTTTCTAATTCTAGGCAATTCAAACAAAAAGCAGCCAACGACCTAAAACGCAAGAAGCGCCTCAAGGTAGACTCTTGGGAGATCGTGGACGAGAACACGAACGAAGACGATGACGGCATCGATATACGGGACGTTGAGTTTCGCATGACGAACGACGCGACACGGATACAGTCGCTTATCGCGGGATCTAACGCTTCCAGTGGACGAGATCTCGTCATGTTGAAGGTAAGAAATGTAGCATATGATTTTGTAATTTTTTGACATAATTATGCTAAAGTTTAATTCATAACTTGCAATATTTAAACCATTGACGTAGACCGTAACAATTCAAATTCAAAATTATTTATTTTGGGACAACTACATCCAAAGGTACAAAAAATTTGGAAACTATTGTTAGTACTTAAATATTATTACCAAGGACAACACTCATCATGTACATCTAATTCTATACACAAATGACCCTGTGCTGAGACATTCCGCCCCGTCAAGATAACCAATAGGGAGATAACTCCCCAAAAGATCTCAAGATGAACGAACTACCTCAACACAGGTGCACGTCACTCAACACATCTTCAGCTATATTTTTATAGCTGTAACGTATTTTGCAATTAAAAGACTTAATTCTCAAATAGCCTTTATGACGAAGGGGAAGGGGAAGAGTGTACTATTACTACACCCCTGCCTAACCCTTCGTGGATTGCAGGCGTGATGTTATGTTATAGACAGCTTCGTTGGTCTAGTGGTCGCAGGCGCTACAGCTTAACATGAGGTCCCGGTTTCGATTCCCAGGTCGGGCAAAGTGTTATTGGGTTTTCCATCTGGAATTTATCAATAGCAGCCTGGAGTCAGGATATGGGCCCAGTTGATGGCAATAGGCTCGCCCCCTATTACATGGGACTTAAACATAACTGGCGAAATGTGGGTGTACTATATGTACACATCTGCCTAACCCTTCTGGGAATACAGGCGTGATGTTTGTGTGTGGTAAATTAAAGGTTCAGACATTAGAAATCTCTTGATTGCTTCGCCCTTTAGCATAGACTTCAGAAATAGAAGACTAAGGCTGACTGTCCACTGGAGCGGAGAGGAGAGGAGAGGAGCGGAGCTATGCCAATATTAATTAACCAGTGGAATTGCATAAAATCTCTGCTCCGCTTCAGTAGACAGGGACTTGCGAACTAGTTAAAAAAATCATACAAAACCAGGAAGCGGAGCGAGGAAGAAGCGGGGAAGCGGAAAATAAACCGGCCGTGGCGTATTGCAGCCTGCTCAAATTACTCGTCGCGTGAACTTGGCCAGCTCCGCTCAGTCCGCAACTCCGCTCCGCACTACCCCGCTCCGCATCAATGGACAGACACAGTCCGCAACACTGCTTTTATATGGCATCTTGCAGGTCAACCTAGGAGGTTGGCATCTGCTTAACCGGACTTTTCTGTGGGTGCCTCAATAAGTTAAGGCCTCCAGCCAGGGCATAAACTTATAAACTAAGCGACTACACGGTAAGGGTACCCCCTGTGGGGTACGGACCTCGGCTGAGGGCGTCGCTGAGGGAGGACAGCAAGGGGACAGGTTGGATCGGATTAAAAAATACTTTCGTATCATTTCAGGTAGTTTTATGCAGAGCTCTGTACCCACAAGTGGCGGTAGCAGACAACTTTAATCATCACAAGGCAAGTATTGCGATAGTATTGTAAATCAAAAAATGCATTTACATGTCACTAAATCATCCTGGTTAATGCCGCATGCATTAAAAATTACTTTGCGTTTCTGAAAGTAATTATTTAATTTATTAAGACCTGGCTTTTGCCCACGACTTCGTCTGCGATCCAGAATTAGCCTTTGTCATTCTCCAGGTCATGGTCTACCCATGTGCCAAACGCAAAGATTTATTTCTCTAAAATGGCCAAATTAATCATCTAAAATGGCCAACGCACATCAATGCTCATTCATACCTTCTTTGCATGAACTGTTATAATATTGTTTCTGGCTGTATAAAATAAACGAACATTTCAAATTTCCCATCCCCAGTCAGTAGGAGACCAGCTATACCATACATGGAGCAAACCATTCGTCTTCCTGCACCCTACATCGTTCTTCGGCAAACAATCTCGCATTCTACAGTTGACTGAAGCAGACATACATTCAGACTTGCCTGTTAGTCTGGCGTTCGATGGGAAACTGCCCGTGTCTTCTAAGCATCAAATATTGTGTTATTTGTAAGTATAGATGTTGATATGAGATTTTAAATATTTAGGATTGAACAATCCTACAGGAGCTAAATGCATGTTTTAGGCTAAGCGTATGCTGGAACGCAGGGGACACAGCACAGCTTTGCAGATGTGCAGTGTAGGGCAGGCGAGGCAGACAGGCCGCGATCGCATGCTGCGACGCAGCTACACAGACATGTTTTTTTATTGATAATTGCTTCATATTTACAATAAATTACCAGCGTTGTGTCATCGATCTTCTCTTTCTTTTGAATGCAGTCTGTCAGTGACCGCGCTTTAGCTGTTGTCAGCCTCTTAATAAAGGTTTATTCGCAAAATATATTTTTGAGTACAATTCATTTGAATACAAAAATGATAATACTAATGTTGGAGTGCCAGTAAAAACTATGAGTTTACTTGAGTTATACTTATCTGCCCAGTGAATCCAAGGAAAAGGGCCCAGGCCGAGATCTATAAACGTTACTTAGCACCTTCTTTGGCGGACACATGTTCTCGTTTCTATCATGCACTTGTAGGACAGTGACAAGAGTAACGCTTAGCCAAGTGCTAAGTAACGTTTATAGATCTCCATCGTAGGTAGGTTTTAAACCTGTTTCAAGAAAGTATTTACTCACTATTATTTCTGTTATCATAAGAATTCACAAACTTTTTATACATACTTCACATTTAATTTTACTTTCAGATCACTTCTGGAGACTACAAAGCCATACATAGTGAATTCAATGCGCATGCCCGCTGCGCAAACTCTATTACTCTTAGCGCATTCTATTGACACTAATATTGGATTTACAAGGTAAATTTATGTTCAAACATATCTGTAGTTTGAGTGAGTAGAAAAACGATTAAAATGAGCTAGGTATATAATGGTCTAGTTTTTAACTTTTTTGGAACCAGTCAAAGTCAAATCATTTATTTCAAATAGGCCCATGTATGGCACTTTTGAGCGTCAAAATTAACAAAATAATATAATTGATTCTAGTCGCCCCTTCCAAAAGGTAGTTTTCGTATGGAGAAGAATGGGCAAGAAACTCCACCGTTACTCTTTTAAAATGTTTTACAATAGTTTGTATAAGTACGTACATTAGTTAAATAATTATATGTGAAGACGATGCACCTAGAATATAATAACTATACCACAATAGGTTAAAAGAATTAAAAAAGAAGCAACGACAGAAATTTAATTATGTGATAGATACATGGTGCTCACATATTTACAAACATTGTAAAAGTAGACGATTTTCAATTTTTTTTTTAAATGAATACGTCAGTGTGTGAGGAAGTAATCGCAGAATGTAAAATCAATGTCACATAACACAAAATTATAAATTTTACAATTAAATTAGCAACCTGTTTGACTTTGTCTTGATTAGTACACTACTACTATAGTTTGACCGAAACCGCTGTTCCGCGCTGTAGCTACGTGCGCGGTGAGACGGAGGGGCATTGCAGGCCGTTTATTCGTCAACGCTCAGGGCGCGTGGCGTCCCGGCCGCCGCTCATTCGTCAACGCTGCCCCCTCGCCTTACCACGCATTCCTAAGGCACAGTACAGCGGTCTCGGTCAAACTATAGAGTGAAGTTTCACCCCATGAACGTCGTAATATTTCCACACTACCATCGTTTTGAAGCCTCCAAATCTTAGAAAGCATTGTACTTCCGATAATTTTTCCCTGACGAATGGTTACATTGTATTTCCAGGATCGTCTGTGACTCTTGGCTGTTATTAGAATTTCCTTACCCCGAGTCGGGACTCAATCTACTCTTGAAAGCCGTCAAACTACGTCATAGGTGGGATGCGTTGATAAACCGACGCATTTTAGGTAAGTGCGTTATTGTTATGGCTTTTTTTGTGAATCTATAATCGAGACATGAGGAACAGGGTGTAAAGTGCACTCATTTTCCATAGAAAAGGGAGGATCCTCCGATCGGGTCGATCCTCGAGACGGGTGTTGTTTCTGGTGGGCAACTGCCCGACGATTTTTTTTTTTCTGTAGGGCATCTCATAGCTGACCTCTGAGGTCATGACTATTTAACCGGTCAATCCTGTGGTTGCCTTAAGCTGCTACACTCAAAGCCTCCAGCCAGGGGCATACAAACTAAGCTAAAAAGCTAGGTGAACGCTCGCTAAGGGCAGCCCCTGTGGGGTACGAGCCTCGGCTTAGGGCGTCACCAGAGGGAGGACATCAAAGATGGGACGGGCTGGTGCCCGACGATTGATGTCGGGATGTTTTATACATCGGTCGCGCGGTAAACTCAGCTTGCGTGATGCAGGATTTGTGTGACGTCACGTCTTTGATGCGTAGTTCGCATGTGGCGTTGTAGATGGCGCCACGAATCTTTTATAGTCACTGTGTTTCAATCAACAAGTTATATACTTACTGTATGTAATTACCTCAAATATATCATGAGAATGCGTGTTGTCTCTTTCTATCGTCTATTATTAGAAAACGCAGGACAATTTAATTTGGTGTAAGGAGGAAGAAAATTCCTTGGTTACTTGTTTTAGCATAAAATATAGAAAACTGGCTGCATCCCGCGGGTTCACCCGCATAAGTCCCGATCCCGCGGGAATATCGGGATAAAAAGTATCCTATGTACTAACCCAGGTCATGGTCTAACCATGTACCAAATTTATGCTAAATCCGTTCAGCCGTTTTAGTGTGAAAGCGTAACAAACAAACAAACTCACTTTTGCATTTATAATATTAGTTAGGATTGAATATTTTTATTGCGGAGGAGCTCGCAACTAAGTAATAACAGCCGCATCCATCAGGTTAAGCTACGCTTGCCGGGGTTGGTCCGTGGATGGGTGACCATCTTTACATACCGATACTCCTCCGTGCCTCGGTAAGCACGTTAAGCCGTTGGTCTCGGTTGTCATTTGTGGATCTTTGACAGTCGTTACGGGTCGTCAGAAGCCCGAAAGTGTGACAATCAGTCTTACCACGGGGTATCGTATTACCCCGTTACTGGGTCGTAGAGGTCAGATAGGCAGTCGATCCGTGTAAAATACTGATATTTAGCTGCATCCGGTTAGCGGACCTCAATATAGTTGGGAACAACCTAGGCAGATTGATTGAATATTTTTATTACAGATGCAAACCCAACAAAATCAGTGGAAAGCGAGCTCGAAAAGGAGAAACTACCAAAAATATCGTACGAAGAAATCCAACACGATTTGTCTTGCGATATGAGTACCTACATGACGTCAGAAGTGTACTACACTATCAAGAGACTGTTACCTGGTGACCTTAAGGTCCTGTACTATGGAAACGACGAGGCACATCCGAGTGTGGAACCTAATCCATTCGATGAGACCTTTGTTTGTAGACCTCATGAGAAGAAAGGAGGTGTCTATGTTACTGATAATGTTGTTTATAATTGGTTAGTGCTACTTTTATCTTTTTGTAATTAGTTTTCTTTTTTTTTAATGTTTTAAAGGTGGCTTTTAAATTGAGAATAGTTTTGAGCAAAATTATCGCATTAATGAATTATATTTTTTTTTCTCTAGATGAATTATTAGTATTATTACTCAGTTATAAACGAAAAAAGAATTGACACTTACGCCATTTAGTTTCGTGCTAGAACATGATCAAAGAGCGCACGCGATATTCAACTTTATTACTGATCTGTTAGCGTTTACCACATGTGGAGTGGCGGGGTGAATGGGGGCGGAGCTTACGTGGAAATTGTCTTTAGAGTGCCTTGTCTTAAGGGCTGATTTTCCAACAACAGATATCTTTTCAACGTGGAATAAAATTAACGTCTGACAGTTGTTGTAAGAAAAACACAACATAACAGCACGCTTGTAATCCCCAAAGGGTTAAGCAGAGGTGTACCGTAACCTGTAGTACAATATTTCGCCAGTTATGTTTAAGACCCATGTAATAGGGGGCGAGCCTATTGCCATCAACCGGGCACAAATCCAGACTCCGGGCTGCTACTGAAAATTCCTGATGGAAAAACCCAATAGAATAGAATATATTTATTTGCGTAACACAACTCCAACTAATTGGAGTAGAAATTATTTTTATTCAGCCATTCATACAATTTATTTTTATATAGCTTGCAATTTAGTGTTTTTAATGTTTTTGGTAATTTATTGAAGATACGTACACACATTTTTACAGCCACACAGTTTTTACTATATTTTGTCAACCTAGGAAACACATCTAGTACAAATCTGTGTTTGTGACGCCGATTTCGAGAACTTACATTTTCTGCTGTTTTGAACAGTTCTTTATGTTTCCGTACAAACATACACACTTCATATACATATAATGAAGGGAGCGGTAGCAAACCAAGCTTTTTAAATATTGGCTGACATCATTCGGCAGATGATAATAACACTGCCGACCGGTATCGAACCTAGGACCTCTATCTCAGCAGTAGCGCTTGCGATCACTAGACCAAAGAGGCAGTACAAAAAAAAAGTAAGGAAAAATTCGGAAAAATTCCAAATTATTCTTTAAGTCAAGAATAACGGACTGCGAAGATTTTTCTTTGGTTTTATTTTTCTTATTCAAATCTCACTAATCCTCTTCCATCTTCCAGTGTCGTCGACACAATTTGGAGCGCCAAAAATTACGAAGAAACCTACAGCGAACCCTGGACATGCACCAACTGCGAGCTAACAGTCTGCTTATCCCCCGTAGAAAGACTACAACACACCCACTTCACATGCTCAGCTAAAGAACAGAAGAAGGACGTAGAAGCACCCAGAACTTCACGGGAAATTAAACCTAATGCTAAAGAGTATACGTGCGAAGTTTGTAAGCAAAATCTTTATATGACACCTGTCGAGATTTTGAAGCATAAGAAAAGTTGTAAGATGAAATAAAGTTTTGTAATTTTATTCGTGTTAGTTTTTTTTTTAAATTGTAAATTCTATTTTATCTAGAAATACCAAGGTCGTAAGTGGCTATTCATAAAATGTTAGCAATACGAAAAAGCGCAACTAGAGCTTCAAGCGATCTTACATCAATAGGATTCGATTGAATAATAATAATTAGATTTAATATGCAGATTTTTTACATCACAGAGCGGTAACTGCTACATAGCGTCTCCAATTTACCGCTGAATGACGTCACTGAAACGTTATTTTATAAAAGTATAGTGCGTGCCACGAAAGAAGGCCCATTGACGCGTTGCTAGTCTATGCCATTGCATCACATAGCATTGAAAAAAAAAAAACACTGGCACTCCGGTAGTGCCGACAGAAGTGAAAACTTTAACAAGAAAATACTTCCGTAACGTAATATAAATAAAGAGCACAATCGCGTTTACAAAAACGAGGTGTCGTTAACAGTGTCGCGAGTTTAATTGTTTTTTTCCCATCTCAAAAATGCCCAACGCGCCTAAAGAAGTTTTCACTTCAAAAATAGTTCACACGGCCTTGTGGTTTTTGGGTTCAGACTTCGTCTCCAACAGGTAGGTTCACAACTAAATAGGTAGGTTTCACTGGAATTGCCAAAGCGTATGAATAGTCAGCCTAACGCTGAGAGCTTCTGTAAAAATCGGCCAAATGCGAGTCTGACTCCACCGTACATATTGTACGGTGGAGTCAGATTCGCATTTGTTTCGCATTATTACATGTTTTTTTAGGGTTCCTTGTTTACTACGAAACAAGGAACCCTTATAGTTTCGCCATGTCCGTCTGTCTGTCCGTCTGTGATGAATTTGGCATGGGCATATTAATCACGCCGACAAAGTGGTAAAATAAAATCATTTTTTTTTTTAAGTTGCCTCCCCTACACGTAAAGCGGGGATGTTTTTTTTTCCTGAGCTATCCCATAGTCTGGGGCAAGGGCGGATCGGGGGGGGGTCATGGGGTCATGACCCCCCCTGGGCTGCGTCTAGATCGACCACTGGTATTTTTTCTAATATCATTGATAAATATAATCAATAAATACTTTGTATGATGTTGCCGCGGAGGATGTGTTTGCTTTTACCATTGCCACACAAGCGCGAACGACACGGAAAATAAGACTATGGTCTGTTATTATAATTATGATGATATTGATTATTGTGATTGAGTTTTCTGCCGGCGCTTTTCCATAGGAAACGACAAAATGAAACCGTGTTCCTAGCTCCTGACGTTTCATATGTACCCATGTAGGTTTATCTGAAGCTAGCAATTAGTCGTAAAAATTAAATAGGTTCCCTAGAATAGTGTCAAGATAAACCGCCTCGTCCCGGTCCTGCCGGCCCCGTAATTCTTAAGACATATTTTTTAATGATATCCCAAACACAGTCTTCATAAATATTCAGTAAGAAGCAGTTCCTTTAGACTAGGAGGCTGTAGATGAAAATTTTCGAGCTCGCTCCACTCGCTACAATCTACATTCTTAAACTTTCTGCATAAGTTGACAAAGGAATTCCTATTTAAGTATGACTTAAAAAAAAACCTTATTTACACAAGGCGGTGTACTAAAACATTCGAGGTCGCTTCGCTCGCACTTGAATTCTATATTCTTCTAACTCTCAAACTTTTCTGCTTATGTCGACAAAGCTACTCCTATTTACGTAAGTAATGTTTAATAGAAAGGTCGAAAAATTTCGAGCTCGCCTTGCTCGCTCCCAACATTTTTGCTTTTCGTGAATAGCCTATAGAGGAGACGAAAATGCACCTCCCTGAAAAAATTATCCTACTGGTTGCGAATTTCATGGTGTAGGTAGATTATAATTAGGCACGTTACTTGATTTTTTGCTGTCATTATATATTTTTAGCAAAATTTCACTAGAAATACCTACATAAATTGAGAAGACCTGGGGCCCTCATTTTTTTTTGCTGCCCCGGGCCCCCCTACAGGCTTAGTCCGCCACTGTTTGGAACCTGTCCTGACTAGACTTCGACCACAGATAATATACTAGTCCTCGACTATGTGATCCCCCCCTGACTCAAAGGCTGGATCCGCCCTTGGTCTGGGGTGTCGTTGTAAAGGTCGTTCAAAAATATTGCGAGTTTGGGGTTATTTGTGTTTGAAATTTCAAGTGTCTGTAAACCTTTTACGTGACAGACGTGAAAGATATAGTCCTGTGACAGACGCTGGACGGACAGCGGAGCCTTAATGGAGTCCCATTGACACCCTTTGGGTACGGAACCTTAAAAAGATGAATCACATGCCTTTGTCTCTGTAAAACACTTGAAAAAAGGGAGATTCCGTATTAAACCCACCGCGCACTGTTGCGGGTGCATGATTAACCGCACACAAACGCAACTCGTGACCCGCCCGCTGGCGATCGCGATTCCTGTTTTAATTCGCACAATAACGCACCGTGCGTTGTAATGACGCGGTATGTACGGGGTGATTTTTGTTAGTATCTTACTTGTACCTACCTCTCGTAATAAAACGATGTTCCTGATTGAAAATCCACAATCTGTGAAAATTTTAACCGTCTACTTAGTACGGCTCATGAGATAACAGCCCGCTGACAGTTAGATGGACGGACAGCAGAGGCTTAGTAATAGCTTAGGGTTCCGTTTGGTACCCTTCGGGTAGGTAGGTACGGAATCCGAAAAATAAATTATAATAATTATACTGATATAGGTATAGATTAGATATAGGTACATAGGTATTCTCCTTACTGCGCAAAGCACGAAATGGGTAAAGTAATTTCAGCAGATTTACAGAAAACCGTAATGAATTATACACCTAAATGAATGAATGAACCTTCCTCATGAATCACTCCGGCCATTCGTGAAAACTGTATGAAAATCCGTTCGGCCGTTTTTGAGTTTATCGCGTTCAGACAGACAGACGCGGCGGGGGACTTGTTTTATAATATGTACTTAGTGATTAAAATGAAATATACATAAATAACAACTTATACCGAATTATTTCTGCTGGTCCTATCAAAAGAAAATACTCATACAAAATTTTCAATAGTTTCTTATTAAGTAAGAATGACTCCCTGTAGTCCGTGCCACGGCCATGGTCCGTCAGTCGGTTTCAGGTCATAGTTAAGCCAGAATAGCTAGTAAACGTTTATTTGAACTCAATAAAATATAGCCTAATACAGTTATATTCCTAAGAACTAGGGTACGAATAATGTAAGTGAGTAGATGGCTAAAACTATTATAATGGACTCTGAATTCCAAACTAGGTAATATCTGTATCTTGGAAATCAGTGCTCTTCCGTGCTAAATTAGGTGTAAAAACTTACAAATCACTTATATAAAATCATTTTAAAATGATCGACTATGAAAGAAACTACTTAAATCTAAACTAAACTAAACTAAACTAAAACTTGACGGGTGAGTGATGTAGGTGAGTGTGTGTGGTGTGTGTAGTGTAAGTATAGGAAGTGAATGTGTGTGGTGGGTGAAGTGTGGATGTAGGGTGTGAATGTGTGTGGTGGGTGAAGTGTGGATGTAGGGTGTGAATTTGTGTGGTGTATGTAGTGTAGATATAGGGTGTGAATTTGTGGGGTGTGTAGTGCAGGTATAGGGTGTGAATGTGTGTGGTGTGTAGTGTAGATATAGTGTGTAGTATAGTATAGTGTATAGCTTAGTTATAGGAGTGCATTATTTTGACTCAGAATCCGCAATGTTAAATGTCGTGATTTTTATAGAACACAGTCATAATTATGTTTCCATACACATATATACATTAATTAAATTCCGCTTTCTTCTCATGAGGGTAGTCATAAAATACATAACGCCACCAGCAAGCGTAGCATGACAACCATAGAAATGGGTTTTCTACGATCTTTGTCGACGGAAGAATAGACAAAATGACAGATTGCGATTGTTTATCTGTCATTTTGTGTATAATTCTTCCGTCGACAAAACCTGTTTCTATTGTGGTCATGCTAAGCGTGCTATTACAATCCTTACTTAGGTACTCCATAACACGCCCGTTGCGAGTACCTACCTACTTACTACGCATCTCACCGTTCTGAAGAACATCACCAATAAGGTAACTATATAAGTATTCTTCTAAGGTGTCCCGGCGTTTCCACATTTGCCTTATAAATACCCTTTGTAAGTAGCCTTTCACTCATCCTCTCAACACGCGACCAAACCGTAATAAGCATACACTTTTCAGTTATTGGCACTACATCATCTCTTAAACCGCACCGTTGCCTTGTCTCATCATTCCTCTCAACCTCCCAATTATATTTCCAAATAACACAAGTAATCCTAAACAGGCTCATCTAACGCATCTATAAAGTTGTTATCTAAAGATATTCACCACAATGCTATTTTCGGTCAAACTTTTTAACCTCAAAAAGTTTTGTACAGAACACAGTCCGAACAACTCGAACTTGGCCAATTATTTACATTGTAGGAATCACGAAGCAAATTACACTCAAAACGTCACTTGGACATTTCAGCCAATTAGCGTTTCGCAATTTGCAAAGACATGGTCTTCCATTTTTTTACAAAGTAATTGTCTCAATCATTGGCCATGCATCACGCCTGTCAATTGTTTGGGACGCACGAAAACGTGAGCATTTCTGCGTACGCGCAAAATTTGGGAAAAAGAAATGAGGGCGAACGTGAAAAGTTGCAAAGCTTTGGTCTTTTGAAGTTCTGGAGTAATACATTGTCGTTAATTAAGGTAGGTACTACAGCCTAATATTAACTGCATTGTAGATGTTGAAATATCCTGGTCCGTTTTTCTGAATATTGAACCAATCGCTGTAAAGCGAAGGGCGCAAATCAAAGAGGGTGGGCCCATTCAGCTGAATTTACCGGTACTAAATAAATAAATATTAGAATGCTTTTCAGGCGACTTCATGTTTTATGTTGTTGCTAAAATAGTTATTGCCTGCCTTTCTGTAACGACTAAAAGATGTAGTAGGTAGGTAGTGTACGTACTTACCTACCAAGTAAAGTAGTCTTGAATGGTTTTTTTTTAAGTCACTGCCATGCTTTTTGATTTTGTAAATTTTTCTTTGCTAAGGTCATAAAGAGGCCCTCAATTGCCTGCTACACGGTCGCCAACCGCCACAGAGGTGACCTTGGTGGTTTACAACCATGTGATGGTAGTTTATGACTAAATTTCAAATAGCTCTGCCTGTCGCCAACCAAGGTCACCTCTCTCGGGGACCCTGTTAGCAGCCGTGTAGCAGGCACTTTATTCTGTATTGATATACTTTTGGGAAAATCCATTTATAAACACTAAAGCCCAAAAAAATATAAAGCTTCGCCATTCTACTAAACATTTTAGTAGGCGTTACTAATCTTGACAATTTACAGATTATCACAAGTAGGTACTGAACCCACGACCTTGTCTTCACCGTTTGCCGCGAAGGTTTCGGCCTGAACTAGTAATTATGTATAATTAGACGTCTTATCTGTCCGTGCGACCTCGCCCCGTAACAATGCCGGACCGGCCGGAAGCGTCAACTGGATAATTTTCGTTTATTCAGGTTTAGGTATGTAGATTTACATAATGATGTTATATTATGTTGTAGTTTCTACGGAAAAAATAATAGAAAAAAAAACCAAAGAAAACATGCAGTTTAAGATAGTTAATTGATTCAGGCGTGACCTTGCGGAAATCCATTATAAAATGATGATGTCGATATATTTAGTAACCCGTTCCGCCCAGCTATCTCCAAAGTGTTCCAAAAAGACCCTGGAAGAAATCGAGAGTGGCCTGGAGTGTTTCACCTCTCAACGAGGCATCCTCAGGATGAAGATTGACTTGCGTCAGTCTGCGCTCGGTGCTTGGTGCATGCCGTGTTCGAGTTCGCGACGAGTCAATCGTCATCCTATTCCGTTGAGAGGTGAAACACGTGTCGATTTCTTCCAGGGTCTTTTTGGGACTCTTTGGAGATAGCTGGGCGGAACGGGTTACTAAATATATCAACATCATCATTTTTTTAAATGCAGTTTTCTACATCCTGTAGGTATCTATACTACACAGACGATTGGTTGCATTAATTGGGTTTTTATTGATGAACACTTTGTTAAGATTCCGTACCGAAGGGTGCCAAATAGAACTCTACTTTTTTTTTAGGTAGGGCATCTCGTAGTTGACCTCTGAGATCATGACTACTTAACTGGGCTTTCCTGTGGGTGCCTTAAGCTACTACACTTAAAACCTCCAGCCAGGGGTTATTCAACTATGCTAATTAAAACTAGGTGAACGCTCGCTAAGGGCACCACCTGTGGGGTACGAACCTTGGCTTAGGGCGTCAACCGGAGGGAGGACATCAAGGATGGGACGGTCTGGGAGAACCTTACTATTATTAAGCCTCCGCTCTCCGTTCATCCCTCTGTCTGTCAGCGGGCTGTATCTCATGAACCGTAATAGATATACAATTGAAATTTTCACAGATTGTGTATTTCTATTGTTAATAATTAAAAGGAATTCTCATACAAGAAACGTGTTTTTTCGACGTTTTTTGATCGATCCTAATACGGTACGGAACCCTTCATGTACACGTCCGACTCGCACTTGGCTTTTTACAAGTTACCGCGGCGAGTGGTGACATATTCGAAGCTCTTAAAAAGCTTATACTTTATTTAGCCTCTAACTTTGAGTGCAGCGACCATTTTTTTTAATGAAAGCTTCTGTAGACGCGTTGGGCATTTTTGAGATGGAACTAAACCATTGATTTCGCGACACTGTGATGACACCAGCTTTTGACCATTAAAAAGACATCAACGCGTTGATTGCCGCGGTGCGTGGAGTAAAAAACATCAACGCGTTGATCACCGCGGTGCCGTTTTTTTTAAGTTTTCACTTCCGTCAGCACTCCCGGAGTGCCACTGTTTTTTTTTAGGGAAATTATTAAATAACTTCTCCCGCTCAGGGCGGAGCGGAAAGATGTATCAGACTCTTGCTGACTAAAACCCACCCGTGTACCTTCACTTGCCCCTATGTTGCCAGGGGCCACGGTATCCCTTTCGGATTTTCCCGCGACCCCGGCAGGCATCGGCCCATGCGGACCCCGTTAGTAGAGCATACCCGTTTTTAATTTTTTTTCGTTTGGGATTTTATCAAATAACTGCTCCCGCTCTGGGTGGAGCGGGCGGGCGTGTTAGATTCTTACTGACTAAAACCCACCTGTGTTCTTTCAGTTGCCTGTATTGCCAGGGGCCACGGGGCTCTCAGAAGTTCAGATTCCAGAACCATCTGATCAGCTTGCTAGTTCAATACTCAATATTTTATTGCATTCCACAATGTATGTGCTTAGGTGGTAAACATTTGCTTATGAAACATCGTGGACCCTGTCGGGCACAGCAAAAGAAGGATAGTAGAGATGAGGACTTATCGTTTATTTTATAATCTAACTTATTCAAAAAAAAAACATTTAATGTGTATTTTATATGATTTTTAGGGATTTAAGGCTCGTTCAAACTGGCGCGATATCGCGGGCGCTACAGACAGCGCGACCCTTGTAGCGCCCGCGATATTGCGCTGGTCTGCACAAGCCTTTATCATTTAAATATTCGTATACACTGTAATAACATAGTACATAGTTTATTTAATTGATTGTTAATTTGATCTTTGAGCTAGTATCTATGTTTACTCAAGATAAACGAGTCAAACGAGAGAGTCCCCTCGTATATCGAAACGAAAATAATGCTCGTAGTAGTTTGTCTATAAGAAGGTATTTCCATCAAAATCAGCTTTATCGTGCACCGAACGCGGACCAGATGGGTGGTTAACTTTTAACCTCTAGTTTTACTGCAGCACCATTTTAATTATACACTTCGCTTTCACCGTACTCCTTTGATTTTAGAGATCCTTTTGAATAGCAAGGGTGTGTGGTATCGTTGTTTCGTGCAGAGCTTTGCTGTCAACCTGTCACCGCGTAAGAAGGCAACTCAGAGCATCTGTTGTGCTATATAATGAATTTATTTCATGGAAGTAAATACGGGTAGGTAGTTACAAGGTTATTAAATGCTTTAGAAGATCGTGGCTTTTGAAAATAATGGTTGACTTTGTTGACGGGATCGAGGCAGTGATTTCATAATTTTTTTTTGTTGAAAATGGCAAAAATTACTTCAGAAGTCCATACAAGACAATATGGCTCCTTCAGAAATTTGTGTACTTACCTTTTGATATGAGTTTTTGCCTCAATGCTCGTTTTTTTCTGTTAACGGGCATGTCGCTGTTGTTAAATCGCATCGATATCTATATACTTAAACGATAAAGAACTGAATAAATTGAGCGTTAAGTACGGGATGTTACGGTCGATTTACACAACATTATATAACGTCTAAGCTGCACTTATCAATATTGGAATATTTTGTTTTCACACGAAATAATTCTTAGTCAGATCAATCATGTCTAATTATTTTGTGACCGATTCCTTAGCCTACTTAGCTTGCTAGTACACACGGCTACACATCAGTCAATACATTTCCAGTATAAGCTGATCTCGCATTGTATAGGATTTCCGTACAATGCGGGGTCAGCGTAAACTGGAAATGTATAGCTTGATGTGTAGCCGTGTATACGTATCTAGGTTGCTCTGCGCTGCACAAGTGCACATTTTCCCCGGTACACAAATTTTACTCGCCTTTTAAGGCACCAACGAAATGTGTTTTCACTTTTCATAGAACTCAAACGCCATCCCGCCATACATAGTGGAAGTGAAACCTCCGGGAGGGTTACCGGCATTACATTTGCGCTAAAGTTAACCATCGCGGATGGTCAACGGCATTAGGTTTAAAACTGTATTATAAAACACTGTAAAACAAAGTAAAATAATGTTATCAGGGGGTCTCGTCGCTATACGTAGTTTCCAACGTTTTAATTTTTTTGTGAATTTTTGTATCCGTGAAGGAAAAAAAATAATGCTTTGATTTTAAAACCAACACATATACTAATGACTCTTGTTAAAATATACATCAGATTTTATTTTCACGGTTTATAATGCTGAATTCGCTAAGAAAAATGGACATCTAAAATGAGCCCTCCGCGAGGGCTCCTGGCATCCCGGTTGCGACTAGGTGAACCCTCCAGAAGGGACTTCCGGCACTAAATGTGTTAAGGCTTGTGCAGACCAGCGCGATATCGCGGGCGCTACAAGGGTCGCGCTGCCTGTAGCGCCCGCGATATCGCGCCAGTTTGCACGCGCCTTTAAGGTCCAGAACTTAGGACTGAGAATGAATAAATAGTGTTCTGGCTTAAACCATCGCAATTTAACATACCTAGATACTGACATTTCCGTCTCATAATGACTAGAGGAACACGTTCCTGAAAAGACTTCGGGGAAGTGTTTTCCCAGAAGTGAGACAGTAGGTCCGGGACGAGAAATTAAATTACTACCAGGTTTTCATTTTTCTCAACCACCACGTAACACGTTTCAAACGAAAATCATATTTTTTGAGCTCAACGGTTATCTACTGACAAATGCTTGCACTGACTGGACACTGTCTGAAATCTGCGTGGTTTTTTCCTCAAAAGAGCATTTCAGACACTAATCTACATGGTCCTCATATGGCCTGACCGAGGTTGTCTGGACTAAGAGACTGCAAGCTCTGATTTTGTTTCGGCCTTTCTTCTCAGAGTAGGCGGATAGGAAACGCCGAACGAATCTAGCTTATTATTAAATATTTTTAATATTTTTTTAATATGACATGTAAAAGTGGCATTTCAATTCATTTCAAAAGTGATTCCGATATCCTATTTAGGTACAAAAAATCAATCTGCCTAGCTTTTTCGCAACTATATTGGGGTCGGCTTCCAGTCTAATCCGATGCAGCTGAATACCGTATTTTACATGGAGCGACTGCCTATCTGACCTTCACAACTGATACTAGGTATTACAATACCCCTTGGTAAGACTGGTTGTCAGACTTTCGGGCTTCTGACGATCCGTAACGACTGTCAACGGCTTAACGTGCTTTCCGAAGCACGGAACAGTCTCGGTATGTTAAGATGGTCACCCATCCACAGACTAACAACCTCGCCAAGCGTAGCTTAACCTGATGGATCGAACCATGCGGCTGTTATTACTTAGCCACGAGCTCCTCCTATTCAGGTACAGAATAAACAATTTCATTGATCATCTGTGGATATGGAAATTAGCATTCGTTTGTATTCGGAAATGCGATGATTCCCGAGGTACATTAAGAAAATACAAATACTGTAGGTACCTGTATCTATACGAATTTCGCCTGCTATTCGAACCATCGTAGCAGATATCGGCTCACTATATTATCGCAGTTATCTAGTGTAAAGGCAAAACAAACAATGGCCATTATCGGAGCATCTGATCCCGACACGTAGCATAGCGTCACGAGGATTTTCAATTTACGCCGACTTGGACCTAGGGCTGGTCATAGGAAGGGTTCGTCTAAGATATCGAACTGGGTAAAATGATGCTTTGGTGCATCTTTGTATTTTTCCAGGTTTTTTTTACTGATCGGCTATAATTTTTTTATGCTGAGAATAAATAATTTTATATTGAGGGAAGTATTTTTACCTACGACCTTTACCTGTCTCTGTTGAATTATTCTGCTACTGCGATTTTATTTTTATAGTTAGTCAGTGGAGCTATTGACTTTTTTATTTGCTGATTATCCTGCAATCTGTCATAATCACTCATTTTGTTTAACAACAGCAAGGTTATGGACTTGGTTATGAACTCACTGTAACTTTTTATTATATTATGTTTACACTCGGTACAGTTCCGACTTCACAGCTGAATATTCATGGATAATAAAAGTTTTTCTCCCCTGGCAACCTTACCGTCTTGCGCGGACGCAGCCGACCGCCTGTGTTCTGACTCACTTTATAGTTGAGAGCTGACGACCGTGTGGTGCCTGCTTTATAATTTAGCTCGTAACTACTCGCTATTGTGATTTGTGTGGAATGAACTTTAGAGTAGCTGTGGTTTCCTAGTTTAGATCGCAGTTAAATGTTTTAATCGTTAGTTACCGCTAACTTAAGTACCTACCTATTTTATTGGCTGTCGGCGGCTTCGCCCGCGTAGATGTCGGATAATGTGCCCCAGGGGACGAACTCCCCGGATTAGAAGTATCTACTCTATGTGTTAATCCAGGTAAACAATGTATTAATTGTGTACCTAAAACATTATTTTCATATAAGTCTATTGGTATACGCGGCGCACACCAGTAAAGCTCCCAGTCGGTATGATTTTTTCCGACATCTTCAATATTAATCGTCATATTTCAGCAAATTTACACAAAACCGTAATGAATTATGCACCAAAATTTTACCCATGAATGACTCCGTCAATTGGTGAAAACTGTTTGAAAATCCGTTCGATAGTTTTTGAGTTTATCGCGTTCAGACGGCGGGGGACTTTGTTTTATAATATCTCGTAGTGATTAAGTAACAGTTGTAGTCATTGGCTTGCTTGTTACGGACGAGGCGTTTACGAATATTGGATATTAAATGCACGCCAAAACGATCGTAGAATTCTCAATTAAATAAAGGAAAACACAATATAGGTAAGCGTTTTGATGTTAATCTGTTATCAACAGCTCTGCTTTTGACAACTATCTCCATTTCTTTGATGCACTTTAACTTTTATGAAATAACGTGTTCTTGGCATTGCATTGCACCCATCACTCAGAGAGAAAGAGGCAAAGTTGAAAAGTACTGCTTTGTGGCACAAACAGGTAGGTAAGTATCATAATCGTAGCTCTCAATGGGCCTTATCAGAAGGCTAAAAGTCACCCAAAGAGCAATGGAGAGGGCTATGCACGAAATTTCCCTACGTGATCGAATCAGAAATGAAGAGATCCACAGGAGAACCAAGGTAACCGACATAGCAAGAAGAATTGCCAGAATTAAGTGGCAATGGGCAGAGCACATTGCTCGCAAAACGGATGGCCGATGGGGCCGAAAGGTTCTGGAGTGGCGAACGCGTACCAGAAGCCGTAGCATTGGAAGGCCTCAAGATGCACCGATGACCTTGTGAAAGCTGCAGCAATCTGCTGGATGCGGGAAGCACAGAATTGGTTGAAGTGGCGGTGCTTGGGGGAGGCCTATATCCAGCAATGGACGTCTTCCGGCTGAAATGACTTGAAGTATCATCATTATCCACAACCATTCCTGAGCATAGGCCTCTATTTTCTTGTGCCAATCCCCACGTTCCTGTGGTGGCCTCCAGGTTCTACCCGCGATGGTAAGAATGTCGTCCATCCATCTCGCCGCCAGACGACCGACACTTCGTTTTCCAGTACTTGGAGGCCACTCGGTCACAGCCTTACTCCACCTGTCATCACTGCGCCTTGCCCGGTATCTTGCTGATTCTTGTCCAACTTCATTTCAGTATTATAATTCATTTTATGATATCGAAAACTTAAACCCAGGTAAGTATAGGTGGTGGCAATTTTTCCACCGACAACCTAAATTACCTATGGCCGCAGAAATTCATTAACCACTACTTTTACCAAAAACTAATTAATAGCAGTGATAGTCTAGTGGTGTGTTCGTCGGACTGCCAAGTCATAGGTCTCGAGTTCGAACCCAAGGCACGCACTTCTGACTTTTTGGATTCATGTGCGTGTTGTATAATTATCACTTGCTTTAAAAACGGTGAAGGAAAACATCGAGAGGAAACCGGCATGACTGAGAGATATTTCTCGACGACATGTGAAGCCAAGTCAGAGGCCCATGGGGCAGCTTTAAAACTCTGACACTAGATTAGTCATTAACCACACGAAAATAAGAAGAAGAAGACCAAAAACGAAACAGCTTATCAGACAGAAATGGTGCAACACTTAGCAAAAAAAGTATCAAAACAAATAAATCCAGTGTTATAGTATCCAACGCCATCTATCGGGTGTAGCGAGCCGGTGTCGCAGCAGTCGATGTATCGCCCAATAGAGCAGTAAATCGTGCGATATCTACTGCCAACCGATCGTGAACGATCTTGAAAGGGTTCGCCCTAGTTCGAACTGTATCTTGTTGGGTAAAAATATAATGTTATAAATTATGTGGCCGTGATGGGCTTTCGAAAAAATGAGTATTTTATTGAGAATCGCTGTCAAATGCCAATAGAGACAATTCTTCATTTTAATTACTGGTCAACTGTTGACTTCGCCTGGTGTCCTATGTTTGACTATAATGAAAAAAAACTATACCTAATATGTTTTTCATTTTAATTGTTATGGCAATCGAAACTTTAAGTTTTCAAAGAGCGCTTTAAGTTTCAATTGCCATACAAGTAAAATTAAAAAGATATTTCATCTTTTTAACCGACTTCAAAAAAAGGAGGAGGATCTCAGTTCGGCGGAACCTTTTTTTATGTATGTTCCCCGATTACTCAAAGACGGCTCGATTGATTTGTGATGGGATCTTGCAGAAATCGAGGGAACTCTTGAAATATTATAGGCACACCTATAGCAATTTGGGTATTTTTTTATAGTAACTCGTGTATTTGCTCTCGAAAAGCACCATTTGGTGAAGTGGAACTTATGATGAAGGACGCAGATGGCCACCGGAACTACTCAATATTATGGATTTCACGGGTTGCGATTCGATTACTTTAATATGGTTCGTAAGCAATTGATGCTCCTCACAATTCATATGGTGCAGTGGAGCTGATAGTGAAGTACCTGAAGAACTCCTCAACGATTAAAGTCCCTGCATCGGGTGAAGCAATATTTTGTAAAATGTGATGAGCAGTTGACATTAGGCTATTGTAACTTAGATAAATTACGAACCAACCCACGGAAAAGTGAAAAAAAAAACTTTTTTACAAAAAATGCAACCGACTTCCAAACTACAAAGTGAAAAATAACTTTAATTTTGGAAGTCGGTGGCAAAAAACTAAAATACTGATCAAAAGACCACCGACATCCGAAATTAATTTTTTTTTTCACTTTGTAGTTTGGATTTTTTATTTTTGCATTTTTTGTAAAAAAGTTTTTTTTCATTATAGGCAAACTTAGGACGCCAGGCGAAGTTAGGGCAGTTGACGGTATTAGGAAAGGCTGGGACTGTAACAACCACCAGCGAGGTAGTTGCGTAACACACATAAAATGACTGGGTTTCATTTTGACAATTCAATCACGTTCATTGCGTTATTGACGTTGTTGAGCAGACGAATTTTTCAAACTTATGAAGTAATGGATTAGAAATATCCTTCAAAACTCTCGGATTGTGATTCAAAGTGTGTTACGCAATTAGGGTGCCGCTAAATGTAAAAAAATCCACTTTGAATCTTGTAACTCTTGTAAGACACCAAGGGGTAACAACTATTTGACAATGTGTCCGTCTTTTTTTGTATTTATGTCGATAATTTATGAAAAAAATATTGAATAGGTTAGCATCTTGGTTTCTCCTTCCAGCACAGCTCGAATCAACTATTCCGGTATAAAAGCCGCGATGACTGTTATCGAATTGGCAAACAAATGGGTATGGTATAAGAACTCATTAGACATCGTGGCTATTGGTCCCATAAAAGACAAAATCCAATTCGCCCAAATTCATTGCCATTGTATTGGATTCATTTATTTTCATCTACATTCTGAGAAAAGCTCTGAAATAATTTATCAATTTCAAAATTTCGCCTAATGAAGAAGTGGGTATAATTTTTCTGCCTATAATTTTTGTAGATGAGCTTTTGTGAACTGAAGTACATTGCATTTTTCAACACTTCAGAGCAAGATTGTGCTGGTCGTATTATCGAGGAAGTACAAAATACCACATTTTGGTACAAATACCAATTTTATACCCAGGAATAAAATACCTAGTCATTAGATACTTTTTATAACAGCAAAGCATTTCAAGAGATTATTATGTTCACGTAGATGAAGACATGGGCTAACGTACCCAGTTTCAAACTTTATCGATAACCCAAAGTGCTGCTAACAACATCCCACTCTCACACTTTCACCCTCACTCACTAAAACACACACACAAACTCACACAATATATATACACGCTTTACTAAACTAGCCCTGTAAACTGACATATTTCTTTCTGCTCATTCGCACTCCGACCCCCAAGATACAAGCCCTGCTTAGTTTGGGGGTCAACGATCTAACCAAAACATTGTGATGTATAATCTTAATTGTATCTATGTAAGATCACCGTGTGTGTATCACAACTTTTCCTTTGTGAATAAAACTTTTTGTATTTTGTGTTTGTAAAAACTACGGGTCAAGAAGTCAAATTTTGTTCTTGCCAGTTAAGACTATACCTCGGAAGGTCGGGTGCGCGTGACCACGGCGGTCACAGACGCCTGCTAATTTGTTACCGCCGGACGGACCGCCACACAACCACTGCAAACTACGATCATCAACTGAGAGAGTCACGTTGTTGACTTATTGTCCCTGCTGGTGCTTGGTGTATTGGATTCTTATTGATGTCGCATGGTTCTTGGGTAATAGGATGCCAATTCTCTTATTAGTATTAGATTCCGATTCTGTCTCACGTACCCCATGTCCTATCTAAGTCGTGCTTTTTAGATCCAAATTTCTTGAGGTGATGTTCGAAAAAAGTTAGATATTATTTTATGTTTTTGGGGTTAAAAGCGGGGTCTAGTTACACAGTGTGGTTTTCCTCCTGTGAACCAATAACAACGACAACTGACTTTATTAATCCGTCTGCAATGCCATTTAACCATACAGGGATATCGACCCGAAAACTGTTACCATGGATTCAGGATATGATTCTGAACCCCCTGAGTAGAAAATTTTCGTCGGTTATTAAAAAAAAATACTGAATCCATGATAACAGTTTTCGCGTCGATGACCCAGCCACCCTGTATAGAGTAGTTATTTTTAGCATTTTGGACATTGTATTTTAATTTTTGTACTACAGAGTGACAAGTAAAGTCCCAGTACAAACAGTGACATGTGCAGTGTAACTTCACCACAACTCCACTCCACTATCAACACAAAAGTTCCCACCAACGAAAAGCCATACTAACAAAAGTAGGCAGTATCGTTTGGAGTTAACGTTGGTATCGCGAGGCATCTACAGGACAGGGCTAGATAACGTGGCGCAGATACTACTGCGCTTGATAGGCTGGTAACACGCAATGGCGAGTAGCTATGTAGCGCAGAACACGTCTTGGGTCTTGAAAGAGGGCATTGTGTTTGTCAGATTTGAAGAAAGGGTTGGTTTGATGTAACTAGATAGGTGGTAGGGTTGTGACCTATCTATTTAATATTCCGATAGGTATTTTGATTACCACATCCATTTTTAGATTAACTAAGTACTTATTTACGTCGAAATATCCGTGTGGTTCTCTTGACGTGTTGTACTAACATGATGAACATATACAAGTTGTTCCTTTTGATATTCCATAACTCTAAGGTTGTTATGAGTCCATGTCAAAGTATCAATTGAAGGGTTCAATTCGAGAATGGTTTAACTGTGAAATCAGCCATTTTGAGAAACTGGTCCTTAAATATTGGTGACTATTTGTTGATTTGGATAATGAAAATAGTGCCAAAAAAAGGAGTAAACTTTCAAGTGTTTAAAAAAATACTTTTATTATAAAATGCAATACAAAAGTAGTTTTAAAAGATACATATTATTGTAATATCCACCATTTTTCATTTAAACCAACAGTGTTTATCGACATTGATACAGTTCTTGAGTGTAAAAACGGTTTATAACGGAACAAACCGTTTTTACACTCGGAATATATCACCAATTTGGCCTTTGCTGTTTAGGTAACTAGACAATAACATGTTAATATATTTAAAGAATTGCACAATTGCAGGCTTATTTTCTTAGTAATTATATAAACTCAATAGGCTCGCCCCCTATTACATGGGACTTAAACATAACTGGCGAAATGTGGGTGTACTATAGATACACCTCTGCCTAACCCTTCGGGGAATACAGGCGTGATGTTATATTATGTGTGTTATGTGTATATAAAAAAATGAAATTAATAATTATTATAATTATTGTATTGTATTATTGTAATTATTATAATTATTGTATTCTTTCGGCATACTCAAATGAACTCAGACGGAACTTGACGCTCTGGATAGGAAGGTCCGCACATTGCTGACGGCAAATCGGATGCATCACCCACGGTCATCAGTGATGAGACTGTACATCCCGCGGAAGTGCGGGGGTCGAGGTTTCCTAAATGCTAAAACCCTCCACAACCGCGAGATTTACAGTCTCAGGGAATATTTCCTTCAAACCAATGTGGGTATGCACCGAGATGTGGTCGCAGTGGACAAGGGCCTCACCCCGCTCTCCTTGGCAAAAGAGAACTGGCGCAAACCTGCAGTACTTGATACTAACGATCGTAAGGAAATATGGCAGGGCAAAGAACTACACGGACGCTTTTTCCGGGCCCTCCACGGGCCTGATGTAGACTTTTTGACATCTGTATCCTGGCTGCGTTTTGGCGACCTCTTCGTGGAAACCGAAGGTTTTGTCTGTGCGATTATGGATGAAGTTATCATGACGAATAATTATCGGAAATACATTGTCAAGGATGGTACGGTTGACATCTGTCGGGCATGCCACCAACCCGGTGAATCAATCCGACATATTGTTTCCGGTTGTTCTCGTCTTGCTAGCGGCGAGTACTTGCATAGACACAATCTAGTAGCTAGGATTATCCACCAGCAACTTGCCTTGCAGTACAACATTATAGAGTCCGAAGTACCATACTACAGGTATGTGCCCGACCCAGTTCTCGAAAATGGTCACACCACATTGTACTGGGATCGATCAATCATCACTGACAGGACTATTGTAGCCAATAAGCCTGATATAGTGGTGATAGATCGACGAGAGCGCCGTGCAATGATTGTCGATATCGCTGTCCCTCATGACGAAAATCTCGTGAAAGCTGAGAAAGATAAAAAAATCAAGTATCTTGACTTAGCACACGAGGTTGTCGACATGTGGGATGTGGACTCTGCAATCATTGTACCGATAATCGTTACCGTTAATGGCCTGATAGCGAAGAGCCTCGACCAACACCTCAGGAGGCTCTCATTGCGTGGCTGGATCAAGGGCCTGATTCAGAAAGCGGTACTTCTAGACACGGCACGTATAGTGAGGTTATCGTGCTTTCCTCTCATATCTTTTTTAGGAAGTATCTGCCCAGATATGTGTTTTTCTTGAATCACTAATCTACACTAATATTATAAAGAGGAAAGATTTGTATTTTTGTGTGTGTCTATGTTTGAAATGAATAAACTCAAAAACCACTGCGCCGATTTCAAATATTCTTTCACCATTAGAAAGCTACATTCACCCTGAGTAACATAGGCTAAATAACATCACGCTATGACCCACGGGAACGGAGCAACCAAAAACCTAACTTAACGCGGGTGAAACCGCGGGGAACAGCTAGTTTAAAATAAAGTCATACCGTCAGCAGGTTCAATTATTATATCACCATAATGGTTTATTACTTCTACTAAATTTTCTCCCTCATCTACAGTGTAACTTGATTTTTCATATGGGCCAATAAGTTCACTAAGTTGTATTAACTCCGGCGATGGTACTTCAAACTCAATCATTACGCACGACCAACGTTGTTGACAAGCGTTTACTAAACAAAATAACATCAAGCGCGCGACTGTCGCATTCACTCTACAAGAAATATAATGTAACCTGTCTCTTTTTCTCCTGGGAAAGAGACACAAAATCTCGCGCATTTTGGCGCGAGCGGTCTGCTTAGTACAAAAAGGGTTTATTATCGCTTATAACCAGAAATTTGCATGGTTTGTGTATAAAAAGTTAATGCAAGAATGATTTAAATTAACTTAATCCCGTATTCAAAACTTTATTTAGGTTAATTATTGTCTTTAAGAACATAAAAATGGCTTTTAGTTCAATAATCCATTTCTGTATTAGAACAAAGTAGAATTATGTATATTTCATGGAGTTGTCGAATAATAAATCTTTTTTGCACTAGCGATCTCAACTTTTATAGCAGTTAAACCGTTTTTAAACTGAATATCTCGAGAATTAAGCCGAAATTTGCTATTTTGTGAATGTCATAATGTAGATAATTTTGCACTGAATCTAACGGTACCTATAACTCATTTTGTGGAAAAATGACAGTTAAACCGTTATCGAATTGAACCCTTCAATTGGCATATCAATTATATTTTTTTTTAAGATAACTTAACACTAGACTCTCAATGTGTGTATATAAGTTTCATTGAAAAGTACTAGTAAATCATTTTCATTCCATCCAATCATTCATATTTAAAAGCTAAGAAAATACAACGTTGTCATATTTTTTTTTGTTATGAACAAAAATAATCAGAATTAAGTGATTTTTATTTTTATAATTCACGTAAGGTTGTTTTACATACATTTAATAATCGTGACTTTGTCGAATTATTCTAAACGAAAAAAAAAACGTGACATGGTGTCATTAATTCCCTAGAGTTATTTATTTATTAACTATGGATGATTTATAGCTAAAACAAACAGAATAAAAAAATGTATGTGAGACTGACAGCCAATTAAAAGTTTTGTAAAACTAAAGTAATATAATTACGACTACTTACGCAGCTAGGGACAGTTTTTTTCCCGTAAGATCTAAAAATATATTTCTAAAGTGGTTGTGACAGCTGCTGTGTATTTGTTAACCCACCAATAACGATGAACGCGAAACGACTCAGTAAACGGAAAAGAAACGCTATTGAAAGTTGCATTTCTAGCAACAGGAAAACGAAACAATTTTTCAAGTTTCAACAAACCCATAAACAAAAAACCTACTAACGTGACAGTATCATAGAGAAAGCGGGAAACTTAATCTCAGTGATGTCCCGATAGTTTGCCAAGCGTGAAGCGAAGGACGAGCGGCAGTGGTGCGGTCGTTGTGCGATTTGTCGTCCGAGATCGTATCGCCGGCCGTAATTCGGCCGCGACTGCCGTGCGTGTTCGTACACCGATTGCACTCGATTAGGTGTGGGACACAATGAGTATTTCTAGTCGTCAGGCATTTTTTACCTGTCGATCTCTGAAAAAATTGGGATAGGAGATATTTTTGTCTCTGGGTCTGGGATTGTACTAGCTATACGAGAATAGTCCAGCTTTGGCAAATGTTAGCCATCCAAGTAGGGTCAAACAGGCATGTAATTAAGTTATCGTCTATCCGTGCAGACTCTTTTATTGCACCTCCAGCAGATATCCTCTTTTTGGTCATGTGGATATCCAATGGAAAAATTAAACTTGCAAAAATAGCTATATTTATAGGACGCGACCGATCATCGTTAGTTCACGCGAACTCAATTGAACTGAGACACGGTTATTGAATATCTTTGATCGAGTACCTACGCATGTTATCAAAATTCGTATGATCTACCTACTAATGATCGCCTATATCTGTTAAAGGCGGGTTCCCACGGTGCGCGATATTGCGCACGCACGCGCACCGGAGCGCACGGCGCACGACCACGCACCGCGCACCGAGGGCCTTCCCACGGTGCGCGATATTGCGCACGGACGCGCACCAGCCCACACGGCCGACGACCTACACATCACACACCTGGCTTTTTCCGACGCTGCGTGTCGGTCTGTGTGGGCCTTTTAGCATTGTTCTGTTAGCTTTGGTAAATGCTGACTATAACTTCACATTTGTGGATTGCGGATGTCAAAGTAGAATGATGGCAGTGTTTATAGAAATACAGAGATGTATAAAAAAAAAAAACAGAAATGCACTGGATTTTCCAGCATCAACTAATTTGCCCTTCAAGGAGGAACCACTTCCCTACGTGTTTGTGGGAGATAGTGCATTTGCTCTCACTGAAAATACGTTGAAGCCGTCTCCACGCCACGGGAACAAAAGAAAGAATTTTTAAGTATCGTTTGTCTCGTGCTCTGAGAATAGTTGAGAACGTTTTCGGCATAATGTCGGATATTTTTAGGGTACCATTTTTATTAGAACCAAATAAGGTATCCAATATTGTTATGAAGTGTTGTTTATTCCACAACTTTTTAAGGCGATCTAAAAATTCACCACGAATATATACACCCCCTGGTACTTTTGATACTGAAAATGAAGGTGGAGTCATCCAGGCTCATGGCCCAATGATCCTAAAGGAAATACTTCCTTGATATCTATGAGGAACGTACCAAGAAGAGCAACTTTTTTTAATACACTATTTTTTTAATTTTAATATTCTTTTCTGAAATTGATATTGTTTTTATAATTTTCTTAGTTTTAATAAGGGCATGCAATTATCCGCCACATTTGACTACCCGGATATTTCGGATACTTCTAGACAATTATCCGGATATATCCGGTTAGTATGGATATTTTGAACACCACTGTAAAAAGGTAAATCAAACTTATTTAAGTTTCCAATGGACATTTTCATTACAAAAACTCCAAAAATCGTGTACCAAGTACTTCAGTTCGCAGTAGAAGCAAACCACTAAAGAAAAGGCACCAAACCCTTACTGAAAATGATTTTCCAAAGTTTTAAGATTCTGTGTGTGTGCAATATTGCAAAGAAATTCCAAAATCCATTTTCATCAAAAAAGATTATAATAGTGAAAGCTTCATTGAGTTTAAATTAAAAGCGAAGAAAGGGAAAGTACAATTATAATACCTAAATCTGTTTATAGTGGCCGATTGCCTATTTCGAAGGTGAAAAAGACAGATCTACTAAAATTATGTAACGATGTCCTAATACCAAGGAGCTATCACCAGTGTTTCGAGAACCTGCCAGTGACATGAGAAAGAAGGAATACGTACCCAGTTCACAGCACGACAACTTTTAACTACACTGGGTTCATAAATCACCGAATCACAGTGAGCGCATTTATAATTAACAATGAAATGAAAGCAATATAGCATTGGATAAATAAATTTCGGTGTTTTCATAGTCTAAAAAATATCGTCCATTCTAAAAAAAAAAACTACAATGACATGAGTCGCAAGAAAGAAAAATTAACGTCAACCGGACAATTCAAAACTCCAAAAGATTCGAATAAAATTGACTGCCGGTAATCAAATAGGGCTGTAAACAATGAAATGGTTTAAACGAAATAGGATAATTATTTTAAAAATATGCAGGCGTGAAAACCTGCAATTCGTAAAATCTGTGATTCGCACATTTACTACTATGATATCTTGTAAACTATAATATTACAGACACGATTGAAACTTTGCCACGGTATGTATTACCACATTGGGAGCGGGTTGTGACAAAAACAGTTTTATGCGAAAATTACACATTCGCAACTTTATCGTGGATGTAACGATTTTATATACGTATTATATTACATATAATAATAATATATAATTATATATAATCTTGTTACACTTGGATGTAACCAGTGGAGGAAAAACCTTTTTAGCTTCGATGCTGGTTGGAGGAATGTGATTAGGAGGTTGTTTATTTGACGAAGATGATTTTTTCTTGGTGTGTGCCATCTGTGCTCAGCAAAGAGTTTCTAAAACTTTTTTGACTCACACTTGACTTCAGTTGATGAGCGATGATGGTCATTACTTCAAAAAATTATTTACTTTAACAGCACTACGTTCCCTGCAACTGAGATCAGTTCCAGTGGACGTTAAAAGGGTTTTTGACATGGTCCTTTCGATTAAAATATATCGAAATGAATTTTTATGCTTATTTTCTTTGTTATAGTAAATGATTTTTCAGTTTCTGCTGCTGGTAATCACTGAGCACTACATCATCATCATCGCTGTCGACAACTGAAGTCGAGCTCTGAGCAAAAGCATTTTTGAATTATCTTTATGATGAATCTAGTAATTGTGTCATCAGATGGATTTTAGATGATATACCATGAATTGTAATGATTTCGAATACCTATTTTATTAAAACACAACGTTCAATGTTATATTATCACTGACTTTGATGTTATATTTTAATATAGAAAACGAATAAAAGAAACTATCGGTATTACTCTTTTTATCCGGATAGTAAAACAAATGATATCCGGATAACATTTTCGAAGGTTAAGAATAATTTGGATATCCAGATATCCGGATAGCATGCCCTAGTTTTCATGTTGTATTTCCTGTGCGCGTCCCAAAAAAAAAAAAAAACTTTTTGTTCTTGCTTTCTTTCTAATCTTTTTGCTAAGACCATAACAGATAAATTTGCAGAATATTTTTTAACCGATGGCCCTGTAGTATGGCAAAATAATTTCGCTTAGTGAGCAGGATGAAATACGGCCATTTATGCGATATATTTTGATACTTGAAAATAAATCAAAAACCTATAGGATACTTCCCGTTGACCTAGAATCATGAAATTTAGCAAGAAGCAAGGTGTCTTAGCACAAGTAAAAGAAAATGTCCGAAAATTGTTAATTTATCATTTAAAAAAAAATAGCGATTACAAACTTATGTACATTTTCAGTTTGAGAACTGACTGTGGCGTATATCGATGTATGTGAGAACATGTTTTTCAACTATAAGTTTCTTTTTGGGATAAATTCATCCCATCTACGGAACCTTTCATAGTACGTGGTTCGACACGTACTTGGCCGGTTTTTTTTAAGTTTGTTCTATTTTTTTTATTTGTTGTTATAGCGGGAATAGAAATACACAACCTGTGAGAATTGCATCTGTCTACCTATTACGGTTCATGAGATACAGCACGCTTACAGACAGACAGACGGACGGACGGACAGCGGAGGCTTAGTTAACTGACTAAACAAAATACCTGTCACTTCAGTTGTCATGCTACGTCACAGTTATACTTTTCAATTTAGCAACGTTATAATTCGTTGAAGTTTAATAAAGAACCAGTATTTTGGGCGGTTTTACAAAAGACATATAAACAAATATTATTATTATAAACCTAACAAAAAAAAAAAACAACCTACGCGAAAAACACTACAAAATGAAAAATAACTTTAATTTCGGAAGTTGGTGTCTTTGGATCAGTATTTTAGTTTTTACCACCGTGTTCCGAAATTTAAAGTTATTTATTCACTTTGTAGTTTAGAACTCGTTTGTTTTTTTTTGTAAAAAAGTTTTTATTTCTCGCTTTTTAGTGAGTCAGCAATTACCTATTTATTATTGAGAAGTTCCGTTGGCCATCTGTGGCCTTCATCATCAGTTCCACTTTACCAAATGCTGCTTTCCGAGAGCAAATCCACGAGTTAATTACTATGAAAATACCAAAATCGCTATAGGTGCGCCTATAATATTTGAAGAGTTCCTTCGATTTCTTCAAAATCCCATCATCAGATTGTGACCAAATGACAATGAGACCAACTAGGAAGTATACCTTTAAAAAAAAAAGATTTTTTCAAATTCGACGAAAAAATCAAATATGCCAAAATTTGATACATCACCACTTGTTTGTATTTTTACCAATAATGAAGCAAACGGTTAGTCCCCTATGCTCTACCTGCTATGCTCGACTCGTAAAATACCTACTAAAAAGTTTCGCTATACACGAAATAATATTCGTGGGCAGTGATGAAGAAAACCTAGTATGTAAATATATTATGTTTTCCTATTCTTAATCATCATTAATTATATTTGTGAAGAAACCGGCATACCTTTTTTTTTTTTTTTTTGGGGGTGGGAAATCATCAAATAACTTCTCCCGCTCTGGGCGGAGCGGGAGGGCGTGTCAGACTCTTACTGACTAAAACCCACCCGTGTTCCTTCGGTTGCCCTGTCGCCGGGGGCCACGATCTCCCTTTCGGTTTTCTTCGCAACCCCGGCAGGCATCGGTCCTAGTGGACCCCTTCAATTATGCTGACATCTCTTTGAGGCGCGCGTGGAACACAACGCGCCGTCGACCCGGGCCTGGTCCTTATCGGACGGTGAGCCACCCATTGCTCACCGCCCGCAAGCCCGCGCCTACGGTGGCCGGAAATCGCCCCGCGATTCCCGACGCCCTGGGCGTCTCCTCCTGCGGCGGTTAGGGGCGTGAGGGCGCGAAATTTGCCTCTCCCTCACGCGTTCCGCCTCCTCCTTCGCGAGCATTACCGCTTCGCAGAAGGAGGTGACGGCCTCCCATTTCCTCTCGCTCCGTACCATAGCCTGAACCAGGGCCGGACGCGAGAGATCACCGCCGCCGATCGCCTCCACGAGGACACGGCGATGCTCAGCCCAAGCTGGGCAGACCTCCACCGTATGCTCCACCGTGTCCTCCGGGCGATCCACACAATGGTGACACCCGGGCGTTTCCTCCTGCCTTATCCTGTGCAGGAACCTCCCGAAACAGCCGTGTCCGGTGAGGACCTGCGTCAGGCGGAAGGTGAGGACGCCGTGGCGCCTCTCAAGCCACTCCTCAAAGAGGGGTCTTATCGCCGCAATTGTGGCGTGCCCAGCGCTGGGTTGCGACAATCGCACTCCCCATGACGCCATGAGATCCCGCCGGAGCTCTGTCCGCTGAGCCGCGATTTCTCGCGGCAGCGGAGCTAAGCCCCGGCGCCTCGCCTCCTCGCGCCACTCCCAAATGTGCGCGAGGACCTTTGCCTCCAGATCCCATGGCGGTAATCCGGCAAGGAGGCTCGCCGCCTCGCAGGAGACCGTGCGGTATCCTCGGGCCAGCCGGATGGCCATGACCCTCTGGGACGCGTTCAACCGGCGGGCTGGCCGCAGCCTTAGTGAACGCGCCCACACCGAAAACCCGGCATACCTGAGATATATTTCTCGACGGCATGTGAAGCCAAGTCAAGAGGCCCTTAGGCGGCTTTAAAACTCTGACACCAGGTTAGTCACTAACCACACGATAAGAAGAAAATTTATTATAATAAAACGGGTCAAGCTTTGCGCTTGATGAGGCATGTGTCGAACTGGTTTTTTCAGGGTGACTATAACAATGAGCCCTTCCGCGAATCATTACCAGTACCCTAATTATGTAATACACGATCAATTACAATCTGTTTCGATTTGAAACAGATTGCTAATCAATTGCTTCATAAGCTGGAAAAAAAATCTGCTCAACAACGTAAATAACGCAATGAATGTTGTTGAATTGTCAAAATGAAACAAATTAGTCATAATCAATTAAGAAAATAATTTACGTAATTAGGGTTCTCTTTGATAAAGCAAAGAATAATGAAACCAAAACCCAATTATCGAGAAATAAATGTTAATTTTAAATTAGTACTAATAATTTGATTCGTATTAAAGTCTGTGATTTAAATAGTAATAGTCATATCTCATTCTGTGATTGAAATAGTAATACTTACATCTCATTATTATCTATTTGTTTTTTTTTTTTTAAGTAATTGATTATTTGTATTTTATTTGTGTTATTCATAAGAAATATTATGAATACAGGTGATTTGACTTTGAGAACGGACTTTTTATTTACGCTCTTTTATATTTTTTTAGTTTTCTGTCTACAGACTTCGTTAAATCTTGTGGATCCAGTATTGAGTACAGCTCTAATCATAAACATTTCTTAACTTAGAATTGCTCTGAAATTCGTTTGTCTCTGTCTGTCATTTTGACTTTTTGACTGTCAAAACGAGACAAAACAAATTTTAACTTACAGACGCTTACGCTTATACGAATAACGCTATAATTTTTTTTACCTTAATTTAAACACTTTTCTTTCCAACTATACCTTCCATTGTTTACGTAGAATCGAAGACTTGCGTGCATAGCGATACTTTTTAGTAGGTATTTTTTAGGTCGAGCATAGAGGGACTAGAATATAGGGGGACTAACCGGAAGCAAAGACCTCATAGCTTTACATCTACTATGCAAATTATGGAACTAGCTATCAAAGGTAAAATTAGTAGACATGCATCAGATATATCGAAACTAAACGTATCTAAAATCCGATTTCGGTCACAAATTGTATCGTATCGATAATCCGAACTAGACAAACCGATTTTACAAAACCACGGCAAGAGTAAATTGCGTAAGCAAGTATTTGTTTATTATGTTTAGGTAGTTTTGATCGATGAACTTACAACCGAATTATAATATTACTAGAGACGATCGAAACTACGAGCCAGAGGCGCCAGAGCCGCTCCAGAAATTGATTTCTAAAAACGAATTTTGAAAACGATTTCATAATCTGATATCAAATATTTAACCGTTTGCGTAAAAATCCAAAAACGGCCATGTCTAAAAATTTGCTTACGAATTTACATACATATTTAAAGCATATTTTTATTTTTTATTTATATATGCCAAGTTGGGCAATAAAAACGTTACCATTGGTAAGCAAAACGATTCATTGTAGTTTATAGGAACCGGGCATACGCGCGCACCTTTGAAGTTTACCGACTCGCCGCGGATCGGGCGCACCGCCACGCACGCGTCTGCGCTACCACGCACGGTACCCTTCCCATGGTGCGTGTCCGTGCGGGCTGATCCGTGGCGAGTCGGTAACTTCAAAGGGAATGTATCCAAACTCGGACGCACCACGACGCACCGCGACGCACGCGTCTTCGCTACCACGCACGTAACCCTTCCCACGGTGCGTCGTGCGGGCCGGTGCGCGTGCGTGCGCGGTATTGCGCACGCGTCGGAAGCGGTGCGCGTGCGTGCGCGGTATTGCACACGCGTCGGAAGCGGCCTGAACGCCACTAACGCTACTATTAACATGCCACCAAATTATCTAAAAAGGACTATCAACTCGAAACGAAGCAGAAGAATAATAAGGATATTAGAATCTTCTAAAGCATCATCTTCCTGCCCTTGTTACATGTTACTTGTGGTCGGGGCAACACGTTTTCTTTTTCACTCTCCTGTGTCAACCGTAACGCTATCATTCACTCCCTTCTCTTTCATATCATTCCTCACACAATCCATCCATCTTTTCTTTGGCCTTCCTCTCCCGCTCTATCCATCAACATTTATATTCATCACTCTTTTAGTTACATGCGTTTCCTCTCTCCTCATCACTTGCCCATACTAGGCCAAACGATTTCTCTTCGACTTTTCTGTTACTGACGCCACTCTTAAACTTCCCCTTATATACTCATTTCTTACTTTAGCCATTTTCGTTTCTCTACATTCTCATCTCCGCTACATGCAATCTTTTTCATCCGTCTTTTTCACGGCCCAGCTTTCCGATCCATCATGCGATCCATAGAATCTTCTAAGGCGTAAAACGTAAAATATTTTCTATTCAAGTGTTGATAATAATCGACTGATGGTGGAATCATCATTATTATTTATATTATTTTTTTTTATTATTATCCTTATCCCAACTTATGTGCGCCGCAGCATAAATCTTTATCTTCCATACTTCTCCTAGTCGTCATCTCAGTAGTCACTCCTTTTCTAGTCATTATCTTTTACACAATACATCCAGCGTTTCTTTGGTTTTGAGTGTTCCTTTTTAGGGTTCCGTACCCGAAGGGTGCCAAACGGAATCCTATTACTAAGTCTCCGCTGTCTGTCCGACCGTTCGTCTGTCTGTCAGCGGGCTGTATCTCATGAAGCGTAATAAGTAGACAGTTGAAATTTTCACATATTGTATTTCTATTGCTACTATCACAACAAATAATAAAAACTATGTAAAGTTAAAAATGAACGAAAATCTCCCCCGTTCATTTTTAACAGATTTCGATAAAAAGTTTAAATTTTAAATAAAAAAAAAATTAAACTTTTTATCGAAATCTCCCCCGTTCATTTTTAACTTTATATAGTTTTTATTATTTAAAAAACAAAATGTTATTATATTTGGGAAGCAAAGGAAATCCTTTGCTTCCCAAATATAATAACATTTTGTTTTTTCTTTGTTAGGGCCCTATGTGGAATACCAAACTGTCTTTAAAACATGACAAGTTTTTTTTTTTAAATTTATTTTGTGGTTTTTATCTAAATAGATATGTCAACCCTATCGTGCCTTTTACCATTGTAATATAATCACCTATTTTAACACTTTGTGATAAAGATAAAGATTTAAGATTTGTGGTAAAGATAGAAGTCACCGATGAAGGACTGTTAACATGACAAGTTGGTAAGTCCATTGACATCATGCCAAGTGAAGAATTTTGCATACAGGACATTGGCAGTGGACTGGAACGAAGATAAGCAGGTGCCAGGTCTTTATTTGACTATCACCTTCAAAACAATTGATTTATAAGGGTTTATCTGAAGATTAATTTAAAGTCAATTAGGTGGAATCAACCGTAATAAGAGATTATTGAATCATATTAATCTGAGATTTCACGGTTAGTTTCTAATCAATTGATTAATTTATTGGAAAAAACAATGACTATATCTGCGGCACTTGCCTTTTGTTCGTCAGAGGTAGAATATTATCCTTATTAGTGCACCTGCTGTGTACCTAATAATGAAGACGTAATCTTTTATCTCGGAGTGATCTCTGAGATAAAAGACTCTGAAATGGTGTCCTTTAATAATATGCTTAGCAACTAAGATTTCGCTTTTTGACGAAAATTTTGTTGGGCCTTTTCGAGACTATAAAGTTTGAGGTTTAGTTCTAAGCTATGATATCACCTCTACTTGTATCAGTAGGTACTAATGAACATGACGCCAAAATGTGTAGTGTCTTGTCTTTAAATGTCTGCCGCATCAGTCACACCTAGGACAATCAGCTCCTCTACCAACTTGCTGACTGGCAGATATTTTATTTTCTTTTTGAATTAAACGTACCTACATATAAATTACATTTTTAAATATTTGGATATAAAAGATATAAAAACAAATAAAAATGTTGTCCACCGTTGTCGGGAGCAGGGTCCAAGCTACCGTATTTATAAGGCTCTAGAGACAGGAACCTCAGGAATATTTAATTTATTATTATTAGGTACTTATTAAACATTAAAAGTTTAGTAATGATTAGCGACGGTTTAATCATACATTTTTGAGGTTTGAACGTTACTTAACCCTTTGTTGATAAGAAATAAACAAAAAATACAATAAACAATTTTTCTTTCTTTCTTTTCTTTAACCCTTTAAAAGAAAAAGGACAAATAATTTTGGTCACTCCTCTGGTCATTTCCAGTTACTCCTCCCAGTGTCGCACCGCCCTTACGTCACAAGTCGAAGCTCCTACCGCTAGATACCGCGGCACAACTCGTGAGCGATGCCTCGCCAGATAACCATTGCTTTGTTTCGCTGTAAAACTCGAAAATTAACATCATTTGCCAACGCCCGATCGCTGCGGTGATACTGACACTCGTAAATATCGGTGTAAGGTGTGAGATGTAGAGGGAATTAAGTTGTTTTGAAGGTTTTTACATAGACTTTGTCGCGGCCGGTTCGTGGATGGGTGACCATCCGTTAATATCGAGACACCTCCATGCCTCGGAATGCACATTAAGACGTTGGTCCTGGCTGTTAATTGTAGATGTTTGACAGTCGTTACGGGTAGTCAAAATCCCAGAAGTCCTGACAATCGCTCTAACCAAGGGGTATCGTGTTACCCAGTAATTGTTTTGGGTTTAAACGCCATATTAACAATATTTTATCAATTTCATGAGTTTAGATAAAGTAGTGTAGGAAACTGCACATAAATATAGATATTGGAACATTAATCTAATACTATTATTAACCTCGCCTGCATCTCAGTTTATAAACGAACACTCGTATTTTAATAACCCCTTAAATAGTATGTAATCGTTACAAAAACGACAATTTTTTTTCTACCTTTTTTAAGTAAGAATATCAAAAAGCGAAACTGAGTTTGTTTATTTGTTACTCAATCACGCAAAAACGGCTGGGCGAATTTGAATGAAATTTGGCAAACAGATAGACCTGGGTAAGGATATCGGATATTTTTCATTCTGGATTGCAGACGAAATCGCGGGCAACAGCTAGTTGGTAAATAAATGTCAAGTATAAGAAAACGTGGCCCGTTGCACAAACATTGGATACACCAATCAGGTGGGTACTCGTTTTAACTTCCTTACCGACCCTGACGACCCCATTACCCTCCTCGAGGAGAGCAGTAGGGAAACCAGCACAGTGTACAAAAACAGACGCCTCCCGTCATTCCGACCCCGCCGCCGAGGTCCTCCGCCTCTCCCCCGACCCTTCCTCGACAACGAGGTGCCAGCAGTTGTTGCAGCTGAGCACGTAGCTTTAAAATCCCCGACTAATAATCATGATCAAAACTTTGATCCAGCCCGTCCCATCCTTGATGTCCTCCCTCTGGTTGACGCCCTAAGCCAAGGTTCGTAACCCACAGGGGATGCCCTTAGCGAGCGTTCACCTAGTTTTAATTAGCATAGTTGAATAACCCCTGGCTGGAGGTTTGAAGTGTAGTAGCTTAAGGCACCCACAGGAAAGTCCGGTTATGTAGTGTAAAGAGATGTCAGCAGATTTGAAGGGGTCCACTAGGGCCGATGCCTGCCGGGGTTGCGAAGAAAACCGAAAGGGAGATCGTGGCCCCCGGCAACAGGACAACCGAAGGAACACGGGTGGGTTTTAGTCAGTAAGAGTCTGACACGCCCTCCCGCTCCGCCCAGAGGAGAAGTTATTTGATGATTTCCCACCATTAAAAAAAAAAAAAAAAGAGGTCAACTACGAGATGCCCTACCCAAAAAAAAAAAAACTCGCTTTAACTTATAATTTAGACCAAACATCTACAATAACGTGGTGTTTAGTTTTAATAGTCGTCGAGATGTCGGAATCCGATGTTATACGTATAGGAAACTATTGTGAGCAGTAATGTCTTATATCGCTTGGCAAGACGCGAGACTAAGCGGACGTGTGTTTTGTATTTATTAACTATATAATGAAATAAACAAATACGACAAATAAATATAATTATTTGCGCCGTCAGTATATAAGTAAAGTGTGTCGCGTGTGACTTGTAAGTTTTTACCGACTTTCAAGAGTGTTTTTACCGAAGTTGCAAGATGAACTAATTAATTTTTATAAACGATAAATAAAGTGTTTCTAGTAGTATGTCTAACCTAGGAGCGAGCCCGTTTGGTCGTAGCCAATTACTACGGCGAAGTCCTCCACCGACGCCTAATGAACCATTACCCCCGAGTGACCAAAGCCCACCAGTACCCGAAGAGAATGAATTGCCGATCGAAGTCATCAGTACGCCAGAGGTACAGAAATGGTTAGGATCTATTGATACGATTCTGAACGAAGTCTGCACTATTGTCGGTGAGGGGAAAATGAACTCAGACCAGAAGCTTCGTGTCTCCACTCTTTGCCGGAAGGTCTCGAGTGGGACTTCTCAGATGGCTGTCTTATACCAATCGTTGAAGCAGAAAACAATCCAGGCCCATACCACAATCCAGCACCTACAGGTTCACCAGAACGTTGCGAACTCTCTCCAGCAGTTCAAAGAGGTCGTAGAAACGAAGCTTAATCCATCAGAACATACCACTTTTGCTAGCATGGTGAAGAAAGGTTCCGATAACTACATCCGTCCTGCAAATTTGAGATCAGTCGCCATCTATCCCAGTGATAAGACCCAAACAAGTGACGACACCAAGTCGCTTGTTCAAAAGATTATCTCCCCCGAACAACTTAAGCTCCATGTCCGTAGCCTGAGAAAAGTGAAAAATGGAGGCGTTCTGATTAGCACCGAAAGCAGAGGCGATATTGACAAGCTTAAGAATTCGGAAAAATTAGTATCATCGGGCCTTACAGTAGAAGAACCTTCTAAACGCCGCCCTAGGGTCGCCGTGATTGGTGTTCCCGTAACCCTTACCGAGAAAGAGGTATTTGATTGTATTTACGAGCAGAACCTTTCAGATAAGTTGCCGAATATCACTTGTGAGTCCTTCCTTGAGAGCATCAAATTAAGCCATAAATCGGGTAAAAAAGACCTTCCTACCTGTAACTACATCCTGGAAGTGCCTGCTAGCATAAGAAAACTACTTATAAATCAAAGCCGAATTTTTATAAATTGGACATCATGCCCTGTGAGAGATTTCACGATAGTCACCAGGTGCTTCAATTGCCAGCAGTTCGGACACGCAGCCAAGTTTTTGCCGGGAAACTAGTCCTACTTGCAACCACTGTGGAGTGACTGGACACTCCTTCAAGGAATGTAGCAGCAAATCTTCTCCCGCTCAATGTGCGACATGCAAGCGCTTCAAGAGGAAATGTGACCATCCAACTGGTGACGTAAGTTGCCCGGCGCGCAAATATGCAGAGATCAACTACATCAACTCAATAGACTATGACGGTGCCTAAGAGCGCCACCGAATACTTTATTTAGTTAGCACACAAACAGGTAGCTTATCCTATATTTATATTTCCACTTAGTTTGTAACAATCATGACAAATCAGCTTATTTGTGATCTAGATAGTTTTTCTGTGTCCGAATCTAAAATCTGTAATGTTAGGGACTGTAAGCACCATATTCAACCTGGTGAAAAAACCTTAACCCTGCTCACACAGAATATTCGCAGCATAAATAGAAACATGAACGGATTCGAAGTGTTGTTACAGAATCTTGATTTAAGCTGTGATATAATCGTCCTAACAGAATGTTGGTTGTCAAAACAGACAGTCAATTTACCATCTCTTGACGGTTACTATTCTTATAAAACTGACAGAAACATAAACCAGAACGATGGATTAGTAGTTTATATCAAAAATAATTTACGAACAACAAAAGAAGAACCTGTATCCCAAGATAGTAATTGCTTAATAATCAAAATTATTCCCGATACAGTAGTTATGGCTATTTATAGGCCGCCTTCTCAAAATATGGATAGGTTTTTAGACTCGCTCGACACCAATTTAAAAAACATTACATCTTTTAAAAACATAGTACTTTTGGGCGATATTAACATAAACATTGCTTCCGGGAACACCGATACCCATGTACACAATTATTTAAACATTTGCTCATTTCATGGACTTTTACCAGCTCACTATCACCCCACGCATCAGAGTGGCTCATGCTTAGACCATGTCATTTTAAAATAAAAAAATCCATCTAAAACATTGGTTACTAATTCTTCGCTTACCGATCATCAAGCTGTTTTACTAACATTACAAATATGTTCACCTAGAAAAAACTGCATGCGTAGCTACACTAAAGTCAATATGACAAACCTGGAAAGTGACTTACGCGGTATTAATTTTGACCCAGTTTATAATTCAGACGATGCAAATATTACGTTAAAGTATTTCATAGATTCGCTACAATATGCAATAAGGAAAAACACGTTTACTAAGACAATGCCTAGAAAGTATAGTTGTATTAAACCCTGGATTACACCCGGTCTCGTTCGTTGTATAAGACATAGAGACAAACTTCACCTGAAATTGAAACTCACACCTGATAACGAAATACTTTCTGTTACGTACAAAAGGTATCGAAACTTCTGTAATAATCTTTTGAAAAAACTAAAAAAGCAGTATGATAAAAATGAATTACAGAAGGCGGGGACAAATAGTAAACTTGTGTGGAAATTTATAAAAACGAATACATTTAGATCGAAAAATCCCGAACCTCCGTTTGACTTACTATCTGCAGAGGCAAGCCCATCCGAAGCAATGAATAAAGTAAACAACTTTTTTGCTAACGTTGGTAAAAACTTGGCTGAAAAATCTTTACATTCTAGTAATTCTTCCCGTCAAAACCCGACGACATCCTCTACATTAAATTCATTTGTTTTATTAGATACTGACGTTTGCGAAGTAGTAAGAATAATAAACGGGTTAAAAGATGTTTGTGCTACTGGGTGGGATGACATACCTAATAATATACTTAAGAGGTTTAAATACCTCCTTGCCCCGCCGCTAACACACATTTTTCAGCTTTGTTTATCTAAAGGTAAATTCCCTAAGTTGCTTAAAAAAGCTGTCGTCACACCTGTCTTCAAATCTGGAGACAAAAACTATGTGAATAACTACAGACCCATCTCAGTGTTAACAGGCCTTTCAAAAATTTTAGAAAAAATAATTAACAGTAGATTGATAAAATATCTGGAAGATAACAAACTACTTTCAGATAGTCAATTTGGTTTTAGGCCCAAAAGATCAACTGGACAAGCAGTACACAAATTGACTAATTATGTGACTACCAATCTAGATAATGGTATGCACACAATTGGGATCTTTCTAGACCTTGCCAAGGCCTTCGATACCATTTCATGTACTTTACTTTTGCACAAGCTTGAAACACTTGGGATAAGAGGAGCACAACTTCAACTATTTTCTGATTATCTTAGCGATCGTCAGCAATGTGTACAAATTGGTCAGTATACAAGTTCTGAACTTAAAAATAGTTGTTTTGGAATTCCCCAAGGCAGCATTTTGGGCCCTACGTTATTTTTAATCTATATAAATGAACTTTGCTGCTTGGCACTCCAAAATGGTGTCATATTGTCTTATGCGGATGACACCGCTCTATTGTTCTCAGCTAAATCAAGAGTTGAAGTCTATGAACATGCTCAGAATGGTTTTAACATTGTGTCTAATTGGCTTCATAATAATCTACTAACATTAAATACAGATAAAACAAAATACATTTTATTTACAATGAGAAATACTAACATACCGCTTACTAATCTAAACATTTACTCACATAATTGTAGCACGTGCGCTGACACTGCATGTTCCTGCCCCACTTTAGCTAAAGCTGACCATTTAAAATATCTGGGTGTCACTATTGACTCCAATGTAAACTTCCGTAAACACATCGATTTACTTTGTGCTAGAGTGCGCAAATTAATATATGTCTTTAAGAATTTGCGGACCATAGCAGACTTTAAATTAATTAAACAGGTTTATTTAGCTTTGTGTCAATCCATTCTTACCTATTGCATAACTTCTTGGGGCGGTGCTGCAAAAACAATTTTACTCCCTCTAGAGCGTGCTCAAAGAGCAATTCTAAAGGTTGCAACATTTCGCCCTTTTACATTTCCTACGCACCAGCTCTACATAGCATGTAATGTACTAACAATACGGCAATTATTTGTACTAAACATAGTATTACACCAGCACACTGCACTTCCTTTTGACCCATCACCTAGCGACAAGAGAAGGAAGGATTTGGTTTGCATAAAGCCTCAAACTAGACATGCGTTTGCTAATCGATTTTATGTGTTTTTAGGACCTTTTCTGTATAATAGGCTCAACAAGTTACTAAGCTTCTATAGTGTACGTTACAAAAAATGTAGTAAATTGTTAGCAGAACATTTAGCGACACTCAATTACACAGACACAGAAAATCTTCTAGAAATTTTGTCATGACGATCATTTATCCCTCGTAAGTATTTACTTTTGTTTAATTTTAGATATAAATGTACCAATATGCTTTTTCTCATAGTTATTAATTAATTGTTTTATATTAGTTTAGTTTTAAATTTTATTGTTCCAATTTAATTAAAATGCAAAGTGATGGCCTGAAACACAGGTTTGAATTAACCTAGATCGGGCGGGTCGCTACCTAATACTGTAATCCCGAAACATCATTACTGACTTGCACTTGTAATTAACATGTTTTAGTTTTAATTTATTTTTAGGTATTATAATTGTTTGGGAAATCTTACTGTTGCCTAAATGTACACTTTTTGTAAACGTTTTTATTCAATAAATATTATTATTATTATTATTATATCATTAAATTAAAATCGGTAACACATTTAACCTTATTTAGTCGATTTTACTTGCCATAGTAACAAGTATGGTACTTAATTCTGATTGTTCGAACTTTGGCTTTAGCCAAATCAAACGAGACAAATCTAACTATTTAAATCTTTAGATTTAAAATGTGGGGTTGATGCGGGGTGAATCTACGATTGAAATCTATGGTTTTGGCATGTATTGGGTTTATGTTTCAACGGTGGAAAAATATAAATTATCAGTTAGAATTGTGCTGTTACGAAAAAGTAATAGCGGTTTGGTGGTGGGTATCGTACCATACTTATCTCTGTCATGAACAGCATTGCTGTTTCATTTTGCAGGATATGTGTTAATTTTTATTATGGTCACAGATTTTTATGTTCTTGCTGAGGTCAGCTGCGTATTGGCAATCTCCTTCGTGTAGTCTGGTATACATACCTAGTCCCTTTTTTCGTCTCTATTTACTATACCCATTGTGAGTCTACAATCATACTGCGGCGCCACGTTTACTATTGTTAAATACTTACTATTGAAATATTCAAATCGAATGCAACTTCAACATAAATATTTCTTTAATCCCATTTAAACTCAAGGGAACGCAGCGGCTTACTCTTTGACAGAAGTTAACGCGAAAACATTATTTATTCAAATTGTTGCAAAAACAAAATGGATTCCTTTATAATCCCAATGTCTGCATGAATTTAAATGTCAAACGGTCGTTTTTACATCAATTATTCTATAGTAATGTAATTACTTTGCGATACAGTGAACAATATCTATTGTTGGAATACAATGGCAGATATGACAAGCTATGATGACTGGACCTCCCAACTGGCTAGAAACGACAAAGATAACACTACAGTTTATCCTAACATTGCTAGAGAAATTAAGCCCTTATTTCTTTGACATAAAGATTTATTTTTAAAAGATCATGGATTGGTTGTCGGAAAAAGAAGTTGGTAAAAAAATCTAGTGGCGCTAAAAAAAGTTTTTGAAGAAAACGTACCTAGGAATTTTACGCTATTTTGTAAATTATTCATGCTTCTGATAATATGAAATTTAAATAAGAGCACCCTTATATTTATTACCTACAATTGCACGCATATTTATATGAATATTATTGTATTATGAAAAGTATTGCATTTAGGTATTATTCTTAAATTGGCAATTGACGGCGAGAGGTAAAATTTTGTTTTTTCATGAGTCAATAGGTCTATTATTATAACTATACTATCCATAAATATTATTATTAACCCAATAAGTAGTAAAGGGTAAATAGCTGTGAAAGCTTTCTTTGGTGTCAATTACGTACCTCCTATTTTATAATTATGATTTGAGATCACATAGTAGATACTTAATTGTAGGGATAAAGGCAAGTGCAAATCATATTCGATTTTATTTAGAAATGAATTAATCAACTTTATCAATTTAATCGAAACAAAGTTTATTTTCGGAAGGTGCCGAACCCTTGAATCGATATCCAATTTGCCATTTATGTCGTTTGTTAAATAAATTCAATAACAACGCAATTTTGGTGGCCGCACGGTAGGGTCCGTAAGAAAACTGCGTTGGAAGCAAAGATGCGCTTTTCGAACATAATATTATATAACATTTCATTTTGATGATATTTACGATATCTTCAGACGACTTCAATAATAATTCATCGTAAATGGTATCTTATCAGTTTTCAAATCATATTTAGGTATACCTAAGTGTCAGTTATTGGTATCTTCACAGATTTAATGAACTGTAGTTCTCACGGCATTTACTTATTTACACAATAATATTAATAGGAATAATACATGGGTAAAAAAAAAACTATTTAGTCCGTCAGTCAATAATAAAAAAAATATTAGACACATATTTTGGATTTATCATAATTAATAAAAAATTACTTAGATAAAACGCATTAAAATTGGGGGAGTGGAGATTGTAAGTCAATACAGTCTACATACTTTGTGACGTCATGGCACAATTTAATTCAATGTATTGCCGTAATCTTTTGATTACATAAAAAGAACGAAAAAATATCATTTAATAATCAACCTAACGGACAAAAAAAAATGTTTAGTTATCATCCCTGTTGCTGCTACTGAAGCAACTTGCTGACTGCTGGAATGTTGACTATTACCATAACTATTCTCATATTATAGGTCAAGCTATTACGAGAGACCCTCATTAGAATGCTGAAAGTCACCCAAAGGGCAATGGAGAGAGCTATGCTTGGAATCGAATCAGAAATGAAGAGATCCGCACGAGAACCAAGGTAGCCGACATAGCCCGAAGAATTGCCAAAGGATCATGACCATCAACGGTACTGGTTTTTCTCATGCATCAAGATAAAAATTATATTACAATTATTTTCTTTATTTTTGAAGTCATTCTGCAATTAGAATGCCAATTTTGTATAGGGGTTTATTTTGTAAACTTAATAAGTTATGAAATTGTTTTGATAAAATGAATTACCTACTGCCGGCTATTCTTACGTTAAAGTGTTGCCATAATCAAAATAAGTAAATATATTGACAAGTCTAATCGATTTTTTTGTATACGATTACAAATTAATATAAATGTAAAGTCATTGGAAAGGTAAATCGCGGGTTTTTTATAAATAATAAAGCGAGATGATACTACTGTGGTGTGAAATAATTAGTATTTCACACACACAGTAGTCGTATTATTTTGCTTTCAAAACTTTTTAAAGCAATTTCACTTTGTTGGCTAACGATACATATGAATGATTGCATAGATTTTTTTTTAATTATCTTGCTTCGGTTTGATATAAATCAAACCTTTTTAATAAATTAATGATTATAGAACTAAATCAGTCATTTGAAATAATTATGTGTCGAGTGTATTAATTCGAGTAATCGATTTTCATTTAAAATCTAAAGTGGCAACATTGGTGTTGGTGTCTCAAATTGAATTGTCATTGTCAAAAAGTCCAATGTCAATTGCGCGTGGTGCATGCTAAGTTTATTGCGATTTAAATATTACAGTTTTTTGTTGTTGTGTATACAACAAATATATAATTTTTTTTTGTATGAACTGTTGGCTGCTGTGCTCACATAATGACAGTGGTGTGGTTTTTGAGTTGGGCTCGATACAATGAGATCACTGCTCCAGCATCTTATTTAGATGATTTTTTTAATGAAAATGATGAATGAAGTCATTCGCTGTTCCTATATATATAGGTACCTACCTACTTACTGTAAGGGTTAGATATCTACCTACATGTTTAAAGTGCTACCAGTGTCACTGGATCAAATTAAATATCTCTTTGAATTCTATTGTTTTTTTTTTACAGCTCTCCTTTTTTTTGTATTTGTAACTGTTTTAACAGGAAATATAAAGGCAAGGTACTGATTTATTTAAGTCTCTATCCCATCAGATATGCTAATTAATCTGCTCTCCAAACTACGACCTATAAACTTACCTCTATACACGACGGATATTTCTATTTTGAGGTTAAGTTACGTTTTCTAAAAAAAATTGGAAATGCGGGTTTTGATTCCAAAATGGCAATTGTAGATGGTTATTTGGTTAATTTATAAACCATCTAAAACAACTTTGGAATTGACGCAACTCTGTACCGTGTTCCATATTGTCGTGGTCATTCTCCTTTAAGGGGCAGTGGGATGGGGCCGAAAGGGTCTGGAGTGGCGGCCGCGTACTGGAAGACGTAGCATTGGAAGGCCTCCCATAAGGTGGACCGATGACTTGGTGAAGGTCGCAGGAATCCGTTGGATGCGACAAGCACAGAACCGGTTGAAGTGGCGATGTTTGGGGGAGGCATATGTCCAGCAGTGAACGTCTTTCGGTTGAAATGGTGATGAATACGAAAGAAAACTAAGATTTCAATAAGAAGCCGAACTTATAATTCTTAGTCCGGGAATCACATTCGGCATTCAAGATTGAGATTACGCCTACAGCGAAGTAAAAAGTAGGGTTATGATTTTGACCGGTATGAGTATGTATGTTCATCTGTTACCTCATAACTAATAAACTACCGATCATACATACATACATATCGGTCAAAATCATAAACCTACTTTTTACTTCGCCGTAGTTGGGTAAAAAGACATGCTGCGCCGACGCCAAATAAATTGGGATAATTGCAAGAGAATGATGTTGATTCGAGATGGCGGTAACGAATGAGGTTTTAGACAAAATCCAACAATATTTAAAAACAATTTTTCTGCTATCGCTATCGAAATTAGCGGGTAAGTATAATCCGGAGCAATCGTGGCGGCCTCCGATACGCAAATTGCCCGGCGGCTGTTTACAAAGACTTGCCTCCCTCGGGGACAATTAACTCCGCCATCTTTCGCTTTGCGTTTGCGTAGATTAAGAGGTTTTACTTGCAATATGGTTATAGGATTTTTTGTAAAAATTGAAGCAGAGTCTTCTATGAGCTGTTAAGAAAATTATATAGGGTTACACCTCTGTATGTCACTCTGTTTGTCACTGGGTATGTATACCCTCTCGAGTCTAGTCATATAAGAGATGCCAGTGATACAAGTTGTTCGAATTGATAACCCACTACTTTTCAAAGAAAATAAAAAAATAAAAAACCGGTACTCCGGGAGTGCCGACAGAAGTGAAAACTTGAAAAAAAATCGGCACCACGTTAATCAACGCGTTGATGTCTTTTACTCCACGCACCGCGGCAATCAACGCGTTGATGTCTTTTTAATGGGCAAAAGGTGGTGTTATCACGGTGTCACGAAATTAATGTAAACCATTGAGTTCCATCTCAAAAATGCTCAACGCGACTCAAGAAGTTTTCACGTCAAAAACACAACTGCCCTGCCAAAAAACTAACTAAAAAGCAAAAAAAAAACAAGTTGTATTAGGTAGTTAATCTGTATATATAAAGCGAAAGGTCAGTCATTTCCTCGCTGACTAAAAATATAAATAAAATTGTCATTGCTGTCGGCCTCGGGAGACCGTTGTGTCGTTGTGTGGAACACTTTTTAATCTAAGAGGTCCCCCTGGTCACTCGGGATGATGTAACGATTCTAACGATTCCCATACATCAAAATCTGTTCAGGCATTTAAGAGTTATGGTAGAACAAAGAAACTCACATACATACATGAACCCTGAAAACATTACACTTCTTTTTGGGCAGTCGTGTAAAAAAGCATGGAGTTTGCCGCTCTGCGGGGTACTCGTGTAACACACTTGCAATGGCAATGCCATTCATTTTGATAGCGACATTCATTGTCTGTTCTGTGTGTTATTCCGTATGTAATACGTTGTCGAGCTGACGATTTTTTCAAACATATTTATGAAGATATTATACGGAATTTACTTTGAATGAACGGAAGTTATTTTGAATTAGAATGAACTTAAACGAATCAAAAGGTGGCGTAGTAGTTTCTGCCTAACCCCATAGGAAGAAATCGTGAGTTTATGTATGTCGCTCAACTGCTGAACTTAAAATGAGAGTCATGAGTTCGATTTTCGTGTCCAACATGAACTTATAAGCGTCAGCTTGGAGTCTGAATTTATACCCTGTTTTAATGACAATAGGCTCGCTTCACAATCAATTAATATCAATTAATCAATCAATACCTATTCTTTATTTGTAAACAAAGTAACAACAGTGTGCAAGACGTTACAATTGTTATATTATAGTTTCTCTATGTTTTGCCATTTGGCGTACAAATATACATTTATGGCAGGCTTTTCCCAATTAAGTAAATTATTTTATAATAATTCAGTAGGGTCAATAAAAAAAATGTAATTTAATAAAATACAATAGGTAATGTCAGGTAATGAAAATATTGAATGAAATACAATAATGTCATTAATAAATAGTTATAATGTCAATAAGCTACTGATAAGATTTTTTTTTTAAATTGTGTTCATTCATAAATAGTCAGGTTACGAGTATACAAATATTATTATGTCAAAGAGCTGTCATCAAAATAGTCACTTTGACAGTAGTAATATTTCGGTATTAATTCCTGTTTATTTATTACCTACATAGGATTGCCTCTGCCCGGCCCTTCGGGGATTAAATGGCTGATTTTTATATGCTATTTTACAATGACGTTTCAAAGATGAAAGTTTGCCAAACATTGTGTAACATTTTAAAGATGACACTGAAAAAACCCATTTTTTTCAGAATATTGTCTGAAATGGAAAATAACCTCATTTCTTTTGCAATCTCCCATTGAAATGACATTGTTTATTCTGTAAATAGGATATCGGAATCACTTTAAAAAAACATTAAAAATAAGCTAGATTAGTTCGGCGTTTCCTATCTGACTACTCTGAGAAGAAAGGCCGAAACAAACTCAAAGGTCGCAGTCTCTTTTAAAGTCCAGACATAATCTTGGTCAGGCCATATGACAGGCCATTCCACTTCATCATCATTCCCTTGCCGTTATCCCAATTTATTTAGAGTCGGCGCAACACGTCTTTTCAACACTGGCTGTCGCTGAAAACCAGCGCTGGGGCTCTGTCTTGTATAGGATAGCAGCATTATGTTGAGCAATGGCCGTTTTGCGTGCGTCTTTTTTGTTTTGTGTTCTTTCTTTGTGTCATATTTACCGCAAATAAACGTATTTTTCTTCTTTTTCTACCATAGGTATTTCTCCATTAGCCGTCATCTCGGTAGTCACCTCCCTTTCTAGCCATATCATCTTTCACGCAGTCCATCCATCGTTTCTTTGGTCTTCCCCTATTCTTATAGACTTCCACTTTCATACTCAAAACTTTCGTCAAGACATCTACCATTCCACCTAATAGCAGAAAGGCAAAAAAATACCTACTATACTTACCTCCTAAATGCTATGACACGTCCCCCTCCCCCTGCGGCTGAGCGTGGGAACGCGCGATCATTACCAGAGCTGCGCAGACGCCGCGCTTACGTAATTGGCGCTGATTTTACGTATAATCACCGGGAAGGGCGCACTACCATTGAAACTGAAAGGGAAGGGTTCGGGATGTATGTAAATTGTTGGGGCATTTTCGTATGGTTTTGATTTTGTGTAGGTACCTAGCGGGTTTTTTTACAGGAGCTCGTGGCTAAGTAATAACAGCCGCATGGGTCGCGATCCATCAGCTTAAACTACGCTTGCCGCAGTTGCTCCGTGAGTGGGTGACCATCTTTACATACCAAGACTCCTCTGTGCCTCGGAAAGCATGTTAAGCCGTTGGTCTTGGCTGTCATTAGTGGATCTTTCACAGTCGTTACGGGTCGTCAGAAGCCTGAAAGTTTGACAACCAGTCTTACTAAGGGGTATCGTATTACCCAGTAAATGGGTTCTGGAGGTCAAATAAGCAGTCGCTCCATGTAAAATTGTGGTATTCAGTTTCCAGTCTCCGGTTAGACTGGAAACTGAATACCACAAAATAGTTGGGAAAAGGCTAGGCAGATGATGACACGTCCGTGTCTGGGTCACAGAAATTCAAACGTGTACCTTTCAATTTAATCGGTCCTGTAGATTCGATGTTGGCCGTGACACGGACAGACAGACACACGACTGATCCTGTAAGGGTTCCGTATTTTCATTTGGACGTACGGAACCCTAAAAACATCGTAGGTCAAATCCACGGTTTCCCTAAAGGGGTTTATTTATAAACGTTGCTTAAAGTTAAGTAATGACTAGCGACTGTTTTTAACCATAAATTATTGACGTTTGAACGTCACTTTTTAAGTACCTAACGATTTCTTCAATAGTAGAAGCATTCTTTGTTACGAAACATAAAGAGTATGGCTATAACATTATTATAATAATAAAATATCAACGCAAACTCCAAAGCAGCCTTGATATTGCACTTTGAGAGTACATCCACCATGTCCAAGGGCTATAGTCATTGACCATCTCACGAAGAGATTAAGAACAGCAATTTATTCGCTCCATACACAAAAAACCAGTGTCTTTACGCCCAGCGGCGTTTCATATCGCACTACACACGGTCACATTCTTGGCCCGCTTGTCCGACTACCCGCATGAAAAAAAGGCAAAAAGTGCCACTTGCCCCGCGGCAGCGGGCGCGAACGGACGTCCCCTGTCGCTGCGTTGTGGGAACGCTTAATACGCTCATTTGTTACACTGTCATGTAATTTGTGGTTAAATGATAAGAGATTTATGGATGTGATTTTTTCGATTGGAGTACGATATGATATTTTTATGCAGCTTTTTGTTATAATTAATGCCTATTTGATATTCTTCTTGTTTAAAATATGATTACACTAACTTTGCGTGCGAGTTTCTTGACAAAGACTTTGAATAAATGTTAGAATAGTTTAAATTATTTTTGTTATGTTTATTTTAAGTAATAGTGGACCAAAAAAAAACATCCCTGCCCGTAGAGACATCAAAAGGCATGTAGATTCACAACTGAAACAAGATTTAAAAAAAAAACGAGCTAGCCTTACAGTAGTCGCATATGATGTGTAATATCCGGCATCTCACCTTGGTAATAAGCAACATTGAGGTAATAAGCAATATTAAAGGGGCTCCGTCAACGTCGTTTCTGACGGCCAACTTTAGCACCGCGAGAGCTCATTGGTCGAATCAAATACACTTCCGACCCTTTTCACGAAATCTCTCTCACAGATGTTCCATTTCACAGATTGCAGGAAAACGAGAGGAAAGACGTTACAAATCAAAATACGTATTTTAACCAAACCTCCAAGCCTAACGTTCGAGTATGCTCGCAATGTTCTCATCGGTGTAACAGCCATCCAGGTTTAAATGTTATGCGCACATCGATAAAGCGTAACAATAGCTCACCGCGGGCTAAGAGCATTGTTGTGAATACAAGATTTCTAAATAACAACAGTTTTCGCAATACATTATCATCCGATGAAAGGATTGCACGTGTTTTGTTCTTTAGCAACCAAATTGCAGCTGAGGTTCGGCCGAAATTTAGTTTTTTAGGGTTCCGTAACTTTATGGTCAAAACCCTTATGGTGAGACTTCGGGTGTTAGTCTGTCTTTTTGATTAGCACGCGGTAAAATTTTTGCTGTGTTACTATCTTTGGAGAGCTTCGAAACTCTCTGTGAACTTATTTGAGAGAGACCTAAGAAGGATCCGTATTTCTATTGATTTATTCAACTTTTTTATGCGGACTATAAATATAAAAAAAAAATATAATTAAATGGCTTTATACAGGGTGGCACGGAAATCGACGCGAAAATTTTTCGTCGGTTATTTAAAAAAATCTGCTGTTCAATACATTTTGACCGCGTAGGTATTGCACTTTTCTATGAAACAGCAGATTTTTTCTTGAATAACTGACGAAAAATTTCAACGCAAGCGGGTTCAGAATTATATACTGAATCCATGGTAACAGTTTTCGTGTCGATGTCCCTGCTAACCTGTATATTTTTTTTTACTTTAATCTAGAAGTTGACTCTAATAATGAATTAAATACCCGTTTTCATAGAAACATTTGTTAAAAAAAAAAAACTTATAAAAACAGTTTTGACCCACACTTATCTGACTTTTTTCGACATGAAAAAAACGGTAGAGAGTTCTGCTAAGTCCATAATGATCGGTCGGGGTTTGTGCCATTTGTGGGCCATAACAGGCTAAAGGTAGCAGATCCGTGCCATATGGAACTTAGAATTGCATGTTGAATAATGATCTGCCAATTTGTTGTGGAGTGACCACATATTAGGATAGGAGTAGCACTTTACCTCAGAGGAGCTCGTGGCTAAGTAATAACAGCCGCACGGGTCGATCCATCAGATTTAGCTACGCTTGCCGGGGTTGGTCCGTGGCTGGGTGACCATCTTTACATACCGAGACTCTGCCGTGCTTCAGAAAGCACGTTAAGCCGTTGGTCCCGCTGTCATTCGTCCCCGTTTATCCGTCGTCCGGATCTATACGTTCCCGTCAGAAGCCCGAAAGTCTGACAACCAGTCTTACTAAAGGGTATTGTATCACCCAGTTAATGGGTTGTGGAGGTCAGATAGGCAGTCGCTCCATGTAAAATATTGGCATTCAGCTGCATCCGGTTAGATTGGAAGCCAACCCCAACAGAGTTAGGAAAAGGCTAGGCAGATTGAGTAGCACTCTACCTCGTTGGTCTAGTGGTCGCAAGCGCTACTGCCGAGCATGACACCCTAGGTTCGATTCCCGGGTCTGAGTCTTTCTCGCTGGAATTTCTCAGTAGCAGTTCGGAATCTGGATTTGTGCCATGGATTTAAACAAGCTGGCAAAATTTGGGTGTACTGGTGATGTTATCAGTAGTACGCTGTGGTACTTCTGGACCGCTAAGAGACTACAATAATGTAAATGAACGATTCATGAAATCTGGTTGGCGAAGCCAAAATACCAATATCTCAAAGATATTGTAGGTTGCTGTTGCTATTTGAAGAAACTTTGGCAGCTGCAGAGTAGTGGTAGCCCAGTGGTAACAGCCCCGACTTACGAGTTGTAGGTCGTAGGTTCAAACTCAGGCAGGATTACTTTGTGTAAATAATTTCATCACCATTGCTTTTAAAACGGTGAAGGAAAACATCGTGAGGAAACCGGCATGTCAATAATACAATAGTGTGTGCCTCACGGCCGCGCCAAAGAGGTTGATTTCAGCATTAATGTCAGACAGATGCTGTCTGACGCTGGTTTTCTAATGAACTCTTAAAAGGACAAGTGACGAGGAGTACAAACAGTTTCAACATACCTAATACATAATTTGTTTACTTAAAAACTAAATAAGCACCTAATTAAATATAATACAAAAACAAAAAAACTTACGAAAACAACAAGAACTGTCCCAGCAAAGGACGGAAAATCACCGAGCCTGGGCAACCACCCACATACCCAATATATATTATATTTTGTTTGATACAACAGAAATCATGATATAAGCTAAGTACCTACTGAAGGTATTTTATATAAGTGAAACATTAAGGGCGACTATATCCAGTTTCTGTTGCGAATCTATGAGATTCTGCCGTAAACGTGTTCTGAACGTGTGGATAGTGCCCAGTACCCTTAATGGGAGTGGATTTGATGGACTGGATTTCAGTATTCAACTTTACTATATCCTTGAAAACACCACCAAAATCGTAGTACCAACATTTCCAGGTCTCTAACGCTCTGCTTTTAATAGTCTCACAATAATTGCTCCCACTTGGCCCATCATAAATCAATCCTTAATTAGATATACCAAACCTCCTCTGACGTTTAGCCTCTTCATAATGATACCGGTATCTTTGGTGTATCCAATTTGATACTCAGTTTTTTCGGCCATTTTATTTTATGGTAATTTTTTGAATGTGGAGTTCGTAGATGTGATTAGAGATTTGTGATTGGTCGTGGTTATTAAATGGTCATGTGTAAGGGCACTTCCTATTTACCGTGGGCAAAGTTAAAAATGAGAGCTGTGTACCTACTAGAGGTAATATCACAATGGTGGCACTTCACATTGCTATTCTGTATTCGCGTTTTTTATTTTGTTTTATTTGCCGATACAGTGGGAGTCTTTATAATGTGCATATATCGAAATGAGGGAATCTATGCTTAATTTTATCGACGGAAAATATATTTAAAATATCTAAATATTTTTTTATGGAATTAGAAAAATAATTGTAACAAAACGGTGTAACTTTTAAACTTATCTATCGCGATGTAACAAACTCCATAATGATTCGAAGTAATGCGTCCTCATATAATGAAAATTGTGGAAAAAAAAAACTACCCTCAATTGAAAATAAACATGTTTTTTTTTTTGGCAAAAATCTGTTTTTTTTTGTTCAGTATTTTTTACAATAACGTACGTAATACATACAATTTCTCAATAAGAAGCCAAACTGATCAAAAAAATTTGTTTTTTAATCCTGATATTTTTTAATATTTTTTAAATATTTTTTCATCGATAAAATTAAGCTTAGATTCCCTCATTTCGATATGTGCACATTATAAAGATTCACACTGTATAGTGTGAATCTTTATAATAACTCGAACACACCGTCCACACATTGTCATGAACAGCGAATATGTCGGCCGAACATTCAAGAACATTTTTGCTATCTTTTTGCTAATTTGAACGCAAAGATGGGCGTGTTGACGGCAGCAGCGACTTATTATTTCTTGTGCGTTAATTACCAATACATGTTAGTCGTAAATAAAATACCGCTCTCTACTGAGGAAGGCATGTGTGGACGGTAAACGGTAAATTCGATATATTTGCAATCCTTTGATATGTGACCAAGAATCGACAACCTGGCGAATACGATTCGAGTGTTCGTGTATTTGTGTAATCATCTTATTCGTGAAAAATAGGCAAATATAGGCATACTTATCGACGACCTTAAAGATAATGCAGTCATCGAAAGGGAACGTAGGTCACTGGCGGTCCGAGGGAACATGTTGACTCGTAGATTCTCTCGTTGTGCGAACCAAGTCAAAATCAAGTTCAAGGCGTTTTGTCAAGGTCTATGGGTTAGCTACACCAAAAGATCGCTAGATGTCTTACGCGTCCAATAAAAATACGCGTGTGGTTCTTTCCTCAAAAGACCATTTCAGACACTAATCTACATGGTCCTCATATGGCCTGACCAAGATTATGTCTGGACTTTAAAAGAGACTGTGACCTCTGAGTTTGTTTCGGCCTTTCTTCTCAGAGTAGTCAGATAGGAAACGCCGAACTCAACTAGCTTATTTTTATTTTTTTTAATATGACGTGTAAAAGTGATTCTGATATCCTATTTACAGAATAAACAATTTCATTTCATTTCATTTCATTTCATTTCATTTCATTTCATTTCATTTCAAAAGAATGTTTTAGGATGCTAGGAAACTGCCCCGTTTCTGTAGCGTACCTATCGAAGATGTTTGCTCAGAATCGAACTGACGGTTTCCATGCAGTGATTCGCAAAAAAGTCGCATCACGGATGCGTAGAATGCGGGTCAGTGACAAAAGCATCCTGAAAACAGTGGTGGAAAGCCCTTTATCCCCTTTTCTGTGGAACTAGGAATGTGGGGAGAATGGTCACGTAGCATATTCTTTGCTCTATCGTTCGGCACATCCTGCCGCAGTCACGAGCTCTGCTCAGCTTCATATCCTTGTTTTGCGTGCTACTAACACTAGTGATAAGGTATTTTACTAACAAATTGGACCATATTGTTGTCCGAACTCAATAAATAAATTAAATAGGCAAATAGAGTAAAGGCTCTTTCAAACAGGCGCGACACGCGACGCGACACAAAGACACCGCTCGTCGCGCGACGAGCGGTGTCTTTGTGTCGCGTCGCGTATCGCGCCTGTTTGTAAGAGCCTTAACTTCACACCATCGTATTTAGAAAATCCTCCTCTCTCCTACTTGACCTATGCTGTGCCCGACAGGGTCCATAATTGTGACTAATATAATTACTTCCCTACCAATACACATTCCCATATACATTATACATTTCCTATATACATTATGGTACACAATAAAGAATTTGAGATTTGAGATTTTAAAAATAAGACGAATACGCGAACACAAATAGCAATGTGAAGTGCCACCATAAAATATAATATCTAGATGACCTGTTTTTTTTTGAACGACGTTTTCTAAAAATGAAACCTAGCTAGATCGATTTATCGCCCCCGAAATCCCCTGCATACTAAATTTCATGAAAATCATTGGAGCCGATTCCGAGATTCAGATTATATGTATACATATATACAAGAATTGCTCGTTTAGAGGTATTCGATTATAAAAGAGGCAGTTTTCACGTGATCTTTTAATTCCAAATGATTATAATGTTTTTTTGAGATAGCAATGTTTTTGCGACAAAAAATAATGCGGAAATCGTGAAAACATTTTAATCAGAGATATTGTAATTATTATGGAGGTACAAATTATTCTGATTGAGGAATCGGAATTTGTTCGAGGCGTGACGAGCTGCTTCGATGCATTGACAATTTGATCGATTGCTTTGATAAGATTCCTGCGTTTCAAAATTCCAATACTGTTTTAATTTGTTTTTTCCTGTTTCTTGAAACGTTGACGATAAAGGCGTGATTTTATCATTTATAATGTGACGATATTATCGTGGACCTCCAAGTCCATAAAATTTATGGAAATATGTACACGCTATAACTTTATTGTGGACGGAAATTTAAAAGCTTCTTCATATTATATTTCCATACATTTTACTTCCCTGTGTTATCACGATGCCGTGACGTGGACGTCACGTTACAAATTATAAAAGCGCAATACAGTAGGTAAGATATTGCACTATATATAGCAAATTATTCGACAAGTAAGTATGAGCAAATTATGTTTTTTTATGTTTCATGCGATAGGAAATCAGTGATATCTTTTAATACCTGTTATGAAAGATTAATCCCCGACTAGACAAGACTGTAATAGGTGACGACATTTTACATCATATGTGGCGAAAATGAAAGGATTAGTAATAATTTAATCGCATGATTTATTATTTGGCTATCTAGTGTACGGCCTCTTCCCATTTCGGGATTTGATTACTCACGTCACGGCACTGACACTCATATAATCATCATCATCATATTCTCCTGCCCTCCCAATTTATTTGTGGTCAGCGCAACATGTCTTTTTAGAAAGAAAGAAAAGAAAGAGAAGAACTCTATTACTCTATTCCCTACTACTTCTCCATAACTTGTGGCTAAGTAATAACAGCCGCACGAGTTAATCGATTTGATTAACAATCCTTGCCGCGCTTGGTCTGTGAATGGATGACCATCGTTACATAACAAGATCCCTCCGTGCCTCGGAAAGCACATTAAGCCGTTGATCCCGGCTGTCATTTGTAGATCTTTGATAGTCGTTACGGGTAGTTAGAAGCCCAAAAGTCTGACAACCAGTCAGACTTTTGGGCCAGGGTATCGTGTTACCTAGTAACTAGGTTGTGGAGGTCAGATATGTAGTCGCTCCATGTAAAATACTGGTATTCAGCTGCATCCGGTTAAACTAGAAACCGCCTTCAACATAGTTGTGAAAAGGCTAGGCAGATGATGACTTCTCCATTACTCGTCATCTTGGTGGTAACCCCCTTTCTAGCCATATTATCTTTCAGTCCATCCATCGTTTCTTTGGTCACGTGTTCACTCATAAAGGGCCTGATATCAGTGCTAGATTAAGCACTACCAGCACCCTGGGCGAGATTATTGCGGATCTTTTTCTCTACTCTTGGAGAGTAGAGGGGTGCATAATGGCGTAACTAGATGGACACTTTTACACCACCTTTTGCTTTCTCCTGGCAATATTTATATGGTGCTTTTGTATGGAACCACCACACGGGTTGATCGAAGGTTAAGCTACGCTTGCCGCGGTCGGTTCGTGGATGGATGACCATCCATTACATATCCCCTCTGTGCCTCGGAAAGCACGTTAAGCCGTTAGTCCTGGTTGTCATCGGATCTTTAGCAGTTGTTACTGGTAGTTTAGAAACCCAAAAGTATTGTGTTATTCAGTAACTGGGTTGTAGAGGTCAGACAGGCAGTCACTCCATGTATAATACTGGTATTCAGCTGCATCCGGTTAGACTGGAAGCCGAAAAGGCTAGGAAGATTGATTGACTTTTGTATGGAGCCGCATAATGTATTTCACATAACATAACGATATTCAAAATAGCGTGTAGGTATTTAATCTAACTCAGAATAATTCATATTTTTCTGGCCTAAAAATATTAGTTACTGCGACTAGTGCGACCAATTCGACTCGCGCGTAGCTGATCACAGTTTGACCTAACCTAACCCATTTGGTTGGGGTTCCCTAGCTTAATTAAAGCGACCAACTTTGTGAAAAGGACAGACACTTATAAAGAGGCAGATTTAAGATAAAAAAAGGTTTTTAGAGGATCACACCATACACACACGGAGGATACATTCAGAAGTAACGTAGAGAGGAGCGAGTGGAGCGGGTTCGAAAATTTTCGAATAAGTTAGATGAAACCTAGGCTGTAAGAGCGAGCGTAGTGAACTCGAATATTTAGCATCTAGCCTCGCATCGGTTACCTTTTCTTTTGACAGTGGATACGAAAGTAGGAATAATTTGTCGACGACCTATTCAGAAAAGTTTCAGAAGTAGAAGAAACTAAGCAAGAGCAAGCGAAGCGTGCTCGAAAATTCTAGCACCCCACCTCAGATTGATTTGATTTTCTTTTGACAATTCATAAACAAAAAGGAGTTCCTTTGTTGACTTAGGCACAAAGGTTTAAGAATCAAAAGAACTTAGGCTACAAGAACGAGCGAAGCGAGTTCGAAGATTTTAGCACCCCGAATCGGTTAGATTTTCATATTCAGTAACAGATGTTACATTGACCAAAAAAAAAAATAGACAACTTTAAAATTGCTAAACTGGAACTAGGTATACATTGATGAAAGATAAAATCAAGTATTTTAGTTACGTAGAAAAGAGTTCAGGCAGAACGACGGATTAAGATAGCAGTGATTCTAATACTTATTATAATTGATTGAATAAAAATAAAAACTAATCCGAAAGAAAAAGACGTGATTTCAGTGACCCAGTGATTGTGTTATTTAGTATCAATTCTTATACAATACATTTGTGGAAAATCCAAAGCATATTTTTAATGATAATTTTTTTTTGGTATCGTAACGATACTAATCGGACTTGTGATGATAAAGTTCATCCCTGTTTAATGGTTTATAGCTTGTTTTTTTTAAATATGAGTATATCTGAAGGTGAGTGATATCAAGAAAGCAAACCAAGCATCTGCTTGACAGACGTTTCGATTTTGGATACCAATGATTTCAATAAAGGAAAGTTTTCCAAAGAAAGCAATATAAATCGAAGAACCTGAAAAGGTACAACGCTGCGCTTCCAAGACTACAATACTCTAATATTGGCGGAACTAGAAAAGTTCAGGGTTCAAGAGAATCAATAATTCGATTATATTATTTAAACTATTTAAACTGATTTTATTACTGACGTGAAAGTTGACAGAATTTCAACAATTCGTTATTTTTAAACTTAAACAATTATATTTGTACGCCTCTGGGCAAAACATGGAGGATCTACCTATTTATAACACCTCACACTATGTGTAACTTGACCTGTGTTCACAAATAAAGCTTTCTGATTTCTGATTTCTGATTTCTATAATATTGCGTTACCTTCAAATACAGAATTGTTTTAGTTCTTTTTAAATTAAGCAATATGTAAATAAATAATGCAATAGTTTCTTGTCACGTGCTTCTTCCCAAATTTTTAAGCGAATTGCAGTAATTCAACTACGTTGACAATTACATGCACAATCGCGCGGCTAGTCAAGCGTAAGAAAATTGACTCATACGATTTGTTTCTGTTATCAGTACACAAACATAATATCGCAGGCGCTTCATTTATATAATATACATTTCGGCCGGCTTGTTTCTCATTAATAACAAAATAGCCACTGTGACGATAGCTACAACCATGTTTTTATATTTAACGTCATTTATAACGTTCGTTTGCTTCCTTTTCTACTACTTCACCAGAACATTTAACTATTGGAAAGGGAGAAACGTCAAAGGACCGACCCCTATCCCATTCTTCGGAAACTTCATTGATGTATTCCTCAGAAGAAAGCACGTTGGAGTGCTGTACAGTGAACTCTACAAGCAATATCCCAACGAGAAAGTGGTTGGCCTCTACAGAATGATGTCTCCCACTTTGCTGATTCGTGATCTTGATATAGTGAAACAAGTGCTCATTAAGGACTTCGATTCTTTTCCTGATCGTGGACTGTATTACAGCAAGGAAAGGTTGGGAGACAATCTATTTCATTCCGATGTTACGGTGATGAAAATTTTAAGGAAACATTTAACGACAGTGTTCACATCTAGCAAGTTCAAGGCCAATTTTCATGTTCTTGCCAATCGAGCAGACATGTTCATTAACTATATAGAAAATGCCACTATGAAAGAACCGGAAATAAACGTGTTACCAGTTTTTAGAAAATATGGAGTCGACTCAATAATGATGGGCGCATTTGGTATTGACGTGGATCCTTACAATGACGATAATGATTTATGTGATGTGTTGCACGCAGGAATCCAAACACCAAGCTACTTTCTTGAACTAGAGTTACTATTCCCTGGTACTCTGATGAAGTATAATTTATCAATTTTCCCAGACAATGTGGCAAAATTTTGTAAACAAATTATTCAAGCTGGTGCAAATCTAGAAGCTGTTCCAAAGGCTGATAGAAAAAGAACAATGGATGTCTTGATGAGTTTGAAAGGAAAAGGCAATGTCAGTTCAGGAAAAACAACTGAAGGTGAAAAAGAATTGTGTATGGAAGTAACGGATGATCTTTTAGCTGGGCAAGTGTTTATATTTTATTTTGCTGGTTATGGAAACAATTCGTTATTGGCGACTTATGCACTGTACCACTTGGCTAAGAATCCCGATGCACAAGAAATATTGATAAAAGAAATTGACAACGTCCTACGAAAATATGATGGTAAATTTTCTTACGAAGCACTAAAAGAAATGAACTACCTGCAGATGGTTTTCGATGAGACGCTGCGAATGCATCCTTTAACGAACTCTGTTTCTAGAAATGTTGGACGGGACATTCAGTTGGATGGTACAGACTTCATCATTAAAAAGGATACAATAGTGGCAATTTCTCCGTATTCCATTCAGCACGATGAAAAGTATTATCCTGAACCTGAACAGTTCAAACCTGAAAGGTTTACACCAGAAAACGTAAAAGAGCGACATCCCTGCGCTATGGTGTCGTTTGGACTTGGACCCAGAAGTTGTCTAGGTGAGTACATTAGCAATATACAGTATGTTAACTAACAGAGGGCGTTCCCGTTAACATGCAATAGTATAGCGTCCATACATGCTAAAAAAATATTACCCTCGAAATAAAAAAAAAGTTTTTTAATTTTTTTAATAATAAAATCTTCACAAAAATATTAAATAAAAATATAAAATATTAATTAATATTTTTATTTTATTTTATTGCTACGTAAAAGGAACACTCTGTACATGCGCACTTGTACACACACACAAAGGTTTATCAGAATTAAAGTTAAATTAGAAGCTTCATTACTTTTTATAACTTTACTATTCCTATTTTTGGCAACACTTCCTGTGATTTAAGGAATTTAATCAAAAAACAGTTAATCTTTAGTAAATTGCAGTGTAAAATAATCTTATTACTTTATAGTTTGTTTTCTATTATTGCAACTTATTTAGTTCTCGTATTAAATTATTACATTCAGTTACTGATCATAATATTAGCAATCCGCGCCATTTTTGTCACATGAGGTAGCGCTTTATCATAAACAAATTTACTATGTCAAATGAGCACTTGTTAATATGACTAAAAACCCAAAAATCGTTACATAAATGTTCCTTTTTCATTTAAATTTTATTTTTAACTCCAACATTGAAATGATGTTGGAGTAGAAATAAAATAACAAATAAAATTGTTTAATAGTTACTCTTTCAGTAATATACTATGAGTTAGATTTCCTGGCAATAGATGGCATTTTATCTCTAAAGAATCGATATCATTCACAGCATGCATCCAAACGGTTCTAAAAGTATTCCACAGTAACCCATAGAGGGCAGGATGAACGACTTTATGGTCAATAATAATTGTAATAAATAGTTACGCATACGATTATGTTATAATCTTTACAGGTAGACCCTTTCGTAGCGACATTTATATTTTTTTTTTCCGCCGATGTTATCTAAAAATTTTTCATTCATTATCGAAATGGAAGACCTCTTCTCAGTGACGCCAATTGGTGGCGTAAATTTTCATGAAAACCCAAACCCTATCATTGATAAAAATAGTTTCTCGTATAATCTTTTTCATTGAAGATTTCTTTTACAGGTTCGAGGTTTGCACATCTGCAGTTTGGAATCTGTATGGTGAAGGTGTTTTCTAAGTACCGAGTTGAGTGCACTAAGAATACGGTGGACAAAATAACATATACACCCATGCGACTACTGCTTACTCCAAACGAAAGGATATATTTGAGATTAGTACAGAGAGATAAATAGTGATAATAGTATTTAGATTAGTGAATGTATTTAATACTGTAAATATAGGTAAAACTGAATAATACATCTATGCGTTAGACTATTAAATTATTATCGTTTGAATTCTCATTGCTGTTATTTATTAAGACATCCTAAACAGAAGGTAAAAATCAATCATGAATTACAAAGATAAGTTTTAGATAAGGGGTCTGGTTGTGTCTTCAGTTACAAGAGGCCAATTTATAATATTTTTAACTCCATATATTATTATAACCTACTAGCTGCGCCTCGCGGTTTCACCCGCATTAGTCTCGATCCTTTGAAAATATCGGGATAAAAAGTATTCTATGTTCTCCGGGTCATGGTTTACCCATACGCCAAGTTTCATCCAAATCCGTTCAGCCGTTTTAGCGTGATGCCGTGACCAAGGGGAATAGGGATTCATTTTTATATATATAGATAAGATTTGACACAAAATCCCAAAAAGGTTTAATCTAAAACTAAAGTCATTTATTTTACCCATAATGCACGCAAAGCTCGCTATGTTACAAAACAGTCGCTTTATCAGCGCAAACGCATCAACACGTACTCGGCTATCGGCCAATCGCGTTCGAGGGCGGGAACGGCGAACGTTGCCTTTCGAAAAAAGAACGCCGCGTTCCATTTCTACGATGTATCTTTAGTTTTTAATGAGAACTTGACAACATTTATGAGGAAAGGCTGGGTTTTAAAAGGTTCATGATACGGGATAGCAGGATAATATATATTTTTTTCGATGTATTTCTGCTTGAGGTTAACACAGCCTTGAGGCGCTGACTAATACAAGCTTTGCGTATTGTATTTAAGCTAGTAGTGTTGTGTTAGTAGTCGACACCTTTTGAATATCAAAAATCTGTTTACCGCCTCTGTATTCTAGTGGTAAGACCACCTGTTTTATATCCAGAGGGTTCGATTCCCAATAGGGGAAAAATTGCTGCTCGGTTTGGTTGGTGGTAGGGCTTGTTCTAAGTCAACCTGGCTAGCTACCACCATCTTATCTGAGTCTGTCGCCACAACAACAATGTTAACAGTATTGGTGTGTTTCGGTAGGTAGAGGTAATATGGCCACTAATGGCCAGTTCCTCTGTGGTTGAGGATTCCGGGTGAAGCTCGTTTCCACCTTCGGCCTGATCATCACTTACCATCAGGTAACATGCAGAGAGCTTACCTGTTGAGAGAGCTTACCTGCATAATAACAAAATATTGAATCATTATTATTATGTTGAAATTTTTAAGAGAGCTTCTTTTATTAAACATGACACTGGCTTTGTTTACTTCTTACTATTATGATGTAAGACTTATCTGTCCGTTTACAACCCACAATTGCAAAATATGTAGAGTCTGGCCACGCTAAGTCTGCATACGTAAAAAAATCGGTGGAATTTTAAAATCTATAGACGGCGACACCATCCTGTCCTACGAAAAAAGAATTTGATACTTTGTTTGTCTTTTTGTTTTTCATAGATTATTTTGTTTATATTCTGATTTTTCCTGGTAATTAATAGTCACTTTAGCACCATGCAGTGTGGATTTGATACAGTTTTGTCATCGTATGGAGGTGGAGGATACGTACGACATAGTCTATTACATATTAGGTAAAAATCAAAAGGCAAAATATCAAAATCATTAGATCCCTACTTACACGTCAACTTTGCGGTATCTTGTAAACATTGTTGTTTTTGGTTAAGGATGACATCGTGCGGTTCCGTCACATCTTGGAATTTACATATCATAAATTAAATAACCCTCGCACTCTACTTTTAATAGGTTTAACCATTTTTCTACTTTATTTTGTGAAAACAAATAAGCGTAAGCAATCTGAGATTTCAAGTACCCCGAAACTGAAATCACTGACTGATGTAAAAGATTACCATAATTATATATATATATATATTTTGATGTTGCTCATTTATTCCATTGCAGACTTAGCGTGGCCAGACTCTAAGTACTGAGACTTACTGGTCCTTGTAATCCTTCATCTGAAAATAAACAGATTCTACCAGAAGATTTAAAGACGTCATAAATAAAAATTAAAGTCATTAGAGAGAGTTCAAAGTTTAAAAATAAAATTACACTTCTCAATACAAATAATTGAATAGCTTTTGATATGTATCTTAAAATTATCATTGCCCTTGACATTTCGCCTCCAATACTTCCTAGAACCAGAGACGTTATGACAAATGTATAAAAACTATTATTTAACTATAGTCAGCATCAATCACTGTCAACAGTTAAAATAACATAGTCACACACTGATATGTTTAAGGATATTGAACATATGGCCGAAATTTGTAATAACAATAACTAAAAACTTCTAACGAGCCTCTGCGAGTTGGCTTCGGCCCCTCGTACGTACGCCTTCCAAAGGTCCGGGACTCCAGGGTCCCGAGAAATGTCAAAAGACGTAAAAATAAATAATAAAATTTATTCAAAAATAAATTTGGTAAAATATATAATATGTATAATAATAATAGTACCAGCCTATTATTGTTCCACTGCAGAGCAAACGCCTCTTCTCATACAGAGAAGGTACGAGCATTGATCACCACGCTTGCTCAAGACGGGTTGGCGATTTCAAACTTATTTTAATCAGGTTTCCTCACGATGTTTTCCTTCACCGATATCGTTGATGTTCAAGATAAACTTTGAAAGTATGCTTACTTCAAAAACAATGAGAAACCGAATAAGCCAATAAAGAAAATATACTTGGTCTGCAGACCAGGCATAGTCAAAATATGGTGGAGAAACATTTTTACCTGACTATAGTGAAGCAAAAAGGAGGGTTATGATTTTGACCGGTATGTATGTATGTTCATCTGTTACCTCATAACTTCTAAACTACCGATCATAATTTGACAAATGAAGTATCATTGGAAGCGTCTTGATAGTCCGCTAGTTATAGGCTATGTGACGTCACATTAAATGCAACATGGCGCCCTCTAGAGGCGAGAGAGAGGACATAAGACTTTTGATACCCGACGAAAAATTTCAACGCAGGGGGATTCAGAATCATGTATTGAATCCATGGTAACAGTTTTCACGTCGATGTCCCTGCCACCCTGTATAGTTATAAAAGGTTTTTACAGTTCATGGCGATTCGTCTGTCTCTAAGTCAAACTCAAACTCAGCGTATTTATTTCACTTTTTAATTATCAATTGTCAATCAGTAAGATCCACAAAGACCATCAAAGGGCAGTAGGTTTTTTATGGAGAAGAACGGGTAAGAAGCTATATGGACGCTATTTTTATTTAATATATTTATTTATAAAGAGTTTACGGAGAACACTAATGGCACTGTAACTTCTGTGATCCTTAAACATTTATTATAGTCATTATATAGTCATCATTATCTTGAAACAGTACACTGCTCCAATCGCACGCGATTGAATTATATTCCAGATACAAATTCTCATCCGCCATCGCTGATACCAGCCACTCTGCGAAGATCGTCACTCCCATCAAATTAAAGATGCTATTCCGAACATCTTGTCATATCTTTCAGAATCGTGTTAGTCGTAATCAACAAGATACAAATTCGGAGTCAATCCCAATAAAATTAACCATGACTCATAATAATTTAACTGGAATATAATTTGAGAAGTATCTGCTGTCAATAGGCGATGATTTCGCGGCACCCGCCAATCATAAAACAATTATAGTACGGTGCTATTGAAAAAATGACGGACCTCACAATACGGAAGAACATTAGAAGAAAGAGAACCAAGTACTGAAAGCTAAGCTTAGCGAGGCTTACAATTGGATGAGTTTGTTGCCAATGTTTTTAGCTCTGAAGTATGAAAAATTCATCCAAATAAAAATAAAACTGCTACTGCGGCTGGTGCCCACAATGTTTCAATACAGTGTAGGACAATAGACAATAAGGTAAGTATCTAGATAGAAAGAATCATTTATGGCGGTGATAATAGAATATAGGTCTGACTAGAAGGTGGTCTCATTTATATTGCGTTGAATTCGCTTCCTGTTAAACAGCAGAAATTTAATACTACAATTATTTTTAGAGTCACCGAAATAAACAAATAAAAACATTCTTTTGAAAAATCAACATGAAGGTCCCGTCCCTACTTCGATATTTCCTTATATTGTCACTACGAACGCATTCACAAATCAATTAACATTGCCATCATTAATAAGCATTGCCTTTGTACGTATTTTTCTGTTCCTTTCTTCTTGTCTGTTTATATGTGTGTGCATAAATGGTTAAATAAATAAATAACAATCATCTCAATCAAATGTTTCATCGTATACTATATTATCATCTCATAGATACTGGTCTACGTGAGAATTAGCCTGCACAAGACTAAAGTCATTGACTTTAACTAATAAGTTTGCCTTATCATCTAATGCTGTGACACTTTATTGTATTAATGGGAGTCATACTGGTGATAGTAATCGTGATAGAATCATCGCAGACACCTAATCATACTAAATTAATTTGCATATCAGGCTAATAAACCTCTTGATGCTTCATTAGAACTACATCTGGCAAGGCACGTCCAAGCTGAACGAATGACTCTAGAAATAGTATAACGAGCACATCACTTGGTTCCACTCATATTTAAAATTCCGTAGAAATGTGCTAATAATCAGAAATATGCAAGTCATATATACAAGATAGCTTCGACGACCACCGCACCCTGGACAGTCACCGAGTCCGACAGTGCAGCGTCCAATCTTTTCAGTAAGGCTTGAACTCTCAGGGAAAATCTTATTTCCTAAGCTCCAATCGTTCTAGCTTCCCAGACGGTAAGCTAGGAGACCCTTAAGATAAAAATAATGATTGTCAAGTAATCGAATAAAATCGATTTGTCTTTGATTTATCTCCATTTGGGAAACCTGGAGCCACTGTCATCAAAGCTATAACCACCAATAGTTCATCTATCAATACAGTGTCAGCTTAACACCGACACGATAATGATACAGCTCGTGACACAATCATTACTGACACCTTAGAGTCTGATCATTTCCCTGTTCAGTGCACGCATAAACATAATTATTTATTGAATAAAAGTGCCGGAACTTTGTGAGGCTGTAGGAAGATGTTATACGAACAGTTACAGTGACAATAGTAGAAATCTGAAGTCTGTCGCCATAACAACAGTGTTAACAGCATTGTTGTGTTTCAACAGTTAGAGGTAAAATAGCCAGTTCCTCTGTAGTTGAGGATTTCGCATCAAGCTCGCTTCCACCTTCGGTATGATCATCACTTACCATCAAGTGAGATGCAGGCCAAGAGCATGACCGTTGAGTATTTAAAAAAGGAGCCTTCTGGTGGCAAATTTCAAAAAATTATGGCGATTTATGAAATGGCTATTTTTGATTAGAGTGTTAGCCATCGTAATTATCGTATAGCTGATTGGGGGAGACTTGTTTCATTCGGGTTTTCACCCATGATTTATTAACGAGAGGTATTTTCAGAGGGTTGTGACACCACACATCCATTTGCGAATGCTTAGAGAGATGTGTGGTGTCACATGAATGAAATAGTCCATAAGAAGTCTGAAAGTGGCACGGGTGACCGAAAAGTTGTTGACGGAAATCGGTTGTCATAGTATGGGCATGTGATGCGGAGGAATGAGGAAAATGTTGGGAGGAAAATTTTGAGTATGAATCAATAGCTATAAGAGTAAAGTAAGACCAAAGAAACGATGGATGGACTGTGTGAAAGATGATATGGTTAGAAAGGAGGTGACTGCCGAGATGACGACTAAATACAGAAGTATAGAAGAAAAAGACAATGTTGCGCCGATCCCAAATAAATTGGGATATGAGCAGGAGAATGGTGCATTGTGTCCTCAGTGGGTGATATATTTACATACTACATTCTAATGCGTTTTATTTACTTCAAAGCAGGGGGGGATAAAGTACATGTTTTTTTGTGTTTTCACGTACTTAAGCCACCGGCACCTTTTTACTTTAGGTTTGAGTATAAAATAAACTCCTGCAGATAAAAACCGCAGGATAGCCATCCTCAGCAATAAAGCATCTGGAACCTGCCTTTATATTCATCTCTGTCTATCTTCGATCAAACTCAATCTGCGTAGCCTTTTCCGAACTAAGTTGGGGTTGGTTTCCAGTCTAACCAGATGCAGCTGAATATCAGGATTTTACATGGAGCGACTGCCTATCTGACCTCCACAACCCAGTAACTGGGTAATACGATACCTTGGTAAGACTGGTTGTCAGACTTTTGGGCTTCTGACAACCCGTAACGACTGCCAATATCCACGAATGACAGCCGGGACCAACGGCTTAAAGTGCTTTCCAAGACACGAAGGAGTCTCGGTATGTAAAGATGGTCACCCATCCACGTACCTACCCCGGCAAGCGTAGTTTAACCTGATGGATTGACCCATATGGCTGTTATTACTTAGTCATGAGCTCCTCCCTATCCTCTCTATCTTCGACATGAATCTAAAGCAGTAAAGAAGACATAGAGGTTTTAACAGTGATAACGAACTGAGGATCAAAAGTTCGGTTCCCAAAATTGGTCCCCAGTACCAATGAGGCGTAAAATTCGATCACTTCCTCATCTGTTAGAGTAGCACGCACAAACATCATTATTCATCATGATTCCGGCACTCAAGCGACAGTTAAGAATTAAATTGTAGTTTTTGTTTCTTAGAACCTTTGGAAGTTTTGATAATGGCTTTAGAATAGGCGTTTAGTTGTTGAGAGGTCAGTGTTTGAAATTAATCAACGGTTTTGTACGTCTTGTCCGGGGAAATGTTTACGTGTTTTGTGTCTGAAGAAAATTATATACGAAATCTTGATCCTAAATGTTGACATAATGTTTAACAAAACAAACGTTACCTATTATTGACATTAAATATTATTATTTTACGTAATGTATAATCTAGGGCACAATAAAGTATATTTACATAAATAATAAATAACTATCTCATCATGTACCTACGAAGGATGTTTTTAATGCTTTTCTTATAAATCTTCTACTTTAAGAATTTAGCATGAAAACAGGCTGTTCGTTAAGTGAAAGGTATGTGAAAGAATTCAATTTACAAACCTATAAAAGTTTTGAGTTCTATGACATGAACGTATTTCTGGAAACTGTTCCTATTTATCTTCCTTTGATTCACGTGTTGCAACTTCTTAATTATGTCAAACATTTTATGCACAATTCCATAATCTTATCTATTTTCTGACATAAAATTATTTATGTCGATCTTTAACTCATATTTGTTGATTTGTATCTTTATGATTATTTAAATCAATTATCATTAATTGTTTTAATTAATAATCATTTTCTTTGAAATCGGCTGCGCCAACAAAATGCATCTACTCTATTATCCTGTTGACGTATGAATTGTTTTAATTGATTAATTATCTTTATTAATATGTGTTTTCTTCTGTTCTCACTAATTAATTAAGGAATTTCCCAAAGTGACAATTGCGTAGTTTGAAACCCGGAGTAGAAAACAGTTAGGTTATCCAGATCACGTTAATGATTGTAGTTGTTGCTGCTAGTACCCTAATTCCGTAACTTATTTTCGTAAACGATTATGACAAATTTGTTTTATTTTGACAGTTCAACAACATTCATTGTGTTATTTACATCGTCGAGTGGATTTTTTTTCTAACTTATGAAGCAATGGATTAGCAATCTGTTTCAAATCGAAACAAATTGTGATTGATCGTGCATTACGCAATTAGGGTACAGGTTATAGAAATAAGTCATCGATTAATTAATATCATATCTTACATATTGCACAGAACATCAAGTTTACCTTTACGTGGAAATGGCAAGGACTGATGAGATATAACTCACAAGGTCAAACCCAAATTATTGCGCTCTACAAGGATATTCATAGTATAAGTTGGAAGGGGTTCCAAGGATATTATAGTACCTTGTAGTTAATATGCAATAAATATTGTAGGTACATACGTAAGTTATAATAAGCGAGTAACAAAATAGGAAAAACATTTCCTATTGCAATAAGAGTTTTCTGAAATGACGTTAACTAGGTGGCAGCACTGTGACGTCAGGTCCGGGCACCTGTCAAAAGTGTCAAAGCGCCTATATTTTCTTTAGTCGTGAGAGAATGATGAACGAATGATTGAAACGAATGATGAACATATATTTTATAATCATTGTCAAAATGGAAGACTTCTTGTCAAAGTGGCGCCAACTGGTGGCGTGAATTTTCATGAAAACCATCATTCTATTACATTAATTACAGCTTGCGAAACCAAGCAACTTTTCTTGAATACTAAACGCATAAAGCTGTGCTGAGTTGCCTTATGACATAGCTATAGCTTTTATATCTAACCGAAAGTTACTGGATCGTCTAAACACGCTCTTACACACGTGCCAAGATGGCGGCTGTTTAGCACGACACATCGCATAATGTGAATAGCAAATGCCAGACGCTAAACTGATTGGCGGGCAATGAGTGTCATTAACATGCCAATGTAAGATTTGGGTCGTAAAACAGAATTGGTAACTGCAGAAGGCTTACTTCGAACGATCTGTAATCTACTGGGGGTGTAGTGGTCTATAATTGGTAAATCCATAAAAAATATTCAAGATAAGAATCACTCAGTTTAATAGTTCAAGGTTGGATATCGTATAGAGGAGATAGTTTCCTCAAGTTCACCGTAATGAGTAGGTTCAAATTGTTTTTATTTTCTTTTTTTTATATTGTTCAACTACTTTTAATATACTTTTAGTATTGTTTTGTCTTTGACCATTGTCTCACCCGTTGTTGTCTTGTGATAATCTAGAGGAGTTGTAAGAATTAAGAATCGTCATTTCCTTTCAGTGGGTATGTAAAGAGAGAATAGAATATAAATTATCTTTATTTTCCATAAAATATGGTCTTTAATATTATTAGTTCCACATATTTTGTTAACTTAATTCAGCATGCAAATTATAAACTAAAACAATTATAACTACTGAGATAAAAAAAACCACTTTAAAATGAAATTATATTACTAGTGTGATCATATTTGGAACTATTCTTAAAATTGAAGAAATCACATATAGTGTAGAATACATTATTATAAAGCCATTTCATAAGTTTATTTTTTAAATAATTTAATGGCAGCTCTCTGATTTATGTTGGTATTTGGTTAGATTTCTCTTTATAGAGCTTCTGCATTACTTTATTTGTGGTCTGAGTCAATGAGTGACACGAGACTAACCATCAAACAAAGACCCTTGTCATCTATTATCGTCTTTCAAAATATTAGAGCATGTAGAGGTCATCATAATCTGGACACAAACGCAATTAAGATTAATTAGAGTAGCAGACTCAATGAATAGCAATAGCGTTTCAACAAAATGGCTGAATGGAATTCTTTTGTATTTTTACTGTTTATTTTTTTGTTGAATATTCTGAACTGAATCGCACGTCGTATGGCCATCGAATGATAATTAAGTTAACCCAATTTTTATTTAATGGGTAGTCATCATCAGTGTTGATGCGAGATATTAAATTCAGTCATTATCTCTAATACTGAATTACCACGGCTTATGATATGTTAGCTATCCTCAGGACATTTTAAGTGGAAATCCAACATGGTTTTGGTGCGTCCGACTTCCCCAATCGAAGAATTTCTCTTAAAATACTCTTGATCATAGATAAAAGACCTGTGTACGCGAGTACGTGCGGAGCGTGCGGTGCGTAGGTACGTGTGGAGTACGTGCACAGTTGTGTACGATTATAATGTCCATTGTATCTTTAAACGTTTCCTGGGGCATCCCTTATAATATTGTTTTTTATTATTTATTATGTACCCTTTTTTTGGGTGGGAAATTATCAAATAACTTGCTCCCGCTCTGGGCGGAGCGGGAGGACATGTCAGAGTCTTACTGACTAAAACCTACCCGTGTTCCTTTAGTTGCCATGTTGCCAGGGGCCACGGTATCCTTTTCGGACTTTTCCGCGATCCCGGCAGGCATCGGCCCTAGCGGACCCCGTCAGTTCTGCTGACATCTTTTTGAGACGCGAGTGGAACACAACGCGCCGTCGACTCGGGATTTATTATGTAGCCTAATAAGATATCCTCCACCAAATTCTTCCAGGCATTCGTTTTTAGAGTCACCTCAGTCCAACCCTTGCAGTTTGCGTCAAGGTTGTCTCGCCACCTCTTCCTTTTTTCTTCATGTTGTTTTTGGAAACCTTAAATATAATCTAAAATTTAGGTATTCTAAGGTATACCTCTGCCTAACCCTTCCGAGAATTACAGGCGTGATGTCGTGTGTTATTTAAATATAATATATGTGGTACTATTTCACGAGCTATTTATGTTATTTACTGTTAACTATACCAAGATTGTAAGTAAGCACGGTTACGAATCTTAAGATTTCCAGGAAAACAATAATTTATTGGCCTTTTCGGTTAATTAATCTAATTCAGTTATCTATTTTAATAATAATAATTTATTTCTCTCAAAAAGGTACAAATTTGGTACATGGTATTTATGTTACAGGCAGAATTCAGACCTTTGTGAGAGCTGGAGTCTATACTGGGTTCGGGACCTGTATGACAGATCTCCAGGCTCACACACCCTTAAAATTACAACAATTAATTTGCACTTACGTACTACAATACAAAATTGGAAAGCTCCAATTACTGAGAGGAAGGGAAATTAATATACAAAACAAAAGGAGATGTGCAATGAGTGTCTTTGGGGAGTGTTGTGTGTCCGTGCGTGCAATATAAGTCCTCGAACCCAGCACCCACGAAGGGCACTGGGCGCGGGCACCTACATGCCCGAGAGTGTGTGTGTGTCTGTGTGTGGTTAACAAGATGAAACGCGATTAAATATTAATTTGAGTAGGTGCATATTCACGGTAGTCGAAATTATTTTAAAATATTTAGTAAATGTTCAGTCTCTGCGTAATCCAAGTCAAGTAGCCATTGTGTAACAGTTTTTTTACATTCTGATCTGCACATAGGGTGTATATTTAAAATTTTATTAACCTTGTTATAGACGTAGCTACTAAGGAAAGGGAAACTACGTTGGGCCGAACGACAATTTGTGCGGATGGAGGGACAAACAGTATGTTTACGTCGTTGGGAGACAATTTTGCACGGAGCGTAGGTAGTTTGAGAGTGTGTAGTTAAAACAAGGTTAAGAATAAATAATTTTCGAACAGAGAGAACCGTACTTGTTTTGTAAAGATCGATGGTAGGAAAGCGGTAAGGTAACCGCCATCCTACTTTCAGGAGCGCCCTTTGGGCACGTTCCAATTTAAGCAGGTGAGTTTTTGCTGATCCACCCCAAGTAATTATGCAATATTGTAAAAGTGATTGACAGAGGGAGAGATATACAAGTCGTAGCACCGCAGGGTCCGCAGCGTGACGCAGGGACTTAAAAATGTAAATCAACCTGCGCAGTCGTGAAGTAAGTGTGTTTATGTGTGTAGAGAATGACAGGCAATCATCAATTTGTACGCCGAGATATTTGACAAAACTGAGGCGAGAAAGACAGGGGCAATTACAAACAGTGAGGTGAGGTGAAATACAAGAGTGGGCAATCAAGGAATAAAGAGAGGAAGGAGGTTTCCCAGCGGCAGTAAAAGAAAAGGTTAGGTAATTAGTTTTGTCAGCATTTAAAGTAAGCAAGTTTTGAGCCAACCAGACAGTGACAAGGTTAAGTCCGGATTGTGCATGCCGGAAAACCAGTTCCCATGAGTTTCCGTGGAATAGTAGGGCAGTATCATCGGCATAGGTGAAGATGGATGCATTGGGAAGCATTAGCCGGCAGAGCTCATTTATATAAATGAGAAAAAGGGTTGGGCCGATAATACTGCCCTGAGGGACCCCGAATGATATGGGGAGCTCGTGGCTTGTCCAATCACCGATCCTGACGCACTGCCGCCTACCTGTGAGGTAACTCTCGAAGAGAGCAAGTTGAATGCCTCTAATGCCGATCCTTTCAAGTTTAGCAATTAGATTGGGGACAGATATCGTATCGAAGGCTTTAGCCAGATCTAAGAAAATACCAACTACTTTCTGCTTTTTATCCAGGTTGGAGAAGATGTTAGTGGTTAGGTCTAGCACAGCATTATTTGTGGAGATTCCGGAACGGAAACCATATTGTGAAGAAGAAAGAAGATGATTTTGCTCTAGGTACTTAACCAATCTGTTATTCATAAGCCTCTCAACTAATTTGGAAAGTGTAGGCAGAATTGATATGGGTCTGTAATTATTTGATCGATCTCTGTCCCCACTCTTATGCACAGGATGCACTACTGCCAGCTTAAGTGCATCTGGAAAGATGCCGGAATTAAATGCCAAATTACATATATGAGTCAGATGGGGGCTGAGAAGATTTTTAAATTTCTTAAGGAACGAGCCCGATATGCCATCAGAACCTACCGCACAATCGCTTCTCAACTTTCCGATCAAAATATCCAATTCAGATTCGTCAGTTTCTAGCATGACAAAACTGTTGTGGTACGGGGGGATATCACTGGTTTGTGGAGGTAAGCATGCTGAGACGAATGGTACGTTTTCAGCTAATGTACGTCCAATGTTAGCAAAGTACGAGTTCACTTCATTTACAGAACGCTCTGGATCGGAGGGTGACAGAAGAGCGTAAGGATGTGTTTTAACTTTAGATGTATAGGTGATAGATTTTATAGCAGCCCAGAGTTTTTTATTATTATTTTGTGAGTTAGTTATAAGGGCTTTATCATAATTAGTTTTAATAGTTTTAAGTATCTTAGAGCAATAATTCCTGTATCTTTTAAAAGTTGTTTGTAGTATTTTATTTTCCGGATTTTTTTTAAATTTCATATGCATATTATCTCGATTTCGGAGGCATCTAAGGAGCCCTGGTGTCATCCAGGGCTTACTTAGCCTTTTACGGTTGGACACAACTTTCAAAATAGAGTTTTGGGCTATGATAAGGTTAAGGGTGTTGATAAAGAAGTCAATAGCCTCATTAACATCTGGGGTGGTATAAACGGGGCTAAAATCGGTCCGTAGTAGGTCCAGTTCAATTTTGTCAAAATCCAAAACCCGGGTCTGTCTAGCTTTTTTCAGTGAAATATTGGAAGGGTTATCGGTCTCCATAAATAATAACACAGTGTCATGATCAGTTACCGAAGTATTGGCGATGAAACAAAAAGCAGCTCTTCTCGTTTTTAAAATTAGGTGGTCGAGACAGGTGTTACTTTGTCGCGTAGGAAGAGTGTGTGCTGGTAGCATACCGTGATAGGCAAGCATTGTCAGATACTCAGTTGCACGTGAATCATTACTGGTAACGGAAATGTTAATGTTTATGTCACCGGTTATTATTATGTTTTTGTAGGAAGATACAGATTTTAGTAACACATCCAAAGAGTCCACGAACGCAGAGACATTTCGAACAGCAGGCGGGCGATAGATTGCAATCAAGGCGGTGTCATTGTTAAGAATTAACAACAAACAGTTGGCATCCTGGACCAGGGGCTCCGTAACGGTAACTTGAAGGTGGGAACGGAAAAATACCACCACACCCTCATTCTGCGAACTATGTCGATTGGTAGTGGTGCGGGTATATTCATTGATTGAAGGTAGGGGAGGAGAGTTGAAAAGCCAGCATTCCGTAAGAATAATGAAGTCCCAGGATGTATTACTTCTTTTCAAAAGCATTGACAAGCCATCGAAGTTCTTAATTATGCTACGAATATTTTGACAGAGAAGTGAGAGAGCATTTTTGTGCAAAATAGCAATATCATTGCAGTCCTCAATCATACAAGTAGCAGACTCAGCTACTGAAATACTGTCCAGGTCAGTCTGTATCTATGAACTTTGACGTCTTTCCAGTAAACAGAGATAGGCTCGCCTCCCACATGAGAGGACCTTGTGCCGATATCTTACTTATAGTAAAGGAAGGCTACATTTGACAAAATCGGGGCCTATCAGCAAGTATGGTATACCAATGCGACTTTGGTGACAAAAATGTTAGCCCTTCAATTATGAAATCAGTGGGCAGATAAGACTTTATATTATTTACAAAAAGACACGTTTTTGATAATTAAGTGAATATAAATTTTTGCCGAATTCCTTTTAATAAATTTTATTAAAAATAATTATTTAAATTATATGATTTTATAAAGAAAATACTGGACGCAATTCGTGAGGAATTCGTTTAAAAATTGCTTATATGCGGTAAGTATGTCATCAAGCATGGTGGTCACCATGCTTGATGGTGATCCATAGAAAAGGACGATAAAGTGACTAGGCGTGGTGATGCCTAGTCACTGCATCCACCTTTTCTGTATTTCTGTGCTTGATGTCCTTTCGGTGTATCGGCTTATAGAGTGGTTAGTTCCAGGCTGGAATCAGATTAAAGGAAGATTAACGTTGTCTGTAAGAGATCGCTTTTAGCGATAAGACCGCCCATTGTGTCACCCAATGTAAAATTTCTAAATTTATGTCTGTAAGTTTTATGGTGTATATAATAAAGAATATTCTATCTATCTATCTAACTAAAGTACTTTTTAATTTTCTTTTCTTCCCATGGCTATAACGTAATTAAGTACAACTACAAACGTACCAACATAAATGACGTACAAAAAATTTAATTCGAAAATCAAAGCTCAACCACAAACAACGCGACAGAGTCAGCTAACATCATTGTATACACTAGAACTTCCTGGCTATATAGTGTTAATAGACAATAATTGATCTTTCTGACGGCCACCCGCGTCGCCACTGTTCGTGTATTTTTAACTGCGAACGCATCCGACCGCGATGGCATCTGTTTTCGAAGATGGCCGCTAAGTAGGCGGGAAATGTGCGGTGGACTTAGCTGTTTGTTAGTTTATTTTGATTTGATTGGAGCGTAATTTAGGATGCAGTATTTATATCTAAAGTAATTAGTGTCTGTTGGACATAAAACAGTTTTATTGTAAAGAGGCCCATTCGCACAGGTTTCGTAAAAAAATCTTTGTATCAACTGTAGGTAAGTAGATACCTACTCAATATTCAATACTTTATTGCATTCCACAATGTACCTATGTGCTTAATACATACATGACAGCGTATTTCGTAACCGCAAAAAGAAAAGATTGAAAAAAAAAATACTAGATGAAAATCTATCAAACTTACATAACATTGAAATAAGATTAGATGGAAGTATTCGATGATTAATTACGATAAGCCTTGCAAATGCAGAACCAGAAGTGATAAATAAAAGAATCCACTAGATAAAGATGCCACAATATGTTAAAACTATAATATTCTACAATTTATTCAAATTGCAATAAGTAAAACAAAAGTAAAACAACAAGAGAATGTTTTCTTATGCAATTATTGTCATTTCACGTTGCTTGTTCCAGGCGACAAGGCGACAATAACTCACAAATCCGCAACATGCCGCCTCCCTCGTTAGTAAAGTTCCAATTTTAAATTCATCGCGAGTCATTTGCGCTTGCGATCGCTGTGCGGGACACATGACGTCATTAGTCACAAGGAGTGTGCTGTCACTGTTGTTTTGGTACTTGTTGATTTTGTTTTTGTTATAGTTAAAGATAAAATCAATGATCGATATTAAAATGATGAATACCAGGATACGTGAATGAATTTACATTGATTCCATGTGGGTAGTTAAATTAATTAGTACTTGGTTTTAATTTCCTATCTGATTTTTTCGTAGGAAATTAGTAGGTATAATACCATTTTTTAACGTTTTTCGAACGCAAAAAGAAACCGTTGTTCGTAATTCAAGATTTTCTACTTACAAAATATGGTATTTAAGAAAGAAAAATACATACGCAACTTTGAGAACATCGTTGTTTAATCATGTCAATCTATTAAATCAAATCTGATTGATGGTCCTGATATACTTAATCATTTTTGATTTCATATCATAAATCCAATAAAAATTTGCGACGTACCGGTTTTGTAATCTGGAAGCTAATGAAGTCATTGTTTAATCAGACTTGTTAAGTGGTTCGGGATTAAATATTTAAAATTCTCGGAAAAGTGACATTTTGCGTTAATACAATTTGGAATTATGCTATTATGCTATATAATTACTGCTCTTGCTACACAATGTCCATTGTAACAGTTCATCTACGACTGTTTCTTACCAAAAAAATGTGATTTGCGAAAGTATCAAGATCATTTGGTCCTGCTACAACTGAAGTCGGCGGCGCGGCGTGTCGCTGGCGCGGCGGCGGCGACATGACGAATGGCGGCGCGCGTTCCAAATTTAAAATCCGCCGCGTAACGCCCGCGCTAATGGCATTGTTTATGGAAGCGTTCTGACTTACGAACTGATCAGTGTTGCACCACTTACTTTGAATGTTGAGGAAGAAGGAAGTAGACAGAAAAAAAAGTGGAGGCACTCCGGGAGTGCCGACAGAAGTGAAAACTTGAATAAAATCGCCTTGGTGGAAGAAAAATACTTGTATAGAACTTTGGTCCATAACCTTATCATTATAAGGAGACAATGGCGTTTACAAAAAAAAAAAAAACTTCCGAAACCTTTAAAGTAAAAATACTTGCATGGAACATTGATCCGTAACAAAACATAAATAAAGAGAATAATCGCGTTTACAAAAATGAGGTGTCGTCATGGTGTCCTGAAATCAATGGTTTAGTCCTATCTCAAAAATGCCCAACGCGCCTAAAGAAGTTATCACTTCAAAAATCTTTTCATCGTCGTCCGTCTTTCATTGCTTTACATACAAGTATTCAATAAGTAATTAATATGTTTAAGAGAGAAGTGTGCACGGTTTAGTGAACAACCAGAAAAATGTGACAGGGCTGGCTGTCGTGAAGCTATTACCGATCATCTGCTAATGGAGACCTGTACCCTAATTGCGTAACTTATTTTCGTAAACAATTATGCCTAATTAGTTCCATTTTGAAAGTTCAATAACATTCATTGCGTTATTTATGTAGATGAGCAGATTTTTTTTTTCAGTACGTACAACTTTTGAAGCAACGGATTAGCAATCTGTTTCAAATCGAAAAAAATTATGATTGTGTTGTATTACGCAATTAGGGTACAGATTTGCGAGTTAAATATTTCCATTTGCTTTTAAATACTTGGTCAAATCATGGATCTGCTTTGGTTATGTTTCTGAATATTTATCTTTTTCAGTAATGGGCGTTTTTTACCAACTCATACCTGGCAACACCAAACGCAAGCGGTGGCGGTCTCTTTAGCCAAGCATTAGTTTAAATGACGCTTGAAATTATTTTAAGTGCAGTGTACACTGTAGGGCTTACTCTGAGCTCATTTTGAGTGTGATTTACTAGGTTTCGGTACTGGGTGGCCTTAGTACACCAGGATATGGCAAAGACATCGTCACTATGCAGTATGGTGCTTGGATGAGAATAGAACTACTCTTCCTGTGGCCCTTGTAGAAAACTAGGAATTTCTCACGTTGCAGTTTCTAGAGGAGGAAATTTTGCATGTGGATTTTGTCTCAGGTGTTCGGAAATTAGGGTCGACGTAAAGATAGTACATACATACCTTTATAGAACTTACCGAAAACTACGAGCATAACGTGTAACGCTCGCGCTGATCCATCAGCTGTCGGTCTCTAAGGCGAACACAGTGCTCTTTTGTATACCGTCCACACTATTCGCGTTACCATTACATTCATAGTCCACAAGTCTGTACACACCTTTACGCTAAACGTAGGTATCTAGTGATTTTTTGTGCATGGGCTTAAATATATCTCAAAAATAATAATACTACCGATTAATTAGGTTGTAGACCAGTAGTGGCCCAGTGGTAACGGCCGCGACTTACGAGTTTTACGTCGTAGGTTCGAACTCTGATAACCGCTTTACTTTGTGTAAATCAGGGATTCCTAACTGGTGGGGTGCGCCCCCCTCAGGGGGCGTAGAGTGACCAATGGGGGGACGCGGTAGTTCGAATAATAAATACGTTCTTGGTATAGACTAGTGTCCAAAACCCAAACGTTTCATAATACTTACTTAAGTGCACTAAAATAAGATTCAGCTTTTCTGCATAATTCGACAAAATAAGTTTTTCTATTTGAGTATGAATGGACCACATTTTTCGAGCTCGGTTTACTCGCTTTTCCATTATGCTTTCTTAAGTTTTTCTGCGAAAATCGAATTCTGTATGAATTATAAAAAAAAAAATCTAATCTATCCAAGGGGGTGCAAACACTTTTGACCTCACTTTCGTTCGCTTTTCATTCTTATGCTTTTCTGCAAAAGTCGACAAAGTAACTCAGGGGCGTAGAGATTCTAAAAGAAATTTGGGGGCGGGTATGTGAAAAGGTTTAGAGCCCCTGGTGTAAATTATTTCATCGCCACTGCGTTCAAAACGGTGAAGGAAAACATCGTGAGGAAACCGGCATGTCCTAGAACCAAAAATTCGAAGTCATGTGATATCTACCAAAACGCACTGGGCCCGGTATTACGACCCACTCCCTCTTACAGAGAGGAGGCCTGAGTCCGAGCAGTGGGAACATTATAGGTTGATTATGCGATTATGTTATGGAGGGTAGATGGCAGTCGATCCAACTCAATCATTCAGGCAGATCAGATCTTAATAGATTAAACCTCAAAGCTGACCTCAACATACTTCGGAAAAGGCAACGCTGATTGGATTACCTCACGTTATTCCAATTATAACACATGCGATAATAATTGAGCGTCAAAATATGTAGTTAGTTATTGTATCGCAATTAGATGTTACTCCAGAATAAATTAAACTGTCTTAAGAAGGTAGTCGCATTATCGTATGTGCTTGTTAACCGCTTTGACCTCTAGCGAGTCTTTTTGCATTAAGGGCAGAGTTACACTGTATAAAGAAAACACTATTTTCTTGCTAATACTTTTAATCCACACCACTGTACTATTTCACAATCGAACGACGACTTACTATGCATTATATTATACCATTTAAAACGACTTTTGTCCCACCCAGAAATAACGTTATTAGCATAACCGTCACTTCTAAGTGTTGCCAAAGTAAAACAATACATTCAGTTGCCATAATGAAAATAAATTTAGAAGTTTCTTATAATATTAATAATAATTTGTACTTTGACAGTGTTGTCACATTAGATATTATAAATCGATATTAAAATAATATATTTTAAAATTAAATCACGAAAACAGGCACTGTTGAAAACAACGCAAGTTTGTCTTTGCATTTTTACATAAGAAGATCGAATTTATATGACGCTATGAGGAATGTCAAAGTAGGAGATATGACGCTACGGTAATTTTTTGACGAAGCACTGATTTTCGTGTAATATTGCACAGAGCCACTGCTATTCAAATTCGTGTAACTTACATACACTCTCTTTAATCGGTATCTATTGTACTGTACATCTATACTAATATTAATAATATTTAATACGTATTATAAACAAGTAAAATTTGGTTGTTTGTATTTAGGCGGTATTTTTTGGAACTACCAGTCGGTTTTGAAAAAATTATTTTTGCTTTGCATAGCCCAATTCTTGAGGAAGCTTAAAAGCTCGCAGACAAAGTCGCGGGAAGAAGCGGGTTGTAAAATAATGTTTTTTTTTTTTTTTTTATAGAATTAATTAAAGTTTTTCGTCCGTAACTTCAAGTCAAAGCCACATGACTGGCTGTATGCTACCTTTTTGCCTAATAAAAAACTAAATTTTTCGATACACATAAAATCTCCTATAATAAAATATAATTCTCCTTTTGTACGGTATATACCGGTTAAATCTAGTCCGTCCTTAACAACCGCAGTGAATTTCACTAGCGCAGCGGGATACAGATATGTTGTATTAGCCAGCTGTAGGTGAGGCGTACAGACAGACGTACGTATTAAGAGCTAACGTTTGTGGATTCACGTTGATTACCAAGGGAAGAGCTTCAATGTTGTCTGGGTTTATTACGAAGTATTTTAAGGTGAGAAGCGTTAAGCAAAATCAAATGTTTTAATTTTTGCAATTTGGTATCCGAAAAGTATTTTTTTATTAGTCACACTTTTAGTGATGATGTCCCATTTTTCTTTACAAATGTCTCTATTTTCGCAGTTCCTGAAAACGATCAAGATTGTCACATCCACCTACGCCGCCGTCGAGCCTAATATGACAACGAATCAATTTTAGTATCAGAATAGGTTTGCTATTAAGTTCGAGGAGTTCGTGGCTAAGTAATAACAGCCACACGGGTCGATTCATCTGGTTAAGCTACGCTTGCCGAAGTTGGTCCGTGAATGGGTGATCATCTTTACATACCGAGATTCCTCCATGCCTCGGAAAGCAGGTTAAGCCGTTGGTCCCGGCTGTTGACTGTCGTTACGGGTCATCAGAAGCCCGAAAGTCTGACAACCAGTCTAGCAAGGGGTATCGTATTACCCAGTTACTGGGTTGTGGAGCTCAGATAGGCAGTCACTCCATGCAAAATACTGGTATTCAGCTTCATCCAGTTAGACTGGAAGCCGACCCCAACATAGTTGAGAAAAAGCTAGGCAGATTGATTATGGGGTTAATAGATATCATAGACTCAAAATAATGATTCAATGTTCTCAATGTGTTCAGAGTCAAGTAATAAACTGATATGTATCAGCATTTGTAAAATCTAGGTTTGCCATCTACTGCTAAACTTGAAGAAAAAAAAAAGTGGTGGCACTCTGGAAGTGCCGACAGAAGTGAAAACTTGAATAAGCTTGTATTGGTGAAAGAAAAATACTTGTATAGAACATTGCTCCGTAGCCTTATCTAAATAAAGCGCACAATCGCGTTTACAAAAAAAAAAACTTCCGAAACCTTTAAAGTAAAAATACTTGCATAAATGCATAGAATATTAATCCGTAACGTAATATAAATAAAGAGCACAATCGCGTTTACAAAAATTAGGTGTCGTCATGGTGTCGCGAAATCAATGGTTTAGTCGCATCTCAAAAATGCCCAACGCGCTTTAAGAAGTTTTCACTTCAAAAACAATAAAGTTCAAATCTTCCGTGTCAGGTGTTACGCCAAAGTGATTGTTTTCCGATCAATAGTGTGTTGTTAACACCCCCAGCCCCCAGGGCCTTACATTTTACAAAACTACAAGTCATGTTAGCAATATTTGTCAATGACAAGACCGGGCGTCATGTGTGAACATGAGTTTGACAATGTGACGACATTGTGGTCGTGGTCGTGTGGAACAATTACGACCCTTAAGTCGGGGGAGTTCAACTGCTTTTAGATGATTTTAGTGTTGTAAGTGGTAAATGATTTTATAGTTCCGGAACTAAGTTTTTCGTGGTAGTCGGGTTTTTACTGAATGTTTGATGTGTCAACTCAAACTCAAACTCAAAGTATGTATTTCAAATAAACCAATTACAGGCACTTTTGAATTGTCAAGGGGTTGGTCAGTCAGAAAGATAAAGCTAGTTGCCCATTCCAAAGTGTAGTAGGTACCTATGGAGAAGAACAGACAAGAAACTCCACGGACACTCTTTTAAATCACAATATGGTTACAAAATATTGGTTACATCATTCATGTAAAAGTTATAAATGTGAGAACGATGCAGAACGTCAAAAGCATGCGTAATGAAAAATAAAAAAAAACAATTAAAAAATCAAATTAAAATAAGCCATGGCAGCTAGAAGATGACCAGTCCCTACTGACAGCGCCCGTTCACGAACATGACGCATGGATTAGCACCATTCAGTTCAACCAGTGCTTAGGTAAATGGTGTACATAGTCTGCTACTTCCATAGTCTATACTAGCTGCTATTAATCTTTATGTCTATCTGTACAGGGTGGCAGGGAACATCGACGCGCAACTTATTACCATAGATTCAGTTCTTGATTCTGATTTCTGAACCCCCTACGTTATAATTTTCCGCCGGGTATTTAAAAAAAAATCTGTTCTATACATTTTGACCGCGTAGGTTTTATTGCATTAGTACTTTTCTATGAAACAACGGTTTTTTTTTCCGACGAAAAATGTCTACGCTTGTCTAGAATCATGTGCTGAATACATGGCTACAGTTTGCGCGTCGATGTCCCTGCCATCCTGTATATTTACTCAGTTTGAATTAGACAAATCAAATCGAACAGAATTTGTTCTTAGAGGAAAGGAGTTTCTTATGCAATACATGTCATGACACTTTCTCAGGACGATAGAAAAATAAATACAAAGGATTTATGTAGATGAGACCTAAGCCTTCCTGATGGTTCAAGTAATAAATTAAACAAATACGGTATTTCAATCGACAAACCTAATAAAACCAATAATAATATAACTTGACCCGAAACCAAATAAACGAATTCCCATTCAAATCACTTCCTATTACTTAGATCAACCCCCATATAAAATACTGAAGCTAGCCCCAAAAATCTAAATACACTCCAGTCCTCTCGTAAACCTAAAAAAGAACTATTCAACCCTTGAAAAGCTATATAATAAAAATAAAAAGACAGTAAAAAAAGGTATAAAAGTGTCCGGGGGATGGCAAATGAAATGGAATGCAAATGTGTGGGATGTGATAAACGGATGGGGGGTAAAATTGGGAGGGGTGAATTCTCTTGGATCTTTGTTGCTTGGATTTTATTTTGGAAAGAAGGTTGACTTGTAAGTATTGATTTAGTACTGGTTTGTTACACATTTGTGAAGTGTGATTAATCGTGACGTATTTACCGATAATAAGATAAACATATACTTTTACCTAGGAATACTTCTTACTGTGTAGAAACACGACGTCACGTCGGTATTAAAACTAACTTATATTATTTATGAATCAATTAACTAGTAATCAGTATACATGTCGCAGTAAGATGACTGAAGCCGTGATATAGTTATACCCCTAGGGATATAGCTAAACGCCGTAATATACTTATATGAAACCGGCTCATAGCTGTCTTTCGAGGAATATAATTGTGGTACGAGCACGATCTAGTAATATAACTATTAGGGCACTCCGACCAAATAGGTTAGGTTAGAACTGTGACAAATTACGCGCGATTCGAGCTAACCAAGCGGTGCCGCGGCAGCGGCCGGCGAGCGCTACGTCGAAATTGGTCTTAGTAACAAAATTATGGTACTCCAACAGTTATGAACCGATTTTATATAAATATATTACAGTAATAGCTATATCCCTAGGGATATAACTATGTCTCGGCTTCAACCATCTTACTGCGACATATATATTGGTTTTTGGGGCTCGTGGCTTAATGATAACAGCCGCACGATCAAAAGCTCAATTCTACTTTATGAGGTCGTTTCGCGTCTGTCTGTCGAGGGCCTATTATTAGTGGTGGGTATACAGAAATATGTTGAGGGCCCTGTGGCTAAGTAATAACAGCCGCACGGGTCGATCGATCAGGTTAAGCTACGCTTGCCGCGTTCGGTTCGTGGATGGGTGACCAATTTAGACTCAAGACAAAATCAAACTGGTTGCTAATTTAATTGTAAAATTTATTATTTTTTGTTATATGACATTGATTTTACATTCTGTGATTACTTCCTCACACACTGACTTATTAATTATAAAATTTTAGGAAAATCGTCTACTTTTCAATGTTTGTAAATATGTGAGCGCCATGTGTCTATCACATAATTAAATTATCTGTCGTTGCTTTCATTTTTAATTCTTTTTACCTATTGTGGTATAGTTATTTTATTCTAGGCGCATCGTCTTCACATATAATTATTTAACTAATGTAGGTACCTACCTATACAAAGTATTGTAAAACATTTTCAAAGAGTAACGGTGGAGTTTCTTGCCCATTCTTCTCCATACGAAAACTACCTTTTGGAAGGGGCGACTAGAATCAATTTTATTATTTTGTAAATTTTGACGTTCAAAAGTGCCATATAAGGGCCTATTTGAAATAAATGATTTGACTTTGACTTTGACTTACATATCGGGACTCCTCCATGCCTCGGAATGCGCGTTAAGCCGTTGGTCCCGGCTGTCATTCGTAGATCTTTGACAGTCGTTACTGGTAGTTGGAAGGCCAAAAGTCTGACAACAGTCTTACCAAGGGGTATCGTGTAACCCAGTACTTAACTGGGTTGTGGAGGTCAGATAGGTTCCAGTTAAATACCAGTTAGATATTCAGCTGCATCCAATTAAACTGGAAGCCAACCCCAACATTGCGGTAGTCGGTACCAATTTGTGTACTGGATTTTCCCTATTAATTTAATCAAAACACTAACTTGTAAAACTACTACTTCTAAAAGTTAAAAAGTTTTTTTCTTCAGGCAACACTTTAAAACAATTCCATACCCATTTCTGCCCTAACAACATCAAAACAGTAATGCCAACTTCCAGAATTAAAATGTACTAGGTACCTGAGGTACCCCCTCTAGTATACTTCAAGTCTTAGTGTACTTGAAGTACATTTAGACAGGTACGTAACACTCATCGAGAGAGTGGCTTTTACATTACTGTTTACAGCTTACACTAAACTTTTATATCGCTCTCTTGAAATACAGGTAAATCTAATATTATGAAGTATGTGGTGACAAAAAGACAAGTGATAAATGAGTGATCCTAACTTAAATAAATGATTGATTCTAACTTAAATAAATGATTGCATAATCAGCCTATAATGTTTCCACTGCTGGGACACAGGCCTCCTCCATTCGAGAAGGAGTGGGCTGTAATCCACCACGCGGGCCCAGCGCGGGTTGGTAGATGTCACATGTCTTCAAATTTTTTGGTTCTAGGACATTCCGGTTTCCTCACGTTGTTTTCCTTCACCGTATAAATGATTGATTCTAACCAAAATAAATGATTGATCCTAACTAATATTAAGAATGTGAAAGTGAGTTTGTTTGTTATTCTTTCACGCTAAAACGGCTGAGCGGATTTGGATGAAATTTGGCATATGGATAGATCATGACTTGGAAAAGGATATAGGCTACTTGTCATCATGGATCGCGGACGAAGTTGCGGGTAACCGCTAATAAAAATATCATAAATGCGAAAGTGGGTTTGTTTGTTACGATTTCACTCTAAAACGGCTGAATGGATTTGGATGAAATTTGGCATATGGGTAGACCACGAACTGGGTTAGGTTAGAAAGACAGAAAGAAAAATAGGTTAATTTGTCACAGAGACACGTGCATACATAAAAGACAAGAGTAAACGAAAACAACAAAAGAACATAATAAATCACGAGCATGATACATAAATTAGTCGGCAGCTGCACGACATGACTGTGACAAGAAGGCTTCACTCAGCATGATGCTGTGCTATGGGGAACCTACAGCACAGCGCTGATTGCACAGTGGTCACCCGAAAAAAAAAGAAAAGATGTACGGAAATCAAGTCGATTAGTTTATTAAATAGGCAGGTAGCAAAATAAAACAAACAGTGCTTAGAATAAAAGACAAATACACAACGAAATATAAGAATAAATATTATTAAATAACATAAAAATTAGATAGACAGATAGTTAGATATACATATGATACGTTCCTGTGGGATAATTTCCGGCCTCCACGCGGGCGATGCCGCGGGCAAAAGCTAGTAAGCTAGAAAAGTACTATAAACAGTTTTATAGAGAGGTGGATTTCTTGCAGACAGTACACAAACATAGGTGAGCCAATTCTGCTGCTGAAAAAAAAGTGTTATATTGGGAATAAATGGGCTCGCCGCCCGTGGCTATGAAATAGCATTATAATTTTATTTAAGTTTACTATTTTTGTATCAGGCAAAAGAAGTGCAGGCTCAAGGAAATCTAGGAAAAAAATAAAGTTGCGATAGAGGGAGGAAAAAGGGTTTTTCCTCCCTGGTTATAGAGGAATAAAGTTTTGGGTAAGTAAAAAAAAAACGCCACATTAACTTCAAGACATTAACCCCACAAGTTACGCAACACATTGTAGTAAAAAATCAGCAATAACCCTAAAATGCTTACCTGTTGATATCACCGCGGATCGCACGGGTCTTTACGACCCCACATAAAGTTTTATGTTGTACGGCCCTGTTTGCGTAACATCACTAGTTGCCCTTTTTTATTTGCTGGCTTTTTATATTTTCGCGTTTTTATTAGGGAGTGGGGCTGTTTATCCAATTTTTGGTAGTCGCAGCATTACTTAGTTATCAAATTGTAGGTATAAATGACCACTACGTTTGGCGCATAGAAACGAGCTGACTTTAACGTCACACCGCAAAATAAGTAACACGTAAGCATGCAATACAAGTTGTAGGGACACTTACCTATCACCTCGTGAATACGGGGATTTCGAAGTAGTGCCATTTGATATACGCTACATTTCTCCCAATAACAGCTGGCTGTTATACAACATTTTAAAAAACCCTGTCCGATTCGTGAGGGTGTTGTTGGGTATCGTGCTGATAGTCTATTTAGATGGGCATTTTCGGGAAACAATAAAAATAAAAATTCGCCGTATTTTTTTCAATGGGTAATTTTATCGGGTTATTACATAGGGCGCAGGCGGCCGTCATTTAGTGGATCACTACAAGTCATTATAACTTATGACCCCTGTTAAAAATGTTCAAATTTATTCTAGATTTGGGGTAATTTTGGTACAAAAAATGTGAATTTTAAATAGCAATGACTTTTTAATTTTCAATAATAATAATATAAAAAAAAACTTTTTGGCAATGTTATTGCAGTACCTCAGTAAAAAATGTATAACGGCGGTGCAGCAAGTGGCGCCGTCTAGTTTTGGTACGAAGTTACTAGAATCACCGAAAAGAATAAGAAGAAGATAATAAGGGTGACACTGGCTGATGACAGTCACTCCAGCAGAGCGTCACAGTGATGGTTGCGTGGCGGCTGTCTTCTGATGACAGATGATGAAGTCAGGAGAGCCGCTGTCGTACCCGTCCACGACGAAATGCTATATTCCGACACAATCCTAATGATATTGAAGCTGTTGAACTAATACGATGACCAATTCTGGTAAAGACTATCCTTCGCACGTTACTTACATTTCCTTATTACCAAGCTAGGACTGCTAGTTTCCTCTCGAAAAAAAACGACACGACATCCACTACCAAACTGAATAGCAATCTAAATTCACTGCCCGAAAATTACCATTAAAACTCAAAAATTCGACAATCCCGGTCGAAATATCCCTAACTAGCACTTAGAACTTTCGAGATCGATTCAGTGTTTGAGGGTTAAGTCTTGTTCGGGAACGGAATCAGCTATTAATAAACAGAAATTTTTTGTTTGTTTGTTTTTTTTTAAAGTTTGGTGGTTAATTGGAGTAGGTTTAGGTTTATTACGAGCTTTGGAGCCCGGTTCAATTAGTGACGGGGGTAAGTGGTTCAATGTTCCTGGGTGATATTATGTGTGTGTCCATCAAATCGTCAGATGGAAGACCAATTTCAGTTCTCAAACATAATTATGAATATCGTGATTAATTTCCATATTATTTTGCCCGTTTGTTGGAATGAAGCTTATTTCAGATTATGCATGCTTATTAAGGATTATGAAGTTGAAGAAAATGTTTCTCAAGGTAAACGAATATTGTTAAGGTTCTGAAAAACAATACATTAATTAACAGATCAACAAAAACAAAAAAACAACATTTTCTATAAATATAATTTTCATAACGCCACATATTTTAATATCTTGGATAATTCGTTTATTAAAAACCCTTATCTTTGACATCTTATCAGCACCTAGGTACCTAATAGCTAACCCATCAACTGCACAATTTTTTGTAAAAAAAAAGCTCTTTGGTTCATCATTATTTATTTATTTCAATTAAAATCACATTAAATTATCTCTATATTAAAAACAGTTCTATTTTTATGATGAATTTGAGCAATATGATATACTTACAAATATAAATTTACAAAATTTGCGAATTTCCGCCGTGGTCGGATTTTTTTTTTTTGCATCATCTCGAAGTAACTTTCGAGTGCCATGGATTCGTTTTGACGTTGTAATGTTGGTAGCATGGCGTGTTTTATTGTTAGATCTGTTTTTCGTGCTCACTAAACTCAAGAACGAAAGAAATAAGACTTAGTTTCACTGATAGTCGCGATAATGTCAAAAAACTGTAGCGATAGGGTTATATCAGTCAACAAAAATTTGACAGATGTGGTTGTACGTCGAATACCGGATGAGAAGTAGCGAAAAAATATACGTCTATCTGTCATCTGAATATGACGTCTAGACAATATTACCAGCCTATCTAATGCTTTATGTCAGATCTGATCGAGAAAATTTAGGTGAACTGGTGAAATGAACTTGAAGGGAGCTGTCAGTCAGAAGGAGTATTCCCAACGCGTTTAAAAAGGTCGATTGTTAAACCACTGTATAAGAAAGGTGTAAAAACGGACATGGGTCATTACCGCCCAATAACTTTAATTCCAATCCTATCCAAAATCTTTGAGAAAGTAATGTGCATCAAAATAGAGAACTTTTTAACAGCATGTGATATAATTAAAAAAGAACAATATGGTTTCAGAAAAGGGAGTTCAACTGCTCTGGCATGCTTTGCGCTAATAAAACATATTACTGAAAGCTTAAATAGAAATTCCAAAATATGTTGCGTATTCCTCGACATGACGAAAGCCTTTGATTTTGTCTGCCATAAAACACTACTTTCAAAGCTTGAGCACTATGGAATACGAGGTAAAGCCAATGACTGGATCAAAAGTTATCTTTCGGATAGAGTACAATGTGTGGAAATAACAAAAACTTGTAAAAATCAACAAAACACCTTTAGGTCAGAATATAAACAAAATAATTATGGCACGCCCCAGGGTAGTATCTTATTCCCAGATGTAAAGTATACATTAACGACTTTCCCGAAGCAATAGGGAAGGAGTGCATACTATTCGCTGATGACACTACAATAATTATTAAGAGTGATAATTACAAGGATTTAGAAAACGAAATCGTCGAAGCTATTGATAACGCAATCGGCTGGCTAAACAAGAATAACTTAAAAATAAATATGACTAAAACAAATATAATACAATTTCAGACATACAATACAAACATAAATAAACTAAACATTCTTTATAAAGATTCTCACTTAACCACTGTCGAAAATTGTGTATTTTTGGGTATAACAGTCGATAAAAAATTTAATTGGAAACCACACATAAATAAAATTATTGTTAAAATAGATCGATATACATATATATGTCTTGAAAAGAATTAGACAAACAATTAACTATGATAGTGCAATGTTAGCGTATCATGGTTACGTATCATCCATACTTAGATACGGTATTATATATATGGGGTAATTCAGTAGAGTTTGACAGAGTTTTCAAAACTCAGAAAAAATGTGTCAGAGCAATTTGTGGAGCTCATTTTGTAGACAGCTGTAAGTCACTATTTCAAAAACTAAAAATTTTACCTTTGCCATGCTTGTATATCTTTGAAATGTGTATTTTTGTTATGAGGAACTATAATTTATTTGAAACTACCATTACCAGACTAAATTGCCGATCATCACGCCATAAAGATAGACTTCAGCTACCGCCAATAAAACTAACATTATTTAAGAAAAATACATACTGCATGGCCATTATAATATACAACCATTTACCAAATAGTGTGCAAGGCCTACCGCTGACAATGTTTAAAAGTATATTTTAAAACTGCTTCTACTGAAAAGTTATTATACGATTAAGGACTATTTAGAAGATAAGTCAATAGAATCTGTAGTTTGTGAGTTAAAATAATTGACATTATAAGTATGTATAAATTTGCACGCCATCGTTTTGGCAGGATATGCAGAAACAAAATTATTGTAACACCATTATGTACCATATTCTAGCAAATAAATATTTTTGATTTGATTTGATTTGATTTCCACCAGCACCCTGATTGCGTAACATACAATGCAATCACATCCGAGAGTTTTGAAGGATATTGCTAGTCCAATTGATTCACAGGTTTGAAATTCGTCTGCTCATCAACGTTAATACAATGAACGCGGGTGTCAAAATTAAAACCATTGTGACCAATTGTCATTTTATGTGTGGTACGCAATAAAAGGTTTATTGTGTAAACTTCACAGACGTTCTATAACTATACCTAGACGATAAATAAAATAGAAAAGTAGATTTTCTACACTCATACTTCAAGTAACTAAGCGGCCGTTAACCCCAAAAAACATCATTCAAGGGCTTGTTGCAAAGATCTCAAATATATTTCATTTATAATTTTAAAATAAATACATTTAAAGATATGTAACAAAATGTATGAAAGTGACCATTCCCCCACTTATATCCGAAACTATTGTGATTAAAATTTTAAAAAAAAAAAACAGAGAATGGTTTTTTACTCATAGATTACAGGAAAACCTTATAAGAAGTCCATAGTCATATAATAACATGGTAAATTTCTCAATATTGTTGTGTTTTGCTTGCTAATTTAATATGACCCTGTATATCAGTCATGTCAGGAGGAGCACGTGGCTAAGTAATATCAGCCGCACGGGCCGACCCATCAGGTTAAGCTACGCTTGCCGGGGTTGGTCCGTGAATGGGTGACCATTTCTACATACCAAGACTCCTCCGTGCCTCGGAAAGCACGTTAACCCGTTGGTCCCGGCTGTCATTCGTAGATCTTTGACAGTCGTTACGGGTCGTCAGAAGCCCGAAAGTATGACAACCAGCCTTACCAAGGGGTATCATATTACCTAGTTACTGGTTTGTAGAGGTCAGATAGGCAGTCGCTTCATGTAAAATAGTGGTATTCAGCTGCATCCGGTTAGGCTGGAAGCCGAACCCAACATAGTTGGGAAAAGGCTAGGCAGATTGATATCAGTCAGTGTAAATAAATGTTTGCATCAACCAATTATTTCCTTGACTAAGTTTAATCGTTTCCAGAACTCATTCGGGTATTCACGAGGAGTATCTACTGAGATTCATGACTATTAGGTACTGGGAATTACTAAATTATTTGGTTACTTGTGTGATTATAATGTTCTCTGGTTTTTATGATTATGTTTCTAATTTCCATCCGATCTGATGGGTTTGTAGGTTATGCACCTATTTATCACAACCGAGTCCTGATACTCTGGAAATCCTCTTCAGCAATTGCCATTTTTGGTATCAGCGTTGAAAGTGATCTTTAGAGAGCTTATTTCCACTGCGGTGAAGCCAAAAAAGGACGGTTATGACCTGTATGTATGTAGGTATGCACCTACGATGTATGCATGAATACCATATTCGTCTCTATGTTCCCTCTTAGCTACTAAATGGTAGAACCGATTTTGAATGAATGATGTCGTTAGATTTGTCTTTATTACGCGAGTGTCACTGGGTATATTTTAAAATAAAACAAAAACAAAATGGCGGATTATTGGCACCAAAATCAATGTTTAAAAAAAAACTTCCTTGCCTGTGTCCTGTGCCTGGTATCAAAATTAAGGGTTTTGAATGGTGATTACAAAAATATATACAAATTATATGTTGCAAAATTTGGAATGAGAAATAATTAAAAAAACTAAAAAGCTGAAAGGGATTTTTCGTTTTTTTTTTTAATTATTTTTTTTACAGTCAAAATGGCACCGGGTTTACAAGAAGCCTCATTAAAACAACTTCCTTAAAATATATCTCGCCTTTTTCGTACTTCGGTGAGTTGCACTAAGTTACCTTTAAGTAGGTACTCAATTCCTTAACAAAGTCAAATGATAATCACAATGAAAATCTGATTAGGTTAACGCGCCAACATTTTCTTTAGAACACAACTCGACCCAAATTCCAAGAAAAACGCTCAGCACAGTAAAATAATTAAATTGCCGAATCTCTAGGTACCAGTGACTTCAAAATAAATTAACAGACCTGTCCAGTACAAAAGTCAATATTTCCATTAGAATTCCAACAATAGGTACTAGGAACACAGGACCTCCAAAGGAGTGTGTTTGTCACCTGTGTCGGGACATACGGGCGTCGGCCGTCGCGTCTCCAATCAATATTTTCGCGCAAGCCCAGCGGTCGGCCACGAGACAAAACGACATCATTCACGTCTTATACTTTGTTCTAGCTAATATGGATAATGTTTAGCTTTTTAGAGGAGAAAATGGCTGAAATTCTTAGGTATTCAGTCGAAATTTTTGGTTCAGAAATTACGTTTATTGCTTTTGGTTTAAGGATTTCTTTAATTCTCGCTGTATCTCTATTAATGTTCCGTTAATCTGATAAAAAAGTAGGTCACGTTACTGAAATTCCTGAAAAAATCAAAGGAAATCTGACATTTATGTATGGATTTGAAAGTAACCTATGACAGTCCATGTTACCTACTTATTAAAATAGTCATGTATTTTAATAAGTAGGTAACATGGACGTTACGAATTTCAAATGGAACACATTCAAATTCGAATTGAGAATATGGGCGTGGTTAACCAATAAGAAGTGTCACGCGCGGCGACACGGTGACAGTTTCGACCAATAGCGTAACGTTTAAGGCGGTGACATTTTTAAACGAGCTATTCAAGACCGCCCACACGGTGTATGTGACTCTGAAATGTTATTCATTTTCTTGTCTGATTATCTCGACTATCGCCTTGAAATTCATAAGTTTAAAATCAAATAGCTTCCTAACTGCTTAATTGATGCATTAAGGGATTGTTTTACCCAACATGGTAATTTGAAACTTGATTACCTGCTTATGCATGCACACAACTATAAATTGCATTATTCGAATTAATTTGTCTTGTTCAATACTTAGATAGATTATGTATAATTAATATAGGACATTATAATTTGTTAATAATGGGTTACGGAGTTAATATTTTTGTAGTAAGTAGGTACATATTAAACAAAATACATTAGAACCATAGTAATTATTTTAAGTAAAGCCACATTCAGAGCTACTGCCTACAGGAATTTAATCACATTTATACATATATAGGTACCAATAGAAGTGTTTTACTAGGTACGTTGAAAATAAATCACGAAGGCACAGAAGAAAACATAAACAATAAATGAAGCTTGTAAAAACAAATTATTTAAACCTACGCACAAAAACTGTTCATTCCTATTTCAAAGCGGGTTTCATGAATGTGACACTTTCAGCCAATGGCCGCCCACCTTTTTGTCATTGGTCCTCACCTAGATGTCACTGTTTGTCGCATGTCGCATAAGAACGGGATGGCTGAATAGAAATAGATGCTGGCGCGAGAGAGACAGGTAATGTTTACGTCGCCTACTAGAATTTCCCCGGCGTGGAAATTTTAATTTTAGAACAAGTAGTGATGTGGTGACATTGGCTACAAATCTTTGAGTAGATAGTTCATGTTGTTACTTTTAGTTTTCTTTTATTAACTTTTTTCCTAATGTCATTTCAAAATCCTTTGTGGTCGGTAATACATCAAAATAATTAAACCTGGCAATTTATAGGGTCTATCGAAATGTCAAGCGAACCATATTGCGTAATTAATTTAATACCACGTTGTTATACCAGTAACTACTGATCCTAATTAGAGAGCCACGACCAACATGTTTAATGTCTATTACGATACCGTAACAAGGTATTAGACTCTGGTAATTCAGCTATATTGCTATATGAGCCCTATTTAATGTAACTACAAAGGTAGTATTTAGGTGCCAACATAGTTTCTGCGAAATTGGACTAAAATGAGTAATAGTTTAAGAGTATTAGGGGACTAATTTTCGATTAGGTATGGCTAAGTACTAAGTATCAGTCAATTCATTGTAGACTTGTAGTAAATGCCAATTTCTTTTGGATTTTATTATCTGCAGTCTTGCGCACGAACATTAAATTGTTAACTAATTTCGAAAAAAATACCACAGATTCGATTGCCTGATCATGTTTCACCAATATCATTATCACATTATGTTAATAACGATTAACTCAGAAGTCACGGAATATCCGAATAAATTCTTTAATACGCAGACGCCATCTTCTTTTGTTTTCAAATAAATCAGTTGCGTGTTCTTTTTGAAGCGTGCCTCTAACAATCGAATTTAGAACAATTTTAGTATATCGGCACGAGCTTAATTTCTGTCGATCGAAATTAATTCGAAGTTCAAAATTTTCGCTTTTAGCTTCCGTGCGAGCATTTTGAAATGCAGGTAGCTAATCTTTATTCTGAATTTGAATAGCGCTGCAGGCTTCGACATGCTTCTGGAAGATTTTTGAAATTTTTAGTTTCTACGTAGGCGACTACAAAATGCTCAGCAATTTTGAAAATAATTATGGTATGTATTGTAGAGACTGTTGTTGTAGCAACAGTTAATTATAGTAGTGTTGTTGCTATTTCTAAGGAGGAGCGCCTGATATTAGGTCCTCCAAAAGCTGTCAACCCGTTCCCCTGTATTGACGCAGTCTCCTTTAAATGACTTCCTACAGGCCATCCACTTTTCACTGTGTGACATACCTACCTTATAATTCTTAATTTATTTAGGTATAGTGTCTACCTAAGTATTATATTATTATTATATTATTCAATATTAAAAACTAGCACCACTTTTGTAATGTTGATGCGCAATTCACTTACATCCTTTTAATCTTGTAACAGCCATTTTTATGAAAATAAATATTAGTCCTGAAAAATATTTCACCAGATCTCGCTTTCAAAATAATTGGAATTATCAAATTGCGTTGTTGCAATTTTAAATTTTGAATTCAAATTTCTTTAATTAAGCATTCGAAAACGGTCGATCACAAATTGTCTCATTTGAATTTGGAATCACGAAAATGAGTTCTCACAGTCTGTCAACCCCTAAGGATACAATGTAGAATTATTTTAAATATTTATATTTAAAATTCGATGAATGTTTTGGATTTCTGCACGTGCAACAAATTCGTTACATTTTATTTAAACAACTTTAATTATATATATTGAATTTAAATGGGTATTAAATTATTAATACTAGGGGTTTTGAATCCTTTATGGCCGGGATTTTTGGAACGAAGTTGTTTAACGCGGCTTGCGGTAGGAGTAAACCGGCAGAAATCGTCACGTAACGAAAAAGCGTTATCCTCGAAAAATTCAGTTTTATTCAAGTGTCAAAAGTTTTTGTTTTTTAATAGGGAGCCAATTTTGAAACTTGAGACCATACCAGATGGCTCTGTATTAATAAATATACAATAATACAGGGTGGCAGGGACATCGCAAAAACTGTGAACCATAGATTCAGTAGGTACATGAACCCTTATTGAAAAAAAAACCTGCTGTTCCATACATTTTGACCACGTAGGTATTGCACTTTTCTATGAAACAGCTGTTTTTTTATATATAAAACCGACGAAAAATTGCAACGCAGGGGGGTTCAGATTGTTTCGGGAGGTTCCTGCACAGGATAAGGCGGGAGGAAACGCCCGGGTGTCACCATTGTGTGGATCGCCCGGAGGACACGGTGGAGCATACGGTGGAGGTCTGCCCAGCTTGGGCGGAGCATCGCCGTGTCCTCGTGGAGGCGATCGGCGGCGGTGATCTCTCGCGTCCGGCCCTGGTTCAGGCCATGGTACGGAGCGAGAGCAAATGGGAGGCCGTCACCTCCTTCTGCGAAGCGGTAATGCTCGCGAAGGAGGAGGCGGAACGCGTGAGGGAGAGGCAAATTTCGCGCCCTCACGCCCCTAAACCGCCGCAGGAGGAGACGCCCAGGGCGTCGGGAATCGCGAGGCGATTTCCGGCCACCGTAGGCGCGGGCTTGCGGGCGGTGAGCAATGGGTGGCTCACCGTCAGATAAGGACCAGGCCCGGGTCAACGGCGCGTTGTGTTCCACGCGCGCCTCAAAGAGATGTCAGCAGATTTGAAGGGGTCCACTAGGGCCGATGCCTGCCGGGGTTGCGAAGAAAACCGAAAGGGAGATCGTGGCCCCCGGCAACAGGGCAACCGAAGGAACACGGGTGGGTTTTAGTTAGCAAGAGTCTGACACGCCCTCCCGCTCTGCCTAGAGCGGGAGAAGTTATTTGATGATTTCCCACCCACAAAAAAAAAAGGGGGGGTTCAGATGCATGTACTGAATCCATGGTAACAGTTTTCGCGTCGATGTTGGGATGCCACCCTGTATACAGCGAAAGGAACTTCGTTCCAACCGGGAGTCCCACGACACATCCCGACTATTTTTTTCCACTAGAACAACTTAGTAGAGAAACTCATGGATAGATTCTGATTGTTATTTATTTCCACGCATCTATTCTTCTCTATCAGAAACTTAATATATTTGAAGAAGGCTATAGAGTCAGTAGGCATCAATTACGACTTACCTGTCTGTCTTTCAGACTCAAAGATAATGTTAGACTGCCGAATCACTACCATAGTATTTTTCTAGTTGCTAATTGTCCATCATTTCTTAATTCTTTAGCTGGAACAATAAATCTATGATTAAATCAAAATAAAATTATAAATAATTGTCGGTATCGCGTGCAATATGGCGACGAGGCCCGCAGCGATGCTTCCAAATTCAAAATTCGGCCAGTCCGATTCTATTGTTTGGATACGCGGCCCGAGGCTAAGCTCGCGTGATCTTGTTCTTGTTACCATAGACAATGAGAACTTTTGGTTGTGTAGGTATCCGAAAATTGCAATGAACTTTATGTTCTCGTTTTGCACGACGTCTCATAGTGTCTTGTGTTTCCAACATTTTATTTCTTATTTTTTCACGAATGTATTGATGAGTTATAAGTGTGTGCTGTCGTTAGGCACAAAGTAATTTCATGAAATGGATATTTTCCTGAAAGGCTCAGTACTTATAAATGTAGTTGTTTGGGTACCAACTTATGTCCACTGCGGTATACATTTTTTTTTTGGTGGGAAATTATCAAATAACTTTTCCTGCTCCGGGCGGAGTGGGAGGGCGTATCAGACTCTTAAAGTTACTGACTAAAACCCACCCGTGTTCCTTCAGTTGCCTTGTTGCCACGGGTCACGGTATCCCTTTCGGACTTTCCCGCGACCCCGGCCTACACCGAGGCCTACACCGTGTCTACATGAATTAAAATAATGAAAACATTTACGTATAGGTACTTCAAATAAAAATAATTAAGTATTAAACTATTTCGCACTAACATTATACATACTACTTATAAACGTAATATTTAACTACCCACATACCTATAAATACTATGTCCGTCCATAATAACATTGCTGGCTCCCTTAGAAGCCACAGTCTCATTAACGACACAAAAAAACGCTCTAGAAAGGCCCCGTTTCGAACTTTTCAAATTCAAATTTGGAACTCGTAAAGGCGCGTTCATAATAGTCTATGTCTACTGAGAACTTCTACATAACCGCCTATGGTTTTCGATATAAACCGACAAGAAATCTTAGTTTATGATAAAGAGTACTATGTTTTTCAGGAATGGTCCATCTACGAAATCGTAGCATCACTTATCTATAACAGACAACAATAGAGTCAGGTTTAGATCTGTCTATACTCATTTTTATTGTGGGCTTGATAAAATAACATTGAAAACTTACCCGAGTTACTTACTCTTCCAAGAGCAATGTCAAATATTACAAACGCACAACTTTGATTAAAATAAGTATCTTACTTTATTGTTTTTTGACTGAACATGAAAGAAAACTTTCTGTTAGAACATCGTACTAAACTAGACTGAATAAATTACTCTGAATTATGAAACCAGTTCTTTAAGTTATACCTGCTAAAGGTATTTCTTTCTGAAAGTTAATTTTTCGCTGAGTAGTTACGTAGGTATCGAGCTAAAAGCCAGTGAAGCGCTCATCAAGAAACTTTTACATTTATCATTAAACTTAGACTATAGAATAACTTAGTTAAATTAGCATCTGCCATTATTATATCGGTGTGATTGTATTTATTTCCGTTTTTTTACTGAAACTACTTAATTTACAAAATTAAAGAAAGTCTGATGAGACAGATCGATATTTTAAAGATATAAAATAATACTATGGAAAAATCTAAGTTTTCCAGTTATGTGTGTGTTTTGCTACAGATGAAAATGATTGATTCGACACTGTGACGGCCAGTTGCTTGTTTTTGAGACGATTGATTGATTAATGGAACAATAACTTACCAAATCTTTTAATAAGTTGGTTCTAAAATGAAAGTTTATTTATTTCAATCGAATAACCACAAACCACAGTGTATACTCTGCCTAAACTAGCTCGCGTGACGATACTTTTTAAACATAGAACGCTCGTTCTTTTTGCGAATTAGAAGTGTTCTCTCTTCAAAACAAATTGCTGACAAGCGGGACGTTCGAATTTCGTATGCGCCAACCGCAGACCACTGCGTTACCAGCTAACAACTACATTTACAATTTCAATTTTGAACTCTATGGAGATAGTGATAAGATTTATTTAGCATGTGAAATGCTATTATTTTGAATTTAATTCACGGTGCGTTTCGGATGCAAATGTGGCTGATGAGACTTGATTATGTAAATGAGAACGGACTAGCCTTGTGTGAGACTTTTGTGTGCGTATTGTTTGGATCACGAGGTAGCAGCACATTATGCACCTTTTTATTTATTTCCACTGTTTAATAAGCGTAGTGCGTTTCGTAAGATGTTTCAGTGAACGATGAATTGGTCTTTATGAATGGAGAGTTACATTGATGAGTTGTTCTTATCTCAGTAGGCTAAGTAAAGTAGCCCTTTAATGGATTAATTCTTTGATTATTTATATGAGTATCGCGCTGCAAAAGAACTAAAACAAACAGGCAACTTTGTTATGCTGGTGAGCGTGACAGCTACGTCTTACACTCGCGCCACGTCATTGTGCTGTCATTGTGCTGTCATTGTGCTTTTCTAGTGTGCGTGCATTTAGCGGCCAACAGTTGGACGCTATTTTTTACGACGAGTTCACAGCTTTGACTGTCTATTTAATCATGTTTATATCTTTGAATTCATTATATGTTGGTACTATAAGTGATTAGGACAGTTTCTCACAAGTGGAAGTCAGTACTTATAATTCTCCCTTTCACCTAACTGAACGAATAATTAAATATACCATGTTCAGAACAATGACATTATCGGTACACCGGTAGGTACAGAAACTAACAACAGACACAATTAATAATGTATCTTCCCAACATTTATCCGTATCACTACCCAAATGTTTACCCTTAACAGAAGCTACAAACAAAAGAAAATCAATTTGTAAGTTCCCTACTTTTCCCTAATAACGTGCGATAATAGAAAGTTTAAAAATTTACGGACGCCACACGCGATGTCACGCTGACGTGTCGCTTGAATGACGTCACGGTAAATGTCACGGGTGACAAGCAAATGTCAAATGTCGACGTGACGCCGATGTGACGCGGTAGGGTGTTGAAAGCAATAGAAGTTAAATGTTCTTTTGTTTTTATTTTATGGAGTTTGTTGTTTAATGGTGTGGTATTGCTAACTGCTTTGTGTATGATAAATTGATGACCTAAGTACTGACTTATTGATAAATACTTACTTTATCTAAAAGCTAACAAAAATGACTTTTATTTTGAAACTATTATTAGGTAATTAATAGAGTCTGATTTCATAAGGTAAGAAATTTATTATGAAAATCTTTCTCATAAAGTCCATTAGTTTCAAATATGCCAGCAATCTATGACTCCTGATGATGTAGTCTCGCAGCCGTTGGTTGCAATCTACTCAACCACACTCAAATTCCACTTGCACAGGTACAAAGTAGTTAACAAAGTAATTGGGAAGCCAGCCGCTGTGTAGAAGAGGTCAGGTCATACCAATTCATTAAAAAGTTAGTTAGTCTAGTTAAATTCAAGCTGAAGTAGAAGTTGAACTAATAGGATGACCAAACTTGCACCTGTAAAGTCTAAGCTAACTTGAAACTACGAGAATTGAAGTATATACCTTTATGAACCTACATTGCAAGAACGTCTAATATTCATTTTGATTTAAAAAAGTGGTGGCTACCGTCTGTTATACGTTAAAGCGACAATGTAGCATTTTGAAAATAGTTCCTACTTTTTATTTTTTTTAAGTGAAAACTTCTTAAGGCGCGTTGGTCATTTTTGAAAATGGGACTAAACCATAGATTTCGCGACACTGTGACGACACCTCATTTTTGTAAACGCGATTGTGCTCTTTATTTATATTAAGTTACGGATCAATGTTCTATGTAAGTATTTTTACTTTAAAGGTTTTGGAAGTATGTTTTTTTTTTTGTAAACGCGATTGTGCTCTTTATTTAGATAAGGTTACGGACCAATGTTCTATACAAGTATTTTTTCTTCTATCAAGGCGATCTTGTTCAAGTTTTCACATCTGTCGGCACTGCCACTGTTTTTTTTTTTGAATTTTTAATTACAGTCCCACACTAGCCCTAAATATTCGAAAAATAAAGTTAAAGTACCCAACAGTATCTTAGTAACAGATAATAGGGGAAAATGTAAACGTAAGAAAAACTTTAAGTTATCATTTGACGCATTTATTTAAAATAATTTGTTATGACTCAACCAATTGAGGCAAAAATAAACTAAAATAATATAAGGCATTTAAACTTTCCGTGAAATACTTCAATTTATATTTTCAAACAAAATCTTACTTTGAAAATAAAAATTGAAGTCAACACATGAAATTAAATGAAATTGTTTATTCTGTAAATAGGATATCGAAATCACTTAAAAATACGCTAGATGAGTTCAGCGTTTCCTATCTGACTACTCTGAGAAGAAAGGCCGAAACAAACTCGGAGGTCGCAGTCTCTTTTAAAGTCCAGACATAATCTTGGTTCAGCCCATATGAGGAACATGTAGATTAGGGTCTGAAATGGTCTTTTGAGGAAAGAACCATACAGATTTGAGTGACCTGTCCAGTCATTGCAATCATTTGTCAGTAATTGTAGAGCGCAACTCAGAACTTAAGACCAGGTACTTCAAAGACAATTTTCACGCAAACTCCGCCCCAATGCACCCTACCACTACACTATGTGCTAAACGCTAACACATCAGTAATAAAGTTGAATATCGCGTGCGCTTTTTGGTCGTGTTCAAGCACGGAACTAAATGTCGTAAGTCTCAATTCTTATTTCGTTTATAACTGCTCTAGAGAAAAAATATCTTATATTTGGATAATAAACTATATTTTCTTACTGTCAATAATTATTTTAGACATAAAAGCCGAGTAATCTTGTTTTTGTTTTAAATAATCTTAAAAAAAGACATGATTTTCGAATAAAAAATGGATCGAGCGAAAATGTTCCAATTACGTAACTGTCTTATATTTGGAAAGAAAAAGATCTAATAAATCATATACTGAAATTCCATTATGATTGTATGCGTAACTTTTTCAGAATATTAATGCAAATTAATAGACAATTTAGGGAGCCTCCTTTTAACGATGAACATACATACCCACATAAATACCGGTAAAAAAAATAACCCTCCGCCGTTGTCGGGTAACAAGATAATATTTACATTAATATACACTGTCAATTTAAACTAGGTAGGGAAATCCCACAAACGTGATGGGTAGACGATATCTAAACACGTTACGTACGACGTACTGTACGTACTGTATACACTGTACGTACTTATACAAACTATTGAAAAACATTTTAAAAGAGTAAAGGTGGAGTTTCTTGCTCATTCGTCTCCATACGAAAACTACCTTTTGGAAGGGGCGACTAGAATCAATTATATTATTTTGTAAATTTTGACGTTCAAAATTGTTCGTTTATAAATGATTTGAGTTTGACTTTGACTTTGATAAAATAAAAAAAGAAGATTTGATCTGTATATGCTTTAATCAATCTGCCTAGCCCTTTCTCAAATATGTTGAGGTCGCTTTCCAGTCTAACCGGATGCAGCTGAATACCACTATTTTATGTACATAGAGCGACTGCCTATCTGACCTCCATAACCCAGTAACTGGGTAATATGATACCCCTTGGTAATCCTCTTTGTCAGACTTTCGGGCTTCTGACGACTCGTAACGACTGTCAAAGATCCACGAATGACAGTCGGGACCAACGGCTTAACGTGCTTTCCGAGGCATGGAGGAGTCTCGGTATATAAAGATGGTCACCCATCCACAGACCAACCCTGCGGCTGTTATTACTTAGCCATGAGCTCCTTCTATATATGCTTACAGTCTTAAAATTATAATAATAATAAATTTAAATATTAAAATTTATTATTATTATAATTTTAAGAATATTTAATTATTATTATAATATTTAATATTATTAGGTTGGAGCATAAATTCTTGGACACTTGGATTTCATTAAAAATTTCTAGGTTTCAATTCGATTATATGCTAGAATAATCTATTATTCTACAGAATGTTCTAGGAGCTTTACGCCAAGGGGTATAAAAGGGCGCGCGCGTTCCGAGTTGTTCACTTTAGTTCAAAATGGAATCGCGTCAACTACGAGCGATCATGCTTTACGAGCATAATCTAGGAACGAGTGCAAGGCAAACGGCCGAGAAAATTAACACTGCGTTTGGACAAGGCACTATTGCTCATTCCACAGTGAGTTATTGGTTTAAGTCTTTCGATAAGGGGGATACGAGTTGTGAAGACAAACCTCGCTCCGGTCGGCCAGTTGTCTTTGACGAAGACCTACGCTCACATTTGGAAAGACATCCGGATGCGACTACCAGGGACTTGGAGAAGGAACTTGGGTACGACCATTCCACTATAATTCGGCACCTGCATGCAATGGGCTACCACAAAATAATGAGTCGGTGGATACCCCACGCTTTGACAGACAGCGAGCGCGCAACACGCGTGACCATATGCGAAAGTCTTCTTCTGCAACCACACAGACAAGACTTTCTCAGGTCCATTGTCACTGTCAACGAATCCTGGGTTCACTACAACGAAAAAACGCGGCAGGCCTATTGGGCTCCATGCGGAGAAAGGGCGCCAACGGAACCAAAGCCAGATCGTCATGGACGAAAGATAATGTTATCAGTTTTCGGGGATGTGCAGGGCATTCTCTATTGGGAACTGTTGGACGAGAAGCAGACTATTAACGCTACTATTTACGGAGAGTAACTGCAAAAGTTAGCCTCAGAAATAGCGACTAAGCGTCCAAAAGGCTGTCTGTATCACTTCTTCAGGACAACGCTCGACCACAAACTGCGAAGTCTGTCCGCCACATTCTGGAAAAGCTGTACTGGACAGTGGTACCTCACCCGCGATACAGTCCTGATATTGCGCCGTCGGACTATTGTCTGTTTCGGGCTCTAAAGTTACGTCTAAGAAAGAAGAAGTTTGAAAAATATGAACAACTTCAAGACGATATCGCCGAGTTTTTTGACCACCAGCCTCCTGCTTTTTGGGAATACGGCATAATTTCTTTGCCAGAGAGATGGTTACATGTCGTTGAACATGACGGTCATTATATTGTGGATTAATATTTCTTGAATAATAGATAAAATTATTTTTAATAAATGTGTTTGAGTGTCCAAGAATTTATGCACCAACCTAATATTAAAATTATAATAATAAATATTAAATATTCCATCATAACATTATCCTCTATTTAAAATAACCCTTTCTCGTTCAAAACGCATAAAATCGGTATTCCTTATTTGAAATTCATAAATCACGCAAATTAATGTTGTTCGGCTTCTGGAATTTTAACTTTTTTTTTAGCTCCAGGCTGTTTGCGAGATGTTCTTTGCCTATATTTATTATCTGTAGCATAGTTAAGCAATATGGCTTCCTTTATTTCGGTTGCTTGCTTATTAACTTATTAAAATTTGTGGCCAAACGTGGGGTTATTAAGTTAGGGATTGGGTGGTTTCCTACTGGAATTAAATCTATTACTTACGTATGTACGTATGTACTGGATAGACACTAATATTAAATATCTAGTATGGATTGATTTAAATAGTAACCACTTTGCCTCTCTCTCTCTTTGGCATGTGGCATTTTAATAATCGTCTGGTTCGTTCGATCTGGGCAATAGGTACATCGTACACGCGTAGGTCCGTGTTGTCCATTGTTGGTAGTCTAAAGATAAGTGCAGTCTGTAAGCCTGGCAGTAAGTAGAGCCTAGGATTTTTCTCAGTTTTAATAAAACAATAAAGATTTTCCATAGACCAGCGGAGTAGTTGTGTTACATACTTACAGTAAATATAGCTTTCATTTTGACAGTTCAACAACATTCATTGCGTTAGTCACGATTTGTGCAATTTTTTTTTGAAAATACGAAACGATGAATTAGCACCTTCAAAATTATTCAGATGTGATTGAGAGTTTGTTACGCAATTATAGTACTGATCGTCTAGTTTTTATAGCCCAGGACCAGATTTCGTTGACTATAGATTACCTAGTTTTTATAGACCAACAGGGCTTTGCAATGCAATTGATGATAGCCACATTAAGTTCTGATTTCTCCTTTTGTGGAACTTGCGTAGACATCTGCCACCACTTTTCACTGCCAATAGTTATTGTAGAGTGATCTTTTTTCGGTTTTAAACGAAAGAAATAATCTGCTTTATAACCTCCCTGTTAGTAGTGTATAGTGTGTTAGTGTGAGTACTGTCTGTAGTGTGTGTGTGTGTGTAGTGTGTTAGTTTGTGTAGTGTCTGTAGTGTGTTAGTGTGTGTAGTGTCTGTATTAGCCTTATTATAGTTGCATGGAAATCAAGGGATTATTATTTAGTATTAGTAACGTTTGTTAATCCCAGTATGTTGTTACTAATAAACAAGATCACACTTATCCATTTTTGCGACAAAATAAAAGCTTTAGTCGTCTCTAACGATGCCCACAAACAAATTTTAGTAAGTCGGTTTATTTTTTCTATTCGAGATATTTTGGTGAATATCTCGAATAGAAAAAATAGAAAAAATAAAAAAAATAGATGCACTATCTATTTTTTTTTAATTTTAAAAGGGGTAAAAGTAAAAAACTGAATAAATTTTTCCAAACTTTTTTATTACATACTTATTATCGTTTGGCAAAAAGGAAGTATATATGTTTTATTTATATAATACAATCTTAACAATTAAGTTTTTAATACTTTTTGGTACTTATACAATTTAAGGTATTCTAATATCTCACATTACACGTAGATCTGATTGAGAAACACCAAGAAATGTACAGTAATGAACTTGAAATAATAATTTGTCATATTTTAGCACCAAAATATTAGGAGATATGATCAAATGATTATTCTACAGTAGTTTTAGGATTATTTGTAACGAATTTTGAAGATAAATAATTTTAAGAAATAAAACACGATTTCGATTGTTATTAAAAAAAGAAACAGAATATTATCGGTAAATACATAATTTATTAATTTTTAATAAAACAGTTTCAAAGTTCGCTAAAATAATCCCATTTGTGCTAAGAGACCAAAGAAAGTAAATTAGACGGAAATATTTAAAATTTTCACAACTATATATCATACATAAATTGTAAGTATAAACATTCACCTTCAATTCGAAATACATCAGCCAAAACTTTGTACATTACACACTATTATTTATTTACATTTTATTGCACAATTTATTACTATGGAATGTTGAATTACAATTAAATACTATCTATGCTACAACACATGGAAAAGTCTAAGCGATTACTACTTCAATATTTACAATGCAAAGAGTTCGGATTCCACTGACACCTCACAAACGGCTGGGCCACTTTTGGTACACCACACCTCATTCTAATGAGAATAAAAAGGTACTGGAACTGTCTTGCCTTACACCACTATTTGGTAATACTAAATTAAATCACAAATGCACTGGAGATTCGACTACTCAGTCAATAGTACTATTCAGGTCACGAAGGGTTTACGTGCATCCTACCATTCTGTCTGCGGGCTACATGAGATTCGTAATGCATGTTCCTCTTAGTTCTTGAAAAGAAGGCAGCGTTGCAGCCGCTGACAGAACACCGATGCAGAGATTGTACGTGCACGCTTTCACAATGATGTTTCAAGCTGGATAGGTCTTTGAAGCAGTCTTTGCAACCCCGACATGGGTAATTACCATCTTTATTTGGTCGTGGTGCTTCATCTTCAACACAATAGTTCAGCTTTCTTGAATGTGGTGGAGAGTAATTTGGTGGACAGCCGAAAGCATTCAAACTTGGAGGTAGAAAACCTAATGGGATCGGTGGAAAGTTAGGAAGCATACCAAATGGCGTGAAGAGGAACGAGTGCTGTGCAAACATATCCCTGTTACTCAGATAGGTTTCTGGTAGTTGTAGATGTGGGTAAGGAGAGGTGAAAGGCAACTGTTGGCTCAATTGGCTCTTCAGTTTATCAGATTCTTTCGCTCGGTAGTAGATATGAGATTCTACGTAAGGAACAGCACGCTCTTCCTCATTGTACCGTGAGATTAGTTCCATTTGCTCTCGTATTTTGTCCAAAAAACGTGAGGACTCTTCTGATATTCTGTATTCTTCTATTTTCCGATGTAAACTCATGTTTGCACTGTGCCGGTCTTTGCTCCGTTTGGATGAAAAAGCTGCTCTACATCCTTCAACATTGCATTTGTACATAAGCTTGAGATGGGCATTTTGGTAGTGCGTTTTAAGAACATATATGTTTTGGAAAATCTTTCCACATACTGTGCATTTGCGGGGGTTCTCATGATCCATAGGAACATCGGTGGTGCTGACAAAGAAGCCATTGTCGAAATGCCCAAAGATTTGACCATGAGTGTCCTCGGCATTGTAATCAAAACTGGATACTGAAGAAGATGGTGATTGATCAGAATAATCTATCGAATCATTCATTGACAAATTATACGGGCCCAAGGACTGGGAATCTTGTTTTTTAGGAATGCTAGGAAAGTCACCTTTGGATAAACTTTCAAGTCTCTTCAGTGCATTTTCTGATGAGAACTGTTCTTCAGTAGAACGATTATTTGCAGGTTTGTACACTTCTTGTTTATCGATTGGTTCATCTTTTACTCTTAAGTCTTGGATATTGTAGCTCATATCGGTAGGTTCATCTTTGATAACTGGTGTTTCTTGTTTGGCTTCGCTATTTTTAGGTTCTTCATGAGTCACATCGATATTATTTTCGCTGGACTGACTGTCTTCCGTTTTAACTCTTTTCAAATCCACAGCGCATTCATTTTCATCTGTATCAGGATGGTCTCGTTTTGAATTTGATGTTCCATTTTCAGAAATGTAATGGTTTTGTAAACGAGTAGGATTAAGGTTTTTACGCTTTCTTTTCATCACCTCAGGACTAGCTGTTTCATCTTTTCTATTATCTGCAACTTCGTTGTTATCACTAACACTCCTTTGATCAAAATCAGTTTCTGAGTCATCTATGGATCCTATGGACTTGTTCAAAGTCGAATAATAATCACTAGTATCGATGTGTTCATTATCATCATCATCGTCGTCTCCTGCCACAACCACAATACCGTCATCTTCATCGGATTCTCCTTGACCATCTTGGTCTTTATTTTCCACGGAATCAGATTCACGTCGCATTGGCTGACCATGATCAAAAGATGGTGAGAAATTCATGTTCATACTATTTTTATAGTCTAAAGGTATATTCGATGGGAACTGACCCATATTATGTGGTGGATTCAAAAGAGGGTATGATCCAAATGGGTGCATAGGGTTCATTACTGGTGGTATATTGAGGCCAGCCCTATGTGGTGAAATGAGGACTGGGTGAACTTGAGCGGTTCTTCCGTCATGAGGAGAAATTTTCCGTCGAAGGTGAGGCGAATGTAATTTCGGATTAGGATTCGCACTGTGACGGTTTCTAGATCTTCTTGAACTGAACATCATGCTGCAGCCTTCAACTGTACATTTGTGCATTTCACGCAGATGCACAGCGGAGAAATGGATTTTCAAAGCTCCTTTGTCACAGAAGGTTTTTAGACACACGTTGCATTGAACTCTCTTCTTACCGGTAGCTGGATTGATGAAGTGTGTTCCTAAATTCAGTGGCATTTGCGACGCGCCCCATTGTCTTTTAGGTGGACTAATACATTTGCCTAACATCATGTTCCTCGAGTTCTGAGCTACTTCAGCGTACGCGTCTTTGCTCAAATTGAGAACGTTTTCATCTTCAGGTTTGTGGTCATCTGATCTTCCTTTACCATTGCTATGGATTTTATTTTCTGATGGTTCTACTGATTTTGCTGACATTTGAGGTAGAAGAGCTTGAAGTGAGGCTAATCCCATTGGGTTTTGACTAAGCGCAGCCACCATAGCTGCCTGGTGATTAAACGTTGAAGGCATTGACATTGGCGGAATAGGCAAGTTTGTAGGTAATGGAAAATTAAAGAACTGACTTCTCATTAAATCCATAGTAGCCTTTTCAGCAGATCCTAAGTCGTAGGGTTTTCTGCTCTCTTCTTTTTCGTTGCTCTCATTCGTTTTGTGTTTTCGGAAATCAAAAGGTTGCATGTTTTGGAGGTGACTTAAAGGCGATGAGTTTATTGGACTAGTCGTTGAGAGAGGACTGGATGAGGTAGATAGGCGGATACTATGATTGGGAGATACTTCGGCTGACGACACTCTGTGAGAAGGTGACTGATGTACTGGAGATGACCTATTGCGACTGGGTGACATTGCTTCTTTTTTTACTTCTGTACGACTTTCTCTAGGGCTGCTTCTGGTATCTCTTTCTTGGATACTTTTTAGATAATCGTAGTGTTGTTTTGCTTCCATCATATGTTGGAAGTATTTGAGAGATTCATCGTTGCGGATATCTCTGCCTGAGTGTTCCATTAGTCTTCTGAACTCTGCCTCAAGCTTGGATTGCTCGAAGGCTCTCGTATCAGGGTACTCTGGTCTCTTATCAAGTTTTTCGTAGTTAGCTCCCGGCGGGGATGGAAGACCGTTCTTTTTGTAGATGGGAAGAAGGGAGGTCTTGTGGAGGGCTCTCGCTTCTTGCAGTTTGAGAATCTGTTGGAGAGCCATGTTGTGCTCCGGTCCGCGACCACTCCATCTTTCAGCGCTACTTGATTGTGATTCCTGAAACAAGAAATAAACAAAATTATAGTTAGGTATGTACGTATAAGCGTGGACACAGTTCGGTGTCGAATTTGTTTATCGCAAACTAATGAAGGTCATGATGGACCCAATCAATTGGGATTGCAACTTAATATTTTCTTCCAAACAAATGATTAGTTCCGCAGAAATTGAATATGCATCAAAATTTCAAATCATCAGTTAAAATAATACCGGCAGGTATCTCGAGTTTTGAAAGCGTTTACCGTCTATAAAACGAAATAACATATCATGAGTTGAATTACAAAACAGTCCATTTAATAAAATTATGAATGAGCGCAGTTAATTCTAAAAGATTATCGAGTCTAGAGCAAGCCTTAAACACTGGTTGTTCAAATCCTCCTTCAAAATAACTATCAGGCCGACAGAAAACCACACCTTGCGTTTTCAAAGGCTAATATCAAATTAATTCTGAGAACTCGGAGCAATTGGGTAAAATTGTGTAAAATGACGGTTTCGACTCGAGTTGAGAATAGAAAAGTGGTTTTGTGTCGCGTGTTTGAAACGATTTAATCCAAAAACTAAATTACTATTCATTTGGTAAGCATTCGGGCCGCCTCGCGATGTCAAAGTTAAATTTTCGAGTTAATTCAACCACTCCTTAGCTGCCTTTGAACAGGTTTCAAACAAAAACTTGTATGTAATTATTATTGTGATGTCGTGAGAATAACACGAAAATGTTCTGTAGCAAAATACTTTGAACAATTGAAACTAAAATAACGTTGTTTTCCACTATCGTCTGACTAATCTTGAAGTGTATAGTGACAAATGAATTGTTCAATTTTGTTCAATTCGATGTACCATTAATGAGTAAAAAACGTAAATTTTGTCACAATATTCACTCAAATTGTATCTACTTAGCAAGAGATTTCCACCTTATAAAGATAGAATGTTTTATAAATATAAAAGCAAATACGTACACAATATACAAAACCGCATTAAAACGTCACTTAAAATTCTATAAAAAAAACCACATCACATTTAAAATTTCGTTTAAATCATAATAGCTGGCAACACCCAGTATTCACTTATAATGAACTTGATTGTCGCTTTTCAAAACAGTTTGTCACTCGATTACGGCGTGTAACCGATGGGGTTGCCATATTATTATCTGTCTCCCCGGAATTAAATTGTCGTTTGGAGTCGGCGCGTCGGGGGCAATTTCGTAAAAGCGACCAATTATTACAATGATTCGGTTTCTATTGCCACAAAACGGATAAACGTTGGATAATAAAGTGACATTTAGAAAAATATACGTCTGAGAGTTTAACGTTTTTAAGTTATGCGGAGAAATAATTATATACAGTTTTCTGAAGTCGTTTCGTGCTTTCTAAAGTCGTTTTGTAAAAATTGGGATTGCGTTTTGTGTCGTTTTTGTTGGTAGACGGTTTTGTTTTTGTGTCTTTACTCTAATAGAGGACGTTTAAAGAGTTTAAGAAAATTGGAGTGATCGTATTTATAATGATATAATTTAAACAGATGTTTAGAAGATAATTTTGTGTTTACGAACTATTATTTTTGTATTAGGGAGAGCTTTTTAACAATGTTGTATTATTTCAAAAAGATCTGAAGGATTTGTGTGATTAAATTTAAAATACAAGGTCAAAATTAATTAGCTAGTAAAACTCCGCAAACGTAATGGGTATCTATCGATTACAAAAAAAAGCATTTATGATTTTTCGGGCTCAAAGATCGGTGGCGATTTTTTCCGCGGTGATTTTGTTTTCACAAACTGGATTTTTAACGCTCTGCTAAGCGCGGAGAGTTGAAAATCTAACAGTGAGTCTTTTTGATGCGCTGGAAAGCACTCTGTCGGATTCTCAACGTTCGGCTCAACACCGAGAGTTGAAAATCCATTGCGCGATAAAATCCCGCCGCGATATTTTTACGTCCGTACGATCGTGGGCTTAATTGAATTATGAGTAGAGAAAATCAGTTTTGTTTTATTTTATCATGTTTAGGTATCGATACCCATCACGTCTGCCGAGTTTTGCTAGCTAATTTATTTAGATTCATCAGGTAAGTTACGCTTGGTCTGTGGATGGGTGACCAACATACCGAGATTCCTTTGCACCGCGGAAAGCACGCTAAGCCGTTAGTCTCGGCTGTCATTCGTGAATCTTTGACAGCCGTCACGGGTCGTCAGAAGCCCGAAAGTCTCGACAACTAGTCTTACCAAGGGGTATCGTATTACCTTCCAGTTACTGGGTTGTGGAGGTCAGATAGGCAGTTGCTCCATGTAAAATATGATATTCAGCTGCATCCGGTTAGACTGGAAGCTGACTCCAACATAGTTGGGAAACGGCTAGGCAGATTGATTTTATACAATGCATAATTTACGATGGATGAAGAAGACGGCTCAAAAACACAACGTTGATGAAATTAATTTTAGCGATGTACCGCTCTCGTTACGGTGAGTGACCACGAAAGCCGATGTTAACCTCATCATTATTATTTATCATTATCATTAGCCCCACAGCGTATCATTAACCAATCACAGCGTAAAACTCACGCGCACCTTCTACTTTAATTCTTTAATCGAATAACGCATTTCTTGCCGTTGGTGTAGTACTGTTGCGAAAAGAAGTGCTAAGTAAAATTCTATTATCTAATCCATACATACAAATAAATACAATTGAAGTATCTTTTTGTAATAATGTCAAAATAACAGATATTTATTAAATGAATATGAAAGTATATACCGTAGTATAAAAAACTGTCTGATTGTTCCTGCTGATCTCCGAAACGCCTGGACAAATTTTGACGGGACTTAATTTGACAGATAGCTGATATTATTAGAGTAACTAAGCCAACTTTTATTTTCGAAAAAGTATTGGACCCTCCACGCGGGCTAAGCCGCAGACAGCATATAGTTAAAACAATTTTTTTAGTTATTTAATGTACTACATCAGTCGTCACCTTACTCATCTATACTGAGCTAATAGCGTAGTAATAATAAAGTAATTTAAATTCGTTTTTATTACTTTGATAAAAACGAATTTCCTTTCCTTCACAGTAACGAAACAAGAAAACAAAATGGAAGTCTAGACAGTGATTTTTTGCGTTTGCTTTAAGTGTTTTCTTATAAGGCAGTTATCGCCTGACTGTGGGAACGAAACAAGTAATTGTCAACAGTCCACAAAAAGGTTGCAAGAAGCAAAAAATCATTCAAAGTCGCGATGTTAACCCGAGGTGGTTGACCCGCCAACATAACCGTACACCCGAAATTACTCTTATTACCTCTTAAAACAGACTATTTTCCGCCGCTGTGAGTGAAAAACATAAATTTGCGCACATATCTGACCCACGCCTACCGGCAGAGCAATGGACAAGCGGACATATTTCATGGCTTTTTTTTTTAATGTAACATAACAAAGAGTATCTTATTACTTTGATATATGGTCTCATTTCAGTTGGTCGTGAGAAGTTTTTTTTAGTTTTTTAAATGTGTATTTCGCGATCGTTTTTCGTTGGCTCGCTGTCGTGACATGCCATATTGTTCAGGGCATGATACATGAAGTAAGTAAACAGGTTTGTGTACTGTGAAGCGCAAAACGCATTGCCATTTTGCTTAATGACCGCTTAAGCACGCACCTGAGATGCACCGCCCCGCTGTTTTCTTGTGGGAAATATTTAGTTCTAAACAGCTAATTTAAATTTCAGCCAATAACTTCCTTTTTCTGTTTAAATAATGAAATATTTTCAGAATATAATATTTTACTCGTTCCTTAAGAAGAAATGATAACTTTAGTTAAACAAAGTATTTAAAAAAAAAACAAAGAAAAAATAAATCGCGACATTTTTTATTCCAATTTCTGTAAGACTCAAATAATTTTCCCAAGTACAAACAATTTCTACCGCTTCTGTAATCAACAGTACCCCTGTACTACGAATTTACCTTAGTAACTAATAATTATGCACACATAGGTAGGTAACTAGGTGAAGTGTCTACTAGCTTTGCAATTTGTTGGTAGTTGGCCGTACACGCCAATAATTGGCTCCAATTGTAACCTTAACCAATGTCCAACAACGTTGCCTTTATATTAACTTGAAACATCTGTATGAAAGTACGATTTCTGAATACATAAAGGTAAGGTGTGTACTAAGACGGTGTTTTGCTACAGCTTTCAGACGTACCCTTTAAATGAATGGGGTATAATTGCAAGTGAATTAATGCGATGTTTAAGTACTTGAAAGTTGTGTAAGTAAAGGCAAAATGCTGTTTATGTTTTTCGTTGAAAATAGTTACACTACATAGCAAAATTCCATTTTTATTAAAAATTACCCTTAAATAGACTAATATTTTCCCCTTATAGTCTCTAAAATTAGTCAGTTTTAGGTTTGTGTGTAGGGTAAAAACACCACTTGCTATATATATCCATTCCACATGCTAATAAAACCCTACTATTGTCATCACAGTAAAATGTATTCCTACATATTACAACTACAAGCCTGTGTCGACATCGACGATTCGACATCAAACACGGTGATTGTATCAATATTTGTCGTTCGTTCAACAATAGCATGATCGCTGTGTGGGTGGCCGGTTCGTGTATGTCTATTAATTTAATTATCATTACACTGCGTTATGTATGAATCAGTGCTGTAGTGAAAGTGGATCCCTAAACTTTGGAGAGTACGTAACATTTTTTTTTTCTAAATAGAGTAACGATTTTTGTTGTGACGTGACTCTCGTCGCTTTCGTCACAAACGTAAGCGACGAGAGTCACGTCACAACAACTTGTTGTCACATAAATTGCATTGTTTGTTGTCAATTTACAACATATTTTTAAGGTTTGGAATCAGACGTTACTTTGCGAACATATTTTTATGATTAGTGTTTCTAATAGATTTTAGTAAAACCCTTTTTCCTTTACTCATTAATTTCATTCTGATATAAAAATAACATTAATTATTTGACTTATTACGCGATTTATAGCCGTGCTTATTATCAACTCTACGAACCTAGAAAAAATGCAATCTATAATAAGAAAAAATAAATGAACATTTTATTTTTTACATCATTCAATATCACGACATCCATTATTCTTCATACCACCGCTTACGAACACAAAATAAACATTATAACAGGCTTTACATCAGGGACACTATAATCTGTCCACATATCCTATCAACGCTTTAAAGTTTAAACCGATTCTTGATACAATTTAGATTCTATATAAAATTATCCCCGAGTATCGCTTAAACTTAATATAGGTAATGATACAGTATGGTCCCCCGGTTTTATCTTAATCTCGGCTTAAGGCGCCTCGTGGCGTCGTTATAGGTATTAATAATAATTGGATAAGCCAGGGGTCAAGTATCGATCGAAGATTTGGACCGTCGTAAGGAATTTGACACGAGTACTAAGGAAAAATTGGCCGGATTATGTGGTAGTGACATCAATGTGTGTTTATATTCATTGCAACACAAGGTAACAAATACGCCTTAATGGAAGTTTCAAGACAAACGCCAAAAACGTGCTTTTGTTCATTGCAACACAAGTTAAAAAATACCCTTTAATGGAAGTTTCAAGACAAACGCCAAAAATGTGCTTATATTCATTGCAACGCAAGTTAAAAAATACGCTTTAATGGAATTTTCAAGACAAACGCCGAGAATATTCTCTTTTCAGGTATTTATGAAATTTGAAAAGCGAAGGATAGAAAAGTAAAACGTAGAAATGTGACTTGAAGTTGCGGCGATAATTTTTCAGGCGTAATTAGAAGGAGTCTCTATAGGATGGAGTGTCACAAAATAAGTTAATAGGTAATGTCAGTCGATGGACTCTGACCAAACTAAAATTGGACTCTGGCTTGAAAACGAGTCACGGAATATTACGTCTATTGCACTTGCAAAGAAAATGAAGATGAAAAAGATTTGGTTGACAGAAATTTTCCAGAGAAACATTTGACAAACGAGAAGTGAGACCAACCTTATTATAATCATCCTCCCACCAGCGTTTCACAAACTGGGCGAGTTTGCCCAAATGGCTCTCACTACACTCACTCATGATGTACGGACACTGGTCATATTCACAAAACATGGTCCAAAAGTCTAAAAACACTACGAACTACACAGTCACTTAAGACTAAAATGTCATTTTTTACGGACTGACGAACTTAACACCAAAAAATTCGAAAATAGAACCGTCACTTAGAACTAAAGTGACACTTGTGTGGACATCGATATGTCACTGGGCTTCGGTCGGTAAGATCTGGTGTCTAATACAAGACTAATCCAACTAATCCTGTGACACAAGTGTTAACACCTTAAAGTCACCGATACTTAGGGGTGGGGGTGGTTAAGGCGTCACCTAACCCTTAACTACCTGGTTGGACTAACAATAGAGTTTTATTACCAGTCTTAGTCCGTATTAGTTCGTAGTAATTTGTTTAATGGTTTTGTCTTTTGAAACAAATAATCAAATTATTGTGAGGTGGGGTAAAGTTTATGATTTGAATGGAATGTCTCATAATTGTACAAGCGGATTTATTGTAAACGATCAGGTGTCCATTTTTAGTTTATTTAGTAGTGGTTCAGCTTTATTATTTAATTGCAATTTTAATTTAACCAAAGGCTGACTAGTAGATACCTTATGTATAAAGTCCGCTTTATGTATAAAAAATGTACCACTGTGTATAAAAGTGTAGATAAATATGTCAACTAAGTTTTATAAAGTCCAAAACCAAAAGCTCGAAGTCATGTGACATCTAACAACCCGCGTGGTAGATTATAAGCCCAGTCCTTCTGGAAGGACTGGGCTTATAATATAGAAGGGAGGAGGCCTGTGCCCTAGCAGTGGAAACATTATTGGCTGGTAATGCTGAAGCTATTAATTAAGTCATTAAAACTCTATTGCTAAATATAAGCATCTCTTACTTTCCTCCACCCGGTGGCTACATAATTTAGGTTATATTTCGAATTACGCATCTAAATCGCCCTTCATGATGACTCAAAAGTGTAAAAGGAAATTAATACATGGGATGTAGAGAAAATCTAGATAAATTGAACAAGAAGATTTTCGAATTTATGAAAGTTATAAATCACTCACCCGCAAATTGGCGCTAAAGTGTTATTTTACCGGGCAAGAGGCGCACTGAATATGAAAATAATTAACAAATAATTTAAAAAAAAGCATTTCCGTTCAGCATTAATAATTAGCGTCTTCGTTTTGGTCATTCATGTACAGAATTTGAGAAGAACGAGCAATCTATTGCAATTATTGATTGCAGTTTTTAACTGACGGCGAAGCATGTTAAATAATATTTTTAATCAAACTTGCTCTTTCTCAGTCCTATTTATTTGCTTTATACAGGATATTTGGCGCATGGACCGACACAATTTTTTGGGGTTTGGTTTCACCCAAAGACCTCAAGTATAACGGTTATTGAAATATGTTTTTTTTTAGTTTTTTTTTTCCCTTAATTACCCGAAATTTCGCCTTTAAATCGTTATCACTTTTTTTTATTTATGGTTGTAAATGCACGAAATAACTTTTATTGAGTTGTATGTAGTGTATGGTTTCATAAAACACCATTCTATAAATAAAAGTATGACGACTAGTAAGTATGAACTTGTGTCTACGTAAGTACTCATTAACCATAGGTACCTAAATATTTACATTGTTTGCGTTCGAAACAATAGGTAAGTAGGTACTAGGAATTTTTACACCACCCAGAACATATTTTAGCACAATGTGTCTTTTAGTTGACTGCGTGAAAGAAAAAGCGTATTCGAAATTCAAAAGATTCATCGATAATGCGAAATACCGAGTGCCAAAAATGTGCACTTTTTCAAAACTCAATGTAGGCGCTAAACAATAAAGAATAGTTTTCACAGAAAAAGTTTCGGTAACTTTGAAGTTGACCGTATGTGAGACACATAGATAATAAAAGTATACCGCGAGGCGTCACGACCAACAATAGGGGATTTCTCCCTACTGATAAGGGACTGTTTTGTTTTTGTTTTGTATGCAGAGCGTCGGGTAGGTGTACCATTCATCGGGTTTTAGGAAGTCCGTTAATGTTAGGTATTTTTCTACCTATTCTTATCAGCGCTACCTACTTGTCCCTTAGAAGTACCTAACTATTTAAGTAGTTTAGTTAAAGTGTGAAGTGCAACAAACTTTAAAGTTCGCCTTCGGTCACAAAATTACCTATAGTGTTGATAAATGGGTAGGTATAATTAATATTCCTATTAAGAATAATACCTAAGTTATTATGGAGTCGTCTTTTATTTTGCAAGTAGATAATAAATCTTTTAAAACTTAGAATATCAATAAACTAATAATAATTGGTTTTCATAGAAGTGCAAATATAATGGTGAGGTAAAAAGACCTGAGGCTATTTATATAAGCTCTATAAAATCAGTTGGGCAATGTAGCAATCCTTTGAGATGATTTATTGCTTGCACATGCCTCTAACACTGCCAATAAACGTCTTGTTGACATACATTTGCAAGGGAAAAGATAAAAAAGACTAGATTTAGTATTGAAGTATTCTTCTTAGTATACTTAAATATTCGTTATTTTATTTAAGAATGCATACACACGTTACATTATAAAACTGATTTACATCACTCTTTCAGGTCCAGTTGAAAACCAGCGTCAGGCACTTATTGTTGTCTGGCATTTTTGTTGAACTGGGCTTTTTGGCGCAGCCGTGAGGCATACTCCCCTGATAATTTCTTACATCGTACTTTACACTTTTTATTTTATATTTATTTTTTATCTGCTGTTAATTATATTGTGTACTTTTTAGTCTGTGCTAAATAAATGTATTTTCTTTCTTGATTCATTCTATATTTTGCACGTATGATATCATTGAATATAAACATTATTAAAATAGAATTATAAAAAGGTAAGTTTCTCATAATGAAAAAAACAAAACATGGTGAACACTGCCAGTAGGAATAAGAAAACTTTCAGAGTTCTGAATCTTCATTGAAAGATACAGGCTCATTGAAAAGAAAACTGAAAAGCGATCACTAAGAAATCTTCTTCTCGTGAGGTTAGTGATTAACCTGGTACAGAGTTTTAAAGCCGCCATTGGATCTCTGACTTGGCTTCACATACCGTCGAGAAATATCTCTCATGCCGGCATGCCGGTTTCCTTACGAAGTTTTCCTTCACCGTTTTTAAAGCAAGTGATAATTATTAAAATATGTAAGTAACTAAGTAATTATATTATAATTGTAAGCCTACAATGAAATAATGACTGCCTGTTCTGCCTACTCTCATGGGAAAAAGGTGTGAGTTTATGGATGTAATGATTTCATATTGCTGAAGTTTATGTATGTAATGGTGTATATTGCTGAAGGCAAAATGCTGATATGCAGTAGATATTCATAGTTTATTGGATAACCATTTTTTTTGTATGAAAAACAGTTGAATTTGTTCACAAATCCAACCAAATCAAAGCAAGCGCTTTCAAATGCAACCTACCTATCTCAAAATCAATCTGCCTAGTCTTTTCCTAACTATGTAGGGGTCGGCTTCCAGTTTAACCGGATGCAGATAGTATTTTACATGGAGCGACTGCCTATCTAATCTCCACAACCCAGCAACTGGGTAATACGATACCCCTTGGTAAGCCTAGTTGTCAGACTTTCGGGCTTCTGACGATCCGTAACGACTGTCGAAGATCCACGAAATGACAGCCGGGACCAACGGCTTTGTGTGCTTTCTGAGGCACGGAGGAGTCTCGGTGTGTAAAGATGGTCACCCATCCGCGGACTAACCTCGGCAAGCGTAGCTTAACCAGATGGATCAATCCGTGCGTCTGTTATTACATAGCCACGAGCTCCTACAACATAAGTATCTCAATACCTACATAATTCCAAATCCGATACAAAGGTACAGTCATGGCCATAATTCAAACCCGCCCGACGAAAGCAGGTTTCTATCACTCGACTCATCACTTACCATGTCAAGCAAGCGTACGCATCAGATACAGACGCCCGCGGCCCACACCACCAATAATATAATTTTGCACCTAATAATTTTGAAATGCAATTATAATTTCGCGCTGCAATAATAATTCTATAATGTTTCTTGGCATTTATTCGTCTGTGTCTACCTACTTGTGGGCGTTGCTATGTCATTTGCTGATTGATTATACAATTGATTGATTGGCCCTGTTTTGACAGTGTTTTTTCCAGTTGACTGTACTTGGTTAATTAGTTTTTAAGTTGAGTAGGCAAGATGGATGGGTCTAAATGTTTCTATGAATTTGAAGGTTGTAAAAAAATGTGTTCAGCTTCTTATATGATGGAAAAAAGTAATAAATGCTAATCTCAGTAAAATGTCAACGAAGAAAAAATATTATAGATTAGCACTAATTTGTTAAGAAGAGCTACTATTATAAAAAAGTAAATACATAGGAACTAATGATGAAAAAAAAAAAACATATTATGGGCAACTCATTATTTATATTCCAAGATCCACAGTCAAGCAAATGCCTAGTTTAAATTAAAATCTCAGTTATTAGTCTCATAAAGACTAACTAACCTGATAATTGTAATTATTAGCAAAAACAATATTCGATATCTAACGGATATTTAGATCCAATTACGTTTTATGTAATTAAACTGAGAAATAAATATTTATGTGGGTTTTAATATCTTTGTTTACGCCTCTTATAAGGTAGAAATTGTAAGAATGCATTTATCTTACGAACCTACTTAGTAAGGCAAAGTGAAAACTGGAATTAATAATCTGAAAGTGCGTAAACGAAACGTCTGCTTGAGATCTTCGACGTGACTAAAATTAAGGTAGAAAGACTAATAATATAGTTTTAATTCTAATAAAAGACTTGTGTAACTAAGTGTAGATACATTGGGTAGATACAGCATTTATAGTGCCAAACCCTAAAATTACTCGCGACTAGAGTTGTGACTTGTCAACTAGTGTTCATAGGTGCATTGTTATTTGCCTAATTGCCTATTTCATGTGACTGGGTGCTATTAAAGGAATTGTTTAGTGCCATTGAGAGACTGAAGCTAATTATTAGAGATTTCGAAACTTCACGTCCCAAGTCCTAAACAAGTTTGTTCCAAAATGGTATTTAATTACCAGTTGTAAAATCACATCGTAATTTATGTTCGTCAAGTTGATACGATCTCGGGAACCTGGTGCGATGGGTGTTGCCTTTGTACTTCGTCATTGCAACTGCAATAATGCTAGTGATCACACATTTTGTTAATTTATGATTTAAGTAATTATAGTGTTTGCTATGTAATAAGTAGGGTTGAGTTACTGTGGTTGGTGTTTACCTAATGTGGCAGAATTTTATAATGGTAGTCTATACCTACCTACCCATTTGATGTGGTGATATACTTCAGAATTTCATAATTAAGTACCTACAATAAATTCCATAGGTGTCACAACATATAGTGTAACACATAATAAATAAATACCTCCACCATTATAATAAATAAATAGACAACTAGACTATAATAAGATAATAACTCAGGGCGAATTTCACCAATGAAACTGAACGCGGCATATATGAACTGATGGTGTTCAGGTCATTGGTGAAATTCGCCCAAAGTGGTAGGGTTCGTGGGCTAACCCACCACCACTATGTGTTACACTATATGTGGTGACATCTATAGACATTATTATAGGTATTTAATTATGAAGTTCTGTAACACTTTTATTTTAAATAGATATTAATTGTAGTCGTCAGTAATGTTGTTTTAATATCTTGTTAGGCTTTTTGTCCTTTGATTTTTTTTTACAAATGTTAATTTCAAATATGCGTTACGTCACAATTATCAAAATATGTATTTAGATACAATATTTTAATTGCAACATAAAGATTCACCCAGAAGTAGGTACAAACAATTCAACTTTACCACTTTCTTGAATTCCGATAATTTACGTTGTATTCCTCAATTCGATATCGTGATATTTTTATGAAAATTGACACAAACATAATATTTATTCAGTTTAAGGTGAAAAAAAAAATATAAACTACCCACGCTTTAACAAAAACGAGTCGCCCGCACCGCTTATAATAATTTACATATTTTACATGTTATTATTCAAAATTGATGATGCCATTTCGCAATTAAACCATTAAAACATAATGTTTCATTGTGACCTGATAAATTAATAAAATAATTGGCCAAAGGTGTGAATTTCCGATCAATTTTATGAATGGGCGCTCGAGAGAATAGCGATTGTTAAAATTCTTTAGTTTAGTTTTTTAATTGTCAGCTATTGACAAAGTCAAGAATGTTAGCGAAAGTGGTTTTTTTAAGGATTTATAATGCTAGCAACAATTAAAAAAATACGTGTGAACCTTTGGTAGGTAAGATCCTGGTTCTCAATAGTACTGTTGTTTAGAAATCAAGCCGATATTTCATTCAAATTCGGAAAACGAAAAATGTTGACTATTTATACATTTCATTAAATGACCCGGTGAATTTCGTACCACGTGAGATCGAATTTTCGATTTTTCAGCTGTCCTTTTGTGTTTTTCCTAATTTTCTATTTTCCTAAACCACCTCAGTATGGAGACGAAGACAAACATAAAATATTCGTTTCGGTTGAGCCATTTCCGAGTTTTTGCGAGACTAACGCACGGCAATTGATTTTTATATAATATATAGATTTCTAGATAGAAGATAGATGGATAATGTGTCTTAGAAAAAAAATCACAACGAAATGAACTACTCACTTAGACTAAAGATGAATCTTCATTAATTCGGTGGCATTGATGAGGTAGTGATTGTAAAAATGTTTTGTTAAATTTTTTTTTATAATAATTTAATATAATACTCCAAATCACAATTTAAAAGTAGCAGCACAGAACAATAAAACTCATCTCACAGTCTCACTAGAATAGTTTCTTATCGGGATCCGAATCGATCATCGTAGCGATTAGTTCATTCGGTTGCGTGGGCGCATCTATTGTTAGAACTTAAGTTCGTTAGGGTTAGTGTTGTCGTTTATTGTGATTTATTGTCTCGTTGCGAAAGTGGTATAATTATTATACCTGTGAAGGTAAGTTTGACTTGTACAATAAAAATAAAAAGGAATGAATGACAATTATTAATTTTGTTATCGGTAAAATCATTATGAAAATTCGCTTTTGAATTAGTAAACATTTTTTTTTCGTTTCAATTGATCACTTCATTATTATCTATTCAAATAACAAATTGTAAAAAGTGTTTTCAGAAAATATTCAACAGATGGCGCTACCTGTATACATTCCTGACAGTGAGGAAGTGATGTTTTGCAAATGTAAAGAAAACAAAATTAAGCTTAATAATGCCAGTGCCATGTTACTTGACCACTCATGCCTGAATTCTTAGAAGGGGAAAGTAGAGAGCGAGGAGGTAGTCTTTGAATTCTTCAAACACACATAGTGATGGATATTTTTTCGCACAATAAAGACCAAATAATCAATATATATCCCAAATTGTGTCGTTCCATTAATTAACAAGAAAAAGATTTAATAAGCTATTATAAAGGCAATCAAATAATAATAATTATGAATAGTGCTTCCTTATAAAGGGCGCAATAAAATACATTTGTTTAGGACGAATGTCAAAGTGACCATTAAATATTTAATAATTAGTACCTCAAACCAAATAAAAAACCAAGACACAGCGCTGCGAACAATAAAGTGCAAAGCATGCCAAAACAACACCTCCGCTCTGTGCATACACGCTCACACACACATATTTACAACAATTTAGAATCAAACTACACTTCACTAAGTGCACACATGTTTACGAAATCGGCTTCACGTCACTGTTGACAGCGCTATGTCTTGGTTGTTTACTGGTCTGAGTTTAGTTCCTATATATCTACCTATGAGAATGCTAAAATTGTTATGAAAAGGTAACAATCTAATAATATGATCAATATTATAGAAAGAAAGGAAAAAAAATTTTTTTTGCAGTAAACGACGCAAAAAAGCATGCGTCACATCCACGCAAATCGGCTATCGCTCAGAATTATGCTGCGACCCTATGCAAGACAGAGCCCCAGCGCTGGTTTTTAGCGACAGCCGTGAAGGTGTGTCAAATAGGAAATTAGGAATTGGGATATTGCACAACACACATAAAATAACAATTGTACGCAATAGGTTTCACTTTGACAGTTTACCCACGTCCATTGCGTTATTTACGTTGTTGAGCAGACGAATTATTGAAACCTATGAAGCAATGGATTATATCCTTCAAAACTTTGTGATTCAAAGTGTGTTACGCAATGAAGTAGGGTGCAGGGGTGTACTATGCCAAATCGAATGCCAAATAATCGAATATCAATTGATCGACCACTATAAATCGAACGTCTTAATACTCGAACGTTCATAATATCGAATTGTTAATAAATCGAACATTTAATACATCGTACAGATTTGAGTCGCTAACAAAAGTATATCTTTCATACCCCGTATGTCACCACCCCATACTTTTCTATGAAATTCCACAATGACACTAACTTTTGTTACTTTAATAGCTCCTACTCCCGATTTCCCACTATTTACTAGTTCACTAGTATTCATTATCTACAGGTGTCCTTGAACTAGCGACCTTGAACTTTATCGATTTTCCGTTTGACCTTGTAATGGGAGACGGTATTCAGAACTATTGATTCAAAAGTCTGAGTAAATACTGTTGTGCGTTGATCTGGTGTTAAAATTTGGTTTTGTGTTTGAAAAGTGTAGGCAGGTTTGAGAAAGAAAGAAAGAAAATTGGTTTATTTGTCACAGAAACACGTGCATACAAAAAGACAACAGTAATCAGAAAACAACAATATAAAGTACATAATAAATCATGAGCATAAAACAGAAATAGCAGCTGCACGTCATAACTGTAACAAGAAGGCTTTCACTCAGCATGATGCTGTGCTTTGGGGGACCCACAGCACAGCGCTGATTTTCAGTGGTCACCCGAAAAAGAAGTACGGAAATTAAGTCAAGTTCAGTAATTTGTACAATAAATAGGTAGGTAACAAAATAAAATTAAATAAACAAACAGTACTTAGAATATAAGACAAATAAACAACGAATTATATGAATAAATATAATTCAATAACATAAGAATTAAACCCACAAGCATCACCGTGCATGCACAAATAAACAAAATAATGTTTACTTACATCATGTGCGTGAAAAAACAAAACATAATTTCAGATAATAAAGTCTTATTCAACCAAAAGGTTTTCAAACAGAGAAGGACACTGCTTGGGTTTGAGATTTGCCTATTGCATAATACATATATTAGCGTAACGATATCTAAATAATAATGTTTGCCTGTTGTCTTTTTATATCTTAAATATCTAATAAAACTATGGTAAATGCAAATTAAAATATAATAGGCAGTGAATTAACGTATTTAATAAAGGAAACTGGGAAAAGACATGAAAGCTTTTGTAGAACATGTTAGTTCTATTTATATTTAATAGATGGCGCTAGTAGTATCAAGTCAGACGAGTTTATGAGGAAGACGGTCCTGTTAAAAATTTTTTTGTCCTGGATTTTAGTGATGAGATTCGGAAATGTTATTCTTACTTTATGGTTTTTGAGGTATACTATGAAGATTTACAAGCTTTATGATTTATCTATCTTTAAATTATTGATTATGCATAAAGCACTTCACAGTTTGACTTATTAATTCTTAAATATTTTTTTAGCTTTCCTTATGTTTAGTTTGTGGCTATTTATTATTCAAGAATTAATTGTCCCTATTCATTTTTCATCTGAACGTAGAAAAACGACATTTTTTGCAAAAGCTTAATGAAAAGGTCAAAACTCTCCAGCATAAAAATTATCCTATGCTTTTTATCGTCCCGCCATGTTATTTACGTTCGCAGTTCACATCAAATCCGAGCCGTCAGTTCGCGTATTTGACGGGCATTGCATTCACGTCGCGGCATAATGTGAAATATGACAACAGACATCGCCTTGCCACTCGCTGTTATGCGGATTTGGTAATTAATTTAGAACAGATTTTGATATTTTTTTTTACATTCTGAAGCTCGTTTTGGTATGATTTTTCATAGTGTGTTGATTGTAAAGGTGGGTTTTCTTTTCATACATACAGTGAAAAACAGAGCTAATGGAAGTTCTAACTGCTACATTATTTGTCTTGCTAAATCATTTGTAATTTAAATGTCTGTTAAGTCGAGCTGTAACGGTTAGAGACTTTGTTTGAAAATTTATAAGATAGAGGTAAACTGTTCCCTGATTTTTTAAGTATACAACACTGTGGGAGCTCGTGGCTAAGTAATAACAGCCGCACAGGTCGATCCATCAGGTTAAGCTACGCTTGCTGGGGTTGGTCTGTGGATGGGTAACCATCTTTACATACCGAGACTCCTCTGTGCCTCGGAAAGCACGTTAAGCCGTTGGTCCCGGCGGTCATTCGTGGATCTTTGACAGTGTTTACGGGTCGTCAGAAGCCCGAAAGTGACAACCAGTCTCAACAAGGGGTATCGTATTACCCAGTGACTGGGTTGTGGCAGTCAGATAGGCAGTCGCTCATGTAAAATACTGGTATTCAGTTGCATTCGGTTAGACTGGAAGCCGACCCCTACATAATTGGGAAAAGGCTAGGCAGATTGATTTTGACAACACTGGTAGAAAACAGTTGTGATAGTTCGCCCTTTATCTTAATAATATATTACCTAAACAACATTAATTATACCTACTATAGATAAATATGAGGAACAGCATGGTGACCAAGTAGAAAAAGGATGTTATAAAAAAATAAATCCGATTTGATGGAAGCGAGACTATGTAGCTTACTAGCGACTTTATTTATGTGTATTTTGTATTTCATATTTGTTAATACATTTATAATATCTAGGATGAATAGAAGCTTATGTGCTCCAGGTCCCAGGCTACCGGTCAAATTCATAACGGTGGTTAGACACAAGACAGAGTTACTTTTGCATATAAAATGTTAAGTATGAATGTACCTAGAAGTTTAATCAATTCAATTAGTATCTAATTGAACTGATTAAACTTCTACCTGCTTTGAATTCTGGCTAGAATCACACAATTTTCAGTATACTTTCCCCTATTCATATAAAATCCATCTTAGTCCAAACCTAACTTAATCCACTCTTCTAACAAACCATGGGATGTTCTCCGACTCTCCGGGAAACTCAATCAGCGTAATGGGCCGGCGCGCAAACTATGCATTTTGCTGATCACTCGCGATTTATTTCAATAATCCACCTTGCGGTAATGTCTGGTCACGGACGGGAATATTATATTATATTATACTCACCCCGCGGGGTCGTCCGCCTTGGACAACTAGCGGTTGTTGAAAAATCAATTTTGTACTTTGTGTATCTAATTATGTAAAGACCATAGGAACGGATTTGTCATATTTTAAGCCTGCCAAGGCATAGATAAGCATAAGGCTTTATCTAACTTTGAATTTGCTTAAGTTTGCAACAGTATTGAGAAAGGGTTTTTCTGTTTGAGACATTTATCAATAATACTTTTTGTTTACATGCTACATCGTAGCCTCGTTGCAGCCGTAGCATTGTAAAAGTCTCAAATAAATGAAATCAAATCAAAAATATTTCTTTTCCAGATTAGGGTACAATAAATATTACAGTTTTTGACAGAATTTGTTTATTTAACAAGACAATGTAGAACTCAATCGTGATTTTCAGTATTTGTAGATATTATTGTGCCTAGATCTAGATAGTATACCCGCCCGCCCCGTTGGATCCGCGGTCGTAAGCGCGACTGCTGAGTATGGGGTCCTGAATTCAATTCTCAGGTCGGGCAAAGTTTTATTGGGTTTTTCTATCAGTAACAGCCCGGAGTTTGGAAGTTAGCGGTGTGATGCCCCCGTGCCTCGAAAAGCACGTTAAGCCGTTGGTCCTGTGCCTGATCTCTCTCCGTTCGAGTCGGATTGCCGTCCCATCGGACTGAAAGAACAGTGAGTGTACCTGTGTCTGCGCACACGCTTGTGTACTATAATATTTCCCAGTCTCCTCCAAGAGTGACTACCATGACCGAAATTCGGTCTGGAGGACTATTTTTGATATACCCTGGTTTACTGTTTATTTATTTTAACATAAAACGGCCATTACTATTACACTAGTTAAAGATACAAACACGAATCTAGTTTATTGTTAGATAGATTAGCTAAAGATTTTGATGACCATAGTTTCTATGTCAATAGTGTACTCTACTTGAATTAGAACTATGAAAAGAGAAAATTATTTTTATTCGAACTCTTAGTATGCAAATTACAGAACTTTTTTGCCTAGTAGTTATCTCAAGATTATCGACAACTTTCCTCTACCTATCTACCCAGATCAGACCCAGACATCTTATTCAAAAACATGTTTTATTCCGCCCATTCTTCAGCTATCCTCACACAATTTCATAATACTTAGCGTCGAAGCCGACAGCTTCGGCTGTTCTCGGCAAGTCTCGGGTGCCCGCGGCGCTCGGCGGCACTACGAACTAATGGCATCACGCTCGCGGCGCAAGAGCATCCGACATCTGTACCGGGCTTAGAACTGTGATATTCTTGGGTATTTTGTTTGTTATTTATTTTATAGGATAGCAGATGTTTAGATATGACTAAGATGAGTTTATGTGAATTGACTTCAATAGGTACATTTTTGAAGGCTTGCTGGATATGCAAACGAAAAGTTTAAAAAAGGCTGATTCGAATATGAAACTTTAAACACAATGTGTAGTGGTACCTATGATGCAGAGGAATGAGGAACTTGTGAAGAAAGTTTTGAGTATGAATGTGATTTTAAGAGTAGGGGCAGAGCAAAGAATCAATGGATGGATTGTTTAAAAGATAGCTAGCTAGAAAGGTAGCAGAAAGGGGGCGACTACTGAGATGATAGTTAATAGATCGATGTCTGGAAGAAAACGAAATGCGGATAAGGGCAGTACGATCAATACGATCATGCAGTAATATATTCAACCATGTTTTATTAAAGAAAAGCTTTTCAATACAAGCTGACGTTTTCGGTCATTCTCGGCAACTCTCGGATGCCTTCGGCACTCGACTGTAGTATGAGCTAATGGTGTCACGCTTGCGGCGCATGCGCATCCCGATAGATGCACCGGGTGTACCGTGGCGGGTAGTTGAGCCGGAGTGAAGCTTCACTGATGAAAATTTTTGTAATGTTTTCTTCTATAGGTAGTTTGTAGGTAATTATATTTTGTGATAGTAAGTGTCTATATGAATCTGAATGTGCATGGCTATAAGAAAAGAGGCAGATGGTTTATGTGATAGGATTTTTGGCTAAGAAGAAATAAGAAGTGACTTCTGCGATGATGGTCAATGAGGCGTGTTTGAAAGAAGACGTGGTGCGAGTCCAAATAAATTGGGATAAGGGAAGGAGTATGATGATCCACAGCCCGAGTTCACCCACTGCTGGGCCCGGGCTTCTCTTTGCTTGTGCCAATCTCCACGCTCCTGTGACAGCCTCATCCTGATTTCACCCTAATGGCAATAAGTCAGTCTACGCATCTCGCCGCTTAGTCTCATAATTATGTTGGTTCTATTATAATTATGATTTATTTAATAATGGGTACTACCCTATTATAAATGAGTTTAAAATAATTATCTGTTTTTAAAAATATATGAACATATTATTTTTATACATTAAGTTTGGTTATATTGCCGTTGTTCACATTTAGCTGCGCCCGCGCCTCTCGGCGGCAAAACATTTAAACTAATGGTGTCACGCTCGCGACGTTTACGCGTCCTGCACGGCGACGTATTTTCCGCCATTATGCGGGTACCCTACAATTACTACTCATGAGCCTACAGTGTGGTGTTAAATGATAAATATTTATGCATTTATTTAAAGAAGAATTTTTGTGTGGTGAGGTGTTGAACATGACAAATAGTAGTGGTAGTGGATATATGAAAAATTAGGAACGTTATTATTACTTTCTTTTAATTACCTACTCGTTCCTAATTTTTCATGTATCCACTACCTTTACGCTTTTACTAATAAACGTCGGTCTTACATGTATTGTCAATGCGCTGTTTCATTTAAAAACGAAAGGATCTATCTCCTGTGATACAGTTTTTCATCTAGTACAGAATACAGGTGATCTTTTCCACTAAAGTTAATTGAACTGTAATTGTATTGCAAGGTTTTACTTATACATTACTTGTGGAAAATATTTGTAGCACTTTTTTTGGAACAATAATAACAATAAATAAATTGGTAGGTGCTAGTGCAATCTTGTCTGTTCAGTGATCAATCATAAACTGATATAGTTATTTTCTATTGATTGTATAAATTTCTGCTTAACTGCCTTGTTGCTCTAGTGGTCGCACGCGCTACTGCTGAGTATGAGGTCCTGGGTTCGATTCCCGGGTCGTGCAAAGTGTTATTGGGTTTTTCCATCTGGAATTTCTCTGTAGTAACTCGGAGTTTGAATTTGTGCCCGGTTGATGTCAATAGGCTCGCCCCCTATTACGTGGGACTTAAACATAATTGGCGAAATGCGGGTGTACTATAGGTATACCTCTGCCTAACCCTTCGGGGATTACAACCCGGCGTGGTGTTATGATGTTATGTACAAATTTCCTGAACTGATGGAGTTGGAACACTATTCCAACTTAGGTTCATTTTTTAGTGATTTACAGTTTAAGTTCCATTTAAGGCTCCTACAAACAGGCGCGACACACGATGCAACACAAAGACACCGCTCGTCGCGCGACGCGACGTACCTTTGTGTCGCGTCGCGTGTAGCGTCTGTTTGTAGGAGCCTTTACATAGGTTCGTTAAAAAATTTAACATAATATTATTGACATGGTATTTCACGGGCAAAAAGGAAAAGAATATATACTCATATTTTATGCAAAACATTTATAAAATTATAGACTATTATCATGTTTCATAAAGTATACAGAGAATTATTTTTTCTTATATCTAAGAAAAGTTTAACATCTGTCCTCCCACACGGAGCCTACAGCTAACGTGACGGAAAACGACCCAAAGGATAATTATAGGTTAATCAGACGTTAAGCCGCTGTGTCAAAATTAAAGAATATATTTTATGAAGAAACACCCAATAGACTATGTACGATACTGTGCCCCGAAGCAAATAAAACCTAGAGGTTTGCAACGTCAAACTAAAATGTTTTGCTTTACGAGGGATGCGCTAACGTAGCACGCGAAACTCAAATTTTCTTACGTTTTTTGCAATTTGCAGGTCAGTATTAGGTTGTATGTTGATTCAAATTTGATTCGCGACCATAAAAAATATGGCATTACAGAATTATAATCATTGGAATCAGCAATACAACTCCTTAAGTTAGCATAGTCCTCAAATGTCATGATTTCATGAAATAGTCATTCGATAGGATTACATGAACTTAGAGAGCTGTATTGATGATTTTTATGATTATAATTCTATAAATAAACATTTGATACGGCCGCAAATCATATTTAGATCAACATACAACCTGATACCGAACCTGCAAATTGCAAAAAAATTAAGAAAATTTAAATTTCGCGTGCTTCCTTCACGCTTTCGCCTAAACAACTTCCATTTTGTTTTGTCAACTTGTTTGGTTTCGAAACTGATGACATAGTGCTGTTATGATTTTTATACAAAAACCTCAACCCCCATCATATCTTTATACTACATAACATAACATCACGCCTGTATTCCCCGAAGGGTTAGGCAGAAGTGCACTGACATAGTACACCCATATTTCGCCAGTTGTGTTTAAGCCCCACGTAATAGGGGGTTTGCATATTGCCATTAACCGAGCACAAGTCCAGTCTCCGGACACTACACACAAACACACTACACACGCACATACACACACACTACACAAACACATACATCACACTACCTCACCACAGACACACACTCATTTTACTATGAGTCTATGATTAGCGTCCTTTCGCCCTTCATTCCTTCATGCCATAATTTCTCGCGGTATTGACTCCCTTTCTAGCCCTATCTTTCGCACAATCCAGTCATCATCAAATCACTTTTTCTACACTAATATTATAAAGAGAAAATATTTGTATTTTTTTTGTCAAGAATTAACTTAAAAACTAATGGACCGATGTCAAAAATGCTTTCAGCAGTAGAATGCTATATTATCAGTATTATCACTGAGTAACAAATGATACCTAAAATGTACCTACGGACCCTAGTCTGTGATATTATTGAACTTATAAATGTATCGCACGCTTACGCTTGTCGTTGCGTCTGTATATCGATTATTCTGTTATTAAAGTTATACACACCACGATTCGTCATTTTAATTTTAAAACATTTTTCCTACAGCATTTGCTGTCTATTTTTGCAAGATCCAATTTTATCCCGTATAAAACACACATTTAAATTGTACAACAACTGTCCGATTCTAAAGAGAAGCGTCCTTAGGCAACATTTTTGCAAATGTCATCATTCATAGATTTAATGTAGCGCCTCTTGAAACTTGCCTTCACATCACGAGGATAGCCAATATAAAGCTTCACAATTAAGACAAATCACATAAAAATATATCTCCAAGTCACGCATAACTGCCTCGTTAAAAGAAAAATTGATTAATCATTCATTTTTGTTATTACGACCAGTTTGAAAATAACCTTTTGTGGCGCCGCATAGTTTAATTATCCACGGCTGGATATCATGACGTTGCATTATTGTCAATGACATTGGCTCCTGGTAGAAAACGCATCCTTTGAAGACAGTTGGCGCCATACTGGTAGATATACCCAACTGTTTTACTTGTATGAGTAATCTGATAAGGGTCTGTGCTGTTGCTACGCAGCGTTGACGCTACGCAACGTTGACACTACGTATACTCTACGTCAATATCTCGCTACGGCTTCTACGCTACGCTATGCAGCGTCTACGCTACTGGGCCTACGCTCTGCAGCGTCTACGCGTCAGCACCTACGCTACGTACCTAGCGTTTATGCTACGTCAAATCCCACGCTAGGAAAATGCCCATACCAAGCGTCTAGTAGCTTGTCGGATTAGATGGATAGATGTGTGAATACATTACTTTTTTATGCAAAATTGCAAACAATCAGGTGAGATAGTAAAATGCGTAGTGGTAAAAGTCGAGGCTATCCCATAAATACAAAAACTATTCGAATTATTTGCCTTACCTACATGCAGGCCATTAATTTGGTATCAAAATTATCTGTTGATGTTGATACCGGGCGCCATTTAAAGGTGCAACATGCAATGGTATACTCGACTGATAATGAAACAATATTTTGCGGATACATGTATGTAATAAGTAATTATATTTACAAGCTTTACAGGTAGGTAAGTAGGTACGTCAGTTGTATTGTTGCGTGTATGAACTTATTCATGTTCTGTTTTTACATTCAAGTGCCATACAATAGTAGTTACATACTTGTTTTAAAAATAGGTTTTCAGAGTTACATTCGCAATAAATTTTCGGATTATGATGTGGTTTGAGGGCTTTCAGTCTACAATGATAGGAGTACCCATGGCTAAAATATAAGTACAGCAATTGAGCTCAAAAACACCGGTAGATCTTAGACTTGAAATAATAGGGATGATGACTAAAAATAATTTTGTCCGTCATGTAGATTATTAAAACATATTGGACATATATTTTTCTTTTTTTACATAATCAAAAGATTACGGCGATACATTGAGTTGAAATGTGGCATGACGTCACTTGTATGTAGATTTTGTACTTACTTGTGACGTAGCGAGCCCCCACTCCCCAACTTTAATGCGTTTTATCCAAGTATTTTTTTATTGATTTGATAAAGCAAAAAATACGTGTCAATTTTTTTTTGTCATCTGACTAACGGACTAAAGAGTAGTTTTTTTTTACCCAAAACACCTATTGTAAGTTAAAGTGCTAGTGTACTATATGTACATCTCTGCCTAACCCTTCGAGGAAATACAGACGTGATGTTATGTTATGTTAAAGTGCTAAAATAAGCCATGTTAAGTAGAAGCAACCAGCACTGGTGCCATTTAGCGCATCATAATTAAAAAAATATAAAAGTGAATGAATCCTTCCCTTGAATGTTTAATTTATTCATTATGCATTAAAATATGAATCGCATTATGCTTTTCTTCATAATGTATTTACTCTTATGTGAGATACATTTATTCATGAATTTTTACTTTTATTTCAGTGCAAAACAACACTTATATAAAAGACATTACTTTTCTTGAATTAACTGTTACTGCTTAAGTAATCTTTTATATAATCAAATAAGTTTATTATTATTCATCGTCCAAAATATTACGAAAAACTTAAATATTGACATAGACATAACAATATTCGGTCACAATTGAAAAATGGAAACAAAACTTAAAGGACTGACTGAAACAAGAATCTCATAAGATTGCTATAAATGTCACATCGCATCACAGGGATAAAATGTCACAACCAGAAATATTATTTTTTCTAACACCCCCGTTTACTATTCATAATAATATAATAAGTGCGTATGTAAATACAGAGGTAGATAGAGCAACATTCTCTTCATTTAAATAGCTTTAAAGTGTTCTTCAAATCATTTTAGAAAAGTCTCTCTTAATAAAGTGGTCATTAAATTTTGCTATTGTACCGCCGAAAGTATTGGGACCTCAAAATTAATTACAACTCAAGCCTTCGCAATACTTAATGAATACATTCGTATCTGTAATTAAATTATCTATTGCCCACTTTGTACACCCACGCATGGGCTTGCGGTAATAAATAATAGCAGCTGATTGATGTTTCATCATCGGCTGATTCAATGATTATTTATTTACTGTCCGTTGGCGCTGTTTGCTTTATTTCAAACAAAAAAAGCAAGTGCAAGTTTTATATCACGCGAAATCAAGTGGTTTACGTCAAAATATGTATTGATGTTAAGAGGCGTAATCTGGTCAAATTTTCTGAGTCGCGTAAAACTTAGGATAGCTTTAGAGGTCTTGTCAAAATCGAAATGGATCTTAAAAATTAAAAGCTTAATCTAAAAGATACACTAGCTTACAAAAGCTTCCGTTTCATGAACTCCAATTTTCCAACATTAGTTGCTTTTGTTAGTGTTATAATATTTCTGGAAGGCCGTAAACTCGGAAGGTGTACATAAATTTGGCAAACTAACCTGAATCATGAATGCTTCTGGTGACTGTCTTCCACACAAACAAACATCAAACGGCACTGAGCGTCACTTCACAGTACATTTCACATCTAATCCTTCACGCTATACATGTACTACGTACGTACAAGACACAAATATATTCGTGATTATATCGTGTGGAACATATACAAAGAGCGACGCTAACACGACCGCCTAACAGTCTGTGAGACCGGACACTGGGCTTCAGGCGGCGTAGAGCGGGATGAAAGATATGCGGGGGGACACATGCATGCTGAAGGATGCCAAAGGAGCCGGGCAGATGCGACAGGACTCCGGAGAAAAGAGACGACTACACTGCGTGACATTTGAAAACTGTGTCTTTACACCACCTTTAGCTATGACACGGGAAAATGGCATCTATTAGCGAGAACGTAGAGTTGAAGATGATTATTTTATGCTGGCGCTTAGGATGTTCTAGCGATAGTTAGTAAATGTCCTCTAATGTGTCGCGCAATTCGGAGCGCTAGCTTTAAAACTAAGTTGTGTAGAGACGAGTATTGCGCGCGCGTGCTCTGTCGCTTCGGCCGTCTGGTGGGCAAAGAGTGTGTCGCGTTTTGTCGCTTTTGGAGCGGAGTCGCTGGTGTGCGAGCGAGATGGGAGCATGTAGGCAGTGGGGTGGGAGGAAGACGGGGAGGTGTCACCACGAACGCTTTTTAGGGACTTAAAGCCGGATGAGCACAAACAGAGGCGTACTGCGGATTTGTAATGTGACGTTTTTGCGCATATGTGGGTTTTTCAGTACGTACTTGTGCTACCACTGCTAAATTGTGTCCTGCGGTTGTCTGTTTGTTTCAGGCGAATTGTTTTTGTTCACGGAAACTTTGGTACTAATGAAAATAATCATGATGCTTGTCTTAACACAAAACATTTAATTTCTCAGAATTTTAATTAATTGATGACGCGTTTTGTGAATCTTGTATTGAGAATATTTGAGACAGATATTAAAGGCTTTCTGAATTCTAACAGGATCTGCATCGTTGTTTTATCCTTTTTACATATCTTCCACTATTAGATTAAACGAGATTCTGCATTGTCCTAATTTTATAAAACTCCCCAAAAGGAGCCGTAAGCAAAAATTCAAATCTCATTACTCGAATCCTTTTTCAAAGCCACTTGTCCGGTGACACTTGTGTATTTTGGCGAAAAAAAGATGACTTTCTGACAATAGATCATCCAATTTTAGCACAAAGCAGTAGCGCCACCGCACAATGGTCAGAATAGGATCCTGACAATGAGATTGTGACATTCTCGGTTTGTCACATTGTGGCCCACAGGAGTTGAATTATCTTCGGTTGGATACAAACCTCCTTTTGTATTTTTTTTGGGCTTGCAAATGTCACTGGCCACCCACATGGACTTGGTAGCGTGAAATTGGGTATGGGATAAGCTGTCGGCAACGTTACTGATTGTGATTATAAGATTACTGTTGCGTTCTTTGTGGATAGCAAGTAGATGGGTATTGTTTGGTTAAATGATGGTGTTTACATTAAAAATTGGTATCGAATTAAATGAAGTCAGTTTAGAGTTGATGATTGTGGTCAGTGGTTCCACATCATCGTCATAGTCAACTACTAGTATTTATATTCAGGGACCTTAAAATGAAGATTAATTTAATTATATTTTTTATTAGAAATTATACAGTTACTCTACTAATTGCTGAACAAATGCTCAACTAATTGGACTTATTCGCCGTTTTCCTTATTTCTGTTGCCAGGTTCTGTTTCTTTTAAGATTTTGTGACTTGATGTTATGTTACCTGTATTTTGGCGGTAGATTGCGCTACAAGCTACATTTGCGGCGTAAACATACGATTTCAGAAGATTTCAGAAAGAAGTTAGCATTATTGAAGGATACGTTAAAAGACTTTTATCAAATCATCGTAAATTAAATAATCGTTAAAATCCTACGTTGTGTATGAGTTTCTGAAATTGTTTCAATAATGCGGCAATCATTAGTAACAAGTGCGTCAAACATACCGGTTTTGTGCCACACATGTACGGTCAGTAAAACAAACAAATGAGTTGCAATGCTGAAGTATATTTAGATGATTGTTTCTCTTGGTAGGTATAGCTGGCCAGATTCAGATGAGAATGAGTTTAGATGCGGATTGTGATTCCTGAAAATTCATGAATGAACATAGTGTGGAACATATATTAGGTACTCTAGGCTAGATATCATAAGGATGTAAAATACGTTTACCTTTAAAAATGTTTACTTTTAAAAATGTTTTTTTTCTGGCTAGATGTGTCTGCTTAATATTTTTTAATGTATTTTTGTATGTTTCGTCCTACTGTTTTAGTTTTTGTTTATATGTATATGTTTTGCACAACTGTTCTTGTATGTAGGCATGATCAGTAAAAATAACAAGGTTTTTTCTACGTTTGTGAGAAATTATCATTTTACGTAAGTATTTATTATAATCTTAGACGTCGCTTGATCGCTTGAATTAACTAGGTATACCATTTATAAATAAATATCCATAACATTTTTTTCTTATTATTACAGTTTTTTCTCCGCAGTACCTATTGGTAATGTAATTTTAATAGCTCGTTTGTAGACAAGTGGTTTACGAAACCCAGGGACGTTATTTATTACAACAATTACTATTGTTTCGGGATTTTGACTGATGCCTGCTAATGGCCGCAGATTATCGCGTGTCATTTGTTTAAATCAGTCTAATGGCTGTTTTATTTACATAGTTTTTGTGGTTGTGGGCTGTTTCTTTTAGGCGGGGATGATTAGATTTGTTGTACCTAAAGATAATTTTTCTCTAGTAGTTTTTTAATTTTCTTTATGTTTATTATTATAATATTACTTAGTATGCTTATTGATATTTTACAATCTCAATGCCATGGTGAATAAAGTACAGGTGAATAGTGGTACAAAATGTGTTATAAGGAAATTGCAAGTCATAATAAAATAATCTTTTGCTGAATAAGAGTATGAATTTCGAAGTAAACTGTTGTTATCATAACATTTTGCTTAAATAATTAACAGTTAGCGTGACCAATAAGATGCAATCACATAATGTATCATATATAGGTACATCGTATCACCAAAAACTAAAATGAATTAAAATACTTTTAAAATAACTCCGACATCTTTATCGCGGCATCTGTGCTCAAAAGCCAGCAAATTAGACCCACGAATTCAGATCGCCCGATATACGGGATGGGACACGCAATAAAATGTATAACAATTCTTTTCTATCCACCCTCAGCTAAAAAAAAACTCGTCACCTGTCGTGTCATTTGGTTCCAATAAACGAGCCGCCAAAGAAAAACATTAAATTAGAAAAAAAAATGGAATCGCCCAAAAGTGACCGAACTTGTCTTATGACAGTTTGACTTCGGGACTAAGCAATGCAAAATTAACAACTGCAGTCGTTAGAACCCCTATTTTAATAGGATAAGGGTGATTTTTGACTGGATTTTGAAAATTGTTTTTTTTTCAAAGGGACAGTTTTTGTGTTAATCGTTTTGACTGACGAATATTTACGATGTGAATTGTTTAGTGCGGGCGAAATAAATAAAATTCGACTCCGACTTCATTAGTCTGTTTTTGTTGCGTTGTCAGGCTTTTGTTATGTAATAATAGGCTTCGGTTGTCCCCTTCGACTTTGATGATGCCTTCCGAATTTGATGAAATTGAAACTTTTGTGTTTGTAGTATGGTGATTTGAGCTTTTTTTCTAAGATTATACCTACCACTTAACGAATTTAAAGGGTAGCAAAAAAATTGAAATTTTTTATATATGCATTTTTATTACATAAATGAACTTTCTTGATGTTACAGAGTCGAGAATATTGAATTCTGCCTTAACTAGCCAGAATCCAATCTACTTTATCGTAACAATCTGTTGTTCCTATTCTTATCAAAATGAGTAAACTGTCGTTATCGACCATAAATTAACCTATTTTGCTACAACCGAGCTTAGCAGAGTCATTTACCCACAAAACTGAACACATGAAAACTTTAGTCAATGCTTCAAAGTCCTCCACCAAAAATATCACGTAGGCATCAACCGATCATCCATCACGTTTTATTTTATCACAAAACCAGTTAAAAGCTCTTAACTTAATTAACAGTTATTAACAGAAGCGGTGTTTAATTGACGTCGTTTTGCCCCCAATTCAATTGTGAATGTTATCGTCGAGGCCAATTGTTGGTACTTTAGCTATCGCTAGTACTGAGATGAATTTCTTCACTTCCTCTGTCATGTGTGAAGGCAATTATGATTGCTGTAACGTATTTGATTGATGTAGTTTGATAGTTTTGTTGTTTTCTAAGTGGTGTTATATTGCAATCTTTTTCTTCTTAGCGATGGCAAAAAGTTCAAACATTTTTGGCCCAAAAATTTAGCTGAGTGAACTCCACACATTGACGCTTTCATAAGTAAGTAATATTGCAATGAAATAATGATACAAAAGATTAACGAACTAATTCTAATGTTGTTTCCTGAGAAGGCTCGAAGGACCTATATATTTTACTTGAGTTTTTAAGTACCAAAATAAAGTTTATTTTCTAAAACGATTGACAAAAACCACAATATTACCGCTTATTTATGCGAGAAAAAAGAATGAAGTGATCTATACCCAAGAGAGAGAGAATAAATGGTAGAGCATATCTAGGTACTACAACCAACAACACTAGTAAATCCTACCAAATCACAAACATTCGTTTAAATGTCAAATATATGAAGATGAATGATAAAGACATTAATCATGTTCATGTGAATACCTACTTGAAAATTACCATATAAGATTGCGATATAAAGATAAACTGAACCTTTTCAAGCTTTTTTGCTGTTGGACAGTTCATAAAAATATTCGCTTATTTACAGATGACTAATGAGTTCCATCAATAACACGCTATAGACTAGGAAAAAATAAAACCGAAGGTATCAATCTGAGTAGGTACTAATAAGGTAGATACCTAGGGTTCGATTGAATGGCTCAATCATTGAGACAAAAAACAGCAGCCATTTCATCTTATTCCGCAAGCTTCGCGGCTTCCAGTAACCCTTGCAATTTCAACAATTGAGCCTCGAACAATCACACACAATTGAGTTTCAAATCAGGAAAGTGTTATCTACTTTATTGTGGCTACCTTCCCCGTTCGTGACTTCATTTCTGCCAACGCCGCAGTGGTGGCAAAACTCAGCCTGCGAAATTAAACACCAATACCCAGGATACACTCATAATTGAATTTTGATTCATGACACTAAGTAAAACGAGGACGAAAATTAAAACACCATTATCGTAATAAAATATACATCCAAAAAGGCAATTCAATTAACGATAAGACATAAATAAGTACGAGACAAAACGCTATAAGTTCACGGGAAATATTGTCACAGCACGCGCTCTGAATGGATTATTAAAAGGCCCTATATCACGGTGCCCTTAGCTGTGTATTAATGTCGTCACGTTAGCGTAAATTATCGGGACATCCAATTGGACGGTGTCGTGACAAAAGGGCATAAATATAGGGAAGTCGGCTTTATGGGCTGTGTAAGGACACGCAGGGCTTAGATGAGAGCCTTGCGGGACCTCTCCAATGTTCTCGTTTATTTACGGTGACGGATCCATTTAAAGTATTGTAAGACCACTCGTTAGAAAGTAATGTTATTGATTCTCCGATTATTGTTTTGTTACTCAAATTACGTTTTACCTAAATTATTGTTGTATAAATGTTGTCTAGAATAAATAATGAATTTAATTAAGCATTTGCCATATTAGTAATAGTTATTAGATTCTTTAGATAAATTTATTTCACTCGCTAAGGTAAAGCAGTGCATAATTATAACGTATGCTAACAGATGGCGCTTGGTGCGCCGTACTGCTTTACCTTAGTACGTAGTTTTGTGTTGTAACGAAAATGTTAGTCAGTCATCGTTCAGCCTTTGAAGTGTAAAGTGCTCCAAGTGGAAGTAACTAAATATATTTGATTCTATTATACCTAGAGTGTTTTATTTGTAACAATGAGCCTAACAAATCAGAAGTGGGATTGGTAAGTTTCGTATTTTTACTTACTTTACTTCGCCCATAGATTTAAAAGTGTTATTTACGTACTTGATAACGAAATCATTGAAATAAAGAGTATTGAAATTATGTGGGAGTGATCTAAGCATCAAAAACGATATATTTACTTTCTTTTGGTAAGAATTATAGAAATTTGAAACTCTTTAAAGTAATTAGCAAATTTATTTCTTTTCATTAGTTATTTTTTTGTTTTTGTTTTTTTTGTTAGCCCGTTCTATTTTAGAGTGCCATCGACGATAAGTGATACACAATGCAGTTAAATTGCATTTTATTTCATAGCTTATAGGACGAATACTATTTGACTGTGTAAGTTTTGTTTATTTTATTGTTATTTTATTGTTTGAAAGCAATGGTTTGAACTATAATATAATTATAATTGTTACAATATTCGGTCGCCGAGTTATTTTGTTTACAGAAAATGGACCGTAGCCCTATCCTTGAGTCTAGAGGATGGCAGTCAAGTCGCACACGCTTGCGATCACGTAGCCAGTCCAGATGCCATACGCCCAGTCCGACTGGAGAGCGGACACGCAGCGCTTCACGCAAGCGGGTGCGTCGCCAAAGCAATGACCAGGTAAATAGCTCGGTCAGCCATCGGGCATGCAGCTCTACAAGCAAGAAACCGTGCAGTCCTTGTAGCAGTCGATGGGCGCGCAGTCCATCCAGCCATCGTGAGCGCAGTTATTCAAGACAGCGAGAGCGGAATTTCATCAGGCATCGGGTTCACAGCTCCGGCAGCCAGCGGGTGTCAAACCCGTCAATCCGTCGGGAACGGACGTCAAGCCAACGAGAAGGCAACTTGTCAAGACAGCAGGTGCGAAGTCCCTGCAGTCACCGGGCAAGCGGCTTGGTCGATCACCGAGCGAGCAGCTCGGCACGTGAGGTGGCGTGCTATAACTACAACCATGCGGAGAGGAGCAACTCCCAAGCGCGCAGTTAGCCCCTTTAGGAGCCAACCACGAAGTTCTGCTGGCCGACGGGAACGTACTAAGCATTGTGACGTGCTCCTGCCAGAACAAAGTCACACCAGGTACCGATTTGCATGCCATGGACAACAATGTTAGTGTAGCTCAACTTGTAAAAGCATTACAAGTAATTAGTAATAACGCCGGTAACAACAAATTGTCTGACCAAAATACGGTACTTGAATTTGACCCTGCTCGTAAAGAGCAAACGATAGATATGTGGATTCATAAGGGTAACCAATGCGCGATGATTTACAACTAGAAAAACCAACAAATGATACACTTTGCCGAACGTTTAGTCTAATGTTTCAATGTTCTCTGTTGTTGACGGCTTTGATGCTGCGCTAATCAAAGGTTTATCTTCCCATCCATTTGTTCTTAAAAAGGGTAGGGTAATGATAGCGAGGTGTTTCCGGGCTGATTTAGCTTCTGATAATGAAAACGTTTGTGATGTTCTTAATATTCATGCTACAACGTCACGGCAAGCAATTCCTCACAAGATATCAAGTCTGATGGAAGTATGGATAGAAGAACTACTGAATTGTTGGTTCGGTTACTTAAAATGAGTATCGAGATTGTTTCGCTTTCTATTGCAAGAACTCGGTAAAACTAATGTCATTGAAATGACCATTAATCTGAAGGATGATCAACCAGTAGTTTATCGACCGTATAGATTACCTGTTAGTGAAAGGAATAAGGTTCATGAAATGGTTAAAGAACTTATGACTGTGATATCGTGAGACCGTTGACGTCGTCATACGCAAGTCCTATAGTGATCGTCAAAAAGAAAACAGGTGATGTTAGGTTGTGTGTCGACTACAGGGCTCTAAATCGAAAAACTTATAGAGAAAATTACCCGTTGCCGAGAATTGATGATCAGCTAGACGATCTTGGAGATTGTGAGTAGTACACTACCCTTCATTTAGCATCTGGGTACTATCAGATTTCTATTAAAGAAGGTGACCGTCATACAACCTCATTCGTCACTCCTGAAGGTCAATTTGAGTTCAATCGGATGCCACTCGGTCTTGCCAACGCTCCATCTAACTTTATGCGAATGATTAATTTAGTTTTGGGTAATGCACGGTGTATAGCTTCAGCATAAATGGATGACATTATAATTTCATCAAAAACAATTGAAGAAGGGCTATTGAAATTGCAACAAATTCTAGAACTTTTGCCGGTCTAACACTAAAACTTAGTGAATGTTGTTTATTTTGTAAAACTGTCGATTACCTGGGATTTGAACTCGGTAAGGAAGGTATACCCGGATCTAGAAAGATAGAAGCAGTTCATGATTTCCCAGAACCCACTAATCAGCATAATGTTAGGCAGTTCATCGGGTTGTGTAGTTTCTTTAGACGGTTCGTTAAAGGCTTTTCCATGATCGCTAAACCACTAACAGGACTTCTAAAAAAAGACGTGAAATGGCTGTGGGGTACTGAAGGGTACTGAACAGACCAAAACATTTCATGCTCTAAAAACTGAACTTTTACGTAAACCCACTCTCTCATTATATCACCCCAATGACTGAGTTACACACAAATGCTTGTAAGATAGGAATTGCTGGCATTCTAATGCAAAGAGATAAAGATAGCGTTCTTAAACCAGTTGCATATTACAGTAGACAGACCACCGTCGATGAACAACACATGACTGAATACGAACTTGAAACCCTCGCTCTGGTCGCTTCTCTACAACGGTTTCGCGTATATTTAATAGGCATTGAGTTTAAAGTCTTTACAGATTTCAATTCATTACGCGCCACGTTTTGAAACGTTGGATTTCGATGCAAGAGTTCAACTTTTCTATTGAATACCACCCTGGCAAGGCAATGGCATAGGTTGATGCTCTGAGTAGAAATCCATTATCTAACGATACCCTGGAATCCTATATAAATGAGACTAATGACGTCATGGTAATAACCGATAGGGACTGGTTGAGCACCGTTCAGCAGGCAGATTCAGAAATACAACGTAAAATTTCTATACAGAGTCCAGGTCACTACTCCAGTCAGCTAACGTAGTAGACACTAGTAAAAACTTTGTTGTCAAAAACAACAAATTATATCGTCTTACTGAAGAGGGGGAAAAATGGGTGGTGCTTAAAGGTGTTAGATGGCAGATCCTAAAGCAATGCCACGACGACATCGGTCATTTTGCGTTTGATAAAACCCTTGCCAAAGTTAAAGAATCTTACTGGTTCAGTAAGATGCGACGCATCGTCAAGAAATACGTCGATTCTTGCCTCGAATGCGCCTATACAAAAGGTTCATCAAAAAAAAAAAAAACTCCTTTACATCCGATTCCAAAAATAGATTCACCATTTGCCACGTTACACATTGACCATGTCGGTCCGTTTGTTATAAGCACTAAGAGTAACACACTCTTTTTGGTAATTATCGATGCCTACACAATTTTAAAACCGGTTAGAAGCACAAAAGCGTCGAGAGAGAGTACTTCAGTATTTTTGGTATTTCCAAAATAATTATTTTGGATAGGGGTTCATCTTTTACTAGTTCTAAATTCGATGAGTTTTTAAATAATTTGGGTGTCAAACATGTACTCAATGCAGTGGCAACGCCAAGAGCAAATGGACAAGTCGAGCGTTACAATCGCACTTTGCTTGCGTCACTCAGTGCCAAATGTGCAGGGTAAAAAGAAACGAAATGGGACTTTTATATTCCTGATGTGCAATGGGGTCTTAACAACACACACAATAAAGGCATTGGCCGAACACCTTCGGAGGCTCTATTTGGCACTTGTTTGATAGTACGGCTGAAAGTAAAAAAGTAGAAAATTAGTACCTAAATATCAGTGCCCTTATAGAGTGACAGATGTTTTCGATAATGATAGGTATCAGGTCGAAGACACTCCAATCAGGCGTAAAAGTGGACGCAAATATAATGCAGTTATTGTTATTGATAAAATGAAACCGTGGTTAAGTTTCAATAGATCGGAAGATGAATCCGCCTCTAGTGGCGACGACTGCAAAAGTGTCGATGGTCAGTAGAATCAGATATTATATATACTGATGTGTTCACGTTGTTAAAGATAGTAATCGTTACAAAAGGGTTACCTACTTTTGATTATAACTTTGGGCAGATATAGCCTTTGTGATTTAAGGCAGATATAGCCTTTGTGATTTGAGGCAGATATAGCCTTTGTGATTTTAGGCAGATATAGCCTTTGTGATTTGAGGCAGATATAGCCTTTGTGATTTTAGGCAGATATAGCCTTTGTGATTTGAGGCAGACATAGCCTTTGTGATTTAAGGCAGATATAGCCTTCGTTAGTTACGTATTTATGGCAGAAGTGGCCTATTACTATATTTTTATAAAGGCAGAAGTAGCCTTTAAATGGTATTCAGTGCAGAAGCAGCCTGTTGCCAGATAATCTTTGATTGCATAGTAACCTCAGTCAGACTATCACGTGTAGTATTCAGTGCAGAATAGCCCTGTTGCTATGGTTGACAAAGGCAGATATAGCCTTGGTCCGATATGTGATAAAGTGGTGTTCATAGCAGACGCTCTGTAACCACGGTTGACAGAAGCAGGTGAAAATTTATTGTAATGTTAGCCAAATTAATACTAACCTGAAATTGAAATATCAAGAAATATTGTTGATTATTGATGATGATGGTTTAATTGTTTATAATTTTTGTAAATGTGAGACCATGGAGCCGTTTATTCAGTTATTAAGATGTATTTTGACTTGAAATAGCATGGCAGTTGAGAATATGTCATGCTCACTTAAATGTCTCGCTGATGGTGGCGAGTGTGTTGGATCATTCGGTTCCCTACAAAATGGTTGAGCTGGATGGTGCTGATCCACGCGTCATGTTCGTGAACGGGCGCCGTCAGTTGAAACTGGTCATCTCTTATCTGCCAGGGCTTACTTTTAATCTTATATTTTCAATTGCTTTTGATTATTTTTTGTACATTGTTCTCACATATAGAAGCAACAAGAATGATGTACCCAGGATTTTGTAATATCTATATTTAAAAGAGTATCCTTGGAGTTTCTTGCCCGTTTTTCTCCATAGAGATCTACGTTTTGGAATGGGAAATTAGCTTCAACTTTCTGACTAACTGACCGACTCTTTGACAATTCAAAAGTGCCTGTAAATGGTTTAATAGAAATAAATGCTTTGAGTTTGAGAATTGTAATTATTGAATAATGCAAAAATTGTCTTTATAAAATGGCAAGTTCTAACACGAGGACGTGTTATGTGAGTCGGATGGCCGAATGTAAGACCACTCGTTAGAAAGTAATGTTATTGATTCTCCGATTATTGTTTTGTTACTCAAATTACGTTTTACCTAAATTATTGTTGTATAAATGTTGTCTAGAATAAATAATGAATTTAAATAAGCATTTGCCATATTAGTAATAGTTATTAGATTCTTTAGATAAATTTATTTCACTCGCTAAGGTAAAGCAGTGCATAATTATAACGTATGCTAACAGATGGCGCTTGGTGCGCCGTACTGCTTTACCTTAGTACGTAGTTTTGTGTTGTAACGAAAATGTTAGTCAGTCATCGTTCAGCCTTTGAAGTGTAAAGTGCTCCAAGTGGAAGTAACTAAATATATTTGATTCTATTATACCTAGAGTGTTTTATTTGTAACAATGAGCCTAACAGTATGACGACAGGTTATTTTTTCATTATGGTTAATCGAAGGGGGATTGTCGCTGTGCATTGTTTTAGTCAGATATCGAAGAACATTTGGTATTATTTTAGATGTATTGCACAGTTTTAATGATGCTTACGTATTAGAGAAGATGTTGGCGTTCCTAATAATTCCTCGACTCTTTTTTTCTACATTCATTTTGCATCCGATGTAGAATTTGAAACCGTTTCCTATTTATCTGCTTGCTTAAAGTTACTGCCAAAATTATTTTAAGTGCCATTGGATGTATTTTTTACAACATTCACCAAAGGTAAAATAAATACTGATCACAAAGTCTGTTACAAAGAACAAATTAAAAGTTCAATTAAATACAATTTAAGTTTCATTACTCATCGGCGATCGTTATAGCATGTCGTGTCCTGTCACCAGGACCTAAGGACCAGCGGGTGGTGGCGGCAGAATGTGGTGGAGTGTCGAACGGCTGGAAAAGTTCAATGAATACTATTAGATTTGTTATTTATTGAGTATTAAGTTTGTGTGAGGACAAATTTCGTAAGGATTGAGATGAGATTTGTAGGTGTGGTTGGAAAATTAGCGATTCTTTGCGGGATTTTTTAAAATAAAGATTACAGTACAAATTATCATTTGTAGACAGAGAGGTAAAGTATCAATTTTGTTTATATTCGCAAGTATTTAATTACTTTCATTCCCATTCCTATCCTGAATTTGAAATACTGTTATTACCACATGCTTCCTTATAGGAAAATGTAACTGTAATAGCTCCCTTATTTGAGAGTCGTATTTTCTCCGCTCCTTTCTACTTTTGAATTGAATAAATACTCCGTTTCACATTAATCCATCATCTAAAGCACTATCCATATAATGCGTGCGGCAATATCGTACGGGCCAGTGTCGACACATACTGTGTTGGTTTAGAATACGCACCGCCGACGCTCGCCCCGCGGGACGCCTTCCCTTTTTTGTTCCTCTTCTTTTTTATACACTGCTCAAAGGACCGCGAGTTTTGTTCTCCTGTTTTGCTTCTTAATGATATTTCACGAATTATTAATTGTACGATGATAATATTCGATAGAAAAATTTTGATTGTTACGATTTGTAATATCGATTGTGTTTTAAATCGGGGTAGTAACGCCATGTGCTATCATTAGTGATTGACTGATATTCTGTCGTTGATGACTTGTGAAGGTTCTTTCATTCGATTGTGTAATGTTTGGACTAAATGTTTAGTGCTTAGTTCTGATTAATTTCAGTGGCTTAACACGACTTAGTTTTGCCGTCTGACCTTCTCAAAGGGAAACTAGTTTTTACTAGGAACTACTTTTATGAGTTTACCTATAAACCGTGACTCCATTAGCTACTTTTGATAGCCTAAATTACAAATATTCACAACATCGCTAAGGTGTGTGATCCGTAATTCAGGCTTCAAGAAGCTCTTAGTACTAAGCGATTTATATGGTCAACTATTCTTCTTAATTTTAAACACACGTAAAAATATGCGCGTCCATAACTTCATAACTATCCCAGCTACATAATTAAACGCTTGCACATCTCATCTCGTTTCGTTACACGCGTTCCCACCAAACCTTTTGTAAACGCGTAATGTGCGCCAGTAATATTCCGGTCCTAATATACGACCAGCGACCGTCCGTCGCGTCGTCCGTAATACCGAAAGGGCGAACTGTAATAGCGGGGCGGGACAACACAGCGTTTCGGACGTCCCATAATAATCAGTATAAATACTCGCGTCTAATAATTAATGGCGATTTTGATTAATCACCTTTTGAATTCTGGTGATTAAGGGTTCTGAGAAGTTGACATTGGTGTTTTGTAAGGGAAAATGAGGACGGATTTTGGGACAATGTTGGGACAAAAAGTGTGACTAAGTGATTGGGTTTTTAAAGATATATAAGTTTATTATTTATTCTATACTATTAAATGAGCAATATTTGTATATATATATATATATTTGTAATGACGTTCTGGAAAACAGCTGTAACGATTTCGATCAAAGTTGCAATATAGGGGTTTTGCGGAGGCGGACAATCGATCTAGCTTGGTCTTATATCTGGAAAAATTTGTTTTCTCTATTATCACCTGAGCACAACTTGGTCGCTCAGGTACTACTGGTAATGTTTTGAAGATATTGTAATTTATTGAAAGAAGTTACAACGTCCAATATTAATCACAATAATTGTATGTTTTTGCCGACGATCGTCGTGTTTCCCAACTCATTGAAAGGATCAGTAAAAAAAATTAAAGATTACAATTGAGTTGAATTGTTTTAGTGACACTTGATGGTATAATTTGTATAATTGGTTTTAAAGTAGCCAATAGTCTCTTAATTACTATTTTGCTTACGTCCTTTTCTTTGAGATGAGGTCAGCTTTACCTCTATGCCTATACAGTCTTGGTTGAAGCTGTTTTATCAGAATGTTATACTGATTAGACTGCTATCTTCTCTCTCTGATCTCCGCAACCTAAATAATTAATTTAATTATCACACTCATAGGTAGGTACATTACATTTTAAGCTTAGCTAGGGGTCAGACTTTGTTTCATGAATGATTGTAAATATCCTGTTTTTTTCTTTAGGTTATAAGGGGTTGACAAAATTTCGATATTAATATTATAAAGTGATAAGATTTGAAGTTTTTTTTTTGTAATTAATAAACTCAAAAACTACTTGACTGATTTTAAAAATTATTTTCCAGTAGACTGCTATATTATCACTGAGTAACATAGGCTATCATTTATAACGATATCGCGCTGGCGGAAGCTAGTATCTAATATAATTACCATTGAGTACCAATTTTATTATTTTTGAAGTGAAAAGCTCTTTAGGCGTTTTTGAGATGGGACTAAACCATTGATTTCGCGACACTGTGATGACACCAGATTTTGACCATTAAAAAGACATCAACGCGTTGGTTACCGCGGTACAGATTTTTTTTCCAGTTTTCATTTCTGTTGGTACTCCCGGAGTGCCACTGTTTTTTTTTTTGTGCTTTATAAACTTTTTAAGATTTTTATGCTGTTTGTTCTCTGAGTGAGAGCCACAAGTACCGACGTATCTTACTAAACAATCAGTATCATTGCAGGTGATGATCAAACAATGGAAAGTAAAGTACAGATGGCGCCACAAGCTGTAAAGCACGGGGTATCGCCTACCATTATCTATAACACTAAAAACGGTACAGAGTAATGAATAAATGCAGAGGGCATCTTGAATATTGTTTTTTTATTATACATATTATTTCTTCTTATGTTTGACATACTTATTTACAATAGGGATAGGTATAGCTTCTTCAATTTAATCATCATCAATAGGCCTGTGCCCAAATTTTTTTTAATCCAGAATGTACATTAATAAAAAATAGTGGACACGTATTTTTTCTTTTTTGACGTAATCGAAAGATTATGGCAATACATTGAGTTAAAATGTGGCATGATGTCACGCCTTGCTATATTTTATACCGAGTTGTGACGTAGCGAGCCCCCACTATCCAACTTTAATGCGTGTTTTCTAAGTTATTTTTGATTAATATGATAAAGCAAAAAATACGTGTCTAATATTTTTTTATTATCTGAAAGACGGACTAAATATTATTTCTTTTTTTTTCCTAGGCAACTACCGTATACTCTGAATTAAAATAAGTCATAATTAACATTATTAAAAGCTAAATTTTAACCTGCAATTTAGGTAATCAACTCGAAATATGGTTAAACTGTAGGTATATTTATCTCTCACAGGTCTCTCGGTGAGTAAATATAACTTAGTATTTTATTTTCACAACCTACCTTCCTACATTACGTTTATTGATTCCTTAAAACATGCTTTTCCTTTAAATAGCTGGATTCTCCTCTTACTAAAAAAATATTTAATATCAACCTTAACCTATGAGCGACCCTCTACACCCAAGCTACTCTACATTTCGACCGAAGGATGACGGCCAAGCGGGCCGGGCGAAACATCAACCATTTTAATTATGTTCGGGACACCATTAACAATAAATCTGTTGTTCCTATACGCGCATACAGACAGTCAAGCCCACATACACGCACACAAAGAAAATAAATCGATATAATCGTGTGAGCGAATCGGAGAATCGATCGATGGTCTCCACGCTCGGATTTATGACTAATTATAATTTTGTTTTAACGTTTCGTAGTCGTAAACTATTGTGTGACCAATTAGCTAATTATTATGTTAGTGCTGTATGACAGTTTCAAAATTAAATTAGCTTTCGAGGGTTTGTGGTCCGTTTTACGATGGTTTTGGATGAAAAGTCTTATTTTTTATTTTTCTGGTGTCAGATTTTATGCCACCCATGGGCCTCTGACTTGGTTTCATATGCAGCCGTCGAGAAATATCTCTCAGGCATGCCGATTTCCTCACGATGTTTTCCGTCGCATACGCTACCGCTTCCGCTGAAGCATCCGCTGACGCTACCGCTAATGTTCCGCTGACGCTTCCGCTAACGCTTCCGCTGATGCTTCCACTGACGCTTCCGCTGACGCTCCCGCCGAAGCTTCCGCTGACGCTACCGCTGATGCAGACGCTATCGCTTCCGCTGACGCTTCCGCTCACGCTACCGCTGATGCACACGCTACCGCTCCCGCTGACGCCTCCGCTGATGCAAACGCTACCGCTTCTGCTGACGCTCTCGCTGACGCTTCCGCTGATGCATACGCTACCGCTCCCGCTGACGCTTCCGCTACCACTTCCGCTGACGCTTCCGCTGACGCCGCCGCTGACGCTCCCGCTGACGCTGACGCTACCGCTGACGCTACCGCTTCCGCTGACGCTTCCGCTGATGCAGACGCTACCGCTTCTGCTGACGCTTCCGCTGATGCTTGCGTCAGCGGAAGCGGTAGCGTATGAATCAGCGGCAGCGCCAGCGAGAGCGTCAGTGGAAGCGTCAGCGGAAGCGGCAGCGTTGGAGCGAGTGATCGTTATACAATACGTACATTAACACGAAAAGTCTGTCCGACGGTCACACCACTAGGCTATCACTGCGTCTTGCAAGTAGGTATCAATACTCAATGAGAAATCATTTTATTAAGGGTTAGAAACAAGATTTTTTTAATCAAGAAAGAAGAAGTAGACGTTTAAGGTTTAAATCTGAGGTGCGCTATTGCCTTGAACTGCCTGCCAATTTTTTATAAAATTCTACATTAACAAAGCTATTTTAGTCATATTTACTCTATCATTTTTTCACTTTAGAGAGGTCACAATTAAATAAAATCCCTAGTTTAATTTTTTTTTTAAGATTAAAGAACATATCATAATTCTAGTAAACAGCTGTTTATGATGTAATCTATCAAATTAACTCCTCAGACGTCTCTTATCTATCATAATATGCAAATACTCGTAAGTTAATATGGTAATAAATTGTGTTCTGTCTAGAAACTAGATATCAATTAATCGTTGCATTATTTTTGTTTTTTAAGCTCATTTATGATACCCATTTATATTTTCAATGCTTCATCTTTTTGTCAACTCAAATGGAAATGATTAGTTCAACAGAAACTTTCAGTAGTTCCTGAGGAATAAAATCTGGCTTGGACATGCTCATAGACAGTAAACGTATTCAACTGTAGATTTTTTTATTTTTTTTTTCTGTAGGGGATCTCATAGCTGACCTCTTTTTTTTTTGAGGGTGGGAAATCATCAAATAACTTCTCCCGCTCTGGGCGGAGCGGGAGGGCGTGTCAGACTCTTACTGGCTAAAACCCACCCGTGTTCCTTCGGTTGCCCTGTCGCCAGGGGCCACGATCTCCCTTTCGGTTTTCTTCGCAACCCCGGCAGGCATCGGTCCTAGTGGACCCCTTCAATTATGCTGACATCTCATTGAGGCGCGCGTGGAACACAACGCGCCGTCGACCCGGGCCTGGTCCTTATCGGACGGTGAGCCACCCATTGCTCACCGCCCGCAAGCCCGCGCCTACGGTGGCCGGAAATCGCCTCGCGATTCCCGACGCCCTGGGCGTCTCCTCCTGCGGCGGTTAGGGGCGTGAGGGCGCGAAATTTGCCTCTCCCTCACGCATTCCGCCTCCTCCTTCGCGAGCATTACCGCTTCGCAGAAGGAGGTGACGGCCTCCCATTTCCTCTCGCTCCGTAACATGGCCTGAACCAGGGCCGCACGCGAGAGATCACCGCCGCCGATCGCCTCCACGAGGACACGGCGATGCTCCGCCCAAGCTGGGCAGACCTCCACCGTATGCTCCACCGTGTCCTCCGGGCGATCCACACAATGGTGACACCCGGGCGTTTCCTCCCGCCTTATCCTGTGCAGGAACCTCCCGAAACAGCCGTGTCCGGTGAGGACCTGCGTCAGGCGGAAGGTGAGGACGCCGTGGCGCCTCTCAAGCCACTCCTCAAAGAGGGGTCTTATCGCCGCAATTGTGGCGTGCCCAGCGCTGGGTTGCGACAATTGCACTCTCCATGACGCCATGAGATCCCGCCGGAGCTCTGTCCGCTGAGCCGCGATTTCTCGCGGCAGCGGAGCTAAGCCCCGGCGCCTCGCCTCCTCGCGCCACTCCCAAATGTGCGCGAGGACCTTTGCCTCCAGATCCCATGGCGTCATAGCTGACCTCTGAGGTCATTACTATTTAACCGGTCAATACTGTGGTTGCCTTAAGCTGCTACAGTCAAAGCCTCCAGCCAGGGGTATACAAACTAAGCTAAAAAGCTAGGTGAACGCTCGCTAAGAGCACCCCCTGTGGGGTACGAGCCTCGGCTTAGGGCGTCACCGGAGAGAGGACATCAAAGATGAGACGGGCTGGTCAACTGTAGAATAAAATTATTAAGGTCTTGTTATATTGAGAGCCAGTGGTGGCCTAGTGGTAACGGCCGTGACTTACGTCAAACGTTCGAACCTAGACAGGCGCTTTACTTTGTGTAAATTATTTCATCACCACTGCTCTCAAAACGGTGAAGGAAAACATAGTGAGGAAACCGGCATGTCCTAGAACCAAAAATTCGAAGACATCTACCAACCAGCGCTAGGCCCGCGTGGTGAGAGAGAGGAGGCCTGTCCCAGCAGTAGGAACGTTATAGGCTAATTATGCTTGTGTTAGCTTTTGTTATTATTTAATTTAATTATGTAATGTTCTAAATATTATTTCTTATATCATGTATTTGCAGTTTTAATATTTTATTTTTTAAAGTTGTAACCATGTGCCCAAGTGAAATTGCATTGATTATTATTAGTTGTTAAACTGACTTTTGCCGATTGACAGCAACTAGCTGTCAAACGGTACACTACGTGTAAAGTCTCACTTGGGAAAATGGCGGTCGAGCTTGAACACTCGCGGAGTGCAGACGTATTTTGATGTATTTAAAAGTGTTATCAAAGTGTAATATTGGTATTAAACGGATTATATAAAGTTATACAGACTTTGCTTTTCTTTGCAACATAGTGGATTAGACTTGTTATATTAATACATATATACTCACTTCTACCAAATTCAGTCATCGACTGTCCAATGTGGGAAATACCTAGAGTAGTCAAATTGCACGCCATTTAACCCAATCTTCGGTCACCCACTTCCAGCTTTTACAAGCCTTCGAAGAACGTAGCTTCTTCCTTATAAGTGCATATTATATCCTTGCAAACGAAGCTATCTAACCCAGAATTAATCACGTCTCTTCGAACTGTATATTCTTTAAATTTAACGCCTCGTTTATCAATATTCTCAATCTATTTAATTTATATTTTATTTGTTCTGGGTCCTCCAAATTTCACAAGCTATAATTATGCCTTGGGCATTCAAAAGTTATTATAATCTTATGACATCCTCAAGTATATTGTGACTCTTATCGGTACATCTATTGGACTTTAATTGTATGAGCTCTTCTTCCCAAATCAACTCGTGCAGTCCAGAAACTAAAAACTATTCTAATTTCAACCTTGTTTCAATGTCAGAGGGATGTGTTACAATTTTCTCGATTGATTTTCTCGCTTGTGTTGATGCCGGCAAATATCACACGGTGGGCAAGAACTAAGGACGTATCAAAATGTCTTCAATGACACGTAATGTTGATAACCCGATGCACTCATCTGACTAACCTAGAGACACAATAAGCCCGACATGTCATATGGCGACGTATTCCGGTCGATCTATCGTCGCAAATTGTAATAAATGGACCGATTTCAAGGAATTAGTGATAATTTATGTGATAATATTTGTTGACAATTGTGATGTATGGCAGAGTGAAAGGTTGTCTGTTTTGGTTTGATTTGATTAGAATTTGTGATTTTGTTGACTTGCTTGCGTGTAACTAAGCTACAAGTAAATGCTTAAATTGTGATATTTCTCAATTATGTTCAGTTATCCACTGGCATATTACTGGGACCCTTGAACGGTAGGTATATGCAAAAAAATAAAAACGCTGAAAAAAAAACGTGTTTCTTGTATGGGACTCATTTTAATTATTATTATTTGTTGTTATAGTGGCTAAAGAAATTTACAATCTGTGAAAGTTTCAACGGTCTACCTATTACGGTTCATGAGATGCCCGCTGATAGACAGATGGACGACGGATAGCGGAGGCTTAGTAATATGGTTCCGTTTGGCACCCTTCGGGTACGGAACCCTAAAAAGACTGATTGACAAAAAACTGGTCCTTCAATACGGAATTGGTGCTCATACTATGCAATGTACATAAAGGGGCACTGACAAACATTGACGAAGTTTAGTGTAATATTAAAATTGTACAACATACTTATGAAAAATTACGTAAAAAAAGAAAAAAAAAAGCGGTGTCTTTCAACCGCGTCATTACAAGCTACAGAATCTGACAATAGGACAAAACCTTCAATAGATATCCTTTTGTACATAACTACAAATATAAGAAGGATAACATGCCTCTATAGAAATTTAATACACATCCGAAAATTGACAAAGAACGTGTAATTGGATTACCGAGCACTTAATATCTCCTTTCTAATGTCGTTCGCAAAATGTTAGGCCCTTATTTAGTTACATTACCCCTCCGATTTCAACCCTAAAGTTAGAAATATAAAGTTGAAGATTCTTCAACAGTTTAAACACAGTTTGTCGTATAAAAAGGAGTCCATTCCCGGTACAGATATGCGACAAAAAATATCACCGCCCGAAAGATGTCATATTAAGAAATATGTCAATCATATTTTTATGATGCATTCAATAAGGGCAGTTGTTCACTTGCGTAATTTTTTCTCCATATTTCACGCTCAGTTAGAGTGGCCCGTTTTTTTGCCCGAAGTTGGAAGTTACGAGTGGTGTTCGGAAAAATTCGGAGAATTATTTGTAAATGAATAATCAAATGCACTCGCCGATTATTCGGATTGTAAACTGGATCGAGTGTTTGTACAACGAGGGTTGGCTTCCTGTATTGGGTTCGGTTATTATATATTTGCTGTAATATTTGGTTGTTATCGCAAATATTATCGAAATTCGGTTTTCATGCTTTGTGAATTTCTGGTCAAATTTTAAATTTGGTCCTTTTGTGGTTTGATAATATTGAAATTTTCTTCCGGTAGATATGTTATTAAGTAGGTATATTTTTGTAAGTAAGGACCAGAGTTATAATAACATAGCTTCTACCCGCGAATTCGACTACGCACACTGAAGGGTTCCGTAGTTGGGATGAATTTATCCCAAATATAAACTTAACATTTTAGTTGAAATACATTTTGCCCATACATTCCAACTGCAAATGTAAGTTTGTACGCACAATATTGAGAGATTTATCATGCTATTTTAAGACTATAGACTTCTTATAGGTTTTCTTTTAATCTATGAGTAAAGAGTCAGTCATATTAAGTATTTTTTCAAAAATTTTGATCCAGTAGTTTCGGAGATAAGGGGGAGAATGGTCAATTTTCATCGAATTTCTTATACGTCTTGAAAAGTATTTATTATAAAATTATATTAAAAATACGTTTAAGATCCTCGCAGCAAGCCCTTTCATTTGTTTTACGGTACTGTCAGCCAAATTTTTATTTTATATTTTTTGCCCCCAGAAGTGACCCCTATATTCAAAATTCATTTATTTCCGTTAAACGTTCGTGTTTGGGTCACAGAAATACATATGTGTACTAAATTTCAACTTAATCGGTCCATTAGATTCGGAGCAAATTGGCTGTGACAGACAGACACAAAAGTGATCCTATAAGGGTTTCGTTTTTTCCTTTTGAGGTACGGAACCCTAAAAACCAAGACATAGCGCTGTCGACAATGACGTGAGGCCGGATTCGGAACATGTGTGCAATTACTGAGGTGTGGTTTGATTGTAAATGGTTGTAAATGTGTGCGTGTGAGCGTGTATGCACAGAGCGGAGGTGTAGTTTTAGCATGCTTCACTGTATTGTTCGCAGCGCTATGTCTTGGGTTTTATTTGGTCTGAGCCCCCTACATACAAACTCACAAATTCTACCTCTTTATAATATTAAGTATGGCATGTATATATAGATGACTTATTGCTTTTTTTTCGCCACGACTCATTATTGACAACACCACTTATCCACACGTTCCAAACTGCCCAAATGAGGAAACAAAACACAAAATTCAGTACACAAGGAGTTTTAAAACACAGTTTCACTTTGTAATTAGACAGAGACCCGCTAAACGAACTGCGTGACCTCATTGTATCCCTTCGCACCTTCACAAGACCACGTCAAGCGTTTATGACCCCCGCATTGTCTTAAAATTACCGAACATTTCAAGAAATTTGGCACTAACCTCCTACCAACATAACTTGACCTCTCAAATTAGAAGCTTCCCTATATACTATAAAAGATACAGAGGTCTATGTGAAATGGTTTTCGTGTTGGTAATTAGCGCGAATGGCCGGAATTGCATCGCAAAGTGCCGCTAATATGTGTGTTTTTTTGTTTGTTGGTCTGTTTGTCTGTGGTGTAACCCTGCACAGAGTGCCTTTGTAGCCAATGAAACTTGATAGCACGCGACATCGCCGCCGCTGGGAGGAGAGTGGGGTTGGCAGATGTGAGAGGAAAGTTGGTGAAATTAATTGAATGTAGTTTAATTAAAAATAGTAGAAGTGCTATATTTATATGCTGTTATTCATAGAACAGATTGCTCGACAACGAGGTGCCAGCAGTTGTTTCAGTTGAGCACGTAGCTTTAAATTCCCCGACTAATAAATCATGATCAAAACTTTGATCCAGCCCGTCCCATCCTTGATATCCTCCCTCTGGTGACGCCTTAAGCCAAGGTTCGTACCCCACAGGGATGCCCTTAGCGAGCGTTCACCTAGTTTTAATTAGCATAGTTGAATAACCCCTGGCTGGAGGTTTTAAGTGTAGTAGCTGGCACCTACAGGAAAGCCCGGTTAAGTAGTCATGATCTCAGAGGTCAACTACGAGATGTCCTAACTAAAAAAAAAATAGAACAGAGTAGGTATTTGTAATAATTAATTGTTTTTGAAATGAGTAAGAAAACAATAAGTATTGCTTGAACCCTAATTGCGTAATACACGATCAATCATAATTTGTTTTGATTTGAAACAGATTGCTAATCCATTGCTTTATAAGTTGGGAAAAAATTACAACGTAAATAATGCAATGAATGTTGTTGAACTGTCAAAATTAAACAAATTAGTTTTAATCGATTACTTAAATAAGCTACACAATTAAGGTATTGATCCGTCAGTCATGTTAGGTACAATGAAATGCTAGAATGGGCTAATGGATGATCAAGACTACTTATAATATCTATTGTCTATGGTAACTGGGAATCATAAATATAAAACATAACATAACGCCTTGTGTCCCCAAAGAGTTATACAGAGGTGTACCTATACTACTCCCACATTTTGCCAGTTATGTTTAAGTCCCATATAATAGAGGGAGAGTCTATTGCCATCAACCGGGCACAAATCCAGACTCCGGGCTGCTACTGAGAAATTCCTGATGGAAAGAATAATAAATAATGCAAAAACGCATATACCTACTTAAAATAATTTGATTCGACTTATAAATATAATTATATAACATATTATTTAAAAATTGTCATACCTTTTTCAAAATAAAATGACTGCAATCACATACTATAGCTTTGAAAATGTCTGAAAATAAAAATGCAATGAAATGCAACTGTATAGGTACCTAAAATCCCCACTTTCCCCCTACACAAGGGCTCCTTGTCTTGACAACGCAGCACTGTGCAGCTAATCACTTTCACGTGGCTGTCCCTTCGACTGTGCCACTCGGGCTGCACTTCCTCACTAGTATCTGATTGGTACACTGTTATATCAGATTACTAGAATAATATAAGTTATTGAGTCTGGCATTTATTATTTTTATTTATAAAATAATTTGTTAAATGACATGAGCCACTTAAAGACAATAATTACATGCAGTGTTTTTTCTTGAAACTTGTAGCGTCACGGTTTCAAGGGATATTAAAGTTTTTTTAGTTTTATTGTTTTTACTAGCTTTGTCCCGCGGCTTAGCTCGCTTGGAAGTCGGAAATTATCCCATGGAAACGTACTACTGCGATAAAAAGTATCCTATGCGTTAATCCAGGTTATAAAACTATCTGATAACCTCATCTAAATCCTATTAGTAGCATAACATAATGATTGAATACTACCGTGAATTCATGCAAGCCTAGTACTTACTTTTTGTTAGCTTACTGCTCAGAAATTGTGCACAACGTCTAATAATTGAAATACTATCTTGAATTTATGCAAGCATAGTTCTTTTTGTGCCAAGTTTCAAACACAAGGAATTTTTCATACAAAAGAAATCCCCTCTTTTTGCCCCCCTTAAAGGTGGAATTTTCAGAAACCCCTTCTTTGTGCTCCCCTACATTATAAAAAGAAGCTGTGAGTAAAATTTCACGTTCTTAGTTCCAGTAGTTTCTTCGGCTCTGCGTTGATATGTCAGTCAGTCAGTCAGTTTTTCCTTTTATATGTATATATAGATTAATGATAAATTCCTACATCACCACAGTAACCTAAATATTTATTTTTTAAGACACCAGTTTTTTTGAAAAATTATTTTAAGTTATTGGTGACTTGATTGTTAATTTCAGAATACCCGCGAAATTTCGTGAATCTATATTATATACAACATGTAAAAAAACCGTGTCCAATCCGTGAATTGTTAGGTATCATACTAAGAGTCTATTTATGTGGTAGCTTTCAGGAAAAAAGTAAAGCAAATACTTAATACGCCACATTTTTTTCAATGCAGAATTTTATCGGATTACTACATGGGGCGCGGGCGACCGTTGTTTAGCGCGTGTGCACAAGTCATAACTTAAGACACCTATTGAAATTTGATAATTTTTAATGGATTTGGGGTAATTTTGCTACTAAACATGTAAATTTTAAATAGCAATAACTTTTTTATTTTCAATAATAATAAAATAAAATAAATACTTTTTGGCAATGGTTTTTTTAACGAATTATATATATATTTATTTTTTTGCACCTCTTTAGGTCAGGAGCTATCCGAATATCAAAAAATATTTGGCCTAGGTCTTAAGGCGGAGGCGTGAAAATTGATTCGCTGTTACAATGTATAATAAATTTATTTTACATTTTTTTTTTCGAATGATGCTTACTGATATTACCATAGTTTTAGTTACAAAGATCTTAGGTATTCAAAACAATTCAAACACACCAACAAATTTACCGGGACCCTTATTTTTACCCGCGACACGCAGTAACTCCGAACATTACGGCTAAACACAGACGTCCAGTGTAATGGGGTAATAGTGACTTGTACGGGCTCAATAATTTCGTGTCATGTACGACGGGGCTACCCGTTCCCATGGCATTCCTGGATAGCGGCAAGTGGGAGAGAGTGGTGCAGAGGTGCTGGTTCTTTGAGTCGCAAATTGTGGGACTATTTTGATTTTTTTTGCGAATTGTGGTAAGTAATAAAAATTTCAAGAAATAATTTTTAATTGTTTTCTATCGTCCTAACTGCTCATTCTATATTTTCTTCTGGTTTTGCTGAGACGCTAACGTTTAGGCCCACTTGCACCTAAAGCTTATTTAAAATATCATTCTGTCTCTGTCATCTTCAAACGATTGATAGAAATAGAACGATGTTTAAAATTCGTATAGTGCTAAATGTATTTAGTACTGTTATGGTACAACTGGCCTAAAACTTCCTTAGCTAACTCTTGACCTCATGGAGGTGCGAATTTGGCCCATTTGAATAGCCTATTTCCTTCCATTGGAACATGGCATAGGTTTGCCTAACATTCAAGATATGATGCTTAGTCTTTTGATGATCTTGAGATGAAAAAACCGGCCAAGTGAGAGTCGGACTCGCGCACGAAGGATTCTGTACTATTATCTATAAAAACAAGCAATAAAATCACGTTTGTTGTATGGGAGCCCCCTTAAATATTTATTTTATTCTGTTTTTTAGTATTTGTTGTTATAGCGTCCCGTTTTACCCTTTGGGTACAGAACCCTAAAAATGGTCCTTTCATACGAAGAGTAACATTTAATCGGGACCTTAGATAAACATTCGATTAAAAATTGATGTAATTTTAAAAATTATCTTGTCCTGAGACTAATCTACCTACTCCCGCATCTGCAAACTCCCAACACTGCGAATGCAGAGCCGCTTCGAGCACGTAAATAAAAGTAGACAAAGAGAGCAATTCCGCAAAAAGACGAGATGGGCATAAAAAGTAGCTGTCATGGCGTGGTCACGACGATGTGAACTATGTGTGTTGTCTGTGACCACTCTGTATGGGAAAAGTATAGTAGATGGTAATTATGGTGTGGTGACGTATTGGTGATGGGTGACATGTAGACATTGGGCTAATAAGTAGATTTATTGTTGTTGTTTTGCGTGAAATTGGAAGAGAAGATTGAGATTGGAAGAAATCATTGTACGTCTTACGTTTGATATTGGACAATGGATAAATATATTTAAAATATAATCTATGTATATCTATGTATACATACCTATTATAAATTAAAATTACTTTTCATGTCGGGCTGTGTGACCACGTTGTTCTGCTAAACTACGCAACGGATTCTGACGCGGTTTTCACCATAATTTAGAAAATTTATTTTGGAAAGTTAATGTGTATAATACATTAATATTAAACTATATAATAATAATGAAATCTCATTTATAATTTGAAATACCGGACCAATGAAATTTAGTCGCAGAGTTGCTAATAAGGATAACATAGCAAAAAAAAATATGCCGCTCCGAAATCTTCGTAGCTAATCAACTGGCGCCAAAATAATCATTGCACCCATAAAAACGTTCTCATGTATTTCTCACACAAGATCCATGAATTAACGATCAATTATAGAAACGGAAATTAAAGCCAGCACATATACTTAGGCCAAGGCAGATGAAGTCAGATCCTCATTTCGAAAGCTTACGTCAGCAGCAAGCCACTGGTCTTCGTGACCTGTCGCTCATCGCAACTAATACAAGAATTTATATTAATCACAGAGTAGAAAAATTAAAAGTCAATGTACAGTTATATGAGCAGCAGGATTTGATATTTATTCAAGTATTTTTTTGTTTACGGAAGCGGTGATTGCTTTGGGTATCGAATTCGCATTGATTAAGATTGATTTTCCGGGCTTAAGAGCTATAGTATGCAAAAGGACAGATGAAGAGATAAACGTTCATTATACAGTATGTTAACAACACACTTGTCTTTCCACGTTGAAAGACAAGTGCACGTGTGCAGAGTGTTTCTTTTACATATCAATAAAAAAAAGTGCATTTATTGTAAAAAAAAAATAGCGGAGACGCCCTTCGTTAGTTAACATACTGTATAGTGGATGCTCGAGGACAGGCTTGGACAATGTGTGATAAAAAGATAGTGTTCTGAGTTATATGAATGCTCATAAAACCTGAAAGTTTACCCAACACTGGAAAATTTTAATCATAAGAATAAAAAAATAAATCAATTAATTTAATTATTGACGACATTTCGAAGATATCATTGGTAATAGCATGCGTAGCGGCACTGAGACTAGCTCAAATTATTTATTGATCTACACTATTATTATTATACACACTACACACACACACACAAACATTATATTTACACATTTTTATTTTATTTTATATTATACTTAAAGAGAAAATATTTGTATTTTTGTATGTTTGAATTTTTGTTTCTAATGAATAAACTCAAAAACTACTAGACTGATTTTTTAAATTCTTTACCAGTAGAATGCTATATTATCACTGAGGCACACCTAGTAATAAATAGTAGAGGAATCAATAAATGACAGTCCTAAAAAAAAAATGGTATAATTGTTGAGTTTTTTTGGGTACGTGAGCATGTTTGAAGAGTAAAGATTATAGCTGTTACTTAATCCTACAGAAGTTGAATCTAAAGACACTATGATCGAGCTCCTGAGTGTAAAATAAAAATAAAAGCATATTTTGATTTACATCTTATTTTTTTTTAGTTTTATTTAATTTAGCCAAGGAATTGAAAAGAAAGAAAAAACGTTTATTTGCGGTTAACATGACGAAAATTAAAATACATAAATGAGAAAAGTTTGGGGAAGCATGCGTCACATCCACGCAAATCGGCTATCGCTCAGCATTATGCTACGACCCTATGCAAGACAGAGCCCCAGCGCTGGTTTTCAGCGACAGTCGGCGCCGACGTAATGACGTCGACCGGTGCAGCAAACAAATATTTAGACGGTGTACCAGTACAGCGCACTTAAAGAAAAATAATTTATTAAAATTAAAATGTGATACAATATATTAAATAGATGTAAAAAACAAAAAGAAATAGACATACAATAAACAACAACAACAACAACAATTGAGCGTAAGAACAATTTTTGTACGGGACACAGCATTTGCCAGATACTGTAACTTATATTTGGGAGAAACTATGGATGCTACTGCTGTGCACACCTATATATAAGTGACAAGTTTGCTGTAGTTTATAAGTTACAATATGATAATAATATGCTCTCTGTAAATATTTTTGTGAACTACTCGTTGGAGTGCCATAATAAATAAATAAACTTGGAAATTACCAGTAAAAAAGCATGTTCAAGTGGCCAGCTATCTAATTGCGTAACACATTTTCGTAAATTATTAAGACTAATATGTTTCATTTTGACAGTTCAACAACACTCATTGCGTTGTTGAGCACATTTTTTTCGAACTTATGAAGCAATGGATTAGCAATCTCTTTGCAGGTGCAGTTATGTTTGATGGCGTTATCAGCAAGAAATCTTGTACTATTTACATCAAATTTGCAATTTTTCTATCTGTGTAGGTCAGAAACTAAAACTTTATTCACTATACCTAACTATATTTACCTATGTTGAGTAACTTTTCAGCTGTAGTTTGTGTGTAAATATAAAGCATTATTTAAACCCCCCGATTACCTTTAATAACCAACAATTCTCGGTCAACTATTAAATGATCGGATAACAACACAGGTATTTAAAACAGTATCTTTGAAATGCTGTTTTTGTACTCCGGTGAAGTTACATTAACCGACACCGGTGGACGTCAGGTGCCGGGGACGGGCCGGTCACGATTCTTTGACCGATGTCTAACTGAAATACTGCCATCATTTCTCTGGCCCCTACAATCCAAATCCAACCTTACCATCCAACAGTCAAAGTCCAATTTTGAATGAGACGTGATAATGTAATCGAATATCCAATTCGGACGATTTTCAACTTTATTTTGTGGTGTTTACGGTTGGTTTTTGTGTGGAAGGAGTGAGGCACGATTGAAAAGACTGCGCGTTAGTTAATGCTCTACCTATGATCGTAATAAGTAGACGGTGTGTTGAAAAATTATCGGTACCATCGGAGGCGCAATGGACGCGTGACTTTTTTGCCTGTTGATTATTGAGTTTGAAGGTTCCGATGTAGATGTTACTGGATGGGTTTGGCGGATCATTTATTAATTTTAGTTTAGTTCTCTTTATGTACGTTTCATAGGAACTAATTGGAATAGAAAGCTAATGCTTCTTTCTGTCTTTTTCGGGTGGTTAGTGACTAACCTGGTGTCAGATTTATATGCCGCCCATGGGCCTCTGACTTGGCTTCACATACCGTCGAGAAATATTCTCTCAGGCACCTCACGATTATTCGTTCTCCGTTTTTGAACCAAGTAATAATTATACAATACGCACATGAAACCAAAAAGTCAGAGTTCTTGGGTTCGAACTCGAGACCTACGACTTGGCAGTCCGAAGGTCACACCACTAGCCAGTGAAGGTCATGCAAAAGTACTAAGATCTGTCAGTCAGCATTCATGTATTGTTATGGAGGATATCCTAGACGTAGCTCAGTAAATATCAATTTGTGGAGGCTCCTTTAACCAGCACCGTCTATGTGTAATCTATTCCGGGAGTTATACTAGAAACCCAACCGATTGAATATCTATAATGAAAATTGAATCGAGCCATTGAACTAAATGACAGTTAAATTCCTAGAAATACAATTAAAAAAAAAAAAAAAAAACAATCATTGCTTGAAAATCCTTGCTTGGGTGGCAGAAGTAAGCGTTCTCACAGTTCATACCACATTCTGCCACATCCAGGCACCTTAAATCCACGCTCAAACAAGTTTCAACAACCCGCTGTGCTATAATAAATGTAAAATAAGCCCAGCCCCCATCAAAATGTCATCAATGTTGGGCAAATAGGTGACGGCATACATTAAACTAATATTGTTGTTTACACCGACTCTATTAATGCTACATGGCTTTACCAGATGACCATGTTTGATAAGAAAGTGTATTTGCTGTTTGTGGTGGGTCTGAGTTGGTGGCTGACCTTTGGCCACCTGCGATTCTTTGGGCTTACTGCTCATTATTATCATTACGAGTTGTACGCTGTAGGTTCGAACCCAGACAGGCGCTTTACTTTGTGTAAATTATTTCATCACCACTGCTCTCAAAACTGAAGAAAAACATCGTGAGAAAATCGGCATGTTTTAGAAACTAAAATTCGAAGACATGTGACATTTACCAACCTGCACACGGCACGCGTGTTCGATTACGGCCCACTCCCTCTCACTGAGAAGAGGCCTGTGTCCCAGCAATGGGAACATTGTAGGCAGATTATGCTGTTCAGTATTTGTGTTGGAGATTTTTAAAGATAATTTCTGCAACGTCTTCCTTTTTACAATAAGTTGGTATTCTTTAAGTAAAGGATTGAAGGTACAATCTTCATCCATTTAGCTCGTTGAGAATGAGAACTGAGTGTAATTATGCAAAAAATTGGAGCTGCAGACTTTCGGCTTCGGTGATTACCAGAGGTACGCAAATTGACTGAGAGCTACAGGAAAGCAGTTCTTAATCTGGTTGATTTCTGTAACCTATAATTGGATGTGTATTGTGAATTGTGACTTGTAATTTTGAGAAAAAATAAGATAAGATTGAAACAGTAGCATTTCTTGTCTAAAGCAGAACAATTGTGGATAATGTTCAATTTTGTGAAAGAAAGTTAATGTTTTTTTACATTTTTAACAGGCCGAACTAAAAAATACAGCTGAAAGTGGGCTTCCTCGTAAAATAGACTACATTAGCGGCTTATTCCGATCGGATGCCACTTTGTGGGATTCGTTAGGAATACGGATAAAATTGATATTTTGTTTCGAACCGATCCCAATACGAAGTAATCCCCGCCATGAAACGATAGATGAAAGTGAAAATTAAGCGTACAGAATATAAACATGCATAATAGTAAAGTAAATGGGGATAAAACATAGTAGGATAAAAATAAAAAATACTACTTTTACAACATTCTAAAAGTGAGGCCACACGATGCGATGCTGATGCCTTGCAACGCCTCATTCACCTCGGGATCATATTTTCGTACTGGGATCGGTTCGGAACAAAATATTAATTTTATCCATATTCCATAGGAATCCCACAAAATGGGATCGGATTGTGGGATCCGATCGGAATAAAGCCACACTCGTCGTGGTTAACTAGATTCTGCTACCTTTAATTTTTTTTTAATTGCATAACGGACCTGCTCTCTTGACCTCGATCTCGCCTGATGGAAAGCGATGGATGAGGTCTATCATGGAACGAGCGTGCCTAGAAGATGCCTGTTCACTCTTGCTTTGAATGCTAACGTTAACGTAGGTATGTTTCCTTTCCTCATATGAGAATACGAAGGTGTCCTTCTCTGATGGGAACTACTTGACTAAAACGTAATGTCTCCAGGTAAAGACCAAAATAATAACATGCCTATATTTACATACACAAACCCGATCATTAGTCTGGGACACGACAGATTTAAAATCACCGTTAGACACAACCTACGTGATAATAATATTAGCTATGACGAAGATGAACGAGAGGTCAAAATGTCGCTTCTTGACTATGTAATTATAATTAACTTTGGATTTTGTTAGAAAAATTGGCTGCCAAATGCCGTGTGTTTGTTTGTGGTTAATAGGTTTCGAGGTGTGAACGTAGATCTTTGAACGATAACAGAAGCTATTCCTGTGGTTTATTCATTTTATTGAGTTTGTAAATGGATTAGATAACTCTCGAGTCATCACAAGATAGGTACCGAAAACATATAATTTGGCCGTAGAATTTATTCGAAATATTTGAGGCAGATTCTCTTAAAATTAATAATCTTATTTTCATTTGCGAAAGTACTTTCGGTCTACAATGTTTTGCTACAAATTTTGAATAGAATATTATTTATTATTATAATAGTTAATTTAGTAACAATCAGTAATATTCTATGCAGAATAGAATATTATAAATTTATTGTTGTTAAAGGTGGTTTAGCAACAATCAATAATATTCTATTCAGAATAGAATATTATTAATTTATTGTTGTTATAGCTGCTTTAGCAACAATCAATGATATTCTGTTCAGAATACAATATTATTAATTTACTGTCAAAATTTACTTAATAACATATTAAATGAAAAAACTCTTTTCTTTGATCCAAACATTTATATTGTAAGATAATCGAACCTCAGATATTTTATTAGGAGCTTAGCTTAACAATATTTTGACAATATAAAGCTTTGAATAAAATTAACAGATTACCACAAGAACGTGACACTCCAACAATGTACTAAACGAACGCTCAACAAACAGTTCACTTTTACTCGCGTCAACTTGACAAGCTAATTAAAAATACAAACTGCTGGACCTTAGAGTATGAATAATACAAGGTATAGAAAGAGTCACTTTTTACATCATCATTTTCATACATTACTAGTATCTACCTGCAACTTCGTTCGCGTGGAAGTCGGAAGATACACAAAATACTAAAATAACAAGCACATTTTTATAAAACTTCCTACGCTCCCGACCCACCACGTCCCATTGCATCGCCCACTCGCGCCATTACTTTGTTTTCAGTTAGCATTATTTGTGATTTTGCTCGGCTCCTAAGTAGTTATGTGTAGTTCGCGAACGAATTAGGTCGTAAGCATCATGCTACGACAGAACCGTAGCTATGACGTGACGGTACTCAAATGCTCGTCAATGTTTTCTGGCTAGCGCTACTACGAATTGGACAAGTGTCTGTACGAGTGTCGCTAGTTTTAACATATTGGTTAGACACTCATTTAATTTTAAAAAAATTAAAAGATTTAAAACTTTTCAAGTACGTAACAGACAAAAATATCAATATAAATAATTATCTACCCGCCGACGGGATTTTTTTTAGCACACTTTGCCTAATTCATACTCAGTGCTGCTAGTATTTGATTTAAAAGATCCAATTGCGTGCGTAGTTCAAATTAATAAAGCTATTCGAGAACACACCTTGTACATACATTCTGTATAAATAATTCAGATATTGTATAAATAATTAAACTTTGACCAATGTCAGAAATAATACATCTTTTTTCTATTATAAAAAGGTATGCCGATGGCTTTGCATGCAAAGAATTTGATATATGTTCGGAAAACTGTTAAGGCCCGTACAAATGTGAAAACTAGGCCCATTATATGAATTCAATAAACCAATCTCAACAAGATGGCTCAGAACGAAGTTTTAAAATGCAAAGGTACCCTTCATATTAAACATTAATTATTTGTAACATTTTTATTTTAAATCTGCGTCTCAAGATATAATAAAATACTCGTTTTGATCAACTCTGAAATTAGAGCAATTTATGATGTTTATCTGGGCCAAATGGAATTAAGAAAATGAGATCATTATTCTCATATCGTTCCATCCTTTCTACTTACGCCATAAATGACCTAGCGTGAAAACGATAATAAAAAATGAAGGACAGACCGCAACCTGTTATGATTTATTCGATAAAAATGCTAATTAATCAATAAAAACGTTTATAAACACGCAATAAATGTATGTTGTGCGCGATTGTACAGCATGCAATTAATAAATTAAAAATTGACATTTAAATTGACAATAGCGTGAGAACTAGCGTTACAAATACATGTGTTTTGTACCAATAAAATATATTAATAATATAATAAAACTCCCTTTTTACAATAAAAAAATCCCAATAATCACGTTATAACTAGATTAACAGTTACCAGTTAAATTAGTTAAAATTCAAATGATTGAAAGGCCTTATTAATAAAACGGATCCGAAAATAAATCATCTTCGTTTTGATCATAAAATAGAAATCGATGGATCAAAAGCGACACATCTGATCGCCGCTCTCTAATCATCTGATCTTCGGTTGGTATTATCGGTCTTAAAAGTACATAGTGATATCGGATACTTATTTATAATAATTATAAATAGGTATCTTGCGGACTAGGTAATGTTTTTATCACGGCATGAGCAATTCTCATAGTACTTAACTGATACGAGAGAAGAAGCAGATTAATCGACCAATCTATACATCTATACAAATAAATAAAATTGCAGTGTTGTTTGTAATTTCAAAATAACAGTTTTTTATTCAATGCATATGAAAGTTTATACGGTATTTAAAACAAAAAAAAAAACATTTCATTTTATTTTCTATCGCAGACAGCTGATGTTATTGGAAGTAACTTAGGCTACATACTTTTATTTTCGAAAAAATAAAAATAGGATCTAGATCTAGAACTAATATTATAAACTAGGTACATCGCACACGTGGATCCTAAATTTTTCATTTTCTTAAATAAAACTAGCTTAAGTTTCTTCTTATGATATCACGTATCTACCATTGAAAGTTCCGTTAAAATCAATCCAGCCGTTTCGGAGAAACAGACAGACAAAAAATTAAGAAACAGACAGACAAAAAATTCTTGTTCTATGTAGGTATTGTTTGATATGCATTTAGTAACAGACACTTCAATTTTATTTATTTGTATAGATATTACATAGATTGTATAGATGCGAAAGTGATTTGGTCTGTTTGTTACACTTTCACACTGAAACAGCTGAACGGATTTGGATGAAATTTAGTACATGAGTAGACCATGACTTGGGTTAGGACATGTTATACTTTTTCATCTCGGTAGTATGTTCCCGTGGGATAATCTCCGACCTCCACGCGGGCTAAGCCACGGGCAAAAGTTAGACTATACTTCTTAAAAATAAACGAAGAAAAAATGTAGCACCTATAGAGCCCGTACCAGTATTTAATACTAGAATTATGAGATGCTTCAGTTACGACAGGCAATTTACAAAACGCTACCCAAGACACTTAACCGTTGCCACGCCTCCTCACTGAAACTGTTTTTTTTTTAAAATAAAATTAAAAGATGTCATAACTTAATAAAGTAATCAAATGTCAGTATTAAAAAGTAATACCTACTTAGCAAAACCATCGACAGGCTCTCATGCAAATTACGGACAGAATGTCACGGTTCCAACAAGTCTATAAAACATCTTCCATTTAATAGGAATTCAAACTATAAGTAATAATAAATATTATGCTGAATAAATATTGGGCGAGCAACGTCGTCTGCGCAATCAATTTTATGACAGTCATTACCTTTTGCACCATCGACTAATATTGTATTTAATATAAGTAATCAAATAATGTTACATTGTTTCATACAGGTTAATGTTATATTTTCATTATCATGGCGAAGGATGTTAGAGCCATATTTTACGATATAATATTTTCTATAGTTTTGCGTACGTCGATGGGTGGTATGGCAAAGTTACTTAAATATATTGGAAAAAAGAACAACATTTTTTCATCAATATTTTATCGGAACATTTTCTGTTTAAAGACTAAAAAAATATTATTTACAAAAGGAAAAAAAAAGAATAGAATGTTTATAAAATAATATATTTTTTAAAACACTTTTGTGCATGGTAGTACATGCGCATACGCAAGACAGCGTGCAAATCGATGTCACGACATCCCGGCTGGTCTCGCTGATGGCTCATTAGACGGACGCCATTCATCATCAGAACTGGTCCTGAAGGGTGAAAGGTCACCAAGAGACGTGTTCCTCGCATGTTGCCTGTGTTTTTTTCTTTGTGACTTTTAATTGGAAGAACTGAAAGTGACAGGTTTTATAGAGACTTTTGTTTTGATTGCTTTTATTAGCTTTCTTGAGTTTGATTTGAAATAGTTTTTTTAAGGTTTCTCATCTAGTGTTTTGTTATTTGTAATATCTATTTAAATTAGTAACGGATCTCTAGATTTCTAGTCTAAATCTGTTTGATAGGGATGTCACCATCATCATAGTGATCAGTGGCATCCTTGTTCCACCCACTTCTTAGTATAAGCCTCCTCCCATTAGTACCATCGTTTCCTGGTATGTGTGAGATAGGTACCTACATACAGGGTGGCAGGGACATCTACGCGAAAACTGTGTACCATGGCTTCAGTACATGATTTTGAATAACCTTGCGTTGAAATTATTTGTCAGTTATTAAAAAAAAATACTGTTTTAAAAAAAAAGTGCAATACATATGCGGTCAAAATGTAGGGAACAGCTGTTTTTTTTTTTTAATAACCGATGCGTGATGCATTTTTGCAGTTCGTCACTTCAAGCATCCTTTTCGAATAATTTTTATAGAAACTGTCAAAAACGGCTTCTTTAGCGTTCCACATCTTTAATATCTATAAAAAAAAACTATCACGTACAGTCAAGATCAACAATCAATATAACAGTGTACTTGGATCTGTGTCTACGACAATTTTACATGCAATTTTCTTGTTCAAACTGACCATTACTAGCCTCAGTTAATATTACTACACAGAATGTAACGGAGAGACTTTATTGATAGGTTTATAGCTCAGCTGAACGAGGTTTTCAAATAGATATTTACCATACAATATGTAAAAAAAAACCCTGTACGATCGGAAAGGGGTTCATAAGTACTGCAATAACATTACCTAAAATATGTACTTTTTAAAATGATTATTGAAAAAAAAAAAAAATTGCTATTTAAAAATCACATTTTAGTACCAAAATTACACCAAATTCATTCAAAATTAGCGAGCTGCTACTGAGAAATTTCAGATAGACCAACCCAGTTTTTTTTTTTTTGGCTGCTTATTGAGAAATTTTATGATTATTGTAAAAATTTATGAAAAAAAAAATTTGGCTTGCTAAAAAAAACATGTTTATTTTCAATTGAAGGTAGTGTTTTTCCACAATATTCATTTTATGATGACGCGTAATTACTTCCAATCATTATGGGGTTTGTTTCACCGCGATAGATCATTTAGTTTAAAAGTTACAGCGTATTGTTAAAAAAAAAGTTTAAAAAAATGTTGAGATTGTTTTAAATATTTTTTCTGTCAATAAAATTAAGCATGGATTTCCCTCATTTCGATATGTGCACATTATAAGGACTCACAGTGTATTATAAGATTATAACTGATTAAGTGTTACAAATGTCTCGTAACACTAGTTTTGCATTGTAATGACTGATTCTCAGTCAGTTATCCACTTATAAGCCATCAATTAAAACTCATCTGAATTTCACTCTCACTAACAACACCAACCCTATTCATTTCTCGCTTATTATTCGCTTCACTTACTCATCTCCTGCTCTTTCCTCGCTTAGCTTTCAACCATATCCTCACCTTTACAGCTAAATATGAAGGAGGATAAGTCACGTAGTTATCGCCGGCGATGTGTCGGTAATTTTCGATTGGACAATCTCTATAATGACTGTTTGGGACGTGAGATGTCGCTTGTTTAGTTTTATATTTTGTTTGATCAAACGACATGATTGTCTAGTAATGATGGTGATTGAAAGTCATGGATGTCTTCACGGTGGGACTCTGCGTATATGGGACGATATTTTTTATAGAAATCTCTCAAGCAAAGCTTCTTCGCAATCTGCGTTTACAATAAATGTAGAGTTGGTTACACCAAGTTGTTGGTTGTTGGGTTTGTTGGTTGGTTGGTGGTGGTTGGTTGGTTTGTGGTTGGTTATTTGATGAAAGCGCATCATTAATTGTACCTATTCATAATTTGAGTTTTCTCTGATCTTGAAAGACCGAAAGCTTCAATAAATTGTTGTGTCTCTGCCTCAGTGAAAATAGCACTAATAATTGATGGAGCCTTTTTATAACTAGTTAGAAAGAAAGTGTTTGTATGAAGTTTAAATTAAACATAAATGCTGCTGGCGCCACAAGAACAAAATAAAATAATAAGGCAGTCTAAAGTTTGTAAAGGTCGAATGAGAAATGTAGTTTCAAAAAACCTCACGAAATCTCTGAACTCAGTTCCACGTCACATCATCTGAAAGTATCCCAGGTAACACGGCTGGGTACATGTCATACCCTGAGCGTCAGCGTCAAAAACCGTCAGTGTCTGTCTATCGTGACGCCTGACGCATGACGCGACCCGCCCGTCAAACGCTACTCAAGAACAGTGAAATTTGTTCTCAGCACGAAATATTCAAATATCTAACCGTGTGTCACTCGATACTACGCGACTGACATCTTCATGACTATTATATTTAGGCGAAAACATCTGAATATATCACCTTCTTCCTTACCAAAAATCAACCTTATGCCAATAATAATAAAGTTCTGGATACATGTTTGAATATCACATATAGCATAAAGGAATTCGTCAAGCGACTGTCCGTCATGGCTTTTGTAAAAGACTACCGCAATACCAACTTATCAATTCACTTCAACAGAACCTTAACATAAACGAGTAAGGATTGTTTTCCTTTAACAATTTAAAGTTTAACCCTTGTAATGCGAAGGTGGTCTGATAAGGCGCTTCTTCAAAGTGACGGGCGTCAAAATGTTTCAAAAGCGGTCATGTGCGATGACTCCTTGTTAGCAAGTGTGTTACATACTGATAATGACAAGATAATGTTTGAGATAACGATATTCTATTCCTTAGTCAAAGGTTATGATTTAAATATTAGCCAATGGTTTATTATAATAATAAAGCTTTATAATAAAATTAAGAGTAGGTAGGTACAGATAGAGTGGGTAGGTCAACCAAGTTGAAATCTAATGAATACCGACACGTTCAAAGGATAACCTGACACTAAAAATGATATTATATATAATTTTGCTCGAATACAGTGTGAAGAATGATGTAAAAACATGTTTTTTTAAGTAAAAAAACTATACTTTAAAATCTAAAAAAAGTGATTTAAAAAAAACACTATAGGAATGGATTATAGGCAGAAGAGACCCGGGAAGAAAATTCCGTGAATCTAAAATAGATGTAACGAAAGCGAATTATCATCAGATCAGATACTATCTATCGATCAGAGGAAAAATTTATATAAGCTACAACTTAAATTATAACACCATAACCAAGCAGCCCCACACATTCTAATGTCAACAAATAAGCACGTAGACCCCACAGTAATCACACAACGATGGTCACGCGCATAAAAAAAAAAGATCACGTACTTAACCAGAATTGTTTCTCAACATTTGACATTCCGTCGAAACAAATTGTAGGTTCGATAGCTGTGTAACGTTTTTCTCACACGATTGGAGAGCAAATAACTGGGTGCTGATGATATGGCAATATCGTTTCACGAGCTAGGCTCTGGGTGTGGACTGGGTGGTGAAATACTGGTGGTAGGATTGGGCAAGATTTTGGGCAATGTTAGATAGTTGGTCAGTCTGGTTTTGGTCTTGTTAATTGAAGTTTATTGTAAGGATACTGCTATTAATATAGTTATTAAAATTTAAAGAGTAAGAGGTGATAGGGAAGTTGTAGATATAAATAATGATTTAAAATTAAATAATGACCCAAAAGATAAAAAAAAACAAAGTCAACCGAATTTGGTAGGAGTAAACGTTGAGTTCGAACCCAGCCAGGCTATTTCACTCACTTTTTGTGAAGAAAACGGTGAAGGAAACCGGCATATCCTAGAACCAAAAAAATCGAAGACATTTGACATCCATCAACCCGCACTGGGCCCGCGTGGTGGATTATGGCCCACTGCCTCTCACAGAGAGGAAGCCTGTATCCCAGCAGTGAGAATATTATTGGCAGATTATGTTGTATGTATGTATGTAAACGTTGACCCCATGCTGGACAAAGTTTAAGTATAGAAGCCTACCTAGACGAAAGTAGGTACAGCAACATGCTTGCTAACCTTAACGCCAATGTATCACGCGTCTAAGTATAGCTTCGGTCATACTATCATGGTACAGCCAATTTTCGCCTCTCATATTGGTAGCGTGTAAGTACTCGATTGTATCATGATTTCGAAATTGAATTGAATACTGTCGTACTACCCGTCGAGATTGCATCGCACGATTTTTTCTTCCCTTTCCCTCATTATGGGTAGGATAAGGATGGAGCTATATGGATGATTTTTTCCTTTTTGGATTTGTGTTGAATAGGCTCGCGGTTGTCAGTGTCAATTTTAGCTAGTCGTGAACGAACTTTGTGTCAATTTTAGCTAGCGAGCGGCGAAGGGTTATCCGCTTCTTTATAAGGCTCATCTTTTGCGGCATTCTTGTCATGATTGCGCACTGATATGTAATTTTAGCGATTGTTCTTAGATTGTTTTTGGTTTTGTGATCACACTGGGAAAATTTTAGATTGAAATTGTAATAAATGTCTTGTATATACTGTAGCTTATATTATAGGTAAGTCTGTTTTCAGTAAGGTCTATATCTGCCTAGCCTTTTTCCAACTATGTTAGGGGTCGGCTTCCAGTCTAACCGGATGCAGCTGAATACCAGTATTTTACATGGAGCGACTCTATTTGACCTCCACAACCCAGTAACTGGGTAATACGATACCAGTAAGGTGATTGATATAATTTATGTTTCAGTTAATAATAGTACAAATCTTAATATATGTTTTAAATGACTGAATGTTTACTACATTTATATCTCTTCTCTCTCAAATCAATCAATAAAGATTATCAATCAAGAAACGTATATCATCAACTCTCCACGAGTGATATATCGACATCAGACGGTATAATTTCAATCAAATGATGTCATTTATGAGTTCGCTTATGGCAAATCCAATTCGCATCTCCTATTCCATAATATCCTTTTCAAATATTAGCTAGTACATACGCATATCCATTTACGTAGTTGTCCGCAGCGGTAGGCCCAATTACGTCGCTAATTCAGTCAATGATGGGACATTGTGGTTCTCAAACTTTAAGCCTATATTACTTCTGAACTTTACTGCTTCATAAATTGCGTCATGTTCGACCAAAAACGTGATTTTGAACTGATTAGTCGAGTAACAAAGAGGTTTTGTATATTTGTAAAATCAAAAGAGGAATATATGGAGGAAGGTTTGAGATCCATTGGCTATTGTCTCATCATCCTTCGTACATAAAATACATGGACTACATGAAAGTCAATGGAAAACGTGAGTATGATCGTCGAGAGAATTCTTAACTAATTTTTTATGATGAAATTGCATACTGACACTGATTTTGCAACTATTGCTAATTACTTAAGATTTGAATTTTAAATGTGTAACGAATTATAATATTAAAAATACGTAACGAGTACTTATATTTTTATTACAGGCTACAATTAATATTTTTGTCCAAATTTGTTCATAGTTCAAAATAACTTCTACAAAATGTCCCTGGAAATATTTATCAAATTCATCACGACAGACGTGATTTAACCTTCCAATTCCACTTCCATCCGCACCTGTACCCGTCACCCACGTCCATGTCCCGAGTAATGACATCAAATACGTGCGCCAATCGTCTGCAATACGGCACGACACTGCGCAAATACAAATCCCGTGACGGATGCAGCGTCGCCACCGTGCCGCCACCGTGACGATCACTTGCGTACGCAATTGTACCTGGTAATGGTACATTTGCCTCCGATGAGACACGTACGAGTAAATCTTCTTGTAATTGAGAATGTACGCTACCGTCTTGTCTGTGAAAGGAATGTTGGATTGTGGGAGATTTGTACACTGTTGGTGTCTAGATAAATGTGGATAATTTCATGTGACATAGAGCTTAGGGATTTTGTTTTTTTGGTTGGTATAAAATAGACTTCGCTTTCAAAGAGCAAAAATGCTTAATTCAAGCAAAGAATAGAGCTACTATTTTCATGGATATGTTTAAAGGCCAATTTAAAGATGTCGCCTTTCATGATTCATTACTAACCTTTATTTTATTATATAAAAATTAGTAGCCCACCGGTATCGGGAACAGAGTCCAAGTGACCGGTGGTAAGGGCTCCAGAGAGAGGAACCTCCTAAAAATATGAACCGTGTCCAGAAGTACCTATCAATCAAGCCCTTAATCCAGCTGCCCAACGAGAGCCTCCTCATTATTTTTTATTTTTTTGAAACTGTGGTGTCCTACAGTAAAGCATATGCGTACTGTCATGATTCATGGAGAATAAAACTATTTGAAATTAGAAGCGCCAATAATTGTTCGTCCAGTTTCTTTAATCAAAACGGATCCAGGTCAAACTATATAAGAACAACTTGAGAGGTGTCAAGGGACACCCGAATGGAACGAAGTTCCTTTCGATTAATTAGTGAAGGAATTGTAATTTTTTTTTTTTTAAATTATAATAATATTAATAATAAAGTAAAAAAAAAACGAAACGAAAATAACTGGGTTGCTTTCTATGAGAGAGAGAGAGAGAGCGAGAGAGAGAGACAGACAGAGAAACACGCGCACGCCGCACGGCTTATAACTATAGCAAAAAGTGTCTTTACAACTTTTGGTCTTAATTTTTTCCGTCTAGCCCCTTTTCGCAACGCGCGATAAGGAACTTCGTTCCAATACAGTTGATCAAGATCCTTTATTCTGTTGCTACTAGACTAGCCGCTATAACTATAACATTTCCATCGTATCAAAACAGAATCCAATCATAGCCAATAAAAACCCAAAATATTCCACTCCAATTCCCAACAATGTTTAATATTCCACCCTTTACAATGTGACATACCACTCCATTGAAGCGTAACCGTTGATCACTGGTGTGTAACCTAACCCTCTAATGCAATTGCACAGGCCTCCTCAATATGCACGGCCGGGCTAAATATTTGCTTACTGATTAAAAGTCAAAGCTGTCCTGCCTGAGGCCACCGCATGGAAACAATTGCTGCTCGGTTCTAAATAATATTAGTGGAGCGGATCATACGCGTCACAGATCACAGGGACGTTTGTACCCCTTGTGGAGTTGGGAGGTTGGACTGAGTGAGGTAAGAAGCGAGTAATATTTTTCTGGGAAAGGAAACACTAAGGCATATTTATGTTGAGAAGCTTTTGAAAAATATTGATGATGATTTTACTTTTTTGTTGAAATTGGATTCTTTGGCTTATTTCTAGTCCGTATTGTAAATACTGGAGGACGCAATACTTCCTGCCGATAGGAGTCCGATTAACCTTTTTCCACGCACTTACTTTTTTTGTAAACTAAGCAGTTCATTAAATGGACTTAATTAAGATGATCAAAATCATCAATCAATTAATTATCTTTGAAACTTGTAACAACAATCAATATGAAAAAAAAAACGTGTTTTGTTTTTATATTTTATACTAAATATCACCCCAAAATCGCTCCGCTTACCAACACGTGAGCATTCTAAATTCCCCGTCTCAGAAGCCCTGAGTTGACATTAAAGATTATGCGAGATTTACATCGCAGGGAAATTTCAATATAACCTGTAAGTATAAGGTCGATGTTACAAAATAAGGCTTGTTCCCCATTTTGGGGATTTTCTTTAATTTGTTTGAGCTTGGGCGTGCAAAATATTAAGCTGACTTTTGTTTGCGAATTTCGAGGTATTTACTCCTCGATTGCTGCGTTGTTGTAAATTATAATGAGGAAACAATACTGTACATATGTATATTTAATTTTGAATTAAAGAACAATTAATATGCCCGCCTAGCCTTTTCCCAACTATTTTGGGGTCGGCTTCCAGGCTAACTGGATGCAGCTGAATACCAGTATTTTATATGGAGCGACTGCCTACCTAACCTCCACAACCCAGTAACTGAGGTAATGCGATACCCCTTGGTAAGACTGGTTGTCAGACTTTCGGGGTTCTAACGACAAGTTACAGTTATCAAAGATCTACGAATGACAGTCAGGACCAACGGCTTTCGATATGGTTTTTTGCAACTCAGTTCCCTAATATCTATTTTTTTGTAAATTCATGTAACAATAACAGTTGCACCACTGAGTCATATATGTGTAGTGGACGAACACTGTAATCTATCGTATCCGAAAACCTATGTTTGAATTATTTGCCTGCTACTGGAGTATGGCGGAATGTGTCCTGCGCTAGGATATTTGTAACATCCCTTTTAATTAGCACATTTTATTTAAAAAAGATAACTATTTATTTACTTAAAAAAGGGTTTGAAACCTCAAATAAATATATTTATGTAGTGTTTCAGCAAATGATTGACAATTTTATTCATAGTCGCAGAAATGCATAATGCTTTTACCATTTTAAAATAAGGCTGTCGCAGACAGGCGCGACGCGACACTAGTAGAACAATTTGAAAACCTCGTGGACATTGTTCTATTAGAATCGCGTAGCATCGTCGCGTCGTGTCCGGGAGCTTTTATCGTCATACGGTATCGTCCAGTAACCTCGCTTTAGTCAGGCACGGGACAAGGAAGGGGACGCGGCAGATGTATTGCTAAACAACATCCGAAACAATCGATATTATGGGGATTGTTGTGTGTTGACGGGTGTTACAAGCTTTACCAAATTGATCAAAAGTACCTATATTTAATAGGTAGCTATATGATAGAGATTGAATTTGAAATATCCTGCAGGTATTTCGGTTCTGGCTCTAGCATATCAATAGATCCATAAAGTATTGAGCGAATTGTAAAATATCATAACATAACATCACGCCTAAATTCCCTGAAGGATTAGGCAGAGGTGTACCTATTAAGTACACCAACATTTCGCCAGTTATGTTTAAGTCTCATGTAATAGGGGGCGAGCCTATGCCATCAACCGGGTACAAATCCAGACTCCGGGCTGCAACTGAGAAATTCCAGCTGGAAAAACCTAATAACACTTTTCCCGACTCGGGAATTGAATATAGACCCTTATGTTCAGCAGAAACGCTTCTATCACTAGACCAACGAGACAGACCCGACAGAGTTCATCATGAAAGTCATGAACCAAAAATACGAAGACATGTGACATCTACCAACCCGCACTGGGTTCGCGTGGTAGATTACAGCTCATTCCCACTTGAAAAGAGGAGGCCTGTGTCCCAGCATGGGAAAATTATATACTGATTATGCTTACTTATGCTATTTTAAAGTTCCATGACTTATTGGGAACCTGTCTGTTATTCAATCCAGTAAGTCTTTGATTAAAAGTCGGTTCTATTAAACTGTACTTAAATGGCTGTTTTAACAGGCTAATTGGCCACGGTTGTTGAAACATTGACAAGCAGAATAAGCTGTTATTGATATTAATAAGGATGATCATAATGCACGAAGGTTATTTCACAACGTTATGACTTGGAAGCCAACAGTTTATTTTAAGAAAACTTACAAATATTTACCTACATAAATGTAGAAGCAATCAGTGTCCTCTAATGTAATGAATTAATGATAGGTAAAAAAATAGTAATTAAATTAAATTGAATTGAACCAGAAATATCACAATATATTGAATAAAAAAGGAATACCAAAGAAGCAGTGTCGTCCAAAAAAATAGCAAAAAAAAAACCATTCATTTTGCACTACAGAACAAAAAAATATCTTCATCTAAATCCACATAAAGGTAACATTTTAATTCCAATAAACATTATAATTAAACAAAATAAATGCGAACAAGTTCTGTCGCCTGCCCCCGATATGCCCCGAGTAGCTCCGACGGCCGCGGCCGGCGCAGACGACGGCGACGGCGACGTTTGGCGATACTTTACAATTTAAGCCTTCGTAAGCTCCTTACCGAGAACCGGTCCCAATCGAGCGGCGTTTATTATTTTATTAAGCTTTTTAATGTTTACGAACTTGGTATAGGTTTGGGTGTAGCGGGAGCGAAGATTTGACGAAGATATAGAACAGTACCCTAATTGCGTAACTTATTTTCGTAAACAATTTTGCTTAACTGTCATAATGAAACATTCTGACAGTTCAAGAACATTAATTGCGTTATTTACGTTGTTGAGCAGATTTTTTTTTCAACTTATGTAGCAATGGATTAGCAATCTGTTTCAAATCGAAACAGATTGAGTTGTATTACGCAATTAGGGTACAGATTGTTTTAGTTTAGTAAAAGTTAAGCTTACGCCTATATTGGGAGTTGTGAGATAGAGAGAGAATCAATGCTACAATTGAGTAAAATTAAGTGTTCACTACTAACTAGCCCGCGAAATTTTGCGTTTTTTTTATGTTACCTCTTTAGGTCATGAGCTATCCATATTTGGCCTAGATCTAAAGGGAGAGTCGTGAAAATCGATTCGCTGTTACAATGTATGTTCACTATACATGTCCACAATTTTATACCCATGTACCTATAAATCTTGGGAAATAATTAAGTAAAGTTCGGTCACTATGCTAGGTAAGAAATTATAGAAAGACACTACAGTTATAAGAGCCAGCTAAATTGTCGAAAGTCTGACTAGGACCTATACTTGGCTGGTAACGAATAAAAGGCATATCAATTTTGCTGTGAAATGATTAAAAAAAATATTTTGATGGCCTTGTAAATGAAATCAGATGCAATAAACTAGATGTAGCATAGCATATAGTGGGCCTTCTACCTTAAAAATAACGAAACGAGTATTAAAACAATGATAATAAGCCGAGCGGTGGATCACTTTATTGCGCAAAGGCATCTCTCTCTCATTAACTTAACAATTTCGTTTCTCTTCCTTTTGTTATTTTGTATGTGACAAATTCTTGATGCGTCAGGCGTTAGTCACTTCAGGTCGATGGCTTCAATTTCAGCTGAACCTGAAAGAATATGCTACATAATTTATCAGTGTGGAAATAAGTCAACATCTAGGTCAAGGAGAAAAAAAATAAACCTGCACTCTAAAGACTTCCTGTACATGATGCCGGAGCCGTACCGGCGCAGCGCCCGACCGCATGTTGTGTACACGAATGAATATTGCCTATGCGCCGCACCGCCACCGCACCGCAGCCGAGCTGGCGTCGCGTAGATCCTGAGATATAATGAAAAAAAAAATATCTTGCAGTCCGGCGCCGGTGTGGATCCAGTGCGGCTCCGGAGTCATGTACATGAAGCCTAATTGCGTAACACACTTTCAATAACAATCCGAAAGATTTTGAAGGAAATTGCTAATGCATTGCTTGATATATTTAAAAAATTCCTCTGCTCACCAATGTGAATACATAGAGTCCAGAATTTGGCTACAAATTTGGCACCTTCAGTAGCGTCCATCAGCTCCTGCATCGTGCAGGCAACAAACAGGACACGCTGGACACGATATGAAGTGCCCCATTGTTTGTGAGACGGCCCTTCTTTTATACTATAGGGCGGAGTAATCTGTGAACCTCAATTTGAGCAGGTTTTTGAATTTTCAATTTGAAAGGTATTGCCAGTGTAGGTAGGTTACGCAATTAACCTTTATAGATCCCCAGAAGAAGTATTAAGGCCAAAATGAGATGCACAAAATATATTATACCTACCCATGACATGAACAGGCCAAACTATAGCATTAGCATATAAAATCAGAAACTGGAAATGAGTCGAACTTGAATTGATTACAGAAGATATAAAAAGAGCAAACAATTAAGAGCGTGCATTCTAAAAGTTGGCAACGTCGCAAATAGCTGTCAAATATTTACTAGTGTTGATTAATTCGGCAAAATTAATGTATGGAAATATGAAATATCGCTAACTAGCGAACTAGAATATTAATAATGAATAGCAACTATGTATAACACTAAATTTGATGTTGTAACCGTTTTAGGTGTAAAAAAGGCATTTGGAAAGTTTCTAAAAACTTTTTTTACGTCTAAAACTAAATACTTATTCGGTGTTATGATATTAATTATTGCATTTCATAATCAATTATTTTAGCTCACTATTATAGTTAGCGATATTTCATATTCCCATACAGTAATATTGCCACATTAATCAAAACAGCGAAATATTTGACATCTATTTGCGACATTGCCCACTTTTAGAATGCATGCTCTTAAGTCGCACAAAAGGAAACCTAATAAAGTGATTAGCACCGCACTCAACCACAAAAAGAACAAAATCTTCGAACAAAGACCAACAAAAAGGACAATCAAAAGTACCAATATAAAACAATGAGACAATTATTGTCGTCGGTACAACCCCGGAATAGGGGAGAAGTAATAAAAAAGAGCAATCTCCCGGGATTCGTGATAAAAGATTTTGGCACGAGGGGAGATACGGGATTAAACGTGTGATACTTTGTCTTTTTAAACGAACCTTTTTTACTCGAGTAAGATATAAAAAGGGGACTGTTATGAAAATTTAAGGTGGCATTTTTTAGATTTTTGTGCGCCCTGAATAATGTTAAAGGCGTGCAAAGTCTTTGTGTAATGAGATGTTATGCAGGACTAAAAGGTTTTATTAAAAAAACTTTATAGAATGGAAGTTAACGAGAGGTAACATTGTATCGACTTGCCTATAAAACTAGGCTGCAAAAGGTGCATTATAAAAATAAAAGATTTGTATATTTGTTTGTAATGAATAAACTCACCGCACTGATTTAAAAAAAATATTTCACCTGTAGAATGCTATATTGTCACCGAGTAACAAAGATTTATAAAGATATCACGCTGGTGAAGGCAGGAGCAGAAATCGCCCTACAAAGAACTTACACATAACTCTATATCTACCTTCTTTTCCGTTTTGCTATCTTAAGAGTATGGGTACAGGTAGATTAATGTACTCGTTTTCCCTATGATAAATATATGTGTGTGACACCAACAATACGAATACGACTGTCAAAAAGTATCCCTATTAAACTCCTTAAAACACCATTAATCACCAATTACCCCGTCTTAATCGCTAACAATACAATTGTTACACTTAACTGCCGCTTGACAACAATTGATAAATTAACAAGATTGTGAATATCCCTCGTCGTCTCCCCCTCGTTTGCCAAAAAAGAAAAAAAAAGCAGGGGAGACACGATTACTTGCCCCAAGCGTCCCAAGATGTGACAGATTAGCTGGTAATTTCTTCTAAATTGATATCTCAAGAGGCATGCTCTTTTTTCCCCAACTTCCCCTATTTTTTGCCGTTTTCATCCGAACTTTGAAAGATTGCCAGTCACCGCCGTTTTTCGCGGTAACTATGGAAATCTTTGACATGAATTGGATAAAGGTTGATGCTCGTTGTACTTTTCGAACTTTTTTTTTACACATTTACATTAGAAAAATTATACAGGTTGGCAGGGACATCGACGCGAAAACTGTTACTATGGATTCAGAACATGGTTCAGAACGCCTCTGCGTTGAAATTTTTCGTCGGATATTTAAAAAAAAATCTACTGTTTCATAGAAAAGTGTAATACCTATGCGGTCAAAATGTATGGAATAGATTTTTTTTAAATAACCGACTAAAAATTTCAACGCAGGGGTTACAGAATCATGTACTGAATTCATGGTAACAGTTTTCGCGTCAACGTCCGTGCCACCCTGTATAGTTTAGACTGCTAAAACCACAGAACAGACAAAAAAGGTTCCTCTTTTATCTGTTCTGTGGCTAAAACCTTACTTTGTAGAGGCTGATGAGCCGAAAAGCAAAAACCGGGTTTAATAAATTCAGACAGAAGAACATGATTGAGAAGAACAACCAATAAAAGTTTTGAGAAAATTTTGAGTTGGCTGAGCTGCGGCATAGATACCTTTGCTGCAGCTCAGCCAGCTCAAAATATATCCTAACTAATTATAAAGGCGAAAGTGAGTTTGTTTTGTTTGTTTACGCTTTCACGTTAAAACGACTGAATTGTATTAAAAACCAACTTTGAAAAAAAGGTTTCTATACAATTTCAGACTATTTAGAATATCAAAAAGCTTGGGATTGAGCTGCTCGCTTTGCTAAGCCTTGTGATAAAACCATAAAACTTGACATTTTAATTAAAATCATCAAAATATACTAGTTTTATATACACAATGACATGATAACTTTGTAAAGTATTATATTATTTTAATTATTGTGAATGCGAGAACTATGTGGATATTATTATTTTTTTATTTCTCAGCTAGTTTTAATGATGGTCTGGCAGTTTGAGTAGTTTACGTGGCCTACCCAAATGTCCTTTTTTTGGTATTGTTCGTCGAGTTGAGCTCCACGATTGCTGACAAGTTGTTGCACTGACTGGTCAGGTTCACTCAAATCTGTGTGGTTCTTTCCTCAAAATACCATTTCAGACATTAATCTACAAGGTCCTCATATGGCCTGACCAAGATTATGTCTGAACTTTAAAAGAGACTGCGACCTCTGTGTTTGTTTCGGACTTTCTTCTCAGAGTAGTCAGATAGGAAACGCCGAACTCATCTAGCTTATTTTTTGCCGTTGAAATCACGGGGCGCAGCTAGTTAATTATGAAAATGTAAAAGAACTGCCCTTTCTCTTCCCTTCGGCATTCCTTAATATTGAACATTTAAAACTTAACAATAGCGTTTCCAAATTCATGCAATCATCATATGCCTGTATGTTCCAACTATAATATTAATATTATTATAATATATTTATTCAGACAACCATTGATTATATTTACATTTATATTGTTAGTAATGAATTTAAAAACAATGTTAGTACCTTATATCTAAGAGAGACTTGGTCCACTGGGTGAGGCTCCACACCAGTGGGCTGTTTAACTTATTGTCTATTACATTCAGGATGCTGTTACTGCTCCCACGCAATCTACTTGGCAGTGAGGCTGTCTTTTTGCGCCAGGTGGCATCAAAGCCGTCTGTGCGCGACTCAGCGAACATTATTGACGCACTGCAGAAGCGCAGCAGACGTACCTAACAGCGGCCTGAAGGCATTGTTAAACTATGCATGTAGGGTTTAGCTTCCAGTCTAATTGGATGCAGCTGAATATCTGTATTTCACATGGAGCGACTGCCTAATTATCTGATCTCCACAACCCAATAATTGGGTGATACGATTATCCCTTAGAAGGACGACCTGACGGACTGCCCACAATGACCAGGACTCAAAAAAATAAATTTGCGTAGCCTTTTCCCAAAAATACTTCCAGTCTATCTGACCTCTACAACCCAGTTACTGGGTAAGACGAAACTCCTTGGTACGACTGGTTGTCAGACTTTCGGGCTTCTGGCGACCCGTAACGACTGTCAGATTCACAAATAACAGCTCGAACGTTGGTTCGAGTTGTGTCTCGGAAAGCATGTTAAGCCGTTGGGCTTAACGTGCTTTCCGAGACACGGAGGGGTCTCGGTATGTAAAGATGGTCACCCATCCACGGACCGACCGCGGCAAGCGTGACTTAACCTGATTGATTGACGTGGGGCTGTTACTACTTAGTTACAAGCCCCTCACCACGGCCAAGACTCATCACTAGAGATCGGATATTCGGATGCATATTTACCTAAAGTTGAGGTGTTGGTTGTTATGGAAAGAACTTTTGTATTGAAAAAATCCCGGTATTCCGGGATCGACACATGTAGAATTCTGATTATAGAATCGAATGTATATTTTCTTGCGTTCAGGTGTTGGCTAATGCATCTCTTTTATTCTGGAATTGATACATTTTGTACGTTTTGACTATAAAAATGCTAGCTAATGTTGTAAAGTAGGTGGTAAAACTGGCATAGATCATAGCGACAAACAACTCGGTGCCTTGAGTTTCGTTAAAAAATGTTTACAGTATATTCATTTTTATGTTAACATCGCAAAAGTAACTTTCATAAGAGGGTTGATATGTCGTTTTCATAGTACTTATCCGATTAGTTGTGCATTCCCAGATTTTCTGGGATTCCGGGATTTATATTAAGAAAAAAGAAAATTAAGAAGCCGCTTCTACATATAATTACTTAGTAGAAAATTAACTTTAGGTAAATATCACATGTATAAATAAAATCAGCTCTAAGTAGCAGGTGAAGGTGGCTTTATTACGAAACAGTTAATTGCATATCATCAGCATTATTTTGTCGTAAATATATTACAGTCATTGCGTAATATTAATTCAGACGTCATGGCACTGTCGTATCGTGTGGCAATTTGTAGCGAATTTGACTTGATTTAAACCACTTGGTACTTTTTATTGGTACCTCACCCAAACTAAACAGCAGCTGTAAACTACTCATTTGATGAATTTGTTGCTGAACGCGACCTCAATCCTCAATCAAAATTAGTAACCTAATAATGCTAATCCAACTTTGTAGATGTGGGAAAAACATGACACATGAATTTGACCACCACTTACCTATACTTGGGATTAATTCCATGAAAACTCATCGGATCAAGTGTGCAAAAGTTATTATTGTCCAGCAAAGGAATTATACACCAGAACAGAAAGAATCAAATCAAAACTAGCAGTAGAGCAATTTAACGTTCACTTATACAATATTTACGCAATTTTGACACACCACTGTAACATGGTCTGTCCACCTCTTTCAAATCTTCTTGAGACACACTAATTTGAAGACGATCAAGAGGTCTTGTTAAATTGGTGATACAGCATGTATGTAGTCTTGGAAGTTTCGCTCTGTTTATTTTATAGGTTGATGCATCCTTTATATCGTTGTAATATATCATATTCTACTGTAATTGGAGATATTTTGGGTTGAACTCAAGTAGAGATTTTATCTAGGACGTCATAATAAAGATAGGTATCGTTTCATGGCTGATGTCTGATATGACGTCCGTCCGGGCTTTTGGTTATAAGATTATAAGCAACATTATATAGATTTTAATTCATGATGGACGAGGCGACGTCTTTAGATCTCATCGTGATGTTCTGATGATGTTTGCATCATGTCCCAAACAGATTTCTAGAACCCGTCTAAACTTTAGAAAATCATACAACTTCATAATTAATCCAATCATGATCCGTCAAATGTACGTAATGACGAAATTACATTAATTTTTGCCCATGCATTTATCTCTTGCTTTCACTGTCCGTCTGTTACACGAATATATGTTTTTTTTGACATAATGATATTCTGTGTTTTTCGAAAATACATGTACATTTTAGTGCATAACAACAACAAACAACAATAATAACACAACACTGACGAAGAACGGAGCTCCCACCTCATTCTTGCCTTAATTGACCGGCTTGAGAGGTGATTCGCAAGAGCAAACGTGCTCGGAGGAAGGAAGTATTCCAGTAAGATGCTGGTAGGGATTTTGACCGTACTTCCGGGTTTATCCTGATAGCCGTGGAATACCTCTCCACTCCTCATAAGCACCTCAGGACATGTTGCCCCCTTGTCGCTACGACACTTTGTGCTAGCGACCGTTCTCGGGGGCCCATTATTGAGTGTGCAAGTCACCCCCTGCAATTTTATCCGTGTACATTGATCAGGCAGGAGCCATAGTACTTCCAGGTTACCAGTCCACTTTAGCCACCTAAATCCACAATCCAATATTTTTGTTTCCATTTCCTGCATTAGTCCTACACCAACCGGGGGTTGTCCTTGGGTGCCCTTGCATAGTGCGAACAGGGATAATCCTCGGGTGGGTGTCTCAACACTTAAAAATGTCTGCAGTGGCCCCTTGCCTCTGCGAGTTGGCTCGGCCCCTTGTACGCCTTCCAAAGGTCCGGCCCCAGGGTCCCGAGATATGTCATTTATGACATTTAAAAACACAACATACAACTACAATTATTCTATTTTAATATACAGTATGCCATATCACACAGATTGTGCCTGGTCGTCGCCTACGCATCGGTATTTATTTATTATCTCTGCGGGCTAAATGTTCGTTCATTGTCGCAATTAGCATAGGGGCTGTTGTGGTGTCAAATGAGGAGGCTAAAAATAGAAGTATGCTCTTTGAAATGGCTAGCTTTTTATTAGTCTTATGTAGATCGGACTCCCGATGCTATAGGGCTTTGGAGTGGGCACTTACTTTTAAATAAATAAATAAAAGTCTTTATTGCAGATCCCACGATTCATACAAAACACATTACATTTTTTTAATTTGGTTTCAAGGTATTAAACGGTAGGGTACTTTATAAAATTCAAAAGCTGTTGTAAGCGTCGACAAAACTTTGTTATCAAGGGGGGGCTCATAACAACCAAGATTTTGCAGCTACAATTTTTTTAAATAATGTATCTAATCGGCTACCAAAAGCAATGGTTATTACCTAAATGGCAATATATTGGCTTTTGCGCAGTGTCTCTGTGGTGATTGTGAATTTTCAAATACCATAAAAGCAACTACTCAATTTCCAAATAAATATTCATAAAAACTTCTATAAACACATTTAAATTCACCAATAATATATCCCGAAAAGCCTCGACAAATGGCCCGTCGCCCCAGGTCCTCGCTTGATTTCCGACCGTTCACATTCGCATCCGGTGATACATTTATTTTCCAGTTTTCACGTTTTCCGGTGTCAAGCTGTCGTGCGCATGACATTCGCTTTGTTTGGTATTGACAGCTTTTCCGGAAAATAATAAAAATGTTCCATTTTATAGCAGGTGGTTGGAAAATGGTGAAAATCCAGTTTAGTGAAAAGTTTTGCGATTCTGTTTATTTTTTTTTTTTAATACCACAGTGTAAAATAGTAAAATACTGACACTTGGTATTTTGACGGTTATTTTGGCGGTTCGTTGAAAATGATTATGATTAATATTAGCAAAAGAAACATGTATCAAGAGATAGAGACCATTTGGGGACTAACAGATTTTTGATTCCCGTATTTTTTTGCAGTCATAAGAGAAGCTACCGTATCACATAAATCGTTCCTTCAATTATTATCTCTTCAAATAATATAAGAAATAATTACTGCTAGCTAAAAAGTCATTAGAACACTGCAATACCTACTCGAGATTTAGAATGAAGACCCTTCCAATTGACACTACAATGTCTCACCCATTGAACTATAGTTTCTAGTACCTGTCAGTTCTACTAAAGCCACAGAACATCAAGTTCTACTTACCTCGTACATGTAAAAGAGCGTAAAGTTACGCTGTTGGCGCTTGTCAAACAATTTGAAGGCACCTTTAAAGGCCCCTCGCATATCTGACAGCTTAATGTAGTCTGCTCGAAAACATGATTGATCATTATCAGTTACCGTATCGGAGATGATGTGTACTTGATACTTTGGCTCTCTCTGGATTTTTGGGAGTTTGCCTTCTGGTGAAAAGTGGTTGATCGTTCATAGATTCTAGCTCTGTTGGTGTAGTTAGGGTCGGCTTCCAGTCCAATCGGATGCAGCTGAATACCAGTATTTTGTTTGGAGCGAATGTCTATCTGATCTCCACAACCCAGTTACTGGGTAATACGATATCCCTAGGTAAGACTGGTTGTAAAACTTTCGGGCTTCTGACGACCCGTAACGACTGTCAGTGTCAAAGATTCACGAATGACAGTTTGGAACAACGCTTTAACGTGCTTTTACGAGGTACGGAGGGGTACTTGGTATGTAAGATGATAACCCATCCACGGACCAATCGCGGCAAGCGTAGCCATCACCTATCACCATAATGTAGGAACCTAGTCCCTCTCCTCTTTTTATTAGCTCCTTCTGTGATAATGACACTAGTAGTTTATGTACTTACAACCACGTTATCATAATAAAAAATTTAAAAAAAGCAACCGACTTCCAAAAAACCAATACAAAGTGGAAAATACCTTTAAATTCGGAAGTCAGCCATTTTTCTTTGGTTTTGAATTTTCGTTTTTTACCACCGACTTCCGAAATTAAAAAAAGTTTTTATTTTTCTCTCTTTAGTAGTGATACCTACCCCACACCAATTCGAATACCACAACCTGTTATGTAAATAACAGTGACAGGAACGTATCATAGAATCATTCACATAGAGATTTTTCCCATTTAAAAAAATACGTATTATTGAAGCTAACTCAGTCATTAGACTCATACAAATTACAGCTCATATCTCCCCATTCAAAAATGCGGAACCTAGTATTACAGCGTAATTATTGACTTCAGGAGAAGTCTATATCATGGCGTCTGAGTTCATTGACCTAGTAAATCAGTGGCTAGACGATTTTAAAGAGCATCTGCACAGCCCTGTTATTAAATTTTGTTGTAATCAAACCGTCTGTCACACTTTCTTGGGATCCATTCACAGCCTTTTATGGAGAATTGCCTGGAGACACCAATTTATTATTCAGTCAAAAGTAATCATTTGCATATTAATTGTTGTTGGTCTAAGAGTAATATGGTGTGGTTAAGGTGTTGCGACTTTTGAAACTATTTCATACAAACACAAATTTAAAAGAAAAATCCTAGTTATTCACAATGCATAAAGGTGTATATGTAAGGATCGTAGGAGGTGACGTTCTGTAGTTTTTGCCAACCCCCATGGGGGTATATTGGTGGTTCGCACGAATTTACTCGCCCGAAACGAGCGAATGGACACTTATAATATTTTCTTGAGGCGATTCGCACGAAGTTATGTATAATCACAACAATATGAAACAGTTGCTAAAACCTCCATAAATGATGTTTCATCTCAATTCTTCATAACTTATAATCTGTCTAAGTTGTTGTAACTTAAAAAAGCTACTTCACACACATTTAAATAATCTCATAGTCTGCAATGGCCATGAAATGTCAGATATAAATATTGCTTATTGAAAATTCAAGAAACATAATTTTGTATGGAAACGAAAAGAATCCGCTGACCATAAACAAGTTTCCTTTGAAGGTAAACAAAACGTTCCAAAAACATAAATTCTCACTACTCGGACATATGAAAGTCGCGTCCGAAGTAGTCGTGAGGAATGATTTGATGATGAGAATGATTTGAGGCGCGTAATGATGGCTAAATTAATCTGTCTACTATTTGGAAGCTAGCCTGTCAAGAGGTCAGACTTTTCGTGCGTTTCAATTTATAAAAGAAGAGCGGGTATCGAATAAAATAATAAATGCCCCCCCCCCTACTGTGTTCTTCTTTGACGTTACGAGTCGTCAGAAGCCGGAAAGTCTGACAACCATTTGTATTACCCAGTTACTGGGTTGTGGAGGTCAGATAGGCAGTCGGTCCATGTAAAATGCTGATATTTAGCTGCATCTGGTTAGGCTGGAAGCCGACCCCAACATTGTTGGAAAAAAGCTAGGCAGATTGACTGTGTTCTAAAACAAGTACCAAATTTGAAAAGTGGAATTAATCAAGAAATGATAAATAATGCCATTGGCTTTCCATACGTCAGTGGACAGAAATGATGCAGATGTTAGTTCAACACTTTACCATCTCTTTAGGCTGATTTTAACAGTTTACATTAGATCTTTTTCATCACTTAATTTTTATACCATCACCAAAGATTTTACAAATTTGTAATTGTTTGTTTTTTTTTTTCTTTCCGATGCGTTTTATTTGTATAGAATAAACTATTTTTCTTTAAACGGACAATTCGGGCAAAGAATGTTGACGAGGCCCCTAATGAAATGGGCAGATCCCATTTCATTAGGGGCCTCGTCAACGCTTAGGCAGAGAGAAAATTAATTTTTTTATCTAGTAGCTCTTAGTTATGAGCAGTGGTCGGAGTAGGTAGATAGATTTTACGTACTCGCATCATGAATAGTCATAGAAATCATATCATGGATAAACCTTTTCTCCGGGATTTCATTTTGGTACTTACAGGATTGAATCTAATATTGTAAAAGTAAGGATTTTTAAAACTACTACATTAGAAATTTATAGAATGGATAAAAATTTAAAATTGTTTTTTTCTTATTTATCAAGTAATAAAGTGAATCTTACTGGTGTGCGTCCATTCGAAACTTGCATAATATGACTAATTTAGTAATTATTTCTTGTCAGTACATTATCTGCTGCTTGTAATTATTACTAATCTTGAATAAATAAATAATAAAAATATATTTTTATACGTCTTAATATTTTTTTTGCATTCAATGCAATAACAGCAAAAGTGTTAAACATTTCTTATTCATATTGATGTGTTCTTTATTCTACACATTACAACATTTGAAATTCCTTAAAAAAATCTTAATAATTTCAAAATCCCGGAATCCCGGAGGTATATCCATACTTATATATACGTGTCAATTCACTGACCCCAAATCAATCTACCTACTCCGATCACTGATCATAAGTTTATAACTTAGACCAACATTCATAGTCACGACATAGATCTCATGTGCGTCGGATACGCTAAACAACTTTTACTGCGCACAGCGATGCTACCCAACGCCCCTCGGCTATATGTCAACTGATGGCCAGCCGTCCAACTTGTTTGGTTATGTAATCGTACGATATACATTTTAGTTATGTATAACATTAATAAAATGATGTGTTTAATTGCTGATTTGTTGAGTAATTTTTACACGGTGGATCTTTTTGCGAGAATTTGTGAAGGGAAAGACTATGAACATATTTCTTTCCGTCGCTATGCAGCATTGCTCTTTTTCGATTTAAAGAGATGGGAGCTGCTGTTTTTATTTTTGGGTTATGTACGACTTCATAAGCGGTACATTACACTTATCGTTAGGGACTGTTGCAAAAGCAGCCTGTTTGCTAACAAAATGATGATGTGGATATATTTAGAAACCTGTTCCGCTTAGCTATTTCTAAAGAGTCTTAAAAAGACCCTGAAAGAAATCGACACGTGTTTGACCTCTCAACGAGGCATCCTCAGGATGACGATGGACTTGTCGCGAACTCGAACACGGCGTGTTGCAAACACACCGTGTGTTTGCTAGACTATAAAAATAATTGAAATAAATAAAAAGTAAAAAACTAAAACCCAACTATGAAAAAAACGCCAACTAAAAAGGCATAAATTTGTATTTAAATTGTATTTGTTCGTTTGTACTTATTTATGTGATTTTGTGTTTATTATTGAATAATTTAAAGATGTTTTCTAATATTGGTTATGTGGTACGTACCTGAAATAAATGAATTTTATTTTATTTTATTGTACGTGGAACTCCGGTTTTATGTGACGTCATATACTTAGCCTATAACCCGTGGCTACATGATACTTCCAACGATACCTTGCTTATCAAAATACGACGAGGAGTTAAGGAGTTACGAGGGAACAGATGAACAAACATACAGACGGCACGGCTGGCAGTGCTTAAGCGATTGTCTGCTGCGCTGCGTATCGCGGGTTCGATTCCCGCACGGAACAAATATTTGTATGACCTACAAGTAGTTGTTCAGGGTCTGACTGTTTGTGTATGTGAGTTTAAATGTTTGTAAACGCACCCACAATACAGAAGAAATTCCTAGTTGCTTGGGGCAACGTTTTTTTTTTTTTAAAAAAAAAACAAAACGTAACCTGTCAAAATCATAATCCTCCTTTGGCTTTGCCGTAGTTGGGTAAAAACTAGATTTAAGTATCAGTTTATTTATTTAAATAATATATTGCTAATGTAAGAAAAGAAAGAAAGAAAATACGTTTATTTGCGGTAAACTTGACGCAAAGAAAGATAATAAAAAAACACGTAAATAACAAATTGGGGGAAAATATGCGTCACATCCACGCAAAACGGCCATCGCTCAGCATAAATGTTGCGACCCCATGCGAGACAGAGCCCCAGCGCTGATTTTCAGCGACAGCTGAATGTGTAATAGCTAATAGCTATTTTACATTTATAGAAGTAATAACGATCATTTCGCAGAAGATACAGAAGGATAAAAAATCTAATTCGATTTCTATAATCAATTAACTTTCAGGACTACGAAGCTTCACAATTTGTTATTAATTTTCATAACTAATTTAAAACATGTTTACCTCAAACTCATTCTCTCCAACACGAACCCTTTGTATCCCTTCTAACTATTAATACTGTACATGTGGAGATGCTTGCATGTGACAGTTGATACGGAACCCGCCTCGCCGCGGGCAGTGTGTGTCACTGCCTTTATGTTTGCGAGTCTATTGATTAATTTGATGATTACTTGGTTTAGGGTTCCCTCTGTCTCTATTAAGAGCGATTATTATAAATAATTTGCTCCGAACATTTATTATTTTTTTGCGTTTGTGGTGCAAAACAAATAAGCATGAATTAAAAAAGTTGAAACCTACAGACAATGTCGATTAAGGTTATCAATAAGATATTGCACAGAACAGGAACAGAGTGAAAGCAGGTTTGTCTGTGAAAGACAGTTTTTTATTGTGACGACACAGTTTTTTAGATGTTTTTAGACAATTTTAACTATGAGACCGTTTTGATGCGAGTGTACCTACATTGTTGGCATAGAGCAATCTGGTCTGTCTAAAGAAATAATATTGACTCAGTTCTGCGTTCAAGTTAATTTTGTACCTTTTCTCAAATAGAACTCAAGAAAATTCGTATCATATGTCGCTTCAACCTGCATTGTTAAAAATAAGTTAAAAAAAAAGGAAGTTCAATAACTAAAACCCAACTACTGAAAAATTCCATTATAATTTTGTAGGCATGCTACGGCTTTACCTTGACCATTTTTGTACCAAACGTCTTGATTTCTGTCTCAAATATTTTCTTGTTTCATACATTTTGGAGCATTTTTCAGTAGTCGGGTTTTAGTTTTTGAACGTACTTTTTATTTAAATTATTTTGGGGTTATAATTTCGTGATACCTTATTAGCAGAGCAGCTTTATTTATTTTTTGTTTGTGTTTTATTGTATAATAGGTATTAATTTTACAGCCGCGCCGTACGTAGCACAGTCTCACTTTTGCTTGTTTTTAACCATTTTAACATATTTATTTACTTAGACAATATGATATATATACATATTAGTAATGTTCTTGTCAAGCCCATTCATTTGATACCCAAAACAGCACAAATAAAAAAAAAATTTTTTTGTTCATGACTTTATGTCCTCTAGAGGATATTGCATTTAATGTGACGTCACCGTAGCCTATAAACAGCGGACAATCAAGAGGCTTCCAATGCTACCTTATTTGTCAAATTATGATCAGTAGTTTAGAAGTTACGAGGTAACAGATGAACATACATACATACATATATACCGGTCAAAATCATAACCCTACTTTTTACTTCGCCGTAGTCAGGTAACAAGCATTAAATAATCCCCATCATGGTTCCTCAACTTGCTTCAGGCTATGCATTATGCATATACATAGGGATACCAGTAATCAGATTGCAAAAGTACATAAACGTCAGGGTGTTAAATCATAGTTAGTTGGTACTGCTAATTACTAGTGACCAATTAACCCTACCTGACTTGTGCCGTTTGGTTAGTTGGAGGATGCCTGTTTATTGCTCTCTTGGCTAATTTCTGTGGCAGCTGTCATTAAACTACTTCGTCACTTTCTGTTTTATGGTCTGTTAGTGGTTCTGTTTGCAAATACTGGAGTAATATTGAAGATGATGTGCTGACACCAAAGAGTGAGTCAATTTTAATATGACTTTCTCAGTATTAAATGTTACGACAATCAACAACGGTTTTTGGCTTAAATTAGAAACGAAAAATAAGCTTATTTATGTAAAGTTTCTGCTAAATCAAATGGGAAGTGCATATTATCTCGTATTGAGAAAATTTGCGAGAAAACACCAAAAAAGATACTTCGAGTATTCCAAGGAATTAATATGATTATCTTGGGCATCGCTTGGGCAGCAAATGCCTAGGAAAGTAATCTAAATAATGAGGCAGTTGTTGATGTACTAGTTAATGACAGTTACCAGAAAACTTACTTCCCACTTTCTGATGATGCTGAGGCATGAAAATGTATTTATTCCTCGTCTATTATAATGCTGTTCTGTTCCCAGTAAGTACCTATTATAAGGCAAATTACATAGTACATTACACAGATCAAAACAACAGCCGTTTGTGAAACACGTCACATGTGTGCCTACTGGGGACGTCGTGCTCATGCGCCGAAAGCAACACTACCTTCTTTAAAAACTCATTAAACTGACCACTCAAAAAAAAGAAGCTTTATGTACTTACAGCTAAGGTCCACGATGAAGGCAATGATAAGTTTGTTGTGCAAAACGGTGAAGATGTGAAGGATTTACACGTCAAACAAAAATGGACTGTATGCTTAGGTGTTAGAGTTGGCTTTAGAAAGCAGCTAGTAAAATGTTTCATCTAAGAGAATTTTCTCCTAGATTTCGAGAAGGTTTAATCAAATTGGACCCTAATAGGTTGTGTTAAGGTTGATACAAGTTGTACTGTTAAATTAGCGTAGAATGCTCCTACGCATGTCAACGTATTCGTAGTGATCGTATCTGCCCAGGGTGATACTGTCGGCGTAAGTACTATGATTTTAATATGCTTGAGAACTTTGTTTTGTACAACTTGGAATAAATTATCGTATAAAATGTTTGAGTGGATAGACATTTAATTGTATTTAGAAGAAAAAAATTGTCAACTGAAAGTTATGAAACTAAATGTGAAGAATCAACTGACACAAACACTGATGTGACTAATTAAAAATAAACCAAAAAATTCAGTTATATTTTGATCACCTTTTTAATATAATAGAAAAGAAAGAATGAAAAATAGGTTCATTTGTCACAGAGACCCGTGCATACATCAAAGACAAGAGTAAATGAAAACAACAAAAAGTACATAATAAATCACGAGCATAAAACAGAAATTAGTCGGCAGATGTTATACAGGGTTATATGTCGGTTATTCATTAAAGAAGTAATTTGGTTATAAATAAAGAAGTCAAAAGTCATTTACAACCAAATGACTTTTGACTCCTATGCAAATGTCAACAATTTTCGAGTCATTTGACATTTTATATTTTATAATAATTTAAAAATATTTAATGTCAAAATACACGAAAATGGTTGACATTGGCATGGTCATTTGGTTGCAAATGACCTTTCCTCCCTTAACGGCTTGTCGATATATAACAAAATTTAATTAATAGAGTTTTAATCCAGAAAAGATGCTAAAATCTAGTTCACATAATATTTCCAGTACTACTAAAACAATATTCTAAAACCATAAATAACCATAGTGATATAAAAAGCGACACTAACTATACTTACATTGCTACAAGCGTAACCAGATTTTAAATCACTGCATCTGTGATTTTACAGCTATATAAGACTTGTATATCATGCCGACGACAGCATGCATAATGCATGCTATCGTCGGTATCACATACAGGACAAATCAACTTCAACAAATCCCAAGATATCTTCATTTCACACGCTATTTTTATGAGCAATAAACACAACAATACCAGAAGCCAGAACCAAAATAAAGAGTTGAGCTATCCGAACTATAAGCTGCGCCCGCGCCGGCGGCCATAAAATGGCGTTCATTATAAGGCTTGTTACGACACTGTCATCTCCTTTACAATCCTTAATGACAACCCTCATGTTACACCGTTTTCTCAGAAGTTGACAGTATGAGACCGTGTTATAAAACTATAAAACATGCTTAATTGTCATCATAAAATCGAGAAGGATATTTATTATACTCAAACCCTCAAACTTCATCGTCTCTATAGCTCTGAAAACAAGGTTGAAATTCCCATGGTTTTCGGTATTATGATGGGTTGTGAAAGCTTAGACCAACTCGTTAGTGTGACGGCTCTTGAAGTGAGGAGTGCGATGGAAGATCAGGGGTTAACCGAGTATTTAATTGATATTGGTTTGTTATTGATTGCGTTATAGTTGGCTATCGGCTACTGGCTGTGATTGGGATTCTTGGTTTATAGTAAATGCTAGGTAAATCTAGGCGGGGAAATGAGAGTTGTGTTGGGTTACTTGCGAGCTACGTGAATGAAACGAGAGAAATGGCTTGGGATGTAGCAGTTTGAAGAAATTATGTATTTTTCTGGTGGCTTTTTTTATTGAATGCTAAAGATTAAACCTATTTGAGAGACTGAATTCTTGACAATTTTATTCGTCTGTTGATTGATTATTAGAAACTGTATCTAAATATTTAAGTCTCATGTAGGTGGTGGGTTTCAGAGAAATTTCTGTTAATTATGAATGTATGTAATGGATCTTGAGGTACTCTTACCATTGTTTTATTTTTCAATTGACTATACTTTTCTTTTCTAATCTAAAATATCTTGCTAGTAATCTATCAGATGATTACTTATTTATTATTTTCAAGAGATTTTTATAACTGTGTGACAAAAACTAATTTGTTTGAAAATTCCAGCAAAAATGTTGGCAGTATTCATTTACCTAATTCATAATACTATAGGAAACTTCTTTGCGTCCATAATACAAAATCTAAACACTTGGACTCATTGGCTATTCCTGTCATGTGGCCAGTAAAACAGCGACAAGAAAACGGTTAAAAAAAGTGTCGTTCGCCCGTTTCGGGCGAGTAAATTCGTGCGAATCAACCAATTAGCCATAGTTATTGCATAAACTACAATGCAATCATTGAGTATCTCACATTCCATAGTACAAATGGACACAGAATTTTGTGTTTTTGAACAGTCTGCGAGTCAATTTCTTTACATTTGGTAAGTAAAAGGCTAAAATCTAATTTACTAGCTCAATCCCATGAGAATATTGGGATAAAAGTATCTTATGTCATAATTCAGGTCATGGTCTACCCATGTGCCAAATTTCATCCAAATGCATTCAGCCGTTTTTACGCTAAATCGTAACAAACAAACAAAAAAAACGCGTTTATAATATTTGTTAGGACTATTGTTATTATAGTTAGGATCTTATTTCAATAGTGGGATGAGATGATTAAGATGACCAAAACTTGTCCCTTTCGTCACAGAAACAGCAAACTGTTTTACTGGGTGCGAAATTGAACAATTGGCACTAGGAACAATCTTACCTCATCAGCATCCGCTTCCTTCATAGCCTCATAATTTGTTCACATGAACTATAAGGGACCACCCACACTGCGCTAATAAACGCAGCGTTTTACGAGCATGATAATAAACGCTGTTTACAGTGGTCGGCGCATGATGCGTTGTCAACCACGGGGGTTGCTGCGTTGTTTGGACAAACGGTTATGGTATGGCATCTGTTGAGTCGTGTATTGGGGCTTTTACTTGGGTGGCTACGGATATAAAACGTGACGTCTGCGAGGGAGTAATTTTACGAAAAGTGGCCCTTTTACTCATCTCTTCAGCGAGGGATGTGTTTGTTAAGAACCAATAGAATCGCTTCATTTACCTAGCCTCGCTCAGCGTAGCTCCAGTGGAAACGGCTTAGAGGTGCGAGGTTTTTGTATGTACAAAACAAGGGAGGGATGAGTACAAGAGATATGTGCGAGGGATGTGTACGAGAGATTTTTGCGACGGATGTGTGCCAGGGATGTGTATTAGGGATGGATGCGAGTGAGAAATTGTATCTAAAAAGAGCCCTCTACACATCCTCGCAGCGCTCATCTGCGTACCGTTTCACAGCGTCACTATGCATCCTCGCACCGCTCAGTCTCCTAGCACATCTCTGGTCGAAACACTCACATCGTTTCACAGCTTAGTTACGCATCCTCGCACCGCTCAGCTACCTCGCACATTTCTGGAGGAAACGCAGCCTTAGAGTAGTTTCCGGAGTAGGTATACATTACTATGACGTCATATCTCTTACTTAGGTTATCACTGGAAACTAATGCTGGTTTCGTTTCAGTACTGACAACTAGAATAGTCACTGAAGGACCTCTTTTATAGACATCACGTAACATCTTGCCTGTAAGCCCCGAGGGATTAGGCAGAGGTGTACTCATAGTATACATTTCGCCAGTTATGTTTAAGTCCCATGTAATAGGGGATGAGCGTAGAAAAATCTTAGGGGAAATCTGAATATTATTTTAAGGGGTCTTATGCAGGGTGGCAGGGACATCGACGCGAAAACTGTTGCTTAAATTTTTCGTCGGTTATTACAAAAAAAAAACACTGTTTCATAGAAAAGTGTTTCACCTATGCGGTCAAAATGTATGGAACAACAGATAATTTTTTTATTACATCGAAAAATTTCTGGGTTCAGGATCATGTACTGAATCCATGGTAACAGGTTTCGCGGCGATATCCCTGCCACTCTGTATACATAACCTAGAATTTAACTAAAGTCTGTCAAGAGGCATTTTAGACCTACAAGAAGGTGAAATCATTTTTTTACTAATTATTTAAAATGATTCGACACCTTAATTCATCAAATCTAAAACAAACAATCTAACAACTTCAATGTCACCCTCTCACTTAACGATTAAAATAAAATAAATTTGGCTAAATCCAATTCAATTGAAGACCCCACAATGGACTAAGACCTCCCATTCAAATTATTATAACAAGTAACTGAAGAATAGAGTACTTTTATTAAATTCAAGTTCATATTGCAATGGCGAACCTCGGTATAACCTTGGAGGTAATCACACACCAATTAACGTCCGTAACAGAAGACAAATGAATGGACGACGATACATTAATCATGTAAGGATTGGTGGTTGCGAAGTCAGTTGGAGTGTCTGGCCTTTGTGTTTACAACTTCGTGAAATGATTTTCATTTGGTGGCCAAGACAAGGTTTGTCAAAATCTCCCTTTTGCACTGATCAGGTTTTCGGGATATGTTTTGTGATTCCTGCATAGAAATAGCTTTGATTAATTATTTATATGTCTAGTGTCGCGCTGCAAAAGAACTAAAACAATCAAACAACTATGTTATGCTGGTGTGCGTGACAGCTACGTCTTACACTCGCGCCACGTCATTGTGCTTTTCTAGTGTGCGTGCATTTAGCGGCCAACAGTTGGACGCTATTTTTTTCGACGAGTTCACAGCTTTGAATGTCTTTCTAGACATATTTATATCTTAGAGCAATAGTATTCTATTGCTAGTAATTTGTAATTACTTTGGAAAGGCAAAAACCTTGTCGTAGAGTTTATAACACTGATTAATCAGCCTATAATGTTCCTACTGCTGGGACACAGGCCTCGATCCTCTCTGTGAGAGGGACTGGGCCGTAATCCACCACGCGGGCCCAGTGCAGGTTGGTAGATGTCACTTGTTTTCGATTTTTGGTTCTAGGACATGCTGGTTCCCTCACGATGTTTTCCTTCACCGTTTTAAGAGCAGTGCTGACAAAATAATTTACACAAAACAAAGTCTACGGCTTACAACTATAACGCTGCTTGGCTGAAAATTGGGACAACTGATCACAGGAGTATGCAGATGTAACGCAGACAGGCATCAGCAATTTTTTACGAAATTCTGCAAAATTATTTGCCTTGGTAGACAATCAAAACTTATACTACTTGCAGGAAAGATCCTAATACAGAAACGTGGTTTCAAACTTTTACAACTAAAAATCGCTCATTGCTTCGCAGTGCGACGCTAAGTTACAAGCGCATTTGAGCATAATTTTATTAAGTAGCTATCTTTTTTTTTTACCACAACCTGGCAGCTCTTGGCCTTCATCTCACCTGATGATGATCACGCTGAAGGTGGAAGCGAGCTATACACGATATACTCAACCACAGAGGAACTGGCTATCTTTGCAATAATGCAGTTAAAATTGTTGTTATGGCGACAAACTTTGATGAGATGGTGGTAGTTAGCCAGGTGGACTTAAAATAAGCCCTACCACCAACCAAACCAAGCAGAAAATTTTGCTCCCGCTGGGAATTGAACCCGGAACCTGGGTCTTAGACAGGTGGTCTTACCATTAGACTACATACTTACATAGGCGGTTATCTTGACTCATGTTAGTCCCTTTAATGCACCCCATTGCTGAATATATTTTCTAGAGCCTTACATAGCCTAAAAATCGAAGTAGTGGCGTGCAGCTAAACGATTTAGAGCTTGTACTTAATAGCGTACGATGTATTTAAATGCTCTAATTACATGTTCGGTAGAGAAGCGCCGAAGGCCGACGTGAGAGCTAACAATCACATTTAGGACAATGTAGAATTATTTTTTAATAGTGAATGTTTATGCCCTTCTAAAGTCATTAAGTGTGCAAGGAAAATGTGGACTTGAAGATGGCTTATTGAGCCTACGATAACCGCCAAAGAACAAAATACTAGAAAATGACTACGATATTCTTCTTGTTTTCGTGTGGTTAGTGACTAACCTGGTGTCAGAGTTTCAAAGCCGCCCATGAGCCTCTGACTTGGCTTCATATGCCGTCGAGAAATATATCTCAGGCAGTTTCCTCACGATGTTTTCCTTCACCGTTTTTGAAGCAAGTGATAACAGGGATGATGCCTGGGCAAAAAAAAAGAAATTCGATTCAGTCCGTCAGTCAGATAATAAATTAATATTTGACACGTATTTTTGCTTTATCATATTAATATAAAATGACTTAGATAAAACGCATTAAAGTCCAGTGGGGGCTCGCTACGTCACAAGTAAGGATACAATCTACATACAAGTGACGTCATGCCACATTCTAACTCAATGTATCGCCGTTATCTTTTGATTAGGTAAAAAACCGGCCTAGAGCGAGTCGGACCACGCATAATGAAGTGTTCCGTAGTTGAAAAATATGTTCTCCCATACATTCCAACTGTAAATGTAATTTCGTACGCTTAATATTGGGAGATTTACATGTTATTTTAAGTCCATAGACTCTATACCTAAGTATAGAACTATTTTCTGCACTGTTTTCAAAATTTTAGGCTCAGTAGTTTCGGAGAGAAAGGGGGCGAATGGTAAATTTTCGTCTATTTTATTAAATATCTTTAAATGCATTTATTTTAAAATTATAAAAAAATGAGATCCACAAAACAAGACCTTTCATTTCACACGGTACAGGTAGCAAAACTTTGTTTATTTTTTTAAATTTTTCCCCGAAAAGTTAATAACCAAAATAAATGACACAAACACGTTCTTGTTTGGGTATTTTTCTGAATATTCATGAGAAAAAAAAGAAAAAATATCGAAAAAAAAAATATTAACAGTGAGTTCTATCTTTAATATTTTTCATGTTATTAATTTAATTTAATTTTTTTGTTTTGAGTAGTGTTTGCCATATTTCCGATGTTATTTTCACGATTTGGATTCTGTTTATTATTTCTAAAAGCTTATGAGTTATTTTTTTGGTTTAACTAACATTTTTAATAAAATTTTTCGACTATGTAAAAAAAAACGGAGGTGAAAACATTTTTTTTTCTAAAAAAAAAAAACAATGTTTATTTAAATAAAAAACAAGTGTAAGTTAAAAAAAAAAGTCAAGATAGACCCACCCTTAAAGTTATTTTGCGATAATTTTTCATGGATTTTCAGAAAAATGCGACAAAAAGGCGAATGCTGATGGGCGACATTGTATATCTAGCCTGTAATGTCCCACAACTGAGCAAAGGTCTTCTTCTTCCTCATTCAACACTTCTGCCTCCTGCTATTGTGGGCCAGTTCTTTCACTAGGAGCCAAGTTTCCGCCGTCTCAGGCCCAGAGATCCCTGGTTCGATTCCCAGTGGGGCAAAATTTTCTGCTCTATTTTTTTGGTGGTAGGGCTTGTTCTAAGTCCGCTTGGCTAGCTACAACCATCTTATCTAAGTCTGACGCCATAACAACAATGGTAACAGCATTGTTGTATTTCGGCAATTAGAGGTAAGATAGCCAGTTCCTCTGTGGTTGAGGATTCCGGGTGAAGCTCGCTTCCACCTATGGCCTGATCATTCCTTACCATCAGGTGAGATGCAGGCCAAGAACATCCACATAGAGAATTAATAAAAAATGAATATGATGTGTAATATCTGACATTTTTGCTAACAGTACCAACCTCTCGGAAAATGGGTTGGTACCATCTGACGGCCAACTACAGCACCAAGCGCGCTTATTGGTCAAATCAAATAGCGCACGCTTTCCCGGCTTCCTGTTACACACTGCCGTCCTTTTCCACGAAATCACTCCCAAAGATTGCAGGAAAGCGAGAATCCGTTCCTCCATCTTTGTCTTGGTCTTCCGCAATGTCACCTAGCATTTAATGGAACTTATGAAAGATGGGATATTCTATCTAAGCGTCGTAAAAAAAAACAATCTTCTGTTACTACGAACGAGCAACAATACTGTCGTCTTTAACTTTTTACATCATCCATACCTCGTAATGTTCCATCATGTAACATAAACTTGAAAAAACTGCAAACTAATAAGTAAGTGCTAATGGCTCGTTCACACATGGCGGCGGTTCAAGGTGGCAAAATAGTTTTACGACTGAACGACGCTATTATTTGTTAATGTGTTGTGTGACGTTAATGCAAAATGGCATGCATAATATTGATATCGTATTGCAATCAATCTGCCTAGCCTTTTCCCAACTATTTTGGGGTCGGCTTTCAGTCTAACCGAATGCAGCCGAATACCAGTATTTTACATGGAGCGACTGCCTATCTGACCTCCACAATTCAATTACTGGGTAATACGATACCCCTTTGGTAAGACTGATTGTCAGACTTTCGACTGTCAAAGATCCCCGAATGACAGCCGGGATCGATGGCTTAACGTGGTTTTTGAGGCACGGAGGGGTCTGGGTACGTGGGGGGTGTGTGGGTCACCCATCCACGGACTCACCATGGCAAGCGTGGCTTGAGATTGATCGACCCGACCGGCTATTATTACTTAGCCATAAGCCCGGTATCGTAGTGCATTTGTCAGTTCAGCAATGATAGTATAGTGTTGTGATCGTCGGACTGTCAAGTCATAGATCTTGAGTTCGAACCCAAGGCACGCACTTCTGACTTTTCGGATACATGTGCGTATTATATAATTATCACTTGCTTCAAAAACGGTGAAGGAAAACATCGTGAGGAAACCGGCGGCATGCCTGAGAGATATTTCTCGATGGCAAGTGAACCCAAGTCAGAGGCCAATGGGCGGCTTTATAACTCTGACACCAGGTTAGTCACTAACTACACGAAAAAAAGAAGACTACATATATTCATGTCTATTTGAAGCAATGTACGATTTGTGATTGGTGAAGTTGGTAACAAGGTGATTTTTTTCTGGTGTTTTGAAGTGTAAGAAAGGTGTAAGATATATGATGCGCAGAGGTTGATCTTAGGCTTTTAAGACTTAAAAAATACAATAGAAGTGGATATATTTAGTAACCTGTTCCGCTTAGCTATTTCTAAAGGGGCTTAAAAAAAAACACACCAAGCGCTGAGTCTGCGCTCAGCGCTTAGTGTGGCAACATGCTGTGTTCGAGTTCGCGACAAGTCAATCGTCATCCTGAGGATGCCTCGTTGAGAGGTAAACACGTGGTTTCAGGGTTTTTTTAAGACTCTTTAGAAATAGCTTAGCGGAACAGGTTACTAAATATATTCACTTCTATTGTATTTTATAATGGATTTCTACAAGGTCACGCCTGAATCAATTAACTATCTTTTAAGACTTGGTATGGAAGATTATAATAACCAAAATTTTATTATTGCCAAAACCTGGGCACAAATCCAGACTCCGTGCTGCTACTGAGAAATTCCAATTCAATAACACTTTACTCGACCCGGGAATCAAACCCAAGACCTCACTGTCTGCAGTAGCGCTTGTGACCACTAGACCAGCGAGGCAAACACAATTAATATGAGGTATGAAAGTTTTGCGAGAAATGATACAACTCATCAAGAGAAACAATCCTAACAAAATTGAATTCACTTTCAATACTAAAGAATGCTTACAAAATTAACCTTCTTCATCTTCTTCTTTTCGTGTGGATAGAGACTAACTGGTGTCAGAGTTTCAAAACCACCCATGAGCCTCTGACTTGGCTTTACATGCCGTCGAGAAATATCTCTCAGGCATGCCGGTTTCCTCACAATATTTTCCGTCACCGTTTTTGAAGCAAGTGATAATTAAACAATACGCGCATGAATCCGAGAAGTCAGAGGTGCGTGCCTTGGGTTCGAACTCAAGACCTATGACTTGGCAGTCTGACGGTCACACCACTAAGCTATCACTTCTCTCAAAACTAAGCAAATAAATTGAAGACCACATACGTAGGTATATCCATCTTCAAACGTTATACTGTCACTAAAGAAGATCCTCAAGAGCCTTTGACCACATCCCGCCTTCAACAATGATATGATCACACTTACTTTTGAAGTGGTGTCACCCGTCAACGGTACATAAAGCTCCTCCCACACAGCCGACAAGATGTCGACTCACGCAGTGTCGCAACGAGCGTGTCGTTGCGTTGGTGCACTGTGGGTGGTCGTCTGATAAGCATCTAATTAAAACCTAGAAACGTTTGTCGCGGAGAAAGTTGCGATTTGTTTGATGCGATTTCTTATCTTGTGTAAGCCCATGTTCGCACGGGCGTAATAAAATAAAAAAAAAATTCGTGCACTTGATTGTCAACGCTCTGCTTAGCGCCGAGAGTTGAAATACCAACAGTGTGTTATTTGAGCGAGAGTGCGTCCCAGCGCGTTGGATTCTTAACGCTCGGCTTAACACTGAGAGTTGAAAATCAAGTGCGCGATAAAATCCCGCCGCGATTTTATTACGTCCGTGCGTACTTACGTCAGCATACGTTTTCTGTTTATCTGCCCATTTGTTTTTTAGATTAGGTTAGTTAATGTAAAAAAAAAAACAATAAAATGATATTATAATTGAGTAACATTTTACGTCTCTCAAATGTATACTTAGGGAAATTAATTATTTGTCAAATTAATTTATTACGTCACTTTGCCGTGTTATAGCCATGTCATACAACTGACAAAGAAGGAAAGTTGTCTATTTACGAAACAATGATTTTTTCTGATTCTACTACGGCAATAAGTGCTTGGCTTAAATAAGTTAAAACAAGCCATAACACCAATTTTATACACACGGTACCTATTTTCGAAACCCTGTGTTAGTTGTCAGAATTTACAAGAATATTGAAATCAAAACCAATCCTAACGAAGCAGCAAGTCGTAAAACAAACAACATTGATCCAACCACTATTTTCTCTCGATTCGCAAACTAAAACAACACACGTTTAAAGTCTTAAAATCGCAAATCCGGACGCGGCCTAAAGTATTATAGTGCTCAAGTGTCCTCTACACCATAACGGTTCAGTCGTTCGTTTGTTTAACGCCTTAAGTGACAACGACAATATCTATTTTCGATCGCCAGTTGTTTTTAATATAAACACCAAAGTCATCAAAATACCACAGTGACTTTACCACCATTTTAAATCTTAATAACCCTAATTTTTACGCTGTTAAGGTTGAAATTCAAATGTTTTTCAGTTTGGTGATGATTGATGATAAGTTTGTGAACAGTTGTGATGACATGAATGTTATGAATAGAGGTCGAAGACTCGAAGCATCAGTCGGTAATGTGAGAAAATAATTTTGTGAATTTTATGCGTTTTAGGATGATTTAAACGGCATGTCGTATTCGATTCTGAATCATTATTGGGAATGTACAGTATAACTATTTTTTTAATGTCCCTCAGCAAACTTCGTGTTTCGTCTGTCGTCGGATTTCTATCAAGTATCAGTTGCCCTTTGCACTTAGTGCAGACCGGATGCTCTCAATAGACTTGGAAGTAAACAGAGTTGTTAATACTTTTTTCAACATAATGTAATTTATTTCAAAAATGGGAGGAAGCCGCTAATGTCGCGAAAATCAAAACAAAACAACAATAAAGTACTTAGTTCTGAATCCAAATTATTATACACAATAAATCTGATAATTGACGGACATGGAAATCGGCATTCGTTTGTATTCGGAAATGCGATGATTCCCGAGGGACATTAAGAAAATAGTCACAACTGTACAGATGTTTGCATTTATTGGGAGCTGATATGACTTCTTGTGACACAGAAATAGATAAAAGATGGAAAACTAACTGTAGCTATGTTTGTCTTTATCAATAATATGCACTGAGGTTACGGTATTAAAACAGCCACCCTAACTAATATTAGAAATGCTAAAGTGAGTTTGTTTGTTATGGTTTCACGCTAAAACGTCTAAACAAATTTGGATGAAATTTGGCACATGGGTAGACCATGACCTGGGTTCCGATATGGTTACGGGCTCTTGTGGTATAGTAATTCTATTCTAGATGCGTCGTCTTCACATATAATTATTTAACTAATGTACCTTCATAACATCATAACATCACGCCTATATTCCCTGAAGGGTTTGGCAGAGGTATACCTATAGTACACCCACTAAATCCCATGTAATAGGGGGCGAGCCCATTGCCATCAACCGGGCACAAATCCAGACTCCAGGCTGCTACTGAGAAATTCCAGATGAAAAAACCCAATAACACCTTGCTCGACCCGGGAATCGAACCCAGGACAGAGCAGTAGCGCTTTGGTATTGTACCTACCTACCTATACTGTAGGACATTTTAAAAGAGTAACGGTGGAGTTTCTTGCCCATTCTTCTCCATACGAAAACTGCCTTTTCGAAAGGGCAACTAGAATCAATTCTATTTCTTTGTAAATTTTGACATTCAAAACTGCCTTTGAACGATTTGAAATAAATAATTTGTCTTTGACTTTGAATCCATTCTAATAATATTGACTGTATCCAAAAAATCCTTACATAGAGACATAAATAAACCAACCCCATTAAAATTAACTCAATTAAAAACAATTAAAATTTACAATCCCCTTCTAATTAAAACTTAATCCCCATTTCAAGCTTCATTAATATCAAATAATAAATAAATAAAGACGTAATTACATGCCCTGCTTATCTACAATAACCATAAATTTAAACTAATCACAACACATACTTAAGGTGACATAGAGCCTGCACGGCCGACTTCCGGCCAAGTTGTCCGGACCGGAAGTGGCTGGCCACCGGAAGTTGTATACAAAGTGCGAGCCTTCGCGTGCTAAGGAATGGAGGGGAAAATTCGGTGGAAGAAAATTTATGGGGCTTTGTAACATGATATTTAGATATGATGGAAAAATCGTAGGTTGAATGTCTAAGTATTTTTCATGATGTTTTTTTTTTTTCTATAATTATCACTTAGTTATTTATCAAAAAGCTTTTGATAGGTATTATGTAAACTCGGTAAAAAAAAACGGAAAAATAATGAAATCAATATTTAAAGAGATTTTTATATAAATATTCTTAAGAAAAGATTTCAATGCATTGACGATTAATCGCAATATTAAAATAATACTACCTACCACAATACTCTAATCGCGTAAGTCACAAATAATAAAATAAATAAATAAAAAAACGAAAGCTCATTAAATCCTGAAACACTTCGAACCTCTCTAAAAGCTACACACTCATAACCCCTCCATATCTTACATCGCATAATATCCCGACACTGCGATTATTATGCGCATTTAACTGGGCGGTAAGATTACTATCAGTGCCGTGAAACAGTCCGCGATTGTCGCTGTCTTTAGTCGCAAGTATGAAAGGGATAGGGTGGATTGCATGGCATAGGTTCAGTTTTACATAATACTAGGTTATAGCTTATACTGGTGATTTTTTTTTTAAATCGATCCTGTAGTTTTTGAGTTAATTCATAACAAACAAAAATACACATGTTTTTCTTTAGAATATGAGTGTGTAGATAATGTTTAATAATGATGAGTGAATTTGTGACTTATTAGTAGTAATGTGGCTCCGCTTGCTTGAAAATAAAACAAAGTCTTTACATTTGAACAGTGAGCGGCAAAAGTCGATTAATATTTTTGTTTTTTTAAATGATTGAGCTATGTAATTATTTCATTTAAATTAGGATAGAAGTAAAATAATAAATAAAAAAATACTATAGGTAAAAAATGCTGAAATAATAGATCTAGAATGTAAAATGATGTGTAGAAGTAGCAGATTTAATCGATTCTTGTGGCTGACCGTAACACAAAAATAACAAATGGTTTGATCCACAAACGAAGCATGTCAATAGTTTCCATCTTTTATGAACTCGATAAAAAACCAATTTTTCTAAAACTGTTAACAATCATAAATCTACGTAGGTAGGCACTTAATTATTATAAAAAAGTCAAACTGCATTTTCCGTCAAAACACTTTACAGGAAAATAAAAAGCAACGTCTAGATTCGTAAATTCATGCGCGTTTAACTGGGAGGTTAGATTACTATCGGCACCGTGAAACAGTCCGCGATTGTCGCTGCGATTTTAATATATTAACCGTTCGCGTGTCGCTAAGTATCGCTGTGTGGCCGACGCTTTATTTGATCTATTGCTGGGTTTAATTTTGTTGTTGCTTTTTTTGTAAAGTTTTTGAATAAATGGTGAGTACCACTTAGGTTATTAGACTAATAAAACTGACAGATTGGTTATAATAACGTGGATTTGTAGCCTAGGGGTACCTAGTTGACGTCCAGAGCTTGAAATTTGTTTTTTTTTGGAAACCGGTACCATTGAGCTTGGTGTGATACCGGTACCAGAGTAGTACCTGTACTATGGGAACCGGTACCAGATGTTGTACCGGTACTATTGGTATTTCTATTCAGTATCGGTAGGTATTTTAGGTACCGGTACCAAACAAATATTTCCGTAAGTTATGATGAGAAAACATTAGAAAAATAACTTCAAGATTGCCACCGTACGAGATTCCTCGTACAAATATGCAACCTGTGGTACCTAAGCGCCGGGTACCTGAATTTGGTATCGGTACTTGTTAGGTTGAGTACCAGTACCCGCCTGGAACCGATACCCAGGTACCGAAACGGCATGGACCGCTAAGTACCGATACAGAACCGGTACCAGTTTTTATTAACGGGTTTTTTTATTATTTTTTATTATCTTTCCTTACGTTATTTTTACCGCAAATAAACGTATTTTCTTTTTTCTTTTCTTTTCTATTTACATGAGTTGTATATATAAGAACTAATGTAATGGCAGAAAGTTTCACTTATCATATTGCCGAAAATATTGAGATTAGGAAAATCGACGATTTGACAATATTATGAAAAAAAAAAACCCCTGTCTCATCCGAAAGGGGCTCATAGCATTACCTAAAAGTAATACAAAATCTAAGTATTATTGAAAATAAAAACTTATCGGCATGTAAACAACACAAACAAAAAGAAAAAAGAAAGAAAAGTATTAACGCAACCTACAGTAAATAACATACCTATATACATTCCGCTATAACCACAGGAGTACCTAAATATCCACATATCAATCACATTATGTAAAGAAATTGTCACCAACCCACACTTAGGTACACCATCCCTACCATTATCCCAACACGACATCAAAATGAATAGGTAGGTAGGTAAGTACTATACACGGCACGAAAAAAAAAACAAATGAAAGTATTTCGCCCGTTATTTACCGCAAACTCCTCCACACGTTTACTAAAGTCTGCTAAACTTAATTCGCCCATTTTGACGTAAATTTCTTTAGTCTACACATTATTTTGTTCTAGAAATAACAGCGAAACGTTTTGCAAGACACCTACAATATACTTAACAGCATATGGTGGGCGACCAACGTTGTGAATACGGCTTTATTTATCCAAACAAATGGGTGCCACATGTCGCCTTACACAGTGACAAGGCCTTACACGACCAGTGTAACCTGGCCTTTACGTTCCAAATACAAAATACCTCACACGTCTCATTTGCTTTGCGGTGGGAGAGGGGGAGGGGTCAATTCAAAATGGTTGATGCAAGAATAAGTCTGTGACACAATAAACTTGCGATATTTATTTATTTACCATAATTATACATAGCCAGATGTGTGAAGTACCAATGCGGTGGGTTTGTGGGTATTTGTGGCTTTTTTATCAAATTACTTTAATGTTTAGGTATTTATAGGAATATAGGGAGACGTGGTAAATAACTTATGTAGGTAGTACCCCTCCATGAGAGACTACATTCTGCTTTTAAAACAAAGTCTTTATAAAAACTGATTTTATCTAGCTTATTGTAGCGTTTGAAAACTCTGTATTTTTTTACATTACTGTAATTTAAAACCGATAACCTCCATACATACTAGGTGTATGTATGGCCTACTAATAAAAAGTTTATCAAAATATTCTTGCACGAAATTGACACAAGTATCCGACATGGAAACTCTAGTTCCGAGTTAAAAAAATATATCCAAACATGTACGATCTTACCCACCATACTTACAAGTCCCTAAAACTCTCACGTGAGATCATGCTAACGTATTGTCTTACCGATTGACACTGGCGAGCTGTTAACAAATCTCACTGATCTAAACTTGTTCATCACGAAGTAATAATTAAATAGACCATGTCGACACCACTGTGTTGCTAGTCGAAATATTGATTCTCATTTTGGTAGGTAGTTTGACTTTGGGTATTTTGTAAGATATGTGGCATTAGACAGTTTGCACGGGCAGAAATTGGATTATTATAAAAGTATATTGCCAGCAAGCTTTTTGCTGAACTGGTGGCAAACTCATAATAGGTTTGGTACTAGTATCTATCAAAAATACTAACACTAGGTAAGCTACTCCAATAGTATCTTAATACAATACTATCTAGCCTTTTTTTAACTCAAATTAATTCAATAAAATTGCACACTTGAGTCTTTTGGTAGATATATAATTTATATCAGCTTTTTTATTTATTTAACTTCAATTTCACTAAAGGTATGGACAGCTGACAGGGAAAAGCTTTCAATATTCAGTTTTTGGGCAGTAAAAATGTTCTACCGTAGCAACCCCACAAACCAGCGCGGCAACGCTAATGATAAACATCATGTTCGTCTAAGTGCCGGTAATGTCTGTACAAATAGTTCCCAGTTTTGGTTCTTACGACAGTCCCACGGAAACACTTGTTTGGGCATGTTTAGAGCCTGCTAACTATATTGGTATTTGTAACGAATCATAGTGTTTGGGAAAATCATGTTTGGTTGGCGTTTATTAGATCGATTTTTGTTTGAACTTGTATGGGATTGTCGGTTTCCGGTCGTGTTGCTTGGCTTTCATGAATTTTTTGGTCAAAATAATTAGAACAAAGTTCCTTATCGAACGTTATACTGTGCACACTTGGCGAATGAGAGCTATACCGAAAAAGTGTAACATTTTGACCGTCACGACACTTTTGTTACGTAAAAAAAGTATAGTGAGGACACTCTTAATCGCCAACCGTGCAAAAGCGAAATGAACTTCGTTCCGAACGGGTGCCCACGACACCTCGCAACTGTTTTTTTTTTAAATAAAATATTTTCTTTCTGGAAGAAATGTGACGTGGTCATTAGTTTAAATATTATTCTGCAATTATACTATAATGATCTAGTTAAAAGATTGCCTAAGCATTCCTAATAGAGCTAAGTGGAGTTGTTTTATGTTAAGTAGACGTACCGTAGGTACCATTTATCAGTTGCATACGTAAGTATACTAATTAATTAAATCTATGTATATTGTAGTAGCCTTCATTCGGAAAACTATGTACTCAATGTCAGTAGGTATCTCAGCCGTCAAAATGTACACACCTAAAGATCCCTTAAAAAAAAATTGACATAATCACATTACCACAGCACAATATCATTACACAGTATTTTCACCGTATTTACAAAATATGATTTAAGTGGCGGCCTCGCTTATCACACACCATCGGCATAATAACGGCAATCAACACGTTTTTCATGTCAACACGTAAAAAAATAACAAATGACACTGCCGTATCGAAGTCTGTCATCTTTACGGGTAATTGCCGTAAGGGGGGTAACAACGTTTTATGAGGGTAACGTTGGTTGTAACTGATAAGGGGTCGAAACTAGGATTGGGTAATTATTTAAGTTGGGTAGAGAGTTGTTTTGACTGATTGTAATTTATATTTTGATGAACTGATTTAATCTTGTTTAACCCCTTTTAATATCACAACCCCTTGAGTATTTTGTCTAGGAATGACATTTAACGATCTGGAATTGGTCATATTTATCATAGTCGCCAGCTCTAAAAAAAATCTCAACCCTAGCATGAAATATATTTTATTTTGCGTCTTGAAAACCTGCTGTTACGATACATTTTCTAGGTAAAGTAGGACTTAGCATGAAAAAGTAAAGAAGGGTATCTTTAATCACTTAGCCTATCAACCTCACGGCAAAATCCCTTTGACCTCTTTTAACCAACCGTATCACTACAATTTCCTATTACCCCATTATCAAGAAACATTAAAATATCACCCCACGTTAGAACCCTTGTATCCAGCCATAATCACCTCTGACCCACTAGTTGACGAAATTGAGTGCCAAGCCTTATCTAAACGACGATCGACACAGTGTCGGCTTTATGGGCGAACGAAACAGTTTTACCGTGTAATGTGGTACATAAAGATCTGTAATCGCGCGCGTTTTCCAACTAGGCGACACGCTAGGTGCTTGATAGATAGTGATGTGATTGCACTTTAAAATAATAGGTGTGTGCTTAGATTTAATGAAAGTTAAAGCTAAGCCATCGTCTACACTACATCGAGACGTCGTCTAGTTTTCCTTAGTACCTCAGTAGTACCTTTGGGTTCTTTGTTTTTCTTTGGTGAACCGCAAAGGAAAGCTTAGAATCCTACTGAAAACACTTTGAACTGGGTAAATAGGTATCTATGTTTACGACACATTGAGAACACTCGCTATTCCTATTACCTAATTATTAGTTTTTCTCGTTCACGAGAAAATCAGGGAAATCATAGTATTCTCATTACGAACTTAGGCATGTGACGGTCATATGTAGCCTAAATTAAAATTAGGTATAGGAAAGCATTATTATTTACCCTGCGGATGGATAGACTGCTGACTTGACGGGATGAAGGCTAGCTGACTATTATCTAATTATAGCATTTATGGGTCATCCATCAGCATCATTATCATCTGCGTAGCCTTTACCAGATGATGCTCATCCATCTGCATATCGGTCCAATATTCTGACAGGTCAAAAGGTCAAGTGTTCGAACGAGGCTTCTTATATGGAAAACCACGAAAACTAAGTAGTTTAAAAATAATTTTGTAAAGAACCAGTATATAAAAAACCTGGTGCTCATTAAAAACCGTTTTATATAAATAAAAAAAAAAAAGTTCTTAAATGGTGCATGTCTCCATGTAGATACAAAACCAGTTCCCATACATGACGTATAATGTACACAAAAGGAGTATCTAAAGAGATAATAGCATCGTAACTACATAAAAACTGTCACCACGACGTAATGACATCCACCGCTATTCATATCACATTATTCCGGTCGACAGCAGTCGTCGCGTTCCCGCGCTCTCATTGGTTGGCGCGACACTTTGTCGCCCATTTGTCACCAAACGCCAACCAATCACATCCCCCGCGTTAAAATGGAACACAAATGAAACTGTCACTGCGATCGTCGCACATAAAACCTCTATTGTGCCTCGATCTTTAGTATTCTTTATTCGAATTTTCAAAATGGCGATGATGCAATTTCGCATTGTATTTATTCAACAGAATGTTTATTCAAATATGACAGCCATGTAAAATTTTAATATTAAAAGAAAATAAAAATGCGACAATACAAACAATTTTTACACTCATCAGGATGTGCTGAATAACAAAAAGGACACAATTTCGCCCCAAATGAAGCGTGACTTTTAACAAAGGGCACGTATATGCAGTGCGCAATCGTTTATAACACAGCCAATTTTAGTAGGCACTTTGTTTGAAGTACTGTGGAGTATTGCACGGGTGTTTTTACAAGGTCGGTTAGCAGCCCAGTGTGTCGATTGCCCCGGGTTAGTGGAAATAACACGGCTGTATCATTGTTATACAAAAGCGCAGCTGTTCGGTTCCCTAAGGGTAAAAAAGACGTTTTGTGTGTTTTTTTTTCGATACGGTGTGCGTAGGGCCCTTTTAGCGGTCACCGGGACATGGACGCCTCCTGTTTGAGCGTTTGATACATTGTAAGCTTTTAATTTTTTTTTCAACTGTCTTTTGTTAGTCATATATCTATGTATTAGTTTTGGAAAGCGTGTTTGTACAATTTTGATTAAATTTCCTACCAAGAAGTAGTACGTGTAAAAAATTCGAACATACTTTGCTTGATGCATTGCAATGCTGGCTATAACATTTTCTTAAAACAAAATTGTAGCTGTAATTGCTTTTAAAAGTAGGATAATAACATGAAACGATAACTACTTAAAGGCTCATGCAGACTGGCGCGACTTCTGGCCCGACGTATCGCGTGGCGAAACAATTACCTACTATGAAAAATTCACGGTAGCAAAATTATCGGTGTCGAGTCGCGTCGTCACGTCGTGTGTAAAGTGTGCCTCAAATTCAGAAAAAATAATTAAACATCTTTAGCTCCTAATTCAGTTTACCATTTTCAAAGGCCACTCCATAATCGAATTCCTTTTTAAAAAAAAAAGCAGACCATTCATATTTTGTCCCACCAATGTACGGGATATTGGTGGGACAAAATATGAATGGTCTGCTTTTTCAGTTTACCATTTTCAAAGGCCACTCCATAATCGAATTCCTTTTTTTTTAAAAAAGCAGGCCATTCATATTTTGTCCCACCAATGTCCCGTTCCCACCCCTTTGAGCACCCAATCCGCCATCTTGAATAATAATCTTTTATTAAAGAGTTTAATAATAATTCTGAGACGGATACGGCAGATGTGTTCTTAGCCTTAGGTGGTAGTGTGTACCGAGCTTAAATATTGCAAACAGCTCTTGAGATTTTTATATTTTTAATAATGTGTGTTGATATATTGTGCTACGAGTGATGTACTTCAGTTTCGTTATTACTTGTCAAGTGATATGAGTTAATAGTAGCCATTTGTGTTGTCTGTTCCGAAGAAATTAAAGTATGTGGTGATCATCAATCTACCTAGCTTTTTCTCAACTATGTCGGGATCGGCTTCTAGTGTAACCGGATACCGCTGAATACCAGTATTTTACAAGGAGCGACTGCCAATCTGACCTCTACAAACCAGTCAGGGTAGCACTCTACCCCTTGGTAAGCCTGGTTCTCAGACTTTTGAACTTCTGACGACCCGTAACGACTGTTAAAGATCTACGAATGACAGCCGGGACTACGGCTTAAAGTTGTTTTCGATTGTGGTAATCATCAACTGGATGGATTGTCTCAACTGGTAAGTCATTTAAATAACCCTTGTGTAGCGAAGTGGGTTGCTTTTGTTGTCCCTCATTTTCCGAGATAACCCACCAAATAAAATTCGACTTAACTTTGTCGGTTGTAAGTTATGTGGATGGAAATCTTGCAAAATTCCTGCGGTAGAATGGTTCCTATTTAGCATCGGATTTGAGTTGGGAAAAAAACATCCTAAACTCACTAACTTATCGAGCATTATTGTGATTACGGAATCTTGGTTACTAAATTCATCTAATGTTTCAAACTGTGAAATTTTTATCTCATAAGTAATTATCAACCAACTAACTCAGTAGTTGACAATGTTAACATAAAATACGTGACAGTTACAGCAAACAACATATCACGAAAACCGTACAAAAATAAAGACTTTCGTTAATTATTTACGAAGTATCCCCCGAAACCAGCGGAATGTACGAAAACCATGGGATATTTAATACCCCTCGCGTCCCTGCAAATAGGTCACTGTATCGTCTCCCTGTACCCTAACTAAGGCAGTGGGGCACACATGTATTTATTATACTTATTGCTACACATTTTGTTCGTCGTGTGCTATAGAGGATCCAGATTTTTATAATGTTTGTAGAAAATTGTCGTTTGTGAAAATCCTATGAGCCTATTAAGTGTCTCAACATTGTACTAGCTGTGTATGAATCTAAATGCATAGGTACACAACTGTGTTTGTAAAAGGAGCTAAATCACACAATACAGCCTGTGTTCATCTGAGTGAAGACTTGTGCAGACTAGCGCAATATCGCGGTAGCGCTCGCGATATCGCGCCAGTTTGCACGAGCCTTGATCTTGAAAAAATAATGTATTTCCTGGTCTTTTACCTTATCTTACGTACAGTTGTAACTACTGAGCTGTTGAAATGGTATTGTTGTCAAATCAGTATACTCGAAATCTTCAAAAAAAAAAATGTAGGTACCGAGAAAATAAAAATAAAAAAACAATCATAACGGGAAAATTTTACTGTAACACTTTTCTTCGTGACTGTTCAGGGCTGTCACGTTGCTCTTTAGCTGATTTATGAGCGGTCCGAGCAGCTGAAAGTTTGATGTGGGTGTGTTGACGCTGCCAACCCTACCCTTCGGCCACGCGCCCACGTAAGCACCCTATGTATTGTACCTCACAGATGTATGAATAAGCAAGTTTTGGTAGACATCTGCTGAACTGTGATACGATATTTTGTGGGCGTGAGGCGACGTTTTTATTGATCTGCCTGTGGCGGCATCTACATTGCCACTTGCAAACTGCGCATCTCAGTGACGTCACGCAAAATCCTGCATCACGCAAGCAGAGTTTACCGCGCGACTGGTACAATGACCCCACAATAATCATCGGGCAGTTGCCCGCTGGAACAACACCCGTCTGGTCGGAGGATCCTCCCTTTCTATGGAGGATGAGTGAACTATAAACCCTGTTTCTCATACCTCTATACCTAATACCAATAAAGAAGTGTTAATACTGCAAAAACATTGATTTCAAAAGGAAATCTCAATCGAAAACAAGCCTTTTATTCTAGCGACCCGCCCCTGCTTCGTACCGTTTTACGACTTGACAAAATATCGAGATTTTTTTTATTACATGTTATTTTAATATTCATCTTTTATACATATAAACCTTCCGGAATAAATTTTCTAAATTATGGTGTAAACCGCATCAAAATCCGTTGAGTAGTTTAGAAGAACAACGCGGTCACACAGACAGACACGAAAAGCGACTTTAATTTATAACATGTAGGTAAATATTACCACAATGATTTTGCAGTGAGCCACGAATTAATACAGATGGGACAGTCCGCAAAATCATTTAAATAAAAAGTGACTCTTGCTAGGACACAATAAAGTGCAATTTAGGTTGCACAGCACTAATTACCTACCTACAGTTATATTCACCTAGAAGTTGCCTCTCTTTCTATCGCGTAACTCTTAGATCTTCTGACTACGTTACACTCACTGAATTGGCCTTGATAGCTTCACACCTAAACTGCGGAGTGTCCCATCTGTATTCATCCGTGAGTGAGCTAACAAATTGACGAAGACAGTACTTACTCTAAAAAGTATTTGATAGTCATGCTTTTGAAAATTTCTCCCATCACCTTGTACCTACTCTCCTCCTTATTCTGGTAATCAAATGCAATGCAAAAATGTGGTCAATGCAATGCACAATGAATTGGCCTTGATAGCTTCACACCTAAACTGCGGAGTGTCCCATCTGTATTCATCCGTGAGTGAGCTAACAAATTGACGAAGACAGTACTTACTCTAAAAAAGTATTTGATAGTCATGCTTTTGAAAATTTCTCCCATCACCTTGTACCTACTCTCCTCCTTATTCTGGTAATCAAATGCAATGCAAAAATGTGGTCAATGCAATGCACAATGATTTCTTGGTTTTCATATGACGTATTTTATATTAGTCGATATAGAGGTTCACAATTTTACTGTTCAAGCCCACACCCCTTCAAGTAGCGTAGGTACTCTACTTTTATAACCCAACTCCAAATCCCCGACAATAATCACATCTAACAAAGGATCTTCAAAACACATCGCAAAGATTTTGCCTGACAAATTCGCGAGGACAGAACAGGACAACATTTTTGCTCTTCGTTCTGACAAAATCTTCGATCACCGTTTACCTTTTCCACTCCACTTCTCCTTTCAATCAATGGTCAATGCACTATTATTTCTTCGTTTTAATAATATGTTACAATCCATACTGCATATTATTCTACAGTTCAAACCTACACCGCATCACGTACTCCATTTTTATTACCCATCAATAATGACATCTCAAAAGGATCTTCAAATCACATCACAGCCCGCAGCATCACTCGTCTAAATCTTGCTCCATCTAATTACCAAACTAAGATATCGTGGTATAATCGTGTTTGTGAAAACAATAACCCCTTGCTGTCGCGCAGTCGGGTAAATAGGACAACTTAAAACGAACAAATCCATAACATTAAAACTCTAAGCATAAAAAGTTTGGCTAACTTAAAGGACTGGACAGGACAACATTTTGTTTTTGACAATCTGTTGGAAGACTTTGTCAAAAACAACATGTTGACCTGTCTCCCTTTTAGGCACCTACACCACTTATTATTCTGGCAAGCTATCGTCAATACGCTATGATTTCTCGGTTTCTTAGGGTTCCGTACCTCAAAAGGAAAAAGCGGAACCTTTATAGGATCACTTCGTTGTCCGTCCGTCAGTCTGTGAAGACAATTTTTCTCAGAAACGCGTGTAGGTATCAAGCTGAAATTAATACCAAATATGTAAGTCTATATTTTCTTGGAGCTCTTAAAAAATCAAAATACGGCTATTTATGCGACATATTTTGATACTTGCAAATAAATCAAAACCTACAGGGTACATCCCGCTGATCTAGAATCATGAAATTTGGCAGGAAGCAAGGTCTCACAGCACATGTAAAGAAATAGTCCGAAAAAAATTAATTTGCAGCTTTTTCACAAAAAAAAAAAACCATTACAAACTTAATGTTGGAGAATTGACCGGGACGTATATCAATGTATGGGAGAACATGTTTTTCAACTACACTGTTAAGTTTGTTTTTGGGATAATTCATCCCAAATCCGGAACCCTTCATTGTGCGTAGTCCGACATGCACTTGGCAGGTTTTTTAAACGTCTTAGTCTACATACAGCTATTATTCTACAGTTCGAACTTACACCGCATCACGTACTCCACTTTTATTACTCAACTCCAAATCCCCGTCAATAATCACATCCCACAAGGATCTTAAATTCACATCACAGCCCGCAGCATCACTCGTCTAAATCTTGCCCCATCTAATTACCGAACTAAGAAATCGTGGTATAATCGTGTCTGTGAAGACAATAAAGAGATCATTAATCATTAGGTATTTGGTACAGTCGTTAATGATGATATTAGGTGTTCTGTGCGTGCTTCGGTTGTGGTGTGAGTTGGGAGCTGATGGTTGAAGAGATTTTAGCCATTTTAATAAAGATATATTGTAGGGTAGGTACAGGATTTCAATGGGTAGACTTGGAGTTATATACGGATGGTACACACGGGTACATATCAAGCTATAATTTTCCAGTTTAAGCTGATCTCGCATTGTTTAGGGTTTCCGTACAATGAGAGGTCAGCTTATACTAGAAAAATATAGGTTGATATGTAGCTGTGTGTACCTACATGCAGAGAAACCCCAAAAACGAATTATAGAAAGCAACATATTTGTTGGGCAACTTTATGATCACCACATGAAATTTTAATGATCAAAAACCGAAAAAAAAATGTTTTTCATGAAATAATGAGGATTTGGTTTTCATGGCAAGATAAGGTTTTGTTTGTTTTCTTTTTCGTGTGGTGACTAACCTGGTGTCAGAGCTTTAAAACCGCCCATGGGCCTCTGATATTCGACGTTTTCCTTCACCGTTTTTGAAGCAAGTGACAATTATACAATACGCACATGAATCCGAAAAGTCAGAGGTGTGTAGCTTCTGAGTTTATGAGCTAACTTTCTATGATCTGCTGGTGATCCTAATGATGCCTGTTAGTTGCCGTGCTCTTTATTCATTAATATCTGGACGGTTTGCTAAACCTATATATAACACCTTCATTGTAATCAACCCTTAGTAGAAACTACACCTCACGAAATAGCACCATTTTTACATTACTCTTCATTTCTAATTACGCTGTAATCTTCCACCTTGCACCAAGATCTACCATCGAGATATGTAGAAGGAGCGAGGGCGGCGCGATCGTGATTGTGCTCTCAAACGGTCTCTGGCGCAATTGTTCATCATTACGTCGCTTGTAAGGGCTGCAGATTGCGCGTACGCGCACCAAAAGTGTTGCTAGTCGCCAAAATTATAGGCAGCCATGTTAATGGGAGGCAGGTTTGGTTATGGTTGGATGTCGAAATTATGTGCCATCTTGTGCTTTGTCTACGCTTGTCTAAGCATTGTAGGCACCGGGGAGAATTTTATCGAAGGACAATAACATTTTACACCGATCAGCCCACATATGTAGATCTGCTATCTATGCTTAATTTTATAGATGGAAAAATATTTTAAAAAATCTAAATATTTTTTATTATTTTTTTATGGAATTTTTAAACAAATTAGTGTCACTTTTAAACTAAATGATTTATCGCTATGAAACAAACTCCATAATGATTGTGAAAAAACTACCCTCAATTGAAAATAAACATATTTTTAGCAAAAATCAATTTTTACAATAATCGTAAAATTTCTCAATAAGACGCCATAACGATAGAAAAAAATGTTATTTTTAAAAAATTTTTCGTCGATATAATAAAGCATAGATTGGGATCATTTCGATATGTGCCCATTATCTCTCACACTGTATAATTATGGACGTGCTATACTCACATCTTTTAATCAGGAGAAGGTATTTTAGAAAAGCTGGAGGAGAATTATATTAAAAATAACATATAATCACGCCTGTATTCACCGAAGAGTTGGGCAGAGTAGACTTATAAGTACACCCTCATATCGCCAGTTATGTTTAAGTCCCATGTAATAGGGGGCGAGTCTATTTATTGAGTTATATTTTAAATCATTGTAGTAAAGGATGTCACTTGAATTTCTCACATGTATAATTTCAACATGAATGATGTAACCAATATTTTGTAACAATATTATAATTTAAGGCGATGATAATCGATTTTATACTGAAGATGATGTCTAAACGAGTAGTGTTAATGATTTGGATAAAATATATGTCAAATTAGAGCATTTTACTAATATTCTGACTTAGGCATATTTTGGATTATGTTTATATTACATAGTGAAACTAATTTGTAAAGTTAGGTCTAACGCGGATAAAAAAATGAGAATCGCGCAAAATCTATGAAGCGTATTTTTCTGAAACCTTTACCATTTTATAGATAATTTAATTATTGATCTTTTAGTATACGAGTTTTATTAAAATACCTTTTGTTTTATGTATAATAAATTAATAATGCGTTTAATTTGGGGCAGCTTCTTGATGAGCGAGTCTCATTACTAGCTGGATGTACGACGCGTTGCGTGAGCCAGAACACGCAAGCTAACCACTCTATGTCACTGTCATATATCTGCGTCTTAAAAGAGTGTACGTGGAGTTTCTTACGCGTTCTTCTCCATAGGAACCTACCTACTACGCTTTGGAATAGGCAACTAGCTTCATCATTCTGACTGACCGACCCCTTGACAATTCAAAAGTGCCTGTAAATGGTTTAATTGAAACAAATGCTTTGAGTTTGAGTTTTTTTACACGGTCATTTTCTTTAAAAATAAGGGGTTTTCGATTGCCTCAAACCTGTGAACATCCAAAGAAATTGAGCTGTAACTTCAAAGCAATGGGGACTGGGAAAACAATAATTAATTACGGTTTTGAGACAATCGATCATAAAGTGAACAATAATTAATAAAATGTCGAAGAGAAATTCATCAACAAGCACAGTCGTTTACAGCCTTTTAAAATTGTGCATCAATTATTCTTGATATCAACTTTAATTTATTCGTTGCAATGAAATCAAAAATATCAACGAATTGAAATCATTTTAAAATAAATTCCTTTGATGACAATTAGCCTTTTATAGTTGAGTGGCTCATAGCTAAATGATAGCTCCACGGGTCGATTGAAGGTTAAGCTATGCTTGCCACTGTCGGTCCGTGGATGGGTGACCATCTTTACATACCAAGACCCCTCCGAGACTCTAAAAGCACTTTTTAAGCCGTTGGTCCCGGCTGTCATTCGTGGATCTTTGACAGTCGTTGCGGGTCGTCAGAAGGTTGAAAGTCTGATAACCGGTCTTACCAAGGGGTATCGTATTACCCAGTAAATGGGTTGTGGAGGTCAGATAGGCAGTCGCTTCCTGTAAAATACTGGTATTCAGCTGCATCTGGTTAGACTGGAAGCCGACCCCAACATAGTTGGGAAAAGGCTAGGCAGATTGATTTATTACCTATAACTACTATTTTTAGGAGGTTTCAAAGTGCATTGAGTGCTTATTGAGATGATGAATGAATTTTAAGTAACTAAGGTACACAGTCAAGGAGAGTAATTGTTTCTCAAATCGACACACTACGTCGACACGTTAGCCGTGTTATGGCCATTCACGCACGCACCTCTGACTTTTCGGATTCATATGCGTATTGTATAATTATCACTTGCTTCAAAAATGGTAAAGGAAAACATCGTGAGGAAACCGGCATGCCTGAGAGATATTTTCAACGGCATGTGAAGCTGAAGCGGTTACACCGCCACATACGAACTAAGCATTAAAGACATGACGTCACATAAATCCTGCATCCCGCAATTAGAGTTTACCGCGCGATATATACAACATTCCGACTTCAACCATCGGGCAGTTGCCCGCCAGACACAACACCCGTCTGGTCGGAGGATCCTCCCTTTTCTATGGTGGATGAGTGAACTTTACACCTTGGTCCTCTTACCGCTAAATTGGAGTCTCAGTGACGATTGTTTCCGCCACAAAGTCAAGTCATAGGCCCATGGGCGGCTTTAAAACTCTGACACCAGATTAGTCACTAACCATACAAGAAGAAGAAGATAGACGTTTCATACAAGTGACAAAGAATGACAGTTGTAATTTGAATGTAGGGGTATGACCTCAACATAGTTGAGATCAGTAAGGCAGGTGAGATGAGGTTTAAACAGTTCTGTCACACGTAAAACTTACGAAAACGAATTCTAGGTGGACGCCAAACTACTAAACACATCACCATAAATTACTCAATTAACCACAACATATAATTAACGACGAACAAAATTTTTAATAATCAATCTTTGAAATGAAAGTACAGTTAATCATAGAAAAGTATAACTCGCACAAGATTATGTATAAAAAATAATGAGCACGTTCGAGCAAGTGGCGCGGTGGATGCGACGGGTTAAGTGTGGCTGCTAAAACAGCGGGCGACGCGGACGCAGCGTTGATATCGCTGCCAAGATATAGATGACTTGCTTTTGCCCGCGACTTCGCCTGCATGTTTATAATACACAATAAACTATGGCAATCGTCAATAGCGTGGCGCGTCTATCAGTGATATAATTTTGGAAATCGGATGATCAGTTTCGAGTATTACCTCCGACATACAAACTAACAAACCCTACCTCTTTATAATATAAGCATAGACAAGCGGGCTGTATAATTCATTGATATTTTCCTCCCCTCTCCTACCACTCTACTTACTGTTCCCTGCCAACAGGTGTCGCAGGTCAGCTGCCAAAAAAAAAAAACAGTGGCACTCCGGGAGTGCCGACAAAAGTGAAAACTTGAACAAGACAATACTTGCATAGAACATTGATCCGTAACGTAATATAAATAAAGAGCCAGTCGCGTTTACAAACATGAGGTGTCGGTAACGGTGTCGCGAGTTTAATTGTTTTTTTTTCATCTCAAAAATGCCTAAAGAAGTGTTCACTTCAAAAATTCTCCAGAAAGAAGTAGCCAAATTTGCTACATAGGTGCTCTGCTGCATTTACCTACCGAAAGTTGGTCTAAGAAGAAAAATATTAGACAAGGATGTGTTCAGTATAGCAGTACTTAGAAAAAAGAAACTTAAAGCTTAAGAAAGCTTTGTTCTTTTGGCACTTACGTCTTATCAAATTACTTGGGCCCAGTTGATAGCCATTTTAATCGCGGCATCAGTGGCGTTTTTTATGTCCTCTTGGAGATCTCACGCAATCGCATTTTGCGGCGCGCACTCTAAGTCTAGGTTTTAACTGTAAAAAAAGTACCTTATGGTACAGGCTATAAAACTCAGGTAAGGGCTACTTTAACCCGAAGGCTGTCTTTGTGCCAGATCTATCCATTTTTCAGTAAGCCTACCCAGTGCTCTCTCTCCCGCTAATTTCATGGCCTCCTAGACAAGTTGCGTACACTGAAGATCGTGACAGATGTTCAGTGGCGATCGTGTGAATTTGATAGTGAACTATTACGATACGACCAGTCGTAACTACTGGTACAGTTGGCTCATCAGTCGGAAATTAATTCTAATAAAATGTCCATGATTATTATCTGCAATTATTTTAAAGTTTATTAATTAGGTGCAATTATTAGTAATAAGCACTTTAGTCGTGTATGCTACAGGAAGATGTCAGTTAAAAATATTAATTTTGTCATTTGCATTTTTTAATGATGTGATTGAGCTACTCAATATGGTGATTATGTGAAATCTTTTGACCGACAGTCATGAACTCAGATTGCTTGTAAGTAACACAGCAGCATTTACTGAAACTAAATAGGACCAATGTTGTTTTGTCAGATCCTAGAGATTTCATAATCTATATTAAGATATTATCAGGGGATCAAATTTTTAAGTTTATAGTATTTTTCTCAAGAGGGGCTTGTGGCTAAGGAATAACAGCCGAACGGGTCGATCGATCAGGTTAAGCCACGCTTGCCACGGTTGGTCCGTGGATGTGTGATTATCTTTACATACCAAGTGCCTCGGAAAGTACGTTAAGCCATTGGTCCCGGCTGTCATTTGTAGATCTTTTACAGTTGTTACGGGTCGTCAGAAGCCCGAAAGTCTGACAACCACTCTTACCAAGACTCTTACTCTTATATTGTTACCCAGTAACTGAGTTATGGAGGTCAGATTGGCAGTCCCTCTATGTAAATAAAATACTGGTATTCAGCTGCATCTGGTTAGACTGGACGCCGAGCCCAACATAGTTGGGAAAAGGCTAGGCAGATGATATTTATTTATTTATTTAACCATTTATGCACACACATATAAACAAACAAGAAGAAAGGAACAGAAAAATACGTACAAAGGCAATGTCATAGATATTTTTTTGACATACTCTTTGCAAAGTGAGCGACTTGACCATAAAGAAAGTTTCTTACATACTGCACCTACATAAAATTTTACGTAGATAAAAACAATATTTCCAACCTGTTTGTTTACATAGATCGGATATATTTTCCGCGGATATTTTTCATCCATCTCATTACCCACAACAGCGTTACAAAGGCTTCAAGTATTTCCCACAAAAGGTCTCAACGGACAAGCTACGTCTGACTATAAAAAGCAATGTCAGCAGAACTTTAATGAAACAAGTTGTATTTTATAGCCTTAAGCTTCAGCTTTGTGTAAAAATATAGAAGTAAGGCGAAAATCACGTTCTTTGGTAGCTCTTTTTGCGGGATGAAGTTCTGTTGCGAACAATGTTTGATGGAAGCCTCATTAATGTACTCGGGATTTTTATTAGTTACCTGGGATTATTATAACGGCCACACGGGTCGATCGAAGGGTCAAGCTACGCTTACCGTGGTCGGTTAGTGAATGGAACACACTTCCGTGCCTCGGAAAAGACGTTAGGCCGTTGGTTCCGGCTGTCATTTATAGATATTTGACAGTCTTTATGGGTAGTCAAAGCCAATCTTACCAAGGGATATCGTGTTACCCAATAACTGGGTTGTAGAGGTCAAATAGGCATATGCATCCGGTTAGACTGGAAGCCGACCCCAACATAGTTGGGAGAAGGCTAGGCAGACTGATTTGATTATTCTTACCTATACCTATTATTTCTAGAAGCTTTCAAAGTGTATTGAGTGCAATGAGCACATTGAGATGATGAATGTTAAGTAGATAGAGTACCGTCAAGGAAAGTAATTGTTTATAAAAATATAAATTGCATACAATATAATTAACAGCAGATTAAATATAAAAATCAAATAAAAAGTGTAAAGTGCGATGTAAGTAATTAGCAGGGGAGTATGCCTCACGGCTGCGCCAAAAAGGCCTAGTTCAGCAAAAAAGCCAGACAACAATAAGTGCCTGACGCTGGTTTTCAACTGGACCTGAAAGTGAAGTGAGTGAGTTTATCGAATTGACACACTACGACAATTAGCCGTGTTATGGCCATTTCATACAAATGTCAAAAAATGGAAGTTGTGATTTGAATATATGGGCAATTGAAGTTGGTAGTCAATTTAATAAACAATTGATTGCCCTGAGTGTAACTGTAATACTAATAAATCACTGTGTCATTTTAAAATCCCCATAAATAACTAAATAAAAATTGAGTCAATAGATTAAAGGCATTTTTGCAATTTCCTCTCCACATTAAAATCTTGAATTTAAGGATGTCAATAAAACGTAACTAATGGAAGATGGATGTAATCATAAATGATAGTCTTCTTATTGCTAGAAATGATGACTTAAAAATATTTTTTGTTCGTCTTGGAGATTAAAAAAAAAATCTGACACATGTTTTTCTTTTTTTACATTACCAAAACATTTACGGCGACACATTGAGTTAAAATGTGCCATGACGTCACGAGTATGTAGATTTTATACTTACTTGTGACGTAGTGACCCCCACTCTCCAACTTTAATGCGTTTTATCCAAGTCATTTTTTATTAATATGATGAAGCAAAATACGTGTCAAATATTTTTTTATTATTTTACTGACGGAGTAAATATATATATATTTTTTGTTGATCCAGGCATCATTCCTATTCATTTATTTAATCCTTTAAGCACACAAATATATAGAGGCGGACTTAATGCATAGGCATTTTGTAGATACCAGTCAACCTTTAGGTAATGCAGAGACGAACAAATTACGAAAATTGGGGAGAAAATATGAAATCAACCTGTCATAAAAAAATACATTAATTTCCTCTTCACTAAAAAAAGGACAAAAAAAAACAAAACACAGAAGAACACCTTTTTTGCGGGCCATACCTGCTTCTTCATGCAACTTACTGCCGAAACGAAGACGTGTGTTTTCGGACGACGAAATCGTACCATTGACTTTAGGGAGCAAAGTCGTGCGGCAAACGTTTTTAATTATTCTAATGTGTAACGTTTTATATACTTTCTAATCACGAGCCTCCGTGTAGAAATTACCTATGTTACGCATGCATATGAGCATATAATATTTTGTGTATAACCTACCTTAGAGGGCGCCCCACGAAGGAAGGCCGGCGGAAAATTATGGAACTAACATTTTTTTATTATGCAATGTGATATTTAATGACATAGACACTAGCGCCGCATCTAAAGGACTCTAAATATGTACAGGTTAGTCCAACTAGTGACGTTATAAAAAATGATTCCTCATATCCAGGGGTATCCGAAAATACCCCATGTATGTTCCGCGATTCTTGATAAATTTCGAGTAACAATGATTTACCGCTTAAAAAAAAAAGACTATCTTTATTTTTACAAGGCCTTTTCACATATTTTTTTGCAATTTTAATTGTTATGGAATATTCTTTCAGAAATAAAATAATCATCTTTCTTCATTAATTCAAGATACAAAAGAAGGAATTTACGTTCGAGTGACACAGAATAGAAATTTCTACATATTTTTTTTTATTGCTCCTGATTCCTAAATAATTTAAAAAACCTAGGCAGCTTGCACAATATCACATAAAAATTGGTACTTAATCGACCAAATCACTGAAAATAATTTTTCAAGAATTAAAAAAATATCACTCGATAACTATCAAGAATCGCGGAACATGCATGGGGTATTTTCGGATACCCCTAGGTATGAGGAACCATTTTTTTTATTGACGTCACTATTTGGACCGTTCCGTATATGTTTAAAAACAACTGTCACACATTATTTTTCAGAATTTGTGATTTCTCGAACGTCGTTCGAGTCAAAATTTGTTAAAAGTAAAATTCTATTAATAAAATGTATGCGACGTCTGATTAAAGGCCACCTCCTGTTGAAACTGATCGGTATCCGTGGAATACATTTTTAAATTACACGACAAATATATGTTTTCATAGAAAATTATTCGGTCGCTAAACACGACAGATATGGATTTTCATACTAACATTGCCGGCCGCCGGCTCGCATGTATTTGACCAGTACTGAATTTTTGATTTATCTCGAAGAAGGTTGTCAAAATAATGCTCGAATTTCTAAGCATGTTTGAGAAAAAAATATTTCATGACAAGTTGAGTACCTACTCAAACGAGGAATACATAAAATCTTTTATTTTCTGTCATAGATAGTTTCACTATAAGGGTCGTGTTCAGCAAAAAGATATTTGCAAGCTAATTTTTACTGACTACTGATAAATATTTTTACTGCGACTTTATTGATACCCAAAGTAACAGTAAATAATTAAACCTTTAAAATCCAGTCCCCATTTTCGTCTCTAAGGACCAAAACAATAACAACCCGAAATCCCTTCCAGAATAGTGTTGCCACCCTCAAAAACCTTTGTTAAACTGACAAAGATTCACCGAGATGAATATTGAATATAACCTCCGTAATATTTACGTAACCCTTCAACTGCGACGGTGCCCCCGCTTAATTACCGGGATGATGGCGAAATATTAATGAAGTATCTGATACGGACATGTTGAGAGTTGCCACACTTTTGGGATTTATGCGACGGTAAGGACTAAAAGCATGCGAGTTTTAGAATTTAAGGGGAGGTAAAGAAATTGGTATGTAACAGTTTTAGGGTTAATTTTATAATGAGTTTCTGTACATTATTAAAGGGGTTAATATCTAAGAAATCTTGGTTAGAAAGGGGGTGAATACTGATGTGACGATTATTAAAAAAATATGGGAGAAGAGGATATGTTAAACTGATCCCAAATAAATTGGGATGAGTAAAGGCAAAAGAATGATGATCTAAGGAGTTTTATCATCTTTTAAAGTTTTGCGTTTTTATTTTGACCTATGTAATTAAACCTTTCATTAAACAGTTTCTTCGACGACACCTACTTACGCCACAGACAAGACATTATAGTTTATTTTAAGCATGAGACGTAGGTAGGTTTTATATTATCAGCTCAACGTATCAAAAGCAATAAATAACAATATACATCATATCAAAATTTATCGTCCGCATTTACAATACTTACACGACCTGTAACATTTTGATATAAAAAGTACATAACCCTAACTGCCGCGCTTCCAAAAAGACAACCATAATATTTCATTTACGCAAAACGAGACAACAGGCTTGCAAGCCATAAAAAATCAAGCCGAACCCCAAAACACAAAGGCTTACGCGCAATTTTGTCAAAATTCACAAGCATTAATATCAATATGTAGAGCAAAAAAGGGGCCAGCAATATCCTCGGGGTCTCTCCGCTTTATTTATCAAAGCCGACCCTATATAACCCTTTCATCGTTACGCGAATTAAATTTCTTTTGCCGTCATTTCCCGTGCATTATCTCGGTTAAAATCATAATGGCGACGCGAGCGCCACAATAGCGGTGCTTGTTTAGTACCCGACTTCATTAATGTTTGCTAAAGAATTTTATTAAAATGTAACGTCGCGTTTTAGGGTTAAGGGTTAAGATTAAAAATGGTGGTCGTAGATTATATGAATAGGTATTTAATTTTGGAATCACGCGTTTTAGGGTTAAGGGTTAAGATTAAAAATGGTGGTCGTAGATTATATGAATAGGTATTTAATTTTGTTTTCATTTTTTATTTGTTAATTTGTGTTAGGTTTATTATTTAATTTTTAACTTTTAGTTGGAGTTTAATTTTGTTGTTAATAGTTTGACCTTTCGGCTACTTAGTCGAAAAAAAAAAAAATACTGCGTATTTCGGCAAATAAAATAAGGAGAAGATAAATAACTAACTGTTTGAAAATATGGTATTATAAAAGTTGAGATCGATCAGAACTTTGGAAACAGGACATTTAGAGAAATTTCCTGAATATTTGGGTTAAATAACACAAGAATAATTGCTGTGGAGCACTGTCTAGCTAACCAAATTACAGAAAAAAAAATGTGTTCTACGAGAAAGCCTTAGCAAAATAATATAGGTAGATATCTATAAAAACGGCAATAAAATCACGTTTGTTGTATAGGAGCCCCCTTAAATATTTATTTTATTCTGTTTTTAGTATTTGTTGTTATAGCGGCAACAGAAATACATCATCTGTGAAAATTTCAACTGTCTAACATTCACGAGACATGAGACACAGCCTGGTGACAGACGGACGGACAGCGGAGTCTTAGTAATAGGGTCCCGTTTTACCCTTTGGGTACGGAACCCTAAAAAGGATAGAACACAGTAAAACTACATACCTACATCTTAATTTTAATAATTAAGTAAAAAGCATGTACCTAAACGTATGAGTACGCCCTATGCATAATATTATGTATAAAAAGAACCCTTTTCTAATGAATTTTACAGCAGTGGTACTTTAGACCCCTATTCAACGATTGAGTATGAAATTTTCGACGACTCTTTAAGGTATTTGGGTTGGAACTAATTTAGTTCCTTCATCGGTATAATTACTAAAAAAAAAGCGAAAAAAAAAGCGATGAGAGCATGGAAAGTAATACGGTTAATAAAATAAAATAATTACTAACTTCCATATAAACTTTCATCCCCAATTCAACCCCTTTTGGGGGCGAATTTTCAAAAACCCTTCCTTAGTGCTTTCTTTCGTTGTAAATATTAAGGAAATCTTGTGTAAAATTTAATGTCCCTAGAATTAGACGTTTAGACTGTACGTTGTCTGAAGTTGATTATTTTAGTTCACAGCTGACAAATTTACTATGGTGTTAATGATTAGTCAAGCGTCTATTACAATATCTGACCTACATCTATTAAATAACTGCTCTAACGACACCACAATTACATCAAAGGATGGTCTATTTATCTGTAAAAACTTGCAGACCACACACAAATAATACTTACTTAAATAAATGACCTATACTATTAGACTCCATGTCAGTTCACCTTGCGCCCCCATTTCATTTACCTTACAGCTATTTATTATTTTACAGCTGTAAACTGCTTGTCTGCGTCATTTATCTATATTGCACTATATTTGGTACAGTCGCCATGTTTTAATTGAGTAAATTGTTAACCTTTTACTTTGTTTTTTAGGGTTACGTACCCAATGGTTGGCAAGGTTCCGCTGTCTATGCGTCTCTCACAGAACTGTATCTTTTAAACTATAATAGGTAGATACTTGACATTTTCACAGAATGTACAGTGCGCGCTACGAAAAAATGCCCGTGGAAAATTGTGGAACTACATTTTTTAAATCCAATGTGATGTAATGGCATAGACACTAGCGCCGCGTCAAAGGGCCTTCTTTCATGGAAATGAAATGAAATTGTTTATTCTGTATATAGGATATCGAAATCACCTTTACACGTCATCTTAAAAAAATATTAAAATTAAGCTAGATGAGTTCGGCGTTTCCTATCTGACTACTCTGAGAAGAAAGGCCGAAATAAACTCAGAGGTCACAGTCTCTTTTAATGTCCAGACATAATCTTGGTCAGGCCATTTGAGGACCATGTAGATTAGAGTCTGAAATGGTCTTTTGGGGAGAGAATCACATAGATTTTAGTGGAACTGTCCAGTCAGTGCAAGCATTTGTCAGTAATTGTGGTGTGCACTATACTACTATGGCCGATATAATAAATACAAAAAAAAGTTAAAAAATAAAGGGAGAAAACACAAGAAACGTATCTTATCCGGTGTTTTTTGCTCGATCGTAATAATGGCAATAATAAAACAACAAAAACTTTTTTTTACTCTTTTTTCTCCGTCGGGAACGAAGTTCTTTCTAAAGTATGATTTTAAAATATCTTGGATTTTCATTTTGACCAAATCCACACTTTCTCTTTAATTTTATCCCATGACACTGTAAATCACTTTACTCTTTTCTTTTGTTTTTTCTGCCGGCGTTCTCCCTCTCTCTCTCTCTTTCTTTCTCTTTGAATTAGAAGAAGACAGTCGCAAGTATTGACACTTTTTAGCGTGACGATTTCTGAAAGTTTACACGCCGCGTTAAAAAACTGCGTTCCAATGTAGTGTTAAATATTGTACGGTGGTACGAAACCTTTCGTGTGGGAGTCCAACTCGCACTTGTCTTTTACTTTGTTTTTTTACTTTTAAAGTTTATAGTTTCCGAGTGTGATATTTATTATATTTATGTGTAAGTTGAAGGAATAACTCGTTGATTAAAGTGATAGTGTTAAGGCCATGGTTGCGTATATTGTATGGGAAAGGTTACACTTTTTAGACTAGTTTTACTTTCATTTATTTCCTGGCTGCATTACTGTGCCAACCTTTACTATCTCTATTTTCTTAATTATAGTTAGTTCACTTTGCTATGCTCTCTGTAAATTCATTGGTTTTAGTATTGGATGCGTGGGCGCCTTCATTCTCAAGAGTGAACTTAGGCAAAACTAATCGAACTATTGGTCTCTGACAACTAATACGGAGGATTTGACTGTGTGCATTTGCAATTCGCGACGTATGATCGTGCACAATGTGGCTAGAAAGGCTTTGTTTGTCGAAAGCTTACGATACTGTTTCGTTAGGTTCCTTGCGTAGAGAGGCATAAGTTTTCCTACAAACTCCGTCCAAAATAGGTGAAGAGATATTTTGTTGTCATTTCTCTATAACCGATTTTAGAGGCCTATTTTCAGCAGTGAATCCTATTTTCAAAAGTGGCCTATTTATAAAGTGAGTGGACGTAATCATATAAGTGGACAAGAATCCTTTATAATGATCTGTTTAGGCAGATATCTAAACGTAGGTACCATCGCGGAAACCCATAACTAACCACTTTGAAAACAAAATCCCGTGCACACGATGACCGCATCTGTTACCGACCCGGTTCTATAGCGGCCGAGTGCTGTAAGCAAGAATAGTCGGTCTTAACGGTGGTTAGTTATGGCTTTCTGCGATGGTACCTTCTTAGGGAGTAAGTTCATCGAGATCATTGGTTTATTTGACTAAGTGAGCATTCTATCAGCGCTAAAGATGATAATAATACCAGCCTATTACTGTCCCACTGCAGGGTAAAGGCCTCTTCTCATACAGAGAAGGCACGAGCATTGATCATTACGCTTACAAGTCCAGGTTTCCTCATGATGTTTTTCCTTCACCGATGTTAGTAATATACAAGATAAACTCAGGAAGTACATATGAATTGGAAAAGTTATATTGGTACTTGCCCGGATTTGAATCCACGACCTCGAAAGATGATGGAAAGTTGAAATTGTAAAATGAGTGTTGTAAGTGTTTCTGTGTATGTGTGTTTGTGTGTTGTAAGTCGTTGTAGAAATACAAAATGCTTTGAAAGCGATTGCCACTTGTCAAGAAGGTGGGTCTTTAAAATAAGACATTATTTTCCACCACAAAAAAAATTATAAAGATCGAAGTGTATACCCGGTCAAATTAACAATATTATGCCATTAAACAAACCCAGCCTCAAAAAGTACCTACAACGTCTACTAAATAATGTATAAATGTTGCCCATTTGAGAAACTTTGCCTGCCCAACTGGCGACTTACATTATAATAATGACTTTGTCGAACAACAAAACAGTTTTTCTTCAAAATTCGCATTAAGGTACTGAGCACAGAAAAATGCAAAATATCGCACCATCATCATAATTTGTTGGAGCTTTACGGAATATTAAATTGTGTGTGTTTTTTCCTTGGATTAATGTGCTCTTTAGCTCACAGATTGAGGTCATCATCATCTTCTTGGAGAGCAGTGGTGGCCCAGTGGGAACGGCCGCGGCTTAAGAATTTTAAGTCCTAGGTTCGAACCCTGACAGGCGCTTTACTTTGAGTAAATTCTTTCATCACTACTGCTCTCAAAACGGTGAAGGCAAACATCGTGGGAAAACCAAATGTCCGAGAACCAAAAACTTTAAAGACATGTGACATCTACCAACCCGCATTGTGCCCGTGTGGTGGATTACGGCTCACTCCTTCTCACAGAGAGGAGGCCTGTGAAACATTATAGGTTGACTAGCATCTTCCTGTCCTTGTCCCATATTTTTTGGGGTTGACGCAACACGTTTTCTCTTTCCATTCTCCCCTGTCGCGCTATCATTCACTCCCTTCTCTTTCATATCATTCCTCAAACATTCTATCCATCATTTCGTTGGACTTCCTCTCCCTCTCCATCCATCAACTTTTATATTCAGCACTCGCCAGGTACAGATAGATAAATTATACCTCGGTTTAAAAGTACTTCCTTAAAAAATGTATGTTAGACTTCTGTAGTTAAACTTGACAAGAAGTCTTTTACAGAACCTTCTACAGGCAAGCTTTGGTTACCATAAGTTGCGCCACCGTAAAACTAGAATCTATTGTAGATCCTGGGCAGCGGTATAAGCCATGATCCACTCATTCTTTAGTGCCTGATTTGTCACCCTTTTAGAGCCCACCAAAGAAAGAGGTAACTTTCTAAATTCCGGAAAACCTCCTTGCTTTTAATTAGGTATCTTCAAATGAAACCCCAAAAAGGAGGAGCTCGTGGCTAAGTAATAACAGCCGAACGGGTCGATTCATCCGGTTAAGCTACGCTTGTCGGGGTTGGAGGTATGTACAGTTGGTCACCTGTCCACAGAATGGGTGACCATTTGTACATACCGAGACTCCTCCGTGCCTCGGAAAGTACGTCAAGCCGTTGGTTCCAGCTGTCATTAGTGGATCTTTGATAGAAGTCCGAAAGTCTGACAAACAGTCTTACCAAGGGGTTTCGATTACCCAGTTACTGGGTAGTAGAGGTCAGATAGGCAGTCGCTCCATGTAAAATACTGGTATTCAGCTGCATCCGGTTAGACTGGAAGCCGACCCCAATATAGTTGAAAAAGGCTAGGCAGATTCATTGAAATTAAACCCCAAAAACGGAGACACAGCATCTGTAGGTATTTCAAAAACTTGTAACTTTTCGGCAAAGCCGCGGGCAAAACTAACCCAACATAATTATAAAACTTCCGTCTACCCTCTAATTTGATTTTACCATTTCGAATTTTATCAAATTGCTAACTCTTGCCCTAAAAATATTGCAAACAAAGTAATTCAGAGCAACCCTTTCAATATAATTTTCAAAGAAAGCATGCCAAAGATTGTTTAAGTAAATACTTGAAATGATTCGTCCGACGGTACTGTCGAATCGAAGTATCTATCTCAGCCCCTCACCCCCTCGATGGGGGTGCTCTCCCCCCTTACTCCCCAATCGTTAGCCACCGTCTACAATATTTGCATAACTCATTACGTTGCATCTATATTTAATTAGGATATTTCCTTCTTTAGATCTTTGGGGTCGCGGTATGGTTGGAAGATTAGATGCTGCTGTACGTTTTGCAAAGTATTGCTACTTAGTGAAATATATCCTGTACATACTGTTGTTTTTACCTGATTACGGCGAAGCAAAAAGGAGTGTTATTTTACCCAATGTGAAGCCGATTTAGGCATTCACCTTATAATGGACATCCCAAATGAGGCATAGAAATGATAAACATTGACGTTTTACGATTTCAGAGATTTCACGTAATTTTTCAGCATTTCAAGAAAAATTTGGTTCGTAGTCAAAAGTGTCTAATGTCTATTTATAACCTTGTTTAAACAAACATCAATTTAATGCTAGTGTAAATAAAGTTGATTTCAGACTGTTACTAGTACTATTGGAAAAGTCATAAAAAATAAGAAGTTGTAGCGCAAACTGAACCTTATGTGTAGGCATTACAGTTGTTTTTCCTAAAACTCGTGTTTGATTACATGTTTGGCAAATATATTGCTAACGCAGATTAAGTAGGTATACATTTTTCTCGATTCCATTGTTTTTTGCTTTTGTTTGGTTCAAATCTCTTGCGTTCAACGCGAGTACAGTTAATTCTCCCCAATAGCTGGTGCTACTTGTAATCGATTGCCATTTAATTCCGTAGCTGCCAGGCCTCTTAGAGCAAGTCGTGAAGGCCCCAAACACGGCTAATGGCTGTGTAAACTTTAATCGTTCGCTTTCTTACTTCCACTTCAATATTTTACGTTTTAATTTGCCTAAAGAGTCTGTTTGATCAATTTTTGATTGAGTGTGGTTGAATTTAGGGATATTTTGTATTTTGATTAGAGTCTGGCCACACTAAGTCTGCATAAGTAAAAAATCGGTGGAATTTGAAAATCTATAGGCGGCAATACCATTCTGTCCTACGAAAAAGAATTTGATACTTTGTTTGTCTTTTGTTTTTGATAGGTTATTTTGTTTATATTCTGATTTATTCCTGGTAAAGAATAGTCACTTTAGCACGATGCAGTGTGGATTTGATATAGTATTGTCACCGTATGGAGGTAGAGCATAGGTACGACATAGTCTATTACACATAATGTATTATGCAAAATCAAAAGGCAAAATATCAAAATCATTAGATCGCCTTACAACCCCGAAACTGACATAACTGACTGATTTTGGGGTTGCCCATTTATTCCATTGCAGAGTTAGCGTGACCAGATTCTAGTAATGTCTTTTTGGTTTTAAGTCTCATTTATATAAGTGTTTTTGCAATCGTATCATCTGATATGAGAAGAATTATGAGGCTCAAGAATTTGTTTTCTGTATTCCATCTTTTATTTTACCAGTTTAGTTCTCACAGATATTTCTCATACCAATAAAAGTTCCATTATAAAAACAGTTTATACGTATCATCAAAAGGGTAGATTTGAATTTAATACAAAACAAACATTAAATCTGCTTAGCATTCTCACAGCTATAATATGTTGGGGTCGTCTTTAAGTCTAACCGTATGCAGCTGAATATTAGTATTTTACATGGAGCGACTGCCCATCTGACCGCCACAACCCAGTAACTGCGTAGTGCGATTCCCCTTGGTAAGACTCGCTGTCAGTCTGGGCTTCTGACGACCCGTAACGACTGTCGAAGAGCCATGTATGACAGCCGGGACCAACGAGGCGCGGAGAAGTCTCAGTGTGTAAAGATGGTCACCTATCCACGGACCAACCTCGGAAAGCGTAGCTTAACCTGATGGATCGACCCGTGCGGCTGCTTTTGCTTAGCCACGAGCTCTTCCTAATTTAATACAAAACAAGAATGAGCAAAAAACTGTGTTATTAAAAATCTTCCCATCGTGCGACGATAACATACACCTCTATGTACATATAACAGTCATAATTACCCCTCAGTATTGTCAAAGTGCACTTTAGCGTCAGGATTACAAAATGGCAGTCCTTTCCCGGGCAAACTATCAGAACAAATTTTGTACTACCCTCGTCCAAAAAATGTTTCACCGAATTTCAACTTTACAACTATGTGATAAAGTTCAATGTGCCTTGCTTTGGGCAGTATTTTAAAGTTTGAGCAATATTTGAATAGATTGCTGGATAGATGTGTGCCCCCATGGTCGGTATTGACAAGTGCACTTAGCAAGAGGAATTACTAAAGGCTATGCGTAGTACCTACGTCAAATTTTTATGAATGATTTTATGTTGAAATAACGCAGTAGATACCTAATTAGCTATTTATCTATCTTCTACCACTATGTCTCAAACGTGTGTATTCTCTCCAAACCTGGTCTTTGATACTTCAGCAGAGGTCCAAGCTCGAGGTTTGCCAGCGAGCCATGGAACGCAGTATACTGGGGGTTCGAATTTCGGACCGTATAAGGAACACAACACTGCGCGCCAAAACCAAGGTCACGGAAGTTACCCAGAAAGCCGCTATGGACTAGACATGTTTGCCGCATGTCAGATGACAAATGGGCTAAAAGAACCACCAATTGGGTCCCACTAAACGCACAACGACATCGCGGCAGGCCGAGACGAAGACAGCGGGACGAGCTTGACTCCTACCGGAAGGACTGGCCGACGCTAGCAATAGACAAAATTGTGGGGAAAAGGGAGAGGAAGGCCTTTGTTCTGCAGGTGGGACAATACAGGCTAGTTAGATTAGATACTTAACGATATTCTGTAAAATATACTGGGCATGCTTAACAAAATTCAGTGCAGAAAATGATTTTTTATCTTCCTAGAATCACTTTGAAAACAATTTTGGGGCTTTGTCAATATTTTAAGATCAATTTGATAGGGTATTTCCATAATTATCGTTAAGAACCAGCTCCCTTGTATTAATAAAGTTGGGATTCTTCTAAAGTAGTTTAATTCAAAGAACTCAACAATAATGAAAGCACCTGAATTTATTAATGTATTAAACACTTTATTGTATACAACATAGAACAAAAACATAAAAATACATAATTGTTCAAACTAGTGTATAGATCCACGAAGACGCGCCCCACTCCGTTCTAAAGTACAGCTTACAATAACTGTACTTAGTTAATTGATTCAGGCGTGACCTTGCGGAAATCCATTATAAAATACAATAGATGAGGATATATTTAGTAACTTTTCCGCTTAGCTATTTCTAAAGAGCTATAAAAAACCCTGAAAGAAATCGACACGTGTTTCACCTCTCAACGAGGCATCCTCATGATGGGCATCCACACAGCCCGCTGAACGTAGACATTGCATGTGGCAACACGCCGTGTTCGAGCTCGCGACAAGTCAATCGTCATCCTGAGGATGCCTCGTTGAGAGGTGAAACATGTGTCAATTCTTTTCAGGGTTTTTTATAACTCTTTAGAAATAGCTAAGCGGAAAGTAACTAAATATATCCACGTCTATTGCATTTTTTTTAAATGACTGTACAGTAATCGCGGATTACGGCGTGTCATTATGGATAACACTATCTGTACATGGTATCGATTGAATTGCATCCACTTGGTTTATACCAAGTGCCACCACCAACCAGTGCAATAACAATATTAGAACAGACATTTCTTTAAAAGTTATGTTTAGCCAGAATGTTACTTTTCAATTTGACTTTAACTATCCTGCATAGTACCATCCACGATGACACGAGATGGCCATGAATTCAATTTAATTCGGGGTGCTGTCATGGAAATGATGGAATTACACCCCCATAGTGTTTGTACTATCCCTTTAGTACACATGTACTTGCAGGGGGTGAGTACATAGGGTGTTATATGCGAACTAGCTGCAATTGCGATTTTGGATTTGCAATTTTGATGGCACGCTTGGATTAACAAAATGTTGTTTTATGATTATTAATTTTTGAATTAAGAGTGAGGCGGTATATAAATTTCCACAAGTGAACTATGCATCATACTGACGTCACACAAAATCCTGCATCGTGCAAGCAGATATACCGCGCGATTAGCATATATACATTGTCCCGACATCAATCGTTGGGCAGTTGCCCATCAGACACATCACCCGTCTGGTTGGAGGATCCCCCCTTTTTATGGAGGGTGAGTGAACTTTACACTCTGTTCCTCAGACCTCTTTAAGAGCTATTTTGGGAAAGTCGTAATGTGTTTGGCAAATGTTACTCGTGCTCACAGCCTGCAGGTTGTTAAATTAGGCAGACAAGAATATGCTGTCGCCCATCGTCTTGAAGTTACCTTTTGCAACTCATGAATCTTGGAAATGTATAAATAAATGAATGAATGATATTTTATTTATTATTTTCATAAGAACCATGTGATAGCGTACAATCAACCGCACATCAGTGATAACACATGCTCTACGAAAATTGCTTTTACTGCTACGACATAAAACAGTTCTCAATATCAAATTGTTACCACTTACGCGTGGTTGACAGTACCATTGGTATCCAAAACTACATGAAAAACATATGAAAGCAGCGAAAACTGTTACCATGAATTCAGTACATGAAACTGAACCCCCTTGCGTTTAAATTTTCATCGGTTTTTTTTTAAATCAGCTGGCTCATACATTTTGACCGCGTAGGTATTGCATATTTCTATGAAACAGCAGTTTTTTTTTTAATAACCGACGACAAATTTCTGCGGTCAGGAATAATGTACTGAATTCATGGTAACAGTTTTCGCGTCAATGTCCCTACAACCCTGTATAAAACACACCTACATCACCGTATACAAGTGCAAATGACAGGAAGCAATTCTAACTTTAACCATGTAGAATCGTTAGCAATAGACCAATATCTACTCCTGCAGTTTATGACGTTCTAAAGCCGTGCCAAGATACAACAGGAAGGATCCAATATTATCTTAGTAAATAAGACTCACTGAAACTGTTACACTATAACATATTACGATACAAGCAAAAGATATTCTTAGGGCCCGATCACACGTACCACAACCACACCACAATCAAACCACAACGACAATACGTGAAAGGGAAACAATTTGTAAGGAAATTAATAGTTTATTCACACAGATCACATCACCAGCGAGATCGCACACTAGTGGCCGGCCACATCGCAAACACAACGATCTGTCTGTCTGTAGCCACAACTTAACCACATCGCAACTACTAGCGACAACACAACCACATCGAAATTTTGTAGTTGCCATAACGTAACTGCAAGAAGCTGCAGTTTTTACACTGTGGCAGCATCTACATCGTCACATGCGAACTACACGTCAAAGACCTAACGTCACACAAATCCTGCATCGCGCAATTAGAGTTTACCGCGCGAACGACATATATATGACTATTGTCATTGGGCAGTTGCCCGCCAGACACGACATCCGTCTGGTCGGGGAATCTTCCCTTTTCTATAGAGGATGATTGAACTTTACACCCTGTTTCTCATACCTCTAAAACACTTTTCACACCTAACCACTGCTTGCCCATATTTTGTCGCTGGTTGTGGTATGTGTGTTCGGGCCCTTAAGATAACTAGTCGATAACTTATATAAAATCATCACACGTGTCAATAGAGATGTTAAAGTGACTTCAGTAAAAGATCTAAAGGAAATTAAACTCTAAATTGAAGATGGATGGTTGGTTTTGAACTGTGGTGTATCGATAGGCATGTGAACGGTAATCCAGGATCATTTGAGACACGATCGTAAGGTTTGGATACGTTTTTGAAGTGGAATTGTAAAGAGTTTGCGTTGGAGTGTGATCGGCTGAATTTAGTGTGTCTTATAGCCTGCTAAAATGGGAGATACGGGAACATCTTTGTTATTGCCGTACTTATAAAATGTGTCAGCGATTATGAGTTTAGGTACCTACCTATTTATTTCTTCTCAGGATGTTGCTCCGCCACCCTATATGTCGTGATCTTCCCCTTCATCTGGATGTATGTTCTGTATCTTTGTCTCGGTCTACCCCTTCTCCACAACCAACAAATTTTACTTATTCTATTAACACGTGGTATTACACAAATCTTTCATTATTATCAGCTCTATATCCATAATTCTCAAGTCTCAGTGACGCACTCTTGCCAACAAGCTTAGTGGGTGACGTCTGCTCATCTCCCTGTGACTTAACCGTGGTTATATTTAACAGACGCGGCGCCAACCGACGTTACGTATAGAGACCGCTTTGTGAGTGTACTTACATGCTTGCGTGTGTGACGCGATGGAGCGAAAGAAAGGATTAACATGAGGATGCTTTTCTTTGAGTTGGTGCAAGAGGTCGAATGGGAAAAACAGTTTTTTTTGGGATGATAAATAGCTAGGACAATATAAAATGTTTAGAAATAACATTAATTTAATATTGCAGCCCACTAAATTACCTGTATGTTAGCAAAATTAAGATAAGGTACAAAGTGCCACTAGCAACATAGAACATTAATCAGATATATATATATAAAAAATGATTATTTAAATACAATACTATTAATTAATTATTTTAAATATATTAAACCATACCAGTCAGTAAGTTTGGAGGTGAGGACGATTGATTTTAATAAGCATACTTTGACGTAACACAGAGGAAGAAGCTAAATAAGGGCTAACAGATTGTAAAAATGATTGATAACAAGTCAATAAACCATCCCATCACTCAGTCACATCACTTAGTAAATTAATTCGAAATTAAAATAGATACTGGAATGGAAATGTAGAGAATGTAAAGTGGTTGGTCAAATAACTAATTAATGTTAAGTATTTATCTATTAAATAGAGGAAAAGGTGGTAATGTGGCCCCCTACTTTGTTTCTGAGGCCTTATGTAAAAAATACGAGACTCAGAAATGTAATAAATATGTTATATCGTCCTTATTTATTTGCCTATACGTGCCTTACTATGTAATAAATGAAACTGCCACAGGATAATCGAAAACTTATGTATTCTAAAAAAAGCAAATTTGGCAACATGAGATCGAGTGAGGGTTATATGGCACCCTGGGGGCCATATTAAATGTATTGATTTAATTAAAAACTAACGACAAAATCGCAGACATAATATTCGCCTTCAGCACCTGCACAGGCTGTATGAGCCCATAAATTGCAACTCTGGCACTGAATCCACTCCTCCCCACGTCTGTCGTTAGAGTAACTGGTGTCACAGAATATGCAGATCGTATCGGAGTTTTCAGGTTCTACGCTATTCGGATAGACATCGTCGTCATATTCAGAGTCGGTTTCCACGACTGCGTCACTTTCAGAGCTACTGCTAGATGTAATGACTCTCTGGCGTCGTATAGTACCGCTACCGCTGCCATCGCCATCTTGACTACGTCCGAGGCCGCGTCCACGGCCACATCCAGATTCGATTAGTTGGTTTTTGTATGGTGATGATGTGATCACTTTTGCTGTTGTAGTTTTTCTTCCACGATTAGAAGTCCTAGTCTTGGCCCTAGGGATTGGCTGAATGTCTTCTGGCAGAACCAAACCAGCCTGCAGCTCTTGTACCTCTGTACTCACTCCTGGGGCACCTTGGTCAGCAACAACATTTGTATCAGCAGTACTAACTCCTGGGGCACCTTGGTCAGCAACAACTCTCGTATCAGCTGTAGTAACTCCTTGGACACGTAGGTCAGCAACAACGCTTGTATATTGGTTATCTTGAGTGTGAGATGATTGATCACTGTTTGATGCTTCCGCTATAAAATCACCTTCTGTAAAAACTTGCGGATTGAATGGGTAAATGCCTGCCGACGAAAACGACAAAACGAAAGCCATTCACTGCGATTTCCCCCGTGGTACTTTTGAGATATGCTCGACCAAAAAGCTCAGCAATATCGTAAGGCTTGAGCATTCTTTCAGAATGCAAAAGAAACTTGCGAATCTCCTCACTGTAATGACTCTTAAGGGCGCCCATGAAAGTCTTGTCCAATGGCTGGAGTTTGTGCGTAGTATGTGGTGGGAGACTGACAATGGTGACATATTTTTCACGGGCTAGCTCTATTACTTCTAAATTGCGAGTGTGACTGTAATGTCCGTCAAAGATGAGCATTACCGGTGAAGCTTCACTTGGATTCGTTTTTTCAATAAAATGCCTGAACCATTCGGTGAACAAATTGGATTGAATCCAACCAGATGGATGAACTTTACCAATTGATCCTGGTGGCGCACCTTTCATCAAAATATCCGTAAAGTTTTTTCTCGGGAATATCATCATGGGTGGCACAAAGATACCCGATGCACTCATGCAGCAAACAAGAGTACATAGTGACCCTCGCTCTGCAGCAGTCAAGGCTCCTATCTGCTTCTTCCCTTTTTTACCTACCACCTGTGGTACTTTTGACTGCACAATTGTTAACCCAGTCTCATCTACATTAAAAATCCTGTCAGGAGGGTAATTCCTTTTTCTCATTTCGGTTTCTAAAATATCAAAAAATTCTTTGACTGCTTCACGGCTAAATCCTTGAGCACGAGCATACGATGTCCCCATAGGTCTGCGTAATGATAAACTGTCTCTATGTCGCTTCAAAAAGTGATCCAACCAAGCTCGCCCTGCTACTTCATTTCTAAAGTTATTTTCGATGTTGTTTTTTAATGCCAACTGATAAGCCATTTTTCGAACATCCATTCTAGTAAGCCCATAGTATCTAGACTCCATAAACAAAATATACTGTACTAACTTATTTTCCAGGACAGATGGAAGTATAGGTTTCCTACCAAGAGGCTTATGCACAAGTAACTCCAAAGATTCTTGAGAGTCCTTCACTAATCGTTTCAGTGTAGATCTTGGCACAGAAAATATTTTTACAGCCTTTTTATAGCCCATGACCTTTGTCCTCACTGCTTCAATAGCCTTTTTCATTTGGTCAGGATCCCATGTTTTCCTTTTCTTTGAAGATGGAGATAACACACGCTGTCGAGGCATCTAAAACCGGAAAGTAAAAAATTACGAAGTGATATAATGGTCATACATGTTTTATGGCCCCCGGGGATATAATGGTCATACATGTTTTATGGCCCCCGGGACCATAATACAAACAATGTGAGGGGGCCAAATTGCAAGAAAGCAAAAATTTGTAAACAAACCATGACAAAAACATTCTATCAAATGTTTTTTATAATTACCTTCAAAATCCTGTAGAATAACGTTTAGCGAACACAATGTACAAATCACCAAAGCTAAAACTCACTTATTTCCAGTAAAATTTAAAAAAATGCAGAGCGGTAATAAAAGTTTGTCACTTGCGTGTTTCGACTGGTTCGCAGAAAAAGAAAATGTTAACGCCCCCTCACGGATTTATTGGGTTAAAATCAACAATGTCACACGAGCTTCGCATTGCACCAAAAAATTTCTAGATGTCGTGTTTCTAAACTATAAATATCGAGGGGGGTCAACATACTTGCAGGGACCACATTACCACCTTTTCCTCTAGTCTTATAAAAGTAAAACACCTATACTCCGTTGATTTAGGTAGTTAAATAAAGGTACACAAAAAAAAAACACGTCACCAGAGAGCTGTCAAGTAACCGACTAAATGTAATATCTGTCACTTCAGTTGTCATTCTACGTCACTGCTGTACTCTTCAATTTAGAATTCAAAATTCAAAATATTTTATTTCACATAAACCTACACGGGCACTTATGAAATGTCAGAAGCTAGGTGCCCGGTTCCAATTAGTCGTTTCCTATGGAGAAGAGCCGGCAAGAAACAATAAATATTTAGTTTTTAGAATATTTTCAAATAACAGTTTTAATAGGTATGGGAGGACAGTGAAGGTCTTTCAACAAGTACCAGGTACTTAACAAAATAGAAAATGGTCAACAAATCTACAGTCCATTAAGCCTACAGCGTATAATTCGTTGACGAATTTTAACAACAGACCCCTTTTGTGTTTTAACTTTTAGAATACCTCAGCTCAAAATTCTCTACGCATTAATCCTAATATCGAGGCTTCGAACCTTTCAATCCACACTTTAATTTTTATTTTTCATCGCAAAAGCGTCATCGAAAACCTTCCCTCCGACGTTTTGAATTAAAAATGCTGACCCGAGGAGTTTGGCGCAAACAAAAAACTCTTAATTGGTAAACAGGGGACGCCATGGCTCTGATTTCATGGCTCCTGTGTCTCGTTTTATTAAATACGATGGACAAATAGGGTGTTGTAATGTGACTATAGGTTTTGAAAAGGTTGTTGTGGTGTAGGATCTGTCATTACAATTTGATTTGCAGCTTGGAATTTTTGAATAGATACTTACTTACTGGCCAAGTACGCAAAGTAATGTCTATTACATCAGTAGGAAACTTAGTCTGTCTGTATAAACTACAGGATATGATTAAGTGTCAACTTACACTTGTATATAATGTACAGACATTATGTACATATGTAAGTATCCTGTTTTTGTCTCAAAGCAGTCCTTGACATTTAGAAATGGAAATTATAGTTCCTTCACTGATGAAACATGCATAGAAATTGGAGTTATGCAATGATCCGAATTGGGTCTTCCAATTGTTCAGATGCAATGGAGTCACACTTTATATTAATTATGTATTTTTCGGAGGCAAATATGTACAATATGTTCCAAAACTATGTTCTCTTGAATATATTGCTCCCATTTTAACCCTCAAAATTCTTGTCAATAGCTCATTAAGAGGGCCGTGTGGACCCTCATGTCCAATCACAACCCCCGCTTATGGGGTAGTTATTATTTTTAATCCCTTAATGGCGTCCCAGATTTCATTACTGGGGTTGGTCTGATTAAAAGGGTGGGACCAATTTTTTCGATGTTACAGGGTTGATAGCGTAGTCGATTTTATATGTGGTCGGTTATGTATTTTTGAGGGTATTTGTGTTCGTGGCTGGTTGAGATCGTATGGTGATAAAGAAAATGGCATAATGACGATAACAGTTTTTATATGTACCAATATTTCTGATGCTTATGTACTTCATTCTTCCATACAAACGTAGTATGGTGATTACATATCTGTTTGACGGTATACGTTTTAAACTAAAATTAAAACAATTTGTCTTGTCCTCTATGGAAGCAGAATTGGAAAAAGAAATTGGTTTGGAAGTTATGAGCGCCGAAACTTCCATATTTCAACACTAATTTTAACTCATCTTTGGGCGTAAATATATATTTTATGTAGTATGAAAATGGCTAAATAGAACCATATAGAGATAAATCATTTATTTTAAAGTACACATATATTTTTTTTTGATATCTAGAAGTTTTTCCATAATATTTATACGCCCAAAGGTCTGTTCATGAAATTTGTGCGCTCGTTTTCGTTATAAATCATTGTCTATTTCACTAAATAAATATATAAATAAAAACTAATCAATACGAAATAAATAAATAACTGTACTAAATAACATGCATATTAGCCACGCCACCAACGTGTTCGAGCTATCGACTAGTGCAACCTTAAGTAAGAACTATTTAATTTTACCTAACTGTAAGTTTATGGTATCAGATTAAACTTTCATTAGTAAAGTAAATAATATCAATATAATCTCTTGAGCTTGTCATGGTGATGATGCAGCTTTCAAATTTAGTTTTTTGACAACTGGAACTGCAAAAGAGACAAGTGCTTACAAGAAGTTAAACTCCAGAAAAGGTATAAAATAATCATATTCTGTGGAATAATCGGTTTGACTCGATATTTCACAGAAATAATCAAAAACATAGGTCATTAATCTGCATAACTTTTTCCGAACTATGTTGGGGTCGGCTTCCAGTCTAACCGGATACTGCTGAATACCAGTATTTTACATGGAGCGACTGCCTGTCTGACCTCCACAACTTAGTTATTAGGTAACACGACCCTTTGGTAAGACTGGTTGTCAGACTTTTGGGCTACCCGTAACGACTGTCAAAAATCTATAAATGACAGCCGGGAGCATCGGCTTAACGTGCTTTCCGAAACATGGAGGGGTCTTGGTATGTAAAGATAGTCACCCATCCACGGACCAACCGCGGCAACCGTAGCTTAACCTGATCGATTGACCCATAGCGACCCACAAGCCCATCAAGTTTATCAAAAAAATAGGTAGGTAACAGCTAAAATACCTGTAGGTGGTCCACTTAATTATAGCATCGAACAATTTTTCAAACTTTTTCAAAGCCGCGGTACGTAAACTACCGTAACTCTTTTACATACATTATAACGTTATTGTTATTTTAAAACCTAGCTAGTGAGCCACTAATCTGTAAAAGCTTAGGGTGTAAACACATCACGGTGGTCTTGTCTGACCACTGCAGTTTCTAAACAACATTAGTCCTGTACTTACATACAGAGAAATAAAAGAGCGTAAGTGTTAATACATTAGTATGGAGATACGACGTTATGGTTTTAGGTCAGAGGAAGTTTTAAAGAAGTGTACATATCGGCGGTGCGGCAAAGCGCGGTTTTGTGTGTAGAACTGATTAGAACGCGGTTGGGACCTCCGCTGTGTGGCGCTATGTCATACAATGTTGGCTTTAACATTATTTTTGTTAAGTAAGATTCTTGAACCAGTATTCGTCGTCTTACTTGGATTCAATCTAAAAAGTAAATATTTGAATCTGTGAATCGAAGAATATTCCTATCAAAATAACACTGTTCATTTTTATCTGAAATTTATGTGAAGCATATGTAACTTTACGAATGTGGTAAATCTGTTCGTATCAATGATTAACCTCCCGTCAATTTTAATTTATGTGAAATAAATGCATGCGTTAAAATAATGATGCGTTAACACTTTTAAACACAAATAATTATATATTTTGGATCTCTTCACACGATTTTATTTTAATAATACGTAGTGGCCGATTTTATCAGAGTCCAATCAATGTGATTATGAATGAATTTCATAAATTGATACTTGTAACTTTCACCACAGGGAAAAAATATTACACTTTACACTTTCAAAAGGAAAGCAACAACTAGTACTTCTCTCACTAATCTAAACTTAGTACGAACTTGAATTATTTGCAGAAATAAAACAAAAATTTCCCACCCTGACGGATCCTTAAGTCCCTTTGCAGAGGACAAACATTGACATAGCTAAGTCCGGTAGCTTTTAAACAGTTTGCCTCTACCACGCTAATAGATGTCTCGATAGTGCCACCGCAAACCTTCGACGATTTTTTTCGAATTTGGAACGCGGAAAAAGTATACGCGTTTTTTTAAAAGGATAGTTGGAACTTTGAAACATGCCGCTGCGTTTGACATGCTAATGTGTAGGTTTGTTTATTTTGTAATTTTTTGGAGACCGTTTGGTGCACGCTGTCACAATTTGGGCTCTGTGAGCTGTCATCGATCTTGGTTGAAATAATTACTTATAAATTATAATTACTTCATTTGCGTTCAATACTATACTTTTTTGTATTTTATAATATCTTACAAGTAAAATAGAATTTGATCGCGTTCAAAGTAAGTAGACTTTGGAACGCGATCAAATTATATTTTACTTGTAGATAATTCATGAAATCAATCAAAATAAAATCTCCTAAAATGTAAGCGATGTGTATTTTTGTTACTTAAATTAAATAATATTTGCCTATTATTTAACTGTTAAAAAAATAATTCAAGCCCTATTCAACTTACTGAGTAACACTGAATGGAAAAATAAATAATAACATAAAATTAGATGCCAAGTTTGAGGAAATTACAGTATCTGAGGCGCTTTAGTAGATTTATGGTCTATTCTGTGGTGCTAGCACATCATTAACTTCTGACATAATTCGTCATTCCCATCACTATAATATCGTAGATACTTTGTTCGAAGAGTAAAGCCGTATCTCCAGTTATATTTTTTTTTTTTAAATGACCCCTATTTGCATTACGTTACAACGGATAAATATTTTTTGAATTGAGAATAACTTGATTGTTTCTGATGAAAATGGAAAATGGTCTTTTTGGTTTAAGTTTTAAGATTGAAAATCCTGTTTGCTATAGGTTATCCAAAGTAGTAGTAAGTGATAAAAATGTGTTCTCATGCCTTAGTGTATTTACGGAAATTATTCTCGTTGAGTTTTGATTAAATGTCGGAGGTTTAAATTAATCGTTTTAAATACACTTATTTTAATTGTTAAAGCACAATTAAGCTTGTGAACTCTGTAGTTGAATGTTATTTTAACATCGTTTAAGTAATCAAAAAAAAATCGTAGTTTTATCTTGATGTTAACATAACATCACGCCTGTATTCCCCGAAGGGTTAGGCAGAGGTGTACCTATAGTACACCCACATTTCGCCAGTTATGTTTAAGTCCCATGTAATAGGGGGCGAGCCTATTGCCGTCAACCGGGAACAAATCCAGACTTCGGGCTGTTATTGAGAAATTCCAGATGGAAAAACCCAATAACACCTTGCCCGACCCGGGAATCGGACCCAGGACGTCATATACTCAGCAGTAGCGCTTTGCGACCACTAGACCAACGAGGCAGTCCGTATTTTGATGTTTTTCCAACTAAACATATTTTTTTTAAATTGTTATAGGTACTGAATTAGGTAATATTATAAATAAAAACCATTGAATCATCACAGGAAACCCAAAACATACCTACCTGTGGCGATTTCCAAAAGTCGCATGTCCAAACCCTTTGCCTGCAGTTTTTGTCGTCAAAATAAAAGCGGACACTTTACGACATGTGAACAAACTTAATACTGCAGTTGTTAAACAAACAACACACGTATAAAATGTAGGAGATAAAAGGTAAAGGGAGTGAATGGTAAGTTTGTTCTGAGCGGTAAAAATCCGGGTGATTCACTTTGACGCATATAAGTCACGAATTAAAAAGGACAACAACAGACAAAGAAGCCATTTTGCATTGTGCTGTGACAGTCTTCCTTGTGGTGCCGCTTTGGGGAGCTAAGAAGCTCGTAGAAGTGTCAGGAAAATACATAAGGAATTAGGAAATTAATATAGTATGTCTCTTCAAGAAATGTAATACAAAAGATCTATCCAATTCATAACCAAGGGCTGGGTAGTTGTCGGTATAGCAATTTCCATCGAATCATTCATCTCTTACAATGAAATTTATTTTGGCTCTTTTTATTAATAATTATATTGTGTCTCTCTGTTTTTGCTTTTTCATTCAGTTTGTTTTTTTTAAAGTTGTCAAATTTTAGGTAAAATTGTCATCCCCGGGTCGGCGTTGTGTTCTAAGCGCGCCTCAAAGAGATGTCACCAGAATTGACGGGGTCCGCTAGGGCCGATGCCTGCCGGGGTTGCGAAGAAGTCCGAAAGGGAGATCGTGGCCCCCGGCAACATGGCAACTGAAGGAACACGGGTGGGTTTTAGTCAGTAAGAGTCTGACACGCCCTCCCGCTCCTCCCAGAGCAGCAGAAGTTATTTGATAATTTCGCACCCAAAAAAAAAGTTATAATTCTCTTGATTTTGATTCGAGATTGATTCCGTATCACTGTGAAGCCATAATATGCTTAGGTAATTTAGGTAGATAACAGTGCCTTATCGATCGACCACAGGATCTGGTGGTATCATCAAAGCTGTGGAAATCGCTTAAATAACTTAGTAGTTACATTTTCTTTGCTTTCATCTGTATTGATAGTCGTTATAAGGTTTGAGCAAATTAAAACAATTGCAAGTTACACTTCCCGTCTTCTCTAACGTTAGTTAACCCTACAAAAATGCATCAATACTTCTTTGTACACGAGGAGTGTAAATTCGGGCCCTAAGTGTCGCCGCGGTCGTTTTAACACTGCATCGCTAATTGGACACTTAAGCTGCACCTTAAAGGGTTAAAACAGTTTTTATCCGGGGGCCGAAGAGACCGGCACGCAGCGGATGGCGGGTTACCACTGATGTTGCCGTCATTTGTGTGATTATTGAATTTTTGATAGGTTTAGTTTAGACTTTATTATATAAGCTGTTGATGACATTAAGTAGAGTCGTTTAGATATGGTTTTCGTTTTTTTTTTTCTATTTGGTGTGAGTCCACACTCGTTTCATATTCCGTCTTGGTTTAACAATGCCAAGTTGTATTTTTTTGTCTCTTTTTAGTGCCATTTCATTAGGTGTCAACGTTGGATCTTATGCTAGAAGGAAGAAATATTTATTTGCAATGAATAGACAATTTTATTTTGGTCTTTAAGTATCTCCTGTTTTATATAGTTAATTGATTCAGGCGTGACCTTGCGGAAATCCATTATAAAATGCAATTGAAGTGGATATATTTAGTAACCTGTTCTGCTTAGCTATTTCTAAAGAGTCTTAAAAAGACCCTGAAAGAAATCGACACGTGTTTCACCTCTCAACGAGGCATCCTCAGGATGACGATTGACTTGTCGTGAACTCAAACACGGCGTGTTGCCACACCAAGCACCGAGCGCAGACCGAGCGAGCGGGTCTGCGCTCGGTGCATGGTCAAGTCAATCGTCATCCTGAGGATGCCTCGTTGAGAGGTGAAATACGTGTCGATTTCTTTCAGGGTCTTTTTAAGTCTCTTTAGAAATTGCTAAGCGGAATAGGTTACTAAATATATCCACTTCAATTGCATTTCATCTCCTGTTTTTCCGTAAATTTCAAAAATACTTTACTGTATTGTTATGTACAAGTAACGCAAAATTTGCTTCGAAACTGTAATAGCAGTGGTTAAAAATGATTAAAAATCAAGATGCCTAAATAAAAAGTCATGAAAATGATATTTACCCGCCTTTATGGTCTAGTGGTTAGACCACCTGTCTCAGACCCTGAGGTCCCGGGTTCGATTCTAAGTCTGTACCACCATCTTATCTAAGTCTGTCGCCATAACAACAATGTTAACAGCATTATTGTGTTTCGGCAGTTAGAGGTAAGGTAGCCAGTTCCTGTAGTTGAAGATTCCGGGTGAAGCTCGTTTCCACCTTCGGCCTGATCATCACTTACCATCAGGTGAGATGCAGGCCAAGAGCTTCCCCGTTGTGCATTAAATAAAAAATATTTACAAAAATCTAAAGGAAAAATCTATGAAAATTAACTTGTTACGAAAACATTGTTACTATGTCTATTTTTCACACAAATCTATTCACAAGCCCAATAATCGAACAATGATCTATTGCACACTCAAATATATTTTCACTACCATTTATATCACTTATGACTACAGCTAAGTGACAAATCACATCTATGACAATTGGTAACAATACTTTGTATTTTTCAAAACAATTTTATTTGTACCCCAACACTCCACATATAACCTTACAGCTTCATCGTCAAAGTTCACTTTTGATTAGCAGAAGTTTAAAAGTTATGTTGAAAAATTTTTTATGAAAATTAGCACAATCTTTTTCGTGTGGTGATAATAGGAAAAATAACTATAGGATAGAATTATCAATGGTATGTCATTGTCGTATGTCCTCTGTTTATTGTGTTTAGTTTGTTTATGGTCAAATTGTGGTGTCACGATTGTTTGTCTATAGTATTCCGGTCAGGTGATGATCTATGCTGGTTTTGGGTTTACTCTTACTTTCCGTGGTGGAATTCTAACTCAGTTTTGGTTCATCAATGTCTTGTTTAGCAGTCCCTGTTAACATCTCCGCGCGTAGCTCGAAGTACTTCGAAAAGTTGCATCAGCATCTGAAAGAAATTCCTAAGATCTGAAACAGAAAATAATATAGGTACATTTTAAATTGCAATATCTTTTTGAGGAAAGAAAATAAAAGTTAGTACATTCTAGCAGATAGGGCAAAGGTTGCGAATAATCTAAATATTGTTATGGAGACTTCGGGAACGTACATCCAGTTTTAAACAGCTTTAAGGCACAAAATTGCAAATAAAACTGATTTACATCCGTCGTCACTTCACACTTCAGGTCCAGTTAAAAACCAGCGTCAGGCACTAGTTGTCAGGCATTTCTACTGAACTGTTACTATATGGCGCGCCGCGAGGCACATTTCCCTGTAATTTTTTTTTTTCACTTTTTATTTGTGTCCTTTTTTATTTTATTTTTGTTACTTGTGTTATAATTGTGTTGTGTGTCTTTTTGTCTGTGCTAAATAAATGTATTTTCTTTCTTTCAAATCAAGACCTTAGACTTTCAAGATTCAGGCTGAGACCAACATACAAACAGGCATTAACTTCATTAAAACTTGCAGACACTATACAAAGAAAATATTTCAACTAATCCTCGACGAAACAAAATCAAAGCCATAAACACGCCTTAGAAACACCATCACTTGAACACATTCTATTACTGCATTTCCCTAACCAGTCTCCCTAGACCTGGCACCTTGAACTAATTCCCCCCTTTCACGTACCATTTAGGAGAGGAAGGAGGAGGGAGGCAGGTCAAGCTAAATTGGTGGCTATAATGAAACTTTTGTATCAGTCTTTGACACGCAATATGAGAATTATGTTGTGTTATAATGTCTCAAAACTTAATGTTTCGTGGTCTTTTGTTGAGTGGTATAATAGTCGTAAATTGAGAGGAGTGTCTGTCTACGTTTTTCTTTAACATTGATTACTTTTGTTTCTTGAAGATTTGAACCGAAATCGTCTATCATTTTGCCAGCGTCGGTAAAAAACCATATGATCTGTTTTTATACTTCGTCTATGTAATTCGTTGAAGTAAGATATCTTACTTCATAACGTTATCATTTGGTTGCTTCAATCTATCTTGTTGTAAAGGCTGCAGCTTGGCTGCAAACGGAAAATATAAATTAAAATATTTAAATACTGAAAATCCAACGACTGCAATTGTTTCGTCTCGAAATGATACAAATAAAAGCAAGTCTGTGACAAAGCAAGCAAACAAGCAAGCATTCGTGTTTCTGTGACAAATAAATCAATTTTTCTTTCTTTCTTTCAATTCCAAATAAGGCTAGAAAAATAGTCCCAATACTTCAATTGGATCTTCAATTGTATTAGCTGACTTTGATGTATTGTCTCTTCATTGTTGAAAATCAATTCCCTTTGTCTCTTTGATTCCAAAATGGCTGTCCCTATACTTGAATCTATATAGCTCTATATACTGTATAGATTCTGTCGTCGGTCGTCAAGGAGTGCTAATTTGTTTTGCAAATTGAGGGTGACGCGACTTAGGGGTGCTCCGTAGTATCGGGTTACCGGTGATAGGGACCGAATTGATTTTACACTCAGTTGCCTAAACTGTGGTTGAGAATCACAAGTTAAATTTCATTTGGAAGAAAATTGATGTCTTGCTCAATTAGATGGTTGAAAGAATCGTTTTTGATTTTGGTGTGGTGGGTAGTGGTAGATATTTTAATTATTATAAGGATGAAAAAAATCCGAATTCGATTTGCTTGATTTGTTTCTTATTTACTCTTTTAATATTCTTACATCTCTCTGGATTCTAGACCTTTATCATCGTTATATTATTTATTATCATCGCCTTATCTTTCGTCAATACAAGATCTACAACATCATAAAATCTGGACTTAGAAAAAATCATCTTGCTAACAGTTCTTTCTCACTTCATTATCACAATCATACACTATATTCATTTTTCCTTCATCCATCTTCATTCACCACATTCACCATCTTAGCCTTCACTTCTTCTACATTATCATGTTCCACAATCCTTTCAACTTTTCCATCCACAATCTATGTAGCACCACAGTATCCATTATAATCTATTCCCTTTCCACGGCTAACGAGGCCTCATTAATGGAGGATGCAAATTGCGAACTGATCCTGTTACCTATTAGTAATACGTAACATGCGTGTCCCTGGTAATACTGTAAGCGATAAGTGGGATAGTGTTCCGGGGTGGATGTGGAGTGGGAGGGATGACAACTCTGTAAAAAAAAAGAAATTATATTTTGTCCGTCACTCAGATAATAAAAATATATTAGTTAATGCTTTATAATATTAATAAAAAATAGGTAAAACGCATTAAAGTTGGGGAGTGGGGGTCGCTACGTCACAAGTAAGTATAAAATCTACATGCAAGTGACGTCATGGCACATTTTAACTCAATGAATCGCCGTAATCTTTCGATTACGTAAAAAAAGAAAAAAATATGTGTCCAATATTTTTTTATTATCTGACGGACAAATTTCGGAAGAATTTCTCTGACGGACAAAAAAAAAAAATTGGCATCATCCGTATTGGTAGACGGTTTAATTAAGTTGTTTTTGATGATGGTGTAGGATTTACTCTGATCAATAAGTATAATCAGCCTATAATGTTCCTACTTCTGGAACTCAGGCCTCCTCTCTGTGAACAAACGGGCCCAGCGCGGGTTGGTAGATGTCAACATGTCTTTGATTTCTTGGTTCTAGGACATGCGGTGAACGTTCACCGTTTTGAGAGCAGTGGTGATAAATGTGCGTACGGCACAATTTTTTACAAATTCTGTGTGAGCCACAGCCTACAAATATGACCCTCCTAATGAAGCCCTCCTACCGTGGGCTTTTATGCCTAATCAGCTAATTTATTATTACTAATATATAACTACTTCCTTCCAACGCTGAATTGTTTTGATAGTAGGTACCCATACAGCGAATGTCTGTTGTCGTGTGATACCCGTGTCGATAATAAATGTGCTAACGTAATGGTCGTGCCGTGCGAAACGCCACCTGCCGGATTTGATAACAAAACTCCTTTGGCTAATGTCTCTACGAGCCGAAAATAGTGGGGGTGAAGTTTATGGGTTAGGTTAGGTAAATTGACAGCCTATTCTTTAAAAATCTCCGGGAAACGTAGATGAAGCGAGATTGAAGTGAGTTGTAATTCCACCTGATTGATATCTGAGGATTGACAGAATTGAGAGCCCACTCCAAGCTCATTTCATATTATATAAGTCATGATCAGGCCGAAGGTGGAAGCGAGCTTCCCCCGGAATCCTCAACCACAGAGTAACTGGCTATCTTACCTCTAACTGCTGGAAAACAACAATGCTGTTAACATTGTTGTTATGGCGACAGACTACGACGACTAGATACGACGCGGACTGAGAACAAACCTTACCACCAATCAAACCGAGCAGAAAATTTTGCCCCCACTAGGAATTGAACCAGGTGGTCTGACTATTACACTACAGAAGTGGTTTTCTGGCTGTTGTTATTCTATCTCGTCATAGTAGGTAAGATGGTTGATGATTGAAGATTTGTATTTTTATAGATTGAAGATGATAATGAAGCTGATTTAAAAGAACACTAGCTTTTGACTTGGAAATTATCCCAGGGGAATGTCCTAACCCAGGTCATGGTCTACCCTTATGCCAAATTTGACCCAAATCTGTTCAGCCCATTTAACGTAAAAGCGTAACAAACAAACAAGCTCATTTTCGCATTTATAATATTAGTTAGGATTGAGGTAGACCTATTTGAGCACTGGCCTGTTACATTGTAGTTTAGGACTGTAGAGACAAATAGTGGAATGAGAAAGAAATTTAAACCTTGACATAGTAAGGTAGTTAAAAGAAAATTCAGTCAAAGTAATGGCCATAGCTATTGAAATCGGAACAGATTAAAATTTGCCATTTTTCTGGTAAAGGAACTATTTGTAACCGCTGAAAACATATCCCTAAAGAATATTGGCACGCGTAAAACGTTCTTAGAACGTTTACTTCTTTACAAGGGTAACAAAAGTTCATTGATGCAGGCGTGACCTTGCGGAAATCCATTAGAAAATTAAATAGACGTTGATATATTTAGTAACCTGTTCCGCTTAAATATTCTTAAAGAGTCATAAAAAACCCTGTGAGAAATCGACACGTGTTTCACCTCTCAACGAGCCGTCCTCAGGATGACGATTGACTTGTCGCGAATCTGGACACGACGTGTTGCCATGCCGAGCGCCGGACGCAGAGTCAAGAAGTAAAGAATTAAAACTGCGATGTCCTTTGATAGAAGCCTCGAAAAAAAAAACATTATCTGCAAGACCCACTGCTTCCGAGACAAAAGACGACGATTAATAATAATCACCCCTGAGTTAATAACCACAGTAATTGAGATGTTTGCTCAAACTCCTAGGGTTGCCCCTCTCAACCCTTATTATTTGAACAAAGATTCATATTTAGTCAACCGTAATTATGCTGAGATGCGCCATTTTGAATGTTGACGTCATTCTTTAGGGGTGTGTGATTCAAATACGGGTAGGTATGTATGTAAGTATAAGAAGGATTTAAATATTATGAACTAGCAACCCAGCTCTGTATCGCACGATTTTTATGGCCTGACAAAACATAGAGATTTTATTATTATGTAAGTTTAACACAAAAACTTTCCGGGATTAATTTCCTAAATGATGGTGATAACTGTATCAAAATCCGTTGCGTAGTTTAGAAGAACAACATGATCACACAGACAGACACGAAAACTGACTTTAACTTAATATGTACATGTCGCTGTAAGATGGTTATAGAGCCGTGTTATAGTTATACCCCTATAGATATAACTTATATCCCTAGGGATATAGCTATATATCGTAATATAGTTATATGAAATCAGTTCATAACTGTCGGAGTGCCCTAGTAGTTATTCAGTATGTATAAAAAACCCAGTCCAATCCAAAAGGCGCACATATGTACTGCAATAACATTACCTAAAAGTAATAAAAAACTAATTATTATTGAAAATAAAAAAAAAGTTATTGCTATTTAAAAATAATATTTTTATACCAAAGTAACCCCAAATTCATTAAAAATGAGCAAATTTTCCACAGGCGTCATAAGTTATGATTTGAAGATACCCGTTAAATGACGGCCGCCCGCACCCCATGTACTATGACGGTAAAATTCCCCATTGAAAAACAAATGTGACGATTTTTTTATTTTCCTGAAAATTACCACATAAATAGACTCTCAGTACTCTCTCACGGATTGGACACGGTTTTTTTTTTACATGTTGTATTACCAGATCGTGCTCGTATCATAGTTATATTCCTAGTCAAAAAGTTCCCCTAGGGATATAACTATATCACGGCTATATCTTACTGTGACAAATACATATGAAGAGTGTCAAAATTAATTATAATAATTTTGTAACTGGTGTTATTTGGTTCCAAACAATATTAAATTCTGAACCAGACAATAAAGTTATGCATGACGTAACCGCAAAATACCGACTGCACCTAGGTATGCTTATGGAACCTATTGTACCATCCAGTCTATAACCATGTATTCTCAAAAAACCGGCCAAGTACAGACGGCTACACATCAAGCTATAAATTTCCAGTTTATGCTGATCTCGAATTGTATAGGATTTCCGTCCAATGCGAGGTCAACTTATACTGGAAATGTATAGCTTGATGTGTAGCTGCGTGTACGTGTCGGACCACGCCCAATCAAGGGTTCCGTAGTTGTACGCACAATATTGAGAGCTTTACCATATTATTTTAAGACCATAGACTTCTTATATGTTTTCCTGAAATCTATAGTCGAGTAAAGAACCATTCACAGTATATTATTCAAAATTTTTGGCTTAGTAGTTTCAGAAATAAGGCGGGGGAATAGTCAATTTTCATAATTTTTCTTAAATATCTTTAAAATAATTTGTTTTAACAGTATTAAATAAATGTATTTGACATCCTCGTAACAAGCCCTTTCATTTGATATGTCACATGATAAAGTTTGCATTTTTTTTAATATTTTCTAATTTACCCCCCAAAAGTGACCTTCATATTCAAAATTAATTACATATGTATGATAATTTTGAAGTTAATCGATCCATTAGATTCAGCACACGAGTGATCCATTATGGGTTCCGTTTTTTTCCTTTTGAGGTACAGAACTCTAAAAATACATACTCAGGTTACACAATAGGGAAGCAACTTAAGCTACATTCTATAAAATACTTCTCCAAAGTTACATAAAAGTATAGCGAATGCACGTCAGCCATACACTAACGGCGAACTGTTATTTAATCATAGTAAATAATAATTTCAATTATGTACTGTCAATGGGAGCTGAGATAACCTCTCTAGCTCTTTGTACAGTTCGCAAACAAAGTTCGTTTTATTTTCTTAAGAATTCTGCTTCAGACTAAAAGAAGTTTTGAAGTCTTAGCAGTCTGACAGCGAACTAAAACTAGGAAGACGTTGAAAGGCTTCTTAAAGGATTTAAAAACGACAAACTCAGGCATTCTAAGAGCTAGTTTAAGGTAAACTTACGTTCATTGTAAGTTCCCGGTTGCTTGATGACAGCTGTCATTTCTGACTCCTTAACGGACACAGTATAACTCTACTTCATAATAACGCAACTTATCTTTGCTTCTTTGCAAGAGGCTTACTGTTAACTGTAACTATTAACAGAAAATTCAAAATATTTGGAAATTGTAATTGCGATAAGTATTTTATACTTTGCATTATTTTTCTATTAATGGGATAGGCTTGCTCTTATGAACGCATAGAGGTATGAAGAACAGGGTGTAAAGTTCACTCATCCTCCATAGAAAAGGTAGAATCCTCCGACCAGACGGGTGATGTGTCTGGTAAGGCTACTGCCCAACGATTGATGTCGGAACGTTGTATATATGCTAGTCGCACGATAAACTCCGCTTGCGCGCTGCAGGATTTTTCTTGACATCAGTGTGATGCGCGTATAGTTCGCATGTATCGATGTAGATGCCGCCACAAACTTGTTGCCAAATCCTAGTCCTTGATCATGTCGTCCAGAAGTTTTTCTTATACTTCGTTCATAAATAGATAAGCCAATCACCATTATACATGCAATTTACAATGTGAACTTGGGTGGTAAGCTTAGAAACACATGATCAATATTTCATTATATTTTAAATCATTTTAAGTTACAAATTTTTTTGCTAACGGTATATTCAATAGTTAAGGCGTGTACACACGCGGTGCACATCACGCGCGTCGCGTGATCGCGGCTGTCTGTCATTATGTTGAGCTCAGCTCACTGCACGACGTTGTTCGAATAATGTGCACTTTGAACACTGTTTGTATAATAAGTATATGTATACTGTTCAGGTTGAATTACGTAGATGTTATTCAGTTTGGATAGTTTAGTAACTTATAGTAAGTTCCAGTAGTAAATAGGATTATGAGGCAGTATTGCAAGATTTTACAGTACTTGCACATAAATGCTTAGTTTAAAAGTTCTAAATAGTGTTATCCAAAAAATTACTCTGACAAACAGGTACGCTATAAAATACAATAGAAGTGGATATATTTAGCAACCTGTTCCGCTTAGCTATTTCTAAAGAGTCTTAAAAAAAAAACCCTGAAAGCACTGAGCGCAGTCTTTTTTTTTTTTTTGGGTGGGAAATCATCAAATAACTTCTCCCGCTCTGGGCGGAGCGGGAGGGCGTGTCAGACTCTTACTGACTAAAACCCACCCGTGTTCCTTCGGTTGCCCTGTTGCCGGGGGCCACGATCTCCCTTTCGGTTTTCTTCGCACCCCCGGCAGGCATCGGCCCTAACGGACCCCGTCAATTCTGCTGACATCTCTTTGAGGCGCGCGTGGAACACAACGCGCCGTCGACCCGGGCCTGGTCCTTATCGGACGGCGAGCTACCCATTGCTCACCGCCCGCAAGCCCGCGCCTACGGTGGCCGGAAATCGGCCTGCGATTCCCGACGCCCTGGGCGTCTTCTCCTGCGGCGGTTAGGGTTAGGGGCGTGAGGGCGCGAAATTTGCCTCTCCCTCACGCGTTCCGCCTCCTCCTTCGCGAGCATTACTGCTTCGCAGAAGGAGGTGACGGCCTCCCATTTCCTCTCGCTCCCTACTGAGCGCAGTCTGCGTTCAGTGCTTGGTGTGGCAACACGACAAGTCAATCGTCATCCTGAGAATGCCTCGTTGAGAGGTGAAACACGTGTCGATTTCTTTCAGGGTTTTTTTAAGACTCTTTAGAAGTAGCTAAGCGGAACAGGTTGCTAAATATATCCACTTGTATTGCATTTTATAATAGATTTCTACTAGGTCACGTCTGATTCAATTAACTATCTAAGTACGCTATAGTTCATGCGGTGGTGGAACCAAATCTACAACCTTTAGGGTAAGCGTACACGAGTAAACGGCCACAACTACCGGTGGCTATTGCTACCTGCTGCGGTGGTGAGCACTGTTGTAGTGAGTGGCCACCACCGACCAGTCGCTACAGCAGTGTGCGACGTGTGTGACGACTCCATGCAAAATATATGAAACAGCATGTGAACTGCTGGGCTACCGGTAGCTCGTTTACGCCTTGCCTTTGATGGCAGTCATCGATGACCCGTCATCGTTCTTTCATACCAGTCCCAAAATCTTAATTAATTCGCTCTCAACATCAAACCAAACAATCAAACATGCAAACTAGAATCGCTATACAAAAAAACCCCTTTTTAACAAATAAGCACTTACTATACATTTTTTACGAAACAACTCAAGGATGGCTAAATGCCTGTCACTTCACGTACCTTGTTATTACCCACTCATGACCCCAGTTCCAACTATTTTTACTTAGGGTAGGAAAAAAATTAATCCGCCCACTTTTAATTCAAACCCCGAGTGACAGTTGACACAATGGGTAGTATTAAAGGGTTAACAAAGGGCTGTGAACGGGCGCTTTCGAAGGGTTAATTGCATGTTCGTTTCAAATATGGCGGCTATTTCGAGTTTTTTTTTTTTGCTGTCGTGCAATTTTTGTTTGTGTGGGTTTATTTTTCATGGAGTTTTTATGTTTGATTTTTTTTTTGCTTCGCATGGTTTTGACGACTTTACAAAATATCAAGATTTCTTTATTATATCTCAGTCAAATGAATGTATTACATATATAAATCTTACAGAAGAAGTTATATAAATGACTTGCGGTCCCGACAGACGTTGTCCTGTCCGAACAGCGCCACCTACCGGTCCAATTGTATTTTCAAACCATCCAGGGACCCACTCAAATATACCAACAAAATTTCATCCAAATCGGTCCAGCCTTTTAGGAGGAGTTAGGTGACAAACACATTTACATAAGAATATTATATATATATATATGTATATAAAGATGTTAAATACCGCATCAAAATCCGTTGCGTAATTTAGACGAACAACGCGCACATACAGACAAACACTAAAAGCGACTTCCATTTATTTATAAGAAGATTCATGAAATTGTCGCAAAGTATCAGTTTATTGGAACCTACATAAGAGCCTATTTGTGATTATTAAAAAACAACATTCAGGTGCCAATAAAAATTTAATCCATATTTAATAATAATAAAAATTCAAAATCCAAAAACTGTAAATCTGTCTGTCTCTTGCGTTTGAGCGGTTAAACTGCATAGTTGATTGTTATGCAAATTTTTAGAGAGAAACCTTGGAGATGTTGAGGAGGGACATAGTCAATATAGGCCTTCAGTCCAATAAGAAAATCAACCCCTAAAGGGGTGAAATAAAGTGTTAAATTTTGTATGGAAAAATTAGAAGACCATGTGGACGAAGTCGCAGGAAAATTGTTAGTCTAAACTAATAATATAAAGAGAAAATATTAAATTTTTGTATGTTTGTTTGTTTCGCTTTCACGCTAAAACGGCTGAACGGATTTAGATTAAATTTGGCTAATGGGTAGATACGTATACTTTTTTATCTCGATGATCTCATGGGATCGAGACTTATGCAGGTGAAACCGCGAGGCCCAGCTAGTTTTCTATGAAATTGAATGCCAAAATAACATTCAATTACCTAGGCATAATAATATTATAGTAAAATACCACTAAAAATAACTTAGATATTAAATTAACTCTATAATAGAGGTTTTACGATTACAAACTGTGTTTATAAGTCAAACTTTATTATTAATTGACTTTTATTTGTTGTTTTTAGAGAATTCTTTCGATAAGTCTACGCCATAACATATTATTGCGTAATGGTTAGGTGTGATAACAACAACAAATTTAATATTTATAGGTATTTAATAATTATAATAATGGGAGGTTCCTCTCTCAAGAGCTCTAACCAAACCAATCAAGAGTCCTTTGGACCCTGTTCCCGATACCGGTGGGCATTTTTAATATTTTGTGTGTATTTTAAATATTTTTAAACGTTTTATTTTCTAAAATATTTAGAAATGTTATTTAAGTATTTAAATGTAATGAAGAAAATAATAATATGTTTGTGTTAAAGAGGGTCTCAGTTTTTTACCATTTCGTACCTTTTCTTCATGGGGTCACAGATAATATAATACTATAGGGTTGAAAAGTTTTGTGTCGAAATCGACTAAAGATAAATTAAATCGATTACTGAAAAATTTATAATACTTCGCTTGTGTTTGTACCTATATTTGTTTTTAGTAAAAGCAACAATTTTGTTTCAGTAGTCCACCATATTTATTTTTTAAAATTTTTGATTTTACAATATGTGTCAAATAGCAGTAAAAATAAACTCCAGAAGAAATCGTCGAAATTGCGTGACATAAATGAACATCGTCGACAGTCGTCATTATCGACAATAATTCGCGTAAATGTCGTAAATTCGACATAATTTAACGTGCATTGTGGTTTGCGTTTCACAATTATTAGCGGTCGATTTGGTCGGCGCTCGCGCATATGACGTAAAATGACGTCATCTGTTCGTTATTGTAATCTGCGGTTGACGGCGACATACGATTGTCGCGTGCGCCTTATTTTTTTAATCAATTTAATATATCGTTATTAGGCTTTATTGTGACCTTTTGGGTAAGTTTTATGTAATAAGTTGTGTAATTGTCGTTCATTTGTGGTTTGACAGATGCAATGCTTATTCTTGACGGTAGCCTTAAAATTGCTATTGCAAAAGAACAGTAGGTCCGGGAAGTTTATCATGAATTTAATTTTAAAACTCTGACCAATAGGTAGATAGGTGGGTATTTAGTCTGAACGGCCCAAAGCGAATGGACCGCGGGCCATTCGACCGTAAAAAAAATCGTCTACGTTCCAAAGGACCAGTAAAAAAAATTTGTAAATAAATTCAATGGCATAAACTACATCAAGTACATTTAGGTGCAAAAGTTAAAAAGTTGAAATTAAAGTTTAATTTTTTTTTCTTAGATTTGTTTTATATTCTTTAGAAAAACAATTAACAATTATATAAATTGTTTACAAAAGAAAAGTTTGGTAATTAAATTAATATAAATCCGTCTTATTTTAACGAAAAAAATCTACAAAATATATAATTATGTATATTTAACCTAAACGTCTAAAAAAAGTAAAAATATAAATAATTAACTTTTAAGAAATCTTACAATATATACAAATAAGTAAATATTTAAATAGTTAAAATTCATAAACAATGCGATTATCACAATGCATGTGACTGTCCCTTTAAATTAATTTTGAAATCATTCTATCATCGGTCCTTTGGAACGTAGACGATTTTTGTTTACGGTCGAATGGCCCGCGGTCCATTCGCTTTGGGCCGTTCAGACCAAATACCCGATAGGTACACTATCCAAGATAGGCGATAAATAAGTGATTATATAAAACATGAAAAATATAGAACGTAACCACTGAGTACCGTTTACCCGTTTCAAAAGAGACTCATTATAATCAGTCTTCACCTTAAAATTTACACATTTTACATATATTCCTCATAATAATTCAACTTAAAACACGATAAGAAACTAAAAATAAATAATATTAAAACGTCATAAAACGTATCCCATTTAAGAGCACTCGATCACCTGAATAATAACTGCACGAAGCGTCCCGAACCGCGTTATTAGGCCGCGTACACACAATATAAGTGACGGTTGTAACGAGAAAATTAACAGCCAGCGCGTCGTGTCGCGACTCGCCGAAACAATTACACGCCCGCGCGGTAATTTAACGTTGAATTTGCATAATTGCAGCGATAACAGGCGATGCCGCGGGCGATGTCGCGTCAACGTGAACCGGCCCTGTGACAATTACAATGTACTTTTTGCAGTGTTTACATGCTCAATTAATGGAAGAATTAATCAATTTATGCTGGGAATATGCAGATGTGGGTGCGTGAAGATTATTGCTAATAGGTTTCTCTTGTGTGTTTTATGCAAGCTGTTATGAAATGACTGTGTGTGATAAATTGGTTAATCATTTAGTTTTAAAATGCAATAAATTCAGGTCTTTAATATATTTTGTGCATTAAGTTTATGCTAATGTGTACAACGCTTTGAGATTATGAGCAGCTGTGTACGTACTTCTTCGGTATTAGGAAGATAAAGTGAAAGGTAATGATGTTAAACTGTGCCAACGGGGTAAGTAGAATCCACGCCATCACTGAAGTCCGCGAAAATTGTGAGACTATGCTTTTTTTTTAAATGCCATTCGATGCAATGATATAGACACTATAGCGCCGCGTCTGTCAGACTTGTGTGGTGGCGCGGACTCTATATGCATAACACACATAAAATAACAATTGATCACAATAGATTTCATTTTGACGGTTTACCCATGTCCGTTGCGTTATTTACGTTGTTAAGCAGACGGATTTTTCAAACCTATGAAGCAATAGATTAGCAATATCCTGCAAAACTCTCGAATTGTGATTCAAAGTGTGTTACGCAAATAGGGTGCAGGTACCTACTAAAGAGCTGCAAATCTTAATACTAAGATACTTATAAGAATTTCGTTTTTTTAAATTAAGTTAAATTCCGGTAGACCTAGATTGTAAAATTGTGAAATCAGCATACATTATTTTACAAGTCATTTTTTTTTTCCTTTCATAAAAAAATTACTCTGACGTCACGCCAAAAAAAACAACCCATCAACAAACAGTAATCAATACGTAAATTACAATCATACGCCATAAGGCTTCGTTCACACGACGCGACTGGCACCGGCGGCGCGACATCGCGACACCGGCGCCGGCAATTAATCAAAGTGTCGCGCGTTTCTCGTCAAATTGCTTTATTGTCGCCCAAATTGGTTGCGACCGGCTGATTTCCCGGTAGATTATTGTTCGTTTATTGGACTTAGTTTGTGTGGGGAAAGTTTGTTTGTGGCTTTGTGTTGTTGGATACGAAGTGTTGATTGTGTTTGGATTAAGGTTTGATTGATTTTTATGACGTTTTTATGTGAGAGTGTAGGAAGGAAAGCACAGTGTAATTGACAGGAAATAATAGGCATTTAAAAAACTTATTTAAATTTACTGCGATTTAGTGTTGCTAAAACATACTAGGAAGTATTGCCAATGTAACTGTTCCTGATATTTGCCGATTGCGATTCACCTACAGATAACATTTTATGAGAATGGTTCTTTACACATAGATTACAGGAAAATCTACAAGAAGTCTATGTTCTTCAAATAACACGGCAAATCTCTCAGTATTGTGCATACAAACTAACATTTGCATTTAAAATTTATGGGAGAACATGTTATTCAACTACAATGTTAATTTTGTTCTTGGGATAAATTCATCACAACTACGGAACCCTTCATTGTGCGTGGTTGGACACGCACTTGGCCGGTTTTGTATGTTATTGAGCTCACACATTAATTAAATATACGCGGATTATTTTTATTATTTGTAGTAAAAACAATATAATATTTACATAATATTTAGAGTCAATTTAAATTAGCTAGAAAAACTACACAGACGTGATGGGTATCGATATCTAAAAACGACCATCAAAAACGTTTATCCAAAAAAAAAAAAAAAACTATTTTATTTTGTCGTGTTGAGACATCACCCCATCACGTCTGCGGAGTTTCGCTGGCTAATTTAATTTGACCCTGTATATTTAATTTGACCCTGTATATTTAATTTGATCATGTATATCTAATTTAACCCTGTATATTTAATGTAACCCTGTATATCTAATTTGACCCTGTGTATTTGTATAAGCTAACAAAACTATTAAGTTGCTTATTATTCAACAAAAGTTTTTTCATACACGACATGAGCTGACCTTTAAATTAGAACATTTCTTAGAAAAAAAATACCAAGTCACCTCTACAATGTATACCTACTGCAGGTACGTGAAGTTCCTGTGTCTTTATCATTAGCCAACCCGCCTTCCAATTTACTCTTAATTTTATCTATAAACATTTTCTATGGGACATAAAAACATAATACATACATGGACATCTGTCGTGTAATAAGGATAATTAGAATTTTATTAACAGTTTTTACAAACAGCTCTTGCCTGTAGCTTCACATTTTGTCTTTTCTAGCCTCTACTAGTGACGACACTTAATTACTTACATCTGACGCACCCTGTCACCCTGTGCAGCCATCGGCACGTGCTTATTGTTTCACTACGGCCACAAATTAATGGAGATGGGACACTCCTCAGTTTAGATATGAAGCTACAAGTACCCGGCGCACAGTGGATCAAAGAAGGGTCTCGAAAATATAAGAGCTGAAATTTTAAAGTGTCCGTTTTTTGCTTGAAATGGCTTCTAATAGCCAATATTGTGCATAAATATATCATAGGATACAATCTAGTGGCAAGAGAAAACTTTTTATTTTATGCAACAAAAATCATGGAGCTAATGTTTATATCTGCAGAATGGAGAGTAGTAGAATAGTCATAATATCCTTGCACACGGTGATGTACCTATTTATTTATGATTTTTCGACATACTTGATTTTTATAGATTTAGTGCGAATTTTTTCAAAATAAGCCGCACAATATTTCATTAAATATGCAAGGATATTATGACTATTCTCTCCATTCCGGAGATATAAGCATTAGCTCGATGCTTTTCTATCCGAAAAAATAAATAAAAATAAGTTGCCACTTTGCCTACAAGATTTTATCTTATGATATATTTATGCATGATATTGGCTGTTAGAAGCCATTTCAAGCAAAAAACCGGCCCCTTATAATTTAAGCTCCTATGTCTTCGAGCCTGTTTTCGATCCACAGTGCGCCGGGCCCGTCTTGTCGGGCCAATTCAGTGAGTGTAACGTAGTCAGAAGATCTAAGAGTTACGCGATAGAAAGAGAGGCAACTTCTAGGTGAATATAACTGCAGGTAATTAGCGCTGTGCGACCTGAATTGCACTTTATTGTGTCGTAGCAAGACTCGCTTTTTATTTAAATGATTTTGCGGAGTGTCCCATCTGTATTGATCTGTGCTACGGCGAGAGCTAAGGACAGTTTTGTATTTCTCGTGCCAAAAAGATAATAATAAGTAAAATATTTGCTGGCCCATATCTACCTTAAATTTGATAGAAAAATTATGTCTCAGCAGCTGCTTGTAGGGCTTGTCCTCAGCAGCTGTACTTAGTAACAATGTATTATACAATATGTTAAAAAAACCCTGTCCGATCCGAAAGGAGCACGTATGTACTGCAATAACATTACCTAAATGTAATAAAAAATCTTATTATTATTGAAAACAAAAAAGTTATCGCTATATAAAAATCACATTTTTAGTACCAAAATGACCCTAAACCCATTAAAAATTGGCACATTTTCAACAGGGGTCATAAGTTATGACTTGTAGACACCCGCTAAATGACGGCCGCCCGCACCACATATAATCACCCGGTAAAATTCCCCATTAAAAAAAACGTGACGATTTTTTTTCCTTTTTTTCTTTAACACATAAATAATATTTATATGGTAATTTTATTATATTTATATTTATTATACTCTCAGTACTATACTTAACAACACCCTCGTAGATCAGACAAGGTTATTTTTTACACGTTGTAGAAGAATTGACTAAAACTTTTACCAATCATGTTTGGTTGACAACTACATGCATGAGACGTTTTACTTTGCAACAGCAAAGAAAGAAAGAAAGAAAGAAAAAGTATTTATTGGGACTCGCACAGGACATTACAAATTAAACTAAAACACACTCATTAAAACATTAAAAAAAAATTAAAAACAAATTAAAAAAAAATAACAGAAAGTCCTGTACGAGGCCAAAAGGCTCCTATCTCAGCATATGTTGCGACATTTTAAAAAAAATGTCGCAGCGCTGGTAAATTAATATCAACTTCATTTTCTTCCATATAATCTACAATGGCTAACTATAGGTTCGGTTTTATTCCTATATGCTCATAGCTACGTCCGTGTGTAGGTATGTCAGTACACAAATAAACCCTGAAAAAAGAACACCCTCCTGATCTCAAAAAAAATCGCCGATCAATTAAAAGTCCCCACTGTAATCAAGGGTCCGCCATTTTGTCTCTGCCGCGTGATCGCACGGCCGAACACGGCACCCTCCGAGAATTTGATCGACGCAAATAAAAAGAAGGCACGTCAATAGCCAGCTTTATTAGCTAGGAAGAGTTGATGTGGAGTTGTCTGGAAGTGACATAGTTTGGATCAAGTGGAGAGGGGTCTGATCTGTAGTTGCTTCATTTTTAATTCTTTTTACCTATTGCGGTATAGTCATTTTATTCTAGGTGCATCGTCTTCACATATAATTATTTAACTGTAAAATGTACCTATACAAAATATTGTTAAACATTTTAAAAGAGTAACGGTAGAGTTTCTTGCCCATTCTTCTCCATACGAAAACTACCTTTTCGAAGGGGCGACTAGAACATATTTTTGTAAATTTTGACGTTTAAAAGTGCCTTATAAGGTTATAAGTGCCCATTTGAAATAAATGACTTTGACTTTGGTCAGATAATTATTAGAAATTGTTCGTTGGTCTAGTGGTCGCAGGTGGTACTACTAAGGAGGTCCTGGGTTCGATTCCCAGATCGGGCATAGGTGTTATTGGGTTTTAACATCTGGAATTTCTCAATAGCAGTCCGGAGACTGGATTTGTGCCCGGTTGGGTGTTTCTATTATAGGTAAACCTCTTCCTAACCCTTCCTATATAACAGGCAGGATGATTATGATGGAAATATTTGAATAAACGTGTTTTACAGACACTGCATTTTGCACAGGTTTTTCTCTAAATAGACGAGTATAGCAGTGCCACCTACAGGTTTTTATGAGTTAAGTTAACTACTAAGCCTTTATTTCCTAGTTTTAAATATATTTTGGATACAGAGGGCAAACGACAGTAGCAAGATAGTGGAAATACACAAGTTGAATTTAAAATTTGCATGTAATCACAAAGTCATTTCCAGCAGCTATATCTCTTTTTACATACATGAAAGGGTCAGAATACATGAAAAGTTTAACGTGTGCACCATTACTAATATGACTAAATGCCGAATATTGTGAACCATACATAATTATATGTACTTACGCAGGTTAGTACTTATACGTGTACCTATTCGTAAGACCATAAAATATTTAGAAAAAATAGTAAAAAAAAAAACTTGTATTTGAACCCCCCTTAATTTTTAACTGTATTTTAGTTTTATTATTTGTTCTTATAGCGGCAATAGAAATACACAATTTGTGAAATTTCAACTGTCTACCTATTACGGTTCATGAGATACAGCCCGCTGACAGACAGACGGACGGACGGACAGTGGAGGCTTAGTAATAGGGTTCCGTTTGGCACCCTTCGGTAATGGAACCCTAAAAAGTATGATTGAAGCGTTGACATAAACATCATTTGTTTTAAGTATTTAATAAAAACCATCAGGAAAATCGAAAAAGGATTCAGTAGTAGCTACCCGAAATGTTATTTAATAAATCGCCCATCACGATCCCATTGTCAAAACCAACCAACAATTCTTCTTAAACCCATTGTATGAAAATTTCAAAACATCACCACCTCAAAACAGTTTTAACCTAAATCCAACTTTAAAACTACATAGTTAGGTTTATTTTCCTTCCTTTTTATGAAAATTTCAAAACGTTTCAACCCTAAAACAGTTTTAACCCAAAACCAACTTCAACACTTCACGATTAGGTTTCTTATCCTTTAGCAGCATGTATTTAGAAAAGGTCTAAAATGAAAGATGCTATCGTCCACGAGGACGTAATAAATTAGTCAGTTATTGAATACAATTATCAGGGTCTGTTCAGGGTTAGTTATCTGATCGTTACGTTTTGAACAACTGACATGACAACGTTGCTTAATGAAAAACTTTTTCGATTACGGATTGCTTCGAAAACATGGCGATTATCTACCTATATTATGTGCTTTTGTCATGTTCTTATGTCATCTAACATGGCTTCCATATACGTTTTGCTGGTTAGACGCAGAATGTCTAATGAACCATTTAGATAATATATTTATTTGTGACTGCCTCGTTGGTCTAGTGGTCGCAAGCGCTACTGCTGAGCATGAGGTCCTGGGTTCGATTCCCAGGTCGGGCAAAGTGTTATTGGATTTTTCTATCTGAAATTTCTCAGTAGCAGCCTGGAGTCTGGATTTGTGCCCGGTTGATGACAATAGCCGCCCCCTATTACATGGAACTTAAAATATAACTGGCGAAATGTGGGTGAACCTGCTACAGGGACACCTCTGCCCAACCCTTCGGGGAAACAAGGCGTGATGTGTTATGTGTTATATATTTAGCATCGTGTAAGGAGGAGGAGCTCGTGGCTAAGTAATAACAGCCGTACGGGACGATCCATCAGGTTAAGCTACGCTTGCCGGGGTTGGTCCGTGGATGGACGACCATCTTTACATACCGGGACTCCTCCGTGCCTCGGAGAGCACGTTAAGCCGTTGGTCCCGGCTGTCATTTGTGGATCTTTGACAGTCGTTACGGGTCGTCAGAAGCCCAAAAGTCTGACAACCAGGGGGTCAGTTGTTGTATAACCCAGTTACTGGGTTGTGGAGGTCAGGTCGGCAGTGGCTTCATGTAAAATACTGGTATTCAGCTTCATCCGGTTAGACTGGAGGCCAACCCTAATATAGTTATAGCTGGGAAAAGGCTAGTCATATTGATATTATTAGCATCGCATATTAGCATCGTGTGAATAGAGACAGTCCACTGCATCCTCAAGAGCGAATTGTTTCGGCAATTGGCCCTTTTAAATACTTAGTTCATTATTATCATATGTGTAATCTGAGGACCTTTCGGACCTTTCTCAATTATTAGGGTTCCGTACATAAAAAGGAAAAAACGGAACCCTTATAGGATCACTCGTGTGTCAGTCTGTCTGTCCGTCTGTCACAGCCAATTTGCTCTGAATCTAATGGATCGGTTAAGTTGAAATTTGGTACACGTATGTATTTCTGTGACCCAAACACGGCGGTGTAACGTAAGTAAATGAATTTTGAATATGGGGGCGCTTTTGGGGGGCAAACCAGAAAATAAAATAAAAAAGTTTTGCAAACTATACCGTGTGACAAATCAAATGAAAGGGCTTGTTGCGAGGATCTCAAATACATTTTTTAAATAATGTTAAAATAAATCATTTTAAAGATATTTAAGAAAAGAGCTGAAAATTCACCATACCCCCTTATCTCCGAAACTACTGAGCCTAAAATTTTGAAAAAAAAAAAAACTGTAACTGTAAAGTTCTTTACCCATAAATTACAGGAAAACCTATAAGTCTATGGTCTTAAAATAACATGGTAAACCACTAAATATTATGCAAACAAACTTTGTAGTTGGAATGTATGGGAGAATAGTTTTTCGACAAAAATGTTATGTTTGTATTTGGAATAAATTCATCCCAACTACGGAACCCTTCATTGTGCATAGTCCGACACGCACTTGGCCGGTTTTTTTTTGTATCAGATCCGTGAATGTTGTCCTGGTCGATAGGAATATTCACAGCTACCCTACTACTGATTTCACTATGATGATCACGTGAACTAGAATGAGAAGATCAGCATGCAGGCTACTACATTAATATTATTTTACTGTTTTTTAGCACGAGCATAAAAATAGCGTCCAGCGGTGGTGATACTTAAGAGCGTTTATTCTAAAAATTGGCAACGTCGCAAATAGCTGTCAAATATTTACCTGTTATGATTTAATTTGGCAATATTTCTGTATGGAAATATGAAATTTCTTTACCTAGTGAACTAGAATATTAATAATGAATTGTAATTATAACACTGAATTTCATGTTGTAACCGTTTTAGGTGAAAAAAAAAAAGTTTGGAAAGTTTCCAAATACTTTTTTACATCTAAAATGAAATATTCGGTGATACAATATTATTATTGCATTTCATAATCAATTATCAGTGCACTAGTTACCTATATTTCGTATTTCCAAACAGTAATATTGCCAAATTAATCAAAACAGCGAAATATTTAACATCTATTGGCGGCGCGACGTTGCACACTTTCAGAATACACGCTCTTAACCTCTTTTATATGTTCTGTGCTCTTAACAATGCGGCACACATAGGACAGTTAGACCCGCCGCTACCAACTTGCTGACATGCATTTTATCGTGATGATACGAGAGATGAAGAAGCACGTCGGATTTTCACAAACAGACGAGGTATAAAATCAGAAGTTTCCTAAACATCATTCTTTGCAACCTTTAAAACCCTTTAAAAATCACAACTTCAAAAATAATGAAAGACCCGAATCTAAAATTGGTATCATTTAAATTCCAACGGTCGAACGTCGGCCATATTGCGATTTTCAATCAACGTTCGATGTTCAAACGGCATCCATTCGCGCAACTGTCATCGGGCGGACACGGACGTGACGTAACGACCGGTTCGCGGAACGGTTATCGGTACATCTTTGTAGCTACATGTGATTTTAATTTGCGGAAGATTACTGCTTTAGAAATTGAAATTTGTTTTTGGAATGGGCTCTTTGTAGTACTTAAAGCTTAAAGGTAGGAAGAGAGAGCTGGCTTTGATGGGGTATTGACCCAAATGGTGCATTGTAGTTCCTGTATTAACTATAATGATTCATGTAGGTACGGTTTCAGGATTGGTTTTAAGATTTCAGTTCTCATTTATGACAGAGGGGCCCTAGGACAGGACTTCGCCGAGAAAAGAAGCAATTATTTTCTCGGTGAAGTCCTATAATCTATCATAAAATGATACATTATAGGACTTCACCTTTGGGCCCACAATCTCTAGTAACATAAAAGTGTAACCAGTATACTATATAATGGACCCGTCTAACAGTAGCGTAATATATCATAATACGTTATCTATAATCCCCATATACCCACCTACTAATCCTTCCTTCGATCGACCCTTACATCTACCCCATATTATCAAAATGTTGCCAGAACAATCATTCAATATCAAACGATGCACATGGCATTACTTGCATCTGTCAGGCGCCCGCTGATTCAAAAAACGAACGCATAATGCGTTGATACACATTTGAAAGGCAGCCAGTATAGATTGAACTCTGCGATGTATTTTATTTTATCATGGTTTTTGAAGTAGTTACAGTTTTATATTATAGTTACAGAATACTCTAAGGTCCACTTGCACGTATTTAAAATATCATTCTGACTCTGTCATTTTCTAACGATTGACAGAAATAAAACGATGTTAATATTCATTTAGTACTTAATGCATTTAGTGATTGTGGTGCAAGTTGGCCTTAGTCTAGCTTCTGTAGTAGTTACCTGGTCTTTGAATACTAGGTCCATAGAATAATTTATATTTTGTCTCAAGATTTCATGAGTTCTGCCCCAGATAGAAAAGTCAATTTTCTACATAATAATAAAAAACAGTGGCACTCCGAGAGTGCAAACAGAAGTGAAAACTTGAACAATTTTACTGAGCAGGAAATACTTTTAATGAAGTGTCGGTAACGGTAACGGTAACAGTGTCGTGAGTTGAATTGTTTTTTTTTTAGTTTTCCTCCTTATTTTAGAGCGTTCCTACTAAGTAGCATCTGAATATTTTAATCTCCAATTTTTTACATCAATCAGACACTTCCTTCATCTTTTACTATTCATTTTCAGTACACAACAGCTTAAAGCAAAATCTAGTTCAATCTAAACTTCGCCATATAATAAATCTGGCGTCCACATTTCAGCTCAGTCTCCACTGGTCACTGGCTAGTGTCGCCGCAGGCGGCAGATGATTTATGACAGGACACATCAGTGCATTTACATTCGTAAATGTGATCGGTGTAATTACAGCCTTGTTTCGGCCACGGGCGGTTACCATCGATGGGAACGGGACACTTCTGTATGCGATTGTTGATTGGAAGAGTCTGCTTTTGTTGTATCGGTAATTTAAAACAAGTTAGCAGTTATTGTATTGGTAAAGCATAAAACATCTTGTCAAAAGTCCGTGAAATTCTCTGATTATCAGTTTATGGGATCCATTTGCTCTTTCAAGCTCAAGAGACTTTGAATAAGAAGTCCATTGCACTTTGATAGATTATGAAATAGGACTGAGAAGCAAATAAGCAAATTGCTTTTAAAGAAATGAAACTAGATTTATTATTAAAGCCCTGTCTTTTCACCCGAATATATCTCGATCCCGTAGGAATGTCGGGATAAAAAATCCATGTGCTAAATTTCATGCAAATCCGTTCAGTTGTTTTAGCGTAAAAAGCCTAACAAACAAACATACAAGCATACATAAAATCAAATATTTTCTCTTTATACTAGATTATAATTAGCAAGAAATAAACCTAACGCTACGCATAGAAAAACCGGTATGGAATCTAGTCTAACATGCAATCTGTATTGGAAAATAATAAAAGCCATGCATGTGCAAAATCAAAATAAAATTACCTAAGCCTAGATGTCTTCTAAGCGCCTCAAAAACTTTCAAGCAAATTACAACTTTCGAAAACATCAGCAAAGTATCTCTAACACACCTTTGTGCATCCACAACCTGGCATAGCATAATCATCCTATAATGTTCCCACTGCTGGGACACAAGCCTCCTTTCTGTGAGAGGGAGTTAGCTATAATCCACCACGCGGGCCCAGTGCGGGTTGGTAATATGTCACATGTCTCCGATTTGTTGGTTCTAGGACATGCCAGTTTCCTCACGATATTTTCCTTCACCGTATTGAGAGCAGCGGTGATGAAATAATTTACGCAAAGAAAAGCGCCAGTCTGGGTTCGTACTTTCAACCTACAACTCCTAAATCGCGGCTGTTACCACGGGGTCACCACTGCTCCTCCCAATCGGGCATAACCAATCTAAAATCAGTAACAACATACACACAACACAATTCAGTCTGTTTAAAAGGATACCAATAAAGGAACCAATTTCATCCCGTATTGTTTGTAAAAACTCGATTATGTCCGGTCCTATGAGGATAGTGAAAAAATGAAGCAGTATGGTAGTAGCTACTCATCGTGAGATTGAACTAGCGAAGCCTCGGGTTTTGCCCGACATGCAAGTTAAAATTGAGTAAATCTTGTAGTTTTTGTTACAATATTGCTGTATTTATTTTTAATTCCATGTTTGTAGAGTAATTCTAAGTACCTAAACGTAGAATTGCAGACATAATGGTTACGTCTTTTGTATTTAATTACTACTATTTACAACTAACTTCGTTTGGCGTTAATCGGAATACGGAATCAACCATAAATCCAAGCTTCGAACTAATTAGGACTAACATTCTATAAATAAACACACACCGATTCAAAGATATTACGGTATCAATCCAAACATGTTCTAAACTTAAATAAACTTTTTTCTGGCGCCCGTTTTAAAAAAAGAACTGCTTTCGTTTATTTTCCCGCGCTGTCGATGAACGAGGCGTGACATTCGAAATTTTCGGTGTTGTCAGCGTACAAAAAACATGGAAATAGAATAGTGTTGTTTGGTGTAATATTAATGCGTCTAACGGACCTCTTTTGTGTCGCTAGGGGATGTATCATTCACGTCATCGCTCATTGAAATGAATAGGTTAATGATATTGGAGCAAAAAGGATTAATAGTTCATGGAGAAATGATTTTAGGAATTAATTTTTTGCGTTGGTTTTAGAGTTTCCTGAGTTCCGATTGTTAGATATTTTTTCTCTGTTTTTTTTGTACCCTCCAAATTGGTAGAATCTATTTAGGTGTTTTCTATTCATAAACTGAGCGGATTTGTAAATGGCTATTTATACTGAATAGATTCAGGTAATTGTTCGCTTAAATCTTCCGCTTCAAGCAATTCAATCTCATTTGCATTTTATTATATTTGTAACCACAGTCGTGTCCCATTCCTATTATTTGTCATTAATGAAATAAATTGCACCAACTTTTCACATAGCGAAGAGGACATTAACAGATCGTGAGAACTTAAGAAGTTGAAGACCTATTGGAATCACAGGTTCAGTAGTATAAAGGCGTTAACGGGAATAAGATTAGTTTATTGTGCACTAAAATTGCAAGAGCCTCTTTGTTTTCTTTTTTTTTCAGGTTTTAGTTTAAACTGTTTTTTAAGAAGAAATTTATTTTAGTGCTTCAGTAAGTAGATATGCACCTCTCTAAAAATATACCTAGGGTATAAGGTAGGTAAAAAATATAAAGTAAGTAAAACAATCAGTGTTTCATAGTTCTTCCCACTTTGTTCATTATTTAGTGCTTGGGTTTAAGTTGGATGACATAATTCCAAATAGTACATACTAATTCCATGCATAATTCATATTTTTTACTTTTTTATGCACAGGTCACATCGCATTCAGCCAGCACCGCTGGGTGTTTTATAGTGTCGTTACCAAACGTTATGATTTACTGATCGCGAGTGTTCCGTTCAGGTGCCGCGTGCATCTGCCCCTGTTAATCACCCATTGTTTGATTGTGTTGCATATGCCTGTGGGTAAGAGGATTCGTGTCTTTAGGGATTATAGCAACGGCTATTTTGTAGGGTTCACCAAGGAGTTACGGTTTCTCGTCATTGAAATACAGGGTGGGGCAAAGATATAATGTCATTATAATGTGAATTGGCTACAATTGTGCTGAAAGTGTAAAAAATATGGCCTTGTTTTCACGGAAAAAATATTTAAAGGTGTAAAATTGATGACATTAAGTACGTGAATCTCCGTCATTGCTGAGCTGTGTAGGTATAGCTTCATTGCATTGACAACAAATTCTCCATCTGTCTTGTATTTAAATGTCAAAGCGCAATGACATTTGACGCCATTTGCAAAAAACATGGCACATTCACATTGTGACATTACTTATGCCTCCACCTTGTACTTAGTGCTTCATTTCATTTTTAATTACGTAGGTACCTGCGGAGGGCTGAAACCATTCCAAAGATAACCTCAACTAACTACGTACCTACTTTTCATCTCTCTTACGTTACATTAGGTGGCAGCACTGAGACGTCAGGTCCGGGCACCTGTAAAAAGTATAAAAGCGCCTACATTTTATTTAGTCGTGAATTGATGACGAACGAATGAATGAAACGAATGATGAACGTCATCATGCATTATAAATTCATTGTCGAAATGGAAGACCTCTAGTCAAATTAGCGCCAACTGGTGGCATGAATTATAATGAAAACCTTAATTATTTCGGTTTCTATCCTATTGACTTGACTTTGTAAAAAAATACAACGATACAAACCCAAGGACACAATACAAAAAAGGAAATCAATTAACAGCCTTTACAGAAAACAAAATATAAAATAAGTGTAAAGATCTTGCTACTTTTAATTACTTACTTTTACAACTCTAATGGAACTTGCAGAAGCTAACAATAAAATATTTTACACCTATCTACTAAGGAAAAACCCTTCTCGTATTTTATTTTTCTACTTAAAATATTATTAGATTTTTATCCATTACATCCAAAAAAGTGTAGATAATCTTCAAACAGATCAAAACCACGGTAGAAGTTGTTTATAGAAATAATAAACTTAACCCTTTGAATGCGATTGTAGTTTTGTTGTTAGTGAATGACGTGACAAAATAAAATACCAATTTATTAAATATTACTTACTTATTTGTCATTATTTATTCATGAGCAGTGATCGGAGTAGGTAGATTGATTTGGGGTCAGTGAACTGGGACGTATATATTAGTTTGAATATGCCTCCGGGATTCCGGGATTTTGAAATTATTTAGATTTTTTTAAGGAATTTCAAATGTTGTAATGTGTAAAATAAAGAATACATCAATATGAATAAGAAATGTTTAACCCTTTTGCTGTTATTGCATTGAATGCGAAAAAATATTAAGAAGATAAGATAGATAGAAATTATAAAAAAAAATTATTCATTCAAGAATAGTAACAATTACAAACAGCAGATAATATACTTACAAGACATACCTACTAAATTAGTAATATTATGTAAGTTTCGAATTGAAGCACAACAGTAAGATTCACTTTATTACTTGATAAATAAGAAAAAAAACAATTTTAAATGTTTATCTATCGCATTCTATAAATTTCTAATGTAGTAGTTTAAAAATCCTTACTTTTACAATGTTTGATTCAATCCCGTAGATAAGTATCAAAATCCCGGAAAAAAGGCTTATCCATGTTATGCTTTCTATGACTATTCATGATGCAAGCAAATCAATAGAGTTTTGCAAGCGGTTTCTTTTTTCAACTATCGACGCGTCAAGATAATTTTACAAGTAGTTTTTGTGTATCGTACTGTCACGTCATTTGGTTGCTCATATATACTTAAGTCTCTACAGTACTTACCTACTTCGTTCTTCGATATAAGGTTCATTCCTACTCAGCGCTGGTGGTAGTAATTCCCGAAAGTATCAGATTTTTGTAAGGGTATTAAAATCTGTGCTGGTTTGATTGCCTCGTACTGCACTTAACACACCCAGATTACTTGTACCTAAGACATTTTATGACAAAGTCAATTTAATCAGTTGGTTTCACATTCGCAGTGAACATTAAAAGGGAAGAGAACCAGTCAATACATTATGATATAGCTTTAAAAGTAATTAAATGAATGCTCGGTGACGGATGTCTAATGCGGTTAGTTCCACATTCGGCCGCAGGTCGCTACCGTCCACCTAGACTCGAACCAATCGCCTTTAATGAACTGTTTTATGGTTCAGTTCGCACGTTGGCCGAGTATATGACACTGTAGTGTAATAATATGGGCGAATAATATACCTAAATCTCTGGGAAGTCTTTAAAAAGACTTCGGACCCAGGTTGGTCGAGCAAGGAGAACCTGCTCAGGTGGAGATTTACCATTGTGGCCCGACTCTTTTTAGAATGCGATCGATACGCTAAGAAGATAATTATATAGATATTTGTGGTATCAATGGGTTCTGTTTGTACAGTTAAGAAAATAAATCCTACTTACCATATATCAGCAAGAAGCTGCGGCTATGCAAATTCCACTATCATTTTTCTTATGACGAACAAAAAAAAATCTGAAACAACATAAAAAATTACACCACGGTGTGATAAACATCCCGGACCAGACACAAACATGTCTCCCTTCCACAAAATCAAACCTTATCTTACGTTATTAAAATTCTAATTACAAGAAAAATATAACGTCCTTTCTAAAGATAATTACATATCTAGCTAGTTAATTAGCTGAAGCAATGACCTAAAATTCGCAATACTAGACATTAAATGTCTGTAATAATTGATACAGTAGTGTGATCGTACGGTGTAACTAATGCTTCACAATACTTAAATAAAAAATAAAAAAAAAACCTATTTAAAACAATTCCATTTGTTAGATACATCTAAGTATTTCTTTATAAATTATTAGCTTCCGCTAGCGACTTCACCCACATGGTATTTTTATAAATTATAACCTATGTTAGGTACTCAGTGACAATATAGCATTCTATATACTGGGTGAAACATTTTTTTAAATCGGTCCAGTTGTTTTTGAGTTTATTCATTACAAACAAACATACAAATCTTCTCTCTTTTTTAAAAAAAGTTGTCTATAGGGTGAGTGGGGGCAAGATCGAACGGGTTTTTGATGAGATGAGCAGTGTTATATTTGAAGTCTTGTAGAACAGTACATATTAGCTTATGCTACAAATTTATTTGTAGTGAGTAAAGAGCAAAGAGTATATTTTTCTATCAAATTGATTACATCCAGTTAAATCAATACCAAAGCACAAAAAAAATTTAAATAAAATGTTTGTATCACGAGAATGAAACAGGGGGAAGACGAAATGATGATGCGGAAAGATCGAAATAGTTACTAAAATCGTTCAAATGATTCTCAGACGTTGTTGGTGGTCACTAGTCTATAGAATGAAGTGTCTTTAAAACTATCATCTGTATGTAGTGTCAGAATACCTTTAGTTAACATAGATAAGACGATTTTTTTAAAATATGTATTTCAATCTTACCCCACCGGGGAAACATTAAAAGTAGAGCTTCTCAAACTTTCCACTTTAATTGTATAAAGTTATGCCGACAATAAAAGATCACTATCGATCAAATATATCCTTTACCTTTACTTTATCGTAATATCGAGATATTACAAAACAAAATTTCGCAACTTTCTTTCATCTTAGTCTTTTATATGTTCATTTTACCCCGTCAAATATTGATGGGTAAAGACGGAAAATTGAAATAAATCCTAAAATACGAAAAATAGCCATATTTAGATGTAATAACACAACTAAAAATTACAAATAATGAGAAGATATTCCAATTGAACACTCGTACCTACCACATAATTAAAGTTACAGGACACGGGGTAAGATTAAAAAACTCGAAAAAATCGCATAAAATTCAATGCGCAGACATTTGCATTTTTCATACAAACCACTCACCGAGGTGTGTGTGTGTGATTGAGGTGTGCGCCGTAACAAAATAGCGGTCTTAATAATGTTGCCACAACTGCAAAAACTGCACTGAATCTAGCGCTATGGACAACTTTTTGTGTTACCCCATTTTTCATCTTGCCCCCACTCACCCTAATGTAAACTGCCCTGTTTACTAAGTACCTACCACTTATTAAGATAAAGAGTTTCCATATCTGGTTGATAAAAACTTTTTGTAAAAAAATTATAAAAATTAACTATTGAAATGTATGTAAGTACTTACTACTTAAAATATGTCAAAAAAGGTCCGAACATGGGTATGTTCCGTAGTAACAGTGAAGATAGGGTTATCCTCACTCCTACTACGCAGCAAAACAGGAGAGGTACGGTGAAGGAATACAACCAAAATTCGATGACATGTGACATCTACTAACCCGCAGTGAGCCCACGTGGTAGATTACGGCCCTTTCCCTCTCAGAGAGGAGACCTGTGTCCTAGCAATGAAAACATTATTTTTTATACTAAAGAATCACCTCTTCTTGTAGTCAGCTTTGCCTAATTGCCCGGAAACATAAGCAGCTTATAATCTTTTTCTCTCTCAATATATCGTGGGAACTAGGAGAGTAAATTAAACTTGTACCATAAACCATAAAAATGGCCTCGATGGACATAAAACCGTTAGGCGTTAGGTGCCATTAGACAAACTCTCATTTTTATGTGTGCGCTGGTCTGCCAACAATTTTTGGCGGACTGGGGGTGTCGGGAGGGTACGCGATCAATACCGCTCTCCCCCCGCATACCGCGGCGACACCCTGTCCTTGCCTCGCGGTGTTCAGAAAAATGGCACTTTACACGCGGAATTTTTTTACCATGTCATGATACGGTGGGTTTAGGGTTGGGTCATTTCAACATTGGTAAGTAGGTACCTACCTACCTATTAGAAAAGTGCATAGATTTCGTTAATAATATCTAGTAATTTATTTTCCTCAGACAAAGTCAAAGCCAAATAATTTATTTTAATTAGGCACTTCTAAGGCACTTTTGAACGTCAAAATTTACAATTGATTCTAGTCGCCCCTTCCAAAAGGTAGTTTCGTGTGGAGAAGAATGGGCAAGAAACTCCACCGTTACTCCCTTAAAATGTTTTACAATGTTTTGTATATATTAAATTTATAATTATATGTGAAGATGATGCACCTGGAATAAGATTACTATAAAAATAATTAAAAATAAAGCAAAGGTCCACTGGTTACTGTAACAAAAATGATTGGCTTAGGCTACAGGCTAAGCCCAGTCTTCAAATTATCTTCCTGGATACAGTAGTACCTGAGTTGTACCCACAACATGTATTATATACCCACCTACGTTAACCGTTTACAAACATCAAATTTGTGGATGTCCTAACCGAACAAACTAGGGAGAAACCTTAGCGAGGTGTACCTACGTATACTTACCTGCTTATTGCAGCTAAGTACTGGGAAGCCAGGAATCTGAGGTTCGTGAGGTTCTTTTAATTAGAAACTTAGATTGTTAGCACCTTATCAAGTGAACTGAAGTTTACGAGCCGAATAACGTCTTAATATGAACGAAGTAACTAGTATTAGTAAAAATCCTAATTATTAACAATAATAAAAGTCTACAAAGTAACTCAGCACAGCTCTAATCTCAAGTGGAAGAAAACTCTCATAAAGAAAACATAACAAACTCAAACCACGTGGGCTACTATTTATTTTAAAATTGGAACACACAAGCTCCGCCTACGCTGTGACAAATGCGACCAATAGGCGATGTCGCACGGCCTTCGCGACACTGCCGACCAATGGGAAACGTCGCGCGCACCCAATGACATCGTGGTGACATCGGGAAAGATCGTCCACGCCTTTGTCACGTGGTCGGTTACATTCGGGTTTTTTGTCACGAAGTGGCTCGAAAGGACGCGACGCGACGTAGCGAGTTTGAGTACTTAGTTGACATTGCATTGAGGGGTTAAAAACAGTCTGTAACGCCTAGCAAAAAACAAATATACCTATGTAGGTATAGCATGTGATTTAGTTCGTTTTATTTGAACGAGTTAGGTAGTTCCTAAACTTTCTAGATACCTACCTCAAAATACCTAAGTGTATTTATGTTTTTGAATATAATTTCACATGGGTTCGAGAAAAAGCAAGCAAGCTGAAGTGGCAATGGGCCGGCCATATTAGCAGTAAAACCGATGACCGTTGGGGTAGACCGGATCTTGAATGGAGACCGAGAATCGGCAAACGTAAGGAAAGGGCGCCCTCAGGCTAGGTAGAATGACGGAATTTGCAGGGTGACTGAAAGCAGCTGAATTTGCCGAGAATCGAGCTGAATGGCGTGCAATTTGAGAGGTCTTTGTCCAATAGTGGACTGCTGTAGGCTGATGATGTTGATAAAGACGAGAAAAAATAATGTTCTTATATTATAGAATGTTATCTACTGATGAAAACACGACTAATAAGCAGTCTTATCCGCAGGGCAAAAAACGAATACTAGGTACTTACTTAGGTAGAAAGATTATAAGTAGTGATGTTCAATATTAATGTCACAATGGAAGAGATTTCTTTGGAAATAAGCATCACGTATTTTTCTGTTCCTATCTTGATCAATATGTATGTAAATTCCAACGTTCACGACGGTGTCAATCAGAAGAATAGCAGAAATAAGAACCTTCTATAATTTGATGATTTTAAACATTTCTCTGATATTTTTACAGTATATTTGAATACTAACATAATTCTTAAGTATATCTACTAACAATAATATAGATCATTGTGTCTGAAATAAATAAATAAATAAAATTAAATAAAACTAGTTTATTGATTAATGTAATAAGAAATATGAATAGACAGCGCCATCTATTGCAAAATGATTGAACTATAGTACAACTAGACGCGATATTCTGTCTTTATAAAAGGACGTGTTTAGGTAGGTATCGGTGATAAGCTCGTGGGTAAGTACCTACTAATAGCTTTTTGGGTCGATCCATCAGGTTAAGCTACGCTTGCCAGGGTTCGTCCGTGGATGGGTGACCATTTCTACATACCGAAACTCCTCCGTGCCTCGGAAAGCACGTTAATCCGTTGGTTCCGGCTGTCATTCTTGGATCTTTAACAGTCGTCACGGGTAGTCAGAATCCCGAAAGTATGACAACCAGTCTTACCAAGGGGTACCTATCATTACCTAGTTACTGGGTTGTGGAGGTCAGATAAACAGTCGCTCCATGTGAAATACTAGTATTCAGCTGCACCCGGTTAGACTGGAAGCCGACCTAACATAGTTGGGAAAACGCTAGGCAGATTGATTGCTTAGATAGGTATGAGTGGAGGAATTTAAAATTTATTTTTAACTATTAGGGGTACTTAATAAACTCTCATTTAGAAAACCTAACAAGGTTCCCACCTACTTAGATATAGGTAGGTACCTACTTACTAAAATATATCTTCAATTATTCGGGACACCAAAACTATATTCACAGAAACATAAATACATAGGTAGGTAGGTACACACGGCAGCACATCAAGCTATACTATTCCAGTATAGGCTGATCTCGCATTGTATAAGATTTCCGTACACTGAGAGTTCAGCTAATACTGGAAATGTATAGCTTGATATGTAGTCGTGTGTACCTATATTAATAATAAACAAACACACAAAACAAACAGATCCGAACCGGAAGTGGTAATAGCCCGAGGCGCGATACTAAACGGAAGCGATATGCCGCCCTCATCCCCTGTCTGACGGGGCACTACAAATATTGCAAATAGTTTCGGATAAAATATTTGGTCAATAGCACGTAGGTATACGGTCGAACCCAATAACCTATTTTCAGTAAAAGACTGATTGCTATTGATGGTAGACAGAATAATTCTATCTGTCATTGAATGTCGTCCCACAATTCCGTAAGATTCCTGATTCTTTGACAGATTATCAGGACGTTAAAACCATAGATTGCCAAAACAGGAGATAGATAGGTTATTGGGTTCGGCCGCCAGCCGATACTTACCTAATCTATCTATAAGTATACATCTAGTAAAATAAAATAAAATAAAATAAATATATTATATACATTTTTTAAAATGTTTTTTTAAAATTATAATTATAAAATATATATCTATTAAAATAAAATGCTGTTCGTTGGTAAGCGCATCACTCGACAAAGGCTGGACCGACTATTAGACTATAGACTAAAAATGTTTGCATATGAAAAAAATTAAAAATCAACCTATGATTACGTACAATAAAATAAAATAAACACCATACAACCCCGTGGACCATAGCTTGACCATAAACGTGCTTGTCATGGTAATTACAAATAGTTTTTTTTTCTACCTTTTTCTACTTTATGTCCCCACGTCTTAATTAGAAGATGCCGCTAGAATCAAAGATTTCAATACACCATAAAACATAGCCAGTGTAGGAAGACCTGCTGACCCTCTCTTGGTAGGGTTTTAAATGTTTGGTAAAAGGGTTGAAGAGGACAATTTGAGGGGTCAAGGTAAACTGGTGATTGTTCAGGGTATAGACTTCTTAGAATTTTGTGGTGTTTTTAAAGTTTTTGGGTTTTGAATTATAATTAAGCAACGCAAGTGATCAAATAAAAAAGGATAAACGGAGATAACGTAAAATAACATCACGCCTGTATTACCCTAAGGAAGGATATACTGAGGATATAGTAAGTGATTTAACGCCAAAATATATAAGCAAGTCATTCACACAAAACCCACACCTACAACTCACCACCACACGCACATTCACACACACACATTCACACACACACACACACTATAACATTATTTAGAATTATTTTATTTTGTTCAAATTATTTTTGTTTTGATAGTTCGCTACCTTTATTCTGTCCATTTTCAAACATCCTGAAATTAAATTTAAACTAACGCAAACATGTTTCGAATTAATACAGGCGCTGCCTAGTTTGTGGACCACTGTTTTAATACTATGTTAAATATTCTAGTTACAGTAAGCATACAATGGTGCCGATTCTCTTGTCACAAATGCCTCTAAACTAGATTAAAAATTACCAAAATTTAGTTTATTCCTGTCAAACGACGATTTTCCATTCTGAAATAGACTAAAGTGACACAACTTAAACTATATTTTAGTTTGACAGCACTAAGATGGCACTGAGACATTAATTTAGTGCAAATGGCAATTTCGCTATTCCGAATTTGACGTTTTTCAACAAAAATTTAGATTTTCTAAAAACAAATAATTTATTGTGAAAACTTTTGGTATGAAGATACGTGTAGTAGGTACCTATCTTTGTACCTATAAACATTAATTGTTTATAGGTTCGCTATTAAAATATTCAAAAGACAAGGGTTTGGTCTTAAGGGAAATTATTTTATCGGTAACTTTTAGGTAACTAGGCATTGACGCATGTCCTATTTTCTTCGTAAAGCAAAAGATTTCGATGGATGAGATTTTTTATTAGTTTTCTAGATACCTACCTAACTATTGGGTAGGTACTGTACGACACAACTTACATGTAGCATCACCGGCAATATTCGTGAAACCGATCACCGTCCGAACTGAGCGCGCCTTCAAAATTACCAATCTTTATTATCTGCTTTAAATGAAAATTATTTTTACGCAAACGCAATGATTTGTAAATTCATATAACCAAATACATTCGTTAAATTGAAATGAATGAATACAAATTTTCAAATTCATGCTACATTTAAGTTGTGATGCCAAGTATTGTACCAACCCAGTTGGAAAATCTTAAAGGAAAGAAGATCTTGTTGGAATCATGACCCCCAATAAATTCCAACTGGGTTGCTTATTGGATAAGCTAGATACAGAGACTGTATCTTGTAACTATTGATATTGAAATAATTATTGTTAACACTTTGAGGGACACTAAACGCCCCCAGACGTAATAACAATAAAACTTCTATTGTGTCTCGTTCAGTTTCCTTGAATGCATTAAAATTGCAGGTCGAAGCTGGATGCAATTGATACAGAACTAATGCTGCCGTCCTTTAACTAGAAGGCCGGTAAATCCAATTAGTTATTTCCGAGAAAATGGCAAAAAAAGAGGGAATCGTTGTTTCTTAAAAACTAGTTTAAAGATTGTTGGACACATCAATTGAAATTCTTTTCTGTTTTTTATAAAGAATCCTTTCCGTCCAGAAAATCTTAAAGAAGAAGTATGGGTTGGATGCTTTCATGTGAAGGAATCATCATAAATTGTGTTACTTAACGGCCTACATTTTTTTTATTTCTCTGGAACTATTTATATTGTAAAAATGTTTCTTAGACAGAAAGATAGAAAATTTTGAACTCTATCACTTTCAATTAAAAAGGAAAATCCTTCATTCTATATAAATAAAAATAAAGACAGAAGCAATGAAGGTGTATGGCATAATTCGAGAAAGGACTGTTACGGAACTATAAATAAGAATTTTAATAAATTAAATAAAACTTTATTTCAGACTAAGGTCCATAGTTTTGTTAGTATTTTGGTGTTAGTAAAAATGGTGTTTAAATACCTAAGTAGGTTAGTATACGGTAGTTGCCTAGGTAAAAAAAAGAAATTCTATTTAGTCCGTCTTCAAGATACTAAAAAAAATATTAGACACGTATTTTTTGCTTTATCATATTAATCAAAAATAACTAAGAAAACACGCATTAAAGTTGGGGAGAGGGGGCTCGCTTCATCAGGGTCTCTTTGATATGGTGTCAAATTAAGAATAATGTACTAATAAATCTCGGCTTTTGCTTCAAGAGATTTAAGTTTTAGCCAAATTTGAATCTCTACGATATCAAATAAAGAGCAGCAGGTAGATATTTCATGACATTAGCATCTTTTTGACGCACATTTCTGTTTAAACCCTAAGGTAAATAAAATAACCTTATGGTGCTATCTTTCATCGCGTCCTGTTATTTTTACCATATGCGCAGAATCATTCTTACAACAATAGCCACTTCACAACCTTCCCTGGCATCGTCAAAGTCATTTCATGCAAAATTAACGTGCCATCCTTATTTTTTTGTCATCACAAGTGTGAGGACATGCCTTTATTTATTTTTTTAATAACGGTCCTTGATAGCTTTTGTGCAACCAACTTTAGTTTATAGTCGGAAAATCGATTGGTAAACAAAATTCAACTTTATAGTAGTGTTAGTAAGTGTTATTGTGTGAAATTGAGACGAAGTCTGCTGTATTGACATGTAGTTATTTGATTTTGAATCGTGTTGTTTAAATCATAAAGTTGAAAATTCAATGTTAAATGCGGTAAGGTAGAGGTGTCAAAAATCAGCAATGTCATCGCTTCGGAGATCCTGAAGGAAATTGGAGCAGAATACAAAAGGATTTTTTTCCTTACATATGTCACGTATATGTGAGAATTAAAAATGTTTCTTTTTAAAATGACTTTTGGAATTGATTGAAAAAAAAAACAGTTTCAAAATTAATTAGAGGTAGGATGGCCAGTTGTCGGGTCATTTTATTAAAAGTCCCAAACGTGGAATTTGAAAATTGATTTATTTAATTAATTCATTTAAAAGGTAAATAGATAATTTATTTGTGTATGATTACTACGTAAGTATCAATTAAAATAAGGTAATTAACCTCACTTTAAGAGATGTTTATCGTCAGTAACAAGTTTGATTGATTATAAAATTAAAACTATTGGTAATATTAACACGCCCGTAGCCCGTGTATCGATAGTTTATTGTAGCTATGCCTACTTTTAATAAATTGCAAGAGAAACAAAAGAGTGCGTGGTACACACGGCTACACATCAAGCTATACATTTCCAGTATAAGCTGACCTCGCATTATACGAAAATCATATGCCTACAATGCAAGATCAGCATAAACTGGAAGTGTACAGCTTGATGTGTAGCCGTGTGTACAAAAATCAAAACATTAGCGACTTCTTCAAATACTTACATCTATAGTAAATATACCTAAACATAAAAATGGATGTTGGCCGGTTATCAAAAAAAGTTGCCATGTACAATTCCTTTTTTTTTTCTTTTAAGGAGAAGTTTTTAAAAGGGTTATTTCCGACCTTCACGTTACAAAGCCGCTGTTAAAAGCTAGTCCTATAAAAAATCAATTAAAACAGAGCGTAAGCCAACATTGTCATTACTCAAACAAAACACGCTCGCGTCCATTCTATCACATGTCATTACCATTTCCAATGATACGAAGTATCAAAGAGCACCGCAAACAAAGCCAAAGTCTCATCAAATATCATGATGTTACAAAAATGATACTTTTTGTGACACCAGACGACACTAGATGGACATTTTGTAGCAATTAAGAACTGGTAATGATGGAAGGTGCGAGGCGGGAGTGGTATCAAAGGGATGATGAGTCGGTTTTTAGAGAATTGATTCGGTGAGAACTTTTGTTCACCTTTGAAGTTTGTGGATTAAATATGGTATGTGGTGGTTGTTAAGAGCTTTTTGACACTGTGTAAATTATAATTGTTGTAGTCTGTGGAGAGATCTACCCGTCCTTGTAAGTTCTATAAATTAAAATAGAATACTTACCAGATAAATTATATCTGGATACATTATTAACTGGGTAACACTTCATTGAACTGTTGTACCCAAAAGTTTGACAACCAGTCTTACCAAGGCGTATCGTATTATTAGTTACTGCGTTGTGGAGGTCAGATAGGCAGTCTCTCCATGTAAAATGCATCCGGTTAGACTGGAAGCTGACCCTAACATAGTTGGGAAAGGGCTAGGCAGATTGATTTGACTTTATTGAACTGTTAGAAAATACCCAGTAACTGGGTGGTGTAGGTCATAATATGCTATCGCGTCATGTAAGATACTGAGGTAGGAATAGGTAGATGATTGAGTCGAGGCCTTAGAAGTTCACTTTTCCTCAGTATTTAGTGGTCTTTCCTCAATAATTAAAGACTTCCAGGTCGCATCCCCTGCTGGTTTCATCCTACAGAACCCAAGTACTTGATTTTTAAGCCAACAGGTCATTTGAAGGACCGTTTCACAAATTCGAATTAATCAATTCAAAATAAGAACCGGAGTTGATTGCACCAAATCACAAATCGCCGTTTAAATGCCACCCACGTTCGTTCTAAATTAACCGTTTCGGACGCGCGGACGTCGGTGTCAGCTTGTCACTCTGTCACGTTTAAAAGCATTAACCGGGACTTTCACCCGGTGTTGGGTGACCGGCCCTGTGTCGTATTCATTTCTTTTTTTTTTACTCTCATATTTGGCGACTTCTTCGATTGCGGTTGTAAAAGCGTTATTTTTATTTTCATGTGAAAATGTATACTTTTCAAACTCGTGTTCTTTTTTTAAAACATTCACCGTAAGTCTTATGTCTTTTGTCCATCTTAAGCCTAACCTTAACCGTTCGGCTAACTTCGGCTGCTCTCGGGTACAAAGGTTGCGCCGGCGCCGCGTCCTGCTGATCCGATGAACTAAGCGCCCTCCCCCGCTGACAAGCACGCTATATACAGCGTGTAGAGCGTGTCAATCATTTCTCTCCTTTATTTTTTAAAGCCAGTTGTTATTTAAGTGGCTCACGAGATTCTTTTTAGCGCCTAGCGATGGTTATCTTTTGTTAATAAGTTCGTGTGAGTAGTCAGTGGCAGTTTGGTTCGAACATGACTGTAACCGATTTGGTCTTCGAGATTTGATGGAGTTCTAAATTTAAATGAATTTAAGACTACCCAAAACTTATTCAGCGTAGTCTGAAATGATGATGAGTCGACTTCAGATGTTTTTTAATAATTTTAAACCTAGCGCTATTCCTACGGATGAAAAATGTAGCAGTTGGTTTGCAGTAGGTACACAGTTGAGTTGGTTCAGTACTATATAAACCCATTCATTGACATCAATTTACTTAAACCAAACCGATACCTTTTCAATTAGCTAATGAAAAACAAAACCAGTTTTTAAAACTCAAATTCTTTTAAGTAAACGAGTATTGTTTTAAAACACCCTATATACAACTCTAGGTATCGATACTTCATAATCCCATATTCCGCCTCACACCGTTTTTGTTCGTGATGAAGAAATACCATTGTTTGTGGTCCACACCGATTAGTTATGGGTGACACGGGACTCGAATGTATTGGATAATCGATTCAACTTATAATCGTTCCGATCCTAATCGATTACCTTTTTGTGAACGGCCGGTGCCTTTGTGTTCTTTTTTTAAAAGCAATTATGAAAGTAAAAATGGTGTGTCCTTCTGTGAGGTATTTTAAGTGATTTCATTTGGGATATGGAGTCGCTAAAACGTTTTGCAATCTGAATTTGAGAGATTTTAAAATTGCAGTAGCAGAAACGGGTAAGTTAACGACATTCACCTTAACCTTTCTTACATTCGATATTCTTGTATTGTGGGATAGAATAGGTGTGTTATCCGACCGTCGAAGAATTGCAAGATGATTGTTTCCGAACTGATGGAATCTTTATTATTGGGTGATCGAACACCAAGAAGAAGACATTGCTCGCTAAAAATATAAAATTGTACTTATTTATTGTGTTGTATAATAAAGTTTACCTACCTATGTTTATGCAAAAACATTATTTTACTTACTAAACCCGCATGTATTTTTTAAAAAAATATCTCACTGCAAGCTGCTGTTTCCCATAGAAATCTTTAACGGCCCCATTCAGTATAATTTAGGCACATTAGAAAAGAGAGTTTTTTCGTAAACAGAGGCCGAATTGCTCCCGCCCATTAGGACAAGGGCTTGAACTCCCGAAGATAATTAGTTGAAACTTCGTTATACATAAATCATCAGGCCGGACGAAAAATCGTAATTCCCAAAAACAGGCGTCCGGAAATTATTTGAAAAACAAAGCGCTGGCTGACCACGCCCGCGCCGCCTCGGCTGCGCGTACGCATACTGTTCCCACGTTTAAGTAGAGCGAGCAGACTTGATGAGATCATGGGACACTGTTTGAAGTAGTGCAGTGATAGATAATTATGACACAAATTGAGAAAATAAGGATGAGGTTGTTGCAATCGATGCATCTTCGCTATAAATAGTTTCAGCTAATTTGGATAGATGGCGTTACCTGTTGCTAGTATTATTCGATATTGATACTGCTTGAAGGTAAGATGTTCAGCATAATTTTAAATTTAAATACACCTTTATTTTTTAACGTTTGACAGTATACTATATAATTTATAGTAGGCGGCTGTTTTAGAAAAATATTTTACATCGAGACATCGCGTTTAGAAAAATATTTTTTTTTTTAGAGCACCGACTAAACTATAACCGTGTGTATCACTCATACCTACTTCAATCACACAAAATATATCGCGGCCTTAATGTCATAGGCATTTTCTACCAGTCAACCTTTGGGTGATGCGGAGACTGAAATGACAAAGTCTTTTCTTTTATTTATTCTGTTTTAAAATTTTGATGTATGTGGTTTGTAAGTTTTAACAGCTAATTTAGCATAAAAGAGCACTGATTTCCAAGATACAGGTATTACCTAGTTTGGAATTCAGAGTCCATTATAATAGTTTTAGCCATCTACTCTTTTACATTATTTGTACCCTAGTTCTTAGGAATATAACTGTATTAGGCTATATTTTATTGAGTTCAAATAAATGTTTATTATTATTTCCTTTATTTAATTTTTAAACATATTATTTACATTTTTAAATATTCATATAAAAACAAAAGAGAAAAATAAACTTTTAAAAATATAAAAAATAGTATCCCACCGGTATCGGGAACAGGGTCCAAGTTACCGGTGGTCAGGGCTCCTGAGAGAGGAACCCCTTAACAATACGCGCCGTGTCCAGGTGTACCGCTTTTTGGATCAAGCCCTTGATCCAGCTGCCTAACGAGAGCCTCTTCAGGTGTTGGTCGAGGCTTTCGCTATTTTGCCATAAGCCGTCACGACTATCGGCACAATGATTGCTGTATCCACATCCCACATGTCAACAACCTCGCGAGCCAGGTCAAGGTACTTAATCTGTTTATCTTTTTCAGCTTTCACGAGATTCTCGTCATGCGGGACTGCTATATCAATTATTATTTACTTTAGTATTTGTGATTTTAGGCAGCATTTCTAGGTTGATTACTTTTGAGAAGGTATATGTTTAAGTTTACACAGTACTGTGTAAATATTTGTGAAGTTGAAGACGGCTGAAGACTGAGATAAGATTAAGAAGACTGCTAGCGAGATTTACAAGAACTTGATACGGTTAGTACCTAGCGAGACCTCAGACAAAGACGTTGGAAACAGCACCTTGTAATACACCATAGCAGTGGCATAGAAAAGAGTTGAGAAAGCAGTTTAACCCCGCCAAAAGATGCACTGGTGCAACTAGACATGAAGTAACCTTTTTTTCCTGCTCTGGGCGGAACGGGAAAAGACTCATGTCAGGCGGCGGCATGGCTCTTACTGACTAAAACCCACCCGTGTACCTTCAGTTGCCCTGTTGCCGGGGGCCACGATCTCCCTTTCGGTTTTCTTCGCAACACACATGAAGTAACCTGGCGGTGACATCGTTAAAAGATGCCCATTCATAGACAAATATTACTCGTCTCTCCACTAGTCATTGCCTACTCAAGGATGAATATCCGATACGACTCGCAAATCCTTCCTTATCCTAAGGGCACGTCTTCCTTACTATTATCGCGCCACCCGATCTACTCCTTGATATGCAACGGCCTCTGTAGCCCCATGAAATATGAGACACCAGGGCTAGTGCGAATCTTGGCGTTCATTCGATTTATCGACTCTGGTTAAACCACGCTGGGATTGGTGCATTTCATTCATTCATTCATTCAAGGCACCATGCTTAGCCGTATAGCCGTTCCACATCCAAATCAAATAAAAAAAAAAAAACCAATGCTGGGCAAAGGTCTCCCCGAATATGAGTGTTTTTTTTTTTCCTATTATTTGTAACTCTGTATGTTTTATGCACCTTCTGGGATACATTTTCTGAGTGATTTTGAAAACCGTATTACAATCCTGTGTGAAGCTTAAAAGAACAATGCGGTCATACAAACAACCACCCAAATCGACTTCAATTTATAAGTATATATTCTAATAAATCTCAACAGGACCATTCTACCAAAAAGCCTCACAAATGGTGACCCTAGCACGGAGTCTGTATAACGCGATGGGCGTCACACAAGCTGCTCCGGCGATTATTAAGTCTCATGCGCCGCTTGTTGTAATTTAACGGCCGCTTTGACATTAGCAGGACTGTCCGCATTTTACTAATTAGTGTGGAGTTTGTAATTTATAATGTTGTTGTAGCTTTTCAATTATACATCATTGATGTCCTGATTCCTGAAGATCAATGCTGGTTTGCAAAAATGGCTGAATACTTGTTTGAGGATTCAGATCTCAAAACAGGTTAGCTTTTTCCCAACTATATTACAAGTCGGTTTCCAGTCTAAATGGATACAGCTGAATACCGTATTTTACATGGAGCGCCTGCCTATCTGACCTTAACAACCTAGTAACTGGGTAATACGACACCCTTTGGTAAGACTGGTTGTCAGACTTTCGAGCTTCTGACGACTATCAAAGACCCACGAATGACAGCCGGCACCAACGGCTTAACGTGCTTTCCGAGGCACGGAGTAGTCTCGGTCACCCATTCACAGGCCAAACCTAGCAAACGCTTAACCTGATGGATAGAACCGTGTGGCTATTATTACTTAGCCACAAGCTCCTCATTGTTTGAGGATCCAGAATAACACCAAAATCTAGTTTTCCTAAGGATTGAAGATTGTTAATAATTACCTATCTGGGAGGTGAAGGTGAATCAGAAAACTTTATATTAGGTAGGTACAAATACCTGCTTCTTTTAACTGCAAGGAATGACAGCTCACTCTTGCTATGTCATTTTCAATGAGAAAAGACGCGGCACGTATTTTTTTTCGGGTATTGCATTAAAGTATGATAAAATTCAAATTGAGTATTAAAACATCCAAGTTACTGGACATCATTAATAAAATTCTAATCATTATTTAAAATTACATACTGTCAAGCCTAACCCTCCCGCCGCGACGGCTCAAAGACACAGGAAGTTTAACCGATCGACGTTCCATCATCGTTCGAAAACCAAAATTATAAATATGGAACACTTACCGGCGGACGTAAAACATTTATTCGTCTAATACGTCGTTATCAAGTGCCGCTATATTTGGATGACTTGTCGTGCGCGCAGCCATGATGTAGGGAGAACGGATGTGGCTGATATCGGCGTGAAACAGACCCAGATATACCTATAGATAGATAGAATACCTACTTTTATTTTGTATACCATAAAAATTACAAACATATATTTACAAATGATACACAAAGTGACACAATGAGCGGTATTATCGCAGAAAACGATCCTAATACTGGTCCAGGTTTTTTTACACAAATACTTAGGCAATGTTACATAATTAGGTTAATATTTTATCTAGACATAGTTAAAGATATATGAGATCCACAATTTTCCAAATATGATGAGATAATTATAAACAGGTGCGGTTCGAAATCGGTCTAGACACTGACAGGTTATGAAAACTGTCACTGAATATTAAAGTAATATTAAATGTGTTGCAAGATGCATGGAAAAAAAATTAGTACCTTCCTATTCAAGAAGACTAGTCAGAAAACACATGAATAATTAAAGCATAGCTATACACACTTACGCTGCTGCCTGCCTATTGCTGACTACTTAGTAATGAAGTGAACAGTCGTAGTCTGTAGCCAAAATAATTAAAGCAGCTAGACCTGAAGATAGGTACGTCTTTTGTGACTTCACTGTGTTAGTTTCCTGTAAAGGATAGCTTCCACCAAACGGCTCATAACGCATCGGATCGGAACGGATTTAACAATCTAAAATCAATCGTAGTCGAAAGTATACTGCGACGCGCGATCGGCTCCGTTCGCCTGTCGTCGTATACGATCGGATCCTTTCAGCTGTTTTATGATTATTTTCTTCTTTTTCTAATGCAATAGCCAACAATACTACGTCAAATTCAACTATTTAAAAAAAATGTTTACGTAAACACGGTAGGAATGAAATTATTTGACCAGGCGCAGAAACGGATACGTCGAGTACGGAGCCGATCGTGTGCGTCGATATCCTGCCGGACGCGATCGGCTGTCGCCGCATCCGTTCGTATCCTTTTCGATCCGATGCGATGCGAGCCGTTTGGTGGAAATCATCCTTAACAGGTCAAGTTTACCTCTTAATACAAAAACATAAATTCTCCCACCATCTAAGAACATCCAGCAGAAACTCCAGATCTCTGGTACAGCCACGAGTGCGGCCGCGCGCACATATTTATTTATTTTTACCGAAATAGACCGAACGGTCGTCGAGTGCGTCCGATTTATAGAATGCCGTGAGCAATTTCAGTGGAATCCGAAGCGTGGTTTATGTCTTAATGTAGTCGCTGAAATTGTTACAAGTTGGCGTTTGTGGCGTTTTCGTTGGAAAAATACGGGCGCCGCGAGAGGGTTAAGCGTGTGAGTAACAGTTCGGAAACTGTTCTTGGAACTGGTAGTGGTCGGTTCATTGATGGCATTGTAATTGTTCTGTTGTTTATTTATGAACTTTTATTTGTTACGTCGAAATTTAATGTCTGCTTTTCTCAGTAATGTAAGGTCGAATTTTTGGCTTAGCGTATTATCATCGTTTTAAAAATTTACCTTCCTATCTATAACTAAGCCATTTTTACAACACAATTCAAATGTTATCTTAGTCAAAAACAACTAATTACTGAGCTTAAATACAAATTACTACCCACTTCCGAGTACCATCACAAAGCTTCAATTAAAAAATAATTAATATCCTTCACAAAATCCACTAAACCCTCATTTAAAGATCAATTTTTCATAAAAATTAAGTCAAAACCCACCCATCACCCGTTCAAAACATAACACTAAAATGCTAAGTGTATTCCTGATCGACCGATCGCCCGATCATGTAGGTCACACTTCCGTGTATAAAATAAATTCGTTCTAAAAGCGATCGTTCGATAGATTTACTGCCAGTTAATTCGGCTAGATGGTGGACTTATAGAGTGGTTTATGACCGCAGTTGTTTTGCTTAGCGGACTTACAAGGTAGCTTGATGCGTCAGCTAGAAAGGAATTGTTCAATTAAAAGGTTAGTTATGGGGTTAGTGACAGGTTGTGTTGCCACTTGTTAGGTGAGAGAGTATTGCAGCAATTGAGCGTGTCGAGGTATTGAGGAATAACGATGAATTGAATCGTCGATATTGTGTCTTTGTTGTGACTTCGATATGGCATGGCATTTTAGGGTTAAAAGGTTAGATTTTTTGCAATATAGTAGTAAGTAGCTTAATAATTAACCAAAAAGCAGTGATAACCTAGAGTGTGACCGTCGGACTGCCAAGTCATAGGTCTCAAGTTCAAACACAAGGTACGCACCTGACTTTTTGGATTCATGTGCGTATTGTATAATTATCATTTACTTCAAAAACGGTGAAGGAAAACATCGTGAGGAAACTGGCATGCCTCGAGAGATATTTCTCGACGGCATGTGAAGCCAAGTCAGAGGCCCATGGGCAGCATAGAAACTCTAACATCAGGTTAGTAACTAACCACACAAAAATAACTTAAATAAAAACGTTATAATGGATAAAGTAGATGATAAAATGAATTATGAAAACCTAGTCATAACTTGTTTACATGAAAAATGTGTGATGAAATCCTTTAACTCACTCATTTTAAACTCTAAAAAGCGTATGGAAATGCGCTTGCAATTAATACAAAAGCGACTTTTTCTTTAATTTTACCTCTGTTTATCAATATAATGCAAAAGAGCACTCAGAAAACATTCGTGAGAATCCACCTTATTCACCTTCAAACATTACATTTTCTGACTTATTCTCTCATTGTCAATAACAACTTGTCACTAAATGTCACAACACTATTGTTAGACTTCATTTGCATGCTAACTTAATTGCTCAAATTATGCAAAATCTTTGTCTACCGTTGACAAACTTTGAATATCAAGACAAGGAATATACAGCTTTTATTACAAAAAACATAAGGATGAAAATCTATTTTTCCGACTGCAAATATAATTTGGCTGAAGAACGTGACAATCCTTCTCATATTTTTTTGCAATATTGATTACAGTTCTTATGAAAAAAGAAATAAGGTTAAAAATAGAATGTTAGGGTAAAGTTGGTAGAGCCATGGCCTCTTCACCTCTTGTTAATGACTGAAATTTTATTGTCATTGCATTTACTGTAGAATCAAATCAATTGTAGTTAAGTACGCAAATGATGTCAAATAGAAATTACTGTAATTAATTTCTAAGGACAAAGATAACGAAGTAAAGATGGTTGACATGCAAGGAAAGAGCCTTAATCTCAGCAATTAATTTTAATAGAAATTGTGAATGTTGATAATAAACACAGACTAGACTAGACTAGACTATACTTTTAGGACATAAGATCTTTCCTTGAATTTGTATGTATTTTCTAGCAAATAAACATTTTTGATTTGATTTGATTTGATTTGAACAAACGTAAACTGCTCATTACTAGGTACCTACTTCCTTCTGGGATACTGATCTTCTAAGATACAGGTACTAACCTAGTTTAGAGGTCAGGGTTTCAATGTATTACTACCTAGCATAGGCCTCTCAATGTATGTACTTCTACTATACCATTGTAATAGTTATTTTAGGCTTAGTTCAATAAAGATTTTATTTATTTCTTCTCTCTCAGGGTTCCGTACCCGAAGGATGCCAAACGGAGCTCTATTACTAAACCTCCGCTGTCCGTCTGTTTGTCAGCGGGCTGTATCTCATGAACCGTAACAGAAGTTGAATTTTTCACAGATTGTGTATTCCTATTACAGTTATATAAAAATAAATTAAAAATTAAAGGGGGTTCCGATATAAGAAACGTGCTTTTTTTTAACTAGATTATTTAAAAAAATATGTAGCGTTAAATATGGCAGTGGTATGGAACCCTTCGTGTGCTAGTCCGACTCGCACTTGGCCGGTCTTTTTCCTTCTTTTTCTTTATTTTTCTAATAGTGTTTATTAACTTCAATCGTAATATTCGTGATCAGATCAAAAAAGTTTCATTTGGCAAAAAAACTGCTTGGGTGGTTAGCAAATCTCATATTTGATGGATCACGTAAATTAAAAACATATCCATAATTGGCAGTAATAGGGATAAAAACCGCAACCTAATTAACATTTTTTATTCTATTACAACTACAGTTATACGCAAATAACTACGTACAGACAAACACTATATAATCAACACTATATTTACATAAAAATTATCGAAACAAACATCCATTTCAATAATATTAATTACATAGACACTTTACTAAATTCACATTTGTCAGAACTTGATTAAAATTCAAGCAGTTTTACCTCAAAACATTAAAAATGAATTATTATTAATATTTCAATGTCCTAATGTCCGCCCATCGAGGCATAGGTCTGACTGACGCAAACGAATGCGTTTACAAAAATATTTCATCACTCTCAAAACACATAACAACCTTTAACACAACTTCATAAGGTTCAAAATTGAATGATAGGAAAGTTAAAAATAAGGTTGTGTTCAGAGAGCAGTTTTTACAAAACACGCCCCGTTTGACGGTGGACGAAACAAAATTAAGGCTTTCGGTTAACTGTCACACTAGAAAGTTGTTATTAAAATTTATTTGTGAGACAATCTATTCACGGGACTTATTTTTTGTTTGATAGCGAAGGTTTTTGGCTGTTTCGAAACGTGTTATTACGCGCAAAAACAGTTGATGATCATGATTATCGGTGACCAAACCTTCTTTGACCGACCTCATCTAGTTTTTTATTTTAAAATATGATTGACGTGTAAAAGTGTTTGTACAAACCTACTTACAGAAATAAAATCGAAGTATATCATTTATGGACTTTGCTCAACGTGAAGACAGTTTTTTGAAGTTGAAATTTCTTTAGGCGAGTTGGGCATTTTTGAGATGGGACTAAACCATTGATTTCACGACACTGTGACGACACCAGATTTTGACCACTAAAAAGACATCAACGCGTTGATTACCGCGGTACGTGGAGTAAAAGACATCAACGCGTTGATTACCGAGGTGCCGATTTTTTTTCAAGTTTTCACTTCTATCGGTAATACCGGAATGCTTTTTTTTTTGTGAGCAGTTCAGAGTTCTATTTTTTGTCTAAAATGCAATCTTATTTACTCTAGTCTTTGAGGAACAACTCCTTAAAAAGGACCTGGCAATTTAAGAACGGGCAGACGTCTCTGAAGACTGACAATATTACCAGATCAGAGGCCGAAGTATGGAAAATAGGCTTATGATTAAATAGAGTCATAGACGGATAATTAATTAAAGGCTTAGAGTTTGTAAGTTTGTTTTGTCTGTGAGTGGATTATTTCTGGTTGCAGGACTTCGCAGGACTATAGCCAACCGCATCGAGAGAACGAAGCTACAAGATGACCCACCCCATCCAATGTACAACTTTAACCAAGTGCCACAGAGGCTTAAAAGCCGAAAAAAAATTATTGAGTGCGTGAGTCCAGCCGGTGGTAACCCCTCCACAGAAAGATGTGATCTTTGGCAAGGACTGTTTAAGCCTCCTGATTTCTTCACCGAACCATCAGAGAGCCTCCCACCCAGGCATAAGTTACCGTGGCCTACTTAGAACACCTTAAGCAAGGACTACCTCCTTAAGTGGGGATCCATGTACGGCTATGATCTCCGGCGTGTAAGCGGTGTCTCTCCAAAAACAATGGCTCATCTGCCATCCTGCACCGTATGCTCTGTCACCTGCATAAGTGAGGACCTAATGGCTGCGTCAGCGAACGGTATTCGCGTTGCTGAGTTGTGGGCCAAACAAATAAAAAAATAAGAATATATTATTATGTTTTTTCGTGTTACTTTTGCCATCGACACGCTAAGAAGAGAGTTTGTCTAATTTTTTTCATATTGCCAGTATTCGAAATACCAGTGCATGAAGCCCCCAATGAACATTTTCCTATTTCATTTCATAACTCCAAAATATCCAACTACTTAAAATCCGTCCCACATCCAATCTCATTCAGAAACTGCCCACTCTTACCCTACACCTACACGACTGTCACCCAAGGCTAACCCTTAATATTTCAGCCTAAAGTCAATTTAATTTAGCTTTGCAGACAAAAAAGGACGACATGGGACCGAACTCATAACGTGTCCCCGCCTCTGAGGGTTCCAGAGAACTCTATAAGGTCAGTAAATTATTAAATTTCGGGACTGCGGGTCCTATTATAAAGTTTGCCATTGGCTATGTTCCGTCGCGACAAGATGATTTTTTCTTTTGTTCTAATTTTAATTTTTTGATCTTTTGTGGCCAGTTAATTTGTTACTGGGTCTGTTTTGTTCTTGTTGTAGTCTGGTTCTGTGTTGCTGTCCAGTTGGTATTGTTGTTGCAAGTTAATCGAATGCTGGGGTCCTGGATTTGATTTGCAGATGGGGCAAAGTATTATTCGGTTTTCCATTAGGAATCTTTTAGTAGCAACCCGGAGTTTGCAAGTTGGCAGTGTGATACCCCCGTGCCTCGGAAAGTACGTTAAGCCATTCGCCCTGATCTCTCCGGTCGCGTCAGATTGCCGTCCCATCGGATTATGCGAGTGAAGGAACAGGAGATACAGGAGGTATTCTAATACACACTTGTGTACTTGAATATCTCCTGTATAACAAGCTAATCTCCGTTGAGATTGACCACTGTGATCGAAATCGGCCGGGAGAATTTTATTATTAGTCTGCCATGGTTCTGTATTAAGCCTCTGGCAAACTGGCGCGATACGACGGCGCGACACGACTCAAACAAAACAATTTCTAAGAAAACTTAACGGTAGGACAATCGGGATTTTTTAAACTGCCACAGTTTGCTCACTTCAGATGGCGCTGATCTTCAGCGTCTAATAATTTGACAGCTAGCCTTACATTTTCTGTAAACAAGCGACTTCTTTTACGCATAATTAATTATTGAGCCCAGCTTTTTATTGCAAAATACGGAGACCCATGTATTTGCCAAAGATGTTAAAAGAAGAAAACTGTGGGAGAAAGCTCTCCGAAAAAAAAAAATTGGAACCCGATATTTCGTCGATACGATGTGCTATCCTTTAAGCCTTTTATGAGAGAAAGTGGTATAAAGGTGATGCTCCCAAGATAACTAAGTCTGTTTTCATTACATACAGGCACTTGTGATGTGATATAATGTAAATTATAGTAAAGTTGCGTGTTTATATTATCATATTAGATCAGTGCTAGAAGTGCTATCTCTGAAATTTTTCAGTCAGGAAGGTCATGCCAGAGTTGGTTTTCAACTCTGATCAGGTTATCTATATCGTACAACTCCAATCTTTAACAAAAAACGAACTTAAGGTCAACAAACATAAAATAACCTATACACTATAAAACATTCATAATTTATTGATATTTCCACTAAAGCTGCTTTTCTACCAGTGGTAGACGCTTCCCCTGTCCTTAGCTCGTCTTTTAATAGTGCTACACTCCAAGTCTCATACATATTTATCTAGTTTTCGCATAATTTGTGATCGACACAAAAGTAAACATAAACACAACAATGGCGGTTTAAAGACGTACAACTGTGCTGCCACCTGTTATGAGCTTTCAGTTTTTAACCTCATTACCGGTGTCGCGTTGCCCCGTCGCGTCGCGCTAATCTGCACGAGGCTTTAGACAGTTGAGTCCTCATTGTAACACCGTTTTGAATACCTATTTTATCACATGATTCCTCGGCATTATCATATTTCAATACAGACCACATAATCTCGAGTCGAGAAATCAGTTCTGTCAACTAGATATAGTTGCTAAGCTTGCACCAACATAAATCATATTTGTGTGGTCAATCAATAGAGTTGGGTTTCAGGCAGTTTGTGCGTGCAGTCATTTGTTTTGTCAATTCTTCGGATGGGATATTTTCGTCTGCTTCCTCAAAATCTATTTTATCACTAAAACATCCGAATAATTTGGATCCGCTGAAACCTTTGATGTTTGAGTACCGAAAAATTCACCACTTCAATTACCGATTGCGACAGCCCTTTCTGTCTTGGCGTCCTTTCAACCTAAACTGTTATTCTTATGCTTCCAGCTTCTATTCCGCAACTGAACGTCACCGGATACAACGTCACGTCGGTACACAATGTTTTTGAAATTCGAACGTCCAAGTATTGGTGTTTATAATGTGGGCACGCGCGTTCTGTCGCACGGGTGGGACAATGTTGCCAGCACTCAAAATAGATATCCTACGCGAGAACGGATGCGGTTGCCAGCGCAAAATTTGTACTATAGGTAAACATTGTTTGAAATTGTTATTGTTTATCTGTGGAGTGGAGTTCTGGGAACTAACGTTTTTGTGGCGCGAAAAGATTTTTTTATATTTTTTCCTGATGAATTTTCTTTGTGATGTGTCATGGGCATTCCTTGTATTTTGCCGACTGTTAGTTCTGGTTCATATGAAGACTCGTTTACGTTGACTCATAGTGAAAATTGGTACTAATATTTTGTTGCAGACTTTTGGGGCGGATTACAACAAAAGCGATCAGCACATGTAAACTGCGTTCAACAGCTGTCAGTGTCATCATTGAATGCAGTTTGGATGCGCTGATCGCGTTCAGTTTCATTAGTACTTAGCCTGTCAGTTCGCAATCCCAGCACCTTAATTGCGTAACAAACGATCAATCAAAATCTGAATAATTTTAAGTATTAGCAATATATTTCAAAATATTGCTCCATTACTTCATAAGTTGAAGATTGAGACAATGGGGAATATTATAAACCTAATTACATATGCTTGAATTTATTATAATATATCTAGAACCAAACAACAATCTCTATTGCACCATTTCCATAAAGTAAAAAAAGTTGACAGCAATAATTTAGAAATATATAACTATAATATTATGAATAAGATTCGACAAAACAAAAGCTATTCTATAATGTGAGAACTCAGACACTCAATCACACTTCCAACGTTTGTCAAAATAGATACATATCTAGTAACAAAATATTTCGCAACAAAACACCAAATAATTCATAAAACTTCACTATCTGAGGTCGATCTAAAAGGTCAAGAAGAAACAATGAGTTTGCCCGACCCGTTCGGAAGAAAAATGATGGTACTAGAGTCCCCGTGATAATAATTGAGTTTAATTGTTGCTAGTGACATCTGTCTTCATTATATGCAAAGTAGGCGCGCAATCATGCTGTAATTAATGCTACGGTTTATTACTTAATAGCTGAAGATGTGAATAAAATTTTGTTGCTATGTAGATAGTTGTAAAACATTATGTTAATCAGTAAGATATTGTAATGGAGAATTGACAGTTACTCAAACTCAAAACATTTATTTATTTCAATTAAAACATTTACAGGCACTTTTGAATTGTTAAAGAGTCGGCCAGGTAGTCAGAAAGTTGAAGCTAGTTGCCCATTCCAAAACATAGATCTCAATGGAGAGAACGGGCAAGAAACTCTAAGGACACTCTTTTAAAATTAGATATTAAAAAATCCTGGAGACATTATTCCTGTTGCTTCTATAAGTGAGAACAATATACAAAAAAGAATAATAATAATTCAAAATATGAAAATGACGAGAACCTCGTGAAAGCTGAGAAAGAGAAACAAATAAAATATCTCGACTTAGCACACGAGGTTGTTGACATGTGGAATGTGAGCTCAGCTATCATTGTGCCGATTGTCGTAACGGCTAATGGCCTAGTGGCCAAAAGCCTCGATCAACATCTCTCGAGGCTCTCGTTAGGCGGTTGGATCAAACGCCTGATTCAGAAAGCAGTACTCCTCGATACGGCCCGCATTGTGAGGAGGTTCCTGTCTCTGCAGCCCTAACCACCGGTAGCTTGGACCCTGCTCCCGACACCGGCGGAACTCTATTTTTTATATATTTAAATGTTTTTTTATACTTTTATTTTAAGAAATATTTAAAAATGTAAATTTTAAGATTTTAAATGAATAAACGGTAATTCAAAATATAAGATTAAAAATAAGCCCTGGCAGATAAGAGATGACCAGTCTCAACTGACAGCGCCTGTTCACGAACAGACGCGTGGATCAGCACCATCCAGTTCCACCATTTTTTGTGGGGAACCGAATGATCCAACACACAATTGCATCTTGGACAATATGTTCATGTATCAGTGGTATCGTGTTACCCAGTAACTGTGTTGTGTAGGTTCGATAGGCAGTCACTCTATGTAAAATACAGGTTATCAGCTGCATCCGGTTAGACTGGAAGCTGACCCTAACATGGTTGGTAAAAGGCTACGCAGATGATGTTGATGTGTTTTCCGGCAGTTAGAGGTAAGATAGCCAGTTTCTCTGTGGTTGAGGATCCCGGGTGCAGCTCGCTCTGCCTGATCTTCACTTACCACCGGGTGGGATGAACGTTAAGAGCTTCCCAGTTGTGGTAAACAAAAAGTTACCAATGATGTCAAGTGAACATGATGAAAAAGAAGATAACCTAGAAACATGCATATCTTATAAACTTAATTTAGTAAATTCCATATAATACCAAAACTTGAGACATTCCGTGACCAATTTCAATAGCGAGAATGACAGATAAACCATTACAAACCAATTTCATGGCTTTTATCAAGTACACTGCGACATTTACATATTACTCCACCCATCACAATTCAATTTCCAACCTTAAATTTAAAAGGATAAAGTGTTTTTTTAACTGGCAGTTAAAAGTGCAGATTGTATGCAAATTACAAATCAATGTTTGCCAATAAGCCGTAATTATTATAATGAGCGCGCGTTTTCATGGCCTGTAATGTGTTAATTGATCACTTAGTAAATTAATAGCGTTGATTTGATTATTATGTGAACAAAATGCTGGGTGAAAAAACTTCGTAGTACCGAGCCTCGAGGGTTCGTGGGAAACTGCAAGCGATCCAATGAATGGAGTCTATTTTCATATGAAATACAGGATGGATTTTCCAGACGGTGCAGTAAGGGTGCAGTAAGGTACCTTAACCATTGCAGCTACTTCTTAGGAGACTGACATTACGTTTTTAAGCATTTTTTAACTGCATTTGAAGATTTGGAAAGTTGGTAGATACAGTTAGCAAGAAAACCGTCAATTCTAACGTTTTATTTCTATGTTGCTAATCGATGCAGTTATGATGCAATAAGCATTTAAAGTTTCTTTAAGACCTACTAAAGTTACAGTACTAGAAAAGCCACAAATTGCAAAACCAACCAAACCGAGAGGAAATTTTTGCCCCAATTGAGAAACGAACCCACAGAGGCGGTTAGAATTGTGGACAATTAGGAAGGTACTAGGTAAATTGTTTTCAAGTAAGTATTACCTATTGGTTTTCTTTTGATATATTTTTGTACCACAATTATAATTCTGGTGGTACTTCACGTGTGTCTATATTATGAGAAGAGCTCATGCTTTACGTGACTGATATTTCAGGGACATCACAATTTCGGGCCTCTCCCAGGCTGTGGCGGAACACCCTGTCTTCCACCTTCCGCATCCAGTCTTTCCCAGCCACCTTCTTAAGGTAGCCGGTTCATCTAGCTGGGGGATCCCACACTACGCTTGCCGAAACGGGTCCCCACTCTAGAACTAGTCTGCTTCACCGGTCATCGGTCCTTTGACAAACATGGCCATACCACTGCCACTTCAGTTTGCTTTCTCTGCTCAAACTATCTCGGTAACTCCGTGTCCTGTCGTTCTTTTCCGGATAATTTCATTTCGCCTATGTCTAGCAGTAGACTGCGATCGGCTGAGTTGATTTTGATTGACAATTACGGTGTTTCAAACCTACTTAAATATAAACTTCCTTTTCTTATTAGCTAACATTTTTCGGGCGATGTAGTAAGAAGCTTATTCTTTCACATCATGCTAGTGATATTAATCGACAGTGTCACCACATCTCACGCTATTGTTTGACAGAAAGCTGTGAGATTATAATGGAGAAGGCAATAGTGGATCTCGTTTGCATAAACTTTTGACATGTTTTATGAATTATCCAAGGCACAAGGGTATCTGTTCCTGCTCCTGTTCTCTCTCCGGTCGTGCCGTATTGCCGCCCCATCGGACTATGAGAATGAAGGAAGAGAGAGGGCACCTGTGTCTGCACACATACTTGTGCACTATAATATGTCTGTGCTGAGAGCCGCCATGGTTGAAGTTCTGTCAGGTGGACTATTATAATAAGAATCACGCTGTGACAAAATATCAGCCAGACAGCAAATTGGAAGCGGGTCTGACTGCCCAGGGTAAACCTGATACAGTAATTTAAGAAACCGTACTCGTGGAGGTTATCAAGATGGATTAGCCGAATACAGCAACAAAAAGTGTAAATGGGTCAATAATCAGTCATTCTGTGATTCTTTAATTGATAGCTAAGTGTCATGATAATAGTATTGTTCTCAATCATTCCATCAACGTTACCGTTTTGTTGGAGTTTAGTTTTTACTAGGTTCTATCAGTAACTTTGCTAAATATCCTTTTTTTTTCAACTAGCTGCGCCCCGTGGTTTCATACACCTAAGTCTCGATCCCGTGAGAATATCGAAATAAAAAGTATTCTATATCCTAACGCAAATCATGGTCTACCTATGCGCCAAATTTCATCCAAATCCGTTCAGCCGTTTTAGCGTGAAAGCGTAACAAACAAACATACAAAAAATCAAGTCTCAAGGTAGTTCAAATTCAGAGTATTTATTTTAATTAAACTGTGGCGGCAGCTACATCACCACAGGCGAACTACGCATCAAAGACCTGACGTCACACAAATCCAGCATCGCGCAATTAGAGTTTACTGCGCGATCGACATATATAAGACTATCCGACTTCAACCGTCGGGCAATTGCTCACAGGAACGACACCCGTCTGGTCGAAGAATCCTTCTTTTTCTATGGAAGATGAGTGAATTTTACACCTTGTTCCTCATACCTCTAAAAATCCATTCACAGGCATTGTCAAAGAGTTTGTTAGTCAGCAACATGAAGCTATTTGCCCATTCCAATGCGTAGTAGTAGGATTCTATGTGCTGTGCCAAGATTGCTGATGAGACTGAGGGTGATGACCAGGAATGCGCGTTGGCTGCATGCTGGTGGTCAGGATACCCGTTGAAGCCGTGTGTGCTGGCTGTGTGACTCGTCTCACGAAAGCTTGCGGGAGTGACGTTACGCTGAAGTATTTGCACGAAGGTTGCGTTGACATTCATACTCGGGGTCACCAATTTAGTGGTATGAGGAACAGGGTGTAAAGTTCACTGATCCACCATAGAAAAGGGAGGATCCTCCGACCAGACAGGTGCTGTGTCTGGTGGGCAACTGCCCGATGGTTGAAGTCGGAATCTTATAAATATGTCGATCGCTCGGTAAACTCTAATTGCGCGATGCAGGATTTGTGTGACGTCATGTCTTTGATGCGTAGTTCGTATGTGGCGGTGTAACCGCTACATCCTCATTCATCCGCTTCACATACCATGACAACCTATTCCTACACAACTTTTCAGCTTCTTTTAAATCAAAGTCATCATCATCTGCCAAGCCGTTTCCGAACTAAGTAAGGGTAAGGGTGTAAGTAAGGGTAAGGGTGTAAGTAAGGATAAGGGTGTAAGTAAGGGTAGGTAAGTTGGGGTCGGCTACCTGTCTAACTGGATGCAGCTGAATACCAGTATTTTACATGGAGCGACTGCCTATCTGATCTCGACAATCTAGTTACTAGATAACACGATACTCCTTGGTAAGACTGGTAAGACTTTTGGGCTTCTAACTGGTGTAACGACTGTGAAAGATCTATGTAAAAATGACAGCCGGGACCAACGGCTTAACGTGCTTTCCGAGGCTCGGAGGAGTCTCGATATGTAGAAATGGTCACCCATTCACAGGCCAATCCCGGCAAGCGTAGCTTAATCATGAATCGACCCGTGCGGCTGTTATAACCTAGCCACGAGCTCTTCTTGTTTTAAATCAAACTATAGTTACAAAATATTATATTAAGCAGTGATATATTTCTGGTGTGACCGTTAGACTGCTAAGTCAAAGTTTTTGGAGTTCGAACCCAAGGCACGCATCTCTGACTTTTCGGATTCATGAGCGTATTGTATAATTCTCACTTGCTTCAAAAACGATGAAGGAAAACATCGTGAGGAGATACCTCAGAGATATTTGTCGACGACATGAGAACCCGAAACATGCCTATGGGGGGCATAAAAACTATGACACCAGGTTAGTCACTAACCGTATGAAGAAGTAGAAGAAGTTACAAAATATTGGTTCCATGTCATCAACTATGTTGAAATTAGTTAAATGCCTGCTACTCGGTCGCCAACCGCTTCCCGACCGAGATGAACTTGGTGGTTTACAACCGTGTAGATGGTGGTTTACGACCAAATGTCAAACAGCACTGCCTGTCGTCAACCAAGATCACCTCTGTCGGGGACGCGGTTGACAGCCGTGTAGCAGGCATTTTAAAGGCACATATTGTGAGAACGATGTAGAAAGACGTACTCGTTTTTTTAACGTGCACGTCTTTTTGTCATTTTTCTGTCTTTTCTTTCGTGTTCTTCTACAATACCACATCCATTCCCCAAATCATCAAAACTCGTCTTACCAAACGTCGAATCACAGAGACACGCAGCAACAAGCAACAAATTAAGAGATTTCATTCCCGCCGTTTGTATACAAATTGTTTTATGAGATTGTCCATTGTTCCTACCTTATCAGACACCTGATCTAAGTCGGTGGTTTTGAGTTCCGTCTTCCATTAATTCATATCATATTTATGTTGACTGTTTTGTAACGTCATGTGGTATTTAATGGCTAGTTGTGGTAAGTAGACTGTTATGAGAATGTGGTTATAAAATTGTGTTGCAGTGTCTACATTATATTCTTCTGAATTGATTTTATACCGTTTATTTTTAATAAATAATTTCGTTCCGTCTTTAGATTTACAAAACAAAGTTTATCATTAGATAGACCTAGGTGTAAACCATAGAGTCATTTTTTTATATCCAACTATTTTACAATAATTTTAATCCTTTATTTACAAACTGGCAACTTATTAAGTACCTATAGGTAGTGCCATCAAAGAAGACGCGCCCCACTCATTTTTAATATTTTTTATACATGGCATCTTGCAGGTCAACCTAGAAGGTTGTCGGCTGCTTAATCGGACCCGCAGCCCACTCAGCTCTGCGCCGTACTAAAGTACAGCTCAGTACAATTATTGCGGAGTGGGGCGCGTCTTTGTGGATAACACTATGTGTCCCAGAACATGTTGTCATTTTTATTTAAGAACTGTATTTGAAAGAAAGAAAGAAAGAAAAATAATTTTATTTATCGCAGAAACACGTGCATAAAAGAAGAGAACAATGAAATAAAATAAAACAATAGATTTAAATATAATCACAAGCACAAAACAGAAATTGTCGGCAACTGCTAGCACGTCATGGCTGTGACAAGAAGGCTTCCAGCCAGCATGATGCTGTGCTGTGACCACTGAAAATCAGCGCTGTGCTGTGGGGGACCCACAGTGGTCATACCCGTATTTCAGTCTCAGTTCTATTACGTTGTTATTACAAAAATTGGCTCGATGATTTACTTAAACCATGTCAATACAAAAACCTTGTATTGTAATAAGACCAGTTATATCATGTTTTATTCTAGACCTTACCTTTTTTTTTGAGTGGGGAATTATCAAATAACTGCTCCCGCTCTGCCCAGAGCTCAGTGTCAGATTTTTACTGACTAAAATCCACCCGTGTTCCTTCAGTTGCCATATTGCCGGGGGCCACGATATCCCATTCGAACTTCTTTGCAACCCCGGCAGTTCTCTTACCTTCGATGCATACTTCTAACCAAAAAGATGTTCTGTGGCCGAAGCATAGCAGAATAGACATCGATAGAAAAAAAAATACATTGACTTGGGGTAGGAATCTAGTTCGCAACCTCTAACGATAAGATATACTGTAGGTAGAAGAGGATCTAGTATTGAAATAAGATTAAGATAAATAGGAATAAAAAGTCTCTTTAGTAACGAAACACAGTCAAACCTGGGTAAGTGAGAACTGAGTATACGAGAAAACACTATAAATGAGAGTAATTGCAAAGTCCCGGCATTTTGACCCTCTAGAACCTCTATAAGTGAGACACTAATATCTCTATAAGAGAAAGACGTATTTCACTCTTGGACCTGATAATTGAGACTACTATCAACAATCTATCGACAATCGAGCGTATTTTAACACCTCTCGTGGACCTCTACAACTAAGACTTTACTAGCTTATACCTCTTTTAGCGACAGTCGAGCGTAATTTAACATCTGCTATTTTAACTCTTTCTTAAATTTTATGGAACTAACTAACATAACTTTTGTATTGTATTCTATTTCAAAGGCCAAATGTACGTGTGTTATCTACCCGTGGTGCGTCCGTCAGATTTGTCGAACTTACTACAGTTGACAAATATCAATTATAAGAATAATAATTAAACAATATGTTTTGTTGTATTAGTGCATGTTTATCACTAGACACATTTACTGTATTTTTATAAACCTCTGTAAGTGAGAAACGCTACTCATGTACCTCTATAAGTTAAAAACTCGAGTTAGTGAGAAACCTCCATAAGCGAAAAAGGGATCGCCGTCCCTTGAACTCTCGCTTATGTTCGACTGTAATTCCAAAATTTCAAATTATCGAAACTTCTGAAACTCACAAGACAACATCGCTCCAAAAAACTAATTTCACAAACAAGAAACTGTTCTTTCTCAATGCGTCAAACGAATTGCTTCTCCCGATTCATAACTGAAGACAAAGCAAAAATTTAACTTCCATGGCATTACCGAAAACCCGGAGCTAATTAACTCTGAGGGCACTTAATTAGTCCCCATTGAAACATGACAAGAGAACCGGCCATTTTGGTACAACCTCCACATTTTATACTCACGGACGGATAGGATTACGAACGGAAGTTAATTGTTACCATTTTCTTTAAAATAAATGGATACATGATTTGTATATATACAAACAGGAACAACTTAAAGAAATACTAATAATTATTAGTGTAACCAAACAATAAGCATACTAAGGTTTGATTTTAAAATTATTTAACAATAATAAAATTAGATAACAATTTTTGCAATGGTATGTGTTTAGTTTTTCAAGATAAAGTTCCTGGTCGACCGAGTTCTGCTCAGGTGAAAATAGATAAACATATCATCCAGGTATTCAAACGTTGTATCACATTCCCGAGGCTAGAAAATAGAGAAATCTAATTTTCCCTGATATGAGACCTAGCTAGATCGATTTTTTGCCCCCATAAACTCCTATATTGCAACTTTCGTCGAAATCGTTAAAGCCGATTTCGAGAACGTGAGTAGAAATCTATATACAAATAAATAAATATATTTACAAATATTGCTCGTTTAATAGTATGGAATATTTTAATTATCTTTACGGAATGAACTTTAAGAACGTGTGGATAAATTACTAATCACTTGCTAAAAAAAGTACAGACACAGTGCCTTCACAAATACCATCTTTGCATAAACGAAACCTTTGACAGCATCCAACATACAACCAACTTAAAAAATCTCTGTACAAAGCTACAAAAAAAATAAATCATTTATACTCATTTCCAAACAAAATTAAACAGTCTTCATAACACCAAAAACGTTTTTAGCTTAAATCCAACATGACCATAACAAATTATCGCCAATATTTCATTGCCAACATACCGATTGTTGACCGATCGATCAAGCAGCATGTCCAACTAATGTTTGGGTAACAAATCAAAACAAGATCTTAAAAAACGTTTAACTAAATCATCGTTTCTCTCCGAAAACAGTTTCGCTTTAGATAATTATAGGCTTCTGACCATGCTGTTTCTTCTCTGAGAGAATTCCGGAGAACTAATTAACGCATAAGGGCTGTGTGTCCCTTTCCAAGCACATAAAATTTGCTATAAAGTTTTATAAGCCGACTGGGTTTGTGTGAGACAGACATACTTACATATACTGACTATATGAGGCAGTTATATGTGCTTCTTTTTCAGATTTGTGAATGAAGGTTTTTGATATCATAAGTGCGTTTAGCGGTCAATCAGAAAGATAGATTGAAATCGCAAGATTTTAAAAATCTTGGTGAGATTTGAGTTTGGAAGTTTCTTTTATGAATGCTTTATCACTGACACATAAACAGCCTTCTGGTCTTTTAAGGTATTTTCATCTATATGTGGAGACATAATGAGTTGGTTCAGGATAGTCTTGTTCTCATCACTAACATACCTCTATACATAATATAATACTGCTGGGATTAGGACTTCCATTAATTGTGTCATGCTTTTAGTTCCTGTGCCACTCGGTTCTATGTCTGATCTACCATTTTAACAATCAGTCCATTTTGCACGTCGAAAAAGGAACAAGTTAACACCGTCATCGATGGTAACGAAGCCCAATATTGTAGTGGTGTTACAGTAACCACTACTTCATTTTCCTCAATATCCAATTCAAGATCTGCTAATACTGCACCTTGCACGCACTTCATCTTAAGACTATCGTCCATCGTCCTTCTGTTCAATTTCAAAATTAGGTCATCTTCCTACCTCGACTGTACCATTTCAGTCACGATTTCGAGACGGTGCATAAATAAATTGTTTTGACAGATACACTTTCATGTACAGATAACAACAATATCATAAACATGTGTAAAGTGCTCTTATATTTATACTGGGACGACTTCATTTGCATTCTGGTCGGCATCTCAAGCACTTAGCGTGAAGATATGGACAGACGTGACGGGCTGACATGCATCAATCTTGTCACGTGACTCGATAATTATATTGCCAACTGCACTTTTGAATCGATGCCGTTTTTGTGACCCTTATGTGGATGTAATAAGGTTGTTTCTTGTGTAGAATTTTGTTTAAGGATTTGTAGATCAGTTTGTACCTTGGTGACTGATAAAATTTTGCAAACTTATGACATTCATGCCTGCTAAACTATTATGATCCTAATTCCTGTAAAATAAGATTTTATTTAATTTTGACAAGAATCTTAGTAATTTACAGTTGTGTTGCACTATCGCAGGCGACATTCTCACACCTTACCGTATTTGATAAGTGCCGCATATTAATTTTGCAAATAATAATAAATTCACTCACGATTCGAAAGTAGGTTAAACAGTTATAGTTATAGTTATAATGGATGGTAAGAAACTCCCTTAATTTACGGTACTGTTGACCTAAACAAGTGTAATGGTTTTCTTCGATAGAGCTTCCAGTTGTGCAATCTCAAACGATGAAAACTTTAATGTAGAGCATTCTTAGGTTCAATTAATGGAATAGTGCTGATACAGTTATGCATTTAATAAAACATTTCATAATGCTACAGTTCAAAATATCGATACTCTTACTCTAATAGCGGATATTCTTGATACTATGCAATTTGGAAAAGGTGTTTTGAGAATTTTCTACCTACTTATCTGTGTGATATTTTAACACCTGCATGAATTAATTAATTCTTAGCAAAAAAGAAACGTATCGAAAAGAGCGACATGTGTCAGTTTAAAATATACGTATATAGGTGTCTTGTTTGGGCTTAAACAATGCAAGCAGGTAACAAATAAAGGAAAACAGGCTTAATTTAATTACAGATGTAAGTTACTTATCAACAATTAACACGCAAAAAAACGCTCACAAAAACCGAGTAATCATTTACAAGTATCAAGATGCGTCAGTATACCGTCAGAAACTATCGATATATCGTCACAAGTCGTCACAGCGACACAATTAGCGCGACGTTGACTTACTTCCACCGATAGACCGTTCACACGAACAACCATAAACTTGATAAGTCCACACGCAAACTGTCGATAGTCGATAAAACGTCTTGAATTATATCGACATGCTGTCAGCCCGTCCTTATTTGCATTTAATTACGTGTTTTATTTAGATAAAATGTAATGGATACTACTTTATTATGTCATGGGAACTTTTAGTGTCGTACGTTTGTGGAATTGAATCAATAGCTGCTTTGCTATGTACATATCGTCTAGATATTATCTATGTCCTTAGTGGTAAGTTCTAAAGTAGATTCTTCCCGTTACTTTGTTATGTTTCGTATTTTGTTTTGATATTTACGATTTTTTTTTGTTTTTATTTGTTATTTACCGGAAATAAACGTATTTTCTTTCTTTATTTATTTCTTTCTATATTGGTATTTTGACTTTAATTATTTGGAATGTTAACCATATTTATAATGAATACAATTTTAATAATGCATGTATTTTACCTGTTTCAACACTGGGAACATTATAAGCTGTTTATGATATGTATTTTACAGATGAGTGATGCTCATTTGACTTATTAGAATCACATAAATGAAGAAGTCCAATAAGTATTTTCACAGAAGCTCGAAGAGACCTCGACTGACAAAAGTAAGTCAGTCCTACCAAAATAACAAATAAATAAAGGCGCAAATTCGCATTCAAGAGCTGTCAGTGACAATATTTCACAACAATGATGATACTGACTGCGCTTGAACCAATGAATCTGAACGCGATCATCACATCTAGAGATGATCGCGTTCAGATTCATTGGTTAATTCATCCTAAGTAATTTTGATCGATTGAGTATTCACTTACACTGCAACGAGATTACAGATTGCAAAATAATAACTACTTACCTCCGAAATAAAACAACACTCAAGCATCTGCTAAAGAAAATAATTAGTATAACAAACCACAAAAATTCTTAACCACCAAATAAAATGACCGTGCATAAACATTTATACCCATAAAAATATAATAGCAACCCTGATTGAGTGCGATTCCTTCATTATTGGCGTGGCAACACCTGCCGGTTACATCTGCGGTATTTTATTGTCCAAAATGAATCCTCGAAAGGGGCAAAAAGGATAAAAAATATCAAAACTACTAACAAACCGTTAAAAAAACTCGGGTTACGGTTGCGATTGATTTGGGATGTGCATGTGTCGATAGTGGACATATCGATAGATAATAAAGACCTCCTTGATCGTATGATTTTGCATCTGCTTTATTTGTGTTATGTGATATAAAATTAAGGTCCTATTATCGGTAAAAAGTTTCTTTGGAAGTAATAAATTAAGTGCTAAACATAAAACTAAGTAGGTACCATTTTTTTACTTCAGAATCTGGACCAACCTAAAGTAACAAAACGTAAAAAAAAAAATACCGAGATTAAACAGTTTTATTTAATTGCAAAATAATTAAGGTAATTATAAATAAACTACTGTAATTATGTACAAGCACGCCAAAACCGAAAATTACAATGTAAATGTTTTTTCAATATCTTTTACAATTTTCTCGATTCACTTCTCTCTTTTATCGATAACTTTCCCTCACTACGGCAGATGCAGCTTCGATTTGGAGTACACTCGGAAGATAATTCATTTCCACGCCGCGCCGTAACAGTAAGTCACTGATGAACTAAAAAATAACAACAATATTCTATTGTTTTTGTATGAACTTGCAGATGTACGATCCACGCTTTAGTTAACATCTGGTTAGTTTTATTTATCGACCGGGCGTTGCTTCTTTGATGTTATTAGCGAAGGTGTTGGGGAAAAGTAGACTATAGCGAAGAGTGAAGAGACTATATTGAACTAGAATCACTTTTGATATAAAAGGTGATTTTTGGAACGAAGTTCTTTAATGCGGCTTGCGGAAACTGGCAGAAATCGTCACGTAACAAAAAAGCGTTATGCCGAAAAAGTCAGTTTCAAGATAATAATAGATAGATGGCTCTGTATTAAAAAAACAAAAACTGTTTAAACTTGGAAACTTGAGACCATACTTCATCGATGGCTCTGTATTAATACCTAAATAATATAGGTACAGTGAAAGGAATTTCGTCCCAACCGTGTGTCCACGACACCTCCCGAATCTTTTTTTAAAATTGGATTTGGTTCCTTAGAAATTCATCACTAGATTAACTTTGGAAATTGAATTGGGGTTTGGATCAGATTTATCGGCAATGACAAAGCAAACAATTTTAAGTATGGGTTCAAGTCCTTGCGCTTGTTACAGTTATACAATTTCTAACGTGACGATATTATCGTGGACGTCCACGTCCATAAAATGTGTACATGTATGTTATTATTGTGGACCGAAATTTAAAAACGTCGTCATAAATTTTGGATATCCATACATTTTACTTTCCTGTGTTATCATGATGCCGTGCCGTATGCAATATCGTCATGTTAGAAATTACAAAAGTGCTCATTAGCTTCACTTAAATTGACAAGGTGCTTCCACTGTATCTCACACTTCAATTCTATTTAACCTGAAAAACTTTAGGAATTTCAACAAAAATACCAATTTGCTTACCACGTCTAATTACCGTCCCTCAACCTCTCTTGCCATTAATTAACTATGGCTAACTTAAAACACAGATATATCACCCACAACATAAATGTCACTTCAGTTTTAAAAACTATGTTTTAGGGCTTTCCCCCATTATTCTGCTACCATATTTATTAAAGAGCCTAAAGCCTGAAAGTCCCATCTTCAATTTTACGAGTTTAAAGTTATTTTTCAAACGTTTCTAGTGGTGGTAGGAGATAAATTGCAGAGGGACTGAGGTTTTGTCATTACATATTTCCATTATGGATTCTGTTATGGGATCGTAAAATTTATAGTTTTAGTGTAATTGTATATTATTTTTAGGGTTGAATATATTTCTTTGGTTGGGTCGTCTGGGAGATTATTTTGTTGGTGTGTTGATATCGGTAGTGAGTTTTAAATTTATTGGAAGATAATTAGTCCATGCGTCGTGTTCGTGAACGGGCGCCGTCAGTTAGGACTGGTCATCTCTTAGCTGCCAGGGCTTATTTTTAATTTATTTTAATTTTTGAACTTTTCTTTGTTTTATCTTTTTATTACGGACACATGTATCATTTTAACATGAATGATGCTACCAATATTGTAGAGTATCCGTGGAGTTTCCTGCCCGTTCTTCTCCATAGGTACGTACTACGCTTTGGAATGGGCAACTTGCTGCATATTTCTGACTGACCGAATCATTGACAATCCGTACTGTTGATGAATAGAGAGCTTGTTTCTCATTTACTAAACTTAATTTCGATTTTAATACAGATCTTACTTCCATCTTCTTTGAATCGCAAGCAAAAGGTATAAACTGGAAACAATTACGAATCTATCAGTGCAAATGAAAGTAAAAGACTTACCACGCGAACACTGCGGCGTGGCTCTGAATAAATGCTGGCCCATTTACAAGAGTGTAAGATATGACGTGATATAGATCACTCACAACGTAATAAATAAATAAATAACATAAGAAAAATTACACCGTAAAGCGAATGTTACCGGGGGCGCTACGGCTTCGCTAGAGTTGTGTGGATATACCCTAAGAAGTGGTTTAAAAAATTCCAAGTATTTTATAACTAATGAAAATACATAATTTGTATGATTTCATGTATAATTTCAACATGAATAATGTAACCAATTTTTCGTAACAATATTTTGGTTTAAAAGAGTGTCCTTAAAGTTTCTTACCCGGTCTTCACAACCCAGGGACAAAACTGAAATGACTCGTGGACATTTCAGTTTTGTCTCTGGGTTGTCAACATATTTACATTAATCATAATGATGCCTCTCATCATCTTCCTGCCCTTGTCCTATGTTACTTGAGGTCGGCTCACCACGTTTTCTCTTCAGCTCTCCCGTGTCAACCGGCAGTCTATCATTCACTCCCTTTTCTTTCATATTATTCCTCATACAATCCATCCATCCATTAATAATTATGCCTCTTAGTATTGCTAATGTCTATAAGCGGCATGTAATCGCTTACCACCAGGAGAGTTGCTATACTCTTCGCCACTTCGTCGAACAAAATACTTATATATTGACCAATCACAAACTGAACTCTGCGCTTCTCTTGAAAATTCTTTGAAAAAGCGCTTTCCTTCTTTGTTCTGACAATAAAATCAAACACAAAAAATATACAATGAGCGGCCTTATTCCTTTCTGCGATCTCTTCCAGGCAACCTTGGAGAGGGCAGTGATTTCCCTGGACATAAATGGAGCTGTCAATGGTGCAAATAATAAGAAAAACAATATACTAAAAGTCTATTCCTAGTCTTATCCACACTATGATGTACAAGTTAGCGCCGGGCGCAAGGGAGCGACAGGGACGGATGATTTAGAAACCCCTCGGGAGATGCGCGACGCGACCCGGTATTAATATTGTGACTCTAACGTAGTATATTTTAAGAAAACAGAACAAAATCTTGGTGCATTTTTTATTTAAAAAAAAAACAATTTCTTTATAAAAATGTCTATCAACATTTGCAAAGCGTTATTTTGATATTAGGAAGTGCTATAACAAAAAACCTAGTAAAGATATAATGATTTAGAAGGCAAAATGTTTAGGATTTAGGAATTATAATTCAAACGAATCAGTATTGCGATTGACTTGGAGTATCTAAAACTCTTTTCTACAGAAAGTTTTGAAGAAAATATGATTTCTCCTTATTGATACTTCAACAGCAAAATAAACAACAGTTAAATCATTAAAGGCAAGTAGAGCGGAAATAATTTTCAATATCATCATTTTAATCCTACCTTCTCAAAATTTACATATACTACAAAATTCTGATCACTCCTTTCCCGGCACTACGTTTTGATATCTGTCGCCTTACACCTCAAGGTAAATTGGTCCCGAAATTTCAAATTCAAATTCTGTTCTCATTCCCATGTGTGCCCCGCGGCGCAAGCGCTTTTAACATTGTAATTGGTCCTCCGTCGATTGGACCCAATGGTTATTGCACCCTTTGATGTAGCTTGATTGGTCCCCAAACGGTTTATTACGGATAACTGGGAACTGTGTGTCGGTTATCGTGTGTTGTGTTAGGTCGTGGTCGGCTTCCGAATGTTAATGGGATTTGTGTGCAGCAGTCCTTTCGGCTTCAATTTCAATGGAATCAATTTGGTTTGAAATGTGATTGTGAAATTTATACTGAACTACTGATGTAAACAGAACAAAATTTTGTTTTAATTCATTATTTTTGTAGGAGGTGAAAAAAATTGCAAAGAGATTAACTTACAAAGAGTCTTTAGCAACAGCATACAAAGCATGATGCTGTAGGTAACAATGCCATGTACTTACTTCAGTTGCCTCCAGTAACTGCAGGTAACAATACCATGTACCTTCTTCATCATATGGGAAGCTTTCATCTACACTTTTTCTTCCTGATCTGAATAGGTTAGTACCAAAACCCACAAAATTGTTATTTCTATTCAACGATAGAACAATCAACCAGCTTTATGTTACTAGACAACCAGACGCATAAATTATGTTCGTAGAAGTAAATCACAATTTGATCACACGTTTGATCCTTGGCTTTAGTCAATGCTTGTGATACAAATAGGTTCAAAGTTACGTCATTTGGAAATTGATTATTATTCTAACCTCTTTTGTTGTTGAATATAGATTCTGTTTAATATTAGGATCATCAGCATCGTCTTTCTGCTGTACAAGAAGTTTATTTAAAGGCCTGGCAGGGAAATTTTATGCTTTTGGGTGCATCGCAACTGGTGCAAGGAAGGAGCGCAGCCCATCTGATGAAAAGCGATCATCGCTACATAAGAATTTCTGTATTATCAGAGGCAATGTAGTATTTAATTTAACGTTTGTGTTGCGTAATGAAAATAATTTTACATTATAATTTTACTATTGTATAAAATCAAGATTTTCTAACTGAACAGCTGTGCAAGGGGGGAGTTTGTTGCGACAATTCTTCTTCCCAGCTAAAGCACTAGGAAGTGGTGAAAGGCGGGCATTTTGAGGGACTGGCTTATGTAATTTTGACGTTCGAAAAGTGCTGATTCTCAGCCGTTCAGTTTGAATAAATGGCTTTTAGTTTTGGAGGTGTGTTGCCATCCCAACGTTGACTTTTGTGCCAAAAAGATGCAAAAATAAACAAAGCAACTCTGCCTTGTGGTAGAAATAGGTTCAGCAATGTTGTTAATATTTAGATATGGTTATTAAGCGTTCTCCAAAGTAAAAATTAAGAGGTTATTCTATAAAATTAGAATATCTAACGACATGTTTCTAACTCACCAATCTGAATAACTTACAGACGGCGTTTATTTTTCATAATTCAACAATTTGGGACCTTCGAAGACCTTGAATTTTAATACTTTAACGACCTGTTAAATATTCAAATCTAAGAAATGGCTTTCCTGCGGCTATGACATATTTAGTAGAATTTATAATTTTATGACTACCGACACAACATTCCAGAAAAACTTGACCCCTCTTTTGAACCAAGTTTAGTTAATTTAGGGGTCTTAAAAAATGGTCGTTATGAATTGTTCCGATGTTATGGTACAAATTACTGTCTTTAAGTGTTTAAGCTATTTGAAAAGAATTTCCAAAGGCGTTTACGTTGATTATTTTAAGCGACAAGGGTTAAAAATTAACATTTGAAATTTTTGGCTCCTAATATTTTTGTAACTCAGAATGAGTGTTGACACTTAGGTTTTTTCCTTGTTAGAGACTAATGAACGAAAATAAAAGAACAGTGTGAATTATAAAAAATAAATAAATCTACTTTGATACAAAGGAAAGAATCTCATAATATTACTTACCAGCGAGTGATAGCATCACAAACGAAAATTACTAAGTTTGAATTCTAAACCATTGTTGACAAACAAATTATAAAATAAATTCGTATATTTTTATTTCTTCATGACATAGTAGCATTTCACAGACTTGTCTTGACTGCGCTGTGCTAAATAGCTCATCATTGAGCAACTTTGTTACATATCTTGTACATCGAGTAACAATGTTAATGGTTATACATTTTTATTGCCTACATGGTTTGCTGTCTAATATTTTATTGTAAGGCTTTTTATGTGGCAACCGTGTGATTTTAATTATTTAAATGTTTTTCTCAGCTTCATGCATTTTGGTCAGATTTCGATTAAAATAGCTATTTTCAGAGATACTCCACGTCACGTCATCATGTCCACGACACAGGGAAGTAAAATATATGGAGATATATGAAGACGCTTTTAAACCGCCCACGATAACGTTAGATATTTCCATACATTTTATGGACGTGGACGTGGACGTCCACGATAATATCATCTAAATAAAAATAAACAACCTCATATCAAAACAAAGATATTAAAGGTAACTTTATCGCAGTTAAGTGACATTGATTAGTACAAAATATCGTTCCTAGACAGGGCTCCCCTTGTTTCATGACTAAATAATGAAGCCGTTACAAAATTATGTATGTCATAGACAGTTTGTCATGCCCCGTCTGAGTCGAACCTGGACCCCTCGGCTGGCGTTAGAATTTGTCTTCATTTTCTTAAGGGTAGTGATGGAATGAGTGTTATGATTCTTGAATGATGTTTGTGTCGATGGTTTTAGAGCTGCCGAATTTAAAATCGGCTTATTGGTGATTCGCCCGAATTTACTCGCTCGAAGCGGGCGAATCGACAGTTTTAAATAATGTTATTTCTTCGTGAGGCGATTCGCACGAAGTTAATTTATTTGTAGGTGAATCGACAACCCCAGAAATCGATTCGCCTACAAATAAATTAACTTCGGGCGAATCACCAATAAGCCTAAAAACCCATGGTCATTGGTCTGTGTGCCCAATTTCATCACGACAGACAGACGGGCAGACTTACTTTCACATTAATAATAATTAGTATGGATAAAAGTTATAACAGAAGGGACGTAAATATAGGACAGTTATATATTATCTATATTAAATATTATCATGACAAAAAAAATGAATACTTACTTAAACTAAGTACTGGTATTCATTTATTTATATTATTTTAATCTATTCGGGAAACTTACAGCTAACTTATACAGCGTTTTTAAACAATATGAGAATGAAGGCCACTGTTAAATACTGAAAATTAAAAAGGAAAAACTAAGGTCCTTATCGTCACATAAGTTATATAAAAAAGCCTTTGTAGAAAACAGTGTTATAAATTAAGATTCAGGAAACAAAAAAAACGATACATTAATTTATTGAATTAGGTAAGTACCTATCCACAAAAATATCGACAACCCGCCAGCACATCCCTAAAACCTAGGCCCAAGAATATTGATATTAATTCGAGCTTCCCGTACGAAATCACGTCTCAATATAATTACCTCCTGCGACGGGTAAACAGCGGGTTATTATTGAGTTATGAAATCCGCGACTTTTGTCTTCCCAAGGGAAATAATGTGTGTTTTAAAACAAAGAGGGTAACGCCAATTAGATACTTTCGATATTTATGTCGCGAAGTTGTGAAATATACGGATGGTTTGTTGATTTTTGGAAAGGAGTTTAGGATTTTGTAGAAGCTTGAATGGAAAAGTGTTGGGATGAGAAGAATTTTAATTAAGATTAAGATGCAGTCCAAATAGCTCCTTGTCTTATGAGAGTAACAACGCTATCTACACAGTAAATATGCTTTGGCAGATTCCAAGCACGATGACTTATTATATAATCGCAGAAATAAGAATGTTACCGTCGTCTAAAGACTTTTAAATCTTGATTTATCTACTAAAATAGGTTGTGGCGGCATCTACATCGCCAAATGCGAGCTACGCATCACAGTGACGTCACACAAAATCCTGTATCGCGCAAGCAAAGTTTACCGCGCTTTGTGTTGCGTTCGCGTTTAGTTGCCCACCAAACTTGACACCCGTCCGCTCGGAGGATGCTCCCTTTTCTACAAAGGATGAGTGAACATTACACCCTGTTCCTCATGCCTCTTTACTGGTGACCCCGAATACGAACGTCAGCACAGCGTTCGTAGAACTCTTCAGCGTGACGTCATCATCATCACTCCTGTGAAGAGTGAACATTCGTGGGGCGAGTCACACAGCCAGATGGTTTTAGTTTATTTCCATTACCCTTCTCTGTCCAGTTGACACTATGGAATTTCTAAAAAACCTGACTGCTTTTGAAATACCGATAAAAGAACATTCGTAACACGTTACTTTCAAACTTGCAAATTCAGACAATCTTCAATACGAGCAATCTATACGACCATCAATGAAACTTGAAGTCTTTTAATTTAGATCTTCAACCTGTGATATCTAATTCCTAAGTCACTGCTAATCAACAGCGTCAATTAAGCGTGAATAGAAGTGGGAAGGGTGGGGGGAGCCAGGCACCCCATGACACGGCACAGTCTATCAACTGACGATTAAACAACTTTGTCCTATACTGAGCTGGGGCACAGAGTTTTGGAGATATAGACTGGACACAAAGTGGACAAAAATGTTGTGGACTGTCAGTTAAACAAATAGACAAAGCTGATAAAAGTTTAGTCTGTAGAACGAAGAACAAAGCATTTTTTTTTTCATAAAAAAATTTTGTTTAATAATTTCGATAAATAATAGCAAAACAGTAGGTCACTATCAAAAGTTTCACCCCACTGAGGGTCATATAGAGATAAAGAAATTACTTAAAAGACGCAGATATATGCCAGTGACCTTGAGTGGCTACTGTACTAAGCTCACGCAATTAGCAGGTCAGTGTCATAGGCCTCTCCCAAGCTGCGCCACAACACGCTGTCCTCTGCCTTCCGCATCCAGTCTGTCCCAGCCACTTAGGTATATGTCCAGCAGTGGACTGCGATAAGCTGAGTTGATGTTGACAACTTGATTCTGACCTGCAAATAGCAAAAAACTTAATAAAATTTTAATTTCGCGGGCTACAACTACGGATCCACCTTAAGATTGACTATTAAAGTAGTATGCTATCATTGAGATATTACTTAAGGGCAAGATATTTCCCAAAAAATGCCTTAAACAACGTAGTCTAAAAAAATAATGTTTTGTCTATTCCTCCATCAGTCTACAACAACGTTAAGAGTTCTGTCCCTGCAAGTTCCGTCGATTCAATTACAAAAGTTTGACGAGTTCGTCAGGTGTTCGTCGATCGTCTGTGTGTAGTCATAGAGATAATCATAGCAATAGAGCTTCAGACTTCCATATCTGATGGTTTTATTGTGCTTAATGTAGGCTTTAGGGTCGGGAAGTTGAAGTGTGTCTTTAAGAATAGTCGTTATAAATGGAAAAGTGAGTAAACTGTGTTTCTTTGGTATCTATGACTAAATTGGTAGGTAAAATATGGCAAAATTACTATTCATTATACATCTAAACTAATATTATAAAGAGAATAAATTAGATTGTTTGTATGTTTGTTTGTACTGAATAAACTCAAAAAATACTGGACCGATTTAAAAAAATTCTTTCTCCAGTTTAATAGCATATTACCACTGAGTAAAATTGGCTATAATGCCGCTAGAGGAAGCTAGTATAATAACGGACTAAATTTTGGAAAGCCACTATTGGTCGAAGGAAATATTTCTAAATAATGTCTGCAATATTTTTGATTATTATATTAAATTGTGACGGCTGCGTAACTAACACCTCAATTATATAATAATATGTATTATTGTCGTTTATTCAATGTTTTGAGAGGGAGACATTGTCATCCTATAAAAGAAACAAACTTACCTATGCCGCTGCCTTAATCCGATCCAGCCTGTCCCTTGCTGTTCTCCCCCAGCAACGCCCTAAGCTAAGGTCCATACCCCACAGGGGGTGCTCTTAGCATGTAGTCGCTTAGTTTCTAAGTTTTATGCCCTGGCTGGAGGGCTTAATTTATTGAAGCAGCCACAGGAAGCAGCCGACAACCTACCATACACGTTTTATCACACTGGAACAGCGTTGACAAAGGGGTAGGCTCATTAAGCCGTACAAAACACTAACAGAATACTATGAAGTACCTAGCCATCAAGACCTTTACACTCTGAATGCCAACAAACAATTGCGAGGACATTCCCTAAAGTTATGGGAAAATTCATCAAAGAAAAAGCCTTTAAAGCAATTCTTATCTAACGGAGTGGTAACAGTATAGAATAGGCTCCCGGAAAATGTTGTGACGGCTCCCTCACTGAACTGCTTCAAGAATGGACTGGACAGATTAAACATCTCCAAGTTATTTGATACAAACGTATCAGATAATTAGCTGCTATTGTGTATAACCCAATAAATATAAAAACCTCTCGGTTGACCTGCGAAATGACGTCACATCTTATTTTAATTCCTGTGGTTTTAAACAGGACTTAAATTCAATTGAATTATCGTAACATAACTACAAACAGATCTCAACAGGTGAATTCACAAGCTCACGTATGTCCTCCGAAATGTCAAAGCGATTACATTTAAAGCCACGCGATGATTACCGCGGCACAGTATTACACGTAATTCATGGATGTTATTATGGAATAATTGGATACAGTGCATTCGATACTTTAATTATTTTGTTCCTTTGTGTGTAATTGGCTGATATGTTCGTCAATTGTTAAGTTGAGGAGATTAAAATGTTATTTGTCTGTTGAGATTAGTTGGATTCTCTTTAAGATGTCTGTGTTCATATTAGGTTAATCTCTCATCATCATCTTGGTGTCTTCAGTTAGGCACACATTGCAACCGCACCGCGCCGCAGTGCGTTGCATTTCAATACAAAAAAGCGCAGGACGGCTTGCCTGTAGTCTGCGATGCCGATGCGATAGCTTATCATCATCATCAATCGTCCACAGCTGTACATAGGCCGCCCCAAGCATCACCACTGACCGGTTCTGTGCTTTTCGTATCCGTCTTCCGTTACGCGGTCGCCACTCCAGAACATATAGGCCCCATCGGCCATCCATTCTGCGAGCACTACACTGTGTCCACTGCCACTTAAGTTTGGCAACTCTTTGGGCTATGTCGATTACCTTGGTTGTTACGGATCTCTTCATTTCGAACTGGCAAACTCAACCTTAGTTCTTATGGATCTCTTCATTTCTGATTCGATGTCGACTGCTTAACCGGACTTTCCTGTGGCTGCCTCAATAAATTAAGGCCTCCAGCCAGGGCATAAACTTATAAACTAAGCGACTACACGCTAAAGGCACCCGTGTGGGGTACGGACCTCGGCTTAGGGCGTCGCTGGTGGAGGACAGCAAGGGAGAGACTGGATCGGATTAATTATACACTCACAAGACCGCATTTTTATATCTTAATCGATATTTTTTCATAATTTTATGTAAATGTTTTGTAGCCGACTACCTTACCTAAAGGTTTTTTTTTTAATTTCTTCCCGCCCTAGAGAGGGAAGCAATTACTATCAGTCTTTCTCGCCCAAAGATGGGGAACAGCGTCTTCCACCCGCTACTCGGCTCAAACAAATACTACTTTCTGAGTATGAGAAATGAAAAGTTAAGTTTTTATTGGGATAAATTCGTCCCAACTACCTGACCCTTCATTGTGCGTGTTCTGACACGCATGTGGGCGGTTACTTTTTAATTTTTTTTTGGACTTATATAATTTCTTCATCACCACCTCTGTAGAGTATAGATTACCAGATTTCCAACTACCCAGGAAGACAGACGATTATAAAATGACTAATCGAAATCATCTTCCAGATATTAACGACCGTGCGTTTTTCTACCTTTGTTTCTTTCCTAAATTAAAACAGTTACTAAAAAGTAGATAAAGCAAACACCTTCACTAAAATAACACATACAACTAATAATGATAGTCACCACTTCCCATAGACACGCGTCGACGTCCTCTTCGGTATGACAATGATTATTTTAAAATCCCCATAAAACAATATTATGGGCCGCACTCTATATTTATACACTGTTGGTTGCCAATTATAAGTCGTAACCGAGGGCTCGATCCCACTCGATAATTGCCACCGCGCTAAACATACGTAGAAACATGAGTTATAGCATTTGACTGTCGAATTTGATTGTTAAAGTGAGGATTCTACTGATTAGGAGTCATTTTGTTTTGGAGTTGACAATTTGGGATGGTATTGGAGGATTAATTATGGTGTAGGAGTATTGTGATGTCGTTTGTTGTAACCTGGGCAGTTAGATCTGATACTAACCTTAGCCGAATAAGGCAGTCTTTTCACCATAGATTACTTACATTTTAATAATTGACATCCATAGAAATGAATGGAATAGTTCTGCACCCTAATTGCGTAACACACAATCAATTACAATCTGAATCATTTTGAAGGATATTGCTAGTCCATTGCTTCATGTGTTCGAAAAATTGTCTTGTCAACGTAAATAACGCAATGCATATTGTTGAACTGGCAAAATGAAAGATTGTGATTGATCGTGTGTTTCGCAACTATGGTGCTGGGATTAGAATTTGGCTTTTTCACTTCGTAAATTGCTCAATCTGTGGTATTTAGATTATAAACCAAAACCATCCGACTCTTTTATGTTAAGTTTATAAATACAGTACCTGAGCGATCGAGCTCTGCACTCTGGTGAAAATAGAGAATGCTCATTTAATAGTGTAGGAACGTTTACACTCATCCATGTATATTAGGTACCTACTTATTCCATGCTGCCATGATAGTAGTTACTTACTAATTCCATGCTGCCATGCAATTATGCTAATGTCATTATTCTCATGTCATTATTCATTATCTTGTAGAACAAGTGCTCGGGTGAAATTACGGAGAAAACGAATTTTCCCAGATAAGAGATCTAGCTATATCGATTTTTCGCCCCCCTAAACCCCTAAATTGCAACTTCATCGAAATCGTCAGATCCGATTTCGATGAAAGTTGCAATATAAGAACGTGAGTCCAAATATGTACATATATTTAAACAAATATTGCTCGTTTAATAGTATAGGATTTCTGTAAAAGAACATAGCAAAGCCCTGATAGTTTCCTTTTGTTATTAAAGCCTCGCCTTAGTGTGTCTTATTATACCTACGTGTAACGGAATATCGTTTTTGCTCACATCTTATGACCAATTTATATGTCTACTAGACTCAGGAAACAGGCATACAAATTAACTTTTTTCCACCATTTTTAGAGTTCCGTAACTCAAGAGGAAAAAACGGAATCCTTATAGGGTCACTCTTGTGTCTGCTGTCTGTCTGTCCGTCTGTTACAGCCAATTTGCTCCGAATCGAATGCACCGATTAAATTGAAATTTGGTACACATATGTATTTCTGTGACCCTAACACGAACGTGTCACGTAAATAATTAATTTTGAATATGGGGGCCCTTTGGGGGGGGCTCAAACAAGAAAGTTAAAAAATAAAGTTTTGCTAACAGTAATGTGTGACATATCAAATGAAAGGGCTTATTGCGAGGATTTTAAACATGTTTTTTTATAATAATTTTGAAATTAATACTTTTAAAGATATTTAAAAAATTCGATGAAAATTGACCATTCCCCCACTTATCTCCGAAACTACTGAACCTACAATTTCGAAAAATATACATAGTATGGTTCTTTACTTATAGATAACAGGAAAACCTATAAGAAGTCTATGGTCTTAAAATAAAATGGTAAATCTCTCAATATTGTGCGTAGAAACTCACATTTCCAGTTGAAATGTATGGGAGAACATGTATTTCAACCTTGTTAAGTTTGTATTTGAGATAATTTCATCACAACTACGAAACCCTTCATTGTGCTTAGTCCGACACGCACTTGGTCGGTTTTTCAACATCCTACCACATCTCATATACATACGTACTGTATAATTTGTCTACCGTTGGACCTGCTTCGGTCTTCGGGCAATTGAACCAAATAATTGTCAGCGTATTTTTATTGCGTTTTCCCATCATTGTATGGGGTTGTGACTCTAATATCACCTTGCTATAGGAAATTGCGACTTTGTAACACAATGGTGGCTTTAACAATGGTATCTTGGAAGCATCTCTGAATGTTATATTGTTTTAGATGAAGAATTGTAGTTATTTTGTTCTGTTTGATGGTCCGATTGTCAAATGTTGTGTTATTCGATCTTTGAATGTCTGAGATGGAATAATATAACAGTTGTGATAAGAATCATTTTGAAATTGAATCTTCTTCTTAGCGTATCGATGTCAAAAATAACACGAAAAAATATTGTTCTTATTTTTTTTTTTTTGTTTTTTTTTGTGTTTGGTTCAAATCTTAGCAACGTGAATACTGTTTGCTGACGCAGCCATTAAAATTAGAGCATTTTATTAATATTTTAATATAGGCATGTTTTTGGATTATGTTTATATTATATAGTGAAATTAATTTGTGAAGTTATGTCTAAAGCGGATAAAAAACTGAGAATTGCGCAAAATCTATCAAGCGCATTTTTCTAAAACCTTCATTATTTTAAAGATTATTTAAATATTGATCTTTTAGTATACGTGTTTTATTGAAATACCGTTTGTTTTATGTATAATAAATTAATAATGCGTTTAACTTGGGACAGCGCTCCTTGATGGGCGAGTCCCATTACTGGCTAGACGTACGACGCGTTGCGTGAGCTCTGTACAGAACATGCAAGCTAACCACTCAAGGTCATTGTCATATATCTGCGTCTTAAGTCCTCACTTGTGCAGTGACGGTGTATATTTCCTTCAACGTCATCTAGGGAACCTACATCACCACACTATTACTACTATTTATATACGTATTTTACATGTCACTAACACATTCACATTCCAACACTGTCCAGTTGTCCACTAGTGCCAGTTTGATAGGTACTTCGAAGTGCCAGATGTGTGTCGCTAGGGCGGATAACAACTCACACGTGTAATGAATGCATGACTTGACATGAAGCGACACTGGCTCAGCACTAGATACTTGTGTAGGGATGCGCTGATATCGATAGAGTTGGTAATATTATCGATCGTTTCAGATTAACTAAATAGAGTAGGTATCATTTCTGGCGCTTCGTTTACTGTTACAATGATTTAAGAAAGTTACAAAAATTAAGGTATTCGATATTTGCCACCCCATCAAGTAGTTCAATGTAGCGAATATCACTTGACACGAAATTTCTGTCCTTTATGTATTTGTAACTCTTGTAGTCTCGTAACTTATTTCACAAAAAATGCAAGTAACGTACGTCACTTCTATCGATGTTTACGTTTTTCAAATAAAAATAAATATATTTTTTAACCTACATGATTTAACAATCTTATCCAAATCTTTGTATATGTTACGTGTTTTTTTTTTTTGACGTTATACCGAAGCAACCATCGACTCCGTTCCCACGTCACTAGATCGCACCTGTCCGGCGCGCGCGCACCCGTTCATTAGGTCGCGGCGCGTGATTGTCATTTGGCCACGCCCCCCGCGCCCGCTTAGACAATTATTATAATTCGTATGATTACGACTCACGTACCAGTGGATATTTTGTTATGTTACCTTTTTTTGGGTTGTTATATAAGAATTTTTGGTGGGTACATAGTGACGTTGGATAGGTGGGGTAGTATTATTTTTGTTCATAGTCTATTTATTTTTCCAGCTCCCTTAAAAATGTTGAAAATTATGTTAGTTTCTTAGCTTATTTCCGACAAAAGCAATCGATTCGAATACTAATCCATCCATGTAATTGATTTTAAACATTACCTTACCTCACGTATTTTTTCAACCATTCAGAAATAGGGGAAGCCGGGGCATTGCGGGCCCCGGGGTAAGACGGACACCCCCTTTCCTTTGCAGAATAATAAACTGAGATGTTCGGAAATAGTCGGATCGGTTTCCATTCTATCTTGAACTTGCGAGACAAGGGGTTTAATTTGTGTCAGTATACTGGATGTCAGACCGAAAATACGTAGGTTGACTACCTAATTAATGGTTGTGTTAAATTCTTACTTCTTAAGTAAATACTTACATTTAAATATGGAACTTAATAACTAGAAAAAGTTATTAATGATTAACCAAAAATTCTTTCGATTTTGTTAAATATGACCTCAGAGGCATTTCGGGCAGGGCAAAATGAGCAGGTTGCCCAATTTGCCTCGGGTAAATGTGTAAAATTTTTCTGCAGATGCAATTATGGTTCGCCACTATCGATGGAAGACAGAACGTGCTCAATTTAGCTTGGGGGGATGAAAACAGCCGTAAGCCCCCATAAATATCATGCTAAAAACCAAAACACAACTCCTATAACGAACCAATCGGAGTTCACCTTGACAGAAGAATCTGGAAGAAGCTCAGACACAGAAAACAGCTTATAAGAAGAAAGGAAAGAAGAAAAAGACGAAGTGAAATGAAAAACAAGAAAAAAGAATCAACGAAAAAGACATGGAGTGTTTGTAATCAGGATATTGATACTCTGAATCTACAGAGGATTTCGTCACTTGTGATACATATCAGATGGGCCCACTATTCCTGTGCCGGCGAAGAGGATAATGATGACGAGTCCCTTCACATCTGCTGCTTTTTTGCTCGGTTTTATATTTACATAAGAGTATAAGACTAGGTATGCCTATTATGCCCCGCATAAACCATTGTGCCCCGGACCCAGGGCAAAACCAGAAGTATCTTCTTTTAAAAGAAAAGTTATTCCAAAGTACTAGTAGACCATACTTACTTTTTGAAAGAACACTAATAAAACTAATAAATAGTTTCAGATTTTTCACATTATCTTGTTTCAAAGGTTTTATTCAAGATTTCCCTAATGGGGCCCGCATTGCCCCGGGTTCCCCGATTCGGTATTTGAACCGAAAACGAAGACATACCCAAGTGCTATGTAAATTAAACCCAGTAAACGGTAACACCGTCTCACGAACAGATACAAAAACTTCAAAAACCTTTACATTATCAGACAGCTTAATTAAAGATTTCACCATGACCCATCTCCTCAATGACACACACTGACAAAAGAACAAAGACAGAGACCATTAGGTTGCGCAACCTCTATTTTATATTCACGCACTCTGAGCTATATAATGACATACGAAAGATCTTTAATAGCGAGCAACCAAATTGCTCTGACCGCTTGCCTCTTACACTTGACCAACTTATCCTACAGTCAACACAAGGGATTGTAGATCTTGAAGCTTCTTAGTTAAGGTTGGAGTGGATGGTATGGGTTATGATTGCATAAATTCGTTTCTTAGTGGATCACCACGCCTACCGTTGCGACAAATGGGGACAGTTTTCTTTGCTTTCTTTTTATGTCTAGGAAAATTCAATCGTATTGTCGTGAGGTAAGGTTGGATTTTGGTTGGAGTGAGGAGTAGAGAGTGTTTTGTCATTGAGCGTATTGTTGTTTTGTTACAAAATGTAACATTTGGAGATATGGAAGTATCTACCTATGTATATAAATTGTTTTTTACGAACAATGAGATTAGGTAATCTTTTTTTATGGTAATTTCCTCTGTATTGCGAGACGTGAGGTCATTGGTAGAGACATACCTTTGTCTCATAGAGACATTTACAAGAATAGTCTGTGTTTTATGCGCAGCTGTTGGCTATTTTTCCTCGGGATGCTATTTTCTTTAACTATTCTTCAGTTGATCTTCATGTACCTCCTCTATGTAACGGTATTCTTCTCTGTTCTGCTCCGATATTGTACAGAAGTTTGATAATATTATCGACCTGTCTTGCCAAGAAGAGAGGGTTCTTTATCTACTTCCATTGCTACCATGCCACTCAGCCACTACAATAAATTATGCCTCTGCCACACTATGCTCCTCGCACTGCCGCGATGTTGCACTCCCTGCCCACACACTCCTCTACTCGCGCAATTAATCGCGACGCTTCGCACTACATCCTTTGACTCGCGCCCAAAAACCGAAAAAGAGGGAGCAGTGGGCATGACGAGGATTTCGTGCGGCATGACGAGTAATGTTACCACACTACGTCTCTGCCTACTTTCCTCAGTACTTCTCATGCCACTCGACGAGTGTGTGGCAGGGGTATTAGATCAATTAAGTTATAAAGTTAAAAACATCAAGAACAATCAACACAAGTTAATAATGACATTCGCAGACAGTGTAGGGTTATCTAGTTTACCTACTTATTCACGCGATCCCAGCCCAACATAAGTACTGGCCCGGATTCCGTTTTTCTACCGAATAACGTCACGATTCAAATGACTTTAGACCCAACACTACTCGACCAAGGCTAGTCCACTTAGCCTTCAGCTAGTGCAGTACCCGATAACAAATCGATACGAAATTGCTTTGACATTTGAAACTGTACGCAAAATGTCACGACTGGGGAGTGCGACAGAGGCATTCTTAGAATTTTGTTCGTTTGTAACAATCACTGCTTGGAGGTGTAATAAGGTTTTTATCGTGTTTTAACTTAGCTAACTGTAGCAACAAAATGTTGGAGTAGAAGGTAAAATTCTATATTTTTTGGAAGATTATCCAAAAGGAGGAAAGGATAAAAAATTTAATAATAAAAAAATGTGTCACGAAAGGAAAAACATTGTTTACATCTCTTTAACTACTTTCCTATAGCAGGTATGCTGGAAGAGATTTCTTTAGAAATAAGCATCACCTTTGTACGTATTCATCTGTTCCTTTCTTCTTGTCTGTTTATATGTGTGTAGGAAATATAATAAAAACCAATTTAGTCAAACTGAAGAATGTAAAGCAAAAGCTCACAAAAATGTAAATTCGCTCAAACTTATATAACAGTATTGTTGATGAGGACATTGTTGCGTTGATACATAGCTAGTGTGCATACTAGCGTAGTCCTATTAGTCCAGTCTATAGTTAACAACACTCCAAAAATCTAGGCCGAAGTAATCACACAAATTAAACACAAACAACACATCACAACAAATATTGACGAAATTAGTGCGTAATTTAGTTTCGTCTCCCACTTTCTACTAATAACATACTTTACCTACTAGTTGTTACAAACAGAAAATAACAAGCAAGTCGAATTGACCGTCACTTCAGTTACACATTCATCTAAATTAGCTTGAGACATCTTTATTATCGAAGTCTATTATCTTGAGACATCTTTATTATAGAAGTCTAATAACACAAGCTTAATAATAGCCGAAATTGTAGCGACATTACAACTTTTGATTGGCAGTCGAATATGATTTCAAATTTGGCCATATTTATCTCAAATTATTAACGTAGCAAGATAGTTTGGCATCGTCTCTTAAACAATGGGGCACTTAATATCGTGTCCAACGTGTCCTGTTGCCTGCATGTTGCAGAAGCTGATGAAGCTATTGAAGTTGCAAAACTTGTAGCCTAATTCTGGGCTGACTCTATGTAAATAGCCATTGACACGCGAAAAAACTTTTTTTTTTTTTCAAAAAATACAACCGTCTTCCAAACTATAAAGTGAAAAATAACTTAAATTTCGGAAGTCGGCGTTTTTGGATCAATATTTTAGTTTTTTTGCCACCGTCTTCCGAAATTGTTTGGAAGACGGTCGTATTTTTTATAAAAAGGTTTTTTTTTCGCTTTTTAGTGGGAAGGTTTGTAATTTATCTAAGTTACAATGACAACTGCTCATCACCTTTTACAAAATATTGCATTTTGCAGGGTCTTTAATTCTTGAGGAGTTCTCCAGGTACTTCATCATCAGCTCCACTGCACCATATAAATTGTGACGACCATCATCACCCGTGAAATACGTATTATTGCGTAGTTCCGGTGGCCATCTGTGTTCTTCATCATCAGTTCCACTTTACCAAAAGGTGCTTTCCGAGAGCAAATGCACGAGTTACTATAAAAAATATGCAAATCGCTATAGGTGTGCCTATAATATTTGAAGAGTTCCCTCGATTTCTCCAAGATCCCATCATTAGATCGTGACCAAATGACAAATAGACTAACTTGAAAGTATACCCTTGCAAATTAAAAAATATTTTTTCAAATCGGTTCAGCCGTCTTCGAGTAATCGGGGAACATATATTTAAAAAATCCGAAAAACTGAGTACCACCTCCTTTTTTGAGGTAGGTTAAAAAGAAGACCGTCTCTTACCGTTCAAAGAATGCATTTTGTCAATTTCGGACATTTAGTCCAAGTGTCCTCACGATTTTTTTCCCGAAAGTCAAGAAAGGGGAACGGCAACATAACCAAGATCTATTCTTTACTAAATTATCTTTCCTGTACACAGAAACTTAAAATGAAGTGGTTGTTTACTAACACCAACAATGGTCTTCGTGTTTGACACACCATTTTCAGTATCTGAGAAACTGCACACCTGATAAAAAGCAGGCAGTTGGCATTCATACATAAGAGGAGTAAGTAGCTTGAGGCACCCCAACCTAGGTGGACCGACGACATTATAGATGTCTGAGATAGAGTTGAAGTAAAGTCCGGGGAAACACTCTAATTTAATGTTTTTGTTTTTCTTTTTGTTTTTTTTTTTGTTTATTGGGTTTTGTTTTGTTTTTTTTTTTTACGTGTTGTTTTGTTGTTTAATGTTTTGTTTTGTTTTTAATGTGTTGTTGCGTAATGTAAATTATTTTGCATACTATTGTATAGAATCAAGTTTTTTTCTAACTGAATTGAAGCTGTGCTGCTGGGGAGTTTGATGCGCTTTTTCCCAGCTAAAACACTACGAAGTGGTGAAGGGTGGGCGTTTTGGGGGACTGTTCTATGTAATTTTGACGTTCGAAAAGTGGTTATACTTAGCCTAGTTTGAACAAATGAATTTAAGATTTTTAGAGCAAGTTACATAAGTTAAAACTATGTGACATGACAGTGACTAGTTCTTCGTAAATGAACCTAGATAATGTAGGACTCAAGCATATGATGTATGGTAGACATTTTTTATTATTATCATTAGCCTGTAAATGTCTATGCAGTCCTAGAGATGGATTATCCTGCTAGACGTGGTATTCATTTAAATGGTGTCTTTTAAATACATAACATAAACATAACATCACGCCTTGTTTCCCTGAAGGGTTGGGCAGAGGTGTCCCTGTAGCAAGTTCACCCACATTTCGCCAGTTATGTTTTTTTTTTAAGTACCATGTAATAGGGGGCGAGCCTATTGCCATCAACCGGGCACAAATCCAGGCTCCAGGCTGCTACTGGGAAATACATAATCTACTTTAAATACCATTATTATGTGTTAAGGTGCTTGGAGGTAGGTTGGTTTCGTGGTATGATGACAGACAAAATCAAGTACGAAAGATTGATGTCACAAATGGCAATAAAGGCAAAGGAAAGCTCTGAGATGCAAGTTTAACTACTCGTTTTAAAGTCTAATATTTGTAGTTCTCATAATCAGCCTATGATATTCCTACTGCTGGGACACAAGCTTTCTCTCGGTGAGAGGGAGTGGGCTGTAATCTACCACACGGGTCCTGTGCGGGTTAATAGAGCTCTTCGAGAGGTTTTCTCACGATGTTTTCCTTCACCGTTTTGAGAGCAGTGGTGATGAAATAATTCACATAAAGTAAAGCGCCTATCAGGGTTCTAACCTACGACCTACAACTCCTTAGTCGCCGCCGTTACACTGGGCCACCTACGCTTTTAATATAGTACGGTAAGCTAAAAGTACCACTTGATTAAAGGTAAGTAAGTATTAACTTGCTGGTTTTTAAACGACAACTGTAACGACGACTTTTTAAAACTATTTGCTTATTTAATATTTCTATGAGTCTTCTTGGGCTCGTGGCTAAGTAATAACAGCCGCACGGCCCGTTAGGTCAGGTTAAGCTACACTTGCCGCAGTCGATCCGAGGATGGCTCACCTTCTATTACATATCGAGACCCCTCCGTGCCTCGAAAAGCACTTTAATCCGTTGGTCCCGGCTGTCATTCGTGGATATTTCTGTCGTTATAGGTAGTCAGAAGCCCAAAAGTCTAACAACCAGTTTTACCAAGGGTTATTGTATTACCCAGTAAATATGTTTGTGGAGGTCAAATAGGGAGTCGCTCCATGTAAAATACGGGTATTCTTCTGCATCAAGTTACACTGGAAACTGGCCCAAAATAGTTAGGAAAAGGTTTTATAAATGAGGATGAATTCTCTTCATTTTCCATCTTTTCACTGTCATAATAGGGATGACACTTGGGAAAAAAAACAGTGGTACTCCGGCAGTGCCGACAGAAGTGGATACTTGTAAAAAAGTTCGGCACCGCGGTAATCAATGCGCTGATGTCTTTTATTCCACGCACCGCGGTAATCAACGCATTGATGTTTTTTTTTATGGTCAAAAGCTGGTGTCGTCATAGTGTCGCGAAAACAATGGTTTAGTCCCATCTCAAAAATGCCCAACGTGCCTAAAGAAGTATCCACTTAAAAAAAAAAATCCAGCATGTCAGTCGGATAGTAAAAAAATATTTGAAACGTATATTTTGCTTTATCATATTAATAAAAATGACTTAGATAAAACGCGTCAAAGTTAGGGAGTGGGGGTCGCTACGTCACAAGTATAAAATCTACATACTCGTGACGTCATGCCACATTTCAACTCAATGTTTCGCCGTAATCTTTTGAATACGTAAAAAAAGAAAAAATACGTGTCCAATATTTTTTAATAATCTACAAGATAGATATTTTTTGTCATCATCAATTTTTTTTGTTCAATAGCAATATCTACTCCACATTTCCACCAGCAGTTTTTTTTCGCACATCCAACCCAACAAAGACCCATATTATTATATGCCAGTATTATTAAGTAATATATTCAGAGAACAAGATATGCATCTGATGTTGACAATAGAACACAATAGCGCCACGGTGATACACCTTACAAATCATATTACAACATAAACAGACCTATATATGTACATACAAACTAAATGAATGATGAAACTCTATGATACTACTTTTTGTCCCCGACTTCGCCCGCGTAGATGTCAGAAAATCATCATCATCATTTCAGCCAAAAGACGTCCACTGCTGGACATAGGCCTCCGCGTGGATGTTGGAAAATATCCCACGGGAACGTAGGTACACACGGCTACACATCAAGCTATACATTTCCAGTATAAGTTGACCTCGCATTGCACAGAAATTCTATCAGCATAAATTGGAAATGTATAGCTTGATGTGTAGCCGTATGTACTACTGGTATTAAAGTACCATATGTGTTAATCCAGGTTATAAATCAAGGCTGCCCAACTCCAGGCCCGCGGGCCACACATTGGCCCACCAACGCATTTGAATTGGCCCGCCAAAAGCTATCACCTGATGATAGTGTTTTGAGAACAGATTACAGGACATCAAACCAGGTCTAAAAAAGAATTTGCTTCTTATGATAAATAAATTCATTTTCAATTAGCCAACAATAAAACATATTTTCAGAATTGATTTTATTATGGACCTCAGATTTGTCTCCAAATATTGATAACTTATTAGCATATAAACCTCTTCAAAAGTATCACATTTTTTTTTTACTTTATTCGAACTATGAGTAATTTTAAGTTTTGTTTAATTTTAAAAGCTAGGTAGGCATAATTGTAGACAATTTTTATTTACTAGATGGCCCGCCGGCTGACACGGGATCGAAATAATGGCCCACCTTCAAAATTGGTTGAGCAGCCTTGTTATAAACTATCTGTGCACCAAATTTCATCCAAATCCGTTGAGCCGTTTTTGCGCCAAGTCGAAACATACATCTTGGACTGACGGACAAAAATTCTTCGTTACTATTTCATTATAACTTGTATGTCACACTATGCAAATTTAAAGAAACAAAGGCACTGCGAGAAGTCTTACGCTATGTGAAAAAATCTGTTTAGTAGCGTAGTAATATCGCCTGATGTACAGTCGACCAATCTTCCGCAAGCTCACCTTTAAGGCGATAATCGCATAGCACAGCTTACGACTCGATCGTCCGATGCATGCGTTTTGACCAATAGGCTCCACGAAGCGTATTTTAATCATGTTCGTATTAATATAACGATGTCTAAAAGTGTGACACTCACACAAACAAATGCTTATCGTCTCTAATTGGGAGAAACCAGGAAGGAGACTGTGATTTGTCACTAACTGCGCTGCCACATATATATTTTCTTAACTGAGCATGCTTAATTTTTGTCGACTGTACAATACGGACGATATAATTTGGCAGGTCTGAATATAGGCTCTGCGAACTTTCGCGCATGTTCTCTCAATCACACTCGCCTTTTAGGAACCAAAGGACACCGTTTGGTTCCTAAAAAAATGTATTGCGCAGTCTTCTGCGCGAAGTTCGGAACTGCCTATCAGTGATTAGCTGCTTCCTCGGTCAAATGGTCGCAAGTGCTACAGTACTGCTGAGCATGAGGTTTTGGATTCGATTCCTCTTCTCTTCTTTTTGTGTGGTTAGTGACTAACCTGATGTCAGAGTTTTAAAACGGCCCATGGGCATCTGAGAAATATCTCTCAGGTATGCGGTTTCCTCACGATGTTTTCCTTCACCATTTTTTAAGCAAGTAATAATTATACACTACGCACATATATCCGAAAAGTCAGAGGTGCGTGTCTTGAGTTCAATAGGCTATTCGATTCCTTAGTAGGGTAAAGTATTATTGGGTTATTCCATCAGGAATTTCTCAGTAGTAGCCCGGAGTCTAGATTTGTGCCCGGTTTATGGCAATACGCTCACCCCCTTATTACGTGGGACTTAAACACAATTAGTGAAAATTTGGTGTACTATATGTACAACTCTGCCTAACCCTTTGGAAATTACAGGCGTGATGTTATGTTATGTTAAACTGTCTCATGTAAGTTTACTTTGATTTATAGTCTGGCCGCGCTAAGTCTGCATAAGTAAAAAAAACGGTGTAATTTAAAAATCTATAGGCGGCAACACCATCCTGTCCTACGATCAAAGAATTTGATACTTTATTTGTCTGTTTGTTTTTTGATAGGTTATTTTGTTTATATTCTGATTTATTCCTGATAAAGAATAGTTACTTTAGCATGATGCAGTGTGGATTTGATACAGTTTTGTCATCAAATGGAAGTAGAGCATAGGTACGATATAGTATATTACACATAATCTAATAAGCAAAAATCAAAAGACAAAATATCAAAATCATCAGTTCTACTTACAATCCTGAAACTGACATAACTGACTGACATAAAAGTATACCATATATAAAACTTTTTTGAGTTGTTCATTTATTCCACTGCAGACTTAGCGTAGCCAGACTCTAGTTCAGCTTATCAGTGATAAGCACAGCTTACCCTTTTGTCCAGTAGCTGTAGTTTGATGTCCATAACTAAAACTAATAAGTTCTGAGTTGAGCTACACGATTACTGACAAATGCGTGCACGGACTGGATAGGTCCACTCAAATCTGTATGGTTCTTTCCTCAAAAGACCATTTCAGACACAAATCTACATGGTCCTCAAATGAAATGCTCTGACCAAGATTATTTCCTGGTTTTTATATACATATTGACATTAATGAATTTTATATATACAATGACATGAATATTCACTTTTTAAGTATTTTAATTATTGTGAATGTGAAGACTATGTGGGTCATTTCTTTTTGTTTTTAATTTTTTCTCAGTTAGTTCTAATTATGGTCTGACAGTTTGAATAATTTATGTGGCCTACCCAAATGTCCTTTTTTTGGTATTGTTCGTCAAATCTTAGAGCTCCTTAAATTCTGAGTTGAGCTGCAAAAATAACTGACAAATGCGTGCACTGACTGGACTAGCCCTTTCAATCGGTGTGATGCTGTCCTCAAAAGACCACTTCAGACACCAATCTACATGGTCTTCACATGATCTGACCAATATTATATCTGGACTTTAAAAGAGACAGTGACCTCTGAGTTTGTTTCGGCCTTTCTTCTCAGAGTAGTCAGATAGGAAACGCGGACCTATCTAATCTAATCTCATCTAATCTGTAAAAGTGTTTGTACAAACCTACTTACAGAAATAAATTTTAATTTATCATTTAATACTATGATACGCCTACCTAATTAGTAATAGCATCCAATTAAAACTCCTAACAAGCTTTAATTATCAATTAAACTAAACTTCAAACCCAAAACTCATTTACCAATATTTCCGATACCAAAATTGATAGGCGCGCTCACACGGCTGCGTCGACACCTCCGCTTTATGAATAATCGAAAAGCGCGAACTAGCCCGCGGTCATGTATACATAGCTTATGAATAGTGGAACCGCGCAGGTGTGAGGTGATTCCCTTCGTGTTTATTTTTGATAAAACTGCGTTGTTTTTAGGGCTTAGTGTAGACTATAGTATTTTGGGGAGATAGGATTAAAATTGACGTTGAAAGCCTACCTTAAAGATACATATTGCTGTGGATGGTTGGGCTGATGTCCGATTTTACAAATACCTAGAGTAGACATTAGTGTCTTTCCTTCCGATTGGACATAAACAAGTTAGTTTTCCTTGGTCCTATGCTAGTAGAAAAGCGGGGTTTTCAAAGTTGACATTGACAACTGTCCTATTAGGTAAGTTCGTCTCCCCGAGTTATATTGTTTTATATGGTTGTTTTATCAATGATAGATTTCATGATACACGAAAAATGAATAATCTGCAAAAGAATTTTATTTTTCACCATTTCTTTCCAGACATTCATAATTATTATTCATACCAAGTCCGATTACATTCGGGAGCCCAAAAACCGACAGCGAAAGTGTTAAAAACGAGCTTTGTTTTTCCACTCAAAATGATCGCCATTCCAATTCCAGTCTTTACGAACATACGCTTAACCAATCCCCTGAGGTTACGTAACATTAAAAACATCCCGCAAAACACTCGTCGCCATGTAACTCGACTAATAACCGTTTACGCGCATGTGCCGTGGGCGAAGCGCGCGCGCATCTGATTGATGCGTTTATAATTATGGCGCGCTTTTGCGCTCGTTGCGCGGGAAATATCATTTGCGCGGCTTAATGTCGAGAATTTGTGATTGCGTGCGATGAAGATGCTGCGAGCTACGAGAATGTTTTTTGAAAAGATCTCGTGGAAGAAATTGTAATAAGTGCTCTTGTGTCGTTTCCTTGTCTATTTGTTTGAATTTTGATAGTTTGGTTTGCGTGTTGGAGGAATTACTTAGAAATTGCTTGTCCAGAAAATATTAGCACTAAATCATTTGTCCAGGAACATTATACGTAGTATTCCCGTTTAAAGAAACATGATAAATTTCTTCTTCTGGTCGCAGTGCAATATTTGTTGTAGGCAATGTCACGTAAATGCAGTGTGTATGTTGAGTTGTCATATATAATTTATGTTACGTCATTCAGCTGTTTTACATAACGGTGCTGTTTTGTTAAACAGCTAGCAGTTATGTAAAACAGTGGTATCGACAATCCATCTGCGACATAGTTATATATACCAACGTTACGAGAATATGTTTGGCGAGTGGCTAAAATGAACTAACGCGGCCATCTTATAAAGTTAATGGCATATAAAATCAAATGGAAATCCCTTTCTTCTAAAACGGATGCGTTTTAGTTATGTCATCTTTCTAACTGGCTTGAAAAAAAATGAGGAGGTTCTCTCGCAATTTGACCAGTATTTGTTTTTTTTTATAACCATTACTCGTAAAAGAAGCAATGGTTTGTCGTGGTTACATTGTTTAGTTTTATGGACAATGCTTTGCTTTAAGATGTTTTGAGGAAAGTAAGATAGAAGTCGGAAGAATTTCGATACGATGAATCAAAAATAATTTCGCTTCCAGATGCCTCACTCATTCAGGAGTCAAACACAAAATGCCAATTCATCTTTCACACATCTTATTACATCAAGCCATCAAAAGACAAGTCACCTTTCCAAATGAATTAGCGTTCCGTTCGTCGCGTGTCGAATCTATTTCGCTGAGAACGTACAGTCAACTGAACGAACATGTCGTCAGTTCAAATTTTTTTTATGTGTCGCATTTCGCGGGTCAGCCTAGCTAGGAGTTTGTCAGCTGCTTACCCAGGTTATCCTGCGGATGCCCTATAAATAAGGTCTCCAGCCCGGGCAAAAAATGTGTAAGCTAAGCGACTATACCCTAAGAGCGGTTTCGCACTACGTCCGAAACGAAACCGAGTTCAAGATCCGAATTGGGAATGTTCTAAATTCGGACGAACAAAGATCAGATCTAGTACACAACCCCTCATACAAATAATACTATGGCTACTTTGGACTGACATTTCTCGGATTTGGATCGGATTCTGATCGGACGTAGTGCGAAACCGCTCTAAGGCTTCCTGTACATGACGCCGGAGCCGCACTGGCTTCGTGTGGGCGCCGGACCGCATGTTTGTATATACGAATGAATATGACCCATCAACGGCACCGCCATTATGAGATATTCTGAATGCTTTTTATCTTGCGGTCCGGCGTCATGTACAGGAAGCCTAAAGACACTCCCCTGTGGGATACGGACCTCGGCTTAGGGCGGCGCTGGATCGGATCTAAATTTTTTAGGACGAATTTGAAAGCTATAGACTTAGCGGCGCTGGCTGGCGAGAAAGGGTCAGAGCGCAGTTTGACTTGGCCAGCTTTTTTATTTTATAGCAGTGAGGACGGTCTTTGTAGTTTAATGCCCGTTTTCACCGACAACTAAGCGACACTTAAATAAATCCCTAAAGAAAAGTGCATTTTTGAATTTTCAACTCTCAGCGCTTAGACTAGCGTTGAAAAACCAACAGTGTACTTTTATTTAGGGATTTAATAAAGTGTCACTTAGTGAAGGTGACGGACGGACACAAGTGTTACTTGTGACTGCAGTGGACTATACCGAATTAAAATACGTCATATGTCATTCGGACGTAACACCGTTCCGCCTAATAACGCACTTAATTTGTGTGAAGTGCGGAATAAGGTATTTTGCGAAATGTCTATTAAGTACACTAGATGTTTTGCAAGACGTTTTGTTTCTTTGTTTTTTCGCAAATACACTTGATTTTCTTCACGCAATGTCGACTCATATACGTTAAGCTGGCGGCGCAATACTATGGATAGAAATAAATGCAAAGTCAACTTCAACCAATTCAGAAAAAAACAATTTTTTTTTTTTTTTCTTTTTTTTGCACAAATAAGTCGCACATAAATAATAAACAAGAAATAATTTAAGTAGCTAAAAGCTTCGTATTATAAGAGACATAAATAAACGAAGGTAAAACAATAATTATTATAATCAATTTAGGTGGATTTCGTCTACCGGAGTCTATACGTTGACGAGGAGCTTGTGGCTAAATAATCGGCAGTCACACGGATCAATTCATCAGGTTAAGCTACGCTTGCCGGGGTTGGTCCGTGGATGGGCGTGACTATCATATTTACATACAGAGACTCCTCCGTGCCTCAGAAAGCACGTTAAACCGTTGGTCCCAGCAATTCGTAAATCTTTGACAGTCGTTACGGGTTGTCAGAAGCCCGAAAGTCTGGCAACCAGTTTTACCAAGGAGTATCGTATTACCCAATTACTGGGCTGTGGAGAAAGAAAGAAAGAAAGAAAAATAGGTTTATTTGTCACAGAGACACGTGCATACATAAAAGACAAGAGTAAACGAAAACAACAAAAAGTACATTATTAATTCATGAGCATAAAACAGAAATTAGTCGGCAGCTGCCCAACATGACTGTGACAAGAAGGCTCAGAGGTCAGATAGGCAGTCGCTCCATGTAAAATACTGGTATTCAGCTGCATCCGGTTAGACTAGAAGCCGACCCCGATAGTTGGAAAAGGCTAGGCAGATTGGAGACTATACGTTGACCATCACACCGTGAAAGCGTCACTTGTTTTACCTCAAGTCATTTTAAAACTTTCAGAACTGACAATCAAACCCCAAATCAAATAAACCGCAATATATTAACTTTTCCCACTACACTTCATATTTTCAATAATCGTGCGTGTATTGACAGGACACTCCAACTTATTTGACGCGCCTCTTTTTAAACCACCTTTTTACGACGGCGCACCGTTTGATCGCAGTGATTTGACAATATGCTTGCGCATGTTTGACATACGCCGCGCATATCGAAGAAATCTCCATTAACGACAGGCGTGGAAAAAATTGACCACAAAAGACTGAATCGTCAATCGCGAGGGTGCTGGCTACTAATGGGGACCCGTGATGGTAGTGAAAGGTGTGGAGGCGACTTATAATTAAATAAATAAATTATCAGGAGAGATAAAATTCAAATTTCACCCTTAACGGCTACGGTATGTTTGTGAAAAAAAAAACCGTAGTCTTCACGAAGTATACCTATAATATAATCCAAAGAATTTTATATGAAGCGTGTAAGGCAGTATGATTTTTTACCGAGGACAGAGGGTTGCTTAAAAAAGTACTTTCAATTATTTACACTCTGTTTTCGTTTTCTTGTATGAAAATTGTCTATATGTGCGACTTTGGATCTTAATTCGATAAAAAATAAGATCGATAGTCGCTCATTCTACTTCCCACTTCACAATTTATTTAGTGTATTTTTCTTGAAAACATCTTTACGACCATCATTATCTTGTTTACTTATTTCTAAGTAGCTATTAATTTTATTCGTTTAGTCTTCCAGAGATATATATTAACTGTCACCTCCTATTTAATTTATTTCATGTTTTTTCCATATTAGTTTCTTTCAGGACGTGTTTTAATTTAATATTTGTGTAGTCAAATCTTTAAGTAACAGCTGCTCCATAGTTTTTCGTCTGCCTATCAGCCATCGTGTCTAATGAACTTCCAAATGGAAGCTGTTCGTATCAAAGCCAATCAGATTCATATTTATCGAGAGCATCAAAAGGTTTTAATGGTGGTAGCGGGAGCTGTTGACCGCGGTACAACCGCTTTTGACGGCTGCACATTACAATGGTAAGAGGTGTAAAAGGTTGACGGGGTTACTTGGTGGTTCCCATGAGACCTGAGTGTAGGTTTTAATAGGACTTGGTAAGTTACAAGTTATGTTCAATTGTTTAAATATGCGCTTTCATAATTACGTGACGATATTATCGTGGACGTCCAAGTTTACGTTACGGCGTCACGATAACACAGAGAAGTAAAATTTATGTAAATATTATGCAGACGCTTTTAAACCGTCCACGATAACGTGCACGTATTTCCCTAAATTTTATGGAACCAATGTTCACGATAATATTGTCACTTTAGAAATTATAACAGCGCACATTAAGCTGGTGCTAAAACTATTGTCACATCTGCACCTACATGCACAATATACATCCCTATGTTCTTAGTGCTCTTTTATGTAATTAACTGGAAGATTTATATATATCTAAGTAATAACAGGGTGGCAGGGACATCGACGCGAAAACTGTTATCATGGATTCAGTACATGATTCTGATCCCCCCTGCGTTGAAATTTTCCGTCGATTATTTGAAAAATCGCGTAGGTATTGCACTTTTCTATGACACAGCAGATTTTTTTGCCACCACAGTATACAACAGACAAGAGAGCTATATCTTGAAGAACCAAAATCGAAAACTGTTGTTTGCAAACTTTCACTTGGATTACAAATGATTATATAGTCGGGATTGACTAGCAACATTTTGAACTCAATGAAGTCATCCATAAGTTTGGATGGATACAAGCTCTAGCAATCATATAGGTACGTCTAGTTTATGCAAATTACTAGAAACAATCATTATCATCTTTCTGCCCTTGTTCTATGTTATTTAGGGACACGTTTACAACAATACCAGTAAATATCAATTCTGTCAACTCTAACGAAGACCAAGTAACCACGAATTTCCCCTAAAAATCAATATCAAACTAAACAAAAATAACGACAATCACAGAACCATGATATTCCCTTTCTCTGAACGTAACAAATACATATTTCATGACTGCGAGACCATCAGACGATGATGCAGGACTTTCTTGAGATATCGTCGAATATCCCGAGATTGTCATTTTAATTACGGTTCGACGGTAATGATGGCGACTTGCTGTTAGTTATGGTAATTTATGTCGAGGAGGAAGATAAAGGCTTTGATTTTTTGATTATTGTTCGTTTTGGGGAGGTAAAGGGTTTCGTTTACGTAACTGCCGTTGTTATAGTAAAACATTGTAAAAACGATTTATTTTTAAAAGAGTAAGAGCCGTGCAGTTTCTTGCCGGCTCTTCTCCATAGGAAACGATCAATTTGAACCATGCACCTTTTTTTTTTTGGGTGGGAAATTATCAAATAACGTCTCCCGCTCTCTTACTGACTAAAACCCACCCGTGTTCCTTCAGGTGCCCTGTTGCCGGGGGCCACGATCTCCCTTTCGGTTTTCTTCGCAACTCTGGCGAATTTTTGAAGATAGAAAATATTATGTAGAAATTGTTACAAAGATATGCCTATGTATGTGCATCGTTCCCGACCGAATTTCGGCCACAGTGGCCAATCTTAATGAAGATTATCCAAGTTCGCAGGAGATAATATAGAGTACAAGTCTGTGCGCTAACACATGTGCACTCTCTGTTCCTTTACTCTCATAGTCTAATGGGAAGGCCATCTGACACAACCGTGGAGAGATCAGGTGCAGGACCAACGACTTTACGTGTCATCAGAATAATCCAAGACAAGGGGCCTTCACCCACTTCCAAACTCTGTGCTGCTACTGAGAAATTCCTAATGGAAAAACCCACGAAAGACCAACGAGGCAGTTAAATTTGTGTTCCCTTCCACATATATCCCATGTAAACCTTCAAAGCAAGAGTCAACAGACATCTTCTGGGCACACTTGATCCATCATAATCCTCATGCATCGTTTCCAATCAGGCGAGACCGAGGTTAAGAGCAGGCCTAATCTGAAAAAAATATGAACATTAACTTGTATTGTTATTATAAGGTTAAAAGTCACCCAAAGGGCAATGGAGAGGGCTATGTATGGAGTTTCTCTACGTGATCGAATCAGAAATGGAAAGATCCGCAGGAGAACTAAGGTAACCGACATAACCCGAATACAGTGCAGTAGTACAGTTACTGCCAATTATAATTCTTTATTAAGAGCGTTCATTCAACGTCGCAAATAGCTGTCAAATATTTACCTGTTTTGATTAATTGGCAATATTACTGTATGGAAATATGAAATATCGCTAACTAGTGAACTAGAATATTAATAACAATGGATTGCAATTATAACGCTGAATTTGATGTTGAATGAAAGTTTCCAAATACTTTTTTTACATCTAAAACTAAATATTCAGTGTTACGTTATTTATGATTGCATTTCATAATCATTTTTTTAGTTCACTAGTTATCCATATTTTATATTTCCATACAGTAATATTGCCAAATTAATCAAAACAGCGAAATATTTGACATCCATTTGCGACGTTGCCCACTTTCAGAATGCACGCTCTTAAACTTTGACTGGATTTCTCATTTCCATTTAAATAATTTTTTGTCCACTCAAAACAGAAAGTCATATTGTGCTTAATTTAAATAATCGTTTGCAAAACACCTGTCTGTCTATCTGGTAAATAACTTAAAATATCTAATATTAAGACTTGTGAAGAGTTCAAGGGTCTTAATTTAAATTGAAAAGCGCAACGAATCATAAGTGACAGAATTTCTTCTAAATGCTATGTGTGAGTGACGATTTATATTTATTTCAAATGTGAAATGCAAAGCTTTGGCTCTAAATGATCTCTTATTTTAGGTTTATTATTTTTAGATGAAGCTTGAACAAACCATACTAGCAGTTTTCTTACCATACCATACTTTTGCGCCTTCCAGCTATACATTTCTGCCTTCTTCCCATGGGAGCAGGCAGAAACAAAAGAACGCTATCTCTTTCCATATATTAGTTGTTTTTGATACATTTAGGTGGAAGTATATGGACCGGGCGAGTTCAAACTAGGGATGAGTATGAACGAAGCCGAATCTTCTACCACTTTAGACCACTGAAAAAAAAAGTGCGTGTGTATCAGCTCCGATGCATGACTGGAGTTTTCTTTGAATATGCAATAGGTTAAGAGGTAAATAAAAGTACTACTCAAAAAAAAAAAAAAAATACGAAGTATCTAGATCGAAGCTTTTTCTACATCTTTATCCGTGTTATTTACGAATAAAACAACTGTTACGATTGTATAAATTTCACTCCTCATAAAAATTCCTTTGCCTTTAAAAATCTATTCAATTACGCACAAATAAACCCTTCACACACATCCCTATCATTCGGTAACTAAAAGGTTCCGCGGTCCTAAGCCCGTCTCCACACCACCCATTACAATGACGGCTGCGCATGACTTGCACATATGCAGCTCTGACGATGATGTATGGGCCTTAGTTTGTAATGAGCCCCGCGATCTGTTTAGCGGTTGCGTGGGTGAGGGTGTGGACTGGGCTTCCCATGTCTGGGACGGAGATACTAACACTATTAGTGTAAAAGAGAATCCTTTTAATGCAATTAAAATCTTTCAGCTTTACTTTCTTTTAGAGGCTCTTGTTGTCAGTTTTCTGCTTATTTTCATGTTACAGAGGGTTAAATGATCTTATGTTTGAATATTTTATCAAAAGTTGTATTTCATGACCACTCTGTTGAAATACCGAAAAAAGAAAACTTTTGTGCTTCCTAGTTACATATTTACGAGTATATCTAGTTTATTCATAATTCGACATATTTGAACAAAGGAGAAACATGGCGGCCAATCTCAACGGAGACTAGCCTTCGGCGCGGGAGATATTATAATGCACAAGTGTGTGCGCAGACACAGGCGCACTCTCTCTTCCTTCACTCTCATTGTCCGATGGGACGGCTATCCAACACGATTGGAGATAGATCAGGCGCAGGTAGAGAATACAATCCCGAGCATGTTTTTCAATCCCGGGCTTACGGGATTTTTGAATCCTTTTCCCGGGATCCCGGGCCTATCCCGGGATTAGACTATGTGGTTTCTAATTGGGCTAAAATAAAAAAAACACGAGTTATTAAAAAAAATGTCTTTAAAGTCTTTGCGCAACACAAATCAGAATAATAATAAGAAAAGAAAAAATACAAACCAAAAAATACTATACTTTTGCAAGAAACTAAAAAACAGCACAAAATAACTATTTAGAATTTCGAAAATATAATCGCAGAAATATCAAAGCATCCAATGTTTGACTTCCGAGCCTGCTTCGTAGTTTATTGCCAACATAAGCAGCAGCTGAAAACGCTCGTTCAGCTTCTACGTTGGTTGGAGGAATAGACAATAGATACTTATATGCTCTTTCTAAGTGATATCCACGAACTCCTCCATTTTCGAACAGGCTCATTTCACGTCTAATACTATTTGCCAACCCCAATTCATTTTGTACTTGTACTTCAGGATCTGGGGATTTCATACTCTTGTTAATTTCCAGCTGTAACTTTTCCTTTAATGTCAATTGGGGTTGGGAGGTTTCTGACCTTAGCTCATCATCTGTTTGTGATCCTGACCTTGCTTCTGCTTCTGTGTTATCTCGACTATTAAGTCTTTTAACAATACAAATGTGGCAATCCCGAAAATCCCGAGATAAGCCAAGTACTGTCCCGGGATTTTCGGGGCCAGAAAACGGTCGGGATCCCGGGATCCCGAGATTTGGGATCCCGGGATTGTATTCTCTAGGCGCAGGGCGTTGGGCGTTAGCTTAACACGCTTTCCGAGACACGGTGGTATCACACCGCCAACTTCCAAACTCTGGGCTGTTACTTAGAAATTCTTAATGGAAAAAACCAACAACACTTTGCCCGATCCGGGAATCGAACCCAGGACCCCGCGCTCAGCAGTCGCGCTTGCGACTATGAAACCAACGCGGCGGTTACATGAAATAAGGGCGGATCAAACGATTGGTCACCTCACACTACATTTATCGGAGGATCGTAGGTATAGGATGATCTTTTGTACCCAAAGACCACACCGCGTAATTCCGCCCACTTTTTAAGGGTAAAAAACACAACGCACATCCTTAATCCCGGCTTATGGCAACTCGTCCGTACAATTTGTCATCAATCTTTCAATAGAGGAGTAAGTAATGGTATCTCTGACAAATGATGTCACTAATGACGTGGAACCGAACACATATCAAACTTAGATTACTTTTCTAATGAAAGGCAAGAATCTATGGGTGGTCGGTGGACTAGATTTTAGGTTAAAAAAACTATTTGAATATGAGATCTCCAAGTTCTTTTGGTGGCAGAAAATGTGGCTTGGATGAGCAAGGCTGTCAGTAGCACCGTGCATTTTATTCATAGCTGCAACCGTGCATTTAATTCATGGCTGTAAGTATAACAAAGATTTGAGGAAAAGGAATGCACACAAAAGATGAAATGAAATAGCACAATATAATTAAAATGGAATCAATAAAAGCGTCTGAGAGTAGCAACTGTAAATCCAATAATAATATCCACAAACAGAAGAAAAGTACAGAACGTCTCAAACATAATGACAAGCAACTATTACACGGTACACCCTCAAAAACACTGTCTCCTGTTCCGCTGACCACGAATTTCACAACATCAAAAATAATATTTCACAAAGATCACCCTTCTTAAGTAATACTGATATATTTAACACCGCTACCATTTCAACAGTCACACACCCGACCCCGAATAAGATCCTTCCATTCTCACAGGGTGAATAGTGAAAAAGACATTAAACCGAATTTGAAATGCAATTTATCAAGCGATCCTCTCCTTTGACCCGAAATGTTATGACAACATGATGTATATCCAACGATGATATTCCAAATTCAAATCTTATATCTACTTTTTAAATATTTTTTCTTCTTTAGTGACGTACGAGCTAGTGATGCGACATCCGCAACAATTGTTCGAGTGATGGGTCGACGACGATTTGACTTGTATTGTTCGGTTTTTTTTAAAGAAGTTATTGGCTACTGCGTGTCATCGTGTGTGTCGTTATGATAAGCGTTTTTTAAAGGTGTGGTACCCATCCCTAATGATGTTGGAAGGTAAGCATAACATGGTCATCTTATTCTGGAAGCGACAGAATAATAAAAAAATGGTGACAGAAACAATTAAAAAGAGACTTCAAAGTAATCGCATCTTTCATGTCTGTTCATATTGTGGGTTATTACTAAATATCTGTGAATTGAAATTGTAATAAAAGGTGTCCAAAACAAGGAAATAACAACAAACAACAATTTTAAAAGAATTATGAAGGCACCGTTGAAACCAATATCACACGCGTTGACGATCTAATAATATTATTGTTGATGCAAAATGGAAGCTTACAGCGACTACTTGACAACAAATAAAAAAAATGTTTGAAATTTTAATACTACAATTATTACTGCCCCAATGATACTCCATTTGGTAAAAACTCTGGCAATAATACAATACACATATATACATAACCTTACTCGGCCATGGGGGTAGACAGAAACTACAGAACGCCGCCTGCTACGACCCTTACATAATATACTTCGTTTACTTAAAAAAAAAAACCATAATATTACGACAAACAACAATACATTATTATACAACAATATTTTAAAAAAGAACACTATGAATATTTTTGTTATCAATAACATTTTCATCACTTACCAATTCACGGAGACAAGCAATGTATTTTTTACCTCAATAAAACAGGTGCGGTAATAGCTCAATATAAAATCGCTTGCTCTTATAACTTAGACAGACGTTTCAACGGCTAAATACAAAGGGAACCGCGATCGTTTGCGGCCCGGCCTTCATTGCTCGCGATGACATTCACAAAAACAATACTTCTATCAGTATATGCAAGGTTCAGATAAAAAATATTTAATTTAATTTACCAGATGTATGAATTTATGAACGTACGCGAAGCAAAAGGAGTATGTAAGGATTGTAGCAGATGACGTTCTGTAGACCACATAGGAAGAAAAAGTGAGTTTATGTATGTCTTTTATTGTCATATAAGAGCAAAATCAGATAGGAATCCATTGATTAAGCAATGCGATGGTCAGAAGAAATATTCAATAGGACAGTGTAAAAACAATAGACAAGTGAAGCCTTTATTCTCGCAGTTACATTACTTCTTTTTTTATATTTTTTTGTAAAGTTTGCAACAATTCGAAAAATTCACTTGATTTTCCGAATTGAACTCCTTACTAAACTTTAAAATATTTTGAGAAAGGCCATGTTAAAAAATATCAGTGTAGAGTTAATATGCGGGCTTTGTAATGTGTTTGGTGAAGGAAGAGCAACCTAAGAATTATTGATTTAGTTTTAGATATAATTTAAAATTCGCTGAGAAAAATCTACAGTTTGCAAATCAGACAGTTGCATGGTTCTCCAATACCCTTATAAATTATTCATGGGGAGATTCAATTTCACTTTTTATCTAATAATTTTCAGTTGTCTACATAAGCTCGTGAAATAAAAATCGAAATTGTAATTTCCTGGCAACGTCTGATCGAGGGACAACAATTTGCGGTCACCGACTGATTACCAATACGAAACCCCAACGAAAACACTAACAAACCACCTACACAGGAAAACCAACTCAAACACAGAGTGACAAAGTTGGAAATTGAGTGAAAATATTGACGGATGTAAGATGTTTTAATCGAATAATCGTTTAGTCGAAATTCGTCACGTTCACCGACATCTGTCGCCTGTAATCGAATCGAAGCTCGTTCAAATCGATCGACATCGAGACGATTGCATAATTCCTTACGATGACAATACGAATGGCGACTTGGGAACGTGATTATACATAATAATGGGCCCCAATCGGCTAAATTGCTTTCGGCGGAGCACCGATGACATTTCGATTATAGAGATCAATAGTTTTTTTTTTTTTTTTTTTCAATTGACGATGCTATCCTTAGTGATAAGTATTTTTTGGTCATTGTCTTTTTGTGGGGATAAAAAATTGATTGTAGCCAGCGTGTTTGCGGAAAATTGCTGGTGTATAAGTACTCGTTATTTGAGTGTTTTTGTAAAAGCTGATCGCGGACTTACAAAACCAAGATCATCTGCCTTCAAAGTAAATGATTAAGATCTGAATGTAGTCTACACCTATTTTTGCCTTCAGTAAACTTAATGCATTACTCGTAATTTCTTTTGAAATCTATAATTAATGAGCAAACAGGTTCTAATAAATTTAATAAGTTAAACACAGAAAATATTAAATTTGATTCCCATCATTTTTTTTTCCCTTCTACTCTTACACACATTTTCTACATCTCTTTTTATCTCCTTTTCTATCGCAGGTATGCTGGAAGTCTGCCGGGGGTGTGAAGAAAACCGAAAGGGAGATCGTGGCCCCCGGCAACAGGGCAACCGAAGGAACACGGGTGGGTTTTAGTCAGTAAGAGTCTGACGACACGCCCTCCCACTCCGCCTAGAGCGGGAGAAGTCATTTGATAATTTTCACCCAAAAAAAAAGGTGTGCTGCAAGTGATTTCCTTAGAAACAAGCATCACCTTTGTGTTCCTTTCTTCAGATCTGTTTATAAATGTGTGTTTTAAATAAAATATTAAATCTCTTCCCGTTGACTCTCCTTTTATCGTGCTAGACAAAACTCTCGGCTTAGTGAACTTAATAACTTAACCATCAACACAAAGAAATAAGAAAATTTTCATCGGAAACCGTCAAAGTAAAACATTGAACCCGAAGAAATATTTGCTCAAAATGTTCACTAAATCACTTAAGAATTCATTAACTAAACAAAAGCTTCGTCCTGCAAGTAATTGACGCCCTTCACCACTTGATTAATAAGCCGCAAATTGAATGAGCCTTCTTTGACAGCATCAATTTTCTCCGCAGTTACACCACTGCCTGGTACTGGTTCCCCTAAAAATCCACTTAGAGAGTCTATTTGAAATTTTGATCGACCCCCAACATGACACCTCGCATCTATTTGGGATGTAAATTGTCAAAGTTAAATTGGCATCGGTTTACATGTAGTGAATTTATTTTAAAAAAAAGTGGTGGCACTCCGGGAGTGCCGACAGAAGTGAAAACTTGAACAAGATCGCCCTGGTGTAAGAAAAATACTTGTATAGAACATTGGTCCGTAACCTTATCTAAATAAAGAACACAATCGCGTTTACAAAAAAAAAAAAAACTTCCGAAACCTTTTAAGTAAAAATTTGTAATTGCATAGAACATTGATCCGTAACCTAATATAAATAAAAAGCACAATCGCGTTTACAAAAATGAGGTGTCGTCATGGTGTCGCGAAATCAGTGGTTTAGTCCCATCTCAGAAATACCCAACGCACCTAAAGAAGGTTTCACTTCAAACATATATATTTTGGTGTATTCTTTTGTATGTTGTGTAAGTAATTGGTGGTCATTGAAAGTCGGAACTTTTCATTTAATCACCTAGAGAGAGAGTTCTAATCAAAACTTTTCTGCACACACACTTTCTATCACAATCCGAAGAATTTTGAAGGAGAAATTCCTAATCCATTGCTTCATATGTCCAAATTTTGTTTGCTTGACAACGTAAAGACCGCAATGAATGTTATTGAATTGTCAAAATGAATGTGAATAATGAAGTAATTGGTTGATCATGAGGATTTTGTCAGTTTTTGATTATCACGAAGTTTTTACGACTTGTGATAGGCACAAGTATGCACGACCACTTTCAAATCCAATTTTATTGTAAAAGTAAAAAACAACAGAATTTAAAACATTTCCATAGAAGTAAACAAAACATTTTGCTATCGTGACTCAATTTTGTTGGGTTTTCCCTTATTTTTTACACGTCCTATATGTTTTCAAGGTTATACTCATCAAAAAGTTTATCTACATAACCAAATTGACACACCTCTAAATTATTATTTAATAGACAAGTCATCATTGACGACTTTTCAAATATGGATAAATATTTATTTCGAGGCAAACATTTCCTTTTATGTGATATAACGATGACGACTGTCAAAAAATAACTGCCGTTAGTTTTTTTTAATCCGCTCGTAATTTTTGTTTCAATCATAAGCAAAGCTTTTGTTTGTATCATTGTCTAAATCATTTATGCTTTCTGAATTTTTTTTTGCCCTCTATCCGTTCATTAGTATTATTCTGAAGCTTCTTTCCTTCCCCATTTTCACTTTTTTTTGTTATTTTTATAGTTTTTTAATTATAAACCTTATCGACCTCAGTTTTCCATTTGACTTTTTTCCTTTTTTTATTTCTCACATAATGGCCTAAACATTTCATAGTTTTATTTCTACACGACATTTCCAATAAAAGTAGCTTCATAATCCTTGCAAGTACCCAACAATCTCCATGTAAACCACCAACAAAACAGTTTACACGTCCCCGCCATTTTGCATTGCCCGGATTGTCTCATACGTCAAATTGTCACGGCCAGTTGACGTTGATCGATGGCTGCACCTGCTGTATATCAACAACCCTTGCTACTTGCTAACTTCATCGCCTGCGACTTGAGAAATGTGATTTATTTGGTCTGTGATGAATGGAGTGAAGTGAGATAATTTCTTGAAGGTTGTAAGGGTGAATGGGCGCTTATTTGCATCGTATTTATATAGTTTTTCCGGCAGTTTATAAAAAAAAATCCTGGTTCTCGTTGATATCCTAGTCATGGCACAAACTGAACTGTATGTGTCCCCCATTGAAGTTTTATTTCCCAAAAATACATATTTGTTTACATATTTGGAAACCAAATTACGAACGCAGTAAGAATGGCAAATCTCAATTTTTTTGTGAAACCCCCTTCCTGTTTTTAACACAAGATGACGCTTGATATTCCAATCAAAATAAGGCAAAGTAGCCGAGTATCGCATTTCAATGATCAATAAATATTAATATTTTTCCATGGAGACAAAATTAAAAGGAAATTGAAAGAAATCATAAGATGACACACCGATTCTTTTGTCAACAATTTCATACCAACTTTACCTTCACCTAACAGCTACAGCCCCCAATCTAAATTCAACTCTATCGCATAATCATAAAGTCTATTTAAATTATTTTTGATCAGCAAAATTAAGTTTGGTCATTGATATTCCAATATGCTTGATATTGGACTTGGACCACCCAATGTTGGCTTGAATGGCCTCATTAAAGATATTAAGCTGTTATCAAAGGGCTCGGCAGATGGTGACAGGTGACAGAGAAAAAATAAGATCGGGAAGGAAAGAAAAATATATACAAAAATGTGTCAGCTGCTATAATATCACGTTTTGATGTCCAAGATTTGAATAAAAAATTTAGAATTATAATTTATAAATCTGCAATGTTTTTTTTTGTGATTTTTTTATAAAGCTTGGGTTATCTATGGCTTACGTATGTACAAAGAAAAATGTTATGTTTGTTGCTCAACCCCGTAGTGGCGGATTGTGTGTCTAATTTCTTGATTTCATCAATCAGAAATTTTTGTTGCTCTTACAAAACCTCGAGTCAATCAATGACGACTTTTCCATATCCTTGCTTACGAAAAAATCCTGGGTAAGTAAGTCCATTTGAACATCAACGCACACAATCGTAGCGTAGTGCCATTAAGAGCGATCATCCAAAAAGTTGGCAACGTCGCAAATAGCTGTCAAATATTTTAATTAATTTGGCAATATTACTATATGGAAATAAGAAATATGGCTAACTAATGAAATATAATATTAATACTGAATTGCAATTATAACTCTGAATTTGATATTGTAACCGCTTTAGGTGTAAAAAGGCATTTAGAAAGTTTCCAAATATTTTATTTACATCTAAAACTAAATATTCGGTGTCAAGATATTAATTATTCCATTTCATAATCAATATTTTAGTTTACTAGTTAGCCTTAGTTCTTATTTACATACAGTAATATTGCCAAATTAATCAAAACAATGAAATATTTGACAAATATTTGCGAAAACCAATTGCGACCACTTTCTGTATATACTCTAAACGAAAAGATTAAATCATGCTCTTTGGGCATGTTTCCGGATGACAGCGATGCGGACGAATACTTCGACGCTTAAGTGTCCTTTTGTTTCTGTATTTATTTGTATAGTTAGTTAGCCATTTAAGTAGTACCTAGTGTAAATAGTTGTGTTAAATATTGTCAAAAAAATAAAAGAAGAGTAAGTAAGTATCATTATTCAAATTCTCTACCTATCGTGAACACAAGCCTGATCGTCATTCGTGCACAGCCTCAAATACCAGCTCTATAATTAAACCACATGGCCGGCTCCATATCGATAATTAAGCAGTAATAATATCGATATCGTCAACTCCGATGACGTCGGCACATCTCAAGGGACAATAGTAAATCAACGTCACATGTCAACTGAGTCCCTTTACCATCTTATATTCTTGTAAAAACCACTCTATCTTGACCTTAAAGAAGCCATGACTTTAAACTTTCTCATACCATTTTGTGTTAGAGAGCATGATCTGAGGGCTCTGGTAAAGTGGTCGGTGATGACTTGCGATTCTTCTGTCGCCTACCCACTTACTCCTAATGATAATATTAATGCTATCTCTGAAAGCAATCACTACGATGTTTTAATGAAAGACTATCTCACTTTGATTTTCGTTCGCAAAATGATTTTAGGGCTAGACTGATTTGTTTTGGCTTTCGCCTCGTCATGTTGTTGTCTATGTGTCCATACTTTTATGGTTTTATTAACTTTTTCTTTGGTTATTGTTCTTATTAAAATCGGAAAGTCTTACGGTTTAGGTGCGGACTGGCGTGTGAAAATTCGTATCGTTCGATCCTTATTCATCGCATCATTGACTTCAACCCACTTTCAGCAGTTTCTACTCTTATAAGCAAGACTATGTTGGAAAGGTTGGTGTTAGTAAAGTGAAATCAAAATTGTTAGTATATAATATTAAGAAAAAAATATTCTTTCAAATTTTTAAACAACAACCTAATCCTACCTCTATCCATAATTTGTTTACTTCTAATCACATCTAACTCCAGACACTTCAAAATAAAACCATCTCTTCCACCTTAGACATTTTTAAAAACACCAATTTCACAGGAATACAGTCTATTCTGTGGACTATCCCCCGAGATACCGTATAATGCAGCGCACGCTCCTAACCGAACATTGTACTATATTGAGACATAAATTTTTCATACGCCGCCGGCCACTTGTGATAACCTCCTTGACCAGCCGCTCCCAGAGGATGCATAAAGGACTTCTCTTGTATAAGGAATCACATATTTCATAACGGTGGTGTTCTAGGGGTGGGATGGTGTCGATGAATGGGCAGAGTTGTTATCAGGTTCGAGTAATTTGAAAAGTACATGCCATAAATCGTAGGCGTGCCATGTAGCCACCGCAGGAGATGCCCTAGGCGTCGGTAGGATTCCCGACGCCCAGGGCATCTCCAGGCCGTTTTCCGGCCACCGTAGGCGCGGGCTTGCGGACGGTGAGCAATAGGTAGCTCGCCGTCCGGTAAGGACCAGGCCCGGGTCGACGGCGGGTTGTGTTCGACGCGCACCTCAAAGAGTGGTCAGCAGAACTGACGAGGTCCGCTAGGAGCAATGCCTGCCGGGTTGCGGTAAAGTCCGAAAGGGATACCATGGCCCCTGAAGAAACACAGGTGGGTTTTAGTCAATAAGAATCTGACACGCTTCCCCGTTCCGCCCAGAGTGGGAGATTGATCATTTCCCACCCAAAAAAAAGCGTTCCATGTACTGTTATTCAGCTGCATCCAGTAAGACTGGAAGCTGACCCGAACATAATTGTGAAAAGGCTCCGCAGATTGATTGACGCCATAAACGTAATCCAAAAGAGATATTTTTTAAATAAGGATTTTGGGTTCTTGATTCCGCGTCCTGTTCACGGTTAATTTACGCTGCGTTGCCATCGTGAGCCGTTCTAAACGCAAAAGTCGGTTAGCATGCACTATTGCAATTCTGATAACGTTTAAGGACTTTTTTATCTTAGAACCCTGGCTTAAGATCCAAAAAAGTTATTCAGGTGATTCAGAGCTGACCTCTCATTGTACGGAAATCCCTTATAATGCGAGATCGGTATATACTGGATATGCTTGATATGTAGCAGTGTGTAAAAGCGTTAGATAAACACTTCACAATATTATAAAAACAACTTGCTAGTTAATTGATTCAGGCGTGACCTTGTCTCTGCGTCCAGCGATCGGTGTGGCAACACGCCGTGTTCGGATTCACAAGTCGATCGTCATCCTGAGGATGCCTTGTTGTGAGGTGAAACACATGTCGATTTCTTTCATGGTTTTTTATGACTCTTTAGGAATAGTTAAGCGGAACAGGTTACTAAATATATTCACGTCTATTGTATTTTAAAAACTTGCTAATAAAAGCTTACTTCATCGACAGTGCAGTTGTAATCTTACCGTCCCATCCCTTATTTTCATTCACACCCTCGATTTTTTCCCCGTACCGTCACAAAGGGCTATAGGGCTACCGGACAATAATAAATATTTTGACGATATCGCATAAATATCCTTCTTTTATGAATACCAAGCGGCCCTGTGCCATCTAAGGGCGGTAATTTCTTATATTTTATGGTCACTCCTTTATAAATCGTAGCTATTTGTATGAGATAGGGTTTCACGCTATTTTTTAGAACGAGAATATTCAAATTCGAAGGGGTGTAAAAGGCCTGTATAAACGACGTTTTAATTTGTCAAAGAGTACGTTTTTTGTGATGAATTTTGTAAGTACTAGTTCAGGTTTTATATCGGAATGAAGGGGGACTTGTTAAATATTATCACTTCTGCAAACAAAGGAATCATCTTTGTAAGTTTAAAGATATAAATGTCGCAAGAGTTAACAAAAAAATGAACACACGTAAAATCCAACTCTAGCCATCCTTTTTTTTTTTTTTTTAGGGTGGGAATTCATCAAATAACTTCTCCCGCTCTGGGCGGAGCGGGAGGGCGTGTCAGACTCTTACTGACTAAAACCCACCCGTGTTCCTTCGGTTGCCCTGTTGCCGGGGGCCACGATCTCCCTTTCGGTTTTCTTCGCAACCCCGGCAGGCATCGGCCCTAGTGGACCCCTTCAAATCTGCCGACATCTCTTTGAGGCGCGCGTGGAACACAACGCGCCGTCGACCTGGGCCTGGTCCTTATCGGACGGTGAGCCACCCATTGCTCACCGTCCGCAAGCCTGCGCCTACGGTGGCCGGAAATCGCCTCGCGATTCCCGACGCCCTGGGCGTCTCCTCCTGCGGCGGTTAGGGGCGTTTCCTCTCGCTCCGTACCATGGCCTGAACCAGGGCCGGACGCGAGAGATCACCGCCGCCGATCGCCTCCACGAGGACACGGCGATGCTCCGCCCAAGCTGGGCAGACCTCCACCGTATGCTCCACCGTGTCCTCCGGGCGATCCACACAATGATGACACCCGGGCGTTTCCTCCCGCCTTATCCTGTGCAGGAACCTCCCGAAACAGCCGTGTCCGGTGAGGACCTGCGTCAGGTGGAAGGTGAGGACGCCGTAGCGCCTCTCTAGCCACTCCTCAAAGAGGGGTCTTATCGCCGCAATTGTGGCGTGCCCAGCGCTGGGCAACTCTAGCCATCCTAACGTGTACTTATATCCCCAGAATCATAACACTTTAATTTAATTATATTCCTTGTGTCATAGATCACACTGCTATACTATAATTTTATGCGTCCACAGTGACTTGAAGGCTCCTGTTAACACTAGAGGACAAACTTTTGTGAACAGCAACTTGACCCTTTATACTTATTACACTAGTGACTCGTCCCTACTTCGCACGATTTTTGCGAATGGACAAAACATCGACTCCTTTATTACATGTGAGTTTAACATTATTAAATATCTTATACAAATAATCCTTCCAAAATAAATTCTGTAAAAATTATGAAAACCTCTTCAAAATCCGTGACATAGTTTAAAAGAACAGCGGCGGGAACAACTTTAACTATATTTATAATACCTATGTAAAACACTTGTATATTCTTGTGTTGTAATAATTTGTTATAGTTAGATATCTATTTATTTATGCACGGTGATGCGGATTAATTTTTATGATATTTAATCATATTTATTCTTATATCTCGTTGTGTATTTGTCTTTTATTCTAAGCACTGTTTATTTTATTTTATTTTGCTACCTGCCTATTTAATAAAAAAATCACTGAACCTGACTTGATTTCCGAACATCTTTTTTTTCGGGTCACCACTGACAATCAGCGCTGTGCTGTGGGTTCCCCATAGCACTGCATCATGCTGAGTGGAAGCCTTCTTGTCACAGCTGCCGACTAATTTCCGTTTTATTATCGTGATTTATTATGTACTTTTTGTTGTTTTCGTTTAGTCTTATTTTTTATGTATGCACGTGTCTCTGTGACAAATAAACCTATTTTTATTTCTTGCTTTCTATGTATAGATTAAGGTAAGAATGGAACAGCTAGAATAAAACAGTAATGATAAATCTAGGCAACTGCACATATATACCTAAATCTATGGTATGTAGCTCAGTGCAAGTCCAAGTGTCAGTACTGTGACACTGCCGGAAATTGCCTGCAGCCTGTGATGTGTCGGCGCACACGCGACACCGCAACTCTAATCGCTGTGCCGTTAAACTGCGGTGATATGTTTTATATCTAGCTCTATTATAAATGAGGACATTGACGAAACAATTTTTCTTTTTCTCAAGCATGCTTGAAAATTCGAACATTATTTTGACAATTAACCTTCTTCGAGATAAATCGAAATTGTTGTTCTGGTCAAAAACAAGCGAGTTGGCGGCCGGCAATGTAACTATGAAAATACATATCTGTCGTGTTTAGCGGCAAAATAAATTACTATAAATACTCATATCCGGCTTTCATGGGACAATCAGCCCCGCATGATATCTGACCGAAAGGCTTATCTTATTACCACGGGATGAACTAATATTCTGTAAATCTGTACTTAGGACTTGCATACAATAGAGGAGATCGTCCTTTATAAGCTATAGTACTCAACGGCCCTTCATTAAAATCAGCAATGAATGAAAAATCTAGTTGGTTTTTCATTCTAATGCTTACGAGTCTTTGATAAAGTTCATACAAATATTCAGAAAAACTGCCCTGTAATTTTCAAATATGAAGATCAAAGATGATAGATTGATTGGAAAGCATATCCCTTCGGACGATTGACCCTTTGATCCCATCCAGGCTACTTAGTGGATTGGTCCTTTCATGTCATTCGCTTTTCATACCAAAATGGATGTTCTAAAAAGGTTGAATAATGAAATGGTTCTATTTTTTTTGTATGTAGAATTAGTTGGATATATTATGGGCAGTGAATATAGGAAAGTAGATTTCTAATGGATTGTTGGAAGTACCATCTACTGTATTATCTCAATTTGTTATGAATCGTAGGTAGCTATAGGTAATATGGTCTTCAAACTGCAGAGTTAAATCTCTGTTTTAGATAGCTCCTGAAAACTATACATATTTGGATTTTTGCTCACTTTATATTAAGTAAAAATATTTGAAAAAAAAAAACACCTCAATCTCAAGTCAACTTTGTCCTAATCTATGTGTGTGTGTGCATGTGTGTGTGTGTGTTTATTACAATTTTGTAGCAACCAATAAACAGAATATTTTATGGGACAAAATAACTTTACATTGAAGCTTAATAATGTCCCAAGGTTTTGTGAAACTACATTAAAAATAAAAATGTGCCAGAAAAAATGTTCAGAACAATTAAAAACATGATTGGCTTTATATTAACAAAGAAAGGTTTTCATAAAATACTCATAAAACTTTGTTGGCTTATTAAAAAAAATGTTAACGAGACTTGCCATTTATGACCCCTTCTGCTAGTTAACAAAACCTTCCCTTCCCGTCTCTTTTCACACAATTCCTGAACTTTCCGGTACATCCGAGTAAAATGTAGAGGTCTTGCAAAATTGGTTTCTTTTGCATACCATCTACTAAAAAGGTGGGCGTGATCGGTTTAAAAATGCGAAAATATCAAAGGTCTTGATATTTTTTTGTGTTTTTTTGACATCAGTCGCTTTTGTGTTCACATTTTTATATTAATAAGCGTGGCTTATAGACTTCGTATCATGTTTGTCTTTGTGAGAAAGAGAACTGCCCCTCACTGCCCTAGAAGCTATCTAATGGGGGTCTCCCAGCATTGCAAAGAACAATATAAATTGGCTTGTCGCTCGAATGTTTTTTTTATTTTCTTCGAGTTCCTAAATACTCTCATTACCTCCTTCTTGACATACAAGACGAAATTGTGGACATACGCTTCTATCAAAGGTTTGTATAAAAACTAGAGTGCGACAATGTATGAATTTGTTATTAATGATCGGCAAACAACAGTGGGAGTCACTTGTATTGTGAGTCCCTTAACCCAGATTCGCACGGTCGATTTTTTCCCGCGGCGATATTTTTTTCGTGCAACGCTCTGCTTGGCGCCGAAAGTTGAAAATAAACAGTGTGTTTTTTCAACGCTCTGTGACGAGAGTGCGTCCCATCGCGTTGGATTCTCAACCCTCGTCTCAACACCACCTTTAAAAAAATCAGGAAAATCGTCTACTTTTACAATGTTTGTAAATATGTGAGCACCATGTATCTATCACATAATTAAATTATCTGTCGTTGCTTCTTTTTACCTATTGTGGTATAGTATTTTTATTCTAGGTGCATCGTCTTCACATATAATTATTTAACTAATGTACGTACTTAGGTATACAAACTATTGCAACACATTTTAAAAGAGTAACGTTAGAGTTTCTTGCCCATTCTTCTCCATACGAAAACTACCTTTTGGAAGGGGCGACTAGAATTAGTTCTATTATTTTGTAAATTTTGACGTTCGAAAGTGCCATAAATGGGCTATTTGAAATAAATGATTTGACATTGATTTTGACCGAGAGTTGAAAATTCAGTGCGCGATAAAATCCGGCCGCGATATTTTTACGTCCGTGCAAACGTGGGCTTATTGTTATAATATAAAGTTTCATGCCTAGCGGTGATTACGTATCATTCTTTAGGTGACCAGCATGCTAATTTCCATTCCTAACGGTATGTCTCTAACATATAATTCACCCAACAAACATTAACACGACAACAACCAATGCTTGTCACACTCCACCACGTTTATAACATAAAAGAATTTCCCCAAGTCTTCCGTACAGTCGTAACAGTAACAGTAACACATTTACCGATATTAGGAAGGAGTAAATCGCTAATTATTAAATTATTATCGTGGCCACACACACGGCATACTGTCACGCATTCACTTACCTACTGACTGATATTGATTCACTAGGTTTTTTGAAGTGAAAATTTATTTAGGCTCGTTGGGCATTTCTGAGATGGGACTAAACTATTGATTTCGCGACACCGTGATGACACCACCTTTTGACCATTAAAAAGACATCAATGTGTTGATTGCCGCGGTGCATAGAGTAATACACATCAACGCGTTGATTACCGCGGTGCTGAATTTTTTTTTTTCTTTTTTCAAGTTTTCACTTCTGTCAGCACTCCCGGAGTGCCACTGTTCTTTTGTTGATTTTATAATAAACCTTGATTTAAGTTTTGTTCTAGTGCTTTCTAGACCATTTTCTTAAAGCTTAATTTTAAAACTGACCTCGTGAGTTTGTTTCGACATTTCTTCTAAGAAATCAGTCAGCTAGGAAATGCCTGTGCCATCTTGTTTTTATTTATTTATTTTATTAGGTTCAGCAAGAATTGATTACACTGTTACAACAAACACATATTTTCTTTTTTTAAATAAAACAACAGTGCATCAGTTACTTATAGATAAAAACCACATGCAACAAACAATGTCTCAGAGAAATAAGCTATAAAAAAATAAAAAATCGGTAACTTGAGCTCTGATTAAAAATCATAAAATTGGTAAAGGTAACATTGAATATTCTTTGCCATTAGGTATAATTTATGCTGCATTGCTTAAATTGATAAGAATTAAATGAAAATAAATATTATAAAAATTGATAAATTTAATATTGATAGATACTTATATAAAAATTGATAATTATAAATTTTATAAAATTAAGTAAAACGTGCTTTAAAATATTGACCAAAAAATTTACTTGTTAAAGTGTCTTTGAAGATCTACTTACAGAAATACACATCATTTCGTTTCGTTCCGTAGAATCTTTTCAAGAAAAACAGCAATGGGTATCCAATGCTAATTACGACATTTTACGCAACTGACCACACGTTTGGCAATAAGGTTGACAATTAAGACGACAAGAGCAAACCCATATTTTACAGAAATGATGGATTCAACCACCATTCGCGTTTCTTTATTTTTTTTCTATTAGGTGATCGTTTTGGAGTCTTAAATTGTGAACAGACAACTAAAAACTGACCTCAGTATTGAAGAGCTTATTGGCTATCAGACTACGTTCCCAGGAAAATCATCTTCTGGACCTCTGTAGTTTTGTAGGCAAAAAAAAATGAACCTGATTAAGAATCGTGTCAATTAAGATGATAAAGTCATTTCACTCAAGTAACTTAATAGCGAACAATTAAAATAATATTATTATGGTACTCTAAACATTATGTTTGAAGGTTGCAGCGTTGTAAACAATAAAAAACCCAATGTCCTTATCTAAGAACAATATAATAATTAATGTCAGCGTAATTAGAAGATATACCAGTTATGTGAACATTGTTTTACAAAAAACTTGACACGAAAATTGTGATGTATTTTTTTTTCAACAACCTATATATTTTGACACGTGGCAGAGTGGGGAACTAAAGGATAATGTTCCAAGTTTGATACTTCGTTGACGTTTGTCTATGGTAGTCGCGCCGCCATGATGTCTCAAGTTAAACTGGGCGAACTGTAATCATTTTGTAGAGGAACTTGTGTTAAATTGTATGTCTCATCTTGAGAAACTCCATTGTTTTAGTGATTTGCATAATAATAACTAAGTATTTTGTACGGTGACGTGAGTTTTTTTGATGAATCGCACATTTTTAGAATTAATTATCTATTTTTTTTTTGTTTTAATTTTAATGGTTTTCCTTAAGAATTACCTTTCCGAACAAAATCGTTATCAAAAAAATAAAACTAGTTTCTAATGTACAACAAGCTTTTATAACTGTGGAAAATTGCTACAAATAGGTGTTTCACACTGAAATCTAAAAATTTAAGGTGACACTAGTCGCGGGCTCGAACTCACTAGTGGGCATGGCCGAAAAGCACGCTATGTCACCTGGCATCGTGTCCGACAGAGATAGTATCAGTGATGAGCAGTTAGACACTGGTCTACGTGCACAACGTCTAGTTTGCACGCACACAAACACCGTTCCGAACTATTTTAGTAAAACGAGTGCGTAAAAAATTACGAAAAGTCCTTTTGAAAATAGGGTTTTATGATAAAACCACTGCATAAATCAATTACAAATAAAGTTTATTGAACTCTTCGACAATTGAGCTTTGTCGGTGCCGACCTTGTTTTGGAGATTTTACACTTCTTTTATTGCTTATTTACCCCTAAAGTTGCGTTAAAATTAGCAAGAAAAAGGAATCTTTGTGGGCTACTAATTTTTTAACGGCTTAATATTTTACTCTTCTGTTTCCGCACAGACAAAATTAATAATGAAACAAAACGATATCATGTTTAACTTTGGATGTACCATGTCAAACAGTGGAGTAAAACCCCCCTGCAATTTGTATGGAAAAAATATCAACTAGTTCCACCTTAAGAGCATTTGTCGATTAGGTAAAAAAAAAGAAAATACGTTTATTTGCGGCAAACATGACGCAAAGAATGAACAAAAACACGAAAATAACTATTTGGGGTAAAATATGCGTCACATCCACGCAAAACGGCCATCGCTTAGCATAATGCTGCGAGACAGAGCCCCAGCGCTGCACCTACATCATACAATGATGCCGATGATTTATCTAGTCATTCTAATTCATAGTCAGGTCAGTGCCTAGTTGAGTCTAGTCATAAAAAACTATGGGAAGCAGTTTAAGTAGGTATTCGTCATTTGAGGAATTTAGCACTTTTATGTGATTCCACAATTTTATGACGCAGTTTATGATTATTTTCTTTGAGATCAATTGGCCAATATGATATCATTCGTAACAATTGTAGCCATTAAAGATAAAGATAATTTTACTTTGCAAATATGGGTAACAATAAATGATAACCAAAAAAATAAGAGTTCATCCATATTTCACCACGTAGTCATGAAAAAGATTTAAAACATTCAACTTATAACTAAATAATTAAATACAATTTTAAATTACACAATTAACTAAGTACAAAAAATAATATGTGTAGGTACAGTCAGGGAATTTAATTGTTAAGCAGAGTGATCTCCTATTTAAATTTTCTGTGTTATATCCATTTTATACAACTCTCAAAGAATGACAGTTGTGATTTGAATAGATTTAAGTTGGTAATATTTGATAAACAATTAATTTCCCTAACTTTATGTGAGAAACTTTGAACCTACTAAAACATATACTTAATAACATTTTATATTTCAGGTTTTCACATGAAATACTTAAGTGACAAGTTTTAATTAGGTACATAAATTATATAAGTGTCATTACTAAAGTATTATCAAACGATACATTTACAAAATAAGGGTGCGCGCTGAGGCATGCACGATGACAGAATATATCATGCTCTACAAATATTAAAGTGTCTTGAACATCTTAATTAACATAATAATAAATTAAAATGGAAAGTTGAAATTCGAACTCATTTATTTCAAATTACACTATTTGGGGCTCTCGGATGTTATGGTTTAGTGCCGGCAGGTGCGACATCGCAACGCAATTCCACAGGCATTTGGATATTTAGAATCTCTCCGAGTAACGTCGCCGTTTTTTTCTGATGCGGCGTCCCAGCGCTCGTATGTGCTCCGAGCCTTACAGAAGAAAACATAACTAATTTAATCCAGTTCAAATATACAAATTACCATGTAGATATATTTATTGTTCACGATATAACTAACAGTAGCCTGCAACCCTGTTTGCGTAATACACGATCAACCACAATCTGAATCATTTTGAAAGAGATTGCAAATTCATTGCTTTTTAAGTTCGAAAAAAAATCCACTCAACAACGTACGCAATGAATGTTGTTGAACTGTCAAGTGAAACAGAATAGTCTTGATCATTTACCGCAACTGTGTTAGGTACGCAATTATTATATCTGGTATTATTAGTTAATGATTGACTGCAAAAACCATTTCTTCAATTTCCAAAAAAAAAGCTCTTTTTTATTGACATACTTACGTCATACACTTCATCCTTCTTGATACATTATAACTCTAATTAATTTTCTTATAACACATCCAAGTCTTAATGTCGTATAAGACGCGCGCAAGGTGAGGGTGCGCGGCGGCGCGTGCGCTTGGCCGGGTTTGTCACGCTTCACGACAATTGGTGGAAAAAATCCACGGAGCACACCTTCTAAGGATGTCAGCTAAGAATATGGTGGTGGAACTTGAAGATTTTTTTAAGAGCGTTTATACTGAAAATGGGCAATGTCGCAAATAACTGTCAAATATTTCGCTGTTTTGATTAATTTGGCAATATTACTGTATGGAAATAAGAAATATGGCTAACTAGTGAACTAAAATATTGATTATGAAATGCAGTAATTAATATCGTAACCGAATATTTAGTTTTAGAGGTAAAAAAAGTATATGGAAACTTTTGAAATGCCCTTTTTACACCTAAAACGGTTACAACATCAAATTCAGTGATATAATTGCATAGTTAGCCATATTTCTTATTTCCATACAGTAATAATGCCAAATTAATCAAAACAGCGAAATATTTGTCAGCTATTTGCGACGTTGCCCACTTTCAGTAGGTATAAACAGTCTTAAATGAAGAATACGTACATTGACTTTTAAAAATTCGATGAAAAAGTGTCAGATTTTATTGCACTCAAATTCCAAGAGTTTAATGTAAGACCAAATAAGTTTCCTTTGTACCGGAATACCTGTACAAGTTACGATCTAACCTAACCTAGACAGTGCTGTTACTGTGCAGGTGGCCTCCACTGGAAACACCATGGTAAAGCCAATAAAAAAATAATAAACAATAAGAAATTTACATACGTACTTCTGAATATCTATTTTAGAGTCTAATTATGAAAATGCTGCCTCGCCCTTCAATGACCAGAAATGAAGCTTTAACTAATTATTAAAATATTTGACACAATTTTTTTTTATGTTTAACATCTTTCCTCTCGCTTTCCCGCAATCAAAATTTAAATCTAAATCTCAAAAAATCCAAAAAAAAGTCGTGAAAAGCGACGGAGTGTGTAACGTAATGTAGAGTTGACCGTCAGAAACGACCTCGACGAGGCCCCGCCCCTTTAATGGATGTTAGATGAAGATGTTACACATCTTATGAGACTACAGTAAAGCTCGCTCGATTTTTGAAATTGATATCATTTTCTTCAAGTGTCAACCCTAATCGCATGGAACTGTTACGTGACGTGCAGTGGACGGATTCCCTCGCCGTATAAGTAAGTAATCGCGATCTGTTAATAAATACCATTCTTCCCTCACTGCAAGGAGTGCGGGCTAGCTACGACGAATTATCAGGAAGCTATTATTTTAACAATGTTCATTCTGAAAATTATTTTAAACACCTACATAGTGTTTAAAATGACTATTCACACGTAGTAAAGTAGTAATAAAGGAATTAACAACTAAAGATTTAAAAAAAGAAACAAAAAAAAAATACACATAACCTACACGGCACTTATTAAACTAATTAATGAAATAAAGTAATTCGTTTTACAATTAACACCTATAATTATGTATATCCACCGGGACACATATGTAAGATCTTTTTTATTTAACAAAATTTGTATTTTAATTGCTCACAAGTCATTTAACATGACTATTTCAAATAAAAAAGCTGTAATTATTTAGATTAAACTATGAAGAAAAAAAGTTCAAGTACTAGGTGACATTGACAAATGACGACTAAAGTTTTTGTCAATATTTGTACTAATCATACGTTGGAATAGGTAAGTATAAAAAGTTATTTTTTATTAGTAGATATTAATCATAGACCCCAAATATAGGGCCTTGACATTAATTATGCTAATTTTGTCAGGTAATCTACTGTGTACTTTGTTTGTATAATATATTGAAAATATTATCAAAATGAGAGCACAAATTAACCTAACATTTTTTAAGAAAGGGTTATCATAGAAACGAACGTTAACTGAAGAGCAAAAATTATAAACAGCTCACTAAAATTCGTTAGGTAACCTACAAAATGTACATTTTGAGATCATTTGGAAGTCGTTTTCTGATATCTTTAATAATAATAATAAACCTTTATTATCAGCCCACAACGAATCCAGACACAAGGTAATGTTAGTAAAGAAAACTTTAAACTAATTTTAGTGTGCTCCGTAAAGTTCACAAATAAATAAGTCTCCTAATAACAGATTTGACGTAAAATAATCGTAAGTAAACATAATTTTATATACCACTCTATTTTTAACCTGGCCAAAAAATCGTCACACCACGACCGTACCTGATCGTCACAAGTGCATATTGCATTATTCATGCGGTCGGCCGGCCGCGTCGGTCACACCGCGTCCGTAAGAACGGAACCGCTGCGCCTGCGTTGAAAAAATACCGCACTGTCTTCAGTCGATTGGGGTTTATCATGCAATTGTTTGTTGACTTTACGTGGAATTGTTTTTCTTTTACGCTTTGTACACTATGGGCTGATGTACTAATTACTTTGTGGTTGCCAATCTATCTGCTAAATGTGGCTAAGTTAATAGAATTTTTGTTCTAAAATTAATAGTTAGTTTTTGCATGAGAGCTTATAGATGATAGCTATGATAGTTTGACTGTATAGATCTTTGTTGTATTCATAAAAATAGTAGAAAAGTAGCAGGTTGCTTAATAGGTTTCATAACCATGGCTAAAGCTGGCACTGATTTACATTTGCACTATGTAGCGAGTTCCTTGACGTCTATACGTGACACTTCACAACGAAGAACTGTCACGTCCTGGACTGCCATTTTACCACAACTCTTTCTATTTGAACTTTGCTAAGTATCAAATTAAGTTCAAGTAGAAAGAGGTGTGAATAACTAAAGCAAAATGTAAAGCAGTGCAAAAACGTAAATAAAATTCAAAAATATTGTTTTGTGAACCTAGTGCGGCCTTTGATAAAATCTAATTTAACTTTAACTATCGCCATAATGCCGATGGAATTTCACAAATTAATAATATTCAGCGAAATCCACCCAACAATAAAACACGATACGGTACACAAAAAAATATGCCAAAATTATTTTATAACTCAGTAAATTCGAGCTTGGTGATATATAAATTAGCAATATTATTTTTACAACCAATCAATCTTTCGATAACTCGTATGATCTCTGGATAAAGTTTAAAGTTGCCTAAATATAGTTTTCTCGATGGTATTCTGTGACGTGGTGTTTCGTTAAACGCCTTGGACAGTTCGCGGTAAGGTCGGCAAAACGGTAGATTGGACGATTTTGATGACGACGTGATATTATAAATCGTTTTTGTCAAATGTCAACTTCTGTGGTCGCCTCCGTTTGGGGTTCTCGTCTTTTTTTGTGGACCTCATTAGACTTGGCTTGTTTACTGTCTACTGATTTTTCAAGGATAAAGATTAACACTGGATAGATTTTAATTAAGCATTCATCAGAGTGAAACATTATACTATGGGTAAAACCAACAGCTTGGAGAATTCATTCTGCGTTTTAAATGCCTCAGCAGACAGGTGCGACGCGACAGCGGCCCGCGACTTTAGTAGAACAAAACATTTTATGAAAACTTCATGGAAATTTTTCTACCGGAATCGAGTCGCCCCGTCGCTCGCGTCGAGCCCGTCCGCGGATGCCTTAAATAGAAATGATTAAATACCGATTAAATGGTGAGACTTATAGATAAAATCGATTAAATGTGTTTACTTCTTAAAGTTCCGAACTTCAAAGAAAAAAACGGATTATTTATAACATCACTTTCTTTTAGTTTTCCGATGACAAGAAGTTACACTAAATTAACATCGTCATCGTCTGCATTCCCGAAATAAAATCATTTCTCATTTATGAAATAGGTTTTATCTCAATGTTGCAATCGTTATTAAACGAGAAAATCGTTTTTGAATTTTACTAGTAAATAACATATTTTATGCTCGTGATAAACATGATTCATTATTTAGTATTTTAAGTCTACGTTTTGGAATGGGCGATTAGCTTCAACTTTGTAACTAACTGACAGACTCTTTGACAATTCAAAGGTGCTCGTAAATGGTTTAATTGAAATAAATGCTTTGAGTTTGAACAGTTATGACAATTAGGGATGTTGCCTGGGTTAAAAAAAGAAATTCTATTTAGTCCATCAGACAGATAATAGAAAAATATTAGACACGTATTTTTTACTTTATAATATTTTAAAAAAAATACTTAGTCAAAACGCATTAAAGTTGGGGAGTGGAGGCTCGCTACGTCACAAGTAAGTATAAATCTACATACTCGTGACGTCATGGCACATTTTAACTCAATGCATTGCTGTTATCTTTAGATTACGTAAAGAAATATAAAATACGTATCCAATTTTTTTTTAATAATCTACCTGACCACGAAAAAAAAAAACTTTTGTCATAATCCATATTATCATATTGTTTTTTTTTTTCATTGACAGTATTTTAAGATACCGAGATATCTAAAAAAGCCTGCCAAATAAAACCCAAAATTCTTTACCAACATTTCGAGTATAGGCAAACATTTTTAGAACTTTTATCGTAACATTCTTCTGAACGACTATACTGCGCACATCAAAGGTACAGTCAGCGCCGTGTTTATGAGAAAGTATGACATGATAGGGACAAAGTTAAGAATGTTAATTGATGATCCTCTCTTTGATACTAAATGTAAACAGGGGGAGTTTTTAATTTGTTGCGCTTAAGTTTGTTTGTAGGGCGAGATTAAAATCGTGTAGGGAGATTTATGTATGACGTGTATGTTAGAGTATACACAATACACATGCAGATTTTTTGTGTTTGATTCGTGTCGTGAAATATTTTTTGGTTTGACATTAGACCTAATACAGATTAGTCCATAGAATTGTTGCTAGTGATGCAATGGATACGAATACGAATATTCGTATTCGGCGAATACTTTCATGACATTCGTAGTTAGTGACTTCCTAGAAATCCCATATACATTTTGCATTGCGAGATATCCACAGTGGCCTCAGAAAGGATATTTTTAACAGCAGGAAACATATAGACAGATAAAAGGAATCGTTTGTTGTCAAAAAAGTTGCAACGATTATGATTTTAAAGTAAAAATTGACATATACTTAGTTAATTTTAATTAGTAAATTACATTTAAATATTTTTTGCTTAACGTGTTTAATTTCCTTTCACCTTTTTTTACTAATAATTGCGTGTAGCTATAATAGAATCAGGTAATCGTATTCCTATTCGTATTCGGCGAATAGTAAAATCGGTAGTCTTATTCGTATTGGTATTCGTAAAAGTAGTATTCGTTGCATCAATTTGTAACGTTTGATCAAGTCTTTGCCGTGCCGGAGTCTAATATAGAGTAGACACAAATAAGTTCAACTACTTATAAATAATTTATTTTATTTTTGGCAAACGAAATCTCTGATACACCTCTGCCTAACCCGTCTGGAAAGCAGGCATTTATGTTATTTTTTGTGAAATCTGGCTAAAGTAGTTGTTGCATACAATTGCGTTATTAAATTGACTCGACATATATTTTTGCCCAGTGTTTTTTTTTTTTTTAATTCGATTTATTGTCCAATATAAAGGGTTATGAGTTTAACACGTGTAAAATCCATACCCTAAATCCAAACATAATCCACAACACGTTGTAAAACCAAGCCATTATTATTTCAACGACAAAAATACCTCGATAATTACAATAACTCAAGGGCTCTATTATTAAGCAGTTAAATCTTACAAGCATTACAGTACAGTCACCGTCAAAAACATCACACACACGACACAAAAAACCGAATGGTATACACGTGTATTCCGTATACGGGTTCAACGTCCGAAGCTAAATTAGTACACTTCCTTAAAGTAATGTTAAAGGTATTCGGTTTATTTTTAATTACGAGTACGTATCGTGAGTGCCCTTAGTGGTCGTGATGATCGAAGGGACGAATTATGTGACAGTTTTTGAGGCGAGATGTAAAGTCGGCCATTTTGTGGTGGTTGGTGACGGTAACATGAATTTAGAAGTGTCAGACACGTGTCGTTGTGCCATTTTTAAATGATAGAGGTTTAATAATCCGAGCTATTACTATTGAACACATAACTAACTTTGTTAGATAAAAAATATCAACGTGACAGTTAAATTAACATACGCTTGTCAACTATTTACATAGTTCTAGACAAATTGACAAAAAGTACCGAAACACTCGAGAATTAACCTTATGTTCGAAATGATTAGGTACTTTTGTACGTACCTACTTACTTATCAAACTTAATTACAAAAAAAAGTGCTACCTACTATCAAATATACAACTGCCAACTGGTGGTTAAAATTGAACTTAAATTCACTAGTTGTTTCTTTTAATACGGAATAGAAAAAAAAACTTAAGGCGACGATAACCGACTTTTAATGATTTTATACTGAAAATCACGTCTAAACGATTAGTGTTAATGATTTGGAAAAAATGTATGTTCAATTAGAGAATTTTTTAAATGACTTATTATAGGAATATTTTAGATTATTATGTTTATTTTACATAGTGAAATTAATTTCAAAAGTTATGTCTAACGCGGATAAAAAACTGAGAATTATTCAAAACTATCAAGCGTATTTTGCTGAAACCTTCATCATTTTAAATATAATTTAATTATTAATCTTTTAGTGTGGTGTTTCATTAAAATACCTTTAATTTTATGTTTTATAAATTAATAATGCAGCTAATTTGGGACAGCGCTCCTTGATGGGCGAGTCCTATTACTGGCTGGGTACGACGCGTTGCGGGAGCTCAGTACAGAACACGCAAGCTAACCACTCAAGGTCACTGGCGTATATCTGCGTCTTAATGAAATACATCAGTGTGGGAGTAATGTTGACATTGCCATTCATTTGACATAACATTAAGAGGATGTCGTGTCTAATTAAATTAAAATAAATGCGTATAGCTTGAGGCATTGATATAAAAAAATTGCGCATCTACTTTATTGATTGGTGTTCACTAATTGACAATGTTCTTTAGAGATTGTTTGGTCATCTTATTTAATGAGTTGGTAGAGTAATAGGTAGGGATCTACCAAGGTAATTCTGTTACATAAGCTTAAAGTATAAGCATGATCAACCTATAATGTTCCCACTGCTGCGACACAGGCCTCCTCTCTTCGAGAAGGAGTGGGCTGTAATCTACTACACAAGCCCAGTGCCGGTAGGTAAATGTCACATATCTTTGAATTTTTTGGATCTAGGACATGCCGATTTCCACACGATTTTTTCCTTCGCCGTTTTGAAAGCAGTGATGGTTAAAATATTTACAGAAATTAAAGCGCTTGGGTTCGAACTCACGACCGTAAGTCGGGGCCTTGTTACTGCGCCACCATAGCTTTCAATAACACACATTCTGTCGTGCATAGAATTTACTTGAAACCCATTATATTCCATCCATTTCCATTCTATTTTAAAATCATTTTAAACTTATTTTCTGCAGAACTATCGCAACAGTTTTCTGATAAAGAGTCTCAAACGAAAACGATGCAGCTTCAAAAACAATTTTAGAGCTGGTAGTTGTGAATGATTAAGAGGAATTAAGCCCAACAAAAGCAATAGTGGCCCTGTGGTAACGGCTTGTAGAGTTGCTTACTTACCGCACTGGGCCGCGTGGTGGACTACAGCCTACTTCCTTTCACAGAGATGAGGCCTGTGTCCCAGCAGTGGGAATATAATAGGATTTGAAATCACTATTTGGTGAGAAACAGCCAAGGGAAAACAGCATACTTACTGAGCAAATGAAGTAAGAAAATGCACTATATTTACACAGATAAGCCTCATCAACCTAGCTTTTTACCTACAATTTTGGGTTTGGCTTCCGGTCCAACTGAATGCAGTTTAATACCAGTATTTTACATGAAGCTTCAACCTATCTGACCTCTAAAATCCAGTTAGTGGCCAATACAATACCCCTTGGTAACTCACCCACAAATCCCTCATTATTATAACTAGCTGCGCCCCACGTTTTCACCCGAATAAGTATCGATCCCGTGGGAATATCGGAATAAAAAGTATCCTATGTCCTAACCTAGGTCATGGTCTACCCATGTGTCAAATGGCATCCAAATCTGTTCTGCCGTTTTAGCATGAAAGCGTAACAAACAAACAAACTCACTTTTGCATTTATAATATTGGTTAGGATGATGCTCTATACACATTCTCACTCCAAAATCTGTCTAATAAAAGAAAATTAAAACAAAGCATCGTTAAACGCCCAAACGAGGCTTGTTTGTTCGTGTTAGTAAAATATTACCCAAAACCGCTGGCCTGCTACTTGTAATAGTGTCTTAACGATCGGACCAATTGAAGTACGGGTGGTCTAGTCATAAAGGCGAAGTAAGTCAAGTCCGAAACATACGCTAGTGTAAATATAACTTTATGTGCATCATGCGGTGATGAGCACAAGTTCATGTTGGGTAAGTTTTAATTACAATTTCTGTTTCCAGGATAAAATTGGACCAGTGTACAGCACTTTCAAGGCAAGAAACAGGTGTAGGGAAAATCTGCTGTTACATATCTTGGGCTCGTAAGGTGGATCGATGACAATGAACTGAATAGTATAGAAAATACATCGTGCTTACGATTAAACACATTCTATAATTATATTTATAGAAGGGACCACACACATTGTAAGAAATCGAAGGCAAAGGAGAACATGGTATGGTGTTGTGGTGTACTATACTGTGGTAAGTGGTTACCGTTGTTACTTTCAATATGAAAGCATTGATTTAAGTGTAATTCAATTGTTAGTTTTGGTGGTTTCCTTTCAAAAGTATCTTCAAACGATATCAACAATAGGTTGAAATGTAAATCCCTCATTTATGTAGTTTCTTTCATTTTATATATAATTCTAGTGATCTGTTTGATAAAAGAATATTCAGCTGAAATTTGACATCTGTAAAACAAAGTTTATCAAAAACAAAGACATGTCACAGCATTCAAGTTTACGGAACTAACATGTAAACAAATGTACCAAAGGGAACACGTGTGAAGTAACAAAAATGTCTAAATTTGTCACTTGTGTAATGTCCCTAACGCAGTCACTGTGTCAACAAACATCGTTTGAGATATTTCAGGCCGTCCGTCCGTATGTCCGACGTTCGTTTATATTACGGCGAAAAGACATCTGACGACGGACTATCAATCTTACAATAAATACCAGCCGAGACATCACAAACAATCCAAATAATAAATTAACGCAAAATAACACTAACATCTGAAATATTCGAAGCAACTTTGTTTTCATTAACAGTGACTTTAGTGGACAGACTAATTCTTTTACGAGAATTTTATACGTTTTTCACACGTTTCAACATAGCTCACATGTGTTACTGCGTATTAAACATGTTATGACATTATATGAGACGACTAGTATCATTTTTAATATGAAAACAGAGGTTTAAAAACTTTTTGGACGTTTGTCAGAAGCTGGTTAGACGTCAAACAAAAAATTACGCTTTGACAAAAAGTTAATTAGGTAATAAAAAATGTATTACGAGCTTCGTGTCACAGTGAAACTAAACAATATAAAACGTTCCGGTGTTTAGTCGTAACTTCTACTGTTTTGTGCATTATTTTGGTTTTTTATTCGCAATGACGTCAAGGGACTTTTTAAATGTCGAAAATTCTAAAATAAACTTTTAATTAGAGTACCACTAACGTGAAGACTTGGCCACGGTTTGGTAATTTGAGTAGGACTTTGTGTAAACGAGTAATAAAAATAATAAAAATTTAAAATAGATTTGGAAGTATTAAAAATTGCTCAAAGCATGAAAACACTTCATAACTATGTAAAAATTAACATATCGTGGTAGTAGTTGAGAACCGAGAATGAAAAACAGCAATCGTTTTACTGTACAAACATTTAAATATTAAGTCATATTTACAAGCATCACCTTTGAACGTATTTTTCTGTTCCTTTCTTCTTGTCTTTTTTGTGTGTACCATAGAAAACAAAATAAATAATTAAATTTTAGTATGCGACAATCTTGCGCACCAAAACTGCGAGGTAATTGGTGGCTTTCATTTTGACAGTCCAACAACATTCATTGCGTTATTTACGTTGTTGAGCAGACAAATTTTTCGAACAACAAGCAATGCATTTGCAATATCTTCAAAATCTTTCAGATTATGGTTGAAGAAAGTGTGTTAAGAAATTATGTTGCTGATCTTATTGCCTCAAATGTAACCATAGATTCACTGACAAAATACGTAGATTAACTATCACTCAATGACATTGGTTGTTGTTAGAGTACTGATATAGCCAAAAAAACCCGACTATGTTTTTGCAATCGCGTTTTTAGTATTTATTGCTTTTTATTTTTAATTTTTTATCATTTCTTTCACCACACGGTATGTAAACATAATCAGATATTGGTAAATGTGAAGGGATAGGGTATAACATAAAAATCAATTATAAACTCAGAGATTTAAAACAATATAAAACAAAAAGAGAAATTTCATGCTTTTTCTTGTATTTTTTTGCATTTTAGCAAAAAAAAAAAAACAAGAAAAGCATGAAATTTAGAAGGATGAACTATTTTGGATGAGTTAGTAGGTAATTCCTCAGTTCCATTATAATCTAAGCTAAGGAATGATTCAACCAGAGCACTGTTACAAGCTTTTGTTGTTAGGTGAAAGATCGTAGTACAAAAAGTGTTTCAGGGATTAAACATTCATTTTGGCGCCAAAAATCCGCCGTTTTGATTCTTTTATAACTTTAATATACAGTGACACTTGTGCAAAAAAGACGAATCTAACGACATATCATTAATCAAAATCGGGTTAGCCGTTTAGCAGTTGCGAGGGAACATACAACAACACACTTACATTCATACATGTCATTCACATAACCCTCCTGTTTTGACTTCGCCGCAGTCGGGTGAAAAGGATATAACTGTACTAACATTCTTAAAAATCAAGTCGAACATAACGTCACTCAACATAACCCTCAAACAATCAACAATCAGCTCAAAAAAACCATCACTTCTCAATGACAAGAACACATAACTCGAATCATTTATCATCCCGAGGCATACACAGCATATATATTAAACTGGCAATACACCAAACAGATGCATTAGCATCAAGGTAATTAAATGAGGTGACAGTTACGTTAGTGAACGCTCCGGGCCTTCCATTAACCCATCTGGGTATACAGGGTTATTGGTTATATGTCGGCAATCCATTAACCCCTATGCCAATGTCAACCATTTTCGACTAATTTGACATTTTATATTTTAAAATGAATGAAATAAAAGTATAAAATGTCAAATGACTAAGGAGTAATTTGGTTGTTAATGACCTCCTATATACCCTTAACGGATTGCCGACTTAGTAATATAACCTGTATATCTTCATAATGAAGGAAATCTTACGGTTAAGGTAAGAGTTGTAGGGAATTAAGCGTATGCGTGGGTGGAATAGTCATTTTTTGCATAGGAAAGATGGCTTCTTGGACAGATAGTATTCGGAATTATATTAATTAATTATATATTAGGAACTATAGAGGTTTAAGTCGGTAATTAAGATGACGATGGCAGAATTAATAAGACAACTTTTCTAAGAAATGATAATATCACAATAGTGATATCTCAGCATGCCAGCAGCAAAGAGTTCGACAATGACATAGTAACAAAATACTGAAACATGTAGGCGTGCAGAAGAGAACATAATTTCTCAACAATAGTGAAAGAAGACAATCGTAAAGTCACACCGCGTGCGACAGCTCACACTTTACAGCTAGGTATCAACGCCAATAACGTCCGTCCTATTTTTGTCCGGTTATACATCTACAAATTTATAGTGCTATAAAGTTTTACTTGTCACTCACACGGAATTTATGCCCCGTCCGTCCTAAATGTGGTTTCTTCCGCTGACGAATTTGCTCATGTCAACGTCTACTATAAACAACATTTGAAGCGTGCAGCGCAGGCGACAGAGGCGCCTCCGAGCCATTTGCCGTCTTCCATCTGTGACGAAACGACGACGAACAAAGGAGTATGTCTTCTGACGTAAAGTAAACAAAGTCTAATTTCCTGGACATGTATTTGCTGTACTATTTCTATTACAGCGTCCCGCAAGGTACACTCTCGGCCCGCAATATCGGTCTTATTGTTTGTGGTGCTGAATTGAAAGTCGTGTGTTTCCGATCTGATAAATGGAACCCTGTCGAAGGTGTGTGATGTAAATCGTGCAGGCGGCGCCGGCGACGACGTCGGGACGCCACTGCTCATACAAACAACCGTCGAAGCGTATCGAGGAAGGATGCTTAACACTTGCACCTCTAATTATATCCATGGAACGCGTTGTGGAAACAAACACGTCTCTCTAGTCTGAAAGTTTGAATGCTTCAGAATTTAAGTCTGCTGAAACAGATGATCTTGTTTATGAAGTAATATATTATCATGAACAAGAAGGGAAAACGACCTTTCTCCTTTTAAAACCATTGCTAATCTTCAAAAGCCCGTACTCTCCAAACAATGGAACATCCTGTATCCTAACCAGTCATTCTCGATACACTTTTGACCAGAATAGATACCTACAATAAAGTTGAACCACAAGACGATCACAGAGCGCCTGAGAAGTGTCTCCTGGAAAAATGTTTTTAAAACGATGTAAAAGTTTCTCGGAACACGATTGAGGACAGGTTTGTTTATGTTGAGAGAAACAGACGTATGTCATTCAAATGACGAGATGACGAACTTCCTCCAGAATGATAGCCATCGAAATAGATGTGGTGGTAATAAAATTTTGGATTTGGGACAGGTGAGTATAAATTATAATGGCCAGATGTGTATGCGAAGTTATCATTGAGATTGTTTTGTTACATTTTTAGAGATGTTTTTCAATTTTTGAAGCTGTTCTAGTGAAAAACACTTTCTGTCGGAGCTTTTTCTTTACAATAATAGTGCTTAATATGCATTCGGATGTTACTGTCTATCGATTAATTATTTACTATTAACAAGATTTAGTCCAGCAAATTTATTACATTTGTTGACTAATTTGTTATAGGTAAGCACGAGTGCTTTCTCCATAGTCCTAGTACAGTAACTCGAATTAAATTAAACATGAACGATGAATTATAAAAAAATAAACAAATCTTGAAGAACGGTTCAGCAGTAACATTTTAATATTTGTATTTTAAGCGGAGCAGTTTTGTGAAGGTTTACGACTGAATATTTTATCTATTCGTTGAGTTTTTATTTAGTCTAACTCAATCAAGATACAATAAAGTGTGACCTTTATTCACTAGAAACATTTTGAATGTAAAAAAACTACTTACCTAATAGATATAATAATTCATACTTAATAAAATATAAGGAAAAAGCATCACCCCTAAACAAAATCACTTAACAGTTCCTTATTCAAAAACCTAATGCTGACATTGTCACCCTCCCCCCAATTTTAAATAAACAAATGACAGACAAACCACATCAAACGTTCAATTTGTTAGCAACGTGGAGCCATTGACAAAATCCATTAATGTCGAGTCGGTATCTCGGCAATTAGTAAACAAATGAGCCGAATGACAGATCGGGCTTGTTGACGATGTTGGCACAGTGACAAGTTGTGCCACGGCGCGGCGGCGACGAAACGGTTAAGGTGAATGAAGCATGAAAATGGAGCATTTTCGATGAAACTTTTGTATTTTATGACGTAAGCATGGCTCAGACGAAATGTAAATAAATTTGAAAGATAACAATGAAATTTACTACGAAAAATACGAAAATACGAAAATTTTATAAAATTTTAGAAAATACGAAAATTTTATAAAATTCGTAGGTAATTATTAATGAAGTTAGTGGCACCATCCTAATCCATTAATTTCGTGGTGGTCTCAGTGATAAGTAAACAAAGGAACTTCCTGTTTAGTGAAATTAAAGAAGAAAAAAAAATGTTGACAGATTTGGCACTGTGACAAACAGTGACGAGGGCAGTGACGACGACGCGATGAACGGTTGGGCAGATAACATTTTGAAATTAGATTAAAACATGAGAAAGGTATTGAAAAGTAATTTTACTGCAATTTTGTATGAAAATAATTTGCTGTAGGTAAGTACTTATTGAATGTTCATTAAAAAAAAAACATTAATAAAATATAAAATAAATATTTATTTTTCAACTGCCGGATCAACTCTTCGTACACAGAGAAGAAATAAGCGTTGGTCAGATCATCGTGCTTATTGGGATTAATGTCGACAATTCCAGACTATTCAAGTCTAAGGCTTTGATATCCGATAGTTAATGACGACCAAAAATATTTTGTAAGCTCTTGTGACCTTCAGATGGAAACAAAAAAAAACAACACTTCGTGAAGTCGCTAGTTTCCAACCAGAAGCAGAGCGAAAATTTCGTAATCAATGGAATTAAAACAAATCTAGCAACATAATGAAGTTGCTGGCCCCATTGACTATCCATTAGTTTCAGGGTGGTCTCAGCAATTAGTTCACAAATGAGCTAAATGTCAGATCAAGATTGCTGACAGTGTTGGCAACGTGACAAACGTTGCTGGCGGCAGCGGCAGGGTTAAGGTGGATTTACAATGGGCGAAAATATGCATGTTGAAAACTGAAAATATTTATGAAAAACATGTTTGACAAATTCAGGTTACTGAACAACTTGAATTATTAATAACTAGCTTTTGCCCGCGGCTTCGCCCGCGTGGATGTCGGAAAATATCCCACGGGAACGTACTACCGATACCGGGATTACATACCATAGCCATAGCCGAGGAAAAGGTCATTGACTCCTACCGCTGTGCCTGCGTTACGGTCAAACATAATTATTTTGTCACGCGTAATTTTGAATCTGTGATATCTTTTAAACTTTGCATTTAAATGAAATGATGTCAAGGCATATTTTAATTGAAATTAAATGTTCAATTTAAGTAACATAGTTTATTGGTTAAGGATTAATATAATACCGGTCAAAATAGCTTCGGAAATAACAATGAACTTTTTATCAAATTCTGAAAAATAAATGCTTATTGTGGGTCAACCTTAGAAGATAGACATATGCCATTGCGAACTTTTTGTTGAAATTTTTAAGATATACAATACCTACTGTAGAACATAAGTTTTATGTAACTTTTACCATTTCCGCGGCGCACGCCAATAAAGTTCCCGGTCGGCATGATTTTTTCCGACTTCTTCAACAATAATCGTCAAATTTCAGACAATTTACACAAAACCTTAATGAATTATACATTTAAATCTTTCGCATGAATCACTCCGTGCATTGGTGAAAATTGTTTGAAAATCCATTCAGTTGTTTTTGAGTTTATCACGTTCAGACAGACAGACAGACGCGGCGGGGGACTTTGTTTTATAATACGTAAGGATTATAATGTATCAGCATAGATTTGAACAGTAAACATAATCGTAACTTTTTTAAGCTAAACACATTTTCGTTAAATTTAACAAAAGAAGAAAATTAAAAAAAAAGAAAAATTTAAGCTAGTTCTATTTTTCTTTTATTTTCATACTTCAAAACACACAGGTATATTATTTACACTTTACACATCACACAAATTATTTTTACATTATATTTCCACACTCACAATATTTTCCTTTTCTACCCAGTATTTTGAATACCATCCTTATTTACGTATTTCTTCTTATGTAAAGTAAACTCTGTTGTACTATGAAGAAGACAAGACGATCTTGCAGCATTATAGCAGCTGAATGCTTCAAACAGATTACGATGCGAACATTTGAAGATAGTGTATTTTGGATATGATAAAAAATTTAAGAATTTGGTAAATATTTCCACTTTTCAGGTATGCAAACAGCCTTGATATGATAACAATGAAAACAAACTCTAAAGTTTGAGCGAGAACAAAACGCAATTAACAGCAATTTTCTTCACAACTTATAATTTCTACAAAATTGAGCAAAATTAAAAAAACTTTTGACAAAACACTGTCGCTGCTTATTAAGTTACTCTTATAGGGGCTGATTTTTCAAAAGTCAGATTACTTTTATCTGAATTTTATCTGAAGAATAACTAACCGGCTTTCATTCGTAGATCTTTGACAGTCCTTACGGGTATCAGAAGCCCGAAAGTCTGACAACCAGCTTTACCAAGGGGTATCCTACGGCTAAATAATAACAGCCGCACGGTTCGATCCATCAGGTTAAGCTGAGCTTGCCGGGGCTGGTCCGTGGATGGGTGACCATTTTGATATACCAAGACTCCTTCGTGCCTCAGAAAGCACGTTAAGCCGTTGGTCTGGTCCCGACTGTCATTCGTGGCTCTTTGGCAGTACTTACGGGTATCAGTAGCTCGAAAGTCTGACAACCAGCTTTACCAAGGGGTATCGTATTACCCGATAACTGGGTTGTGGAGGTCAGATGGGCAGTCGCTTCATGTAAAATATTAGTATTTAGCTGCATCCGGTTAGACTGGAAGTCGACCCCTACATATATAGTGGAAGGCTAGGCAAATGATGACATTGATATTCGCCATATCTTCAAATAAAATTTATCAAAAAACTAATAATTGGTCCTAAAAAACTAATACAGCTTTCTGTATGCATCACAGCATCCCCCTTAACAAACACCCGTGTGGTGACAGCACCAACACATGTCCCGCTGTAAAAACATCACGATAAATCCCAAGCCATTCACTGCAGCTATTTTAGATTAATGACAAACAACAGAAGACAATCGTCTATTTTACACCGAATTAAAGTTGATTTATTTTTTTTAAACCTCGTTTATTTGATTGCCTAGACACTGAATTGTTTTTGTCCGATGGTTTGGTGATTAAGTTATATTTTTGGATGATGTATTCAGGTAGAGCTGAAGAAACCATGATTGAAAGTTAATGAGAGTTGGTGAGATAAACTTTGCTGATTTTGAATGGGACCAAATACATAGAAAAGCGTGCTGATGAGAAGGTTTTGAAACCAATCAAAATCAATCAATCTGCCTAGCCTTTTCCCAACTATGTTGAGGTTGGCTTCCAGGGTAACTGAATATCAGTATTTTACATGGAGCGACTGCCTATCTGACCTCCATAATACGATACCTCTTGGTAAGACTAGTTGTCAGACTTTCGGGCTTAACGACCCGTAATGACTGTCGAAGATCCACGAATGACAGCCGGGACCAACGGCTTAACGTGCTTTCCGAGGCACGGAGGAGTCTCGGTATATAAACATGGTCACCCATCCACGGAACAGCCCCGGCAAGCTTGGCTTAACCTGATGGATCGACCCGTGCGACTGTTATTATTTAGCGACGAGCTCCTCCAAGAAGGTATTAAAACCATTATTAAAAACCGGCCAAGTGCGTGTCGGACTACGCACAATGAAGGGTTCCGTAGTTGAGATAAATTTATCCCAAATACAAACTTAACCTTGTAGTTGAAATATATATTCTCCCGTACATTCCAACTGCAAATATATAAGGTAAGTTTGTACGCACAATATTGATATATTTACCATGTTATTTTAAGACCATAGACTTCTTATAGGTTTTCCTGTAATCTATGAGTGAAGAACCATTCTCTGTATTTTTTCAAAATTTTAGGCTCATTAGTTTCGGAGGTAAGGGGGGAAACGGTCAATTTTCATCTATTTTCTTTAAATGAATTTATTTTTAAATTGTAAAAAAAAAAATTGAAATCCTCGTAACAAGCCCTTTCATTTGATATGTCACACGATACAGTTTGAAAAACAGTTTTTTAATTTCTTTAATTTGCCCCCAAAAGTGACCCCCATATTCAAAATTCATTAATTTACGTTACACGTCCGTGTTTGGGTCATAGAGATACATATATGTACCAAATTTCAAGTTAATCGGTCCATTAGATTCGGAGCAAATTGGCTGTGACAGACGGACAGACAGACAGACACACGAGTAATCCTATAAGGGCTCCGTTTTTCCTTCTGAGGTACGGAACCCTAAAAATTATAGACCAGTAAAATTTAAGGATCGTAGCAGGTGGCGTTCTGTAGTTTCTGCCTACCCCCATGGGAAGAACGCGTGAGTTTACGTATGTATGTAATAAAATTGAATTTAACATTAAAGTTACAGCTTTTTAAAATCTCAATCTTTACATTTAACATACTCCCACATTAATCAAATCAAACACGTATTAAAAGACGTAACAAGATATTTAAGACTTCCTATAATATGCCCATTTCTCCCAATCTGTAACCAAACAAATTAACACTCTATGTTACAAACTAAAGATTCAAATTCAATTAACAAGTTTCTTAATGGGAAATGTTCCGCATTTATCACATCTCTAGTAGTAATGTTTGTCACATCTGATTTAAGTCAATTAGTGCCTTTTTATTCGTGTTTGGCGTTAAACATTACATTATAAATGTCGGCAACGACTTACGACTAATAAATTAAACTATTTAGTTAAATAAGATGCCGTTTATTTACTTTTTTTTGTATGATTTATGGCATGTTTAGTATGTAAGTGTCAGGTTCTTGCTGTGTGGGTGTTTCAAGAGTTTTCAGAGCACCCGAGTGGAGTAATATGCTACTTGAATTCTAATAGGTACTGGCTGCATTAACGGGACCCTATTTCTAACAGATTTCCAAAAGGAGGAGGTTCTCAATTCAACTATGTTTTTTTTTAAAGTAAAAACTTCTTTAGGCGCGTTTTTGAGATGGGGCTAAACAATTTGTTTCGCGACACTGTTAGGACACCAGCTTTTGACCATTAAAAAGACATCAACGCGCGATACATTAGTTCCTACACAAAAAAAAAATTGTTCAAGTTTTCACTTCTGTCGGCACTCTCGGAGTGCCACTGTTTTTTTTTTTTGTATGTTTGTTACACGATTACTCCGCCAATTATGAATTGATTTTGATGATTCTCTTTTTTGCTTGATAGGTCATACTTCAGAGGTGGTCCCATATAAATTTAATTAACTTTGCTTGGGTAGTTTTTGAGTTAGCTTCAATAAAGACGTATTTTTCCCCACGTAGAATATGGATGATATGTTATTTATCTGTTATTTACATAGCAGGTAGTGGTATTCGAATTTGTGAGGGGTAGATACCACAACTAAAAAGTGAAAAATAAAAACTTTTACAAAATTATAACAACCAACTTCCAAAAAAGAAAACACGACTAAGTGAAAAATAAGTTTAATTTCGGAAATCGGTGGCAAAAAACGAAAATTCAAAACGTGTAAGTCATAATATTAAATTTATAATTATTGTTATTTTTGTCTGTTGTCTTTTATGTTTTTTTATTAATCATTTTTAATTTGTTTTGTATTTCATTTAGTTGATTTTCGTGTTGTGTGCTTTGATTTATTTTATTAATTTCGTTTTTCACTGTAAATATGTCGCAATAAGATGGATATAGCCGTGATATAGTTATATCCTTAGGGATATAGTTATATACCGTAATATAGTTATATGAAAGCACGATCTAGTAATATGACTATTAGGGCACTCCGACCAAATAATGTTAGTAGTTACTGTGACCAAATACGCGCGAGTAAGCCGGCAACCTTGACGTTGAAATTGGTCGCAGTAACAAAATTAGTGCACTCCAATAGTTAAGAGCCACTTTAATATAACTATATTACGGTATATATCTATATCCCTAGGGATATAACCATATCACGGCTTCAACCATCTTACTGCTACATATACACATATTATAAGTGTGGTCTCCTATAATTGAAAGCGCACACTAGTATTTGTCCCTATTAACCAATAGCACTGCATCATGCTGAGTGGAAGCCTTCTTGTCACAGTCAAGTCGTGCAGCTGCCGACTAATTTCTGTTTTACGCTCGTGATTTCTTATGTACTTTTTGTTGTTTTCGTTTACTCTTGTCTTTAATGTATGCACGTGTCTCTGTGACAAATTAACCTATTTTTCTTTCCTTCTCTCTTCTTTCTATTTTTTTAAACTTGCATGAGCCTTGTGTAGCCTCTGTTAGCGATCCAATAAATAAATAATAAAAAAACCTTATTTTGTAAAAAAAAAATCTATAAACACCAAAAAAAACATATTTAGGCTCTCTTAAGTATAACATTCCTATTTGCTGTCATTTTGGTATTAGCTAGCTTCTCCGTAATATAATCTCATATCGTACTTACCCTTCCATTTTAATCTGCAAGTTTATGTCATCCTCAGTTGTTTTGGAGCTTTTTCACCTGTTCCCTTATGGAAGTGCCAGAATAGCAGATGTCAAGCCGTAAGCCACTTGAGCAAAGACTCTATCTTATCACAAACTTTTAACCTTCACTCTTGCATTCACTACTGTAACTTTGATTACACCGACGAACTTAATAGTGCCTTAAAATGTTCTATGCTATTGTAAAGGTGAATAAATATAACAACGTCTATGTGAACCTATAGTTTCGACCTTATAGGCGTAGTTTGTAAACTTGTAAAGATCATTCGATTTTCATTTGGTCAGACAAACACTCATAAAGTAATAGTAGTTAAAAAAAACAATCATGTTGTGTATAAGCTTCATAAAACAGATACAAATTCTTATTGCACTTTAATTCCGAAACTGTCTCATTAATTTTGCACCGCTGTGCATTTCATACCAGACGTGCAATCAAATTAAAACACTATTCACCTTTAACATAATTAGTACAATACAGTACACGTCAGTGCAAAATAAATAACACGCGTGTCGTAACGAGCTCACTTTCTTCTGTGGGCATGACGCGTGAACGGGCTCATGTACACTTGGGTGCATTAATTGTTTCTGCCTACCAGTGTATTGCGCAAAAACTTCCGTTTTGTATCGTGTACTGCGGATCTAATATGAAACTTTTCACGACTGTAAAAAAGCGGCCATTTTGAATTTGTTCGGAATGCATTGCTGCTATTGCTAGGTGTTTTATGTTTGACGTGTATGTAAAATCAGCAATGGATATCATATTTCGTGTTACTCTCCCATTGAATATTCCCAGCCATTTGTCAATACACTTGATATATAACAAGTCCGTATAATTAGTGTTTACATAATGTTTTCCTTTGATGTGACAGCTGATTGGCCTATGAATGCATTGTGTCACACGCCGATTTAAAAATGAGGGTAATAAATGTAAATGAGACACGTTAAACCGTTAATCCGTTGATACCGGCTGTCACTCCTAGATTTTTGACAGTCGTTACGGGTCGTCAGAAGCCCGAAAGTCTGACAACCAGTCTTACCTAGGGGTATCGTATTACCCAGTTACTGGGTTGTGGAGGTGAGATAGGCAGTCGCTCCATGTAAAATACTGGTATTCAGCTGCATCTGGTTAGACTGGAAGCCGACCCCAATATAGTTGGGAAAAGGCTAGGCAGATTGTTTTTTTTTTTTGAGTATAGTGCTCCTCCCTTTTGTGCCATGCTTCCCTGGTCTGTGCGAGTCTCATCCAGGTCCTCCCCGCGATCTTCTTTAGGTCATTCAGCCACCCATTCTAACAATGTGCTATGTAAATAAGACAGTTTCTCAACTTCGCAAGAGGAAGTCATCTTTCGTTCTTTTACAGCACTTCCATGAACTATAGGTTTGGTAAACAAGCTAAATGTTGGTGGTTTTCATGTCTTCACAATATTCATCAAAGAGAAAAAAGCCGGTACAAAATTCTTACTAAAAGAAAAACAAGGTACCTATCCAACGTCACCTTATACCCGTCAGCGAAACACTCAGAAAGATCAAAGAAGTTTAGTAACTAGTAATAAATATGAGCAGTGTATCAAGACTTAAGCCGACATTTAATTCAGATTGTTTAAAATTAAACATATGTCGATTTCAGATCAAAAAACTTCGTGATTTGAATAATGTTGAAATTATAGACTTTGATGAAGGCAAGGCTGAAGCAAAAGAGTCCATTTCATCGTATACCTATTGTGGGAAATGTTATTGATAAATAAGCCCTGGCAGATATGAGATGACCAGTCTCAATTGACGGCGCCCGTTCACGAACATGACGCATGTATCATGACCATCCAGCTCAACCAGGTTTGCAGGGAACCGAATGATTTATTCATTTATTCATATCTAAGTTGCATTCCATATTGTAGAAAAAATGTTACTTAAGGATTAAAGCTAGGTACAAAAATATGTACCCTGTAAGAGCACAGCTGAAGAGAGAATAAAATTAAAAAATTACAAAAAAAATACATTAAATCTAACACTAATACAGGGTGGCAGGGACATCGACGCGAAAATTGTTATCATGGATTCAGTACGTGATTCTGAAACGTTGAAATTTTGCGCCGGTTATTTTAAAAAAAAATCACTTTTCTATGAAACAGCAGATTTTTTTAAAATAACCGATCAAAGATTTTGATGTTGCGGGTTTCAGAATCATGAACTAAATCCATGGTAACAGTTTTCGCGTCGATATCCCTACCACCCTGTATAAAAATAAAATAGTATTTAAATAAATTTAACACTAAAATATGTATAAAACATGTCAATTAAAATTTGTCATTTAGATATTCATTGATATTATAATAGCATTTCAATTTATTTATGAATGTATTAAACTTTTGTTTATTTTTAATTATTTCTGGTAATTTATTATATAATTTAATTGATATAACTAGGGTAATTGTTGAGTGCATTTTTAGCTTAGAGATTGGTAGGTTTAATCTATTTTTATGGCGTAATGTTTATCTTGACTGTATATTTTCCCTTGTGGTGTATAAGTGTTGGTACTTTCGAAGAAATTTTGCATATTTCTAGAATATATGGGCACTGGGCAGGGGAAGGTTAAGATTTTATGTTCTTGAAACTAAGGTTTGAAAACCTTTTTTTTTGCTGTCGGTGTCTTCTATATTTATTAAGATTCTTATTAGTCTTTTTTGCAGTGTGAAAAGTGTTGAGCCACACACTCCAACTCACTCGCCACCATCAGCGAGACATTTAAGTGAGTATGACATACTCTCAACTGCCATGCTCTTTCAAGTCAACATACATCATAATAACATAATAAACGACTCCATGATACTCAAATTTACAAAATTAAAAAAAAAAATTAATATAATATAAAAAAAACTGTAGATTGAGAAATTAATAGAATTTTACTACCAAAAAGAAAGAAAATCGTTATTATTTATTGGAGTATTCAACTATTTAAACTTGGTTAAATAAAAATACGATAATACTATTAAGTGGAACTTTTTCTAAAACTTGATGTGCGATATGATCATATATATGATATGAGTATACACACACCTTGTGTAGCACAACCATATATCGTTGGTCTAGTTAGGACAACTAAATAACTAAAATTTTCTTGTTTAGAGAAAATTACTATTTATTTAAGCGGCATGATTTGGGTGTTACAAAAATGGTGAAAAGTCAATTTGACCAAAATCGCAGTTATTTAGTTCTCCATCCACGCTGACGATATGTACTGTACAACGTAACGATATCGCCTCATAAAACGATGCTTATAAGGAAACTCAGCTCTACTCTACGACGAAATGTCGTGTCTTTAGAAAAAATCCCAAATCTCACTCAATTTTGAAGAATCTCAACGTTAAAATAATCACCACACGTCGATACTACATGTACAGTGACCCAGCGGTAATACAAACAAAAGCACAAATGACAAATGGTGCCCCGAAAAAATAACCAATGACGCATACAGCCTGACCAAATTGGATACACGTCAGGATGCTTCAGAATTCATTGGTCTCGATGACCATCTAAATCTGTACGGTTGTCAGCCCACCCGGGCGTGAGAGATTGTATTTGTTTACATTAATTTTTACAGCGGCCGCGACAGAAACCAGAGCGAGAGCATTGGCTAATTATAGAAGCGTTTTAAGCTTACCACGTGGGGTCGTTGACGTGCCCTCGCACTGACTGTTAAATGTTATAGAAATCGAAGAGTTTTTAGATGAGATTGGCAGCTGATCAGTTGATTGTTACCATCCAGAATAGCTTTAATGTCTATTAAAGAAAGCACCAACGGCAAAATATCGTATTCGTCAGCAAAGTCTTCCAAATATTTGACTTGTAAAATTGATTCAATTAAATTAAATACTTAATCCAATTGTTTGCCAGCCACTTTAATAATACTCCTCATTACTTTTTTTTTAAATTACGATTTATTACTACTTATTTGGAAATATACCAAGGCATTTATTTCAAATTTGAGAAATCTGTAATAAAATTACTACATGGATTTGTCAAAAGTCATTTATTGAAACTAGGCTAAGAATCAACACTTTTTGAACGTAAAATTTTATTAAGACGTCCAAAATGCTCACCCTTCACAACTTCCTATATAGAGCTTTAGCTGGGAAGAAGAAGTGGTGCAACTAAGTCCCTAGCAGCGCAGCTGTCTGTTTAGTTAGAAGTATAGTCTACATCAACGAGGTATTTTTGTACTTCAGATATTCTTATTGCTGAGATAGATGTAAACTAAATTCCTCACTCAGGTATCTCATGTTTTGAATTTGACTTAAGTGAGCAAGCATAAAAATGTAAATTGTTATTATCAGCTGATTGGGTACTATGTAAATTGAGGCATCTACTTCATATTTTAATGGCAGAAGTAAATATTCGTGCGAATCGCCTCAAGAAAAACTAATATTTAATAAAATGGTCGATTCGCCCGGATTTGGGAAAGTTAATTCAGGCGAGTTACCAATAAGCCAAAATTTTGTTGAAATTGTGATTCTGCTACCAACTCTCATTTTTTTTTTTGTGTCTTTCATAATCTGTTTATCACATCTCATACGAGAAGTATCGTCATCACTCATCATTAACTATATACACACTATCACACTATCACTATCACAGTCTACAGAAAGTCTTCGCCCTATAAGCTTGTGGTACACAGTTTTATAACTTATTTCACTAATGAGTATTTATTTGGTACTTCACCGTAAAGCAGATCCTTCTTTCCCAGCTATACGCAATGGTCATCAGCATCTTTGTCGTGAAAATTACTTATCGTAAAATGTGAATCATGGATTGTCAACAGGTCAAATTTACAGCAGCATCCTTACAAAAACCTGCTCTCCCAAAAAAGGAAGCAGAATCAGATACTCCTGCCCAATATTTTATTAAATATCTGACACATTTCAAACCAAAATTAATAATCTAAAACTCTAAACCCATCTCAATTCATTTTGCATTTGCACAGCATGAAATAAACCTGTCAAGCTAAACGGTTTGCATTGATTTATTTCGAGTAAATAAACAAAGTAAGAGAAGCAAAATGTGTACTAACTTACTCGGTTATGAGTTATAGAAGGTGTAGGAAATGAACACCGACAACTTTGAATAAGGATCTTTGTTAGCTGTTAATCAAGACCTGAAACGGTCCACTGCTGGGAATAACGTAACTGCATTACAGTTGCACTACACCTCTCGGTCCCTTTTTTTCTTCAGGATCTTCTACTTCAACTGTTTTCTTCAGGTCATCTGACCATCTGGTTTACGTATCGATCCAATTTACTTGAAAAATAGAGCAGTGATAGCCTAGTGGTGTGACCGACAGACTGCCATGTATCGAACCCAAGGCACGCACCTCTGACTTTTCGGATTCATGTGCGTATTGTATTATTATCACTTGTTTCAAAAACGGTGAAGGAAAACATCGTGAGGAAACCGGCATGACTGAGAGATATTTCTCGACGGCAAGTGAAGCCAAGTCAGAGGCTCATGGGCGGCTTTACAACTCTGATACCAAGTTAGTCACTAACCACACGAAAAGAAAGAAGAAAACCTGAAAAATAGGAAATTTTCTATTGGAAAAGTGACTAAAATGAATTCCTAACAACTAATAATCTTTTGAAGATGGTAATTCTAAAGAATTGTGGCCTTTTCAGTAGAAAATCATTGGCTTTGCTAGCTCAGCACTATGATTATGAGCAAAAAAAAAACATTGATATGTAAAACATACGAGCGTAATTATAAAAACATACGTTTGACATACCATAAACGGTATTTAAAAAAATGTTCCCGTTGCACGTTGAATAATATTAATAGAATACCTGTCATCATAATTACCTTCTCACTTTTTATCGTTTGGTAATTCCAATATGAACGGTAGTAGTCCATTTGTCTGGCTTGCTACGTGATGGTCGTTAGTTCGAACTCAGGCGTAACCAATGTGTTTTTCCAGCCATCCATGCAGTTTGAATTTATCACTGGGTACAAACGGTGATGTTAGGAATCCCGGTTTATTACTGGTAAAGTTCCATTTTAAGTTTGCTTTATAATAGCTGGTGTGCAACCATGGTTGGGATAGTGCACGGCAATGATTTAACTGCTCGCACAAGTCAAAAAACCGCTTTGAAATGTTGATTGTTTGCAATTGCGCTACTTACTGGGTGGCTATTCCATTTTTAACCAACTTCCAAAAAGGAGGAAGTTCTATGTTCGTGGCGTATGTTTTTTTTTTTCTTCGTCTATGTTCCTCAAATATTTTCGTCAATTTGTAAACCGATTTTGAAAATTCTCTTTCATTCGGTAGAGGAAGCTTGCGCGTATAAATTTTATTAACTTTGCTTGGGTACTTTGCTTAGTTTTTGTCCACTGTTATTTACATAGTAGCAGGTAGTGGTATTCGAAATTGTGTAAGTAGGTAACACAACTAAAAATTCATAAATAAAAACTATTTACATAATAAATACAAAAACAAAAGGACACTTAGGCGGCGAAGTATTCGTCCGCATTTTGTAGTCATTTATATAGATAATTAGTTTGTCCTTTAATTTAGTACCTAATGTAAATAATTGTATTCAAAACTGAAAAGTTATATTACGTGAACACTCTAGTATAAAAATTAAATCACAAAAAAAAACTTGTTTTAAAATGAAGTGTTTTTTTCTGGAATTCGGTAGTTTTTTTGTTGTAAAAAGTTTTCTCAATATCACCTGGTAATTTATCAAATAAAGCATCATTGCGAAGCTCTTTCTTCTTCTAATCAAAAGTACATCTGCTTTCGAGCTCACAAAGATCTTAAAAAAATCCAGTCAGCGAGAACTCACCATCCTGTGTATCGACAAAGTGACAATATTCCAAGTAAACGCATTCCGGGACAAGTGGACCGGTAAAGGCGTGGCGTCGTTCTACTGAATTACACGAATTCCCAATAAAGACGGGACAAGTGTCCGTAAAATGGTCGTCCGCGTGTGGTCACCGGATGTGTATGAATGGGACATTGTTAATGAATGGGACGTTATTCGCAATGATGCAGATGAAATGATAGTATCGATGTAGTTTACGACGGAGGCTGATATTTATGGAAGAATTCCCATAAGAGTAATTTTGTTACCGCTTGAAATTGACGCTAAAGGGTCTTTCAAACTGGCGCGACACGCGACGCGACACAAAGACACCGCTCGTCGCGCGACGAGCGGTGTCTTTGTGTCGCGTCGCGTGTCGCGCCAGTTTGAAAGAGCCTTAAAACGTAATCGTCATCCAGTTTCCAGGAGTGGCGATCCAACTGACCACTACGAGAATTTATTCTTTGGAGACTAATCCAATAATTTTTACGACGATGGAATGGTTATTTGTCACAAATCTATCTAGGTATATATCTAATACCTTTAAACGAGCAATTCTTGTATATTTGTATATATAATCTGAATCTCGGAAACGGCTTCAACGATTTTCATGAAATTTTGTATACAGGGGGTTTTGGGGGGATAATTGATCTCGCTAGGTTTAATTTTTAGAAAACTACCAGATAAAAAAACCGGTCATCCAGATTTTTTAATATTAATTGAATCACACTCAAGGTCACAATTGGAATCTGGAATCATTCGTACAATTTCGGCGATAACATCACGTACTTCAAAAACAATAATCAAGTCACAAAAACAGAAATACTTAGTGGTCTCACAAAAAATCGACCATGCGTATATTGAAATGTTTATAACTTTATGGCTATTAAGATAGTCAAATCAATACCTAGGTAAATGTTATAAAACAAATGAATGCTACTCCTACTACTTGGTTCTGTGTTAAATGTTGTGATCATAATCACAACTGGCTAATTTGATCATTCCTTCATTGGTTAGGTACTACTTTGTAAGCTGCATTTGCTGTATCCTTTCTAAAGATTAATTTCTTTTTTCTAATGTTTGTTTCTAAGTTTTGTTTATTTCATAGATTGACTGTGAAAACATGACCATTCCAAAGATTCGAGTTGCACCGTTTAATCGACATGAATTCTTTTCAATCAAATCTTACGCGGAACTCCAAAACCCGATTCAAAACAGCCTGGTCACACGTCCACCTGCTCACTGCTGTAATTACCTTAATTGAGTTTTTTCAATTAAAAAACGGTGGGGATGTCTCTGTTTCTACATGCTCGTATCATTTGATATGTATCTCTGTAATTGGCCGGGTTTTCTCAATACGTACCAACGCTGTAACGACGGATGTGGTAAGGAGTTGAAGATTGTGATAGAAATTGTTGGTTATAAAGTTGTGTGGAGGCAATAACTGTTTTAGTGATTAAGGAAAAGTGGTGACTTATATTAAATATGTAATTACTGATAAATACATTTTAAGGTTAGAGTAAGAACATGGCACAATTATAAGCAGTGGACAATTACTTTAATTACTTGGCCATATCTGCCTTTGATTTTGGATTAGGTACCTACAGTATTTTTTTGTTCCAATTGAAATAAGCTCACCGTATCAAAGAAATACTAGAACATGTAATTGGTAGCTATAAAGCTTTATTATCTTATCTGCCATAATAAAGTTTATCATTTAATTTTCTTATGTACTAAATTAGTTTTTACGATGTCACAGTTTCTGGGTCTTTCCCTTCTCCACGCTTGGTGACCGGTGTGACCGAGGAGAATCCTAATGCATAACTAACAACTAACTAGTGTTCGATTTTAATTAAATTAAATAACGGAGAGAAATAAGTAGCTGGGTTTATTTAGTTCTGTTTTAAAGAAAAATTTTAAGAAGAATCAAAGCCGCTAATGACTGCTTAAGAAATTACAAGGTAGGTTAATTTGAACATCTAATATAAGGAAATTGTTTCACTTTTAGATGTTAGCAAGTTCGACTCAGAATTTTGAGGCTGGGTTCTGGATTCTGTCTTTACTACTTTCTCAGTTAAACTGAAGAGACGTCAGGTACCGAATTACCTAATACTGTAGTACCTAGGTGACCGAGTTCTGCTCCAGTGAAAATAGAGAATGCTCATTTAAATTGTATAGGAATGTTCATACTAATCCATGTATAGTACCTACTTATTCCATGCTGCCATGATAGTAGGTACTTACTAAAGGCTCTTTCAAACAGGCGCGACACGCGACGCGACACAAAGACACCGCTCGTCGCGCGACGAGCGGTGTCTTTGTGTCGCGTCGCGTGTCGCGTCTGTTTGAAAGACCCTTTATTCTATGCTGCCATGTCATTATTCTCATGTCATTATTTATTATATTGTTCGGAACTTGGGACGACCGAGCTCCACTCGGGTGAAAATACGGAGAAAACGAATTTTCCCACATATGAGACCTAGCTAGATCGATTTTTCGCCCCTATAAACACCTAAATTGCAACTTTCATCGAAATCGTTGGAGCCGATTTCGAGAACGTGAGTACAAATATATATATATATATATATATATATATATATACAGATATTGCTCGTTTAATAGTAAAGGATTTAGCTCTTCACCATATTTGAATCGAATACTGTTATAGAGTTATGAGGAACAGGTTCTAAAGTTCACTCATCCTCTATAAAAAAGGGATCCGCCGACCAGGGTGTTGTGTTTGGCAGGCAAATGCCCGACTGTTAATGTCAGGACGTTGTATATATGCCAGTGACGCGGTAAAATCTACTTGTGCGATGCAGAATTTTTCATAACGTCAGTGTTGCCGATCATTAAAACGCAGATATATAACAGTGACCTTGAGTGGTTAGCTTGCGTGTTCTGTACTGAGCTCACGCAACGCGTCGTACGTCCAGTCAGTAATAGGACTCGCCCATCAAGGAGCGCTGACCCAAATTAAATGCATTATTAATTTATTATACATAAAACAAAAATTATTTTAATAAAACACGTATACTAAAAGATCAGTAATTAAATTATCTTTAAAATGGTGAAGGTTTCAGAATATACGCTTGATAGATTTTGCGTGATTCTCAGTTTTTTTTCCGCGTTAGACATAACTTTACAAATTAATTTCACTATGTAATATAAACATAATCCAAAATATGCCTGTATTAAAATATTAAAAAATGCTCTAATTTAACTTATATTTTTTTCCAAATCATTAACACTACTCGTTTAGACGTCATCTTCAGTATAAAATCATTAAAAGTCGGTTATCGTCGCCTTAACAGGCTAGGTATTGAGGATCATTTAAAGTGAATGCAAGCCTGACGGTTGCATACGGTCCCCTAAAATTTAAAACAAAACAAAATGTCTCAAAGTGCTTCATTAGCGTTCTTGCCCCAAGATTGCAATCTTGAAGTAATCTTGTATCATAATAGACATAACGAAACTAGGAGCTGGTTATGACAGTCTTACGTCACATCGTTAATTAAGCAATCTCAGCTGTTTAAGATACTGTCATGAAATTTTGTATGGGTAATTCATTATGCACTGTCTGCTTTTGGTGGAGTCTAGGTGTGGCTCTTATTAATGTTAGCCAAAATTTTTATAATTTTGAAAATATCAGATAATAAAATAACATTTTTGACGGATTGCATCGTCATTAACAATAACCATTTTATAAAATACTGATTGTGATCTCAGACCAAATAAAAAACCCACACATAGCGCGAACAATAAAGTGAAGTATGCCAAAACTACACCTCCATCTGTGCATACACACTCACACGCACACATTCACAATGAAAGTACACCTCAATTAGTGTACACATTTTTACGCAACGGCTTCACATCACTATTGACAGCGCTGGTTTTTTATTTGGTCAGATTGCGAAAAAGCTATTTTTTTTTCTTTAGAATACGTTTCTTTAACAGGGTTCTTGAGGAATTAAAAACGATTTCTTATTCTGTTCTTATTTTTATAGGTTTCGAAGTTGTAACAGCAATGCTTGCAGTATTACCTATCGATGGCAAGCAGATTAAAAACTACAGGCTAGGTGACGTCTGAGGCTTCTTGCACGAGTAGTTTTATACCCCACGATGCTAACTAAGATGCGTGATAAAGTAACTGGATCATCTCAGACATGTATTTGACTTTTGATGAGCTCTAACGAGCTCTTCAAAAGTCAAATACATAATTTCAATGATAGATTCAATTAAGCAGACCAGGTGACTCTTATTAAACACATGTTAAATGCTAGAGTAATCGAAGCCGCCAACAAAGGGACTTAATAAAGCGGAACCCTTTATAGTCCTAAAATATCAGCATGTTACACTTTTTTCTCAACAAAGCATGCAATAAGCATACAAATGAGACCTTTCAAGATACTGTCATGTCACTAATGACATCAAAAAATAATATAACGTAACATAAATTAAGTCACAAAACGGAAGGTGCAAGCGGAATTGCCACAAAGCAACTGACATAACTCAAATACTCTACCATTGCAAACAGTGACTCACACGTTGCATCGAAATTTAACAATTATTAAATTCCCTAATTAGACCTTATAAGGATCCTAAAAAGTGCCGCTCAAAAACTAGCAACGGTCACCTAATAGACGAGTGTCGCATTGTTGTACGTACGAATATAATCGCGGCGGTGCTCTTTGTGACGTGGAAGACGCAAGATGGCAGCTGAAGATCAAAGGGGCCGCTCGTGTGAGGCTCCCGCGGTGAAATGTCACCGCGCTCGATCAATTAACGGTTATCCAATGTTAATGTGTTATTGATATCGGAATAGCGAAGTTCATATTGCCGTAGCTTATTCGATTTTTTGTATGGTTTAAGTGATAATTGGTAAGCGTAATTGAATTCGAGCTGTTACGTCGCATTACTGAGGAGTAATTACTGTAACAATGGTGACATTTGCGTTATACGACACTTGATTATGAGTTGTCGTAACTTAGGCTATAATTAGCTTTAGCTTGATATCCTCCAAGCGTGATGATAATGACCATAGCCTCAGTACAGTTTGTTGGGTGATCCATATTCAGCGTTCGATAATTAAGTACTGTTTCCAAACTTTATGTAGTCGACATTCGATTATAATTTTATCTACCCATCACGTATAATTACATAATGGAAAAATCTACAGGAATTAGATTATTTTCGATTCGATTCAATGTTCAATACGACAAAGTGGCATCTAAATTGAATTAAATGCAAATCATACTTCTAAAACTTTTATCAAAATGTGCATGGACACGATTTTTTGTGCGTTTCTTTGTAATGAATAAACTCAAAACAACTCGACCGATTTTAAAAATTCTTTCACCAATAGAATGCTATATTATCACTGAGTAGCACAGGTTATGATTTATAAAGATATCACCCGGGATAAGCCGCTGGCGGAAACTAGTAAATAATAAAAGGGGAAATTCACTGATATCAGGAAAACGCTAACGCTTATAACATACACCACGCACAATATTTAGCCGTTCGTTGTGGAAACTAGGCTCAATCGGGCTACGATGGACAAACTAATGGCCATAACAAATTGTTACCGACGTACACATGGCTGAGATGTGTACAGACTAACAGAACTATTAATTTTATTAGTTGTTTTGAAACCAGCGCGGTCGAATGTATGAAGGTAACATTGAGAAACTAGGAGCAAGTGTTCCAGATAAAATTATTGAGGATGACGTACATTTTCTTGAATGTTAGAGAGTCTGGTCTTGAGGAAAATTAACCTATAGTTTCATTACTCTATGCATTAGCATCTATATTCATAAGAACTTAGATCAAAAATGAAAAGAGCGGTTTCGTCAAAGGTGTCCATTTTATAATCAATATTGTGTCATGGACAACCAGTGAGGGGCTTAGCACTTATGGCTAAGTAATAACAGCTACACGGGTCGATCGATCAGGTTAAGCTACGCTTGCCGCGGTTGTTCCTTGAATGGGTGATCATCGTTACATACCATGACCCCGCCGGGCCTCGGAAAGAACGTTATGCTGTTGGTCCCAGTTCGGGTCGGGTCGTCATCGGTCGGCTCAGGGTCGTCAGAAGCCCGAAAGTCTGACAACCAGTCTTACCAAGAGGTATTGTATTACCCAGTAACTGGGTTATGGAGGTCAGATAGGCAGTCGCTGCATGTAAAATACTGGTATTCAGCTGCATCCGATTAGACTGGAAGCCGACCCTTATAACATTTTTGGGAAAAGGCTAGGCAGATGATGACAACATGAATATTTAACTATATAACCTAGTCCCTTGCATTATGGTACAATAAAACGAAGGCATCAGTACGCCTTTGCTATTCTGTTTTTATCATATTTAGATATTGTTACCCATCATTTTTGCGAAGTTTCGCTAGTTAATTTTATTTGATCCTGTAGATGCGTCTCTCATGTATTTGGTTATTATTTAATAGTGTTTTTGTATGTTGTGCTATGTCTTTTGTGTGCACCAAATAAACGATATATCTATCTATCTATCTATCTCTTGTTGTTTTAGGTTCTCCATTTATAAATTTCTAAATGATAAAACTTTATAGTTACCTTATTAATCCTGACATCTTTAAATCTTTATTTCATTTTATTGACCACATTATAAGAATTTTCATATTGACAGTAATTTTAGACTATTAAGCACTTGTACTAAATGTTTGCAAGCCTAATTTAAGGTAAAACGTATCAGAATCTCTAATTATAAAACATCTGCATTTTTTTGTACTTACTTTTTATGCAAATAAATAATAATTTAATTCTATTCTATTCTAAGTATTGATAAAATTGCTCCCATTAGCAACTCATGGTCAAAGTTCTTAATTTAGTTCTGGTCGTCGATAAATAAAAATAATTTTGAAAAGTTTGCTTGAGTGAAGAGTCATTATCATCTGCCTAGCCTTTTCCTACCTATGTTGGGGTCGGGTCCCAGTCTAACCAATTGCAGTTGAATGGGGTGGTTGAGTCAAGAGTGTACCATCATGTTTTAAAGGTTTAGAAGACAAAAAGACGAGATGGCAATATTTTTTTTGTATAAAAAAGTTGCAGTAACAAACTTCTTTTTCATGTGGTTAGTGCCTAACCTGGTGACAGTGTTTTTATGCCGCCCATGAACCTCTGACTTGGCTTCACATGCCGTCGAGCAATATCTCTAGAGCAAGCCGGTTTCCTCACAATGATTTCCTTCGCCGTTTTTGAAGCAAGTGATAATTTACACAATAAGCACATGAATCCGGAAAGTCAAAGGTGCGTACCTTAGATTCGATTAGTGACTTGGCAGTCCGTCGGTCACACCACTAGACTATCACTGATACATTAACAAACTTACATTATAATACAAAATGAAAAACAAAAAACACGCTACAAACCCGAATGAACGCCCAATATCTCTTAATGACAACATGAAAAGAAATCAAGTCTTCTACACACCTCCAGCACCTGTATTGTTATATTATATTAGTGTAATGTGATGGCAATATAGTATGGCAATAGCAACAAAAGTAATTCGTTATTGATGGTGGTCGAGATAGCTGCCTCGTGAGGGGACAAACTTATCCGAAGCGCCTTTAATTACGATGGGACGTTTATACGATGCGATTTTAGAAGATGATACAATTTATTGTGTGGTAAAGGTTATTGAATCGACTTCCTCGTTGGTCTACTAGGTCGCAAACGCTACTGCTGTACATGAGGTTCGATTCCCAGGTTAGGCAAAGTGTTACTGGGTTTTTCCATCAGGAATTTCTCAGTGGCAGCCCGGAGTCAGGATTTAACTATGCTTGATTGATGGCAATACGCGCGCCCTTTTACATGGGACTAAAAAATAACTGGATAAATATGGATAGTGGTGTTATGTTAATGTTAGTGTAATGTGATGGCAATAGCAACAAAATTAATTCGTTATTGATGGTGGTCGAGATAGCTGCCTCGTGAGGGGACAAACTTATACGAAGCACCTCTAATTACGATGGGACGTTTATACGATGCGACTTTTGGAAATGATACAATTTATTGGGAGATAAAGGTTACTAAATCGACTGCCTCGTTGGTCTACTAGGTCGCAAACGCTACTGCTGTACATGAGGTTCGATTCCCAGGTCAAGGAAAGGTTTTTGATGAATTTCTAATGGAAAAACCCAACAACACTTTGCTTCTGGTTACATATGAATAATATACAAAGTATTAGGTACTTAAATGACATCTCAGTCGCAGAATACTTACAATGTTTGATGACCAACACTTATGTATGTCTACATACCTGCGCATGAGTCAATAATATCTTATTAAACTTAAGAGGTACCAATAAATATAAGATGTTATTGTTAGTCTTGATCACAAAATGGCTTGTTAATACTTTTTAATGAGACATTCATTATTTAATATTACTTAGCAAACCATCTGTTTGACACTAAACAGTAATAATGAAATTATCACACAGTAAAATATAAATGTGTAATTCTGTGACTATTGTTAGACTTGAACTCACAGTCCATCAACTTTGATGGAATTTTACCCGACTATGGCGAAACAAAAAGAAGGGTTATGATTTTGACCGGTATGTATGTAAGTCCAACTGTTCCCTTATAATGAGGTATCGTTGGTCGCGTTTGCAGCAGACAGAAAAAGAAAAAATCCGGAGTCACACGTAATATGTTCGATTTATTTATATTCCCTGACACGTATGACTCCGGATTTTAACATTTTCTGTTTTTGATGTCTTGTTTATACCTTTTAGTTGGATTTTTTGTCGCAGTTGGGTTTTATTTTTTTTATTTTTTGTACTTAAGTAAATGAAATGACATGCTTATCATCTTACTGGCTGCCTGATTTTCACAAGAAATAGAATCGACATCATATTTGTAAATGTGTAAATGAAATGACCTTATAGGGTCATGCTGGCAAAAATGTAACATCGACCATCATGGTCTTCGGCCACACCTATCATCATGATGTTAGCGTATCGATGGCAATCTAAATTGAGTCGGCAAGATGTTGCATGATTATTTCAAGTAATAGAATCGACGTCATAGATGACCTGACGACAAATCGTATCGCCTAAAAATCTCCAATCACAGCGCTACCGTTCCGACTGCGACCAATCGCAACCACTAAAGAACACAGCATAGAGACAGATACGAATGTACTCCATTCACAGTCCAGTTATAGATGCCGCTACACAATACGTAGATCGCTGGTCACAGAGTAACAGAGCGGCAACATTTAATGACCGCGTATGTCCAGTTACTCAGGTGGTATGTATCGTTTCGTCACTTAGTTATGTACAGGAACGGAATTGCGTTTTTGATGCTGTTCATGTTGATGCAAGATTTTTGTGACGTAATTTTTTTGTTAATTAATTGTTTTGGTTTTGTCTTGGTATGAATTCGGATGAGTCTATGTTGCGTTCTTCATTGTTAGTTGAATCTAATCGGGACGAATAAGTACCGAAAAGAGTGCCTCACGAAGGTGCAACATTATGCACATCCAGTAGATCAGAATACCTGCGCTGCGACTTTTTTTTTTTTTTAATGTCGGAGCATATTATGCTGAGATAGGAGCCTTTTGGCCTCATACAGGACTTTGTTATTTTTTTATTAATGTTTTAATGAGTGTGTTTTAGTTTAATTTGTGATTTCCTGTGCGAGTCTCAATAAATACTCTTTTTTTTTTTCTTCTTTCTAGATATGTGCATAATGAGGGCAGTAGTAGAAAGACCTGTAGTGTAGTATTAAGGCATTGGAGTCAAAAAGCTTTTCCTTCAATGCGTTTGAGCCATTAGAAATATAAGAAAGTATTCTATTATTATATCCAGAATATCTGCTACTGAAGAGATGCTCTTAAAGTTCAACTAACTGCTTTAGAAAACATGGCATGGTTTAACTTCGTAGAATCATATTATGACTGAAAAAAATATTGTATCCCCCACTTAGATTAGTTATCAAACAGTGTAAGAATAATTACAAGTTTTAAACTACAAAGTATCATCACTAAATATTGTAAGTAGAAACATCTATTGCGTCCATATTCGCGCAAACTTGCCCAATGTCCATTACCATTTTTACGACGAAGCACGCAATAAAAAGTGTCTTGCAAGCAATTATTCGGTATCAAAGTAACAGTTACATTATACTGTCCGTTCCATATCCGAACATCTGTCCCTAATAATACAGGAAAACAGAACAATGCCGTTTGACCTCATATCTTTGAACAAATCTATGTCTCTGGCGGAGAATATTTGGATGGACGTTGTAAGGGAAATTCTGGTCGAAATTAGAATTTTGTGGCTGTGGTTGAAGGGATAGGTGAAAGCGATTATCGTGCAGATTATTAAAACCGCTAGTCACGATGTTTACCAGTTCAAGTTAACTTAAGTTCAAACTAGGAACTGGTAAAACTGTTTGAGATGAAATACACAGTCAGACAATAACTGGTAAACAACAATCATCTTCAAGTTTTGTTACAAAATTTGATGAGAAGTAGCAACTAAGTAAATATAGGGACTGGATGCAAATCCCTCATTTATACAATCAATAGCATGCGAAAAATAATAATAGAAATATACAATGGACATCAGCTAGATGTGTTACTTAATAAAAAAAATATGTAGAAGCATTGTGGAGCCTTATAAAAAACTTCTGTCGTCCTCTAATCTAAGTAGGTATCTTTAATATTTTGATTAATTGATACGTCTTCTTGATATTTCAAATCTTTTAGAAAGGTGCACAAACAGTGACAAATTATACACTCAGAAACTTGTTAACATTTGGAACTAGTTTTTAAAATGACAGATAAGTATTTAAATACAACATTGTAATCTTTTATCCTAATACTAACTAATTAGTAGTATAAATATTGCATTTACGAAGAATAAAGGTAAAAAAAAGTGTCATCTAGACGACGCGACGGTGTAAATATTCATGAATTGGATCTAGACATTATTTAGGTGGCAATGATGAACATCTTAATGTTTTAGCTTTTTGGGAACGTCTCCATGCTAATCTATAACAGTGAAGATATACATATATTTTTTTTTTACAAAAAATGTTTGTCCCCAATTCTAATTTTTTTTTTTACTCAATTCTTTCCTTCTTCACCGATGTACAGCGATATAGCTTGCGAAATATACTCCTCAGTTCCCATGCACTACTTTTCGCCCGCTATCTGCTATCGCTCATAACTCGTACCACTGCGTCCATCGTACAAGGTGTTATTATGTAAATGATGAGAGCTCCGTTTCGGCTGAGTCAATACGGCGGGAAGGTAATCGACAACACGTCCGAGTGGCGGTGGTACCGCCTCCTGTACTGCCAGAAATGAATGACCTTTGTCGACACAATGATGGAACAAACTTCCTCAACATTTTCGTTTGCTGCTAGCCAATATGGTCTTCCTCTTTGGCTTTTAGATTTAAAGCTCTTTTGGATCGTTCGACTGTATTGCGAGGTGATCAGCTTCTGTACTGTTGCAAACAGATAATGTTTAGGTTCGTATTGTATACTTTGATAACATGTAGATTTAGGGAATTTTATACTATTTACATTATTTACAGAAAAAAAACTGGAATTCCTCTTTTTGTTTTAAAAAGGCAAGGTCACATCTAATTATTTCGTGAAAGCAGTCTTGAACAGCTCCTTTGTGTGGAATAAATCTATGGTGTCAGGGACCATAGACCAATAAGTAAAAATCTATGGTCTCCCTCGACGTGTTCCAAAAGTGACTAAAATAAAGCTACCAAAAGTAAACAGTCTAAAAACACTACCATCCTACTTAGTAATATTATAAATGTGAAAGATGGTGTGTTTGGATGTTTGTTACTCAATCATGCAAAAACGGCTGAACGGATGTGAATGAAATTTGGCACAATGGTAGTTCATAACCCGGATTAACACATAGGATACTTTTTATTTCGGTTGTACCTTCCCTTGGGGTAAATTCTGACCTCCACGTGGGCGAAGCCACCGGCGAAAGCTAGTAGAATAATAAGAAATCCTCGTAAAACCAAGATTAATCACACAAGGAACAATAAAGCACCTGCAGATCGAATCAAAAGATCTATAAACTGATGAAATCATTTACTTAACCCTTATATAGGCACAAAGTGTCACTTAAGGAAACAACATTACTACCGAATCGATACTATGTAAGAACAAACGAACACGATGAACATTGAAGAATTACGTCAGGGCACGATGTTAGCGCGAGGCAATTTAATCAGAGTTGCGCTCTGTGACAGTCGCACTGAATTATGGCTTATCGTGATAACTATTGTGGATTAAAAGGTACAGAAGGTCTATTTACATGCACACACCTATTAGGGATAGATCTGTATCTAGAGAGGTACTATCAAATATGAACTAAGCTGGAAAAAGCTACTAGACAGCCGTCAAATTGGTTTTTATTTGTCGTTCGATGTCATCCTCTCATCTTTCCTTGATGCCAGGACATTTAAGGAATTACAGCAGCATCCTCATGTCCACTAATCCTAACTAATACTATAAATTTGAAAGTGTGTTTGTTTGTTTGTTACGCTTTCACGATAAAACGGTTACACAGATTTAGATGAAATTTGGCAAATGGCTAGACCATGACCTAGATTAAGAAATAAGGTATTTTTATCCCGATATTCCCACGGGATCAAGACTATGGGGGTGAAACAACGGGCTCAGCCAGGAGAAAAATAAAAACAACAAACTGCTAGACACAAATTGGTGTCTAGTCAGGACATCGCCGAAATTCTGTAACTGCAGTGGAGGGCAGTTAGAGCATATGTAACAATCCTACTATCCTACTATATCCCACTATATCAGAATACCAGCGCTGCGACATTTTTTTTTAATGTCGCAGCATATGCTGAGATAAGAGCCTTTTGGCCTCGTACAGGACTTTCTGTTATTTTTCATTTTTTTTTAAATTTTTATTAATGTTTTAATGAGTGTGTTTTAGTTTAATTTGTGATTTCCTGTGCGAGTCTCAATAAATACTTTTTCTTTCTTTTCTTTCTCGTTTACTAATATTATAAATGTGAAAGTTTGTATGTTTGTGTGTTTGGATGTTTGTTACTCAATCACGCAAAAACGGCTGAACGGATTTGGACAAAATTTGGCACACAGATAGTTTATAACCTGATTAACATATATACTTTTGATCCCGGTAGTACGTTTCCGTGGGATAATTTCCGACCTCCATGCGCGGGCGAAAGCTAGTTGACTAGATCATATGTGACAATTTCCTCTTAAACCTTCTGCGGATATATTTCCTGTCACTACTGATGTGTTCACAATTGTTTACTTATTGCACTAGGTTTAATCACAACTAGAATATGATTAGGCAAATGATATGCAAATTTTATTACCGTCATCTTTCTTTTATTAACTTTAATGGGTCATTGTAATGCGTATGGGAAATTAATGTACTAGCTGTGAGTCCTTTTAACTTTTTCAACACAGTTTCCTAATCAAGATTACCTTGACGACTTATCCTCTGATAGAAGTCATATGAGCCAAAAGTAATGCCCTGCTTTGAACCATGTGTTTCCACCACGTTAGTTTTACCAGTGGCATCCTTAGAGATGGCAATAGAATGGTAATTTATCATACTCTAAAACTCTTTGTTTGTTTCTTAAAATTTAAGATGATTAAACAAAAAGGTGCCTTATATTCGGATTCTAGAAGAAGATCCTTAAGATTCGGACGTCAAGTAAAGACCCATTACATTATCGAAAGCTGGTTTAATTACCAGCGTCAATAGAGGTGTTACTATGTATACCTATCTTTTGCTTCTTTTTATAATATACAATGTACGCACGAGTACCTACTTCTTCACAAGTTGTTTTGCTTTTTTTTTTCCTCTTGTTATCTTTTAGAATATCAATGTCCGACGACAATTTCCCGGACACTATATCGATGATATCATCGTGACCTAAGAGTCAAGGCCCCTTGTAATAATAATGTTTGAATGCACAATCATTAAAAATCATTGTATTTGTTTTTATCAATATTATTGAGGAACTCTTTATATGGAATTGTTTGATGATAAGAAAATAATTTGTTGATATTTTTCCTTGATTAGACCCGTCCGAAAAATCTTGAGATTTTTTTCATCTTATTTTTGACAAGAGACAAGAGACGTAAATATGAAAAAATATTACCTATACAATCTCATCATGGTCGTTAATATGACGAAATTAATCATTTGTTTTGGAATTAGCGTAATAATACAACAAGTACAATTTTAATAGTTAAAATTTAAAAAACCCCCACACAAAACTTTCCTTATTTCTCTTTCCTACTCCATCACCAGACCCTGTTCACCATCTATCTACAAGCTATTCATTGAGACCATTCCAATGGACCCAAATACGACAATCTGTGCTGCAAGTTGATAAGGGAGTTGGGTATCCTGCAATTTGTATTCCAGGTGATACTACTCCATCAGTTCAAGGTTACTATGTTCTTTTGATATCATTGAAGTAACAGAATACCAAATTTGAAATCGATCAGACCTGTGGAAGATACTCACATCCATTCATCAACTAGAAAAGAACTGATAATCTTCAAACAGCTGAATCAATTTTGATTAAAAATGTCTAAGAACCATTGCTAAAAATCAGCTTTCAAAGAAAAAAACCGCATTCAGATCGGTTCACCCGTTTAAGAACTACGGTGCTACAGACAGACACACATAGCGGTCAAACTTATAATATCCCTCTTTTTGCGTCGGGGGTTAAAAACAAAACTTTTACACGCAGTTTCTTTGACTGGAAACTGACTTCAAACTACGGTCTTTGACAGTTTTTTTGTTCAAAACTAGTTATAACATTTTTTAGTCTATTAATTACTAATTATCGACCTCATGGCGATAGACTCGTTCGAATGAGAGGTGGACGGATGGACAAACGCTTATAATAATTATTGCCAATCTACTGCGACGATCTTCGCTTCATCATTGCGTACGCTTTCATCTGTTTGACAACCATTGGCTATAGTATATGTAAAATGTAGATGATAATTAATCAAAAATGTTGCTCGAGGTGATACAGATTCATTATCTTCCTACCCTTCATCATCATCTTCATTGGAGCCGAAAGACGTCCACAGCTGGACAAGGGCTCCGCCCATTACTGGTCCTGTTTTTTTGGCCTCCAGTGGATTCCCGCGATATTGACATCATATCCCAGTTTATTTGGAGTCGTTTTCTTCCAATTTACCTTGTAATAGCTGCCATCTCAGCGTTTCCTTCTTTTCTATCCCTATCATCTTCACACAGTCTAATCATTTTCTCTTTGGTCTGCCTCTTTTCATATAAAAGGAATTTCTACTTTGGGTCTTCGGCTTTGTTAAGAAATTTAATTCGAAAAATAGTTCAATTACTAGATAACGAATTTAATTTCATGTTTTACCTTTACCTCCTCTGCTGGCCTTGACTAATCCTATTCCATTTCAGTTTTCACAAAAGTCGTTTTTTCTAAAAAAAAAATAGTGCATATCAAAACGCAGCACCAAAAATCTTCCCATCTTCATCTACAACCTTCCATATACTACAGTGCAGGCGGCATATTTTTTGTCACAGCATCGATAAGATCGCCGCCGGAGCGATCGGCTCACAATGGCTTGGTAATTGACAAACCATGACTCGATAAAGTCAAGGCCCCAGCCACACTTGTCTCCCGACTCCCATCACGTTCACGTGCGATTTGATTGAATTCTTCTAAGATTAGTGGATTAGTAGGTACCTGTTGTATCACGTCTCGTTATTTTATGGTTTGAGTTGAATTACAAGATAAATTATTTATTGGTAGATGTACTAGTACGTATTGAAGAACGATGGCACATAGAAAAAATGTTTGGATGGAAATGGAAATCCAATTATCTAATGTAGCACTTTGACCATTTTTGTTAGAGGTACCATCGCGGACGCTGGCAGTGGAAGTCGACCGGCATTGTCCGTGGTTGTATGTAAGCAAAATTTTAGTTACGTTGGAGTCGTTAGCTAAAATAGTGAAGGATGATAGTGATGTAGGTAGGTAGCCCTTTGGGAAAAAATACCTTAATAAACATCTGATTTTCAGTGAGGTCTAGTCTATTTTTTCACGGGAGTATTGGAAGACCAACGTATAATATCCATACTTTTATACTGAGACGAAAAACAGACGACGTAACTTTGGCACTCATACACTAAAAACAGCTATAAATCATGAACGTCATTTTAAAATAATCTATTGTATCGATAGGAAAAAAGTATAAATACGTCTGAATGTAACTGTTTTTCTATTTTTTGTTGATCAAACACTGTTGTCAGTCTGGGAAGTGAAAAGTTCTTTTTTAGAAGGTCTTACCACAATAGCAATAGTTTGCTTAGCAACTAAATACATAGTACAGATATTACCGTCCGGTTCACTAGTTTTTATATAATTACTATTACCACTTACATTTGTCACCATTTCCACACTTAGACACTTAACCCAAATACCAACTACACTACCAACAAACATTGTTTTCAAATTGTCATATTTTGACTGACAGGGTTCAAATTTATACCTGTCTATTATTATCGTAAGTGATTAAAAGTGCCAAGTATCACACGTTACCCTTTTTTTTTTTTTTGGGGGTATGAAATCATCAAATAACTTCTCCCGCTCTGGGCGGAGCGGGAGGGCGTGTCAGACTCTTACTGACTAAAACTCACCCGTGTTCCTCCGGTTAATTCTGCTGACATCTCTTTGAGGCGCGCGTGGAACACAACGCGCCGTCGACCCGGGCTTGGTCCTTATCGGACGGTGAGCCACCCATTGCTCACCGCCCGTAAGCCCGCGCCTACGGTGGCCGGAAATCGCCTCGCGATTCCCGACGCCCTGGGCGTCTCCTCCTGCGGCGGTTAGGGGCGTGAGGGCGCGAAATTTGCCTCTCCCTCACGCGTTCCGCCTCCTCCTTCGCGAGCATTACCGCTTCGCAGAAGGAGGTGACGGCCTCCCATTTCCTCTCGCTCCGTACCATGGCCTGAACCAGGGCCGGACGCGAGAGATCACCGCCGCCGATCGCCTCCACGAGGACACGGCGATGCTCCGCCCAAGCTGGGCAGACCTCCACCGTATGCTCCACCGTGTCCTCCGGGCGATCCACACAATGGTGTCACCATTGTGTGGATCGCCCGGGCGTTTCCTCCCGCCTTATCCTGTGCAGGAACCTCCCGAAACAGCCGTGTCCGGTGAGGACCTGCGTCAGGCGGAAGGTGAGGACCGCCGCAATTGTGGCGTGCCCAGCGCTGGGTTGCGACAATCGCACTCTCCATGACGCCATGAGATCCCGCCGGAGCTCTGTCCGCTGAGCCGCCATTTCTCGCGGCAGCGGAGCTAAAAGCTAAAGAGGGGTCTTATCGCCGCAATTGTGGCGTGCCCAATCACACGTTACCCTAAGAAGGGTTTTTTGTGGCTCCACTTATATAATTATGAATTTTCATAAAATCGTAACGAAGGAATGACCTGCGCGCCCAATACCAATTCTAACGTTGTAATAGCTGACAAGACAACCAATTAAATGAAATAATACAAAATACTGAAGTATAGAGAACTTTAAACCAAATGCAGATCCTTAAAATAAATGAGATCACGCTTAGCAGAAGTGTAAGATTACTCAGCTATTACCGATTTAGCAGGCTGTTGATATCATAAAGACGACATTTTCCTTAATTGCTTCTCACAATTTACGTGGGGAGATACGATTGGCGCTACACGACTTTGTCGTCATATTTGTAGGTACTCAAATTAATTCCAAGACTAAGAGACATACATATGGTATTAGCAATCAATTTAAAGACTTCTTGCAAACAAGTTCATACATTCCAATGGCGTTGCACCCGCCAGGTCAGCACCCACTTTAACTAAAAGCATCAAATCACAGTGCACGAAACCTTGTCATTAAATCTGACCAGTAACCACAAATAACCAACTATTATGCCCATTATAGCCAAGACCTTCTGACTAATTTCTGAAAAGCTTGCCCAGCCTTCGACACCCAAACGATCAAAAGTCGTGCCTGCGTATCGTTGAAAACGTTTAATCGGTTGCCTTCCGTCATACATACATACACTTCCGTCATTGATTGCAGCCGACCTCAACATCAGTTATTTAGATGTCACGACCGATTCTCGATTCAAATCACGATCGATAAAGGTCATGGCTAACACATAATAGCGTTGAATACTTTTTGGTAATGTCCACGGAACGCAAGTAAGAATCTATGAATTGCACAGAGTAATTAAATCTTAATCCGAAGATAAGCTATCGTTAAGTGCGATAATATTTTTGGGTGTTGATTCCTTAGGCTATGGCTGTCTGATGTGAATAAAGATGAGTATAATTTGACTGACATATCTTTTGTGATGACCACAAAGTATGACCATTAATCATACTTTTTTGTCACCTGTTCGCTAACATGACGAAATTATGTTCTTTGTGACGGCATTGTAGGGTGCTTCTTGATCATGGGAGCCTAGTCATCGCGACCCGTAATTAGTTTTTAAATTGGATGCCGAGCAAAAAACCAGAGAAGTCCCCGTTATTATGTTCTAACGAAATTTTATTTGGAATTTTTCGTGATTGGATTTGACAAATTACTGCGGACCGTCGATCAATTTATTTGGTCGTTAGTCATTACTGTTTTTCTTGCGATCAAAATTCTTATTCTTAGCTGATTTTGATACATTTGATGTATGATTTATGACATGTGGTTTATTATTTTGTTTGGGATGCACCGTTAATCTTTGTTATGGATCAAAATAGTGTTTTTTTAATATTATCTGTGACTGTATTATATTCAAGACACTCAATATTCAAATTACGATGGTATACATCGTTATTTGAATATTTAAATTATCGCGGTTCTTTATGAACTGATTCCGTTACATTATAAGTTTGTGGTTTTTTGGAAGAGTTGACCAACGCAACTGACACTCCTAATTCGAGGATTACCTACATGAAAAAATGTTGTTTAGCAAGATTATTAAAGTTTTATATGTCATTACAATAATCTTTTGAGACAAACAGATTTCACTTTTAAGGATTTTATGTAGATAGTCATTTGACACCAAATGACACTTTACTTTCTAATTTAGCATTAATATAATCTCTTCAATCACTAATTAATTCGCATTTTACTGTAAAATAATTATCTCTATTATGCGCGGGAGCTACTTTGACATCATAAATAGCACCTTGCACTGTAAACTTGTCTAATCTACAGTCTCAAGTGTTACGTAGAATGATTTGCTCATTCACTTCAGTAATACAATCTTCGAGTGACAAATTATGTCTCCCGGATTCTGTTAAGATAAGATTGAGATCCATTAAGTTTAGAGATTATGCAAAGTGATTTATTGTCTTAGTCGCGTTTCTGTTGCTAAATAAAATCAGTGTTGCGAAATTGGGTTTGATAATTTAGTCGTGGTTGTGAATGAGAACAAAGTCGACGGTAGCATTATTATCTACTAATGTCATAAAAGAGTGCCAGTTTTTTTTTATAAGTTCTCTTTTACTTCTGTCTCCCCTGATAGTAGGCGATGACGACGTCGACGAAGAACCCAGTCATCAGAGACTCCCAGGGTATAGTTAACAGAAAACACAAATCCGGCAGGGAGTTTTTGTTATACATGTGACTAGATATCAAAGCTTTAATACAGTTTTGAGAACAAGTATACACAAAACGTAAATTACCTCTATATAAGGTTGGACATATACTGTAATGATCTATTTACAGACTTGCTACATACTCTTCTCATTCAGCCCGACAAAGCCTTTATCGTACAATCTTTCTACCTCTCATTGCCTTACCGGGTGGCATTCATCCTCATTCCTCTACAAAAGTAGTACATTCTCATACCATAATCACCATAAAACTCAGTGAATAAACATATTCGACTGATACCCGTCGATCACAAGTCATGGAAGAATCATTCTCCTTGAAAATAGAGGCAGCTGAATATAAAACTTAATATGCCAAAGACACCCTTCAGATAAGCGCCATTATATTCAAAGTTCCACGAACAAGACGTCAATGGGATTTAAATACGTCTCTCTTAGGTATCCCACGTTTTTGGGGCCCTGAAGTTTGTTGAGGAAGAAATGGCAGGTGGTTTTCTGGAATTAGACTCTAGATTCAGTATAATCTGCTTTACACAAAATAGCATTTTAATCAGTTCTCGTGAAGTTTGTTATTTTTGTTTACAAAAGCAATAACATCGAAAACATTGTACTTTATTATTTTTTATTTATTACTCAGGCTAATATATTCGTTTTTTTTTATGGGATTATTTTTCCTCGACTTAAAATTGGCAAATTTTTGACGATGACATTAAATTCTTTCGGAATTTTATGGTGAAAACTGTGAATTTAAAATACTTGTTTTGAAAAATATATCTTCTTTCACAGTACTTTTTCTCTCAATCATAACCTTTCTCCGCTTGCTTCCCAGCCCCAAGTCTTCAGTCAAGAAACAATCGAACAAGCCGACGGCGACCGCTCCACTGTACTGTCAATCGTATCATTAAGGAACCCCGATGGTGGGTCACACATCAACCACGCACTTCATTAGCCACTCTTCAAAGTACGTGAGACACATTCCAGATGGATTTCGCAATGCTTAAGTGGATAGGAGATTGATGTATAATGGTGGGAATTAAGCTCGGTGATTTTTATTCTTATTGTAGCTGATAGGACATGATATGGTGAGATTAATGAGATATTGGTTATGAAATTAATGGAGGTGATGATAAGCATTTGAAGAAATACTAAGAACACCAACCATATGTATATATGAATTTAGTTTAGTTGATGACCAAAATGTAGAGGACCTAGTATAGTCCCTTGCAAAATGCGCGAATCAAATAAAATCTTGCATTCCAATGGAATAGATATTGAAGTGTTTTGACTGATCGGTTTGATTTAGAAGTAATAAGTTATTTTTACGAATGACAGACTATTTCACCATTGGGTTACAGAAATATAAAAGTTTGTCATCTGCAAGCGTCAGTTCCAAAACTGTTTTATAGGAAGTTTACTCACAAACACATTTAAATTTTATGAGTTTTTTCATAGCATAGTAAAACCATTTTCAAATCATTTCTAGTTTTGATCTCATATGACGGATGTTTCTCTCTTTATTAGATTCATTTCATATTGGGTTTAATATGTTTTTAAATCGTTTATAATAAAGATACATAGCGATTTTTATATTATATGGCTTTCACTCTTGATATTGATTGTGAAATATTAGATACATTCTACTTCTGTCTTGTTCAAAATTATCTTTTACTATAAGGTTTGTTTGTATAATCCATGAAAATACTATTCATAAATCACTTTTGTGTTATTAAACTTGAAAAAATAAATAATCACACTGTGTTTTCTACGTTTGATCTTATATCTAACTTGGCCATCAACTTTCTTTTCATCTAGATGTTAATGACAAATAATTTCACCTGCCTAGGACCTAAATACAGGTTGTTAATCAATTCTCAGTTAGTTATGGTTATGGTCTAAGCCGTTACTCACATACCAACTCCTGCGCATCCAAATTGTATTGATACTTCATTTATCTCATGACAGTTCGTTATAACACTTTCCTGTGACCCGAACCAAAAGAATTCATAAAAATAAATATCTTTGAAAACATGACTAATAATCCTTCAATATCTTCATATTGCATATTCAAAATTGATGTAAAAAAAAGTTTTACTCTCACGTCGACCTGTTTGGGCCGTCTATCAACGTATGACGTACTGAAAACCTTCTTTTGCGTTGCAAATCCTCAAATCGTCTACCAAATTGTACTCTATCTGTAAGCAATAAGGTCTAATGTCAATTTTCCCGTGTGTATGATGTATGATTGTGGTGTACGTCGGGATGTCAAAGCGTCGCGAACGAGCGCCGACGCAGGACAGTCTCGTGCTGAGAGTAATCTCAGTCGACCTCGCGGCTAGAGATGTGCGATTATAGTGAAAGTATCGATATCGAGATCATGATGGATAGTTCAGTGGTCATCTGTTATAGGGAATGGCATGTGATAAACAATACAGTAGATAAAAGATTATGTAAAGATTAATTTTAGCATATGCTTATTTATTCACCTAGCAAGTAGTCAGGAACCGAAATAAAATAGTGAAGACATGATAGGAACAGTACCAACAAAAGCAGCCAGGCAAAGAAGACATATTTTACCAAAATAGCATGACAATTTTAGTGACGAAATGTAGCAGTGTAAGAAATACATTACTCATACTCGGTTTCTGTTCATCTATGCAGTTCATAATTAGTTAAATAACTTTAGCTCAACGTCTTTTATCGATATCGACCACCGAAGTGATTGGACAACATCATTATTGTCTCAACGGGGCGCTCGGGTCAGAGAGTCGAGACAATCTGTCAAATGGAAAGAATCACACACGAACGAGCCGAGTCCCGCAACGCCGCCCTATTAATCATATTTCGACCTTTTTTTACCATTTCCGAACGTGTGTTCTCTCAGATAATAGCTACTATTCTGACGGCGAAATCACAAAGACCTTTGTCACACTGTAATTACATTTTAAACTCAATACATCATACATTAAAGTCTAATTTTGATTGAGGAAACCCCCACGTATGGTGGGCTCCAAAAAGCGGTAAGGTCTTTTAGACAATACTTGTCGTTTGATTCGAGATGTCATGTTTTCTGATAAAATCTTGACGAAAATTTCGTTTTGACGGGGTCAAATTTGGTGCGGCCATGTTCTTCAATTACATTTGACATAGTTGAGTCCATGGTAATGTACGTTTGTTTGTATATTCAGATCATCTATCTGATTAGTCTGCCGATTTCGAATTTTTTTGACATGGCGAATTGTGACAGGTAATATAGATTACGCAAGAATGTAAGCTGAAATAGGTAGTTTAAAATTCGAAGCTGTTTATATTCAGCCTTCAAATGCCCGTGTTAAAATTTCAAGATCATAAGTAAGATAATGTTTTGAAGATAAACGATTCTGTGAAGCCTAAACAGTCAAGCTTAATGCGTCAGCACCTCTTGGAGTCAATCAACATGTAATGAAAAATTACAATTATTTAGCTCTGAGTAAGCTTTGGTTGATCATTGCATCAGGCGTGGGAAATCAAGCAGGTGCTATAGAATCAGAATTATCTATGTCCTCTCTCGATAGGTCACTATCACTATCTAAATCTAGTTTGATTACTGTGGTTTGTTTTCTGCAAATGTCAATTGGGTTACTCATTCCCACTTTGATTTCCATAAACTGCAACAACTTAAGGTGTAAACCTTCACTTACACCCTCAGGAATCCAAGTTGTGACTGATATAATTATTGAGACTAACCAAACATTAATTAATAATTAAGATATCGACATTAAATCAAGACCCGCACTTCATTAACTCATCAGTGACATTGGATGTGAAGCAATATTAATATTTCGTGACAATTCCATAATAGGTAATGCCTTCAAAACTCACTGTTAATCATTTGTGTCTTCATTTAATTTGCCGCCAATTATATGAGGAAGCTTCCTTGTGGCTTTATCAACAAAGGTTAATATCGCTTGGAAAATATTTCGTTGTCAATTTGAAGTGTTAATATTATACTTGACATAGATTTTGGTATGGTGCTCAAGCAACGCCTGGGGCGACATGTGGGCGATTCTGTTGACATTTTGTGTGAACTCCGTATTTGAACTTGCTTTAAGCTACGAGCTTAATGTCTTTTCATTTATCTTTGCTTTGTTCTAGAATGTATACGGATAAAGGCTACTAAGTCCTGGAGGCTTGAGAAATTATGAAACAAAGTGCCAAATAAGATTCGTGTTAGATGAGTCATCACAAGTCCTGCCAAGCAGATATCCATGGTAAGTGAAATATAACTAATATTCGAATGTGAGTGATTAGTCAAATTCGCAACTTTTTCAACAGCATGTATTTATGAAACGCTTAGAGTACTTGGGGTTTTATTAATAAGCTCTTGTTTTCTGTTGTTAAGACGATTATTTTTATTAGTTTTGCTTTACATAGCAGGCAATAGGTATTTTCAAGTGTCCGCTAGACACTTCGCTTGGTATTTGAAAAAAAAAATATCGTGTTTGATAAAAACGTTTTTGTGCATGTTTTTAATTTTTCGTGAGCTTTTGTTATAGATACAGGGTGGCAGGGACATCGAAGCGAAAAAAAAAGTCAGCTGTTCCATATATTTTGACCTCACTTTTATATGAAACAACAGTTTTTTTTTTTAAATAACCGACTTAAATTTCAACGTATGAGGGTTCAGAACCACGTACTGAATCCATGGTAACAGTTTTCACGTCGATTTCCCTGCCAGCCTGTATATTTTACTCAATCAAACCAACTGACATAAGCACACAACGCTGTATATAACAAACATGATATACCTTATCCCCATCAATCCAACTCCCATACAAAATTCAATACATACATAAAATGACAGGTTCTCGTATATGTAGATGTGTATGACCCTAAGGTCATTGAGGTCCCCGATAGCATCGACTTGGACCCGTCTAATTGTGACATCACGGATACAATTCATCAGTCAGATTTTGTGACCTTAGTGTCACGATGGAGATGTGGGAAGGTATAGATTGTTCAGTGATGAATTTAAATATACATTAATTTTGGTGGCTGTGGTTTTTTTAAAATTGACAAGCAATGGTATTGACTTCAAAAGAAACTGACTATACTCCATAGGTTTAGGTAGTTACATAAAGGTAAACAAATCGAAAAAGGGTTTTTATACATGACACTTTCATGTTTAAAAATACGATAAAATCAAATTCAATTTATTTGAGATTTTTACAATAGTTTCCTCTTTTATTAATGTATGTTAAACTTTATCATTCATTCTTAAACTACTCTTAGTAGATGTAACTGCTTGAGCACATTTTTTTTAGTTAGAGTTATATTAATAATATAATATTTAGTAATCTGTCTATTGTAAAGAGCCCAAACTCTAAACGTCAACGAATTATAACGTTGCTAAATTGAAGAGTACAACTGTGACGTAACATGACAACTGAAGTGACAGGTATTACGTTTAGTCGGTTACTTGACTGCTGTCTCGTCACGTGATTTTTTGTTTACCTTTATTTAACTACCTAAACCTATGGAGTATAATTAAGTTTTTTTCAATAATATCCCTGAACATACAATGTGATTATCCGTGATCACGGAATTAGCGTTTTTTCTATGAATTTGCGAATTTCTAGTTTAATGTGGAACAACTACAACGCGATGACGACAAATTATGTTTCATTTTGTAGAATTTACAAAGAAGTAGGTACCTTTTTTGAAGTTATCAATGAACATTGCCATTAACAAGTTTCATAACTAGTTAGCACGTAAGTAAATATTTACTATCCCTTCTTATGACACAAAGCTAGGTACTGAAAAAGATGAAGCGGATTCTACTTGGCCCAGAATCAAATAGCCAAATAGGCTATGTACTCACAACAAAAACAGTAGGTACGCATGTCCCAGCAGTACATAATCGTGAACATGGTTAAATAATGATTAGTCACGTCTAAACATAATCAAATCTATCAAGTAGGCGTCTCCTTGCGCCGGAGTCGTGAGAACACCGAAATTGATTTCTTATTAAACGCTATTTGTCATTGACTCAAGTTTTTGTTTGTATACGTGATATGTAATCATTGCTTTGAGGTTTTCCTGGTGTATTTTTTAAGGATTTTCTTAAGTTTTGTTTGTAGCTTTTAAGCTACATACAATTTTCACTCCTTTGATACAGTTATACTTAGATCAATTAGGATTATTAACCTCTATTTTTTTTTTCAAACCTAGGTTTTTCTGCCCTATTGCTGGCCAAAAGTCTCCGCCATACTTTGCCGATTCTGTTGTCTTTGAATAACATCTTCTTTCAGGTCTAAACCAGCGGCGCAAAATATTTAAAACAATTTATTTGCGATTCTCTTTCATTTTAATCGTCACTAGAATAGAACAAGGGTATTTTTGGAATTCTCAAAGCTATTTAGATGATTTCAGATAATAAATTAAAATGTATCACGTCTTAAATAGTCAATTATTTCATCACCACTGCTCTCAAAACGGTGAAAGAAAACATCGTGAGGAAACCGGCATGTCCTAGAACCAAAAATTCGTAGACATGCGACATCTACCAACCCGTACTGGGTCCGCGTGGTGGATTAAGGCCCACTCCCTCTCATCGAGAGCCTGCCTGTGTCCCAGCAAGGAGGCCATTATATGCTGATTATACTTATGCTACCACATCTTCAAAAAACCAGTAGGTACCTACCTACGAAGACATCGTAATTTTCCTGATAAGTTCTACACGTAATAATTTTAACACGATATTTTTTATAGCTCTCGTAATTCGTTAGAACACCATTGGGTTTTTTATGATTATCGAACAATAACACAAATTGTACGGGGACTTTACAGATCAATAATTTTGTCGTGTTTGCTTGTGATATTACCTACACTTACAAAGATATGAGACACGACATTCTTAATATGTAGTTGTAAAATATTGTCGATGATAAATTAGTACCAACTGTATGATATTGATAATCAAATCCTATAAACTTATCTACTTATACTGTACTAATCATAATAAAGATAAGCAAATGAAGTATCTTGACTTGAGTCGCGAGGTTGTCGACATGTGGGATGTGAACTCAGCAATCATTGTGCCGATAGTCGTATCAGCCTGTGACTTAGTTGCCAAAATTAAATAAAGAAGAAAATTATTAATAAAATAAATGTTTATTTCGACAATTTACATCTTTGTCTTTATATCAAATATTTCCTTCAACTTCATATATTTGAATGATAAGGTGGAGTATTGCGTTATATAATATTATTTAATATTATTAAATGCGTCACTGAAAGGGCTACAATACTGCAATTATTTTTTGTAAAATGGTTTTATTTCTTTTAAATTGCCAACTTTTTACCGTTTCTTCTGGGATTTTTTTCAAAGAATTTTAAACTTCTCAAAAAAAAAATACCTTTCTGGTTTCGATAGGAGTAACGCATCTTTTGATACCATTTTTATTTCTCTATCTTAATAATTGAGAACGCTAGCCCCCGTTCGCATTTTTCTTGAAAACGGGTACCTCAGTGATCGAAAAAGCATTTTCAATGCTAAAAACCAAAAACACAGTTATCAAACATTGCAATTTATATAGTATAAAAAAATCCCACCTCGATCTTAAAAATTAATTCACTGTTACAAAAGTCCGAGGTCAAAATCCGCAAGTGCTCCACTATTTTCCAGGACTGCTCCTTTCTTGCATTCCCTTGATGAAAACCCTTACATATTGTCAATTCTTCTTTACTAATATACAAGGAAAATTATTCAAATCAACAAGTGGATGTATATTCATATAGAACCATACTGAATATCTGCACACGTCGTGCAATGAATTATGTGACCATAATTCAAGACTTTCACCAAAACAAAGGATTCATTAAAAAAAATGTAACAAACCAACAACACATTATGCAAATTCTACGACAAATAGCTCTTGCTCAATACGAATACGAATATAAAATATTCTCAACTTTAAACAATACAGCATTTAAAAATACAAAACCCTTTCTTATCTTATCCGACATCCACGAAATGTTGAAATGTCGCAAGACAAAAGACCGTGTGAAAATTACTCTTGCCTCATAAGAAAAAAAACAGGCCAATAACTTACTTTGGAGGCACGATGAGACAGATCGGTCATTCCAAAAATTATCTAGCTTTAGGCAATATAATTGAAGTTACGAGACTCATTGCATAAGTTGGTCACATCACTATTTTTAGGGTTCATTACCCAAATGCCAACGGGACCCTATTACTAATGCTCCGGGGCGACCGTCCGTCTGACCGTCTGACAGACGCAACGGTTTAAAAATATAGCCCTGTGACAGACCACAGGGCTCTATTTTTAAAACGTTTACTGAGTGAGTACGACTATGGCCGCTATAACAACAAAAAATAAAACTAAGTAAAAAATTAAAGGAACGTGTCTTTAACGGCTTTTTTTTTTGTAAAGTATTATAAACAAAAATGTAGTGATAAATATTGTACCGTGGTACGGAACCCTTCGTGTGTGATTGCAACTCGCACTTGGCCGCTTCTTAGTCTATGTTCATTACGCACGCGACCTGTCTAATGTCTGAGCAATCTTTGTTTTGGCTTGCATTACCCTTATCTCGTTTACAAACAGTTCATTTTTGCTTAGCTACGTAATTAAGGATGGCTGTGAATGTTTTCGAGCACATGACGTGTAGATCACGATGTGGATCACATACCAAATTCAAGCAGGTGATCTTCTTCCGAAGATTTTTTTCTCGTCATTGACATGACGATTTTGATCAAGAGTCTTTTTGATTTTGATCAAGAACGTTTGATCCAATGAGGAAATAAAGTATGTTTTTTTTGGTATCTTAACATTTATTAGCGTTATCAAGTTCAAGTTTAATATCAAGAGGTGCAGTTAATGCTCCTCCACGTTCAAGCTCGTGTAAAGATGGATTAAGAAATTATTATTTAACCAATTGTGTTTAGATGAAAAAGATGCTCTACACGAACGTATGCATCAACAAAAAAATACATAGGTATATAATGTACATAAAATATGTGGTATTTTTGTCCTAACTATACTCCATTTATTAAAATACTAGAAAAATAACGGGTATAGCCCTTTCGTTATTTTGATATAAACGTTTACAAATATCCGATATTTAATGATAAATTAAAGACAAAGTCAAATAATTTATTTCAAATAGGCCCCATGTATGGCACTTTTGAACGTTAAAATTTACAAAATAATAGAATTGATTCTAGTCGCCCCTTCCAAAAGGTAGTTTTCGTATGGAGAAGGATAGGCAAGAAACTCCACTCTTTTAAAATGTTTTACAATAGTTTGTATAATCCCTTTATTAGTTAAATAATTATATGTGAAGACGATGTACCTAGAATAAAATTACTATACCACAATAGGTAAAAGAAATTAAAAATGAAGCAACGACAGATAATTTAATTATGTGATATATACATTTCACATTAATAAATCAGTCAGAAAGGAAGTAATCACAGAATATAGAATCAATGTCATATAACACAAAATAATAAATTAAAAATTTAAATTAGCAACCAGTTTGATTTTGTCTTGATTCAAATTCTGAAATTTAATCGTTTTACTATTTACATCTTTTTAAAGCAATATAACCTATTTTCTATTAGCATTAAAAAATAACTATTAAATGTAATCATAACAACAATATTACACAATAACTGTTGTTATTTGGTCAGTTTTTTTTTTCAAATGCTATTTATTATAAATGGATGATTAATAGACTCAGAAAATAATAAGCAGAGTACTAGTGAGATTAAAATTGATAAAGAAACACAAAGACTAACCGTTGTTCTATACTCCATAGGTTAAGGTAGGTAAATAAAGGTTAATAAAAACCAAGTGACGAGACAGCTGTCAAGTAACCGACTAAACTTAATACCTGTCACTTCAGTTGTCCTGCTACGTCACAGTTGTACTCTTCAATTTAGCAACGTTATAATTCGTTGACGTTTAGAGTTTGGGCTCGTTACAATAGACATAATTATTACAAAATAATAAAATTATTATTATTATAAATCTAATCTACAAAGAGTAGTTTAAGGATATAAACTATTAAAATAATTTAAAATAAATTTCAAAATAATTTAAATCTCTCTGAGTTACACAGTCGCAGTCTCTTTTAAAATCCAGACATAATCTTGGTCACGCCATATGAGGACCATGTAGATTTGTCTGAAATGGATTAGTGTCGGAAACAAGAAAGTGTCATCTATAAAAAACCTTCTTATCCGACTGCCCCAAAAGGAGGGTAATGTTTTTCGAGAGTATGTATGTATGTACCTATGTATGTATATTTGTACGTATGCATGTCTATTTCTTTGGAACGCTCTGTAGCCTAAAAAGCTTGTTAGATTTTAACATATGACGTGTCGTTAGATTCGTCTTAATTGTGGGAGTGACATAGGCTATATAATATTTATATATTGCATCTGCAAATACAAAAAAAGGGAGGGATAGGATAAAAAAAAAACTACATTATTGGTGTCAAATAAAAGCTAGTAATGAGTCAATTCCAAATATATATACCAAAGACAACCCAGATGTCAGCTTGTACGACATTAGGATGGCTCTGAAGCACCTTAAAAATAACAAGGTGATGACGGAATTACGGCCGAGCTCCTGAAGGCCAGTGGAAAACTCGTTCTTAAGGCCCTACAGAAACTGTTCGAATCCATCATGCTCGAGGTTTAAACACCACAAGCATAGAACAGAGGTGTGGTGATACTCCTATTTAAAACGGGCGATAATGCCCTGTTTAAGAACTATAGGCCCATCACACTCTGAACCATGTCTACAAGCTGTTTTCGAGAGTCATCACGAATCTCTCGAACAAGCTAGATTCCGTAAAGGCTTGAGCACTGTAGACTACCTACATACACTGCGGCAGGTTGTACAGAAGACCGAAGATAACCTGCCTCTCTGCTTAGCGTTTGTGGACTACGAGAAAGCCTTCGATTCGATCGAGACATGGGCTGTACTGCAGTCTCTTCAACGGTGCCAGATCGACTATCGGTATATCGTATACAATTACAATGCTTGTAAATATGTGAGCACCATGTATCTATCACATAATTAATTTATCTGTCATTGCTTCACTTTTAATTCTTTTTACCTATTGTGGTATAGTAATCTTATTCCAGGTGCATCATATTCACACATAATTTTATATTTAATGTATACAAAATATTGTCAAACATTTTAAAAGAGTAACGGTGGAGTTTCTTGTTCATTCTTCTCCGTACAAAAACTACCTTTTAGAAGGGGCGACTAGGGGTGACCAGTGCGTGTTACCAAGTGTTCAGAAGAATCTTTTAATCAACAACACGTTCGATCTACTAAAAAAACAGTGGCACTCTGGGAGTGCCATCAGAACTGAAAACTTGAAAAAAAATTGGCACCGCGGTAATCAACGCGTTGATATCTTTTACTCCACGCACCGCGGTAATCAACGCGTTGATGTCTTTATAACAGTCAAAAGCTGGTGTCATCACGGTGTCAATGGTTTAGTCCCATCTCAAAAATGCCCAACGCGCCTAAAGAAGTTTTTACTTCACAGATATCCCATTTTTTTTAAATATTCTTAGGAACTTAAGGATCATCCTCATGATCATATTTATAGTTATACCCATCTACCACAGTTTCAATGTTCGGAGCATAAGACATTGTCTCGGCTTGCGGTGGCGGTTGGACAAAAGACTCCACTGTTTATTTGCCGCTCATACCCTACCTGCGGTTTACGGGAATTGGTTTTCATGTAAGTAATTTTCTAAGTTAGACCGACGACCGTTTTCTAAAGGATTTTATCTTGGAAGTAGTGGTACTGGATGTGGTAGCAATATTCTTTGTAACACTGGAAAAATATTACAGTTCGTTAGGTACTTCTTCTTGAAGTTACGCACATTTAATACCCATTGTAAGTACTGTTGTTTCACAGTCCAGATTGAATTTGAAAGACATACAAAAGTGCGGACTTTACTTACTTTCAACTAAGTACACACGGCTACATATCAAACTATATATTTCCAGTTTATGCTGATCTTGCATTGTATAGGATTTCCGTACAATACGAGGTCAGCTTATACTGGTAATGTGTAGCTTGATGTGTAGCCGTGTGTACAATGATCTAAAGTCTCTAAATATATTATTTTGGCTATTTTTTTTATTCAGTTAATACCTAATAGATCTTTGGGGCCACACTAAGCAAAGCAATAAATCAAAATCAAAAGTCATTTATTCAAACTAGGCTGAGAATCAGAACTTTTTGAACGTCAAAATGACATAAGACATTCCCCGAAACGCCCGCCCTTAACTACTTCCTAGTGCTTTAGATTTAACATACTACAACATACCGTAACGTTTCAAATAAATTTACATCTTCAATGTTCCCACTGGCCACAACACCCGACAAAATTGAAACACACCGCACAGCACAACTTTCTGACCAACATCGTGACATTTTCATTTAGCAGCATCGATTTAGAAATTCGTTTTTCATGTCCATAGATGATTATTTCATAACTTCCTTGCTGGATGGATCGTTGAGGTTAGATTAGTACGATTACTTCGTAATTCTATTACGCAGAACATTTTGATCTTACGAGCCATAAATTGTGGTCCTTGTTGGTAGCCAATATAAGTTTAAAATATGGGTAAAAATGCAAACCAATTTTTCTTGTAAATTATACTTTTTTATTAGTAATAATATTACATTATAATTATAATAATACTAATACTTACAATATTACGATTACGACAATATTTACCTTATACTTATAATATAAATATAATATAATAATTATTATTATAAAGAGGTAAAATTTGTTTATTTGTTAGTTTGTATGTAGGGGGTAATCTTCAGAACTACCAGTCGGATTTGAAAAAATCTTTTTGCATTGGATAACCCAATTCTTGAGGAAAGTTATAGGCTCGCGGACAAAGTCACGGGCAGAAGCCAGTTGGTTGTATAATGGAAAATACTGTTCTGTTGTTGACCATGAACATGAACCATGAAAATGATAAGATTTATCGCCATTTTGCAGTATTGACGAACAGACAGAACTTTTTTATTTTCAACCGAAAAGTAACGATTTTATGGAAATGAAGGAGTGATAGATCGCTAGATAAAAAAAAAAAAGTCCCCCCGCCGCCGCGTCTGTCTGTCTGTCTGAACGCGATATACTCAAAAACTACCGGATTTTCATACGGTCATCAATGGATGGAGTGATTCATGTGGAAGGTTGAAGTGTATAATTCATTAAGGTTTTGTGTAAATTGACGATGTAAAATACTCCAAGTAACATCAGTTACATTTTAATCAAATTCTCAACGCAAAAGGCTGATACGATAATACGACAGAAAAAAAACAAGCTTTTACAAGGTAATATCCGGAATAGATTTGTGGAAAACAATTCCGAGCCAAAAATTGTCAGCAAAGTTCAAGTCACCTTTTCAATTCCCCTTGGGTTTTCCATCTGTACCATATTAATCTCGAGTGTCAACGGTAAACATTTTCAAGATAGGAACTGGGTTTGGTACAAGTTTTGAGAAAATTTAATTCGTGAGTTCTTTGTACTATACCCGAATCCCCTTAGCGTGGCAATAGCGGTCATTGACCCACCTACATTTTCTAGCATTCTTTATTTCAAAAACTGACATAAATTCCGTTAACGTCCTGAATGAACGTCCAAAATGCTCCAATAACGAAAAACCATACACAGTTTATTGTTAACATACGGACAAATTTAAGGGAAAGGGCAATGACCGCCATTGCCATGCTGAAGCGTTTCGGGTATACATCTTCTGTGTTTCGGTCACAGAAAATAATATCTTACTGTTACTGTCCCAGCGCACCACCTCTTCACCAGTAGATTAGTAATTCAGGTGGTAATTTCTCTGACTTTACCATAAAAATTTTCGATCTTGTTTTTCCCTCAATGCTAGCCAGACTTTCCTTAATGTTTATTTAAATATAAATATAATATGTGTAAATTAATACACATATAACGTTTAAAGTTCCAACAAAAATTTTATCAGGCAAATCCATAATCAACATTATTCTATTTCATTTCCATTTTTTTTCACTTTCTCCGCTGACTCTCATACCTTGAACACGACAGTAGAGATTAGAGCAGGGGGTGCGATTATTAACTGTCGTCTAGCTCTGCGAACTGCTGATCAATCATACATCCTTAAGATATTAACAAAAGTAAGCTCCGCAAGTATTGTGGAGAGAAGTGTTTTCTACATTGTTAGTTTACATCGGGTGGCAGGGACATCGACGCGAAAACTGTTACCATGGATTCAGTACCTACATGATTCTGAACCCTCTGTGTTGAAATTTCTAGTCGATTATTTTAAAAAATCTGCTGTTTTATAGAAAACCTGCGTGGTCAAAATGTATAAAATACCAGTTTTTTTTTTTTTTTTTTTTAATAACCGACGAGATATTTCAACGCCGGTGGATTCAGAATCATGTACTGAATCCTGTAACAGTTTTCGCGTCAATGTCCCTGCCACCCTGTATTGTTTATGTAGCAAAGTATTAATAGTTAATTACATGTTTGAAGGAGGAAATTCCCGTGGTTGTGTATACTTAGATTACGGCGATATTTACCTAATCATTTCCATTTATTTTCTTTATACTTACTTCTTTCTTAATAATTCGTAATATTTTTTTTTTGTCCAATCGGTGGTAAATGTAGATACTTACCATAGCATAGGATCTACAGAGAAGCGACCTTCACTTTAATGGATGAAAATAATTTTTAATCAAATTTTGTATGAAATGATGATGTGGATATATTTAGTAACCTTTTCCGCTTAGCTATTTCTAAAGAGTCTTGAAAAGACCCTGGAAGAAATCGACACGTGTTTCACCTCTCAACGAGGCATCCTCAGGATGACGATTAACTTGTCGTGAACTCGTACATGGCGTGTTGCCACACCAAGCACCGAGCGCAGACTGAGCTACTAAAGGACTGGTCCGGGAGGTTACTAAATATATCCACATCATCATTTCATTATGGATTTCCGCAAGGTCACGCCTGAATCAATTAACTATCTCAAATTTTGTATGTTAGAAAATATATCGCGAGTGGCTTGGCAAAAAAATTCCTGGCGAAACTGTGATTAATAAAAAAAAATAAAAAAAATTTTTTAACATTGCAAGATAAACACTAATTGAAAGAGCTTTTCAAGGAGAACCTTTGCTACTAACTCGACTTTTGCCAATTGTTAGTCAATTCAGAGTTAATGACCTAAATAGGTGACTACTTGGCCACCTAAGTTTAGGAATGTTCTTGGCGCCCAATAGCCATAAGTGATAAATATCAATTGATAGTGCTTTTTAAGACAAATATTTGATACTAAAGAGAATTAATCGTTAAAAGAATGAGTGCATTTTTTTTTTAAGTCAGTAACATTTTTGCCAACCCACTCACGATATATTTTTTAACATACTAAATTTGATATAAAATACTTTTCACTCATTAACAGATGGGTGAAGGTCGTTCCTCTGCAGATTTTAGACCATGACTTAAAATATCATTTGGGTCAAGACTTGAATTAATATATTTCATTTACTAAGTATTTTTCCTTATTGTAATTTTAAAAAGCTGCATCAAAGACTCACTGATTTCCTACACATTGATAACATTCGATAACAGGTAGGACAAACAATTTAAATGAACCTTGAAAATAGACTATGATGATATGACATTAAAGTTGAGTACTTAAGTTAACGAACTGAAATACCAAATAATAATCAACATGATGAAAAACCAAAAATCACGTCCCACATCCGTGAGAACCACCCAAGTGTTCTCAAGTCCAGTGTGCCGTGATTACACTGATGTAATGATAAACAGACAATAATAAAATGACAATAAATCGATGGACACTCCACTGATAAGAGCGATGGTGTGATAGCGCTATCTGTGACAAAGTTATTGCAAAATTATTGTGTGAAGTATTCCGACTCATATGGCCTGATGACAGACTACAGTTAATGGCGATATTATAAACTTGAGCACATTTTTTTATCGTTTCTGAAGTAGGCAAATCACCAGCTAATCGGTGTGTTAATTTTTAATTCTGTTTGGATAATTCTAGTTAAATTAGGGTTTTGAAAACTGAAATGAGTGGATATCTTTTCAAAATAACAGGATTATTGAAAAAAAAATCAACCGACTTCCAAAAAAACACTACAAAGCGAAAAATTACTTTAATTTCGGAAGTCGGTGTCTTTGGTTTTGAATTTTCGTTTTTTGCCACCGACTTCCGAAATGTTTTTTTTTTTTTTTTTGGAAGCCGCTTGATTTTTTTTTTTGTAAAAAGTTTTTATTTTTCACTTTTTAGTTGTGGTAAGTACCTACCCCACACAAATACGAATCCCACTACCTGCTATGTAAAAAACAGTGACATGAACTTATCATATCATCCATATACTAAGTAGGAAAAAAATACCTATTATTGAAGCCAACTCAAAACTATCGAAGCAAAGTTAATCAAATTTATATGGGACCACCTTGGGATTAATATATATAGTACCCTTAAAAACAAAAAAGAATTTTCAAAATCGGGGAAATCGGCGGACATACATACAAAAAAACATACGCTACAAACATATAACCTCCTCCTTTTTGGAAGTCGGAAACAAATTGACTAAATATTTGTTATATTTAGTCAATTTGTTTCACAATACAATAAAATCAAGAAAAAATAATTACTACTAATGAATTTTGATATAATGAGGTGATGGTGGTGGTGTTCCATCCATTAATTACATAGCAAGACCCCACCGTGCCTCGAAAAACACATTAAGCCGTTGGTCCCGACTGTCATTTTTAGGTCTTTGACAGTCGTCACGGGTAGTTAGAAGCCCAAAAGTCTGACAACCAGTCTTACCAAGGGGTATCGTGTTTCCTAGTAACTAGGTTGTAGAGGACAGATAGGCAGTCGCTCCATGTAAAATAGTATTCAGCTGCATCCGGTTAGACTGGAAGCCGACCCCAACATAATTGGTAAGAGGCTGGGCAAATGATGAATGAGGTGAAAGTACTTACACAATGGCTTGAGCGTAAAAATGTAATCTTTTTAATTTCTAATCTTTAATTTATTTTCTTTTGGATATTGGGCATTTGACTTCAGCAACGTGTATAATTTTTGTGATGTGTGTTTTAGGCTCCCGTAGACAGGTGCGACGCGACACTGGTAGTTCATTTTCCGTGAAGATTTCGTAGATAATTGTTCCACCTGATCTAAATTCTTAGACTAAATCTAAAATCTTACACTAGAGCTTACCTTCAAAGGAAAGTCCAGGCACTCAGTTAAACTAGGCCACGAATCTATTCAGCCACTGAAATGGCAAATCTTCATCATAATTTTCAAGACACTTAATAATTTCGCCAACAAGACCACATATATACATCAACACAATAAAGTGTGTCTGTCTGTCACAGTAAGTGTATATCTAATTAGTTGGATATAAGGGCTCGTGTCACGTGCCACTCAAGTGGACATTGATTGCGGTCCAAAAGAAAAGGGAGGGACGCAAAGTGGGGTAAGTCAAGTTAGCTGTGTTTTTGTTGACGTGATGTAAGAAAATATGGTTCATACTTACATTGATCATATAAAATTGGCTGCAAAAGACCAGTTTTATATACGTAAGGTATATGTTTAGTGCCACTTAATGAATCACGTCTGTATACGTGAAAAATATGTTTCTGAAGACGATTATTTGTGTATCAGTAAAATCGGACAGTCTCAAAATAATTATTATGTACACATTTGGTACCAGAATGCCCACGATAGATGTTTACTTACCTCAAAAAAAGGAAAGTTATACAAGTAGCAGAATTACCTCCTTAGTGATCCGTCGCACCTGGTCAACCTTGCTACCACCACTAAGTTACAAAACAAAGTAAACTTTTTGCAGCAAGAAACTTTAATTTTTGAAAATTCATCGAATATCTAAACTCGTCACCTTCTTCTTTTTTCGTGTGGTTAGGGACTAACCTGGTGTTGTCGCTCACAGTCCTCTGACTTGGCTTCACATACCGTCAAGAAATATCTCTCGTAGGCATGTCAGTTTCCTCACGATGTTTTCATTCACCGTTTTTGAAGCAAGTGATAATTATGTAATACACACATGAATCTGAAAAATCAGATATGCGTGCCTTGGGTTTGAACTCAAGACCTATGGACTTGGCAGTTCGACGGTCACACCACTAAGCTATCACTGCTATAGTGATAAACTCGTCTCGGATAGTAACTCGCCACCGAAATTGTAATATCGTAGTTACGTTTGTTTACTTCAAACACAAAGTCACAAGACGACCAGAGCTTTCGCCCTTTCCCTTTGTTTCGAGAATTCCCCAAACATTCCTCTACGATTAACTTTAGATAAATATCTGTGAGTGCCACTTATCTACTATTAATTAATAAGAAATGGAGTATTGTCACTGTCAATATCATCGGTAATTTTAATGCCTTTTAATTGGTTACTTTATAGCCTTAAATTATTATAGGTCCCGCTCTGAGTCCTACGTGCGAAATAGGTAAGCAACTGCTCACACTGGTATACGTCTATTTTATAGTTTCAAGTAGGTACATTATTGTGCACGCACGCGGTAATGCCCGACGATTATTTTTTATGCCGTTTTATAATATTTACTCTTATTATTCGTTGTATAGTTGTATTAAAATTCTATTTACTGTTAATTTTATTTTACATATTTATTATTTACAAATTACTGAACCTGACTTGATTCCCGTTCGTCTTTTTCGGGTGACCACTTAAAATCAGCGCTGTGCTGTAAGTCCCCTATAGCACAGTATCATGCTGAGTGGAAGCCATCTTGTCACAGTCATGACGTACAGCTGCCGAATATTTCTGTTTTATACTCATATTTGCAGTCAGTAAGAGTCTGACACGCTCTCCTGCTCCGCCCAGAGCGGGAGAAGTTATTTGATAATTTCCCAACCAAAAAAAAAGTATGTTATTATGGGGCGCAAGTCTTTTAAGTTAAAACAAAATAACTCTCATATTAAATGCACAAATTATTTCCACCACTGCAAACTAATTCAAACACAGCAGTATAAAAACATCCCCTATCAAACGTTAATGACACCTCCACGTTTGTCAGACCCTTAAGAAAAACAAAGGACGGTGCGGTAGCAATGCCAATGATTGGCACTGCCCATTATCGGGTACAACACGCGTAAGTTAGGCTTGCCCGCATAAGCCCGGATTACGTACGATTGACCGGGAGGACGATCGTTGTGTGACCGATTTCGCCCGGGCTTTTGTAGCTAAGTAAGTAATTGTGAGGTAAGAATAGACGTTGGAGACGAAAAAAACATTTAAAAAACTGAAAACTTCTACTGCATCTACAATTATATTTATTTTGAAAATCCATGATAACCTCCATGAATCTGCAGGATTGCAATGTCTTTCATTTTGACAATTCAACAACATTCATTGCGTTATTTAAGTTGTCGAGCATTCTTCAAATATATGGAGCAATGGATTAGGAATTTCTTTCAAAACCTTTCGGTTTGCGAAAGAAAGTGTATTAGAAGATCGGGATGCTGGACTTCCTTTTACATTCAGTGTTGCTATATTCTTTTGCTTTGAAGAGCTCGTGGCTAAGTAATAACAGCCGCACGGGTTGATCCAACAGGTTCAACTACACTTGCCGGGGTTGGTCCGTAGAAAGCACGTTAAACCGTTGGTCCCGGCTGTCATTCGTGGATCTTTGACAGTTGTTACGGGTTGTCAGAAGCCCGAAAGTCTGAAAACCAGTCATTACCAAGGGGTATTGTATTACCCAGTTACTGGGTTGAGGAGGTTACATAGGCAGTCGCTCCATGTAAATTACTGGTATTCAGCTGCATCCGGTTAGACTGGAAGCCGACCCTAACATAGATGGGAAAAGCTAGGCAGATTGAGAGATTTTTTTGTTGTTTTTTTTTTTTCATTTTTTTTTAATCCACATTATCACAGATTTTTATAACTGCAATGCTGCAACTTCTGTTGTAATCGATTTAAAAAATAAAACAAAGAAAAAAATCGAAACGCGAAATATTATAGTCAAAACAAAATAACACATAAAACAAAACAAAAATTATTGCAGTATTTATTGAAAACAATACCAACGAACAAATAATTAATTTCCATTGTTTAACTAGTATTAATTTACCTAGATGCATTTGTTTGTCATAGTGAATTCCATAGTATCTAATTTAATCAGTTCCTAATTCCCATTACTTTAATTTTAATGCATAAACCTCATTAATTAAAAAAACAATAACTTCGTTCCATTTAACGCTTTTCTTGCCACCTCGAGCCATCATAATGACCTACGATTACGACTGTAGGAATATAAAACTTAGATATAAATTAAATTTTGTTTAACGCCGGAAAAATATAAATTCAATCACAGAGTGCTTAACTGCTTAGTTTCCCTTCCCTTAGGAAAAATATCGTTAACCTTTTGGAATTAGATAGCAAAATCCAAGTCTTTTTTTAAGGTACGGAACCTAGGAAAAAACGAAACCCTTATAGGATCAGTTTGTTGTCTGTTTGTCTATCTGTCAGTCTGTCAAATGGTCAAGACCCATTTTTCAGGAACGCATGAAGGTATAAAGTTGAATTTAATATCAAATACGTAGATCTATGGTCCCTTGGAGCTCTTAAATTATCAAGCTTTTGAAAAATGAAAAATGAAAATGAAAAATGTTTTATTTAGCTTTTGTTTTTCTAGCTTTTAAGTCAAAATATTAAAAACGGCCGTTTTTGTGACATACATATTTTTCTAAACTATTCGCAAATAAATTAAAACCTACAGGGTACTTCCCGTTGACCCAGAATTATGTTTGGCAGGAAGCAAGTTCTCACGGCACGAGTAAAGAAAAAAGGCCGAAAATCATTCATTTGTAGCTTTACCACATAAAAAAATACCATTACAAACTTACATTTGCAGTTGGAGAATTGACCGTGACGTATATCGATGTATAGGAGAACATGTTATTCAACTGCAAAGTTAAGTTTGTTTTTGGGATAAATCCATCCCAACTACGAAACCCATCTTTGTGCGTAGTTCCACATGCAATTGGCCGGTTTTATTTTCTTAGTTAGGAGATTTGGAACAAAAATATGGGAAATTGCCCCACCCGCCCAAATAGTTCAATAAGATCAATGATATTGTCTGTATTTTAAACTATATGAAACAGCAGGCAGTAATAAATATCTGAGACTTCCTCTTGAAATTCTTCGTCAATATTAATACAGTCTAATAATACGCACTCTTGAATGGAATTTCCTTCCCTCAAAGCATTACTATATCAGTCATTACAGAGTACCGAGAAATCTTATCTCACAATGACCATTTCATTTATTTTCGGAGACACAGGAGTCATACCACCTGCACTTGAGATGGCTGAAGCTTTTAGAGAAGCATCAATAGATTCTGATTGTGCCACTTCAGTTTATACAACAATTGAAAAAGAACCTAAAACTTTGACAATAAAGTCTAATGTTGAGGAAAAAGACAATGTTGCTGACAAATCTCTCGAAGTTAATGAAATGGAACGAGTAATGACTAAATTGAACTCAATGGTGCTTGTCTTGTGGTTGAATTTGGTCTGACAGGTGATGATATTGGTAAAGTGTAATTAGGTGCAAGCGACACTGAACTCAAAGAACAAACAATTATGGTTGAATTTTGTATAAGTAGAGATAAAAGTTTCTTGGCGCCACGCTTTGTCATGCCGATACGATCTATATCCGGTGCAGTTTCGGGATGAAAATATTTTTACTTATCTTAAGTGGTTGTATCTGCTTATTAATTACCTTTGGAGGGTACATCTCGAGCTGTCAAATCAAACACTTTGTCGGTACTATTCGATCTCTTAACTAATAGACGATGATTCTCTGAAACAGTGACGTAGTCAATACTTAATGTTTATGTCTAAATCTGAGTGAGCATTCGTAATGGAAAACCTCTTAATATATTAGTTAAGTCATTCATATTTCTAGCAGACAAGTTTTGAATTTGACATTAAAGAGCGAGTTTTTCTGATCGTAGATTGTAATCATTAGTTAATTTAGCAGCACCTTAGTCAGTAGTAGTATCAAATTTGTTATTGTATCAAATAAATAATATTATAACTTGTAGTAGCTGATGATAAAATTCTTAATAGCATGTTTTAAATTACGTCAGTTTCTCCGTTAGTGTCCGCGTAGTATTGAGCTCTTTGCAAAACTAAACCAAATCTTTAAACCTATTGTTTTGTAGGCTGTAACACAATCCAATTTTCTTCTAGATATATCATTTCTTGTTTTTTTTTTACGCCTTGTTGTGCTTAGAATGTGTTCATCTTACTCATGTCTTTCAAAATATTTAAATTCTTTCAGTATGACAGACACCACCAAGATTATAATCAGACCAATTAAACGATATCACCAAATCAGAAGCAGCTAGTCACCTACCGTTAACATCTTCACTCCTACTTCCTGCATTACTAAAAGATAATAAAGTGTATTAAAGTCACCTCATAAATATGTATATGTTTCGGTCTGTGGTCACCGCGACTCTTGCGCAACTGTACTGCGTTGTTGATGGCTGTGGACAGGGAATACATGGGAGTTGCTTTGAGACTAATATTTTCTGGCTTTTTTAAGGTGCACTGGGATTGATGTAGTGTTTCATAAAAGCCGATTTAATTCGATTAACTGCTTTATTTGATATGAAAAATATTTTAAAGTAACTTATACAAAAAAAAAAAATGCCGTGATAGCCCACTGGTTAAGGCCTCGTCTCTCATGCACGAGGTTGTGGGTTCAAATTTAAGCAGTACAATAATTGTACATTTAAATCTACACTAAATCAAACGGGTTTGTAAGTCTTGACTTCATCTATTATGCTCTTAAGCGTCGTGCAGACCGGCGCGATGCGACAGCGCGACGCGACTCTAACAAAACAATTTCTAAGAAAACTTCACGGTAGAAAAATTACCGGTGTCGCGTCGCGCGATAAGTCGCGCTAGTTTGCACGAGCTTTTACGATTCATTAGGTACAATTATTTTTTCTAAGTATTAGATATCTACTTCTATTATCTAATTATTTTCCACTTCAAAAAATCATCCTCGAATTGATGCAATCCAAATGGTTTACTCCATTTTTTACCGAAAAATTCCAAAATATTGTATATTTATTTAATGTGTTTTTGTAACCCTTTCACTGCAACTTGATTCATTTCAACCCAACTTTTTGTCACCAGGTCTATTCCACCCCTTTCTATGTCCATCACATGGCGTACCAGGGTAATAGAAAAAGTGATAGGTGGTACACCGCGGATCCTATCACCGTTTGTTTGACGGCAAGAATAAAGCAATGTCTCTTGTGCACTGGTTTTTATGCACTTTGCAATAAGGTTTTTTGAAACGTTGTGGGTTATTGTTTCTTACCATTACCTACCTAAAGTTTGGGAAATGAAGAATGAATTTGTAGAAGGTTGGTGAAATAGTGCGGTAAAAGACTACTTCATTATTTGATTTTTTTTACAGTATAATTATAATAAAATATAGAATATTATTTGTTTGACGTACTTTCAAGACCCGTCGTTGTAGCGGTTTTTGGTGAGACCTTTGTCCAACAAAGGACGTCTTTCGGCTGATATGACAAATTAATTAATTTAATTATTTTGTCATTAAGTCGTCCTTTAGGTCAATTGCGTCATTACTTTATTGTTAGTAGAGTAACAAAAGAAATACAGATTAACAGTATCAGTACCAGATCTTCCCACGCAAGTCACCATTAATGTCAACTAAAGGAAACTGATTGTTTTAATGTCCGGGCATTCCCCTAGCTAGATAATAATAAATTATAGACTAGTAACTCTACGTTAACCTGTATCTCAGAATTATTAATTTAACTTAGAGAATCACCCACTGTGACAATTTACGTCAATCAGTTTAATGAATGTCAACTTTAATTATTGTTTTTTTACTTAGGTAATTATTAAAATATTTTTATCGTATCATGGCATCTGTGACGACTTTTAAGTTATAATTAAAACTTATCCAATATATATTTTGCGTTATGTATAGTGTTATCTCGGTAATTCCATAGAAAAAGGCCTCAAAACACTTGTATTTGTGTAAAAAAAGGTTTGTTATATCAGTGAGCAACGCCAATTTAAAATGTCTCACTCTACACACCCGTCACCCAAATTATTACATACTAAAAATAAAAACCAAACACTTTCAACCTTCCATGAACACGAAATTACAATCGCCATAAATTAATGACAAAATATGAATAACTCGCGATAACCATCCGTAAATAGGGTCATGCATTTTCGCAACAAGGAAGGACGGGCTCGGTCCATAACACCGGTGGCGCGGAAGGAAACTAGGGAAGTTACCTAACATCGGTCACGCCACGCCGTTTTAGGGTTAAATGTACGATGTACGGTATTTTTGTTACTTTTATGAAGTGTGTTGCGGACTTTAGTTTTGTTACGGTGTTCCGTATACTTATTAAAATGCTTTTCATGTTTTTCATGAACGATTTTGCTCTCTTATTAGGTATTTATATCATGAACTTAAAATTACTTTATCGATTCTATCATTAAACAAGAAAATATTTGATGTCTAAAATAAGTCATCATCATCATCTGCATAGCCTTTTTCCAACTATGTTGGGGTTGACTTCCAGTCGAACCAAATGCAGCTGAATACCGGTATTTTACATGGAGCGACTGCCTATCTGACCTCCACAACCCAGTTACTGGGTAATACAATACCCCTTGGAAAGACTGGTTGAAATAAATATCAAATTTAATTTATCATTACGAAAATTGAACTTAATATCTGACGATATCAAAATACTAACTAACTTATGAGGTAGTACTATAGCAATTACGTTTTCAGAAAATCTTCTAATAATCGATTTTTTTTTAGGTTTTACTTAGAAGGGTGTCTTTTCCCCTAAGCAAAGGCCTCTTCCATCTACCTCAGTACATCTTGGTCCCCTATTAAACGCCTCAGATTAAGTCTAATAAACTGTTTTATGACACCGACAATAATGGCGGCATCTCACTCGATCACAACCTAACCAGTTTTAGTTATAACTTCATCAGTAACATTATTAATTTATTTTCCCTTTGCCGGACATAAATGCCGACAACATTCGATAATTATCCATAAAATTAACATGTTTGATTATGATTGATTATTTGCTGGGAAATATTTGTAGGTTATGGTACATACGGCTACACATCAAGCTATACATTTCCAGCTTATGCTGATCTCGCATTGTAGAGGATTTCTCTATAATAAGAGGTCAGCTTATACTGGAAATGTATAGCTTGATGTGTAGCCGTGTGTACACGTCAGTAATCATGGCAATGATTAGGTAGCATAATCCGCTTGTTCGCTTTAAGACAAATTTGCTCTACGATAGATTCGCTTTACAGGAGATTCGCTTTACGGCAGATTCGCTTTACGGCAGAAATTGTACGGCCGCGTTGAAATGGTCTCCACGTATTTTTCATGTTGTCAAGCATTGTAATCTCCTTTAGTTTTCCTGTCAGTATCATGTTAATGGCCACTCATATGTCATTGTATATTATTTCTTATAAGTAGGTACTACGATAGCCGAGTGGGCCGTAATCCACCACGCGGGCCCAGGGCGTTTTGGTAGATGTCACATATTTTCGAATTTTTGGTTCTAGGACATGCCGGTTTCCTCACGATTTTTTCCTTCACCGTTTTGAGAGCAGTGGTGATGAAATAATTTTACACAAAGTAAAAAGCCTGCTCTAAACTTTACCTCTCATGCATGACCATATTTTTTCTATGGTACTTTGCGTGATTTTCCCCCAATATTTATCAACTGCACGTAAGGTTTCTACATTCATAGAAACCTTTAAACACAAACTTCTTTGTAATTTTCACTTTAGGTACTATGGCATACCACTAGAATTAAAATGCAATAGCTTTTTAAGGACACTGCCAAAGCTATTTTAATAAATTGAAAACCCAAGCAGTCAGCCCTAAAAACCGCCAGTTTGAGTCTGTTACATCGTAAAACAAGCGACTAAATCATAATTAGTGATACTAGATACCGATATATAAGCGACGACAGTCGTTTAATATTACATGCATGTGAGAAAAATGCAGAGAGCTTATTGTTAAGCTTGGTACTAGTATATTATCTGTGGCTTGGTGCACACACATCAACTTAGCGTTTCGAAGTTCAAAGTTTCAACATGCATAGTATTTGTCAACGAGGTAGAGGTTGGCTATAGATACTCATTTATTAATTACGTATATCGTCTAAATAAATAGGTACATTTTTGTTGAGATTTTGGTTACAAAATATTTTTAATAGGCATCATAGAATTTTTTCTTTAAAATTGATTACTTTTCCTTCCGTCAATCTCGATACCTTTTTCACTGTCAAAGAAATAAATAATGGGGTTGGCTGGTGAAAACTTTAGATAGATGGCGCTAGCATAGCTTTTACCTGTCAAGTTTGTTATTTTGGCTGTCCTTGTTGACAGCGTTTTTTTTTTAAATTATTGAATGAACTGTTGTGAAAAAATATGTATTCGACATGGCAGATAAGTGAGTTAAAAGCTAAATTGAAGAAACGAAGTGCATCTTTACGGGGAAGGATAGCTGACCTTGTCAAATCAAATCAAATGTCAAATTAATGTCAAATCACATGTTTCTTAGAAAATTCTTCTATTTTGGTTAAAGCTATTCTAAAACCACTTTGACAGTTGCCAACACCATTAGTTTTTGTGCCGTTGACAAAAAAGGTATTACATTTATTTTTATGGAATTTTGTAATTCTTCCTCAACCTCTTCTAGGAATAATTAATACTTTACATAAGATTCGACATAATTATCATTGGAAGTACTAGTACTTCAAATACTCGTTCTCATTTCTCCAGAAAAAATATAAAAATTTCTTAAAATTGCTCTATGTTTTATCTTTACAGCAGTGTGTTCTCCGTTCACGGGGTACATCGTAAATCTGTAATGTTACCTTACATTGTAGTTTGTACAGTGCGCCGCCTTTAATACTAGATCAATAATGACTTGCCGTCTAATTACTATGTAGCTTTTAAGAGACATGGTCCTTAAATCTCTCATCATCATCATTATTGACAGCGTCGTTCCTCCCACTGCTGAGTAAGTATATTTTATACCACAGATGTATTATTTAGAACTAGCGCCGAATTAGGCCTTAATTTTTTTTTATTGACTTATTGCAGTTTAACCTAGGAGGTTGTTAGCTGCTTAACTGGAATTTCCTGTGGCTGCCTCAATAAATTAAGGCCTCCAGCCAGGGCATAGACTTAGAAACTAAGTGACTACACGCTAAGGGCACCCCCTACGGACGGTACGGACCTCGGCTTAGGGCGTCGCTGGGGGAGGACAGCAAAGAACAAGTTGGATCGGACATAGGCCATAGAGTCCGCGCCACCTTAAAACCCTTTTATGTACCCGGGCAATAAATGCTACGCATCCCGAATTATCGTGACGATAGTCGATAATGGTTGGTCACATCTGCGTGTATCGTACCACTTTGCGAAGCTTTGTCACGATAGACGCTGATGCGGCCGCAGCATTATTAGACAACTGACTTTATGTGTACCAAACTGTGTGGAGACGACAATACGACAATAAATGAGAACACTGACAACACTCCATAGTAGGTATTTATTTTGAAACTATAAAAATACCCTAACATCTAAATTCAAAAGTGATTTCTTCAAACAAACTAAGGGCGAATTTCACCAAAAAACTGAACGCGATCAGCACTTAAACCACGTTTAAGAGCTGTCAGTGGCATTATTTCTTTTGGAATATTGAACTCGACTTAGACGTGCCGACCATGGGTTTTGCCAAACTTTGATTAGCTATAATGACTAAACTGTTGGATATAATATATTTGGTTGATTTTTTTTTATGCTGACTGGAAACATCGATCATTAGATATACGCAGTTTAATTTATCGTCATATTGTCGTCTCCACCTTGTATTGCAGTGGACATTCATTTTATTTTGCTTTCGTCTACAGAACACGGAATCTCCGCGCCGGCATCGTCCAGAGACGGTACTAAAAAAATTCGTGGCGTCAACAGTACGTTGAGCACACAACTTCTGTCACGTCCACCATTCATAGCCGTCAGTTTCTGTACGTCATTTGTGTCATATTGCGAGACAACGGTGACACACTTGATTCGTATCGAAAGTGTTGACAATGCCGCCTTTAGCAGCGGCTGCTAAGGCGTCTCCGTACTCTGTGCTTTTAAATGTGAATATTGAAGTCAAATTATTTGATTAGTCATGAGTTTCATAATCACTTGGAATAATATTAAACGATAGGTCCAACAATTTCTATGAATGATAGCCGAACCACCGGCTTTACGTGCTACGGGTAGTCAGAAACCCAAAAGTCTGACAACCAGTCTCACCAAAGGGGTATCGTGTTACCCAGTAACTAGGTTGTGGTGGTCAGATAGGCAGTCGCTCTATGTAAAATACTGATATTCAGCTGCATCCGGTTAGACTGCAAGCCGACCCCAACATAATTGGGAAAAGGCGAGGCAGATCATGATGAAATCCAACAATTACATCACATAAAAAATTTCGTACAGCTTTTTTTCGGGTCATTGTTCTAAGATCTCGATATTAATTACAGGACAATGACTCAGTCTTTCTTTTTCCCACTTTTAAATACAAAAAATTAGAAACACACTTGCCCAGTTAGTGGGGTCCAATTATAGACATTAACATACAGTGACCGGCGACAAGGTTCTCACAACGCTCCGATGCGCCCGTCGAGACATTTCACTCGTGCGTTTTTACTTCTTATCGCTAAAGTGGGTTGCACCGAGTAGTTCATTTTAATTAAAAGGTAGGTTCTTGTGGTGAAATGCAGATTCCATGTGTGTAATAGTGTTAGATAAGCGTGCAAATGTTGAGGTGTAGGTACATCAGTTTGGTGTTGATAGCTTGGCAAGTTGTCTATTCAAAATATTTTATTTCACATAAACCTACATGGGCACTTAAGAAAAGTCAGAAGCTAGGTGCATGGTTCCAATTGGTTGTTTCCTATGGAAAAATGCCGACAAGAAACTCCACGGTTATTCTTTTAAAGTAATTGGCTTTTACAATATTTTCAAATAACAGTATTAATAGGTTTGGTATGACAGTGTAGGTCTTTCAACAAATACCAGCTACTTAACAAAATAGAAAATGGTCAACGAATCTACAGTCCACTAAACCTACAGCGTCTATAAAAATAATACCAACCTATTTTTCTCCCACTGTACATACACTTCACATACAAAAATAACACGAGCATTGATCACCAGGCTTGTTCAAGAAGGGTTGGCAATATTAACTATAAGCCCAGGTTTCCTCAAGATGTTTTTCATTCACCGCTGATGTCAGTTATGTCCAAGATAAACTAAGAAAGTACATATGAACTGAAAAAGTCACACTAGTAATCAAAATCTTAAGATTCAAACAATTTAATTTTCCAGGAAATGAATCTATCAACAAAACCAACCCAAAAGACAAACCCAATTTCATAATATATATTTATCCTCAAAAACACGAACAGCATAAAACGACTACTCTTCACATCTAAACCACAAAACCCCATTTAACCTCAACTTAACCTTCAGTTAAACCACCCACCGTACTTGCTTTAATTAAATAAAATCAGGTGAGCTGAACTAATGAATTCAGTTGTCGGCGACACACTAATCACGAAGTAATTGTGTGACCGTTTTAATGCTAATGTAATCGCTCGATCGTCTTTCCTGTCGCAGGTCATTTTTAACGCCGGTTAAGTATTTTTTGTCACATGGTGGGAACGACCTTTGAGTGCTTTAGAGTGGCCATATTAGCGTTGTAAATTATTTATTATATTAAATTCCTTAGGAGGTTGTGCGAAGTATCCGGCTAATTTTAATTTATCTTTTTCTTAGGTATTTGAGAAATTTTAAGAAGGAGGAGCAGAAGGAGCTCGTGGCTAAGTAATACCAGCCGCACGGGTCGATCCATCAGGTTAAGCTACGCTTGCCGCGGTTAGTCCATGGATGGGTGACCATCTCTACATACTGAGACTCCTCCGTGCATCAGAAAGCACGTTAAGCCGTTGGTGCCGGCTGTCAATCGTGGATCTTTGACAATCGTTACAGGTCGTCAGAAGCCCGAAAATCTGACGACCAGTCTTACCAAGGGGTATCGTATTAGCCAGTTACTGGGTTGTGGAGGTCAGATAGGCAGTGGCTCCATGTAAAATACTGGTATTCAGCTGCTTCCGGTTAGACTGGAAGCCAACCCCAACATAGTTGGGAAAAGGCTAGGCAGATTGATTTTAAAATTTTAAGCGTCATGATTCCTACGTTAGATACGTGTGAGGATCGAGAATATTAATTTTTTTATATTTTTTCAACCATTACTATGAAAATACAAGTAAGTCTTATCAGCACATGCCTAATAAAGTCTTCTGGAACAATTCTGGGTATGATACGCGAACGGACAAAAGCAAACTGTTTTTACAAACATATTATTCAATTCAATTCAATTCAAAATATTTTTATTTCACATAAACCTACATGGGCACTTATGAAACGTCAGAAGCTAGGTGCACGGTTCCAATTGGTCGCTTCCTATGGAGAAGAGCCGGCAAGAAACTCCACGGTTACTCTTTTAAAAATAATTGGCTTTTACAATTCTTTCAAATAACTGTGTGACTAGGTATAGGTATGGGAGGACAGTGTAGGTCTTTCAATAAGTACCAGGTACTTAAGAAAATAGAAAATGGTCAACAAATCTACAGTCCACTAAGCCTACAGCGTTCTCACATTCACAAAATAGAAAAGAATCTATACAAAAGATATATAAATTAATAAAAATAAAAACCTCTTTTAATTAAACGCAATTACATTATTGCTATTACAATTCTAACTTTTACCTTAAGTATTACAAAACAATCTACAAAATTAAAAACTGTAACCATGCATAATACTCATCGATGACTCTCGTATCATTTCTCAAAATTCGTAATGACTTGCATGCGTCTCAACAATTTATCACCAAATGTAGCAGACATAGCTTCGGGCTAAATGATAATACTTTTAAATTATGTAGGTATTCACTTGATGACCAATATTTGGATGTTGACGTCCGGATATCGCTTCAGATGGAATAGACCTTCCAAATTCTCTAAATATATATAAATACCGTCCATAAGAGAGCATTGTTCAAAACTCAAGCATTACTCAAACTCATTTGAAGCCTCCCTTTTGATTGGTAGAAAGTTTTAAATAGGTAATGCTTGAGTCTTGAGTGAAGTTCTGTAATATATATTAGACTCACCTTAAATAGCTTTGACACCAATTTCTAAATGCATGTTATTAGTTTTTAGGGTTCCGTACCTCAAAAGGAGAGAACGGTACCCTTATAGGATCACTTCGTTGTCCGTCCATCAGTCTGTCAAGACCCATTTTCACAGGAACGCGTTATCAAGTTGAAATTATAATCAAATACGTAGATCTATGTTCCCTTGGAGCTCTAAAAAATCAAGCTTCTAAGTCAAGGCAATAAAGAAGTACGGTCAGTTATGTGACATATTTTGATACTCGCAAATAAATCAAAACCTACAGGGAGGGTACTTCCCGTTGACCCAGAATCATGAAATTTGGCAGAAAGCAAGATCTCACAGCACAAAAGGAAAAAGGAGAAATGCCGATTTTTTTTTTTGCGATTACAAACTTAATTTGCAGTTGGAGAATTGACCTTGACGTATTTCGATGTATGGGAGAACATGTTTCTCAACTACAAAGTTCAGTTTATTTTTGGGATAAATTCATTCCAACTACGGAACCCTTCATTGTGCATGGTCCGACACGCATTTGACCGGTTTTATGTTTTAAACTCATCTCCATAGCCTTGTACCGTCAGAAGCCATCATCTTTTCGGCCTGACGAAATTTGTCGTTCAATACTAAGCTTAATATTATAGATGTAAAACCTGAGGTCACAGGTCAGCTCCCGTGTGAAAGGTCGTGAGCATAATAATGCTCATGTTACGTGGTAATCGCTAAACGATTACCATTAATTTTGTTTCTATTTCGCTGGCTGAGCAATTTGTTTAACACAGACGGGCTATTTTTCATCTAGTAATCGTTTGTGGGGACTTTGTGTTAATCAATTATTTTGATGGTAAGCTGCCGGTTGCTACAGTGTTACGTTGGATTGATTGTCACCTGTTTCTTGAGTAAAATATTAATTTGAATTGAACAGTGGTCCGATGTAACAGTGGAATCTGTGGTTAAGTATCCACTATTCGACGGCGACCTCGTTTGTGGTGTGACTAATTTGTTTACTATTTAGTAGTTATTAATTTATTTAGTTTTATTTAATTAGTATTTACATATCTAGTTTTTATAGACTGCCTCGTTGGTCTAGTGGTCGCAAGCGCTACTGCTGAGCATGAGGTCCTGGGTTCGATTCCCAGGTCGGGCAAAGTGTTTTTTGGTTTTTCTATCTGAAATTTCCCAGTAGCAGCCTAGAGTCTGGATTTTTTCCCGGTTGATGGTAATAGGCTCGCCCCTATTACATGGGATTTAAAACATAACTGGTGAAAAGTGGGTGAACCTGCTACAGGGACACCTCTGCTCTACCCCTCAGGAAAACAAGGCGTGATGTTATGTTTTTTATTTATTTAACCCTTCAACTGACAGCTGTCAAACGCGTTAAAAAAGTCTGCCCTTGACCTTGGCGTGGCCTCGCCCCTTTTAGAACTGCTTGCGTTTAAACCCCGATTTCTCGCTACTTTACTATTAGTGAAATAGATGATGATTTATAACGAAAATGAGCGCGTATAATTTCATGAACAGACCTTTGGGCGTATAGATATTATGAAAGTACTACTGGATATATCTACTCAAAATAATATTATAATATTATTAAAATAATATTATAATATTATTATAATATTATTTATATTAATAATATTATTTGAACTTTTTAATAAATTATCTATCCCTGTACGATTTCTATTTTGCCATTTTCATACTACACGAGTTATTTAATTACACCCAAAGATGAGTTAAAATTAGTGTTAAAATAAGGAAGTTTTGACGGTCATAACTTCCAAACCAATACTTTTTCCCAATTCGGCTTCCATACAGGGCTAAATAATGACAAGGCAAATTGATTTTTTTTTTTAGTTTTGAACGTACATCGTCAAACAGACGAGTAATCACCATATTATGTTTGTATGGAAGAATGAACGATTAGTGTAGCTTCTTTAAGGGTACACTAGTCGGTCATTCTTCCTTATTAGGAAAGATAGAAGAAGAAAGAAAGAAAGAAAAATAGGTTTATTTGTCACAGAGACACGTACATACATCTAAGACAGGAGTAAATGAAAACAACAAAAAGTACATAATAAATCACGAGCATAAAACAGAAATTAGTCGGCAGCTGCACGACATGACTGTGACAAGAAGGCTTCCACTCAGCATGATGCAGTGCTATGGGGAGCCCACAGCACAGCGCTGATTTTAATTAGATAGAAAGAAAAATGTTTATTCTGCACAAACTAAACGCTCATCATAAAAAAGAGACACATAAATACAAGGTCAAATAAAATTAGCTAGCAAAACTCCGCAGACGTGATAGTATCGATATCTAAACACTACAAAAAAGGACTTATTGATGTTTTTTTGGGGTTAATGACCACTGGTAGTGTTGTTACTTGAAGTATGAGTTGATAAAATCTGTTTTATCTCGTTGAGATATCGATACCCAGCAGTTTACACCAAAAAAAGTAATTTTTAAACAGATATTTTAAGTGACTACTTTACCGGTGGTTGAAGACCTCAAAAATCATTAAATTAATTTCTTTTTTGTTTTATCATGTTTATCTAGATATCAATACCGATCACGTCTGCGAAGTTTCGCTAGGTAATTTAAATTGACCTTGTACACACGCACACACATACACATGACATATTATGGTAGTGGCCTTTTTAATGTAGGTATGATTGTTTGTAGATTTTCTTCAATATATATCTTTTTTTAAATATTTCGAGTTATGGTTCCTATTGTGCCAGCTTTTTAAGTTTTTTAGACATGAATTCGTATAAATAATATTAGTATCATAGATTCAGATCTCAGATCAGATCAGATCAGACTTTTTAGGGTTCCGTTCCGTACCTCAAAACGAACAAACGGAACCCTTATAGGATCACTCGTGGGTCCGTCTGTCTGTCTGGTTGTCTGAATGTCTGTATGTCTGTCTGTCCGTTAAGTATGTATTTGGGATAAATCCATCCCAACTACGGAACCCTTCATTGTGTGTAGTCTGACACGCCTTTGGCCAGTTTTTTAACAACGATCGGCTCTCGATAGACTTCTACCTCACTTGATGGTAAGGAATATTCATGATTTCAAATAGGTGTCACATTTTTATTTCTTGTACCCAAAAAATCTAATTACAACTTCTAAGAAACGATACAATAAAAAATAGATAGATAGGAAATAATTTAAATAAAGAAAGAAAGGAAAAGTATCTAAGGAGACTGGCACAGGAAATTAGAAATTAATTAAACTATAACACACTCATTAAAACGTAAATTAAAAAAAAAAAACAACAAAGTGAAAATTAAGCCCTGTACGAGGCCAAAAGGCTCCTATCTCAGCATATGCTGCGACATTTAAAAAATAAATGTCGCAACGCTGGTATACCTACTGATGTCACGGATAGATAGATACGAAAAAATACGAAATAAAAAAGTAAAAAAATAGATGCATGAAATACATTAAAAAATAAAATATATGTAGTCACGTATGTTTAGTAATAAGCTTCCTCTCTAATACTTATTAAAAATTTTGCTGTGCCCGATTCCATCCGATCCATATTATTTCTATTTATTTATTCTTACCTCCTGTATGTGTACATTATGGATTGCAATCAAGATACATTGAAATTGAAAAATCGAAATTAATATGGCAAATAATTTAATTTAAATTGAAAATATGACAACATTTTTTGCTCCAAGATCAAAATTCATTTTTATCCACCAATGAAAATTAACCAAACAAAGCCACTATTAACAAAAATACCTTCAGGCACTATCATTTTCGTGGCAATAAATCGTTCTATTACTTATATTTGGCGGTGCTGTGATAAATACAGTCCGAGTATTATTTACGGCATGTTTGATCAGATAACTTGATGTCCACCAAGGCTTGGGGCCCAAATTGGTCCAGTAAATCATAGGAAAAGACTGATATGAAGACTTTTGATATATGTGGCTCTTTGTTAATCTTGAGCGGTTGTAATTATAAGTGTTGGGTCATGTTTTTGGAGTTTTCTTTGGATTTATTTGAGCTATGTTGTTGTAACTGCCTGGGACATCTTTTATGTTGTTATAAAACTGGTTAGTTATAGTGCTCAGCCACAAGCTGGACAGCCCCCTTCTGGGGCACTGGGTTCAAGCACGAGTGCGTGTGCCCGGGACCCCAATGGGCGGCAAATATTTCAATTAAATTAATTATTAACTAATATAGTTTGTAAGTCGTTGTACTAACAACATTATGGGCCAAATGTGTCTAAAATAAAAATATTTATTTTATTTTTTATTTATAGTGTTCTTATTAACATGTTTTTCTGGCAATATGCAGACTTGATTACATTTTCTCTGCCTCAATTAAGCATGAATTTAAGTAACAAACAGCCTTTTAGTCAAATATTTATAAAAACTTTAGTGAAAAATATAGTAATATTTAGTCTATACTTCATTACTCTGTTAAAAGTTTTTTTTTTTTTTTCAATTGAAAAGTTTAAATTAATAAATTATCTAAACTATGTATATACAAGTAACTATTATACATATTATGTATAAGTATGTAAAGGATAAAAATAAAAAATACATTTTTTAGTTAAATAATAAGTAGATATCCTTACTAAAACAATGGATAAAAAAAAAACAGATTATCACAATTACAACAAAAATGTTGATATGACTCCTACCTGTCGTCCCCATACAGAATCTCGTTATTTGCTGAGGTGATAACAATATTGTATTGAATAATATTACCAATATAAAATCCAAACCACCTTACCACTAACATAATCACTATATTGGTGTCTCGATAACCCCAAAAGGACATCGCTGCCACCCTCCGTAAGACAATAGTCGTAATGAACCCGTCAATATTGCTTAGCTCGACACGACTAATGGCAGGTGACGTATCGTGTATGTTGTTATTGTTAGTCATACTCCTTTTTAAATAAGTTAAGTTTTTTATTTCTTTTTTCTGAGAGTTCCACAAGTTTTTCATTTATTTTTAAAAAACATACGATAGAAATTCATCTCGATGTCATTGCTTATCCATCAGTTTTTGTATTGCTCCATTAATTTCAACGTCAACCAGATTTTAGTCAGAAGGAGTAAAATTATTTAAATCTTAGTGAGGATAACCAAAGTTAATAGTCTGAAAAGTCATAACAATCACCTGAAATAGTCAGTTCATATACAACAAGATAATGATTTTTTCTGACAGTACAGAAGACTATAGCCACAGCAATGTTTCAGTTGCCATTTACCTTACCACAATAGGTACATAAAACATAATAGCCACATAATCTCCTCCATTCTTTCATGACGAACATTTAAAATTAGATAATACATTATTACACAACTTCAAACGTTGACGAACAATGACTAAATGACCCGTGAACCGAAAATATCTGTCAAAACATCATCCATCGAAGGTTGACGACTCAAAGGGATCTCTCACTGTAAGGGAGCGGCAATGGAACAATAAGCCTAATTTTCGTACAGCATTGATTGATGGCCAATCCCATTCCTTCGTTGACGTGACAAACGTTGATGCTTTGAATAAAGTTCTGGACATGACAATAGATGATATTAATATCAACTAAATGGGTGTTGAGATAGATTTGGTTTCGTGAGACTAAGATTAATTTGGGTTGGTCAATATTTTGTAAACTTGAGATTCAAGAATGATGAGGTGTAATGAGTCAATCTACGAACAAATAAATATGTGAGTACAAAAGGATAAGAAAGCCTCACACGAAACATCGCCTTTTTTTAATACCAATGGAAATTCCAGAAATATTATCATGTTGATGTCATCATATTTTTGTTGAAAACTTGACCTGAGTAGAGCCAACACTTATTCTTACCGTGAATAAAAAGAGCCAGAATAAAAACATAGTTCCTAGCAACAAACACAATCAATTAAACAATACCTGCAGAAAATCTCAAAATACCTTTCCTCATAGTACAAAAGCCGTTAGTGGAGGCAGCTACCGTACCCTTAGAGGTCACAAATAACGGTACAGCTCGTAAACTAGTGGCCGCATTAACCATAACGAATAAAGGCACTAAAAGCACGTCTCTCAGTCCCTGAGGGCCGTTTCGGCTGTCAATGCGAAAATTTAAGTTCGCCACACCCATGCACTCTGAAGGGTCGACCTTTACGCCCTTTGTCTCAATCGTTGTTGCTTTTACATTCCGAGAGTCCATTCCAATTGTACTCTGTACAGAATTAAATAAAAGTGTTCGGTAGTTGGTGCGGAATTTTAGTGCTGTAAGTTTTGAGAGTATATTTTTTTATGTCGTTAATGTTGACTGCTTTTCCTCGTATTGTTATTAGAAACTTGGTTTACCAGTTAAAAAAGTTTATGTTCATTAGTGCATATTCATAAATTGATAGACGAATCTAGTATTTAAAGTCGTAGTCTGCGAGAATTAAAGACAAAATAAATAAAAACAATAAAAAACCTTCCTCATTCAAAAGTCAATCAGTATTGAAGATTCATTAATCTCAGCTCATTTGCGACCGTCTTAAATTGCACAACACCTTTTAAAACGTCTACACTATGACATTGCTTCTGATAGCCTCAGGGCTGTATCGCATTTGTTTATATTTATATCTCTTTGATTTCATTCATTTACTGTCCTATTCAATTGAACAACAGACCTTAATTCCGACAATAGTTTATGTATGTCTGTTCTAATCTCGTTGTTCAAAGGAATGTGTTACCGACTTTGTGTGGCCATCTATCTTGTTCTAACGACAATGTCTTGATGTATTTTATCACATTTAGCCCCGGTAGAAATATTTACTATCGTCAACCAGTTTATTGTGATCTTCCCCATCTCTCTTGATTCCTCTTTTGTCGGAATCATTGGGGGAGTTTTTAAGTTGATCTATGGGTCACGTGTCATTGGTTTCTGGTTCCGTGACCGTGGTGTTAACGGTCTTATTTGTCATCTGTCAATTTGCCTTCTATTTTTGTTGGGGAATATGAAAGCTTTCGTTTAACTACGCGTGTCGTCGGCGGTGTTTTGTCATCATTATTTTTGGCTCCCCATAATGATTATTGACAGAACTGTGGACGCGATGGATGGTTTGCTTTTTAGTTTGTTGTTTAATTTTAGTCCTTATTTGTGGCATTGGTTTTAACAATAGATTGAGTTGCATTTTAATGTTCCTTTGGATTCGCAGCAGTTATTGCAGAATAAATTAATTTAAAATATGTAGGTTCATCTTTGATATTTGGCATTTTGAGTTGAAAAGAGCTAAAAGATTCGTTACTCTCAATTAGCTTTCTCCTTGACTGTTCTTTGGCCGAAACAAAAGCGTTCCCATTAAAAACGACCAACAGAATTAAAGTCGAATCTGTATCAGGAGGCGAGCCCAATCTCGCGGGGTATACGCCCAATTAATAATCGTGGCTCTGGGGTGTTCAAAGTTTGATGCATGTCTTTGATAAAAAAATAAACTTTCAATCGGTCTTGAATACTTGCAAAATTTTGTATTTCTTTTGAAACTAAATGTAAGCTTAAGTCGCACACATTCAGACTTACAAAATATTAAACTGGACGTTTTAAAAACGACTTATATTTTTAAATATAATTAAGCGATTTTAAATTACCTGTGTGTTTTTTGTCAGGTCAACTATTTAACAACTCTTTTCTATATCTTTACTTTATTCAGCATTTTTTTAGTCTTTGACATAATTATTCTTTCAACTATTTGACCGCCATATCGTACCGCCTAAACTTGAGAACCCCAGGTGTAATGGCTGCCTAAGATTTAGATCCGTGGCGCAGGCGCATCGAGTTTAATTAACTAACCCCCTTCAAGGTGCGTTCCCTAAATATAGTGACCGAAAAATAACAGCCCTCGTGTGCCTCCGATTATGTGTCTTTTTTATTTGCGTTAAATGCATGTAATACGTTTTTTGTTCTGATTCTTTTAGTTTTAACCAATGGGATTTAATTTTTCGTACTTTAGTGGATTGAGATCGATTAGGGTTTTACTGTGTGATATATTTATTGTGAAAGTTACATTTTAGAATCGAGTAATTTAAAATGCATTTAGTCCACAAGTCTGCATGATTAGGATGAATTCCATTAGTGAATTTCTAATATCACCCGTCTATATTATTACTAAGTATTGTCTTTACTTACAATTCGAGGTGGTGAGATACACGACGTGCGATAGGCACATTGGAATAACCTCATCAATTAACACTTCGGCTATCTAAGTACCTACCAAGGCATCTAGGCATTGAAGTCTTTTGCATCAAAATAGGTTTTTGATTAATTTAAGCACAGGGTTTTATAATTCAAAATCAAAACATTAAAGTCAAAATTACTATTATGATGACTTACCTACATAATAATTAGGTAAGGATATAAAAATCCGAATAAACTTATTCGACAACAACCAGTTCTGGTTTTATTTTAGTTGTCCATTTTTTCTTCTTTCAAAAACTATTAATAACACGACGAATAACAAGTTTGATTAAAGTTCAATTTTTGTCCCGCGTTTCGGTTCTATTATGGGGCGGCTTGGTACCATTACCTGGTACTATGTAGTGCCCTTAATCCCTATAATTAGAGTCATCCCACACGGAGTGATTGATAGCTGTAGTCTAAAGGAACACGGCAGAGGAATGGGATTCTAATCAGTTTTTATAGGATACTGGATTTAGGGGACTGGATGATATAAGATGTATTTACGTGTGTTGTGAGAAACTATTTAATTTGGCCTGAAGATTTGTCATCGATATGCAATAATAAAACGAAAAGAAAATTGGGAATAGGAGGTACTCAAACAAATTAAAATTTTATGTAATATATTTCAAGAAGTAAGTAAACAATAGAATTCGATGTACTGTATTAAAATACAATGCAATCAAAATGACACCAATATTTGTAATGTCATAAGTAGCGCTAAAAGAAAAATTCATAAAAATATAAAAAGTTAAATACCGTTGAAATGCCGCTAATAATTAGGTAGACATTACCTATGCTGTGATGTATTGGTACTGGTTTTAAATAATATTACTCCCAAAAGAAAAAAAAAACATTAATTACCACTATTTCTCATGTAAGCTTCTTAATACAAATTTCGGTAGAGTACATTAATAGCTACCCTTAACGCCTCCTTCAGTTGCAAGCACACCCCCTTAATAAAAATACTATATTAAAAACGCCTATCTTGCTTACTTTTATTAAAACCATGTAATTTTATAAAATGGCTACCAATTTATCTACGAAATCGTGAACTATTATGCTTTGTTACCGAATCGTGCGCGGGAGTCGATTTTTTACAGCCCAACCCCTAACTGATTGTATTTTTTTATATTCTCATCTTTAAAGTTAATAATGTTTAATGTATTTAGAGTTTTGTCCGATATTTCGCTCGTGGCATTTTTTTTTTTCTCGATAATAGTTTAATGATATACCTTAAGATATGTTACCACAGAATAGCAGAAAAATATTTTTTTGAAGTGGAAACTTCTTTAGGCGCGGTGGGCATTTTTGAGATAGGACTAAACTGAATGATAAATGATTTTATTTCTGTAAATAGGTTTGTACAAACACTTTTACACGTCAATCATATTTTAAAAACTAGATGAGGTCGGCGTTTCCTAACTGACTACTCTGAGAAGAAAGGCCGAAACAAACTCAGAGGTCACAGTCTCTTTTAAAGTCCAGACATAATCTTGGTCAGATCATGTGAAGACCATGTAGATTGGTGTCTGGAGTGGTCTTTTGAGGAAAGCATCACACAGATTGAGAGGGCCTGTCCAGTCAGTGCACGCATTTGTCAGTTATCGTGCAGCTCAACTCAGAATTAAGGAGCTCAACGATTCGACGAACAATACCAAAGAAAGGACATTTGGGTAGGCCGCATAAATTACTCAAAACTGTCAGACTATAATTAGAACTAAGTGAGAAAAAATTAAAAACAAAAAGAAAAAGGAATGACCCACATAGTCTTCACATTCACAATAATTTAAATAATATAATACTTTAAAAGTATAAAAATTCATTAATGTCAAGGTGTATATAAAAACCAGGAAATAATCTTGGTCAGAGCATTTCATTTGAGGACCATGTAGATTTGTGTCTGAAATGGTCTTTTGAGGAAAGAACCGTACAGATGTGAGTGGACCTGTCCATTCCATGCACGCATTTGTCAGTAATCGTGTAGCTCAACTCAGAACTTAAAAGGAGCTCAATGATTCGACGAACAATACCAAAGAAAGGACATTTGGTTAGGCCGCATAAAGTACTCACAACTGCCAGATGATCATTAAAAGTAACTGAGAAAAGTAAATATATATATATGACCCACATAGTCCTCACATTCACAATAATAAAAAAAAAAGAATGATTTCGCGACACCGTGATGACACCACCTATTGACCATTAAAACGACATCAACGCGTTGATAACCGCGGTGCATGGAATAAAAGACATCAACGCGTTGATTACCGCGGTTCATGGAATAAAAGACATCAACGCGTTGATTACCGCGGTGCATGGAGTAAAATACATCAACGCGTTGATTACCGCCGGCGTGCAGATTTTTCAAGTTTTCACTTCTGTCGGCACCGATCGTCCTATAATTTCTTCCACTTTTAGCTTTTAATGTTAGAAGAATGTGTACAGCAACAAATATGGCATTCGCCAAAAAAAAACCCTATTAAAAAAATTAGAAGTTTTCTGTGCCAGAAAAACAAAACACCTTTGAATATCACTTCTAATGACATTTCTAGTTACAGGAAAGACTTTTTTCCTCTAAATTTCCGCCAATATTTTTCGAACTCTCAAGTTGTACTGACGACTGACCACGACACGAGCAATTAGTAATAGGCGTACAATTTGAACAGAATGTGGCGTACCTACGCGCAACAGTTAGAAAGTGTCCTCAATGCATGGATTTACAAGAAAAGAACTAATCTTCTCGCGATCGTTACATCTCGGACGACCACATTGTTTCTTTCATCATCAAAAAAACTTATCCAATCATCGAATTTGGCGGATCATCATAAAAATGATCACTTATATGAAATATCACAGTGAAATATTTGGAATATCGACCAAATTGCGTCTTTCGGTGATGGTGGAACAAAAAAAATCCTTAAAGTCGATTTAGTTCTTTGTGTAAAAAATAAAGGGCGTAATTACGGTCACAATGGTGGTTAGCCAGGCGGCACAATTAGATTTTGACGGGTCCATGATAAATGGTTGTCTTGGGTGCTGTTAACCCATAAAAACCGAGGAGACGCGCCGAGGTCACTTTGAAAATCATTTTTGGTGAAATGTAAAATCATTTTTATTTTTGCGCTCGTTTTTCTTGTTTTAATTTGAAATAAGAAGTGCAATCGCTGAACTATGGATTTGACGGGTAATCAGTGTGACGGCCACACAAGTCATTTTAATTTTGTTTATTCCCCCAAATTCAAGTAGAGACATTATAAAATCACAGTCTAAACAAATACCTAAGTAGCTTACAGACAAATCAGCAATGCGAATGACTTTGCTGTAACAGAATTAGCATTTTAATTGTGTATAATTACGACCAATTTTCAGTAACTCGTTAACTTGAAGTGTCCTCACCGTTCGCAATTATTTCTTACAATTAGTACATGCTATTGTAACTTTATTATACCTATTTATTTACATATTCTAAGGTCAAGTTGTTGTGTAAAAACATTTTTACAAAATAAATCAAGGTTTTTTCTCGTTTAAAATTACTCCTAAAAATAAATAAGCTGTAAATGAACAAAAGTAAAGCCGGTCAAGTGACATAAAAAAAAAATAGTATGTCACCCATAAGTAAAACTTACGAAACAAAAAAAAAATATAGGTAACTTTTCTACTACTCCACTCACTCTCTGTTCCATAGGATAATTCACTAACAAATTCGTCCCAACTTATTATTAAAACGATCGTTTCCCTAACCGCGAATTATCAAATTTCTACCATCTTGCCCTAGCATTATCACATAAGTCCAAATGTCTCGGGGTACCATTTAAAACAACCAGTTTTAAATGAACCTCATAAACCACGAGACCTTGAACATTTTGACCAGTTTCGCGAAGGAATGGTAAAGTGACGCGGGGTCTTCGTAAGCTGGTCACTTTAAACTCAAGCGATTAAGAGAAAATTGCAAAAGATTACAGAGCCAACCGTAATCCAGGAATCTGCTGTTATTATAAGCATTCCTTTAAATTTCGAACATTAATTAGAGCATCAGTGATTTAAAGGGGCTATTTCATACAATATCTACCATTATGGTAGTTTTGGATAATCTATCAAACTTATTTTTAGCGTTTACTGGATTTTAATTGTTTTATTTTGGTTTTAGTTTTTCTGTTTCGTTTTAGGCACTGTCTGTATTTTATTTGTATTGCTTAATATATTTTATGTTAGAACTTTGAATCCAAACATAAATATTTAATGTTTTAGACATTATATAAGATTTTAATATAAAAACAATACTACTTGTTAAACAAATCTAAAAACATTATACGACGTTGCAGTAAAGTGAAATAAATATGTAACAGGTTTTTATACGCCAGTACTTGTTCCTAAGGTTGTTACCCACTGAAGTGTAACGTCGTAGATTAGGGCAAAAACGTGACGTCACAGTCCAGTGTGTTCGCAAAAACGTTCCTTTCTTTGTATTAAGCGGACGGTGATAAAATGATCTGTGACGGGAAATATACCATGTAATACTGGTTTATTTTTTTAATAATTAGGCTTTCCTTTAAGGAGGTAGATAAATAAATCATTTATTTAGTCACAACACAACACACAAATGTTTTTAAAGCCAACTTGTATTGGCATCTTAAACTGTCACCTTGTACTAAAACATATTTCAAATAATCTTTTTAAAGAAAGAAAGTGACACTATGACATACTTAAATTCAAATAAAGAACCACCAAAGTGGGGTATGCATGTCAAGTTGCACCAAATGGGAGTCCAGCTCAGCATGTGTCAGGTTACCTGACGTTGATATTCTGCTGGATCCCTGCATACATGACAAAGGGTACTTAAGTCTGTTAAAATTTCTCACCATCAAAGACCTAACTTTCCATAAAAAAATTCCAGGTCAACTACTTTGCTAAGCACTGGTATGGTTTTCTTTCTCATAATACAAGTCTATTTTATCGTCACTACACAAGCTTTTTATTTAAAAAAATATGTCATTCTAAAGTGCAAAATAAAAATGAATTAAAATTTATTTACAAACGGCAAAAAATTGCAAGCAAAATAACAGAGGAAAAACCTATAGCACTTGACATTTAACTTAATGCAGTGTATTTCAAATGCACTTAATGCAATTACAGTGTTTTTCATCATACCTAATTATATAAAATCAGTATTTTTAACGCAGTTCATATTCATAATGATAGGTCGTATTTTTTATCGATGCAGTGAGTCCATTCCTTAATATTGTTTTCATGAATTACATTTACACGTGCAAATAATGTATAAATAGATATTGTTGATAGTCATAATTAATATTTTTATGCAGTTTCAGGTTACTCTGAGCCTGCATCATTCTAGCAACATCAGTGGTATGACCGTCGGACTGCCAAGTCATAGGTGTCAAGTTCAAACCCAAGGCACCTCTAACTTTTCAAATTCATGTGCGATGAAGGAAAATATCGTGAGAAAATCGGCATGCCTGACAGATATTTCTCGATGGCATGAGAAGCCAAGTCAGATGCCCATGGGCAGCATGAAAACTTTGACACCAGGTTAGCCTCTCACCACACGAAAAAGAAAGATCCCACTGCATCAAGTAAATCCGAATTTTGTGTTGTACCAACAATGAACGATATTTAACCATATTTTCTTCCCAAGTTGTATGGGTAGCTAACTCAGTATATAATTAATCCCTTCGTTCTTACAGGTTGATATTATATTTATAAATGAATGCATTTAGTTATGCCCAACGACAACAGTTCACAACAGAAAAAGTGACGCTCCATAGACACAAATAATAAATATGGAACACCCATTACTATGCACTATGTAAAAGCAGTATTGTTTTAATGTAAATCAAGCTTTTCGCAGAAACACAGCACCATTTACTAAAACACCCTTTAAAGCTAATACAGCCATATTTTCCACAATTTTTTTCATCAAACATATCATTTATTTCTTCATCCGTAAGTTCTTAACCACTCTTTCAACTATCACGTAATAGTAAATCATTTATTAAGAAATCCTACAGGAAGGTGTCGTTATTTTTTACTTGGCAAGACATTTAATTACGTAGCGTATGAATTATTCAGATGTGCGCAGTGTGGAACGGTCACACACAGTGGTGGTAGCGGTCAACTCGCTCCGCTGTAAGATTTCGAATTATGATGACCACTTTTATTATACGTTGCTTAACAACTAAGATTGATAGAGAGATTAGAGTTGAAAAGTTTTCCGACGTCTCCGTGAATATATTTGAGAGTTGCTTGTACTGTTTTTACTGTAATTATGGGCTGTAAATGTCCACTGTGCTGGCTTTCGTAACAACCGTTGGGTGGCGGATTACTGATCGCTATATGATCGTTATCAATGTAACAACGGTGCTGCCTACTTATTTACCAAACGTAACACAAGAGAGCACTCAATAGTGACAACATAACTTCTTCCATGAATCATGATGCTTATTCGAAGAATGTAGATAAGGAAAATTGTCAACTGAATCAAAATTAACATATTGGTAAACTAGAAAATAAACCACAATCCTTAGAATCAGTACTGCAACTCAGATGAACTATTAGGTACTTAACAGAAATTAAATCAATCTTAGAAAATGACCGACAATCAGTGAAATAATGACTTAAAACTATCTTAGAGACTGATAAATCACCTTCATAATAATGCAAGAAATATTTCTGCGAACTAAAATGAAGGCTCGATGTCCCCGGGCGGCCATCAGACTCGAATAACATCGGCGATGGTCACATTTTGAGCAGAATTTTTGACATTCCGTCACCGCCTTCGTATTAGATTTTGTAGGGATTACATGGCGCGAATTTGTAAGAAAACGAAAGAGGAATTTAGAATGGTGATCGACGTTCAATTGTTTTACATTCAGTTGATCCTGCATTGTATCTATGCCAACTTTTTGGTTGGTGACTCCCCATAATCCTAAAAGATGAACATCGAAACGCGGGTAAAAACAAGATTCACAAGGGATTTCTTTATGAAATAGTTCGTAATTTACGTCCACTGAACGAAATTTCGAGTGAGGAAATAGGAAGGTATTTTTAATCTGATTTCCCATACCGCAAGAGCAATATAAGTTCCTTATTGCTAGTTTATCAAAAGCTAGTCTATTTAAGTAGTCAATTAGACACGTCAATTAAGTTAAAAAAAATTAAGTTCTTGTCCATTGTATATTGACTGGATGTCTTGTCTTGACAAGACATCCAGTCAATATACAATGGACAAGACAGGAGATCAAAATGTCTGTTATAAATTATTTCAAAGGCTTAACGTTCGCTGGTTACCTGGATAGTTAATTTCTGAGTTGACAGGTGGCGTTACTAGGCCGTTCTAAATGCATTCAGAACATTAATGACCATTTTATAATCAAGTGCTTTCCTGGTACTGTTTTCTGCACCCTTTTAACAAGTGTTTCTTGCATTATTTGCATATTTAACTATTTCCTTGCGTTCGTTGATTTATAGTTTCTGGATATTGATGATATGTAAAAATAGGTTCACCAACATTTTTTTATTATTCAATTTACATCACCAACATTATTTTTATCTATTAATTATTTAGATTCCTTTTATATAAATTATTTTCTTTTAGATTTTGTGAATGTGAGAACGTTGTAGGCTGTAAACTTGTGAACCATTTTCTATTTTGCAAAGTATCTGGTACTTGTTGATATGCCTACACTGTCTTCTCATAGCTATTAACACTGTAATTTGAAAACTTGGCAAAAACCATTTATTTTTAAAAGAGTAACCGAGTTTCTTGCCGGCTCTTCTCCATGGGAAACGACCAACTGGAACCGTGCATCAAGCTTCTGAAGTTTCATAAGTGTCCTTGTAGGTTTATGTGAAATATTTTATAATTAATCATCAATAAACTATAGTTTTTCCTTTAGTTTTTCCTTCAAAGTCCCTTGAGTTTACTTAAATTGGATTTTTAGATCAAACTATCCTGTATTCGTTATTCCTCTTTCCTCAACTTACCCAAGTCTTTTCTTTTCTCTTTCGTTTCCTTCAACAATTCACTACTTCCATCGCATTCTGTGCCATCTGCCCCATCGTCCTTGTACCCCATGTAAGCCTGGTACTCTAAGTCGCCGGTCCCCATGGGCGACGGTGTCGGATCTGCATAATAACACGCTTCAAGCGCCCTAAAGCGAGACAACTCCACTTTTTTGACAAAATACTTTCCTTTATTTTATTGAGATTATTACTGCATGTCTTCCATTTTGAGTTGCGAGGAATGTGTTTGATTGGTATGAATTTCGACGAATTTTTAAAATGAGTCATCGTTTTCTAGCTTCTTCTTTTGTTTGGATTTGTTTTTGATATATCTGAATGTTAACATTTTTTCACGACAGAGTTGGTGGACTTCTTGTCTTGCTGCTGCCGAAATCAAAACGAAGAGATTAAAGATTTGTTCATACATAAGTGAAAGATATTTATGTATATTATATTAACATAAATTACAAATAAAAGGAGCAAACCTAACATCATATCTAAACCAAAAGCAATATGTAATGCGACGACGAGTGAAATATAGAAGAAAATAATAATTTCTCAACTAAGTTGGCTAATAACCTCTAATAACACACACAACATAATTATACACCCAAGTTAGATACACATTACTATCCCAATCAACGAAAATATGATTCAACAAATCTCCTTAATTGCAATATATACACTACCAACATAATAGATGATATAGCCAACAAATAAAAGAAATATCGCTCAATACGGACTCAGTGCACGTAAAGATAGTCCGTTACACATATCAGTGTAATCATCAACACAGCACATTATCTACGACAGCTTTAGCAACCTCGGTGAAGCAACATGCAACCACCTAACCGTGACTACTGACACTTACTAACTCACCAACTTACATTTACCATCCACAAACCAACAGCATACACAAAAATGGAACTAAAGAACAACAGAATAAAGATGACAAAATTTCGAAATTGATTCTAGAACATGCAATTGAAACTATGTTGGAACACCTAGCCTTACCACAGAGTAATTACAAAAGAACAAAAGCCAATCATAAAAATTGAGGCACTACATATTCATAGTCGAATATGATGTATGCTGTGGCACATACGCCGCGGATGTTACGGTATATGAATTTGTCGCTTCAGGTAATTGACAGAACGGAGTCGTCCAATGGAATATGCGCAATGCGGACTCGTTGCAAGATACAATAGACTTGGTACATAATATACTACATAGTGTACGTGGTGGTTAGATGGGTAATTTTACGGTAAGTGCTTCTGACAATAGCTCCTACAAGTAAACAAAAGGCGCATCTGACTACACATTGTTCTTTATTTAAATAATTTATAAGACAAAAGAGTAGATAGCGTCCTAAATTCGGAATATTTCAAGTGAAGCTGATGGATTACATGACGTCTAAAAGAAAGCAATGGCTTTGGGCTTTATTGAATAGAATTGGCGAAATTGACTGGGGATAGTGTATTGCGATATTTGCTATAGCCGATCCACTTACCAATATTATGAAAAATTTATCAAGAAAGGGTTGTTTGTAAAGTAGACCTCTTAATTGCTGTCACTGCGTCACTTTACATCATAAAACGTTTATTTTCGCTATCAAACTAAAAAAAACACATACATCCTTCTTTTTACAACATAATAATTTTAGTTTGTTAAATTTTTTAATACCTACATTGTTTCAACCTTAGTGAAGATGTCAAAAGTAATACCTAAAACAATTATGAGGTCGACTATACGAGCTTAAAGGGATAATAACGAGATTATATTCACAACTATTGGTACAATAACATTTCTGAGGTTACTCCTTACAATTTTCTATGAAAGGGACTAAAATTCCAGCCATTACAATCGAACTACAATAAAACCACTTGCAGCCAAGGATAACTATAATAACCACCATGATAACTGATCATTTATAATAGTGCGTTCAAATATCGATTTAACATTCCATTATATTTTAATGGTAAAGACAAAATCCATTCAGCAATCTGCATTCTTATGTAGGTTGAATGTCAAATTGGCATATAAGTTTTGATAATTATTTCATTTATATACATATCTTTAACATTTTACATTTTTAAATATTTTTTTTATAAAAACAAAAAAAAACAAAATATTACTATCGACCCACCCTTGCTTCGTACGGTTTTTACAAATTGTTAAAACATCGATATTTCTTTACTCAATACAAGTTTAATATTAATGTTTTATACACATAAACCTTCCGAGATAAATGCTCTAATTATTTTACTTCAAGCACTTAAATTTAAAGAGGCGGACTTAATGCCATAGGCATTTTCTACCAGTCAACCTTTGGGTGATGCAAAGACAAACAGTGGTTAGGTTCAATTATGGAAAATTAAGGAATAAAAAGTATTCAAATATAAAGATACACATTATACATAATAATATACATAAATACATGAATATACTAAATCAAATAAGATAAAAACAATGGGAAAACATTAACGTTGTGACGATACTGCCAGCTTCTTACGAATGTGCTCGCGAACTTTAAAGGATAATTACCTATGCTCTAAATGATGATGAAAACCGAATAAAAATCCATTTTGTAGTTTTATAGATCTAATCGGTCATACAGACAGATACGGAAAGCGATTCTGTTTTATACTATTTTTATATAGTAAAAAGATATATTTAATCCCATGAAGAATTGTGTTCTAATCAACCCAAGAAAAGCATTAAAAATGTAAGTGAAAGATGTCGTTGTATACTTTTTTTACCAGTTAACCATTATGTTGAATCAATAACAGATAAATACGAATAATATTAACGTGTTTACGTCCATCACGAAATATGAATTAAATGGATAACTTCAATGAATATTGACTTGTTTGTCAAGTAGACGAACTTTCTACAAATTGGTTTGATAAACACCACAGTTAATTGACGCATGACATGTATGTAGATTACACAACACGATTTCTAATTATTAAAATTTATTAGAAAAACATGTTTTGATGGCACGATGGCCTAAAATGGTTTTACTCATCTTCCATCTTGCTGTCAATAGCAATTACGCCTATGAGTTATAAAAGTTGAGTCGATGCTAAAAATTTGACTTACGGTATCTAAAGCTTTAGTTTCCTTTAAGGCGTGTACGCACGAACGAACAAGAACCTAGTGAAGACGAACATCGAACACTGTTCGCATGTCCGTACCACTAACGAACATGAAACACTGTGTTCGTCAAAAGTGTTCGTGGCGATCCAATTTCAAATCCATGGTTGCTTAAGAGAGCGGAGCGGTTGGTGAATACAAGTCGAACCGTGTTCTTATGGTGTTCTTACATGTATAATTTCAACATAAATGATGTAACCAATTACCTATTTGTAACAATATTTTGATTTAAAAGCGTGTCTATGGAGTTTCTTGCCCGTACTTCTGCATAGGTACCTACTACGCTTTGGAATGGGCAACTAGCTTCATCTTCCTGACCGACCGACCCCTTGACAATTCGTAATATACGTCCACACATACGATCCAAATTTTCCGTGTTCGATGCTCGTATTCACCATGTTTTGTTCGTTCGTGCGTACAAGCTTTTAAGGCGTGTACGCACGGTAACAGAATACCGTCTGTCCAAATACAGAGCAAATTTTTATTTATTTATAAGCCTCTTTATTCTGAATTGTTTTACTCTGTTGAATATTGTGAAAGTATGGCTCTCAATTCAGCATGTCTCTGGGTAAAGTCCTCCTCTATCTGTTTCCATTGAATTCTATCACGAGCCACTCTCCTCCATTTAGAGCCCGCTGTAAGTTTTATCTCGTCCTCCCATCTCCTTTGTTGTTTCCTCTTTTCCGTTTACTGGGATACCGATCAGTTATTATAATAATTTACACCATTTTTCCTATTTTTCTGTCATCGTGTGTCCAGTCCACCTCTATTTTTGCTGGTCAAATTCTGGTCAAGATGTCTGTTACTTTTGTTTTCTCTCTTAGATGTTCATTTCTTATTCGATCCATTTTATTTGTTCCTGTCATAGTTCAAATGTTGTTAATTGTGTTGTTAATGTCAAATACTGGTTAAATCTTTAACGACGGCCGTTACAGTATGAAGGAACCGCTTTCCTAGGAAACGAAAGCTTAACAAGACAGTGATATCGTAACCATTGTCTAAATTAAGATTTGATTGACTGACTAAAATCAAAAGATGAACCAAATTCAAATCATGGTATTTAAAATAGGCACAAAAAATGCATTTTTTGACATCAAAATTAACAAAATCAAATTATTTATTAGAACAGGCACGTAAAAGGCAATTCTAACGTCAAAAATAACAAGAAAATAGAATTGTAGACTAAAAAAAAATGTTATAGTAAGACTTATAAACACTTTCTGAAATGGATTTGACTTCTGTCATTAAAGTAGAAAGATACATTAAATGGACTATCTTAATGTCAAATCTCTTCAACTGACTAGTGCATAAAAATGGTATAGCAGAACACAGTTATAGTGAAAAACGTATAGATAAACTGACACAGACAAACCGCAATTTCCTAAAATAAACTTTTAATATATCACGACCGCTATCGATATTATGGGAATATCATAAAAAAATAAAGCTTCACCACAAAAAAGACATCTTAGTATATTTCCTTTTTTTTAAACGGTCAATGATATTTTATTCACCAATAACTCTTCATTACTAATCTATTAAGAAAAACTGCACATACAGCGAACTAAAAAAAAGTAGAAAAAAATATATGTTGGCACTTTCTAAAAATAATTATTCAAACTAATATCTCGAACGTTTGAAACTAAAATGGTAATGGTATGTATAGTAATGATGCCTACCAATAAAACCTTTATCCACGCACAATTTAATCGATAGTTAAAATCGATAGGTATCGAGTCAATGCTACTTAATTGCAAGCGTTTCGATTCGGATCATCGTTATAGGGACATATCGAGTAGTTAGGAGATATATCGATGGATATATAAATATTTTATTAGAAAATAATTATTTTTGTGAAGGTGACGGTATTTCTATCGAGGTCGATGACTAAAATAACAGTAAAACACTTGATGTCTACCACAATAGTCGTAACAGATGAAGATCTTGTCACGTTGTGCTCGTAAAAACATAGTATTTTGAATATAATGTCATTGTTATTGATATTTACGAAATCGTAGAGAAAATAGCGAGGTTTTAACAGCTATACTAAAGGAAAACTATTTGATTTTATATCTATTGAGAGCAGTGGTGGCCCAGTAGTAACAGCCCCGACTTACAAATTGTACATCGTGGGTTCGAACCCAGACAGATGCTTTACTTTGTGTAAATAATTTCATCACCACTGCTCTCAAAACGATGAAGGAAAACATCGTGAGGAAACCGGCGTGTCCTAGATCCAAAAATTCGGAGACATGTGACAACTGCCAACCCGCACTGGGTCCGCGTGGTAGATTACAGCCTGTATCCCAGCAGTGGGAACAATATAAGCTGATTATGATGATTGAATCAAAATTACAAATACAATTGGATACTGGAAAGAGGCGAAAGAGTCGCTTTTTTAGGGTTCGTAGTAAACATGGAACCCTTATAGTTTCGCCATGTCTGTCTGTCTGTCTGTCCACGGTCTAGCTCCGAGACTCTTGGTACTAGAAAGCTGTAATTTGACATGGGTATACATATTAATCACGTCGACAAAGTGGTAAAATAAAAATAAGTTATTTTTTTTGTGTACTGGTTGATTTTGGGTGTGTGAAAAAAATCACAGCAGCTATGTAGGCTCTACAAGTTAACGAGTAATAATCGACCAACTTATATTTGCAGTTGCAAAAACATATTTTTCCATACATTCCGTGTAGGAGAACATGTTTTTCATCTACAAAGTTAAGTTTGTTTTTGGTATAAATTCATCCCAACTACGAAACCCTTCATTGTGCGTAGTCCGACACGCACTTGTCTGGTTTCTTTTTTTTTGCTCTTAATTTATATTCAGAAAAAAATATTACTCAAAGGATGATACATATGTTCATCTATTTGTAACACTCAATTACTTTGAAATGAATAAAGCTATTAACTTTAAATTGGCATAGTGATATATATTGCTAATGGACATAGGTTTCAGTAATCAAATCAAAATATCTGGTCTAAAATTACCTTCTAGGAAAACAAAATTGAACATGTCATAAAATTATAATTTGTTCAGATTGGTTCACGGAGATTATTATTTGATAATCGTTTTTTGTCACCGGCAGGTATGAATATAGCAAAAAACTTTTTGAATGTACTATTAGTACTTTTCAAAAAAATCCAACAAAATTTACATTCGTAAGCACAGACAAGATCGCTTCGGGTCGGCTTCCAGTCTAACTGGATGCAGCTGTATACCAGTACTTTACATGGAGCGACTGCCTATCTGACCTCCACAACCCAGTTACTACTGGGTAATACGATACGGTATGGTAAGATTGGTTTCAGACCAAAAACTAAAAACTAAATAAACAGTACTAATGCTAAATCTCCCACAATAAGATAAAATCAATGTAACAACGAAGACAATGATACAAACTGCATCCATGCACATCATCTCGACACTTAAAGATCAAATGTTAAAAGCAGCACTATAAAAATTGTAAACGAACCAACTTATCCGATGACGGAACCAGTTGAGGGCAATTTAAATTAATGGATTTGTCATCGCAATTAATTTTATAGGAATTAATATGCGAGCGGCGAACGCAAAGAGTTATTTTTTATATATATAAATTGACATATAATGGAGTTTGGACGATCTATGGAGCGGTGACGGCAAATTGATTGACAAATTGCGTGACGAATTCAAAATAGGTGGATTTCTTTTGAGTGTATCTCTTGTAAAAGTCGCTGTTAGATGTCGGGCCGGTGAGTGGGATGATAGCAGAGCGGGAGCGTGTTTCTGTGAATGAGCGAGACTTATAGAAATATTGTAAGACGCATATAATTGTAACGAGGAAGACAAAGATCATTTAGTGTATAAAGCAGCATTTTCTCTAGGAAAAAGGATGTCAATAACAACCTCAATGGAAGGTCCAGAATCATCGTCAACAGTGCTGAAACTACCGGTATCAATATAGAAACTGGCATTCAGTTTAAAAATAAATATATATTACCTAAATTGATACCATATAAAATAATTGTATCGATACTGATATTGCTTTCGGTGATGTCATGTACGGATTTGTCATGAAATTCTTGGCCAATAAGTACGGAGATGAAAAAATTGCGATCAAATATCGGATAACAATATCGAAGTGTGACTCCATCGCTTGAATTAACACTTGACCTCCGATCTGTATCTTATTCTTTTAGGTTTAAAAATATCTGCTGCACTTAGATAGAATAAAGGAAGCGGGTTTAGTAATGTAGGAGCAGATTTTAAATGTTGCTAGCTGTGTTTATTGTTAATTGATGTCATTCTTCAGCATCGTCATTCGGGAATTTCGCTGCGCCTTTGTTTTCTATTTCTTGAAATAGTTTCTTTGTTTTATTATCTAGTTCAAAGTAAGATTCTAATTTGATTTAGTTTTCGTCGTCTCCCGTATTTTCGCCGACTTCAAAGCCCGATTCTATAGTTGTAAAATTCTTAGTTAACGGTTTGAAGTTCTCACGACAGATCGGTCCCGATTACGAGCCACGTTCATTATTAGTCAATCTGCCTTATTGAAAACGAATGCCGCCTTTGATCGACATTATGTCAATTTCTCTATATCGAAGCCAATCGTCTAATGTCTTCTGAACTTTATTGTTTTTTTGGTAATTAGCGGCGTTTTGATTCGATGTTTTTAATTGTTCACCTCCGTTGAAGTACTGTGAGGTTATTAAGGAAACTTTAATGGTGACGGTCTGATCGGAAATTGGTGGAGGATTAAAAGGTGTTTTGTCTTTTCGAATGGTTTCAACGTTTTGAAGTGGAAGCGTATTTTAAACTTGGTTTAGTTAGGTTTTATGAAAGAACTTATTAAAATAAACAAAACCACCAAAAATACAAATTGACTAGCTATTAAATTATCAATTAACAACCAATAAATTTATTTACTCAAACAAACACGGATCAATCATCGCTTCAAAAGAACTCACATCAGTTGCGACATTGACATTCCTCTACACAAAACGCTACCAAAAAATCCATCTTTTAATTTATTTAATTTGCGACTCTAATTACACACAATCATCATTGAACGTGATTTCTCGTGACGCCTCTGACTTACAAGGTAGTCTTTTGTACCACCGTCAATACTTGTCAGACATATGTTTTGCCCGGTAACCTTTTCAGAAACCAGTTTTTGAAGAGCTCCAATCGAATTAAACTACCTCCCTTTATATCCTAACTGCGTGGAGATTCAGAGGGACGATATAGTCCTAGATAAAATGGCTGCTCGATACCATTATCGGAGACTAGTAATCAGGCGTAATCACAGAACAACGAATAAATCGAACGTAGAATTTTTCGTCGTGACTCATTTTTTGTCAAATTATTTTGTTAGTGTTTTATTTTTTCTTAGTCTTTTTACCGATGGATTTTTGATTCAATGTCAAAGATCGTCTCTCGTTCGATTGACAACAAATTATATGTGATTATATGTGGTCAGTATAAATACAACGAAGGTAATTATTCGTCTTGTTCACATCCTGTTCAACTCGTCTTTATGTAGACAGATTAGAATGGATGACAACAAAATTTTGATGGATCTAGTCATAAACAATGGTATTCGTCATGTGCTTTTCAGGTTTTTTGTCTGTCATCAAACTGTACTTCAGCTTTTTGCTATAAGAAATCACACAATAATTCTTTAAAAAAAACTCTCTTTTAAGTTACAATATTCTTAAATCAGCTATACAATATGTAAAAGATCCCTGTCCGATCCAAAAGGGGCACATAGGTACTGCAATCTCATTATTATTGAAAATAACTTATTAACATAGCTTATTGCCATTTAAATTTCACATTTTTAATACCAAAATTACACTAAATCCATTAAAAATTAGAAAATTTTCAACAGAGGTAGTGTTATGACTTGTAGACGCCCGCTAAAGGACGGCCGCCCTTGCCCCATGTAAATTACCCGGTAAAATTATTCATTGAAAAAAAAAATGTGACGAATAATTTTTCTTCTTTTTTCCCCGAAAATTTCCACTCATTTAGACTCTGAATACTTAACAACACCCACACGGTTCGGACAGTTTTTTTTTTTTTTCATTACAACACTATTTTTTTATTACATTAAGTAATTTAATGTAATAAAAAAAATATAATTTTATATTACAAAATAAATTTTTAATACAATAAATTTGATAGAAAAAAACAATAGGCCTGTGTCCAAACATTTTTTTAGTCCGTCTTTCAGATAATAAAAAAATATTGGACACGTATTTTTTCATTTTTGATATAATTAAAAGATTACGGCGATACATGGGTTAAAATGTGGCATGACGTCACGCCTTGCTAGATTTTATAATGCGTTGTGACGTAGCGATCCCCCACTCCCCAACTTTAATGCGTGTTTTCTAAGTTATTTTTTATTAATATGATAAAGCAAAAAATACGTGTCTAATATTTTTTTATTATCTGAAAGACGGACTAAAAATAATTTCTTTTTTTTTACCTAGGCAATTACCCTAATCTTTGTGAATTCCAACATTATAACATTTTATTCAGCAAAATTTGAACTCAACCACAGCAATATACAAAGTCACAATACATAGCAACAACCACATAAAATCATACGCAACAAAATTATATACTCAACAAGCGATACCCCCTCCATTGAATGCGCAAGCGCAGGTCGTTAGGCTTGAAGCAGCATAAATAATAACGTACGATTTAGCAGGAGGAGTGCAACCACTATCTAATGATCAATGAGAGAACAATTGCCATTGTACCCAGCTGCCGGCGGCGCGGCTTGTCACTGGGTGGGTGCAGTTCGGTGCCGGGTCGAGCATATGATGTAATGCACGATTATGTTGGGAATACGACATTATTATTGGGTTTAATGTGGGGCTTGTGTTGCTTTGCCGGTGGTTTTGTCTTTGTGGTGGTTGACCTTTAGACTTTGTGCAAAGTTTGGGTGGGTTTTCGTGTTAAGCTTAAGCAACACCATTTTATTATTACCTAAAAAATAACAGTGGCACAGAAGCCACAGAAGGCGACAGAAGTGAAAACTTGAAAAAAAATCGGCACTGCGTCAATCAACGCGTTGATGTCTTTTACTCCACGCGCCGCGGTAATCAACGCGTTGATGTCTTTTTATTGGTCAAAAGGTGGTGTCATCACGGTGTCGCGAAATCAATGGGTTAGTTCCATCTCAAAATTGCCCAATGCGCCTAAAGAAGTTTTCACTTCAAAAATAACCGCTACAAAATAATTAATTATGATAATAATCTTCAATGATGTCACAAACTTCTTAGATCCTGGCTGTTTTCAGTTTTAGCAGTTTCAGTCAAAAGTCCATACAGGTAGTTTTTTGCAACGATTTCACGCATATGAAGTTCTTTCTGAAGATAACTTTACAACTCTTAGACGACAAAAAAAAACTCAATCTTTCTAAAGCCCCTACCAAGTGACATTCTTATCAGTCCAACCTCCTTACCTTAGAAGTATTTGAGGTATAAATCTGCTGGTATCTGGAGGCGCCGACGGGTGGTGAAAGTTGAGTCGCATATCGACGGCGAAGCCTGCAGGGTACGGCCTACGCGACGGGTGATTCAAAGGAACGATAGTTATGCGATAAACTTAGAAGAAAAATTATATGACTTTTTTTCGTTTTTAGGTAACAATCTCACAGGCTTGGAGGCTGCTTAACTAGGCTATCCTGTGCTGCCTTAGTAAATAAATGCCATTTTTTTTTAAATATATTATTGGAGTGATAAGTAAAATTGAAGGAAAACATCTTTAGGAAACCAGCATTTCGTAGAACCAACAAATTCAAAGACCGCGTGGTGGATTATGGCTCAATCCAGAGAGTAGGATTGTGTTCCAGCAATAGGAATATAATCGGCTGATTATGTATGTTATTTTAGTAAAGTTGACTGCACATTTTGTGCCTGTCACGTACTTAGTCCAAATAAGGTAAGCAACTACAAAATTTTGGGTAGACTTAATCGCCATAACATTACCTATAATTTTGTATAATTAAATTATAATGGACATCATACGATACAGAAAACCTGACGTCAATAGTGGACTTTGATGAACATTATATCGTGTAAATTTAACAGAACTAGAATTATTGATGACTTCCAACAATTTATTTAAAGTTTAAGAAAAAAGAAAGTATTACCGATTTAACAAAATATTTTATAAGGTTACGTACCTTACATCACACAAACCTTTGAGTACTTTTATCGTCTTCGTTTTCTTTCTTTCTTTCTTTCTTCAACAGTATAAAATACTTTACTATTTAAAACAACTGCAAATTGGACTCTCAAACAAAGGGCTCCGTACCATATTAAGATCGAACAACAAACGTCGAAAAAAACAAGTTTCTTTTATTATATACTTTCTTGTATTATCAATTAATTATTAACTTTATTCATTTGTTGTTATAGCGGCAATAGTGTCTACCTATTACGGTTCATGAGATATAGCCCGCTGACAGACAGAAGGACTCACGGACAGCGGCGGCTTAGTAATAGTGTTCCATTTGGCACCTTTCAGGTACGGAACCCTTAAAAAGAACACTTACACAAATATCGAACTATGAAGACAGTCTCGCAAAATAACCGTTTCGCCACCGTCTCACTTCATAGCCTCTCCTAGCGCTGCATCACCCACAAGTGCGGTGGACAAGCGATAGGCCATTAAGGATTTATAGCCAACAGATTGCTATCATTACTCGGCTCTGGATTATGTTGTTTGAATACGTTATTAGGACCTTACACGTTGGTGGCTTCAGTTTTATTGCTGTTATTTTTTCTAGAACTACGACATGTAATTGGAACTGCTAATGTGAGATAAAAATTGCTATGTCTGGTGATGTTGTGTGCGAATGTGTAGATATTGATTTCTGTTTGGGATGTGAGTCATAATAATATGGGCATGAAGGCAGTATTTAATTACAAACAATTTTTCTAGTAAATTATTTTATTTATAAAAAAAGGAAAAACGTAATATAATAACTGATATTCCCCTTTATTGCCAGATCTGTAGGTAGGTCTAAAGTGGAAATCGCTTTCAAAGTGTTTGTATTTCTACAAAGACTTTGAACAATATCCTATAGTATTAAACGAGCAATATTTGTATATATATTTGTTTGTATAATTATAGTTTTGTACTCACGTTTTCGAAATCGGCACTAAATATTTCGATGAAAGTTGCAATATAGGAGTTTACGGGGGCGAAAAATCGATGTAGCTAGGTCTTATAACAGGGAAAATTTGTTTTCTCCGTATTTTCACCTGAGCAGAGCTCGGTCATCCAAATTTTAGAACAAGATAATGAATAATAACATGACAATAATGACGTTAGAATAATGATCATGGTAGCATAGAATTAGTAAGTACCGACTATCATGGCAGTATGAAATAAGTAGGTAAGTACTATACATGGATTAGTATGAACTTTCCTACACTATTAAATGAGCATTCTCTATTTTCACCAGAGCAGAGCTCGGTCGCCCAGGTACTTGACATAATATAACTAAGGTATTTTTCGTAACTTATGTCAATCCAATACATTTTTGACTTTTCCATCATGGCTATCGCCGACAGCATGTTACTTTGTCTAGATCCTCTGGACACTTCTTTGCTGCAGTATGAAATGTGTAGCCTCATTTTATAACTTTTCTTCTTCCTTTGCAACCTCATTATGTTTTTGTTATGATCGATTAACCGACTTCAAAAAAGAGGGGTTTCTCAATTCGGCAGTGTTTTTTTTTTGCTACGCGATTACTCCGCCAATTATAAATTGATTTTGATGATTCTTTTTTTTTGTTTGGTAGGTCATATTTCAAAGGTGATCTCGTATAAATTTTATTAACTTTGCTTGGGTAGTTTTTGAGTTAGCTTCAATAAATAATACGTATTTTTTCCCAGTTAGTATGTGAATGATATGATATGTTCCTGTCATTGTTACTTACATATTATTATTCAAATTTGTGTGGGGTAGGTACCTCAACTAAAAAGTAAAAAATAACTATAATTTCGGAAGTTGGTTGCAAAAAACTAAAATTCAAAACCAAAGACACGGACTTCCGAAATTAAAGTTATTTTTCACGTTGTAGTGTTTTTTTTTTGGAAGTCGGTTGTTTTTTTTTTTTTTTTTCTTTGTGAAAACCTTTTTTGCTATGTGAGTTTTGCTTGTGCAGAACAAAAAAAAATCTTTCTATCCTTTTTTTTTTTCGTTGCATTAAAGCAAATCTTAGGCGAATCCTAGGAAATCTTCTTCAATCTTAGGTCAATCTATTACAAGACAATCAATATTTTTTTCACCAAAAAGCCAACAGATTGCTATCATTACTCGGCTCTAAATATCATGTTTGAATGAATACGTTATTAGGACCTTACACATTTCATTTGTGGCTTCAGTTTTACTGCTGTAATTTTTTCTAGAACTACGACATATAATTGGTGCTGCTAATCTAAATATATGTATATAAAAATGAAATGCTGTTTGTTAGTAAGCTCATTACTTGCGAACGGCTGGACCGATTTGACTATTTTTTGTTTTTTGAAATGTTTGTATTGTCCGAATTAGGTTTTTATGGAAAGAAAAATTTGAAAAGTTCCCCGGAAAATATTCAAATTCGGGAAAAACTGAACGTCCATTTTTTATAGGATTTTTGTATGAATTAAATTGAAATTGGACAGGACAACGTCAGGTCAGCTAGTGTGAGATAAAAATGCTTTATGTGAATTTCCCAAAAGATTCTGGAGTGGCGACCGCGTACCGGACGACGTAGCGTTGGAAGGCCCCCCAGAAGGTAGACCGATGACCTGGTGATGGCCGCAGGAACCCGCTGGATGCAAGAAGCAGAATACTAGTCGAAGTGGCGGTGCTTGGGGGAGGCCTATGTCCAGCAGTGGACGTCTTTCTGCTGAAATGATGATAATGATATAAATGTACGGGCTATTGATTTATGTTTTGAAAGTGAGTCATCGGAGCATGGAGATTTTATTAAGAATAATAAAATAATCAAGAAACATTGCCTTCTCTCAGCAGTAATTCTGATAATCTTGATTTAACGTTCTCTGTGATAAAGCATTCTACTAGTAAAGGCTACTTGGAATCCAGAAAACTTAGATTTTACCTTTTTTAACTAACTTATAATGCTTTCCCCAATATTTTTCACGCACTCTTTTCTTGCGGCGCCTTCCACAGATCCAGATTATCTCAATCTGCCTAGCCTTTTCCAACTGTGTTGGAATCGGCTTCCAGTCTAATCGGATGGAACTGAATACCAGTATTTTACATGTAACGACTGTCTATCTGACCTCCAAAACCCAGTAACTGGGTAATACGATAACCCTTAATAACACTGGTTGTCAGACTTTCGGGATTATGACGACCCGTTACGACTGTCAAAGATTCCCGAATGACAGCCGGGATCAACGGCTTAACGTGCTTTCCGAGGCACAGAGGAGTCTCGGTATGTAAAGGTGGTCACCCATCCAGGGACCAACACCGGCAAGCGTAGCTTAACCTGATGGATTGATCCGTGCGGCTGTTATTACTTAGCCACAAGCTCCTCCTTGATCAAAATTACCCACCAATTATTATTATTATCGATTGACCTTTTAATTTACGTAAATCCTAACCTATCTTTGTCAGTAAAATTGAAACAAATAAACTTTTACATTTCATTTTCAGTAATTAAGTAAGTAAACAATTCAACATGACCCCAAAACACGCCAAACGAAGTTTTCCTCAAATCGATTGGCGTCATCAAGAATTAGTCCAAGTTCTTTCACCCATACTCCGAAACTCCATATCACATCCGTAGACTTTCCTCTTTTAATTGCGACCAAATGAAGCGCCACTAATTCCCTCCCTTGACCACCCTTCTTGACCGTCCTTAAGGAACCCGTCGCACCGCCGCCGATTAGCGAGAAGCTAGTAGGGCTAACAACTAAAAACGATTTGGCAAGCAACGAGCAGCGAGTGTAATTCGGATAACTTTGTTGCTAGGCTATGAGTAGGTGCAATGAGTAGATTAACTGCCCAGTCACTTGCTGGTATGCGAATGTAAGTACCATCAGGACAACGCACATCTAACTAATTTGAAAACAAAATCCCGTGCACACGACCCTTTTTTTTCGTAGATGAGCGTTACTATAGCGGCCGAGCGCTGCAAGCAAGAATAGTCCTTACAGTGTACAGATATGCGTTTGTTTGATAGTACCTACCAAGCGAGAATCTCTAAGCGAGTGTTCTGCCCGCGAAGAGCAAGTATTTTCTTTGATAACTCCTGTCGCTACGACAAACTAAAGGAGAGAGAGTTCTTGTAGTGTAAACAGTTAGCGATCAACTATTAATAAAATATATCTCTTTTACTGTCACGGAACCTACATCTATTGTAGTACGTTTCTTGAGCGAGAAAATAGTCGATAGTTTGTCGCTTCTCCGTCAGTGGGACGAGTGCCCTGGACAACTGGAATTCGGTCTCTTTAGATAACAGATGGGTATTTATTGAAAAGTTGTAGATAGTAGGTCAAATGTTAGTTCACTTGTTTTGATTGGATATTGTTTTCGTTTGTCTTTTGTTATGTTTATCGTGATTCGGTGTGAATTGTTTTTTGTTTGTTTTTGTAAGTTGTAATAGTTTGTTGTTTGGTATAAATATGGACTGTGAGTTGTTGTCACAGAGTGTCGTTTTTTATTTAGGTTTTTTGTACAAAAGTTAATAAGTAATAATTTAAAGAAAATTTCAAAGATTTTGATTTTTTTGATGGAATGTTTAGCTCACTAAAAGAAATCTGAATAAGCGTAACTTTGATAGATTACGCTTATTAATGAGACACAACTAATTGCCTATTATAATTTATGTAGTAACGTAAGAATTTTGAGGTTTGAGTCAAAGCCTTATCGTAATTGATTTTTTTGGCTTGCAATTCAATGGATGGCATTGGACAATTCTGGCTCTGACTTAATTGCCCATATTTTTAGGGTTCCGTACCTCAAAAAGAAAAAACGGAACCCTTATAGTATCACTCGTGTGTCTATTGTCTGTCTGTCTGTCTGTCCGTCTGTCACAGCCAATTTGCTCCGAATCCAATAAACCGATTAAGTTGAAATTTGGTACACATATCTATTTCTATAACCCAAACACTGACGTGTAACGTAAATAAATGAATTTTGAATTTGGGGGTCACTTTTGGGGGGCAAATAAGAAAATTAAAAACAAAAGTTTTGCTAACAGTACTGTGTGGCATATTGAATGAAAGGGCTTCTTGCGAGGATTTCAAATGTATTTTTTATATAATTTTAAAATAAATAATTTTAAAGATATTTAAGAAAATCGATGAAAATGTACTATTTGGAGATGAAGGGAGCCTCATCTCCGAAACTACTAGGCCAAAATGTTTGAAAAATAAACGTAGAATGGTTCTTTACTCATAGATTTCAGGAAAACCTATAAGAAGTCTATGGGTTTAAAATAACATGGTAAATATCTCAATATTCTGCATACAAACTTACATTTGCAGTTGGAATGTATGGGAAAACATGTATTTCAATGACAATGTTAAGTTTTTATTTGAGATAAATTTATCCCAACTACGGAACCCTTATTATGCGTAGTCCAACACGCACTTGGCCGGTTTTTACTAACAAACTTTTACTGTACTGTGTTAGCAGCAGTGATAGCCTGTGGTGAACACTCGTCGAACTGCCAAGTCATGGTTCTCGAGTTCAAACCCAAGGCTCCTCCTTCTCCATCTCTGACTTTTCAAATTCATGTGCGAGTGCATACTGTATAATTATCGCTTCCTTCAAAAACAATGCAGGAAACCGGCTTGCCTGAGAGATATTTCTCGACAGCATGTGAAGCCAAGTCAGAGGCCATAGGCGGCATAAAAACTCTGACACCAGGTTATTCACAAAAAAAATCTGCCTAGCCATTTCCCAACTATGTTGGGGTCGGCTTCCAGTCTAACCAGATGCAGCTGAATATCAGTATTTTACATGAAGCGACTGCCTATCTGATCTCCACAACCCTCTGGTAAGACTGGTTGTCAGACTTTCGGGCTTCTGGCGACTCGCAACTACTGTTAAAGTTCCACGAATGACAGCCAGGAACAATGGCTTAACCTGCTTTCCGTTGGACCAGGTTGGTCACTAAACAAACAAAAAAGAAAGAAGTGTACTATGTAGATACAAGAATCACACACACATACCAAATCACAGACAGAAGGCACCACAAATCCACTCAAACTTCAACCTCAGATCGTCTTCAAGCAAAGCAATAAAGCGGTGTGTCTCGAGAAATCCCGGCCGCCCGAAGCATGCCCGGAATGCATTCCTGTCACATCGTTGTCTCCCCTGCCCTACCCTACCCTGATCTGAAGGTATACCTATCTAAGTACATGTAGCTGTCTGTAATTCTGTCTTAAGTTCGTCAGGAACTTGTGGGGAGGACAAATGTTTTGGTTGTCACATGAGTGAAATACGGGGTTTGCTTCCTACAAATGAGTTTTTAAGACATTATATGTGAGTGGAAAAGTTTCTTTATGGGAATTGTGGAAATGCTCTGAATTAATTTTTTTTTCCACATCATTATATGATCTTCAGTATAAAATCATTAAAAGTCGGTTATCGTCGCCTTGAGGGAAATGGAGGGAGCTTACAGACAATGTCAACCACGAAGACGTGCCCCACTCCGCAATTACTGTACTGTACTAGGAATTTTGATGAACTTAACTTCCTAGCTGTCTGTTCCAATTAAATTACACGGGACAGTTATCAGTTATTTTGAATGAATGCCAAAGTAGATTAGCAGAGAAAAAAAGTTTACCAATAAATTAATTTTTTGCCACCAAACTCATGCATTACAAAAAGGCATAAACGGTGGACACTCAACCCAAATCCCTGAAGGATCTTCAGCAAATTAACCTGTCGGGCGGTACTTCCGCACAATTTGGCACAAACGGCGATACATCCAGGAAAACACGAGGAAAAGCCTGCGCGTTTGATGTCGTCCGTGTAGGTACTCAGGTATCAAGTGCTTAGTTGGGTGGGGTGGCTGAGATAGCGGATTACGGGTTTATTTTTATTTTATCTTAAACTAGCTGTGCGTCGCGGTTTCATCCACATAAGCCTCGATCCCGTCGGAATATCCGGATAAAAAGTATTCTCTGTCCTAACCCACGTGCCGGTCATGACGGTCGTGGTCTACCCATGTACCAAATGTTATCCGATTCCAGTCGGCTATTTTATCGTGAAAGTGTAACAAAAAAACAAAGTCACTTTCGCATTTATAATATATTTTCAGCGATTTTTTTTTCACCCCAAATTCTCGCAAAATTTATACTCGAAAATATATTGTTTTTCTACGTAAATGATTAGGCTTACTTAGTGATATTAATTCTTATTAGAAAACGCTCTTGAATATGATTACGTACTCAAGGACTATCTACCAACCCACTTTATGTCCAGTCTGACATTTTCTAAAAAAAAACAAACTTCAATTAATAGGTATTCAAGAAACTTTTTTTTTGTAGATTTAGGTATTAAATTTTAGAATAATAATAACCTCAAAAAAATAAGTCATCTGAGCACGTTTCCGAATGAAAGCGATGCGGACGAATACTTCGACGTCTAAGTGTAAAAAATAGATTGTGATTCCAGAAATAAAATAATAATAACATCATTTTTTTTTTATATTATAATTTTAATCTCTCTTGCATTTACAACGCGGTTGACCACAGCACTCAACTGACAGCGAATCGACCACAGGCTATCGCAATTAGATTAACTACTCCTCAAACAACTCCTCTACCGTTAAATCAATAAATTATTCAATAATTCTACACTTTCTTCACAAATCGCCAGTACCTAGGCCCCAACCGTTTCCCTACAAAGAAACGCGAGCATGTCCTTCACTAAGTGATGGGGCGACAAGCCAGGTCCGGATTACGATGACGTATTACTAAATAAATGACGCCATCTTTCTTTCCTACGTGACGAAAGCAACTGTTTTCCTTCAAATCACTTCCCTGTTTTCCCCAGGTGTTATATGGAACAATTTATAAGATCTGTTCCCGTATTTCACAGAAAATTGCGGTTTCTTGGTGAATTAGTTTCGTGGAAATTAAAATTCGGGTCGTTGTTGTGTGGGTAGTACGACTGTCAAAATATTTATGACTGCTTTTGGATCTGAATTGTTTTGATTGAAATTAGGTGAAAGAAATCGAGTCATGATTATTTGTGTTCGCATTTAGTTTGCCAAATATATGCGGGTTTTCTTCTACATAAAACAATGAACATGTACGTTGTACACATGAAAAGCTGCTGTTTCCAATATGTACCTACCTTAAATCATCCATCTCTTTATATCACCCACGGTGAAAAATTGAGGGACTCATTTTTAAGAATAAGAATCATTTATTTGCAGAAAATATACCAGTTAAGAAAGTTGTAAAAGTTGGTGGTTTATTGCACAGTCCATATTTTGCATATTTAGGGCATGCAAATTAATTTTACATTACATTATTTCCTTAGTGAGTTGAGCAATGGCAACACACAGCTGTACCAATTAAAACCTAAAATTAGTCTTCCCAAATCCGTCCCACCTTGCAGGACATATGGCATGACATCGAGAATTCGCCGTACGCCCCAGAAAGGTAATTACAACTGCTTGATAGACAGTCCGACCCTTTCGTTTATACGCCATCTACTTGACAAGACACTTACTTGTGCATCGAATTTCTTTATAAATGGTGGGAAAATAGAGTTTACTTAATGCTTCGTGTAAAGCTCAACACACACACAAAGCGGGTGCGTGTCGGGCGCGGGTTGGGACGGCACTACGACGGGCTTGTATTTATTCAGATTTCTTGTATTATATGAATGTCAGCACACGAAACGCGTGTGCGGGTCGGGCGCGAAGCGGGTCGGGAGCGGGAGCTGCGCACGCTTTTCGTGTACAAGGAATTACAAATAGGTATATACAAGCCCGCCGCCGCGCCGTACTGCCGTCCCGACCCGCGCCCGACACGCACCCACTTTGTGTGTTTGGACCTACTTTGTAAGTGTAATTGAGCATGATATTGACAAATTTACACCGTTTGAAAGGTAAAAACTAAAAGTAACTTATCTACAAGCATTTTAAAAAGTTCATTATCATATCAAATCAGATTGATTAAATCATGATTAACAATTTCCGCTCCAAAAAAATGAGTATACTGACATATGACAGTCATATTTTAAGAATTTCTTAAAAGAAAAAAAATCTTGAGAAATAAATTATCGTGGATATTATCTCTATCTACAGCATGTCACATAAACTCTACTAGATCCGTGCCGTGACATCCTCACGAATCGGAGGTGTTAGCTATCATGCTAAGAATATATGAATATTTTCAGGAAAATTTAAAAAAAATACACCACATTTCTTTTAAAATCCGGAATTAAACCATGGGGCGCGGGTCACGCGGGCGCCAGTCATGTAGCGGGTGTCTAAAAGTCATAACTGATCACCTCTGCTTGAAAATTTTGCTATTTTTTTCTGAAATTGAGGTATTTTAGTACTAAGAACGTGAATTTTGAATAGCAATAACTTTTTTTATTTTTTTGCTAATGTTGTTGCGGTACCTATGTGCCCTTTTTCTGATCGGACAGGGTTTTTGGTTAAATGTTGTATATCTACCACGAGTACTCTGTACGAAAAAGAGCTTTTAAGGTGAATGGGCACCGAACTATGGGTATCTGCCCTGAAGCCCAATAGCCATATGATTAATATACCAATGAAAAGAGCTTTTCAAGGGCAACCTTTCCTACTAACACGACTTTTACCAATTGTTAGTCAGTTCGAAGTTCATGACCTAAATAGGTCACTAATAGGACATCAAATTTAAGGAATTTTCTTGGCTCAGTAGCCATAAGATATACACCAATGAAAATAACTTTTCAAGGGGAACCTTTCCTACTGATACGAATTTTACCAATTGTTAGTCAGTTCGGAGGTAATGAACTAAATAGGTGACTACTAGGGCATCAAATTTAAGGATTTTTCTTGGCTCAATAGCCATAAGATATACACCAATGAAAAGCACTTTTCAAGGGGAACCTTTCCTACTAATACGAATTTTACCAATTGTTAGTCAGTTCGGAGGTAATGAACTAAATAGGTGACTACTAGGGCATCAAATTTAAGGATTTTTCTTGGCTCAATAGCCATAAGATATACACCAATGAAAAGCATTTTTCAAGGGGAACCTTTCCTACTAATACGAATTTTACCAATTGTTAGTCAGTTCGAAGGTAATGGCCTAAATAAGTGACTACTAGGGCATCAAATTTAAGGAATTTTCTTGGCTCAATAGCCATAAGATGAAACCAATGAAAAGCACTTTTCAAGGGGAACCTTTCCTACTAACACAACTTTTACCAATTATTAGGCAGTTCGAAGTATATAACTTAAATAGGTGACTACTAGGGCACCGAAGTCTAGGAATTTTTTTGATGTCTAATAGCCATAAGTCATAATATATCAATGGATTGTGATTTTTAAGGGGAACATTTGTTACTAAATAGCTTTTTAAAATAATTATAAAAATATTTTAAAATTTTCTTAAAACGTCCATTATTATTTGTCCATACGCTTTGAAACTCAATAAAAGTCTGATCTTAGGCCATAATCATAATGCCAGATAAATATCTTAATGTAAAATTCTATTACATAGGCACATGACTATTATTGATGCAAATTTCGAAACTGCCATACAAATCAAAGAAAAGAAAAGAATAATCCATCAACCTATGAACGGCCTCGAACAATTAGTTAATAGTGGCTGTGAATAAAATATTAAAAGCTACTTTACACATAGAAACTATTGTTGTTAAACTGTAAGATAATAAACACGTTTAGGTTACGTTACGGTGTGACGTAATAACGGCTGCACGGGTCCATCGATCAGATTAAAGTCCGTGGATGGGTGATCATGTTTACACACCATCTTTTAATACTCTGTGCCTCGGCAAGCACATTAAGCCGTTGGTCCCGGTTGTCATTCGTGGATTTTTGACAGTCGTTACGGGTCGTCAGAAGCCTGAGTCTGACAACCAGTCTTACCACGGGATATCGTATTACCCAGTTACTGGGTTATGGAGGTCAGATAGGGAGTCGCTCCATGTATTCAGTGCATCCGGTTAAACTGGAATTCGACCCCAACATAGTTGGGAAAACGCTAGGCAGATGATGACAGTGTAACGTAACGAAAATGATGAATCAATAAAATAATAGAAAAGACTGTTAGATCTTGTATTGAAAGATCATTCGTTAGACCTATGCAATCTTTATACGATTGTCTTTGACTATAAAATGGCGAATGCCTTTTGCTACTGTTTTGCCTTCTTAAATATGAAAAAGGCACCAAAATGATAAAAAGAAAGTTAAAGTTCGCGAGTACATTCTTAAGAAGCTGGCAGTATCGACACAACGTTAATGTTTTCCCATTGTTTGTCTTATTTGAGTCAGTAAATTCAATTTGTAATAGGAATATGTGTATTTGAATATTTTTTTTATTCCTCAATTTTTCATAATTGCACCTACCACTGTTTGTCTCTGCATCACCTTAAGGTTGACTGGTAGAAAATGCCTATGGCATTAAGTCCGCCTATGTAAATTTCTGTGCTTGAAGTATTAAATAAATGAATAAATAAATAAATGATCACGTTTCAGGCATGAAAATCAAAAAAATCTCAGGCATCTATGAGAGATGCTTAATTATTAGTTTCCCTTCAACATTTTCTAATCTTACACACACCTACATAACCTCACGCCTTCTTCCCATGGGGGTATGCAGAAACTACAGAACACCACCTGCTAATTTATACCATCCTAAAAAGTGATATTTTTTTTTTTACTTTCTAGCAGAAACAATTTTCAAAGCTTCTATGACCTTACTACTTTTGAATTTCCGCATGTTGTTGTTACTGTCCAAGCAAAGGTCTTACCATATTAAAATTTTCACTTAACCGCATAATTAAGCCACATAATTATCCTCATTAAGCCATCACAATTAACATCTCCTAAATATGTCTCATTTCTGAGTTTATCTTAGGCTTTATCGATATTGGTGAAGTAAAACATCCGAGGAAACCTGGACTTATAAGTCTGAAATCGCAAACCCATCATGAGCAAGCGTGGAGATCAATGCTTGTGCCTTCTCTGTATGAGAAGAGGCCTTTGTCCTACACTGGGGCAATAATAGACTGGTATTACTTTATTTTTAGGGTTCTATACCTCAAAAGCAAAATACGGAAGCAAGCAAAGCAAGACACATAAGTGATCCTATTAGGGATAGGATCACTTATGTGTCTGTCACAGCCAATTTGCTACGAATCTAATAGACCAATTAAGTTGAAATTTGGTACAAATGTGTATTTCTGTGACTCAAATACGGACGTGTAACGTAAATAAAATTATTTTGAATATGGGGGTCACTTTTGGGGGGCAAACAGGAAAATTTAAAAAATAAGTTTTGCTGATTGTACCGTGTGAGATATCAAATGAAAGGACTTATTGTGAAAATCTCAAATATATTTATTTTATAATTTTAAAATAAATACATTTAAGAAAATTCATGAAAATTGACCATTCCTCCCTTATCTCCGAAACTACTGAGCCTACAATTTGAAAAAAGTACTGGGAATAGTACTTTACTCATTAATTACAGGAAAACCAATAAAAAGTCGATGGTCTTAAAATAACATGGTAAATCTCTCAATATTGTGCGCACAAACTTACATTTGCAGTTGGAATGTATAAGAGAGCATGGTTTTCAACTACAATGTCAAGTTTGTATTTGGGATAAATTCATCCCAACTACGGAACCCTTCATTGTGCGTGGTCCAACACGCACTTGGCCAGTTTTATTATTTTACAACAAACCCATCACATAACGTAACCTAACAATGGTGCTAGAACAAACGCGTCGTGACGATTCCAACCGATACAAGTACTTAATGGCTCACCAGCTTTTAAATAACAATATGACCACGCCCACAGCTATTAATGTATTTGTAATCGACGCGATCTTTCTCAGGGATCATATTGTATACTACAGGAGTCCTTTCAAGGCCTTCACACAATGGCTGTGGATGGTATTCAGATTCTTTAGCTCATCTGGTTGAGGAATATTTGATAGTTTGTTAAATAGGTAAGTACAGGTTTAGATCATGGTGGCCTGGGGGCTTAGATAAACCCCTTTAAAGTAGGTAAAGGTTGTGGATTTGAAAACTAGGTAGGTATAAGCAAATGAGTAGTGCGAATCGATCAATGAACTTAGTCTATTGCTGGATATAGGGCACTTCTAAAAGTCGTTAATATCCGGTAATAAATCAATGTGTTACTTGATACATTTTACAAAGACATTGAGTTACACTACATGAAAAAATCGTATAAAATCATAATATCGGAAAATTTTCAATTGGTTTAACGTTTGAAAATATGGTGGTCAATGCTTGTTCTTCTTTTTATGACAAGAGACTTTAATTTACACACACTTATTTACATGATTTAAAAACTAACATACTTAAAATAATAATAGTAATATGTACAAGTATATAAAAAGGGGAGGGGGAATAATCACAGGGCATCAAAAAATTCGTCCGCATCGCTGTCAACAGGAAGTGACACATTTTAAAAAAACTAGACAAAATATACACAAAACAAAAGTAGCCAAAAGCCTCGTAATCAATAAAAAAAAGTTGTCTGACAATATTATTCATAGTGATTTAGGTAGGTGTTTCAGTAGGTGGGTAAACTCTAGACATCACCAACTTCTAATAAATTGGAATAAGTTTTCCAATGCCTCGATGTTTTTCAATGGTTTGCCTCGTTGGTCTAGTGGTCGCAAGCGCTACTGCTAAGTATGAGGTCCTGGGTTCGATTCCCGGGTCGAGCAAAATGTTATTGGGTTTTTCTATCTGAAATTTCTCAGTAGCAGCTCGGAGTCTGGATTTGTGCCCGGTTGATGGCAATAGGCTCGCCCCCTATTACGTGGGACTTAAACATAACTGGCGAAATGTGGGTGTGCCTGCTACAGGGACACCTCTGCCCAACCCTTCGGGGAAACAAGGCGTGATGTTATGTTATGTAAGTTTTCACAACTCTCTAAATTACTGCCACTGTGAAACCGCTCTTATTAGTTATTCGTTATTCTTCTGAATAACGAATAACTAACTAATAAGAGCGGTGGTGGCCCAATTGTAACAGCCGCGTCTTACCAATTGTAAGTCATGAGTTCGAACCCCGACAGGCTTTACATTGTGTAAATTATTTTATCACAACTGCTCTCAAAACGGTGAAGGAAAAAGGAAAATTCATGTGACATCCACCAACCCGCACTGGGCCCGCGTGGCGGATTAAGGCCCCGTACCTTCACCAAGTGGAGGCCTGTGTCCCAGCAGTGGGAACATTATACGCTGATTATAATTTTATAATTACGAGAAGAACAACTCAATCTCTCCTTTTTAAAAAGCTAAAACTTTATTTCAGAAACTCCGCAACATAATTTATATCCTATTTCTAACGTATTAATTACCTTCGGCGATCTACTATAAAGGCCTCGTATGCATTTGAAGGCAAGTGAAATGCTAGAACAGTTTGCCTGCGGCCTGCGCCCACGTTCAGATGGGCTTATACGTCTCCTGTCTAGCTAGGAACTGTGGGATTAAGCTGGCTGCATGGAGGGCGTTTCGTACAAGGAAGGCGTGATTTATCAGCGTTTTTCTCACATAACATATTCGAAAGATATGACTGCAAATGGGAACCCTAAAATATATTACAGAATACTCGGTTAGATTAGCACTATTAATTGAATAATCGGAGTCGATTTTTCACTTTTCGCCCGTCGGTACGAGTTTAATGTGAAATATGTAGATTAAAGAAATTTTGTCAGTGCGATTGCGGAGCTTGCTGTCCTAGGAGCCTACTTAAGTATTGCCTCTGGATAAGGCTCTAATAATGTACAGGATATGTAATTTAATTTCCATGACTTCGAGGCAGATCATTGGTTAGGCAGACTGTCACTTTCATTACACGACTCATTATTTTTCTGCCTGCCTTTTCAGATTTTTGGAACGTCAAAAATAAAACTCAGAAATAAATGCTTAAGATTTCCTTCAAATGAGTTTTCGGAATTGTCATACAATCAACATGGTGTTAACTGAAATAAAAACCATAGAAGGCAATCAAACTCAACTGCTAACAATTGATACCCTCTGTCTTTAACAGCAATTCTACAACCAGCTTATAAGCCGCGAGCTGAAACCCTTACGCGGATGCCGCGCAACCTAATAATTTCTTAATGTCATGCGCTCTGAAGGGAATTATTGTTTTGTATTACAATAATGGTGTACTTAGATGGTTAAGTACAGATTAAAGCGGCCATTCCCACTGACGTAGTGGCTTTCCATTGAGTACAGTGTGGTAAGTACCGTTAGTCCTGAAAGGGTAGGCGATACAGCTTCGCACACACCTTTGAAGTTAGAAGATAAACCAGACCAATGTGTGTAAAATAAACTATAGAAAAATAAGCATAATTTTTTTTAATTGTTAACTATTATTTTAAATAAACTTTGTACAAAATTAAATCGCATTATGTAGTTGTTCTGGCAAAAGCTCAGCTGGAGTCATTCAGTTTTTTTTTATAAAATCAGTTAGCAATTTAAATCTATTTTATTTTTAAAACCCCCAGTCAAACTTATATAAGCTTTCAGTAAAATAATAAAAACATCATCTAAGTCGTAACAGTAATCTACTATATAAAAATAAGTCGGGTTTTCCTTCCTGACGCTATAACTCCAGAACGCACGAACCGATTTCCACGGTTTTGCATTCGTTGGAAAGGTCTCGGGCTCCGTGAGGTTTTAGGTAGGGTAGGTAGGTAGGATAGGTAGGGTAGGTAGGGTAGGTAGGGTAGGTAGTGTAGGTAGGGTAGGTAGGGTAGGTAGGGTAGGGTAGGTAGGGTAGGTAGGGTAGGTAGGGTAGGTAGGGTAGGTAGGGTAGGTAGGGTAGGTAGGGTAGGTAGGGTAGGTAGTTAGGTGCGCCGTAAATAAGTTCTTAATGCTACCCGTGCGAAGCCGGGCCGGGCAGCTAGTTTACTTACTAAAGATGGATTGGTATTAAAAATTAATGTTGAAATGAATGTACCATGTTCGTATAAAAAATGAATCGCGCCATTTTAAATTTAAAGCTTTAACAAATCCGTGTTTATTTCAGACCGACCTTTCTAGGCAAGCCATAAAATTAGGTCGTTTTTATAATGTCAAGCTAAGCAGATCGTCACGACGTTTAATTATTAATAGCGCAGCAAGCAGTGGCAAATTGGTCTTATTACCATTTTGAAGGGAAGACATTTTCTACAAACGTGATAGAGTCCCGAGAGTTTGTCACGTAGGGATACCGTTGAGGCCATAGTTTGTACTTTTGTAGCAGTCGTGGGTCGTTTTGTGGAGGTGGAAGTGTGTTTGTAAGGTTGTGTTGTTGAATTTCTATATTTTAAACTTATACAGAGTGTTTAGAAGCTATGTGCAAAGCCTTAAGAGGGTGATAGTGGACACCATTTAGAGCATTTTAATCCATACGTGTCTTAGACGAAGTACGTTTTAACTTTTATTTTTAACGGCAATTTTTTTTTTTTTTTTTATGAATCCTGCTTCTGACTGGTAATTGCCAATAGTGCCCCAGTTAAAGTTGAAAAAAATACTAGAAACTTTTGATGACGTAAAATTCCAAAAATAATAATAAAAACATCAATACAGTTTTAAAAAAATGCGTAGTTTATGTCTTTTTTTTTAAATTTACCCTCAATCGCTAAAAACATGCTCAAAATGCGCCGAATGGTTTCAACTATGACCCCCTTAAGGCTTTGCATCTGCTACCAAACATACTGTATACATAATAATTATTAATTAAAATTAAAGTCATTATTATAAATTAAAGTCGTTTTTCGTGTCTGTCTGTATTGTCGCGTTATTCTTCTAAACTACGCAACGGATTTTAATGCGATTTTCATCATAATTTATTTATTTATAATGTAGCTTTACAGCTGACAGTAAGTATAACATTATTATATATTCTCAACAGTACGCCAATTACGAAGTACACAAAAAATATGAAATACAGAGAGTGACACAATTATTAATATTTATAGTGTGTGCGGGCGTGTATCTGTGCGGTGTAGGTGTTGTAAATGTGTGTGAAGGTGTGTATATGTCTGTGTACGTATGGCTAAACTGGCACTACTGAGTTCGCAGGGTATCCGGCGTTTTGATGGAGGATGTGGATAATCTCTTTTTTAAGTCTGTTCCATGTGGTATTGAAAGGATCCAATGTAAGAATGGTGACATCTTTAGATAATTAGTGGAGGCCGATGGTACTGATAACAAAATGGTACATCTGGTACGTCTGAGTGGGACGCTAAAGTTTATTCAGTTGAGCAGTTTTGGACAGTCAAACTTATTGTTAAGTATGTCGTATAATAACATCATATCATTTAACTGTCGACGCTCTTTCAGAGTATTACATTTGTGGTATCGAATAATCGAATTTATTCCGGCAGGTTTGTGTTTATGAAATAAAAATTAAACATACATTCTCTAACGAAATCTCGATGTTTTGTCAAGCCGTACAAACCGTGGGAAGCAAGGAAGGTTTAACGCTAGTAAGTATTTTTTTCAAAAAACTAACCTTCAGCTAACATACCTTTTTTTGGGTGGGAAATTATCAAATAACTTCTCCCGCTCTGGGCGGAGCGGGAGGGCGTGTCAGACTCTTACTGACTAAAACCCACCCGTGTTCCTTCAGTTGCCATGTTGCTGGGGGCCACGATCTCCCTTTCAGACTTCTTTGCAACCCTGGCAGGCATCGGCCCTAGCGGACCCCGACACAGGATTCATCCATGGTAGTCAAGCATCTGTATTGATGATTTCCCTATATGACATCAATAATTGATATTGGGACAATTCTGTGTATATTTGAAATCTTGTAAAATGTCAAGTAAAAGTTGCACATTGCATCATGCATGGCACATCGCGGGACCAATAGCTTAAGGTCACGCGCACTTTGGACACGAATTTGTATCGTACGTAAACATATGATCGTAGTCGTACGTAGTGTTCTGGTGATATCTTATTGAACGCACGAAAAATCCTAACAAGTTCGGATTCTTTTCGGAAGTCGGAACTTTACCTACGTATACCTACATAATACGTACACACGACTACACATCAAGCTATACATTTCCAGTATAAGCTGACCTCGCTTTGTATGGAAATCCTATACAATGCGTGATCAGCATAAACTGGAAAATTATAGCTTGATGTGTAGCCGTTCGTACGACTAAGGCCGCGGACTCGAACTCAGCAGGCAGCGGGGCGGCGGCGGCGGCGGCACGCCAACGCATAGTTTTATATGGAACCGCTCGCTCCCCGCGCCGCTGCTTTCGAGGCCAGTTACATATAAATCTATGCATTTGAACGCGCCGCTGCCGCCGCCGCCCCGCTGCCCGCAAAATTCGAGGCAGAAGCCTAACTCGCACGCAGTCTGCGCGCTTCCTTAGTACTTGAAAGGTCAGGATCGTTCATGTGTGTACGTATGTGTTTGCACGAGTAAAATTAGTACAAAAATGCATCCAAAGTGCGCACGGCCTTATGGAGACGTGGTCACACCATTCTAAACTCATATACTAATGAAGTTTGAAACTGCACCTACATAATATAGTTAATTATAATTGCAATAAATCTATCATTACGATTCGCCAATCGAATTCTGATGAAAAACGCCCGAATATAATTCATCATTCATCAATTCAATTCAATTTATATATCTTCCTTATCAAAACTGTCAATGAATCAATCAAAATTACCGTTGTAACACATTTTAAAGTTCAATTCGCGGAAACACGAACCGGAAATACATGAAGCTGTCAACACATGTAGGCTACGCCATATTGTCACATCGGCGTGACGATCGCGTGTGCACCGCGCATGCGCGGGCTGTGCGCACGATTCGATTTCGCACGTCCATCTGACACGAAAGATAGCAATTAAGATTTTTTCTTATTGTTAGATAATATTTTTCCGGTCTACGAGTATTCGAAGAATAGATTGGATAAGCAGAATTATTGATTGTGTAGTGTGTCACGGAATAAGAAGTAATGTGTATTATTCATAAGGATAATGAAAAAGGAACTCTATCTAAAAATTTACCTTTATTATTTCTTAGTAAACCATTTTTTTTCTGGAGGAGCTCTTGGCTGCATAATAACAGCCGGCCGGTTCGATCCATTACCTGTGGTCGGGTGACCATCTTAACATACCAAGACTCCTCCGTGCCTCGGAAAGCACACTAAGCCGTTGGTCACGGCCGTCATTTGACAGTCAAGTCGGGTAGAAAGTCAGAAGCCCAAAAGTCTGACACCCAGTCTTACCAAGGGGCATCGCATTACCCAGTTACTGGGTTGTGGAGGTCAGATAGACAGTCGCTCCATGTAAAATACGATATTCAGCTGTATCAGGTTAGAATGGAAGCCGACTCCAACATAGTTGGGAAAAGGCTAGGCAGGTAGATAGTTCAGAAGTTTTTGTAGGATCTTTTACCTATGTATGACCCCAAACATAATAATTGTTTTCATCACATCACAGTACCTGAAAACCACATAGCTACAAGTAAATTGTTGGAACTTGTAAATAGACAAAAAGTACCGTACATTTTAATTAGGGATTTTTGTCAACACCCATGATTGAAAATGTATTCTTATTCTTTGAGAAACTCCTACATGAGTTGTTCACCGCCAAATCACTGCTGGGACATAGGCCTCCTCTTCGAGACGGACTGGGCTATAATCTACTACGCGGGCCCAGTGTGGGTTGGTAGATGTCACACATCCTACATTTTTTAGTTCTAGGACATGCCGGTTTCCTCCGATGTTTTCCTCTTCCGTTTTGAGAGCAGTGATGATGAAATTATTTACACAAACTAAAGTGCCTTACGAGTGTAGGTCGGGCTCGTTATCACTGGGCCACCACTGCTCCGTCAAATTTATACATATTATAAATTGAAGTCGCTTTTCGGATCTGTGTGATCACGTTGTTCTTCTAAACAGCGCAACGATTTCTGATGCACTTTTCACCATCATTCAGAGAATCTATTCCGGAAAGTTTATTTGTAAAATACATTACCAAATAATAAACTTCCGTATAATAAATAAATCTCTTTGTTTTGTCAATTCGAAAAAAACCGTGCGAAACAGGGGCGACTCGCTGGTAATCCTAATCCTAACTAATATCCTAACTAAAATCCTAACTAATATCCTAACTAATATCCTATCTAATATCCTAACTAATATCCTAACTCATATCCTTACTAATATTCTAACTAATATCCAAACTAATATCCTAATATTCTAACTAATATCCAAACTAATATCCTAATATCCTAACTAATATAATAAATATTTTATTTCACGCTAAAACGGCTGAACGGATTTGGATGAAATTTGGTACAGGGGTAGACCGAGGCCTGGAGAATGACATAGGTTTCATCTTGGATCGCAGACGAAGTCGCGGGCAACAACTAGTACATAATTTTAACGTTACGTATTATAATACCTCCACTTATATGTTACATTTAACGCCTACTTATATCAACCCGAGCAAACTCAACCGTGGCACATTATTTTAGCCAAATTGCGCTACGTTATGATATTTAACAATATCTAAATGCTGGCATTGTCTTCGGAATTAGACATGGCTGCGAAGCTAAAGCCCCTTAGCTCGAAGAGCTGCGTAGGAGTTGCATAGATTAATAGTTTTACCACATTTTGTGCCTAAGGGTCGTATGTCGGAAATGTGTATGAGGATAACGGTTTTGCGAAATGAGGTAAAGGGAATTAAGTGATTAACTGTAACATCTACCTACCTAGTTATATTGATATTCTCATTCAAGCGTACACGATTCAAGTATTGTTTCTATTATAAAAGCTATTTCAAAGTTCATGAAGTTTTCTGAAAGATCTTCTTCAATAAGTATTCTTATCTATCAACTTCAAAGAAGCCTGTATAAACCGAACTTTTTTCAGGTTGGATTAGCAGTACCTTCATCTTATTATCTTTATTTCAAAAGTTGCTTTTCTTCTTTAATAATTAAATTTTGAACTTTACTATCTACAGCAAAACATCCTTCATTTTAGAATAATTTCCATTTATTTTCCCATGCATTTTTTAATTGGGTATCTCATCATCATTCATCATTTCAGCCGAAATACGTCCTTTGCTGGACAAAGGCCTCCCCAAATTGAGCATCTAATCGGTTTAGTCCATGTTCAACCACCACAATATTTACTCCCGACCATTTGAATGTCTTTAATCCACGTTCAACCCTCAATGGACAGTAACACAAAAGTTTTTCTCATGTATCCTAAAGGAGACTGTTCAAATTTGTATGGGAAGTGGTCTATGAACCAATAGCGATACAGTTTTGATATTTGTGTAGGGATACTTCATCTATACCCTTGTGGAAAAGGGCAACAAAATGTGACCCAGTAATATCGAGAAAAATATACTTTTTTTTCTAAAACAAATGAATGACACAATATTAAAGTACCGTCTACATAATAATCTATGACCATAAGCTTAGTCATAGGCAAGGAAACGACGCCCAAGGCGGGTCAAAATGGTCTCCAAGAGAGATCACTTTATGCTGATAGTCTAGGCGTAATTAACTGTAACTATACGTGATAACATGTGAATATTATAACGGAGAAATTTTACACTTAAACTCAAAGCATTTATTTAAATTAAACCATTTACAGGCACTTTTGAATATGATGACAATTTTTTTTTTTCCGACTTTTAGATTATTAAAAAAAATAGACATATTTTTGTCTTTTCATTCCGTCTATTCGAAAAGGACGATTTGGTTCGCCTTTAAGTGCACCCAAAGGTGGTGTTTTCTATAAGAAACTTTTAGCGGGCAGTAATGAGTTTTTAATCCTCTTTATAAGTGCGCCGCAATTATCTTAGCCGCGCACTTTTTGAATTTGGAACATCTTAGTGTTCAGCGCCAAAGAAATCGAACGCAAATATTGTTTCAATAAAGAATGGCGACGGCCCATAATCACGCCACCGGCTGAATAATTAACTCCTGAAAGTATTAGAACTGACGCGAGAACTGTGATGGATAATCTATTACCTGAAAAATCGCGAGAGAAATATATGAAAGCCTATGGTAATTTTGTTGAATGGAGAAATGCAAGAGGCCCCAAGAATTTTTCAGAATCTGTGTTTCCGGCCTACGTCCAGTAGTTAGCCAAAACTAAACAAACTTCCACTCTTTGGAGTACCTACTCAATACTAAAATCAACAGTCAAACTGGACACATATTCGAAATTAATAGCATATCTGAAGAGGATGTCTGATGGATTTAAACCTAAAAAATCCAAAGTGTTCTCAGTCAAAAATGTGGAGACTTTCCTTAATGAAGCACCCGACAAAGTCTTTCTTGCCGTAAAAGTAAGTAACTATGTATTTGGTGGATTAGTAAAGTATAACCATAGTGTGTCACATTTTAAAATGCGTATTTTATTGTAACCTTCGATAGATACCTGTCTTATTCACATTCGGTTTTGTTACAGGTGGCTTTAATTTTCGGAGTACATGGAGCTTGTCGTGGCAATGAACTTTTAAAAATAACTGTTGATGATGTCGAAAATCACTCGGATGATTTACTGTTAGTAAAGCTGACAGACACAAAAACAAAAATTGACCGATCCTTCGTAATCCGAGGGGAATACAAAACTATTGTACAAAAATACCTGGACCTGCGTCCTTCTGATATGAAGACCAATCGGTTTTTCATCCGTTATCAAAATGGCAAGTGCTTCAAACAAGTTTAGGGAAAAAATAAAATTTCTAACATGCCACAAGAAATCGCTACTTATTTGAAGTTACCAGATATCAAACTGTATACAGGACATTGTTTTCGTCGTACTTCTGCTACCCTTTTGGCAGATTTTGGAGCGGACTAAATTGTTCTCAAGCGATATGGAGGATGGAAGTCAAGTGCTGTAGCAGAAGGTTATATAAAAGATTCCATTGAGAACAAGGCGAAAACATATGAATGCATCGTGGAAAACATTAAATTGTAACCTTCAGTTAATCCATCCATGCCAGTGTCGCCGCCCCGCGTCTACATCCAAACAACGAGATTCACCGTCACATTTTCCTCAAAATGAGCCAGATTTGGACATTATTTCAAACACGCAGAATATAAAATCTACAACAATCTCTATTCCTAATAAAACTGTAACAATCAATTTTCATAATTACGAAAATGTCTCAAATGTAAATATAAGTTTTTCGTTGTTTTATTATTAGATACTCTTTAATTTCAATTTAGTTGTTACTCTATGTTTTATTAAATAATAATATTACAATAAAATATGAGGCGCCTTTTATTTTCTCATAGAAGGTGATGAAAAGTAGAGTGTATCACTCGGGCGCAAAATATATTTTTGGCTCGGGCGACGTACTTTGAATCCCTCGCTACGTTCAGGATTCTACTCTAGAATCCCTCACTTTGCTTTGGATTAAAAAAAACCGCCCATTTTTTTTCCAACTTATGAAGCAATGGATTAGCAATCTGTTTCAAATCGAAACAAATTGTGATTGATCGTGTATTTAAGCAATTCGGATACTGGTTTTTTAAGTTTTAAGAGAACAGAAAAAGAACTCTCTATGGACTGTAAATTCACAAAGGGTTAGAATAAGAAAACTAAGCTTAAAAAATATTCTGACAATGAAGGGTCATCGTCAGTCAACAAACGTTAATTTTCTTGACTAATTATCAAAATAAACAAAATGAAAATGAGAGATATTAAAATTTTTAGTATCTTGAACGAAAGTTTTGTTGAACGTTTCTTCAACTTTCTCAAGTTCCTTTTGGCGAAAAATTTATATAATTTACTAGCTGCGCCCCGCAGTTTCAACCGCAAAAATCTCAATCCCATGGGAATATCGGGATAAAAAGTATTCTATGTCCTAATTCAAGTCATGGTCTACCCATGTGCCAAATTTCATCCAAATCTGTTCAATCGTTTTATTGTGCAAGAGTTACAAACAAACAAACTCACTTTCGCATTTATTATATTAGAAAGGATTCTTAAGATATTGACAAGAAAGAAAGCTGGAAATATTAAGAAACAAATGACATAATAATAATATGATGTCATTTTAATACCTAGCGAAATTATAAAAAATAAAAATAACAAACACCCAAAACAAATGACAGTGTCAAGCTTTCAATGTAGTGTTATTTTAAAACTAGTTTCCATACAAATACTTAATAATATGCTAGATTAACAACATAATAGAAACATTTATCATAAACATATTAATATTTCTAATGTGTCAATTTTTTATTGAGAAACGTGTTCTCACACCTTACGATACATCATCGTTGTAACAGATGGGTATGTTTTGTTACAAAAGTATGTCATGTTATTTAACAATAAACAATCAATTATTGTTGGCTCAAAATACCTTATGGAGTGGTCACAATATTTTGTTAACCTAGTTTGTGACACTAAAATATTGTTGCCTAAGTTATTATACAGGGTCAAACTAAATTATCTAGCGAAACTCCGCAGACGTGATATCGATATCTAAACACGACAAAATAAAAAATTCGATTTTTTTTTTTTGGGGCAATGAGGTCTGATACGCAGTCGCTCCATGTAAAATACGATATTCAGCTGCATCTGGTTAGACTGGACTGATTAAATATCGATTCTCAACACATCTGTGAAGTTTACACAAAAAAAAATATTTTTTAAACGAATATTTCAATTTTACTGCGGTTGATAACGCAAAAAAAAAGTAATTTATCTATTTTTTGCTTTATCATGTTTAGATATCGATACCATCAATTTGGAGTTTTGCTAGCTATTTTAATATGACCCTATATTGACAGGTTAACTTTTTTGTGACCAATAGAATTAACCTTGAACTTTACATAACATAAATAAATAAATAAAATAAAATAAATAAATAATAATCTTTTATTTATAAAAATGTGCACATTTACAATAAGTAACTTAATAATTAAAATAGAGCACAGTTGCTTTTTTGGTTGAAACTTTTTTATGCATTTAAAACTTTTTTTTTTTTTTGCGTCATGTTTACCGCAAATAAACGTTTTTTCTTTCTTTCTTTCTTTCTATAGTACACCCACATTTCGCCAGTTACGTTTAAGTCCCATATTATAGGGGGCGAGCCCATTGCCATCAACCGGGCACAAATCCAGACTCCGGGCTGCTACTGAGAAATTCCTGATCGAAAAACCCAATTCCACTTTGCCCTACCGGTTGCGACTACTAGTACGACGGGTAAAAAACAAAGATTTAGATCTAATTCCTATATCGCAAATGAAAACAGCTAACAGAACAAAACTTTTCTTCAACAAACGCAAAAATAACAACTTACCAACAGCCCAAAAATAACCCTTACCAAAACAATAACCCGAATAAATAAATATCCTCCCCTTAACATGTCCACGTAAGGCTAACACAATTACAATTCGGTCACGACAAGTAATAAAATAGCCAAAAGAAACGGCCATTCGACACTCGAGGCTAAAGGGCTATTCGGTATTCTTCTCACCAACCCTTAGGAGCCACGAGCCACGAGCCATGAAGGGAAAAGAGCAAACACTTTAGGCGAAGGACCGAAAATAGAGAACGTATTGAGTCGCGAAATAAAATAAGGGTACGTGTGGAATTTCTTGGACTAGGGATGTGTATAGAGTTGATTTTCTTTAAAAAAAAAATGCCTTTTTTAAAACATACACAGTGTTAGGTAGACGGTTGAATATACGAAAATGACGGACCCGTGGTCCTCTGCTACGTGTTTAGGCCATTATTTTAAATGATGTTTTTTTAATTTTTATTCATAATTCGTCGTTGCTCAAACTTCAAACGTCAATAATTTCATTTAAAAATAACAAAACTGGCAACATTTTTATTTTATTTTCATCTTTATTTGCATTATCCATGTTAGGCAGACGGTTGACCGTCTGGCTATCATCCTGTATAATGCAATTAATAATGTCAGATTGGTGTCAGATTTATTAGAGCTTAAAATTTTTCTTCAAAAAAATATGACCGTTGCCTGTTCAAATGACTTATTTCTTTATTTATAGATTGCTCAGTTACCGTAAAGTTGTTCATTTATCAATAGAAGAATTCAAGGCAATTTTCATGAATCGTGTAATGTTTTACTTATTGTTATGTTTTCTTTCAATGGTTATAACCACTCCATGAACATACAGTTGAGTGGACAATAAGCCTGACCGCAGGTGGCGTTTGGATCTCGCGAACTTTTCAAATATTTACCAGGACTTTCACATGGATTTGTTCCTTTTCCCCCTTTTGTCCGAACTAACGTTAACATTTATCTACAGAAGCGGATCAAATATGCTTTGACACAGAGCCACGAATATCTTTTGACGAAATATTTGAACGGGACCCGAATGTTTGAACTTTTTGTTTAAAGTCCCGTGATGTTTTGATTAAATTAAATTTTTAAATCTGACTTGCATTGTTGTTCTTTTCGATGGTGGTTTTTGTTTTGACAATTGTTTTTATGTTTATTTCTATGTGATAATGATTAATAGTGTTTAATTAATTGTAAGAAAAAAAGTACCTGCCCACGTAGTTTTTGCTTAGATTTGTAAGTAATTTGATCTTTTTTTTTCACGTTTTCCCTGTTCACGAAAATAGACGTGCAAGTTATTTAATTTTAAAAAATACCCCTTCAGCAATCGACATCCATGCATAATTATTATGATAATCATAACTCAAGAATTACCTCACACGAATTCACCTGGTCCTCTAACCAGCACGCATTACATAATCGATTAAAAACAAACGCCTATCGATTCCCGCTCACCGATGACCATCACTAATCTCATAATATTTGACATTTGGCAACAACGCGATTATACATATTATACAGTAACACTTTACTAGCAAATCATGATGCACCTGACCTTAGGAAATTTCAGTTCCTACAATCGAATTTTTAAGTTTTTTTCTTTTAATATATCAATTGAACAATTGGATTCCATTATGGCAAATTGATTTCCTCAATGTGTTGAATGTAACGTCTCAAATTGGACAAAAAGTTAACCTGTGCAATTAGCACTAAGATAAAGTATTTGTAACGACCGTGGGAGACTGATTTTTTACTCTGTGGCCCAAGGAGGTGTATACAGCGTGTACAATGTGTGTTTACTAATTTTATTGCTTGTAAATGTTGTTGTTTTTTTAGTTTGATTATTGTATTGTTGTTACAGCTTAGTAGCAATTGCGAGTAAAAACTGGATTTAAATGAGTTTAAACTTGAATAAGCTCTTTACAATCTTTCTTAGATAAGTAATATGATATTACACTTTTTGGGTAAGACGATGTCACTGATAAAGAATATCCATCGTAAAGGCTCCCGCTGATAGGTGCGACGTGACAGCGCGACCCGACTAGCGACTCTAGTAGATCAATTTCTATGAATAGGTGCTGCATGAAATTTGTTCTAACAGAATCGCGTCACACCGTCTCGTCTGCGGGAGCCTTAAAGAGTTTCATCAATGATAAGAGGCAAGTTACTCGAATTAGCATAATTTTGCTGACACCAATTGAGTAGCTTGTTGATGAATTTCGAAAAATATTTTCACACAACTTATTTATTACCAAAAATTACATTCACAGTGCAAAGGCCGTCAATTCACAGTCCATTTCCCACCAAACCGGCTCCTATGACTTAAGCCTAAGAGCGAACAATCTATAATAACAAGTGATAATCGTTCGTTCAGTCAACGTTCGTGTCAAAAGCTAAGAAATTAATGTTTGCAATCACCGTTAGAGGCCAAAGTAAGGCCGAAAACCGAAATTCTCACGGCCGCACCCAATCTACGCACTGCATTACGAATTTGTCATATTAAGTCGAATGCCAAGTAGAGGACACGGAATAAGGTGAAGGTAGGGATGGGACAGGTTTTGAAAGGTGACGGGTTTCGGCATAGAAATATCGAGCAATGTAATGAACGAATAAATATGTGCAGTAATTACTAGTTGCTAGTCTTAAAATGTCAATTTGTATGCGAAATGATTATAGATGAGCTTAGAATCATTTAGAGGCAATGCATGGCCTTTGAAATAAGAAATGTTATGTTTTTTGCACAAAAATATCACACTCAAAAGTATCATTATTGGCTCAGGAGCCCTGCATTGAGACAATACAGGCCGATTATAATTATCTATTTATTTATTAAAAGTATAGCAATGTCAAGGTATAAACAGTACTTAACCGATTTTCAAACAAAAACTGAAGAAATGAAGAAGCAATAATTAAAAATACACACCTATTATTGCAATTCACACAATGAAACAAAACTTTACCAAATCACAGTTCAAAAATGATGACACAAACAATCACTACAAAACAAATTACAAAACTATAAATATTCATCCACAATTTCGACAACAAATCAGTTACTGATTGGTACGTCACTATTTCTGTGACTGATAGCTGCGACAAAGATAAATGTTCGCAACACTAGCACGTCTAGCCTATATCTACCACAGAATAAGAAATATTTAAAGAATAAATTAACTCACTATTGTTTACAAACAGCTTTGTTGGTATTTTATCTAGGCTGTGTGCTTTACGATTTGAACCCGGAGTGAGTAATTGAGAATCACTGAGCTTTATTACTAAGTGTTATTTTGTTTTGCTTACAATTTGATTGGTGTTATAATCAGTGTATTATGTTCAAGCCGTCTATTGAACTCGTCCGTGTGTCTTCATGTAATTTATAGACTTGAAAATGCTCTTTAATATTTTCAGCATCACAAATTTAATCTATACCAAAGTTATAAAGTATACGGTACTTTATACATTTTTGTTTTTGTCTAATTTAGTAATTTCATCACCGCATCTCTCAAAACCGTGAAGGAAAACATCGTGAGGAAACCGGCATGTTCTAGAACCAAAAATTCGAAGACATGTGACATCTAACAATTCGCACTGGGCCCTCGCGGTTGATTACGGCACACTCCCTCTCACCAAGAAGAGGCCTGTGTCCCAGCAGTGGGAACATTATAGGTTGATTATATATAATCATTTTCCAGAAGAATGGAAAACAATGTTTATATCATCGTCATTAAGCCGATGTCACATGTCATACACAGATGTAGATGATCACATCTTTTCCTACAATCACTGGAAACATGACAGTCACATTTACATCTCCGGTCATCTCACGAATAGGTACGAACTCCTAACCCGTCACCTCTGACGTCATTCGTGGGAAAAATGATTCGCAGCCGGAACTACACGATTACCTACGTAAACTCACGAAGTCCCAGTCTTATGCCCGAGATACACGACGCTAGTTTCTCAAGCCAGGATATAACGCTAGTGTTAATAAGTTAGCAAGATAGTAACTCCGACTTCGTGTATATAGAACTTGCTTCATTTCTAGGCTAGTAAGCTAGTGAGAAAGCTAGTAAGCAAGCGTCTCAAGGTAGGTAATAGGATGGGGTTCTATTATTTGAGCTAGTAGCACCCTTTGCACTGATTTTACTATCCTTGCTTGTGTACTAGCTTCATGTGGCCACATGGTGAAGCTAGTATTCGATTGGCTAGTGTGCAGTAACTATGCCTTTTGTTTTTCTGACCGCAACCACGTGTTATACTATACCAGCTTATTTGCCATCATGAAAACAGCACTAGCATGTGCCAAGCAAGGACAGAAAGCAAAAAAAGAGTGTCCTTGGAGTTTCTTACCCGTTCTTCTCTATAAAAATCTACGTTTTGGAATGGGCCGACTCTTTGACAGTTCAAAAGTGCCTTTAATTGGTTTAATTGAAATAAATGCCTTTAGTTTGAGTTGTAAGCTCGGATAGTATACTGAGGTTTTAGCTTGCTAGCCTAGCTTTGTAAATCTAGCCTCGTGTAACCCGGGCATTATTAATACGAGACTAATTTGCTCTTTCGTGTAATGATACTTATCTTTCCAATTAATAAATTTTTAATAGACTTGTTCGGAAAAGTATAAAGGAATCTGTCAATTTCTGTATTCACTTACAAGAAAAAAGTTATTGATTGCATTTAAGGATTCTAGATAGATTGGACTTTAAATTAAATACTTATTTTGTAACGTTTTATAGTTGGATTTAATTAAACAGTTAATTGTGATAATTAAGTTCTAGATTTAATGGTTAATCTATCTTGGAGCTAATTCATTAATTTTAAGTGTAGGTATAAACTTATTGTGGAGAGACTCATTAAATAGCTAGTAAATTAAATAACTGAAATGGCGGATGTTGGAATGCATGGTATAGCTTCTAATATGGACTCTCGGGGCAATAGTCGCAGCTGCCAGCGAGATAGATACATTAGTATGAAATCGTCATGGAGCACGTCGACCTGGTTGCTGCGGCCTGGCCGCTAGTGCGCTATTACTCCAATAGAACATGACTCGAAGAATAGCAGATCATCAATACTTAGCTATAATTATGGTTTTGCAGTGGCTAAGTTAGAAGCTTTTGAATGGGATACGTATGGCCCAACAGAGGAAAAAAAACATTTTTATGGAGACATACTCAATTTAATAGGTTTTTCCTGACTGTCTATCCAAAAAGGGCCCAGCGTTAGGCCCGCTCCACATTCTCAACGAGACGTCTCGATGAGAACATTTGCCGAGAAAAACAAGTAGAGAGAACAACAAGAATATAAACGAATATTCCATCTACACTCTCGTGTTCTGCAAGTCTTGTGTAGTTTTGCAGAGAATGTGGAGCGGGCTTTTTTAGCAGCAGGAGCTTCAGTACACAATCATGAGACAAGACAAATTCCTAGTAAAGAGTGACGGTAAAGTGTTGAAACTATTTGGTTAACCTTTTTTTTAATAGAAACACCCTGGCCACTTGTTAAAGTAATTTCAGGTACCTAGGTACTTATTTTGAATTTAAAAAAAATATTGTTGTTGTCATTCTTTGTGTCAATCCAAATGTGCTCCATAATATAAGCGTTGTAACATAAAATCGTATTTTATTCCAAAAGGTTATGGGCAATTAATCGATTTTAAAAAAGTGGACGCTCTACATATATTCCTATTCAAAAATGGCAAGTGGCGATTCTTCCCTGGTAAGCCCAATACAATCCACAATGACATTCTCAAAACTACGTGGAAAAGAAAATTTTCACACCTGGTCGTTCGCAATGGAATGCTACCTAGTAGATCAGGATCTTTGGGACATAGTGTCAAAACCGGCAGATCTTACAACAGCAGCAAATGCTAGAAAAGATGCCAGAGCGAGGTCTAAAATATGTTTAGCATGCCACGAAAATGTTTATCCTGTGATTCAAAATGTACAGACGGCATGCGATACTTGGAACAATTTAAAAAAGGCCTATGCAGATTGTGGTCTTGTCAGAAGACTATCTCTAATGAAAAAGCTACTAGCTGTGAAATATGAAGGAAATATGGAAAAGTACGTGAACTTAATGTTGACTACTCAGCAGGAACTGCGCGGCATGAACGCTGCCATAGAAGATGAGTTTTTAGCCATCATTCTACTAGCAAATCTTCCTGAAAGCTACAAACCACTTGTTATGACCCTGGAGCACTCTAACACGAAGATAACATCTGAAGCTGTAGTCTCAGCACTTCTTAAGGAAGATAGCCGACCATCACCGACTACAAGTCTTACTGTACCTGATGCAGCATTACAATGCACCGTGACTAAGAAAAAGTCTTTTCATTCGAAGAAATGTACATACTGCAAGAGATTTGGACACTATAAAAATGAATGTAAAATCTTAAAGAAGAAGCAAGAAACTCCTAGTATTAATACTACTAATTACACTTCACACATTACACTTTCATCTTGTTTTAATGTGTCTCATTCCTCTTCCTCAGATTCTTGGTACATAGACTCCGGTGCTACTTCTCATATGTGTAACAGAAAGGAATACTTTCGTGAAATAACCCCTGTAATTAAGCCTGTCACTGTGGCCAACAATGACCAAATTCTATGTGAAGGTGAAGGTACAGTCGTCATTAATAATATTAATACAATTAAAGATGTTCTTTATGTTCCCCAACTAGCTGCAAACTTATTATCAGTTAGTAACTTAGTTAAAAAAGGCTTTATTGTTTTATTTTCCCTAAAAGGTGCCACTATTCTTCAAAAAGAAGGATGTAAAGTCTCAGGTTCTATTATTGCAACCGCCTCAAACTTCAATGGCATGTATAAACTTAATGTTCCTGATTCGCAAGCTCTTTTAACTACTTCCACAGAGTCTGCATTATTATGGCATAGACGCCTTGGTCACCTTAATACTAAAGCCATGAGTATTTTAAAAAATAAGTTTGTGGGCATTAACTATAATGACACACTGAACAAAATCTGTGTGCCTTGTCTACAAGGCAAACTAGCAAAGAAACCGTTCAATAATTCTTCAAGCAGGTCAAAAAATGTTCTAGAAATAGTGCATTCTGATGTTTGTGGACCCATGAGTACTCAATCTTGGGGCAAAGCTCTCTATGTACTCACATTCACTGACGATTTTTCTCGCAAAACTTTTGGATATTTTCTAAAACACAAAAGTGAAGTGTTCTCTAAGTTTGTAGAATTCAAAAGTATGGTAGAAAATCAAACGGGTCACAAAATAAAAAAGTTTAGGTCCGATTGCGGCTCTGAATATATTAATCGCAATATGACTACCTTTTTGAAAGAGAACGGAATTTTGCATCAAACTTCTGTTCCCTATAATCCACAACAAAACGGTATTTCTGAGCGAGTCAATAGAACTATTATTGAAAAAGCTAGGTCCATGCTTCAAGATGCTAACTTATCAAAAGCATACTGGGCAGAAGCAGTAAATACTGCAATTTATCTCAAAAATCATTCACCTACTCAAGCGTTAAATAATAAAATTCCAGAAGAGATTTGGACTGGAAAGAAAATTAATCTTTCACATTTACGTGTCTTTGGCTGTGAAGCACATGCACTTATACCCGTAGAAAAACGTACAAAACTAGAGTCAAAAACTCGAAAGTACATATTTGTTGGGTATTCCAGTCAAAGTAAAGGCTTTCGTTTAATTGATCCCCAAAATCCTCGAGTGGTTTTGACCGCGAGAGATGTTGTCTTCATTGAGGATAAGCCTTCTACTAGCGACACTCAAGATGTGTCTCAGTCACAGACAAGTGACATAATTCAAGTACAAGATACTGAAACAGGTTTAGACATGGAAATACCTAAAGTTTCACAAACTGAAACAACTGAAGTTCCAAATACGGAAATACAAGAAATCTCAGAAATAGAAACACCTGAAGTGTTTTTTGACTCCGAAAGTGAGACTATTGTGAAACATCCCCATGTTACTGTTGAAAGCGAAAGGAGATATTCCCTTAGAGACCGACGTCCACCAATAAGATATCCCGACAATGACACCCTAGCAAACTTGACTTCTACGAACTTTGAACCTGAAACGTTTAAAGAAGCCATGGAAGATGTTCATAAAGACAACTGGCTTAAGTCAATGGAAGTCGAATACGATTCACTAATTAAGCACGGTACCTGGATTTTGGTGGACAGACCAAGTGACCGTAAAATTGTGAAATGTAAATGGGTATATAAAATAAAAAGGGACACATCGGGAAATATAATAAAATATAAAGCCAGATTGGTAGCCAAAGGGTTCACCCAGATTTACGGGGTGGACTATCATGAAACTTTCTCACCTGTAACTAGACTATCAACTGTCAGATTGCTAATAGCTTACGCTGTTCAGCATAACTTAGAAGTCGATCACTTAGATGTTGAAACTGCCTTCCTTTATGGGACCTTAGACGAAGAAATTTATATGACTCAGCCAGAAGGATTTATAAAAGAGGACAGCAAAAACAAAGTATGTCTTTTAAAGAGAGCTTTGTATGGATTAAAACAATCCCCTAGACAGTGGCATAAAAAAGTTTGCGAAGCAATGGCAAAGTTTGGTTTAATGAAATCACAAAATGATAATTGTGTATATTATCATAAAAACCAAAATAAGCTTCTTATCGTCGCCATATTTGTGGACGATTTTTTCATATTTTCTAATGATAAGGAAATGAAACAAAAGTTTAAAAGCGCTATTAGCAAAGAATTCTGTGTCAAAGACTTAGGTTCCTTAAAAGACTGTCTTGGTATGAGAGTTTTGTATACCAAAAACGGCATTACTCTTGACCAAACCAAATACATAGATAAGCTTATTTCTAAATTTGGAATGAGTGATGCCATATCAGTTTCCACACCCATGGAACCTGGTCAAAAACTCACTTACAGAGACATTAATGACGATCAGCCAGATTTACCTTACCAGCAGCTCATTGGATCACTAATGTATGTTTCCATTGGCACTAGACCCGACATCTCACATGCAGTGTCATTTTTAAGTCAATTCAACACACATTACGGGGAGGTGCACTGGAGAGCTGCCAAGCGGGTACTGAGGTATCTTAAGGGTACCAAGGACCTGAAACTTCACTATCATAAAGTCATGCCAGACTATCCCATCGGTTATGTAGATGCAGACCATGGAAGTAATATCATCGATCGTCGTTCATTCACAGGTTTCTTTTTCATTATGAGTGGAGCACCAATTAGTTGGGAGTCACGCAAACAAAAAACAGTCGCACTCTCAACTACAGAAGCTGAGTATATGGCTCTTAGTGAAGCGTGCAAAGAAGCCATATACCTCAAGGCGTTTTTTAAAGAAATATTTTCTTTGGATCGCCCAATCAAAATTTATACAGATAATCAAAGTTCATTAAAATTATCTCATAACGACACCTTTCACGCACGCACCAAACACATCGATATAAGGCACCATTTTATTCGCGATTCACTTAATCAACAAAACCTTGTCTTAAATTACATTAACACACGTAATATGCCAGCCGATGTCCTTACTAAACCTTTAACAAAACTTCGACATTTCATGTGTCTTAAAGGTTTAGGTATAACCGAGGCCATAAGCTAGCTTGCTTTTGTTTTTTGTATTCATTGTTTTGTTAAGTGTTCGTGATTATTGTTTATAGTGTTTGTTATTAATTTATTAGGGTGTATATATTTTTTGTATATCTGTATGTACAGGATGTTTCCATTACGGGGAGGTGTTGAAACTATTTGGTTTACCTTTTTTTTAATAGAAACACCCTGGCCACTTGTTAAAGTAATTTCAGGTACCTAGGTACTTATTTTGAATTTAAAAAAAATATTGTTGTTGTCATTCTTTGTGTCAATCCAAATGTGCTCCATAATATAAGCGTTGTAACATAAAATCGTATTTTATTCCAAAATAAAGCCCGCTCATTCTCTGCAAAACTACACGAATCCGAGAACATTTGCCGAATACGAGAGTGTAGAGGGAATATTCGTCTATATTCTAGTTATTCTCGGAAAAAGTTCCCGTCGAGACGTCCCGCCGAGAATGTGGAGCGCGATTAACAGGGACTAAGACCAACCAACTATTTGCTAAGTGCTACCTGACCTTCTCAAATCCCCATGAGAGCAACAGGACCTTCAGTGCATCTATTAAATACAGATCTCACAGATTTCTCACAAATCCCTGCTGCATCGAAAACTTTAAGTACACACTGCAGCTGCAAATGTCCCGCAATCGATGCGTCCACGCTTTGCACCAATTTCCTTTTATCGTCCGTCTACATCAGACAGTCACATTATCGCTGAAGCCTAGCAATAAATTAGATATCATTTATTAATACACTCGGACACCTCGTGGGCGGAGTGCTAAAATTTTATGAGCGAATTCAACCTGATGCAATGCTTCATGGGAGTTTGTCGCGGGACCAGTCCCACGATTTAGTTTGCGAGTTACAACATTTGTTATTAAATGTGTATATTATTAATTGCTGTGGTAATCGTTTATGAGATTTGAATTAGTGTTGCACTTGACGGGTTAAAGTTGCAACAAACTTGGACTCTATCTGTTATATCAAAGTTTAGTTATAGACCACATATGGACGCTTAACTAAAAGAGTATTTTCATTTCAGGTCCTCGATGTGAAAGAAAGAATTGAAAGATTTTTTTTTTCACAGATTTTTCGATAGGGCATCTCATAGCTGACCTCTGAGATCATGACTGTTGAACCGGTCAATCCTGTAGTTGCCTTAAGCTGCTACACTCAAAGCCTCCAGCCAGGAGTTTTTTTTTTTTTCACAGAGACACGTACATACAGAAATATAAGTGAACTCGAGTAATAAGAGGAATAAAAAAAAATCTGACAGACAAAAATTTGCCTAGCCTTTTCCCAACTATGTTGGGGTCTGGTTTCAGTCGAACCGAATGTAACTGAATACCAGTATTTTACATGGAGCGACTGCCTATCTGACCTCCACAACCCAGTAACTAGGTAATACTATACCCCTTGGTAAGACGGGTTGTCAGACATTCGGGCTACTGACGACCCGTAACGACTATCAACGATCCACGAATGACAGCCGGGACCAACGGGTTAACGTGCTTTCGGAGGCACGGAGGAGTCTCAGTATGTATAGATGGTCACTCATCCACGGTCGAACTCCGACAAGTGTAGCTTAGCCTGATAGATAGATCGACCCGTGTGGCTGTTACTTATTTACATAGCCACGAGCTCCTTTATATATCTGACAGACAAATAGACAGAAATTACCAGTTAAACGTCGTGACAGGGACAAGAAGGCTTTCTCTCAGCATGATGCTGTGCTATGGGGCCCCAGCATTGTGCTGATTTTCAATGGTCATACTTCACTGCATTCAACGATCTTGAGGGCTAATCCCCATTTTTCGTGGTTTACCCACAAAGTGTGAACAGTATCCTGCAATACCATTTTTTTTTTGTTTTTTTTGGGGCGAAACGTTCAAAAGACGCCCGGGCTTTGGGGATAAGACCGGGGAGTTTGGGATTTTTACCTCACTAAAACCACCCCGGTGGTCACCATCTGCACATGGAAGGGGCACCGTTACCTCTCAAAAGACCAATCCGGCACCCCCTCTGTGCAGCGCCTGTTATGGCACATCTCTGGGGAGACTGTAAAGGATTTTCCCCGAAACCGTCTGTGCAACTGTGCGACGACGGCTTTAACTTGACCATGTTTGTAGCTTTTTTTTTTTTTTTTTTTGGGTGGGAAATCATCAAATAACTTCTCCCGCTCTGGGCGGAGCGGGAGGGCGTGTCAGACTCTTACTGACTAAAACCCACCCGTGTTCCTTCGGTTGCCCTGTTGCCGGGGGCCACGATCTCCCTTTCGGTTTTCTTCGCAACCCCGGCAGGCATCGGCCCTAGCGGACCCCGTCAATTGTGCTGACATCTCTTTGAGGCGCGCGTGGAACACAACGCGCCGACGACCCGGGTCTGGTCCTTATCGGACGGTGAGCTACCCATTGCTCACAGTCCGCAAGCCCGCGCCTACGGTGGCCGGAAATCGGCTTGCGACTCCCGACGCCCTGGGCGTCTCCTCCTGCGGCGATTAGGGGCGTGAGGGCGCGAAATTTGCCTCTCCCTCACGCGTTCCGCCTCCTCCTTCGCGAGCATTACCGCTTCGCAGAAGGAGGTGACGGCCTCCCATTTCCTCTCGCTCCGTACCATGGCCTGAACCAGGGCCGGACGCGAGAGATCACCGCCGCCGATCGCCTCCACGAGGACACGGCGATGCTCCGCCCAAGCTGGGCAGACCTCCACCGTATGCTCTACCGTGTCCTCCGGGTGATCCACACAATGATGACACCCGGGCGTTTCCTCCCGCCTTATCCTGTGCAGGAACCTCCCGAAACAGCTGTGTCTGGTGAGGACCTGCGTCAGGCGGAAGGTGAGGACGCCGTAGCGCCTCTCTAGCCACTCCTCAAAGAGGGGTCTCATCGCCGCAATTGTGGCGTGCCCAGCGCTGGGTTGCGACAATCGCATTCTCCATAACGCCATGAGATCCCGCCGGAGCTCTGTCCGCTGTGCCGTGATTTCTCGCGGCAGCGGAGTTAAGCCCCGGCGTTTCGCCTCCTCGCGCAACTCCCACAGGTGCGCGAGGACCTTTGCCTCCAGATCCCATGGCGGTAATCCGGCAAACAGGCACGCTGCCTCGCAGGAGACCGTGCGGTATCCTCGGGCCAGCCGGATGGCCATGACCATGTTTGTACCTACGCTTTGATTTTTGTCTGAAATATTTTCTTGTTTTGTACTTTTTAGATCACTTTTATTTTTCCGTAGTCGGGTTACAGGTTTTTAAACCTTTTTATAAAATATCAACAATTTATTTACCTTATAACATTTATTTGCATTAAATGCGAACTATGAATAAGGCCAACCAATAATTAATTAATTTATGTAAATAAGATTAAGATAGCGTGACAATTTCCGTAACAGTCTTAAGTATCGCTTAACTTAAAAACTCTCATTAATAATTAGCAAAAGCGGATATCGAAATATAAAAAAAAAAAACTACTAAAACTACTTAATAAAATGAGACGATCCGTTACAATACTGGTCTTTCTTATTTTTATATCCATGGGTTCCGCAGTTGGAGGCCGCTTACTGAGCAAACAAAAAAATTGTAGGTAAAGTCAGCGACAATAGTTGATTAAGATTGACAATAATTATTTTTCTATTAATTTTACTTCGGTTTCGATTTTAATTAGGTATATGTTTAGCTCAATAATTAATATTTGAAAAACTGAAGTGTTAAGAGCGTTTATTCTAAAAGTTGGCAACGTCGTAAATAGCTGTCAAATATTTACCTGTTTTGATTAATTTAGCAATATTAATGTATGGAATTAAGAAATGTAGCTAACTAGAGAACTAAAATTTTGACTATGAAATACAATAATTAATACCGTAATACCGAATATTTAGTTTTAGATGTAAAAAAAGTACTTAGAAACTTTCCAAATGCCTTTTTTACACCTAAAATTGTAACAACATCAAATTCAGTGTTATAATTGCAATTCATTATTAATATTCCAGGGAACTAGCTAGCCACAATTCTTATTTCCATACAGTAATATTGCCAAATTAATCATAACAGCGAAATATTTGACATCTATTTGCGACGTTGCCCACTTTCAATATAAACGCTCTTAACACTTCAGTTTTATGAATCTTAATTATTGAGCTAAACATTTAATCAAAATCGAAACCGAAGTAAAATTAAAAGAATAATAATTATTGTCTCTTATTAATAACTACCTGCACCCCGCGGTTTCACATTTGCCAAATTTCATAGAAATTCGTTAAGCCTTTTAGCGTACAAACAAAACGTAACAAATAAACAAACTCATTTTCGAATTTATAATCCTTAGTTAAGATTATTCTCTCTTAAAAGAGTCATATTAACTCATATACATATATATGAAATTCTGAAATTTGATATAACGAATAATTTGATGCCAATTTGTGTAAAGTAGCAATGTTAATCGGCTTTTATCACTTAGCGCACTAAGTTTCTGTTTTGTACAAGTAATGGTAAGATGTTGTCTTTAGACCCATCTCACAAATGGGCAGACAGATGGATATCACAAAACTATACCATAATGGCTTTTGCCATCACCTAAGGATCCCCAAAAACGAAATAATCGCCTCTTGATTAATCACCTACTTAACAGAAAGCCTGCTTCCTTTACCGAATAGTATTTAATACCTAGCCGTTAAATCCTCAGTTATTCAAATCACTCGGATCACTATAATTTTTATTACGCAACGATTAACTCCTTATAACACTTCGGGAATCTTCGTCAGTTTTCGGCAATCGTGTCCTTGCTTCGCCTAATTACGGTTTATACAGCATAAAATGCTTCCTAGGATGAACCATTGATATTTTTTGGGCAACAATGGGTCTGAGTGTGTCATGCTTTGCCCACATTAGTGATAATAGCGTGACCATAGCTATTTGGCGGGACTTGTCATAGTTCAAGGTTGTAAAGTGACGTTCACAATAGATTCGAAATCGTCGCGGTCATTTGGGGAATATTAATGGTCTAGATTGTTTTCGTTTTAGTGACAATTTTAGATAGTTATTACTGTGCTTTTAGTTAATGGATCGAGACTGCAATAGTCGTTTATACTATAAGAAACTTGAAAATAATCTTAATTTACGATAGTGCAGCTCTCATTTAGTTTTTAAATTATATAAATATGTATGTGTAAATAGTAGCATTTGATTTTAATTTACGGATAAAAAAAAACTAATTTACGTTTTGGTTTTGAATTGTGTCACTATACCTACTGTACAATTTTATTAAACCCTGTTTATAACTATTCGGAGGAGTTCGTGGCTAAGTAATGACAGCCGCACGGGTCAAGCCATCAGGCTAAGCTACGCTACGGAGTTGGTCCGTGAATGGGTGACCATCTTTACATACAGAGACTCCTCCGTGCCTCGGAAAGCACGTTAAGCCATTGGTCATTGGCAGTCATTCGTGAATCTTTGACAGTCGTTACGGGTTGTCAGAAGCCCGAAAGTTTGACAACTAATCTAACCAAAGGGTATCTTATTACCCAGTTAGTGGGTTGTGGGGGTAAGATTGGCAGTCGCTCCATGTAAAATACTGGTATTCAACTTCATCAGATTAGACTGGAAATCGACCCCAATAGAGCTGGGAAAAGGCTAGATATACGGATTTATTATATTGGTCGATCAAAACTGACCACCGATGAAACTTTTGCAGTAGTGTTGTTGGGGTGTTGGATCTTTGAATTTTTGGCATACAATAATATTAACAGTTTATTAGGAAGACGTTTATTAGCGGAAGCTTGCCAGTTGATATATAATGAATACATTAAAAAAATACCTATGATGACCAAATAGACTGGAATTCTGGACTGACCACTTTACATACACTTGGCATACAATAATATTAACAGTTTATTAGGAAGAATTACTGTTCACAGACTAATTCTTTTATATTCCAAACTAAAATATAACTCTGATTCATCAAAAAAAAAAACAGGGCATTCCCTTTCACTTCGAAACTCGAAACACGTCATCAGCACGCAAATTGCTTGACATAACTTAGCACGTTCATTTACCATGTAATGTTAAACGCAGCGATCAGTAAGGCAAGTGTGTGCGCGTGTTTATTTGCCTTCACTGCGATGTTAATAGTGTCCTGGGGCGCTTTGACCACAGATTGAGACAATTACAACTGATTGCAGACTAGTCGCACAGATTGTGTGACTGCGTTTTTTAGGCTGTGTCTTTTATGTGATTTATGCCATAAATTGTATTCGCGTGTGGGAGAATCTTGTGGAATGTATGAAAGTATAGGTTAATGATAAAATTGTGGAGTTTTGATGGTTGGTCTTCTGGCGAATTCCAATTTGCCAGAGGCTAGACGACATTTTCACCGTTCTTTAAATTATCATGATGACGTTGAACTTTACGCTCAAATTGCTATAAACATTAGGTTGGAAATTCCGTAAAAAGTTACTTTTTTGTTGACCAAAATATTTAAGACGTCATTGTATATATAATGAAGGTAATCCCACAAAACTGTCAAACAGGAAAACCCAACTAGGTACTTTAGCAAACGCTGCTTCAGTTTCCAAATCGCTATGACGAGTGTTCAATCTTTATTGGAACCAAAAATAAAGAAAATATTAAATTCCAAAAATAGATCACAAAAGCTTCGTTCAAAATAAGGGTCAAGGCCGTACTGTGTTAGTCACTCGACTCGCTAGTCCACGGCAGTGAATGAACGAGTAGTGCGTAGGTGTTTGTGTACCTAATTAATTCTATACACTAATGAACGATAGTACTCATTGTCAATGTGCATCGATAGCTTATTTGGGTACGTTGAGTCAGCGACGTGGGCTTTAGACGACAATGTCGCAAGCGGATGAGGTTACTTAGAAGCTTTTGAGCTAGTATTTATTCTCAACTGTGGTAATAGACCAATTGCTAAAACGTCGGACTGATGAGCAAAAGGTCGCTAGTTCGCCCGCTGTAAAATCGACTTGTACATTATTTCTATCATAAGTAAACATAACTTAGTCTTAAGGGTAGGTAGAAAACTATTGATAATGGATTTGAATTTAGAACCAAGTTTTGAAGATGTCAATTTGTTCCATGTAAAACTAGACTAGCATTAAGTCAAATATGGCCATGTAGTGAACCCTACATAAATAGACATAGACTAGGATTATAATGAATGACTTTATTATACTTCAGCATGACAGTTAATAGAGGATACACAGCTACACAATATTATATTAAATCTTACCAAATATTAAGGATTATATCAACTTCCTTCGGCTGCACAGCCCACAAGCCGATTTAAATGACAACAATTTAATTTAATTACACCTAAATTGTCACTATGTATTGTGCTTCACACCATATTAGCACGAGGTTGAGTCAGTGACGTGGGCACTAGAAGCTAGTGTTGTAAGATAGTGCTAACCGACACTTGACTCGCCTGTGTCAACACACCTACGAAGTTTGACATACGATCCGTCTTTAGGTCACCCAGAGATTAGGATTGTTTACTGATTTGGATTTGCTTCTAATTGACACAGATAGCCTTCTGTGTCTCTAAAAGTAGACTTTTAAAAGGTCCCCCACTAATGTCCCTGTAAGTAGGCTTAAAATGACATTAATTGGGGAAACTACACTCGAGAGCAATGAATCCGGGTCACTTAAAGAATCCTAAAAATCTCGGAAACTAAAAATGCTAGGTTAATGCAATAAATTGTATTTAATAGACAATGTAATACTCCTTAAATGAAAGTAAAAAAAATATGAGTCACCATACATTTTATTAACACAAAATTACATAAAGAAAAAAACTGCTGATCTCTCCTTAAAACAAAAATAGGAAACATGAAATTTTTGAACTTTATTACGATTTTCTTGAATTTTAATACTTCGTATTGCCTCCTCATGCTTCCATTACTGCGTTTACGCGGTTTGGCATGCTGTACACCAAGTTCCTTATACGATTTTGGGGAATATTCTCCCATTCCTCTGTGAGAGCAATTTTGAGCTCACGAAGCGTGATTGGGGGAGGGTTTCGTTGTTTTACGCATCTGCCTAGCTCGTCCCAAGCATGCTCGATCGGGTTGATATCCGGGCTGCGCGCTGGCCACTCCATACTAGTAATGTTCATCTCTTGAAGGTAGTCATTCACAATCCTACCTGTATGAGGTCGGGCATTGTCATGCATAAATATAGCATCCTCACCTCAATTGACCATAAATGGACCAACGTGATCATTGAGGATTTCTTCCACATATCTTACGCTAGTTAAAGAGCCGTTTTCTATGATCACCAGCTCTGTGCGACTTTCAGAAGAAATTCCGGCCCACACAAGTACAGACCCACCACCGTAGGCTACTTTTTCTTCGATGCATGCTTGCTTGAATCTTTCCCCTGGTCTTCGATACACTCTGTGTCTTCCATCGTGCTTGTAGAGCATAAATTTTGATTCGTCGGAGAACATAACTTTTGACCAATCTTCAATAATCCAATTTACGTGGCTCTGGGCATATCTTAGTCTTGAAATACGATGCCCACGCTCCAGTTTAGGGCCGTTTGCAGGTCTAAGGGGTTTTAAGTTAGATTCAGCAAGCCGACGTCTTACTGTCCATGCACTTAGGTTACTTCCTCCGAGGCGTCGAAACTGATTTGTGAGTTCAGTTCCTGTGAGAAAGCGATTTCGAAGCATGGTGTTCACCAAGTATCGGTCTTCTCGTGCTGTGGTACACCTGGTTCTGCCCGTTCCTGGTCTGCGTAGGTTAGAACCAGTTTCTTCGTAACGTCGGAGAACTCTTTGTACTGTTGACAGCGACACACCGACAGTCCTGGCTGTATCGCGCTGACTCCGGCCGGTTTCCAGCATTGTAAGTATTCTGGTGCATTCTTCAGGCGTAAGCGATATAATTTCAGCTTGAATAATGAATATAGAGCACTATCAACATGGTTTATGTACCCACATAAATGACAGATTACAAACAAAAGCAAAACCAAATGCTGTAATTTCGTAGTTCCATCTTCGAAAGTGGCCCTTTTTCAAATTTGATTTTTTTATGATATAACTTTACAATAACTAAGAAGTTTTAATACCTTCATTTAAGGAGTATTACATTGTCTATTAAATACAATTTATTGCATTAACCTAGCATTTTTAGTTTCCGAGATTTTTAGGATTCTTTAAGTGACCCGGATTCATTGCTCTCGAGTGTATTTCCATTTCAGTATCGTATAAGTCATTGTTATATACAAACTGAGATGGTAAGATGAGGTCGGGGCTGGCCACAAAAAGGATGGCAAAATGCAGTGGATTTCTTTTCTTTATAACCGACTTCAAAAAAAGGAGGAGGTTCTCAGTTCGTCGGATTTTTTTAAATATAAATGTTCCCCGATTATTCGAAGACGGCTGAACCGATTTGAAAAATCTTTTTTTGTTTGAACGGGTATACTTACAAGTTAGTCCCATTGTCATTTGGTCAGGATCTGATGATGGGATCTTGGGGAAATCGAGGGAACTCTTCAAATATTATAGGCACACCTATAGCGATTTGGGTATTTTTTTATAGTAACTCATGCATTTGCTCTCGAAAAGCACCATTTGGTAAAGCGAAACTAATGAATTACAAACCAACGCACCAAAAAGTGAAAAAAATGTTTTTTACCAAAAATACAACCGACTTCCAAACTACAAAGTGAACTATAACTTTAATTTCGGAAGTCGGTGGCAAAAAACTTAAATACTGATCCAAAGACACCGACTTCCAAAATTAAAGTTATTTTTCACTTTGTAGTTTGGAAGTCAGTAAAAATATTTTCTTAAGACTGAAATGAAAGGGGATTGCTGGAAGTTCACAAAATGGAAACCGGTATCCAGGGGTGGAACTGAAAATTAATTAATCATTGCACGGTTGTGGTGTTCCTCATTCCTTTGAGAGATAATGTGGCATGACGTCAGGAACTACCAAAACAAAGAGAAACTCCAGAATAATTGTATATGGCAATATATTCGCACTCTGCCAAATCAGCTGACCATACAAATTTACAACGGTGTCCAGCATTTACCACACCTTACTTAGCCCATGGGGACACTTAAGTAACATTGAGTTAAATTATATAATAAGCTCTGTTTAATAGTAATGAGCGTACTTAGACGCATGTCAATTGGTACTTCGTCGTAATGGTCATGTTGCTGTTCTGTTCAAGTAGGTTCTCATGTTATGATTTCTTCAAGTTGTTTATTACGCCTCTACCAATTACAAGTGAGTTCTGCCCATGATAGATTTTACTTCCAGGTAAGTGTGTTTTCGTTCCGTTTACCTGAAGAAAACATCGTGAGGAAACCGGCATTTCCTAGAACTAAAAATTTCAAGACATGTGACATCTACCAACCGGCACTGGGCTCGCGCTGTAGATTACAGCTCTCTCGAAGACAGGAGGCCTGTGCCCCAGCAGTGGGAACTGATTATGCTGGTTACAGCATAGAGACTAGACTTGTAAAATCTCAGAAGGAAAATTCTCGTACTAAAAAAACGTTCAAATTAAAGTCATGGTCTCATCTCGCCAACAATCAATGTCAAAAACTTGGCAAGGTATTATTGATTGTATTTTTGACAGATTAAGACTGAGATTAGAATGCAAATGTTGTTAAAAATACGGGCATTGCTCCTCAGTTTTCTTTTCCAGTGTGAGTACAAGCTTAGCACCACCACTCGCTACCGTCTCATTGGTTTTGGGGCTGGCTACTATGGTAGGTAATGTATGTCATCGCAACAAACTGAACAGTAGTGGTTATCAACCCCGACTTGTGAGTTCTAGGTCCACTCTCTCTAACAGATAGGACGCCTGTGTCCCAGCAGTGGGAACGTTGCAGGCTAATTATGATTATGCAACAGATTCTCAGCAGAGTGAATGAGAATGGTTAATGGACAAATCCTCACTGCTACAAAGACCAAATGCAAAAGAAATTCGAACAAAGGAGCAGCTAAATGTCCATGACAGATTGCTGTGATGAGAAGGATACAAAAAAAAAAAGTGGTGGCACTCCGGGAGTGCCGACAGAAGTGAAAACTTGAACAAGATCGCCTTGGTGGAAGAAAAATACTTGTATAAAATATTGGTCCGTAACCTTAACTAAATAAAGAGCACAATAGCGTTTACAAAAAACTTCACTTCTGTAACCCTTAAAGTAAAAATACTTGCATACAACATTGATCCGTAACGAAATATAAATAAAGAGCACAATTGGGTAAAAAAAAATGTGGTGTCGTCATGGTGTCGCGAAATCAATGGTTTAGTCCCATCTCAAAAATGCCCAACGCGCCTAAAGAAGTTTGCACTTTAAAAAAAATGTTTATGCAACAAAAATCGTAAGAAAATCTTCGTTTGAAAGCAATCACAATTTTCAAAACCGGCTTTAGTAAAACTCTTCACATTTTACAAAAGCCGATCATACAAATGGATGCAGGACTACAATCTCAACAAAATCTTGAACTATTAGATATTTTATTACAATGTTAAAACGCTCACTGCCTCAGTTTAGTACATCGATTCTAAAATGTATTTACACTGTACTGGCTTGTAGGTCGATGACTCATTTAGCCACGCTGCCTTCCACCAGACATTTTATATGAAGACATACTGTTTAATTACTATTGATTACTTGTCTTTGATTAAGTAATTGTTTAAGATTGAATAACGTAAGTATTCAATTTGCGGTGCCTTGAGATGTTTGCTTCAATGCTTAGAAGGTGAATTAGGGTTATGCCCCCTTTTCTGCATGATGGGAACTGAAAGTTTAAGCAATAGTTTGATGTTGGTACATCTCCTTAAAAGTGACAAACAGTGACCTCAATGAAACTTAGCTTAATGACGTTTAAATCAAATCATTTAGTAGTTTTCATTTTGCAAACATGGGTAATTAGTACATAGATGTTCTATGATAATAGTCCTCTATGGTCTACCGTCATGGGTATGCAAATCATATTATTATTTAATTTACACAAATGAGATATTATAATTTTAAATAGCAATTATGAAAATAAAATAATACAAATTAATGTCATATCGTTTGAATTTAAACGATTTGACATTAATTTGTATTTTTATCAAATGTCAACAAGGTTTGCAGTAATAAAAAAACACTTACGTTTAAACGTTTACTGTACGACTTTGGTGCGGAAAGCTTTAGCTTTATCCTATCTGTACTAATACTAATAATAATATTATAAAGAGGTACAATTTGTTTGTTTGTATGTTTGTTTGTTTGTAAGTTTGTATGTAGGGGGTAATCTCCGGAACTACCAGTCGGATTTAAAAAATTCTTTTTGCATTAGATAGCCCAATTCTCAAGGAAGGCTCGCGAACGAGGTCGACGGCAGAAACTTGTACAGAATATACAGGGTGTAAGGAGACCTCGATGCGTAAACTGTTACCATGAATACAGTTCATGATCCTAGACCTAAAGGCATTGAATTTTTCATCGGTTTAAAAAAAAACAGTTTTTCCATACATTTGACGGCCTCGTTGGTCTAATGGTCGCAAATCGCTACTGCTGAGTAAGAGGTCCTGGGTTCGATTCCCGGGTCGGGCAAGGTGTTATTGGGCTTTTCCATCTGGAATTTCTCAGTAGCAGCCCGGAGTCTGGATTTGTGCCCGGCTGATAGCAATAGGCTCGCCCCCTATTACATGGGACTTACACATAACTGGCGAAATGTGGGTGTACTATAGGTACACTTCTGCCGAACCCTTCGGGGAATACAGGCGTGCTGTTATGTTATGTTTTTATGTGACGGTAAAGGTACCATAGTGCCTTGCCTAGATATGCCTAGTGATGCCTAGTGTATGAAACAGCTGTTTCTTTTAAATAACGAATGAAAAATTTTACTCTAGAAACATGTGCTGAGTGCATGAGCGCATCGATTTCCACAAGTCTACTTCCCACTTGTTTGCATCGGCATCTCGCTACCCTTTGCAAGTGGTTGTCCATCTTTTCCTGATTATCCAACACTCAGTTTACCAGTTCCTAATCGCCATTGCAAAACCTTTCTATCGTAGGTAATGGTTGTCACTTCTGACTGCAATTTCTAAGATCTACGTTAATGACCTTAATTCTTCTACAGACTTCCTCGTTCCTTATGTTAGTAACAGTTAGGCCCATCGTCAACGACACTACTAAACAGTAACGATTTACAACCTCAAATCGCAAATGAGTAGCCAGAATGTCACCGCACTACTATTTCAATGGCGGCCGTACACGACGCTACTTTCTATCGCGTTATTAACTAGATTGTAATGTTACGACTACATTGTCGCGATAAAGTGAACTACACTTTGCGCGTTCTCTGTTTAATCGGTTCGCGGACGGTAAACGATATACTATAGAAGTTTTATTGTCTAGTGCGTGGAAGAGTCGGCGAGACGTCGAGCGGTGAGTGAGAGAGAGTGCACGAAGAGTAGTTTGTCTTAGCCAACATAAGCAAGGGCGATTTTTTAAACGCGAAGTTTTTGAGCGTACTCTGAATTTTCAACTATCAGTGTCGAACCGAACGTTGAGAATCCGACAGAGTGCAATCCTAGCGCGTTGAAAAAGTGTACAGTTGGATTTTCAACTCACGCCGCTAAGCCGAGCGTTGAAAATCCAGTGTGCGTCAAGAAATTTTGCGTTAGAAAGAGAGCCCGTGCGCACATAAGCTTATCGTGACAATGTAGCATTACTGGTTTCGAGTAGCGTGGACGACGGGCCTTAAGTTAATCTTTAGACTTGATGCAACTGTCATCAAACCTAAGCACGTCAATTCTCAGAAATCTTAACATTGTGCAAAGATTATTAAGTTTAATGCTAAATGGCTATCAAAACGTAATGAAACGTGGGTAGTTATAGGTCGTAATAATACTGACAGTTTCACAATAAGTCAGTTCAATGAATATTTAGAATTTATTAGACGTTTAAGTTGTCCAGTTAGTACGTAATACCTTGTGGATTCTCCTTAAATGCTGGTCTTACGGTGAATTGTGGCTGTGAATGGGTGAGTCATTTAGATGGATTTATAGCAGTGTTCAATGATTCTAATGTACGACTGTCGTCTTGATTACCAGTGAGACAAAATGTGAATGAGTTATGTCAATATATTTTGAAAATAGCTGCACCCGCCGCAGTTTCACCCGCATAAGTTTAGATCCCTTGGGAACATAACAATAAAAAGTGACCTATGTCCTAACCTAAGCCATATGCCAAATTTCATCTAAATCCGTTCAGCCGTTTTAGCGTAAAAGCATAACAAAAAAACATACAATAAATCAAATCTATTCTCTTTATTATAAATATTAGTTTAGATAGTACTTGAATCGATTTTATAAGTTGACGTTAGGAGGCTCGGATGGATTTTGATCACTATACCTACGGTAAAAGTTGAGAAAATCATACATACGACAGTCGACAGTCAAACTAATTAGCAAAGTTAGGTGAAAAAGACGTAACTACATTGTAATTGTACAGCCGTCAGATATATTGTAGTAGACAAGGTGACCAAATACTTCTGAACAATTTAAAATATCAATAAGTTCCATACATTACAAGTTACCATTCAATTCAAAATTCAAAATATTTTTATTTCACATAAACCTACATGGGCACTTATGAAACGTCAGAAGCTAGGTGCACGTTTCCAATTGGTCGTTTCCTATAGAGAAGAGCCGGCAAGAAACTCCACGGGTACTCTTTTAAAAATAATTGGCTTTTACAATTCTTTCAAATAACTGAGTGACTAGGTATGGGAGGACAGTGTAGGTCTTTCAATAAGTACCAGGTACTTAAGAAAATAAAAAATGGTCAACAAATTAACAGTCCACTCACCCTACAGCGTTCTCACATTCACAAAATAGAAAATAATCTATACAAAAGATATATAAATTATTAAAAATAAAAACCTATTTTAATTAAACGCAATTACATGATTGCTATTACAACTGTAATAAATCTGAATAATTATCATGTGCACAAAAGCCACTAATAAAGAGTTGAAATTAACTCGTAGGTATATAATGTCATTAATATCTGAGCGGAAGTTTGTCAATCATTTCTATACAAACAACTAACCAAAAATATCTGAACACTTACAACGTCATGTGTAGCTACGCAGATGAACACTTAATTCGTTACTGCATGATATAAAGGACGAACCAAAAACGAACACTTAGTATCTGTGGTATAAATACGATGAAAAGGCAATAAAAATTTGCAAAAGAGTTCCGATTTAAATTGTATTTATAGTAGAGTTGGAAGCACTCCCTACTGAAATTGATCCTCAACTGCTCAGATATTTAAGTTCACCCCATCTGTGTATAGAATTTATTAACAAGCATCTGCTCACATATTAATGAAGTAATAACTATTCAGAAATTAATGGTTAAACACAGGTGTACCTGTAGAACACCCACATTTCGCAAATCCAAACTCTGGGCTGAGAAATTCTTGATGGAAAAACCCAATAGCACTTTGCCCGACTTAAGAATTGAACCCAGAACCTCATGCTCACCAACGAGGTAGAAAAGAAGATTAGAAATAAAATTATGATACCATACAGGTATGAGGAACAGGGTGTAAAGTTCACTCATCCTCCATAGAAAAGGGAGGGTCCTCTGACCAGACGGGGTTTTTTTTTTTTAGGTACGTCATCTCGTAGTTAACGCTACTACACTTAAAACCTCCAGCCAGGGGGACCAGACAGGTGTCGTGACTTTTACTATAGGGTGTTGTGTCTAGTGGGCAACGGGCAACTGCCCAACGATTTATGACGGGACGTTGTATATATGCTTGTAGCTGCAAGCAGGCGCGATGCAGGATTTTGTGTGACGTCAATGTGATGTGTAATTCGCATGAGGCGACCACAATACTAATGGTATGGTTGCACACCAACCACCATGGTTGTTAAATGCTGCGCACCAAAACAATAAAATATAAACAACTCCACACCAATAATTGCTTTACTAATTGATTAGATATAAGTACCTTCATATCTATTATAACGTTAATAGCCACAAACGTTCCCCCTTCACTACCGTATCCATAAAATCCAATCACTGAACAATCCAATTGAAAATTAAGGAAAAATGTATGCGGAAAAGCATCACGGCTAATTGCTGCATTACCAACGTATGTGGTCACAAGTCGTGACGGCGGCAGACCTTCACGAACCGTGGTGATAAACTTTTATATCAACTGAGTAATCAACATAATTATTGGACGTGATTTGTGTTTTGTATGTTTGTAGGCTTGGCTTTATATACACATTGACATTGTTGAAAATTATATTCAAAATGACATGATTACTTTGTAAAGTATTATATTATTTTAATTAATTATTGTGAATGTGAGGACTATGTGGATATCATTAATATTTTCATTTCTCAGATAGTTTTAATTATGGTCTGGCAGTTTGAGTAGTTTATGCGGCCTTGTAATGTTCTTTCTTTGGTATTGTTCGTCGAGTTGAGCTCCTTAAGTTCTGAGTTAAGCTCCACGATTACTGACAAATGCTTGCACTGACTGGACAGGTCCACTCAAATCTGTGTGGTTCTTTCCTCGAAAGACCATTTTAGACACTTATCTACATGGTCCTCATATGGCCTGACCAAGATTATAACTGGGCTTTAAAAGAGACTGCGACCTCTGAGTTTGTTTCGGAATTTTTTCTCAGAGTAGTCAGATAAGAAGCGCCGAATTCATCTAGCTTATTTTAATGCGACGTGTAAAAGTGATTCCGATATCCTATTTCATTTCATGGTTTTCTAGATGCTTATGGTTATTTGTGACTAGCTTTTGCACGCGGCTTTGCCCGCGTGGAGGTCGGAAATTATCCCAAGAAACGTACTATCGAGATAAAAAGAATCCTATCCCAGGTCACGGTCTAACATATACCAAATATAATCCAAATCCGTTCAAACGTTTTAGCGCGACAGCCTAACAAACAGACAAACTCATTTTTACATTCATAATATTAGTTTGGATTATGTGCTACTAACTGCACCCCGTGGTTTCACCCGCATAAATCTCGATCCCATGGTAATATTGGGATAAAAGATATCCTATGAAATGAAATGAAATGAAATGAAATGAAATGAAATGAAATGAAATTGTTTATTCTGTAAATAGGATATCAGAATCACTTTTACACGTCATATTAAAAAAAAAAAAAATAAGCTAGTTGAGTTCGGCGTTTCCTATCTGACTACTCTGAGAAGAAAGGCCGAAACAAACTCAGAGGTCACAGTCTCTTTTAAAGTCCAGACATAATCTTGGTCAGGCCATATGAGGACCATGTAGATTAGTGTCTGAAATGGTCTTTTGAGGAAAGAACCACACAGATTTGAGTGAACCTGTCCAGTCAGTGCAAGCATTTGTCAGTAATCGTGGAGCTCAACTCAGAACTTAAGGAGCTCAACTCGACGAACAATACCAAAGAAAGGACATTTGGGTAGGCCGCATAAACTACTCAAACTACCAGACCATAATTAAAACTAACTGAAAAATGAAAATAATAATGATATCCACATAGTCCTCACATTCACAATAATTAAATAAAATAATATAATACTTTATATATGTATATATGTCCTTGTCTAGGTCATGGTCTACCCATGTGGCAGATTTCATCCAAATCCGTTGAGCCGTTTTAGCGTGAACGTGTAACAAACAAACAGACTCACTTTCGCATTTATAATATTAGTTAGGATGGGGATATAAAATGAATAAATATCGGAAAATGAAATATAAGAAATAAAATTACAAGGAAATCTAGAGTCTCACCAAAATCCTAAAGATTTTAGTTACCGTTCAGATTTGCCCTTGGACTTTCACCATTATCGGAAACAGGGCCGAAGCTACCAGTGTCAGGGCTCTGGAGAGAGAAACCTTCACACTATGCTTACACCTGATCTTTCATACCAGAGTTTCCAGGTACCTCTTCAGTGTCTAAACAAGCAAAGCAAAGCAAACTTGATAATCATTTTTACTATTTTATTTTCATGTATAATAAAACGTATCTTCAATTTTAATTATTTATCACAATCCTTTAAAATTGTAATAGTAACATTAGAAGCACTATATAACCTTTAGGTCATTGACTGGACTGCATCTCCTTAACACAGGTTTTCATAACCTAGCTAGGAGAGCAGTGCTCACCAACACGTTGTAGATAAAGTACTTATCTTATAAAACTGTATTTTTTTTTAACGTGTACTACAACTGCTCTTAATAAATATTTATATTATTGTCTCGTTCTATATACAATCGCATAAAACGACACAATTTATTAATGATACCGAGTTTGCGACGATTCCTTTATTATATTTTATCATCACGGAAAAGTCGTGTTGGTAGAATACGGATGATACCTGGATAAAAAAAAAGAAATCATATTTAGTCAAATAAAATATTAGACAGGTATGTGATACCTGTCTAATATTTTGTTATTGTTTGACTTCACAGATTTATCATATTAATAAAAAATCACTTAGATAAAATGCATTAAACTTTGGGAATGGGGGTCACTACGTCACAAGTAAGTATAAAATATACATACTTGTGACGTCATGGCACATTTTAACTCAATGCATCGCCGTAATCTGTTGATAACATAAAAAAAGAAAAAAATATGTGTGCAAATTATTTTTTAATAACCTACCTGTCGGACAAAGAAAAATTCTCGTCATGCCTATTATTTTGGCCAAAAAAATTCATTCATGCATCCATTACATCACACGAAACATTCAAAACTATTTCACAAACATCTGACCCGCGGTACAATCACGCAAAACGGTTATTACCTATCATCCTATTAGCCCACTGTTGTACAGAACTGTACCAACGGTCTGACCTTTCGCTGGAGAGTTTCAAGGCAAGAGACGAACATATTAATTTTGTCGCGAATTGCGCAATATAGCTATGTTTTAAATTATATTACTTGTTTAATGTTGCACAATGGTACATTTTATGTTGCGCTCACGCATTCACTTACGATCATTATAAAATATTATTATTAACTCTTATATTTATGTGGGGCCGAAAGGTTCTGGATTGGCGACCGCGTACTAGAAGAAGTAGTGTTGGAAGGCCTCCCACAAGATGGACCGATGACCTTATGAAGGCCGCGGGCATTCACTGGATACGGGAAGCACAGAATGGGTCGAAGTGGCGGTGCCTGGGGAGGTCTATGTCCAGCAGTGGACATCTTTCGGCTGAAATGATGATGATATTTGTGTAGGTTAGAAGCCTGAAAAAGACATTGATTTTAGGTACCTACTTTATTTCTTTGGAAAAGCTTCTCAGATTTATTAGGGCAACGATAAGAAATATACTTACTACCCTTGAAAAAAGGAAATAATCTACCTATCTTCTCCAATTTCGTTTATTTCTTCATCTTTTTGAACTCTCTTTTCATAGGCGAGCATTGAGCATGAACTTATATACAAAATTTCATTTTTTTTTTAACTTATATTGTAATGACGACAAAAAAAAAACAAAACATAGAGACATGGTAGTTCTAGATATATAGTATACATTATATCGTAAAAAAATATTATCAAAACAGACGAATGCGTTGGTATGGAATGAACGTCAACTACCACGTGACCACGCTTCCTCTTAACATTGCTCTCAAGAAGAACATCGTTTCGCTCCATTATAAAATGAAGTTTAACTAATCAAATCAGCATCTTACAAATCAAAACAGCGATCCAAATTCAATTCTTAATTCAAAAAAGTTAAGCCCCATGTCCACGAACCAATCAATAAATTATCAGAAACTGGCACATCCTTCAGAAAGAACATTGACTTTTGACCTCGAATGATCACAATGTTTTTAATATATAAAAAAACCGTTAACTTTTGAAGCTACCGGTATTTAATCTTAATTCTATTAAGCATGAATGATGAAAATGATGACACTTTTATTAATAGTGGGCGCGCTATGATGGCACTGTGAAAGAATGTCTGGGTTGTGGGTCGCGGGTTCGATTTCCGTATAGTTTAAGCTGGATTTTTGTGTCACAGCTGTATATTGAGGTAATGATTATGTCATTACCTTCTGGTTTGACAAAAAATTGCAACTTTATGTTTGACCAGAACATGCGGATTTAAATGTCTTTTATCTATTCTAATCAAATTCTTAAATTGCTGTTCCAGGATTCAATATAAAAGTCTTTGAAAGTATACAACACTGCATTTTTTTTTTCTTCAAAAGACGGTTTTGTGGCATCTGCATCGCCACATGCGAACTACGCATCAAAGATCTGACGTCACACAACATCCTGACGTCACACAAATCCTGCAACGCGCAATTAGAGTTTACCGCACGAACAGCATATATATAACTTCCACGACATCAATCATTGGGCAGTTGCCCGCCAGACACGACCGACACCCATCTGTTCGGAGGATCCTCCATTTTCTAAAGGGGATGAGTAAACTTTGCACCCTGTTTCTCATACCTCTAAAGCTTAATCTATTTATCTTCCAGAGAGGGAGAGCTGACCGACGTAACATACACATTCTCTATCACTAAAAATTATATGTCAAGGAAGAAAGACGCAGAGATGCTGATAAAAAAAATAAGGATTCTAAGAAAAAGACATACTTAAATACTGTGCACACACCAGGAAAGGGGCTACTTTCTCTTTTCATAGCACACATATTAACTTGGAAAAGGTTCGTCATCGTATCACCTTTCGCCTCGCCGTCAAACAGGCGTCAACCTAACGTAAGAACGTAACCAAAGTGGATCAGCAACTCGACTCGGCTACGGCAACGCTCTACTCGGGTAAGCGCGCATGGCAGTAGTGTGCTGCAGGCAGACCGCGGGAGGGGGGTGAGAGGGGCAAGGTTGAACAAAGAGACGTAAGCTCGGGTACGGAGAGACGTAAGCGCGGGGACGACGAGCCGTAAGCGCGGAAACTGCAAATTGATCAGCACCGCACCGCGGTTCGTGAGCTTGTCCCAAGGCGAGGCGATTAAGTTACGATTCCGATTAGCGTGCGTTGCAGTAGGGAGTTTCATATAAAAAATATTGAATGACTCCAGTTGATACGGTGACGATCTCTTTCCGAGTTGATATGTGTGCTATGAGATATATAAATGTTGCCAATATATGAAACGTAAAACTTTTTTGACGATGATATTCTCGTAACTAAAAAAATGTATGTCTATTTTTTTTTGTTTTTTACATCTATTTAATATATTGAATCACAATTTAATTTTAATCAATTATTTTTCTTTAAGTACGCTGTACTGGTACACCGTCTAAATATTTGTTTGCTGCACCGGTCGACGTCATTACGTCGGCGCCGGCTGTCGCTGAAAACCAGCGTTGGGGCTCTGTCTTGCATAGGGTCGTAGCATAATGCTGAGCGATAGCCGATTTACGTGGATGTGACGCATGCTTCCCCAACTTTTTTATGTATTTAAAACTTTTTTTTTGCGTCATGTTTACCGCAAAAAAACGTTTTTTTCTTTTTTCTTTCTTTCTATATACAAATCATTCTAAACACATTTTTTGTCTAGGTACGTAATTAAATGAATACAGTAGTACCTAGCCACCTGCATCACTATAATTATTCTCTACACCAAATGTGAGATGAACAAGGATATCCATATCTCTTCGGTCATCACTATGAATATTAATATCCTTTTAAGTGACACAACATGCCGCTGATCACATTCATTTCAATATTACCACAAAAAAGGTGATACTGCAAAAGGTTCACTATAGTCTTAGTTCTCAGTTGTAAGCCAGCGGTAGGTACATTTTTCAATTGACCGTCATGAAAGAAGAAAATCCCATCAAGTTAAGCTACGCTTGCCGGGGTTGGTCCGTGGATGGGTGACCACCTTTAAATACCGAGACTCCTTCGTGTCTCGGATATCACGTTAAACCGTTGGTCCCGGCTGTCATTCGTGGCTCTTTGATACCCTTTGCTTGACGTCAGAAGGCCGAAAGTTTAAGAACGTGTCTTATCAAGGGGTATCGTATTACCCAGTTACTGGGTTGTGCAAGTCAGATAGGCAATCGCTCCACGTAAAATACTGGTATTCAGCTGTATCCGATTAGACTGGAAGCCAACCCCTACTTAGTTGGGAAAAGACTAGGCAGATGAAAGATGAAAATGCCAGCAAAACGAGTGGCAAAAGTATCACCACCCGGACGAAGACACAAGTTACATGTTGCTAGTAAAAATATATATTTGCAGTGGTGGCCCAGTGGCAATGGCCCCCACTTACGAGTTATAGACCGTGGGGTCGACCTTAGTCAGGCGTTTTACTTTGTGTAAATAATTTCATCACCACTACTCTCAAAACGGTGAAGGAAAACATCGTGAAAAAACTGGCATGTCCTAGAACCAAAAATTCGAAGACGTGACATCTACCAACCCGGACTGGGCCCGCGTGATAGATTACAGCCCATTCCCTCTCGAAGAGAGAAGGCCTGTGTACCAGCAGTAGGAACATTATAGACTGCAGCTACTGCTAGTAATAAATAAACTGCAGACTGTTATTTCATCATGACGTGTTGATATTCAAACCTTTGTAGCAGCTAATTGATCATAGTGTTAAGAAACCTCTAGGAAAGGTGAAAATGATACACAGCTCTCATCACCGTAAAAAAATCGGGTAACTTTTGGAATGAACCTTCTGTTCAACTCTGTGTTTTATGACAGTACGAAACTTATCATAAACATACATATTTTATTGATGATCAGACAATCATATTAATGGACAAATGTAGCCAATAATTTATGTTTTAGGTTATAAACATTACTTGAGAGCTCTTGCATTTTACGAGCATTTTAATTGATATAGATACTATGCAGTAGCTAAATGTGAATATATGTAAGGTTGTTTCTTAGCAAACTGAGCAGATTTACTTACTTTGTAGGTAATGTCTAAATAGACATTAACTACAGAATATCAACATATCCTGCAAGGTTTCACAGACAAACTCAATTCGCAGATATGTACATAACGGTGTCAAAATTCCACCCAAAATGTTGTATGTAATGAAGGTTGTATTCATTACATACAAATTTAATCAATCAGAAAGTCAGGGTATGCACTGTACTGGACCCGCGTATTTGATAATCCCCCTACCCCCGCTTCCTCTTCCAGAAAGGAAGCCTAAGTCCATGCAGTGGGCATACTGCTACTAATTTATGCATACAATAAAGTATATATAAATAAATAAATAACTCACCCTATCGCAGTCCACTGCTGGACATAGGCCGCTCCTAGGCTGCGCCACAATACCCTGTCCTCCGCCTTCCGCATCCAGTCTGGCCCAGCCAACTTTTAAGGTCGTCGGTCCAACAAGCTGGGAGGCGTCTTACGCTACGCTTGCTGATACGCGGTCTCTACTCTAGGACTCGTCAACTCTACCGGCCATCGGTACATCGAGAAACATGACCAGCCCACTGCCACTTCAGCTTGCTTACTCTGCAGGCTAAGTCAGTAACTCCGGTTCTTTACCGGATAACTTAATTCCTTATCTTATCCTTCAAAGAAACTGAGCATTCAACGTATAAAACATAATAAAGTTATGTATAGAAAGGTTATTTTTCCAAGACCAGTTAATTGGATACTATTGAAGTGAGTTCGCCAGTAGTTAATACTTGCCTTAATCTCACTATATTTGCTAAAAATTTTACGACGCAATCATAATCTTTAACCTTTTAACATCACAGCACAGTATTCTCTAAGATAATCCTAAAATCCATAAATCACAAACCCACAGCATGTCTTTATAAGATAGGTGACAAAAATTTTATATAATTTACTGCCTCTAAATCAGTAGTTTGACCTCTGCTCGCCTCTGTTACTCTTAAAGGCCACTTATGCTAATTTGAGAGACGCAAAATTACAATCACTACCTATTGTTGAGAATGTTGTACAGTAAAGTGGTACTGTGTGCTGTGTGGTTTATGATGACGATAATAGCTGCTGGAGAAGTTTTTGGTACTTACTGCAGAATGGTTTCTGTTCCCATAATATTATTTTTTCCGTCCAGTAAAGTGGCCAGTCCAGAAGTCCAGTCTATTTGGTCATAATAGGTATTTTTTTTAACGTATTCATTATATATCAACTCGCAAGCTTCCGCTAAGTCTTCCTAATAAACTGTTAATATAATGTATGCCAAAAATTCAAAGTTGGATCTTTGAATTTTTCACCCCAACAACACCACTGCAAAACTTTCATCGGTGGTCAATTTTGATCGACCAAAGTAATAAATCAATATATCTAGCCTTTTTCCAACTATGTTAGGATCGGCTTCCAGTCTAACCAGATGTAGCTGAATACCAGTATTTTACATGAAGTGACTGCCTATCTGACCTCCACAATCCAGTTACTGGATAACACTATACCCCTTGGTAGGACTGGTTGTCATAATTTCGGGCTTCTGACGACCCGTAACAACTATCAAATGATTTTATCGACTAATGTATTTTCTGCAATAAGGATCGACCTTGCAGAATTGAACGACTGTTGTCGTTGTAAATACGGATAGCAGTTAAAGAGGAAACCCATTATAAGCAGCTTTGTTAAATATGGATATGAAGATACTAATGTATTCATCTGTGTATTTAAAGATTCATCGCCGGGGACAAATCGTACAGCTTTCACTGTATTGAATAGCATTGCAAAAGGCATAGAAACTGTTCACTTACAATTAACTATTACTGACATAGGTATAAGTACGGTTAATGTAAACCTTGAGGTCGCGCTGCAACCGGTCATCATAAATGAATTGGTAATTAAAGAAATAAATTACTACATTACTCGATAACTCTTCAACTATTTTAGTTTTAGTTGAAATTGGTTGGCATTTGAAAAAATCTGCATTTCATATTTAAAACATTATCATGTAGAATGATTCCAGGTTTTTTTTTTTAAATAAAGTGACACTAAAACGATGATCGAATCGTCATTCATAGTAAAACACAACAATCTGAGCTATGTATAATATATAAACCCTTAGCCTTACCAGTAACCAAATTGACAAATATTCCATAATAGCAGTGGTGGTGACCGAGTGGTAACGGCCGCACTCAGGCAGGTGTTTTACTTTGTGTAAATTATTTCATCACCAGTGCTCTCAAAACGGTGAAGGAAAACATCGTGACGAAACCGACATGTCCTAGAACCAAAAATACAAAGATATGTGACCTCTACCAACCCGCGCTGGGCCCGGGTGGTGGATTACGGTCCACTATCTCTCTGTGAGAGGAGACCTGTGTTCCAGCAGTGGGAACATTATAGGGTCATCAGAGAATTATCTTTTACATTACAATGAAATAGCAAAAAATCATCAATTAGAACCTTATCAGACACAATCTAGAATCAAAATTAAACCTGACCTCGCAAAAATCTAGCAGCACTACTTTTGATCGATGAACCAAAGTTAAGAAACACATTTTAGTACAGTTTCATAACTAAAAGTCTATGGTACTTCGTACCATTAGCGTATGTTGCCAAACTCAATGATTCATGATGCTACGCTCATTGTCTTTGGTTGGTCTGTTTATTTTGTTAGTTTTTTGGGGTTCCGTTAACGAATCTTTGGTTTCTACCATTCATAAATAACTGATTGGTCTTTTTAATATCTCATTTGTAAACATGTAATGTTTTTTTTTTCTTGATAAATTCTAATTTTTATTTAATCATAGTTATTTACATAATAAATACTCTAACAATTGTTTTGTATAATTTTAAACAACGTAGCCCATCGCAGTCTGCTGCATGAGACTTATACCCTTCCAATTGCATTACAATTTGAATATGAAAATTGGCGAATGAAGCTAAGATACAACACGGTATTTTTTGGTGATTCATATTGGTCAAAATCAAATTCAAAAGTCATTTATTAAAATTAAAATAGGCTGAGAATTAGCACTTTATGAACGTCATAATTACATAAAACAGTCTTCGAAAACGCCCACCCTTCACCACTTCCTAGTGCTTTAGCTGGGAAGAAGAAGTGGTGCAACAAACTCCCCCGCGGTAATGTATTCTTATCAACCGTTTCTACTGAGGTTGCTACTGACAACCAAACATTTAAATCTTCTTATGCACCTTCTACTGTCAGATTACCATTCACATCATTTTCTACCAACATTTCCCATGTTACTTAAGGTTGCAGGAAATGCTTACCTCTTCTATTCTCCCTTGTCAGCCATCACGTTAATATTCACTCGCTTTTCATTAATCATCTACTTCATCATTAAATGAACACAAATTTAATCAGCAATGTCTACGGAACTCTCACCCGTAACCCAAAATTCTCACTTCACATTTTTTTTTTTTTTCATAATACTCGCTAGTGTTTGCCGTAAGTTTTAATGCATACGTGTTGATTGAAGAAAAATAGTTCACTGCAACGCTCTGTGAATAAGTTCTGTTAAAATAATGAAGTTAGGTTCGTTATGGGAAATTGTGAGAGAGCTTTCGAAACGTAATTAGTTGATGGTTTTAACAATGGGGTTTCTTTTGCAGGAAAATTGTGAAATTTGAAGGTGTTGGATGTTTTCGGTCTGTTGGAAAGCGTTTGAATGAAAATTGTGAAGAATAAAGGTACAATTCCGTAGCCGACGGCGTGTCGCCGCGACACGACTGGTTCCTATGAATTTCTATGAAATATCTTCCGTAGCTGACACGTCACCTTTATTGAATACATAAAAACTATTAATGTTGCGGTGACACGTCGCCTGCAGTTGCCGCCTGTTGTCGGCTACGGAATTGTACCTTCAGGCACTGTTACTGATTAACGGGATCCGTTAGGGCTGATGCCTGCCGGGGCTGCGAAGAAAACCGAAAGGGAGATCGTGGGGGGCACGATCTCCCTTTCGGTTTTCGGCAACAGGGCAACTGAAGGAACACGGGTGGGTTTTAGTCAGAGTCTGAAGGGCCTTCCACTCCACCCAGAGCGTGAGAAGTTATTTGATAATTTCCCACCAAAAAAAAAGGCACTGTTACTGCAATTAGGTCTATATCTAATTGGAGTAGCAGTGCCTCCTGAGTGCCACGGCGATCTTAAATTATAAATCTCATTTTAAGATGAGATTTATAATCTAAGATCGCCGCTTGAAGTCGAAACTATTCGGGGAAAACCGCTTTAAATATAATTTCGTGAGTAAAACTCTAAATATTAATAAAATTTATAGTTACACTAAGTCTGCGCATGGGTCTATCCGTGGATGGGTGACCATCTTTACATACCGCGACCCCTCCGTGCTTCACTAAGCACGTTAAGCAGTTGATACCACCGGCTGTCTTTATTGGATCTTTGACAGTCGTTACGGGTCATCAGAAGCCCGAAAGTCTGACAACCAGTCTTACCAAGGGGTATCGTGTTAACCAGTAACTGGGTTGTGAAGGTCAGATAAGCAGTCGCTCCATGTAAAATACTGGTATTCAGATGCATCCGGTTAGACTGGAAGCCGATGATTGAGATTGATTGATATTGACAGTTATACTAAGTTAGGTAGGTAGTTTCTTGTTGTCATAGCCTATAAATAGGTCCTTATTTTTATTATTTTGTTAATCTTTTATATAAATTATTTTCTTTTAGATTTTGTAAATGTGAGAACGTTGTAGGCTGTGGACTAACTTGTGGACCTTTTTCTGTTTTACTAAGTACCTGGTACTTGTTGATAGGCCTACACTGTTCTCTCATACCTATTAACACTGTCATTTTAAAATATTGTAGAAACCATTCATTTTTAAAAGAGTAACCGTGCCGTTTCTTGCCATCTCTTCTCCATAGTAAGCGACCAATTGGAACCGTGCACCTAGCTTCTGACGTTTCATAAGTGCCCTTGTAGGTTTATGTGAAATAAAATATTTTGAATTTTGAATACGATAATAAGTCATTCAAAATGCTTGTCAAAGAACTTACGAACAAAATGATGCTGATTAGTACCAACCATGTTTTACTTTCACTACCCAGTGATGGAACCCACACGACTACATGCATCACAGACGGACCGATTTCATCATAAATATGATCAATATCTGATAGCAATCAAAGTATTAGACAATAGCAAAACAATGCTTACCTTCAAACAAAAGCGAACAACGTTGCGCACGATTAGCGCAATGATCTACAATAATACTTATAGGCACGATTCTTGATCTTCTTTGTCACCTTAAAAAGGTAGGTATTCGTTATAAATCGGTAAGTAAGCGTCTTCAAACCTCATTACTAAGTAAACAACCCGGCCGGTTTAGATATGGTTTCTAGGATATTCCGGAAAATCGCCAAATAATGTCTGTGCCAAAAGTAAATGACATTATTATATAATTATTACATTATTATATTATACCATTACAGACATTATTATTAATATCCTAGAAACCATATGGTTTCTAGAAACTATATATATATATATATATTCCGGAAAATCGCCAAATAATGTATGTTCCAAAAGTAAATAATGAAAGTGTAAACGAACTCAGTTCAGATAAAATTATTACGCAATCACTTAATAAAGGGAAATAAGTAACACATTCATCTGTATTTAGAAGGTACCAACTTAATATCTCACTACTTTTTCCAACAATTATTGTTAGAATAACATTATTATTTGTAATTGAAAAATCATCGACGAAAATTGAGGATATAAAATTAATGTGATTCAAAATAAGAATTTCGGGTTCATGTATTAAAATAATCAAATCAAAGTACTCAATTTGTAAATGGTACTACAAATTGGTATTCACACGTGCGTTTTGATCCATTTGTTTACATTTTCATCAGATAATTTTGGAACAGACCGTAGACGTGTTTTTAAGGGCAGACCGCGAAACCATAGGATAGATAGAACCATAGGCTGGATGGAGTGACGAACTTAGGACGTGCCTATGTCCAGCAGTGAACAGTTATAAGCTATTTATGATGACGAACACGCTAGAAGAACAAACTGGTGGTTAAAATTAAATTAACCTTTGACTTGGAAACCATGTGGCTAATGTCAAGTACTGCCTACTTAAGTGGACATTACATACAATGTCTTAGAATGTCCAAATTCACTAATACGGAGGTCGCCATGAAACCTAACTAATCTATGAAACGTAGTAATCAAATAGCAACACTATACTTTATATTATGCCTAATAGTGTTTTTATTGAAGTTTTTTGTACCAAATTATGATTTAATTTAACTAATGTGACCACGAGCAATGTCAACGTTAGTAAAGCATTACACACACTGAATCGATTCGAGGTCGCGGTAATCGCAAAAACCATGCGCAGTCCATTGATGGTTAAGTAACAGCAATAAAACGTGAAAGGTTTTTAACACTATGGCCACAGTATAATAAAATAACAATATTATGTCTCGGCAGTGAGCTTGAAATAATTACCTACGGCCGCTCGGTAGATAAACCTTCCGCGTCTGTACGTAACTGCCGTGCACACGATACTGTTGCGTGCGCGATATACACTGAGATTTCAAGCGCGTCGTCTCGGCCGTTTTCTATGAAGAAATAATACGGTTACTTATTTATACTGTGATATGGTGAAGCAAAAATTTAATACAAGAGTTTGCTTTTAACGACTGTCATCCACACAAGGGCATATATATACCTCTGTGAAGTATGTCCTAATTACAGTGATATGTTTGAAAATCTCCTGGTAGACAGACTGAAGAGTACTTTATCTTATTAATTATATTACACTAGCGAGGGTGCTCTTGCTTCACCCGGTTTTTACGACCTGACAAAACATCGAGATTTCTTAATTTTATCAACGTAATATACACATAAACTTTCCGGAATAAATTCTCTAAACGATGGTGGAAACTTCATGAAAGTCTGTTGCGTGGTTTAGAAGAACAAAGCGGTCATCATAGACAAACACGAAAAGCGACTTTAATTTATAATATGTATAACATATACATAACATCACGCCACTAATTACCTGAAGGGTTAGGCAGAAGTGTGCCTATAGTTACGCCCACATTTCGAAGTCCCATGTATTAGGGGGCGAGCCTATTCCATCAACTAGGCACAAATCCAGACTCCAGGCTGCTACTTAGAAATTCCTGATGGAAAATCTCAATAACACCTGGGAATCGAACCCAGGACGGCGCTTGCGACCACTAGACTGACGAAGCAGTTAGTAGCCGCTGAGATTGACCGCCATGGCCGAAATTCAGTATGGAGGACTATTACCCACACCCTATTATTAACCAGCGCTGGGGCTCTGTCTATTATGGGGTCACAGCATTATGCTGAGCGCTGGGCGTTTTGCGTGGATGTAACGCATATTTTCCCCCAAATTGTTATTACCCGACTGCCCCAGAAGGAGGGTAATGTTTTTCGAGAGTGTGTTTGTTTGTATGTATGTATGAATGTCTATTTCTTTGGCACGCTCTCTAGCCTGAACGGCTTGATGGATTTTAACTTATGAGGTGTCGATAGATTATTCTTAATTGTGGAAGTGACAGTGAAATAGACTATTTAATATTTATATATTGCATCTGCAAATACAAAAAAGGAGGGGTAGGGTTAAAAAAAAAACCTACATTATTGGTATGAAATAAAGCTAGTAATGTATCAATCAAATATATACATATTAATAAATCTAAAAAGCTTGAAATAAAGCAATAGAACAACCAATAACCTGAATAAGACAAACCAATAACCTGAAATTATGGTGTAACTTTTGTTTGTCACCGGCGCAATACCAAAATTCTATAGATTATAATGCTTGTTTTTCTCTTTTTTTAAGTAAGTGTTTTTCTATCTTTCTCTGCGTCATGTTTACCGCAAATAAACGTTAACTGTACCATGTACCTATCACGGTAATCGTAATTTTTATACCAACGCGTTACGCATCGACCACGACTCATCTAGTGTGTGTGGTACCTAACTCGAATCGAATGTCTCGCAATCAGTTGACAGGCGTGAAGGCTGCACCGCTGCACGCCGCGTGACGTCATCCACCGTGATTACCCGCAATTGTCATCAGTACTCTAGGGCTGGCTGTGGAAGTGACTGGTCCTTTGTTGTTGTTGTTGGTCCTTAGTTTGTTGTTTTTGATGAAAAGGACCGTTAGAAGAGATTATTTGTATGATAAGTTGTCAAAGATTAAAGAACAGGTATAGTAAACTTATTCCAGGTGCATCGTCTTCACATATAATTATATATTTAATGTATATTAAATATCATAAAACATTTTGAAAGAGTAACGATGGTCTTTCTACCCCATTCTTCTCCATACAAAACTACCTTTTGGAAGGGGCGACTCTAGAATCAATTCTATTTTTTTGTAAATTTTGACGTTGAAATAAATGATTGGCCTATTTGAAATAAATGATTTGACTTTTATGTGCCTTATTGAAATAAATTATTTAACTATGGCTTTGATTTTGGTACATTCCTTAGGTAGGTACAGTAAGCCAACGTAGCACGGACGTAATAAAATCACGGCGGGATTTTATCACGCAGTGGATTTTCAACTATCAGTGTTGAACCGAGCGTTGAGAATCCAACGCGCTGGGACATACTCTCGTCCCAGCGCGTTGAAAAAAGACGCTGTTAGATTTTCAAATCTCGGCGTTAAGCAGAGTGTTGAAAAACCAGTGCACAAAAATTACATTATTACGTCCGTGCGAACGTGGGCTAAGTAAAATTATTTATTTAGTAAATTGACACTCTACGTCAATTTGCCGTGTTATAGCCATTTTATACAACTGTCAAAGAATGACAGTTGTGATTTGAATATACGGACAATTTAAGTTGGTAGCATTTTGTTTAACAATTAATTTCTCTGACTTTAATGATCATGATCAATGTGCATGTTCATTTTTCAAAATGTAAAATTGTAGCTAAACAAAAGCTAGTAAAATAAGATTAATATTTTATTATTTGGTTTGAAGAAAGAAAAAATCTCGTGCAGCCAAAATATTACAATGAAAAATTAATGTTCAATTAAATGACTTGTACTCGTTCGATAAGTACCTATTGTAATTTTGACAAAATATTTGCAATGCAACAATGCAATGCAATTTTGCAGACGGACAAAAAATCTATCAAAATAATTTCTAGGCCACTTTTGAAAAGTTTGTCAAAATGGCTTTCTTCTATAAAAGTAATCAGACATCAATTATTATTAAAGAATGGACAAGAAATACAAAGACATTATGTATGAATCAGGAATTAAATATTTCTATCGGTAATTAATATCCCATTCATAAAAGTAGACACTTTCACCGTAACTTCATGACTCCATATTTGTTTTGACTCCATATTTTGAAGTTACAGTGAAAACTTCAAAATATGGAGTCAAAACAAACATTTGAAATTTACATATTTAATTGATTTCGCGTGAGAAGATTTTTTGTAAGTTTAATAAATAAATTGGTAAATTAAAATCAATAAAATTATAGACTGAATATTATCTGTCTTTTGCATATTCATATAATATATTTGTATCTATTTTATCGTGCTATTTTTTAATATCAACGACACCGCCGCGTATTTTTGAATCTTTAGTGCCTAATTTTTATATTAACATTAAATTAATTAGTAATCAATTAAAATGTGAAAAGGTTATTTTATCGAAGCGGACTTACTAAATTAATTTGAACTTCACTTTATTTACGTTAGCTTATAATTGCAGGTGTTATGAGGTGTTCGAAGCTGATGACTGGATTCTCTGGTAACGGTGAAGGAAAGCATCGTGAGGAAACCGGCATGCCTGAGAGATATTTCTCGACGGCAAGTGAAACTAAGTTCGAGGGCCATAGGCAGCATAAAAACTATGATACCAGGTTAGTCACTAACCACACGAAAAAGAAAGAAAGATTGTTTTTTTTTTGGATTTTCAGCATTATTTTTGGCAAGATCACGGACATTACCCAGAAAGCCGCTAAGCTTAAGTGAGACTGGGCTGGACATGTCTGCCGCATGTCAGATGACAAATGGGCTAAGAAAACCACCGATTGGGTCCCACTAAACGCACGAAGACATCGCGGCAGGCCGAGACGAAGATGGTGGGACGAGCTTGACTCCTACCGAAAGGACTAGCGACACTAGCAAAAGACAGAATTGTGTGAAAAAGGGAGAGGGAGGCCTTTGCCTTGCCGTATTATTGCTAGTCAAATTAGATTAGACTAGCAACGCCCTACGGTTTCAGCCGCGTAAGTCTCGATCCTGTGAGAGTATGGGGATAAAACGTATGTGATAATTATCACATACGTTTTATCCCCATACATCCAAGTCATAAACTATATGTGTGCGAAATTTCATCCAAATCAGTTTAGTAGTTTCTGCGTGAAGAGTTGTAGTAGGATAAGTAGGAAGCAAAGTAGTGTTTGCACAGGATCGGTCAGGGGCGATATGTGGACATTCAAGCAGAAAAATGTATCCCCTTTGTGACATACTATGTTTTTTTTTTGTGTCCACAGCTGTTTTCGTTTACACCTAAAACCAGCTTTAAAGACTAGTTGTATATAAAACTTGTCAAAGAGGTGAACAAAATAGAAATGTAAAACAACAATACAAAATAATAACAATATAAGTCTGAAACAACGTCTAAACGAACAAAATGTATAATTCATATTTTATACAATTTATGTTTTTGGTAACCGATTTACAAGACTTGTTGCAAACAAGTATCACAAATTGTATAATGGTGCAAGAGCAGTGGTGGCCCAGTAGTAACGGCCGCGACTTACGTCTTGTAGGTCGTAAGTTCTAACCCAGACAGGCGCTTAACTTTGTGTAAATAATTTGATCCCTACTGCTCTCAAAACGGTGAAGGAAAACATCATGAAGAAACCGGCATGTCCTAGAACCAAAAATTCGAAAACAATGTGACATCTACCAACCCGCATTGGATCCGCGTGGTGGATTATGGCCCACTCCCTCTCGCCGAGAGGATGCCTGTGTCACAGCAGTGGGAACATTTTATGCTGATTTATCTATATACAGGAGTAATTTAAACGCAGGGTAACAAAAATGAAGTGTTCAATAAACTAGGCTAGCGCAGCAGTCAACTTTTGACGAGAATAACTAAACTATTCATCCGTATTACGGTCAACCCTAAGCCGCTGATGATCACCGCGGCCTTGGCCATAGTCACGAGTTGACAAAACACTGTCGTTGTGGATTTGTTTAATTTTAGAGGAAAACCGACCGCCGTGAGCGGCGAGCTAATCAGGTGACGAGTAGTTTCATTGTACGGAATTGAGGCATGAGATGTAGCGGGGAATGAGTTCAATAGTTTTAAAGTGGAGTTAAAAGATACCGATATAGCCTCCAAACTCGTTCAGATAGAGGTAGATTAGAAAGTCTTCTCCTTTTCGAGTCAATGGCAAAGGTAAAAAGATTGTAGATATTGTGTTAGATGAGTGTAGGACAAGTAGGAGGCCACGCCAATTAGAAATTAAATTGAAACAAAATCGGTTTTATGCAGCATTATGGCACCGCACCTGCACCTTAAATATTACCTTAAATTTTGACGTTCAAAAGTGCCATACAAGGGCCTATTTGAAATACATGATTTGACTTTGACTTTGACTTTACAAATATACGAGTTGCCGGCTATCTTACAAGTCTTACCTACAAAGATAGGCATAAAAATAAATGTCTTCAGATACCTAAAAACATTTAATTTTTTAATGTAGTTGGAACACAGGTCACCGTTTTGTCACCTGCCCGTATCAGGAATTCATTTACGATGTAATCGACGCATTAACGCGCTTTACAGAATGTAAGTTCTAGCTTTAAGACCGCTTAAATTAACAGCCTCTGTTGAGTTATTGAGTTGACCTCCTTAAGTTCTGAGTTGAGCTCAGCAATTACTGACAAATGCTTGCACTGACTGGACAGGTCTACGCAAATCTGTGTGATTCTTTCCTCAAAAGACCATTTCAAACACTAATCTACATGGTCCTCATATGGCCTGACCAAGATTATATCTGGGCTTTAAAAGAGACTACAACCTCTGAGTTTTTTCAGCATTTCTTCTCAGAGTGGTCAGATAGAAAACGCCGAATTCATCTAGCTTATTTTAATACGACGTGTAAAAGTGATTCCGATATCCTATTTACAGAATAAACAACTTCATTTCCTCCACAAATTGCAATAAAATCAAATGCTTTTCACTTGCACCACACTAAAACCTTATCTCATCCGTAAATTCGTATTGATACGCGCATTTTCTATGCAAATGTCGATTACTTTAATTGGAATGGCCTTTGAGTATGTACACGATGTAGTAACGCAATATTGTTTCAAGAGTTTTTTTATTTATAATGTCGTAAAGCAACTAATTCGCATCGAGGACAGCTGTTAAGTGTGGAGATAGATTTATGTGTGAAGAGGTCACATTATTACGATTAATCCGTGCAGGGATTAGGCAATGCAGTCACATACGATTTGTGTTTTTCTTTTTTGTTGTTGATTCTACCTACTGGCCTTATTATAATTTGACATTCGTTGTAATGTCAACTTTTGTCGTTTCGATTTTGTTTTTATTAGAAAAAAGGTGATTGGATTTGAGATTGTGAGACGTAGCAAAAAAGTTGTCTTAAAGAGTGTATCTAACTAGATACCTAATTGCGTTACAGATTTTCGTAAATGATTAAGACTAATCGGTTTCATTATGACAGTTCAACAACATTCATTGCGTTATTTACGTTGTTGAACAGATTTATTTTTCGTACTTATGAAGCAATGGATTAGCAAACTGTTTCAAAACGATTCAGATTGTGACTGATCGTGTATTAGGCAATTAGGGTGCAGAATATTTTATATATTCTTGTTTTAAATTCTTATTCTTTATGGTACGTTTTAAGGTCAGGAACTCATGAGCTATTCGAATATCAAAAAGTATCTGATCTAAGTCTTAAGGGAAAACTGATTCGCTGTCACAATGTATACTAGAATTATTTATTAGCCGTAGTTAATTTAGCAAGACAAATAAGTATCTTCTTAATTTATTTCTAGAAATTCCCCAACATTAATCGTGTAGCACCTCCAGGTGTGAAAAGCCAGTACAGCAAATTAATTTGCTTGAATTTACGTAACTGTGTTGATATGAATTTAACTAACTTTAATCAAACGATTATAAAATTATTATGATTTATAATTTGTCAGATTATAAAACGAGTATTTGCTAAGATTTCTTCGGTGTCTGCGACATCATAATAATTAGCTTATTAAAATCAATTTTATGCAAAATAAAATCGTGTGACAAGAATTAAAAATAGTGGGAAAACCAACTGACAAGTTGGTTATACAGCCTGACGTCATTAGTTATAATAACTTAAATTATATGTTGTAGGTAGTGAGAGTCTAATCTTAAGAGTAAAGTAATATCACATAGGTAATATGCTTAGTATTTCTTAGCCCCGTTTGGTCTTGTGATCGCAAACGCAACTGCTGAGCGTTGCGTTCGATTCCCGGGTCGGGCAAAGTGTTATTGGTGTTTTTGTTAGGAATTTCTTAGTAACAGCCCGGAGTTTGGAAGTTGGGGGAGTGATACCCCCGTACCTCGGAAAGCACGTTTAGCCGTTGGTCCTGCGCCTGATCTCTCTCCGGTCGTGTTGGATTGCCATCGCATCAGACTATGTGAGTGAGGGAAGAGAGAGTGCACCTGTGTCTGCGCACACATTTATGCACTACAATATCTGCCGCGCCGAAGGCTGGTCTCCGCTGAGATTGGTTGCCATGGCCGATATTCGGTCTGGAGGACTGTTTTATTACTTAGCCCATATAATATTTGTGTAGTATACGTAATAAGGTTCTTGTTGACCCCTCCGAATTGTCCAGAAGAATAATTATCAAGGACTAGATGACCCGGTGAACTTTAGACCACGTGGGCAATACCCACTCAAAATTTCAACTTTTTCGATTTCTCGGCTGTTTTTTTAGGTTTTTCCAAGTTTTCTTTTTTTCTTAACCACCCCAGTATTGAGGCGAACAAAACAAACAAAAAATATTCAAATCAAACGAGCCATTTTCGAGTTTTTGCGAGACTAACGCACGGCAATTGAGTTTTATAAACAAAGATAGATTCATGAGATAAGCATTGAAGGATACAAATTAAAGTGGTCCACATTTTGAAGTTTGAATAGTAAAAATATTAACAAATTACATTTCACTATGTTTCTACCATAAAATTCAGTTACAAACTTAAAACTTAGTAAACTAAGCAGGAAAGGTGAAATTCTTAGAATTTTCCTATTGTTGTCAGGATAGTCGAATTAAAAAACCTTTTTTTTTTAAACCATTTCTAATAAAAAAAAAATGGAAATTCTATCACCAAACCGTGCGTGTGCGCAGAAAAATCGCGAACCGTTACGTCATGTCCTTTTCCTTCTAATTGGGGATTCACACGCTTGCACGGTGTCATTGCAATTAATATAATTTGACATTCGTCTCGCTGGCGAATCTATTAATTTTTTGTTCCATACAATGGATAGTTGTAATCGTAATTGCAAAGTTGAGATTCGCTGTTGACAGTCACGAATCAACAATGAATAATACGCAAAATATGTCTGCCCGCCATTTTGTATTTTTATTTTGACGTAATACTCACTTCGGATTTTTTAACTGGCTATTAAATAATTAATGTAAATATTAAGTTTCACGTAAAAAAATCATTACAGTAGAGATTGCAGAAAGCGATAAGAATGCCCATTGTTTATTTTGTAGTGTTTAATTTATTTTCTTTTTAATTTATTTTTGATGTACAAAAACTTATATAAATAAATAATGTACCTGGGCGACCGAGCTCTGCTCTGGTTAAAATAAAGAACAGTATAGGATAGTTCATACTAATTCCATGCTGCCATGTCATTATTCTAAACTTTCCATCTCGTTCAAAACTTTGGGCGACCGAGCTCTGCTCGGGTGAAAATAGAGTAAATGAATTTTCCCAGATATGAGACCTAGGTAGATCGATTTTTTGCCCCATAAACCCCGATATTGCAACTTTCATCGAATTCGTTAGAGCCGTTTTAGGAACGTGATTACAAATATATATGCAAAATAAAATTATATTTTTGTCGTTGGTGTGAAACAAGAGTGTGAAGTGTTTTAGAAATTTGTTGTAAAAACTAAAGTATTTAGAGACATCGTGACTCGTCTGTATCCCGTTATTAAATAGATATTGTGTTTATATATTTTACTATCTATGTTATATATGTATTTATAACTGTTAAGTCTAAAGGCAGATAGATATAAATCACAGTTTTTAGCTAATTAGTAGTTTTTTGTATGCACCACAACCGATTAGTGGTGTTAATATTTATAATTATTCGATTCTATTTTGGAATGTAGACATAATAAAATTAGCATGTAGGTACATATTTCTGCATTTATTATTCATAATGTTAAGTAAATATATTATTTTATAAAAACAATGCAGTCTACAAGTTATTGTACCATATTCAAGCTTTTTTACAATTTGATTTGAACATGGATGAGGCTGGTTCGGGAGCGTGGGGATTACCACAAGAAAAAAGAGGCTTGTGCCGAGCATGCAGCAGTGGAAAAAATTAGCTTGTAGATGACGATGATAATGACCTTCCTAACATCCAACCGGGATTGTAAAGCTTAACTATATCCTGTAACCACAAACTTATCTGGCAGACAATCCTAACTATAATAATAACCTAATTAATATTATAAATGAGTAAGTGAGTTTGTTTGTTACGCTTTCACGCTAAAACGGCTGAACGGAATCCGATGAAATTTGGCACATGGGTAGACCATGACCTGGGTTAGGACATAGAACTTTTTATCCCGATATTCTCACGGGTTCGAGACTTATGCGGGTGCAATCACGGGGCTCAGTTTTTCATATAAAATCGGTAAAATAAATTTGTAAATTATTTTTATGCTCTATTCTTAGAACGGTACGAACCGAACGTTAAGAACGGTATAGAACATCTCTGTCTTAAATCTCTGTTTGGTTTTTCATGTGTCAGTTATGTATGTCTCTCTCTATCCTCCATGGTTTTCTGCGACACGTCTCTTCGGACCCATGACAAAACTATAATTGTCCCATTCATTCACATGGAGTCAACGCCATTTTTTGCGTGTAAAACATTTTATATCTAATATCTACTAATTGGTGGCTAAACAAGTTTTACAACAATTGCTTACGATACCGTATCGACGAAAATTTGAAAGTACGATCACACAACTTATCGTGTGTCATGGAATATTTCTAGTTATTGAGATTCAAACAGGTTTTGACACACTTTCATTGAGATGCAAAAGAAGACAGATTATGATACGCCTTTTTGCATGGATGTAGGTAGAACTTCATGTGACTCTGCAGGACATTCAAAGTGAAAGAAAATCATACAGGGTGGCAGGGACATCGACGCGAAAACTGTTACCATGGATTCAGTACATGATTCTGAACCCCCTGTGTTGAATTTTTTCGTCAGTTTTTAAAAAAAAATCTACTGTTCCATCCATTTTGACCGCGTAGGTATTGCAGTTATCTATGAAAAGGCAGTTTTTTTTTTTAAATTACCGACGAAAAATTTAAACGCAGGAGGGTTCAGAATCATGTACTGAATCCATGTTAACAGTTTTCGCGTCGATGTCTTTGACACCTTGTATTATTTCTAAACCTGAAGCCTTGGGTTCAAGAAAATGATTTATTAGAAGCATTCGAGAGGACATTTTATTGCCTGATGGACTTGCTCTTGACCTCGATTTCGCCTAATGGGAGGCGATGGATGACGTTTACGATGGAACAAGCGTTTCCAGAAGATGCCTGTTCACCCTTGCTTTGGATATTTTTTAATTATTAAGCCTTGAGGGGTGGATGCTAAGACCAGCAGCACTATGGCGTTAAACTTTTGAGAAGACAGTCTTGGTTTTTTGTTTTATGCGCAAAACTTTCCAATCAACAAGTCTTTTTGATAGTGACAAAAATGTAAAACATATGCAATAAAAAAAAATCGATCAAATTATTTTCTCAAGGGAAATTCATGATCAAGATACAAGTTCACATGATATAGAGCCAGAAGTCGGAATATCATAGGCCAAGAACTTCTCAAAATCAATCTTCATTACGAAAAACAGTTTTAAGAACCAAGTATTAATACCGACACGTTTCTCGATAACTTATTTAAAACATGAGTTATTTCGATAGCGTGTTGAGAAAAAACTTAACCAGTTTACAATTTCGGACGAGACACCCACATTGGAGATGAGGGCAGAATTCCCATTTTATTTTTTGGTTGGTGACAATTTTATAGTCATGTTAACAACAATGATGGAAGATAAAAGTTTGTCATTGGCGGTTGCAGTAGTTTTCTCTTTTAAACCTATTAAACAAAAAAAAAATGTAATAAACATCACAAAAAAAATATATTGTGTGCTACTTGTTAACAGTGTTTATTAGATTCGGCTGGAATGACATAAAAAAATAGAAGACCTTGCATGAAAAACACAATTTTAGCATGGAGTGTTAATCAAACGTTTTAGGACTTTTGACTGCCCAGAACTATATTGAGCCAGGGATGTAATTAATGTCTTATAAACAGATGGTGATGAGGTGAAGAGATTCTGATTTGGGTATTTAGTCGACAGCTGTCTGTGTCTGCATTTGATTAGAGATGACTCTCATATTGGCCTTCTGTTTGTCAATATTTGGTGACATGTCTAAGTACCGGCTACTGTGGGAACTAGGTCGGGACAGGCTTTATTTTGTTGTGACACGGTGGCGCAGGCGCCGGTCGACGACAAACGTGTGTGGTGCAAGCGAAGAGAGGGATGTATTTTAGACAAAATAGACTTTTGGATAAAATTGTTGCAAGACTTTTACGTCATGCCATTTGAAGTGAAATTCTTTCAACAATTTAAAATACAACATTAAAAGTAATCTTGAAAGGACCCTTTTTAGTCGGTGCAGCAATTTTCACTTCTCTCTATTCACAAATCTTAATATTAAAGCATAAAAACTGATACTTAGCTAACTGACCAAAATAGTTATTCACCACTAACTTAAAACTCCATACGAAAACTACCATTTGGAAGGGGCGACTAGAATCAATTTATTATTAGAATTTATTTATTTATTTTATTTTGTAAATTTTGACGTTCAAACGTGCCAAGGTCAAGGTGTACAAGGGCCTATTTGAAATAAATTATTTGACTTTGACTTTATTTTTGCAGTAATACTCCCTAGTTTTACTGCAAAAATAATGTCGTCACTTAACTACTATGCTTTGCATATTCAGCCTATAATGTTCCCAATGCTGGGACACAGGCCTCCTCTCTGTGAGAGGAAATCCACCACATGGGCCCAGTGCGGGTTGGTAGATGTCACATATCTTCGAATTTTTGGTTCGAGGACATGCCGGCTTCCTCACGATGTTTTCTTTCACTGTTTTGAGAGCAGTGATAATGAAATAATTTACAAAAAGTAAAGTGTCTGTCAAGGTTACAACCTTCGACCTACAACTCGTAAGTCACGGCCGTTACCACTGGGCCACCATTGCTTACCTACTTAGCTTATCGTTAATCAAATTCTTGATCGCTACCGCCTTTATCTTGGGTATACAATCGAGACGTTTGACAATAAATAGTTCATTTGAAAGAAACACCAATCCGAATTCGTTACGTGACTCCATCTCACCCGGGATTGTTAAATGACTCGCTGTTAGTGTGGTGGAGACAATTGATAAGGTGTGTTGACTTGTGATGGTGAACTGATGGGTTCCCATCGATGACTGTGTAGTAATTGGTATTGGTATTCGGTATCTTGTTCTTCCGAGTGTGTAGTACTTGGGTAATTGGTATAGGTTTTTAGTATGTTGGTTGATTGTCATTGAGGCCAGCTTAGTATAACTGCAGCAGGTGACAGGCGACAATCTGACTGACAATCCGACAACTTTTCAAGATACTTTCCTACATTTTGTGCTATATTAAACAGCACCTGTCTTGGAAATGTGACAATTATGATTTTTTACAAACATTTTCAATTACAATAAATAGGGCTCTGGTTTTTGTTACGTGCTGTCATTATTTAAACTTTCTTAGAAAAATCTACTCCTGAATCTTTCTGAAACTTCTACAGCTTTCTCCTGAGTTGCTAATCTTTTTCCTGTTTAATTTCTAGTTAGAGGCTATAGCTTCTAACTAGAATTCAATTCATCTATAATGAATTGAATTGACTTCAAATTTAAATCCAGGAGCTGCTACCACTTCCACCAGGTTTTGTACTCTTGTGCCTGAAAAAAACCTAAAAGAATATCATGAATATGTCTTAAAAGATCGTAGAACATATCTTGAAGTATTTTTAGGACTTCACTTACCCGAAGGACGAGAAGCTTGACCACTAACGGAGTACCAGAATTATTATTCTCTCGTCTTCCTTCATCCATTTGTACTTGAGAATCCTACGCAACCAAGACATGATAGTCTATAAGGCGCTCTGCATGCGGTAATACAAAATGAAATTAATACTGTCATTCAATGTCGAAACACCAGATCGAGATGGCGTCCAAAAAAACCACTGTGAGATGTCATGAATGTAATTGTTTTTTCTATTTAAGATGTCGTAGGCGTCTCTTTTTATTTGTTGATAGACACTGTTCCAACCACGGACACAGTGTCATTCCTACCTTCAATTTTTTGTATGTAGATTGTTACTCTGTGTTTTACTGTGTCCAGTGTGTTCATCGGTGGGAAATGACGAATTTAATAGTAGATCCCCTGCTGGCTTCTCCATGTACGATTGATAGATGATACGAAAGTCGGTTTATCGTCCCGCGTCGGATGACTAGGTTTTTTTATCGTGGTACCTTTTAAGTGAGAATTGTCTTCTTATATAAATTGGATTTTTATCTTTTGTGGTTTGTTAGGATTTGATTGGTACATTGTGGAAGGAAGTCGTCGAGTTATTAAAGTTATTTTTTTATGGCAGCTGTTAAACTTTTTATTTTGCATTCTTATTTCTTTTTTTAAATCTCTCAAGGAATATCCAAAGAAAAATCATCGCTATCTCCCAAGAAGGAATGACTACTTGATATTCTGATTTACATTTGATGACATTTTTATAAGTTTTTGTTGGTCTAGTGGTCGCGCTTCTGCTGAGCATGAGGTCTTGGGTTCGATTCCCAAGTCGGGCGAAGTGTTATTGGGTTTTTCTATCAGGAATTTCTCAGTAGCTGCCCGGAGTCTGGAACTGTGCCCCGTTCTCGCCCAGGCTCGCCCCCTATTAAATGGAACTTCAACATAACTGGCGAAATGTGGGAGTACTATCAGGTACACGTCTGCCTAACCCCTCGGAGACTACAGGCGTGATATTATGTATGATTTTTTAAATAAGAGAAAGCTTTTCCAATTCTTACTTGTTAAGATAAACTTGTCGTAATTTATATATAGCAACAATAACAAGACTATAACCGAAAATAATCAAAAGAGTTAACAAACTAGAATCAATCAACCAAAAAACTTCTCGAATTAAAATAAAAACACTTAAATTAGCGCTCACCATACCAAATTCAACTCTATTTCCCATGAAATTGAGTTTCTTTTGCGCTGGCAGTAGGCTTCCATTGAAATTATAATACAATTTTAAAGCTATTTGTCAAGCGTTGGGTCAAAGGGTGCGATGGTGTGATTCGTCTAGTGGTAATCAACGCACAGACAGACACAGTCATCAATTATTGTAAGTATATGGAGACTACGTGGGTAGGTATACAATGTGTATGAAAAAATGCTTATCTCATTAGTATGAAGATGACGTGACTGTCAAGTATTATGAGTTACTAGCAGTGCCCCGCGGTTTCACTCGCATAAGTCTTGATTCTGTGGGAATATCGGGATAAAAAGTATATTATGTGTTAACCCAGGTTATAAACTATCTGTGTGCCAAATTTTATCCAAATCCGTTCAGTAGTTTTTGCGTGAAAGAGTAACAAACATCCATATATCCATCCTCACAAACTTCCACGTTTATAATATGTATTAGTAGGAAATAGGATAGTAATGATAAATTCTCAGGTCAAATACATAATCAGCCTATAATGGTCCCACTTCTGGGACACAGGCCTCCTGTTTCTGTGAGAGGGAATGGGCCGTAATCTACCACGTGGGCCCAGTGCGAGTTGGTAGATGTCACATGTCTTCGAATTTTAAATTTTTTGTCTGCTCGGTTATGCGTATCGCATGCTAAATCGCACTAAGCATCGCAAAGCATCGTAAAATTTACTGAATATTATATTTAAGAGTTATTAGCTATCATCTCTTGGGTTCACCAGTGAATGAGAATGAGTAAAGTATTGATTTATTTTAAAAGATGTTTTTCCTTAGCGTGATTCTTGGGGTTGAAGATTTGGTTCTAAAGGTGAGCGCATAATCAGCCTATAATGTTGCCACTGCTGGGACACTGACCACCTCTTTCTGTGAGAGGGAGTGAGCCGTAATCTACCACGCGGGCCCAGTGCGAGTTGGTAGATGTCACATGTCTTCGAATTTTTAATTCTAGGACAGGCCGGTTCCCTCACGATGTTATCCTTCACCGTTTTGAGAGCAGTGGGGATGAAATAATTTGTTCAAAGTAATGTGCCTGCTTGGGTTCTAACCCACGACCTAACTCCTCGTAAGTCGCGACCGTTACCACTGGGCCACAGTTGCTCTACTAGGCCACCAGGTCAAATAAAATGCAGAAATGACAATATCAAAAACATCAAAGTTTCATCTCTTTGTAAAAACAATATTAAACATGCGCATGTCATCTTACGTCCAGTTGCTATAACTTACCGATCGTTACCAAGCCTCGTCTACGTATTAGAAGATGAACAACTTACCGAGAGACGCGACAGCATCTAGTGTTCAGACTGTTAACCTACAATCCCATCAGTGCCCTGAAAGACGACGGACGAGGACACGTCAAATCGATGGACAAGCAGATTCGCCAGAAACAAGCACTAGGTTTTCTACAGATTAATGCCAATCGTGCTCAAAACACCTACCTTATCTACATCTGAACCAAAAGCAACAACCACAATTTATAATAACAAGCACGAATTACGAATCACCCAGCAATTAGTAGGGAACAAATCGCTATTGCTATCAAATGTTTAGAGATATTTATCAACGAGTTAGAGTTGCACATGACATGTAATAATGCATTCGCTATGCTAATAGCAATATACTGTGTATAATGTTGTGAGACGTGCGAATGTCCTCGTTTGGCATAAAGGACGTGCGCTGAGATGGGATTTGTGTCCAATGTTTGGCGATAGAATATTTGTTATTAATATTTAATTGAAATCGTTTCAATTCTACTAGTATTGCAGAAGAAAAATCGTGCATTCTGCGTAAATTCAGGTTAGTAACATAGAGATTTCAATTAAATATTAATAACAAATATTCTATCGCCAAACATTGGGCAAAAATTATCTAGTAGAATTAAAAAGATTTCAATCTAAAGAGATTGGAATCGATTCGATCTTATCAATTGAGCCAGCCAAACGGGGGGTAATGCCAGTTAATTAAAAAAAGAAAACGATGAAAATCGCAAAAATATTATTATTAGCAGGTAAACTGTTTTTTAGAATACGAGAAATGAATAAAATACCTAAGCGAATTCATGAGTTTAAAAAAATAAAACAGCCAATACATACAAAGCTCACCACATTGTAACTCAAAGAAAACGTCCCCAAACAATACGTAACAATGGAAACAAGCCCCCGATTAGTCACAACACAATCAGCCATTTACGCAAAAGTAACACTCGGAGAGTTCACGACTTCTCAGCAATTATACAACGATCGGGACTCGAATACGTCATCAAATCATGACTAAATCACGAAGTACTGACTAACTGTGTTCCCATACAATCATTGAATATAAATAAACATATTCCAGTAAAGCAAAAAGTTAGTGATAAAGTGATCTCACTGAATAAATGGCACGAAATGATATGCGTGAACCGTATTGTTAACAAGAACGGAATCAATTATAATGCCATTAATGGTAATAAATCGCTTAAAGTTGATGTAATCGAAGCTGATCTAGGAACAAGTATTGTGGTGTCAGGTGTTAAGATTCTTGCGCAATTACGTCCAGGAACGGAGTTTGACTAACCAATAGAACTTAACTTCAATAATATGTAGATGGCCAAGGTGGTTCTTAGATATACTCAATCGAATTTGGCATATGATAAGAGAGAACTGTTGTATTCGAAGAGTCTATTTGTTAGATAAAAGATAACCTTCATCTTCTTTCTTTTTCGTGTGGTTAGTGACTAACCTGGTGTCAGAGTTTTTATGCCGCCCATGGGCCTCTGACTAGGCTTCACATGCCGTCGAGAAATAATACTCAGGCATCTGACGACAAGGCCGATAGGGCCAATGCCTGCCGGGGTTGCGGTTATTGTCCGAAAGGCGTTACCGTGGCCCCTGGCAATATAGACAACTGAAGGAACACGGGTAGGTTTTAGTCAGTAAGAGTAACACACCCTTCCGTTCCACCTAGACGAGAGAAGTTATTTGATAATGTCTCAACCAAAAAAAAAATGGCATGGCGGCTTCCTTACGATGTTTTCCTTTATCGTTTTTGAAGGAAGTGATAATTATACAATACTTTATTAATCAGTAACATAGAAGATTTTTATTTAACAACATTTTTAATCAATATATAATTTTTAATCTGCCTCGTTGGTCTAGTTGTCGCAAGCGCTACTGCTGAGCTTGAGGTCCTGGGTTCGATTCCCGGGTCGGGCATTGTGTTATTGGGTTTTCCATCTGGAATTTCTCAGTAACAGCCCGGAGTCTGGATTTGTACCCGGTTGATGGCAATAAGCTCGCCCCATATTACATGGGACTTAAACATAACTGGCGAAATGTGGGTGTACTATAAATACTCCTCTGCCTAACCCTTCGGGGATTACAGGCGTGATGTTATATAATTTGATCGTATCGTTCAAACCTTTTAGTCAGTACAAGTTAACACCAATTTAAATATGCAAGCTACCACACTCACGAATGCATTTGGAGGACAAATCCTTATACAATTAGTGACCATCAGGCAATCTACTATTGTACAAAATATAATTACACATAATAGTTAGTATCTCGTGATAAAACTCACGTTTCCATTAAAATGATCGATTCGCTAACATTTTTATAACAAACTACCGTCTGTCGACGTCTTAGCTTCCTTAACGCATTCTTTTTGCTGATTGATATCTACTTGTTTGTTATTTATTATGTTCAGACGTAGGTTCGTAATCAATTTTTATGTTGGCTAATAAGTAGTTTGTGTTAGGTTTCTTTTTTATTCTTTACATGTAAGATTTTTAGGAAGAATATTCATTCATGAAAGGTCATGTCACGACTGTTGTCTGTAACAAGACTTCGTAATACTTCGCTAACTACTTTACGCTGTGAGACGCAAGTCTGTTTTAAAAACCGGCCACGAAGGGTTCCATATCGTATTAAGATCGAGCAAAATACGCCGAAAAAACACGTTCCTTGTATTGGGACCCCCTTTAACTATAAACTTTTTTTTTTGTAATAGCGGCAATAGAAATACACAATCTGTGAAAATTTAAACGGTTTACAGTAAAACACAACTTAAATGTAGCATGAATTTGAACATTTGCATTCATTCATTTCAATTTTACGAATGTATTTGGATATGACTTTACAAGTTATTGCGTTTGCGTAATAATCATTTTCACCTTTTTTTTTAGGTGAGAGAAGTTATTTCATAATGTCCCACCTAAAAAAAAGGTGAAAATGATCATTACATTACATAAGGATATATTTCATAAGGGCGTATCACTCTTACTGACTAAAACTTACCTTTTCACCTTAAGTAGTAATAAAGATTGGTGATTGTGAAGGGGCATTCAGTTCGGATGGTGATCGGTTTTACGAATTTTGCCGATGCTACATCTAAATTGTGTCGTACTGTACCTATTACGTTACTGTACCGATAGACGGCCGGACGGACGGACAGCGGAGACTTATTAATAGGGTTCCATTTGGCACCCTTCGGATACGGAACCCTAATAAAAGATATCAATTAACAAATCAAATCTAATGCTGGACCTAGGCCTCTCCCAGGCTGCCCCAAACCACCGTCCTCCGCCTTCCGCATCCAGTATGTCCCAGCCACCTTTCTAAGGTCGTCGGTTCATCTACCTGTGAGGTCGGGCGTCCCGCAATACGGTTGTCGATACGCGATCTCCCCTCCAGGACTCGTCGTGGATAAAGCCCGTCCCTGTGTAGCTATAATATATATTAATATACTTTTTTTGCGTCGTTTTTGGTGACATGCTGGAAATATATCGCACCCTTAGTAATATAAGGGCACAACTAAATATTTAGGTTTTGAGTTTTTGTGTTAGATGGGCTCAATGTCAACTGTTCTACCACGGAGAGGATGGTGTGAAAGAGACAGAATTACAGTATTCGCTTTAATATAGTCTTTTTTCTCTTTCTGTGAAAACCAAGTAGTAGAACTGTTGAGATTGAGCCCGTCTAACACAAAAACTCAAAACCTCAATATTTCGAGTTGTGCCCTTATATTACTAAGGGTGTGATATCTCCGCTACGTCTAAGCTCGCTCGAAGATTACTATGGAAAATATATCGTAATGTGCCTATCTATGATTTATATTAATATATATTATAGGTACGTATGTGGTGGACTTAAAAAATTTATCAAATTATTATATATTTGCTTTATATTACTTCCTTTATTACCTTAGAGACAATCGCAATGATATACTACTAGCCATTAGCATCAGACAAATGTATTGGCACCTCGTATAATTATATCTTCTCGGATACCGAGTACCTACAAGGTACTTTCTCTGAGTATTCCTCATTTTCATTTACTCTGGTAAGTCTTTTATTTTCAGCACTAGTGAATGAGCTCCGGGATCCTGGGTTCTCAATAACTTAGATGCCAAATATTAAAACCATGTGACGAACCTACATCTTCAAGTTCTATATTACATCAATTAATATTTTATGTATAATATGCATAAACCGTTGTGCCACCATCTATCACATAATTAAATTATCTGTCGTTGCTTCATTTTTATTTCTTTTTACCTATTGTGGTATAGTAATTTTTATTCTAGTTGCATCGTCTTCAGATATAATTATTTATCCAATGTACGTACTTATACAAACTATTATAAAACATTTTAAAAGAGTAATGGTGGAGTTTCTTGCCCATTCTTCTCCATACAAAACTACCTTTTGGAAGGGGCGACTAGAATCAATTATATTATTTTGTAAATTTTGACGTTCAAAAGTGCCATACATAGGCCTATTTGAAATAAATGATTTGACTTTGAATAAATAGAATTCCCCATCGAAAAATTTAATAATTCCCATACAAACTTTTAACCCTTTTAGGGGATGAATTTTCAACGTGTTTCTTTTGACGTCCCATAACTAATACAAAATATGTAATACAAAACGTCCTGGAACAAGTGTTCCAAAAAAATATATATTTTCGAAGATAACATAACACTAGACTTTCGATGTGTGTATCTAACTTATATTGATAAGTACGAATAAATAATTTTCATTCAAAACAAATATTTAGAATTCGTAAAAAGCTAAGAAAATGCGACTTAGTATTTTTTTTTTTTTATATGGACTGAATAGACTGATATTCTGAATTAAATATTGTTTATTTCACGTAAGGGTGTTTTACATAAATAATCGTGACTGTCGAATAATTTTGTATGAAAAATAATTCATAAATGCCAGTTGATTTTGGACATGGTCTCATTAATACCCTAGAGTTATGGGATATCAAGAGGAACACCTTGTATAAGAAACTCTTGTTAAAAATTTCATGAACCTAGCGGTTTAGGCTGTGAGTTGTCTGTCAGTGAATTTAAGATTTTTAATAATATGTATATTTCCTGTATTTTAGACCCCAACCTTCTAGAACTCAATACTTTCAAAAGTATCTGTCTTCAAACCCTATCACTAAGGGGTGGCGCAGATAACAATAAATAAATCAATGTCGAACACATATCCTTGCTACTGAATAAAATAGGTGTCTTTGAAATATACCCATATTATCGCGATACATTGCGGCAACCCTACATTGTCTACAGGATGATGTCAAAGTGAACTGTCAGTTTTGACGGCTGTATGAATATCTGAATGGTCGTGAATTTTTATTTTTAGAGTGGAAGGAAGATAGATGAACGGGAAATTGATAAAATAGATGGGGATATTTTTGTTATGTGAAAATGGAGACTATTCTAAATTCCTGCGACCATTTCTGTTTCTGTATTTTAAGTCAGTAGTAAATTGCATAATAAGGTGATTTTGTTTCTTATTCATTTGGTTTAATTGGAGTTAGTAAAGAAAGAAATCATGACATACATTTTCTTCAAGTAAGATTCTTCTATGTTTCAGTACAATGCATGTATGTATGGATTTCTCATCATTTTTGAAGACAACTTGCACATCATTATGTAATCCAATAAATACCTACATATTTCTATGAGCTAATGGCTGTCATTACTTATTTACTGATGAACTTTAGCCCAGCACGTTCCTACTTCATGCAGCTTAGAACCTTGCTGACACACCTACTGTTTCAATAGCTTGACTCATTATTTGATATTTGCAAACCAACGTTCAACTTCTGGTTTGCCTGTTACTAACACACGCTCTTTGAAGTTGGTGTTAACGTTGCAAAATATTTTTGATATAAATATTATGATGATACAGAAATAAATAGAGGGGCTCCTAGTTGTGTCCGGTTACTTAACCACTGAAAAGTAATCTCTACCTAAGAAATAGTAGCATTTATTGATAACTGCCCGCGTACATCAATGTAGATAGATAGGTACTATAGATAGGCAATGTTTATCATCTATGTAGCTGCCAAACGTGGTGATAATCATTATTTCCTTTATTTCACTATTTACATAATTATAAATAATATTTTTAAATATTAGAATAAAATAATATAAAAACATTAAAAATATAAAAAATTGTAGCCAACCACATTGTGAACAGTGTCCAAGATACGCGCGGTCAGGGCTCCAGAGAGAGGAACCTCCTAACAATGCAAGCCGTATCCAGGAGTACCGCTTTCTAATTCAAGCCCTTAATCCAGCTACCCAACGAGAGCCTCCTTAGGTGTTGGTCGAGGCTCTTAGTAATTAAGCCATTGGCTGATAACCATAATAATTATTATTATTGCAACTCCCCAATGATCGCATCTATCGTATGTTACGAAAAACTTAAATGATGATGAGATGATTATGATTTTTTTTTACAATTTCTATGGTTATTTGGTGCAAAAATACAAATGAAAAAACACTACCAAAATCTTAACACCCTGTAGTACACCGGACAGTCGCAACAAAAAGTGTTAAATCTCCGGAGGTCGCGATTACCATCAGACGGACAAGCTCATTATTTATGTATGGCGACGGCGGACCCCGACACGTATATCACACCCTACAGCTGGGGTTTTAGGGAAATTGGCAGAGGAGACAATTTCCTTATTAGATTTTGATCAATTTTGCACCCACTACTTATATATAGTCGGTAACCCTATCGTGGGAGTCTAATTAAATAAAGAAGCTTAAAGTTCCCAACAGAAATCAGGACTCGAATCCTAAAATAGTTTGTTGATTCTACAACATACAATTCAGTTTTGTTCAAATGAAATTAGGTGATTAATTATTTTTTTTTAATTATTAATTATTAATTATAAAAAAAAACCTGATGGGTATAAGCTGCCATCGTTGGCCTCAAGCATTCTGTCCAATACTATATGGACCGCAGGACACCGGTGTACGCGTGTTTCCTTGACCTCTCCAAAGCTTTCGATCTTGTCTCATATGATGTGCTCTGGAGAAAGTTGGGGAACGCGGGTGTACCGGTGGAGGTGCTCAACATGATAAAATATTGGTATTCTCACCAAACAAATTTTGTGAGGTGGAATACTACGCTCTCTGAGGCATATTCGTTGGAAAGCGGGGTGAGACAGGGAGGTTTGACCTCGCCCAAGCTTTTCAACTTATACATAAATGACCTCATCGTCGAGCTCAGTAGCAAGCGTGTCGGTTGCTCTATAGATGGCGTCTGCGTTAACAACATCAGCTACGCGGACGACATGGTGCTGCTGAGCCCGACGGTGAGGGGTCTCGGAGAGTTGTTAAGAGTGTGTGAGGCCTATGCTGCTACACATGGCCTTGTATACAATGTTCAAAAGACCGAGTATATGGTTTTTAGGGCCTCTGGTGGATGCCCCAGGTACCCTAAATGGCTTGAGCATAAATCGTGTTACGAAATTTAAATACCTGGGGCATTTAATTACCGAAGGTCTTGAAGACGATATGGACATTGAGAGGGAGCGCAGGGCCCTAGCGGTCAGGGGTAACATGCTGGCCCGCAGATTTTCCCGCTGCTCACCACTAGTCAAAATAACGTTATTCAAGGCATATTGTCAAAGTTTTTATACGGGAAATCTGTGGGTCAGTCACACCAAAAGATCGCTGGATGTCCTGCGCATCCAGTATAACAACATCTTCCGGATGATGTTGGGGCTGCCTCGCTTCTGTAGTGCATCGGGGATGTTTGTCCAGTATCGCACTGATGGCTTTCATGCCGTCATCCGCAAGAAGACTGCATCCCTGATCTGCAGAATGCGTGGCAGCTGCAACGGTATTCTGAAGACTGTAGCAGACAGGATCTCTTCTCCGTTATGGAGATCCTTTATTAAGAGGGTTATTTGAATGGAATTGAATTGTATTTTAATTTTAATGTTTAATATTAGTGAAATGTATGGATTTATAATTATCTGAATTAAATGAATTTTATTTTATTTATTTATTTATAATAAAAATAATTAGCCTATAATGTTCCCAATGCTGGGACCATAGTCCACCACGTGGGCCCAGTGCGGGTGGACGGAAGTCACATATCTTAATTTTTTTGGTTCTAGAACATGCCAGTTTCCTCACGATATTTTCCTTCGCCGTTTTGAGAATAGATGATAATATTTTTTTCACAAAGTAAAGTGCTTGCTTGGCATCGAACCCACGACCTACACTCTGGATTCGTAAGTCACGGCCGTTACCACTAGTCCACCACTGCTCTAGGATGGGTATTATTATAACTTATTAGATTAAGAGGCGCCCTTTGCCTGCTCAAATTGAAAACAAAACATAGGAACTGGGAACACAAACCTAACTCCACTATGCTTGGATATTCATAGTCAAGATTTACATCTATTAGAAAGTGTGTCAGTTTAGTCACTGTACCTGAGCTTCATCAACACCTTCATCTGTTAGTTTAACCCTTGATTTATGTTCTAACAACTATAATTCAAAATTGTAACAATAACAATGTGTGTATCAACATTATTGGCTGACTCTAATATTTACATACTCCCCAGTTAAATTGTGTGATGGCTCAAATTATTTAGCACAGTCAAACATGCATGGGAAATGGACAGCAACATCCTCCCGTGTTCTATGTCAACAATATTCTACGATCTACGAGTAATATTGCCAAGTGTAATATTTGAAATTTTCATAAAATTTCTTAGAACCGTTTTCTTAGTGCTATAGTCCACGCGCGACTTCTAGTCACCGCTTAAAGTACCTGAGCGGTGAGATGGGGGATGTAAACAAAGGTGAAGCTGACGCTAACTTATTCTGCTAATTTTGTCAATGGCGCCCTCCCCCGTCTCACCGCTCACATACCTCAGGCAGTGACTAGCATTCGCGCGCGGACTATAAACTATTAGTACCACTTAAAAATAAATGGTTTTTACAATGTTTCCAAATTACAGTGTAATAGGTATGAGAGGATAGTTTAGGCCTATCAACAAGTACCAGGTACTTAGCCAAATAGAAAATGGTCCACAAATCTACAGTACAAATCTACAGTCTACAACGTTCTCACATTCACTATATGTAAAAAAAAAGAATCTAAATAAAATATAAACAAAATAATAAAAATTAAGACCTTTTTAGACCAAATGACATGACTGCCACTATAGCTGTAACAAATCTAATTATATAAAAAAAACAATGGCACTCGGGATTGCCGACAGAAGTGAAAACCTTAAAAAAAATCGATACTGCGGTAATCAACGCATTGATGTCTTTTTAACGGTCAAAAGTGTCTTCACGGTGTCGCGAAATCAATGATTTAGTCCCATTGCAAAAATGCCTAACGCGCCTAAAGAAGTTTTCACTTCAAAAATACTGAATACTGTAAGTATATAATTTGAAATATTAAAAAGATTATGTCATGGAAGTATTGAAAAAATGTAAAACAAAATAATCCTCGTAATTTGGGAGTAGTTAATAGACATTTACATAGTTATGCCGTTAATGAGGTAACTACTTTGCCTAAGCAAAACCATCACTTGAACCTGCCAAAGCTGTTATGATATTTAAGCAATGTTCACAGCCTGTTCCATCACCTCAAAACAAGTTCCAGTTTTATCCAACCAATAAAAATTTAATACAAGACAAACATTCCTTCGCAGATATTTATTTCCATACGTCTAAATTGAGACATGAAGTTAGTCTGAACGCCGTGTCAATCCGGACGTCTTTGATACATTCTTATAAATAAAATCTGCTCCTACATCTTCCAATACGCATCGATCTTCAACTAAGCCCGTATTATTAGGGTTGTATAAATTTTCATTTAATTCTGCTTTTTATTTCACTAATATTAAAATATTTTTATGTTGAAATGATGTAGACTACTATGAATAGAACACATTATTTTTTCTCTAAGAGCCACATGAGTCGATTGCCGCGGTTAGTTCGTGGACGTATGACCGTCCATTACATATCGAGATCCCTCCGTGCCTCGAAAAGCACGATTAATCTTTGGTTTAGGCTGTCATTCGTTTCCTACTTTGTATGTTTGCTCTACTACTTTGTCTGTTTTGTTTGTTGTCTCTTTGCTGTTTGCTACTGCAGGAGGAGGCGGAACGCGTGAGGGAGAGACAAATTTCGCGCAATTATATTATTTTGTAAATTTGACGTTCAAAAGTGCCATCCATACAGGGGCCTATTTGAAAAAAATGATTTGACTTTGACTTTGCAGGCCAATTTCCGGCCACCATAGTCGCGGGCTTGCGGACGGTAAGCAATGGGTAGCTCGCCGTCCGATAAGGACCAGACCCAGGTTGACGGCGCGTTGTGTTACACGCCCACCTCAAAGAGATGTCAGCAAAATTGACGGGATCCGCTAGAGCCGATGCCAGCCAGGGTTGCGAAGAAGTCCGAAAGGGAGATCGTGGCCCCCGGCAACATAGCAACTGAAGGAACATGGGTGGATTTTAGTCAGTAAGAGTCTGACACGCCCTCCCACTCTGGCCCAAGGCTGTCATTCGTAGATCTTTGACAGTCGTTACGGGTAGTCAGAAGCTCAAAAGTCTGACAACCAGACCAAGAATCGTGTTACTGGGTTGTGGAGGTCAGACAGACAGTCGCTCCATATGCATCCGGTTAGACTGGAAGCCGACCCATTGATTGAATTTAGAAGTATTTGCGATCTTGACTATGAATACTTAAAGGAAGATTTTCATCATTCAATGTGACAATGTAAAAAAAATATACTATAAAGAGAGCGGAATATTGCAAATCGATGTGAAGACTAAAGATCTTTGACAACAGACTTTCAGTGGGCAATAAAAGTTTTATGCCAGTAATTACATCGATGACGTATAGATCCAATACATCTCTGTAGTATTCCAGTCATATAATATAAGGCCTCAAATTTAATTCATAAGTCTTTGTTTCCAAGAAAATCTGCTCCCGTAAGTCACCATTACTCCAAATATTGGCCCCATTCACATCAAAGTTGCTCCATATTCTACATCATCAAATAAAAGATATAAAATCACGTCGACTATCATCATCATAGTGGCAGTTGGTGTCTAAAGCCCAACGAATTCCAATAAATTTTAATCTCCGTTTTAGTTAAAGAATGTACGACGATAGATAAACGATGAATTCCTATTAAAATTAAACCTACATTGGTGACAGGGTTGGCAAAAAAAGAAAAACAAGATTTCTGGACATGAAGTCACTAGTCTAGTGACTTTCCATTCGAACATTTTGTTTCTGCATCTCTTAGATAACAGAGGTTAAGGCCAAGTGACATTCTACCAGTGATAACGACGATGGAAAGAAAAGCTAAATTTTGATATAAGCTACCGAAAAGCTTACGTTAATCCTGTTAAAGCTTATGTTTTAGCAATACGAAACGCTTTGAAAACAATTGTCACTTACTTGTCTGACGATTAGCTAAATTGAGAATCACATTATATTCTGATGAAATACATAGCTGTATTTTTTTACAAAAATATCTAACTTCAAGTACTGCATTTCGAGTTGCAAGAAAACTTCTGCGAAAAATGTGTTAAAATAAGACGCAATTGGTGAGACTGATTGTAGAATCCTGTTGATTCCGTAATTAAGTTGAATACATCACTACACTGGCTCATCACCACACCAAGCCTCTCGTGCAGGTACGCTTCCTTCTCTTTCAACCATTTCCCCCATTCATGGTGAACTGACAGTTGACATTAGTGACAGCAACTTCGCCGATGACGTGCATGAGATAGTGTTTACTTATCTATCAAATAGATACACATACACTGATATACCACCCACACTCGCAGACTAAGAGCGTTGCAAGGTGCTGCTTATCTCATAAGTTAAAGAAGAAGTGTCCCATTAACAAGCTCCCCACTTATATTCCATCTACCACCATCTGATGCCAATCCTTTTGATAACTTACCAGCCTGTACCTACCAATATCATCATCAGCCTACAGCGGCCTACTGCTGGACATAGGCCTCTCCAATTTCACGCCATTCGGCTCGATTCTCGGTCATTCTCATTCAGCTGCTACTAGCCACTCTGCAATAATTGTCGCTCCATCACCTGTATCATGAATTAATTACATGCACCGATCCCAGCGTGGTTTAACCGGACTCGATAAATCGAATGATACCCATGATTTGCACTATCCCCTAGAGCCTCATGTGGCTGCAGAGGCCATTGTATATCAAGGAGTAGACCAGGTGGCACGTAAATGGTAAAGAAGACGTGCCCTTAGGTTATGGAAGGATTTTGCGAGTTGTACCGGATATGCATCCTTGAGTATACAATGGACTTGTGGAGAGACGGGTGATATTTATCTATGGATTGACATATAGTGATTTTTCAGTGTTCCCGTACTTTAAAGTGTCGTTTTGATTATAGATCGTTTTGCTACTAGGACCATTTGCTTTTAGGACGTTTTGATACGGAAGGCTTTTAACGACGTCGCCGCCAGGTTGGTTCATGTCCAGCTTCACCGGTGCATCTTTTAGCAAGGTTAAACTACTTTCTCAATTCTTCTCTATGTCACTGCTATGCTTTGTTACACGTTGCTGTTTCCAATGTATTCGTGTGAGGTCTCACTACTATCCGTTTCAGGCTTATTTATTTATTAAAACTTTTAACACTCAAAAAGGTACAAAGGTGGACTTAATGCCTTAAGCATTCTATACCAGTCAACCAAGGGTGATGAAGAGATTAGATGGCAGGTGTTTTGTTTTGTTTAGGTTTCTTTTTAATCTTAATATAAATATGCATAATATAATAAAGTAGGTAGCCCTAGCCCGTCGATGTCGAGTGGGCACATAAACGTCACGTATCGACACAAACGCGATACAGCACTTGGCTCGTGCTCAAATTGATATTGAATTTATTTTCAATTTTAACGCGCCCTCCTTAGGTGTTCAGAGTAGGGGAAGTGTTCAGAGGCTGTAACTATTGACATGTTCGTTTTTAATGTTTTTAAACAAGAAGTTTGAATGAGGTTATTTTAACGATAGACACAAACTCCAAATAAAATTATATTCAGTAATAATATACAACGGTAGTAAATAAAAATGTCATCTTTATGATTTTGTAACTCTTTAAAATCACCCTATTTACAAGATTACTGATTATACCTGCTCTTAATTAATAATTTTGTTCACAGAGACGATCTTTTAAAACGAAGTTTCTTTAACGCGGCTTGTGGTAGGAGTTGACTGGTAAAAAATCGTCACGTATCTAAGGAAAAAGCGATATGCGCCCTACATGCCACCGTCTCTCTTTGTATCTATTATATACGAGTGTGTGTGTGCGTGCCAGTATCGCGTAAAAATCTTCGTTCCTGACTGAGGTCCCCTGACCGCACACGTTTTTTTAGAAGACTTAGTAGACTTAGTATGTCTTTGTCATAGCTAATCGGTGGTTCTTACATGTAATTTAAAAGGCGAAACAATACAAAATCGGAATAAAAACAATACTACCACTCTCTTGCAAAAACGCACCTCCCTCAAAAAATCCAAAGTCAACCAAACTCAACGCCTCTCTCTGTTCCTCACACTACTCTGTAAATGTTGACAATGAACAGGCGCCACCGCGGATACAAACGTCAAACTCTATTTCTGTTGCGACTGTGGTGTGCCCGATACCAACCCCCCTTTCACCGCTCCCTCCCCTCTATCGCCATAGAGTTTGTCCCGTAAACAAGTGCGCAATGTGTGTTTTTGTATGGATTTTTCAAAAACTATTTTAGATTTAGGTTAAGACGTGCGGTGGGCTCTGTATAGAGATTTGTTCGGTTATTAATAGTGGCTAAGTGTGATGTTAGTTTTAATGGAGTTCGGAATTAGTGGTTTGCTGTGATTAACTAGAAATGAGTAGTCTTTTAATTTGTGTTTGCAACTTTTATAGAATCACGTGGTTTAGAGATGGGCATAATTTTAATTCCGAGAATTAACTTTACAGAACTTTTTTTAACGTAACTTACGTAAGTATCCGGGAAATTAAATTTTATTAATATTACCACAACACTTTAGAGTAAGAATTATGATACCTACATAGAATATATCTTTGTTACAGTAAAATCGAAAAAGTTTATGCTTAATAAGTAGGTATCGCTGGTACCCAATAGTTAGAGCATAGTTTTTTTATTTTCTTAAACTGTTTTAGAAATGAAATACACCTGCTATCTCATCCCAGCACGATTGCATCCTACAAGCCACATCTAACTTTCAAAAGAAAGTCACTTAACAGATATTTGATTACTCAAACAAGCGACACGCACGCGCCGAAAAAAACAAATAAAAAAGTGTAAAATAAAAAATTTAAAGACCCCAAGTCACGAGACAGAAAAATAGAGATGTTTATCTATGTAACGATCACGATGCTTCGCGTCGCAAGCGCAACCGTGACAGATTGCGACAGATAGGTAGTGCGCGACAAAGGACTAGCTTGCTTCGAAATTGATTGATACCGTGATATGGTGGCTTTATATTCAATTCTATTTGCCGTAACGAGAATGTTGTTAGATGAAAAAGGAAGTATCGTTTTAATCCCTTCTTAAAATACCTATTGCCATTACGTCGCAAAAATAATGACAGATTTTTAGCACATCGTTAAAACGGGAAACCAATGTCTCTGAATTGTTATTACTTTAAAAGGTATAAACGCTGTTAAAACTAAATTAATTTCCTTTATGGAAATTAATTCCAAAGGAATTCCAATAAAAATAGATAATATATATTATCATATTATCATACCTCGAGCCCACAATGTCCTTTCATACATGTCTCAAAACTATTAACACTGTAGTTTAGCTTGTCCACAAAGCCATTTAATTTAAAAGAGTAACCGTGGAGTTTCTTGACGGCTCCTTTCCACGCAAAATATTGGAACCGTGCATCTAGCTTCTGACGTTTCATAAGTGCACATATGGTAGGTAAAATAAAATAATTTTAGAGACCTTTTCTTTATTTTTATTATTGTGTGTTTTATCATTATGTTTAATACGTCACATTTAGGGCAAGTAAATATATTTTCTATATTTCTTTCTTTAACTAAATGTATCTCTAGGAATAGGTTATATATATGTCGCAAATACGTTACTGAGTTGACTAATCGGGGTGCCAGCGCCGCCTAGCGGCGTGCGACAGAGTCTGCAACATAACACTCCAAGTCGAGTCGATCGGTCGAACGTCTTCACTGGAAGACATTAAGAAACTGTCGTGCATTCCGAACAGTCGTGTCGTGTACCTACAGTAAGTTAATTGCTAGTGTGATTAATTTGATAGTAAATTATAATGTGATCTGAACTGCAAACGGTTTTTCTATTGCGCTATAACCAACACTACCCATAGTACGCCCACAGTATTAAAAATATAACTGATAATAACGAGACACCTACCCTCTCTGTCATATATTATATTTAGATTAGAACACGACATTTATAAAACTCCTATCTCTAAATCTATCCATTCCAACGTTACTCTGACACTATCGTCACTTGTCGATCTAAACAGCTAGACTCTAGAATATCATAACCAGCGTATTACTGTTATTTTTGGCTACTGCGCCACCAACACGTAAGCAATCGCACAAAAATATTCGCCGGTGCATTATCGTGCCAATAGAAGTCTGTCATTCTGCGGCAATGTCATGTAATTTTAGAGTTGGGTTTGTTTATGGATATTTCCAGACACAATGGTATGTGATACCTGACTAAATATTTGCTAAACACTACGATTATTATAACCCACACAAACATCGCAAACGCGCACGTAACTACGATTTTTTTATATGTTGTTAGGTCCCATTTTTTTTGGGTGGGAAATTATCAAATAACTTCTCCCGCTCTGGGTGGAGCGGGAGGGCGTGTAAGACTCTTACTGACTAAAACCCACCCGTGTTCCTTCAGTTGCCTGTATTGCCACGGTCCACGATATCCCTTTCGGACTTTCCCGCGAGAAACCCCCTGAAAGTAATTTATACCCAAGCTTACAAATATTTAAAAAAAAAACTGAAAAAAGGCCCAGAATTTCACAATTCGAGCACCGCGGGAGTAGCACAAGGTTTTCAGGGTTGTAAACTTGGGTACAAACTACTCTCAGGGAACCTTAAAACAAATAAAAAAATATGTAGTAGCATGCGCGTTTGCGATCCTTTAATTTTTTTGTGTCGATATCGACTGGGCTATTATGACTATTCACGACAAGGAAATAAAATTAATTATGGAAAATGAAGACAATTTTCAATAATCGATGACTGAGATAAGAATAATCTTTATTTGTTAAATAAGATCAAAGACCTTCTATAAAAATGTTATACAATAGCGCTTAGATTTGATAATTAACTGCAGGAATACAGCAGTACCTAGTCAAGAAGAACTTTACTTTAAAGGGCTAATCTAACTACCTATTTTTCTGCAAAATATCATCATCATCATCATTTCAGCCGAAAGACATCCACTGCTGAACATAGGCCTCCCCCAAGCTCCGCCATTTCGACCAGTTCTGCGCTTCTCACATCCAGCGGATTCCTGCAGCCTTCACCAGGTCATTGGTCCGCCTTCTTCCGGTAAAATGTAATCCCTTCATATTAAAACCAAATCTACTACTGAAAATAAGCTTATTAAGCTAATAAACTAACTCAAATAACCAGCCTACAAAAGCTGGTTATTTGAGTTAGTTTATTAGCTAAAGAACAGTCAGTTACAGTTGAATATTATCCCCTCACTATGTCACTGATCGAATGCTTTACTTCATTCAACGAACAATACCCTCAATAGAAACTCCCCTCAGTCACCCCTCGCATGTCTTTCAAACCTTCAAAATAATGTGACGACACCAATTCAGTAAAAAGCATAGAAATTTATACTCTGTGGTGCACATGTCAAAAATATCACTTCCGCGTGTTAGGGCTGCCTCTAATGTTCGTTGAATTTTGCATGTGAATACCCTTCAGGCGGGGCGGTAATGTGACAAGCGACAACCCTGTTTGTGTATAGAATGTAGGTCCGTCTGTCTGTTTAGTTTCGTATTGTTAAACAGGATGTGTTGCAGGAACTACGTGCAATGTTGCTCTGTTCGGTTGACGCCTCATTAACTGGGATTGAATGAGGTTAAAAGTTCATCTCTGTTTTAGGGAAATAATTGCCTCAGTTTTACTTAAGTTTTAAAAGGACATTCTTTGTACTTACATAAAAAGTGCTTCAGTCCCTGTACTAATCGAATAATTAAAATTCGGTCAGAAAACAATTTATAATACCCATTTTATTAAGTAATATTTCTAGCACTTTTCAAAGCTGCATATAAGTGTCAACTGACAAACATTAGTATTTAGTAGGAGTATTTACTAAGCAAATCACTCAAACCCTGGGGCCAAGTCTTGTAAATTTTTGGCAGATTTGGTATTGTGAGTTTTTAGCAGATTTGACACACAAAATCTGTCAAAAACTCACATGGAGAACATCACAACGTTTGTAAATTAGTAGACTAGTAAACTCGAATTTTGACGGTTATAATAGGGGGAGCCTATTACCATCAACCGGGCACAAATCCAAACTCCGGGCTGCTACTAAGAAATTCCTGATTGAAAAAGCCCAATAACACTTTGCCCAACCTAGGAATCGAACCCAGGATCTCACGGTCAACAGTAGCGCTTGCAACAATTATACCAACGAGACTACTGAAAACTGAAATAAAATCTATCACCACACACACGACTTTAACCCATCAAAACACCATAACAATCCTATACTATTAAATGAGCAATATTTGTATACAAATATGTATATATATATATACATATTGACTGCCTCGTTGGTCTAGTAGTCGCAAACGCTACTGCTAAGTATGAGGTCCTGGGTTCGATTCCCCGGTCGAGCAAAATGTTATTGGGTTTTTCTATCTGAAATTTCTCAGTAGCAGCTCGGAGTCTGGATTTGTGCCCGGTTGATGGCAATAGGCTCCCCCTATTACATGGGACTTAAACATAACTGGCGAAATGTGGGTGTGCCTGCTACAGGGACACCTCTGCCCAACCCTTCGGGGAAACAAGGCGTGATGTTATGATGTTATTATGTACATATTAGTAATCACGTTCTCGAAAACAGCTCTAACGATTTCGATAAAATTTGTAATGTAGGTGTTTATGGGGCGAAAACTCAATCTAGCTAGGTTTTATACCTGGGAAAATTCGTTTGCTGTATAACTAAAACTGTATAAAAAAAATAACGTGTAAAAATATATATAACGTTGATATATCTGGACGATACGTTTATCTTTTTTCACCCGAGCAGAACACGGTCGACCAGGTACTAATATTCTAACAGTCGTCTTACGACCCCATACTTACTAACGCTACGTTTATGGGATTTATCACGTTCACCCCTTGCTCTATGGCGTGGTTTTATGGTTATCTGCATTTTATGGTGATTTTTTGGCGGCAGATTTTGGCGGTCACCCTTTTTTCGAGATGTAAAGTTTGTTATTGAAGTGCCGTAGGTAAGTAATAATTTTCAATGTTGGTAGGTAATTTTATGTTTGTTATTTTATAATCTAGTGTGTGACCGTTATTGGCTCATTGACAGAGCTCTAGAGCAATTTTTTTCAGAAAATGGGCTCTAACACCCGGTTTCTGAATTGAGTTGAGAGCTTGTCAAACTCTAATTTAGCATTACTTAAAATGATTCTTTTAATGTAGCCCGCGAAATTCGAAACTTCTTAGGTTTTGCAAAGAAATTTTGAATTTCCCGGAAAATTCTCAATTCAGAAACCACAAATGTACATTATTTACAAGTTTTATGTGTGTTTAAATAAAATCTACGGGAAAATCATAATACATAGTATAAATTATTATGATTACATATTAAGTGGTAATTATCACAGTTGTTATTATACCATCCCTTTGATTTCTATATCTCCCGCTTGTGAATACCTGTTTTGCACTAATTAATTCATTTTAACAGCAAAAATGTTAGTTAGAAAATCTTTATATCCTCAAATTATGACTGCAACAGGAATTCTACGTTCTACAGTTTCACAATAAAACTTCCTTTTTTAATTCCTAAGACAATTATAGAAACTCTTAGGCAACACCTTAGTAGTACCTATTACTAAGTTCGCGATATCACGAAAATATGGATGTAAATGTAGTGCACTAGATTAACGTTAATTGTAGAAGCAAATCGAGTTCTAATTGAAGGATGTAAGTGTCATATTTGATTGATGGATCCGGTGAGTTGTGACTAATTTAAATGATCTTCTATTCTTAATTTTATTGAGTGGACATTGAATAATTTTATTGTTTTTTTTAAGTGAGATAAGTTCTTAATTTTTAAATGATCAATGTGTTACGTGTAAATAGGTGTGTAAATTTGAGCGTTTTTTTATTTTTTATTATGTAGAATTATTTCAAACATAATATAAATTGTTAATGAATAAATTGAATTGAATAACGACAAATAACAAACTATTTAAAAAAGTTACCCTTTATTTTGTTTTACACAAAATGATCTAAGTTCCTCATACAATGTAAAGAAACAATACATACTCGTATGCGTAATACCCATACCACAGTTCTCACGGACGCTGCCAGTGGAAAGTGCAAGTGTAGTTGCAAGTGACTCGCCCGATAACGTCTAGTAATTGACAAGCTGAGTTCAGATAAAAGCCAATACTTATCTGTCGATTTGCGAGAACTGATTACTAAGGGATTCTCACGGTGCGCGAAACTTTCAATTGTTTTTTGGGAATCGTAAAAAGCTATGCCAAATTGTGACGTTTGTTGATCACGTTTGTTTTAGTGGTAATGCTTTTTACTGTTTACCTTCTTAGTTGTAGTAAAATTAGCTTGACTATTTTTCCCTAAACGGATGGAAAAAATAGGAGCTTTTATATTCTTGGCGATCTTAGGACTGCCAACAAATAAAAAACTAGTTTTATGATCAAAAAGTTCTTCTGAGATACAAATAAAAATATAAATCTTAATCTTGATTAAAATAAAGGTATCAAAGCTTTTAGCTCAGCATCATGCTGAGGGGAAGCCTTCTTGTCACAGTCATGACGTGTATCTACCGACTATTTCTGTTTTATGCTCGTGATTTATTATGTACTTTATTTTGTTGTTTTCTGTTGACTCTTGTCTTTTTGTATGTACGTGTGTCTGTGACAAATAAACCTATTTTTCTTTCTTTCATATTGGTGCTGATTCTCTATGAGAATCTTATAGCTACTCTTCAAAATAAATCCTCTAAATTTAAAAATGTTTTGGCACAACTAAATCAACAATAAACGTGATAGGTACTTGTTGGCCCTACCCCGTTTTTTTAGAGCCGGAGGCGCGCAGGGGGGACAGCCTCGACGTGTTTTATATGGAATTTTTCACTTTTTTTATGGAAAAAATATTATTAAAATTACCTACATGTAGAGTATTAAGGCTCATGCAAACTGGCGCGAACTCACGGGCGCTACAAGCCATGCGACCCTTGTAGCGCCCGCGATATCGCGCTGATCTGCACAAGACTTTACGGGGTTTATGAGTTTTTAAAAGGGGTCGACAGCTAATTTTATTCCACACGTTTTTAATCGCGATAAGAAATAGAAATAGATCAGATATAGTTGGACAATCAAAATTTTAGGTGAAAAACGTCAAATTCAGAATAGCAAAATTGCCATTTTCACTAAATTAATATCTCAGTGCCATCTTAGTGCTGTCAAACTAAAATATGGTTAAGTTGTGTCACTTTAGTCTATTTTAGAATGAAAAATCGTCGTTTGACAGGAATAAACTAAATTTTGGTGATTTTTTGTCTAATTTAGAGACATTTGTGACAAGAATCGGCACCATTGACCATCAGATTTAGGTAAAAACAAACATTTTGTTAAAAGTCACACACATCACGATCTTTTGTCTAACCTTAATACTCCTCACTAAAGAGTAATTAATTCGTCAATGATTTTAGCACACATTACATCATTTTATATCATTTCACCTTGAGGAACCACTTCTAATTGCAAACATCAGGAAACTCGCCGTGACAAACAGTCACCGTATTCAAATCCATCCTACTAATATTGTGTTATGATTGTTAAAATCATGAGTGAATTTCATAGAGATGAACCAAGCTTTTAGGTATCGATATTTTAGCTTACGCATTTTCTAACCAAATTCTTTGTCTTTTACATCTTATTCCTTCTAAGGACAATACCTAAGTGTTTATTTGTTCATTTCCTAGTACCAAAAAAGTTTAACTTTACATAAGTGAAAATCTCCAGATATCAAACGGTGAATTACACCTATTTGGTATTGATTAGTACAGCGTTTTTAGAAACGCTGTACTAATTAAGTGGCGATCGAGTTGAGTTTTTTCAGGAACATGTTTTTTTATGATCGTTGGAGCTCGTGGTTAAGTAATAATAGCTGCACAGTTCGACCCATCAGGTTAAGCTACGCTTGCCGGAGTTGGTCTGTGGATGGATGACGATCTTAACATACTGAGACTCCTCCGTGCCTCAGAAAGCACGTTAAGCTGTTGATCCCGGCTGTCATTCGTGGATCTTTGACAGGTCACAGAGTCGTCAGAAGCCCAAAAGTCTGACAACCAGTCCTTACCAAGGGGTATCGTATTACCCAGTTACTGGGTTGTGGCGCTCAGATAGGCAGTCGCTTCATGTAAAATACGGTGTTCAACTACACATCCTGTTAGACTGGAAGCCGACCCCAGCATAGTCGGGAAAAAGCCAAGCAGATTGATCGATGTTTTTCTTATGATAACGATTGTTAAGTATTGTTTGGTATTTATAATCGAAATATTTATCGTTGTCCCATCCCTACTGTTGACCAGAAGACAATACCAGAACTAAACTCACATTGGATGAGTAGGTAGGCAATTCACCTCGACATTTAATTTTACATGACCACGGTAATTAATATTTACTAACATGAACTGTCAGGTAAATTCACAAAAATTTATGATTGATCACCACAATTGTTCAAACAAGTACCTACCTATCTTTTTTTGTACCTACTTACCTTCATGGCTTTATCATTTTTAAGGACTTTTCTGGTAGCTTGAAATAGTTTTATAAATATTTTTGTATCGATAGACGACAATAAATCGTGATTTTTTTGTTGTACTACCTCATATAATTATTATCTGCCGTGATCTACCTAGCATTTTCCGAACTATTTTGGGTCAGCTACCAGTCTAACCAGGAGCAGTTGAATACATGCATTTTACATGGAGTGACTGCCTATCTGACCTCCAAAACTTACGAGTAACACGATACATGATACCCCTTAGTAAGACTGACTTTCCGGACTTCTGACGACTCGTAACGACTTTCAAACTGACAACCAGGAGCTGCAACGACTTAACGTGCTTCCCGAGGCACGGAGGTGGTTCATTATGTAACGATGGTCACCCATCCACGGACCAACCTAGGCAAGCGTAGCTCAACCTGGTCTATCGATCCCTGCGGGTATTATTACTTAGCCACGGAACCTAAAGCAATATGGAACTGCAATAAAAGATGTCCCACGAATGACATAAAACAAAACACTATCAACAATTTCTAAAGAAAAATTCAAAAGTAACCGTGTCCCAATACCTACCTAGAACATGTAAATACGAAGCTGACAGTGCTGGCAACATAAAAAGCGTGACGAGACGTGTGACGGTTGGCAGTCCCGAGCCCAACACTTGACGGCTCAATTGTCTTTGATCACAAATACGTGAATTATTCAACGGCTCCCCTCCCTGTGAGAGTTCATAGATCAGCTACGTGGAAAGAATGACTGGAAGTGTTTATGGATCGGTATTGTCCCGTAGTTAAACTATAGTAAACTTTGAAATCAAGAGTCAATTTACGCGCAGAGAAATTAAAATTTACTAAAACCCAAACTCAAAGCATTTATTGCAATTAAACCATTTAAAGGCACTTTTGAATTGTCAAAGAGTCGGTCAGTTAGTCAGAACCCAATTTAAAAAAGACGAGTTCGCACTAATCATGTCTGAATCGCCCAAGTTTTCCGCCCAAGGTCGCCTTCTTTTCTACTCCTATTTCATCAATGAACGCTGAAACATTCCTGAAATTATTGTGATCTGCACGTTGACTGGACACTTATCTAAGCCTTTAAATAGGTAGGCCCTTGAAGGTACCTAATTAACAGGTCCCTTGTCAAGACAACCAAAAATTATTTAAGATAGACGATGATAGGAAAAGAGATAGAGATGGTTTTTGGTTATTTGGTCTCCATAAATACAAACATGACTCAAATAAAATTGCACATGAAGGCTCAAAAGAATTCGCTTCTGTAAAATATTCAGCAGTCACCTCACTGTCATAATAGAGAACGGAGTGAAATCGAATTCGCATCATAAGGGCACCGCGATAAGTGAAACTCGTACCATTTTAAAATTGAAATGGCATGACCCGTCATGGCCGTCATTTCTAGCTGCTTGAGTGAGTGAAAAGGGCGATTACTATTCAAAATGTCGATATGTAAATCTTGGGAAAAGACTTTATCAGAGGCCTTGTATGACGGTAAGAGCGGTTAGGCACTACGTCCGATCCGAATCCGAAAAATGTCGGTCCGAAGTAACCAAAGTACTATTTGTATGAGGGGTTGCGCACTGGAACCGAACTCTGTCCGTTCAAATTTAGAACATTACCAATTCCGTATAAACTTGGATCTTGAATTTGGATTCGGATCGGACGTTGTGCGTAGCCGCTCTAAGTCCTAAAACTTATTTAAATTAGCATAACATAACATCACGCCTATGGTCTACGATGAGATAGGCAGAGGTGAATAGAAACTGCAATAGAAGGACAGTTAAGTGCCATTTGACTGTACCTCAAATCTAGACTCTGGCTGCTGCTGGAAATTGTATAAAATCAAAGAGATCAAACCCAGAAACTCATGCTCAGCAATCGAGCTTTCAACCAACGATGCCGTCATTCAAAGTAGGTCATTTAATTCATTCAAACTTTAATACGATTCTCCTTTGTTTTTTTTTTTGGTAGGGCATCTCGCAGTTGACCTATGAGATCATGACTACTTAACCGGGCTTTCCTGTGGGTGCCTTAAGCTACTACACTTAAAACCTCTCCAGCCAGGGGTTATTCAACTATGCTAATTAAAACTAGGTGAACGCTCGCTAAGGGCACCCCCTGTGGGGTACGAACCTTGGTTTAGGGCGTCAACCGGAGAGAGGATTCTCCTTTGTTAGGTGATGTAGTTCTAAGATGCATTTCGAACAACAGCCTTGTTTACAAATAGATATGAAATATTTTTACTAACATAGGCACAAGTTATTTTTTTGTTTACTAACCCATATGGATGTTGCTTATACGTACACAAGTTTTTTTTTTTTTGACCATAAAAACTCAACAAAACCGCTTCTAAAAATACCTACAAAGCTACAAAGAATAATAATTAAGAAAACAAAATACCCTATTAAAAAATACATAAGTAAGTACAAGTAACAGCCCCGGAGCGTTACTGAGCTAATAATTATGATCCGTTTGAACTCCTTTAAGAATTCCTAAAGAGATTAAAAGAATCATTATATATTCTCACTTGAAGGACGAAGCATTTGAAAGAGACAGGCCAGATTAAAGCCACGCTCCAGGCATTCGGTTTCTTTAGAATATTTCCCGGGATAGCATTTTCCGGGATAAATTAATTAGGTACAAAGAGTTGTAGATTTCTGAGAAGTTGTTGATGCTTGAGATAAATGACTGGATACTTGAACATGGATACTATACGAGAATTTTTCCTGTTTACAGTTTGATCTTCCACAGATCTTCGTTCCCATCGCAGACTTCTGATGGTCATAGGCATTTTTTTTCCGTGGGGAATTCCTCATGGATACCCTCCGTCTTGGGAGAACGGAGGGTTATGTCGAAATCCTACTGTTCCTACTACTACAATTTGTGGGGACCTGGGAGATACTTGTAAATTCGCCGCATCCCCGACTAGTATCAGCCAGCCATACCCAGCGGGTCCCATCACCCAGTGCAGTCAATCCCACGACCATACGTTCTCCCATAAAGGTGCGTATGCAAAATTACGTGCCTCCTCTTTGGGCCTGACTGTTCGGGCGACGACACAGCCATGGTCATAGACCTACAAAATATAGTGACACACTACTATAATAATTTACTTCTACATCCTTCGAATCATTGCATTTACTTAAAAAGCGAAATGTGGGTCTACAATAGGTACCATCGGGGTAACGCATATCTAACCAATTTGAAAACAAAATCGCGTTTACACGACCCTTTTTTTTTCCTAGGTAAGCGTTACTACAGTGACCAAAAATAGTCCTTACAGTGTATAGATATGCGTTTCTTCGATAGTACACCTCTGCTTAACCCTTCAAGAAAAACAGATGTGAGGTTATGTCTTATGTATTTTTTCAATTTATTTCTAACTAGCAACGGTTTCACCCGCATAAGTCTCGATCCCGTGGGAATATATATAAAAGTATCTTTTGTCCTAACCCAGATCATAGTCTTTATTACAAATAATTAATATTTCTACATGTTCTGAAAATTTCTAAAACCACACCACCACCATAAATAATATTTACCTAATCATCCAAAAGGCGCATTCCTCCACCACTTAAAATTACCCTGCACAATTACCCTGCTACTAAATTTTCCCCCTTCGCCCCGCGCAAATCCTTAAGATCTTTACCCCGGGGCAAAGCGTCTTTGTACATTTTGTCAAAACGTTAATTAAGAAACTGTGTGCCTTATACTGTAATCTGCGAATAAGAGATTATCTTTGAAGTTAAGTTGTACTTATACTTTGAGATTTTGGTTATTAATAATTTACATAATAAACGTATCCTCTGTTATCTCCCAAAAGACAAGTTTATCGTGTTTTATGAGTGGATAATTATAAACACTATTTTGCACATGCATATAAGACATTATTGACGGCTCCGGAAAAGAGCTCCCGACCGCCGTGTTTCAGAAGTTACGTTCATTTCATTCTCGTAAAATATCTACAGGGTCAAAATAAATTACCTAGCTACACTCCGCAGACGATGGGTATCAATATCTAAACATAATAAAACCAAAAAGAAATTAATTTGATAATGTTTTTTTTTTGGGGTCATATATAATATCAGTTTAATGTTTTTTATACAAACTTCACAGACGTGATGGACATCGATATTTCAACACGATGAAACAGATTTTATCAACTCACACTTCAAGTAACAACCATCGATCTACATCATGGAAAGTAATAGGTAAACACAGCTACACATCAAGCTATACATGTCCAGTATAAGCTGACCTCGCATTGTACGGAAATCCGAGAGATCCAATGCGAGATCAGTATAAACTAGAAACGTATAGCTTGATGTATAGTCGTGTGTACCTTTGGCTATAATTGAATTATTTTAATTGTTTGTACATTTCCTGAAGGCACAACAAGGCATCTTTGTACAGCTGTGTGTGAAAAAAACCGGAAAGTTTTTTTTTTATTTTTTTTTATTGATATTATCAAGAAACTTATTAACATTACAATTGACAAAATATACGTTCCAGAAAACCACAGAGGTTTGTTAGGAACGTTGATTCAGCTAGTAGGTCATAAAATAGAATATAATATTTACTCCGATGTGTCACGAACTGTGGCGAATGAGGAAATGATTCGCAGTGAGCGACGCGCGACAACGCTCGGTTTAGGAGTGACACTTTTCGCGTGACGACGTAAGTATGGTGAAGGCAAATCCTTGATTTACATCAACGGTAACAACACTACCAGCGGTCATTGACCCCGAAAAAAATACTGGAATCTTTTTTTAAGTGAAAACTTTTTAGGCGCGTTGGGCATTTTTGAGACGCGACTAAACCACTGATTTCGCGACACCGTGATGACACCAGCTTTTGACCATTAAAAAGACATCAACGCGTTAATTACCACGGTGCCGATTTTTTTTTTATCAAGTTTTCACTTCTGTCGGCATTCCCGAAGTGCCACAATTTTTTTTTTTTTTTTTTTTGTCATGCTTTTATGTCGATAACCATCACGACAGCAGAGTTTTGCGAGCTAATTTAAATTTGACCCTGTATACTTATAAACAGTTAGGGCCACCTATTACACAAATAAGTCTTAAAACCTGTCTGAAATTAAAAATTACAAGAGACATTATCTTCGTTAACACAAGACAATCACAGCATCCTCCCTTCCTCGCAAAATCTTCCAAAATTGTCATCCCACGCAAACAGTATTAAATTCCCGGGTTCATAACTAAACAAAGGTTAGACGGAGGGTTGAACCGCACAGTTTGTCAAACCCTAATTAATAAACTAACCGTTAACTGTGCACAAACAAACTAACTCAGCCCGCGGCGGTGTCTGTCTATTGCTTATTACTCTAACTGCAGAGTTGTTAGCATTAGACATGGTAACTGAGTGTGATTGTGGCTTAGATTCAATGTACCTTTTGACACAACAACTCTATAACTTAATCTTAAGATGCATTGTTTGAAAAAAGCTAGGCTCACAACTCTGAGCAAAATCATGGTAATCACTTGGTTATAAATCGTGTATTTAATTATCCTTAAGACGCTGATAAATGCCAGTGACCTTGAGTGGTTAGCTTGCGTGTTCTGTACTGAGCTCACGCAACGCGTCGTACGTCCAGCCAGTAATAGGGACTCGCCCATCAAGAAGCGCTGTTCCAATTTAGACGCATTATTTATTTTATACAGAATACAAAATGTATTTTAATAGAACACGTATACTAAACTATCAATAATTAAAGTATCTCTAAAATTGTGAAGGTTTCTGAAAAATACGTCTCAGTTTTTTATCCGCGTTAGACATAACTTTATAAATTAATTTCACTATGTAATATAAACATAATCTAAAATATTCATATATTATGTTATTAGAAAAATGCTCTAACTGAACATTTTTTTTTTTTCAAATAATTAACCCTACTCGATTAGACGTGATCTTCAGTATAAAATTATTAAAAGTCGGTTATCGTCGCCTCAACATTTACAAACGTAATCCAATGCAAAAAAGACAGTTTTTATCATTTTTATTTGAATACTATAACATACAAACACATACAAATACATTATTTCACATATCATCAATAGTTTTCGCAGCGCACGCCTTAGACTTTTATAGGAAAATTTTTGATACCTTAGGTTACATTATTGCAATTTTCGTAGGAATCTCTAATTTTTGCCCATGTTACTCACTAATAATGTAGCTTTTTATTTAAGTGAAAGAATTATTAGAATCGGTTAAGTGCTTTTGGGTTTACCCATTACAAACACTTAAAAAAAAAACTCTTTATAATATTATAGTTTAGATGTGGGTTGGTTAGCATCTGTCATCGACAAAATAGGGGTGTATCTTACAGTGTGATTATTATATAAATACATTCCTATTTTGCTTTTACAGATTTCAGACTTTCTCTTTTAATTATTGTTAATTTTAAAAAAAATCTTACTTTCTAAGTTAGTTTTAATTATGGTCTGGCAATTTAAGTAGCTTATGCTGCCTACCCAAATGTCCTTTCTTTGGCATTGTTCGTCTTATCGTTGAGCTCCTTAAGTTCTGAGTTGAGCTCCACGATTAATGACAAATAAATGCTTGCACTGATTGCAAAGGTCAAATCTGTGTGATTCTTTCCTGAAAAGACTAATCTACGGTCCTTATATGGCCTGACCAAGATTATTTATTTATTTATATTTATTTATACATACTTTATTGTACACCTCAAAAATACATAACAAAAAATAAATCAAACACTACAAATTATGATTATGAATTATAATTATGATTATGAATTATGATTATGTCTGGACTTAAGAGACTGTGACCTCTGAGTTTGTTTAGGCCTTTCTTCTCAGAGTAGTCAGATAGGAAACGCCGAACTCATCTAGCTTATTTATAAATTTATTTTTTTATGACGTGTAAAAGTGATTCCGATATCTTACTTACAAAATAAACAATTTCATTTCAATTCATTATTCATAGAAATTACTACTAAATTTCTGAAATAAACCACACATGAACGTAGGTACTAACAATTTCAATGTTCGACGTTTCGTGCCCGGTGGCGCTATCTACTGGCGCTCTCTGAACAATGCTGTTCACGTATCTGAAGAAGGTAAGTAGGTACCAACTTCCCTGTATTTCCATGTGTCCTTAAAAGAAAATATTTCATCAATATTAGAATAAAGACAATTATAAATTGTAATTACAGCAAGAAAAATAACGAAAACGCCTGTTACGCTGTTGGCACCTGTTATTTATTTTGCAAAAATTTGCAAAGTGCGAGTCGGACTCGCACACGAAGGGTTCAGTACGTTTACGATTTTACTTTAGTAAATAAAAAAAACACGATTTTTGTTTGACTTTAACTTTTAACTATTATTTGTTGATATATCGGCAATAGAAATACACAATCTGTGCAAATTTTAACTGTCTCCTTATTACGGTTTATGAGATACAGCCCGCTGCCAGATAGACGGATGGACGGACAGCGGAGGCTTAGTAATAGGGTTCCGTCTGACACCCTTCAGGTAAAGTACCTTTACTTCTTGTAAATTATATTTAAAAAAACATTGTAGGTAAGTATATCAGTAGATACGTCCTTAAAATTGTACGTATAGTTAAGTATATGGTGCCTTTGTATATTTGAAATACATAAATGAAACTTAAATACACTGCGATCATCAGTTCGAAAAAATTGTCAAAAACAATTTAGGTAATTACACTTTTAAAATGTTTCTAATCGTATTGTGTGTACGGACATTGATAAGGTGGGAAATACCATGGTGGCAATACCTTGGGCAAGTACCTATGTTCTGAATACCTATACTGTATGAAGTTAATGTAGAGTTATTGGGTTCCGCATGAGCAATTTCTTTATTTATTTATTAATAGCTACGCCCCGCGGTTTTAACCGCATAAGTCTCGATTCCGTAAGAATATCGGGTAAAATGAATCCTATGTCTTAATCCAGGTCATGGTTTACTCATGTGCCAAATTTCAATCAAATCTGTTCAGCCGTTTTAGCGTGAAAGCGTAACAAAAAAAACAAATAGTGAAACAAACTCACTTTCGTATTATTTTATAATATTACTAGCGGACCCGACAGACGTCGTCCTATACGAACATCGCCACCTACCGGGTCCAATTATATTTTCGAACCATTCAAGGACCCACTCAAATATACACACAAAACTTCATCCAAATCGGTTCAGCCGTTTAGGATGAGTTAAGTGAGAAACACACGTACGGAAGAATTATATATTTAAAGATTTATTATAATTAGGATCCTTTTAACTTTACAACCTTTACATTATAAGACCTAATTCGATAGTGTGGCGAAGTAGTACCTATTATTAGGTTTCTGATTATTATATTCACCTATAAGAATCTTGCAAACTCAGATCAAGGCTAATTCTCAGAAAAAAATAAGTTAAAACCGAAGGTTTTTTCTAACGTTACTGTGAACTTAGAACTCGCTATGATGATAGGTGTTAATCAAGAGCAAAAAAACGAATTTCAGTGTAGGTACTCGCATCAAATAGTAACCTAAACAGTTTTCAGAATAATACCTAACTGCAATTTTTTACTCAAACCACCTCATATTATCCAAACTAAACTTTCATAATTATCAATAACACTTATTCCCTAATTTTCATTGCATCCATATTATATAACCGTGCACGCAAGCCAACCGAAATCACGAACTCCTTGGTTAGGGAACCCTAAATAATTAATATTTGGTGCGTCCGCGTGGCACTATTATTAAATTAGAGGTCCGTGTAACAATTAGTGATTTGCTCACAGCGATGGACCAGTGACTACAGTAATTATAATGTTCAGAAAACAGGAATATTTTATTAGAAAAAATCTTGAAAGTTATTACTGTGTGTGTGTTGTGTGTGTATTATTGTTTTGTGAGTCTGGATTTGTGCCCGGTTGATGGCAATAGGCTCGCCACCTATTACATGGGACTTAAACATAACTGGCGAAATGTGGGTGTACTATAGGCACACCTCTGCCTAACCCTTCGGGGAATACAGGCGTGATTTTATGTGTGTACTTACTGTAAGGTGAACTTTATAAAAGGATTTGATTATTTTTGTATTTGATTGGAATGTTACACAATTATTCGATGTACGGATTTGATTATTTTTGTATTTGATTGGAATGTTACATAATTATTCGATGTACGCAGGTGCCGTTCGGGGACTGAAAATAATATTAATAAACTGTTCCATCGAACTGCACATATAAAAATTTTGTTTCAGTGCGGTTAGTGGAAGTGCTCAGGTGCGGTTCGGACAAGTGCTGTTGAAATTAGTGCTCTGTGTGGAATACTTCGATTTAATAAGCTAAAAACTACAAAGAAAGAAGTGATGTGTGTTGAATTTAGTTGTGTTGTTTCGAATTTCTATATACCATACCAAGCGTTATAGGTTACTTTGACGACTCGTTTTTACCAATAAATATTGCGTTATCTCCGTAGAGCAGTGGTAGCCCAGTGGTAATGGCCGCGGCTCATTGTAGTGTCTAGTCGTGGGTTCAAAGCCAAGCAGGCGCGTAATTCCATTCGCCACTACTCTCAAAACGGTGAAGGAAAACATCGTGAGAAAACCTGCATGTTCTAGAACCAATAATTCGAAGACATGTGACATCCAACAACCCGCACTGGGCCCGCGTGGTGGATTAGAGTCCATTCCCTCTCGAAGAGAAGACGCCTGTGTCCCAGCAGTGGGGATATTATTGATGGATCATAATTATGCAACGCTTTCAGGAACTGGTCGAATAGTTTTATATTATCAATTCTTCTAGTCAAAGAACGACAGTTACATGCCACATTCAGTTTTCCCTTTGAAATTGTAATTTCAAAATATCGTCATCAAACTTTAAACCATGCAAAAACTAAGTGCACATCTCCATTTCTCTATAATTTCTAAAATTTTCAAGCCCTCATACCAAACGCAAGTTTAGCATATAATTAATCTGTAATGCTACAAATTACCACCCTACACAATGACTCCTCTCCTCTCTTAGAAAGAGGAAGAAGGCCTATGTCTCAGCAGCGGGTACATTATACAGGGTGGCAGGGACATCGACGCGAAAGCTGTTACCATGGATTCAGGACATGATTTTGAACCTTTTTTTTTAAATCTGCTGTTCCATACAGTTAGACCGCGTAGGTATTGCACTTTTCTATGAAACCGCAGATTTTTTTAAAAATAACCGACGAATTATTTCAACGGGGTTCAGAATCATGTACGGAATTCATGGTAACAGTTTTCGCGTCGATGTCCCTGCCACCCTGTATACATTATTACCTATACGGCTGATTATGCTGTTTCCATAGCAAACATCCCTTCCATTAGTAGCATTCTGCAGGTTTGTTGTCTTGTTGGTACTAGTTCTTTGCAGGATCAGCTATGCAAATTACCTACTGTGTAAAAGAATAGTTACGAAAAACTATTATCTGTAAGGTTAGTTAGTTATTTCATAGTGTATGATTTACTAGCTTCTGTCCGCGACTTCATCTGCGTGTGATTTCTTGTCCCTCCGATCCACCCCGTCGCACTTACTTTGTGTTTGCTTAGCATTATTTCTGCCTTTCTTTCTTTTTGCTCGGTTCCTAATGGTTGCAGCGTGATGTTAAATAGACCATAGGCTTCCTCAGTAATTGGACTATCAAATGCAAAAATATTTGTTCAAATCCGACTGGTAGTTCCAAAGATTAGCGCGGTCTAACAAACAAACAAAAAACAAACTTATCAGGTTTGTTGTTAAGATATTAAAGAATTATATTTATCTCTTGGGTGAATAACGGCTGAGTTGATAAAACCTCTTAAAACAGAAGATGATAAAATAAGGCAATCTTTAATTATATATACACTGTATTTCTATTTTCTTAATGTCCCTCGGGAATCATCGCATTTCCGAATACAAACGAATGCTAATTTCCAAGTCCATCAATTACTAGATTTATCTGGTATAATAATTTGAATTCAGAACTAAGTATTTTATTGTTGTTTTGTTTTGATTTTCGTGTTAACTATTTAGAGCTGTAAAACTATTTACCTATCTGCCTGCGACTTTAGCAGCTTTCCTACCACTTTTTAAATAAATTACGTTAATAAAAGAGTATTAACAACTCTATATACTTCCGAGTCGATTGAGAGCGTCCGGTCTGCACCAAGTGCAAAGGGAAGGGCAACTGATAGAAATCCGATGACTGACGAAATACGAGGTTTGCCGAGGAACATTAAGAACATATTTGTACTGAAGGTTTTTCACGGTGAGTTTTTTTTACATAAACAACCAGCTGTACCTATCAGCTGTGCCAGAGGCTAAGCATTGCCATAAAACGTGGCAATGCGGCCAGTCTCTTGGGTACATTACCAGTCGACAGCGATGCGGATGAATTTTTCAATGTTATATTTTAGTTTGTGAATAGTTTTAGTTAACTTAGTATATAATTTTGTAATTTTTATCCTATAATATTGTAATTACAATAAGTATTCATTGTTCTTACTTCAATAACTCAGACTAATCATAATTTCATTATAATAACTCAGACTAATCATAATTTAAAATCATTATAAACTGTTTCTCCCGCCTACTTGAATCTGTTAGTTTTATTGAAGGGTTGATAATTAAAGAAGCGCAATTTTTTTGTGATAAGATCCACGTTTTTTTCAGGTATTTGGTGGATTTTAAAAAATGTGGATTTCTTTAGCTATTTTTAAAATGTTTAAAAAATGAGTAAATTATTTTGTTGATAAAAAAGACTCTAGAACTTTTGTTGTTTTATTACAAAACAAAGTTATAAATTTAAAAAAAAGTCGGTAGAACAAGCTTTTCAAACTAAATTTTGATTTAAAAAGGCACTAATTTTAGAAAACATTTCTCAGCTCAATAAAATATATAGGTAATAAAATAATAAAATGTTTCGTCTAATTATTATGAAGTCAATAACATCTTATAATAATTCTTTCAAATATTTCAAATGGTCACCTAACGATACATAATTACTTTCTATGTAATTACTGAATATTAATTAATAATAACATAAAATAGTATTAAAAACATTAATGTATTCATACAGCTACTGTGAATTTAGATGTACGCCATTATACAAACTAGTTAATTGATTTATTCATAGCTACAAATTGAATGCTAACGTTAATATATTGTTATTGTATTCGAGTTAACGGGTTTACAAATCTCCATCTATTGAAGTTAACAGCTCAAGAATTAGTAAAAGCTCCGGTTAGTCAATTATCCAATCAAGCTTCAAAGGCAACTTTTGCTTTAAACCCAAGCATTGTTATCGTGAACAGGGTACAAAAACTGTGTAGGCAGATGCTTACTATGTTTCCAGTTGAGTAGCTCCCCACAGCCGACGCCATTGCTATTAACAAGCGTAGCCAGATTATCCTGTCAATAATTTGGTACACTCACCACACAAATAAAAACAATTGTATATTTTTCCTCAATGAGTTTATTGCGGCAGAACAATAAATGAAGCTGATCATATAACGTTTACTTTCAACATCAATTACGAATACTCTACACGATATCATGTCGTACGCCGAGTCCATTAATATTTATAATATTCGAGTCTGTATTGCACTTCGCTTCACAAACGCCAACTCAACACCCAAGCTGCTATCCCTATTAACTTACAGTTCGTGGGATCGATAATTACGATATATTTGTCTAAATATCACAAGAAAATACAAAAACGAAATACGAAATAGAATTAACACAATTAAAATTATTAACAATTAAATATACAGAGTCTGTGTCGCTTCAAGACGTGAGATATCACCAGGGCGAGCGCGGGTGGCGAGAGCGTCATGACACCGGCACGTGGTGCTGGTACAGTTGCTCCTGGCGCTCGCACAACGAGGTCATCTTCTTGAACGACTCGGAGGTCTCGCGAAAAAGCAGGTTCGCGTCATCCCGGGGTCGTGCGTGAGCGGCGTCCAGCCGGCCGGGTGAGATCACCGGCGGGGACGACGCTGACAGTGGCGACAGCGACTCCCGCGCAGACTGTGCCCCCGCCGGCGCCCCATACGGACCGCCACCTGCCTGAGGCACTCCGTTACCCATCAGAAAAGGGGATGGAAAAAACCCCCGCTCACCGAACTGTGGAAACAGCCCCGCTTGTAGCGCAGTCAAGTTCCGACTGTAGAATTTCATAGTTTCAGTCACGTAGCTGGGAAGCTGAGATGCTTCCTCGTTACCACCGTATCGCAGGCTCTCTAGCGTTGAGGCGAGCCCTTTTATATCTGCATATAATTTATTAAGGAGTTCTGCGTTGACTTCGAACGCTGGTTTCTGTTCCGGTGAGCCGGTGGACAACAGCCGCCGATGCAGGTCAACGTTCGAGCTGTGTCTGTCTCGACTCCGCCGAGAAGGGAAGGCGGCGTCACAACCGTTCACCTCGCACGGGTGAAGCAATTTCAAATGATCGTTTCTGTAATGCATGCGCAGTGTGAAGTGGTTCTGAAATACTTTCCCGCAAGCGGTACATCGGTCGGGGTTCTCGTCGTCTATGGGTATTTCTAAGTCGTTGATATCTGATCTGTCATCTGTCCTGTCACTGCTGGCTGACGGAGAGCGCGCCCTCGCTAAGCGCTCTTCCAATGCATGCAAGTCACTCCCGCTGTCGCTCGGGGTATACAGATCGGAACGTAATCTCAGCCCTTCACGAACAACGCTGGGGGCACTCGACTCATCGTCAGACTCACTCTCAGCCTTTACACGCGTCACCGATTCCGAGTCCACAGTAGCTTCCTCACCGTTCTGAAATGACTCCGTGCTTTCAGGCTTTTGTTTCTTGAGTGATAAGGGTTCCTCCCCAGCGCGACTTGAACTGGGAGTTGACAGGTTTCTAAATAAATCCGCGTGATATTCTTCATCGGACACGTTGTATTCATTGTTTTGTGAACACCGGGTGGGGTTGCCGCTCTTCCTCTTACGTTTGTTAGGAACGTGGGACGATGTCTTATCGTCCGAGGCGGTGGGGTCAGCGCGACTGTTTACACTATCAGGTTTCACAACAATGGATTTGGTATCGTCTCTGTTTTTATTAACACTTAAATCTTCAGGTTCATCCTCGTAGTTCAATCTTTCTACAACTGGAGATGTAGTCCGTTCATCAGATTTATCTTTATGATCATCATCGGATATATCATCATTAATTTCACTATAATTATTGGACTCTTCTTCGTGCATAATATGAGGTTTGGCAAGATCTAGTGCACTGCGGTGATGATATTCATCCGAATGTGGAAGCTTCCTGTACATTTTCTCAATTTCACTGAAGTTACGGAGGTCATCGAGGGGCACACGCGGAGGAAGCTGCGTAGGTCCCGGAGGCCCGCTGAGAGATGGTGGCAGTCGAGCTGCCAGCTCAGGTGGCAGCAGCCCGTGAGGAGGTATAGGTAGCCGTGCCAGAGCAGGCAGCAGCGGGAACGGTTGAGATGACCGACCGTCGTGTGCGGATATTTTGCGTCTCACGTGCGGTGAATGCAGCTTCGGATTTGGGTTAGCACTGTGCCGGTTTCTCGACCGTCGCGAACTGAACATCATGGTGCATCCTTCCACTGTACACTTGTGCATCTCTCGCAGGTGCACCGCCGAAAAATGAATTTTTAACGCGCCTTTATCGCAGAAAGTCTTGAGGCAGACGTTGCACTGAACTCTCTTCTTGCCAGTCGCGGGGTTGACGAACTGGACGCCGAGACCGAGAGGCCACGGGGCCGGCGGCGGGTCGCGCCTGTCCGGCGGGTACTCGGGCGACCGTCGTTCGTCGCTCTTGTCGTCATCTCGGCCGCTGAAGCTGGCGCCGAGCTTACGGAAATCGAACTGAGGCGCCGGTTGAGTCACTCGAGGCATCATAAAATAGTCCAGGCCAGCGGGTAGGCCGGGAACCGCACCGTACTCTTTGGGTTCCATCACGTCACTGTCATAATATGCGCGCGTAGTGCGAAGCGGGTGGCGCGCGTCGCGGCCGCTTTGCGACTGAGGACGTGCGACACAGGTGACCGAGCGCGGGCGGCAAGCGACAAAGGCCAGCGGTGCGGGGGTGTGAGGGGGCGCGGCGGGCGTGCGGGGGGCGGGAGCGCGGGGGGGTTGCCGCAGGTGGGAGGGGCCAGCGCTGGGCGGAGCGGATCGATGCGGTGGGGACACGCGACTCGCGACACTCGCGCACTCCGCCACTGTAAACACTGGAGAACTAAAGCATCGCATGTTACGTAACGCGGCACATACGCCACTATTGCATATAACCATACACGAACGATTGCATACCAACTCGGTTCCGTGTTTAATTATAGAGATGTCGACCGCTTTGCTCTTTGTGCAGGAACGGACAAGAAATCTTAGAATTAACTTCATTTTGATCTCCGACATCCACAAACAAGTCAAAAAACCGTAACAGTACGTAATACTCGCATAATTTTCCTATCAAATACCCAAAAAATAGGAACAGTTTTTGTTTGCAACGAGCTTCAAATCCACAAAAACAAACTTGTTGGCTCTACCTGTATATTTGGAATATAAACACGATGCAATTCAAGCGAAAAGCGTTTCTTGAATTTGAATAGTAATCTTGGCAGCTAAACCGTGAACTCTTGGATAGAATTAGGATAGGTTACAAGAGCGGAGCGCTGATACTTATATTAAAACATACAATGTAACCTGGATAACCTAAGATTTATTTATCACTTAATGTGACTCTTCATTTACCCAGTTTCCCAAATAGTGACGTTTAAAATGACAGTACCCAGTCTTATTTATAGAGGGGCCTCGTTAAGACAGGTCGAAATGTACCGTTTTACATTTATTTAAAGAGGTGAAAATTTTCAAAAATGTTTCAGATCAATACTGATATATTACATGAAATGATAAATTATTATAAGTTATCTTGCTTATACAGGCTATTGAACTATGAAGTCCCAATAATAGAGGTAAATAAGTATCGATGAAAATTAAAAAATACGTTCGTAGTTAATCCTTTATAACTATAAAGGTTTAATTATTCCCAGTAACAGAGGTATTTTAATGCAAAAGTGTCGGAGTTATTTAATTATCAGCCAGTAGCCATTATAATTTCTCACATATCAAGGGTCCACTTAACCAGGTTACACTGTAGGTATTACAATATTTATTTTTGAATAAACTATACCAACAGAAATATGTAAGGTTTTGAGATACGATAAAAATATATTTACCTACCAATTTTTTTAGACGTTTCATTTCCACTTTTTGATGGTCGAAAAGCGCTGTTTTTGTAACATTTTAGTAATTAATCAGTTTTTATTTATTCAACTACCCTATATAGTTTATTTCGATTCGTTTCAGCTTGTTCATAAAAACTATATGAAAATGTTGACCCTAATGGATCCACTTAATTTTGTATCATCGTCATTTTGACGTTTTATATAGGTGATAAGTATCAAAGTCAAAGTCAAATAATTGATTTCAATTAGGCACATTTAAGGCACTCTTAAACGTCAAAATTTACGAAGTGTACTTACAAAGTGTGCTTGCAGAGAGCATCGACCTACATAAAGCATAGAGTTTTTTTAAGTTTGTGAAATTATTGTTAACTACGTATTGAATGCACAACGATGTTTATTTACAACAGGTGTTCATTTCCAAATGGGTACTCATAAAGTTTGCATAACATTACGCCTTTTCCCTTAAAGGGTAGACAGAGGATACTGCCTAGGTATGCTCTACGTACACGTTTTGGTGGTTATTTTAGTTTTTAGTTGAGAAATTTCACTTTACTTATTAAGTAAGATAGTAAATAGTAATATTTTTTTCTTCTTTGATTTATGTTTTTGTTTTATCTTCTACGGTTACACACGTTGTCTACATCTCATTTTTTATAATTTCCTGTCGCAGGTATGCTGGAAGTGATTTCTTTAGAAATAAGCATTGCCTTTGTACGTATTTTTCTGTTCCTTTCTTCTTGTCTGTTTATATGTGTGTGCATAAATGGTTAAATAATAAGATTGGGATTGTACTGCCATTTCCCGGGAACATTTGTACACATAAGTAGGTATACAGATAATTAACGGATTAGAGGTTTTTTGTGCACATTTAGGGTACTCGTATTAGGTATGTATTCTACCAATCATCTTCTTATTTTTAAATTCCATTTGATATTATTTTACTTTTACAATCATTTCATTTTATTTTCTGAGTAGGTGTGCCAACTTAATTCAAATTTTAGTGGAATTTAATTATTATTTAAAACAAAACTATTGATTACACAGGTACCCAATAATATTGTTATAGTAAGCTCTTTTCAATCTTAAAACAAATACGAAGACATACAAAATATAAATAAACATATCAAAACTACTTTTGCCTCTTGCGCCTGAGCTTTCATACTACTAACGCCATCTGTATTTGTACTAACGAACTAAACGCCACATCAATGAAAACCCTCAACTTCGGATCACGCATGTCAATAAATCATTGTTCTATATTTAAAAACGTTTTGGAACGTGTTAAAAAACAAAGCTTGGCGGTTGTAATAAAATAACGGATTTTCTTTAAGTTTTTTTTTTTTTTGTTTCATGTTCAAGGAGGTTTTATACAAATCAAACGTATCTATTGTTTTGAGTTTTGACCATCAAACAGGTTGAGCGAACGGTTTTCGGTTATTAAGATTTTAAAAGGTAGGTGAATTTAAATTAAAACTAACTTACCTCCTGTAATCCTATTCACAAGCAGATTTTAATCATGATTTTATATCTGCATTCAAGTTAGAATCGTGCATTTACCTACTAGAATTATTTTAAAAGATGTGAACGACTATGTCTTATCTTAAGTAGATTCTTAATTTAATTTTACGATTGCGCAACCAGCGCGTATATTCTCAACAAAAAAAAAACACAATTGAAATAAACTTTCCCCGCCACGCCTCGATCCAATTTGCCCAATGTCCTCCCCATGTCTAATTCGAAACGTTATTTCGATTTAAAAATAATGAAACAGGAGCAATCGTAACTAAAGCCGGAATCGGTCCAATCCCTCTCTTTAACGCGAGATAACCGTCAGATGTGTTCGTTGGTCTGTTCGATGTCGTATCGCGCTTGCTCGATTATTCTCCATCTCGGAAACAGTTACAATCGAGTATCGTTCCGCGGTTCAATGCGTAAACAAAGCTCTTTTATTGTGTGGTACAAAGCATAAAATGCGGACGCAATGCCAAAATAAGTCACTATTTAAAAAAAAATGTAACGAATATAATAATGATAACTGAAGTCTTTTTGACCCGGCGCTAGTGTCGTGTCTATGCAATTGCATAAAATTGCATTAAGAAAATAGTTTCACAATTTTCCGCCGGATTTCAGTGGTGGTTTCATGATTTTTATCGGCAACATCAAGGTAGTCGAAGTTCGCTTCTTATTGGCAATTAGCTGAAAGTAATGAATTTACTATGTAGTAAGTAGGTTTTAATTAGATAAGGTGCATATAGCAATATAATTGTGTACATAATGATATTACTATTGGTACCTAATCTTATAAGTCCACTAGTTACCAATAAAACTGACAGACGAAATGACATGTTCAAAACCAATAAGATCACTTTAATTTATTTTATCTACAAAGTTGTACATAAGTAAATTTTCAATTCGCTCTCCACTTTTAATTTGTGCATGTAGTCATTTTGGTTAACTTAAACATAAACTTATCTATATTTTTATTCTTGAACTGTCCTTATAAGAAGACCAGTTGTTTATTCTTAGACATACATACACTCACGCCTTCTTCCCATGGGGGTAGGCAGAAACTATAAAACACTACGCCTGCTACGCTCTTTACGTACTCCTTTTGCTTCTTTTACGTTCATACACTGTCATCTGATCGTTTGTTTCCCTACGTGATCGAATCAGAAATGAAGAGATCCGTGGGAGAAGCAAGGTAACCGACATAGCCCGAAGAATTGCCAAACTTAAGTGGCAATGGGCAGGGCACATTGCTCGCAGAACAGATGGTCGATGGGGCCGAAAGATTCTGAAGTGGCGACCGCGTATCGGAAGACGTGGCGTTGGAAGGCCTCCCACAAGATGGACCAATGACCTTGTGAAAGCCGCAGGAATTCGCTGAATGCGTAAAGCACAGAAACGGTCGAAGTAGCGGTGCTTGGGGGAGGCCTATGTCTGAAATGATGACTGTCATCTGGTCTTACACGCACGCCATAACTTATTATCACGTCATTAATTCGTATATTGGTCAAATGATAAAGTAAATAAATACCTGTAAGTTTATCTTTTAGGTTTTATCTCTTTAAAATGCGAGTGGTTCCGATTTTCTTTTCGTAGACAAACACACGTGTTCAAATCAATAAATATCGAAACTTAAAACACCCATTTCATACCCATTCACCAGTAACCTTCCCTGTAGGATACCTCGAAGCTGTTCACAAACCGCTAAGTATCGCATTACTGTTGAAACTATTTGGTTTACCTTTTTTTTAATAGAAACACCCTGGCCACTTGTTAAAGTAATTTCAGGTACCTAGGTACTTATTTTGAATTTAAAAAAAAAAATATTGTTGTTGTCATTCTTTGTGTCAATCCAAATGTGCTCCATAATATAAGCGTTGTAACATAAAATCGTATTTTATTCCAAAAGGTTATGGGCAATTAATCGATTTTAAAAAAGTGGACGCTCTACATATATTCCTATTCAAAAATGGCAAGTGGCGATTCTTCCCTGGTAAGCCCAATACAATCCACAATGACATTCTCAAAACTACGTGGAAAAGAAAATTTTCACACCTGGTCGTTCGCAATGGAATGCTACCTAGTAGATCAGGATCTTTGGGACATAGTGTCAAAACCGGCAGATCTTACAGCAGCAGCAAATGCTAGAAAAGATGCCAGAGCGAGGTCTAAAATATGTTTAGCATGCCACGAAAATGTTTATCCTGTGATTCAAAATGTACAGACGGCATGCGATACTTGGAACAATTTAAAAAAGGCCTATGCAGATTGTGGTCTTGTCAGAAGACTATCTCTAATGAAAAAGCTACTAGCTGTGAAATATGAAGGAAATATGGAAAAGTACGTGAACTTAATGTTGACTACTCAGCAGGAACTGCGCGGCATGAACGCTGCCATAGAAGATGAGTTTTTAGCCATCATTCTACTAGCAAATCTTCCTGAAAGCTACAAACCACTTGTTATGACCCTGGAGCACTCTAACACGAAGATAACATCTGAAGCTGTAGTCTCAGCACTTCTTAAGGAAGATAGCCGACCATCACCGACTACAAGTCTTACTGTACCTGATGCAGCATTACAATGCACCGTGACTAAGAAAAAGTCTTTTCATTCGAAGAAATGTACATACTGCAAGAGATTTGGACACTATAAAAATGAATGTAAAATCTTAAAGAAGAAGCAAGAAACTCCTAGTATTAATACTACTAATTACACTTCACACATTACACTTTCATCTTGTTTTAATGTGTCTCATTCCTCTTCCTCAGATTCTTGGTACATAGACTCCGGTGCTACTTCTCATATGTGTAACAGAAAGGAATACTTTCGTGAAATAACCCCTGTAATTAAGCCTGTCACTGTGGCCAACAATGACCAAATTCTATGTGAAGGTGAAGGTACAGTCGTCATTAATAATATTAATACAATTAAAGATGTTCTTTATGTTCCCCAACTAGCTGCAAACTTATTATCAGTTAGTAACTTAGTTAAAAAAGGCTTTATTGTTTTATTTTCCCTAAAAGGTGCCACTATTCTTCAAAAAGAAGGATGTAAAGTCTCAGGTTCTATTATTGCAACCGCCTCAAACTTCAATGGCATGTATAAACTTAATGTTCCTGATTCGCAAGCTCTTTTAACTACTTCCACAGAGTCTGCATTATTATGGCATAGACGCCTTGGTCACCTTAATACTAAAGCCATGAGTATTTTAAAAAATAAGTTTGTGGGCATTAACTATAATGACACACTGAACAAAATCTGTGTGCCTTGTCTACAAGGCAAACTAGCAAAGAAACCGTTCAATAATTCTTCAAGCAGGTCAAAAAATGTTCTAGAAATAGTGCATTCTGATGTTTGTGGACCCATGAGTACTCAATCTTGGGGCAAAGCTCTCTATGTACTCACATTCACTGACGATTTTTCTCGCAAAACTTTTGGATATTTTCTAAAACACAAAAGTGAAGTGTTCTCTAAGTTTGTAGAATTCAAAAGTATGGTAGAAAATCAAACGGGTCACAAAATAAAAAAGTTTAGGTCCGATTGCGGCTCTGAATATATTAATCGCAATATGACTACCTTTTTGAAAGAGAACGGAATTTTGCATCAAACTTCTGTTCCCTATAATCCACAACAAAACGGTATTTCTGAGCGAGTCAATAGAACTATTATTAAAAAAGCTAGGTCCATGCTTCAAGATGCTAACTTATCAAAAGCATACTGGGCAGAAGCAGTAAATACTGCAATTTATCTCAAAAATCATTCACCTACTCAAGCGTTAAATAATAAAATTCCAGAAGAGATTTGGACTGGAAAGAAAATTAATCTTTCACATTTACGTGTCTTTGGCTGTGAAGCACATGCACTTATACCCGAAGAAAAACGTACAAAACTAGAGTCAAAAACTCGAAAGTACATATTTGTTGGGTATTCCAGTCAAAGTAAAGGCTTTCGTTTAATTGATCCCCAAAATCCTCGAGTGGTTTTGACCGCGAGAGATGTTGTCTTCATTGAGGATAAGCCTTCTACTAGCGACACTCAAGATGTGTCTCAGTCACAGACAAGTGACATAATTCAAGTACAAGATACTGAAACAGGTTTAGACATGGAAATACCTAAAGTTTCACAAACTGAAACAACTGAAGTTCCAAATACGGAAATACAAGAAATCTCAGAAATAGAAACACCTGAAGTGTTTTTTGACTCCGAAAGTGAGACTATTGTGAAACATCCCCATGTTAATGTTGAAAGCAAAAGGAGATATTCCCTTAGAGACCGACGTCCACCAATAAGATATCCCGACAATGACACCCTAGCAAACTTGACTTCTACGAACTTTGAACCTGAAACGTTTAAAGAAGCCATGGAAGATGTTCATAAAGACAACTGGCTTAAGTCAATGGAAGTCGAATACGATTCACTAATTAAGCACGGTACCTGGATTTTGGTGGACAGACCAAGTGACCGTAAAATTGTGAAATGTAAATGGGTATATAAAATAAAAAGGGATACATCGGGAAATATAATAAAATATAAAGCCAGATTGGTAGCCAAAGGGTTCACCCAGATTTACGGGGTGGACTATCATGAAACTTTCTCACCTGTAACTAGACTATCAACTGTCAGATTGCTAATAGCTTACGCTGTTCAGCATAACTTAGAAGTCGATCACTTAGATGTTGAAACTGCCTTCCTTTATGGGACCTTAGACGAAGAAATTTATATGACTCAGCCAGAAGGATTTATAAAAGAGGACAGCAAAAAAAAAGTATGTCTTTTAAAGAGAGCTTTGTATGGATTAAAACAATCCCCTAGACAGTGGCATAAAAAAGTTTGCGAAGCAATGGCAAAGTTTGGTTTAATGAAATCACAAAATGATAATTGTGTATATTATCATAAAAACCAAAATAAGCTTCTTATCGTCGCCATATTTGTGGACGATTTTTTCATATTTTCTAATGATAAGGAAATGAAACAAAAGTTTAAAAGCGCTATTAGCAAAGAATTCTGTGTCAAAGACTTAGGTTCCTTAAAAGACTGTCTTGGTATGAGAGTTTTGTATACCAAAAACGGCATTACTCTTGACCAAACCAAATACATAGATAAGCTTATTTCTAAATTTGGAATGAGTGATGCCATATCAGTTTCCACACCCATGGAACCTGGTCAAAAACTCACTTACAGAGACATTAATGACGATCAGCCAGATTTACCTTACCAGCAGCTCATTGGATCACTAATGTATGTTTCCATTGGCACTAGACCCGACATCTCACATGCAGTGTCATTTTTAAGTCAATTCAACACACATTACGGGGAGGTGCACTGGAGAGCTGCCAAGCGGGTACTGAGGTATCTTAAGGGTACCAAGGACCTGAAACTTCACTATCATAAAGTCATGCCAGACTATCCCATCGGTTATGTAGATGCAGACCATGGAAGTAATATCATCGATCGTCGTTCATTCACAGGTTTCTTTTTCATTATGAGTGGAGCACCAATTAGTTGGGAGTCACGCAAACAAAAAACAGTCGCACTCTCAACTACAGAAGCTGAGTATATGGCTCTTAGTGAAGCGTGCAAAGAAGCCATATACCTCAAGGCGTTTTTTAAAGAAATATTTTCTTTGGATCGCCCAATCAAAATTTATACAGATAATCAAAGTTCATTAAAATTATCTCATAACGACACCTTTCACGCACGCACCAAACACATCGATATAAGGCACCATTTTATTCGCGATTCACTTAATCAACAAAACCTTGTCTTAAATTACATTAACACACGTAATATGCCAGCCGATGTCCTTACTAAACCTTTAACAAAACTTCGACATTTCATGTGTCTTAAAGGTTTAGGTATAACCGAGGCCATAAGCTAGCTTGCTTTTGTTTTTTGTATTCATTGTTTTGTTAAGTGTTCGTGATTATTGTTTATAGTGTTTGTTATTAATTTATTAGGGTGTATATATTTTTTGTATATCTGTATGTACAGGATGTTTCCATTACGGGGAGGTGTTGAAACTATTTGGTTTACCTTTTTTTTAATAGAAACACCCTGGCCACTTGTTAAAGTAATTTCAGGTACCTAGGTACTTATTTTGAATTTAAAAAAAAATATTGTTGTTGTCATTCTTTGTGTCAATCCAAATGTGCTCCATAATATAAGCGTTGTAACATAAAATCGTATTTTATTCCAAAAATTACAACTTAAAAGATAGTCTCCAGTTCGTTTTTTTAATCCCAGAGACTAATTTGACAGATGCAAATGTCAAACTCCAAATTGAAAAAACAAACAACAATCACTTAAAATGTCTTTGGAATTTAAAAAATGAACTTTAACCGCTTGATTCCAGAGTCCGCGCCACCGCTAGTATCTATGTCGTTGCATCAAATTGCATAAAAAATGTAGCTCCACAAATTTTTTCGCTGGACTTTAGTGGTTGCACGGAATCTAACTCACTGTTCTCTTGTAACTTGTACTGGAGTACAGTCACCCATATTATACTCTCAGTTTCGCGGTACGTAACATAAACAAGATCTCTTTTTGTCCTAAGTGATCCGCCTCTGGTCAACGTTGATTTTTATATCGGTTTAAGGGGTTCTTCACACTTGGTTAGAGTGTCGTTGATAAAAGTTTTAAAGATTGCAAGTAAAAAAAAACTTGTGAAAATAACAGGTTTTCTTTCAGTATTTATATTGCCTTGTCGTGTCCAACTGTTATTTTTTCGAGCAATATTATTATTTCCAATAAAAAATTAGGAATCAACACAAAATTATGACATTCAAAAATCTGTAAATAAAATGTCCTAACTTATGCTTGCTTTCATAATGCTCAAACTTTACCTAAGTTTTTATATCAACAAAAACTTCAGTAATTAACGTTTATTTTAAACTCTTTAAGGTACTCTACCTACTCCATACAGTAAATTTTAATTAGACTCATACCCATTAAAATGCTAAGCGAGTGCCACAATTATACAAGGTTGTAATTTGTTTTTGAGTTGAACATCAAAATAAAAGTGAATCTGCATAATTAATGATTCATTACACCTACGGCGTTGCAAGGTACAAGTGGCGCCATCTGTTATGATTTTTGGAACTAAAAATTTCAAGTGCTTCGTAGCGTTTATTTCCCAATGGTATTTTATAATATTAACTCGCGTCTAAATGGTTTTCAATATCGTATAATGGTATTCGTGTATAAATCAGCCTAATAAGAGTTCTCATTTTGGTGGCTAATTTTTTTTCAGTTATTATTAGAAAGATTTGCACATGCTCTCATGTTGTATTATTTTCATTATAGCCTACTAATTTATTTTCACGCAATATGGTTGTTATATAGTTTTATTATTTTTGGTGTCAATAAAAAAAATATTATTATTATTTTAGCAATTCTGTCTTTTGCCTAGACATCGAGAAATATATTATTTTTCATATAATTAATTAGTATGTATGCTTTCCCTTGCTGAAACCTAAAATTTCATTTGGTGACGTCAGATTTCTATTCAGTTCATAACATAGACCAATAAATAAAATAAATTTAAAAAAAACATAACATCACGCCTGTATTCCCCCGAAGGGTTGGGCAATGGAGTATTTATAGTACACCCACATTTCGCCAGTTATGTTTGAGTCATATGTAATAGAGAGCGAGCCTATTGTCATCAGCCGGCCACAAATCCAGATTCCGCGCTACTACTGAGAAATTTCAGATGAAAAAACCCAATAACACTTTGCCCGACCCGGGAATCGAACCCAGGACCTTATGGTCAGCAGTAGCGCTTGTGACCACTAGACCGACGAGGCAGTTCAAGCATGGGGAATTTTGATTGTGACACTGAAAAATTTACATACCTACATACTAATTTCAATCTGCCCAGCCTTTTCCCAACTATGTTGGGGTTGGCTTCCAGTCTAACCGGATGCAGCTGAATACTATTATTTTACATGCTGCCTATCTGACCTCCACAACCTAGTAACTGGGTAATACGATACCCCTTAATGAGACTGGTTGTCAGACTTTCGGGCTTCTGACGACCCGTAACGACTGTCGAAGATCCACGAATGATAGCCGGGACCAACGGCTTAACGTGCTTTCCGACGCACGGAGGAGTCTCGGTATGTAAAAATGGTTACCCATCCACAGACCAACCCCGGCAAGCGTAGCTTTACCTGATGGATCGACCTGTGTGGCTGTTATTATTTAGCCACAAGCTATATAGTAATTTATGTTCGTTTTTTTTTGGTAGGTCATCTCGTAGTTGACCTCTGAGATCATGACTACTCAACCGGGCTTTCCTGTGGGTGCCCTAAGCTACTACACTTAAAACCTCCAGGCAGGGGTTATTCAACTATGCTAATTAAAACTAGATGAACGCTCGCTAAGGGCACCCCCTGTGGGGTACGAACCTTGGCTTAGGGCGTCAACCGGAGGGAGGACATCAAGGATGGGACGGGCTGGAATTTATTTTCCTGAATTCATTTTACAGCCGCAGCCAACTAAGTACTTCCAATTACACGACCGGCGAGAATAATGTACAACCCTCCTAACTCGATCCGACCGACATATTTATTTTGAAGAGCGCCGTATTTTGTTTGGATTAAAAATATTTCTGGCTACACTTGCACACGACACTGTACGAAGTATCGCCCTGTACAAAACTGGCGAACAAAATTATAGACACGTGCCGACGTACTGTATACTTTTTTGTGGCCTGTGACGCACATAGGTCGAGTGGATGGACGATTATTCTGTATGTCAAGCAGAGAATCTTGATGGTTGAGATTTCAGTGGTTTTGCATTGATATGCTGGTTGTTTGAATGGCATAATTATGTTTGGCATGTGGATTGACGTGTGCGGTGTGCTGTTTATTTTGGTCGATATGTGAATGATGTACTCGAATAGCGATGACGTCTTTAGTCACGAACGGATTTTTTCAGGGACATTGTAGTGCATGAAAAGAGCCTTCACGAACACAAAAACAACGAAAAAAAAGAATAAATGGAACGGAAGTAGATAGGTAGAACGTTCTGCCCACCCGGTATGGTTTCGTAAGCCCCACTTTCAACTTTGATGGCGACTGCTTTTTGGCTTCATGTGCGTATTATATAATTATCTCTTGCTTCAAAAACGGTAGTGGAAAACATTGTGAGGAACCCGGCATGCCTCGTTTTTGGGATGTAAATTATCAAATAACTTCTCCCGCTCTGAGCGGAGCTGGAGGGCGTGTCAGACTCTTACTGACTAAAACCCACCCGTATTCCTTCAGTTGCCTATATGTTGCCAAAGGCCACGGCATCCCTTTCAGACTTTCCCGCAGACCCCCTTTGAGGCGCGCGTGGAACACAACGCGCCGGCGACCCGGGCCTGGTCCTTATCGGACGGCGAGCTACCCATTGCTCACCGTCCGCAAAAAAACCGACATGCCTGAGAGATATTTCTGGACCGCATGTGAAGCCACGTCAGAGGCCCATGGGTGGCATAAAAACTCTGACACCAGGTTAGTCACTAACCACACGAAAAAGAAAAAAGAACTTTGACTGGCTCATATCTTTATCACGACATAAGCTGTTATCTCATAGCTCATGCTATCTTGGAGAGGTTTCTAAGAAGATGCGACTCGTTCTTCATACCCTAAAATATTGCTAGTAGAATCAAACCACCTTCTTCTTCTGTTCGCATACACTACACGATCTCGACGACTTCGATTATGGACCCAGTAGGTAGCCACGTTTATTGCAGCGTCAGAGGCGTTGTTCAAATCGTCAAGAGTGCAGGTGAACGGACATTTGGGACACTGCACCAAATGGGACTTTAGAGGCATGAGGAACAGGGTGTAAAGTTCACTCATCCTCTATAGAAAAGGGAGGATCCTCCGACCAGACGGGTGTCGTGTCTGGCGGGCAACTGCCCAACGATTGATGTCAGATAGAGAACTATAATTGCGTGATGCAGGATTTTCGGTGACGTCAGAATTTTGTGTGACGTCAGGTCTTTGATGCTTAGTGCGCATGTGGCGATGTACATGCCGCCACAGGACCTGGGCTGATCAGTAGCACTCGCCTTTGGTTTTGGATAAATCGACTATTCCCCATTTCGGAAGACTATGTTCTTTTAAAATTATTTTTTTAGCAACAACGAGGAGCTCTTTGCCTTAATCTCACCTAATGGTAAGTGATCATCAGGCCGAAGTTCCAAGCGAGCTTCACCCGGAATCCTCAACCACAGAGGAACTGGCTATCTTACCTTTTAACTGCCGAAACATAACAATGCTGTTAACATTGTTGTTATGGCGACAGACTTAGATAAGATGGTGATAGCTAGCCAAGCGGACTTAGAACAAGCGCTACCACCAACCAAACCGAGCAAAAAATTTAATCCACTGGGAATTGAACCCGGATCCTCTGGATCTGAGACAGGTGGCCTAATAGACCACTAGATCACAGAGGCGGTTTTTTTTTTCAGGTTTTAATTAAATGGTGTTGCTACAAAGCTCAACACGAAACCCGACCTTTGCACAAAATTTAAAGGCCAGACCACCAGAAATCCAAAACCACCAACAAAGAAGAGTGGTACTTCGAACCCGGGACTTCTGGGTCTGAGGCAAGTGGTCTTACCACTAGTCTGTAGGCGGATAAATTATCACGAATACAATACGATCTGATCGATTTCTCGAGAAATCGATTGTGTTCAATATACATACATTTTCCTTACCTCAACTGTTCTAGCATGGAAGTCATAACATAACATCACGCATTATTTCCCCGAAAGGTTGGGCAGACGTGTACTTACAGTACATACACATTTCGCCAGTTATGTTTAAGTCCCATGTAACAGGGGGCGAGCCTATTGCCATCAACCGGGCACAAATCCAGACTCTGGACTACTACTGAGAAATTCCAAATAGAAAAACCAAATAACACTATGCCCGACGTGGTAATCGAACCCAGGACCTTATGTTCAGCAGTAGCGTTTGCGACCACTAGACCAACGAGGTAGTCAGCATGGAAGTGTCTTCAGTAAACATGTAAGCAATATCAATACATAACACTTTCGTTGCCCACGGCTTGTGGGCACGGATCGCGTGCTTCAACCACACATCCGGCTGAACAAACGGAAATTATAACAAGTATCTGCGTTTTTTCCATGTTCAAGTATTATCAGTATCGTGATTAATGTCATTAAATCGATGTTTCCTCCGATTTATTTTTATTAATCTCGTGAAAACTATGAAGGTTGTATCGAAAACGGTGGAACTGCATGAAAACACGAAAATATTTGATATTTCCGCCAATGTAAGCAGGTTGTAATGATTTATAGACTTTTGTGTATTTATGAGCAATTTTGTGTCTTTATTTTTTTTTAATTGTAATCTTTTGGATAAATTGTAAATTGACGGTCTAATTAATCGTACGTTAGTGTTGTTATGTTGGTTTCCACCTGCCATACCTACATATTTATTTTGATTGATTATACATCAGTCAGTGTGAGGCTAAGTTTCTCTATTATCCAAGTGCCTAGTTACCAAATAGGGAAATTGATTTGCTCGGCCTAATTTAATATCGTTATTTTGTTTTTAGGGTTTACCTCAAAAGGAAAAAACAGAACCCTTATAGAATCATTTCATTGTCCGTGAGGCTTCTGCCTCGAATCTTGCGGGCAGCGGGGCGGCGGCGGCAGCGGCGCGTTCAAATGCATAGATTTATATGTAACTGGCCTCGAAAGCAGCGGCGCGGGGAGCGAGCGGTTCCATATAAAACTATGCGTTGCCGCGCCGCCGCCGCCGCCGCCCCGCTGACCGGTGAGTTCGAGTCCGCGGCCTTAGTCTGTCCCTTGTAGCTCTAAAAAATCAAGCTTCTAGTCAACCCAATAAAAAATACGGCCCATTACCCGACATAATTTGATACTCGCAAATAATCAAAACCCTTTAAGTACGTAATCCTATACTGTTAAACTAGCAATATTTGTATATATATATATTTGTAACCACGTTCTTGAAAACGGCTCTAACGATTTCGATGAAAATTGCAATAAAGAGGTTTACTGGAGGGAAAAATCGATCTAGCTAGCTCCGTATTTACCTAAGAATGACATGGCAGCATGGAATTAGTTAGTATCTACTATCATAGCAGCATGGAATTAGTATATATAATACATGGAATTAGTACTTTCCTATACTATTAAATGAGCATTCTCTATTTTCACCAGAGCAGAGCTCAGTCGCCCAGGTACTAAGTGTAATATACCCAAAAATTACCCTTTGCTGCTAAAGTTAGATGCTTTGAAACGGATCTGACTATGTTTAGATACTTTTGGGCCCAGCTTTGGTTTGGAGGCCAGATATCGGTTAGGAATAAAATACTGTCGATACCATCGTTCCATGAACGACGTGATGTAGAGGTCACCTTACAGTTTAATTAGATTCTAAACATATTAAGTTTGTTATTAAGTACCTTACCGCACCAAAAACCACATTATCATAAATTACTTCTTAAAATTCTCAACAAACGTCAATTAAAAACACGCATTATACTAACAGCTTCATAAAGTCATAATTCTAATGTAAAACATGAGTTTTCAAGATGGACGCCGCCGAAATCCGTACTACTTGACAATTAGAGCGTTGTTATCGTGTGAGGTAGCACGCGAGGATATATCCTTGACTTCGTTGTTCGAACAAAGAATATGAGTAATCGCTATATTATTGGTATCTACACGATATTGTAAATTTGTGATATTGTGAAGTTACAAAGGGCTGTGTGAGAGCAGTGGTGGCCCAGTGTTAACGGCCCCAACTTACAAGTTGTTAGGTCGTGGGTTCGCTCCCAGGCAGGCGCTTTACTTTGTGTAAATAATTTCATCACCACTGCTCTCAAAACATCGTGAGGAAACCGGCATGTCCTAGAACCAAAAATTCGAAGACATGTGACATCTACCAACCCGCACTGGGCCCGCGTGGTGGATTACAGCCCACTCCCTCTCGTAGAGAGGAGGTCTGTGTCCCAACAGTGGGAACATTATAGGCCTATTATTAAAAGGCTGTGTATGTCTGATGCAAAATTTCCTGTCAATCCCTTCTCGTCTCTCTTCTTGGTGGAGTACTTCATTACTGAAGGTCGTATCCTTAAAAGATTTTCATGGCTTTATGTAGATGTATTTCTCCTGACAAAGTTTATTATTATTATATGTACCTATGTATGTATATATCTTTGTATTTTTTCTTGTATTTTATAGTTATTTTCGTGTTAACAATCCTTTATGTTGCACCTGCCATGTCTTGGCTCTGCATAACCCTAAAGATTGACTGATAGAAAATGCCTCAGGCATTAAGTACGGTACTTTTTTTACTTGTGTAAATAAAAGGCTTTCGTACATTTATGTTAAATATTCTTCCACCTCGATCAGTTCAATCCCTTGAACTGTGCCAAATATACTTGTGGCAGGATTGATTTCACCTGAATAGCTCTAAGCATCAGTATAGCCTGTCTCGCTTGCCAGTCTAACAGTCTAGTCACTGGCTTATTGTTTTTTATATCAAATAACATAGAACCTTCTGTAATACTTTACATCTCCGATGTTCGCTGCCTATAAAAAAAACTCCACAGAAATATGAACCACGGTTTTTTAAATGAAAAAGTTTGAAGTAACGGTCTGGAAAGTTGCTGCGGAGGCTAAATCTCGCTGGTAGTCATGGTTACAGGGTGATGCAATATTTCTAATACTTGCCAGCATAATGGTAATGGCTGTCCAAATTATTCTCCATTTACAAACTGTATCAACACGAACTCCAAACGTCTTAATTAAATTTTCAACAGCAAGAAATCTACATAATTACCAAAGTAATTAGCTAAATTTTGTCGACATTCCCACAATCCGCCATTAACTACGGACAAAGCCCTGACAAAATCCGCCGCTAAAGGAAATAACATATCACCCAAGTATATCGGCTGGTATTACGAAGTTATCGAAGGAAAAACGGTACCAAACGAAATCGTATCCCTTGCCATCAGACCTCCAAATATAATGACAGGACAATCCGCTCAGCTTAACTTAAGAACTGCAAAAAAACGTTGAATAAATCAAACCTTAAACAGAAGGTGTTAAGGTTGTAATTGAGCTAGGTGGTTGAAATGTTAGTTAGAAGTACGATAATTTATTAAGTAATTCGGTGTGCGGCGCGGGAGTTGAGCCGTGTAACGCCCCTGCGGATGCTACAAGTAAAAGCAATGATACATCGCGGATTTCGTCGCGTTGTTGGTGGGTTCTACTTGGAGCTGTAGAATAGAAACTTTTTAATAAAGAATCTGTTTTTATATGTAGGACGCTGCAGCGACACCGCTCCGGCGCCGCGCCACCGCCGCAACGCATCATGTGCACAGGCTCTAACTTTCCGCTACTTCTGTCACTGATTTTACATACCCATTTATCATTTACCGCGGCAATGATTCATGATGACTTTAGCAGGTCAAACAATCTGTTTGGTAAACCTGCAAGCTTAATAATACACATAATCCTATCTTAATCCTAACTAATATAGACTAAAATTATAAAAAGAAAAGATTTGAATTTTGAAGTGAAAACTTCTTTAGGCGCGTTGAGCATTTTTGAGATGGGACTAAACCATTGATTTCGCGACACCGTGATAACACCACCTTTTGACCATTAAAAAGACATCAACGCGTTGATTACCGTGGTGCTGATTTTTTTTCAAGTTTTCACTTCTGTCGGCAGTCCCGGAGTGCCACTGTTTTTTTTTTTTTGTCTAAACTATATAACTATATTTTTGTGTATTTGTTTATTACGCTTTCACACTAAAACAGCTAAACAGATTAGGATACTTTCTATGCCGATTTTCCTACGGGAACGAGACTTATGCGGGTGAAATCGTGGGGCTAGTCAAAAATATTAATAATTTTACAGCAGATCAAACCAATCCGCTGCAGACGGAATAAACCGTCAGCAAAGCGAGGACGTATGTACACACAGAGGAAGTGATTCAGGCGAGACCTGCTTGTTCAGCGAAGCAGCGCGGTGCTTGCGCAATAACCCGCGAGCGTACTCCCGCGCACGCGATGCATGCAGTATGTCCACTTGTCTTGTGAATTTGTGGGGAGGTTAGAAGTGGGTCGGTTTTTCACGGATGATGTAATGGGTTAGCTGTATTCTACCATGCAGGCACAGTACGGATTGGTAGACGTCTCATGTCTTCGAATTTTTGGTTCTAGGAGATGCCGGCTTCCTCACGGTGTTTTCCTTCACTGTTTTGAGAGTAGTGGTGATGAAGTTATTTACATAAATTAAAGCACCTGCCTGGGTTCGAACCCATGGAGCCAGTACCACTGGGCCACCACTGCTCTGACAATGTATAGCACTGGACATAATTATGTCAAAAGTGCAATTCTCGTATTTATAAAATCGTTCGCATTCTAATCACAGTCTCAGTCTATAACTTTAATTCGTCAACATTTTTAAAAACTTTTTGACATTAACAGTCGCTAAGATGAGATTGTGTGACTAGATTTTGAACGTTTTTAATTAAGGGAATTGGCATTCTGGTCAGATCCTTACATTTCTGTCTAGTCAATGTTTCATCGAAATATTTATCCAGCATAGTATGGATGGCCCAAAAACTTAAGACGTTAGTTTAAACTGCTGTCATGTTTCGTTCTTATAATTATGGCATAAGCATTGTTAGTAACGTCAACCTTGTAGCGACATCTACATCGCCACATGCGAACTACGCATCACACTGACGTCATACAAAATCCTGCATCGTGCAAGCAGAATTTACCGCCCGACTTGCACATATAGAACATCCCGACATCAATCTTCAGGTAGTAGCCAGAGACCAACACCGATCTAGTCGGAGGATCCTCGCTTTTTTTTTCTATGGAGGACGAATGAACTTTACACCCTCTTCTTCATGCCTCTATAACAACAACGCTTTCAGGAACTGGTTCACTAGATCTGTATTTCCACTTCCAGTCGAAGTGTAACAGTTCAAAGTCAAAGTCAAATAATTTATTTCAATTAGCTACTTAAAAGGAACTTTTGAACGTCAAAATTTACAAATAATCGAAATAATTCTAGTCGTAGTAGTTACATGCAACATTCAGTTTTACCTTTAACAATTTCATAATATCGCCATCAAAGTAAAGGATGCAAAAACTAAGTGCTCATCTCTATTTCTCTGTATTTTCTAAAATTTTCAAGCCCTCTTACCAAACGCAAGTATAGAATGTAGTTCATCTGTAATGCTACAAATTACCACCCTACACAATGACTGTGTTGGATGTGCCGACAGCGTGAAAATTTATGGTTTCTGCTTGTGCCTTTTAAGAGGTTGCATGTCGTAAATGTTGGAGACGTGAAAATAGGTGCGCATCCAGTTGGAGCTATGCTAGATACGTTGTTTTCGTCGGAAAGCTGGAAAAACGCATAAAAAATCATCAAAAAATTATCATGATTATTCAAAATGCTGTTTTTTTTTATGTTTAAAAGCGGATAGCGGCCCGAAAACATCTGCTATTTTATACGGATTTTTTCAACATTGCAGTAGCTTGAAAACTGGAAAGGTTTAACACGAAATCCTGAAAACATTACGGCAGACTGTTAAGACACAATATTTTACTTTTAGTAATGGAGAAGACACCCAAAAGGGGTAAGAGACTTAAAGAAAATTCCTCTACTTGATAGTCTGTTGATTTTGCAATCAATTAGCAAAGAGTAGCATTCGCTCCACAAAACATATCTTGTACTACACAACTCACCCCAAGCTCATTAAAAGGTTGTCGTTTAGCAAAAGCTCGAGTCACTGCCGTCATTTATTTTGTCGCACTTACTCGCGACATTTTGACTTTTCATTTCGAGTCGACACTCTCATTAACTAAGTCGTTAACTAATTTTATTTGTGAAACTTTGTGTCTTTGGCTTAAGTCTTCAATCATTAGATGTTTTGTGAATGCTTTTAGCAAAACGGGAAAGTTCTTAGTACTCTTTGGAACCTATAGAAGTTAATGTTTTAGAAGACAATTTGAGTTTTTTAGTATCACGTAAAATTGATAGCACAGCAATCAATAAATCTGCCTAGCCTTTTCCCAACTATGTTGGGGTCGGCTTCCAGTCTAACCAGCTGCAGCTGAATACCAATATTGTATATGGAGCGACTGCCTATCTGACCGCCACAACCCAGTTACTGGGTAACACGATACCCCTTGGAAAGACTTTAGGCTTCTGACGACCCGTAACGACTGCCAAAGATCCAAGAATGATAGCCGGGACCTAAGGTTTGACGTGCTTTCCGAGGCACGGAGGGGTCTCTGTATGTTAAGATGGTCACCCATCCATAGACTGACCGCGGCAAGCATAGCTTAACCTGATCGATCGACCCGTGCGGCTGTTATTAATTAGCCACGAGCCCCTCCTAAAATGTATAGCATAACAATAGAGCAATTTATTGTGATAGAAGGTCAGTTTCTGTTATATCCTATACTATTAAACGAGTGATATTTGTATTCACGTTCCCAAAATCAGCTCTAACGATTTCGATGAAAGTTGCAATATAGGGGTTTTTACGGGGGAGAAAAATCGATCTAGCTAGGTCTCATATCTGGGAAAATTCGTTTTCTCTGTATTTCACCCGAGCAGAGCTCGGTCGCCCAAAGTTTAGAACAAGATATTGAATAATGACATGAGAAAATGACATTAGAATAATGACATGAGAATAATGATATGAGTATAATGACATTCGAATAATGACATTAGAATAATGACATGAAAATAATGACATTAGCGTAATGACATTAGAATAATGACATAGCAGCATGGAATTAGTAGGTACTATACATGGATTAGTATGAACTTTCCTATACCATTAAATGAGCATTCTCTATTTTCACCAAAGCAGAGCTCGCTCGCCCAGGTACTAAGTGTAATATCTGAAGTCTGGATTTATGCCCAGTTGATTGCAATATTACATGGGACTTAAATATAACTGATGAAATGTGGGTGTACTAAATGTACACCTTTGCCTAACCCTTCGAGAACAAGCGTGATGTTATGTTATGTAGGTACTGCATATCGTATATAATTTCACCAGTGTTTTTAGATGGCCTGTATCTATGTCAGTTCCTGCAGAAACAAGCCGTTTTAAAGCTCTGGGAATAAAGGAAAATTTGCTCCTTGGAACACGTTTATTCAAGACTAACTGCGCCCCGCAGTTTTACCCGCATAAGTCTCGATCTCGTAAAAAGATCGGAACAAAAAGTATCCTATGTCCTAACCCAGATCATGGTCTACCCATGTGCTAAATTTGATCCAAATCCGTTCAGCCGTTTTAACGTGAAAGCGTAACAAACAAACAAACATACAAAAAATCAAATCTTTTCTCTTTATAATATTCGTTTAGATTTCAGATTCAAAACAATTATGTACTTAATTTTCTCTAAAAAAAAAAGAAGAAAAATACGTCGTTTAAGGGTGGTATCCGCTGACTCGAAATAAATGTTTTAATGACGAACATTATGCAAACACATTAAGGGTATCACCCTCGTTGACTATCGGATTTGAAAGTGGTCCAATTTAGAAAATGGGAGCGGACATTGGACTCAAGTGAAATCCTTTTAAACTGGTGTCTTTATAGTCGGGCTAATACTAAAATCGTTGGCATTCGTTAGCAAACTATTCTCCTGAACACAGTGTGGTGCTTTGTTTGATTCTCTCTGCTAGCTTGAACATCTAGACACACTTTTGTTTTACCCACATTCAAATGTTTGTATTCTGAGTCTCTTTAAAGACAATTGTTGTTGTTTCCACACTAATCATCATGTTCCGAGTTTGACTCTTCACCAGATTAGCTTACGACTCCTAAAATGAAAATTGGCTGCAGAAAATGTAAAACCATGTTTGCCCAATACCACGATGTAGATATTCTCCACGAACTCGCTACCCGCTCCGCTTATAACCCAGCTCTTCTCTCATCACTTATACCCCTAAACATTTTTACTTGCCATCTTGCCCACTAATGCGTTCGGAACACAGCAGTTATGACGTAATGTCTTCGAAAACGTCGTAATACCGTGACTAAGCCGGATTAAGGGCACCTAGGGACGTTTAAATTAAAACGCCTAATTGATTACAGAAATATGGATATTTTGCTTTTGGTGAATGTTGTTTTGTGGTTTTTTTTTCGGACGTTAGTGAAAAAACAAAACAATTCTGGTGGCGAATTTGGACCTTTCAAAATCAAATCGCTCTTACGCAATCGAAACTCACATCGATTACCGTCATTTCTCCCTAAAAATTGTGATAAAGGATACAAGTTTCTCCCTTGTCTGGCAAAACATGCCAATGGACAGTAACTCTAGAACTTACATAAAGCAGAATCCTTGCGTATGATTAGTTCTCTAAAATAGTTCTGATTTAATTAAGTCACCCACTCCATATTAGCCGAATAACCGTTCTCATTTGGCTAAGCAACCCTGTCAAAAAACCAGGCTAAGGGCGCGTTTCCATTGAAATGGAGACGAGCGGAGACCTTCAGGAACCAACCAATCACAATGATTGTAATCCTCATCGCGTCTCTCGTCTCGTCTGTGATTTGATGATTCCTGCACGTCTCCACTCTGCTCCGCTTGTTTCCGCTTCTGTGGAAACGCGCCCTTAAACTGGGATATAAAAGACCTTTCCTGTTTTATATGAAAAGTTTTTTCCTTTTCCATGAAAATACAAATGTAACTTTCAACCTTTTTATTAAGCATTTCCTGAAAGAAACAGCGCCCCTTTTCCCCTAAATTTCCCTACAAAAGCATTGACTAAAACTTCCAATTCACTACCATTGTACGGTGACGTGTTCACAATAGTCGAACATGTCGCAACAAAACCGATCAACAAGTTGTTTAAACCCTTGTTATGCTTATCACCACGAAATGCTGAGAAATGCATGTTTAAAGAATATTAAACTTTAATTTAAATGCGATAAGATTTCGTTTCAGTTATTCTTACGTAACAACTGAAGCCACAGCGTAAAGTAATACTGAAATAGCAAAAGAGAAAAACCGCAGTATGTCAATGACTCCGTGTCAATTTCCCTATTCTGTGACAAACTCAACCCTCCGAAACGCAAAGGGTCAAACTAGAGGGGAGCGAAAAAAATCTTCGACGAAAAAAATTATAATAACACAGACTTATCGCCTTACACTGCGGATCCGTACATAAATAATGATAAAAGGAAATTAAATCAAAGTCTTATTAGAATATTAAAAGTTTCGTAGGCTTTTTTTAATGTCTCTCGCGGTGTTTGGGGATGCATATTTCACTCAATTTGGTAAATGGAGGATGGTGTGTTAGCCACCCAGCTATTAGAGGGTTGTTTAGTTGGTTTTTTAATATTTTTTCCGGATATTAAAATGCATTGATTAATTAGAAATTATGACTTTTATGGCGCCGTTCGTTTTTATAGTTTGTCTATTGTTTCTGATAATGTTCAAAGGGAAATTGATAGCATACAAAGTAACCTATTTGAAGAGAGCTTCGTTATTTTGAAAGTGTTAATTTTAAAACATGTTTTCCTAATTTTTTACTCTTAATTAATGCCTTAATTTTTCCCCAGACTAAGGGCTGTCATTATTTTTACCGAAATTCTACCAAAAATGAAATCTAACTTAGTGTAACAATTTCAATGTTAAGGCAATGTCAAAAAAAAAACACTGCCCGTTACATATTGGCATGCTTCTTACAGCGTTGGGTACACTGTATGACACAACTAGGACAAAAAGAAACAAAAAAAAAATCTGCCTCGTAGCCTCAACCCCAACATTAACACATAAACCTTTAAAGAAATCTAGGTACACGTACCACAGCTGGTTTCTAGTTGTAGCTGTGTATACCTAGTGTAAGGCCGCTGTCTGGTGCCGGTCATGCGTCTTGTCTTTACCGGCCCGACCGCTCCCCGGATGTATCGTGTCGTGTACACCGGGGCTTATGGTTTTGATAATTGCTAAAAGGGGGATTAGGTTTATCAATAAACCCCGTTTTAATTTACCAAAAATGCGCTGCATTTTTTGAGTTTGATATCTTTTTAACTAGGACAAAACTAATAAAAAAATCATCACAATATCCATCGTAACTAACCCCATTGTTATAAAAAATCTAGATACACGTAACATAGCTAGTATCTAGTTGTAGCTGTGTATCCCTAGTGTAAGGCCGCTGTCTTGTGCCGGCCATGCATCTTGTCTTTACCGGCCCAACCGCTCCCCGGATGTATCGTGTCGTGTACACCGGGGCTTATGGTTTTGATACTTGTATGGAAGTATGGGGTTGTTGATAAATAGGAATTGGTTTATCGATTTTTTATGGTAACCTTCAGTCTCTAGTCTATACAGATTTATTAAATACTGATTTACATAGTTGTGATAAAATTTGGCTCTGAAAGTGCTGTTTTTATATATTTGTGTATATCAGTCTTTAATGTGTACCTAACTATTAGGTGTCTTTGCTATTTTGTTTAAAAAAAGTTACGACAGTTGAAGAAATAAATAAATAAAAATTATAGGTACTTAACTTTTAATCCCACGCTACGATGTTACCCTTTCTTTGCACTTCCAAAACTATAAAGTATCAGGATCTACTCTTCTTACTACACCACACTCAACCATTAGGGAAATCTGCGCGGCAGCGAGTACTGTTTAATTTATACGCGGGAATATTCTTAAACTATCGGTTTTGTGGTCACTGTGGCGATTCGGCCTTTATTTATGTTCGGCCTCAGCGTCGGCCGACGCGGAGCCGAATTAGCGGACGCTCTCAAGGGATAGTACCGCTCTATTTTGTATTTGTTGGAAATGCTAAGATAGTTTGGAATAAAAGTAGTTTTATCTAATTTAAATAAAGAATTACCTAAGATATTAGAATAAGTAGATAGTTACTAGGTAAAAATATATACATTATTTTTACTTAAACTATTAACAAACTAACCTTGAATAATAATAAAAGAGAAACCGGTCTTATTTTATGTTCGTAAACTTGTAAATAACTCTTGTAAGTTGAAATCCGAAACATTCATAGATTGTATTCCATTCTTATCCGGTCCTACACTGATGTCTTATTACGACTTTTGCACTATGCCAAGCACTCAAGAAATACCACCCATAATCAAAGATTTAAATCTTAGATTTGCCCTTACCGTAGTGTCCACTGAGAAGAATACTGGCGTTTCCATGACAATCAAGTCAAGTCTCTGCGACAGGACCAGAAGTGGCCTAGTGGTAACAGCCGCGACTTACGAGTTGTAGTTCGTAGGGTCGAACCGTAACAGGCACTTTACTTTTCGAAATTATTTCATCACCACTGCTCTCAAAACAGTGAAGGAAAACATCGTGAGGAAACCGGCATGTCCTAGAACCAAAAATTCGAAGACATGTGACGTCTACCAACCTGCACTATGGACCCGCATGGTAGATTACGGCCCACTTCCACTCATAGATAGCAAGCCTGTGTCCCAGCAGTGGGAACGGTATAGGCTGATTATGCTCTGCGATATTGTGTGTGTCGATGTCAAAACGAAACAGAAACGCGACCATCTTATGACGCGGCAGGGCCAATCTACGATTAAAATCTTTGCCCATCATCACATAACATTATTTAAAAAAAGCAATTTTTGAATTTTGAATTATTCATAGTCTGGCCAGGATTTTTTTAGCCCCCACTCGCGATATATTTTTTAACATCCTACTAATATTATTATAAACGCGAAAATTTGTGAAAATGGATGGATGTTTGTTACTCCTTCTCGAAAAACTACTGATCGGATTTGGATGAAATTTGGCACACAGATAGTTTATATCCTACATTAACACATAGGATACTTTTCATCTCGATATTCCCACGAGATTGAGACTTATGTGGGTGAAACCGCGGGGCGCTGCTAGTTTTCCGGCCACCGTAGGCGCGGGCTTGCGGACGGTGAGCAATGGGTAGTTCGCCGTTCGATAAGGACCAGGCCCGGGTCGACGGCGCGTTGTGTTCCACGCGCGCCTCAAAGAGATGTCAGCAGAATTGACGGGGTCCGTTAGGAGGGCCGATGCCTGCCGGGGGTGCGAAGAAAACCGAAAGGAAGATCGTGGCCCACAGCAACAGGGCAACCGAAGGAACACGGGTTTTAGTCAGTAAGAGTCTGACACGCCCTCCCGCTCCTCCCGCTCCAACCAGAGCGGGAGAAGTTATTTGATAATTTACAAACCAACAAAAAAAAAGGGGCGCTGCTAGTGCTCTATAAAATAGTTTTCATCCATTAAACAGATGGGTCAAGGTCGTCTCTAGGTCGGATCTTAGACCATTAAACGAATCCGCCAAAATCATCTACACAAATGAAACCATCACCAAAACCTTAATATAAGACACCTACCCATACTCATTACGCTCCCAATTTACACATTTCGGTTACAATTCATATTGGGGGCATAAAAAACCAATTTTGGGCGAAAAAGGCATAAAAGCCAATGTGTAACATACGAGGGCATAATATCAATTTGCCTCTCATACAATATTCATAACGCATCGTGCGAAGTCATATAATTTATATGTTAGAAACAAATTCACGAACGATTTGGCTGAGGTAAGAAGCGGAATATATTCACGGAGCGCGCTCTGGTGGGCAAGCAGAGGCAGTATTATGCATACGAGGTATATGCCACTCTAGGGGGCAGTTACTTATGCCTCGCATATCTGAATTTGTGAATATTTTTGGCGGAGGGTTGGCAAAGGATTGTAACTTGAATTTTTTTTTTTTCTTCTGGCTTAGCAGTTCGAGTTTTGTATTATTTCTATGAGAGTTGTGATTTATAATACAGGAAGGCAGGGACATCAACGCGAAAACTGTTACCATGGATTCAGTAGGTACATGATTCTGAGCCCCTGCGTTGAAATTTCTCGTCGGTTGTTTAAAAAAAATCTGCTGTTTCATAGAAAAGTGCAATACCTACGCAGTCAATATATATGGAACAGCTGTTTTTAAAATAACCGATGAAAATTTTCAACACAGGGGGGTTCACGTCGTTTTCACTTCAGTTTCAGTTTTCACGTCGATGTCCCTGCCACCCTATAAAATATCTGAACAAATTTGTCAAAAAGATAATACTGAAACTGCAAGAGAATAATTAAATTAAAACTACACCCAAAAATAAATAGATTTTACCTATCAACAGTCCGTTTTAATTTTTTGCTTTTTGTTTATAATTCTCAATGAAACGTTAAATCAACTTTCTTTTCACTTTCATAGTTCATTAGTTCATTCATCTTAGCAAACCGTTTCTTTTTCGTTCCAATAACTACTCCTACACTTTTCTAGAATTTATCTACAAAAAAGTTACAACTGTATTCGTGCAACCCTATACTTTTTCACGTGGATTTTCTGTTCATTATTATTCGCGACATACATCATTCGTGTCAAGGTGTCATAACTTATCCTCTGTGTGACAACACAGGAAAATATGGAGGCAATTTTCTTCTCACTAAAGTACATTAAATTATGTATTTTTTGGTAACAATTGAGCTTCTTTGGAGTCAGCTAAAGCCTGCTACTTACTTACCTACGTCTTTATTTTATTTATTTTGTGAGATGTTTCTCAGTTACCTACGTCAGAATCACAAAAATCAGAAGTTCTAAAAACGCTTTTTAGGGTTCCGTACCTCAAAAGGGAAAAACGGAACCGTTATAGGATCACTTGGGTGTCTCTAATGGACTGATTAAGTTAAAATTTGTTACACATCATTATTTCTGTGACCCAAACACGGACGTGTAACATAAATAACTGAATTTTGAATATGGGGTCAGTTTTTTGTAAAAAGAGGTGTGTTATAAGTTTGCCTGCTATGTGTGTGTGTGTCTGTCTGTGGCACCGTATCTCTTAAACGGGTGAACCGATTTGAATGCGGTTTTCTAGCAATGTTTCTTAGATGTTTTATCAAAATCAGTTTAGCCGTTTGAAGATTATCAGCTCTTTTCTAGTTGAATGAATGTGAGTATCTTCCACAGGTGTGAACGATTTGAAATTTGGTATTCTGTTACTTCAATGATATTAGAAGAACATAATAACTTTAAACTGATGCTGCAACATCATCTGAAATTTGCAGAATACCCTACTCCCTTACCAACTTACAGCACAGGTATCGTGTTTGGGCTCATTGGAATGGTCTCAATGAATAGATTTAGATAGACGGTGAACAGGGTCTGGGGATGGAGTGGGAAAGAGAAATGCGAAAACTCAAACTCAAACTCAAAGCATTTATTTCAAATAAACCAATTACAGGCACTTTTGAATTGTCAAGGGGTCGGTCAGTCAGAAAGATGAAGCTAGTTGCCCATTCCAAAGCGTAGTAGGTACCTATGGAGAAGAACGGGCAAGAAACTCCACGGACACTCTTTTAAATCACAATATGTTTACAAAATATTGGTTACATCATTCATGTTAAAGTTATAAATGTGAGAACGATGCAGAACGATAAAAACGACCGTAATAAAAAATAAAACAAATAAAACAATTCAAAAATCAAATTAAAAAAGACATGGCAGCTAGAAGATGACCAGTCTCTACTGACAGCGCCCGTTCACGAACATGACGCATGGATTAGCACCATTCAGCTCAACCATTTTGAAGGGAGCTAAATGATCCAACACACACGCCACCGTCAGCGAGACATTAGAGTGAGCATGACATATTCTCAGCCGCAAGGGCACATTCAAGTCAATGAAAGACGTACCTAGTAAATGGTAGCTTTAAAGTAGGTACATAGTAGTCACACATGTTATGAAATTATACAATGCTAAGGGATTGAATTTATACAATGCAAAGATGAGTAGTTTCTAAATCTTCAGCAACTCCAACAGTATTTCCAAATGCTAATCAATTAGTTTATGCGCCCTTGTGGAGCAGGACCAGCGTTTAGCCAAGCATTTATATCAGCGATGTAATCCCCCAAATTATAATATGCTTGGCTGCATAGTGTGCGTTTTATATAAGATTTAAATTTCGTTTCATTCAGTTGAAGTATGTGGGGAGGTATTTTATTGTAACATTTTAAACAGTACCCCATGAAAGATGAGTTCACTTTAGCCAATCTGAAACCTGGTTGAACTAATTGGTCCCTATTTCTAGTGATATAATTGTGTATTGCACCTCTTTTACTAAAAAGATGTAGATTTTTCCTTACGTACATAATGTTTTCATAGATATATTGACAAGGTACCGTCATGATGTTAATATCTTTAAACAGTTCCCTTAGAGAGTCGCGCTTGCGGAAATGTTTGTGTCGGGGGTTTTTAAATGTTAACTGTTACAATTAAACTTGTTAGGTTTGCCTCTTCCTCTATTTTTTTGCTAGAATCTGTTTTTCTTATAACAGTGAATTGGTCACTGAAAACAACTAGATCATACCTACCTACTTTCAACTTTTGAACTTCTTCCTCCACTTTCTAAATATTCTCTGTTCTCATTAAAACCACAATTCCAGCGCCAAATATCTAACTCGTAATTAAAATAATAATGGTGTATTTCAACGATTGATTCTGATTGGCCGCGCCCGAGGCGAGCCGGTGATCGAGCGGACGCAAACATTGACCGCTCTGATCCTTTGACAAGGATTGGGTAAACATAAATATCATTAATACTGGCTAATGGAAACCATTGAGGTTTTTTAGACTAATGTTTAATACGTGATATTACTAGAAAGGTATAAAAGGTTGACAAGAAGAAAGATAAATATAACTAAAGAAAACTTTGATGGAATGTTTAAAAGAACGTTCACGCTAAGATGACGAATTGATATTTTATGAAAATGAATAGAAGAGGCAACATTTTCGTGGATCCCAAATAAGGTAGAATTATGATTTGATGCTGTGGTTTTTTTTACAACGAAAGTGTGTGACTGTTTCGTTGAAATTTCGCCGACTTTAAAAAATGAAACGAAACGAAAATAGGTATGAGTTTTTCACAAATTCAAGAAAAATTCGACTGGCCAATACAATCCATATCGAAAATCTGTTTGCTCTCTGTGGGCATCATTTTCTAATTTTTATTCAATACTCTACACGCTGTCAATTTCCCAAGGACTAAACAAAAGCCTCTTCGTCCACCATAAAACACAAAATAAACAACACTTCTTAACTACGTGCTACTAAATTAGCAGTAAAGACTGCGAGGGGACCCTGGCGAGTTCTGAATAAACCATGTGAGGCATTCCCAGGGGCCCGGGAAGGAATGAGTGTCTAATGGCCGAGCGACAAATACTCATTATAGTTTAGTTGTTAGGAGGTTTTGTGGCCGTGTACACAGTGGACGGTGATGGGCAAAGTTGAGGATCGACTGTTTGATTAGGTACGTTTTAACAGATCGCGCAGCTGAATGAGGGTTTTCATGAAAATTCACGCCATCAGTTGGCGCCACTTTGAAAGAGGTCTTCAATTTCAACAATGCATATAATATGTATGATGACTTTCATCATTCGTTACATTCATTCGTTCATCATTCAGTCACGACTAGAGACATTATAGGCGTTTTGACACTTTTGACAGGTGCACGGACCTGACGTCTCAGTACAGGTGAACGTCATTTAAGAAAACCCTCATTTTGGGCCAATGGCTATTTGAACTTTTATCATCGATGCGGTGAGAAAAAGAGATGAAGAAGTTTTGCGTTAGTGTGTGACGAATATTGTTTTATAAACATTATCAGAAGCTATAAATGTGGTAATTTTAAAGTCGCTGTCGATTATGACTGTGTAGAATTAAATAGTTTTTTCAAAGGGAAATCAGTTTAGGCAGCACTTAAGAGGTGAACAGGAAAGAAACTGGTTCCATGCTGAGTCGCTTTTCCCGTACACAAAAAACCCATCAGTAAGCAACTAAAATGAATTGTTCCCAAATTTTTACTAACTTTACAGGGCAGCCTGTATAGTTAGGAAAAAGTTACATTTGATTCGAGTAGGTATTGAAGTTTTGTATATGACGACTTATAATTTTCTCGCGATTACGATGCTGGTCCCTTAGAGAAAGTTGTCCAGTTTTATGATCCATACCATAAGTTACCCTTAAGTTTGACCATATCTTTCTGATACACCCTGTATAATACTCTTTCAAGGCGTAAAAACTAACTAACCCACCTACTCAATTTCAAAGTCACGACCCGACAACACACGGTCGAAGAAACTTACCCTATCAATGCATTTTTAACTCAATCAACAAGCAACATTCACAGACCGCACGTTGACTTTACTTCGGTAAACAAAGCGTAATTAAAGCGTTCCATTCGCACGTAAACCTTATTGTTATAATGTTTATATAGAATATTCCAATGCAAGCGTTTCATACGAACATGAATATTAATTTTATATGAATAAAGGTCAAATACATATATATACGCTTAGGTACTTTACTTACCAAGGTAAAGTAAAAGTCCGGTCTGTGAATCTTGCAGTAAGACAGCAGTCCACTACATGATAATTAACCCATGCCTTATTCAGACACCCCTTCAAGACTTCAAGTTGGACGTTCATATTGTTAAGGTCGCAAGCCTTAAGTAGTCTAGAGTTCATTGGAATAATACTACCATTACTACTAGATACTAGGAAAACATGAGGTGTACACACGACTACTAGGAAATGATAACACACTTTGATGGCCTTCGGCTGTCGGAAAATTCAGGTGAATCTTTTTTTTTTCGTGTGGTTAGTGACTAACCTGGTGTCAGATTTTTAAGAGGCCCATGTGCGGATTTAAATACTCTGACACCAGGTTAGTCACTAACCACACAAAAAAAGAAGACGAGTTTTAGAGCCCATAGGCCTCTGACTTAGCTTCAAATGCCGTCAAGAAATATCTCTGAGGCATACCGGTTTCCTCACGATGTTGGGTTCGAACTTGACTTGGCAGTCCAACCATCACATCAGTAGGCTATCACTGACCACTACTTCAGATGAATGTAAACATATTACAGCATATGAATAAAAGTAAACATGATAATATTATTACAGTATTGGAAGATATATTACAGTACCTGGTCGAGAGACCACTACCTTTGCCACAACTGCAAGTCGTACTAACTTTGGTAGCGCCGCACCCATGAATCGTCTAATGAGAAATTATAATAAAATCGCTGCACGAACCAATAGCATCGACATCTTCTCTAACCCTTTTGATCAATTCCGTACGAGACTTTTAACCAGCTCGGAGTCTCAAGACCTCTGTGCGACACAAGCCGCCTATTAATAAAATTGTATCCACTTCAATTACCATCTTTTTAGATCTTTTTTGTTATTTAGTTAAATATTTCTGTACTTTCCATCGTATTTGTGAACACAATTAATTTTTATTTTTTATTTTGTAACTAAATCAACTAACGATAACTAAAACGTCCTGTAATTATTAAGTTCTCTGCTAGTGCTGTGCACTTCTGTAAGTGACGAGTTCACAATACTTAAAACGATTTTTGTATGTGTATGTTTAAGTGAGTAACTCGTTGAGGTGCCAAATAAATAAATAAATAAAATAAATATGTATATAGATTCATTCAAATGGCACAAATAATAATTGAATAAAGTCTGATATTATAAACTTGTCACGTTTATAATTATTATATTTAGTAGACTAGCAGTGCCCCGTGGTTTCACCCGCATTAGTCTCGATCCCGTGAGAATATCGGGACAAAAAGTATTATATGTGTTAAATCCAGGTTAAAGACTATCTGTGTGCCAAATTTCATCGAAATTCATTTAGTAATTTTTGCGTGAAAGAGTTACAAACATCCATCCATCCTCACAAACTTTCATATTTATATATAATATAATAAAATAATAATAAATAGGATTATTCAAGTTAAATTAAATTAAATATAAGTAAGTAGGATAATTCTTTGTAATTTTGCTTACACATTTTATTTTTTGTGAAGTGATTTATATATAGGTAAGTCTTGGATAATTATTTATTTACATAGCAGGTAGTGGTATTCAAATTTGTGTGGAATACATACCACAACTAAAAAGTGAAAAATAAAAAAAAAATACAAAAAAAAAACAACCGACTTCCAAAAAACACTACAAAGTGAAAACTTTAATTTGAGAAGTCGGTGGAAAAAAAACGAAAATTCATAACACCGACTTCCGAAATTAAAGTTATTTTTCACTTTGTAGTGTTTTATTTGGAAGTCGGTTGTTTTTTCTTGGTAAAATTTTTATTTTTTAATATGATTGACGTTTAAAAGTGTTTGTACAAACCTACTTACAGATATAAAAAATCTAATGTGTCATTATCATTTTCCTATACAACTATAGGTATAAGGTCCTCTGTTAGTCCACACTTCCACAGTAGCAGGTAGCGGCTGACGTCAAAGTTGTGAACAACGCGGCAACACTTTTAACCCCGTAACTACATGTTTGTAATTATTTCCGGTGAGCGAGCATAATACTCAGCTGAACCAACTACCATATTGACGGGGGACGGAGCTACGAAAAGTGAAAATATTTTTTTGGAACGGCGCCAAACGGAACCCCATTACTAAGCCTCCGCTGTTCATCCGTCCGTCTGTCCGTCTATCTGTCAGCGGGCTGTATCTCATGAACCGTAATTATTATTAAGCCTTTATTACCAACACGATTTTTCAATAAATAATCTTACAATACAGAATTTTTACAATATAATTAATTGTTTAACAGTCTAAATATTTGAGCTTCTATGTATTAATTAGTCATTGGGTGTCAGCGTGTCTTTGCGATATGAAAACCTCCTCCAGCTCTTTCCAGTCTGCTCTTGTTTGAGTTATTCTGTGCAAAAATAAAGAAAAGAAAGAAAAGAAAGAAAGGAAAGAAAAGAAAGAAAAGAAAGAAAAGAAAGAAAAGAAAGAAAAGAAAGAAAAGAAAGAAAATATTTTTATTTATATTGTGCCATATTGGACCTGCAATCTTTTTGCTGTCATCAGACCAACGTTAAACGTTAAAACGTTAACGTAGTAGGGAATAGGTACCAGTACTAGTCTAAGGAAAATTAAGTTACATAAAAGATAATTCCAGTGGAATTAGGTATATACCTATCTGCCAATAAAAATAAGATAAATAAATGGTTTCAGTTGTATGCATGTAAGTCGCAAGTAACCGATTATATTTTCCTGAAATACTTGAAAAAAAAAAACGAGCGAGCCTTACTGTACTCGCATATGATGACCTCTGACCTTGGTAATAAGCAATATTAAGGTAATAAGCAACAGCGGGGCTTCGTCAAGGTCGTTTCTGATCAACTCTAGCACCGCACGTGCTCATTGGTCAAATCAAATAACGCGCCCTAATAAACAAATAGCGACTTCCTGTTACTTACTCCCGTCCCTTTTCACGAAATCACTCCCACATATTTGATTATTTAGATTTATAGATTTAAATTGGAGGAAACCGAGCAGAAAGATGTAACACATCAAAAAATTTCCCAATGAATACTTGTCCATTTCCTTCGTAACTTATTGTCGTAGTCGGATTGCAATTGAAGCGTGTGCTCTGATACATTTTCACGGCGGGGCGAAAGTGCCCTCCGTTGAGTTAACTAAAACTAACACGTTAGCCAAAGCTGTTATGAGTTTCACAACTACAGTTTGCCCTATTAACCGAAACTAAGTATGTATTACTGACTTTTCATGGCCTAAAACTAGAGTCGAATAAAGTCTAGTTAGAAAGTAAAAATATAGGTAAGTATTATAGTGACATACAAAAAATTGCAATTGAAGTGGATATATTTAGTAACCTGTTCCGCTTAGCTATTTCTAAAGAGTCTTAAAAAGACCCTGAAAGAAATCGACACGCGTTTCACCTCTCAACGAAGCATCCTCAGGATGACGATTGACTTGTCGCGAACTCGAACACGGCGTGTTGCCACACCAAGCACCGAGCGAGTCTGCGCTCGGTGCTTGTTGTGGCAACACGTCGTGTGTGTTACTAAATATATCCACTTCAATTGCATTTTATAATGGATTTCCGCAAGGTCACGCCTGAATCAATGAACTATCTAGCGACATACAATTAAAAATAATGTGGACCTTCTAATATATTAATATTTTTTGCATGTCATATTTATGGCTAACAAACAGTACATAGACATGTACTTATGCCTAGTTTATACAATGGAAGTCACTGGACCCAGTGATTCAGAATTTCGGACCCAATCAGTGGGTTAATGTAGGCGAGATCGGCAGTAAGTCAGTAAGTCAGCTGGGGAAAGCTACTAGGCCTGAAAATAGACGGGTAGGTTAGTCAACTGGACTGAATTGAGGGCGTGAAGTCAGCCCTGGACTGGATTGAACCAAGTGTCTACACGAGCCCAGTTGCAAGTGAGCGCCGGACTGAGTTACTGTACTGTCACATTGCTGGGCTCGTAACAACTTGCCTCTAGGTCCGTTAGACTCGATATCATAGATTTTGTCGATGAGTTGAAATATCTTATGAATGAGTAATTCCACCAGCAACTAGTTATATCGTTCATACCGGAACACAGCTTATGAAATGCTTGCTGCCAAGCTAGGTGGAAGTATTTACCTCCCCAGTTTGCCTTTAGTAAGACAAAAAAATTATCCATGTTCCAATATCTTTTAAAAGTTAATTTCACATCATTCTCAGCAAACAATACAAATAACTATAAATAAACAAACGAACAATCTGCGAGTGCTAACAACTCAATCATCCATTCATTCATTCAATCGCCGCCATGTTGAACGTTTTGAATGAACGATACTATTTGCGAGCTATCGCCTGTCGATCTTCTGTCGCTGATCTACAATTATCGGCCATATAGGCAAAATGCATCTACAATGGACTCAAAACTTTATCATGTTTTTTTTTACAATAATTTTTACTAAGTATCTATTTCCTGAAGAAGGTTTTGGTAGGAGGATGAGCAGCAGTTCTTAAATCTAAATAGGAAAATCACAGGAATGCAATGTTGAGTAAGACCATTTTATTTTAGTTTTATGAAACATTGTGAGAAAATCACATCCATTTTATACTTAGGTATGGGGAGAGGAAATATTGTAGGAGCTGAGCCATTTTGATGATAATGATTTTCACGCCAAATATTTGAACACTTCACAAAAGTTACCAGTCTCATAATATTTGCGTCCATTATAGAACAGGCACTGACAGTAATCCGTAAAACACCCACACTGGAGATTGAGACATTAAGTTAACCTGTACTGCACAAGTATTATAATTTGCAAGCACTGTGGTATTGTGTGCACTCAAATAATTATGAGCTGAGTCAGCGTGAGAACATGATAGCCAATTATGATAGGTATTACTAATTAAGGTTTATTTTGGGGCCATCGTTCACTTTACAAGCAATATGCCATTATGCCGGCGCCATCTTGCTTAAAAAAATTACCAAAACATTGACATGTAAAAATAGAAAAATATTTAAACGAGTTTTCATGAAGTATGTTTTGACTGCTTTTTAGCCATCAATTTGGGTATTTCTCACCTCGCAATATTTACGTGCTGTCAAAGACTATTTGGGTTTGCTTTGTTGGTTGCTAGGCAACGGAAGAGGGTCGAAGTTGGAAATATAAATTGATATAGATATGTATATTGGTTATTTTTTTATTAATTAAAATTAAACTACTTTGAGTAAAAGAGCCATTTTCAATAGGGTTCCTCCTACGGCTGAAACAAATCATTAAAAAAAATGACTCAATTAATTGATTGTTTTGTAAGCTATGTTATCATGTTTCACACTTGTTTGATGTTTTTTTTCGTTTCTGCTGCATTAAATTAATCTCCATTAAATTATTTATACAATGGTATATAAATTATGTATGTTCTGTGGACTAGCAGGAGTGTAACAATAAAAAAAAAACAGTGGGAGACATCCGGGAGTGCCGACAGAAAGGAAAACTTGAAAAAAATCGGCACCGCAGTAATCAACGCGTTGATGTGATTTGAATGGTCAAAAGCTGGTGTCATCGCGGTGTCGAAAATGCCCAACGCGCCTAAAGAAATTTTTACTTCAAAAAAGTTGCAGAAAGGAGGAATTTTTCGATCGCAAAACACTCTAATGCGAAGTATTATAAATCGTGCAAAATTTACATGTCAAGAAAAAATTAAAGCATATTCATATTACAGGTGATTGATGAAGGAGAGTTAGATAATGGGGGAAATAAAGTGAATGGTGCTATACATGCGATTGTGACAAACCAATTGATGTCCAAAATGGCTTGACTGGGTGTTGACACACGGCAGATGAGAATAGAAACGCCGAGAGGGGACGCAGGCTGAAGGTTTTAGTTAGGAGAACATATTGAGGACACCTTATTGGTGATGTTCTTCAGAAAGGTATATATACAGGGTGGCTCATAGTACAGATGGGTTCTACCAAATCTTTAATACAAATCGTGGATTCCAATAGCTTTTATTTAAAGCATTTTAATATCTCTATCTCCAAAATGAAGCTATAACGAAACCTTAACAAAAACAAACAACACTTCATTTGTTTCTAAATCACCTTTACGACAAAACTTCATTTAAGGAAACTCAATATTTATTTAGAACTCGAAAACACTTTACCCTTCCAAACTGCGGGGGTTTTTTCGACCCTCGCGCTCAAATTACCTTTAACCCTTCACGTAGAAAGCTGTAAAATCTCGAAAAACTCCCAAAAGACGTCTCGAAGACAACATCAAGGACATAATTCATAATGAAAAAGTTAATTTTCACGGAGCGAAAACTCATTTACATATTTTTGTGTACGATGTTCAATTATTTGAGTGTGCGCTCACTCTTTCGTACTGAACCTTAATGGTGGTCCTTTGGGTCTCGTTCGGGACAGGGAACCCTTTTGGAGAATTAATTTTTCTTAGCCAATTAGCGAGTGATGTTAAGAGGATGTTTTGCAATCGATCTGTGTCTTTATCTAACTCTTTCCTTATGGAAATTAATTTGTTGCAGTATTTGTCTAATAGGAAAAAAGTTATGCGTGGTATACAATGTGTAACTGAAATGATGCATATTATGAAAATAGTTTGTTAAGAATCGTTTGCTGAATTGATTTGTAATTTTTAAATTGTTTTGTTGCAGTATTTGTCTAATAGGAAAAAAAGTTATGCGTGGTATACAATGTGTAACTGAAATGATGCATATTATGAAAGTAGTTTGTTAAGAATCGTTTGCTGAATCGATTTGTATTTTTTTTGTCATTTTATTTTTTTGTCGATTTTTGTTTTTTTTTTATAAGATTTGTTTTTACAGAAATTATTAGAACTACGTAAATTACAGGCACACTTCCGCTGTACAGTCAAAACAAACCAAAATGGACGAAGTGCCTACTACACTAGACCCTTATACGTGTGCAACTGTGTGCGTGCGTAGATTTGTAATGTGCCCACAATTTTCTCGCGCAATCAGTATGACTAATTTAACAAATAAACAATGTTTTATCCATGATAGTAAAAAATCAGTGTATGTATTATAATTTTAACACAATATTCTAATTGCGGGTGGGGGTTTGTTCTATTTGTGGGTGTACCTGCTACAGGGACATCTCTGCCCAAACCTTCGGGGAAACAAGGTGTGATGTTATTCTAATTGGGGTGTTTGATGGTGTACGTTGATTTCCATTTTTTTTTCTTTTTAAAGCATTCTCTTAAAATCCTTTTCTTTTTTTTCGTCGGTTAAATTATCTTCTTTCAATAAAACGATAATATTGAACCTTTTGCGATTGCCCTTTTAAAGTTTTAAATATATTACATAGTTTTCAAAATGGTTTCCTAACCCACTTTCGCTATACATTTTAGTACCTAATTTCCATAACAGACTAAAATAACGATATTTCTCCCTTCACCGTGTCTATCCATTTGTCACACCCAATCATTTTAATGTAGGCGCGTGCCTCGAGCCATCAGGTCACAATGTCTTCTAAGAAGAGCCAATTGCGACCAGTGTGTAGCTATCATGAGCCATAGGACCAAGTTTTATAACCGTGCATAATGTCTTACTTGTAACCGAAATCAGTAAGTAGGTACTTCATTTCCACGCTGAATTAAAAATGAAAGTTAGAACTGAAAGTGGTCGGTCTTGTTGCTAAGTATTGAAATACTTGATTTTGCTTGAGGTTACAAAAGCCACGTTAAGGTGTAGATACAGAATCATGTACGTGAAGCTTATCTACCTACTAAAAGAAGCTTGTTAATTTTTTTCAATTAATTATAATACAAGTTGTAATTGAAACAAGTGAAAACCTCTTAAGGGGTCGTTGTACTCATCATAAACCTGCAAGAGCACTTATGAAACGTCAGAAGCTAGGTGCACGGTTCCGATTGGTCGTTTCCTATGAGCCGACAAGAAACTCCACGGTTACTCTTTTAAAAATAAATGGTTTTTACAATGTTTTCAAATTACAGTGGTAATAGGTATGAGAGGACAGTGTAGGCCTACCAACAAGTGCTTTACTTAGCAAAAAATGGTCCACAAGTCTACAGCCCTCAACTTTCTCACATTCACAAAATCTTAAAGAAAAGAATCTATATAAAAGATAAATAAAATAATAAAAATAAAGCCCTATTTAAACCAAATGATATGATTGCCACTACAGTTGCAACAAATCTAATTTGATAAAAAATATAGAATATTGTAGGTAAGTATGTAATGTCAAATAATGAAAAGACTACGTCAAGAAATTATGTAAAAAAAGTAAAATAAACCAAATTAGAAATCGCGAAAAAAAGCATTTTGTCGAGTTAGGCAAACATATTTATGCATATGCTGTGTATGAAGCAGCAGACTTTTTTTCACCCCTTAAGAGGTTTTCAGGTATACCTATGCATCCAAAAGTATGAAAAGAAGCAGTTTATAAGCATAACTTTGTATTTATATAAAAAAAAACTGGTCTATAATTATGCAGGTACGAAAAAATAAAAAAGAGCCAGCAATTTCTTTATACGCACGTTTTACATACTTTAAATTGGAGGACTACTGAAAATAGACGTGTATTTTTAACCTCACAAGCTCTGCGAACATAGACACAAGTAACAACATCCGAGACATCGCAAACACAAAAAGCTCTATTCGAAAAAATCTGAAAAGGCTCTTTTGACCCGGCACTCTAATTGAGACCTGTCTACAAACGACCCACTCAGACGGTATTCAAGATCCAACACGTATACATTTTAATAAATGTATCGCCGCTGAATGGATCCTTTTATCAAAAAGGAGCTTGCTTACATAATGTAAAAAATATACAAATTAAGTGTAGGTGGTTGAATGGGCCCCGAGCGAAAATAAATGAATGGTTGTGAGCGCGCGCAGTTGGAGGGTTAAGTACACAATATTGGCGCATTGAATTGAGATGTTACTTAATAACACTGTAAGTGCTGCGTAAAGAGGGCTTAAATTTTATTTTTTGGTAATTTTTTATTATGGTCGTTGGAGTTACTTAGCGGCTCGTAAGTTATGCTAAATTAAACCTTGTATATTTAAGAATATTTTTTTACTTGTAGTTGGCACTCTAATTCTGACTTGAAGAAATTGAATGAGTAACTTTAACAGGACCTTAACTAATGACAGGAACCAAATAAATAAAAAGCTTTATACATAACTAATAACATAATTTCGGACTGATTCAATTTTGATTAGAAGTAACTTTATCTACTTTTTTCAAGATAATATTTACATAATTTACAAACTTACAGACTTAAAATGATAATATATAAATAAAAAAGGAACGGAAATAATCATAAGGCATCAAAAATTCATCGGCAATTAGAAGTATATTTTTATCCATGACTAGCTTCTGCCTGCGACTTCGTCCGGGAGCCTATAACCTTCCTCGAGAATTGGATTATCCAATGTAAAAAGAATTTTTCAAATCCAACTGGTAGTTCCAGAGATTACCTCCTACATACAAACTTGCAAACAAACAAATTTTACGTCTTTATAATATTGTTATAAAATATAAAATCCTTTTGACCAAAAACCAAGGGCTCGCTTCACAGTAGTGCAACTATCTCCGACATATCCACTGTATCTTAAAAAAATCGCGTTCACAAAAAAGGCCTGACCTGAAAAGGTTGAGCTTCAATACTTTTTCAGGGAAGTGAACAAAGGCGAGGTTAGTAAGGAAGACCCCACTCCCCCTCCCCCCAGTGGGGGGTCAGGATGCGCCTTGCCTTGTCGTTTATACGTCATTATGGTTTTATATCGCTATATACCGCTTAGGGAGAAGCCGTGGATGAGGCTGTAAAATATTTTTGGAATATAGAGGAGGATATGCTAATTTAAGTTACTGTTTTGGTTTGCAAAAATTGAAAATATTAAGACGTTACGATTTGGAATAGATGTTACGATTATACAGTTAGTATAGTGATAAGACAGAGTTGATAACATAATAGGTAGATATCTAAAATAATAAAATATCTATCTTTTTTTACCAAGAATTGATTTTTCCAAAAGAGACTCTCTAGAATTATAAAAACTTATAACAGCAAGTGTACTTCAACTGAAATCATTCTAGGGTATACCTATTCTTAACAATGGAAAGACTTTTATAATACTTGCAGTCATAACCAAGAAAACTACCCGATTATGCTCTACCTTAAACTACACTAACATTGGTGAGGTACTCTAGGGATATTACTAGAATACCTCACCAATATTGGTGTACTCACTATACCCATATCAACATACTTATACATTCACTGTTATATTAAACTTTCCATTAACTTAGCCAAGCCACCACGCCTTTAAACTTTTTACTACCACTAAAGCCTCCCACTTACTTAATGTTGACATAAAAAACTTTTCAGTCCGTCCCCTGATTGGTGGAAAGTGTCGCCTGGGGCGTGGCCGAAGGTTTTGTCGCCAATGGGCGTGGCAGAGAGAGACAACGTCGCGTTGTCACTGCAGAGCCTTTAAAAAGCCTCCATAGGGTGGGCATGGGATTATGTACCGAATCTTATGTGATAGAAGAAGGCTTTAGAGGGTGGATTATTTTAGCCATATGGTTTCAGGATTTTTCCTACAATACAATGTCATCAAGGTTTTTTAGTATATTATTTTACTTGACAGCAGTGATGGCCCATTAAAAACAGCTGCGACTTACGAGTAGGTCATAGGTTCGAACCCAGACGAGCTTTACTTTGTGTAAATTATTTCATCACCACTGCTCTCAAATCGGTGAAGGAAAACATCGTGAGGAAACCGGCATGTCCTAGAACCAAAAATTTCGGAGTCGTGTAACATCTACCAACCCGCACTGGGCCCGCGTGGTGGATTACGGCCCACTCCCTCTCACTTAGAGAAGGCCTGTGTCCCAGCAGTGGGAACATTAAAGGCTGATTATGTTATTTTAGTTAAGACACGATTTCAGAACCTCGATAGGTAACGAAGGCTATTCGAAACTTAATTGCCAGTACAACAATCTTTCACACTTACCTACTCGGAACTAAGCACCAACTAAAACTAACACGAACCCAAACAACTAACCAATAAATTGAAACACTATATTCAGTTAAAACAATGAATACCTCCAAACTATCCGTATTCTATTCACACCACAAAATTTGTATAGAGACTTCGAACACTTTTTGATTAAAATTAAATGAGCTTAGCACACAAATACGTACATAAACTCACGACTTCATCCCATCGGGGTAGACAGAAGCTACAGAACGCCACCTGCTACGATCCTTTCATAGTTCTTTGACCCTTCATATCGAACGTGGATCCACGCAAGACACAATCGCTTTTTAATTGTTTCTGTAATTACGGCATACAAAAGGTTAAACACCTTTCTTGATTAAAAGCTATAGACATTACTACCTTTCATAATCAGGCTCCCAACCTAAATAAAAGTAAAATAAACATAAAAATAGCAACATCATATCACCGCCCAAGACCGGGCGGGGAGGCTAGGGCGGGCGGGTGCCGGGGGCGGGCGGGGTAGCAAAAAGCTCAAGTGCAGGAGGCTGTATCGATCCACGGACGGCGACCGGCGACATGGCCGGGTCACATCGATGGCATTGTGACTTGGTGATGAGCGGAGCGGGCAGCGATAAGCGGTAGCGTTAAGTAAGAGATGTGACGGTTGTGGGATGTGAATGATGGGAGTGCATAGATGTTAGGATCATATTGTAAACGTTTTCCGTCTCATCACAAAATGAATTCTAACTTTATCTCAACTTAATCTCAAGCTTAAACTTGCAACCCATTTATTTGTAACTAGCTTCTGCCCGCGACTTCGTACGCGGATCCTGTTGCTTATGCCAGCGACAACGGGGTCGTGAAAATCGAAGATCTGAAACGTCTGATGTAGAATTCTAAGGCCCGGGGACGGGAAAACAACGGGATGAGCGAGACGATTGGAGTCGTTCTAGATCTTTCATTTTTGTATGTCAACAGGAAATGCCCATCAGACTAAACAACTTTTGCTAAGACGTCATTCCTTAATATGTTATAGTTTCGCTGGGCTTTGTAGTTCCACTACAGGTGTTCCAGATCTTCAAATTTTTTCTCACAGCAGAAAATGCTCTTCACGTGGAATATTTTTTGCTATGGCACCATTTTTATATCTCTTATATCTGTTCATTTTCCAAAATAAATTATGTATAGCCTAAGGCGATCAGAATTCAAACGTTCGTTGCGCTCTTCTTCTGTCTCTTCATGCCGGTACTCCAGCAATTCTTTCTCTCTCACTTTCTAACTGATTATGAATATTTTGTTGTGTGCGTGTTCGGGACAATGTATGATAATCTCGATCAGCAGTTAGTCTCGCATCACGTTCATCACTCGTTTCAAAAGACCTGTTAGTAGATGTGCGAATTCGCTGAGAACTCAAGCGTGATTCTGTATCGGTAAACGTCTCCGACTCGCGAGACAATGCGTGACGTTCACGATCAGCGGACAGTCGCGCATCAAGTTCCGCACTTGTCTCTAGAGACCTAGCAGCAGATGCGTAGATACGCTGAGAACTCAAGCGCAATTCTCTATCAGTGAACGTCTCCGACTCGCGAGACAATGCGTGACGTTCACGATCAGCGGACAGTCGCGCATCATGTTCCGCACTTGTCTCTAGAGACCTAGCAGCAGATGCGTAGATACGCCGAGAACTCAAGCGCAATTCTCTATCCGTAAACGTCTCCGACTCGCGAGACAATGCATGACGTTCACGATCAGCGGACAGTCGCGCATCATATTCTTCACTGGTCTCTAGAGACCTGGATGTAGATGCATAAATACGCTGAGAACGCAAGCGAGCTTCGCGATCCGAAGAGGTTTCTACGGAGCGAGTTGCAGCCTGATGTTCTCGAGCAGCATCAAGTCTATCCTGACGCTCTTCGGTAGATTCTTGGGATCTTATGATCCTCAATCTTTTAGCTCCTTTGGAACGTTGGGAAAGATTTGACCTCTTTCTAGTCATGGTTATAGTTTTATTCTGAAGATACCTGATCAATTAAAATCTAAGTGACTGCTCCCCTGCGTTACCGGGTAGGCTACCGTGTCACGAAGATAAATGGAAAAGGAAATTAAACACTCAAATAACATAAGCCCGAAGGCATATTTACTCGATAAAATAAAATAATAAATGGGAGTTTTAGCCAGCAGAGTCAAATTTTCAATGATTCATAGAATTTCCATCGAAAATCAGTCCTAAACTGTTACCGCTTTCACCGCGTGGAGGTACTCCCAGCTTATGTTATTTTATAATTATACAGTGAAATTAGTGATAGCTTTGATTTCCACATCAGGGGTTCCAGATCTACAATCTTTATACGTCAACAGAGAGTGCTCATCAAGCTGAACAACTCTTGCTAAGACGTCATTCCTATATATGTTATAGTGTAGCTGGGCTCTTGAAGTTCCATATCAGCTGTTCCAGATCTTCAAAATTTATACGACAACAGAAAGTGCTCATCAGGCTGAACAATTCTTGCTAAGACGGCATTCCTATATATGTTATAGTGTAGCTGGGCTGTTGGAGTTCCACATCAGCTGTTCCAGATCTTCAAATTTTATACGACAACAGAGAGTGCTCATCAGGTTGAACAACTCTTGCTAAGACGTCATTCCTATTAGCTGGGCTGTTGGAGTTCCACATCCGCTATTCCAGATCTTCAAATTTTATACGCCAACAGAGAGTGCTCATCAGGCTGAACAACTCTTGTTAATACGTCATTCCTATATATGTTATAGTGTAGCTGGGCTCTTGGAGTTCCACATCAGCTGTTCCAGATCTTCAAATTTTAAACGACAACAGAAAGTGCTCATCAGGCTGAACAATTCTTGCTAAGGCGTCATTCCTATTAGTGTAGCTGGGCTGTTGGAGTTCCACATCAGCTGTTCCAGATCTTCAAATTTTATACGACAACAGAGAGTGCTTATCAGGCTGAACAACTTTTGCTAAGACGTCATTCCTATATATGTCATAGTGTAGCTGGGTTGTTGGAGTTCCACATCAGCTGTTCCAGATCTTCAAATTTTATACGACAACAGAGAGTGCTCATCAGGTTGAACAACTCTTGCTAAGACGTCATTCCTATATATGTTATAGTATAGCTGGGCTCTTGGAGTTCCACATCAGCTGTTCCAGATCTTCAAATTTTATACGACAACAGAGAGTGCTCATCAGGTTGAACAACTCTTGCTAAGACGTCATTCCTATATTTGTTATAGTGTAGCTGGGCTCTTGGAGTTCCACATCAGCTGTTTCAGATCTTCAAATTTATTCTCTTAGCAGAAAATGCTCATCACGTGAAACAATTTTTGCTATGGTACCATTTTTGTATCTCTTATAGTTTAGCTGGTCTGTTGCGGTCCTGCATCAGGTGTTCAAGTTTCCAAGATAAATTATAGCCTATATGTTGCCCAGACTTAATACCTATACAACAAAAAGAAAATCATTCAAATCCGTCTAGTAGTTCCGAAGATTAGCGTGTACAAACAAACAGACAAACAGACACACAGACAAACAGACAGATTTTTTTTTTTGGTTTCGTGCTCTATTATTGTTTCTAAACCCCCCTCAATTATTATTTTTTTAATATATTCAATGTACAGACACAGTTTTTTTACTGTTTTATTATATGTATATATAGATATAGATTTGAACTTTATTCCGACTGGAGTAAAGTTCTTAATACGGAATTGACAACTAAAAGAACTTTAAGTTTGTCGGAATTAAGTTCGAAATTCAAAAAATTATGATTTCGAGTCTAAAGGTCTAAACTTAAACCGTCTGAATATAAACCGTCTTTTGTAATAAGGCAGTTTGTGTTGAAATGCGTATTGAAGAAAACATAATTTCGAATCTACAAGGGTTACAATTATCAAATACTTCGTAAAAATTACAAATGGCGGAACATCTTTTGTATTGAAAAAAAAATAACATCATTTTACGATTACCAACTCGTTACATTGTTTTAGTTTTTCAGATTCACTATAGGTAGACAAAACGAAATATACATAATTATATTTCAAGCTTTTCAGGTTACCTAGCCTGAACACGAAAGGTATTCGACTCAGACCAGTACCCTAATTTTCGTAAACATTTATGCCTAATTTGTTTCATTTTGACAGTTCAACGACATTCATTGCGTTATTTACGTTATTGAGCAGATTTTTTTTTCCAACTTTTGAAGAACTATTAGCAATCTGTTTCAAATCGAAACAGATTGTGTTGTATTACGCAATTAGGGTACTGATTCGACCTAGAACCTCTTGAATGCAAAAGAAGAGTAAAGTTCCTCCTTTCTTCTCGAGCACTCAGGTAGCTGGGAAATGCTAAAGCCTGCTAGCAAAGTAAATTGTAAAAGTAGTAAGTGAAGTATTTACCTATTCACAAAACAATTTTACTTTGACTTTTATGATTATTCTAATTGTTTTTTAACCGTGTTAATCAAGTTAAATAATTAAATTTAATGATGAGATACTAATACTAAAATAATCAACCATACTTGCACATAAAAAAATAACTATGTACCTAATAAAATTTTCTCTGAGGGAAATTGATAGATTCCTAACGACTGTCTGCCGTAAGCTGGCAACAGTTCCTTAGAAACAATAATCGTCTTAAATATATGTCGAAGACAGGTATGTGACTCTTTCGATAATATCAGCGATATTTTAACTACTGCGGGCGGGGTTGGTTATTGCGCAATAGAAAAACCGTTTGCAGTTCAGATCACATTATAATTTACTATCAAATTAACACGACTATTCGGAATGCGCGACAGTTTCTAAACGTGTTCACTAATTGACCGCCACCGATGAACTCTGCTCAGCTCCGGTCCGGCCGGTCCGAGCGTTACGTTCAGCCTCTGTCGAACGCCGCTAGGCGGCGCTGGCGTCCCGATTAGTCAACTCAGTAACGTATTTCACATATTATATATTTTGTTTCCAAGAACCTGTTTAAGCGTGTGTGTGTGCTGTAAGTCTTGATGAAAAATACTAGTATCTAGTATATATTCTACTTAAAACTCAAGAACTACACCAACATTTTGTTTCAAAGAAGGACCAAAATTGCATACCTAAGTCCAGTCGACACTAAATGCTTAGAACCACAGGATATGACCAATCGCATTACCCTTCAAGACACTCAACGAAACATCACAAACAAAACACCTATGTCTTAATATTAAGACACTGACAAGAGGCAAAAAAATGTCCTATCGGCTTGTCTTAAAAAAAATGGACAAATATATGTTAATCTTGAACATATTTCTCAGAACTTAGTTGTTACCAAACCACGTTTTGAAAAAAAAACTCAATTCAAATTAACGGTAAACTATATCTTTTACCTTCATTTCCAATCCATCTGTATCAATATCTGTATTAAATATCAACGTACGTTGGATTTAATACAGATATTCAAAAACGTCTTATTTGAATGCAGAACTTGGTTACTTTTCTTTTCGATTGTTTAACTCATTTTGAGTAAATAGATAACTGCTTCATATTTTGCTATAAATATATTCTTATTCTATGCAGTCCGTCAGGGACCGCGCTTTAGCTCTTGTCAGCGTCTTAAAAAGCAAGTCAACAAGCAAGAAATACTTCAAATTCCCTAAACAAAGAACAGGCGTTAATTCATTCAAACCATAGATAAAAGAGGCTGTCACTCCGCAAAATAAAATCCAACGACACCAAGGGGGATCAAAGAGAATATTAACTTAGAATAGCTAATACACGACAGGAGAATGTCTTCTAAATCATTCAGAGCCAGCATTTTGTTCGCGAATGATATTAATAACTGTTTTCTTCGTCTCTTCGGCAATTACATTGTTGTCCGTATCACTGCGCGCGAATGAGGCATAGAGCAATTTGAGAAATTTGACAGAGGCGACATTATCCCAGTAATGCTGATTTTCGTTAATCAGTAATCCACTGACTTAATGCTCTACTAAAATATTAGTCTCGTATTGCTTTATTTTTAGGTACGATGAGAAATAGTCGATCAGATATAAAACAGCAGTTTATAGGAATTATCTAAACTATATCATTTAAGCAACTTTGAAGTGCCAACTTAATTTGTACGTATGAAGTTTTAGTGCTTGACATCTCTTCCCTCGTCATCTTCAATACCTTGTTTTTTTTTTTTCTTGAGAAAAATGACAAAAGTGTTTGCCAAGATTATTTGGTGAACAAACAGCCACCGATCACATTCTCTGGATTATGAAAACCACCTCTGCTAAACCAAACTGCAAGAAAACATTCAACTTAAAAAACACCCTTTCTACCTAATGTCCATTCTCACTCAACAGACACAGATCTCCTCCTACTCTATGTCCCTGCCTCAAGAGAGGCTAATTTGACTCGCGACAACCGGGCGATTAAATTTTAATATTTGAAAAGCGAAGTCGAGACGCCTCGGGACTCGATGGGGCTTGTCGCTGTTTTTACGAGAACGACTGTACCGGCACAACTCGGTAGCTACACTGTGCTCGCCATTACTTTTTACGCGCCTTTTTCAAATTACCAATGGAAACAGGTGTAATTTTTTTTAGAACGTTTGTTTGTGTTTATATTTTCGTTTTGTTTTTTGTGAAAAAAAATAAATAAATGACGTTGGTTCTAGCCATCTCTAGAACTTAAAGTAAGTATGAGAAAAATTATTCCGTCGATACAATCGTAATGAATCATGTGTGTGTATTATGTCTGCTCCTTTTTCATATTTCATATTAAAAGATTAAATCATATTTGTCGTAAAAACGGTACAAGTTAACAATCTGCTAATAAATACATACTGTCATGTGTAGGTGCTGCCATTACTGTAATTAATTATTTCATTTTTATCTATCGCGGTTCTCCTCGGAACTCCTAGTACAAGAGCCAAGGCTACAGAGAAGTTTGTGACTGAAAATAAAGAAGTGAAGTGTAAATAAAGAAAAATATTAAAAAATATATTATTAAAAAATATTATATTATTATTACAACACGATGAAAACGACGTAATAAAAAAACGGAAGACACTCCCTAATTCACTTCCAAACGGTAACTGTTCAGTAACAAATATTTGGTAATATTTCGCCAATTACTCGAGGCGAGTGCCAAACAGGCACGGGGGTTCGAGTTCCGTAATAAAGAATACCAATCGGGAGGTCTCTAGGGAGGTCCTGACCTCCTCAGAAAGGGGTGAGATAAAATACACGTTCGATGGCAACGCTTTAGTATTTTTTCAATTAACTAAATAGGGTTTGTGGTTTTAGTCGATTCCTTTAGATGTGGGGAAGAGGAAAGCTTTGAACTGATTTGTAATAAAAAGAAAAAAAGGGTTTCGTTACGGTACTTGTGTTAAAAGGATTGTAGTGTTCTGTAAATTAGCTGAAGGCATAAATCTGGAGACTCGTAATTAATACTCCCGTTCGTCGTGTTTCTAATCCATAGTATTTTTTTTTATATATTTTTTTTAGATTTTCCATTTATAAGGTCCTCTTTATTTAGCAAGTATTATTTTAAACCCTTGGGTAAAAGGATTCTGTTAGATATAAATAATTGGAGTAAAAAAAGTTGAAGTTATTTAAGATATTATGAGCTCCATATAATAAAAGTCCTCCGGTACGAATTTCGGCCATGACGACCAATCTCGGCGGACCAGCCTTTGGCGCGGGAGATATTATGGTGCACAATAGTGTATGCGCAGACTCTCATAGTCCGATGAGACGGCGATTCGACACGGCCGGAGAGAGATCAGGTGTAGGACCAACGGCTTAACATGCTTTCCGAGACACGAGGGTATCATTCCGCCAATTTCACGAGGGTATAACACCGAGTTTTAAATAAGAAATTAATTATTGTTTTTCATATATGCAACAGATGTATGAGAAACAATAATGAATTCACACTAATAAACACACTCACCCTCCTTTAGGACATGCCGGTTTCAAAAACCATAAATTCGAAGACATGTGACATGTACCAACCCGCACTATGGGCCTCTGTGGTGGTTTACGGCCCACTGCCTCTCAGGGAGAGGCAGTGGGCTCTCTTTGAGTGGAGGCCTGTGTCCCAGCAATGGGAACATTATAGGCTGATTATGCACTCACTTTTAGAACCAAATCTTCAACCACAAGAATCACGCTAAGGAAAAACATCTTAAATAATAAATCAATACTTTCACTTTATTCACTGGCGAATCCAAGAGATGATAGCTAATAACTCTTAAATATAATGTTCAGTGCATCTTAGGATGCTTCGGGATGCTTAGTGCGGTTTAGCATGCGATACGCATCCCCGGGCAGACAAAATAAAACATATCCTTGGGCGTAAAACAGGTAGCCCGCAATCATTTAATTTGGTCGCAACCGCACGGATTGAGAGGTTTTGATACTTGATTGTATGAAACAACATTTTTTAGGATTTTCTTTTTCTGCCTAGCTTTTTTTCATCTATGTTGGGGTCGACTTCCAGTCTTCTAACCGGATGTCGCTGAGTACCAGTATTTTACATAGAGGGACTGCCTATCTGACCTCCATAACCTAGTAACTGGGTAATACCACTAATACGATACCCCTTGGTACGAGTACTTGTCAGACTTCCGGGCTTCTGACGACCTATAACGAGTATCAAAGGTCTACGAATGACAGCCGGAACCAACGACTTAACGTGCTTTCCGAGGCTCGGAGGAGTCTTGGTATGTAAAGATAGGCCCATCCACGGACCATCCCCGGCAGGCATAGCTTAACCTGATGGATCAACTCATGCGGCTGTTATTACTTAGCCACGAAGTCCTAATGTATTATAGTGCTATTTCAGTTGAAGCGGGTTGCTACTGTAGGAAATTATTGTAAATAGAAAAAGATTCAATTACAACAAAACGCTACAGAAAAATTGGAGGGGCGATAGATTGGGGGGGGGGCTACCTGAAAAAAATTATAATTTATTAAAATAGTGTGTCCACACAAAAATAAACTTTAATTTTGTATCTCAGTTACGTTTAAGTTAGAAATGATAAGTAAAATTAACTTTTGCAATATTTAGGTATTATTATTGTACACGTGAACCCGCAAGTATCAACCACGCTCACACTATTCCACAAAAATAACCCGAGCAACCAACAAATGGTTGTTTATTGAAATTCGACGATTATTTTAATAGGACATCCGGTAAAAACGTGATGCGTAGAGATCATGCATTAATGGCAATACACAGAAAAACCGCCAAAATCTTCTGTATTAGAATAATAACACGTTTTTCGAAAATCTCAGTTTTGATTCTGCTCTATAATTAAGAAATTAGATGTTTTGAGCACTAATCTCGTATGCTAATGTACAGGTGGATGTGCGATACGCACTTTTGTTAATAACCAGATGATACCCACCTTAAGTATTGTTTGGCGGAACTTAATGTGATCGGTAGGTACAAGACTTGAACGCAATCGGATGTTAATGAAATAACCGAAGCAATGATTAGGTTCGATTCATTCAAAGCTTTGATTCGTTCAGATTTCTTTTTTACGTGTTTTGTACAACTCTAATTTCAAAAAATTATAAATACTTATGCTATGTATGTTGGTTTGAACAAAAACATGAATAAAAATCGTCTACAGGATGTGAACTTTTAAAAATCCTTCTTTACTTTTTCACTTTCGCAATATAACGAACTCTTGTGCAAAATTTCATGCTTCTAGCACCCAGTGGTTTAGGCTGTGCGTTGGCTGTATGAATAAATGATGAATGAGTTAAAGATTTTTATAAAGTAGACGTTGAAGGAAAACAAAAATACTTAACCTATTCAAAACCACAACATTACATGTTTAAGAACCTGTACATATTTGCAAAGCGTTAAACCAAGGATTTTTCCCACCGTCCCAATCTCCGGACTAGCTTCGTCCGGAGAATTCCCAAAACGCCCGGACGTGTCTGAGATCCTTCAGAGGGGGTCTTGAGACCCTTTTTCTTGTGTGTCACACACGATCGAAAAGATTGACCAGCTTCTGTGTCAACTTTTAATTCCTGTTGAATAAATGTGTAACATTTTCAGAATGTGCGGTATCTATTGTTGGAAAAAAATAACATTTTAAAAATTCCAAGCTTCTTCTGATTTATTGCAATAAAATTTAAAGTAAGTAAAGTTGTTTTTGCGCTAGCAATTGAAATAGCCCACTTAATTTTCGGCTTCATCTTTTGATGCTACTTTTCTCAAAACTCAAACTCAAAGCTTTTATTTCAATTAAACCATTTACAGGCACTTTTGAATTGTCAAAGAGTCTCTCAGTTAGTCACAAAGTTGATGCTAATTGCCACTTCATGAACCCATACCTATTTATCTATGTTCTATACTGAAGCATGCAACAGATTATCGTGATTCCGTCAGCAACAGCAACAGTATATTTAAGTTAAGATTTATATTCCCAACTAAGAAAGCATTTCTTCCTAATATAAAAATCTATCTGTCCAATAATTCTACTTTAAAACCCACTCACTCCATCCAACAAAATTCATTCCACAAAAAGGCTATCCATCCCACCCACTCCTGAATCCCACCCACAAAGCCCACGTATATGTCACCCGTCATTTAGATTGTCGCTTTTCATCACACGCCGAAGGGGACTCACAGAATCCACATTGACCCTTAGAAGTGGCATTTTGTTCCAAGTGCCCATTATTTTTTCCTTACCATAAAGGTTATGGTAATGCCATTTGGATGGGGTTAGAGGGTTGGGAAGTCGTGTACAACAGATGTTTTGAGCCGTTTGGCAGTTAGCTTGGCCTTAAGATTGGTCTTTGAAGGACATGTCGTGAATGGAAATGGTTGAACTATTTGTGTTAGAATGGTTGGGAATGTTAAATAGTTTATTTTGCGACTGGAAGATTTCTTCATGGGAGTGAAAAGTATGAATATAGATGATTTCGTTACGAATTTTTCTGATATTAGCACTTAGGCTTAGCATAAATCTAGGCAAGAATTATTATAAGCTTCTCTCTCTTAGTTTGTATGTAAACACGTGTTATGACACATAAATTCAAATCTATATCTTGCGGTTAGATGAGGAAATTTATGAAATGTAAAAAAATATTAATTCTCAATTAATTCTTCTTAATAAGTAACAATGAGGTTTTATTTAACAACGCAATAAATGAATGTGAAATATCTATGTATGCAAAAGAAAGATTTATTCCGTTCTAATACCAACAACTACTTCGTTTGCACATTAAATTAAATGATTTAAAGGGTGGTATCCGTTCGGAATAGAAAATAAATAACAGTTTAAACAAATACTAGTGGTATTAGTTGTTGGTATTAGAACGGAATAAATCAAAAGAAACGCCAGATATTGGGTACTGCATACTTCTAAAGAAATATTTTCCAGATTTTTTATTTAATTTGGTTTTATTTATTTTATGTTTCAAATAATTTTTATATCTTAAAAAAAAAAGAATAAAGGTAGGTAGTTAAGTTCAAATCTGTTTTCGTTAAAGTTCCATCATTCGTTTTCCATTTATCAAAAAAATCAACATTGTTACGTAATGTCGTCCTACAATAAGTATATTCTCTCCAAGGGTCCGTAAGTTTTCCACAAGTTATTGTGCAAACTTATCTCTTGCATAATGGATATACCCTGATAGGTTTCCGTAAGTGATTGATAGAGTCCATCGTTCACTGCACTCTCGTTTATGTCAGTGGATTTGATGCTGAACTGATTTTTAATAGAGTAAGGAAGGAAGAGGAATTCGTAACTATTTGCTCAACTTTGTCAACTTTGTTTTTATTTTTTATTTTGTTTTTGACATTACGAACTTAATGTTTATTTTTGTTTTACCAAGTAAATTGTTGAATGCTCCAATTAGTAATGATTTTCTTTCTTTTTGGTGGTAAAATTGTATTAATTTCTTAAATATATTGCAAACTATAGTTTTGTATAATTTAGAAGCATTTTTATTTTTGTAAATGTGAGACCATGGAGCCGTTTATTAAGTTATTAAGATGTACGTTGACTTGAAAGAACATGGCAGTTGAGAATATGTCATGCTCACTTAAATGTCTGGCTGATGGTGGCGAGTATGTTGGATCATTCGGTTCCCTACAAAATCGTTGAGCTGGATGGTGCTGATCCACGCGTCATGTTCGTGAACGGGCGCCGTCAGTTGAAACTGGTCATCTCTTATCTGCCAGGGCTTATTTTTAATCTTATATTTTCAATTGCTTTTGATTATTTTTTGTACATTGTTCTCACATATAGAAGCAACAAGAATGATGTACCCAGGATTTTGTAATATCTATATTTGAAAGAGTGTCCTTGGAGTTTCTTGCCCGTCCTTCTCCATAGAGATCTACGTTTTGGAATGGGCAATGAGCTCCAACTTTCTGATTAACTGACCGACTTTTTGACAATTCAAAAGTGCCTGTAAATGGTTTAATTGAAATAAATGCTTTGAGTTTTGAGTTAGTTTGTGGCGGCATCTACATTACCACATGCGAACTACGCATCAAAAGATCTGACGTCACACAAATCCTGCATCACGCAAGTTGAGTTTACCGCGCGAGCAACACATATAATTTCCCGACATCAATCGTAGGGCAGTTGCCCACCAGACACGACACCCGTCTGGTCGGAGGATCCTCCCTTTTTATAAAGGATGAGGGAACTTTACACCCTGTTCCTCATGCCTCTATAAGTGAAACTCTTTATTCCGGTAATAATATAAGTAAGTTATGGCACAAACCATAACTTGGCGAGCGATAAAAAGAGTGGCCTTTATTTAATATATTAAATAAATGCAGTTAAAAGAGGTGTTTACTAGGTACAAAATTATCTAACTTTCCCGAACAAATAGTAAGTAATTGAATTAGAGAGGAATATCTTTCGTCGCGGTGGAGTCTGTTGAAGCGAGATAAGTTGCAATAGCTTCCTGAGTATTTCATAAATTCTGTCACAGAAAATAAGCCAGAGCAGATTAGAAGCAATTCTCGAAGTTTCATCGCCTGATGATATAGTTTTACTGATGTTAATAAAAAGCATGAAGTACCTACTAATTAAAACTGATTTGGCAGACTTATTACGTAATGGAATGATTGACTGCTTCAATTAACTTAGACTATCACAGTCCACTGCTGGACATAGGCCTCTCCTAGGCTGCGCCACAACACCCTGTCCTCTGCCTTCCGCACCCAGTTTGTCCCTACCACCTTCTTAAGGTCGTCGGTCCATCTAGCTGGGGGCGTCCCACACTAAGTTTGTCGATACACGAATTGACTGCTTACCAAGACACAATGCAATTTCAGTAGTACCTAAGCCGGGTATTTATTTTTAAACTCGGCTTCCAAAATCTTTTCTGTTTTCCTTCGTGTCGAATCCCCCACCCTTAACAGTCCACCATCTGATCAAAAGTACATCTCCATTAAAATATATCAGTAGTCATGGTATGACGGATCGGTACGCTTTGTTGTGCTAATGTAGCCTCGGTGTTGCCATGTTAGCCACTGAATATATGGAAATAAAGTTTTTAATGTATCGGTTGTGTTTGTACCGAAGGACCAGTGGGAGTTCCTGGTTTATGATGAGAAAATTGATTAGAACTGTCTAAACTATTTATGACTGGTTCCGAATTTATTATTGAATAATGTAGGGACTACAGGTAGCAGTAATGCTAGCGGTGCAGAATGCAATGTCCCCCGCGCATTAGATTTAGCGGCCAGTCGTTTTCCCAGCACCGTGGCAATAACTTGTGTACCGTGTAACTAATATAAGAAACATCATTGTGCCAAAGATCAAAAAAGGTCATATGAATAGACTTTATATTGTACACCTGAATTTCATTTATTATCCCTCTCCAACCACGATACTCATAAGGTCCCAACAAATAATAATAAATTCTTATATTCGTGTATTCATAGTTTTTCTCAAATTGCCTATATATCCACGTAAACCTACCCCGCTTTTGAATGGTATTTTAAATTATATTATGCGATAGAGTAAAAAAAAACCTCTAAAAATATCTTTCCCGTGGCTAATTATTATTATAGTAGCAGCTATACAAAGATTCCTTCCAGAATCAACCCCAACAATACTTCACCACTCTTCTATCACTGCATTACAATTAAAGCTGCCATCTTGCAACGTCATCGCGTCACGATTGTCTATGACAAATGATCTGTCACCGCGAGGGAGCTGAAGTAAAGATTGTAGACGAAATTAATGTTCTCCCTCACGCCTCGTTACTACTGGCGAGATTGGAAAGTGACGAGTTTTGTTTTTCGGAGATTTTGAATTTGGAATACCTAAAGAAGGACCAGTGCACTATTTGGTATAGTTCGGTGATTCGCTGTCAATGAGGGTTTTTGGCAGTACTGACACGTTAGGTCGAAAGTGTCAAAGCTTATATTTTCTTCAGTCTTGACTGAATAATGAACAAATTAATGAAAATAATAATTAACGTCATCATATATTAATTTTCAATTGTTAAAATGGAAGACCTCTTGCCAAAGTGGCGCCAAATATTAGCGTGAATTTTGATAAAAACCCTAATTGAGCATTATTAATTTAGTATACTTGAATTACAATAAAAAGATTCTGAATGACGATAATAAATATTCATCATCTCATTCTAATGTTCAATCAAGAAAGGGGATAAACAGAAACAACAAACAAAACATAAATGTAAATATGGCCACAAAATTGTTTCCAGATGCAAATAAAACCAAATATAAGACCTCGCAGCGTCACAATTCTAATCCGCCAAATAGCAATGCAAATTTGATAGAGGTAAAAAATTGACACCAAATGCTACAAACAAAAAGAATCGAACCGCAACATAAACAGATTCCGAAAGTCAATTTTCAAATTGCACCGAGTCGCGACTATAAAGTCAACCCTCCTTAATCCAATCACACCCCGACCATGTCAACGTTTTGTTTCCTCTTTTTGATAACCCACCATCGTAACAAGAACCCTAAACAAACAAACAGGATCCCCTTTACGGGACAATTAACTTGCGTCAAGAGAAACGGGGCAGGTCGAGGCAAAATGGCCGCTGAAATAAAGGAACGCTCAAAAAAGGTTGAAATTGTTTTTGAAAAAAGAACACACGAAGAAAATAATCCATTTAGTCGCACGGCGCAAATGCCTCCGCTGTTAAGGGGATGCAACACTAAAAAGATCAAAAAAGGCATTCATGTTCGAACCGGGATTCTATTATTTGGGCCAGTCAAAGCCGGGGGTTCGTTTAAAATGTACTTAAATTCAATTCCTATTTCCGTTTCGGGAATGTTTTACTTTTTAATTTTTCGCATTCGGACTGGTGGGTTGTTTTGGTTCATTCATAGTTAACGTGAGTGATCTTTTGTAGGGGCTCTCTGTGAAATTGGAGAGGGCTGTTTTCGACCTTTTTGCGGGATCAAAATTGCCTATCCCGTGTCCTAGTGTCTCTGACCGTTGCACTGTGAATACTACCTTTTTATTTTTTAATAGATTCAATGCTTTAGTCATATTGGTTTTATGAATCTATTGTTGATCAGCAAATGCACGATTGGAACAATGGGTTTGTTTTTTTTAAATTAAAATAATCGATTTTCACTTTCCAATTTTTATAGAAATGATTGTCATAATGTGACATAAGCTTCTCGAAATCTCTTGAGGGTATAAGTAGGTAACAATAATACGTATCAAAGAAATATTGTCATGCTGGTCCTTTGATACGGAAGGATCACACGCCCTAAAGAAAACACCAAGCATTTTCCTGTAAACCACTGACTTTCAATTCACATAACATTTGATTCAGAGCTCGTTTCCCAAGATCCCGTATCAGTGGAAAACACTTTAAAATCCACTCGATGTCCCTCCCCTCGTTGTCGGTGAAATGTGGCTCGTCGACCGCCGTGACATACATTCTAATAGTTTTATTGGGGGAACTCCATCTTGAATGACTCACAAGGACCAGTTTTTAAGTCAGCGAAACAAAGTAAACACGAAATTAAAGTAACTTAAATAAGTTTTAGTTAAAATTTCAAATTAGAGCAGAGCTCAGCCGTTACGCAAGCTCATTAAGTACGGTATCAATTCAAATTCTATTACGTCTCATTAGTAACAGTAACAAATGGGTTCCATTTTAATTTTAATTCGTATTTAATTATGAAAAATCTGTACTTTTCATAATTTCCTTTTAACGTTACTGTGGCAGAAAGTGAAAAATCCTACCCTTTTGGGGTGTAGAGTAATTTTTGGCAATTACATACTTATGAACTGATGTTTACCATTTTTCAATAAATAAGCTTTTGGCCTTTGAAATAATATTGCCTTGTTAATGTACCTTGGTAATATAATTTTAAAAGCCATTTGAATCATCAAAATACCCCTTAAATAAACTTATAAAATCTTTTATAATCCGCTAGCAAGTCTGAGTCAAGTCAACCCCGTGTCTAATCTAACGGAAACCATTCGAAAAACATCACTTAAAGGAATTCCCTGTTCGAGAGAAATCCGGAAATTTTCAATTGAATTTCTAAAGACGGTCACACACGGTAGATTAGTGGCGGTCCGATCTCGATACACTTGTGCGGCGAACGTTAAATCGTGTGTAAGCTGATAGAGGACAGGGGTCAAACGTCAAATTGAGTAGCTTGAAGTATTTTCAAGATGGGGGAATGTTGAAATTACAGAAGATTTTATTTTTCAAGTTTTATTTTTTATTGGAAGCTAAGGTTGTATTGCATCGCTACAAAAACTTGTTTAACTGTTATGTCACACTGTGTTAGTTTCTCTTATAATTTTAAAATTACATTTTTGTTTCACTATGGTTAAGCTGATCACATTATTTAAACACAAATTATTATAATATAATTAACGAACAACTGTCAATTTTCTGACATTTTCTACAATAAATTTTCATTCTCTAATAACAAGAGCTAATGAAAAATTCTAAACATAAAATTAATATCGCGCTAACCCGAAATATTGGCCATAAATTTATTAATATGACGACGATGGCGACGCTACGAAAACAAATTGCCATAAACAGGACTTTGTGTCTGCCACCTATATTAAAAAAACACCAAAATATACAATTACACAATTCAAAATTACTGTGAAAAAAGCAACATCTATTTCAATCTCACCCCTATTACAAAGGGGTATGGTTCCAATTCCAAATCGATATGTTTGGCAATAGCATCGTTAATGTTGTAAACATTTTAGGGTGAATCTCCCAGTTGTAGTCGCGTGGGTAAGGATTCATATTCGCGACAGGAGGCCAAGTTTCCCGCACCCACCCACGGGAGCATGCAGCTAATATCGGGTGTACCCACCTTACATAGGGTTTACTCGCGTTAAAGACAGTTAATAAATTAAAATGATTGCGAAATATGTGTTTAATTTCATTTTGAACAGTAATTTTAGCTTTAGACCTTGTATGTAGGTATTATTTTATATTAAGCTAACTTCCGCCAACGACTTCGCCCGCGTGTTATCTTAAAAATATAGCCTATGTTACTCAGTGATCTATTTTTGAAGGATTTTTTAAATCGTTTCAGTAGTTAATTAAAATAGAAATCTTTACTCTTTATAATATGAGTGGAAATTCATTATGGCTACTGACAACCAATACCGTTGTTTTAGATCATTTTCTTTCTTAAACAATGACGGTTTTCTTTCTTTGCGTCATGTTTACCGCAAATAAACGTATTTTCTTACTTTTCTTTCAAGATTAGCAAGTGACCTTTAGGTCTCGTCCAAAGGTATTACTATAGGAGCCATTAAGTAAAAACTTATACTTACAGAAACCATAATATCTCATTACCAATATATTATTTATATATATATTGGTAATGAGATATTGTGTTATTAATATATTTTCACAACAGCAACTAAGTAGTTTCTGAAACTCAAAATAAATTTAAAATTATCTTTGCCCGGTCACATTTACCCTATCAGGAGTACCAGGGTAACAAACAATAAAGGACTTCTTTCTTCCCTTGTCAAACGTTTGTCTGGCATCCCGCAAATGTCGTGGCTTTGCTCCAAAACGTCTAAATTTTCACCACGTAAACTTTTAAACAGATAATATTTCATACTACATAAAGCTGGTGTACCAGTGTGATTTTTACTATGGATACATTTAAATTGAATGAAATATACCAAAATATAAAATATTTGTTCAATTAAAAACACGCAGAAGACAGTTTTTTTTCTGTAGGACATCTCGTAGCTGACCTCTAAGGTCATGACTATTTAACCGGGCAGAAGACAGTAGAGTGCGCATTCACTTTTATACCTACTCAATGAGTCACACTTGTTCAATATTTCACTATTTTAAGCTATAGTTAATCAATATACATGTGTGTCACTAGCGCTTAAAACATTTCTTCATTTCATGTTTACATGTTGCTATTTACTTTTGTTTAAAAAAAAACGCATACCTATTATTCTAGCTACCTACAAGTTCTCTTACTTTCCACATATAAATGATTTAAAAAAAATCTTTTGAATGTTTGATTCAGAAGATTAATTTTATTGATCTTATTGAAAGCAAGGTCCTTATGGTAGGTACAAGTACCTTTTTTTTGGTTGGGAAATTATAAAATAACTTCGCCCGCTCTGGGTGGAGCAGGAGGGTGTGTCAGACTCTTACTGACTAAAACCCACCCGTGTTCCTTCAATTGCGTACATTGTCACGGGCCACGGTAACCCTTTAGGACAATAACCGCAACCCCAGCAGGCATTTGTCCTATCAGACCCCGTCAGTTCTGCTGCCATCTCTTTGAGGCGCGCGTGGAACACAACGCGCCATCGACCCGGGCCTGGTCCTTATCGGACGTACCTAAAGGACCATAATTTCAATAGATAACAAAAAGCTAACATACAATGGCGTCCATTAGCTTGTGACCGCCCGTATTTCTGAATATTCATGAAAAATTATCGAAAATTAACTTTAAAAGGGGTGACATTTTTTTTTTTTTTTCAAAATCTCCCTATGATTTTATGGATTACACTTGCGTTTTCTAAATGAATATAGATTTAAAAAATATATATCTTCCCCTTCGTTTTTTTTTTTTCATAGTCGACCAATTTTACCGAAAATGGGTAATTTGGTGAAATAACTCATAATCTTTTAGAAATAATAAACAGAATCCAAATCGAGCCAATAGCATCGGAAATATGGCAAACGCTACCAAAAAAATTAAAATTGAATAATATGAAAAATATTAAAGATGTGACCGCCCTTATTTTTCTGAAAATTCAAAAAATACGGACGGTCACATATAAATGGGCGAAATTGTATAGCTTCTCTCCCATCATACCCTGGAGGTTCAGCATTACATTAAAATAACAGAAGTTCCCCAGTCTTTTGTTTGTGGCATTCTTTGCCAGCGTTGTGCGCATAAATTAATTTTAATTTTACATCTCTGTCGCAGCCATCTTGTTTTTTGTTTTCTTCTTTGATGAAGAATGTTTTGTCAACTTGGGATTATATCTTTTGATTGTTATTTTGCATTCTTTTGTTTAAATTGTTTAGATAGATGTCTTTTTTTGTTTGTTGGACTAACTTGAATGAATTTTGTTAAAAAGAACAAGCAAGAATTTTTGTTATTATTAGACATATTATGAAAGTCAGTAACATGGCATGACGTCATGTCCAATCCATCACTGATTCTCGATATACCAACTAGTGCTTAATATTTTTGATGCCCTAGTGTCAATCACTATTTTGATTAACTGTAAGAAGTACGAACTCCATAGGTAGGTCACCCATGCCGATTCGGCAAACTTCATGCAATGTCAAGAGATTGAGACACGTATAGCGCTACAAGGTTATTATCGCACGTGGCTAAAATCCGAACTAATGCCGTCATATTATTTTTAAATACATTTCAAGTGTAATTTTACAAAACTATTTCACAAATGTTTACCAACAGCGCCCCCCTGTGGACGTAACTTAAGCGCCAAAAGATCCTTGTAGCAGTATATTTGGTTAAGATAACTATTTGTTTTCCTCTTTCACGATTTTCCATAGCCTAAAATCCATCCCAACTTTGACAGCATCACAAACTAATCCGTATTGGCGCTAGGTTGGCGACATCCGGCAGGGATGCGACCGCTCGCGTCATTTCCGCTTCCTGCAGGGAGGATAGAGGATATAAATAAACGGAGCGTGTATCACACTTTGCGTGAAATCAATCGCCCGGCTAATATGCGACGCGATTTATTTGCCTTTTGTTCGTGCGTACAGCTGTCGCGACGTGTGAAATCATCTTTATTTTGAGAAATAAAGTGAGCTCTCTTTTTTATAAGTTGCGCTTATTCCAGTTTGAAATTTAGTTTTGAATTCTTGAGATTATTGATGAGAATGAGAAAAATCAATTTTCATTGCGCTTTTATTGTGAATTTCAGCTTGGAAAAGTTATTATACAGGGTGACAGGAACATCGACGCAAAAACTGTTACCATGGATTCAGTACATGATTCTGAACCCTGCGTTGAAATTATTTGTCGGTTATTTTAAAAAAATCTGCTGTTTCATAGAAAAGTGCTATACCTACGCGGTCAAAATGTATGGAACAGCGAATTTTTTTTTTTAAATAAAAAGTGTTTTACGAAAATACTGTAAAAAGATAACGAAATTATTTTCAAACATAAAATCTATTTTCCCGTGAACACGATTTAATCTTAAAACATAGGTACAGAACTACATACATAGCAATAAGAAAAGATTAAAATGAAGTAGCTTACATTTACTGAAGATTTCTTTTCACCGATGAGACGACCCAAAAGTACTTTTCCTCACCTTACTTACACTTACGCACCCTCGAAAACTATGAAAACGACACCCATGACGAAAAATTTTAAAATTTCGCAGCCGCCATCTTGGATTTTCATTTTAGCCTCACTATCGGCTTTGTCAGCCTTGAAAACCATGAAAACGATACCTTTGATAAAAAATTTGAATCTTTTTAGAGCCGCCAAATTTCCACTTTCTCACTCTCTGTCTCCGGCATGCAGTGTATTCGGGCCGATGTGTACAATTTTATCCCACGACAATGTAATCACTTTACTCTTTTCTTTTGTTTTTTTCTGCCGGCTTTCTCTCTCTCTCTCTCTCTCTCTCTTTTTTTCACTTTGAATTAAAAGAAGACAGTCGCAAGTATTAATTAACACTTTTTAGCGTGACGATTTCTGAAAGTTTACAAGGGGCGTTAAAGAACTTCGTTCTAAAAATTACAATCTAGAAGCCAAAGAAAACATCGAAGCCATCTTAATCAAAACAAAAGCGACACGCCAACACAGCTACACCTATATGTAAGTAGGTATGTCCTAAACACAACACCACCTAATCAAGCAAAACGAATTCGTCGAAACTTTGCTCCAACGCCACTTTATTTCCTCGTTCGGTACAAAATGACAGACCATTCCATCACGTGGAGCAAAAATACAATAAGTGTAGTTTCCTTGTCCCTTGGACCCTGGTGACCCGAGGAGGTCGTTTGGCGGGTTGGCTAATGAAGCAGCCATATTGGCAGGGCGCGACCAATAGGGTATCAAGATGTTGGGTGGCTGGATGTGGCTAGAAAAGAAAATAGAATGCAGATTTTAAAATGAATTAATAGATAAAAGTAATCATATGATATGCTTTTTGTGGTCCGTTGACGATGTAAGGAAATCATCTTCTCAAAAAACCGTTTTTTTTTTTACTTTTTAGGTTGAATACTAGCTAGCTACTTAATTGTATAGAAAATAAGAATCAATTTATTTACATCATCGGAAAATAACATTACATAATACAAGCTCATTCACCTATCGCGATTTATTGCAATCGACGTCTTCTCAGTTCATCGGCCACATGTATGTACATCAGTTTTGTCTAGGTAGGGCTGCTCCATCGTCGAAGCCGAATCACTTCGCCACCAATTGCTATTGGTTAGAAAATTGATCTTCGGTAACTGGAAGCCTATGGAAGTTTCAAATCAATTAATGTTTTTTTTTAAATTTTTTATCAAGCTTTGTTGATATTATGACCAACTAATCACATGATAGGTACCAATAGTACGATCTGAATAAAAATTAGAATAACTTTTAAAAACCCTGGGGTTAAAAATATAATGTTCTGGAAAAGCGAAAAGTCATCGTGAAATGTTTGTGCTAGGTAGTGATTTTTTCCTCTTTTTTCGTGTCAGCACAACACAGCTTTAAAAAATCTTACGTAAGACATTAGCCAGTCAGTGAGGTTCCTAGAGGATTGTTTTGAAATACAATAAAAATCGCAATAAACTCGAACCCAAACTATCCAGAACCAATTACGGAAAGAAAAAAAATATATATACGAAGAAGTGGTACGGTACAATAAGTTGCCAGATAATATAGTTAATGCAAAAAAAAAATATATTAAAAAAATGTTAAAAGTGTATGTTTCAGAAACACTAACACTGAGCTAGAAATTGCCTGCATGATAAATAACTAAAATAACCTTTTGGATTTAATTTTTAGAAGCTCAAAAAATATTTAAAACTGTTAAATATTTTCTGTTTTCCTTTTATCGACTCACGGAGTCTTTGTTACCATAGAACTGCATGATTTATTTGTGTATCTCGTCTATTAAGTGAACTGTTTTGTGTTCCTTATGAGAATACATTTTTTTTAACCGTTTTAGGTAGTTGTTTGTTTAACTCTTAGACTACCACATCTAGTCCCCCAACCTCCCTGTATGCGGGGACGGTTGGACATTGGTTAATTACGTGCGATAGTCGGCGGCTGCTCACGAGAGAATGATTGCCGCTCTGTAACGACGCGCTGAGCATAGACCAAGACGATGTAGGCTCTGAGAGCAGCGGGGTTGAGAAAATTGAAGTTGACCCCTCAAGTTAATAAGTTTTGCTGAAACTTGGTTCAACTTTATGGTTGCATACCTGTTTACTTGTAGACTGTTAAGAAGTTCTAGAATGTCTGGCTTGAGTCCAGATTTGCATCAGTCATAACTACTTAAGGATTGATCTTTGGTCCGTGACCAATGAACAACATTGTCAAACTTTCATTGGTTGAATACGAGGCTTTTGGCTACTTTTGTATATATTTTATGTATATTTTGTTTGTGCAGAATAAACAAGTTTTCTTTCTTTCTTTCATATGAAGTTGCCATCAACAAATAGTTTAGTTCTTTAGCTTACTTCGCAACTTAAGGCTGAGATTTCTCTTGCACTGACTCTCGACGATGAATATGATAATAGTCATCGCTGCATTAGTAGAATCTCACGCTACTTCATAAAACATATATACTTAGTAGGTATACGTGTAGGTTATAGATATCATGAATGATGAGATGTGGCATCCTTAATTGGGATAGCCTTAGTTTCAAGACAAAATCGCCATCTTCGCGGGCGAGAAAATCGCGGCGACAGTCTCCCTGTGCCATCAAATTCAATAGAAACTCTATGAATCAATCTCCACAAGGCGATGTCATCGCGGCGATAATTCGAAGGCACAGCGTGACTATACTCTCGATTCTCTCGTCTGTTGAGATGGCGCCAAAGACTTTAGTCCTGGTCTTTGCTTCTTTAATAATATATTTTCGGAGTGTCTTATCATCCGCCGTGGTAATGGCCGCACAAAGGAGGCACGTACTCGGTAATGTCATTCGGCATTCGGCACAACAACTAGTTTATGGTTCATTTTGTTGTCCGCACAACAACTCACACCACACTCTGTTCCCACATATATTTACACATACGTACACACATCATATAGTGATGGTTTTCAGCTGATTACTTGACAATAAGAGCACGGTTGCAGTCTGAAAAAGTAAATAATATCTATTCAAATATCATACAAAAACAACGGTTAAGGTAGATAGACCCTATTGCATACTTAACACACTTTGAATCACAATCCGAGAGTTTTGAAGGATATTGCTAAACCATTGCTTCATAGGTTTGAAAAATTCGTCTGCTCAACAACGTAAATAACGCAGTGAACGTGGGTGAAACCCATTGCGATCAAGTGTCATTTTATGTGCGTTACGCAATTACCCCGCGCTGATCTAAAATGAAACATTGTTGGAAAGCAAATTATGTGTTGATATAGATAGATAAAAAAACGAGCGAATCTTACAGTAGTCGCTTATGATGGGTAACATCTGACATCTTGGCATAGCACCGCGCGCACTCATTGGTCAAATCATATAGCGCGCGCTTTCTCGGCTTCCTGTTACACACTTCCGTCCCTTTTCACGAAATCACTCCCACAGATTACAGGAAAGCGAATGGAAAGATGTTACACATCAAATAAACGATCTCTACTAAACCTCCATCCGTTGTTCCAATTAGACGTCTTAGTTACAAACTACCTCGGAAGCTGAACTTAAATAGGGCAACAAAATAAACTCTCATGAATAATTTAATTTTTAAACCATAAGGTGACTCATAAACACTCCATGAAAACAAAATGACAAACGCACAACCCAAACAATTATGGCACAAAAGCACATCAAAATTAAATTTAAAACACAGCTCTACCATCAATAACATCGAACAATTAACTTGAACAAAATATTCGTACATCAATCTAAAAGATCATTAAACTAAATTCTACCGAAACTCATATGTCTCCCTGGGGCAGGTATGGGGAACGAGGTACCCTCGGTGCAGCGAACAAGTGACAAACTCATAAACATTTGTCACTGAACGGACTGTCCGAGTAATTGCGATCCAGCAACACACCCACCAGAATCTCTCGACCCCTGATTTCATACCAATCAACCCCTCTTGTATGCAATACTAAGGTGCTCGGGGGAGGTGGGAAGGTCATTCGAATCTGGTGTTCATATTACTTATTGGTGCCCCGAAACGTTTAACCGATCCCGTTCTAAATTTGAACAAATAATTTACGTACGGTCACTCTTGACACCGCTTTAAAATAGGGTTGGCAGTAAAATGGATTGAGAATGCATTGGAACTTTAAGTTTAGATAACGCACAAGTTACGATACCAGACTTTGGTAAATTGGGCACGCCACAATTGCGGCGATAAGACCCCTCTTTGAGGAGTGGCTGGAGTGGCGCCACGGCGTCCTCACCTTCCGCCTGACGCAGGTCCTCACCGGACACGGCTGTTTCGGGAGGTTCCTGCACAGGATAAGGCGGGAGGATACGCCCGGGTGTCAACATTGTGTGGATCGCCCGGAGGACACGGTGGAGCATACGGTGGAGGTCTGCCCAGCTTGGGCGGAGCACCGCCGTGTCCTCGTGGAGGCGATCGGCGGCGGTGATCTCTCGCGTCCGGCCCTGATACAGGCCATGGTAGGGAGCGAGAGGAAATGGGAGGCCGTCACCTCCTTCTGCGAAGCGGTAATGCTCGCGAAGGAGGAGGCGGAACGCGTGAGGGAGAGGCAAACTTCGCGCCCTCACGCCCCTAACCGCCGCAGGAGGAGACGCCCAGGGCGTCGGAAATCGCGAGGCGATTTCCGGCCACCGTAGGCGCGGGCTTGCGGACGGTGAGCAATGGGTGGCCCACCGTCCGATAAAGACCAGGCCCGGGTCGACGGCGCGTTGTGTTCCACGCGCGCCTCAAAGAGATGTCAGCAGAATTGAAGGGGTCCACTAAGGCCGATGCCTGCCGGGGTTGCGAAGAAAACCGAAAGGGAGATCGTGGCCCAGGCAACAGGGCAATCGAAGGAACACGGGTGGGTTTTAGTCAGTAAGAGTCTGACACGCCCTCCCGCTCCGCCTAGAGCGGGAGAAATTATTTGATGATTTCCCACCCAAAAAAAAAAAAAAAAGACTTTGGTAAATGAGTGCACGTAAATCCTCTTCAAATTGATAACATGTAAATCCTGTTTATTTAGTATGTACGCTTGATACTGAAACTGAATTAAGGTATTACTTTTATAAAAAAAAAAACAGTTTTAAGCTAGTGGTATTTGGTGTTGGTGTACTTAAAGAACAAATGAATAAATACATTGAAACAAATGAACGCTCTCTACTTTTATTTATATTTTCTGACATCGTTATAAAATAAGACAAATGTATTTCAAACAACAGCAAAAACAAGTCATAAAAATCCTTCCCAACTCTTGAAACACAAGTTTATAACGTCCAACCTTGATTAAATGGCCAATTTTTATGTTCCAGTATCAACCCTACAAAGTCGATGAATAATTTGGAGTGTGTCCCGCGAACGTGGGCCTGCGCTCATTATTGATGGAGACCTCGTCACAGCATCCCGTCCATACTGACGGCAATATAGAGGAATATAACAGTAGGTTAAGTCAGTACAATAACAATAATCCTCCCTTATCCCTTATATTATAAAGGTGATTTTTCTGCAAACTTTATTCTCGGCTGGCCGGCGCGCGAAACACGGCTGACCGGGCAGCGTGTAATAGCGTGAGCCAGCGCGAGGCAGCGCTGGCCATCGTGAGACGGTGCGAAGCAGCGCTGGCCATCGCGAGACGGAGCAGTATAGCGATGGACATCTTTTGTTGTAAAAGGGTAACCTTAAAGGTGGTTTTACACCGGCGGCGAGACGAGGCGTGAGAGATTTGGCGTTAGAGAATTGAAATTTGTATGGTAAAATTTCTAAACACGCCTTGCCCCTCTTTAGAGTAAAAGATGCGCGAAAATGTACGAGGCGAGAATTGAAATATTTGTTAGTACAACATTGAACTTTATTGCTGTTAGAATAGACTATTTGTTTACATTGTAAAACGCATATAAAAATCTCGCACCGGCCATCGAGGACCCGCACGGTCTCTCTCCGTCAAACGCTGACTCGCGATGTCTCGTGATGTCTCGCGCTGGTACGCGCTAGCTCGCGCCAGCTCTTTCCGACCATCGCGAGACATCGCTGCATACTATATTCTCGGCTGGCTGGCGCGCGAGACACTGCTGGCCGGGCGGCACGTGATGGTGCGAGCCGGCGCAAGATAGCGATGACTGGCGCGTGGCATCGCGAGCCGGCGCAAGGCAGCGCTGGCCATCGCGAGACGGCGCGGTATAGCTATGGATATTTTTCGATGTAAAAGGGTAAGCGTGATTTCAATTCTCGCCCATTCCATCCACCCACGCCTCGCCTCGCCGGTATAAAACCACCTTAATTCTTCTGCCCTTCAACTGTTCTGAACACTTTTAAATCGCCTAACTAAACTTAAAAAAATAATAGCTACATAAAAGTTTTGCAACATAATGTGACCGCCATAATCTGATAATACCTATAATTTCCGCTCTTAAGGGTCGTTACGGATGAATTTAAATAATTTCCCTTAGCATACTACATGGAATGTTTTGTTTCAAAAATCGGAACATGGGTAGCTACGTAAAAAAACTAAAATGACGGTTTTGGATGTTCCAATATGAGCTTAAAGGATCTTACTGTCCTTGAGCGTATGGCATAACAATGTTTTGGAAGAATTGAAGGTAATATTTGCAAGTATTTCTCACGTTTTCTTGCATTCAACTGAAAATTAAAGTGTAAAAAAGACAAGTCAGCTACTTTAACGGTATTAACTTTGTCTATTTCATTTTTCCTCCAAATCTCGAGTCGATTTCAAATATGAATTCCTGAATGCATTCAGCTTTCAGTATTTCTAAATATTTCTTCAGTAAAATATTCTACAATCCACAACTAAATTAACTGCTTCAAACAAACAACAAAAAATATCATACTCGACAAAAACAAAACAAGCGGAAGATTGCCACGTCCGAATCTCAGCACGGGTTGCCAACATAATTAATGTGAAGACGTCGTTACGTGTCTTGTGGACTAGCCCCCTCACTTCACCCCCCTTTAACCCCCGGGAGACCGTAGACGCTGACCACAACGTCGTACTAGGAGTTCATAACATTAAGTATAGGAGAGCTAATTACAAATAGCATCGTTTATTTGTTTTTGCTAAAGTCTCCGTACCAAAAGATTATAAAAACCGGCCAAGCGCGAATCATACTCGCACATGAAGCGTTCCGTACCATCTTACAAAAATTTAACACTACATTTTTTTAAATTTAATACTTTTGTTAAATAACACGTTTCTTGTATTTCACGTTTATTGCTGTTACTCTTTAATTTCACTTCCGTTCAAACAACATATACGTATGCTTTAAATAATAGAATCCGCAAGTTGATATTTGTTTTTAAGAAGTTACGCTATACTGCTGACCCAAAAATTGTTGGACAAGTTTACTCTACTCTATGTCAATCAATATTCTAATCTAATCTAACTAGTCTGTATTGTCCCACTACAGGGCAAAGGCCTCCCTCTTCCTTTTCCACATAATTCTGTCTATTGCTAGTGTCGGCCAGTCCTTTCGGTAGGAGTTAAGCTCGTCCCGCCATCTTCGCCTCAGCGTGCCGCGATGTCGTCATGCATTTAGTGGGACCCAATCAGTGGCTCTTTTAGCCCATTTGTCATCTGACATGCGGCAGACATGTCCGGCTCAGGCAATAGAAATACACAATTGCAAAAATTTCAACTGTCTACAATTATATTATGGTTATATATAATTATATTATTATATATATATTATATTATATTATTACTATTACGGTTTATGAATAGTTATGAGATACACCCCGCTGACAGACAGATGGACGAACGGACCACGGAGGCTTAGCACTAGGGTTCGGTTTGGCACCCTTCGATTACGGAACCCTAAAAACGACTGACGTTTTCATTTTTAATTAGTTGTTAGCCATATTACTACATGCCCGTATTTTATACGGTCATACGCTTTGATGTAATTACTACATAGACATTCACCAGTCCGCTGCCAAGCCCAATGATAAAAGCTTTTTTTTTTATTTCCGAAATATCAGTTGGAGTTGTGTGGACTTGAGGAGGACCAAATTCAGCAATGGATGTTCACTGAATTGATTACGATGATCATCAAATTAATGATGTATGTAAAACAATTTTATCCTTACCAACCAGTATCTAAATGACAACACAGAAATAATTTTCCAAAACTGCAAAAAATATATACAATATTTTAAAGATTACCAACGAGAGATACATTACAATTATGTTCCATACTCAATACTTTATTTGCGTTCCTCAAGATGGTGACTTAAAATTATATGTGATCATTATAGACCTTATCGGGCACAACAAAATAGTAGGAGAACGGAAGCTTTGTAAAACTTAGCGTATCATTCTTATGAACTAAATCTAATATTATTATATTAGGGGTTTTTTATTTATAATAGTTTATTGTATATAATAGCTATGTTAGCGCTTGTATTTTTTCGTTTAAATATTCGTTTATACTTTAAAGCATTTTCTTATTAAAAATTGTTTTTTAATAAGAAAATGCATTTTCTTAATAAAAAAGAAGACAGACTTAATATATTTATTTAACAAAAAAAAATATATATATATATAAATGTATTAATTTTGTCTTCTTTTTTTAAATAATTCTGGTAGTTTTTTTATATATTTTTATGGAAATTATGCAACATAAACTTGTACAGTATTCGTTATCCTGTAATGCACACTAAATCGCAGACCACAGCTAGCTTATACATTATCGGGTATACTGTACACATGCTCTGAATAAATAAATAATTAAATTAAAAATACATAAAAATGAACATTTTGCTTGCTGTTATTAAATATAAAATACAATAAAACCAAGCATTCTTCCAAAATAATATCTAATTACTAAACTCCTCTCTAAACAGAAAAAGATCACGCTACACGCTACAGCTACATATACCCACCGACCCTCATGCGTGTACGTGGGACCTCTCAGCAGGACCTCCGTCTGTCCTCCCAGTAATTACAAGTACGATTGTCTTGCGTGACCGATAAATAACCACCATATTTATTTGGGGCCAGTGACAAAATTATTTGCGAGTGGCAACCCTTGGAGTTTTTCTTTCTTTTCTTTTGTTTTGGCAAAGGTTGAAGAATTTTTGGGTGTATGATTATGATTACTGGGTATTCAGAATAGTAAACATAAAAACGGACGATACACAAAACAAAATCTGTAGTCTTGAAAGATATATTATTATAATATAATATGCTAATATAATAAGATTAATAAATATGACAATATAATATAATAATATAATATATTTAATATGATATGATATATTATATTATTATAAATTATAACTGGCGAAATGTGGGTGTACCTGCTACAGGGACACCTCTGCCCAACCCTTCGGGGAAACAAAGCGTGATATTATGTTATGTTATTAATACCTTCAAACGAGCAATTCTTGTATATATGTATTTATATAATCTGAATCTCGGAAACGGCTCCAATGATTTTCATGAAATTTAGTATGCAGGGAGTTTCGGGGGCGATAAATCGATCTAGCTAGGTTTCATTTTTAGAAAACGTCGTTCAAAACGTCGGTCATCCAGATATTGTTACCCACTATTCTACTTATATACATTACTACTAATACTATGAATGTGAAAGTTTGTGAGGATGGATGGATGGATGGATGTTTGTTACTCTTTCACGCAAAAACTGATGAATGTATTTGGATGAAATTTGGCACACAAATATATAACCTGGCATACAGATATATAACAGGGTTTATAACCTAGATTAAGACATAGAATACTTTTTTCACGATATTTCCCCGGGATCGAGACTTATGCGAGTAAAACCGCGGGGCATTGCTAATATAAAATAAGGTACTCACTAATAAATACACTCACAATTTAAGAGGATAACTTAGGGTTATTTTTTAACGAAAAGCGGTTCTAAGATATGTATATGTAGACCAACCACCTTTTTTGTCTGACAGGAATTTTATCACAATCACAAGCTTTGTCGTCAAAAAAAATCGCGAAACATCACATAGTAGTTTCTGCTATGCCCGGAAGTTTAACTAACATGGATAACGCAGAACCACCCAAAACAAAAATGATGACCATCGATGCCATAAAGCACCTGTAGTATCCTTAATGTTAAATTAGGTGATCCATCTAAGGGCAAGGGCGCTAAGGGCACAATAAATTAGTTGGGGACACCGGGGATAATAAACACGGCTACGAAATGGCCGTGCCAAATAACTTGTTAGGAGTTGCCCTGTCTCCCCTATTGACTAATTACGACACTTTGTTTTAAGCCACTGGTGGGAACGAGAATGGGAATTAGTTGCTGAAGTTCTCGCAGCTGACGAATTGTGAATACTTTGCTGTGGAGTTGGGATAAAAGTTGGGAATGTTTATTTGTTTTAATTGCGTGATAATTTATCGATCTACAAAGGGCTGCTGTTTGCAACTGGAATACCCTGTAGCATTTTTTAAAAAAAAAACAAATAAAAAATATTATTGAAGATATTATCGATTACCACCCTGACTAATGGGTGGGTAATCAATGAACTGAGGACACATCATTGATCCTATTTTCTAAAAAAAAACTGGGTAACCCAATTGCAAGTAGCAAACCCTTTAAAGAAACGCAAAGAGACTTCAGAATTAATACACTCAGTCCAAAATACACTCGGTATTTAATTTCATTGATTTTCCGAGTGTATTTTGTACTGAGATTCTGCAGTCTCATTGCGTTTTTTTTATTTTTTTCAAACATCGTCGTAAATTAGTGGTATTAATTTATAGGACCTTTCTCCAAGCCCTTCAATAAATGAACGATCAAGAATCCTACAACCAACATTAAATAGCACGCAACAGAGTAACCTTTATTAAAGGTAAGGTTGGAATACCATAGCAGAGCACAATAAATAAAACGACGGAGTCGCACTACAGCCACTACGCGTAACGTCCGTTTATGGCCCCATTGTATTTTGAAGATGCATTTTTTTGAGTTCGATCGCATTACTGTCGTTGGCCTTCATATTTTACAATTAGTCGCTCTACGTCCATCCGTCCAGTACAGTCAAAACGCAAAGTACTATTTGAAAATAATATTACTTAAGTATAATGTAAATACGTTTAAAAATATCAAATAACGGTATTATGAGTGTCTCAAAGACTGAACGCAAACCACATGCAGTAATTTAAATGACGAATAGGATGTATTGATGTCTCTTTCATTCGTGCTTTAATGAAACTTGCCACAAAAAGTACTCGTGCAAGCCGAAGCCAAATAGTAAGAATTAATGCCAGCCAAGAGGCTTGCATGAATTCAAGATAGTATTTCAAACATTAGACGTTGTGCACAATTTCTGACCGTACCCTAACAAAAAGTATTATGCTTGCATGAATTTACGATAGTATTCAATCATTATATTATGCTACTAATAGGATTTAGATGAGGCAGATAGATAGTTTTTAACCTGGATTAACACATAGGATACTTTTTATCGCTAGGGACTGACGCGTGTTGTCCGTTACTTATCGATTCCTAGAAGAATGAAAAATAGTGTGCGCTGACGCGTGTCAACAGAGAATATAACAGGCGGCGGCGGCGTCCTGGATTTACATTTTATTTAACCGCGGGCAGCGATTGACGAACAGTCTGACTACAGCCGCAACTATACTCGCAGTAATATTGCCAATACGTGCGATATTGTTAATATTATTGCGTATGTGTTGGCTACAAAAAGTATCGCCTGATAAGTCTGCTCACCTAGTACCATGCTTCACAAAATGTTAATTTGTCTTTGTGATTCTTTTATCATCACAGGCACTTCTAACGTTGGGTAGAACGGCTTTATCACGACAGATCCGAGAAAAAATGCATCTTCAAGAATACAATACGGCCAAAAACGGACGTTACGCGTAGTGGCCGTAGTGCGACTCCATCTATAAAACCATACATTAATTCCCGCAACAATACCCAACTTGCATTATTGTCATCTTGCCGATAAGATCCGTTGTTACTATCTGCGCTGAGTGGCCATCCTTGTTCGACAAGGAAACAAATGCTGGACATAGAAAAAACAAATGAGCATCCGATCATCACGCTTTCTCGCTCCATGCAGCTGCTTTCAACATAGTACTTACCTAATTTTACTATAGGTTTCCTCATTATAATAATGGTCATATTAAGTCTGAGATTAACTTTAAATCACAAGTTGAAGAAAAACTCACATGATACTACGTCTATTTGTTTCCAGGCTACCAATCAACTTTTGAACATGCATAAACCGCATCGAAATAATCTAGCTAGAGCACCATATAATACAAATTTTTATTCCTGGTTTCCTCATAATTATGGTCACAATCTGAGAAGCATAAGTTAAAGCAAAACTCACATGATACTACCCCTATTTGTTTCCAGGCCACATAATATAAAAAGTGCAATCAACTTTTGAACATGCAAAAACCGCATCGATATAATATAGCTAGAGCATCATAGCAACACACTATAAAACCATACATTAATTCCCGCAACAATGTAGAACTTGCAGTATTGTCACCTCGGCGAAAAGATCCGTTATTGCTATCTGCGCTGAGTGAACTCCTTGTTCGACAAGAAAACAAATGAAACAATTATAGAAAAAAAAACAAATAAACATTTGGTCATTGCTGTGATTTCAAACGATCAAATCCAGGTTCCCTCAGTAAACTAAGTTGCATAACTCAGTAGTGTCTACAACTAATAATATAAGAACATTTTAAATTCAGGCCAGATATTTTTGTCCTTTGAAAAAACAATTTTTGAACTGGAGTTTATAAAAATGCAATCATCCTTTAAAACAGAGTAAACATTATTAAAAGCAAGCCTAGAGCACTATAGGTAAACCCATACATTAATTCCCGCAACAATGCACAACTTGCAGTATTGTCACCTCGGCGATAAGATCCGTTGTTGCTATCTGCGCTGAGTGGCCATCCTTGTTCGACAAGGTGGTTGCTTTACGCGGCGCCCGCACTGTTGTGCCGCGCGGATTTATGTGCAGAACGCCGCATGCTACGTAGATTAGTCTGATAGATGCGAGAGATAGGACTTTGATATTTTTTTAGATGGTGTGATTGATTTTTATTTTAATTGGGATTTGATATGTTTTTCGGAACCCTAATTGCTTAATACAAGATCAAGCACAATCTAAATTATTTTGAAACAGATTGCTAATGCATTGCATCATAAATTCGAAAAAAAATCAGCTCAACAACGTAAATAACGTAATGAATGTTGTTGAACTGTCAATATGAAACTGGCTAGTCTTAATCGTTTACGAAAACGTGTTACGCAATTAAATAGCGGATTTTGTGGGGGTCAAAACATGATCTACATATATTGTATGCGTCACAGGAACGAGTAAGTGCAAGAAAGAACGATATCTTGGTATACCATCCCATATAGTCAATGTTTAAAATGAATACTTTACTTATCTAATAACAAAAATTGTCAACTAAAAATCAAAATTAAAACCAATATTTGTAAAAAGCTGTAGATTATACATGATGTTGATATTTTGGGAGATAATATGTATAAAAACTTTTTGTTACGAAATCATGAAGATACATTGCTCCTTCTCTCTATACTATACAAACTTTAATAAACATGGATGCTTCAATGTACAACAAAGTCATAAAATGATAATAGGGTGACAAAATTGTCTGCATTTCTCGGTACACTCCGGTGTTATCGAATTACGATTTACGATGTTGACAATATCTGTTGAAGCTCATGTCGGCTTCGCGTATTTTTATCTTTCTCACATTGTCTCGTGAAATATCCTTCGGGTGGACACCCCAGGGTTTTGTTACAAGCTTATTTAAGATGTTTAGTTGACATATTTACAGGGTATAAGTTCAACGCAGGAATAATTTAATATTCAGTTTGTTGGAAGTCTTGGAACACGACGAGGATGTTTATTCGAGTTTGGTAATTTACTATTAAATACTGAATGTACAGTTGAATCCGTTTATAATGACATCGAAAGGAATCGACAAACACGTCATAATATGCGGACGTCATACAAAACGCTTTGTGAAAAAAAAAACTTTTTTATGTAAATACAATGTATTTACTTAAGTATTTTAATAGAGAAACATAGCAACTACATGTGTATACATACATATTAAATCAAAATTAAAATTGCACGTAATCAGTACATTATACACATACAAGTGTATTTATTAATGTAAGTAATCTGTAATTATTGTCTGCTTTTGTTTTTTTTTTTCATTTTATTGAACTTTTGTGTATAGAAGACATCGCTATGGTCAAATTATCATTTTCAATATTGCTATGAACAAATCGTGATAATAATTCTGCAGCTTTTAATGCCTCTTCTGCGGTAGGTAATGGTTCTTCCTCGACGTAAAGAATCTTGTCGGTCATTATAACCGGACATAATTTATTAAATTAAATTTAGACTGCCTCGTTGGTCTAGTGGTCGCAAGCGCTACTGCTGAGCATTAGGTCCTGGGTTCGATTCCCAGGTCGGGCAAAGTGTTATTGGGTTTTTCTATCTGAAATATCTCAGTAACAGCCTGGAGTCTGGATTTGTGCCCGGTTGATGGCAATAGGCTCGCCCCCTATTACATGGGACTTAAAACATAACTGGCGAAATGTGGGTGAACCTGCTACAGGGACACCTCTGTCCAACCCTTCGGGGAAACAAGGCGTGATGTTATGTTATAATTTATTAAAAATGGGTCATAATAAGCGGCATGTCACTGTAAGGGAAGTCATTATATCCGACTATTTTATAAGAATTTTACATAAAAACCAAATTTCGTAGTGTAATTACGTCATAATAATCGGTTGGTCAATATAGGCGGAGTCATAATAAACGGATTCTACTGTAGTTAAAGACTTCTTATACGATGATATATATTATAGTAATTGATGTAGAACCAACTAGTAAAGATGCTTTTACAAGTCACATTTTTCGAGTCGAACTTTTACAAGTTAAGTACGAGATAATTCAGTAAAACCTAATTCAGTTTTACATGCATGCATTTCAGTTACATCAGAATGTAAAGATGCCTCTGCCTTAGACACCACATTCAATATTAACTCACGAAGGTTAAGCAACGCTTGCCGAGGTCGGTCCGTGGATGGGTTATATTCATTACATACCGAGACCACTCCATGCTTCGGAAAGTACGTTAAGCTGTTGATCCCGGCTGTCATTTATCGTTACGGGCAGTCCGAAGCCCGAAAGTCTGACAACCTGTCTTACCATGGGGTATCGGGTTACCCAGTAACTGGGTTGTAGAGGTCAGATAGGCAGTCGTTCCATATAAAATACTGGTATTTAGCTGTATCTGGTTAGACTGGAAGCCGACCCCAACATAGTGAAAAAATGCGTTATATTTTGCAAAATAATGTTGTAACTTCAAACGGACTCAAATGAAAAACAAATGAAAATCTAAATCGAACACTCACATCACATAAAAAACAAAACTGCCAGCACTTATCAAATCCCTCTCAGAGATATCACTCGAACTCCCAAAAAACCGATAACCATCCGTAAGTTTAACGGTTGGACCGTAAAAGGCGGTCCAATCATAACCGTGTTTTTACCGCAACGTGTCGTTAGTGTGAATGTTTCAGTGGCTGATGTATGTCGATCATGTCCTGGTACACAGAGATACTGATATGTCCTGTAATGGAGAGGGGGCGGACTTGGGATTTAGTCCGGATCTGGAATTCCGGACCGACGTAAACTGCAAAGTAATAAAATTCGGATACAGTCAATAACATGTGACTTACTTATAGTTTATATTGATTTTGCTGCCAAATATCAACCAACTAATCCTAACTAATATTATAAATACGAAAGTGAGTTTGTTTGTTACGCTTTCACGCTGAAACGGCTGAATAGATTTGGATGAAATTTGACATATGGGTAGACAATGACCTGGATTAGGACATAGGATACTTTTTATCCCAATATTCACACGGGATCAAGACTTATGCGGGTAAAACCGCGGGGCGCAGCTAGTTGAGTATAAGTAGAGAAATCATCACGGATTGTTTTTCTGAAGGGTCGGGCAGAAGTGTACTACCTATAGGTAGTACACCCATATTTCGCCAGTTAAGTTTAAGTCCCATGTAATAGGGGGCGAGCTTATTGTCATCAACCGGGCACAAAACCAGACTCCGGGCTGCTACTGAGAAATTCCAGATTGTTAAACCCAATAACACTTTGCTCAACCTGCGAATCTAACCCAGGACCTCATGCTCAACAGTAGCGCTTGCAACCAATTAGACCAACGAGGCAGTTGAGGTATAAATATATTTGATATTTTTATTTTGGCCAAGTAACAGAAACATTGAACATAAGATTTAAGAACAGTTGTTCAGAAAAAAGTAATAGCTACCATTGACTTTAATTTCAACTTTCACGTACCTAAGTATGTTAGGGTTAGCTGTCTAGATCCAGATGCTGTATGTTCCAATCAATGTTTTAAATTAAAAAAAAAAATTGCAAAATTGTGAACGTAAAAAAATGCAAAAAAAACCTTTTTACCTCTTCCCAAGTCCGTCACCCTGCGCAGCCATCAATACTAACGGTTCCACCCCAAGAGACTCGTAGTCGCAACGAAAAATCATTCCAACGCTAAAATATCAATAAAACACAAGCACCAAGTACCACGCTTGGGACTCGTTCGCTCGCTCCCGAATTACTAACGCATTCCAGTGCGGCCCTGCCCTTTAGCAGGACACTTTATTTTTTTGTAAGAGTCATGTTTGTGCGTTACGAGACTTACATTCACTCATGTGCTTTTTATTGGCGGCGAGGGAAAATGGGTTTGTGCGTGTGAGAAATCCTTGAAACGCCTGGTTTGTGAGGTTAAAGCTTTTTGGTTCAATATCATCTGAGTAGATTTTTTTTTTTACCCATCTTAGGTTTTGATGGATTGTGCTTCACGCTTGCTTACAAAGCTGTTAATTCAAATATTACATTCTCAAGCAGCTAAAATTTGTGTGCTTATTAACCATGCGATTTGGAGGTCTTTGATTCACAAGGTCTGTAATTAATAAAAACTACCATAACTTCTGTAATCCTCAAAATAATTTCTTGTCATTTCTTACCCGTACACAATAATAATGTAGGTATGTTCAAAATTAAACTATTTAAAAATTGGTTCAGCCGATCGCCAGTTGACAATTTGTCACAATAATTTTGCGAGGATTATTTTGAGAAACTGGCCCTTAAAAGCTTTCAAATAAAATTGCTGAGCTTGAACGCAGCATATGCTGAGATAGGAGCCTTTTGGCCTCGTACAGGATTTTTCTTTTATTTTAATTTTACTTTGTTATTTTTTTTATTTATTTTTTTGTTTAATTTATTTGATTTTAATTTTAGTGTGTTTCAGTTTAGTTTTTGATTTCCTGTGCGAGTCTCAAAAAATACTTTTTCTTTTTTTCTTTCTTTGTTTAATTATAAAGATACGCAGATTCACTTTATTTACTTTTTCATAATCAAATTTTCTCCATTAATTCAGGCTCTACCTTCTCCCCGCAGCACTCCGGAAGCTATAAAGCCTGCAAATCCATCCCTGTCCCCTAATGGGACACTTTATTATTGTAACGACCATCGCAACCACATCGGAGTCACGTGTACCCGTGTCTTTTTATTGCCATAACATTATGGTGGGGCACGGGAATCACTCGGATCGTGTGAAAAATTGAGTAAGTGGTTCCTGAATTTGGTAAGATTTGCTGATATGACATAAAGTCAGGATATTATTTGTATTTCATGGGTGGGGGGGAATTCACTCGAGATGTGTAGAAATTTTGTAAAATTATTTGTTAATAAACGTTGATAAAAGTTTGTTGGGAAACGACCAATTGGAACCGTGCACCTAGCTTCTGACGTTTCATAAGTGCCCATGTAGGTTTATGCAAAATAAAAATAATTTGAATTTGATAATATATGTAATTATCGTAATGTCAAGTTATTATTGGATTTAATTACATTTATTAGTAGGTTTAGTATTATCTTGTCGAAATATAACACGCTTTTCATATTTATTCAACACACGTATAACAACTTTGAAGCGACCTATTTGCTTTTTCAGTATAGTAAAATTATTTTATTTGTCTACAAAACGAATTCAGAGAATACACCTAATTCTTCAAAATTGGTTCAAAAGTACGGTGACAAAACTTTATAGAAAACAGAACTACATCTACGTACCAATACCTGATCAAAAAATCCCCAGTTTCACGGCGTCCAGTATCATTATAAATCGAAGCACAGTGTCCGAGAGAGCGGTGTCTCCCCTATCTTAAATAGCGGCGGCGGCCTGCTGAGTGGCTATTTATTGGAGGTAATTAAAAAGAAAACAGACAAAAGGCTCGCAGCTGACTGGAACGTGCCTGGAACACTAAGTAATAATAGTGATGGGAGTATCGCAATAGATACTCCCATCACTATTATTTCAGGAAAATCGGTGTCGATAGTCGATTGGCTCGTTAGTTTTAGCGAATGTTTCGAACAGTTATAGAAATTCATAATAACATCACGCCTGTATTCCCCGAAGGGTTAGGCAGAGGAGTACCTATAGTACACCCACATTTCGCCAGTTATGTTTAAGTCCCATGTAATAGGGGGCGAGCTAATTGCCATCAACCGGGCACAAATCCAGACTCCGGGCTGCTACTGAGAAATTCCAGATGCAAAAACCCAATAACAACTTGCCCGACTCGGGAATCGAACCCAGGACCTCATAGCCAGCAGTAGCGCTTTGCGACCACTAGACCAACGAGGCAGTTATAGAAATTCAATTTCATTTATAACTATTAACTGTCGTAATTTGTTCCTCTAAGGTATTTCTATGTAAAGACTGAGATTTTCCTAACGTAAGGTCCGAACAATAAGTTGGTGTTCATATTTTAGATCTGGAATCATTATTACGGCTTTGCTTCAAATTGCCCAAATCATTCGATGCCAAATGAGGCTTTGACCGGTCTAGTGCGTTAAGATTAAGACGACTTAGGCCCACTTGCGCGTTAACAGCTAACTCAGGGTTAATCTAATTTTTCTCTTTGGATTAACCCTGAGTTAGCTGTTAACTCCGAGTTACTTAGCTAACCCATGAACGCGCAAATGGGCCTAACAATATTAACACTATTTAGATTCAGGACAATAGTAAATTCTGATGCAAACCTAATATTTAATTGGTAGAATATAAATAATTTAATTTTTATCGATACCTCCGGAAAAAACCGAATCCGCACATCACTAACAAAAGATCACAAGTCGGTCGTGCGAAAGAAGACTTTTATCAGTCGCGACCGATACCAATACTCCTAGATTCCGACACCTTATTTATTGCCACCCTACGCAGCACCACTTTATTTATACATACGCTATCGCTCTTATTTTCACTTGATACGATCTATTTCAGCGTGTATCAACGCTTGGAGAACTTTGCAATAATTTGCCAAGTCTTCTTTTGCATTAAAATATTCCTTATTCTTAAAGCATTAAGGAAGATATTGCTGTGATTGATTGTGTAGTATTTGTTTGCTGAAAGTGACCCTTGGTTCTGGTGAAAAGTAATTGACAAATAAGTAATTTTTCATCGTCAAAGTGCGATAAATGGTCGAGTTTGACCAATGATTGATTATTTTTTAACACTCGGTTTGAGTTTATCAATGTGTGTAATTCTGTGAATTTAGGTACCAATTACTGGTAGGGGTCAGATAAAAATATTCTGTAATAAAAATAACATCCATTTTCAAGTTCTGAATGTCAATCACTATCGTGATAGCTGTTAAGAGGACCATTTTCATTTCAGCTTAGATTTTTTAAACTCACTTAGCTAACTTTTTGATAGTGTGCACACTTAGCCAATGACAGCTAGCCCGAAACAAGTGTAACATTTTGAACGTCAGTAAGGCAAGTGTCGTGGCGGTCATAATGTTACACATTTTTCGGTATACCTCTCATTCGCGAAGTCTGCCACCTCTCGACTGCTTTTCGTCATGTTTTGGTGTAGAAAAGTTGCTCTAAATAATAAAGAAGAACTTACAACCATGCTAAGCAAACTTCGAATTAACATTTAACCTCATTTCCATAAGGAATCAAGTTCAACCTACTAGCCTAAATACAAAACCAACAAAACCTACATTAAGATATTTTTGTAGGGATATGAAATTACTTATTTATCTCTACAGCTTTTATGTTGTTCAAAGCTCTGTAAGTGCAAATGATTAGTAAATAAATATCATAACATTCACAGATCGTCTCAGCAAAAAATCCGAGAACGCATAAATCAAAGGAACTTTCCAATTCCGAGTTGGCGTGTCAAATAGTTTGCCAACTTCGACTCGGTGGCCAAAGTTACTCAGGTGTTGGGAAAAACTTATGATATATGCCAGCTCCCCAACGTGTTGTACGTCATCTATTGCTGCTCTATATTCTGACTGGGTACTGTAGTTCAAGTGCTATGGAAGGTACTGGTAGGTACTACAAGGAGAGTTTATTTACATTTGTCACATGGATAGTTCCAGGGCTGCATTAAAACTTTAAGGTGTTTGTTCCTTGGCGTTACATCCGCTGCTAAGCGAACGTATAAAAAGCAAAATGATGGAAGTTTGCTCATCTTCGTTCTTGATATAAGTAAATTAACTCGATGTCCTAAATCAGTGAAACAGAATAAAAGCTTGTAAAAACCATGAATTTCAAGTCAACGCGCTTATTTCAAATAGGCTCATTTTTCTAATAAACTTAAACACGTCCCAGAATGTTGAAGTTTTTTGAGCACCATAGCAGTAGTTCAAGGTTTTCAGGGTTGCAAACTTGGGTATAAACTACTCTCAGGGGACCTAACAACATATAAAAAAAATCGTAGTTTCATGCGCGTTTGCGATGTTTGATGTTGTTATTGACTGTGCTAAAAAGGCACTTTTGAACGTCATTTACAAAAAAAAAAACTAGTTGTTTTCCTATGGAGAAGAATGGGGAAGAAAATCCACAACTCCACCGTTAGTTACTCTTTTAAAAAACATCCTTACATATTATAAAACAAAGTTCCCCGCCGCGTCTGTCTGTCTGTCTGTCTATCTATCTGAACGCGATAAACTCAAAAACTGCTGAACGGATTTTCAAACAGTTTTCACTATTGGATGGAGTGATTCATGCGAAAGGTTTTAGTGTATAATTAATAAAGGTTTTGAGTAAATTGGCTGAAATTTGACGATTATTGTTGAAGATGTCGGAAAATCATGCCGATTGGGAACTTTATTGGCGTGCGCCGCGGATATCATAAAAGTTACATAAAATTTATGTTCTACAATATTGTTCATCTTAAAAAGTTCAACAAAAAATCTGCATTGGCATATGTCTATCTTCTAAGGATGACCCAAAATAACCATTTTTATCTTTCAGAATTTGATAAAAATTTCATTGATATTTCCGAAGCTATTTTGACCGGTATTATATTAATCCTTATCCAATAAACTATGTTTAATAAATTGAGCATTTAATTTAGATTAAAATATGCCTTGACATCATTTAATTTAAATGAATAGTTTAAAAGATATCACAGATTCAAAATTACGCGTGACAAAATAATTATGGTTGAACGTAACGCGGGCGCAGCGGTACGAGTCAATGACCTTTTCTTCTGCTTTTAGGTATGTAATCCCGGTATCGGTAGTACGTTCCCGTGGGATATTTTCCGACATCCATGCGGGCAAAGCCGCGGGCAAAAGCTAGTTAATTATATAAAAGCATGTATGCATGATTCTTATCATCTCGCCTAATCAGAAACATACACCGCTTTCATTGCTTTCCAATTTAACACAGTTTTCTACGTCCACGAACTACTATTCGTTATCAAAACTTATCAATATATATAGCATCTAACCTATGAGTGAATCAGAAACCGTCTCTCCACCCTATCTTAGAAATTATTATACTGAATACTATCTTTAAGATATCGGTAAATTGAATGGACAAGTAATCTCAGCACCACGCCGATGCATGAAATCATTGGAAATAGAACAGACACGGCAAAACTCGGGGAAAACCAGCGTTTAGAAAATGACGATAGAAATGTTATTAGAGTGTGTGTTTTTGAAAGATCTAACATTTAAAATGACATTTGCAAACATTGAGGTTTAATGTAACTAGAGCAGATAAACAAATATGTGTCCCGCAGATGTCATATGTGAGAACCGCGGTGTATGTGTTTTCAGGTATTTGCTGTCCCGGACGCGTAAATACAAAGGCGAATGCAACGCACCCATAGTCTGTGGCACATTATCTTGCGAATGGCTTAAAGCAGTAATAGTCCGTCCGAACCCAGCTGCAACACAGCGCTTTATAGAGTAGCTGCATTTGTTTGTATAAAGGCGGATTTAAGGCAGACACGCATAGTATTATTACTGTTCGATTATAAAATGTTGAAAAATTGTGAACTGGGAAAATGGGTTAGGTTAGGTCAGAACTGTGAACAACTGCTACTTCCAAGTTGCTCGCAGCTAGGTAGACTATTTAGTATTATCTCAAGGTTCGTTATGTCGGAAGTAAGCTAGATACCTGCAGTGTAGACAGAGCGAGTACATAAAAGCTCTATTGCAATGGTTTCTGTCAAAACAATGTCTTTCGGAGCCGACACATTGCAGACAGTTTTCAAATGTCTATGGCGTAATCGTGTTTGTAATACTTTATTCATACGGACGCGCTGCGTAACACAACCGCTACTGTCTATGTTGCATCCGCCTTTGTATTTACGCGTCCCGGACAACAACATGTTGCGCAAAAATGCTTGTTCGCGGTTTCTGCTCTAGTTTACATTGCACCTCAATGCGTGCAACGATATAAAGACAATGAAGCACTCTGAAGGTAACGTTAAAGTGCATCAGTGACTTCAAAAAAATATTATTGCTACAGACATAATAGCCGATCTATTCTGTAAAATCTCACTTTAAAAAGTTAGATAAAGTAAGCTTGAAGTGTCCTGTCAATCCCTGGTGAAATAACAGGTCACTTCGAGCTCACTTCATCTATGTTTTAAGGTTTTCCCGGTCATATTTTTACAGAATAAACCTGCAGATATTAATTTGCAAAAGCATCTTTGAAAGAAGTTCGGCTTTCCAGATAGCCTAATGGCCGATTCCTATAATTTACAGACAGTTATGGGTTAAAATTAAGACTCTTATATCTTTACCAATAATAATGGAGCAAAGACCGCATAGTAGAACCTCACATATGGAAGTAGCTATGAAAGGAAAAATTAGCTTCCGAATCTATTTTTATGCCCAGTTTGGCAATAAAAAACGCTACTTACCATTGGTAAGAAAAGGATTCGTTTTTGTTTATAGAAACCGAGCATTATTCAATTCAATCGTTTGGAAGAAATCCCTCTTTTAACAACAATCATATCAGTTGCTCTCGTAGAATTGACAGAAGTACCCAAGGTCCACAAACAAAAAAATCGGAGCCATCTCAAAAAAATAGTCCACCTACCGATAAAATCTTCACACGTTAAATGTTGCACATAAATAATAAAAATTGCGATCATAAAGACAATTGATACGTTATGAGTGGAGCCGTGTTGGCACGACACATATTTATGGTTAGTGGCCCTCATCGACACGGGTTCGATACCCGGTTCACGCAAAAACGCGTCCGACACATCGCGAGTGTAATATAATGTGAAATGATCGTTCGTAATGTGTGTACGGTGCAAAATATTGTGGTGGATCTACATCGGAGGGAATGTTGCTCGACTTCCTATTTAAAATTTCAAACAAGTCAAAAAGTTTCAAATATTTCTCTAGAAATATAGGCAGAAGTGGTTTTAAAATAAGCAGTAAGAAGCAGAAGCAGAAGTTTTTCTTCAGAAAAGCCCCTCGCTATGTTAGTCTATTTCATTTATATTTCGAGAAAAAGCCTTTACGTACTACTTCAGATTATTGATTTAATTTCATTCGAATGGTTTTGCAGAATCATCGATGACTTCAATGATGGTCCTATAATATAGGAACTGAAAGTAATAATTATTATAAGCAGAACGCAGTTTTTGATAACTCAGAAGATGGTGGTCTACCTCTGAAAACCCATCTAAGCCGACGTTCGCACGGACGTAATAAAATCGTGGCGATTTTTTTTTCGTGCTTTGATTTTCAACGCTCTGTTTAGCACCGAGAGTTGAAAATCTAACAGTGTGTTTTTTCAACGCGCTGGGGCAAGAGTGTGTCCCAGCGCATTGGATTCGCAACGCTCAGCTTAACACCGAGAGAAGAAAATCCAGTACGCAATAATATCCCGCCGCAATTTTATTATGTCCGTGCGTACGTCGGCTAAGTCTTTCTATCTGCGTGAATCTTTAACAAACTAAAACAAAAGACAAAGTAGAGCCACTTTCTTTCCCAGCCGCCGTCATCGTCCCACGGTGAGGTTACTTTATAGTCATGTCATATCAGTTAATGGCGCGCGCCTTTGTCGTAGCGCCGCCGGCTGCCGGTCCCGTACATCAGCCGTATCGCCGCGACATCGGACGACACGGAAAACCGAGTAGAGCAACATTCGCGCCGGTTGTGTTTTGTTTTGTTGTGCGATTTTTTTAAATTTGGAATAGATAAAAGGTGTTAAATGTTTGATGGTTTTTAATAGGTGGGAGATTCAAAATGCGTCTGATTTTCACTAGTGCCGAGTTGTAGGTACAGTTTTCTGACCATCATTATTATCATCAGCAGTCAGCCTAAAGACGTGTACTGCTAGACATAGGCCTTCCCCAAGCAACGCTACAACGTCAGGTCCTGTGCCTTCTGCATCCAGCGAATTGCCGCCATCTTCATCTGAGTTTTTCTATCCAAATGCAATGGCAGTCCAGACCTAAGTATGGATAGATCTAGATACTAAGGTCCCACAATTTTTTTACGCAGAGCGAGTAGAGCTAATGAGTTGTAGTTTTTCTCAATAGGTATTTAAATACCTAATGTTATAAATGTAAAAGTTGCTGTTCTTCCATCATCAAAGCTCGAAAATGATTGTACCTGCATACCTACCAAGCATTTTAGAGCATACATAGGAATAAGCTGTGCATATGTCTATCCATACGGAAACATGTTTCTCAGCCAAACTTATTCAAATTAAGGACCAACTCCAGGGTCCTAAGTCAATAATTTGAAAGCCTTTTATTTTATCTGTAAATCAAATTTTAATATTTTTAGCCCAGGTAGGTCATAAAACACTAAAATTAATAATAAAAAGCAATAAACAGGGGTGTCACCCAATAAATTAAGTGCGACATTCGCGACAATGTAAGGCCGTGTTCTTAGAACTGGAAACCAACAGGCTATGGCTTAGGGTCACCAGTTTTAAAAAAAATCGAATATTTTATTAGTCAACGTCTATCTCGATCAAGGCTCAAGTACCTACCTTTGACTTTGACATGATTTTTTCTTTATTTTGCAAGTGACAGGAATAATGCTCAGCCAACATATAACCCGATTTTTATAACAGTGCGCCTGTCAACGTCAAAATATTACCGTTTATGTGGTTTAAATAATAACAATAACAAATTAATGAATAATCAGATAAAACTGTGGAGACGATACGAGTTGTGGAGACCGTTTTAAGAGGCGTCGGGGCACTGAGAACCGGACATGAATTCAATACTAACAACCTACGATTTTGACAGCTCCAAGCGCACAGTTATAAAAATCGAGTTATACGCGCTAAGTAACGTTTTAAGATCCTGGCCTGATACAATTCTTAGCTAGGAAAAGAGGTTCTCTTTCTGTGATTTTTTCAGTACCTAGTAGGTATTTGTGGGTCCCACCTTTAACTAAATGATTAGGAAAGTACAGACGGCTACACATCAAGTTATACATTTCCAGTGTCTGCTGATCTCGTATTGTATAGGATTTCCGTACAATGCGAGGTCAGCTTATACTGGACATGTATAGCTTGATGTGTAGCCGTGTGTACATGCAATCACTGATTTTTCCATGGTTTTTTGCTTTTAGTTTTACATAGACTCAATTTAGTATCATGTGCATAATTTTTCATAGGAAATGTTATGTTAAGTGTTACTGTTTACCTACACATCTGGCATATTCATTGTATGGCCAAACACCGATTACAAGGAATCAAATCGGAAGGGATGAAGTGCCAAGGTATCGGAAGATAGAGAGAAGATTGTCCGTGGAGTTTCTTGCCTGTTCTTCTCCATAGGCACCTACTACGCTTTGGAATGGGCAAATAGCTTCATGTTTCTGACTGACCGATTCCTTGACAATTCAAAAGTGCCTGTAATTGGTTTATTTGATATAAATGCTTTGAGTTTGAGTTTGATATGGAATGCTCAAGGTATTTGAAACACAAGGATCCGATAAAAACAAACAATTTACGAAAGAAAACCCACATTTGCCAGCCCTACCGATATCTCCTCACTGGCCAACTTACTCATACTACTTTATGTGACACTTTATTAGAACCTTAAGGACTTACAACAAAGGGAATATTCGGTTTCTAAGAAGAATCTCTGTCGTCGAGTTATGTGTACTTACGTATGTTATTATATATTTGCATACTTTGTATTATTTTATGTTTAGTATTTAGCGGTGACACATCTGGATAATCAGTAAAGAGATGAGTATGTCGTGACGTCATTAGAGAGACTCATTCTGGCTGATCAGAAATTGATCGTCAATTGTTTTTTTTTTTTTTATAAACAAAACGTTTAGACATTAGGATCTATTTTGACTGCTGGATATTTACCGGGTCAATAGACGAGGTACTGAATTCGAATCCATCAATCAATCAAGTCAACCTGTCGCAGTCCACTGCTGGAGAAAGGCCTCTCCCAGGCTGCGCCCTCATGCTCCTAACCGCCGCAGGAGGAGACGCCCAGGGCGTCGGGAATCGCGAGGCGATTTCCGGCCACCGTAGGCGCGGGCTTGCGGACGGTGAGCAATGGGTGGCTCACCGTCCGATAAGGACCAGGCCCGGGTCGACGGCGCGTTGTGTTCCACGCGCGCCTCAAAGAGATGTCAGCAGATTCGAAGGGGTCCACTAGGGCCGATGCCTGCCGGGGTTGCGAAGAAAACCGAAAGAGAGATCGTGGCCCCCGGCAACAGGGCAGCCGAAGGAACACGGGTGGGTTTTAGTCAGTAAGAGTCTAACACGCCCTCCCGCTCCGCCCAGAGCGGGAGAAGTTATTTGATGATTTCCCATCCTCAAAAAAAAAACAAAAAAAAAAAAGGCTGCATCAAAACACCCTGTCCTTCGCCTTACGCGTCCATTTTGCCCCAACCACCTTCTTAAGGTCATCGGTCGATCTAGCTGCGGTGCATCCCACACTACACTTGCCGATACGCGGTCTCCACTCTAGGACTCATCCAGTCTTATCGGTCCTTCGACAAATATGACCAGCCCACTGCCACTTCAGTTTGCTTACTTAGCAAGCTATATCGGTTACTCCGGTCCGTGTCGGTTATTTGAATCCATACTTCATATTTTAAATGCGAAAGTAACTCTGTCTGTCTGCTGTCTTTTTAGTTCTTAATAGCTGAACAGATTTCGATGATATTTGGCACACAGGTCGACCATAACCTGGGTAAGTACTTAGATAAGCATAGACAGGATACTTTTTATCCCGGTCGTACGTTCCCGTGGGAAATCTCCTCCAGACACTAGAGGACACTAGATTTTTGCCCTTAAGGCTTGAATTCCTCTTACGCTGATATCAGTCGCGTACGTCAGTCGCGCGTGCGTATATACATTGTGTTCTATATAGCACCATACTGCGATGCTGACGTCAGCGGCGCGTACGTACATACATTGCGTACGCGACCGACATCAGCGTAAGAGGAATTCAGGCCTAAAAAGGAAACCTGAGGAAAATTCTACAAATATGCAATGATTATGCAAGCCAGCAAGATGCTTTTTATGCGCATCAGGATTTATGCTAAACAGCTGTTTGCTATAGTGATGCAAAACAATTGATCCTCCAACACACAACCTAGTAATATCCCGCTAATCCCGTACGCCAAAACGAGCTTTAAGATAAGTCAATTCCCAAAACTAATTAACTAAATAGAGCCCAAGTCCGGCCAACTATGTTAATCCCAAACTATCAAGCTTCTACACATACTCTCTACAATCCAAACAACTTTAGAATTAATTCTGCTGATGGGACATAAAGGGACAATGGCTAATAAATATTAATTTCGGTCAGGATCATATCTCGGACATGAATAAATTATTGTATGACCACCGTGTAGTGAAAATTATCAATTTCCCGGGCGAGCTCGCGGTCCCGGGGCCGGGACAGACAACCCTTAACTTTGGGACTGTTTGGCTTTGTAGGGTTGTCACTGTTGAGTTCTGTAATTATTCTAGTTTTTTATTTTTTGTCGGAAGACATTAAAGACCTTAATAGATTGTGGAAGTTTTTGCTTGGTTGATTTTTACTACTACCGCCGGAATTATAAACTATCTATTTAATTAGTTAACGATGGTCTACTTCTTGATGTACAAAGTCGTCAGATTGTTGCCTGGAACATTCAGACCTTAGCATCAGATTTGGACATCAGTAAAGGAGTCATTATCAGATGAAGCTGACCATCACTTTGCAAAATACTGAAAATGACTATTATGACCTGTGACCACGTATTTATTACAACGTTAAACACCAAAATATAAACCTTTTCTCATACCTACTTCTTATTTCAATCCCAAAAGAAATGACAATTTGTAAATGCACCAGCCCTATTTCCACCCCTTCCCTTCGGGCCTCATATCAAGTACAACATAAAAGCAATTCAGCAAATTGTTATTGACATGTTAATAGTTTGAATGTCGTGATGTCGCTACCGTCGCCCCGGAGTTGCCATGTTAAATATTATGACATGTCCCGCGAAGGGTTAATAAGATATTGCAACAGTGGCGCGCTTAAGGTTAAGTTGTTCGTAATTATTTTAATTGAATTGTAGGTAATTGTAAGTCATTGTATGATGTTGTTATGTAGTTTGTGCTTAGTTTCAGCGTGGATTATGTGGTAAATTACGTTTAGAATAAGGTCGACAGACTAGATCTAACTTTGCACTTGAAGTATGAAATAAATACTTTCTTCTTACTGCGTATAGGTAAAGATAATGAACCTGTAAGCGAAATAAGTTATTAATTTCTACATTTAATATATGTGACTAATATTTTATGTATATAGAATAGAAAGTATACCTATTCTATCTTCTATCCATCACGTTGGACAGTTTTATAATATTCCTTAGACTTAAGTAAATTATGGTATGGAATTTGGTTCATTCATTCTTCATTAATTTACACGTTCAAATTCTGTAAAATTTCTAGCGCAGTGTGCTAAAGTCTGTAGGTCATTTCGAATTCTGGCAACTTTGTGGGCTGTGCACTGCATCTGTTTAAAGGACCTCTTAGCAAAAGACATTATAGTCGACTGAACTAGTGTTGGGTAACTCAGCACATATGCTAGCACAGTTGTAGCGACTCACTTGGATCAAAAGAGTCACTCACTCTTTTGAATTTGATGTGCTAGCACACACCACAGGGCACAGATTACCTACACAGAACATTTTGTACTCGTATTGTGAGTATTGAACGAAACGAGCCACTCACTAAACTGCAAGTCCATTTACGACTCTAAACAAAGGAGTTAAGGTCTAAGTTTAATTGAACGCGCTTAACCGAATAATCACCGCGTGTACCTACTCTACTGTATATGTGTACCGTGTCGTGTTGTTGTAGCCACACACCACACTCGCGAGTCATGCGCCTCACTGACACACACAGCACGTACGTGCTCACAGGCCTCCGCAGCCTCGCCTCATTTGTGGTAGCACAGTGTGCTAGCACACTTTGTAAAATGAGCGCCTCGCACGATCCTCATTTTAAATGAGTGAGCTACCCATCTCTAGACTGAACAGCAATTCCTAGAAATGATCTAAATAGAAATATTACTTCTAATACCTATTCTGTCTCAGACGCAGACTAAACTTACTGTACAATATGGATTATACTTGATCATACAAATGTATTGTTATTTATTTAGCCCCTGGCTTTCAATGCAAACCATAAAGCTGGGGTGCCTTTTACGGCACAAATTAACTATATCAAATACATTTTTCGATACAAAATCAAATTATAATGTAACCCTTTATCCGTTTACGTAACAAGCTTCCAATTAGCGACGCAACCCGCAACTCCGTTTCTCCGCAATCCCGTGATCCCGAGATCCTGGGATGTTAGACAATTTTGAAGATAATGAATATCGCCTGAGGACATCACTACTGTTTGTGCTCCGTGCCATCTGTCATAACCCTTTGATGTAGAGTGGCTATGAATTGGCTGTAGTGTGGATATTTTTTGTCTTTTTAAATGACTAAATTACTGAATTAAATTATTTCAATTACTTAATTGTTAACAAATTGTTAATTAATTGTTAAAGCCCTTGTAAAGGGCATTCATAAATAACAATTAAGTAATTTAATAATAATAGTATGTAATACTACAGGTATGTGCTCGACCCAGTTCTCGAGAATGCTCACACCACATTGTACTGGGATCGATCTATCTGATTCTGATTCAGAAAGCAGTACTCCTAGACACGGCACACGGCATAGTGAGGAGATTTCTCTCTCTAGAGCCCTGACCACCGGCATCTTGGACCCTGTTCCTAATGCTGATGGGCCACTATTTTTTTATTTTTTAAATGTTTTTTTATAAAAATATTTTAAAATGTAAACAGTATGTACTTAAAAGAAATAAAATAGCAATAGTATGTAATATAAATATATTATAATAATAATAATAAACCCTTTCTATTCTGAACATCTTTGCGTTGTGGTATTTTTCCTTAGTTTACAGAATGTCTCTTAGTTCAGTGTGCCTTTTGGCTAAGGCCTCCTCTAACAACTTCCACTGAGTCCTATCTCTCGCAACTCTTCTCCAATTTGGACCCGCTGTAAGCTTCAGTTCGTCTTCCCATCTCTTATATTATCTTCCCCTGTTCCTTGCCATCTCTGGGGTACCATTCAGTCACAAGTTTACTCCACATATCTTGTACGTCGCTTAACATGTGGCCTGTGTGTATAAATATTAGTATAGCCTAAAACCGTAAATAAGTAGTCAATATCAGTTTAATAATAAAGACCGCAAAAGTTTCAGTAAAAATAGATAAGCATGCAATAACCCTCTTTTTTTGCTAATTATTTCTATTCTAATTATAGCGTACATATGTTACGGTTAACGACAAAATATTCCATTATTAATATCAGCTAATCATGTTCACACTAAATTACACTTCAAATGACATGACACCATGTCGAACTTTCATATCTGTCCTCAATCGGGGACAATTATCCGTAATCAACACATCGCGTGGACACCGCGGCGACTCTGTATAAATAATTCAACTCATCAAGGGTCGATTGTGACCAGACGTCGATATCGGATAGTCTGTGTACAGTAAACATAATATCTTGGGATTTTTGATGTTGCAGCAACAAATATAATGATGTAAGTAGTTGTTGACAACTTTGGAAAAGTATGTAAGGGACATTATTTAATACAGCTAAACTTAAAATATGTATCCACCTATCTACTTACCTGTCAGTGATGATTTGGGTAAGTTAGGTACCAACTATTCCGAGTTCCACAACTCCCTTGCGGAGTTGAGAGTCGTCGTCGTCGGGTTCTGTTCCCTCCCCGTGCTCGTCCTCGGGGACTTCAATGCCAAGAATCTGGCTTGGGGTTCCCGGTACACGGACACACGGGGCAGGATGGTGGAAGACTGGGCTCTGGAGACAGGCCTAGTCGTCCTAAACCGGGGTTCTGTCCCTACGTGTGTGCGGATGCGGGGTGAATCGGTGGTGGACATTTCGTTCGCCAGCCCCGCTCTGTCACCGCGTGTCATTGACTGGCGCGTCATGGAGGGGGTGGAGACCTATTCCGATCACCGGTACATCCGGTTTAACGTCTCCGCCCAAACCTCGAGCGCGCCGGTTCGACAGGCCCCGAGTGGTCCGCGGTGGGCGCTGAAGCGGCTGGACCGGGAGAGCTCCTCCTGGAAGCCTCAATCGTGCAGGCCTGGGTGTCATCACCGGACAGGCCTGCTGACATCAACGACGAGGTGGAGTGGTTCCGGGAGGCCATGTCCAATATATGTGACGTGGCTATGCCCCGGGTCCGGCCCGGACGTGCTTCGCGCCAGGTGTACTGGTGGTCGCAGGAGTTGGAGACCCTGCGCAGGGCGTGCGTTACTGCGCGACGCCGGTACGCCAGGCACCGCAGGCTCCGTATCCGCCCTCCGGATACGGAAGCCATTCAGGCGGAGCTGTACGAGGGGTACAGAGCGGCGAAGACCGCCCTCCAAGCGGAGATCCTGCGGGCCAGGGCAGTGGCCCGCGAGGAGTTGCTGGAGACTCTTAACAGGGACCCGTGGGGACGCCCATATAAGATGGTGCGGGAGAAACTCCGCCCATGGGCTCCCACGCTGACGCAGAGTCTCCGGCCCCAGCTTGTGGGGGACGTGGTGAGCGCTCTGTTCCCTTCAAGAGGGGAACATGCTCCCCCGCCCATGGCTCCGCCTACTGCGGTGCCCGATGCGGACCACACCGCCGACGACGACGACAATGCTCCGGAGGTGACCGAGGTAGAAATGAGAGTGGCGGTACGCAAGATGAATGCGAAAAATACCGCCCCAGGACCCGACGGCATACACACATGGACCTCGGAATGCGCCACCGTCGGGTTCCCAGGTGATGGCGGGAGGGGTTCACATCGGCGTCGAGTCGACGATGAAGTATCTGGGACTTGTCCTCGACAGCCGGTGGAACTTCGTCGAACATTTCCGACGTTTGGCTCCCAGACTGGAGCGGGCCGGGGCTGCGTTGAAGCGGCTCCTGCCCAATCTAGGGGATCCAAACGCCTCCTGCCGGAGGCTCTACGCGGGGGTCGTGCGGTCCATGGCCCTTTACGGGGCGCCGGTGTGGGCGCGTTCAATAAGGCTGCGGCCAGCCCGCCGGTTGAACGCGTCCCAGAGGGTCATGGCCATCCGGCTGGCCCGAGGATACCGCACGGTCTCCTGCGAGGCGGCGAGCCTCCTTGCCGGATTACCGCCATGGGATCTGGAGGCAAAGGTCCTCGCGCACATTTGGGAGTGGCGCGAGGAGGCGAAACGCCGGGGCTTAACTCCGCTGCCGCGAGAAATCGCGGCACAGCGGACGGAGCTCCGGCGGGATCTCATGGCGTCATGGAGAGTGCGATTGTCGCAACCCAGCGCTGGGCACGCCACAATTGCGGCGATAAAACCCCTCTTTGAGGAGTGGCTAGAGAGGCGCCACGGCGTCCTCACCTTCCGCCTGACGCAGGTCCTCACCGGACACGGCTGTTTCGGGAGGTTCCTGCACAGGATAAGGCGGGAGGAAACGCCCGGGTGTCACCATTGTGTGGATCGCCCGGAGGACACGGTGGAGCATACGGTGGAGGTCTGCCCAGCTTGGGCGGAGCATCGCCGTGTCCTCGTGGAGGCGATCGGCGGCGGTGATCTCTCGCGTCCGGCCCTGGTTCAGGCCATGGTACGGAGCGAGAGGAAATGGGAGGCCGTCACCTCCTTCTGCGAAGCGGTAATGCTCGCAAAGGAGGAGGCGGAACGCGTGAGGGAGAGGCAAATTTCGCGCCCTCACGCCCCTAACCGCCGCAAGAGGAGACGCCCAGGGCGTCGGGAATCGCGAGGCGATTTCCGGCCACCGTAGGCGCGGGCTTGCGGGCGGTGAGCAATGGGTGGCTCACCGTCCGATAAGGACCAGGCCCGGGTCGACGGCGCGTTGTATTCCACGCGCGCCACAAAGAGATGTCAGCAGAATTGAAGGGGTCCACTAGGGCCGATGCCTGCCGGGGTTGCGAAGAAAACCGAAAGGGAGATCGTGGCCCCCGGTGACAGGGCAACCGAAGGAACACGGGTGGGTTTTAGTCAGTAAGAGTCTGACACGCCCTCCCGCTCCGCCCAGAGCGGGAGAAGTTATTTGATGATTTCCCACCCTCAAAAAAAAAAAAAGGTACCAACTATTAGAGATGCTTTTGTTCTTTTTCTTTTTTTTCCCACTACGGTGTAGCTCTTGACCTGCATCTCACCTGATGTTCAGTGATGATCAGGCCGAAGGTGGAAGCGAACTTCACTCGTAATCCTCAACCACTGATGAACTAGCTATCTTACCTCTAACTGCCGAAACACAATGATGTTAACATTGTTATTTTGGCGACAGACTTAGATAAGATGGTGGTAGCTAGCCAGGTGGACTTAGAACAAGCCCTACCACCAACTAAACTGAGCAGAAAATGTTACCCTCACCGGGAATTGAAGCCGAGACCTCTATCTGAGATAGGTGGACTAACCAGTAGACCACAAAGGCGGTTATTTAGTGGACTGATCTAAGCTCATTATACGAGATAAAACCTAGTCTGTTCCAAAGTGACTTAACTTTACCGAAAGTATTTAAGCAAACGAAAAAAAACTTAAAAGAAATTTCAACCAATCGAACAAGGTTGAATTTTAAGACAGTTTTAGACAATGACACATAAAGAAGCTAACACTTAAAACGAGTTGCAATATACAATATTATTATGTAATTAGGGTCTTGATAAATCCCTCGAAGTCTCGGCGTAGGTCATAGAGATGATAATAGAGCTTCACTTGTAATTTCCAATTATCCGCCTTAGTGCGCGTTCTAGTAATTTAACTAAATAACTGCCGTAACTGACGTTTATGGCTTATTGTCTGGATTCAGGTATTCCTACTAAATGGAGTCTTGTTGCGGTCTAGCAGACTGCGTTAGTAAGTCGACAATCGAATTCAAACAGTTTTTATAATCAAACTTAAAACTAAGAGTAAATATTTATATTTATGACGATCATAATAACATTCTACCAACAGGAAAGTTTGTTTAAAATGATTTATGCAGACAAAATGGCGTCGTTGGAAAACCTCAAGCCGTCGTTTAAACCCCAAGACATTTAATTACTCGTAATTTATCGCCGACACTAATCCGCGAACTTCTGGCCAACAAGAAAAATACAAAAAAATCTATCCCCTTGATTACAAGCTGCCACGTCGTAGGATTTTTCCTAAGCCCTCATTTTAATTAGTCACGTCGGTTTTGTACGCGTTCTTGAGTGGAGAAAATCCATTTTCTTAACTACTGTAATTGCCCCCACCTCGCGATGTTGCCAGCCACAAAATTTATTGCTTAATTACCTCAAGAAAACGCGTCGCGCTCAACATTCCCAACAGATGTTTTTTATTCGCCGTGGAAAAACAAGAACGGTTTAAGAATGACATTAATTAATTCTTAATGAAATTCATCTTCACCCTCGGTCGTGTTTTAAATTAAATGCTCGATTTATTACTTGTACAATTTGTCGCGAACATAGCCCTCGTAATTAAAACACTGCCATCAGTTATTACGTTTATTAGCAAAACAAATATTTGTAAAATCTCCATTTTATATTACAGGTTGATTCTAATAATAAATACTACATGGATATTAAATGCTCTCAAAAGTTAATCGCTTACACGTGTTGCATCGTTTGTGGCTATTTTTTCAAATTGGTTCGTTTGAAAATCGAGCCAGAAACGACGGTTTACTTATTGAAGGATCAATATTTCCTTTGATACGGTTCATCGACTGGCCCATGGAAGAGAGCGTCATCAAATCGAAGGTATCCGTCGTCCGGTCGAGCGACATCTGGAAAACTTTTGTGTGCAATTGGCTCATGGTAAGTATCAGCGCTTTCATGGTACTGGTGACTGTTTATAAGATTTCTATTAGCGTTCATGTTCGTCTTAAATTTATCTTCTTTCTGTGGTAATATCGGAGTAGGTGTAACTTTGTCGTCTATTTTCTTATCCTTGGCAACAGTGCCGGCTCCAGCAAGATCTCTATAGTTCCTCTCATCTTTTCTTAGAGGAGCATAAGGGTACCTGCTTCTGAATCTATAGTCATACCTTCCGGTCCTTGCGTTTGCATACATGTCATCATCATAACGCCTGTAAGGATCTGCAGAGTATCTATACCTTAGATCCACACTAGGTGGAGTGCGAACCACTTCTGGCAAATGAGCATAATAGATTATCCTTTTCGGTTTCCTAGGTACCATGTTATCGTAAGTTTCATCAAATCTATCAACTCTTGGACCATAGTAAGGGAAGTAACGCCTTCGGTCGATCATGTCGTAATAAGGATCTCGCCTGTACAGGTCATCTGGGACTGGGTAGTACCTATCATCGTAGAAGTACCTTCTGGATTCTTCTGGAATCTGAGGGTTATAGACCGCTTGCCGTGGGAACACTGGTTTATATTTGGATCTGTCTCTATCTTCATCAGGCCTTACAAATTCTGTTCGTAGTTGGTCAGTCCTTGTCGCTCTTTGTACAGATTCCTTGTCATTGCGAGATTCTGAAGCTTCTAATGCTTTGTTTTGAGTGACAAAATTGACTCTTGGCATACGAGAATTGATTAAATCACCTGATGGTTGAGGAGGTGTCAGGATATTGTCTCTTTGGTCTCTCTGGTCCCTCTGATCTCTCTGATCTCTCTGATCTCGTTGATCTCTCTGATCCCTTGGATCTCTTTGATCAGGTAAAGGCAGTTTGATCCAGTTCTCATTAGAAGCTCTCGCTCCTCGACCTGTAGGCTTGTCGGTCACTCTCTCTGTAGTATGATACAGAGGCAGGACTTCCTTAACCTCATTGGTGATAGATATTTTAGTCGTAGGGTCTTCGGGTGGCAAGGGACCTGGTATCCAGGGCTGGTTCATGTTCATGTTCGTCTCTTGGTGATGGGATTGCATATTGTAGTATTTTTCTTCTTCGATCACGCCACGTCGACCCCTGACGGAATCGGACTCCAGATTGATCTGGAATTATAAAATATGAGTACATATAAATTACTACTTATACAGTTAGTAGATAGAAGATACCAGCAGTGTGTAAAACAGCTTAAAAAATATCACTATCTTTTAATACATTATCCTGACCAATAATTGTTAGTCGATCGCAGGTATCAAACATTTCTGCCGGGGTTGGGGTTTTGTCCGAAAGGGTTACCGTGGCCCCTGGCAATATAGGCAATTGAAGGAGCACAGGTGGGTTTTAGTCAGTAAGAGTCTGACACGCCCTCCCGCTCCACCCAGAGCGAGAGAAGTTATTTGATAATTTCCCACCGAAAAAAAAAAGGTCATACATACATTTGTTTATTATTTACTTTTTCGACCACTTTATGAAATTCCAGGGTTTCCGTTACAAAACCTATTTTCGTTCCCTGTGTAGATTTAATACCGACATTCTGAATAGTATTGCTACATAATATATATTTTTTTGCATTTTGCTGACGAATCCGTGTACAAAACACAAATTTTCATCAGTTTTGTGTTGGTTATAAAACAGCTGTATTTTAGCAGGTGGGTTGTGAAGAATTTCGTGGGTGGTAGCTCTGTGACCTGTGGGTACACGTAAACACTGAGTCACTACATCGAAAGTGCAGTGATATTCTGTATAAACTCAGTTAGTACTCGCCTAAACTATGTAAAGTCGGATTCGACCGACTGTGACCGCTCGCAAGTCGAAAGTGAAATCATTTGTTTTTAGAGTATCGACATTTGTTTCGAATTTCTTTGGCATTGTGATTAACAATTATGTAGGTATCGCACGTATAGCAATTAAAACGAAAGGGCACAAACACATAACCTAAACACTAGGTACTAGGTGTGCATTTTGAAACTCTTGATATTTGATATCTAAGTGATAAAGTAGATGAAAAACCATTTACTTTATCACTATGAGTTGTATCTTTCTCAAATTGATATGGACATGATTTCAATCGTGTGTTTTCGTACATTGTTAAACCTCTCATATTCTTATTGCTAAAACTGTTTTAACTGCGAATAAAACAGTGAGTTCGAGTGGTTCGATAGTCAGTTTCAGAATAAGACTTCAGAACATCTTGTTTATTATTAAAACAACCCGGGTTAGGCTATGCGGTCGCGACTGATCGAAACAAGAAGCGAGCAGGTGTGAACCGCTATGTTAGGACAAACAGTTTATTTATCGCTAATCTATTCGATAACAGCTGTACATTAATGTCAATTAGTACTTTATATTCTCTCTTTGCACAAGAGTTATTAGGTGATCTGCGTATCAAAGGATTTTTGTGGGTTTGTTTAGTTTTTGCTGGGAGATTTTCCAGTTTTATTTTAGCGTTCTTTGAAGTAACCTACCTACTAACTTATGTTCTCTACTGTCACTATCAACGACTAGATTTTGTGGAGAGTCAATGTCACCTATTTTAAGAAGACTAAATACCTAGTGCGGTTCCTTACACACAAACGATTGAAAAATACTAGTTGTTGTCTCTTACGTGAGACTTTCTCACTTCTCTTTGGTAAATATTATGAGAAGATGCATTAGCAAAGCGTCTGTTTAAAGGCTCCTGCAGATAGGCACGACGCGACAACGCGACGCAATACAATTTGAAAATGAAAACTTCATAAAAATAGTTCTACCAGAAGCCTTTAAATGAATGACGTACGTTTTTGAACCGGCAATCCTTCGTAACACTTTCACTCTTCACTACAGGTAGGTCCATCCAACTTATTATTTCATACGGAATACCTGCCCTACCTTTGAACTGTTTTTTGCACACCACAAAAATTACTTTTCTCTCGTTTTTTCTTGCCAACTTACTTCGGTATGTTTCTCGAACTCATGCTGTTCCTCCATGGGGAAGACGACGCGGACCAGGATCCCGCACCACAGCAGGATCGCCTTAGAGTTCCTCATGGTTGATGCTGGACTTTTTCTCTGAAATATAATACACGAGACATGAAAAGTATAGCAGAATATTCGTGAGAAAATTGCCATTGCAGAAATCAATCACATAATCAACCTTCAGTGTTCTCACTACTGGGACACAGGCCTCCTCTCTCTCTGTGAGAAGTCGTGGGTCGTAATCTACCAGGTGAAAGATGTCACACGTCATCGATTTTTTGGTTCTAGGACATGCCGGTTTCCTCACGTTTCACCGTTTTAAGATTGAGAGCAGTGGTGATATAATAATTTACACGAAGTAAAGCGCCTGTCAGGTTTCAAACCTACGACCTACAACTTGTAAGTCGCGGTTGTTACTACTGGGCCACCACTGCTCAAAACTGAAATCGATCAGCCAGCTGAAATTCATCAAATCATCACCTACTTACTTTAATTTGATAGACTGAAATTACCTTCCTACGTTTTCCCTTACTCAAATGGGGTATTCTAATAAGCCTATTTGGGTATTCTATTTTCAGACTTCGCACTTAGATGTTTTCATGATCTCGGTAATTTCGTAAGCAGAGTCTTATAAAAATCTTGGATATTTTAGGGCTGGGTTCTGTTGCGCGAATATGTTTGTATACGATGGCTAACAACACTAGCAGTATAGCCACACTCGAACAGGCTAACCTTTTTTGCCCATTAAGATGTAGAGAAATCTATGTTTGGTAGGACTTGAAAAAAAAAAAACAAAATTAAGGATATAGGTATGCCAAGTTTGGCGTTACTATTTTGGTTTTCTTAAAACCCTTGTCGCAGTTCCCATGGCCAACGTAAACACCCAACATTCTACAACAAAAAACATACATAAAAATATAATATAAAAGTAAATACAGTTGGTGCAGTGACCGCGGGCAGTCGGAAGTCTGATGAAATCGGTCGGAAGCGCGGCGGCCGAGCGTGACTCTTATCTGTTGTGCGCCAAACATTCGAGCTGGTTGGACGGCCTCGCGTTTTGGCATTTCACTGAGTTTTCCATTGGAATATTTTTGTGGAAAAATTTAAAGTCCTGTCACTTCTTAACCAGTTTAATTTACAGAGGTACATTTTGATTTAGAAGATTGTCTGCGGAGTTTCTTGCCCGTTCTTCTCTATAGGTAGATACCAACTACGCTTTGGAATGGGCATCTAGCTTCATCTTTCTGACTGACCGAACCCCTGACAATTCAAAAGTGCCTGTAATTGGTTAATTTGAAATAAATACTTTGAGTTTGAGTTTACCAAATAATGTCCAAGATTCGTTTGAACTCCTGTATGAAAAAAACTCAATTAGAATTCAATTGCGTTAGGTATCACACCTACTCCATAAAATAAGACGATAATTAGTGCTTTTATCTAAACCAAGCACTATTGAAGTTGAAATCTAAGAACAGGAACATACCAACATGGTTAGTATCAGAAAAGTCTAAGTCGGTTCGATCACGAGTGACAAACTTCGTCAATCGCGAAGTCGTGTCGTCGGGAACCATAGTTTTTCCCGGCGATGATTACCACTTTCAATAAAATATCTACCGTTTAGTGTTTACCTACATCAGTCAATCTGCCTAGCCTTTTGCCAAAGTTACTATTTTGGGGTCGGTTTCCAGTCTAACCGGATGCAACTGAATATCAGTATTTTACACAGAGCGACTGCCTATCTGACCTCCTCAACCCAGTAACTGGGTAATACGATACTCCTTGGTAAGACTGGTTGTCAGACTTTCGGGCTTCGGCCCGTAACGACTGTCAAGAGCCATGAATGACAGCCGGGACCAACGGCGTAACGTGCTTTCCGAGGCACGGAGGAATCTTGATATATTAAGACCCGTCCACGAACCAGCCCCGGCAAGCGTAGCTTAACCTGATGGATTGACCCGTGCACTACTAACTACTTGGCTGTGTTACCTACATATTTAATTAAAAATTATGTTTCACAAAATGTCCTTAGTGCATGCTTAGCCCTCGCAAAGCAAATTGGACACATACACGTCACATTTAAAAAATTGCTACCATGTCAATGGCGTGATGAGCAAATAATGATGACTATCATTGAATACCAAGGACATAGAAATAGTTAAACTGCTATTATTGCTACATAATACCAAACTACAAAGTAGGCCAAATAATTGGAGGGTAATCTAAAATATCGCACTTCTATGTAAATGGAATGTATCATATCTACTGTCTATATCACATAAAGGTAGAAGAACCGCATGTAAAACGAATTAATGTTGTAAATGGTCGTAAAGGAAATGACACATATTCTACTTTTACCAACCTATCATTAGTTTGAACTATCGTGAAACAATTGAAAAAGTTACAGTTACGCCGGTGTCTATTAAGCTTTATTTTTTTCAGCCAAGGTCGCCTTGAGGTACCTAACACTAACCACAGAAAAAGACAGAGTTCCATAATACTGTCTGTGGATGACATGACTGCATAGGTATAATGTCTAAAATAACATAAGAATAAAGAAGAATAACAAAAGAATCAGTAGGCACAATACGGCGGATGAATCATTGCCCGCTTGAACGTAGGCTCTCCGAACTTTCGCGCATGTTCGCACTCTCGCCTCATGTCACCATTTGGTTGAAAAAAAATATTACTGCTAAGCCTTCTGTGCGAAGTTCAGACCGGCCATGATTCATCGGTCGTATTTTAACTATGTGGTGAAGAAGCCGACCAGTTTAGAAAGTTACAGTACCTATGTGTCGAACGACAACCATAAAAAAAATCTCCTCATTCTAAAATCTGCATCAAGTACCTGCACAAAGTCGACGAACCCCGAAAATAACTAAAGAAAATCGTCACAATAGCCATCAAACTCAACAATAGTGCATGAGGATCCCACGACACGACAATTTGGTGACAGACTGGTGTTCCGCTCCACAAAGCCGACAATTGTATCGATGCCGTTATCCTGCCCATTGACGGCACTGGCCTAGTTAAGGGTATGGTCGTTAGCCCTGTGTATCATGATTATCAGATCATGCTATTCAAATCACCTGGGAACTGTCGGTACTGAAGTCTTGACGGATTCGCTGAACAGAGCGATCAATCAAGTTCAATTGACATAGACAACTCTTCGGGGAAAAACAAAGAAATTACCAAATATTTAATCTCTAAACCTCGTACATGCCTTGACGTGGGCAATTCTCTGTTTTCACGAGACGCAGGGTAGCTAATCAAAGTTTTTCCAATGGAAAAAGGGTACCTAACCGCTAAATTACCCACATTATGACGATTCTATTCCACCAAACGCACGATAAGGTGTCTCACCCAGATGGTCTGACCCAGATGAGTGCCCTTGAAAATCGTCATATAAAAAACTGAAAGATCTTAAACCATTTTATCTTATTTTTTAGAACGCTAAAATTTCTCATGAGTTTGGTTACCACAACATCCCATGATCTCTTGTAAACCGCGTTGTTTTAAATATTTCGATCTCGTTATCGGTGACTTAAAGAAGCTTATAGAATTCTGATCAGTCCAACATGATAATATTCTAAGTTATGTTCTAATTAACAAAACGACTCAATCTGCCTAAACAAAGGAACAAAACCTAGGTCACTTTTGAGGAACAATGGGACATCACAGATCGTTACTGAATTGCCGATAGATAAAGACGACATAAAGAAGACGAAAAGACACTTCTAACATGCTAAACCCTAGATAAAATAATGGTAAATCTGGGAAATAAAAGATAAGACTGCCTCGTTGGTCTAGTGGTCACAAAGCGCTACTGCTGAGCTGAGTATGAGGTCCTGGGTTCGATTCCTGGGTCGGGCAAGGTGTTATTGGGTTTTTCCATCTGGAATTTCTCAGTAGCAGCCCGGAGTCTGGATTTATGCCCGGTTGATGGCAATAGGCTCGCCCCCTATTACGTGGGACTTAAAACATATCTGGCGAAATGTGGGTGTACTATAGGTACACCTCTGCCTAACCCTTTGGGGAATACAGGCGTGATGTTATGTTATGTATGTAAAAGATAAGACACTGGCAAATTTATGGTAATGTCTTGCCACCATTTTTACCTAGCTAGATCTAGGTAACCATGTATATTTTAATAACACTTTTTCACACCTTCTATTAAATGTAGCTTCTTAATATTTTATCATCGGTTGCGAGTACTACGCACCTGGCCTTTCTGAAGAACTAATGCTAATATTATAAAGAGGTAAAATTGATTTGTTTGTATGTAGGGAGGGAGTAATCTCTGGAACTACCAGTCGGATTTGAAAAAATCTAGCCCAATTCTTGAGGAAGGTTACAGGCTCGCGGGCAGAAGGGAGTAACCAATAAGATCACTAAGTGTCCTTCTAAGGCGTCCCTTCCTAGCGTTTCCACTCACTTCTGCCTCGTGAGTATCTTTTGTTAGTCGCATTTCATTCATCCTCTCAACATGACCAAACCATCTAAGCATACTCTTTTAAATTTAGGACCCTACATCTTCTTTGAAATTGCACCGTTGCCTTATCACAGCATTCCTCAGCCTATCATTCATAGTCACACCACACATGCTTCGCAAGGAACGTATTTCCACAGCATTTATTAATAATTTACACATAGAAATAAAATTGAATATTTAAGCGTAGATACCCCAGACTAAAACAGCGATGAACAATAGGTACCCAAAAAAAAATTGAGATGAAGTCGTACAAGTTCATGCCGCACGTCACAACCCAATAGAATTTGCTGCATGCATCGTTAACAACTTCCACGTACCTAATACTACGTTTATTTCAAAAACCAGCCAATACTCTGCCTGTTTCCGATCAATCTTCAGATCAATTTACACTTGTGCGTAGCGTAAAATTAATTGACTAATGGCGTTTAGCGCAGTCAATGAATTGTCCTAGGTTGGTTTGGGCAAAAACAACTTGATTATTAGGTACCTTCCAGTTACTACGCCAGTCGCACTAAAAAGGACAAACAAGGGAAAAACAAACTCATGGTTTCTGAGGAGCTGAAGCTAAACACAGCACCTGGTATTAATACCGTGGAGTTTCTTGCCGGCTCTTCTCCATCGGAAACGACCAATTGGAACCGTGCACCTAACTTCTGACGTATCATAAATAAGTGCCCATGTAGGTTTATGTTCAATAAAATATTTTAAATTTGAATTTGAATTGAAATTCCTGACTGGTAAAACTCAACTAGGTACGCCCATTTTACGTAAGTCTGTTGTCAATAAGATTCGACAACCAACCAGTGGTTGCAACAACTGGTTGTCGAAATTAAAAACCTAGACGGAAAAACATGTCTCTAATACTACACTGACGAGCAATATAAATAAAAACCGGCTAAGTGCGTGTCGGACCACGCACAATGTAGGGTTCCGTAGTTGAGATGCAATAAATATTCTGACGTAGCCTCACAATATATTTTTGAAAACCTATAGTACTGTACACAAAAGTATATCAAATTTTAAGAAAATGTCCGGTATTCATAGTTAATACCAGGAATAAACACACCGCACATGCTGTACATCGCACACGTCTCCACAAAGTAGGCAACTCGTTCATGGGTCAATGTATACGCTTTTACAAAAAACTTCCATTCAAAACTTACCCATTAATAGATCCAAAATCTGTATTAAAATTTTATAGTACCCTTTTTTCCAAAGTTTGGTACTTTGGAAAAAAGGGTACTATAAAATTTCAGATTATTTAGAAGATAAAAAAGCTTGGGATTGAGCTCTTCGAAAATGATCAAAATATACCAGTTTTATATACACATTGACATTGTTGAAAATTATATTCAAAATGACATGATTACTTTGTAAAGAATTATATTATTTTAATTAATTATTGCAAATGTGAGGACTATGTGGATATCATTATTATTTTTATTTCTCAGCTAGTTTTAATGATGGTCTGGCAGTTTGGGTAGTTTATCCGGCTACCCAAATGTCCTTTCTTTGGTATTGTTCGTCGAGTTGAGCTCCTTAAGTTCTAAGTTGAGCTCCACGATAACTGACAAATTCTTGCACTGACTGGACAAGTTCACTCAAATCTGTGTGATTCTTTCCTCAAAAGACCATTTCAGACACTAATCTACATGGTCCTCATATGGCCTAACCAACATTAAGTCTGGACTTTAAAAGAGACTGTGAGTGTCTTTTAAAGTCTGTTTTTGAGTGACTTTGAGTTTGTTTCGTCCTTTCTTCTCAGAGTTGTCAGATAGGAAACGCCAAACTCAACTAGTTCATTTTTAATATTTTCTTAATATGACGTGTAAAATCCTATTTACAGAATAAACAATTTGATTTTATTTCATTATCCCAAGAACAAACTTAACTTTGTAGTTGAACATGTTCACCCATACGGAATGTATGGGAGAAAATGTCTTTGCAACCGCAAATGTAAGTTGGTTGATTATTCCTCGTTAACTTGTAAAGCCTACTTAGCTGTGATAGTTTTTCTTTTAATTTCGTTATATCTACTACTGCCGTAAATTTTTTCACATATCCAAAACCAACCATTTAACTGGCAGGGCCCACAAAAACTTTCACTTTAAAGCTTAATATTTCGAAAATGAATGACCTTTCCAACGACATCCCACACTATGGGATAGACGAGAAAAACCTTTTAAAAAAAAAAATATTTTACCACTTTGTCGGCGTGATTAATATGTTGGGTATACATATTAAGTCTTCTCTGCTTCTTGAAGTAAAAAGCAACCTTCAGATGTATAGCGCATAAAAACACCTATAAAACTGTTTTCAAGATTTTTTTTCACTTCATGTAGTTAACTTGTGTGGTTTAGGAGATATTTAGATTTTTTTGGCACTTTGCAAGTGGCTTTTTATATTGCTCGTCAGTGTATAATAATCTACCCTAAAAATGCATAAGTTTGTATATTGTTAGTCAAGCTAAAGTGACTCCAATATAGTGCAATGGTAGTCATCAAATTCGGCCTGACACGAAATGACGGCACGGTTAGCGCAGTGGCTCACTGAGCGATTGAACGCTGCGCTTATTAAGGTTCAATTCCCGCACGAAACCTTTTTTTTTACCAACTTGTTATTGTCCCACTACTGGGCAAAGCCCTTCTCAAAGAGGAGGAACGAAGTGATACCACGCATAAAATGGGTTAAATATTAGTAAAATAAAAACAATAAAATAATCGATTGAAATGACACCCGCCAATTTCGATCCCGGAAAACTATAAATTTTTCAGGCAGCTCAAGCTCAACTATATCAACTCAATATATAAATATAAAATTATCATAATTCGAAGATGAGTCTTACCTTATCATAATCCAGTCACAGTCACCAGCCTCGTCGAAGTTCGGCAGGGTAATGCCGACAGGGTCCGACCGATCAGCGGTCACGGTTTGCGACCATATTGTTTGTCAGCACAATTGAACACCGTTTCCATTGTAAACCACGAAAATCTATGTGATACGGTTGATGGGAAAATGTGGGTATTATTACGGCCTTTGAATGGGGAGTAAGCAGAGATGTATGGGTGTATTACTATTGCCATTTTTCTTTGCAATCTCGTGTCGGCGGAAGATTAGTTTGCTAGCAAGTTGCACCTTTCTGGCTGAGATTTTACGGTGCATAGCAAACTAGGGCATCAAGGGACTATAATAAAACCTTTATTTCTAGAAAAATTGGTACAGTAAATCTTAGTAGATACATACATATTATCGTATTAGTAAATGTGCACTGAAAGTGTTAAAGAAGCTTAGTGCTATGGCACTCGTACTAAGATTAGGTACCCTGTATCAAATGTCATCACAGTCCTCCGGGCCAACTAGGTTATTTCTGTAATCAATTGCATTTTGTATATCAGTGACTTTTGTTTTTGTGTTCTAATCACACTTCACACACTCACTTCAAAATGTGTTTACTGCTAATACTGGTATCCAGCTGCATCCGGTTAGACTGGAAGTCGACCCCGACTTTTGTTGGGAAAAGTCTAGGCAGACTTACATACCTACATATTTGTATCTTGTAACAAAGTCAGAATTCAAAGACGAATCATTAGACAAAACATCCGTCACCATACCAACCGGTTACATTTATAACACAGCTATTGTAGGTATATACGGGCTTTTCCGTGGGTCTACCTTTTATGATGACAGAACTTTTTATGTCATAATATTATTTTTCATAACAACGGAAAGCATAATCTTCATTTCGCAGAAAATTGTTTGGCATACACTCATTTAGCATACATTCCAAACTCATAATTTTGTACGTCAGAATTATCTTTTGGCATATATTTATTATTTATCTGTTAGCACACTTTGATGCAAACAGCTGATGACGTAAAGATTTGACACTTAATTAATGATGATAATATGTCACATAACTACATCAATGGAAACGCATACAAAATAACTGTAGATACATTTGAAATGTTGGTAACAATGTGCACGTGGAAGCGTGTCGCCTGTCGGACCACCGCGTTCTCTGCCGAGCCCCATCTGCGATTGGCGCGGAGATTATCTAACATTTTGGTCAAAAACATTCCCCATAGATCACGGAAGTATTCACATAATACTTTTGATATTTTAATGTTGTAATCTGTATTTTTATCATTGTTGGCATGGTTACCATGTTGAATTTGGTCATTTTTATTCAGACTTGTCGGACTTCTTCACATAGCAACAAAGAATGATTCATAGTCATCGATCGTAATGTACCATCGGAGAGACGCATATCTAAGCAGTTTGAAAACAAAATCCCGTGCACACGACCCTTTTTTTTTTCGTAGGTGAGCGTTACGTTACTACAGCGACAGAGTGCTGCAAGCAGAAATACTCCTTACGGTGTAAAGATATGGAGTTTCTTTGATGGTAAACGCTTCTGTTATATTTCGAACTAGCTTTTGCCCGCGTTAAGGTCGGAAATTAAGCCATTGGACGAATCGGGATAAAAAAAAATTGATCACAGGTCATGGTCTACCTGTGATGCATTTTGGCATCGAAATCCGTTCAGCCGTTAAGGCGGAGAAAAGGCAACAGACAGTTTGATTGACTTTTGCATTTATACTATTAATAATACATAAGTATTATATTTTGCAAATGGTTTCTAACTAATTATAAATATATTCAATGATTAATTTGCTTCATAAATAAAAATAAAACTACTTGTTATCAAATTACAATGGGTTTTAATAAAATATAGAAACTGAATTAATATTCACGGACTTCTTATTTCGTAGCAGGTCGAGGTTTTCTTACATACATATGAAAAAATATTTTTTACTCAAATATCAGCATTGCTAAATTAATATCATACTAGCTTCAAGCAAGTTTTTGGGGTACATATTTTGAAAATTATAAATATTGAAGAAAAAATAAAAACAAAACATTTGATATATAAAACTTTAATACTATTGTTGTTCAGTTTTAAAATAGCAATTAATGAACATAAATGCACTCTTGTGTACAGACGAAACATTATGATAAATAATAAGAAATACGTAGAGTAGTTATTACATTAGAAATTATTATTTTAATAAAGTGTTGGAACGCTATAAATAAGGCATCGTTAGCACTAGATTATGCGAAAGCTATCTATACCATATCGCAAAACTGGTCTTTCAACTTTCGAGTTCCACGATAACTAAAATCTAGTAATTTTTAATACGGTTCCGACATGATCAAGGACTAAATCTGTAGTAAAAACTTTCGAAAATACTCCTTTAGGCCTGTCTTTGTCGTTCATTCCTTAGAAACTAGATTATCATTTTTGGATGAATTCGAGTCAACTAGGGTGTACTAAGGTGCTCTTGGGTGAGCTAGCGTTCTATGCGTGCACCGTTACAATCTGCACCACATTCGCGAAGTTGCTTCGACGGTACTGGTCGAAATTAACCGAAGTACGCGATTATACACTAAAGTAACCGTCATGAGAAGCTATAAATTTTGTAAACAAGTGTTCAGGAGTTCACAACATTTGGACCAACAAAAAAAATGAATTTGTTTAAGATTTAATAAATTATTAAGTAACAAATATTAATTAACATATATTATTTAAGAATAATTATTCGTCAGATTCAGATGTTTCCATTTCTGTGTCAGAATCAGTGACATGTATCACGAAGCTGTCTACAGTTTTATCAATCATCTCATCGATTTTGGAATAAAAATTATCGTCTTCCTTGATAACATGCTCCACACAACGCTTCCAATTTTCCGAAGTAATCTGATGCAGTCCCTCTTGTAATCATTGTTTTACCTCGTCAAATTTAAAATTTGTATTTTGTTTACAATCCCTGCGACGGACGCGTTCCGGTACCAAGAAACACAAACGATAGCGCTTTGCGTCGTTAAAATATGATCCGACTAAATTAAATAGGTTGTTACTTTCATATAACCCGTCTATATTTCATGTCGATTGAATATGGTCAATTTATTATTATCTCGCAGTATAAAATGTTTACTTAGTAAAAGATGTTTGTTTACATAATTTATAGCTTCTCGTGACGGGTACTTTAGTACAAAGAACTACAAGACGCTTCGAGTCCTTTCGACTCGGGCGCAAACCCGACAACGAGCCGAAGTTGCACGAAGCGAACCGAAGTGCCCTTCTTCACTCTCGTATTTCGCGAATATTGTAGTGCAGGTTTTACAACCTAACACTGGTCTATAAGCAACATCATGATACCGGCTAACGATACCTATGTTTATAATAAGAAATCTTCACTTAGTGCGACTATTGTAGACAGACAAACAACCAACTTCAAGCTTACAAAAAACTGAACCAATCTTTAGAACAATCCCTTCAAAGAAAATAGTCAAACTTCTTTTATCTCAAATTATCATACAACACGGACTTTATAATCCGGTTTACGTTAACCGCAGCGGTTAGACTGGAAGCTGACCCCAACATAGTTGAGAAAAGAGTAGGCAGATTAAGATGACTGTAACAAGAACAACAATAAAAAGTTGATCTTCAATTGTTTTCGAACTTTAGTTCTGCGCTTGGATAATTACCATTCTTAACATCAATCGAGATACAGCGAGAGCCTGAGTTGCATAAGTATATAATTAAAATAAAAGATAGTCTTATCTATTTAAAACACCGGTGAGCTATAGATTTAGTCCTTGAGCATGTAAATTAGAATGTTATAGCTATTCTAGCGTTACTCCATGCCACCCATGCCGGCCATCTGTGAGGGTGTAGCGGGTTCGTTGCCGCCGTCCCTCTTCTTGGAACCAGAGACAATGTCGTCGATTCTGAGGAGCAGGATCGCTGTCTCTACTGCTGTTTTGTATACCTGGAAATTTCAATACACATGATTTTGACACAAGTTTAGGAAAAGCAAACACCACCGTAAAATATTCACCTAAAAATGCCGAAAACAAACACGTTTCTTGTATGTATGGCCCCCTTTAATTTTATAAACTTTATTTTTATTATAGCGGCAATTGAAATACACAATCTGTGAAAATTTCAACTGTCTACCTATTAGACCGCGGACTCGGAATTCAGCGGGCAGCGGCGGAAGCGGCGGCAGCGGCACGAGCGGCGCGTTCAAATGCATAGATTTATAACTGGCCTCGCAGGCCGCGGCGCGGGGAGCGGGCGGTTCCATTTAAAACTATGCGGTGCCGCGCCGCCGCCGCCCCGCTGCCCGCTAACTTCGAGACCCGAGGCTTTATAGTTCATGAGAAACAGCCCGCTGATAGAAAAACGGATGGACGGACACTGGAGGCTTAGTAATAGGGTTCCATTTGGCATCCTCCGGTTACGGAACCCTAATAACTAAGTTTGCAAATCGCACACGCTTAAACGAGAGAAAAACTACCATACTGGGATTTGTGTCCGTAGGTGTGTCCGTAGCACCACAGCGGGCCCTATCAGAATACCGGCACTGAGGTAATTATTTTTTAAATATCACAGCCTATGCTGAGATAAGTGCCTTTTTGGCCTCGCACAGGCGTTTTTTTTTTTTTTTTTCCTTTCTGTAATTCGAAAATTTTTGTTAGTTTTAGATGCTCCGTTTTAGTTGTTATTACTGTTTATATTTCCTGTGCGTGTCCCAAATAAACAATAAATAATATTCTTTCTTTCTTTAAGGACTTCCAAGGGCGTTGTCTTACGATAATATTCCTCAATAAAATGGTTAATTACTTATGCGTTTTGTTTGTTTTCATTGGATTGCAGCTGTCTTGAGAAACAGATTAGTTACCCTGTGAATACATAGAACATAACACTGTTCATCATCTTGTCACTATCTATTACCTGTATTTTACGAAACCTACACGGAGATAAACAAGATTAGTCTTGCAACTAACCACTTCTAGCGCCACTTGCAACATTATATCTTTACGAAAGTGCCTGCGCTGCCGGCGCCGGCTCCTAAAAATAACGCCATTGGGAACCGGCATGACATTACTGTCGGCACCCGAGATTATAAACATGGGCTGCTGGCACCGCCGGCTCCCATAATGGACACCGGCGGCGCGGCGTTTATGGGAACCCTTCCAGTACTCAGAATTCCAACTAACCCTAACTAAAGTATTTTTTTTTTCTATATATTAATCAAACGTTTTTGACACTCGCTGGCCGCTGTTGCGGCACCGCTCGCTTAGCTCGCTCGGCTCGTGCGTAGGGGGTCATAGATCTAACCTAACTTTTTTTTACGAGAACAAATATTTGACCTAATCTAACTAGTTCGGTCCCGGGTAGTACTTGATTACTGGAATATGGAAACCATTGATTATGGAAATATATAAATGGAAAAAAATGCTTCGTTACATGTTTCTTTTAATTATGTCTTACCCCGCCTTTTTACTCCAATACTTATGCCTAATTGCCAACCCCGTTTTCCGCTTTTTTTTTTCAAACTCAGCGCTGGCAGCCAATTCGGGAGCCGGCGCTGGCAGCGGAGGCACTCCCTATCTTTGTATATATTTTTTTATTGATTCTGACGTGGTCTACAAAGGTGTCCAATCCTATCCTATGTTTGTTACTGTGCATACCTGCAGTTTAACAGCGAGCGGCTCCCAGATGCCCTTGACGGCCATGTCGACGATCTCGCCGGTCTCGCCGTCGATGCCGGCCGAGCTGCAGGCGGCCGCGTGTCGCGCGCGGAGGGCCGTGAGCGTGCGGATCGTGTTGGCGCCGCAGTTCTGGGCCAGCGTGCGGGGGATTATCTCTGGAAGATACAACAGAACAATATTTATGTTCTTGCACAAAGAACTAAAAATAGCAATAGGTTACTAAAAGTGTGACTAGCATGTCTAATTAATTAGTCCTGCACTAAGCGCAGAATACAAATACTTCTACTATAGTTCAAAATTGTAAAACACCGGTCCAGTGCGAGTCTGACTCGCACCCGAAGGGTTTCGTACGAGCAAAAAAACGCCGCAAAATACACGTTTCTTAAAAAAAAAAAAGTTAATAATTAAAGGGGGTCCCCTTTAGTTATTAACTTTTTTTAACCCTTTCCCTGCCGTCACCGTAATATTCCGTGTTTCGATTCTGATGCCCGTGGCGCTAATCCCGTAATATTACGTTCTATTTTTTCGATATCCAATTCTTAACTACATTAAAAAAAACGGAAGAAATTTGATATTATTTATAATACTTCAGGGTGTGTACTTTACAACAATAAAACTTTTAAAACTCAGACTCATCATTTTGATACTTAGCAATGAAATCTAAATGCAGTAATCAAATGAGGTGCTTTTACAACCCTGACACACTGCGCCGAACCCGTAATTTTACGTGGGCTAGTGATGCGCTAGTAAAATCTAAATAATAAAAAAGCAATGGTTTTAAATTATTAATTATCTTGTTAATCCATGTCTAGACTATAAATTAAAACTTTAATGGCTTTTTTTTAAATTGTCATTTGAATAATGGACAACAATTGAAGAGAATCTGTAGAAAATTACGAAATCAAAAAAAATATATTCTTGGTGTCGATATTATTTTGGGGCGTCACTAATGCAGTTACAGCCTGACGGACACTGGCCGCCATCACCGTGATTTTCCGTGCGGCGCAAGCGACACGGACGCCATATTTGTTGGTAAACATCAGTAGCCGCAGCGCCGTCCCCGTGATAACACGTACGCTTCGGATGCCTAGTGTTGAGAAACATTATGTTGGAAGACGACGAATTATTGAATATTTTAGAAGGAGATATCAACATTGGCAGTTCCAGTTCGAGTAGTACAAGCGATGAAGAATCGGTAAGTTAGTGTTCCCATAATTTTAGACTTGATAAAATATAATAAAATGAAAGCAAAGCTGGACAACATAAAGTTGACAATTTTACATTCCAAAAGATATTCAAAATAATTATAAAATAGATAGAAAAGAAAAAGCCAATTTTTTTAACCAAAGACCGAAAGACCCTCGTAATGAATATTTTGCTTCCCTAATAGCATTCGAAATGGAGGCTGTTCGAACAGATATGCGATCGGTATTATATATGAAAATTATTAATCTAATATACCACGCTCGTGGAGATTCAACAGAAGAAGTTCAAGAAGAAATCAAACCGTGTTCATCTCCGGAATATTAAATTAATAAATTATGGTTGATTAGATTATGAGTGAAAAATTGATTTCAAGTGTGTTAATTATAATTACCTATTATTAAAGATTGCTTGTCACCAACATATGAGTGTTTTATTTTGCATCAATCTATATACCTACGGCTCTACCTTAAGGTTTTAAACACGATGTCGCAAGCAAGAGCTAGTACTTATATAATATCGATAACAATTTATTCAGATTTCCCAACACTGTTCGAAATTATACCTAAACACGTCTGGCCCTGGGGGCACGATTACTGTAGCAATATCTGGCAGGGAAAGGGTTAAAAATTGAATGTGGATAACAGCTGTGGAATAACAAAGGAATATTGAAAAAAAATGTTGGAGAAGTTTTTCAGTTCACGTCATTGAAATGGTGCCAAAGTAGTCATTCGCGCCTATGGACATTTACAGTACCAGACTTCGCATCGCAAGTAATTTGCCATCCTAGCGACACAGCTGAATTATTTCATGGGCCTATTATTTCACCAGAATCCGAACCCTTAAAACCGGAACCCAGTAATGCTGCTTCGAGGCAGAAATAGGCATGATAGTAGTACTAAAACAATTCGGAAACTTATATAGGGTGACGATTTAGTCACCTGCATCCGTCAAGGAGGTGATTTTACCCGTCATACTTAATAACTTTCGCTAAAAACTCATGCCCTTACGAGTCGAAAAAAAAAGATTTCACACATGCATTGAAATAGTATGTCCTATGGTTGGATAGAAATTGTTTTTTTTTTTTTTTTCACGGATCGGATATGAATGTCATAGTGAAAGTTTTTAGTATGGTGGGAAGAATATGGATCATGCCTACGTCAAAAAAAAAATTGTCCGTCAGTCAGATAATAAAAATATTAGACACGTAGGTCAAACTCAAAGCGTTTATTTCAAATAAACCAATTACAGGCACTTTTGAATTGTCAAGGGGTCGGGCAGTCAGAAAGATGAAGCTAGTTGCCCATTCCAAAGCGTAGTAGGTACCTATGGAGAAGAACGGGCAAGAAACTCCACGGACACTCTTTTAAATCACAATATGTTTACAAAATATTGGTTACATCATTCATGTTAAAGTTATAAATGTGAGAACGATGCAGAACGATAAAAGCGTCCGTAATAAAAAATTAAACAAATAAAACAATTCAAAAATCAAATTAAAATAAGCCATGGCAGCTAGAAGATGACCAGTCCCTACTGACAGCGCCCGTTCACGACACACAACATGACGCATGGATTAGCACCTTTCAGCTCAAGCATTTTGAAGGGAGCTAAATGATCCAACACACACGCCACCGTCAGCGAGACATTAGAGTGAGCATGACATATTCTCAGCCGCAAGGGCACATTCAAGTCAATGAAAGACGTACCTAGTAAATGGTAGCTTTAAAGTAGGTACATCGTACTCACACATGTTATGAAATTATACAATGCTAAGGGATTGAATTTATACAATGCAAAGATGAGTAGTTTTTAAATCTTCAGCAACTCCAACAGTATTTTCAAATGCTAATCAATTAGTTTATGCGCCCTTGTGGAGTTTAGTCAAGCATTTATATCAGCGATGTAATCCCCCAACTTATAATATGCTTGGCTGCATAGTGTGCGTTTTATATAAGATTTAAATTTCGTTTCATTCAGTTGAAGTATGTGGGGAGGTATTTTATTGTAACATTTTAAACAGTACCCCATGAAAGATGAGTCCACTTTAGCCAATCTGAAACCTGGTTGAACTAATTGGTTCCTATTTCTAGTGATATAACTGTGTATTGCACCTCTTTTACTAAAAAGATGTAGATTTTTCCTTACGTACATAATGTTTTCATAGATATATTGACAAGGTACCGTCATGATGTTAATATCTTTTAAACAGTTCCCTTAGAGAGTCGCGCTTACGGAGGCCATATATGGCTCTGATGGCTCTTTTCTGCAGAATAAAAATAGACTCGATGTCTGCAGCCCGACTCCATAGTAAAATACCATACGACATAATACTATGAAAGTAACTGAAATAGACTAGCCTCGCGGTACCTACATCAGTAAATTGACGCATTTTTCTCACAGCATATGCTGCTGAACTTAGCCGTCCTGAAAGGGATGTTAAATGAGGACCCCATTGAAGCCTTGAGTCGAGCGTGATCCCCAGAAAAACATTTTTATCGACAAATTCTAGTTTCTTTTGATTCAATACTATCTCACAATTACTACTTTTGACATTTGGTAAAGAAAATTTTATGCATTTAGTTTTTTTACCATTTAATACTAAATTATTAGCAGTGAACCAATTTTGGACTTGCAGCAGGGCGTTATTTACATCGTCAAGATTTGATGCACGTCTATTAATTTTAAAAACTAGCTGCGCCCCGCGGTTTCACCCGCATAAGTCTCGATCCCGTAAAAATATCGGGATAAAAAGTATCCTATGTCCTTCTCCGGGTCAAGGTCTATCCATAACCCAAATGTCATCCAAATCCGTTCAGCCGTTTTAGCGTGATGTCGTGACCAAGGGAAATAGGGATTCATTTTTATATATATAGATTAAGGAAGTATCATCAGCAAATAACACCATTTGTAGTTGGGTTTTTAACAAATGGGGCAGATCGTTAATATAAACTAAAAAGAGGAAAGGACCTAATATCGATCCTTGTGGTACACCCATTTTTATATTTAAAGCAAGTGAATTGACTCCATTTATATGAACTTGCTGCTGTCTACCATTTAAATAAGATTTTACTAAACTAAGCGCAAGTTTTCCAAGTCCGTAATGCTCAAGTTTCGAGATTAAGGTTTCTTGGACGACGCAATCAAATGTCTTGGAATAGTTATTTTTTGCTTTATCATATTAATAAAAAATGTCTAAGATAAAAAGCATTAAAGTTGGGGAATGGGAGTCCGTTACGTCACAAGTAAGTATAAAATCTATATCTTCGTGACGTCATGGCACATTTTAATTCAATGTATCACCGTAATCGTTTGATAACGTAAAAAAACTAAAAAATATGTGTCCAATATTTTTTAATAATCTACCTGACCGAAAACATAAATTGTCTTGTCTTCATCCCTATTACCCTCTTGGCGGATGAAGGTGACTAAATCACCACCCTGTATAATAACCGATAGATCTCCGCAGAAATCAAAATTTAAGCAGGCTCAAAATTGAGGTGCAAAAAGGGGAATTTTGATCAGTTTTAGTACGTAAACGTGACTTACATAATTTAACATAAAGTAATATAATTATGATATTTACCGAGCGCCTGCGCGACGGCGCGGTAGGGCGTGTTGTGCGCGGCGTTGGGCGCCAGCGCCGCCGACACCGCCATCTCCACCGCGCCGCCGCCCGCCACCAGGCGCGGGTTCAGCACCTGCACGGCACATTCATCCAGATTACATTCAAATATGTATAATACACCGTGACATGTTAATCGTCTTATAAAGGGCCACTCAATGTACCCGACATATTTCAAAGGTATAAAATCGGCGTTGGAAGTAAACCTAGAATTATTCTTCTCATTGACTCTGCAAAAGTTCACGAATAGCAAGGCCCGCAACAACACCCTCTTGTATTATCTATCTATAATTCTATACTATAATAAAGCTCAAGAATTGGTGTGTTCGTTTGTTTTTTTGTTTGAACGCGCTAATCTCAAAAACTACAAGTTTAATTTGAATAATTATTTCTGCATTTGAGAGTCCAATTCTTAAGGAAGGTTTAAAGACTACTCAACATCACGCTACGACCCTTAAGAGCCGATTAAAAAAAACAAAAGTCACAAACAATGCTAAGCGAAAATAAAGAATATATCACGGAGGGGCAGTACTATAAATTTCTCATGGACGAAGTCGCGGACCGAATCTAGTATTATTCAATAAAATGCCTCGTGTATTGATAGGTCTATTCCATGAACAAAGCTCGGCCAGTAGAGGAATTTATTGTTTGCATTCCATAGGTAGATACTCCGCCATTGTTCCACTTCAAACCTTACTTCCACTTTTAAAATAATAAACGTCTTAGTATTGTTTCCAGTGTCGGCTGGTTGCTTACCAAATTCTTAGCGACGTGAAGAGCATCCTGGAGATTCCTCTCAATCTCGTTAAGTATGTCCTTTGAAGCGCCGCGCAGTAAGATGGTACACGCCTAGAATACGCAAATATATTAGTAAAATAACAAGTATTATTGATGAAAGAAAGGTAAGCTTGCTAAGCTAAGCAGGACAAGATTTGAACTTATCAATGATGCATAGTTTTTCCAATAGATGACATCTTGAGACACAAATAAATAGTATAGGAATATTACACTGTTCATCTTCATGTCACTGTCTGTTCTTAACTTTCGTCTTTACAGAGAGTAAAACTCCGTACTCACATACGGTTTTACTAGATCGAGCAAAGACGTCGAGCAAAAATCACGTCCAAAATCTACACGTTGATTTTTACTTATTTTCGAGTAACTGTCGAGTAATACCGAATGTGAGTACGTAGCTTTAGTAAGAGAAGACTGAGCGCGATTTGCAACATTCAATATTTTATGATGTTCTAATGTAGGTACAATATCGTGCGTTTGTTTTCCTTGCTGGATAAACAGTTATTTTCATTGTAATGGTTACACCTTAAGATATGTCTTGTACTCGTCATCGCCGATTCGTGATTTCAAACTTGCCAGCGCCGGTGCCCAAGTCAGATTCCTTCATCTTACTATAATATTTACTAGAGATAAACTACGATAACATGGCGCGCCCCTCCAAAATTCTACACGGTTGAAAGTATTTGTGAAATGTATTTACAAAGCGCCACCAAGACTCACAACGCATTGTGTGCGTACTGAGACGATCATCAAACAAAAATAAATCCGAGGATTTATTTATTCGTGAGTCTAGTCACTAGACCCATTGAAACAGTAAAGTAGAGGGGCGCGCCATGTTATCGTAGTTTATCTCTACGTCATCAAACAGGTGTAACATACCTTGGGGTTCTTGCACTCAGTAACGAAGGTGAAATACTCGTCGCCGATCTTCTTGATCTCAAACTTGCCAGCTCCGAGGCCCACATCTGATTCCTTCAACTCCTCAGTACGATTCACGATGGTGGCTCCGCAAGCGCGTGCGAGACGGTTGTTGTCAGTTTTACGCAGTCTGCGAGATAGAAATACGTATTAAATATTTTGAGAACTCAGAGCTGATCAAAAGGGTTATTTTATTTTCTAAAGCCGATATCAGACGCTTTGAAGGTGCAGGTTCATTTTTCTTTCAACTCACAACACCAACAATATTATAAAGAAACGAACGTTCATCCAATACCTGCATGTAATTTTTCAATCATTCAATTGGTTCACAAATTAAATCATTTTTCACTTTTGATTCATTTTGTGTTATGATATCTATTAAATTATACTAGCTTCTGCCCGCGACTTCGTTCGCGTGGAAATCGTAATGAATGAATAAATGAATGAATGAATGAATGAAAGAATGTATGAAAGAATGAATGAATGAATGAATGAATGAAAGAATGTATGAAAGAATGAATGAATGAATGAATGAAAGAATGTATGAAAGAATGAATGAATGAATATTAATTTGTTAAACACAGGTACATACATTTGGTCTTCACTGAAAAATCAGTTGACTCTCTATGTAAGATACGTAATATACTAAAATAACAGCCACATTTTTATAAAACTCCCTCGGCCCACCGCGTGGCATCGCATTGCCTGCCCACGTTAATACTTCGTTTTCGCTTAGCGTTATTTCTGATTTTTTTTTTCTTTTTTTTCCTAAGGGTCGTAGCGTGATGTAAATAGCCTCCTTTCTCAAGAATTGAGTTATCAAATGCAAAAAAGAATTTTTCAAATCAAACCGCAAATTGGATTTTAAAAAAAACCGGCCGAGTGCGTATCGGACCACACACAATGAAGTAGTTAGGATGAATTTATGCCAAGAACAAATTTAACATTGTAGTTGAAAAACATTTTCTCTCATACATTCCAACTGCAAATCTAAGTTTATACGCTCAATATTGGGAGATTTATCATGTCATTTTAAAACCATCGACTTCTTATACTTTTTCCTGTAATCTATAAGTAAAGAATTATTTTCTGTAATTTTTTTTTCAAAATTTTAGGCTCAGTAGTTTCGGATGTATGGGGGGAATGGTCAAATACATCTATTTTCTTAAATATCTTTAAAAGTTTTTATTTTAAAATTATGAAAAAGAATTATTGAGATCCTCACAACAAGTCATTTAATTTAATATGTCACACAGTACAGTTTGGAAAACTTTTATTTTTTATTTTTCAATTTGCCCCCAAAAAGTGACCCCCTATTCAAAATTAATTTATATACGTTACACGTTCGTGTTTGGGTCACAAAAATTGATATGTGTACCAAATTTCAACGTAATCATTCCATTAGATTGGGAGAAAATTGACTGTGACAGGTGGACAGACAGACACACGAGTGGGTATAAGGGTTCCGTTTTTTCTTTTAGAGGTACGGAACCCTAAAAAATATTTTTGAAAACAAGCAAACTCTACAGCTTTATTATATTATATATATATATATATATATATATAGTATAGATTTTTACATATTATATTTTTGTTTTTATCATGTTTAAATATCCATCCTTCACTTCTGCGGAGATTGCCTACTGATTTAATTTGAACCTATAGATTTAGGCAGAAAAGTCCAGTTTCTTCCTTACCTGCGAATAGCCGTAATGCCAGCCTTGACAAGGTAGTGCTGGGCGAGGTCGGACACTCCCTTCTCCGTGAAGACGACGTCTGGTTTCAGAGCTATGATCTCTTCGCACTGACGCTGAACATGCTCCTCTTCCAACTGTAGTAGCCTTGTGAAGTCCTGAATAGGAAGACAGGGAGTTTAGAAATAATTATTAAAATTATAAATGTAAAGGACTTTATTTATAAACGTTGCTTAAAGTTATGTGACGTTCAAACGTCAAAAATGTATGGTTAAACAGTCGCTAATCATTACTTAACTTTAAGCAACGTTTATAAGTAAACCCCTAGAAGATATTGTAGATGAGAATTAATCTAGAATTGTGGTGAATATCAGTGAGGTGCATTTAAAAACCCGTGCACAATGTGACAATGTCTAATTGTATAAAGAGCACACCATGGGCACCAATTCAGTTATTAATCTTACTGATAGATAATACAATTATTCTTTAATGCATACTGAAAGGACTAAAAAATAGGACACAACATACATTGTATCTGCTAATAAACTTTTTTTTTTTATTTGTCAATTAGCAGAGTTGCAACTTATTTGAAATAACTTGTACTTAAAATGCAGAATACGTATTTCATATTTAAATACCTTTTTAAAAAAGCATTTTGCATTTTATTTGAAATACTTTTCGAGATGTATTTTATATTTGTAAAATGCAAAATGCTTTACTGCTAAGTTTCGCCAACATTAACCACTTAAAATTTTCATGTAAATGTGTCAGCGATTCGACAAATAGCCACTAGAAGCGCTGCAACTGCTGCAACCTTGTGTATGTGTGCAAAGTGACAAAATAAATTGAACGTTATACGTGGAACATGACGGTACGCGCTACGCCATGAAACGAGATTGGTTTTACTTCAATTACCGGTCTTTCTGTTTCGACGCCGTTAATAGTGTTTATTATCAAAAAGTCAGTGTTGGATTTTTAACACTAATTTCATCTAAAAGTATTTTATTTGAATAAAGTATTTTGAAAATACGTATTTTGCATTCAGTATTTAAAATACAAAAAGCAAAATTATTTTGTATTTTGCGATAGAAAACTATTTGCATTTTGTATTTCAATACTTTATTCAAATACCTTGTGTGCCCTGTGTACCTTGTGCCAATGTGTGAATAGTTTTACTCATACCTGTTCTCCCAAGATCTCGATGTTGGTCTGACTCTCTCCCTTCTTGTACTCTAGAGGGCAATCGAGCAGAATGATGCGTGGGTTCTCGATGTAACGACGCATCTTGGCGTGAGTTACGTCCTTGTTGAACATAACTCCGTTCAGTACTCGAGACTCTTCGATGGTACCGCCAGGAATCTTCTCTACTTTCGCGTAGCTGAAAGTTTATTAAGGTGGTTAGTCAATCAATGATTTTAGCAGAATGATTTATAACAGGCCGGAAACAATTTTGCTAATTTGATGTTATATGAGGAACGTTTGGGTTACAGGAGTTTCCATACAAATCACAAGCAGTCACAATTGGCGCCATTTTTGTGCAAAAAGTTTACCGACTATTTCTTATAGCATGAACTTTTTTTTTTTACCCCACACTAGGAATTTTTCCTGTATTGTGGGTGTGTTTACAAACATTTAAACTTACATACACAAACAGCCAAACCCGGAACAACTACTTGTAGGTCATACAAATATTTGTTCCGTGCCAGTCAATCGCTTAACCACTGCGCCAACCGTGCCGTCACTGAAAGATAACACTTGTCGACAAGTGAATCTTAAACTGCAGTATAGATTACCGCGGTTTTATTCGTAGCTCGTCTTTCCTAATACATAAGCGAGTCGTACAGTTGTTCTTTATAGTATGTGAACCCACGCTTTATTTCATCATATTATGTACCTATTCAGAAACACATAAGGGAATATTTATGTCCAATATCCACCTCTAGCTTGCAAATCCACAGAAATAAAACAATAAATTGGAAATCTATTAGCGTCCTGACTAGACTTTTTTTTTAAATATATAGGAAAAATAAATTAAGTAATAGAAGTGTGCATCAATAAAAAACTTACTTTTTAATGTCAACTTCAACTCGTCCATTCTCGTTGACTGTGACAGTGTTGACGGCATCAAGAGAGATGTCCACAGCCAGGTCGGCCCAGCGACCAATGTATTTTGTGCCCACACATGAACGAATCTGAGGAAAATAAAAAGGTTATTTATTTATTTATTTGGGACAAACAAACAGTAACACATTATATCTGCGCAAATAATATAAACTAAGATATTATATAAATGTGAAACTCAAGGTTACTGTTTTTGAAACCACATATTGTTGTTATTGTGGTAAATAATTATTTTTCTATCACTGAACTTTTCCAGAAGCATATCCTAACTAAAATTATAAATGCAAAAGTGAATTTGTTTATTTGTTTGTTTTTTACCGTTTACACTAAAATGGATTTGGATGGCATTTGGTAGATGTGTAGAGCAAACTGGTTATTGTAAACTTATAAAAACATGGTCCAGGGTTCATTAATTACACCTAACTTCTTACTATCATAAAATGGCCTTGAGGTTACCATTTTCCTAGAACGAAAATGGAAGGGTTGTGATAATTTAAGTTACTTAAAAAATTAAACCTATACAATGAAATACTCACTACTTCCTTCAACTTATCCCTATCATTCAAGTCAATGGGAATGGAGATCTTATCCTGCAGCAGCTTGACGGCATCCTCTAGTGCCTGCCGGTACTGCCTGATGATCACTGTGGGGTGGATGTTCTGTGCAAGGAACTGTTCAGCCACTGCCAACATCTCTCCGGCCAGGACGATGACTGATGTTGTTCCGTCACCAACCTGGGAGAAGTTATTTATTTATATTATAAGTATAAAATTGTTTGCTGCACTTACATATTAGTTTTACACATTAATCATATTGTTATGGTAGAAATATTTGGTGGTGTTTTATGAAAATAATTTTTAGCAAAATTCTGTGAAGAATGAAGTAATTGCAGTATTCTAAATAAAGTATTTAAAATACTGCAAACACTGTAATTGTAAATGTATTTTCTCTATTAGGCTTGTGGCTTTAGGAATATTGTATGTAGTAAAGCTGGGAGCACTTGTGTATGTGCTGGATTAAAAAGACAGGATTTTTGTGGTTGCACAAAATATTAACACTAAATACATGTATGTGCTAATATTTGTGTATTTTTTGTTAATGATAAAGAGTAAAGGTTTTTAGATTTGTAGAAAAGAATTTTCTTCCTTCTTGTCAAATGGGCCAATACAAATACAGGATTCATTACAAACTGCAAGTATAGTATGTAACGGATAAGAAGTACTCTGCAGCATAGTACTTCGTAATTTAAATGAAATCTACATTTTACTCCCACACAAGCAAATACAAAATGACTCACAAAATAAACCAAGAATAATTATTTAATTTAAATCTCTATTTCATTTTCCTAAGTATGTAATTGAGATTGTTATCTTCCAGAGATTAAAACACAGATGTTTTCTCAAAAGACAAAGACATCAAACCATTCAGACAGTTAATTTTCTAACCTCTTCATCTTGTGTTCTGGCGATTTCAATCATGGATTTAGCGGCCGGGTGTTGCACGGTGATCTCACGTAGGATAGCGTTGCCGTCGTTGGTCATCACGATGCCTCCCATCGGGTCCATCAACATTTTCAACATAGCCTGAGGCCCGAGGCATGTTCGAATAACGTCGGCTATCGTCTAAAATAAACCCGGTAAAACAAGTTTTAGTATTCTATTTAACAGATTTTAGTGAAAATGTTCCGTTACAAGTAATTTTTGCACCAATTCACCTTTCCAGCATTTATATTCTCCAGTTGAACCTTCCGGCCGGACTCACGTTTTGTGTTTTGGCCTGCAATAGGTAAACCACTTGAATGAAATCCCAGATTACAACGACGAGAACATAGTAAATAAGTCTTTATACTTACTGAGCACTAATATAGGTTGGTTTCCGTACATTTTGATAGTGCTTATAATGAACTAAATTCCGTGACTCAAATTATTTCTTCCAGAATATCTAAGAATTTCAAGAGATTCACAAAAATCGCGTGGTGACTGAAATTGTTGCCAGAATAAAGAATGCTGTCTGTCACGCATTTTTTAATTTGCCCAGAAAAATTAAGAAGTTGGAAAACGTAAATCAAAAGAATGAAAGTAATGGTTTCTTTCGTATTTCACTATTATTTTGACTATGAAATATATGCTACATAAGCTTGTAATAATTATTTTAGTACTTATGTATTTTAAAATATCTTATTTTTGCTGGTAACATAACTACGACTGTCAAGTCTCGTAATTACCATCACTAAAATTAAATATTTTTTTATGAATATTTTCTACTCATGTTAAAAATAAGAATTTATTTTTATTTATGAAATAGTGTCTCAGAAAGTAAATTTGAAACTAGCATTTCAGATTTTATAGCAGGTGGGCAGATACACTGACACACGAATATATAGATCTACAAACTGCCAATAGATGGCGGTAAAAGAGCTAGTATAGTATCACAACTTTGAAGTAGATGGCTGCCCAGCAATCCTGCACTGAATAAGGACTTTCTTAAAATGTAATTCTTCCCTTCGCCAGTAATTAGGCAGTTAGAGCTACTTACATTTCCATACTTAATTATCACAAATAGCAAATTAATTCTTCTTCTCTCAGGTCAACACGATAAATTATACTTTTCTGCCATCCTAACTATTCGTCGGTAGAAAAGATTGTTTCTTGTAGATAACCGAGTTTCTATCAATAAATTTGATTTGCTCCACCAGTTAGAATGGTTGTTATCATCTTAGGTAAGGACCTAATAGAAAAGAAGAAAGAAAGAATACCTACCACTATTTCGACTTACTACCTATTTAGGTACATAGACGATGGACAGCGTAATCCTTCTACACGAGGTGAATCCAAAACTAGGAGGATGATCAGTACCTAGTGTAAAGTTGCGTCATAAAATGTAGGCAAAAAGAAAACTGCTTTTATAATTTTTTGTTAAATATTATTCTAGATGAATAAGCCTTGAATCGAACCCGATCCTGCAAATCCTCCTTCAATGGAAAGAATGGTCCTAAAAAGTATAATAGACTTTACTCCACCGCTCGCACCAGAGATTTTTTTAAATAATCCGTTGGAGTAGACAAACTAAGGTCAGCTAAGAAAGTTTTGTTTAAATTTCTTATCAAAAGAAAATGTCTTATGTATTTCTGATGTTTTATGACGTGAACAAGCCGAGTGCCCGGTGGACTTATCTACACATCGGCATAAAATAACGAACATCCATACAAACTTACATTCCCATTTAACCGAAGTGATGAATTTAAAAAAAATATCTACTTCTTTTGTGCTCACTTTCGATTTAAAAGGATTTCGAATGCAAAATTTCATGCTTCTAGACCCAGTGGTTTAGGCTGTGCTATGTCTGTCAATAAATGAATTTAATTTTTATACTAGGTAGATTGACGTACACACGAAAAGATCGGTAGATCACTCTCATGACCGACCATCTACGATTAACAGCTTTTCTCTATAATATCTTGCGGGACTATAGATGTATGGCCGGTTAAAAACCAATCCGTTTTAAACGAAAAAAACGTTTAAAACCGAAATAACAATTATTTTTTTCGATTTAAAACGGTTGGTGTTGATGGCTATGTTTTTCTTAATTAAAACTACATTTTCTTGATTTTGCCGAAGTAGGGATATAATGGAGTACCTATAAACTGTGTAAAGACTTTTTAAATGTGTGATATACTGATATAATAAGCGGGTTTAGTTCTAATTTGTCCGACCGGCCAAGCGTAGGTATTACCTACCGAAGTTAAAAACTGTTTTGATAAGTTAAAAACTCTGTGTTGGTAAATAACCATTGTTTTCATTGTTTGTAAACGATATAAATAATCAATTTGATTCGGTTTAAAACCAAACTCACACTCTTGCACTTTCGTTGACGTCGTCACTCGTGACTCGACGTATAATGTAGGTAGGTACTTTCTATTGATTTTCTACAAACTAATTAAAACGAAACATGACTTCAGGCGACCAAAAATTGCACATAATGAAGTGTAAAACCCAATTCTTTTATCTTTGTAGGCGAGTTTTCAAGCGTTTAAAACGATTTATTTGGGGTTTAAAACGGCAACATTTTATTTAAAACGTTTTAAATCGGTTGTTTTACATATATATGCGGGACAGCGGGAAACTATAGCATGTGGCAGCAATTTAGGCCAGTAGGTTCTATCAATGTTATTGCTTGTTGAAAAGAGAAGTGCTAGCCCAAATAATTTATTCGACTTGTATTCGACATGGAGGTGCATGGCTGAGAATCTAAAGTTTTTGTAACTAACTAAACATAGTCATTCAGTTGTCAATATCGCTTTTAAAAATATAACCACTATCAATTCATAATATTATAAACTTTTAAGGGAATACGTATACTTCAAATTTAGATTTTTTTTTCTGATTGTTTGCAATTTAGGTCATAGGTGCTGTTAAAATTCATTACCAGGGACTTAATGAAACACTGTGTAGAATACAAGGATCAAATTTAATAGAATATTCATCCTAAGTAGGTACAACATTTTCATATTTAGGATTAGTAGGTATTATCTTAAAAGGTCATTAATATACTGACTAGACACTGAGATCAATTTGTTATAAGCTCTCGCAAAGGAGATAATATTTCAACATTTATCACATAATAATTTAATAAAAAGATAAACATTTTAAAATTGGTTTTTAAATAGTTTTAATCTATGATGTCATCATCATCAACATCAGATGATTCAGCTTTAGTATCATCACCTTTGCTCATTTTAGCACTTTCCTTCACATCTTGCAAATTATGGAGATCCTCATATACTCGTTTCAGATTCCTCATGATATACGAAGTACCATTCACTTTACCTGCTGGTTTTGAACCAGAGTGATCGAAATACTTCTCAGATTCGGCGGCCATGTTGCCTGAGCGAACAGGTACAGAGAAAGCCGACACATGCCGAGGTCGCTGCCCGAAATCTCTGCCAAGCCTCTTGTCTAACCCAGAATCTTCCCTCGTCTCTTGGTTATTCTCCATACCTTCAGCTAAAGCCCGTTTTCTGTCATAAATATGTCCAGATACACGCAAATCTATGAAGAAGTTTAATGGATCTACCCCGAAACCTCCAGGATTGTAGAGAGGCGGATACCACATCGGCGGTGGAGGTGGAAGAATTAAGTTTGATTGTGGGACTGATGAAGTCTCAGCGCCTCGTCCAATGCAAGGTGAGGGTTTTGGCAGTTCTTCTGTTCCAACGTCTACGTAGGAAGACTGTCTACCTGGTGGGCCAGGGCTACTACTTGGCTTCGCTTGTTCGGCTTTAGGCGATAACCTCCTTGGTGACGGCTCGCGAACCCTGGAATGTTTATCCACAGTCAGTTCCAACGGTACTTCTGGCCGTGTCTCAGGTTCTTTCTTTTCTTCCTCTTGTTTGGGCCACTCACGCCGCCAATCATTTTCGTTTTCAGCGAAGTATTTGTGCGTGCGGCGCTTGAAGCGACGATGGTAGTGGGGAGGTCTACAGCCGTGACGAGCGTTGACGAAAGACCGCAGCATTTCGCTGAAGAAGAACGCGTGTGGTTGAAGTGGTAAAGCGCTGTAGAGGTACGGTGGTGTGGCAGCCAGAAGACGGGAGACTAGTTCTGTGTTCCTCAGTTCTCGAACATGTGTCTTGTTCGGTCCCTCGGTAGGAGCCTTCTCCTCCTGCACGGAACTCATCCTGTAACAAAAGAATTCATGTTACAATCTAAATCAATTCACAAATGAGCGAGAGAGCCCTACCGGGGATCGTGATGTGAATGAGATGCGATGCACTTGAATGAGGGGTGCTTGAAGCACTTTATACTATACGGGACGACTTGGGAAGTGTGATATTCATGAGTTATTGGAAGGGCTCAAGTCTCACAAAGCAGAGCATAATTATATTGTTGCTTCAAAGAAAGAGCAGAGAGCACATCTTTACCGTCTGTAACCGAATTGATTTTCCTTAAGAATCTCCGGCAGCTATAAGTACCCTATCTTATGACGATTCAACGAAAGCAACCCTTTTACCCGACTGCCCCAGAAGGAGGGTAATGTTTTATGTCTATTTCTTTGGCACGCTCTTAAGAACTCTCTGAAGGATTTTAACATATGAGGTGTCGTTAGATTCGTCTTAATTGTGGGAGTGACGTAGGCTATATAATATTTATATGTTGCATCTACAAATACAAAAAAGGGTGGGGAAGGTTTTTTTTTAAAAATAAATACTACAATATTAGTATGAAATAAAAACTAGTAATGAGTCAATTCCAAATACATATAATATATTAATAAAACAAAAAAACTTGAAGTAAAACAAATTATTTAAAAAAAAAAAACAAAATACCCCACTGCAAAAACAAATAACTGAAAAGAGAAAAACACAACACCTTAGAAAAATAAAGTTCAATGCTTCATGTTTTCATCTTTTCAGTTATTTGTTTTTGCAGTCGGGTTTTTCGTTTTTTAAATAATTTTAACAAAAATCGAAGATCGTTTTCAGAAACTCAATAACGCATTTCACAACACGATTCCCAGTTTCCTATCCCAGAGATAAAATCGCACGGTGTAAACGCGCCAATCTCTGCTAAGCGCACACTGAGTGCAGAGTGAACGACTGAACGACTGTACGAGTGAACGAGACAGTCGGCCGGTGATTATCGCGGCTCCTCGTCCGCGAACAATGCGTCCGACGCTATTATGTCTAAGTACTGCATTTGTGTTGATGAGATACCCACTGCGTCTACGTACTTGCAAGTAAAGGATACGCTTTGTCTGCTCTGGGATGGGAGATAGAATTTATATTTGTGAACGTAGGGATAGTATGCAGATGGAAAATGGTGTCTTATATCTAGGAAAAATTATGAGGCAAATGAAGAAAATATCCCGCGCGTCAAACTCTAAGAAATCACTCATTAGTTTCATTAAAGTTCTAAGATATCTAACATATCATTACCATTAGCAGTAATGTAGAAAAAACAATAGAATAACACCATTGTTTGCACAGAGTATTAATTAACGACATGTTAACTAACAACGCAGTGACGCATGACGTCACAACACACCATCAAAATATAACAAAATATTTCAAATTCAAACTGCTTGTACCGTTGCGAGTGATATAGTGACGTTCTACATTCGCGGTGTCGGTTCGTCTGTCCACATCGATTTTTCAGCTCAGCGGTGTTTTATTGGCAATATTCGAATGACGATACATCCGCATTCCGATAGCTCGGTGCGGATTTGTTTTTGGTTTCCTTTTTTGATGCGGCTCGCCCGACGGTATATAATTTTTAAGTCTTTTTTTAAACCGAACGTTGGCATTTTCTTTCAATTTAAATTCGGTTTATTCAGTCTTTTTGTCTTTTTGTTTTGTTTGATTTGCGTATTTGAACTTCATACAGCTGTATTCAAAAACTTTTCAAGCTTTTTGAAATCTCTATCTAAAAAAGTCTATTTCAATTTCAAACTAGTTTTACAATCGTTTTAAACTAAAAGTTACCTAGACATCAGAAATCTCCAGATTGCTTTGCTTTTTAGCATGGGCCTCCTCCAGGCTTTTTCATAGCTCACTGTAATAAGTTTTCTCCCGAAATCTCTATACAGACAGTGTATACATTTTCAATCTAATCTTAGCACCACACTATTGAATCAACAACAAAGGAATTCTCTAATAAGGGTGGCATAGGAATTAAATGTCACATTACCATATTATCACTGAGTTTGAAGTGAAAGCGATATATCGGATTTGCCACAATATACCGTGGGTGGGGAGGCAGGGGAGATGTTCACAATAAATTCAGAGTGGTGTATCTCTATTCAAACAGTGGATACGGAGCGTGAATCTTACGTACGCGACGATGAGCAAACATGACGGGTACAGCCCCAAGTCTGCGTTTAAATGATCGTAACGTTTTCATATTGACGACAAGGGATTTATTACTTTTTTTTTTTGTAAAACGGTTTTGATGTTGGTTGTATGTTGGAGATTCTTTTACGTGCCTGGACATAATGTGAATGAAAATACTTTCACCAAAAACGCTACGCGACACTACGACTCTACGAGATGCTATCATGCTATGACATTGCTACGCCAGCGCTACGACAACGCTACAAGACGCTACGACAACGCTACGAGACGCTACGTCAACACTTCGAGACGCTAAGTATTAGATGAAGGAACTATTATTACCATGATGACAAAATTTAAAAAAAAATGGCTCTCTGGGAGTGCCGACAGAAGTGAAAACATGAAAAAGCATCGGCACCGCGGTAATCAAAGCGTTGATGTCTTTTACTCCACGCACCGCGGTAATCAACGCGTTGATGTCTTTTTAATGGTCAAAATCCGGTGTCATCACGGTGTCGCGAAATCAATGGTTTAGCCCCATCTCAAAAATGCCTAAAGAAGTTTTCACTTCAAAAAATATATGAAAGTTTATTTAACCGTTATAAGATAAACTTTATAATTGTGAATATTATTATTTTAATATGTTTCCTTCACAGAGTACCTACTTAAATAAAATGTTGGTTTTAAAAGTAAAATCTCAGAATGTTTCCAAACAAAACGAATGTGTAAGCACACAGTTACACGATATGCGGAACAAATTTAGACAGGAATAAAATTGGAATCGTTACGTTTCTGTAGCTCGGAAATTTTCTGAATAGCATGAAATTGTATAGCAAACAAAAATAACAATAACAGACATAGTTATTCTACCTTTGTTTAAAGTACCTGTGAGTTATTTTTTATGCTCCTATTTTAGAAATTGCGAAAATAAAGAAAGAAAATTGCGTTTATCGGCATTACAACACGAAAATACACCTTAAAACTATAAAAACAGAAAACAATGAATATAATATCAAAAGGGCCTCATCTCAGCATAATGTCAGATGACAACACAAAGTGTACCAACTGACGCTGATATTCAGCTGCAACCCACGAGTGCCATACGCTAGAATAGGGAAGTGTCTGTCCGTTTTAATAAATAAATTAATTAATTAATTTAAAGGTAATATAAGATGGGATAATATAAAAAAGCTGATACTAAATCAAATAAATGTTGTGATATAGGTACATGCGTGTGTATTTTCTTGTAATTAAGGAGAAGCTGAAATAAATATACCTACCCAATATCTGTGTATTATCTAAATAGTAAAATGGGGATGTTATTTCAATGAGTAGGCAGCTAGAAACAGTTGATTTCGATTGCCAATAGCGTTGCCATTATGATAACTAAATTGCAGTTAGGTACCTGTTAAGTAAACAGGCTTGATAAATTGCAAAAATATAAAGCTCGCAAACCGCCAGCCACGAATTAAACGCACGAATACACAGCGAAAAAAAATTCAAAGCCACTGTAAAAGTACATAAAAAATTCAATTAGGCGGCTCACAGCAACGCATGGATTTTAGCGACAAATTCGCCCAGCGTTGCGATAAAACCACTTTTTTTTAACAAGGAAAATTCAAAGGAAATACAACCGTCCTCCTTTGCAATAAGGGTGGCGAAGACGTGTAGGGAATGGTAAATAATATGGTTGTGGAGGTGTTTCGTCACACGGCAGCGAACGTTAATTTCCATATTAAAACCGTCACAAAGGAAGCAGATTCAAAAACCGCTCCGCGGGCGGTGAAAGAGGAGCGTGGATGTGGGAAGAACATAGGAATCAGAAAATGGATGCGGAATGTTGATGCGGAAAATCTTTGAACGAAAAATGTTGTAACTGATGAATGAATTTATTACAGTAGTTATACATTTTAGGTAAGTAACTAGTTCCTAATATTGTCGTTGCAAAAAAATATTTGACGTTCGTCTCACTAGCTGCCTCAACACGAAAGTCTATTCATATTACAGTTGGATATAAAATAAAATAAAACTTTTTTTCACACTAAATTATTTGTTAATTAATAAACGTACACCAACAGCTTCTGTATCTATATAATATATTATAAGTACTATATACAGTTAACAATAGCCTCGGACTTATACGGTCGTCAAATACGGGATAACTAGCAATCACAGAAATAGGTCATACATAACACTTAATAAAACGAAAGTCTCTAGAATTAAGAATTAGAAAATTATGCCAAAATACTTCTTAAACTTTAGAATAATAACATGAGGAAAAAAAATTACAAGACAAACAATATTGCAATTTTGCCCACTTACTTCAGACTAAGGCATAAACAATATAAACTGAAATAAATATGAGATCTTAAAGGAAAATATAGTTTCTAAAATAAATTCTAAAAGTTCCATAATTTTGTTAGTATTTTGATATCAGTAACAATGGTGCTTAAATAAGTAGGTTAGTATTGCTAGTGTTTACAAATTAATTATTTATTACCTATAACTGTCCTCACCCAGTGTCCCTGAAAGGGACAGTCCGGTCTGGCAGCGATCATATTTAGAATGCTGTTGTTACTACCATGCAGGCGCTGTAGTAAGGAGGCCGCTTTCTTTCGCATGATGGCATGGAAACCATCTGTGCGAGCCTCCGCGAATATTCCACAAGCGCTACATTTGCACTCAAATAGCATTTGCAAATGTATAAAGCTATCCACAATTGTACACAAAAACTTTCCACAATTATAATAAAAACAACAAAAATAGGTATTGAACGGCAATTTCTACAACTGCTCAATACCACATCCAAACTTTCCAACCTCAGTAACGCAAACAATATTGCGCGCAGATACCGCCGGGGTATGATAATCGCGTCAAAACGCACGTGAAGTGCCTCTGACGCAAGGGGATGAGGCTAGGGGGGGTAAGGCGAGAGGGGAGGTGCTAAGCCGATGACGGCTTTAAAACGCACAGATTATCCCGACAAGTGTGCTTTCAAAGAGGTATGATTTATTGCTACCTCATTGTGCGTAGATTAATTTCTTTATGACGATTTTATTAGATGGCTGGCTGTCTTTGAGTTTTGGGAAATTGATTGATGGTAGGAATTGATGTTTAAGTTCTCGATTCGATATTTTGGTTTTGATCATATCTTACAAACCAAAAAGCATTTTCAAATATTTTCAAGAAAATTACATTTTATCAAAAAATTCAGGCCGCGACTTCGTCCATGTGGGAGACAACTATTACCATTAATGATAAAAAAAAATAAAGAAAAATAAAAAATATTAAATTCTTATTAATAAAAATTTGTATAATCGGATCAGTAACTACTGCCAGAGATAACCTCTTACACACAAACAAACCATATACCTCTTTATAATATTGGTTTAGAAGTTTAGATAATATTTGCTATTAAAACATCGCCAGTCTATTCTACCATGCTAATTTGAAACGCAGTTAGGAAGGATTTTTGTAAAATTGAGTTAGCGCGGCAGTAAAAAGAAAAAAACTATTTTAGTACGGTTTCCCAAACCATTTAAATATGTATCCGGTTACATTAAACAAATACAAATAACATCAAGTACACAAAATATGGATTGCATTCCTTTTTTCAAATCAACTTTTTTTTTTCAAACGATACTCGAACGAGCATACATGTCTCTTTTTACGGCCGTCACCGGTTGCCATTCACAAATAAAAACAAAAAACGGTGTATATGTTTAATGACAGGCAGACTAGCGCTGGTTTTAGGCCGCATGGTGCTGCGTCGAGTACGGTTCACGGGATTTAAAAGGCATGCAGTATGGTGAAGTTTTTAGAGTATGACAGGTTTGTTTTATAATATTATATCTTAAATTTGACTTTAACTTAAATTGGGTAAAAGCGTAAAACTTTTAAGTGCTGCTAAAAACAGAGAAATCCCTCTTGATTTCTGAAAGCCTGTTGAAATTAATCTGTGAGCAAATAGAATGTCATGTTTAATAGGCTATTGTTTTTTTTTATTGGAACGAAGTTCTTTAACGCGGCTTGTAAACTTTCAGAAATCGTCACGCTAAAAAGTATGAATACTTGCAACTCTTCTAATTCATAGAGAAAGAGAGAGAGAACTCCGGCGGAAAAAAAAAAACAAAAGAAAAGAGTAAAGTCATTACAGTGTCGTGGGATAAAATTATACACATCGGCCCGATTACACTGCACGTAGAGAGAGAGAGAGAAAGTATGAATTTGATCAAAATGCTAATCCCAGATGGCGGCTCTGAAAATGTTCAAATTTTTCATCATGGTTTTCGAGGGTGTTAAAGCTGATAGTGGGGCCGAAATGTAAATCCAAGATGGCGACTGTGAACATTCTCAAAATTTTCGTCATGAGTGTCGTTTGCATAGTTTTCGAGGGCGCTAAAGCCGATATGAGGTCAAAATGTAAATGCAAATGGCGCCTGCAAAAATTTTGTTTTTATTTTAAATCATACGTGAGAAAGAACTTCGTTTCTGACGGGATTCCCCCCGACTGCACATGTTTTTTTTTTTTTTTATATTAGTCTTTTAGTTATTATTGATGCTAGGTGCATGAATGTAAGGAATTGTTTCCTTTAAAATATTTGTATGCCAGTCCATGGCAAGACATGCAGATTAATAAGAACATTATTGTAACATTGTGTTAATGCTAATAAATATATTCTATTCTATCCTATTAAGTCTACCACTCACACTATTGGTTATGATAATTGATTGTTTAAATAGTACATTTTTGTGATAAGCCTTTTAGATTTCGTTTTTAGTGTCATCATTTTGACTACTTCATTCGTTCACGTGCAAGTTTTGCACCATATCAATTTTCAATGCGTCACCTCACCGCTTAAAAATTGGCAAAAAAGGGCCAAAAACTGCATTACCCGCTTTTGCCTCGAACCCGGAACCACGGCACAGTAATCAAGCAGCCCAGTCGACCAGAAAGCTGAATGTACCCAATTTCCTAACTAGATCCATCTCCAGATAACGACTCGACTGTATTATGACCGAGTGAATGTAATGAACGAATGAATGTAATGACGCTTGAATGAATGAATGGCTCGTTTTGGGGACTTTTTTTGTGGTGTGATAGTGACAATGTATGGAGAAATTTTAGATGAAACGTGATTCATTTATTTGCATATAGTTTGTATAGCTTATTGGTAATTACCACTGAGGCTTACCTATTTATAATTGACCGAGCCAGCGAAGCGACTCTGCTTCAAGTCTGGCAAAATTCGCTTTCGTGTGTCAGTTTATTTTATTTATTTATTTAACAATTTATGCACACACATATAAACAGACAAGAAGAAAGGAACAGAAAAATACGTACAAAGGCAATGCTTATTGTTGTTGGTACTCCTTCCTCTACAGGTCGTATTTTACAACCGATCTGAAAGAAACTTGGTATATGCAGGTTTAAGGACTTTACAGAATTCTTTCGTCGTCGGGGATTCCTGATTGGAGGGGTAGTTCCTCCAAAAAGGGGTAAAAAGGGGGGCTTACTGAATATCTTCGCCTTATGAGATCCGATTTTGATGGTGCTCTTTTTATTTGAAAGGTAGTAACTTTAAATTGGTGTCATAAAAATTTGGTGAAGATCTGATGAGGATCTTCGGCGTGATGAGCAGAATAGCTCCTCAAAATGCAATAAATTGCTCAGTTTTAGATTTCTACTAGTAGTGGAATCGGCCCTTTAACTACTAGGAAGAGATTGATGGAGCACCTGGGACCAGCTTATGATAACAAAACTAAAGAATTCTGAAAATAAATTTCAGAAAAAAAAAAACATGGTAAATATACCGTTTTAAGTCACTTTTATGGTATATTAATTGTTGCAAAAAAGTTTGTGCTCGCGAGGTCTACTGTTCACAGAACTACTAATTATTATTTTAACAATATACATTCTAATAGAACTACTGTTACTTTGTAGGTTTAAGTTTTAATTTTGTATTGAATCATTAAAACTTAAAGTATCTATAATGTATCCATATTTAAGGGTAATAACTATAAGGCCTTTGTAATTTCAGTCTAAGAAAAACAAACATTTATTTTTTAATAATTTCTGTTTTCTACGGATGTGGAATCAAAGACGAAGCAACATTCTGCTAATAGAGGGGTATTATAAAGCATTATTGATAACATACACCCCCACACGCGGGTGTGAAATCGCTAATTGTGTGTACTTAGTGTACTATTAATGAGTTCGCGATGTCTTCCCTCTTCCCTCTGCTCAATCGAAAATGTTGTTATAAGATGTGACTTGTTTTAATGAAGTAGTATAGTGAGTTATACATAATGACAAGATTAATTGTGGGTATACGTAAGAAGCGAATAAACAATTGAGCAAATCAAGTGATATTTGTGGTACTCAGTTATGTATTCTGTAAACTTGATATTAACACGTTCAGTACCGGGAACCCTCCTGGAGGGTTCACTAAGTCGCATCTGGGATGCCGGGAGCCCACGCGGAGGGCTCATTTTAAATGTAGGTTTTTCTTAGCGAATTATAAACCGTAAAAATAAAATCTGATGTATTATGTATGTAACAAGATTGATTAGTTTATGCGTTGGTTTTAAAAACAACGCAATTTTTTTAAATTATTAGTTCGCGTTTTCAAATATTCACTAAAAATTTAAAAGGTTGGAAACTACGTATAGCGACAAGACCCCTGAAAACTCTATTTTATTTCGTTTTAGGTAGGTAAAGTGTTTTATAACACGGTTTTAAACCTAATGCCGTTGGCCGCCCGCGATGTTTAACTTTAGCGCAAACGTAATGCTGACAACCCTCCCGGAAGGTTCACTTCCAATATGTTTAGTGGCATGGTGTATGAGTTCTATGAAAAGTGGGTGGAGTCGAAAGTGTCAATATTCAGCTAGGCAGTGTCTGACAAATAAACAGAAAAATGTCTAAGTTTCGTACGTTTAATAAAACGATATGCCTTGAGAATAAGTTGTAAGCAATGTAATAAATCGTTGATGACAAACTCTTTAAGTATGATAAATCGATATGTCTCGAGAATCGGTCTTTAAAGCAACCAATTTTTTTTCCTGTCAAATCGGACTTCTTAGATTTTCGCGAGTTTTGAAATTAAAATTAAAACATTACTTGATCCTTATACCGATTATCATTCGTCAAGGAGCCGACTTTCATGCCAAAATTGAAGAGAGAATTTTGAGAATCGTAGATATCTCAAAATGATATTATGAAGTCGCTATTCAAAGAGTAACTTTCAAAATCTCTGGTTATACGATGTTTTTATGATGTGCCGACTACAGCCTACCCCACAGCGGCTAATAATAATAAAAGCGTTATCGTATCGCTACACAATGCCACGCCGACGTTTACATTCCGTCAAAGCAAACGACAAGGAGCTATGAAAGGATTTGATAAGTTATCTGGCTGTTTCGTGAATGTTAAGACATTGTTCGTACTGTTTTAAAAAAAATAATTAATTATCATTTTATTTGTTTTAAAATACATTTGTACAAACAAAATAGCTATTTTACCAAGAAGAAAACAGAAACTGCCTCGTTGGTCTAGTGGTCGCAAGCGCTACTGCTGAGCATGAGGTCCTGGGTTCGATTCCCAGGTCGGGCAAAGTGTTATTGGGTTTTTCTATCTGAAATTTCTCAGTAACAGCCTGGAGTCTGGATTTGTGCCCGGTTGATGACAATAGGCTCGCCCCCTATTACATGGGACTTAAGAAAAAACATAGTTGGCGAAATGTGGGTGAACCTGCTACAGGGACATCTCTGCCCAACCCTTCGGGGAAACAAGGCGTGATGTTATGTTATGAAGACAGAAACTGGCGCAGTGAATTTTGTCGAAACTCTCAAGATCATTAAAACTCAACTGCTATTAAACTAAGATAACACAAAAATAATAACATTTAATCGTAAAGACAATAATCAATGAAAATAATCATCAGTACCAATTTCAAAGATACAGTACTTCAATTAATGTATGTTCTAATATGTCCATTATTGGTATAATTCAACAACTAATCTCCCAAGTTTAAGATAGTTAATTGATTCAGGCGTGACCTTGCGGAAATCCATAATAGTCTGCGCTCGGTGCTTGGTGTGGCAACACGCCGTGTTCGAGTTCACGACAAGTTAATCGTCATCCTGAGGATGCCTCGTTGAGAGGTGAAACACGTGTCGATTTCTTCCAGGATCTTTTCAAGACTCTTTAGAAATAGCTAAGCGGAAAAGGTTACTAAATGTATCCACATCATCATTTTAACTAATCTCCCATTTGGTCATAAATAACATAGCCATTCATACTCCTTTTTGGTTTTCCAAATAAAAATAAATAAACACACAGTAAGTAATTTTTTTTCTTATTATATTAGACAAAATGCTTCATCACCTCCGTTTCTTAAATCTGTGCTACCTACATCCTTGTACTTTCTATTCAAAGCTCCGTAGCGCGGTTTCTTTGTGTCGTAGGCAATAAAGGTACGTGCTACGTCGCTACGAGGCTACACCGCTACGGCGTAGACAACACGCCGCTCAGTGACGAGTCGGTTTGTATGCAAACTTCTTTTTATACATTTTTCTTTTACAATAAAAAATACGTAACGTATGGAAATTATGTGATTTTCGTTTTCCGTTACACAGTACGTACTTTTTTTTAAAGTGAATACTTCTTTAGGCGCGTTGGGCATTTTTGAGGTGGGACTAAACCATTGATTTCGCGACACCATAACGACACCTCATTTTTATAAGCGCGATTAAGCACTTTAATTGTATTACGTTACGGATCAATGTTATATGCAAGTATTTTTACTTCAAAGATTTGTAAACACAATTGTGCTCTTTATTAATATTGCATTAGGGATCAATGTTCTGTGCAAGTATTTTTACTTTAAAGGTTTTGGAAGTATTTTTTTTTTTTTTGTAAACACGATTATGCTCTTTATTTAGATAAGGTTACGGACCAATGTTCTATACAAGTATTTTTCTTCCACCAAGGCGATCTTGCTCCAGTTTTCACTTCTGTCGGCACTTCTGGAGTGCTATTTTAACTGGTTATTTCATTTATTCAGAAAATCTACTGTACCTTGGTTGACCGTCATATTTTTTCTGTATTTTATAGAATTGTAAAAACCTACCACCTCATCTAGTAGGTCCATATTTATATTGTGTAGTAGGTACCATAATGAGGCTGACTGTCCTCTAGAGCGGAGAGGAGAGGAGCGGAGCGGAGTTGTGCCAATATTACCCAATGGAATTGCATAAAATCTCCACCCTGCTTCAGTGGACTGGGATTTGCAAACTAATTTAAAAAATCATACAAACCGGGAAGCCGAGCGAGGAAGCGGAGCGGGGAAGCGGAAAAAAACGGCCGCGGAGTTATACAGCCCGCTCAAATTACTCGTCGCGTGAATTCGGCCTAGCTCCACATAGTCCGCAACTCCGCTCCGCATTTTTCCCTCGCTCCGCTCCGCTGCCTCGCTCCGCGTCAATGGACAGGCAGCCATTGTCGGTCTATAACGTCATACCATCGACGACCTTCAATTGTTATAATCTACAACCTCATATCTGCTGCATTATTTAATTAGGAGACTGAAATTTATTTTTTACAACAAAAACCTTTCACATCCAAATCACAGCCAATGTAACCTGCACCAAAACACACCATTCCAACTACAATTTTCAAATTCGTAACGAGAATAAAAATGGCGATCGCACCGCGGCGCGGCGGCGGCGGGAATATCGTGTTTCGACAGCGTGTCACTGCATCCCGATAGATGTACACGCAAACCCACTCTCGTATTTAAATATTACTCGACGTGTGACTCGGGATACGTTTCATGCCTATCGGAACATGGAACGTGTTCGAAACATCAGTTGCTGATATGTAATCAACGAGAATGTAGAATAAGTGCTCATTGTTTTGACAGTGTTCAAATAAAATAAAATTCATTTAATTCAGACTGTTTTTGTAAACAAATTGCTATTGAAATTATTTATTTCGAGTATATTGATCTCGTCATTACTAACATAGTTTTAAGAGAATATTACATACTCTTTTTTAACTTTTTATTAATTTTATAATTTCAATTTTTTAATTTTTTAATAGAGAATTCTCTTAATTCTCTTTTTTAAATTCTCTTAAAACTATGTTAGTAATTACGAGATCAATTAATACAATTAGGTAACATAATATTATACTGGAAATAAATAATTGAATGTAAATTAATATAATTTGAAATAAATAATTGAAAATGAATTAAAATTAAATAATTATTTAAAGCTGAATCGAAGTTATTTGTTGAGTTTATCGTTAAACTTAATTTACATTATATTCTGTTTCCATCCGAAACCAGAAGTGTACCCTTAAACTCAATGTTATTATTGCCTACTCCATTTGACAGAAATACAGTCGTTTCATTTACATTAAAAGTAGTATCTGTGGTCTAGTTGTAAGACCACCTGTCTCAGAGGTCGGGTTCAATTCCCAGCGGGGGATAAAAATCTGCTCAGTTTGGTTGGTGGTAGGGCTTGTTCTAAGCCGCCAACCAAACTGAGCCGCCAGCCCTGGCTAGCTACCACCATCTTATCTAAGTCTGTCGCCATAACAACAATGTTAATAGCATTGTTGTGTTTTAGCAGTTAGAGGCAAGGTAGCCAATACCTCTGTGGTTGAGGCTTCCACCTTCGGCTTTAGCATCACTTACCATCAGGTGAAATGAAGGCCAACGATTTCTACGCTGTGGCAAAAAAAAAAAAGAACGAAACTAAAGAATAGACTAGAAAGCAAATGCATATAAAACTTAAGTAAGAGTGCTGTCCTATTAAGAATAAGATTAAATTTATTTCGCAAAGTTTACATTCAAGTGGATTGAATTCCTAGACCTCACACTGGGATTCCCTGTGTTGTGAGTTCCAGGCTCCTTCATTCCGTTAACAATTTTATATAAAAAGGTAAATTTTTTAAACTGTTTTAAAATAAATAGATATCTTAAATAGATATATTTGACTGCCTCGTTGGTCTAGTGGTCGCAAGCGCTACTGCTGAGCATGATGTCCTGGGTTCGATTCCCGGGTCGGGCAGTGTTATTGGGTTTTTCTATCTGAAATTTCTCAGTAGCAGCTCGGAGTCTGGATTTGTGCCCGGTTGATGGCAATAGGCTCGCCCCCTATTACATGGGACTTAAACATAACTGGCGAAATGTGGGTGGGCCTGCTACAGGGACACCTCTGCCCAACCCTTCGGGGAAACAAGGCGTGATGTTATGTATGTATGTATGTAAAATAGATATCTATAAAAAAGAGTGTATGCATGGTGCTGTGATTTGTGTTAGTTTTGTTGGTGTTGTAAGAGTGTCTGTGTGTTATAGGTACCTATGTTAGTGAGTGTACGTGTATTTGTGAATCGTCAATGTGTATACTGAGAGTTTTTTGCTAGGAAACTTTCTGTCATGTTGTATTCCAGTGTAAGAAGCCAGTTTGTTACCATCACTTTGCATTTTTTTGTATTTTGTGTAGACTATTGAGTTTCACATATAAGTATGGTCCCATATAACCATAAGATCTTCTGCTGATTGTTTTACAGCATCGGATTTTATCCTAATTTACCCTTCGACTTGAAATGACACAAGTACGAAGACAGTTTATTAACTAGAAACTGTACCTATCAAGCGCGATGTTGGCAGTCTATTTTGAGGCCAATATTTGTCAGTTACCTTTCACAAGCCGCATGCCAGTTTCCATTGAACCAAGTTCAGAATTCGTGTCTATTCCAGTGACATACTGTCGGCTCTGCTGTCCCAAAGTCTACCTTTGAGACATGTTCATTCCTTATTCGGCTTGTTTGTCACAAAATACGAATGGAAAGCAGACGCACGTCATGTTAAATATTCCTCTTTGTGAGACATCGAGACGTGTTCCATTTCGAGTCGATTGGAGATCGGCGATACGTGTTCGAATGCGTATCCGAAACGATGTTATCGGTACAACCAAATGAAGTAAAAAATAAATAAAAAGATATTGTATGTATAATATTGGAATTGTATTTAGTGAGTATGATTGGTAAAACAACATAAATTTAAGTACCTAATTAGTTTGAGTGTAACGAACGTGTTGTCGTGTCAGATTAGGTAATATAGGAGCACACATATAGACACCCAACCCTTACCTATATAGTACACATAGTGAAATGCAAAAAACGATTGAGGATTGAACAGAAAAACCTAGCTCAATACATAAAATCAAGCGATCGTGTAGTTAAATCATCACGTATTGAGGCAGCTAGTAATTTAAAAACCCTAGGTACAGTATTATGAAAAAATAAAAGCTTCCTTTTTTATTTTCATTTTATTCTTCATCTGTCTTTTTAAAACTCTGTCACACGCACGTTCTAGACATTTAAACGGGGAGTCTGCCGCAAATTCGGTGAGTCTAATGAGCAAACATCGGGAACAAAATTGAGACTTTGTTTACTTAGGCGGACTTACCTGTCTACGAACGCATTTCTGACTAAATTAAAAGACGTTCCGTGGATTTATACAATCAATTAGATTATTTTTTTTAAATCATGTGGCGATACTTCTTCTCAGAATTAGTTAATTAGGTAAATTTACTAAATTTGTATGTTAGGTTTACTGTCGAAGGCAAAGAATTTAAATTCCGTTTTATTAATTTATTCGCAGAGTGCAATGGTTCAGCTGAATGAGAGTTGCCGAGAATCGAGCTGATGGCGTGCAATTGGAGAGGCCTATGTCCATCAGTGGACTGCTGTAGGCTGATGATGATGATGATTCGTTTGAAAAGTAGTCTTCTTTATCTTAAAAGTTACACACTAGGCAGATGCCTACAAGTGTGTAACTTTTAAGATAAAGAAGACTCTAGGTTCTAGGATCTAGAAGGGGTTTTTGATTCGCTCATACAAAAATAGTCTATATGCCAAATTCGAGAATTCCCAAAGTTGTGTTAAATAACTGAGATTTATTCTTTCTTAAGAATTACTTTGTAAAGTAATTCTTAAGAAAGAATAAATCTCATATTATTTTAATTATTGTGAATGTGAGGACTATGTGGATATTATTATTATTTTTATTTCTCAGCTACTTTTAATGATGGTCCGGCAGTTTGAATAGTTTATGCGGCGTACCCAAATGTTCTTTCTTTGGTATTGTTCGTCGAGTTGAGCTCCTTAAGTTCTGAGTTGAGCTCCACAATTACTGAAAAATGCTTGCACTGACTGGATAGGTCCACTGAAATTTGTGTGGTTCTTTCCTCAAAAGACCATTTCAGACACCAATCTACATGGTCATCATATGGCCTAACCAAGATTATGTCTGGGTTTTAAAAGAGACTGTGACCTCTGAGTTTTATCCGGCCTTTCTTCTCAGAGTAGTCAGATAGGAAACGCCGAACTCATCTAGCTTATTTTAATTTAATATGACGTGTAAAAGTGATTCCGATATCCTATTTATATAATAAACAATTTCATTTCATATCATTTCTTACGTCATACGGCTGCTTTCAATAAACTATACGTAGTGTAAATAACCAATTGTCGATGCCTCACACAGTTTCTGGTAACGTTTTATATTCCATTTAACGCTCTTGTTTTATCACTGGACGATTCCTACGAGAGATACCTACGTCACTCCGCAAATTGTACTAACGCATGCAAATTCAAGCTAATGGTTCCGTACGGAGTTTTATGTTTTACAGTATTTTACAAATACTACGCTGCTTACTTAACTTTGTTGAGTTATGTATCAGGAAAATTCAAGAACAATGTAAGGATTGTTTAAAGAAAGTACCTACTCATAAGTTTTTTTATAATCTACAGGGAATTTTTCTGACGTCAGTAAAATAATTAAAAGAAATGAAATAATGAATAATTAAATTCTTACAGATATAGAAGAAATCCATCTCTAACTTACCCATGTAGACAAACGAGTAAGTTATAGATAAGTTTCTATTAAAATAAATCAATTAAAAAGATTTCTAATGTGTGGTATTCTACACATATTTACAGTAATTTGATTCTGCGACAATTAACGATTATCTGCACATCAAAACTAACTAAACAATTCTATTTTTATCTCCATCATCGTTCAACACACAGAACCGTCATCCGCCATCCCTAAAACCCCGGGTACACGATCCCCAGCGGATGACGCGGACGCGACAATAGCGGCGGCGACGCGCGGGAAACGGTTGAAGCACGCATTGTTCACGCGATGTGGAAATAGACACACATTCTGAACGACTCGAAAAGAATGGAACTGTAATGATTTTACATATGAATTCTGGGACGGTATATTTTATTAAAAAACGGGAGGCTTTGTATCTTTCTACAGGCTGTTGGCCTCACATATCTATATCCTTAAATTATTATAAATATTAACGTATATTTTTGTTTCCGAGAGTTCTTCTAAACTCCGCAAAGAATTTAGATGCAGTTTTCGCCATCTTTCCGAGAATTTATTCAGGAAGGTTTAATATGCACATCACACACACACATATACGCGCGCAGGGTGCTTAATACGTACGTTAATATTCAATTTATCTTTTACACTAATATTATAAAGAGAAAAGATTTGTATTTTTGTTTGTAATGAATAAACCAAAGTCAACTGGACCGATAAAAAAAAATCACCAGTTGAATGCTTTAATATCACTGAATATCCAAGGCTATAACTTATAGAGATATCACGTGGGCGAAACCGCGGGCTAAAGCTAGTAATATATAAAAATCGTGAGTCAATATGTTCGTACACGCTAATCTCCGAAACCACCCTACCGATTTCAATGAAATTTTGTGAATGTGTATGGTTGGTTCCACCTATATAGTTTTGGGCCCGATAGGTGGCGCTCCGAGCGAAGCAGAAGCGGGTTGCTTGTAATTAAAATAAATTATAAGCCTGCTGTACCAAGATATTTTTTTATAAAAAAATAATAATAAAGATGTTTAGAATAATAGAAGAAATGAAGGAATTTCGATGACCCGGAATAAATATCTACCCTAGCAGTTTACTTGGTGAGCTGGATACTTATCTTATCTCACCAATCCACCTATACAATAGGGGTTTTTTTTGTCATTCAGGTAGATTATTTAAAAATATTGGACACGTATTTTTTCTTATTTTACGTTATCAAAAGATTACGGCGATACATTGAGTTAAAATGTGCCATGACGTCACAAGTATATAGATTTTATACTTACTTGTGACGTAGTGACCCCCACTCCCCAACTTTAATGCGTTTTACCAGTCATTTTTTATTAATATGATAAAGCAAAAAATACGTGTCTAATATTTTTTATTATCTGACTGACGGACTAAATAGAATTTATTTTGTTTAACCATCATTAGTTTTATCAGGGAATTCCTTCATTGGTTTTGCATTTTGTTTTCATTCGTTAGAACGAACTGGTATTATTTATGAAGCCGTAACAATCATCCAAAGCCAAAACTAAAAACGATTTTCCTTACTGGACTTCTAATTATGTATCCCTCAAAACACTATTTAAACTGGAAACACTTTTTTTTTCACATTCGGCAAGCCAAAGTTCTGCAATGGATCCCGCTCTGTTGCGACAATAGCACGGCGGCGGCGGCGCGGCGTCACGGGAAGCGGTAGACGCATTGTGTACCACGCAGTGACGCGTGTGTACGGGGCTTTATTTGTGACGTGTGTGTACGGGGCTTTATTTGTGACGTGTGTGTACCTGGTTTTAGCTTTGCTTTTGTTTGATGATGGGCTTAGAATTCCGAAATATGGAACAGTTTTGAAGCTGTGTTTTAGAGGTTTGAAGTTGTATTTAGTATCTACGTAATTTAGAAACTGCCCCGTTGATCTCGTAGTCTTGCTGAGCCCCACGTTCAGCCACAGCAGTCTTGGGTTCGACTGATTGGTTAATTAATCTTAATTAAAAGTAGTATTAAATCAAAAACCCGTAATGACATAGTTAAACTATCGGTTGAACATAGCATTGAACTGTCTTGTGTTGAGCTAGATAAGCATGTTATAGTGTGCGTTTACAGACCCCCAAATTATAAAAACTACTCTATATTTGAGTCAGTAATGGAAGATGTTTTCGCAAAACTTGGAAAACTGTAAAAGGAGACATTTCACATGCTTATTAACTTGATCTTCATTATTTACCGATAACATTTACACTACATATATAGATGTTTCAGCTCTAAAAAGTGAATATTACTACTCCAAAAAGTGTAGGTTAATATTGCTACCCCACAGCGAAAAACATAATATTGACAGTGGGAAGCCAGCTTTAGACACCAGGGGGCGCCACACACAAGATATGAAAGAGATCGTCATAATGCCGTTTTAAAATGGCTGCGAGGATTTTAAAATTGCAGTCAACATAATATAGCTCCCACGGTGAAAGGGGATTTAAAGATATGGCAGCAGAATCAATATTCTTTTCTGCCTTTTCATTTGCATATTAAAAAAACATCCTTTAAAATTATACAAGTTTTCAAACGGAAAGAAAAAAATTCGATGTTTTCCAATATTTATTTTATTTTGTTAAAAATAAACCCAAATAACACATCTTTCTTTACCATTCTTATAAATATGGAAGTTTTAGTTGCCTATTTAAAAATAAATAAATTATAATATAGCATACTACGACATTGCTTCGCCAAGACTACGAAATTGCTACGCGAAGATTACGACATTGCTACGATAGTGCTACGAATTGCTACATCATATTCCTTGCTCGTAGCACTTGTCTACGAGTATCATTGTTTGAAGTATCACGTAGTGAAGGGGTTATAATGGAAACTTGGGATATAATTGTTATTACGTAATGGATTCTGTCGTTCTGTATTTATCTATACATATAATAAAATAATAACTAAGTCAAAACTGCACATTGAATATTTTTGAAAAAAAGTAATTGCTACGAGTCTGATGCCGAAAATATAGTTTTTAGAATTTTGTCCGTTTGTCTCTGGTTTTATGTTCCGGATTGGCGCAAAAACAGTTGAACGGATTTGTATGCATAGTTAATTTATAACCTGGATTAACACGTAGGGTACTTTTAACCCCGGTATTACGTTCCCGTTGGATATTTTTCGACATGCACGTGGGCTTCAGTACGTGCTTTAAGGTAGTATTATTTAACAAAATCGAATAAAATTATAGTTTTTAACTATTATTGCTTCATTTTGTTCTCGTGTATCGAATGCATATACTACAAAATATAGTCATCCTAATTATATTTCCTTACATTTCATTATTAAAATACCAATCAGCCTTTGAACAAAATTAGCGTCGCTCGCAGACAATAGGGATGGCATTAATGCGACAATTCTGAATACCTTTCAAATCTCATCTGCAAATATCTGGAGTAAATCTTAATCCGCACCCGTTCTCCCCCTCCCCCTCTCTCCCTCGGACACCCTCTTTTGTCTACCGTTAATAACGTGATTTTAACCACTGTGCAGATAAGTTATATTGGAATTGAGAAGTGACAACTTACTATTAATGATAGATCGCCCGGAGTCGTGCCAGCAGGACTTTAAGTATCTCTGGAAGGACGCAACTTTTTTCAGTACCGTAATGATAAACAGCACAAATTTCCATGAAAATATAGAATACTTTTGTCCCTTTCACATTGCACAGGATACGGTTTCTAAACACAACTGTAGTTCCATCAGCACGCGATGATGGTGCATAAGTATTCACAGGAGTAACAAGTTCACGCTCGCGCGACTTATTTCGACGCCCCGGTACCGAAAACCCATGGAGTCGTCAACATTTCGATATTAAAACGTAGTCAAGTTTTTTTTAAATTTCATTTTTTAATTTTTTTTTTTTTGTGAATACATCGTCACTCCGATCCTTTTTTTACAGGTACAATTCCAATTATTTGTAGATAATAAGTGTTCGATATTTATTTAGGTTACATATTATGTATATTCGAAAAAATCCTAGTACGATGCACGATTCAGCAAGATTAAAGGCGAAGGATAAAGAAAACCCTAATTAGAAACATAACCATATCTTTTCTGTCGCGCAGCTGGAAAATTAACACTTTCGACTCCACCCATTTTTCATCGAGTTCAAACGCCATACTTAAATATTTCAAGTTGACTGCAGGAGGGTCACCGGCATTACGTTTGCGCTGAAGTTAACCCTCGAGGAGTGTCACCAGCATTACGTTTGCGCTAAAGTCAACCCTCGAGGAGGGTCACCGGCATTACGTTTGCGCTAAAGTTAACCCTCGAGGAGTATCACCGGCATTACGTTTGCGCTAAAGTTAACCCTCGAGGAGTATCACCGGCATTACGTTTGCGCTAAAGTTACCCTCGAGGAGTGTCACCGGCATTAATTAGGTTTGAAATCTTGTTAAAATAAACTGATTTTATTTTCACAGTTTATAATGCTGAATTCGCTAAGAACAACCTACATTTAAAATGAGCTCTCTGCGGGGCTCCCGGCATCACATATGTGACTTAAGTGAACCCTCCCGGCACTGAACGTGTTAAAACGCAAATCAGCTTCTAATGACTAAAAATACGTATCCACTGTTAACATAGAAAAATAATCATGCCTGACAAGTAGGAGTTATAATGCCTATCCTCTTGTCGTAACGTTGCAAATCCTTATTCAAAGTAACCTAACCTTCTGCAATCTATCTACCTTGTATCTGGCGACATCCTTCAGATATTAATTTAATGTAATGGTCCCACAGTCGGTTCTTAAGACAGACACAAGTGCCCGCGGCCACTGACGTATGCTGTTGATTTATCTTCCATTGTCCTTGACGTACAGTCTCTCGCATGTTGAAGTAACACTCTGACCTTGAGCTGGCCTAGCGTAGTACGGAGTTTTATATTAACCGAAGCTTCGTTTTCGATTTCGGCCAAATTTTCGTTTTCTGCCATAAACTAACCGAAGCTTTGACCAAGCCGAAAATTAGAAGTTCGTGAATTATCGCCCGTCATTCGGCCTACTTCGTAAAGCTCGGCAATATCAGGTGAATGAATACACCAAGAAATACACGAAATTTTGTATCCTCTAATGGAATTATCGTGTTTTAAAGCCTATATATAATATATTTGCTCTTTCTCCCCCTAGGTGTAAAAAAAAACGAACAAGATTTCAAAGTACAGCGGAAATATTAATATTTTTTAATGTTTAAAATATTTTCGTTTTCAGCTTTGTTTTCGGCCGAAAATAAGACTAAAGCCAAAGCTTCTTTTTCGTTTTCGGCTGAAAATCCATTTTCGGTCTGACACTAGTTTGAATTGAATAAGAGGCCAGCTTATACCGGTTTTGTTACCATAGACGTACGGCCTACTGTACCAACCTCACTCACTGCTCCAGGTTTCAACGTGTTGATTTATTAGTTTGACAGATGTAAAGGTAGAGGGAAGATTGTCGGTAAATGGGCATGAAGAAATTGATCTTAGGTAAGTATATTTTAGGTATCACTATTCCGAACCAACACTGTGTTGGTTCGGAATATATAATACGTAATTGGATTAAATACGTAATGGAATACGTAATTTGATTATTTGAGCGGGCTTGAGTCAAAAGAGGTTTGATAAAGCCGATTTAGATTAGGGCGAGCCCTATGACCAGTAGTAGACTGCGATAGGCCGAGTTGATTGATTGATACATACACAAGTACAATTTTAACAGTTAAAATTTAAAAAACCCCCGACACAAACATTTCTTCATTTTTCTTTCCTACTCCATCACCAGACTCTGTTCACCATCTATCTATAACTTTTTCAATGAGCCCAAACACGATTCCTGTGCTGTAAGTTGGTAAGGGAGTTGGGATCCTGCAAATTACAGGTGATGCTACAGCATCAGTTCAAGGTTACTATATTTTTCTAATATCATTACAGTAACAGAATACTAAATTTCAAATCGATCGGACTTGTGGAAGATACTCACATCCATTCATCAACTAGGAAAGAGCTGATAATCTTCAAACCGCTGAACCGATTTTGATAAAAGGGTAATTTCATGTAACGGGTGTTACAGTTCGTACATCTTTACTTGCCAAAAAACACAAAATAAATAAGAAAATATGGCAATGTCATTGTTTCAGAACACCCTAACTAATGTGCAATTTTCGTAAAATGTATTGAAATTAATATGTCTATTAGCAGTCCAAAAATATAAAGCCATGTAACGTTACACGATTTGGCCTCAAAACATGTCTAAGAACCATCGGTAGAAAACCTGCTTATAAATTTTAAAAAAAACGCACTATGTGTGTGTCTGTGGCACGCTACGGTGCCACAGACACACACATAGTGGTCAAACTTATAACACCCCTCTTTTTGCGTCGGGGGTTAATAAGAGGTTTGATAAAGCCGTTTTAGGTTAAGGAGAGGTGTATGACCTATAGTAGTTTGCGATAGGCCGAGTTGATTAATTGATTCATACAAAATAAGAAAGAAAAATTGTTTTTTGAAACTAGACTTATTGCAGTTAAAAATAACAATACACATGGAGAAAAAAACTTATCTATAAACCCAATGGTTTGTTTTAATTACAAGCATCGTCTATTAAGCACTATTCCGCTGCAAATAACTATTTTTCACAAAAAAAAAATGCCATTCCTTTCATTAAACTTAACTTTCTTGTAATAATCGTAAGAAAATAACAATGTTTACTTGTTGATCCTCCCCTACCGAGAAAATAATCAACCCTATCCCCCGAAACTCGTCGCCAACAATTTATTGCTGCGCCATAAATATTAAAAAGTTGGCGCATAAATCTCTGGTTTTATTAATAAAGGCTGTGCAAAGAGGTAAGTTTGCGGTGACGTATGCCGAGGCAATATTCTTGGTTGTTGCCGCCATCTTAGTGATAAATCAAAGATTTCATAATTCATGCGCTGCGGGTGTTTTCAAACTGTTTGAGTAAAGTATTATTAGTTTGTGTTTGGCTATACTTTCCAAAATGTTGTGTGTTTCATTAAAAAGTTAGTAACAAAGATGTTGATACAGCGCCTTTCCATACGCCCTTTGAAACTTACCTATTACTTGTGTTTCTTTTGGACAGTAACTAAGTTACACATAAATATCTTCTTCCAACCAAATAATGATCTTTTGATATCAATTAGGTAAAGCGTACCACATCGTCAAAATAATCTTCTATTAAAAAACAAATATAAACCACCCTAAAAATCCATGTCAACATAATAAACAACGGATTAAAACTTTACCGAGCCCCAGAAAATCCCACAATAGAATCGTCGAGACGCAAAAACAAAAATTCAATCCCAAACTGCTTTACAAAAGAGACCATTAGCGGATAAACTTCGCGGGAGGTAATAAGTCTATGGAAAAACTCTCTATGGAAATCAAGGGAAGGCGACTTTTGATTAATTAGTGGTATTCTTTTCGCCAGACCGTTGAGACGCTGCGTCGGCTCCCGCCATTAATCCGCGGAAAACAATATGGCTGCTTTATTAGGACATATCCTGTTGCAAGAAGTTTCGGTTGTAAAGTTTAAAGGGTTTCCTTATTGGCTGAGGATAATTTTATTGTGGTTTAATTTTTAGCAGTTTTCCTGTTTACAAATTTAGCTTTTATTTTTAGAATGTTTTAAAATTAAATGTGTAGGTAAACCACTGGTCATTCTGATTTATATGTTTTCTAGATACTAAGAACTTCTAACTGGACATTTTAAAGTTAGAAATTGTCGTTTCGAAAAGCTATTATTTCTTTCGACAACTTACCTATTGCTTAATTAAAACAATACCTAAAACTTAGCACCTAGTAGCAATCACTTTCAAAGCCTTTTGGTATTTCTACAACGACCTTCATCAGGATTGACTTAGGTAGAGTACGCGCCACCACTCAAGTCAGATAAAAGCGGCGCTAGTGTCTATGTCATTGCATCAAACTACATTTAAAAAAATGTAGTTCCATATTTTTCCACCGGAATTCAGTGGTGGCGCGGACTCTACCTCTTTTCTGTAGCTTATGTCAATCCAATACATTTTTGTCTTTTCCATCATCTTTAACGGAAGCTTCCGTCAGAGGCTTCGCCTGCGTGATATTTTATAAATTATAGCCTATGTTACTCAGTATTTTACTGGTGAAAGAATTTTTTAAATCGGTTCAGTAGTTTTTGAGTTTATTCATTACAAACAAACATACAGCAAAAAATCAAATAATTTTTTCTTTATTATAATATATTAGTTAAGATAAAATATCACTTTGTCTAGACCCTCATATTTCCCATAAATAATATCCAGTAACTACTTCAACACGCCTTGTCCAAGTCGTCAAAATTCACCATTTAGAAAGTTATATTTGTTCAAAAGAACATTACACCGCCGACTCGCTGAGGTAATCAAAGAAGGGGAGGAATTAATATCAGTCACCGTCGGCTCAGTGCTAATTAATGACAGACTAACAATTCGGATCCCTTTCATTACATTATAATTGTTTTTAAAAGATATCCAGCGAGATTGGACCGTTTGTTCTAAAGTTATGTGTTCTCAGAACGCTTGAAAATGTTTGCGACCGTGGATTTTTTACGTACCGACAGCTATTTTTATATTGTAACTAATTGTAAAGATATTTAAGATATTTATTAAAGTGAAAGACTCGTTGGACTGGCCCGGTGTCGGTCGTTTAGTCGGTAAGATATGTAAAACACGAAAATCGTCATAGATCTGGAATTGTGTGCCTGAGCCCCACTCACACGAGGCAAGTTTCTTGCCTGTGAGTGTGGCATACAAAAAAATTGAAGCAACAAATGAGTTATGTACATAATCAGCCTATAATATTCGCACTGCTGGGACACAGGCCTCGTCTCTGTGTGAAGGAGTGGGCCATAATCCACCACACAGGCCCAGTGCGAGTTGATAGATGTCACTTGTCATCGATTTTATGGTTCTAGGACATGGTTTCATCACAATGATTTCCTTCACCGTTTTGAGAGCAGTGGTGATGAAATAATTTACACAAAGTAAAGCGACTGTCAGAGTTTGATTGATTCACAATTGACTTGCAACGTCTAAACACTGTTTAAACAGTGCACATTTTATTGTTGCTTCAACTTATAGTATGCCCCAGGCAATTGAATCGCCCCCTGTAAATCAGGCTTTACACTCGATTTCTCACATTGGAATTAGGCTTAAAAAAATACTACTACTTTTCAAAGGTTTGAGAGTATTGACCAAGTTTTGCAACCCAAATAACACGACAGTAATAACAAAAACATATTAAAAACAAAAACATATTTTTAATTCAACCACGATAGCCAGAATCCTATATTTTTTTTTTAAATTTAATTTATTATTTTTCTAACGACTAACCACCTCAGTATCTGCAGCAGTAACACGAATCTTGCATATGTCGCACGATAATTATATTATTATATTATTCGTCAAACCGTCAACCTTCATCGAACGAAATTATAAGGTGCAGAACTGCTAAGGGGGCTACTATTAGGGGCTATTCACACACCATATCAGATCACATCACACCACACCACAGCACAGTCACAACTACGTATCTACTATTCACACTGATTTCGCAGTTAGTGTTGTCTCAACATCTTGATTACCAGTTCATTTGCAATTCTTATGTTACTAGTGATATCCAGGATAAAATTGCTACCACCTTATAAGTAAGGAAAACACCGTCACATGACGTGGCGCCTGATGATTCAATAATCAGTTTAAGTTTTAATTCAGTCTCACGCAGTCCATATAGCATTAAAGTTTCCTCCCTTTTTTATCGCAACGAATTATAAAACGATTTAATTACCATTTCTCGTCATGCGAATTCACACTTTTCACTAATGCCACTGACAACTACTATTTGTGGTTGTGGTTGTCACAAGTTAAGTCTGAACTGGCCTTAACACACGAGGGTTGAATGGTGAATGATTTCAACCCCACACTAATAATGATATTAATTGTAACCCCGTATTTAGTGCAGGGGAGTGAGGGCAGTCCCCGGGAATTTTATCAGAAACTATAAAGACAGTGTGTGATTTAGACATGTGTTCTCATTGTTACTGTTGTAATGCAATTTTAATTTGGTTGGCGAGTCGGCGGTGGGCGGTTCGCAGAATACGTAAACTATCGGTCCTGGCTGCCAGTATTATCATAATTAAGTTACGTAATAACCTTTGACAGTTGTCAAAGAAATCCATAAACAGTCTCATTTAAGGCCCTATCAGAATACCAGCGCTGCGACATTTATTTTTAAATGTCAAAGCATCGTGCTGAGATAGAAGCCTTTTGGCCTAATACAGGACTTTCTACTTTTATATTTATTTATTATTTTTTATATTTTCATTTATGTTTTTATGAGTGTGATTTCCTATGCGAGTCTCAATTATTAATTTTTCTTTGTTTCTATTTAATTGTCTCTTACCTATTAAATATTTTCATGAGCAACTGATTAGCACAGTTCTTATTCATAAACGCTTTTTAACACTAAACAATATTGATTTAAAGAGCTGCATGTCAAAATCACACACCACCGAAAATAGTTAAGCGAAACATGTAGAGGAACAGTTATCTACATCCTATGCTATTCAACCTAAACTGCATATAGAACATTGTTTCACGACGAGCTATTTGTCAATTCTGTAGGAAAACACCGACGGATCAAATAGCGGCTACCGCTGCTTATTGATACAGGGCCAAAAACCAACCTTATAAATAAAGTCGATGTGCTTCATGTTCCTATAATTTCAGCGAGCCCAATACCTTTCCAACGGGAGCATAGCAATGCTAGTCAATTTTAGAAATAGTTTCAATACTTCTCCGAATGCTTATCACAACGAAGTTCACTAAAACTTATAAAACAAAGCCCCCCGCTGCGTCTGTCTGTCTGAACGCGATAAAGTCAAAAACTACCGAACGGATTTTCATAAGGTGAATTATACTCTTAAACCTTCCGTTTAAGAGTATAATTCATTAAAGGTTTTGTGTAAATTGGCTGAAATATGACGATGATTGTTAAAGATGTCGGAAAAATGTATGCAGACTGGGTGCTTTACTGGCGTGCGCGTTACGGTAGTACATTTTCGTGGGATAATTTCCGACCTCCACCCGAACATAGCCGCGAGCAAAAGCTAGTATTAAATAAAATATACCTAGTTAAGCTGGTAATTGATTAAAGTAATGCCTACGTATTTTGCAAGAATCTGCAATCAAACATTATGCATAAAAGTATTTTTCTGCATCTATTTGTGAAGGGCGTCGGAAGGGGTCGGTAATGTCAGTAATATCATAAGTCCCCAAGCCACACAAATGTCAGTGTCGTGATAATTGGCGTAACAAGCGCGATCCGTCGCGGTGTGTTGTGTGGGCGACGAAATGTCACACGGACGACAATTTACACGTTCACCCTATTAATAAGCCACATAATGTTTCGATAATGTTGAAATACTGTCAAAATGAAATATAAAGTAGAAAAAAATAGTTTGGGTAATACAAGGTAGGGCAAAAGTAAATGACATAATGGGAATTGATTGCTATTTTGTAGAAAATTAAAAAATTGGACCCCGTTTTCACGGCAAGATTATTTGCAGGTGTAAAATTGACGAGATTATGTAAAAAAAAAATCGGTCAAATGACCACCTTCAGTGTTGATGTATATTTGTGCTCCTTTTACGGCATTTTGAATTAATCTGGCTCCAATTTGGTGATTTCTTGTTCAGTGTTCCCCAAAGGAAGAAGTTTGGCGCCGTCAGAACTGGCGATCTGGCCAGCCAGTTCAAATCGCCAAAATGAGAGATTATACTGCTCAGAAATTGGTGTTTCATAATTTCCGTCATTGTCTGAACTGTGTGTATGGCTCCATTGCATTGTCAACTAATTCTCCATCTGCCTACAACATATTATGTGTCTAATCACAATGACATTATGACGCCAATTGCAAAAAAATAATGACATTACTTTTACCCAACCCGGGCACCCTGTAGTAGTTATAGAGATTCAGTATACGTACTTTCTACATTTTATTTGACGCTTTTTCTGTTTCTATAATTTCAAATACTTTTATTTTTTTAATTAGTATTTGAACAACTTTATTTTGTATGAAAAATAGTAACAAAAACTCAGATTGCACTAAGATTCTCAGCCTAATCTTGTTTATTGTGAAATAAAGTCAGTATCGATCAGATACTACTCCACCATACGCTAATTGCGTAACTTATTTTCGTAAATAATTATGCCTAATTTGTTTCATTTTGACAGTTCAACAAAATTCATTGCGTTATTTGCGTTGTTAAGCCTATTTTTTTTTTCCAACTTATGTAGCAATGGATTAGCAATCTGTTTCAAATCGAAACAGATTGTGTTGTATTACGCAATAAGGGTACTGGGCAAGCCTGATGCTGTCTTTCAAGATCTTAATTTCTATTTTTACTCGATTAGGTACTGCATAGCCATAAGAGGGTTATAACAGGTTATCTATGTATTTGTTATCTTGAATCTCCAAAGTGAAGTCACTTGCGAAAAAAAACTTACTTCATGCTTCAGATGAATAGCCGCGTAAATGCATTTCCAATTCGAGTGTGATTTTTTTTTCCCCGATTTATATTAAAAGAATTTTCAACTGGATTTTACTTCTGCTGTTGTGGATAACATTTTACAGTTATCCAACCACTTGATAGTTTTTCTTATTTTCTCATTCTTAGAGTGAATTTATAGATACGGAAAGAGATAGTTTATTTACCTACGCAAGTTACATGGAACACGATGACGCATCATGCATTGCAAAATGTACAATCTAATAATTCCTGCATTAAACTAAAGCAAAATTACATTCAGCATATGATAAACGCGGTATAAAGTTACATCACGTCAAAATGCACTACTTACATGAATGAAATCTGTGCTATACATTGTACGAGAAGACAGGTTACAACTATGGACAATACACATCACACAATGGCCGCCGCTGACATCTGTATCAGATAATATGACACGCGATACGCAACTAATAATACAACGCATTTACTAACATTACCACCTTTATCAACATAAAAATAAGGTTTAAATTACAATGTACCAATTGTTTTTTTTTTTTTTTGGTAATAGTAACATTGACAGGGTCGCGATACGCGTGTAAAGGGGGAAGTGCATTCGCTGATTCTGTGCATTCATTCCGCTCGGTTGAGAATGATTGGATTAAAGGTTTTTTTGTGAGTATAAATAATAAGGTATAGGTAAACAATACGGATCTAATCATCCTCCGGAAAGCTGCAGTTCATTTAGTTTGGTATCTAATAAATTTAGTAGGTATCTCCGGAAAAAAGATGTGTTTTTTTTTCGTAAATTTTATCTGTCGTTCCGTATAATATATTCTCTATAATACCTAACTCTAAAGAAGTGTATAAGGTATTTCAAAATATTAAAATGCGATCCACATTATTACCTACACGTGAATGATCTTTAATGTATTGTTTCACTGTCGAGTGGTATCGAAGCCAATTACCAAAATAGACAAAAAAAAAAGCAAAGTTCGGTTAACCACTCGAGAAAATGGGAAAAATTAAAAAGTAATAAAAACACAAATGAGTTGCTTTCAATCATCCCTCTGACAACACTGTCGAGTGGAGGCGAAGAGGGGGGAGGGGGAGGAATGACGTCACATGAGATTAAAAAGTTTGACGGCTCTCCCACGGAAATTAGCATTTTGCCCGTGGGCTTCATTTGCATACTGTCCGATCTAATTTTTATCTTTTGTTGTTATTAATGCCCAAGGGAATACTTCGTATACTCGTGTATGTGAAATGATTCACTAATTAAGTTCGGACTTTGACAGTTTTTTAGTTAATTAAAAAATAACTCCCGGCTGTAAACGCAAAATAATTTCAACAGACACAAAAAATACCTATTTGGGCTGCAGTTTAAATATGATTGCGTACTGTATATTAAAAACAATACAGGAAAACGTATTTTGGCCATGTCAAAGCGGTCAAAGTAACAACATTTTAATTGGAACCGTAGCGTACATATTCATTAAGTTTTCGTTTTCCCTAATTTAAAACGGGAAAAATGCTACTGAAACCAGCGCAGCGATTTGCAGAACATTATTATTGTGGCTACATTTCTATTTTTAAAATTACATTAAATTTGTTTTTTTTTTTTATTATGACGATAAAATGACGACGTAAAAACAAAAACCAGCCTAATATAGTCCAAAATACGCAAAAAATAATCGATATCAAAATCTTTTCAAATAACTGATACTTCTTACATTATGCAGAAAAAATTGAAAAGCCTAATTGTAAAATGAGAAGCAGCGACGGAACCATTGTCGACGAGGACAAAAAATATGGAAAAACTTCCCCGGAGACTTGAGAAAATAAGTAGAAAAGTCCCGCTTCATTTTAGACGTAACTTCACTTTTTCCCCTTCTATCTTTGACAAAAGACTTTTTGAAATAGATATTGAGTTTTACGAATCTGCCACTTAGTTGAAATTCTCAAATTGAATTCTGAAGGATTCTGTACATTTAGTGAAAGGTATACGAGACACGATTTGACAAACAGAATTTTACTTTTGAATCTCAAACGAAGCACCTATGTAGGTACATGGATCTTATGGTTTTAGACATTTATTTTCTCAAAAGATTTACACAATCACTTACAGAGAAAATACAATATTATAACTTAAAAATACATAAAGTCGAATTGGCGTAGTGGCTTAGTACTATGACAAAATTACATAAGGATTTCATTTTCAACAGTTTTAGTAAAAGGGCAGTTGTGTAAAAAAATGTTCACAGGGAACTACTTAAGTGCACGACGTCGTATGCATATCGCCATTGCGGGTATCTTAACGGACCTAACGCAGTTTTTTCAACAAAAATCAAATGAAAATGACATTCATTCATAACATTACAGTCAACATAACGCCCACGCCAATTATAATCAATAAAAACATACCTTTACACGCAAAAAACCCACACTATTCAATTCCCGACCCTGTAATCGAACCGCGACCGACCGCTCCCTGTAACCGCAAGACCGCGGGGCTCGCCACAGCTGTCACTTAATAATTTAATTGTGAATTTCCCCCCTTTTTCACGGCGCCAGCGCTTGCCGGGCGATGTTCACTCTATTATTATCGTATATGTGTAGGCGGTAATTTTTGCTGTGTGAATATTTGATAGCTGTGGTGTACTGATTTTTGTTTTATGTCCAGCTTTAGTTGCGTATCTGCCTTGCATTTTCGGCTACCAGTCTAACCGGATGCAGCTGAGTACCAGTATTTTACATGGAGCGACTGCCTATCTGATCCCCACAACCCACTAACTGGGTAATACTGGTTGTCAAACTTTCGGGCTTCTGACGACCCGTAACGACTGTCAAGGATCCACGAATGACAGCCGGGACCAACGGCTTTGCCTACTTTCCGAGGCACAGAGGAGTCTCGATATGTAAAGTTGGTCACCCATCAACGAACCAACCCCAGCAAGCGTAGCTTAACCCGATGGATCAATACGTGCGGCTTTTATTACTTAGCCACGAGCTCCTCGCTGTTTGAATGATAGACGAATTCAATAACAATAGGTAAAACTTGGCAAACCAATGGCTAGGTGGGGGATCGCGGGGAAGACCTGGATGAGAACAGACCAGGGAAGCATGGCACAAAAGGAAGGAGGTCTATACTCAGCAGTGGGTGGAACAAGGCTGCAAATGATGAAGATGATGAGGTAAAACTGGTAGAGCTTACTATTACTTACTAGCTGAGCCCCACGGTTTCACCCGCGTAAGTCTCGATCCCGTAAGAATATCGGGATAAAAAGTATTACATGTCCTAATCCAGGTTATGGTCTATCCATATGCCAAATTTCATCCAAACCTGTTCAGCTGTTTTAGCGTGAAAGCGTAACAAACAAACTCAAATTTATAATAATAAGTATTTTATTTAGTTAACGGTTTATATTTTTCAACTTTATCTAAGTTGGGTTGAATACTTCTATTTATTTCAAAAGATGCTTTCAGTAACTAAATTATTATCCAGGATAAGCTTTTAGACGCAACCGACAACTGTAGATAAGTGATAGGTAAATTTTCGGAGACTAACCGGTATGTTTTTGGAAATCATATCATGTCTCCGATCTGATCATTACGTAATTTAAAATGCTCTCCTCCACCCTCAGACCAAATAAAAAACCAACACAGAGCGCTGCGAACAATACAGTGAAGCATGCCAAAATTACACCTCCGCTCTATGCATACACGCTCACACGCACACATTTACAACCATTTACAATGACACTACAATCGAACTTCATCTCCCTAAGTGCCCACGTGGTTACGAAACCGGCTTCACGTCACTGTTGACAGCGCTATGTCTTGGTTTTTTATTTGGTCTGAGCTATTAACATATCTTTTGTAAACGTAATTAAGTAGTCGATTGAATTTCAGATAAACACACCTTCCGGAATAAATTATAATGAAAATTGCATCAAAATCTGTTGCGCAGTTTAGAAGAACGACACGGTCACACAGACAGAAACGAAAAGCGACTTTAATTTATAAGTAATAAATATAGATCGATATATATTTCTAGAACTAAGAACTACTCTATTTTTCCCTATTTTGATTTATTCGATTTTACGAATTACCTACCTTTCTACCTAGGCACTTAACATGTTTTATGAATTTATACAATTTAAATAATTCTGACCACAAGGGATATTAGGTTGATGGTTGCATCACAAATTCACATCTTATAACAGTTATAACTCTACAAATGTTTAATAGAAACTGTTCCAAGAGGCAAAAATAAATTAATAATTTCCTCTACCAAAAAAAGTAGATAAAAGAATCAGACTCAAACTCAAACTCAAAGATTTTTTTTCAATTAAACCATTTACAGGCACTTTTGAATTGTCAAAGAGTCGGTCAGTTAGAAAGTTGAAGCTAATTGCTCATTCCAAAACGTAGATCTCTATGGAGAAGAACGGGCAAGAATCCACGGCAATTAAAAAAAACAATACCTATATAGACTTCATCGCTTCTGCTAGAAAAGCGGATTCATAAGGACTATTTTCTTTCACGGGAAAACAGGAACCGGTTAATTTCACAAATATTCTGGCCAATTGCTAGCTAATCGCTTATCAAAACTTTTCTAAAGAAGATTTGAGTAGGAAAAGTTTAATTTGCTAAAAAAATAACCGAATAGGCTTAATTTTTTTGGAAAAATTCCTGCTTACTTTTTCGGAATAATTACTTACATTTGCTACAAACCAATTTATACATTTAACCTACTGTTTATAAAAATTACGTACGAAAAAGTCCAGAAAAGGGAAGAAAATAAACGTAAAATCAAAGTCCGTTGTTTTTTTTAAACAAAACGAAAATTAACAAACAAAATATTCTTACACACCTGTTTCCAGTTCCACCAGCAACGCGTACACACGTAAACTAAATACAATACTGACAATTTCACGGTGTGTTCTCTTCGACGGCTCAGTGCATACTGGCAGTAAATCCAGCAGGATTTCACGACAGCCGCCCAGCATTGGAGGCGGAGCCACGGCTGGGCGGGACTGGGAATCCGCAAATCAGCTTCATTTCAACTTCTTTTCTTCCCATGCCAAGAAGCTTTGGTCAGCTGTAAGTGGGCAAAATACAGATGGTAGTTACCGCGTTCGTAAGTTGCAGAGTGAGTACGTAGCTAGTATGTTTATTCGGTATGTGAAATGGGATGATATGAATGAGATAAGTTGATCTCTTTAAAGCTTACATTTTAGTGGAAAATTATTTGTAGTTCGGAATTTTGTATTAGGTTTAAAATATTATTAGAAAATTGCCTTAGAATACACCATTGAAGAATCAGCTACAGTACGTGCCAAACTTTATGAGCTCTCTCAAGTTGTACGCGAGTGGCCTAAAGGTATATTTAATAGCCAATTATTTTTGTGATTAACAAATCAATGTTATAGGTAGGCGTAAGTTATGTAATTAGCTATTAATATAATTTTTAGGCCACTCGCATACAACTTCAGAGGGCTCATAAAGTTGGAGCGAACTGTACGATACACGTACCTATTTACCAAATAATTGTCAGCAAATGGCTTGTTAAGAGATGGTAAGACACAGATATATGACAGTGACCTTGAGTGGTTAGCTTGCATGTTCCGTACTGAGCTCACGCAACGCGTCGTACCTCCAGCCAGTAATAGGACTCGCCCATCAAGGAGCGCTGTCCTAAATTAAACGCCTTATTAATTTATTATACATTAAACAAAACATATTTGAATAAAACTCGTATATTAAAAGATCAATAATTAAATTTTCTTTAAAATGGTGAAGGTTTCAGAAAAATACGCTTGATAGATTTTACGCGATTCTGTTTTTTATCCGCGTTAGACCTAAGTTTACAAATTAATTTCACTATGTCATATAAACACAATCTAAAATATTCCTATACTAAGGTATTCAAAAATGCTCTAATTCAACATATATTTTTTCCAAATCATTAACACTACTCGTTTAGACGTCAACTTCAGTATAAATAGTATCGTCGCCTTAAATGAGGGCCAGTCTACCATACGTCGGTCGTCACACACTTTGAAGATAATATAAAATATATATTATCTTCGACATATCGCTCACCGTACAATTTAATGGACACAGTGAACACACACAGTGAAGTTAATAATATAAGGATTTTTATAGGATTTTTAAGCGCTATAATATATATTATCTTCAATGTGTGTGATGAGCTCAAGACAATAAAGGCGACCTATCACAGAACGCACTGGAAACGATAAAGATCAAGAAAATTATTCTCAACTGCTTTGTAATCCACAATTAATAATTAGAAAAGATAATTATTGTTCTGACGCGGCCGTTGGTCTAGTGATCGCAGGCGATATACTGCTGAGCGTGAGGTCCTGGGTTCGATCCCCAGGTCGGGCAAAGTTTTATTAAGAGTTTCGATCTAGAATACTCAGTAGCAGCCCGGAGTCTGGATTGCCCGGTTGATGGCAATAGGCTCGCCGCCTATTAAATGTTAAATGTGGGTGCACTATCATGTACACCTACAACGCTTCAGGAAAATAGACATGATTTTGTTATGTAATTATTATTGTCTTTGAAGGTACGTCCTCCCGGCTGTCATTCGTAGATCTTCGACAGTCGTTACGGGTCGTCAGAAGCCTGAAAGTCTGACAACCAGTCTTACCAAGGGGTAAGTATCGAGCGTCCACAAGATGCGTTACGGCGCCGCACCGCAAATATTTCGCCGTATTGGCGGTCACACGGGCGCTGCGGCGCCGCCGCCGAACAATGTAACGCCGCAGCGGCGTGGCACCGCGCCGAAAAGCGCGTAAATCATCTGTCAAACATCTGTGCTTTTGACAACGCACAAACGCATCGTGTGCACAGGCGTGTTACTGGGTTGTTGTGGTCAGATAGGCAGTCTCCACTCGCTACAAACATGTAAAAAGCAGAGGGTAATTATGTTACAGACTCACAAATTTACAATCCAAACGCCATTAATTTTGAGAAGTACCTAACAATATTAATTGCATTATTTACGTTGACGAACAACGAATTTTTCAGACATATGAAGCAATGGATTAGGATTTAAATAGAAATTGTAGCGTGTGTGTATATGTGATGGTGTGAGTGAGATTGGGGTGCTGGAATGCTGGTATTTAGCTGCATCTGGTTAGACTTGACCGGAAGAAGTGGTGGGATAAGGCAAGTCAAAAGAGGATGAGGTACCTACCTACTTTTTAACACGCTTTTATTACGAGGAATCACGGGTAAATACCTAGGGTTGAGTTTATAATTTCTTGGTACTGAGTTAATAGTTCATGAAACTGTCTTATCTTAGCGAAGAAAATGAAATTCGACGGGTTCCTGCGGCAGGGACGATAGCTACAGTCACGAGTGCTAATATGTATAAGTAGCAAAATTCAAAAGTGATTTTCTCGTAAAATAACGATTCAATTTTGAAATACAAGTTACTTAAACCTAATATGAATTCAAACATACAATTTAATTCAATAATTTAGGACAAAACCGCTTTTGTAATTAGCTAACTTTATACATATTTTAGCTCGTGACTGTACCACGTAGATTTCACCCATTTATTAATACTATTTAGAACTTATCACCAACCTGTTCACAAGGCTGTCTTAGGGCAGGCCGGGGCCCCTGGGCGCACAAGACTTTGTGGCCCTCTTGGAAAAAAAAAAAAATTGAATGAAAAAAAAAATCTGTTATGATTTCATATTTACTATGGGTAATTAGTACAAATCAAATAATAAGAAATTCAGGTAGGTACGTTATTAAATAAAATACTGCAGGTTTGAGTTGGTTTCGTTGGTTTTTACGATAATGGTTTCTTTCGGGATTTCTGTTCTGCTAAATCTTCTATTGTAGGTATCCTCAGTCTACTATTTTAAGGATATCACGTTCTATGCACATAATTGTCAAATTAGTTAGTCGTTCTTGTAACAATGTCGTTCATAATGTAATCATCAGGTAAAGGAATATTCTAGCAGCGATTTCAACATTTGGAAAAGTTTCTTCTAATTTATCGGACTTTGTAAGGTTGAGATCCGCCGATTCCTTTGATGAAAACATTCTGATTTGAGCTCATAAGCATTCATAAATTCTACAAATGCTTTGCATTGTTTTGTCAAGTGGTCAGAATCGATTATTATAACTGAGAAAGAAAACTAAAACGTTTGTCAGAAAAATAAAAGTTTAAAAATCTTATCTGGTCCCCGATTAATATTTCAATTTAGAAATGTTGACGTAACTATTAAATTTGTAAGTATCTACTTAAAAATAGAAGAATAAACGCTTTTGAGTGCAAACATTGTATCGGACTTCCGGGGGCCCTGGGCATGGGCTCCCTGTGTCCTTAGATATAGTAAAGACGGCACTGCCTGACATAAAACCTTTCACCTCTGCAATCACACACGTCATATGAACAAATAATACCATCCACGAAGACGCTCCCCACTCCGTGATTACTGTACAGTAATCTGTACTTTAGTACGGAGCGGAGCGAAGCGGGGCGCAGCATGGCACTATCTATGCAAGTCATACAATTTTATTCTCATTTCTCGGCTACCTGGGTATTATCACTCAGTTGTGGGCCAGAAAGAAAGAATTAACATTTGGGAGCCTGAGAGCGAATGCCGAGCCAAACTCAAGTCACTTTTTACGGTTCCGTAATACCTCAAGAGGAAACAATTGGAAACCTTATAGTTAATTAGGCTCACTTCGTTGTCCGTCCGTCTGTCAATCAAGACCCTTTTTCTTAGAAACACCTGGGGGTGTCAAGTTGAAATTGATATCAATTACCTACTTGGAGCTGTAAAAATGAAGCTTCAATATCAACACTAATCAAATCAATACTTTCCGCTGACCGAGTAGCGTAAAGTTTGGCGAGAAGCAATATCTTACAGTACAAGTAGGTAGGTAAAGGACAAAGTCTGATAACTGTTATCTTGTAGTAATATCAGCGATTACAAAATCCACACTAAAAGTTCTTTTTCAAGTGCAAAATTAAGGTTGATGTGGAAATTCAGCGGGAAGGAGCACAGCTTTGGCATGGAACGCTTCGAGCGCGAGTCCTACTGTCTCTTGTCCGATTTTTTTTATGATTGTATTTAAATAATACTTTGTAAAGGTTGGCCTAGGTATAATGTTCTCACTGGGACACATAACAAAAATAATAATAAACTTTTCAATTTCAGACTTCGAATGCCAGTAGCGTGTTAGTATAGCAAATTACTTAATAAAAATCTATGCACGCACAATAATAAAACATTACAAAAACATCACAATCACGAGATTATTATCAATGTAAGATTTATCCAAGCCATGTATGACATGTAGCTTGATAAATCTATCCATTGTAGACACTCCTAGCCTCTCCGCAAATACCTTCAGAACTGTTTTTCTGCTTCCTGTCACTGCGTATTATCGACGCAAATCGCGCCTAGCGTTAGTCCTCGTCTCTGTGAGAGAGCCGTAATATGCTACTGGGTGCAGTGGGAAGCTGGTTCCGACGCCACTAATTTATTGTCTTCGAATTTTAGGTCCTAGGACGTACCAGATTCCTCATGATGTTTCATGATGTCACCGTTTTGACAGCAGCATAATTATAATCAGCCTATAATATTTCCACTGCGGGGACACAGGCCTCTTCTCTTTGAGAGTGAGTGGGCCGGAATCCACCACGCCGGCCCAGTGGGTTTGGTAGATGTCACATGTTCTAGGACATGCCGGTTTCCTCACGATGTTTCTCTTCACTGCTTTGACAGCAGCGGTGATGAAATAAATAGCTCAAAGTAAATGCATGCCTTTCTTTAGGTTCGAACCCACGACCTACAACTCGTAGGTAAGGGTGACAATCCTTACCACCATTGCTTAGATTTAAGGTTAATTAATCAAGAGTTTCGTGACTTTGCAGAAGCTTACATCCAGCCTTCGATTTTCACTATGTACCTATCTGTTTAAATAGGTAACTATACGTCATCTGGTCAGGCTTAGTGAATTTTATTGACCTCCCCTCTGTTTATCGTAAAGGGTCTTTCAAACAGGCGCGACACGCGACGCGACAAAAAGACATCAGCCTTTATGCTTGAATAGTGATTATAATGAATATCAATGCCCCGTACCACTAGTTTAAGGGATGGGCTAAAGTTGCCCGCGAATAGAATAGAATAGAATAGAATAGAATTTTATTTTGCGAAATTAAAATTTTCTTACGTTTTTTGCAATTTGCAGGTCAATGTCAGGTTGTACCTTTATTATGTTAATCAAAATATGATTTGCGGCCGTAACTTATATGTAAATATTTACAAAATTAAAATAATGAATAAAACTGTCTGAGTTAGAATTCACGTAAAATGTCACGATTTCATGAAATAATTATTCAAAGGGTTATTATAAGCAGCAATTTGTCACTGACCTTTAATTTGCAAAAAAACCTAAGAAAATTTTAATTTCGCGAGCTGTCCTGGTAATAATATAGGATCCTAAACCGCCCTGGTTTGGCGCCGGCAGCTACCAAGTGGGAAACCCGACTGTTCAATTCAATATACCCACCAGCTCTGCCAGGGTATTGAACAGTCTGGTATAGCAACATCCAGTAACGTTTTTTTTTGGAAGTTTTCCTAATTACTTCATCATCATCATCATCAGCCTACAGCAGTCCATTGCTGGACATAGGCCTCTCCAATTGCACGCCATTCAGCACGATTCTCGGCAACTCTCATCCAGCTACTACCAGCCACCCTGCGAAGATCGTCGCTCCACCTAGCCTGAGGGCACCCCACCTTACGTTTGCCGATTCGCGGTCTCCACTCAAGAACACTTGTACCCAACAACGGTCATCCGTTCTACGGCCAAAATGGCCGGCTCAGTGCCACTTCAGCTTGCTTATTCTGTGAGCTATTTCACTATTTATACAACTTTGGTTCTCTGCCGAATCACCTCGTTCCGGATCCGATCCCTCAGAGAGACACCAAGCATAGCCCGCTCCATAGTAATAATTACTTAATAAATAATTATTCTTAATCTGTTCTGTCCCTCTGCCAAGCAAAGACCTTCCACTTCCCTCTCTATCTCTATATTGCCTTTTACTTGTCTAATGTCTTGAATGAATTTAAGTCATCACGTTACCGCTTCCTAGGCCTGCCTTGATAGCATCGCCCATCAGGCAACCACTGCGTAACGATTAACGACTTTAGGCAGTCTGGCCCGTCTATCCAGCACCCGTCGCAGAACAATCATCAGCCCCAAATATAGGGCCCCCCCGGCAAACCGGGTCAAGTGCCCCGGGTGCCAACTTCAGGGAGCGACGAATTCAAGCGTATCAGACAAGTGCACCACCCAACACACTGCAACTTTGCACTAATTGAGACGCACCAGCACATATAATCTTTCAATTTTTTTCTTTTTTATAACGGTTTTGGCGCCGCTATTGGATTAGCGCATTATCGATCCATAACATTTGATGCTGTTAAAATTTTCAGCGAAACTTTTAATTTCGCGGGTTAACTTAACGGATTCCCATAAAAGATTGGCGGGGGGCAGCAGACGGTAGTTTTTGCCCCGCTTCAAAAAAAATCTAGATCAGGGGCTGACAACCATAGGAACGGGTTTTCTACGGGTTTTGAAGAATAGACAAAATGACAGATTTTCATTGTTTATCTGTCATTTTGTTTATTCTTCCGTCGACAAAACCCATTTCTATTGTGGTTACTGATGCATTCGATGACAGAAATGACCAGCCTGATAACTCACTTCAGCCTAAACTAAGTAATCTCTTTATAGGTAGATATGTTACCTATCAGTGATGCCTGCAGTCTTTTAGCGTAACTACCTATAGTTGCAATGCGTATTCCAACAGGGTACATCGCCTAAGCATGTAGTAAGAATTTTGTTACATTATATTCCACTTTGTAAATAGCCAGAACAAAATATCGACTACAGTCCGCCATTTATACAGTTACGGGGAATTAATTAGTAGTTACCTAGGTCGAGTGACCTAGGTAGAGGTAACTATTAAAACCCACACACGTATGAAGAGGAGTGCTTACCTTGTGTGGGTGTTGTAAAGGTCACCGATAAAGTAGATATGAGGATAAACTGAAGCTCCCGATGATAAAAAAAATTACTGCCATTTCTAATGCGTCTGTTTTATTTCAAGATCCACCACCAAAATCGTCTAGAGTTTGACCGTGGCCATCTATATATAATTGTAGTCTGTGGTGGCCATCGTAGAACCCTGCAGACCGTTGATGCTGAGCGGTGTACACCAAGGTCATGAATAAAAAAAATACTAGTTATAAATTTTGAAAACACAGACATTTCATTTTTAAACCACTACATTACCGCATGCATTTATTTTGCAAAATAATATACAAAAATGCTGCAATCAGAGCCCTCTATTGCCCTATTATAGTTACCTTATGTAATAATAGACAACCAAAGTGGGTTCCGTTTCGATGCGTCATTTTCACTTCCCGCTCTGTGTGAACACCGCTGAGTAAAATTAGAACGCGCGCAATCAATAAGTTCGTAAAACTTTGTCGCAGATGGCGACACTATGCAATTGTGCGCAGCCATGTCAATAACATTTAATGAAATAAAATATATTAAGCCAAAAAATAACAAGATTACTTCCTTGTAGAGCAAATTATTCTATAGCTATAAGTTAGGTAACAAAACTATTTTTTTTTGCGTGAAATATAATTAAGTGGTTATCATTATGACTACATAACAGCATCTCCATCAAAGCGTCAAACAAGCTTCGCGTTTCGTATTGAGGTCGCCGCTGTACACCGCCATCTTACGTCCACCGTGTCAACTTGTGTTGAATTTGGTGCAGTAATTTTGTGTTTGATTGTGACGAGAACAAGTTAACGAAATACAAACTATTCCGTTTGGCCGATATCGGTAAGTTCCAAGAATAAAACACTGCAATATGTGGCGGAAAATTCAAGTGAAAAGTAAATGTGAAACCCCGTTGGAAAACTGGGTGTATAGCACCATTCCGATCAAACTAACAATGAAATAATATGTCAAAGGTTTTCTGGATCAATAGTTGCCGCATTTAATCGCGTGTAACTTTGTTGATGCTTATTTCTAATGGCGATGAACTTCTGTTTCAGCGCCTGGTATGCTGCTTACATAGTCGTTATTATGGCCTGCTAAATCGCAACAATGTCCGACGTGAAGCAAGTGAAAGTTGACAATTGGGGAATATATTTTCTCCAAAGGCTAAAGCACTTTTTTAACCGAACGGACTACTGTGACCTGACGCTTCAGTTTCAAGATAATGCTCAGCTGAAAGTACACCGACTAGTACTCAGTGCGTGCACTGAGTACTTCGAACTCCTGGAACGAACATGTGAAATGTACGAAGACTGTCTCGTGATGCCGGACGACCTGCAGGCGGATGTTGTTGTGCCGATTGTAAACTTCATGTACACGGGACATTTAGAATTCAAGATGGATATACTAGAAAGATTGTATCAAACATCTCAGATTCTCAATATGCCAGTATTAAGTAAACTGCTCGAGTCACATCGCAACTTGGCGCCTAAAGCACCCGCTCACAGTTATAGTGGTATCAAAAAGTTTACTAGGCAAAGTGAACCTAAACCTGCGAAGACAACCACACTTTCTGCAGGCTCCAGTAATAAACGCTCCTACAGCAAAGCATTCGACAATAATATAGTATACAGAGATAAAAAGACTTATCAATCTGTTGCTAGAACTGAAAATGTTAATAATAGTTCATATCGGCCTCCATCTCCTATATCGAAAGACTCTTTTACTTCTCAGAAACTGGTCATAGGTGACCCACGGCCAACAAGATATGAAGTACCTGAAGAGCTGGATAATGACAACATCTTTGACAACTCTTTCTGCAGTATATCATATACTTCCCAGCCATTAATGGTCCATCCTGATACAGTCAAACGCTATAAAGCTAAACGAAACAATGTATTCAGCGAAGCATCGGGCTCAAAGAAAATGTCTGGTTTGTCAACAATTGATATTGTTGAATGTAAAAGGATAAGATCTAGAGATGATAATTTATTTGATGATAGCACCACTGAGCATAATTTTAATGATGAAACTGAATTGTTCAATAATTCCTATATGAATAATGAAAAAGATCCAAATCAGCTTTTTGATCAGATCTTGGACCCTAATGATGGAACTGGTGGTCCAAAAGTCACAATAGAAACTAAGGACAGTAAAGCTGCTTCTAACCTAGACCATGCAAGAATAATAAGTGAAGTCTTAAAGAAGTATCCTCATTTGGTTAAAAGCAATAAAAATATAAAATTGAAGATTCTGGATCCCGTGCCTAGTAAAGGTAGAAAACAGCAAAAACAATCTACAGCTCCTGCTTATGTAGAAGATAAACCGTTAAAGTTAAAAACAGAAGAAGATGATTTTACTTATGAAACTGATGTTATTGATTCTAAGCAAGCAGCAAAACTTATTGCAATGGGTGCAGACAATACTAAAGGTCCTTGGATATGTTTAATCTGTGGCACACCAGGAAAAGCTCTGCATTTCAATTCATACTATAAATTCCGCCGTCATTTAGTGGAAGTGCACAACGAAAAACCAGTGGCTAACATTTGTGAATACTGTGGCCTTAGATCTTTGAAGAGAAATTATTTACTGCACCACCTGTATGCTCAACATGGTGTACAACCGCCACCTCAGTATCACTTCCCTAAATGTAGCATGTGTACTTATATTGCATTAACTGATGCACTGCTTACGAAACACAAACTGAGCCATAAAGATATTAAGAACTTCCGCTGTAATGTTTGTTCTGTAGCATTTGCTTCTTCTAATCAACTATTACAACACATACAAAACACAGGACACAAGTATAGTGCTGAAAAGAAATCTAATCTGCAATGCATCTACTGCATGAAAGTGTTCTTGCGAGAGATAAACCTTTATTCACACATAAAAACACATCACAAACAAGAAGCAAAGACTGACTGCATCATTGAAGACTCAGATGAAGAAAAGCAAACTGTAGTAGAAAGACCAAGAGCAAAAGGTGCCGTCAAGTTTGAACCTAGTACAAGCTATGACAATGATTATGAAGAGGTGGATTTACAGTACCCAATACAACGCAGACCATCAGCTGACAAACAAGTTCCAGCTAGAAGACAACATAATGTTAACTCCAATGCTAAGCAAAAGATTTTAAATCCTGGCTTTGGGACTCCAAAACCAGCACTAAAAGCCAAACCAAGTAAAAATATCAATCATACTCAATCTGTACACAATGATTTTTTCCAAGATGTCAAATTGCCAGTGGAACCAATATCAAACAGTCAGGATGAAGAAATTGTATTAATAGACAACAATGAATACATCCTGAGAGATCATCAACTTATTCCTAAAAAACGGAAGCCAGACAACAGAGGAGACTACATAATTTCAGAAATGATTGAATCTGATTCTTTAGAGACTATTCAACAACCTACTACATCCATGGAATACACTCATGTTCAAAATACAAGCATTGAAGAAAATGTGCAGCAACAGTCCAGTATGGTAATAAAGAAGTCGGCAAACCTAAATCAACCAATACAAATTGTGGTATCAAATGAAGAAGAATACAAAGCTTTGATGGCTTCTAACCATCCCATTATATTTGACGATGGCGGCACAAACAAGACCCTGACTGTATTAACTGCACCTCACCACAACCAAGCACTAGAGACAACTGCAATAGACTTGGACAATACTCCAGGAAATGAAATGATGATTCTTCCACATGAATATCCTTTGAATGTCTCTGAAGCTGTAGCTACTGAAAATTCTAACATTGTAGTTGTGTACAGTCACCCTGTTGATGATCAAAATAAGCAATTCCAGATTCTGACTACAGGAGGTATAGGAGCACAATTTGTGCAGTCCTCTGCAATCATAACACAAAATTATGAAACTGTAACTACCACTACGCCAGCAATGAATACACATTGTATAGAAACACAAGTTGAACAAACTTGGCAAAATAATATTCAGAGTTTAGAAGGTCAACAAATACAGTTACCACCACACACAGTAATGCTGGATTCTAATCAAATAGTAACTGGGCCAATTCATAGTGCAACAGGTGATCATTTAGATGAGCTTCCAGAAGTACATTTAGTACCTGAACCTCAAAAAGGGCTATCTCCAGGTGAAACTGATGTTGACCTAAATCAATCAGAAGTAACAATTGAACACATAAATCAACAGGTTGAGCAAGAGACTATAGAAGAAAATGTACCATGCATGAGTTTGATTCAAAATGAAACAACTACTGTAACTGAGACTGTTGAAACTCTTCCTCAAGCTAAAACAATGTCTGACATCGAAACTAACCATGAAAACATTGAGGAACCAATGGAAATGGAAAATATGCTAGAACAACCACCAGCCTCAGAACATGTAATGAAACAACCAATGGAAACAGAAATTGTACAAGAACAGCCAATCCAGATGGAAAATGTATTAGTACAAACAACAACGGAAACAGAAATTGTACTAGACCAACCAATAGAAACAGAAAATGTAATAGACCAACCAGTCGAAACAGAATATATCATAGAACAACCACTTGTAACAGAAAATGTGATGGTAATGGAACAACCAATGGAAAATGAAATTGATCAAACAACTGTTAATATGATGGAACAACCAATAGAAACGAGAAATATGATGGAACAACCAGTAGAAACGAGAAATATGATGGAACAACCAGTAGAAACGAGAAATATGCTGGAAGCAGTACAAGCGGAAATTATGATAGAGCAAGTGGACACTAAAAATGTACTAGAACAACCGATCAAAACAGATACTCCTATGGAACACCCAGTAGAGATGGAAAACATAATGGAACAACCAGCAGAATTAGAAAATGTAATAGAACAACCAGTTGAAAGGGAAAATGTAATAGAACAACCAATTGAAACAGAATGTTTAATCAAACAATCTCTTGCCTCCCAAAAGCCGCAAGAACACACTGTAGATTCTGTGACTATTAACAATTACTCAGAAGTTGAAAAACCTGAGAACAATACATCACAAGGCCAGCAACCAGAACTCATGGAATCACAAGTTTATGATGATATTGTAGAAATTGACCGTGCCAATGATGAAGAACCTGTATATCCTAAAGTATCTGAGAAAAAGATAAAAAATGTAACTTTAGATTGGTCCGAGGATGAATATGATGTTGTAGAGGATGGCAACAGAATTGCTAAATCTGTTTCAAATGAAGTCTCCCAAAATAGACCTTTAGTTGAAGAAATACCAGAAGTAGAAGAATCAATAGAAAACATTCAACAAGAAATGCAAAAACAAATGGCTGCTCATCTTGAAGTAGGGCCGGCTGCAGATCTTGAAGAAGATGCAGCTGCAACTACATACCTTCCTAATGTTGCAGATGTCGAAACTGAAGAAAGTGCTATCTCTTCACAAGAAGAAGACTCATCAAGCCAAGAAATGCAACTAACTACATTCAATGACTCACCGGTTCTTACTGCTGTACCAAATCCACTTGTACAACAGAAATTATCGTCACTGCTAAATGATTGGGAAGATAATGATTCCCAAGAAGAAATGATTACTGTCAATGAAAATGTTATTGATCCAACAACAGAACAGTCACCAAAAGATACTAGTGTTTGTTCACCAGAAATTCCAGAAGAAGTCCCAAAAACGATCAAAAGCTTGGTTAGTGACTGGGACGATGATGAGGAGGAAACTAAGGAATGAATATCATGCTAATTAACAATAATGGGTGACTGGAAAATAAAAGATTATTTCTCACAACCCATTTTGCCTATCGAAAATTTGCTAAATAATTTGGATAGAAATATATTTAAAATACTTAGTTATAAGTAGTACTACTAGATTTTTAAGTAAATAGTTATGTATCATGTAAAAATCAATGAATTTATGTACTTGGTGGTGTGTAATGTAAAAATAAATTCCCTTATTTTATAAAACATTGATGACACCATACATACGTGTACTTTTAAAACTTTATACTTGGTTATATCGTAAATAAAAATTGTAGTACAGCCTCGTTAAGCCTCGTGCAGACTAGCGCGACGCGACACCGGTAATTGTTCTTTTCTTAGAAATTATAGTCGCGTTGCGCCAGTCTGCACAAGGCTTTAAATGTTTTGTGCCTGCCTTTTTCTTGTAACCTTACAGAATACATTTTGTCTTCTGTACATTTTCATAAAATTACTGTAACACTAAATTATGGAAATGATACTGATTATGTAGGTAAGTACCTATTGAAGTTAATGAAATAAATGGGTTGATAATAATCAATATTTTTTATTTAATTTACCACAAATAAAACAACATTTCATAGAAAAATACCATTTTACTAGATTTTAAACAATTTGCAGTTGCTAAAATCAACAGTACGATGATTATAAATTATAATCACATTTGTATTTATGTGTGCAACATTACATGGCAAAGTATTATATTATTGGCCTTGCCTATACTGTATTTATGACTTGTGTAACTTCAATTTATAGGATTTACAAAGATAAAAACATAGCTACCACTTCAGAACTGTAAATATAGTTAGTTATGTTAAGGCATTATGAGAGAACAGGTTCAACTTAAGTACTTTTATTTATTCAAACAAGATCCAGAAATAAAGTAATTCATGAGAGAAGTTAAGTAAAGACATAAATACTAATAAAATAATGAAAATTAAATGAGTTTCATACTTCCAATTATTTCTGTATAGGTACATTAATGTAATTGAATACTACTGAGATGTTATACTGCCTTTAAGGCTAAACACAACAATAGCCATTACACACCTTAAAAATTAACACTAGCTAGTGTTCTTTTATTTCCAACATTCAGTTTCATATTTCAACATTTTCAATATATTTCATAAAATTGCTACAGGAACAACACAATTTAAATGCAGTAGTAGGCTCAATATAAACATTGAAAGATTACACATTTCCTAAGATGAGACGATAGATGATTATCATTGGTAGATGTCAAATTAATGCTATATTATGTGATCCGATACAACATGAAATACTTTTACGATCATATTTGGAATAGTAATATGTGTTGACTTAACAAATTACTGGCATACAAGCAGAAATACATCAATGTTTGTTGAGATTACATTTACTTGCTATAAGTTTATAAACTTGACAAATTGATCTCACATTAAAAGCTATTTGCAATCTTGACTGAGAATATTTGCAAGAATGAAAACTATATATCACAAAAAACTACATTCTTTCTCTAATTTGAAACGCACTACCTAGCTATTCATCACAAAGAATATCTAAAAACTATGATGGTGTGTCATGCTTTAAAATAGTTAATAGTGAAAGTGCATTACCACTCAACATGTACCTATTATAAATTAAATTAGTTTTGTTAATGTTACAATAATTTTATTTCATTTACATAATTTATACATTATAACAAAGCAACAAAAAGGTGAACTAGCACTGGAACATAGGATATCAAACTGTGCCTTATATAACATAATGCTTGTATTCCCCGAAGGGTTAGGCCATGGTATATACAGTGTGATTCAAACTTAATGGCGGCTCGGAAGTGCACTACTCGCTGCGCAGTACCCCACCCCTCACCCTTGCTTACTCATGAATTCTTTACTGCGCAGCGACTTGCTTCATGTTCCAAGCCGCCATTAAGTTTGAATCAGGGTTGACCAGTATAACCCCTTTGCTTGTTATGTTTCAGGCCCATGTAATAGAGGGTGAGCCTATTGCATTCAAATGGGCACAAATCCAGACTCCAGGCTGCTATTGAGAAATTCCAGATAGAAAAACCCAATAACACTTTACCCAACACGGGAATCGAACCCACAACCTCATGCTCAGCATTAGTGTATGGGATCACTAGACCAACGAGGCAGAAAAACTAAAATATATTATAATTGAAAACAGAATAAAATGGGAGAAACAATGTAAAGAGCTGGTCTATGCAGGTGCAATATACCTATGCAGTTTAGAAAATTGTGTAAATTTAAAAAGAAACATTGGGTTGCAATGAATATGAAATTGCATTTTGTTTGCTTCTTCTGCCAATATTGGAATCACTATTAACTATGACAATATTTTTCTGCCATAATATAATATAGAATGAATTTCATACTACATCAATTCAGTATGCTTAGCACAACGTCAAATTAACTTCAAAATTTGCCTCTAATGGAATAAATGTATTTACAAAATAAATTACAATATTTACATTAAAAATAAAGCATTACATATTTGCCTAATCATTGGATATTGAGACTAACACATATTTAACCATGTATGCCAGAAATACAAAGCCTACCAACACAAATAAATTGGTCAAAATATAGTACATGTTGGACTGTTGCTCTGTTATCACTTCACCTTCACTCATGGTGGTGTTCTCTGCCTGCAGCATCGCCTCCTGTCGCAGCTTCAGTTGCTGCTCTATCTCCTCAACATACTCCGGGAACAACTCGCAAAACATTTTGTTTTTAATATTTGTCTCCAAAGATTCCGCCGCCAAGCAACGTTTCTGGAAATCCGAAGTCTCAACAGAACCCAGTGTTGGTGTTTTCTCTAACATGAAACTTAGTAGACCAGTGAGGATCGTGGATATTGACCATGCTGGGTTCCATGTGTCAGGATGGAAGTCCGTGATACTAAGACACAGTCGTGTGTTTGTCTTGAACCGACCATTAGGGGTGATCATGTAAATAGATGGCGGTTTGAATGGGAACTCCCTTGGAAATATGATTTTTCCATGATAGTACCCGCCCTCGTATGGACTCTTCTCTGGTCCTTTGACCACGTAATGCCATTCTAGAATATTAGACGGCACTGGTTCCGCTGTTACATATGGAACGGGGTCATTTTTAAGCCTAAGGTAATCTTGCTTTAGTCTGCTCGTAGCTCCTGTAACTTTGGTTTTTGCCATGACTTAGCACGAAAGAACAACAATAAAATACTTTAGTATGCAATTTAAATGAGTGTCACTGCAATCATACACTATTAATTCTTCACATTAAAGTCCGCAAATCGTATTTTTGGTGGAAATGTTCGGAATCAATCGCGAATAAATAAAATAATACGTCAAATGATTTGCAATCATACGATACGTCATTTGAATCGAGTTGTGTAAAATAGTAACAAATTTTGAAAAATCGACTAATAACCTGTTCCTAAAGACTCGTCCACTAATTGGGTAAACGTTTTTTAGTCATCTTTATCGTTCCCAGTACCCACTGCTGCCTGGGACACAGGACATGGATATTAATGGACATACAAAGGACATATTGGGTACATCTTCAAATGTTTGTTTCTAGTACATAGCGTAATGTAAATGATTGATATGCATCTCGATTTACATCCTTGTGCGCATCAGGTTGAGGCTAGACCTTCTCAGGATATGTAATAATTAACAAGATTTCTTCAGTTTGTACTAGACATAATACTGACTTTATTTTGTAGCAACGACAGCGACACCAAGTGTCAGAAGTAGGAACTAATACATTACTCTAAACAGAGGCCTGCACAGGCAAACTCGCATACAGCCAAGTATCAATATAAAATTCAACTCAATAAGACCCACCACAAATCACTAAATCTAGCGAGTTTTTTTTTTAAGAAAAGACGCCTCAGCAACGTTATTCAACTGTTTTGGCGTGGCCTCAGGCCTGTGGTTAACTCTGATTATTATGTGCTATTTTACTTATGTAATTAAAATCAAATAAACAGTTCCTAATTTTTTTATTCAAAATAACAATATCTCTATCTTACATTATTGTCAGTCACCAAATGTATTTTAACAAATCAATTAATCTAGTCAACGAAACATGGTAATAAAAAACTTCAACCAATGTTCAACTAAACGGTACATTTAGTTTTAAGGGCGTTTTCACACGTACAGTCAACCGCACATCAATGGTAGCACTTGCACTATGAAATGGCCTTAATGCTGCGGCTACATTGTCCCGATAGCACGTACTACACTTGGCGCGCTCTGTCTCGCATAACGCTTGAGACGTCTCGCTGTACACAGAGCGCGCGAAGTGTAGTACGCTCGCGTTATCCCGAAAATAAAGCCGTAGCGTGACTGCTACGATATGTCAAATTTTTACAACTATCGTGCGTCCGTGCCACAATCACGCTACAACGATAGATCTACGTGGGTCGGTGCAAGAATGTATGAGAATACAGTTTTAATCACACGGAGGACATTTTGTCGTCCTTCTAAACCGTGAGGAAGTATTTAGGTATTAATATTAGATACTATTTGTTTATTATTGTGTTATTTATTTATTTATGATATTCAACATTCATACTTTTGACGTAGCAGTCATGCTACAGAACAACAAAAGTTATTGAAAATATGACTATTGAAAAATCAGCCCTGAATGGTGGTATATAGATAACGCAAGTCGATTTTCAAAGAAAACGCCCCTTGCATAAATGCATAGTTTCACGAATCATTCATTTCATTCGCGATTCCGGTAGCTTCGGCAAAGATCGGGTTGAAACTACAATCGATGGATGCAATTTGATACGACTTATGACGTCATTAAAATTGACATTTCATGCTGGGCTTTTGAACTTGCATTTTTGAATTTTAAATCTATTTTCGAATCTGTGGAATAGTAGCTTCCCGATTTGCCGGTAACCAAAATACCAAGCAATATTTTAGTAAGCAGTTCCGAATGCAGGCTTATTAAAAATTGTGTTGCTCGGTTACACCGACAAAAGCCGAAGGGTACAGTATAGGTTGAATATTAGCAGTAGTACAAGTCCGTATCCGGTTATGAAGTCATGTGCCACAGTTGAGTAGCATGCTTCGTATTTCGTGATTCAATTGTTTGAGCAACTCTTCATCCGGGTTGTCTTGTTGGACGAGTCTGTCGCGTTGCGCTATCAATTCGTTGATTCTTTCGCTCATCGGATTTTTGGGAGCGTTCCTGTAAATATTAAAAAATAATTAAAGATTTACTAATGAACTATTTTAGTAAAGAAAACAACTTAGATGGTCTGTAATCTAGTTAACCACAGTATCCAGAGTTCCACTGCGTCGTGGCAATTTTGTTTTATTATTGGTTCTGGCAATTGAAATGGATAAGAAAAAAAATAACGTGTTGACATATAGGTAGGTAGAGTCTGGCCACGCTAAATCTGCAATGGAATGAATGTGCAACCCCAACATGTTTTATATATGGTATACTTTAACATGAGTCAGTTATGTCAGTTTCGGGGTTGTAAGTCGATCTAATGATTTTGATATTTTGCCTTTTGATTTTTGCATAATAGATTATGTGTAATAGACTATGTCGTACCTATGCTCTACCTCCATACGATGACAAAACTGTTTCAAATCCACACTGCATCGTGCTAAAGGAATAAATAAATCAGAATATAAACAAAAAGACAAACAAGTATCAAATTATTTTTTCGTAGGTCAGGATGGTGTTGCCGTCTATAGATTTTAAAATTCTACCGTTTTTTTACTTAGCAGACTTAGCGTAGCCAGACTATGTGTGAAGCTCCGTTTACAAAATCCATGAAAAATTCAACAGGGTGTCAGTATGTAAATTACCGAAAGGCGTTCCCGTTATACATGCTAAACAAATATTTTTGGGTTTTTTATATAATAAAATATTCACAATAAAAGAAACGCTCTGTACACGCGCACTTGTCTTTCATTGTGGAAGCACGCAAGCCGGTTTGAACATCGCCAATACGCTAGGAACGCTCGCTACTAGGAAGTTTCGAATTTATTGTCATTTAATACATTTTTTAAATTCCGATTTATTAATTTATTTTTCTAAGCTGATATTTTTATTATAATCTATTTATGATATAGATTAACGAGTTTAAGGGAACGCCCTCTGTTATTTAACATATTGTATATTTAGTCAAGAAACAGTGGAAACATTATCTTGTACTTACTTTAGATCGTTAAGCATATCAAATTCGTCGGGACCAGCAGGATCTGAAATAACAGAATATTTTTAATTTCTATCAAGCTTGTCATATCAGGGTAAGGCTTTCTGGTATCTGACCAAGAATTGGCTGTGGAAAGAGCTTTTAAAAAGAGTAACTGACTTATTAAAGAATGAGTATTGAGTGCAGGCGTGTTCGCGAGGATGTCCACATAGAAGTCATCTTTTAACTTCTTCAAATCAACGGGTAATTGAGTCATGCTATTTTCTTCCTGGTCGTCTGTTGGGTCCAGTCTGAAATAAAATGAAGCAGTTTATAATAAGCATTGTTAATTTGTCACTGCTGCTTATATCCCAGCAGCTGCCCATAGCTTCCCTAAAAGATATTAATTCAAATTCAGAATGATATACTTAACATCTCTAGTGTATTTTGCACTTTTGCATGCCATCTGGTTAAATATGGCTGTTGCTATTTTTTTTTTTTATGTCACCGAGTTTTGTACCCATATTTGCAAAATAATTATCTTATTTTATCTATCTTATCCTATCTATCTTATCTTATCTATCTTATCGAACCATTTCAAAAATTCTGTAGCATCCAGTGCTAGCTGGTAAGGGGGCACCACCTTATGGGCATCTATAATATAAAAAATATCAAAGCTGAAATATCCAGGTCCCTTCTAAACCGGAACAGAGCTGGCTGCAAAAATAGGCATGGTCGTAGCAGGTATTTCTCAAGAGCTCTCTTCCTAATCGCTCTCTGACTGCTGAGAATCGAGTTTCAGTTTGTCAATGGTTTTTCTCCATCTGTTATGATCAGTGTCCTGATGGAGAGCGGCGTTGATAGGTATCTCCAGTTGCGCGGATATTTGATCCGACCACCGTTTTTGGCATCAGCCTCGAGGTCTTCACGAGTTCGTAACTACTAATAATGTTCAGGCCGGATTTTGGTGACGACGGCCTATCTCAACAGCCAACTACCTTACCTAATTATAGTGTTCAAGTGTGTGCGCAGACACAGATGCACTCTCTGTTCTTGTCTCATAATCCGATAGGATGGCAATCACAAGACCGGGGAAAGATCAGGCGCAGAACTGACGGCATAGCGTACTGTTGAAGGCTCTAATACTGCTAAACTAGTATAACGTGTTATAAGTAACATACCCCATCTCGCCGAGTTCCCTCCTATCCTGCTGCAGTTGCGTCAACATCTGTTTCCTGGTGTGCAGTTTGACGAGATGCAACTCCCTGACGGCGCGGCCCCACTGCTCTTTGAAGAATGACTTCGATTGTACCGCGCTGTCGAGTTTCTCTTCTAAGTAGCGCTGGGAAAGAATAGATACTTATATACAATGTACAGAACTAAAACAAATAAGCCAACCTGTTATGCTGGTGTGCGTGACAGCTACGTCTTACACTCGCGCCATGTCGTTGTGTTTTTCTAGTGTGCGTGCATTTAGAGGCCAACAGTTGGACACAATTTTTTTCGAAGAGTTCACAGCTTTGACTGTCTAGATATATATTTATATCTTTACTGAAAATTATAAATATAGAAATTTTACACAATGGGTGGTCATTGTGTAAAATTTATATATTTATAATTTTCTATAGGTAGTGTGTGGTGTACCATTTACATAATATTATTATGTACGCAGTTCAAGTTCTACCAGGTTACAAATCGATTTTGTATGTGGATTTAGAGTTAACTGATTGGTTTTTCTAGTTTAGGTTTTAAAGATACAATCAATCTCCGTAGCGTTTTCTCAACTATGTTGGAGTCGACTTCCAGTCTAACCGAATGCAGCTGAATACCAATATTTTACATGGAGCGACTGTCTATCAGACCTCCACAAACCAGTAACTGGGTAATACGATAAACCTTGATAACATTGTCAGACGTCTGTTAAAGATCCACGAATGACAGCCAGGACCAACGGCTTAACGAGCTTTCCAAGGCACGGAGAAGTCTGTAAAGACGTTCACCCATCCACGGATCAACCCCGGTAGCCGCAGCTAATCCGATGGACCGACCCGTGCGGCTGTTATTACTTAGTCTCGAGCTCTAGGTATTAAAGATACACAAAATAATAAATGTTTAGCTAATGAGTTCAAACATAATACTTACTAATTCCTGTATTAGACTCGCAGTTTGATCTTTGGTCAATCCTGAATACCGATTCTCAGATTCCTTCTCAGAGTTCTTTATATTGTTCTGAAATACATTAAAAAAGTTAACAACAGTTACTTGTAGCGTTTTTTTGGAAGTTAGGTTCAGCGGTGAAAAGGTATGTTTTTTATTTTTTATTTAATGGTATATCGTAGTTGACATCTGAGGACCGTAACTACTTAACCGGGTTATCCTGTGGCTGCCTTAAGCTACTAACTTAAAGCCTCTAACCAGGGCGTAAAATAAGTAATATATTAGTCTAGGCGAACGCTCGCTAAGGGCACCCCCTGTGGGGTACGAAACCAAGATGGGACGGACTGGATCACGAGTGAGAATCGGGGGGTTCAAAGCTACAGGCTCAGCTTCGGCGCGGGCTGACGCTTCATCGAGCGAGGGTTGGGGGAGTATTATTTACTCAGGGTCGCGATCGCGGAGGACCTCGGCGACGAGGTCGGAATGCGGGTCATCGTTTGTGCTTTGTGACCCTATTATTCTCCTGGAGAAGAGTTATGGGGTCATCTGGGTCGGTGAGAACATGCCTCGGACGGCGGACTTGACTAACATGAATGATGGAATTAGTATGATGATTATATACTCAAAAATTATCCATACTAATATTATAAATGCGAAAGTGACTCTGTTTGTCACCTTTTCACGTCTTAACGGTTGATACACAGATAGACAATGACCTGGATTAGGACATGGATACTTTAAATCCCGGTAATAAAGATAGTGCCATCCACGAAGACGCGCCGCACTCTTCTTCCTAATCGTTTACAGTACAGTAATCGCAGTATTTTTGCGTTCCCGTGGGATAATTCCCGACCACCGGCGATGCCGCTGGGACAAAAAAACCTAGTGTTTTATAAACTCCTTCTACCTTGAGCAACTCCAACTGTTTCTGAAGCTGCTGTATCTTGGCCTCCAACTCCTCGACCTTCATATCTTTCAGCTTGAGCTGGTGATTCATGTCATCCTCCATCTTCTGTGAGGCTTCCCGTAACTCCTGGTATTTGGCTGTGTAATGTGATTCTAGGGCTTTCTTTGCATCTAGTAACTGAAATATTAAGAAAACTGTTTAAGTACATAGCCGCTCGGTGAGTATTGAAGATACCTAAAACTATAAAGTCAAAGTCAAAGTCAAAACATTTATTTCAAATAGGCCCATGTATGGCACTTTTGAACGTCAAAATTTACAGAATAATATAATTGATTCTAGTCGCCCCTTCCAAAAGGTAGTTTTCGTATGGAGAAGAATGGGCAAGAAACTCCACCGTTACTCTTTTAAAATGTTTTACAATAGTTTGTATTAGTACGTACATTAGTTAAATAATTATATGTGAAGACGATGCACCTAGAATAAAATTACTATACCACAATAGGTAAAAAGAATATAATATAGGTATGGGACGTCAACGCCGCTTGGACTGGGATAGCCTTACAACCTTCCTGATCTTCGCGTCCAGCGATCACGCTCGTCCGGTAGTTACAAGATAAAATTATAGAAGATGTAGTGACAAAAATTGAAAAGACTATGCTTAGATCGTTTGGTCATCTTGAGAGGATTAATGAAAGGCGACTGACAAAAGGTATTTAGAAGGCAGATGTGAGTGGAAACGCCGGGAGGAGGCGCCCTAGGAGGATATATAATGAACTTATTGGTGACGTTCTTCAGAAAGGTCAGGTGCGTAGCACTCGCAACCGGCGTACGTGTATGACCAGATGTATGAACGTAAACGAAGTCAAAGTCAAATAGGCCCTTGTATGGCACTTTTGAACGTCAATATTTACAAAATAATAGAATTGATTTTAGCCGCCCCTTCCAAAAGGTAGTTTTCGTATGGAGAAGAATGGGCATGCAACTCCACCGTTACTCTACGAGGCAAAAGGAGTATGTAAGGATCGTAGCAGGTGGCGTTCTGTAGTTACTGCCTACCCCCATGGGAAGAAGGTTTGGGAGTTTATGTATGTTTAAAATTCTGCTGATATTTCAGAAGTCGCTTAACGAAGTTTCGCTATTAATTAACCTTCAAATATTACTAACATTTGTAGTATTGAGTTAAAAAGCAGAAATGGCATGGCATGGAAATCGCTCTATGTAAAAAAACCGGCCAAGAGCGTGTCTGACCACGCACAATGAAAGGTTGTTGATGTTGGAATGAGTTTATCCCAAAAATATGGAACCCTAACAAACTTAACATTATAGTTGAAAAACCTATTCTCCCATACGGAATGTATGGAAAAACATGCTTTTTAAATTGCAAATGTAAGTTGGCGATTATTATCTATTACTTACAAAAAAAAAAAATAACATTACTTTATGTTACCACTTTGTCGGTGTAGTTAATATGTATACTCATGCCAAATTACAGCTTTCTATTATTAAGAGTCTCTGAGCTAAGCCACGGACAGACAGACAGACAGACAGACGGACATAGCGAAACTATAAGCGTTCCTTGTTTATTACGGAACCCTAAAAATGTACTGTTGTTGTAATGTACTGTTGTTGTGATGTTGTACTGTTGTTGTCTAGCCGACCTCAACATAATTGTCTTCCAATTGTTATGTGCACATGTTACTGTGGCACTAAACCAAATTTTCTTTTTTACTCGGTTTCTCCTGTAAATACCTGCAGTACCTTATAAACCCGATAGTCCAAAATGCCGTAAACCACTATAGTTACTGACGAAAAATCCCTAAATGTGTACTTATTGACATACCACCGTAGCTTTTGATAGCAATCGTCTTCAACCAAAAAATATCTGTCCTCATCCACTGTCAGGCTGAGGCCTCCAAAAATCGCCAGATTTACGTTTTTAATACCAACCTATTATTATACCACTGCAGTGTAGAGGCCTCTGCTCATACAGAGAAGGCACGAGCATTGAACACCACGCTTGCGGTTGGCGATTTAAGACTTATCGTATCTTTCGTATCTATCTATCCGTGACATCACTGCGGGCCCTATCAGAATACCAGCGCTGTGACATTTTTTTTTTAAATGTCACAGCATATGCTGAGATAGGAGCCTTTTGGCCTCGGACAGGACTTTCTGTTATTTTTTTTTTTTATTTTTTTATTAATGTTTTAATGAGTGTGTTTTAGTTTAATTTGTGATGTCCTGTGCGAGTCCCAATAAATACTTCTTTTTTTCTTTTCTTATTTTTTTACTTATATTAACTATAAGTCCAGATTTCCTAACAACTTTTTTCCTTTACCAATGTCAGTAATCTCCAAGATAATCTCAGTCACTTCATTTCTACAATATAGCATACCTTTTTCTCTCTCTCCGTATTCCGGTACCCCCTCAGCCTAAAGTCTTCGGTGGCGCGACTGAGATCAGCTGCGAGGTTGCGACACTGTTCAATACCCTTGCTGAGCTTGCATTCCAACTCTACTTGCTTCTTTGACCACTCTTTTGCTAGAAGTTCTAGGTGATATTCTTCTTTTTGTTTTAACTGAAATCACAAAGAAATTGATGCCGTTTTTTTAAATGTTTGTTATGCGATTACTCCGCCAATTATGAACTGAATTTGATGATTCTTTTTTTGTTTGGTCGGTCATACTTCAGAGGTAATCCTATATAAATTTTATTAACTTTGCTTGGGTAGTTTTGTGTTAACTTCAGTAATACGTATTTTTGAACTGAGTCTATACGGATGATGTTATAATAAGTTCCTGTCACTGTTATTTACATAGCAGGTAGTGGTACTCGACTTGTGTGGGGTAGGGACAACAACTAAAAAATGAAAAATTTAAAGTTTTTAGTGTTTTTTCTTTTGAAGTCGGTTTTTTTTTTTTTGTATGAATGATTGAAATTTCAACAGCACGCTTAGCATGACCACAATAGAAACGGGTTTTGTCGACGGAAGAATAGACAAAATGACAGATAAACAATCACAATCTGTCATTTTGAAAGACAGAAAGAAAGAAAGAAAATATTTTATTTGGGACACGCACAGGAAATACAAACATAATAAAAAAAAGGAACAAACATTAACAAAAATAAATAAATAATTTTGTCTATTCTTCCGTAACAAAACCCGTAGAAACCCCGTTTCTATGGTTGTCATGCTACGCGGGCTGGCTAACGTCTCTGTCGGGTCAACTAATAAACGATACAAAAGACGTGCTGCTACTGTATGCATTTTTAAACTTACTTGGCATTTGAACAATTCTTGCTGTTGCTCTTTCCAGTCTTCAAGCTCGTTAACAACCCTCTGCATTAAGGAGTCACGTTCTATTGCGGGGATAGCTTTTTTCACCACATCTGTTAATATTATTAAATTTTTTGCAAGATCTACTTAATAATAACCTTGACTGACAGACAATGCACAGCTTAAACCAACTGGGTCTAAAAACAAAACAAAAAAATACAAGAGTTCCATATACAGGGTGGATTTTGAGACGGGCTGTAAGCGCAGGTACCTTAATCGTTGTAGCATTAGAAAAACGGTCTGAGGAGACTGTCCTTGACTTTTAGAGAAATTTTGAACTGCAATCACAGATTTTGATAAAATAGCAATTATCAATCAAACAGTCAGCAAAAAATGGCCAATTTTCATAAAAACTTTTTGTTGATGTCATTCGATCCTTTTGTTAACAAAATCAATTCATTTATTTTACAGATCATAAAAAATGGAATTTGTTAGTATTTACATACACATTTTAAACACTAGTGTTAGTACATACATTTGTTTCTTATAAGGATCATAAAAACTCTATTGGACCATCTGAGGACTAAAACAGACAGAAATCGCTAAATAATACTTTTCCCATACATTTCATAGGAAATGAGATTCCCACTTACTTTTTTATGATAAATTCACCCTATATAATGAAAATGAGCATTAAGAACGGATTTTTAAAAATTCATCCCCTAAAGGGGTTAAATGGCGCTGAAGGTTTGTATGGAACACTATACTTACACTAATATTACAAAGAAAAATGTTTTGTATTTTTGTTTGTAATGAATAAAACCAAAAATTACTGGAATTATTTAAAAAAATCATTCGCCAGTTGAATGCTATATTATCACTGAGTAACATAGGTTTTAATTTATAAAGATATCAAGCGGGCGAAGCCGCTGGTAGTACTATAAGCTTGTAAGAATAAAATAAAATATGGAAAATTATTCACCTCTCTCATTATGTGTGATGTAGGTATCGCTTTTGCTCGTCTGTATTGGTATTGTTCTGAAATAAATAATAAAAAATAATAACTTCAATATTTTGGTATTTTAGTAGGCACAACATTGGCACACTGATTTTACAATAAAAAAGTGGTGGCACTCCGGGAGTACCGACAGAAGTGAAAACTTGTACAAGATCGCCTTGCTGGAAGAAAAATACTTGTATATTGAAAATTGGTCCGTAACCTTTTTTAAATAAAGAGCATAAACGCGTTTACAAAAAAAAAAAACTTCCGTAACCTTTAAAGTAAAAATACTTGTATAGAACATGGATCCGTAACGAAATATAAATAAAGAGCACAATCGCGTTTACAAAAATGAGGTGTCGTCATGGTGTCGCGATATCAATGGTTTAGTCCCATCTCAAAAATGCCCATCGCGCCTAAAGAAGTTTTCACTTCAAAAATCTTAAAATAACTTTTTGAAATCTTCATCGGGCTTGTGGTCGCATGCGCAACTTTTGAGAATGCTAGCTTGGGTTAGATACCCGGGTCGGACGGTCATTGGATTTTTTGAAGTGAAAACTTTACGTGCGTTGAGCGATTTTTGGTACGGGATATACTATGGATTCGCGTCACTGACATGCTCGCGCCATCGTGCCGTATAGGTCCCCGCTTATAGAAGCGCATCTAGGCAGCAATGACGAATGAGCAGCGAGACACCGTGAGCGTCGACGAATCAGCGGACTGCACTGCCCCCCGTCTCGCCGCGCACATACCTAAAGCGCAGTACAGCGGTCTCATTCAAACTACAGCAGTAAGTTTGAAAGTCGGTGTTTTTATTAATAAATAAACTATATGATTTTTTTTTATAATTTACCCATTACTCGGATAGCCAATAGATGAGAAAACCAGACTAATAAATAATAAATAAAAATCTTTTATTTTCACGCGTCGACGGCCCATAGCGAGTTAGTAATCAGTACAAACTTAAAAAAAAACTATGTTAGTAGTAACACTTAAACACACATGAGTACAACAATAAAAACACAAATACACAATAAACACACAAATACACACTAATACACACTAATGTTAATAATTAAAATTTACAAATTAATATTTTTTTACTATATTTATAAATTTAAAAATAACACAGTTTCCAGTTCTCGGCTCAGACTGAACGAGTCATACATCGAACCTTACATTAACTCATTGTATTTTCAATTCGATTCGTTTCTTATAATGATGTTTAATCAAAATAGACGACAAACCGGTAATTTACTCAGTTTTATATAAATTTTATTTCTTTATATCTTAATTAAAGTCTCACTAAATAATATACATATTTACCTATCTATCCCCGTCTCTTTCCCACACACAGGCTCATGCTCGCTCTTGTTCTCTCCTCGCACATCTTGCATCGTCTCGCACTGTACTTGCATGTCAGCCGTCATTGGCCTGACGCGAGAGGCGAGCAGCTTCTCCTGGCTCAGAGTGAACGAGTCACACATCTTCTTTATCAGTTCCGTTATCGCGCTGGATTGGAGGACTGAGTCGCCGGAGGCTGTTTTGTACCTGGGAGAATATTTTGTATCGAGTTGATTTTTCATTTAAGTGTCCTAAAAGGAACCTACTGCGCTTCGGAATGGGGAACAATCTTTATCTTTCGGACTGACCGACTCCTTGAAAATTCAAATTGCCTATAAATGGTTTAATTGAAATAAATGGTTTGAGTTTGAGTGACCGTCTACAATCCGGCCGTGTTGAGAGAATGCGTTCTTGACTCCTGTCAGTTTGACAATTTCTAGTAGTAATAAGGATCAAATTCGCAAAACACATGCGTTAGTATAAAACTATCAGGTGTCAAGATCGCATTCTCTCGACTGTAACTAAAGATAATAGTTTTTTTTTCGCACAAATATCGTGAAGTCAACTCACCTGGCAGTATTGCTAGCAGCTATATTAGTATAAGCGCCCCCTCCGCCATCTTGCGGTAAGTTGGTGCAACTGCCGGCGCGGAAGTCGATCTGCTCCTGCGGCACCGCACCGCGACGACCTGCGCTGTCCAAGTGTGTGACGCTACGAGCTGTGAGGTTGTTTGGTTTCTGTAAGTATTATGCGAGATTTTGTATTATTGGACAGTCAAGTAAATAATACGTAACATCCATAATCAGCCTACAATGTTCCCACTGCTGGGACACAGGCCTCCTCTCTGTGAGAGGGAGTGGGCTATAATCCGCCACGCTGGTGCATTGCAGGTTGGTAGATGTCACATGTACTTATTTGAATTTTTGGTTCAAGGACATGCCGGTTTCATTCACCATTTTGGTGATGAAATAATATACATAAAGTAAAGCACCTCTCTGGGTTCGAACTTATGACCTACAACTCGTAAGTTGCGGCCGTTACCACTGGGTCACCACTGCTCCTTTGTAGAGTTGCTCCAAGTCGATTGCAGAAAGACTCCAAATCGTTGACTGATGTGTGAACTTGCTAAAACACGTCCTGTTTTAGCAATAACAGATTCACCACGCTAAAAACAAAGCAGTGTAACCATTACCTGTACACTATTATCATTCTTCACCCCAACATATTTCAAACTCATCTCGACATCCACAAAGGGTCGTCTTCCGCTCTCCACCGCTGGAGTATCGTCACATCGTAATATAAAACATCGTTCGTGTATCGTCAAAGCATCGTCCGAGTTACAGAATTTGTCTAGGAAGTGGCGTGTGTCGTCTGTCGGGATGAGCTTGCGGAGATCCATGCTGCAGATTCCTGGGAAGTAAAGGTTACGTTAGAAAAAAGTTTTAAAGAAATTACACTTATATAAATCAAGTACGGTAAAGGGCGGTAAACGGGTAATTTGAACAAGTCAAGTTTACTACTGTATAGCCGTTGATTTTAAATTTATTCAGGACTACGTGTATGCAAAGTTTCATGTTTATCAGTTAAGTAGTTAAGACGTTCGCATTTGTAATAATTAGGAGTTGTACTCTCCGCACCATTATTAGTCTTTAGCCGATCTGTGTGCAAGAAGATTATTACTGAATGTCACCCCATCTTTGGTTTTTTTTCCCATTTCAAAGACAATATAGAAACTAAAATTTTGATTATTTATCGTGTATTTAAGAGTGCACAGTATGTTTAAAATTCTAAAACATAATGTGCACCTCATGATCATTTTTTAAATCGGACTAAGATATCGCTCTGTCACCTCCCCTTGAGTTACGAGTAACTATAGAAATGGCATCTTTGTCCGGAAGTTCACAAGTTCATAGCAGGGCTAGCATCGAAAAGAAGATAATAATAGATTAACATACCCACGTCCTTTTCACTAGCACACACCCTGGTGACCAGATGCGGGCATTCAGTGAAGTACCTTCCCAGTGATGCGAGATCAGAAAGCAGTCGTAACGATGTGCGTTGATTGAACTGAACGTTAGATCCGCCTGTACTGCGTGCGGTCGCAGACATCCTGAGGAGCATTAAATGAGTTAAATAATCTTAGCAAGAACGCCTCTATCGTGACGAATCAAAATTATAACAGCACTAGCTGCGCCCCGCGATTTCACCCACATAAGTCTCGATCCCGTGGAAATATCGGTATAAAAGGTATTCTATGTCCTTCTCCAGGTCATGATCTACCCCTGTGTTAAATTTCATCCAAATCCGTTCAGCCGTTTTAGCGTTAAAGCGAAGCAAACAAACTCATTTTCGCATTTTTATTTTCGTTAGGGATCATTAGAAGCGTTAATTAGCTCCATCAAAATGCAGGTATCAGGGGGCATATAATAATTTGATTCTTTCACATAACAAATATTTGATATAAATTAAAACACTTGGAATTTCTTACTGTAGAAGTCAGAAATTCCAAGTGTTTTAATTTATACTCAGAAATTTTCTAAAAACGGCATTTAGCTCTCAATGATGGGATATATCTAATGGGATCCAGAGTCATTGCGTTTTGAATTGGTTACCCCAGCATGGACATGATCACCCTCAGGATCAAGTAAGTAGATTTAAACATACATACCTATCAGTCATAATGTTGTGTGTAAAAACAGAATAGCTGACGAAACAGTCTACTTCTTTAGGAGCATTCGGATCTGGCAGCAGCTGAAAAATTTACAGAAATAAATTAAATTCAACATAAAAAAGCAGTGATAGCCTTGTGAAGTTATGGTGTGACCGTCGGACTGCCAAGTCATAGGTCTCGAGTTCGAATCCAAGGCACGCACCTCTGACTTTTCAGATTCATATGCGTATTATATAATTATCACTTGCTTCAAAAAACGGTGAAGGAAAACATCGTGAGGAAACCAGCATGCCTGAGAGATATTTCTCGACGACATGTGAAGCCAAGTCAGAGGCCCATGGGCGGCTTTAAAACTCTGACATCAGGTTAACCACTAACCATACGAAAAGAAGAAGAACATAATAAGAGATAATATGGAGCAATGGTGGCCCAGTAGAGCAGTGGCCCAGTAGAGCAGTGGCCCAGTGGTAACGGCCGCGACTCACAAGTTGCAGGTCGTAGGTTCGAATCCTGACAGGCGCTTCACTTTGTGTAAATTATTTCATCACCACTGCTCTCAAAAGGGTGAAGGAAAACATCGTGAGGAAACCGGCATGTCCTAGAACCAAAAATTCGAAGACATGTGACATCTACCAACCCGCACTGGGCCCGCGTGGTGGACTATGGCCCACTTCCTCTCACAGAGAGGAGGCCTGAGTCTCAGTAGTGAGACCATTATAGGCTAATTATGATTATATGATGCTTTATTGCGACGGAAGAGTGTCGACAGTAAAATAAACCATCTCCTCTCTTTCATGAAATAGGAGAAACTGTTTATATCAAGAAAATGGTCAATAACATTCTACTGTGTGATCGTGACAAAATAGCTACACTCAACTCATTTTTTAAACACATCAGAGATTTATTGTAACAGCCTATTAAAAAGCATATGCACCAGGATTTAAAATTATGTTATGAAATGTGTCATTATAGATATTTAATCATTCTTACCAAATCAATATTCTCGACTGCGCCAATAACAAAGCTGAGTACAAACAGCTGTTTGCCAGTGCCAACCTGAATGAGACCCTCATCACATAACAGCTTTGGTACAAGATCCGCCGATGACACAGACTTCTTGCTTTCTGTTATGTACTCCTCTGTTAATAACAATAATTATTATTAAGGATTGTTGCCATATTACATAATTGTGTTGCAGACTTTAGACTTTTTTTGGCAAAAAAAGATAGAAGAATGGCTATGAAGCTAGCATTAGAAATTGGCTATTGTGTGGCAACAAAAATAATGCTCCTGTTATATGGGCACAAGAGCAATAACAACAGCAAACAAGAGCATTATTTTGCTTTTCAACGTAAATACAAATAACGCAACAAGAAGATTGAAAAAGCGAAATTCTCTCATATAGGTACCACTAAACTACACCACTGTCTTCAGATAAAGTATGCCTTATTATTAAGCGATAAAGATAGTTAAAAAGAATAAAATCATAGCAGATTAAAAAGATATTTACTCAAAGTCATTGTCATTGGTTTGGCAGCGGGCAGATTTGATGCTGAGACGGCAGATGGGTGCGCTATCTCATTGCTGTGGAACATGCGGAGCTCATTCCTCTGAAATTACATACAAGATCAAGATGTTATTTCAAAATTTGCATGAAAAGATGGTCTTATTAATCTATTAAGTATTACATTATGTATGCCCTGGAAAAATCAATAGACGTAGAATACGGACGTAGAATAGGTAGATAGAGGGCGCCAACAGGTTTTTTTCAAGGGATGTAGCTTTAATTCCACGAAGCAAGCTCGATCATTTTTGTAGTTCACCTCGGATATGTTAGGACATTATTACTAGTATGTTTTCGCTTTTACCAGCAAGATTAAGAGAAGCATCCCTTCTTAACCTTGCTGATAAAAGCTATCACAGCTAACTAGGCTCTACAAGTTAACGAGTAATAATTGACCAACTTACATTTGCAGTTGCAAAAACATGTTCCCCATATAGGTACTCAGTATGGAAGAACTGTTTTTCAACTACAATGTTAAGTTTGTTCTTGGGATAAATTCATCCCAACTACGGAACCCTTCATTGTGCGTTGTCCGACACGCACTTGGCCGGTTTTATTATTAAATCAAACTGTTTAGTAAGACAATGCCATGCCAGTTGATGCTATAAATTATATTATTTTATATTATAGCCTATGATAATGATTTAAAACCAATTATTAGACTGCCTGTCTACTGGAACGGAGCGAAGCAGTGGAGCGGAGAAATGTACCAATATTCACCAATAGAATCTAAAGTCCGCTTCAGAGCTCCGCTCCTATTGGTTAATATTGGCATATTTCTCCGCTCCGCTTCCTCGCTCCACTCCAGTGGACAGGCAGCCTTACGACTGCAACTGCATCAATAAATCACAATTCAATCAAACAAAGTATCTTCCTCATTCCAATGTCTCTAATTAGCGATAATTTTACCTAACAGCTTGTGTGTGCCTGTCAAGCAAGTTTTACATAAACAATATTGATTTGACACGTTATGTGATTACAGACATGCAATACAAAACTATGTATGAATAAAGATGAGAGCTTTTTTACTAGTTGTTTCCTCACAAACTAACTATCAAATGGTTTTTAATTAGTTTCAGTATGAAAAAGGAACTGATGATTATCATAATGGCCCAACCCTACTTAAATATTGTGCCTTGGTGATTTTCTTCAGTTACTAGGAAACCCACTTTAACATACCTAGTTGAGTAAAGGCTGGGCAGATGTTGATTGTGAATATCCTCTCTCCTACTTGACCTATGCTGTGCCCGACAGGGTCCATAATTCTGACTAATATAATTACTTCCCTACCAACTATATACATTATGGTAGGCATGGCCCACGCACAATGGTCCACCTTACGGACTAAGTGCGGAAACCAAACCCTATAACATAGAACATTATGGTACGCAATAAAGAATTTGAGATTTATATTTTATCTTGGCCTCAGTTGCCATACAAACACATAAAATACCTAGTTGTTACAGATTTTGAGATTTTATTTATTACTGTTCTTTAACTAAAACCATATTTTATGGTTTTATGTGTAACTACTTGTACACATGGCTACACATCAAGCTATATATTTCCAGTTTACGCTGATCTCGCATTGTGTAGGATTACTGTACAATGCGAGGTTAGCTTTTACTGGAAATGTATAGCTTAATGTGTAGCCATGTGTACCTATTGACTGATAACTTGTATTTGTGGTGCAGACTGTGAATATAAGTTAGTTATTACTAAATAAACTTGTAGAGTCAACCCAAAAATAATCGAATGTTCAGTTTGATTTAAACTTAATGGTGGCTCGGAAGTGCACTGCTTGCTGTGCACCCCACCTTTGCTTGCACTCCACTTTACACCCTCCCTGATCCATGAATTTGTTACTGCACAGCACCCGCCTCATGTTCCAAGCCACCATTAAGTTTGAATCGAGGTGTATAAGTCAGTAGGGCAAATAGGAACTTCTCTGGTGGAATACTCCCATCACCACCCTGCGAAAATTACTGACATTCTCTTGAATAAAATAAAGCATTTTATAGCACTGAAAGATAAAACTACAATTACATTAACATGTATGCTTACAGGAGTTGGTGTGTTAACTCTGTCTTCAATGGAAAGACTCATCAATAACTGTGGATGACAGCATTTTCCTTCAGACTTCACTCCAAGTAGCCTGTGCCAAGAGTGTTTGATCTGAAAATATAAAGCTGTATTATAAGTCATCGGACAGGAGACAAATTTTATAGTAAGAGAATGTTCATTTGTCAGATACACATTGAAATTGTTATACTATATAATTTGATATTGATTCTTAATCTGTGATTTCTGGTACAGTCAATATGAGATAAACTGTAGATTCTGATAATTATGTTGATCTTACTAATTACTGATTGACAGATAATGAAAGAAAGGGTACATAATTCTCGTCACAACAGCAAGCAGTTTGAGATCAAAACTGCACCAAGAGACATTAACTAAAAACAATATCAAGGTCGTACTTCTACAATTTTATTGGAAGGGCAAGGCTGTGCTCCAAGTAAGCTCAGGAGTAAGTATCCCACTTTGTCCTTGCGTCCCTGAGTGCAAGTTGTGTACACCTCCACTTTGACCGGCACATTCTGGACTCGTAAACTGAAATAATATTGATTTTGATAAATAAATATTTGTTATGTTAATCAAGCTTTATGAAGTAGAGTAACAATATGAGTGAATTCCTGAATTCTAGAACATGTTCAATTGATTTGAGATTAGTCAGACATGAGATTCTGTCAGTAAAGATCTGAATGTATCTATCATGATAGGATCTTGCTAAAATGCAAGCCTGTGTAATCAAAAGGGTTTTAATAGCTGTTCTTAAAGGAATAAATAAACCTGAAAAACAAAATTTTGTTTACCTTCGAAACCTTCTTTTGTCTGCTTCCCAAACAAGTTCAGCATCAAAAACAGGAGCATGTGAAGGCACAACAGGGTCCGTCTCTAACATATACCCATTGAGAGATCCACTTACAATAAACGGCGAACGTAAAAATCCATATCCAAGTCCTAGAAACATTCGAAAATTATAACAATGTTCATGCAAAGATTTTGTTCATGCAAATAATGTTTCAGGCTGACTTATATAAAATTTAAAAACAACTATACCCTCTTTCACGTGCAGGACTATCTGAATATTTGGTCCTCGTAATTCGTCCATCAATATTTTATTAGAAATACATCAAAATATTATAAAAATTCAAATCAAACGCAACTGTAAACATTGCTTTCCAAAATCAAAGATGACATACATGACGTAACAACATCGGTGTTGCAAATCTATCAATTTAAATAAAAAGAGTCAGATTTTGCACAAACCGTAAAGCATTTGCTCTAAGCCCAGTGGTATAGAATGAAAACGAGGCTGTTTTAATGTAGCCGAGCACTAAGAACGGGTTTTTGGAAATTTGATCTTTAAGGGGGTGATAAGGGGTATTGTGTTAGTATGAATATTCTTATTTCATGATGTTAATTCAAATTAACATGTTTTTGTATATATTTTAATAATATTAATTGTAAGTTTTGGATTCCATAATTTGATCATATATTATCTGTATTCTGTATTAAAACTTAATTTTTCACTGCATGGAACACTAGTTCAACACTTGTGATAATCTGTGGACTGTCATGGCTCTCTCGCTGGTTAGAACAACATCACGGAACGGTTCAACGCATCTCATGTAATAATTTTAATTATCAAATACATCAGTTACGAAGGTGATAATATATCGTCAGGACTTTTATTTTATCTCGCCACCAATGTTCACAAAATTTCGATCATCCACCTCATTCGAAACACCGGTTGCGATTCGAACCCGCCAACCGGAGTGAACATTATTTGGTGGCCCATGAGGGGAGAAAAAAGAAGAAGTCAGGTCAGTGAGTCATCTTAATCAAGAACAAAGAAGATAACACGTCTGCGCAATAGCTACAGTGGTCAACATCGTCCTCAACAAGATTCAGCGCGAGAGCACAGAGGGACGCCATTGCTGTGTGGCGTGACCCCGAACACGAAGCATTCAATAAAATTCAGTGCACTTCATCATCGGATCATCGGTATTGTTAATCAGATCATTATCAAGTTCAGTGGAGGTTATCATTGATAACTGCGTAATAATTCATCAGATCATTCGGCTCGAGCGCGGTCGGTGGTAATTTGGCGCCAATCAACAAGTACATCGCCCGCCCGCCAGGCACCGGTTATTAACGTCAAACTGTCAAACGTCATACGTCAGTGAAGTGTCAGCAGTGTCAGTATCATCAAACTTTAGAGACAATATTTTGTGTTTGTATCGGTTTGGTTAGTGATAAAACCACGTAATTTTAAGTTAATAGTAGTTTAAGTACGTAAATTATTACGATGCCGTCAGCTGAATACAATAAGAGTAAAGCACAGTTCATATCTAAACATCGAATGTTAACGGATTTTTATAATACTATCGATCAAAATAGGTCCTCGATTTCGGCTCATGTTGCAAAGCGCCAATTTGATAAGTACTATGGTGAGTTCATTTCAGCCTATGAAAAATTACTTCAAATGGAAGATATTCAGGAAGAGGAATCTGCAAAGTTAAAGGCAGATTTCTCTCAAATCAATGAGTACTTGCTCAGGGTAGAGCAGGCCCATTCAGAAGGTAATGAGACACCTAAAACCAAAGGTAATAATTCAGATTTACATGCTAAACTGCCATTCATTGAGCTACCCAAGTTTTCAGGTGGTATTATGGATTGGATTCCATTCTATGATCTATTTCAATCGTTAGTTCATGAACGTGCCAATTTATCAGATTCAGAGAAGCACTATTATCTTCGAGCATCACTAGTAGGGGAGGCACTGTCATTAGTCAGGCAGTTACCTATGGATGATGCCAATTATGAGGTAGCGCTTAACCTACTTAAAGGTAGATACCATAATACTAGATTATTGCTAGATACTTATATTGATAGGATTCTCAAATTACCCACAATTCAACCTCAGTCATCAACTCTTAGGAAAGATATATATGATCCACTCAGAGAGTCTATTCAAGCGCTCGATAAATTAAGAATGCCTGTCAAGGAATGGTCATATTTAATACTTTTCATAATTTTGCAGAAGTTACCTGTCAGGATCAGATCTTCATTTGAGGAACGATATGGCAAGGATCAGGAGAAATTGCCTACTCTAGATCAATTGATGGAGCTCCTAGACGAGCAGTGCAGACTACACCTAACCATTGCTGAAGCTGAACACAGATCAATTTCATCAAGAAGGAGAGCAATTCACCAGCAGTCTGATGTAAATCCAGGATCATCATTTCAGAGACACTCCCAGGTGACCCCAAATTCAACTGAATGTTCTTACTGTCAAAAACCACTACACAGTTTATATAGGTGTAGAAAATTCAATGCACTTCATCCTAAGGCTAGGAAATCGTGGGCATTCAAATCAGGGCATTGTTTTAAGTGCTTGAGGAAGCACTATGCAAATGAATGCACCCATAAGAATTGGTGCAAACACTGTGGATCCAAAGATCATAATACTCTCTTATGTGTTGAAGAGCAACAATCCTCATCAAATATTGGGTCTCATGAGACCAGTACACGGTCACAGGTGCAACCAACATTAATTGATCACTGCAGTGAGACTGGAGCTATATCTAAGGCTCAGTCAAGACATCACCAGGTTGAGCAACAATCACCAGTTAATCAGGTACCAGAGAGACCATTTCACCTTAATCAAGAGACTAAGGTAGGTGATCGTGCAGCTCGAGCTCATCTTAAGTTTCAAGAGTTGCGCTTCGGAACCAGGCTCAGTCCTGATCAGTCAGAATGAGATAAGGCAACTGTTGGTGACATCACGCACCCGTTACCTATAACAATATGTCCAACTGCAGTAGTAGGTATCAAGGGGGGTGACGGGAATTATTATAAGGCTAGAGCTTTATTAGACACTGGGGCAAGTGTCTCAGTGATCACACAATCATTAGTAAATGAATTGAAATTGCACCAACAGTATTATAAAACAGAGATATATGGAGTAGGACGTAAAAGGGTTGATTTACCTGGTACTACATCTAAAATAGTTATCAAACCAATAGGCAAATTAGTACCCATCATCAGTACAGTAGCTATAGTTATGTATAATATCTCCGCAGAGATTCCTTCATATTGTATAAATTGTAGGCATTTAATTGAAAACAACAAAATCATATTTGCAGATCAGAACTTTGACAAACCACAGGAAGTGGATCTCATACTTGGATCGGATATATTAAATCATGTACTTGAAGGTTCTAAGATTTCCTTAAATGCTCCAGGGCTGTATGCATATGGAACTTGCTTTGGTCATGTCATCATGGGATCACTACTCGCATCAACCAGTGACAACTCAACGAGAGGGTGTACCTCGGTTCAAGACTATGGAATCATGGCGTCCAGGCTTGAGGAAGTTCTCGAGAGGTTCTGGAAGGTGGAGGAACCACCAACACAGCCAGCTGTCCATCCAGAACATTTGGAATGTGAGAGGTTGTATCAATCTTCAGTCATTAGAATGCCAGATGGGAAATACATGGTAAGATTGCCATTATTATCCAAGAGACCTGTTTTAGGTGATTCTAAAGCATTAGCTATGCAAAGGTTCAAATCATTGGAGGCAAAAATGAATAAGAATCCTAAATTTGCTGTTAAATATAGAGAATTCATGGATGAATATGAAAGACTAGGTCACATGTCATTGTCAAGGTTTCAATTTAATTCAGAGCATTTCATTATACCTCATCATGGTATATTCAAAAAAGGTACTGACAAATTAAGAGTTGTATTTGATGGGAGCGGGAAGACTTCCACAGGAACTTCATTGAACCAATGCCTTCACAGTGGTAAGCCACTTCAAAATGATATTACAAAAATATTGTTGAATTTCAGAAGACATCAGATCGTCTTTACTACTGACATTAAGATGATGTTTAGGATGACATGGATCCACCCCGAGGACAGGAGATACCAACTCATACTATGGAGGAGAACTCCTTCAGAACCAATTCAGGTATATGAACTAAATACAAATACTTACGGTCTAAGGTCGAGCCCATACATTTCAATAAGAACCCTCTTGCAATTGGCTGATGATTGGGAATCAGATCACCCAAATTCACGTGCAGCAGAAACTATTAGAAATCAGATCTTTGTCGATGATATATTAACTGGAGCAGATACAGTATCAGAAGCCAATGAATTAAAGGAAGAACTCAAACAATTGATGAAGAGTGCAGGCTATGAGCTTCGAAAGTGGTCATCAAACAATGATAAGGTGTTGGAGGATTTACCAGGTGATCATTGTGAACAACCACGTCAATTTGATTCTCAGGATAGAAGTTTCATCAAGGTTCTAGGAATTCAATGGGATCCAGGTTCAGATTCCTTTTCATATCAGATTAATATACCTATAGAACAAGCTACTACTAAAAGAAGTATACTTAGCACCATCGCTAGATTATATGATCCATGTGGATATTGCACACCCATCATATTGAGATTTAAATTGCTTCTTCAATCATTATTCACAGATGGACTTAACTGGGATGAACCAATTAGTAATTCAATCCTTCAATATTGGAACAGTCTTATCAATGATCTCAAATATCTTTCATATTTACACTTACCAAGATGTGTCTCATTACCCCAAGCGGTGTCATACTCACTTCATGGATTTGGAGATGCTTCCGAGCTAGGATATGCTGCGTGTGTATATCTTCGAAGTTTGGATTCATCAGGAAGAGTTATGGTGCAACTGGTCATGGCTAAATCAAGGGTTGCACCAAAGAAAACTACTCAGACCATACCCAAACTTGAGTTAAGTGCAGCTCATCTAGTTTACAAACTATTAAATCATGTAGCTGAAGCATACGAAACTGCAATTCATATTGACAGCATAAATGCATGGTCTGACAGTTCAATTGTGCTATCATGGCTAAATACGAAACCCCACTTGCTCCAGACCTTTGAATGCAATAGAGTCCAGGAGATTCAAGGATCTAAAAGGCATATGGTTTGGAGGCATATAAAATCTGAATTCAACCCTGCTGATTGTGCATCCCGAGGTATGTCGGCCCAGGACTTACTGGATTGCGACAATTGGTGGTCTCCCAAGTGGCTTCTTCAACGAGAACGGGATTGGCCTAAGACATCTATCATCATTCCAGACAATTTACCAGGATTTAAGAAACTCGTTCATATTACCACACCAACAGAGTCATGGGAACAGTCATTATTATCAAGAGTCAGTAAGTTCAGTAAACTTATCAATGTCACAGCATTCATACTTAGATTTATTAGGAATCTCAGGCTTCCTAAGTCACAAAGGAATCTTAAGAAGATATTGTCCATTGAAGAAATCAGAGAAGCCACAACATATTGGATTAAGGAAATTCAGTCACAGTCATTCAGTGAAGAAATTGCATTGCTGAAGAAAGGAAAACCTGTATGCAAGTCATTGCAGAGATTAAGTATATTTATAGATAAAGATGGATTAATCAGAGTAGGAGGTCGACTACGACAATCAGAGTTGCCATATGGGGCGCGTCATCCCTACTTACTACCAAAGGACCACAGATTTTGTCAACTTTTAATAGAATATTATCATCGGTCATATTGTCATGCAGCAACTAATGCCTTAATTGCTATCCTTAGAAGAGAATATTGGATCACGTCAGTCAAGCGTCAGGTTTCTAAGGTCATAAGAAAATGTTTAGTATGTTTCAGGTTCAACCCATCAATTCAGCCACCATTTATGGCTGATCTACCTGCTGATAGAGTCACAGCAGCTCGCCCATTCTCAGGCGTGGCTACCGACTTCGCCGGGCCCTTTTTAGTTAAAAGCAGTCTACTCAGGAATGCACAGTCGGTAAAGGCATATCTATGTGTTTTTGTGTGTTTGGCAACAAAGGCTGTTCATCTGGAGGTGGTCTCGTCATTATCAGTGGAAGCCTTTATCGCTGCATTCACCCGATTTGTTAGCCGAAGGGGGCTACCTTCGCTCATTAGATCAGATAGGGGCACCAACTATATTGGTGCTAATAATTACCTCAAGGAGGTAAATCAGTTCTTGCTCAATAACGAATTATTACTTCAGGAGGAGTTCAGGAATCAGAACATCAAATGGGAATTCAACCCACCAGCTTCACCTCATATGGGAGGATTGTTTGAAGCTGCTGTCAAAAGCGCGAAAAATCTATTGACAAGGGAGGTAAGAAATACTATTTTAACCTTTGAGGAACTCACCACTATCTTATCAAAAATAGAGGCCATTCTTAATTCGCGCCCACTTGTGCCGATGTCAGATGATCCTTGTGATTTTGAAGTCCTAACTCCAGGTCATTTCCTGATAGGCCAACCACTTGTGGCATTACCAGAGGTACATTGGAAAGATACTAAGATGTCACGCTTATCACGGTTTCAGGTTATTCAGAAAATGTATCAAACCATATGGACCCGCTGGCACTTAGAATATTTAAGTACCTTACAGGCTCGTAATAAATGGTATACTCAATCAAAAGGTGTAAATATTGATGATTTGGTCTTAATTTTAGATGAAAATTCACCGCCTCTTCAATGGAAACGAGGTAGAGTCATTGAATTGTATAAAGGTAGAGATTCAGTTGTAAGATCAGTTAAGGTAAAGACTCAGTACGGTGAATTAATAAGGCCGGTAGTAAAGCTATGTAAACTACCAATAGATTGTAATACTAGTTAAGGCTTTGGGTAATTAACTTCACAGTTGACCTATGTCAATGTCTATTTGTTGTGTTTTTATAATCTTTCAATGTTTACAGTAGTAACATTGTTCCTTCTTCTCCCGAGGGGGCCAGGAATGTTAATTCAAATTAACATGTTTTTGTATATATTTTAATAATATTAATTGTAAGTTTTGGATTCCATAATTTGATCATATATTATCTGTATTCTGTATTAAAACTTAATTTTTCACTGCATGGAACACTAGTTCAACACTTGTGATAATCTGTGGACTGTCATGGCTCTCTCGCTGGTTAGAACAACATCACGGAACGGTTCAACGCATCTCATGTAATAATTTTAATTATCAAATACATCAGTTACGAAGGTGATAATATATCGTCAGGACTTTTATTTTATCTCGCCACCAATGTTCACAAAATTTCGATCATCCACCTCATTCGAAACACCGGTTGCGATTCGAACCCGCCAACCGGAGTGAACACATGAGTTAAACTTAAAAATTTAAAAAAATACCGAAATAAATTATAAAGTTTGTCATTATTCGTTTTTCAAAACTACTCCTTAATAGGATTTTAGGGGGTGTTAAAGTTTATATGGTGGTCCGGTTAAAGTTTATATGGGGTGTTAAAGTTTATATGGTGGTCCGGTATGTGTATCCGCACTAATCCGCAATGGTAACCCGCGCAATTCAGTGGTTAGTGTCCATTGAATGAGTTTTTCATGAAATCATGACATTTGAGAACAAATCTAACTTAAAGAGATTAATGATTAATTCTAATGAGGTTAAAAACTGAAAGCTCATTACAGGTTGCAGCACAGTTGTACGTCTTTAAGCCGCCATTGTTGTGGTTATGTTTACTTTTGTGTCGATCACAAATTTTCGTATAGAAAACTAGATAAATATGTATGAGACTTGGAATGTAGCACTATCAAAAGACGAGATAAGGACAGGAGAAGCATCTACCACTGGTAAAAAAGCAGCTTTAGTGGAAAAGTCAATAAATTATGAACGTTTTAAGTATATATATATTTTTTTTTGTGTTTATTGACTTTAAATTCGTTTTTTGTTAAAGACTGGAGGCGTACGATAGAAGTAACCTGATCAGAGTTGAAAACTAACTCGGGCGTGATCTTCTTGACTGAAAAACCTCAGAGATAGCACTTCTAGCACTGACCTAATATAATAATATAAGCACACACATACTTTACTATAATTTACATAATATCACAGCACAAGTGCCTGTATGTAATGAAAACAGACAGTTCTCTTGGGAGCATCACCTTTAAACCACTTTCTCCCATAAAAGGCTTAAAGGATAGCATATAGTCGCGATGAAATATCGGATTCCAATTTTTTTCGGAGAGCGTTCTCCCACAGTTTTCTTCTTATAACATCTTTAGCAAATACATGGGTCACCGTATTTTTGCAGCGAACAGCTGCGCAACTGGGCTCAATAGTTAATTATGGGTAAAAGAAATCACTTGTTTACATAAAATGTATGGCTAGCTGAGAAATTATTAGACGCTGGAGATCAGCGTCATCTAGAGTGAGCAAGTGGTTGTTTGTATCCCCATTCTGTAAATACATAAATGTATTTTGTTATGGTCGCGAATCATTATTTTGATCAAGATACAACCCCACACTGCCCCGCGAATTGCAAAAACTAATTTCGCGTGCTACCACTGCAGATCCTCCATTCCAAACACGGGTACTCAAACATTAGACAATTTTTTTTAAATCAGAAATTGGGTTTGTTTGGACCGACCCCTTTTTTTTTGGGTGGGAAATCATCATATAACTTCTCCCGCTCTGGGCGGAGCGGGAGGGCGTGTCAGACTCTTACTGACTAAAACCCACCCGTGTTCCTTCGGTTGTTTCTTACAATAGAAGCAACAAGAATGATAAAGAAAGAGAAAGAAAGAAAGAAATATGCATTTATTGGCATTACAGCAAAGACAATACACCTTATAACTATAAAATAACAGAAAACAATGATTGTAAATGCCAAAAGGGCCTCAGCTCAGCATATTGTCAGATGACAACACAAAGTGTACCACCTGACCGTAGATAGAGAATGAACTATTCTCTATCTACGCACCTGACGCTGATTTTCAGCTGCAACCCACGAGTGCCATGTACGCTAGAGTAATAAATAGTGAAGTGTGCGTCCGGTTTAATAAATTAGGTATCAGAATAAATAATGTAATAAAAGATAGGATAATATAAAGAATATGATGTACCCAGGATTTTGTAATATCTATATTTAAAAGAGTGTCCTTGGAGTTTCTTGTCCGTTCTTCTCCATAGAGATCTACGTTTTGGAATGGGCAATTAGCTTCAACTTTCTGACTAACTGACCGACTCTTTGACAATTCAAAAGTGCCTGTAAATGGTTTAATTGAAATAAATGCTTTGAGTTTGAGTTTGCCCTGTTGCCGGGGGCCACGATCTCCCTCTCGGTTTTCTTCGCAACCCCGGCAGGCATCGGCCCTAGCGGACCCCGTCAATTCTGTTGACATCTCTTTGAGGCGCGCGTGGAACACAACGCGCCGTCGATCCGGGCCTGGTCCTTATCGGACGGTGAGCTACCCATTGCTCACCGTCCGCAAGCCCGCGCCTACGGTGGCCGGAAATCGGCTTGCAATTCCCGACGCCCTGGGCGTCTCCTCCTGCGGCGGTTAGGGGCGTGAGGGCGCGAAATTTGCCACTCCCTCACGCGCTCCGCCTCCTCCTTCGCAGGAAATCGACCCCTAATTGGGCAAAAAGGGGTAATTAAGTTTTAAGGTGAGAATATTGCTGAATCAACCTCTGTTAAGGGGGGGGGGAGGGGAATATAGTTCATAATAATTTCTTTTTTTATAGTAGTAAAATTTTATTAAAACTCCAATTTTGTACTTATACATTTTTGTAAATATGACCGTGCGCTCTCAAATGTCTCTCTTATTGTGGCGCATATGTTGAATCATTTGGTTTCCTTCAAAATAGTTGAGGTGGGTGCACAGACAAATTAAGCTTGTTAGGTGCTACTTATTTAAAAATTAAATAAAGATCGTAATCATAAAGTGGGTGATAAACGTGCGAACTTAAAGTACGCGGTTTATAAGTTCGCGAACTTACTTGGCTCGCCGTCGGTGACACACGTGCAGCTTGCTCGCACTGTATCGCGATGTTATCGATTTGTCTAAACCAAATTAAACTAACATTACACAAATGTCGAAACAAAATGGCGACTCGCGACTCACGGCGATGACAGATGTACGAAACTATGAACCAAGACGGGCTACGAGCAAAATTTTGCACCTGTTGAATCGCCGACTTATACAGCGGTTTTAAAGTACGCGTACTTAGTATGACACACGGGCGAGAAAGGCCAGCCAGCTAAACTAAGTTATTTAGTTAGTTTAGCTGGCGGCGACGCTTTAATTTTGAAAACTACCTGTTATTGCTATGGGTGTGGAAGGGGTGTTGAATTTCTTATACTGGGGCTACATTGTCACGTTATCGCGAATTAAACTTCGCGCGGTCTCTCTCTCGCACACCGCTCGTCATCTCGCTAAGCAACAGAGAGCGCGCGAAGTAAAGTTCGCGATAACGCGACAATGTAACCCCAGCATATGGGGAAAATACGAAATTCATGCGGATGGAATCGCGGGGACGCGGGCACAGACTACATAGAGATACTACTTAATGCCCCTGCCACACTATGCTTCTTGCGCTGCTCATCGCTCTGCTCCTCGCACTGCCGCGATGTTGCACTCTCTGCCTGGGTTCCCATCTCTCCTGGAATTCCGGGAGTCTACCGGAATTCAGCAATGACAATTTAAATCTCGCGGATCGCGGAAGGAATTTCAAATAAACAAAATTCTCCCGGAATTTAAAATTCACGTGCGCTCGCGGCATAATTGGCAATGGCAAAAATCATACGACCGCGAGCAATAGCGAGCTACTGTGGCTAATGCAGACGCGAGCTCGCGACACTCGAAACTATGTTTGTCCATACCTGTATCAAACGCTGCCTGCGAGCGTGTTTTAAGTCTAGTATTCGATATATGTACAAAAGAAAGAAAACGCTAAATATGAAGAACATTTCAAGGCAGAAATCCAAACGTTTTTCAATTTTGAAATGGACTAGGTACAAAGAGTTTTTTTTTTTAATTTGTTAGTTTAAAGTCTGTACTTTCAAAAGGAAAATATAAGTTCAAATTAAAAACAAACGTTTTTTTTTCCTCCCGTATTTAGGCCACCAAGAGGTGGCAACCCTACCTCTGCCCACCATTGAGATAGTAAAAACAAGAGACATTTAATAAATACTTATTAAATGTCTATGCTGCCCACACACTGCTCTACTCGCGCAAATAATACCGACGCACAGTGGAACGAATGTATGGGAGCGGTTGGACGTAGACATGTCCGAAAAAAAAGAGTAAAATTATGCCAAACTAATGATGCCATCTTATTCGATTACTTAATGCCTTCATAACTTGTGGTGATGAATTTCTTCATAACTCCCATATTTCGGGAGTAATTTGAGAAAATGTGAAATTTTACTATGAAAATGAGTGTATCGAGCTCTCTCCCTCCTGATTCCGGGCTTGTTTCAAGTAGCGGTCTCTAATATCATAATGCTAATACTAAGAGCTATATTTAATACTAAGACACATAGTGCGCCAAATGTGCACTTTCTGGGATAAAGAGTGATGTTTATTTTATAACACAATTTTTTAATTTTTTGTTTATTTTGTTGATTAAAACCGTTTTTCTAAAGGTTTACCTTATTACAATAACATTTCTGATCAGCCAATTAGAGAAGATATAAGCTAATTAGGATATATAATTAGGGACTTAAGGTTTACATATAAAACTGATGCACTAATGATTACTGATAAGAACATTGCTATTATTTAATTACTAAATGGCTCTTAATACACTAATTTAGCATGCATCATTTACTAATTATCACAATAACTAATTACCTTGCAATATTTAACAAAGGATACCTGGGATACCTGGATTTTATATAAATAGGTCACTATTAGTAACTTTAAAATCAGTGTTGATTTACACCTCGTTGTATCCAAGCTAATCTCGCAATGTATTTTCCAAATTTTAATACAAATCTTGATATTCACGTTGCTTTATGCGCACGCGCACATAAAGATTTACGCGACTTTAACTATTTGTTCAGTGTTTTAAAAGATAACAGTTGTGTTCAGTTATGTGAAAGTGCTGAAACAAGTTTAAAAGACTGGTGTCGTCGATTTTGCTACCGCATTTATGCAAAATGGACACAGTCTGGAAGAAGCACAGATAAGTTTCGGAAGAAACATGAGATTTGGCTACAGGCTGCAATTCAATGGCCGGAATTACAGAATGAAAATATGGAACCTTCTACAGAAAATATAAGTGACGTCATCGAGCCCATAATTTCTCCTGCTAAATCTGATGCTTCAACTTGTACACATCCTAGTCCTCGTAAATCTTTTGAGGACCTTAGTAACCGGCAAAAAAGAAGACGCACCACTGAAGATAGTCTTTCATGCAGCAGTAGCAGCGCTGAAATTATGTTTTCGGCCGACAGGGCGCTTCAAAAGGCAGGACAAAGCGATACAGCTTATGTTATGAAATACTTGACGGAGAATCCAGAAGAGGCCTCAAAAATCAAAGCCTTCATTGAAGGTAAATCAATTCAGGTACGGGAAATATCCCCTTTGAAGGCATTGGCTCTTTATGTATCGATGAACTTATCGAAATGGCGCTATAACACTCTTCGGGATTTCAACACTCAAGAAGGAGCTCTTCAATACCCGAGTTACTACATGTTGGTTAAAGAAAAAATTAAGTGCTATCCGGCCAAAGAAGATCTCACAGTTACAGAGAGCTCTGCAAAAATCAAATTACAAGCCTTGATGGATTTAACCTCAAGAAGACTTATTAGGTCGTTAGAAACCCCTGTTGATCCCAATCAACAGCTCGTATTGACCAGCAAATGGGGTTTTGACGGATCATCTAGCCAAAGCATTTATCATCAAAGGACGAGTGAAGATGAGCAAATCGATCTTGCTAGTAATTTTATGATTAGTCTTGTACCACTGCGGCTCGTCTCAAAAGGTGTAACAATTTGGGAAAACGAGCGACCATCTTCCACTTCATTTTGCCGGCCAATATTGTTTAAGTTTATAAAGGAAACCAAAGAAAATGTGCAGAGAGAGATGGCTGAAATCGAAGCAGAGATTGAAGCCTTAACTCCATCCACCATCACTGATGGAATTAGTGTCAAACACCAACTGCTGTTGACAATGATTGATGGTAAAATTCATTCCATTATATCCAATACAGCAGCTTCAGTGTGTGACATATGCAAGGCTTGTCCTAAAGAAATGAATAATTTAGAGTTAATCAAAGATAAACACGCAAACGAGGACATGTATAAATATAGCTTAAGCACCCTTCACGCTTGGATTCGCTCAATGGAATGCTTATTACACATTTCCTACAAATTAGACATAAAATCATGGCAAGTAAGGGGTGATATAGCAAAAAGGCAAGTTGATGACAGGAAGAAAAGAGTTCAAGAGGCTGTAAGAAGAGAAACGGGCTTACTTCTCGATGTTGTGAAACAAGGCAGTGGATCCACCAACAATGGCAACTCGGCAAGGAGATTTTTTGAAAACTACACTAAATCTGCTGAACTGACCGGAATAGATGCTATGCTTTTAAGAAAAATCTGTGTGATCTTGCAGTGTATTTCATCAGGAGAGAAGATCAACGTAACTAAATTCCGAGAGTTCTGCTTTGATACTGCTAAGCTTTACGTGGAGTTATACCCATGGTATTATATGCCTTCTTCACTTCATAAAATTTTAATGCATGGGCCAGACATAGTTCAGAACATGTCAATTGTGCCCATTGGTTTTCTATCCGAAGAGGCATCTGAGGCTAGAAATAAAGATTTTAGAAAATATAGAGAGGGGCATTCTCGAAAGCATAGCAGTATCTCATGCAATGAAGATATTATGCACAATCTTTTACTGTCTTCTGATCCACTTGTTACAAGTATCCGTCCAAAAGGAAATAAGTTTGTAAAAAAATCTTCTTTTAAGGAATTTTATGAGCTTACGGATTCTGAGAAAAGTGATATCGAATTTGTTAACATAAATGATTTAGCGGACATCGATTCTGAATTTGAATTAATTGATGATGATGATGATGACGAAGATAATTAAATGATGTTATTGTTTTAAAATGTGTAACTTAGTAAATTAGAGCTTACGTCTTAATTATTTATTGTACTTTTAATGAAACTAGGTAATTTATTATCAACTTACTTAAAAGTCATACTCTCATCAGTTCTTGTGAATATTTTTGTTAATATATATTTCTGTATATATATAATATATTTATAGACCTCTTAATAAGTCTGTCTGCGGTTTAAAGTAAATACAAATGGGGAAAAAACGTTTTTTTTTTTAAATTTTCATTTCCTTTTATCCCAGAAAGTGCACATTTGGCGCACTATGTGTCTTAGTATTAAATATAGCTCTTAGTAATAGCATTACGATATTAGAGACCGCTACTTGAAACAAGCCCGGAATCAGGAGGGAGAGAGCTCAATACACTCATTTTCATAGTAAAATTTCACATTTTCTCAAATTACTCCCGAAATATGGGAGTTATGAAGAAATTCATCACCACAATTTATGAAGGCATTAAGTAATCGAATAAGATGGCATCATTAGTTTGTCATAATTTTACTCTTATTTTTCGGACATGTCTACGTCCAACCGCTTCCATACATTCGTTCCACTGTGCGACGCTTCGCACTGCGCCCAAAAAACGACAAAAGAGGAAGCAGTGGACGAGGAGCATGACATGCGGCATGAGGAGTAACGTTGCCACACTATGTCTCGCCTACTTTCCTCGCTACTTCTCATACCACTCGACGAGTGTGTGGCAGGGGCATAAGACGCCACAGACTACAGAGTATGTATTCTAGTGTTAATGTCAAAAAGTAGTAAGGAAAGCGTGTTGCCATTGAAAAATAAGACTGAACAACAGGAAAAATAATTTATTAATACATTTGCCATCATACCAATTGTTTATTGCTATTGATAGTAATTATTAATTTATATATTAGCTCATCAGCATTTTGGTAAACTGTTTGCCAAAAAAGTTGATAATATGTTTACAGAAATATCGAAATGTCCACCATGGTACCGGAAGTTAAAACAAAATATTATTTAATGATCTAATGATTTTATGCATTTTTATTATACCATAAAAACGATAAAGAAAGTTATTGATGCTTTTATTTTGTTGATATAAGAACGTATGGCGCAATTCTTCAAAGATTTGTATTAAAGTTTTTGCATTGAATTTGTTATTTGTTTTGTTTCCGTTAAAATGACAGCGCTTTTCAACTTTGAGTCTTCTTGGGATTTTTAACGAATAAATAAAATATGCCTACCAAATATTTGTCATTAATCATAAGTCTAGATAATCTACAATGAAGAAGTTTTTATATGAGTATAAAGCCAAAACTACAAAAAGTCTGAGTCAATCAGAAACAAACACTGCAATAAGGTAAACAATCATTCATAGACTTTACTTTTATCTATTATCTACCCTAAAAATATTAAATAAATTAGAATCAGATATTGTGCGGTAGTAAGTGCACATTCTACGGTTGATGAGCCGCCTGTGACCGCAGCAGACTAGAGCTGAGGAGGGCCGACGCTCGACAACGCGCATGAAGTGGATCACCGGAGCGCAACGAAAAGTAATTTGTACAAAAAACCAAATTCAACTCATTGCGAATGCCGCGTTGTTCGTGATGTTTTGTCTGACCGCACAATATATCGGCGGTCATTGTTGCTAGTCGTTTTTTGTAACGATCGGACTTCTAATGCGCCGGTAATGTTCCGCGTGTTCCTCGCATCGACGGACATTCCGTTTTAGTTTATAAACTTATTTTATATTCGATAAATGTTATTTAGTTGCTAATTGCAAACGGCTTGTTTACTGTGATACCGTTCTCGAACAAAAAGTGGATTCTTTGCAGGACATGGGAGTTTTTAAGTGGTTACGCCGGTGAGTACGTGAATTTTGTTGTTTTCTTTTTACATTAATTACCTACTTATTTAATGCTATAGCTAGGTATTTTGTAGAAATTGTGTAAGAAAATAGATTCAGTATTTATCGGCATCTTTTTGTTTACAAAGAAATTTATTTTTTCCTGTAAACTTGTAGACAGCTGACTTGAGATGGCGCTAATATAAATCGATATATTCTTACTAAAGTGCAAAAATCGTTCACGTAATTTAAAAATCTGTTCAATTAAACATTCGATTTTGACTCGATGATTGCACGAACATTTACTTTTGACCATAAAACTCAACAAAATGTCGATCACAATAGAACAGGTATGCACAATGCTCCGAGGATGATGTAAGTGGTCCACCTAACGTTGAATCATCGGAACTGTACCCACAATAGATTTCATTTCATTCCAATAGAAGCCAGAAGCTTTGTGTACCATTGCCAATACAAATCACAGGTGAATGCAGTTAATTATTGCAACAAAATCTAGTTCAACCATCACGCCTAGTTTAGTCATTTTCTGAACTTCAGGACAGGTGTATCTGCGGAGCCTCACTGGTAAATATTTAATCATTATTTCCCATTTAATTTCTAAATCAAACATTTAAGTGACACTATTGATAGTACCATTGCCTGAATTAGGTCGAAAGCTAGAGTTTATTGACTTTTCGAAATGGGTTCGTTAACATTAGTCACTTTATCTATTGCCTAAAGTTTTGTAAGGTACAAAAACTTCACAAAACGTTAATATTACGGTACACAATGATAACTTTATTGTCGTATTTTTTTGTACGTTTATTAAATTACTAATTCATTAGCAGTTGTCCAGTTAGTCAATTATGATTCTGATAAGAAAAATCGTGTGAGGTTTTCGTCTTTAAAATTATCTTCACATTAGAATTTTTACTAGGCAGTGCACCACATGAGACCGAACCAAGCACCTAATTAATAGCTTACAGTTAACCTACTCACCAGGGGGTAGGTCAGAAGCAACAATCAAGATCATGATATTCTAGCTGCGGAGATTAGACTGATATTCTTTCTACTTAGTAAAACTAGAGCCAGGAATATCGTAGATACATAACTCTACTTATCCCTAAATAGTTTATTGTATTTGAATAAAATTATTGTTATAATTCCCAAAGAATCCAAAGGATAACTAGAACGATAGTCTTTCGTGTTGATTGACTGAACGAACCCTTTTGAACTGCATTGTAGGGTATGTAGTCAAAATAGTCTTCGACCTGTCGTGTTTTCGGCACATGACGCTTTGTGAATCTGAATATTGTATCCGTGCTCTGTAATCACAATCAGTGAGGAGAACGACAGAGATACTATTCACTTCCAACTCCACACTTTCCTGTAGTAATTTTCCGACCTGAACCAGTATTATTCAATATCTCCTTCGGTCTTCACGATGTTTGTTGTAATGGTCGTCCTACAAGAGCTGGGGAAATCCCTACGTACTTAGTCGTTAGCGATTTTCTCTGCGCTCCATTTGCGAGTCCATTTTGATCTCTGAGTACATAAAGTCTTTAATCAAGATATAGATACTGATTATTTTCCTTTCATAGCTTGCTAAGCAAGTGTCCGCCCTGAAACACTGCTCTGCAACCCAGTAACCACGACAGATTCGATGCTTCTCCAACGCATCTCGGTTTGAGACGGTCCGGAATAAAGCTGTGATGTAAAGTTGCGGAGATTAGATTGCGGTTTACTGTATTGCCTTCAAAAAGGCCGTGCCGTCATCATTCGATGAAAATGAAACTTATGAAATCTCTTCTGCATTCATGGAAGTAAAAATATAGGGCTCATAAAAAACTGCTCAATCAGGCAAGGCATTTGTAGATGACGTAATTCAACATCCAGGGTCGAAGTCGTTGTGCACCGCTTTTCTGCAAGTGGTTTCTTTCAAGATTCGTCTAAATGGCCCGAATCTAAAACCTTTCCTGTCCGTTGAGACAGTTGCTGTTTTTCATGAAAATACGGTGAAACGAGATGGTCTTGCTTATGATATGTCGAAAACTTGGGTAGCTGTTGCTTGCTGAAAAAATTGTCAGCAATATGTCCAGTCGAGAAGGGATTACTGAATGTCTGAATCTGTAGTAGGGTCTGTCGGGTTACTGAGTGTCTGAAGTACTGTTTTCCCGATCCACTTGAAAGTCCTCCAATTTCTCCTTGTCATGGTGCTTATTGCCCACATCTAGATAGTCTGAATTGATCATAGGAACCATAACTGAACATTCACATTGAATGCGAGGTTGAACGAGGTTGAACTTATTTTATATCCTAACTGACTACATAGTCGACATGGAATCATGGGAAGGTTAAGGTTACTCAGTAAATAATTTTTAAAACAAAGAAATGTGTAATGTTTTGACGAAGACAAATAAACAATAATATTGTGGTCAGACTCAGTGATTAGTCTTTTGTTATTAATTTTGCAGTCGAAGAGTTCCGGGCGGCAGCTAGAGGGGATTTCTATTTTTCTGCGTTATCAGCTTCCAAAAACTCAATTTGTTTCGTATGCATTCGCCATCTACAATCAAACAAGAAATTAATTACACGAATGTACTAAAATCTCTAGATACACAATTCATTCGGCAAGTTTACGTAAATAAATACATTTTACTAACTTTACAGGACACGAAAATGTTTTTTTTTTGAATATATAAATTTGCAAAACAATAATATTTCCGTCGAGTCCGAGGTACTTTTTTAAAATTGCTACTTTTGATATTGAAACAATATTGCTGGTTGTCAAAAGTCACGTCGTGGTACGAATTGAATGACCTTTTAGAGGCGACGTCACCAAAACCGCTTAGAAAATAAGATTGTTTCAACATTACAATAAGCTTATTTTATGGACGTCAAAGTAAGATTATAATAATACTGCTATAAGAGCTGGTGGTAAGCCCCCAGATAGCCACATGACTATTAGTCTAAATAAACTAACCCGAAAGATCCATTCAAGCAAATAAATAAAGAAAGATAGTGCTTTCTTTCAGGTTCTCTAAGGCTCACAATACTTTCGTTTGTTCAAATCAAACAGACAGGAACTTAAAAAAAAAATGGTGTCCATGTTTTTTTCATTGCTTCATTCATTGCGCACGACTGAGTAATTTCGAAAAAATAACTACAAAAGAATACCTCCCGGTACTCAGTCGTGATTGATGCTTCCATTAATTACTGGTTCGATTCAATCTGAAGCATTTCAATGGTTCTAAAACAGTGTTATTGAAATTACACTTTCACCAAACTTATTTGTGATAGCCAAGCGGTGCGATTCTCTTATTGCTTTGCAAATAACCAAAATTGTTGGTTAGACAGCTTCTTATTTATGTAAGCATTATCATCGTGTCAGTAGATATGGGCTGCTGGGACGTGCTTTCTAGTTTAATTTCAATATTACGTAATGTATTGTTTGTATCGAGATTATAAAATAAAGCTTTGTTATAACTTCCGGCGTATCGGAGATTACAATGACTTTAAATTTTTCTGGTATAAGGAACAAAGACTTTGCTAACAAAGCAGAAATGTTGCAGCGTTTGCTGAAACTGTTTTGTATGGCAGAGGCCACGAACTGGAAAGTACTGTTAAGTGGTGTCCAATAGGTCACATGAGACTTAAGTGCTTTAATTAATGGAGCACTTTTACTTTTAGGTAAAAACGTAAACCTATGTAAAAATTATTAATAATTAGTGCAAAGATAGATGCTGCCCAACACTTGTCGCAAATCCCTAGCTATCCCCCTTGATACCCTCAGGAAAACAATAGACCGTAACGTAAAACATAACCATCATAGGTCTAATACTGAGTGGCGAAATAGATCACCATTTTAACTAGCCTTTGAAAGCTCTTTACACTTCTTAAGTGATTTTTAAATTACTTCAAAATATAAAGGAAATAAAATTCCTTTCTCCACTCGCTTTCGATGACAAAAACTCGAAGCGTGACAAAAATAGAGTATCAAAGTGGCAATATCTAGAATGGCCGAATTTTCTCTTTCAAAATTTTAGTACTAGACATTTCAATGATATAACTACGGTTTGTCAGACATGATCTATCAGTCCATTGGATCTAGGAGCTGTTTCTCAAGAGATCAAATTGATGTCAGGTGTACAATGCCTGGGAACAAATTTGCGAGCCTGATCAAATTGCTAATCGGTAAAAGTGTATCGATCGTCCAGCGTTGGTGGTACTCGTGATTATGATCGCCTCTTACTTCTCTACAGAGTTCATTGTTTTTTTTCTACCAGGTGTTATTTAATCGAAGCTTTGTTGCTAAGCCTGAGAATAACGGATTTCCAATGCATATAATTTAGACAAGTTTTTTAACCAGCTTCTTAAAAAATGAGGAGGTTTTCAATTCGTCTGTATATTTTTTTAATTCATGTTCATCAATATTTTCGTCAATTGTGAACCGATTTTGAAAATTCTTTTTCCGGCACACTAAACGCCCATAGACGTCATAACAATAAAACTTCTATTGTATCTCGTTCAGTGTCCCGGAAAGTGTTAAGTACCTATTTATATAGGAATTATAACCAAAGCTACATCGTAGATTTAAGATTTAATATTTTTTGTAGCTCTAACGCTTCTCAAAGCGTTACAATTAAAATTGAATACGAAATTCCACTTATTTCGAGTAGATCTCGTCGTTGCGTCGCGGCGCCCGCGCCGGTGACCCGCGACTGTCCCACGCTTTTGCTGCCTGAGTGACGCGACGTCCGAACTACCATTAGTTGCTGTTATTTGTACTTTTATATTGTTGAGGTTTTTTCTCAGACCATTGTTGGTTTTAGCGCCTTAAAAAAAGATTCGGAGAATGGGCCTCACTGAGAGAACCGAATAATTCGTAGTAAGTGCGATGACAGTGAATGTGATGTGAGTTTTCTGTTAAGCAATTGACCACTTTCCCCCAAGGGAGTATGCTGCATCCTGGTCTAAACTGGCCCTAAAAACACTGCAAGAAGACACTTGTTTTGGTGAGGAGGACTACGGGCTGGTGTACCTTATTATATTTTTATGTTTGTTGGCAGGGAGCGCGTGACTGTGACGACTCATCACACCGTGAGCCCCAGCTCCACTACTCCCGAAGCACAGGCTGCACAGGGCCCCCACAGCACTACACAAATCGGCACTATTCGCACAGAGGAATACAAACGAGATTTAGCCGAGTTTCAAGCGAGAAGATCCTCAGTAAACAAGGAACTACCAGACACGCCTGTAAAGAAAAAATGCGGTAGACATTCTTTACCTGTCTCTTGTACCGACTGCACCGCGGACCACGATAAAACTTTCAATTATGAGAAGAAATCAGGCGTTAAATACAAAAAGAAATCGCAGAAACGCGCCCGAAGTACGACCCCAGAACGAACAGTTTACGGAGGCGTCCCAAATATACAGTTTTTATTCCAAAATCAGGTGTTCATGCCCGGGAATCTGTACCCGACGACGTCCTCGTTTTCAGAACCGCAAAAATTCAAACGTATAGCACAACATAGAATAAATAGAATCTCTCAAGACATGGAATTATTAGATCAAAAGCAGTTAGAATTTAAAGATGATAGTCAGGCAGACTCTCCACCTGCGTTCTACAAGAATAACTCTCTTCCTTTTGATGTGAAGAACTTCTTGGAATGTCATAAGAGTGAGGAAGATGACGTCGATGGGTTGAAGGCAGCAGGAGACGTTAATTTATCTAGTCAGAATAATTCCATAAGTCCCACGAAGGATGAGTCCGATGATAAGCTATGGGAAGTGATGAGCGAGTTGAAAAACTTGGATCAGTGGGCGGACGAGCAACTGCAGGTGCGGTCGCCGAACACAAGCAAGTCCGACGACAGTAAAGTACGTTTGTCAGGGCAACGCCCCGTTGCACCCGTTTATTTCTTAGTTTTAGATACTGACTTTGATGCAGATGATTGATCGTGTTAATTTGGTATTGTAAAACGTAAACGTAAAGCAGCGTGAGCTGTGGAAACCCAGTGGTAACGGCCGCGATTTACGAGTTGTAGGTTTGAACCCTGACAGGCGCTTTAGTTTTTGTAAATTATTTCATCACCGCTGCTCTCAAAACGGTGAAGGAAAAATACGATACACGATATTTTTCAAAAAATTCGAACTGGTGACATCTACCACCCCGCACTGGGCCCGCGTGGTGGATTACGGCGCAGGATCTTACAGAGAGAAGGCCTGTGTCCCAGCATTGGGAACATATATAAAGGTTGATTATGCTAAACGCAAAACCCCTAATAGGATTTTAATAACGTTTCTTCGAGTCATTTACTTAGTCTCAAGTTGGAAATGAGATCATAATGATTTCTTGTCTTAATACCTACTTTGGTTCTTATTTTTAGAGCGATACGAGTGCTCACGGTTTGCCGATAGCAAGTGCAAGCAACCTCGATGTGACCGTAGACAGGAATAAAACATGGAACCTTGGGAAATGGGGCGTAGTTCCCGTACAAATAAAGAAGTTAATTGGTGTCACCATTGAGCATGTTAGGAAGAAACGTAACACGGAGATAAATATTTTGAGGTAAGGCGTTGACATCATACTTTATATGATAAATCCTTTTTAGCGCTTCTAGAATGGTGTTTTGATGTCATTGTCCTTTTAATGGAGTAAAGTGAGACTTGGAAGTCTCATAAACACCTGAATGCAAATAAGTTCTACCGGGGCCCAAAATCGTAAAGAAAGTTGATGATGGGAAGAAAAGCTCTGTTGTCTTAGGTTTTTGTTTTGTTTCAGAAAGTGTCGCCATCCTAATATAATACTACTAATGGGAATCTATCCGGATATTCACAGCAATGTGCACTTGATCTGTGAAAGATGCGTCGATTCCCTCTTCGGCATACTGCACGTGCAGGTAACTTTTTAATTATTGTCTGATTAATATGACTTATAACAGCTGTGACAATTATTCCAATGCATGCATGTGACATCAATTTATTCCACTGCCCTCTCATAACCCACTTCAAATAAAAAATGATTACTAAACTGCTAAATTTCGAATACAGTTTGCATAGGATTGTGTCTTGGTAAGTCGGCCTTAACATTTACTTTCGTCCTTAAACATTATAAAGCACACCGTCTCTCTACCGATCCATAAACGCTGGTACTTTTAAAATTAACGCTTTACCTTAATAAAAATATTATAAAAAGATGTCGAAACGACTATACTTTTTACAGGGTCGCATTCTAAGTGCGCAAACAGCAGTGCAATATGCCCTCGACATAGCGAATGGTCTCGTCTTCCTGCGAATGCAAGGTTTCCTCCACACAGAACTGTGCAGTACTAGTGTGATGATAACAAGCCATGATGCTGCGAAACTGGCAGATGTGAGCTCCTGTGCTAAGTTGGAGAAACCAGAGAAGCGGATGCCGAAGCTTTATGAGATTTACTCGCCCGAACCACAGTATGTTAATATTGAAGGTGAGTGAAACTTTGTATCTTATACACTTGACTTTAGAATCCCAGATAATTGTCATGTCATGGAACCACAAACTCAATGTCGTTCACGACAAAGTTCAAATTCTATTGAAGGTAATTACCATTTTTTTAAGACCTTTTAAGTACAAATGGTGACTCAAAAACCAACTTAGACTACGTGATGCTAAAGAAGATAGTCGAGTAAGCGCCAATATTAAATGTGTATCGTCTGAGATTCAAAATTGAAGCATAGACATACTAAATATTCTTTTGACAGGACTTTTCTGTAGAGTAGGTTGTACTATCGCAATATATTTTTCTGCCGCCTTGTATCTTTGCGGTTTTCCGGTTCAAATTCACACGAGACATTCTAACTTAGTCAGTAATTCTGTTTTTATTGCTAGTAACGCATCGGTAAACCCTTTGGTGCTGCAGATGTCTAAACGGGCGGTACCACTTTCCATTAGGCGAGTCGTATTCGAGAACACATCAAATGAAAAAAAATGTTATACGTCTAGCTAGCCAGCTAGTTTGTAGTTCTCGCTAAGTTCTAAGTTGAATGCTCGTGAAAGGTACACTGCCTCAACAAGATAACAATGATAGTCAACTATTACAATCCTGAGAATGTACAATAAAGTTTATATTGCACTACACATAAATAAAGCATATTTGCTAAGTAGGCAACAGCTATTAACACATCAACAAGGGTGAAAAAGTCTCATGCCGGTTTTCACTAACACTAAGGGACACGAAAATGAATGAATAAATAAAATCATGCTGCAAGCATGCATGTTGGATTTTCAACGCTCGGCTTAGCACAGAAAGTTGAAAATGATTGAAAAGGTTGAAAATGGACATTAGTTGTTGTATCTAAGAAAATATGTAGATAAAGGAAACATCCATATGCAAAATTGCCACTCATTGTTCTATATAACTTCAAGGCTACACGTTTAATTTTGCTAAATTTTTATAATTATCTAATAATATGATAAGGCCGTCATTATACAAATATATAATAAAATGCGAAGTTCTGCCGCTTCGCAATGTAGAAAAAAAACATCTTCGTTCCAAGCAATCAAATTAATTCAAATGATTATTGTTGTGATAAAAATAACTTTTTGTAATAGAAATGCGTGTAACGTGATGAAACGGTCGTAAAGATGTGTTTTACACCCGTATGAAATTTGCCGTATAATGAGTGTAAAATGTTACATGACATAACCTACTGTAGGTGAGTATTAGCTACACGGGCTACACCTCTGCCTAACCCTTCCCGAAGGGAAAAAAAGGGGTGAATTATTCACCTGTTCCTAGCAGAGATATAAATCGGTTTCTAGGCCTCTTTTCCTTTTGCCATTCACCACGGTGTTGAACTTCGTCCAGTTATAGCAGTTTTGACGGTGTCGTCAGCCAAAAGTGCTTAAGGCCATATTAGAATTCTTTGACCTTGACCTTGGCCATTTCCACGTATAGCCTAAGTTCCTAAAACTGTAAGTGTAACATTCTATTATATTCTATACAAACAAAAAATGAACTGTTAGAATTTTTTAGCAGCTTAGCTGATTTCATTTGGTAATTTTATAGACGGTTTGCTGAAAAATACTTACCCGCATTTATATGTTGTACGTAATATAATGGTATTATCATTGGTTGGTGCAAACGACATATTTATTGTTAGTGACTGAAAGCTTTCTCCAACGAAACTTAAAAATTATTGCTTTTTTATTGCTTCAGCATAAATGCCTTGGATAGTCTAGCCAAAACGGTAAAGTTAGTGCGATGTGATGTTAGATTTAAGTATAGGTACCTAACAGAATCTTATTGCCAACATAAGTTCATACCATGTTGAAAAAAATGCTAATTGACTTCCTATCTAAAACATTCTGTCTGTAAGAAGGTATAAGATGGAATAATGGATGAAGCAGTCGATTAATTTGTTTAATGGTTATCAGTGGATAATTTTTTTATTAACTAGGTAGGTATCATACATTCCTAACCATATCTTTTTTAATAATTAGGCTTTACTGTCCCCCTGCTGGGTAAACGTCTCCCCCAAGTCCTTCCGGGAACTCTATTCCCGACCCACTCGCCTCCCCAAACCAGCCCTCGCAGTACGCGGTGTTCCTAAATTTCTAACATTATAAAATCTAAAATATTTCTTTTATAAATTAATTTCATGTTCGTTAACGCTTCAACGCCAAATAAATAGCGCTTTTACAGTTGTACAAAGTACACACTGATTTACAAACTTGCTTAATAACTGAAACTGTTTTTCTATGAATGACGTCATCAGGTTGTTAGTGCACGTCAAATTCGGTCTAGCGTATGCCAACGTCCATACTACGTTGAATACACCGGTTCTCGTCCGATCACCGAAGTTAAGCAACATCGGGCGTGGTCAGTACTTGGATGGGTGACCGCCTGGGAACACCACGTGACGTTGGCTTTTTGCATTTTATTGTTTTTTCATTTATTTTTAATATTCAATAATAAATATGATGTGTGCCTTTTAGTCTGCTAAATAAAATGATTGTTTCTCCTTCACGCATATAAAAAAAAAAAAACTTTTCCAAACATTATTTATTTACTATTTTAACTAATTTGTTATTTTAATTTTAATTGCTCGGCCTCGTTAGTGTAATGCCCCAGTTATTTATAAATAATCCTCAGTCGACCAATCAAAAAACACGGTGCAAACGAACCGTGAGTCGCTGTTTAACGCTCCAGAATGCTCAGTAAAGTTTAGTTTTTAATAATACATATATTATGACGTCACAAAGTTGATACTGGGTTGTATGGTCGTTGGTGATACCAAGCGATAAATTCAACCTAGATTTCGCCAACGTCCATACTACGTTGAATACACCGGTTCTCGTCCGATCACCGAAGTTAAGCAACATCGGGCGTGGTCAGTACTTGGATGGGTGACCGCCTGGGAACACCACGTGACGTTGGCTTTTTGCTTGTTTATTTTTTTAACTACTTACTTTTTATTATTTAATGTTAGCAGTATAATTAACATCTGCCATCTATTAAATACATAAATACTAGCTGACTCAACAGACATTGTACTTCCGAAACAAAAATACTTACCATAAAAAGAAAGACGTCCAGTTCTTCCCGAATTTGAAAACTTTCCCCGAAACTTAAGATTTTTTTGCCATAAATAAAAACCTAATTCAGACGATTAAGACAAAAAATAAAATAAAAAATAGCAAAATTGGTGCAATCATTCTCAAGCGATGCGCTTACCAGTGAACAGCATTTCATTTTTATTTACATAGCTTTAGGGCTGATTTTTCAATGGTCACATAATTCTTAACTGAGGAATAAATATTGCGATTTGATAGATATTGTATAGAAAATGTGTCAAACTGTTATAATTTGGAATGGAAAAAGTTATCTGACTACTGGAAATCAGCCGTTATCCATGTTAATTTACTTGGCAGCGTTAACGTAATATCCCAGTTCAGTTGAATGCACTTACACCACAAGCGAAGTCTTTCAAACTCAATACTCTTATAGAATGCTTAGCCGTTTTTATAAAATGACGTCACAAAGTTTCTGCTAAACGAAAAATTCGACACAGCATTCGCCAACGTCCATACTACGTTGAATACACCGGTTCTCGTCCGATCACCGAAGTTAAGCAACATCGGGCGCGGTCAGTACTTGGATGGGTGACCGCCTGGGAACACCACGTGACGTTGGCTTTTTGCATTTTATTTTTTGTCTTATTTATTTTTATTCAATAATAAATATGATGTGTGCCTTTTAGTCTGCTAAATAAAATGGTTTTTTTTTCTCCTTCAAGCAAACAAAAAAAAAAAACTTTGCCAAACATTATTTATATACTATTTTAACTAATTTGTTATGTTAAGATTAATTACTCAGCCTCGTTAGTGTAATGCCCCAGTTATTTATAAATAATCCTCAGTCGACCAATCAAAAAACACGGTGCAAACGAACCGTGTGTCGCTGTTTAACGCTCCAGAATGCTCAGCCAAGTTTAGTTTTTAATTATATATTATGACGTCACAAAGTTGATATTGGGCTGTATTGTCGTTGGTTGATTTGAAGCGATAAATTCAACGTATATTTCGCCAACGTCCATACTACGTTGAATACACCGGTTCTCGTCCGATCACCGAAGTTAAGCAACATCGGGCGTGGTCAGTACTTGGATGGGTGACCGCCTGGGAACACCACGTGACGTTGGCTTTTTGTTTTAAATTTTTCTAACTATACTATATTAATATTTCATTTTAGTAGTATAATTAGCATCTTGCAAATAAATAAATACTAGCCGACTCAACAGACGTACTTTCGAAACAATAATTCTCACAAAAATCCCATAAAAAGATGGACTTTTTCAGTTCTTCCCGAATTAAAAATTTTTCCATGAAACTTACGATTTTTCTTACCATAGATAAAAACCTAATTCGGACTACTACGAAAATTTTAAAACAAAAAAAAAAAAAAATTGCCATATCGGTGCAACCTTCTCAAGTGATGCGCTTACCAACGAACAGCATTTCATTTTTATTAATGTAGATTTAGGGTTGATTTTTCCAATGGTAATATAATTCTTAACTGAGGTTGCTTTCAAAACAATATCTATCAAATCGCAATATTTATTATATTGTGATTTGATAGATATTGTTTAGAAAATGTGTCATACTGTTATAATTTGATTACTGGAAATCAGCCTTTACGCATGTTAATTTTTTTGGCAGCGTTAGCGTTATGTCCCAGTTCAGTTGACTGCACTAACACCACACTTCGCAAGCGAAGTCTTTCAAACACTATATATAGTCTGTCTATAGAATGCTTAGCGATTTTTAGGGTTCCGTACCTCAAAAGGAAAAAACGGAACCCTTATAGGATCACTCGTGTGTCGGTACGTCTGTCACAGCCAATTTGCTCCGAATCTAATGGACTGATTAAGTTGAAATTTGGTACACATATGTATTTCTGTGACTCGACGCGGACGAATAACGTAAATAAATGAATTTTGAATATGGGGGTCACATTTGTGGGGTAAATGCGAAAATTAAAAAAAAAATTGCGAATTGTACCGTGTGACATATCAAATGAAAGGCTTATTATTTCGAGGATTTCAAATACATTATTTTTATAATTTTAAAGATATTTAAGAAAATAAGTAGATGAACATTGACCATTCCCCTTATCTCCGAAACTACTGAAAACCTATAAAAAGTCTTTGGTCTTAACATGGTAAATCACTCAATATTGTGCGTACAAACTTACATTTGCAGTTGAAAAACATGTTTTTCAACTAAAATGTTAAGTTTGTATTTGGGATAAATTCATCTTAACTACGGAACCCTTCATTGTGCGTGGTCCGACACGCACTTGACCAATTTTTTTTTTATAATCAGCCTTTACTGTCCCTCTGCTGGCTAAAGGGCTCCCTAGTCCTTCCGGGAACTCGTATTCCCGCGCTACTTGCGGTACGCGGCGGTCCTAACATTATAAAATCTTAAATATACCTTTTATAAATTATTTTTATCTTTGTTAACGCTTCAATGCCAAATAAATAGCGCTTTTACAGTTGCTACAAAGTATATATGATTTATAAACTCACAAGATAACTGTGTTTCTGTGAATGACATCATCAGGTTGTTAGTCCACGTAAAATTCGATATAGCGTATGCCAACGTCCATACTACGTTAAATACGCGGTGGAACGGTACAAATTATCGTTACTGGAACTTAGCGTAACGTTATTTTGAGTAACGTTTCGAGTCCCTGGTATAGAATGCTTAGCCATTTTTATAAAATGACGTCACAAAGTTGCTGCTAAACGAAAAATTCGACACAGCATTCGCCAACGTCCATACTACGTTGAATACACCGGTTCTCGTCCGATCACCGAAGTTAAGCAACATCGGGCGTGGTCAGTACTTGGATGGGTGACCGCCTGGGAACACCACGTGACGTTGGCTTTTTACTTTTTTATTTTTTTAACTACTTACTTTTTATTATTAAATGTTAGCAGTATAATTAACATCTGCCATCTATTAAATACATAAATACTAGTTGACTCAACAGACATTGTACTTCCGAAATATTAAGTCCCACAAAAATACCATAAAAAGAAAGACGTCCAGTTCTTCTCGAATTTGAAAATTTTCCGGGAAACTTCGATTTTTCTTGCCATAAATAAAAACCTAATTCGGACTATTATGAACATTTTAAAACAAAAAAAAAAAAATAGCAATGTCGGTGCAATCATTCTCAAGTGATGCGCTTACCAGTGAACAGCATTTCATTTTTATTTACAAAGCTTTAGGGCTGATTTTTCAATGGTCACAATTCTTGACCGATTGATTCTTGATTTAATAGATACTGTATAGAAAATGTGTCAAACTGTCATAATTTGGAATAGAAAAAGTTATCTGACTACTGGAAATCAGCCGTTATCCATGTTAATTTACTTGGCAGCGGTAATGTAATATCCCAATTCAGTTGAATGCACTTACACCATAACCGAAGTCTTTCAAACTCTATACTCTTATAGAATGCTTAGCCATTTTTTATAAAATGACGTCACAAAGTTGCTGTTAAACGTAAAATTCGGTGTAGCATTCGCCAACGTCCATACTACGTTGAATACACCGGTTCTCGTCCGATCACCGAAGTTAAGCAACATCGGGCGTGGTCAGTACTTGGATGGGTGACCGCCTGGGAACACCACGTGACGTTGGCTTTTTGCTTTTTTATTTTTTAACTACTTACTTTTTATTATTAAATGTTAGCAGTATAATTAGCATCTGCCATCTATTAAATATATAAATACTAGCCGACTCAACAGACAATGTAATTTCGAAACAATAATTATCACAAAAATCCCATACAAAGAAGGACGTTCTATTGTACCCGAATTTGAAAATTTTCCGGGAAACTTCCGATTTTTCTTATCAAAATCAAAAAAAAAATCAAAATATTTTTATTTCACATAGACCTACATGGGCGGGCACTTATGAAACGTCAGAAGCTAGGTGCACGGTTCCAATTGGATCATAAATGAAAACCCAATTCGGACTATTACGAACATTTTAAAACAAAAGTAATTGCCAAATCGGTGCAAGCATTCTCAAGTACGCTTACCAACGACCAGCACTTCATTATTATTTATATAGACGTAGGGCTGACTGCCTCGGTGGTCTACTGGTCTCAAGCGCTACTGCTGAGCATGAGGTCCTGGGTTCGATTCCCGAGTCGGGCAAAGTGTTATTGGGTTTTTCCATCAGGAATTTCTTAGTAGCAGACCGGTGCCTGATAGGCTCGCCCCTATTACATTACTGACTTAAACATAACTGGTGAAATGTAGGTGTACTATGGGTATACCTCTGCCTAACCCTTCGGGGAATATCAGCGTGATGTTATGTTATGTAGGGCTGATTTTTCAATGGTCATATAATTCTTAACTGAGGAATAAATATTGGGATTTGATATTGTATAGAAAATGTGTCAAACTGTCATAATTTAGATTAGAAAAAGTTATCTGACTACTGGAAATCAGCACTTATCCATGTTAATTTATTTGTCAGCGTTAGCGTAATGTGAACTCAAGTCCCAGCATTTTAGTTGAATGCACTAACACCACGGTACCACACGCAAGCAAAGTCTTAAAAACTCTATACTCTATTGAGCGATTCCTATAATTTACGGAGCGTTAGTGGTTAAAATGAAGACTCTTTTATCTTTACCAATAATGAAGCAAAGATCTTATAGCTTTGCATAGTAGACCCTCTCATATGAAAGTAGCTATCACAGGCATTCACAGGTAAAATAAAGAGTACGAAACAATTTATATGCCCAGTATAAAGAAAACGAAACTATTCGTTTTGTTCATAGGAACCGAGCACTAATGTATCGAACGCTTAGCCATTTTTATAAAATGACGTCACAAAGTTGCTGCTAAACGAAAAATTCGACTTAGCTTTCGCCAACGTCCATACTACGTTGAATACACCGGTTCTCGTCCGATCACCGAAGTTAAGCAACATCGGGCGTGGTCAGTACTTGGATGGGTGACCGCCTGGGAACACCACGTGACGTTGGCTTTTTGCTGTATTTTGTCTAAATTTTTACAGTCGTTTATTATTTATTTAATAAATAACTTTTTTAATAACTTTATAAAAAGACATTCCACTTGTCGCAAATGTTATCCTTAGATTAGATACTACTTGGGACTCAACAGGCAGAACGAAGGGTTTATTAAATGTTATTGAATAACACACCTTATTTCAGTGTCATAAAGTCAAGAGAGCGCACTCGTAACCGATCGAGGAGCCGTTCAATGCTTGTGCTAATGTGCTCGCATTAATGTTGTAACTGTTCAAACAACTTTATGCTTTCGAAAATAAAGCATGAAATTGGCATTTTGGTTTTATTTCCCTTTTCCAAAATATAAGATATATTAAAGATTTAAACGTTATCTGAATAATGTTTTCAGATACCCGTGAAGCAGTAGGTGCAGAATTCGAGCCTCTAATATCAGCGCATCCATCAGAAACTTACATCTCGTCCAATGCGACTTCGAGGGACTACAAAATGTATCAAAAATCTGATCGATATAGATGGCAAGCGCCTGAGTTGTTTGTACCGGATGACCAAGGCTTGGTGTATCCGTGCTCGAAGAGCGACGTATATTCTCTATGTCTGGTACTGTGGGAGAGTTGTAATGGTAAGTAAACTCTTGTTCTAGAAGTCCGAACGATATAGATGACAGGCGCCTGAGTTGTTTGTACCATAATGTTGAATCCACAACTTGTGCATCAATCGTATACCTAGTCATTTAGGTAAAGAGTAAACAAAATTTCTGATTGCTTGTTCCAATTTTCAATACCTACCTACTAATAAAAATAAATCTGGCTCTAATTAAGAAACCTTAGTTTTTGTTTACTCTAAACTTCTTAAGGGATCCTCTATGGGTCTAACCCTGAAATCGCATAAAATCTGCCGTTCTATACATTTGAGTTCACATAAATGAACAAAATGTATGCGACCGCTGATTTCATTTTCGTGATCTGGGTTGGACCCATAGTAAAAATTGTTCATAATGATGTGTATAATGAGTTGAGTGTTTTAAGAGGTTTTTAGGGTAAACAAAAGTAAACTTGTAATTTTTTTTTTTTTTTCTTTAGCTGCCATGCCATGGAAAAATTTCAATTACGATAAATTGAAGGAACAATACACACTATGGAAAACGGGCATACCACTGCCAAAAGATGGCACCTACCCAGGATGTTTACTGTCTTTACTTGAATCTGGACTAACGCTTCAGCGACATGAGAGGATAGATCTGGAAATGCTACAGAATACACTACAAAATGTGAAGGTAAATTATTATAATACCAATAAGTTTATAGTTATCCTCTACCTACATAATAGGTAATTATTTAATTGTAATACTAATATTTGGTACTGCAAATGCCAACGTCCATACTACGTTGAATACACCGGTTCTCGTCCGATCACCGAAGTTAAGCAACATCGGGCGCGGTCAGTACTTGGATGGGTGACCGCCTGGGAACACCGCGTGACGTTGGCTTTTTGCATTTTGTGGTAGGAATATATTATATTACCTAATCAGCCCAACTGCTGTCTTAAACTTATGAACAGCAAATACCTCGGTGAACGCAAGTTTGCATTCACTGAAATACCTATATAGATACATAGTAATCTACATAAAAAACGCTGACGATTTCTGACACCAAATTAGATGTGACTCACGCTCACGATAAGTTTTTGTTTTACATAACACGTGCCTCCTAATGGAATGACGTCATATATTTTTATAATAGTGAACGTAAAATTCGGTATAACATTCGCCAACGTCCATACTACGTTGAATACACCGGTTCTCGTCCGATCACCGAAGTTAAGCAACATCGGGCGTGGTCAGTACTTGGATGGGTGACCGCCTGGGAACACCACGTGACGTTGGCTTTTTGCAATTTTTTTTTTAATTTTTGGGTTTTCACCCTGAAATGCAAATTAGACCGCATTTCATTTCGTTTTTAAAAAACCATTTTCAGTAGGACTCTTAGTTAGTACATAGTTTACCTATTTGTATTTAAACAGCGCCTTTAATTTATTCGGTACCGTTAGCGTAATATAGAATTATACTCTAGTTATTTACATTCCTTCAGTCGAGCACTATCGTCACACCGCGCAAGCGAACCGTGTTTCAAACTACAGAATTCACCTCCATTTTTATTTATAAAATGACGTCACAAAGTTGATACTAAACGAAAAATTCGACGTAGCTGTCGCCAACGTCCATACTACGTTGAATACACCGGTTCTCGTCCGATCACCGAAGTTAAGCAACATCGGGCGCGGTCAGTACTTGGATGGGTGACCGCCTGGGAACACCGCGTGACGTTGGCTTTTTGCATTTTGTAGTTATTTTTACTTGATTACTTGCTTAATTCATTGTGTACAAAATTTGTTTTGCACTTTTCTGCCTCCACCAACTCCGATAAAACCACAAGTTCACAAGTCTTAAAATAGACTTAACACCTCGTGACGTTGGCTTTTTATTCGGGTAGAAGAATAATTATAAAATAGACTATCTTTAAGCTCCGCGTAGGGCACAGGATTTTCATTCAATAATAATCTTTATGGCGATAAACATAAAGTGCAAAGTTCTTCTTTATTCTGCCTTGAGCCATACTTTCTTTTTATATTTTATGGATGCGTTTTTAACAACTTCATTTGTCTGTCCTGCCTATTACATGCACAATATGCGGTTTGTGCCTATCGAGCCGGCCGGGCCGGGCTGCCTTACAACCTTGTTTTCTGCACGGTTTTTTTTTTTTATGAAATGTGGAATTTTAAGCCTATGCCTCTCGGTGGCCTGTAATAGGTTGAACATTTTGAAACCCCCCCCCCCCCTCCCAAAAAAAAGATCTTTCCTCTTGCTTTCCTGCAATCTGTGGAATTGTTTTCGTGATAAGGGTCGGAAGTGTGTAGCAGGAAGCCGGGAAATTTATTTGACTAATTTATTTGACCAATGAACGCGCGCGGTGCTAGAGTTGGCCATCAGATGGTAGCGACCTATTTTCCGAGAGGTTGGTACTGTTAGCCCAGACGTCAATAATGCTACACATCATATGCGACTACTGTAAAGCTCGCTCGTCTTTTTAATATTTCATTGCCAACTTGATTTCTTATTTATATAGTCTCTACAATCAATCAGTAGGTACGTATGTCAATAGGTTCAATCGGTCTGACAGCAAAATTATTGTTTCAGCCTTCAATGTTACAGTAAATTATTAATTTTTACATAAATAACTTTACACTTAACTAATAAGTAGGTAAGTAATAAAAAAGTTCTATAAGTTATGTTAAATGCCTCACCATATTTTAAAATGTATATTTTTATGTAAAACATTTCACTATATTATGTGTTTTATGCGTTAAATAAGGATTGATGTCAGTAAAGTGATTATTATTTATTATAAATAATTGTTCACAACCACATTATACAGATTAAATACATACATAAAGAATTAGAAGTAGTTTTAAAGTAGGCACTCATAATTACTATTTTTAGTAAGTAAATATGACATTCTTACTCAATAAAATGTATAATAAAAAATGTACCTATTTATCAAATAAACAGTAGGTACCGTATATTTTACAGTAAAGAGTTTAAATGTATGACGAGGATACATACAGAACTGTTACTTTATCACTTCTATCGCCAACGTCCATACTACGTTGAATACACCGGTTCTCGTCCGAACACCGAAGTTAAGCAACATCGGGCGTGGTCAGTACTTGGATGGGTGACCGCCTGGGAACACCACGTGACGTTGGCTTTTTGCAAACTTTTTTTAATTTTTGGGTTTTCGCCCCAAAATGCAAATTAGGCAGCATTTCGTTTTCGTTTCAAAAAAAACCATTTTCAGTAGGACTCTAGTTAGTACATAGTTTACCTATTTATATTTAAACAGTGCGTTTAATTTATTCGGTACCGTTAGCGTAATATAGAATTATACTCCAGTTATTTACATTCCTTCAGTCGAACACTATTGTCACACCGCACCGCTGCACCGCGCAAGCGAACCGTATTTCAAACTACAGAATTCTCCTCCATTTTTATTTATAATATGACGTCACAAAGTTGATACTAAACGAAAAATTCTATAGAGCATTTGCCAACGTCCATACTACGTTGAATACACCGGTTCTCGTCCGATCACCGAAGTGAAGCAACATCGGGCGTGGTCAGTACTTGGATGGGTGACCGCCTGGGAACACCACGTGATGTTGGCTTTTTGCTGATTTTTCCGAATTTTAATAATTTCCAAATATATAACAACATCACGCCTGTAATCCCCGAAGGGTTAGGCAGAGGTGTACCTATTGCCCACATTTCGTCAGTTATGTTTTAAGTCCCATGTAATAAGAGAGCAAGCCTATTGCCATCAACCAGGCACAAATCCAGACTCCGGGCTGATGAAACTGAGAAATTCCAGATGGAAAAACCCAATAACACTTTGCCCGACCTGGGAATCGAACCCAGGACCTCATACTCAGATGTCAGCAGAATTGAAGGGGTCCACTAGGACCGATGCCTGCCGGGGTTGCGAAGAAAACCGAAAGGGAGATCGTGGCCCCCGGCGACAGGGCAACCGAAGGAACACGGGTGGGTTTTAGTCAGTAAGAGTCTGACACGCCCTCCCGCTCCGCCCAGAGCGGGAGAAGTTATTTGATGAAAAAAAGAAAAAAAAAGGACCTCATACTCGGCAGTAGTGCTTGCAACCACTAGGCTAACGAGGCAGTCCAAAAATATGTAAGATTGAAGCTTATTATTTTTATTACAGCGTAATCTGGACGAGCTTGGCTACATAATTATCCCAGCCCGTCTACAATCCAAAAGATCCACATTCAGTTCTACAGCCTGGGACACCACTTCCCCAACCGACTCCGAATGTCTTAGCCCACAAAACGTGGAACACAAAGCTGTAATTCACAACGTTCGAGAAAGTTCCACCGAAAGCGAGAAAGAATGCAGCAAAAGCGACACGAGCCCTCTGTACGAAACAATAAGAAATTCTCGTCTTAACTCCATGTCCGTCGCAGAAAAGTGCTTTATCTCCGACGATGACCAAAACGACCAAGCCCCGATCATAAGATACGAACATTTACCAGGCAAAGACTTCTCCAGTGCCTGTTCTACCCCTGTAGCTAAAATAAAAGCTAGGATGAAAGAAATGGACACGCCAGGCAGTTTACACAGGAGTGATTCTACCGAATACTGTAGCATTTTCAGTCCAAATCGTACTGTTAATTTTACTAACGATGACAGTACGAAAGACCAAAGCGTTGAACGCCCTAATACAAAACTCAGTAGAAGTTTTACTCCTAAATCGTACACACCACTGCACATAAAAGTTCCTGAATTCAACTTTGATTCAATCAAACCTTTACTGAAAGATAGGAATAGCAATGAAAAGTCGACGTATAACTTCGATATAAAGAACTACAGTTTACCCAATACGCCTATTGCACGCAGTAACAAACTTAGGAAGAACGCGTGGCTGTCCGGAGATTTGAGTGCCACTGCAAAAACTAAGGATGATTTTGTGACGCCGGAAAAAGAAGGTATGAATTATGAAAAATCTTAATTTTAACTATAATAATTTTAATGCGAAAGTAAGTCTGTCCTGGTAGTAATAGACCTTTCATGTCGTCAAATGATAATTGCGTTTAGTTCTTGCGTTTGCTTTTTGCAGTTCTACTGTCCTACTTTCATGTAGTAATCTTCTACCATTTTATTTTAGAACGTAAAACCACGAACGACTCATCTTCAGAAGGACCTACTACGCCAATGAACACATCGGTTGACAACACAACAAATAATATGGACATTAATTACCAAGAACCCACAACTCCTGTCAACGGTTCCCCAGAAAGTATCGACACTGTAATTCGAAACAGCTGTACTGGATTGCGGAAGTAAAACCTTTTTTATTATTATAACACTTATTAGCCCACTGATATTCTTACTAGGAATTTTCTTAGCAGCGGCCCAGAGTCGGGATTTCTGCCTGTTTGATAGTGAGAGGCCCGCCCTCTGTTGCCATGAGATTTTAAATTACACAAACTGGCGAGATTACGGTGCACTTACACACCACTGCTTACTTACCCCTTTCCACAATACAAGCGTGACGATATGTTCTTTACGGTCTATCGATTTCTCTCGATTTCACTTAGTTCGATTCGTTTATCGATAACAGAACTCTGTAAGTAGTCGATTTTTCTTATTTTGAATTTCCGAATACGCTTTCTAGTGGTAATATGCCCTTTGCATGAAATGCATGACGTCACTTTTTAACAGTTGGATAGTAGCCTATTTATTCAGCCTTGAAAGCGTCAACGTCCATACCATGTTGAAAACACCGGTTCTCGTCCGATCACCGAAGTTTAAGCAACATCGGGCGCGGTCAGTACTTGGATGGGTGACCGCCTGGGAACACCGCGTGACGTTGGCTTTTTGTATTAGTTTAGTACGATTTTGAAATACTTTTAATGTAAAGTCAGCATTATAAGAGTAGAGGAATATTTTGTTTTAAACCAGATCGTTAATATTTTTTTTTTTTTTTTTTTTTTTTTTTATTTTTTTTTTTTTTATTTTTTTTTTTTTTATTTTTTTTTTTTTATTAACTCTGGCACCGTAAGTTCTATTATTCAGTCGATTTAAAAAAAATCTGAAAGTTAATCAAGCCAAATAAAGTGCAAAAAGCCAACGTCACGTGGTGTTCCCAGGCGGTCACCCATCCAAGTACTGACCACGCCCGATGTTGCTTAACTTCGGTGATCGGACGAGAACCGGTGTATTCAACGTAGTATGGACGTTGGCGAATGAATTGTTGAAATTTACGCACAGTATCTGAGCGCTCAGTATTAGTAATGATGTCATTTATGTAAAAAAACTATAGAATAAATAATCACTCGTTTGATAAAAATCGCGTTACTTTAAAAAGCAAGTAACATCCATCAGGAAGTTATGAAACAACAATTACTGTTGTGTCTGTATAAAATTGATGTAAATAAATGTGACCACAAATACGTTTATTTATCATTCATAAAGCATCTAATAATAATAAACATTCTCTATTTCGAATAACGGCTGTTATTTCTAAGCCCGCCGAGGAAACCACCTCCCGGTGGTTCCTCCACCTGCCGCTCGACACGGCATCGACCGACGGCTCGACTGCTCGACTTCAATCCCGAGTTGGTAGTACTAGGACTGCAGAATATACAAGGAGGTTGCTTTGCTAGAACATTGAGTAAAGGCGACATCTATGTATTAGTCAGTAGGTAGCGCCACTTAAACTTACGGCTGAATTTAGAACTAGCGACAGTGTTGCGTCGCATCCTATGTGTTTTATTTTAAGGACGATAGATGGCGCTAATTTACATTCTTTTTACAAGATATTATGATTGTTGTTTTACATATTATGTTAGTGGTTTATATGAAAATATGTGTCTATTTTATTTTACAGAATAAATCCACCTCAAGATTTCCTCTCCCCGGAGTGTGATGAAGTGAGAGATCGCATGAGTTCTTGCTCTCTGAAGTCAAATAATCAAGACCGAAACGTCCAGTATAAAGTAGAAGAGGATATCCTTGCCAACGTCAACGTGAAACCCTTGGTCGCGATACACGAGCGGTGGATTTATGAAGCAAACCGAAAAACTTGCCGGTCTATGTCCTTGCCTGAAGATAACAGGTTAGTACATAGTAGCAATAAGGGCATCACAATGTGTTGCTTATGATCGACTATTTTAGCATTTATCTTGCCAACGTCCATACTACGTTGAATACACCGGTTCTCGTCCGATCACCGAAGTTAAGCAACATCGGGCGTGGTCAGTACTTGGATGGGTGACCGCCTGGGAACACCACGTGACGTTGGCTTTTGCATTTTTTTTTTATAAAAACTCCAAAACATTTTAAATGTTTAATATTTTGTGTTAAAAATTAATTTATTCAGTGTTGGTGTAATTTCCTCAATTAATTTACTTTGGAAGCATTAACACCGAACCGCGCAAGCGAATTGCCTTTCGACCGCTCTAGAAAACTGTCAATTTTTCTAAAAACGCTCTTAGTATAACCATGTTTACTTTTTATTGAATGACGTCATAAAGTTGACAGTAAATAAAAAATTCGACGTAGCATTCGCCAACGTCCATACTACGTTGAATACACCGGTTCTCGTCCGATCACCGAAGTTAAGCAACATCGGGCGTGGTCAGTACTTGGATGGGTGACCGCCTGGGAACACCACGTGACGTTGGCTTTTTGCATTTATTTTCAGGAGCCAGATAGCAGCGGTGAAGCCGGCATCCCACTGTGTCGATACGCTGCAGAAATCTTTACCACAATTGGCCATGAAGAAACCTGGGACTAAAATATATCGCACGCGTTCGCCTAACAATGGAAAAAATGGTCAGTCGCCACTAAATTATACCCTTTAAAACTATTAATGATGGGTGTAAACATATCTTGTATTGTTACCCTTAGGTATTTAAGATTAAACCTTATTTTTACTAACCTTCTGATACTAACAATATGGAAATTTGCTTTACTTAAATACACATTTTTGTGATATTACCAGAGCAATACTGTTTGCATATTATGCCATTTAAAATGGCACCTTACTGATTGCATTAATACCGAAAACGGTATTCGCATTTATCATTGACAAATCAAGAGGGTTGCAAAATACATTAGTTTGCAAATCCTCCCCTTTTTGAATACTGTTCTTTAATACGCGCTTGCAATCGGCTTGACGGTTTATTATATCCGTATAAAAAAACGATGCCAACGTCATAGACCAAGGCTGCTCAACCCCAGGCCCGCGGACCAGTAAGTGGCCCGCCAGCGTATTTGAATTTGCCCGCTAGCGGTGGTCAGCTGGTTAGCGATTCTTTTCAGAACAGATTTCAGAATTTCAAACTAGATCCAAAAAAAAAAATGCCCTTTATTAACCCATTCTCAAATCAAAAACCAGCAAAAAATTCAAGAAATCCACTTTTCTTTTAAACATTCTTTGTAACTAACTATAGCAGACTTTAGAAGTTTTCATAAAATTTTGGAAAATGGTACCAAAAGAAGACATCTTGCTTTGCAGATTTTAAGCAGATTTGATTCTACATTTTATTCTGTGAAAAATTGTTTTTCAACATTCAGCTTTGTGAAAAACAAATACCTACCATACTTCAATGCAAAACATATTTCTGACTAGATTTTACCATCGACCTGAGAATCTTCTTATGTCTCCAAAGACCTGAAATTGAAAGCACCACAAAAACCTCTTCAAAGGTCTCATTGAAGTTTTTTATAAGATTTAATAATCTTAAAAACCGAGTAACTAAAAATTTTGTTTCATTGTAATAGGTGTCTACTACAACTGTAAGCAAGTTTTATTTACAAAAGATGGCCCGCCGGATATAACAAAATCTAAATTTTGGCCCATCTTCAAAATTGGTTGAGCAGCCTTGACGTAGACCAACAAAGGCTCCTATTTACAACACCCTCTTTTTTTCCTTTAAGAGGTTAAACCCTATATTTTTAACATTGCAATGCGCACTCTCACTGTTTATCTTTATACTATCACTTGCATTGTGTTGGTAACACAATAAAAACTTATATTTGCTTGAGGCTTTTATTTCAAATTTATACAGGATGTTTGGTAGAAAGGTTCGACACAATTTTCTTACCGTCATATTCTAGTTTTTAACCATAAAACGTGTGTTTCAGTTGTCACGGTAGGTAGGTACCTAATTGAGTTTTTTTTAAATATAAAGTACCCGAAATGTCGTCACAACTTCGTTATTTGTTGGCTGCAATAGATCGCAATAATTTTTAATGTTACGGTTGGTTTTAGAAAATGATTTTGTGCTTGACTTAAGTCTTAAAATTGTGTTGAGGTTCGAAAAATTTCATCTTATAAATTAATTTTTAAAAATTACGTTAGCAAATGACACCACCAGTCCCTCATAATAAATTGTCGCTCCTTCTACCAAACATCCTGTTTACTAACAATATTTTATTCCTTTTGACATGACATAGCAGGACTTCTGGTGTAAAAGTAAGTATTATTTGTGTATTTAATATATTTTTCGCCAGTGCGCCTTCCCTTATTTCATTCCGTAGAATTTGTAGTTTTTGCTTTCATAAAATTGTGTAATTTTAGGCCATTTTTTTTTTTTTTTTGTGGAGTGGTGGCCCCTTTTGTAGCGGTCCCGAGTTACGAGTTGTACGTCGTGGGTTCAAACCCAGTCAGAAGCGTAGCTTTGTGTAATTTATTTCATCACCACTGCTCTCAAAACAGTGAAGGAAAACATCGTGAGGAAACCGGCATCTTCTAAAACCAAAAATTCGAAGACATGTCACATATTATACCAACCCGCACTGGGCCCGCGTGGTGAATAATGGGGCACTCCCTAAGGAGGCCTGTGTCCCAGCAGTGGGAATAATATAGACTGATTATGTTAGGCCTAATTCTTATTAAAATTGACTACAGAAATAGCTTAATATTGATTTATGTTTGTATGATAATATATTTCACAGGGCACCAATGGGAGCAATTTTGTCAAGCGCGGGAAACAATCGCTAAGAGTGTCAACTTTTCTCGAAGCCCTGAACTACGACACCGGAGCCCTGAACTTCAACACTGGAGGGCTGAATCGGAACGAGGGTAATTATTTTATGACTTATCACAATAATAAATAGGTTTCATTTCAATAGACCATGTTTTATTGCCATGCTTTCGCCAACGTCCATTCTACGTTGAATACACCGGTTCTCGTCCGATCACCGAAGTTAAGCAACATCGGGCGTGGTCAGTACTTGGATGGGTGACCGCCTGGGAACACCACGTGACGTTGGCTTTTTGCATTTTTAAAAATAAAAAGTATAAAAACTCATCATGCCACTAAAATGTTTGTGTTAAAAATGTATTTAGTACCTACGTACCAATTATATTTCAATACTAGTTATTGCCCGCGGCTTCGCCCTCGTGGATGTCGGAAAATATCCCACGGGAACGTACTACCGATACCGGGAATGCATACCTAATAGCCGAGGAAAACGTCATTGAATCCTACCGTTGCGCCCGCGTTGCCGTCAAACGTAATTACATATTTTGTTACGTGTAATTTTGAATCTGTAATATCTTTTAAACCATTCATTTAAATGAAATGATGTCAAGGCATATTTTAATCTAAATTAAATGCTCAATTTAATTCACGGCACGGTTTGCGCAGTGGTTAAGCGATTGACTGCTGCGCTGCGTGTCGCGGGTTCGATTCCCGCACGGAACAAATATTTATACCTACAAGTAGTTGTTCCGGGTCTGGCTGTTTGTGTATGTGAGTTTAAATGTTTGTAAACGCACCCACAATACAGGATAAATTCCTAGTGTGGGGCAACGTTTTTAAATTTAAAAAAAAATAACATAGTTAATTAGATAAAGATTAATATAATACCGGTTAAAATAGATGCGGAAATAACAATGATTTTTTTTTCAAATTCTGAAAGATAAAAGTGGCTATTGTGGGTTATCCTTAGAAGATAAACATTTATGCCATCGCGGACTTTTTGTTGAACTTTTTAAGATAAATAATACTGTAGAACATAAATTTTATGTAACTTTTACGATTTCCGCGGCGCACGCCAATAAAGTTCCCAGTCGGCATGATTTTTTCCGACATCTTCAACAATAATAGTCAAATTTCAGCTAATTTACACAAACAAGATGTTAATGAATTATATAGTAAAACCTTCCGCATGAATCACTCCGTCCATTGGTGAAAACCGTTTGAAAATCCGTTATGTAGTTTTTGAGTTTATCGCGTTCAGACAGACAGACAGACGCGGCGGGAACTTTGTTTTATAATAAGTAAGGATGTTAATTTATTCAGTAGTAGTGATACTTCCTCAATTAATTAACATTCCTCAGTTGGAAACATTTTAACAGCGCAAGTGTACTGACTGAGCATTTTCGAGCGTTCAAACGACAACGCTCGAAAATGTTCAGTCAATTTTTACTTATTGCAAACTTTCTATTTGAGTCTTACGTTTATATTATTCAAATGACGTCATAAAGTAGATATTGAACGAATAATTTGGCATTGCATTCGCCAACGTCCATACTACGTTGAATACACCGGTTCTCGTCCGATCACCGAAGTTAAGCAACATCGGGCGTGGTCAGTACTTGTATGGGTGACCGCCTGGGAACACCACGTGACGTTGGCTTTTTGCAATTTTTTTTTAATTTTTGGGTTATTGCCCCGAAATGCAAATTAGACCGCATTTCATTTCGTTTTTAAAAAAACATTTTCAGTAGGACTCTAGTTAGTACATAGTTTACCTATTTATATTTAAACAGCGCGTTTAATTTATTCGGTACCGTTAGCGTAATATAGAATTATACTCTAGTTATTTACATTCCTTCAGTCGAGCACTATCGTCACACCGCGCAAGCGAACCGTGCAAAGAGTATAATAATAATATGGAACCGTGTTTCAAACTACAGAATTCTCCTCCATTTTTATTTATAAAATGACGTCACAAAGTTGATACTTAACGAAAAATTCTATAGAGCATTAATTTGCCAACGTCCATACTACGTTGAATACACCGGTTCTCGTCCGATCACCGAAGTTAAGCAACATCGGGCGTGGTCAGTACTTGGATGGGTGACCGCCTGGGAACACCACGTGACGTTGGCTTTTGCATTTTTTTTACTGGTTTACATTATTATTATTACATATCTTAATTAATATTATAAAGAGAAAAGATTGATTTTTTTGTATGTTTGTTTGTAATGAATAAACTCGAAAACTACTGGACCGATTATAAAAATAATTCCACCAATAGAATGCTATATTATCACTGAGTAACATAGGCTATAATTTATAAGGATATCGCGCGGACGAACCCGCTAATTAATAATTATTACGAATGTTTACAGAATATTGTAAAACATTTCAAAAGCGTTATGATGGAGTTTCCTGCCCATTCATCTCCACACGATACTACCTTTTGGAAGGGGCGCACAGTGGAACGAATGTATGGAAGCGGTTGGACGTAGACATGTCCGAAAAATAAGAGTAAAATTATGACAAACTAATGATGCCATCTTATTCGATTACTTAATGCCTTCATAAATTGTGGTGATGAATTTCTTCATAACTCCCATATTTCGGGAGTAATTTGAGAAAATGTGAAATTTTACTATGAAAATGAGTGTATTGAGCTCTCTCCCTCCTGATTCCGGGCTTGTTTCAAGTAGCGGTCTCTAATATCGTAATGCTATTACTAAGAGCTATATTTAATACTAAGACACATAGTGCGCCAAATGTGCACTTTCTGGGATAAAAGGAAATGAAAATTTAAAAAAAAAAACGTTTTTTCCCCATTTGTATTTACTTTAAACCGCAGACAGACTTATTAAGAGGTCTATAAATATATTATATATATACAGAAATATATATTAACAAAAATATTCACAAGAACTGATGAGAGTATGACTTTTAAGTAAGTTGATAATAAATTACCTAGTTTCATTAAAAGTACAATAAATAATTAAGACGTAAGCTCTAATTTACTAAGTTACACATTTTAAAACAATAACATCATTTAATTATCTTCGTCATCATCATCATCAATTAATTCAAATTCAGAATCGATGTCCGCTAAATCATTTATGTTAACAAATTCGATATCACTTTTCTCAGAATCCGTAAGCTCATAAAATTCCTTAAAAGAAGATTTTTTTACAAACTTATTTCCTTTTGGACGGATACTTGTAACAAGTGGATCAGAAGACAGTAAAAGATTGTGCATAATATCTTCATTGCATGAGATACTGCTATGCTTTCGAGAATGCCCCTCTCTATATTTTCTAAAATCTTTATTTCTAGCCTCAGATGCCTCTTCGGATAGAAAACCAATGGGCACAATTGACATGTTCTGAACTATGTCTGGCCCATGCATTAAAATTTTATGAAGTGAAGAAGGCATATAATACCATGGGTATAACTCCACGTAAAGCTTAGCAGTATCAAAGCAGAACTCTCGGAATTTAGTTACGTTGATCTTCTCTCCTGATGAAATACACTGCAAGATCACACAGATTTTTCTTAAAAGCATAGCATCTATTCCGGTCAGTTCAGCAGATTTAGTGTAGTTTTCAAAAAATCTCCTTGCCGAGTTGCCATTGTTGGTGGATCCACTGCCTTGTTTCACAACATCGAGAAGTAAGCCCGTTTCTCTTCTTACAGCCTCTTGAACTCTTTTCTTCCTGTCATCAACTTGCCTTTTTGCTATATCACCCCTTACTTGCCATGATTTTATGTCTAATTTGTAGGAAATGTGTAATAAGCATTCCATTGAGCGAATCCAAGCGTGAAGGGTGCTTAAGCTATATTTATACATGTCCTCGTTTGCGTGTTTATCTTTGATTAACTCTAAATTATTCATTTCTTTAGGACAAGCCTTGCATATGTCACACACTGAAGCTGCTGTATTGGATATAATGGAATGAATTTTACCATCAATCATTGTCAACAGCAGTTGGTGTTTGACACTAATTCCATCAGTGATGGTGGATGGAGTTAAGGCTTCAATCTCTGCTTCGATTTCAGCCATCTCTCTCTGCACATTTTCTTTGGTTTCCTTTATAAACTTAAACAATATTGGCCGGCAAAATGAAGTGGAAGATGGTCGCTCGTTTTCCCAAATTGTTACACCTTTTGAGACGAGCCGCAGTGGTACAAGACTAATCATAAAATTACTAGCAAGATCGATTTGCTCATCTTCACTCGTCCTTTGATGATAAATGCTTTGGCTAGATGATCCGTCAAAACCCCATTTGCTGGTCAATACGAGCTGTTGATTGGGATCAACAGGGGTTTCTAACGACCTAATAAGTCTTCTTGAGGTTAAATCCATCAAGGCTTGTAATTTGATTTTTGCAGAGCTCTCTGTAACTGTGAGATCTTCTTTGGCCGGATAGCACTTAATTTTTTCTTTAACCAACATGTAGTAACTCGGGTATTGAAGAGCTCCTTCTTGAGTGTTGAAATCCCGAAGAGTGTTATAGCGCCATTTCGATAAGTTCATCGATACATAAAGAGCCAATGCCTTCAAAGGGGATATTTCCCGTACCTGAATTGATTTACCTTCAATGAAGGCTTTGATTTTTGAGGCCTCTTCTGGATTCTCCGTCAAGTATTTCATAACATAAGCTGTATCGCTTTGTCCTGCCTTTTGAAGCGCCCTTTCGGCCGAAAACATAATTTCAGCGCTGCTACTGCTGCATGAAAGACTATCTTCAGTGGTGCGTCTTCTTTTTTGCCGGTTACTAAGGTCCTCAAAAGATTTACGAGGACTAGGATGTGTACAAGTTGAAGCATCAGATTTAGCAGGAGAAATTATGGGCTCGATGACGTCACTTATATTTTCTGTAGAAGGTTCCATATTTTCATTCTGTAATTCCGGCCATTGAATTGCAGCCTGTAGCCAAATCTCATGTTTCTTCCGAAACTTATCTGTGCTTCTTCCAGACTGTGTCCATTTTGCATAAATGCGGTAGCAAAATCGACGACACCAGTCTTTTAAACTTGTTTCAGCACTTTCACATAACTGAACACAACTGTTATCTTTTAAAACACTGAACAAATAGTTAAAGTCGCGTAAATCTTTATGTGCGCGTGCGCATAAAGCAACGTGAATATCAAGATTTGTATTAAAATTTGGAAAATACATTGCGAGATTAGCTTGGATACAACGAGGTGTAAATCAACACTGATTTTAAAGTTACTAATAGTGACCTATTTATATAAAATCCAGGTATCCCAGGTATCCTTTGTTAAATATTGCAAGGTAATTAGTTATTGTGATAATTAGTAAATGATGCATGCTAAATTAGTGTATTAAGAGCCATTTAGTAATTAAATAATAGCAATGTTCTTATCAGTAATCATTAGTGCATCAGTTTTATATGTAAACCTTAAGTCCCTAATTATATATCCTAATTAGCTTATATCTTCTCTAATTGGCTGATCAGAAATGTTATTGTAATAAGGTAAACCTTTAGAAAAACGGTTTTAATCAACAAAATAAACAAAAAATTAAAAAATTGTGTTATAAAATAAACATCACTCTTTATCCCAGAAAGTGCACATTTGGCGCACTATGTGTCTTAGTATTAAATATAGCTCTTAGTATTAGCATTATGATATTAGAGACCGCTACTTGAAACAAGCCCGGAATCAGGAGGGAGAGAGCTCGATACACTCATTTTCATAGTAAAATTTCACATTTTCTCAAATTACTCCCGAAATATGGGAGTTATGAAGAAATTCATCACCACAAGTTATGAAGGCATTAAGTAATCGAATAAGATGGCATCATTAGTTTGGCATAATTTTACTCTTTTTTTTCGGACATGTCTACGTCCAACCGCTCCCATACATTCGTTCCACTGTGGGGCGCCTAGAATCAATTCTATTTTCTTGTAAATTTTGACGTTCAAAAGTGCCATAATATAATGGCTTACTTGAAATAAATAAATTATTTGACTGTGTCCATAGAAATAACGTAAATTGTAAAAGTATTATAACTAAAATTTTATAAAAAAAATAACTCCTCGTTTTGGCTTTTAACATTTTTGCTTTTATCTTCGTTATTTTTATACCTAAATAACGAAGTTTTATGTATCTACTTGTTTTGATCGTTTGTTGAAATGCGGAATGAGGGAGCGGCCCACAAGTTCGCGTTGTTTCTAAAATTAGACTGATAAACACGGGCTCTTAAACTAAATGACGTCATAGATTAAATAGTTAACGTAAAATTCGGTATTGCGTATGCCAACGTCCATACTACGTTGAATACACCGGTTCTCGTCCGATCACCGAAGTTAAGCAACATCGGGCGTGGTCAGTACTTGGATGGGTGACCGCCTGGGAACACCACGTGACGTTGGCTTTTTGCATTTCATATTTTATTGTTTCAAGTGAGTACTGATTTTTTTCATTTTCAAAGTAATTATTTCATTGAAAAATAACTTTTAATTCCAGAACATTAACCGATAGCCAAAAATCCGAGCTAAAGATCGACCAATCAACAGACACGACAAGCATCGAAGAGTATATCAGACATATGATACGCAAAGAGTTCCAACATCTATTGCAAGAAATATCCGACGAAACCTCTACTGCGTCTAAGAACGAAGATATCGTCAACAAAGGAGTCGCCAATATCATGGAGTCTCTAACCAATAACGAAGAAACAAGAGCCACGAAGAAAGAACCAATTAAATCGTTCTCTCGAGTCAAAATCAACGGGAACAACAAACCTCTTCTACAAATCACTTTCACTCGTTCTGGAGAGAATAGTCTCCAAGTCCTCGACAACTGTGTGAATGTCACTATCTGTGACGGAGGCAATAATAATGTTAGTACAAACAACAATACGTGTACTAAGGACAAAATGAACCAGTCAACGGACGACACGCTGACTGAGGATGTTCATGTGCATGCTTTGAAGAGGTGCCAGGCTTTCAATGCTTTACAGGTAAGAGTTATAGACGATTTTATACTAGTATTCGTCAGTATACGCTCTTCAGAATGTATGTAAGGCGCGGGACATACACAAATGGCGAGTGGTAATGGTATGGCGCGGGCGTTGCGCGGCCTGTTTCATATTTCATACAAAATGTATAGGAACGACGTGGCGCGGAACAATACACAAAAGGCGTGGCGCGGGCGTTGTGTGTAAGTTCTGCGCCACGTCGTTCATATACATTTTGTATGAAATATGAAAAGGCCGACGCTAAACCCGCGCCATACCGTCGCTACGTCCGCGCCTCTCGCTATTTGTGTATGTCCCGCGCCTGTAAGCCGGCGTACACGAAGCGCGTAATCAATCGTGAACTCTTAGACAGAACATATTTTTCAAAGGTATTTAGATTTTGCATCACTGTTAAAATCACAGTGATCTTTATTCTCGTTACAATAAGCTTGCTGTTGGGTTGCCGTCCTCTTATTTGTACTTAGGTTTTCAATATATAAGTAAATAGATTTTTTTCTAATAAAATGATTGCTTCATTGCCAACAGGAAGCTAAAAGTACCGAGGACTTATACATAGACGACGACCTATCAACGATGCAGGACGCTTTTGGCGGTAAAGTGAAACTGATACCGCTGCACGGCTCCTTGCACGAGATACTGTGTGAGAAGGAAGACGACTGCTGCCTCATCAAGGTCAAGCAGGAAAACGGCTGCGATACTATCTACTTCCGCTGCGACAACTCCGACACAGAGTCACGAGATGCCATCGATGGCTGCGCGCACGACCAGCGCCCACAAGACACAGTCGTCTTCAAACGTAGCATTTCACTTGTTGAAGAGAGAATCCAGCGCATATTCCCCAAAGAAAAACGCTCAGTAAGCCCCCTCGCTCGCAAACGGAAACCTGCCAACATCAGAATACGACCCAAATCCGAAATATTAATACCGACTGTATCTAGCTTATCTCGAACTTTAAGCAACAGCAGCCCATCCTTACCTACATGCGACAAAAATGACGAAGTTGAGGTCAACATTGAGAATGTGCTGAGCTACCAAGACTCTTCATCCGATGAATGTCTGAAGTGCCAAGCGGAGAACGATGACTTCGAGCTTCTTGAGAGAAAAATAGAAGCAGACCTCGCGAACAGCTGTAAGAGTGCGAGATCTCCAATGTCTAGCGGTTGCTTACCGAAGATATCAGAAGAAAACCTCTTGAATCTGAACGATGATAAGGACTGATTAATTCTGTTGATCCAGAATTAAGATTTTTTGTTTAGTTGTAACACTAATGTTGAAGCCATAAGTACAAATTACAATACTGCATGATGAGGCGTTGGAAGAACTTATTTTTTACTTCACTGATTGTAATCAAAGTGTCCAATTTGACAAGTACAAAGTTGAGATTTTTTGTATTACACTTTTATTGGTCAATCATAAATTATGTTGCAGATGTTGTTACTATCACAATTATGTTACTCATCCGTCCTATTTGTACTCGCATTTAGAAAACCCAAAGATATTTTCATAGGTTTTCTTGTATTTTTAGATTGTTTCCGTGTTTTAATTTGTATCGTTTTTAGTGATTATAGTGCAAGGCTATGTGATTTAGAGTATTTAAGTGGCACCAATACATTCCACTGTTGTGATTTTTAGAATAGATGCACCTTATGAAGGTATTGCCTTGTTACACTTTAATATTAGCACTTTTAATCTATCTAAAATATTTTAATCTTCGTTTCTATCATTTTTAATTGTATTGAATACACCAAAGGTTAATTAGTTGCCTGGTTTGGTACGTTTCTACGATTCTTTGATTTTCTAAAAATGTAAGTTGATTTATAAAATGAGTATTATGTGATTTCTAAAGTTTCCATTTTAAATGCTATTGTTACTCAGATGTGTGGTTGATTTTAGATTTAACTGTTAAAAATAAAACTTTGTACTTATATTGCGGTTTTTTATTTTACAAAATTAAAAAGTAAAATAGAAAAAAAAGCAACAGTAAATGGCACTACAAAGAGGAAATATTCATTGTGCTTATTATTACATACGTGTTACGTATACTGGAAGACATTTGGAATATAATTTCTTGGTTCAATTTTTTTTAGCGTCCTACATATTTTTTTTGGATTTAAATGCACCATTAAATGATTTCTCATCCTCTAACATAACATCTTTAACGTTAACTTCATTAACGCGATACGTTAGAACTTACAAATCTATGTAGACAAAAGTAACAAATACACCATAACTGTATTGTTGCTAATAATCTCGAAACAATATGGCAAAACTGACATCAACAAACTGGTAATCTAAACTAAAACAACCAGATGGTCAGTTAACAAAACAATTTTGAGAATTTACATCATCATCGGCAGAGCGCAACAAAGTTAATTCACTTAATTAATCAAGGTTATATGCAAATTACGATGATTTCTTCACTAAACACTTATTAGTTAGAAAACAGACTTTAACACTTGCTATGAAAATATTACACTGAGTAAAAAAGAAATTGAGTACTCATAAGAATTTACTGAAGAATGCCAGCAGAAAGCAGAGGATTTTTAACATTAATAACGATATTATCAGAGCTTTTAGAATGCAAGCCAGCCAGCAATCTGCATCTATGCTCAAACAACTTTGCACTTTATGAAACTAGACATAAAGTTAAAACTCAATATCATAAGAAAACCCTCTACTTTATGCAGAGCTCTGTTCCATGTCCTATTAAGCATTTGAATTTCGGCGCACTCGCAAAGAGGAGGCCTGTTTGTCAGCAGTGGGATCGTTATTGGTTGATCTATACTTATGCTATGTTAAATGGGATGCTTACGAATGTCACCAGTTGCTAGCACTGTCAACTGTGATTGACCGTTTAATACGTTTCTACTGTCTACAAATTAAGGAAATATTTACGAAGTCTTATCAGTAAGCCTAGTGATTACTGCCTTTACTTCGGTGTAGTTCTTAATGCCGTAGGGTCCGTTCTCGCGACCGATGCCCGATTGTTTGTAGCCGCCGAAGGGAACCTGGTTGCTAAGGACGTTGTAGTCGTTCACCCATACTGTGCCGGCGCGAAGTCTCTGTAGATAAAACAGTAGTTTTATTGATTTTCATAGAAATAGTGAAAAAAAAAGATACCTCGGTTTGTAACGGTCAAATTAATCTGATGTCACAAATGACTACAGATTGGACACTCCGCATTTTAGGTATGAAGCTTAGGTATAAGGTTCGCGGCGAGCTCGACGGTAATTAGCGCTGAGCGACCTGAATTATTTTATTTTATCTATTTATTAAAACTTTATGCACAAGTATATACCGTACAAAGGCGGACTCAATGCCTGAGGCATTTTCTACCAATCAACCTTAGGGTGACGCAGAAACAAAAAACATGGCGGCAGGTGCAACATAAGGGATTGAATTGCACTTTATTGTGTCGTAGCAAGAGTCGCTTTTTCTTTAAATGATTTTGCGTTTACATCTGTACTAATCTGTGCTGTCAATTAAAAAGATCAAGTTTTTGTCATCAGTTGGCAGCAGATTTACTAAACACAAAGAAACTAGGGCAAAACAGAGGTCGCCTAGAATTTGTTGGAAACGCCACCTGCTACGGTCCTTACATACTCCTTTTGCTTCATAGGCATGTGCTATATTATATTCACTGTAATATAAACTGTGTTCCTAATACCTGCACAACATAGTTAGCCTTGTCGATGTCCTGCGTGAACACGGCGGAGGCGAGTCCGTACTCCGAGTTGTTGGCGCGCTCGATCACTTCGTCCACCTGCGAGAACTTCAGGATCTGCTGCACGGGACCAAATATCTGGAGTGGTACAGATAAAAACAGGTTTTAGTGTATTCTCTCTTATTAGGACGAATTACCTACTTAATTTGATCTTATTGGTAATTAAGTAATTCTTATTGGTAACTCGTAAGTCGTCGGCACCATTGGGTATCGACCACGAGTTACCTAGTTGTAGGTCGTGAGTACGAACCCAGGCAGGCACTTTGTGTATTTAATTATCACAAAACGGTAAAGGAAAACATCGTGAGGAAACTGGCATGTTCTAGAACCGTACAATTCGAAGGCATGTGACATACACTAACCCGCACTGGGCCCGCGTGGTGGATTATGGCCCACTCCCTCTCACAGAGAGGAGGCCTGTGTCCCAGCAGAGGGAACATTATAGGCTGATTATGAAGGACGAATTAAATGATTTCGTACTATTAGTCCGTAAAAAAAGGTGGTAGCGGGTTTGTCAGATACGGATACAGATAATATGAATTAAAAAAAAAAACAAAAGTTATTTATTCAAACTAAGCTGAGAATCAGCACTTTTCGTCAAGACAGTCCCTCAAAACGCCCACCCTTCACCACTTCCTAGTTCCTTTAGCTGGGAAGAAGAAGTGGCGCAACAAACTCCCCACCCGCACAGCTGTCTGTTCAGTTAGAAAAACTTGATTCTATACAAAAGTATGCAAAATAATTCACATTACGCAACACAAAACATTAAATTAAATTATTTGCTATTATGTCAGTTAGCACACGCCAATATACCAACAAAAAACATCGAAATTTATACTCAAGCGAAAATAAAAACTAAAAACGTAATAAAAGCCTCCAGGCATAAAAGTCGTGCCCATTTACATATACCTATTAAGAGTGTGACTCGAAGTCACAAATGATAAACTAGGGCCATCGAAGTAAAATAAATAAACAGTTAATTACTAGTAACAAAACCATGGTCAGCAAGACGACCAGTCACCATGCAAGCACCCGTTCACGAGCATAACGCGAAGATCAGCCATTACCGGCGCCGCGGGTGAGGAGACGAGGCTACCCGACCCGCTACGCTACCGCCAGCAGTGACATCTAAGGGAGCATGACGAACTTGCTGCCATGGCCGTAGAAATTCCTACTTTCATGAAGTTATAAAAAAATATACTTCCATACCTCAGTGGTAGCAATATCCATATCATCCTTGACATCGCTGAACACGGTGGGTTCTACAAAGTATCCGGTATCTGAGGCGCGGTTGCCTCCCGCGACTAGTTTAGCGCCCTGCTTCTTGCCTGTCTCGATGAGGCTCAGGATGCGGGTCTGTTGCTCTAAGTCAATCTGGAAAATAAGTGTTAAATAGTAGTTATTAATATCAAAGTGGGTTGGGTTCCGGATGGAAATCATTTATCAAAAACAAAACGAGACACCTCCGTACCTCGTTCGCTCGATAGAGAGTTCGTCGGTTCCACTGTTTACATGACTACCCCAAAAAAGGAGAGTTATGTGTTATATTTCTAGGGTTCATGCATTTGTCTGTTATATTCATGAGAATACCTTTGAAATTAATTGTCCAACTCTTGGTACCCCAGATAAGTGGTTAAATAAAGTTTTTAAAGTGAAAACTACTTTAGGCGCGTTGGGCATTTTTGAGAGGGACTAAACAATTGATTTCGCGACACTGTTACGACACCAACTTTTGACCATTAAAAAGACATCAACGCACGATACATTATTTCCTGCACAATAAAATTGTTCAAGTTTTCGCTTCTGTCCGCACTCCCGGAGTGCCAGTTTTTCTTGGGTTACGTTAATTAGCAGGTACAGATAGTGCCATCCACGTCGACGCGCCCCACTCCGCGATGACTGTACTGTAAGCTGTACTAGTATTTAGTACGGAGCTGAGCGGAGTGGGGCTATAATAGGCTATAATAAAATAACATTCGGTTGGACTAACATTTAGAAACCAACATCAAGAAAAGTATAGCAGGTCATTAACAACATCAGCAGATACTGTAATTACACTGAAATCCCTCCAGTTGACACGAATATTAGGCTAACTACTAGAATAAGTAGGTAAGTATGATATACCTGTGGTCCCTGCTCGGTCTCAGGTTTGAAGGGGTCTCCCACGACGCGTCGCTTGGCGCGCGCGGCCGACATCTCCACGAACTTGTCGTAGATTTTGTCTTCAACGAATGTGCGGGAGCCTGAATAGACGACCAACATCATTATTTTATTATGTTACGCAAAATAAGAACAGGGTTCAAATTACAAGTGGTCGGGACTCCGGAAAGAGGATCTTCGTAACTACCGCCATTTTTAGGAGACAAATGGCGGTAGTATGGTCGATTTATAAGTAGAAGAAGCATTGACTTTCAGGTTTTTTAATTAAAATTTCGCTGCAAAGCAGTGACAAAACACGCATTATAGACATAATTAAAATAAAGACATTATTAGCAGTATTAAAGGGGGTAAAATCTAACTTTAGTCGGTTTTTCATAGAATCGGGACCAAAATATAGTATAAACGTTCCACGGCTATTTCATGGTCATTCAGTATTTGATGAAATTGTGATGTCTGGGGTTTCTACCAACGTAAATAATTCAGTTAAGTATGAATAGATTATTCGTACCAGCACAGCAGCACTGTCCCATGTTGAAGAACAGCGCAAAATGCGCCGCTTCGACCGCTCGTTCTATGTCCGTGTCGGCAAAGATAATATTCGGCGACTTGCCGCCCAACTCCAACGTGATGCGCTTCACTGTACCCGCTGAATTGCGCTGGATTATCTTGCCTACTTCAGTTGAACCTGGGAGAGAGAAATATAGGTGGAGATTTTGCAGTTTGCATTCACGATAGACAAGTAGAAATGCATGTCGTTTTGGGATTTGTTCGTTGTGTGATAGGGCTTCTGTTTTATTTTTTCGTAGTGTCTGCAAAGCACAGAGAAGAAAAATTACTGGACTATCTCCCGATAAAGTGCGATATATGTATAGAGTGGACATTTCGGAGGCTGTCTTTTGTACCTTGTGTCAAAAATCTTTTTAATTTGTACAACAATGATTTTGTCGTATTCAGTATAATTAGTTAAATTCTTACTCATAATAATATGGCACATATTTCAAACCATAGAGAATTGACCTAATGTATTTTCCCAAGATTGCCCAGCCCTAATATACAACGTTTTCCTTTTGAAGTCCCATAACTCTAAGGATATATGCTATAAGTAAAAATTATACAAAATGTCCTAAGTTTGTCCAGTGTTCCAAAAATACATAGTTTCGAATATAACATAACACTAGACTCTTCATGTGTGTATCTAAGTTATATTGATAAGTACGAGTAAATCATTTTCATTCAATTCAATCATTAATTTAATCATTAAAAGCTAAGAAAATGAGAGGCAGATTTTTTTTGGATTTATATTGTGTTTTTTTTTTAAATAAATTACTTAAAAGTTTTTTTTTAATATACTTATATAATTCATGTAAGGGTTTTTATTTCATTTCATATTTCACATTACATTAATATCGTGACTTTGTCGAATTATTGTATATGAAAAAAAAAAAAATATATCATATCCCAGTTGATTCTTTGACATGGTCTCATAGTCATTACCTATATACCCTAGAGTTAAGGGATATCAAAAAGAACACCTTTTATAATTATAACGAATGCACATCGTATCCTTCATTGTATCAGTTAATCTAACAAGTACTTAAACAAGCTAAAGCGAAGATAAGCTGATGATAAATATATTAGCACGGTATTAAATGGACTAAGAAGTTGTGTAAATAATAAACTTTATCAATGTCATCAGTTGCAGTTGTGACAAGTGATTAGCAGTTATGTCAACACTTTTGCATTGCATTTTTCTTCATAGAAATCTGTTTTTTTTTGTTGTAAATACATGACCATGATCAGTCGAATTGAATATATATGAATTTCTTTTTTAGCTTTTTTATATCTGTTTAGTATATTGTATCACATTTTAATTTTAATAAATTATTTTTCTTTAAGTACGCTGTACTGGTACAGCGTCTTAATATTTGTTTGCTGCACCGGTCGTCGTCATTACGTCGACGCCGGCTGTTGCTGAAAACCAGCGCTGGGGCTGTGTCTTGCATAGGGTCGCAGCATAATGCTGAGCGATAGCCGTTTTGCGTAAATGTGATGCATGCTTCCCCCAAACTTTTCTCATTTTTGTATTTTAAGCTCTTTTTGCGTCATGTTTACCGCATATAAACGTTTTTTTCTTTTTCTTTCAATTAAAATTAATTGTTTAACTTTGACATTGAGTAGTAAATCATGAGCGCTGTTACTTAAAAATGCCCCCGTGCGCTCATAATATTTTGAAATGACGCACGCTCTTCAATAACTCATACTTTTGTTTATAGGTAATCTGACACTAAATAAATCGGCAATAGCTTATGAATGACCAGCAAATTGACCGGTTACCATTCAGCGCTTTTTCTTCAAAAATTAATGGAAAGCAAGTATAAAAAAGTCGGGCTTACATAATTAAGGTTCCGAATCGAACTACACTGAGCAGTCTGTGTAACGGTCGCTGTCCTGCCGTAATGAATAAACCTACGCGTGCTCCCAAACTATACAAGGTGGCAGGGACATCGACGCGAAAATTGTTACCATGGATTCGATACATGGTTCTAAACAGACGAAAAATTTCAACGCAGGGGTGAAATTTTTCGTCGGTTATTTTTAAAAAAATCTGCAGTACATGATTCTGAACCCCCCTGGAGTTCCCCCTGGAGTACTGAATCCAAGGTAAAACTTTTCGCGTCGATGCCCCTGCCACCCTGTATATTTATGGGTTTATTTATAAACGTTGATTAGCGACTGTTTAACTATACATTTTTAACTTCCCCCCCCCCCCATTAAACCCCCTAAATCACTTAGTATCAAGATAAAACAAAATGATCTGGACTAAATGATTCACTGAACTAACAATTTGTATTTGAAAAAGATTAATACTTAATAATATAGGTTAGGCTTTCAGAAGCTAGCACCTTTTCTTGTTTTTTTTTTTTTGGCAAATATAACAGTGTCGCAAACCGCTATAATTGTCCTGTAAAATATGGATCATTATCATCAAATAACTCTATTAAAATGAAAATTTTACCTTTAGTAATGTGACAGATAAGAAGGGACGGTATTTTTTTGCAAATTTTGAGCTTCAAGGCCGTTAACATAAACAAAAAAAAATTAAAGAAAAATCTTTTAAGTGATACCTACTTTAATTTAAACTTTTTTTTTTCTGATCCTTTAAATAAAGAAAAAGTAAAGAAACTTTGGTCTTTCATTCATAGATAATCGCTTCTTTGATTGACGATCTGTGTGCGCGTCACCGAGACCTAAACATTATGCCAAAATTCAAATTCCCAATTCAAATTAGATCTCGAAAAAACCTATAAGATTCGTTTTTACCAGTGAAGGCGATCTTGTCGATGTCAGGATGGTCCACCAGCGCGGCGCCCGCGTCGCCGTAGCCGGGCAACATGTTCACTACGCCCGGCGGGAATCCGGCCTCCTGGAGGACAAACGAGGAAAGTGATAGAAAAGCTTTATAAACATCATAACAATTTGTCCGAAAGGCTAGGCAGAGGTATAGGGGGAGAGTATTAATTAAAGAACACCAACAGCAAAGTCATTCAACATTAAAGCACTAGCCTCTACCCGCGACTTCGTTCGCGTGGAACTAGATAAAATATGGCCCATCACAGCCCATGTTACTCGCTGATGATGTTGCTTTCTATAAAAATTTTATTTTTTAATTCGTTAAGTAGTGTTTCAGTTTATCCATTACAAAAAAAAATAAAGACAAAACATCAAATCTTTTCTCTTTATAATATCATTAGATTTAGGAAAGGTATATGCTAGTGTTTGTACAAATTATTGGTACATAAACAACATAAGTGTTTACAGTACAATTATGTTTAGGTCCCATGTAATATCGGCGAGCCTATTACATCAATCGGGCTTAAATCCAGACTCCGGGCTGCGACTGAGAAATTCCTGATGGAAAAATCTAATAACCTTTGAATGACCTAGGAATCGAACCCAGGACTCAATGATCTAGCAGTAGCGCTTGCGACCAGTAGACCAACGAGGCACCTTGAAGCTTTATCTAATCTAACTAGCCTGTATTGTCGCAATGCTGGGCAAAGGTCTCCCTCTCCGTTTTCCACACAATTCTGTCTTTTGCTAGTCCTTTCGGTAGGAGTTAAGCTCGTCCCGCCGTCTTCGTCTCGGCCTGCCGCGATGTCGTCGTGCGTTTAGTGGGACCCAATCGATGGTTCTCTTAGACCATTTTGTCGTCTGACATGCGGCAGATATGTCTGGCCCACTTAAGCTTAGCGGCTTTCTGGGTAACGTCTGTGATCTTGTTTTGGCGCGATGTTCTGTTCCTTATACGGTCGGAAATTCGAACCCCCAGAATACTGCGCTCCATGGCTCCCTCGCAAACCTCGAGTTTGGATCTCTGCTGAAGTGTCAAAGACCAGGTTTGAGCACCATATGTGAGAATGGCGAGAATACTCATGTCCATCATTCTCCATTTGAGACATAGTGGTAGATCTCCTTTTAGAAGATCTTTCATTGACCAGTATAGCTCCTCCAGGTGCTCTTGGTGCGTCGAGCAACGTCTTTGTCTTGTCGCGCCTGGAAGGAGACTATTTGGCCCAGATAAATAATTATAGTCTTAGACATATTATACAATATCCTCCCCCCAATGTAATAGTCATCTTTGATCCTGTTTAACATGAGTTTGGTCTTTGACATGGCCATCTTAAGCCCAATCTCGAGGCTTGCCTTGTTTAAATCTGCAAACGTGTTACCCAATTCTGCCGCTGGTTAGGAAAAAAATTACAATGTCATCCGCGAAGTGGAGATGAAGGTTTGATAATCTCTTTTCACCGGTGACTAAGCCCTTGTCTGCCCAGTTTTGTGCCAAAGTTTTGAAGGCTTCCTTAAGCGTGGCAGTATAAAGCTTAGAGGTCAACGGGTCTCCTTGCTTGACTCCTCTTTTAATTGGATAGGACGGCACAGTGATATTAATTTTTTGTAGTGTTGTGTAACCCGCACATGCACACAACCTGCGAACTCAAGTACTTGAGACGTCGCCCGTCTGTGAGTTCAGCGACAGTTCGAATACGATACTATACTACACACAGTGAGTCACTAACTGCTGTTCGCGTCATCTCGCGTCACTTTATATAATCCTACCTACTCTAGTCATGGTTTATACATCGTGTTTAGTTGTAGTAAGTTCATCATTATTTGTTATACTGAATGAACATTTCATTTCATCTAAGTACTATAGAATCTATAACACACCCTAACAAAAGTTCTATACTTTATAATCTTGTCCTATTCAAGATATCAACATAGATTGTTAGAAGATAGTTATTGGAGTCAAAACTTATTTACATGTAGGTAATAATAAATCGTAATGTTATAATTATCGCTACTTATCAATATATTCCATGCCACTTTAACCCACAAAATTGTATGGCATTACGTGACAGTTAACAACATGATATCAAGCATTATTATGACTTTATTGAGTTTGTTTTTTCGATTACTGGAAACTTAAAAATCTAAAGTCAGGTTAGTATCTGGAACTTGTCCTCGACAGCCGGTGGAACTTCGTCGAACACTTCCGACGTTTGGCTCCCAGACTGGAGCGGGCCGGGGCTGCGTTGAAGCGGCTCCTGCCCAATCTAGGGGATCCAAACGCCTCCTGTCGGAGGCTCTACGCGGGGGTCGTGCGGTCCATGGCCCTTTACGGGGCACCGGTGTGGGCGCGTTCACTAAGGCTGCGGCCAGCCCGCCGGTTGAACGCGTCCCAGAGGGTCACGGCCATCCGGCTGGCCCGAGGATACCGCACGGTCTCCTGCGAGGCGGCGAGCCTCCTTGCCGGATTACCGCCATGGGATCTGGAGGCAAAGGTCCTCGCGCACATTTGGGAGTGGCGCGAGGAGGCGAAACGCCGGGGCTTAACTCCGCTGCCGCGAGAAATCGCGGCACAGCGGACAGAGCTCCGGCGGGATCTCATGGCGTCATGGAGAGTGCGATTGTCGCAACCCAGCGCTGGGCACGCCACAATTGCGGCGATAAGACCCCTCTTTGAGGAGTGGCTAGAGAGGCGTCACGGCGTCCTCACCTTCCACCTGACGCAGGTCCTCACCGGACACGGCTGTTTCGGGAGGTTCCTGCACAGGATAAGGCGGGAGGAAACGCCCGGGTGTCACCATTGTGTGGATCGCCCGGAGGACACGGTGGAGCATACGGTGGAGGTCTGCCCAGCTTGGGCGGAGCATCGCCGTGTCCTCGTGGAGGCGATCGGCGGCTGATCTCTCGCGTCCGGCCCTGGTTCAGGCCATGGTACGGAGCGAGAGGAAATGGGAGGCCGTCACCTCCTTCTGCGAAGCGGTAATGCTCGCGAAGGAGGAGGCGGAACGCGTGAGGGAGAGGCAAATTTCGCGCCCTCACGCCCCTAACCGCCGCAGGAGGAGACGCCCAGGGCGTCGGGAATCGCGAGGCGATTTCCGGCCACCGTAGGCGCGGGCTTGATACCTCAAACCATGCTCCAGCGTGAATCACTCAATCAGCAGATCATGTACTGATGGAACTGAAGGAGCTGTGGTGCCCTAGTGGTAACGGCCCCGACTGACGCGTTGTAGGCCGTGGGTTCGAACCAGGCAGGCAACCAGGCAACCACTGCTCACGAAAACGGTCAGGAAAATATGGTGAAGAAACCGGCATGTCTTAGAACCAACAATTCGAAAACAGCTACCCATTCGCGCTGGGCCCGCGTGGTAGATTACAGCCCTCTCGAAGAGAGGAGGTCTATGACCCAGCAGTGGGAACATTATAGGTTGATTATGCTATATTACTAATTATAAGTTACTTCCTTCCTTCTTTCTTTCATTTCTTCTTCCTTCTTTCTTTCATTTCTTCTTCAGTCTAAACCTTCGGGGTGATGTTATGTTTATACATATTATGTTACTTCGGCTTCGATTATTATTTCTTGGTAAGTAAATCAGCACTAGAGATACTACTGTACTGTAAATTACTACAGAGGAGCTTGTGGCTAGGTAATAACAGCCGCACGTTCGTCGTAAAGCTACGCTTCGGGTTGCTCCGTGGACGGGTGACCATTTTTACATTCCAAGACTTCTCCATGCCTCGGAAAGCACGTTAAGCCGTTGGTCCTGGCTGTCATTCGTGAATCTTTGACAGTCGTTACGGTCACGGACAACCAGTCTTACCAAGGAGTATCGTATTACCTAGTTACTGGGTTGTGGAGGTCAGATAGGCAGTCGCTCAATGTAAAATACTGGTATTCAGCTGCATCCGGTTAGACTGGAAGCCGATCCCAACATAGTTGGGAAAAGGCTAGGCAGAGGATGGTAGTAAACCAGCACTAAGAGCCTATTATCATGGTACTTTACCTTGACGAGTTGAGCGAGATAGAGCGCGGTGAGCGGGGTCTGCTCCGCGGGCTTCATGACAATGGTGCAGCCAGCAGCTAAAGCAGGTCCTAGCTTCCACGCGGCCATCAAGAGCGGGAAGTTCCAGGGGATGATCTGACCGCATACTCCTACGAATTAACGGTCACGCTTTAATATACAATAGAAAAGTGTTTAGGCCTTGCAAATCGTTTTTACTATTCAGCATTGAGTCTGGGCGTTATCTATATGCATAGTAGTGGGAACTTTATATAAACTTATGGATGATGAGATTTGGTGCATATCTACAGAGTTTGGGACATATCAACTGAAGTTAAAATCTGGCCACACTAAGTCTGCATAAGTAAAAAAAACAATGGAATTTGAAAATCTATAGACGGCAACACCACCCTGTCCTACGAAAAAAGAATTTGATACTTGTTTGTCTTTTTGTCTTTGATAGGTTATTTTGTTTACATTCAGATTTATTCCTGGTAAAGAATAGTCACTGTTGCACGATTCAGTGTGGATTTGATACAGTTTTGTCACCGTATGGAGGTAGAGCATAGGTACAACATAGTCTATTACACATAATCTAGTATGCAAACATCAAAAGGCAAAATATCAAAATGACTGATTTAAAAGTATACCATTTAAAAACTTTTTGGGGTTGCCCATTTATTCCAAACTATATACAGGCTTAGTTTTTGTTTACACTAAACCTCTTAAGGGGTCATTGTACTAATCATTATGAACAACTGTCACTATGGGACCAACGCTGAAATAGCGAAAAAAAATCTGTTGTTCCCTACATTTTGACGAGATATACGAACATAAATGTAGGGAACTGCTATTTTTTTTTTTGCGTGTTCAGCTTTGGTCCTTGTTTAGTTTGGTTATTGTGCGTATTTTATTTATCTATTTTCTTTACTTTGAGCATACTTCGCTCTATTCTTCGTTGGCAGGTATTAATGTAATTTGTCATTGGCGGGAAATTTCCATGTCTGGCAGCCATATGTCAAACGCGGTAATAACTTTTTTCGTTCTTTATTTTTGTTTTTATAGCTATTGGTATATTACTTTTGAATATTTCTTTCAGACTCCAGTATTTTATTACAAGTATTTTGTACCCTTCTACATATTTCTAATTTGTTGTTTTTTCTATCAAAACTAATAAAATTCTTCCCTAGATAAATATAGTTTTTGGCATAGGTACTCTAGTAGTTTGTTATTAAGTTATATTGGTGTTATTAAATTATGTTGGTATTTTTAAGCTACTAGTCATTGTCATCGTCTTAGTTTTTTTTTTATATTGGGCTTCTCGTAGTTGACCTCTGAGATCATGAATACTTAATCTGACTTTCCTGTGGGTGCCTTAAGCTACTACACTTAAAACCTCCAGCCAGGGGTTATTCAACTATGCTAGGTAATTAAAACTAGGTGAACGCTCGCTAAGGGCACCCCCTGTGGGTTACGAACCTTGGCGTAGGGCGTCAACCGGAGGGAGGACATCAAGGATGGGACGGGCTGGCATCGTCTTAGTGAGATTCATTTCCAGGCCCGCATTTACCTGCGGCCAGCCCGCCGGTTGAACGCGTCCCAGAGGGTCATGGCCATCCGGCTGGCCCGAGGATACCGCACGGTCTCCTGCGAGGCGGCGAGCCTCCTTGCAGGATTACCGCCATGGGATCTGGAGGCAAAGGTCCTCGCGCACATTTGGGAGTGGCGCGAGGAGGCGAAACGCCGGGGCTTAACTCCGCTGCCGCGAGAAATCGCGGCACAGCGGACAGAGCTCCGGCGGGATCTCATGGCGTCATGGAGAGTGCGATTGTCGCAACCCAGCGCTGGGCACGCCACAATTGCGGCGATAAGACCCCTCTTTGAGGAGTGGCTAGAGAGGCGCCACGGCGTCCTCACCTTCCGCCTGACGCAGGTCCTCACCGGACACGGCTGTTTCGGGAGGTTCCTGCACAGGATAAGGCGGGAGGAAACGCCCGGGTGTCACCATTGTGTGGATCGCCCGGAGGACACGGTGGAGCATACGGTGGAGGTCTGCCCAGCTTGGGCGGAGCATCGCCGTGTCCTCGTGGAGGCGATTGTCGGCGGTGATCTCTCGCGTCCGGCCCTGGTTCGGGCCATGGTACGGAGCGAGAGGAAATGGGAGGCCGTCACCTCTTTCTGCGAAGCTGTAATGCTCGCGAAGGAGGAGGCGGAACGCGTGAGGGAGAGGCAAATTTCGCGCCCTCACGCCCCTAACCCTAACCGCCGCAGGAGGAGACGCCCAGGGCGTCGGGAATCGCGAGGCGATTTCCGGCCACCGTAGGCGCAGGCTTGCGGACGGTGAGCAATGGGTGGCTCACCGTCCGATAAGGACCAGGCCCGGGTCGACGGCGCGTTGTGTTCCACACGCGCCTCAAAGAGATGTCAGCAGATTTGAAGGGGTGCACTAGGGCCGATGTCTGCGGGGGTTGCGAAGAAAACCGAAAGGGAGATCGTGGCCCCCGGCAACAGGGCAACCGAAGGAACACGGGTGGGTTTTAGTCAGTAAGAGTCTGACACGCCCTCCCGCTCCGCCCAGAGCGGGAGAAGTTATTTGATGATTTCCCACCCTCAAAAAAAAAAAAAAAAAGGCCCGCATTTACACTATAATTATATTATAGCTAGGTGGTAGTGCTAATTGCTTAGATTTTAGTTTTATTTAGACGTTAAAAGGCTTTTATCGTCTTATATCTTATATAAGACGATAAAAGCCTTATATCTTATATCTTACGGCTTATATCTTTTTATCTGTTTTATGGCGAAATGTAAAACTGAGAAGGTCAAAAATAAATAATTTTAGATTATCTATTATAATTATTATGTAACCAAAAAATATATAATGGAACCTTAGGTACACTTACAATCGATGTCATATTATTGTTACGTCGTACGTACGAGATCTTTCGAGAAAGCACGGATTACAGTGTGTTTGCGCTAAAAACTTCGAGAAGCATTCCATTATTATTAGTTTGAAGTTAAGTAGGTAACTACTTATAAACAATATTAGAACTCGTCATTGTTATTTCGACCGTACGCCGAGGGCATAAAGTACCTATTTCTTTATTCGGTACAAGTAGGTTATTATTTTTTATTTTTTTATACCTACTACTTTTGTATTTCCTGGTAATGTTTATTTGTTGATGTTTTTATGGAACTGTTCTACACATAGCTGGAATTTTCTTGAATATTGGCGGTATAAAAGCAGAGAGCCGACACACGATGAGTCACTCTGCGCCTGGCATCGGACGCGGACGGACGTGCTGCGCTGCTGATCGTGGTTCCTGATAGTGACTCAAGCGATCCTGTTGCTGAGTCATCGTTTCGTCGCGTACTGCGACGCTCTTCATAGTCGATTATTATTAATCGACTATCGTCGACCAATTAATCGGAGTCTTTTTCAAGATACGATTAATTATCTGTTTCTTTATCGGAGTATCGTCAACTGACTCTTCAAGTCATTTTGCCCCTTCAGGGAAAAACCACAGTTTCGTGGTCCTCGGTGGAAACCATACGGTGCCAACGAAACCGAGGGGGTGTTGACCCAATCACACCCGCCGAGCCCCTTCAGGGTTAGGCAGTCAATTGGCCGGGTCCCAGTGTTCGGCCTTGGGGGGTCTCCTAGTCGGCATTGGTGACAGTTTTCCTTCCACAGCAACACACCTAGTGTCGGTCGGGTGTGTCTACACCCGGCGCACTAGACTGGTCAGGACCCCGTTGCACAATAAGATAGGCAACGGGCAAAAGCAAGCTTAGGGCTCACCATTAGGCACACAACCTCCCTGTCTATACCCGACAGGGAGGGTTTACACATCCCCGGTAGTCCGCCCGGGGAAATAGGCTGTTAGGATTTTTATTAGGGAAAAATTAGGTCCCAAAATTTAATTTAGTCATTATGGAGGCCGTACAGAGTGACATTCAGTCACTCCGAAACGACCTCATTTCCCTCAGGAGTGAAAACTCCAAGTTGTTAGACCTCCTTAGCAGAGTGCTCAAAAAGGAGCCCACTCTTATCAACGAGTTCGGTAACGAGCTCGAAGGTCTCGCTGCTTCACAGCAGACCTTAACTAGGTCCCAATCCATCGCTGACTTCAGCGACGCATCACCCCATATTCAATGTAAAGACTATCTGTCAATTAGTGGGCTTCACTATTGAGAAGCCCTGGAAAAACAGCGCCATAGGGCAATGTCACCGTTGCCAGCTATATGGCCATAGCCAGAAGCATTGCCATGCGAAACCCAGGTGCGTAAAGTGCCTGGGAGACCATGGCACTGCTGACTGCACCCGACCCAAAGATCGCAACTTGTGCGCCACCCCGCCAAGTTGCGTGCTGTGCGGCCTCGAAGGCCACACGGCTAACTACCGCGGATGTCCCAAAGCCCCTAAGGCTAACACAACAAAGCTGTCTAAGCGTCTAGACGCTAGGCAGCAACGTCAACAGGTCTTCCAACCTTTCCCCTCTTCTCAGATACCTCAGAGGCTAAGCCCACAGAGACCTAGCCCTTGGTCTCAGCTTAATTATAACCACCAGCAGACCTTCCCGGCTCTGGTTACCCCGCGCCCCCCTCCCCCTCACACCCCGCTATACTCCCTTGGACCCGCGAGTCCGCCCTCCTCCTCCCGCCGGCTTCCCCGCTCCCCAAGCGCCTACACAGCGTAGCGCTCCCCCCGCGACCTCCGCTAAACCCAACGTAAACCCGGCTACCCCGCGTCCCGTTCCCACTCCCGTGGCTAACAAAAATAACAACATTTACTCGGACCCCGCTAAAAATGCATTCAGCATAATTAGCTCCACATTCATGACCTTCTGTACCCCCAGGGCTCAACAAATGGCCCTAGACATTGTAGAAGCCAGGAAATCAGGATGCTTCGAGCAAATCCAGAATGTATTCCTGGCTTACGAGGATATCACCTCCGCCCTCACATCCTTCACTAGACCCTCATAATGTATAACGCCTCTTATGAAAGGTTTAAACCCCGATCCCTAAAGATAGGAACTTTCAATGCCAATGGCTTATTTAATCAGAAAGATGAAATCGCGGAATTTCTCCGCGATCATCAGTTAGATCTTCTCCTCATACAGGAAACCTTCCTAAAGCCCCATAAACGAAACCCCTCCATTGCTAACTATCGTTTAATTCGAAATGATAGGACGCGCTGTCACGCGGGTGGCACTCTCATTTACTATAAAAAGGATCTGTATTGCATCCCTATGGACCCTCCACCTCTCTCCCGACTAGAAGTATCAGTCTGTCGCCTAGGCATGACTGGTCACCCGCCGATCACTCTAGTGTCGGTCTATATCCCTCCCATCCCAGCTCAGGCCTCAGAAAACTACCAACTTATTTCTGATGACCTACAGCTACTTTTCGGCATGAGCGACTCTGTCATTATGGCAGGGGACTTCAACGCCAAACATCCTTCTTGGAACAGCAATACCACTAACCCCAGGGGCCGACACTTGTTCGACCTCTCTTCCATTCTTAACTTCGACATCATCGCTCCGATGAATCCCACGTACTATCCCCATATGTTAAATTACACCCCTGACGTCCTTGACATAACGCTCCTTAAGAACGTTAACTTACGACTTGACTCAATAGAAACGGTGCACGAGCTTACCTCTGACCACCGCCCAGTAATCTTCCATCTTGTATCCCGCATAGGTCCCTCTGACCCTAACCACCCTCTCCCCACTAGAAAGGTGACGGACTGGAAGAAAGTAAGCGAAAAGCTGAAATCCAACACGTCCCCCTTACTAGACTCTATTCCGGACCAGTTTGACTCTGTCGCTAACACGACAGCTGCGATCGACTCACTCACGGAGCACGTGCAAACCGTCCTGAGCGATTGCTCAAGGGAGGTTCCGGCAACAGATCCCTGTTACCTGAAACTCCCGGACGATGCGCGCGCCCTGCTGACTGAGAAGAACGCAGCTGTCCGTGCCTATAGCAGCTTTCCCTGCGCCGCTAACAAAGCCCACATGCGCTACTTACAGAGAACTGTGAGGACACGTATGGCGGAGCTGCGTGAAACGGGCTGGGACAAGATGCTGAGCGACCTTGAGCCAACCCACCTTGCCTTCTGGGAACTCCAGAGAAAACTTAGATCCCCTCACTCAGGCCATATGCCCCCTTTAGTCCGCCCGGACAAAACATTAGCCTTCGATGACATCGACAAAGCCGAGTGCCTAGCCGACAGTCTTGAAGCCCAATGCTCTCCCAGTACCCTACCAGTAGACAAAGCTCACCTCGATGAGGTCGACGCCGAAGTCGAACGTAGAGCCTCTATCCCTCCCATTGAAGACCCTGATTTTCCCCTGCCCCCCATCGAACCAGATGAGGTACATGAGATTATCAAAGGTCTGAAAAATCGCAAAGCCCCCGGTTCAGACGGACTCACCAATAGGGTGGTCCAACTATTCCCAGCCCATTTAATTATGCTTTTGACCACCATCTTCAATGGTGCGTTAAGCAATAACATTTTTCCCCAGACGTGGAAAGAGGCCACTGTCATAGGTATCCCTAAACCCGGAAAACCCAAAAACGAGCCATCCAGTTATAGGCCCATCAGTCTGCTCAAGGTTCTAGGCAAGATCTATGAGAGGCTTATTTACAAGCGTCTCAGAGACTATGCAGAGACCAAGGGCCTCATCCCCAATGAACAGTTCGGCTTTCGAACTCAGCACTCTAGCGTGCATCAGGTCCATCGTATTGTCGAGCTAATCAGCGGTGCTCTCACCCATGGCCGACAAACGAGCGTAGTATTCTTCGACATAGCAAAGGCGTTTGACAAAGTCTGGCACAACGGCTTAATTTATAAGCTCTACAAACTCGGTGTGCCGGATCGTCTCGTGCTCATCTTACGAGACTATTTGTCGAATCGCACCTTTCGCTTCCGCATCGAAGGAGCCCTTTCCTCCCCCCGCCCCATAAGGGCAGGAGTCCCTCAGGGCTCAGTATTAGCCCCCCTCATTTTCACGCTATTCACCAGCGACATCCCCAAACACAGATCGACGCAGTTGGCTCTGTTCGCAGACGATACAGCGATCATCTGTAAGGGAAATTCAGCTACGATGCTGCTAAACCTCCAAAGGGCTGTCAACAACCTTGGCGCCTGGTTTAGAAAATGGCGAATAGAAGTAAATCCCGACAAAAGTCAAGCGGTTAGCTTTTCTAAACCGAGAACTAGACCCCCCCCGTTCCCCCGACCTATCACTATGTTCGGCAAACCAATCCCTTGGGCTAGGCGCGCCAAATACCTAGGTGTTATCCTAGATCATCATCTCTCCTTTTCTGAGCACATAAAGACGGTTCGTTCGCGAGCCGCTTTCGCTCTAGGTAGACTCCATTTCGTTCTAAATGCACGCAGCAAATTGTCACTTAAGTGCAAACTGCGCATCTATACATCGTGTATCCGACCCATTATGACCTATGCGGGTGCAGTATTCGCCCACGCCAAGTCCCATTCCATCCATAGGTTGCAAGCCTTACAGAACCGTTTCCTCCGTAAAGCCACGGGAGCTCCCTTCTATGTCAGAAACGAGATCCTCCATCTCGACTGTAAAATCCCTACGATTCACCAGTTCCTAAAACGCATGTCCAAGCGTTACTTTGACTCCGCTCCTAGACATCGTAACCCCTTGGTTGTCGAAGCAGCCAATTATGTCCCTTCTAGAATTAGTCAGATCCGCCGTCCGCGGCATGTACTTTCCGACCCTGATGATCCCATCACACTCCTCCAAGAGCAGAATAGGGCCACCAGCACAATACACAAAAACAGACGCCTCCCGTCATTCCGACCTCGCCGCCGAGGTCCTTTGCGACCGCGACCGTGTCCCTCAGTAGATAATACTCCTCCCCGACCCTTGCTCGAAAACGAGGTGCCAGCAAGTTGTTGCCGCTGAGCACGTAGCTTTAAACTACCCCGTATAATAATCATGATTTAAACCAATTTTGATCCAGCCTGTCCCTTCTTGCTGTCCTCCCCTCAGCGACGCCCTAAGCCGAGGTTCGTACCCCACAGGGGGTGCCCTTAGCGAGCGTTCGCCTAGTTTTAACTTTGTTTAGTATTTTGCCCCTGGCTGGAGGCTTTGAGCGTAGCAGCTTAAGGCACCCACAGGAAAGTCGGGTTAAGCAGCCAAGACCTTAGTGGTCAAACTGCGAGATGCCGGTTTAAAAAAAAAAAAAAAAAAAAAAAAAAAAAAAAAAAAAAAAAAAAAAAAAAAAAAAAAAAAAAAAAACACGATGAGTCAGTCTGATTTAGGCGATACAACGAAGCGAATCGAAGTGAACTAGAAGTGCGATATCTAAGCGAATAGTGATCAGTGGCGTATTTGTGATTAAGTTTTAAGTGTTTTGTGTTTAATAAAGTTATCTAATTGTCTGATTGGTAATAATTAATTTATCCCATACCCAGCTCGTAACAATTTGGTGTCAGAAGTGAGGGATAAATTATGCCAATTCTACCGAAGGACGACACGGACGGTATCCGTACCAGGAGTCAGCGACAGCAGGACATGGACCAAAGGCGGTTTGGACATTCTCCAACACAGACACCGGGTGGTGTCCAGCCTACGTCAGTGCCAGTCGCTGGCCCATCCGCAGTTTCTACAGCATCAATGGCGCCAGACTTGTCAGCTTTAATGGCGCTGCTACAGGAGCAGTCTCGCCGTCAAGATGAGCAGTCTCGCCGTCAAGAGGAGCAGGCTCGCCGGTTGGAAGAGCAGTTGCAGCGAGACAAAGAGGAGCAGGCTCGCCGTCAAGAGGAGCAGGCTCGCCGGTTGGAAGAGCATTTGCAGCGAGATAAAGAGGAGCAAGTCCGCCGCCAAGAGGAGCAGGTTCGCCGGTTGGAAGAGCAGTTGCAGCGAGATAAAGAGGAGCAAGTCCGCCGCCAAGAGGAGCAGGTTCACCGGTTGGAAGAGCAGTTGCAGCGAGACAAAGAGGAGCAGGTCCGCCGGCAAGACGAGCAGATGCTCCTCATAAAGGATCTTCATGCAACTTTTGGCAAAGACCTAAAGGTGATGAAGGATCAGGTACAGCAGCACGAGAATCGCCTCTCAGAAGCCGAAGTTCAGATCGCTGGGGTGAAGAAGGCTTTGGGGGAACTGAAGACTGGAGACGTGACTGTAGCTTCAGTAGTTGCTGCACCTTCAGCGCGGGGCTTTAAGGTGCCTCCATTCGATGGCACATCTTCGTGGTCGGCTTATAAAATTCAATTTGAGGCCGTTATGAAGGCGAATGGATGGACAAAACCGCAAGCCATGACCGCGCTCACCTTGGGCCTCCGAGACCAGGCCCTAAACATTCTTGAGGCGCTCGGCAAGAATGTAACCTACGAGCAGCTGCTGGAGGCGTTAGAGTCCAGATACGGCGACGCGCACCTGGAGCACGTATTTCGTGCTAAGTTGAAGGATCGTGTTCAACGTAGTGCCGAGAACCTACAGCAGTGGGCCCTCGAAGTTGAAAAGCTGGTTCGGAAAGCATACCAGTCTGCCCCTGCACTTATCGATGGGAATCTGGTACAAGCGTTCGTTGATGGAATACGCGACCTAGAAGTTAGAGCCGCTGTGAGACTTGGGCATCATGAGACGCTGAAAGACGCCTTGGCCCATGCCTGAGAAGTAGAGGCAGTGAGGCAGGACCACCGAATGCACCGCGTCAGGGAGGTTGTAGCATCACCTGTACGCGACCGGCCGCAAGGGTACAGTCCTAGGTGCTACACTTGCGGAGAAAGGGGTCATCTTCGGTCAAGCTGTCCTAAGCGCAGCACCCCGAGAGAAGACCAGCAGGGAAGGGTGGCTGAAGTGACTGCCCAGCCACAGCAGGGAAACGAGTAAATGCCAGGACTGGGGGGCGGGTGCTGGCTGGTATTGAAAGAGCCCCGAGAATCTTGATCTCGCAAGCACATGATGGGAACAGCCTGACCATCAAAGGCGAAGTCAACGGAACACCATGCAAACTGACGTTGGATACTTGAGCTTCTCACACGGTCGTCAATTCTCACCTAGCAAGTCGGTTTCTTGGGGACTACGTCGATAACCACGACCGTATACGATTAGTAACAGCTACCGGTCAGCACATAATCGTCCGAGGCAAGAAGGAGGTGGAGTTAAAATTGGGTGACAGAACTTACCAGCACAATGTCATCGTGGCCGATATAGTGGACGATTGCATCTTAGGCTTGGACTTCATGCGGAAACATCGTTGCGAGATCGACGTTGATCAAGGAGTATTGAAATGTGGTTCAGATGAAGTCTTCATGGAAGGTGCACCATCAGGAAAAGTGTACTGCTTGAAAGAGATTGTTCTTCCTCGCAGATCAGAAACAATTGTGCCAATTAGTTTACCACAGAATTCTAGACACAAAGATCGAAGTGTTCTGATAGAAAGGGTGAACAATGACTTCCCATGGAAGATGGCACGTACTCTGGTCAAGGCCACCAACGTCTCAGCAGTACGCATACTGAATCCAAGTGACAAGGAGCATGTGATCAAGAAGGGCACCTTGATCGGTACTTGCGAGGAAGTAGCTTGGATGCGTCAATTGCAGGATCCGCCTACCGGAAATGAAATTGGTAGTGCAAAATTTGACGTGTCAACGCTTTTGGAAAACTGCGATTTAACTAAAGGAGAAATGGACAAGGCTAAGAAGATGTTACTTCAGTACGCCGACACTTTCTCTTCAAACGATGCTGACATAGGGAGAACTGGACTTGTTCAGCATAAGATTAATACAGGCAACGAGTTACCAATCCGTCAGCGACCAAGAAGACTGCCAGTTGCACGAGAAAAAGAGGTGGAAACCATGATTGAGGGAATGGTGAAGGACGGTGTTATAGAACCTTCATCGAGCCCATGGTGTTCTCCTGTGGTCCTGGTAAAGAAAAAGGACGGCAGTATGCGCTTCTGTGTGGATTATCGACGACTGAACGACGTCACGAAGAAGGACAGTTACCCGCTGCCTAGGATCGATGACACACTGGATACGCTGACTGGTATGAAGTGGTTTACCACACTTGACCTGAAAAGTGGCTACTGGCAAGTAGAAATAGACCCCAAGGATAAGGAGAAAACTGCATTTTCAACAGGAAAAGGGTTGTGGCAGTTTAAAGTTATGCCATTCGGTTTGTGCAATGCTCCTGCGACGTTTGAAAGGTTGATGGAGCAAGTACTCGCCGGATTGATTGGAGACGCATGTCTTGTATATCTAGACGACATTATCATCGTGGGCCGTACATTTGAAGATCACCTTAAAAACCTCAACCGAGTGCTGTCGAAAATCCAAACAGCAAATCTCAAGTTAAGTCCGAAAAAGTGCTCGTTTTTCAGACAACACGTAAACTTTTTAGGACACATAGTTTCGGGGGAAGGTGTTCAAACAGACCCAGAAAAAATAATCGCCGTCAAGGATTGGCCAGTTCCGAAAGACAAGACACAGGTCAGAGCATTTCTGGGTTTGTGCTCCTACTATCGAAGGTTTGTCAAGAATTTTGCCGACATTGCGAAACCTCTGCACAAACTCACTGAGGAAAAGCGGAAATTCTGTTGGGACGAGAACTGCGACGTCGCATTTCAGGAATTAAAGAAACGTCTGTGCAATACACCTATTTTGGGATATCCTGACACTGAAAATGACTTCATAGTTGACACTAATGCAAGTAATACTGGAATTGGGGGCGTGCTGTCTCAACGGAAAGGAGACCAAGAGGTTGTGATAGCTTACTTCAGCAAGTCTTTATCCAAACCAGAAAGAAATTACTGCGTTACAAGAAGGGAGCTACTCGCCGTAGTAAAGACATTGCAGCACTTCAGTAAATATTTGCTGGGACGTAAATTCCAATTACGAACTGACCATGCTGCATTGAAGTGGCTATTACAGTTTAAGAATCCAGAGGGGCAAGTGGCGAGATGGATTGAACTACTACAAGAGTTTGACTACATAACTCAACATCGCAGTGGGAGAACTCATGGTAACGCAGACGCCTTGTCAAGAAGACCTTGTCCCGAAGACTGTAAGCACTGTGCTAGGCAAGAGACTAAGGAAGTAGTGCCCGTGAGGATGCTTAGAACAGATCTCAGCGATGAATGGAAGGAAACCCTACAGCAGGCTCAGCAAAATGACTCGGACATCAAACCGATCTTCGAGTGGGTCAAAGCTGGTGCTCCTAAACCTAAGTGGAGTGATGTGGCTGCGATGAGTTCCATCACGAAGAGTTATTGGGCGCAATGGAACAGCTTGGTGATCCAGGATGGAGTCTTGTGCCGTAAATGGGAAAACGCTCGAGGGGACAGCTGTCATCTACAAATGGTTGTCCCTAAAGCTAAGGTACCGGATGTTCTACGGCTCTACCATGATGGATGTTCAGGAGGACATATGGGAGTAAAAAGGACTCTACTAAAAATTCGAGAACGCTTTTACTGGATCCACTGTCGAGATGATGTGGAGGACTGGTGTCGCAAATGTACCAGTTGTGCGGCCGTGAAAGGACCCCACACACGCAGCCGAGGTGCATTAAAAGTGTACAACGTTGGAGCCCCTTGGGAACGGATAGCACTAGACGTTGCGGGACCATTTCCAGAAAGTGAGAGCGGAAACAAGTACTTCCTGGTGGTCATGGATTACTTCACAAAGTGGCCAGAAGTCTTCGCCATTCCTAACCAAGAAGCTACAACCGTCGCAGATAAATTAGTTCAGGAAGTTTTCTGTCGTTTTGGAGTACCCTTAGAAATACACAGCGATCAAGGAAGGAATTTTGAATCGCAAGTATTTCAGGAAACTTGTCTTGTTGTCTTGTCTTTTGGGTACCTACAAAACCAGAACCACCTCTTACCACCCACAATCTGATGGAATGGTGGAACGATTCAACCAAACGTTGGAGAGATATCTGGCAAAAGTCGTGAAAAGCAGGCAGAGGGATTGGGACAAGCACATACAGCCGTTTCTGCTGTCCTACCGCAGCGCAGTCCACGAAAGTACGACTGTGACGCCAGCCTTCGCAAACTTTGGAAGAGAATTACGGTTGCCTGCAGATTTAATCACTGGAGCTCCCCCTGATACTCCACGTAGTGTAACAGATTACGCAAATGATTTGCGTAACAAGTTGAATGATGTTTATGAGCATATCCGACAATCCGGCCAACAGATGTCTGAGAAGACGAAGACCCGTTATGACCGCAAGGCAAACAGTAGGGGTTTCGACGAGGGTTCACTGGTGTGGTTACATAATCCAGTGCGGAGCAAGGGGAAGTCTCCGAAATTGCAAGCAAAATGGGATGGACCATACCGAGTCGTGACTAGGATCAACGATGTCACCTACCGAATACAGAAGGGTCTACGAGGTGCGCCTAAGATTGTTCATGTAGACCGATTGGCCCGATACTATGGGGCTAATGATGCTCGGGACGAGCATGTCTAAGGAGGGGGCAGTGTTACGTCGTACGTACGAGATCTTTCGAGAAAGCACGGATTACAGTGTGTTTGCGCTAAAAACTTCGAGAAGCATTCCATTATTATTAGTTTGAAGTTAAGTAGGTAACTACTTATAAACAATATTAGAACTCGTCATTGTAATTTCGACCGTACGCCGAGGGCATAAAGTACCTATTTCTTTATTCGGTACAAGTAGGTTATTATTTTTTTATACCTACTACTTTTGTATTTCCTGGTAATGTTTATTTGTTGATGTTTTTCTGGAACTGTTCTACACATAGCTGGAATGTTCTTGAATATTGGCGGTATAAAAGCAGAGAGCCGACACACGATGAGTCAGTCTGATTTGGGCGATACAACGAAGCGAATCGAAGTGAACTAGAAGTGCGATATCTAAGCGAATAGTGATCAGTAGTGTATTTGTGATTACGTTTTAAGTGTTTTGTGTTTAATAAAGTTATCTAATTGTCTGATTGGTAATAATTAATTTATCCCATACCCAGCTCGTAACATTATTATGACAACCCTTTCTTCATACTATTAAGGAATAAAGTCGGAAGTCTCTAAGACATTTAAGCATCATATTTCTAAACTGTCTCTCTAGAGATATCAAAACTTTTTCGCGGTAACAGAGCATATTGTTTATTTTTTTATTCCCCAGCCGTTTTGTGGGTCTTTAGTTTCCGTAGTTCTGCTCTGAAATGTTATCCTAGTAATTTTATTTGTGTTTTAGTTATTGTTTTTTCTTTAGTTTTTGTATATTGTTATGAGTTGAACAACGGGCTGGTGTCTAAATACCAAGAAAGTTAATACATTCACACAAACATTAATTAATATACAGCGTGTGTCAGAAATATGTCTTCAATACATATTCGACCCAAATGTATACCTTATAGCTGCACTTAAAGCGTCAATCATGAACTGCATAAGTTGCGGCTGCTATGTTCCCAACCCTGAAATCGCAAAAATGTATCTCCTGCTGCTCCATACATTTATATTCGCATAGTTCGACAAAATGTAGGGAACAGCTGATTTTTTCTCACATTCCAGAGTTGTTACAATAGGTACACTGCCTTTAAAGTAGTTTGCCTAACAGTCCGTATATCAGTATTCTTGTAAACCACAACAATCAACTGTCATAAGGAATTAAACATAACAGTAACTGTGATACATTTATGGTTTTAAATGGAATTGTATTTTTCGCCTGAAGTTTACCTTGAGCCGTGTATAAATCGATAACATCTCGTGTGTGGGCTAACCAAAGTACTAATAGAATAGTTTTGAATTCAAATTTCGAATTTGAATTTGAGTCTATACAAAAAAAAAAATAGTACGAGTGTGAACTAGAGTATCGATATGTCCATATCGATCATAAATAACAATGTTTTTCAAATTTTATCGATCATAAATAACAATGTTTTTCAAATTTTATCGATCATAAATAACAATGTTTTTCAAATTATCTGAGATGATACGGCAGAATGCAGTTTATCGGAATGACAAACTTAACATTATGTTTAATTGCTCTTAGAGGAAATTGGTATCTAAAAGAGACGTTTGCAAAAACTAAGTTTTCACACCACTCATGCAATTTGATTAGCACAAGATACATGAAGATAAAATATTCCAAACAGTGTGTATCAATATTGATCGAAAAGATATGTCGATTGATATACCTACTTACCTAGGTAGGTACTACATTCATATTTATATTGTTATGCAAATACCTCGGTACACAAATACTACACGGCTCTTTTTTCGGATTCAGCGATTTATGTGTATTGTTGTTTGCTTGTTTTTTTAATATTTTTGCTTTATCATGGTGTAGATTTAATTATCACTTTTATGGAATTTGCTACTCTGTAGTGTATCCCATAAGAGTGAAACTGATAATTTACCAACTTTGTTTTTCTAAAGACAAAAAACATGAGCATGACCTTCGCATAAGGTCATGCTCATGTTTTTAACCGACTTCCAAATAGTAAGAGGTTCTATGTTCGTAGCGTATGTTTATTTTTTAGTTTTTATGTATGTCCACCGATTTCTCCGTTACTTGAGGATCGATTTAAAAAAAATATTTTTTTGTTTGAAAGGGTATGCTCTCGAAAGGGTATGGGGACCATATAAATTTTTGGATAGTTTTTGAGTTAGCTTCAATAATATGTATTTTTTCTTACTTAGTATGTGGATGATATGATAAGTTCCTGTCACTGTTATTTACGTATCAGAAAGTGGTAATCGAATTTATGTGGGGTAGGTACCACAACTAAAAAGTGAAAAATAAAAACTTTAACAAAAAAAAAAAAAAAAAAAAAACCTACTTCCAAAAAAAAAACATTACAAAGTCAAAAATAACTTTAATTTCGGAAGTCAAAACCAAAGACACCGACTTCCGAGATTAAAGTTATTTTTCACTTTATAAGTAAGTATTGTTTTTTTTGGAAGTCGGTTGTTCTTTTTTTAAGTTTTTATTTTATATACAACCGACAGACTAATAACACAATTAAAAATCATTAGGTAAAAAGTTTATTTTCTAATTACAAGCTTCCTGTTAGCATTGACTATAATGTACCTACTACGTTAAAAACGAAAACAAAAAAAAAAAAAAAACATTTTTAGTTTGGTAATAAAAGACAAACGTAGACGGAGAGATACCTACATAAAAAAGTTACTCGAGTCGTGCAACATCAAAACCGTTAAATCATAATATGAGCACCGACATAAAATTACATCAGATATCACAAACCGAACCATTTAGTAGTCATTGCATGACTATCTCCAAAATATTCCTCTGTTAGGATCTTTTTAATACTGTGTGCATTGCGCTGGTGCAAAGTAGATCGATCTCCAGGTGCGATGGTAAACTGTTGAAGGCTTTAACACTACGAATAGAGGTGTGGCGCCTGTAATTAGTCGATGCGCATGGTGCCTGCAGCAGACGACGATGTGACATATAGGTCATATAGGTTTACATTCTTTATGGAAGAACGTGTTTTTCGGCTTCAATGTTAAGTTTGTTCTTGGGTTAAATTCATCACAAATACTTACTTGGCCGGTTTTTTCCGGATGTAATTTTCCTTACCCTCTGTCGAATGAGTTTTGATAAATATACGAGACTCTTTTTTACGAGCTTCTCTGAGGAATATCTCTGAAATACTGGTTTGCTAGATCGATGTTTTGTGTTGTGGAGATACACACATCAAAAGTGTCTAGGGATCAACATATATTTTTGCAATAACTTTTCTCCTGATTGATATTAATTAAAATTTTCTTTAAGGATTCATCAAATAAAGTGTTTTCGTTTGTCACAGTAACGATAAACCAAGTCACCTTTGCATTAATAAAGAAATTTGCCATTTTCCTAATAAAGGGATTTTTGACATTTGAACCACTAACATTAAAGTTCGAAAAAAAGACTGAAATAACAGTTTTCTTTAAAATTTTATTGGGTAACTTAAACAATTAATAATCCGTGTTTCTACCGCGAACACTAACAACACAAGAACATCGGTTTGGCATACTCAAAATGAGTTCATCCAAATCACGCTGTGGAATGGCCGCCCATGTTCGTTGCAACAACAAAAAAAGGTCTTCTTGCGACTGGATACCCTCCATATTCGGCAGAGCTCTTCTCTGTAGCATATCCCATGCATGCTCAATCGGGTTCAAGTCTGGCGACTGAGCAGGCCAGAGCAGGACATTGATGTTAGCTGCGGCGAGAGTCTGTCTTACAACTCTTGCGGTGTGCGGTCGTGCATTATCATGCATTAACTGAAATAAGGGACCGATTTGCACTTGTAGAGGAACGATGACGTCAGATACAATCGTCTCAGCATAAATTTGAGCGTTGAGGTTGCCTCTGATCCAAATCAACTCAGTTCTTCCGCCGATCCAAATACCCGCCCATACCATGATGGTTCCACCACTATAAGGATGGACTTCCTGGCAGGATTTTAATCGCTGTTGGCGTCCAGGGGTTCTCCAGTGTCGTATACGTCTTGTATCCGGTCTCATACCAAAACGAGACTCATCAGAAAAGCACACGAAACGCCATTGTTCTTCTGCCCAATTTCTGTGTTCAAGAGCCCATTGATATCGAATCCTACGATTGTGCATTGCTATAGGTGGTACCCGTAGCGGTCTTCGGGAATGAAGGTTCACTTCATGCAAGCGGTTTCTGACTGTTTGGTCGCTAATTAAGTTCCCTGAAGAGTGATGAAGCCTCACGGCTAACATCATGGCGGTTATTGTTGGAGCTCTTCGAGTTAAGATTTGAATGTATCGGTCTTGTCTCCGTGTGGTGCAGCGATACCGTCCTCCATGGCGCTCAGCCACGGTACCAGTGCTTCGGTAACGTGTCCAAAGTCGACTGATAACACTCTGACTTGTATTCAGAGCTAAAGCCACAGTACGTTGCCGGGAACCAGCTTCTATCATTCCCACGGCTCTGAGCATTTCTTCCCTGCTTAAATGACGTCGCCGCTCCATAATAACGTTGGTTTTAATCAGTAGTAGGGAAACAGTAGCACTAATAATGTCTTCAATGCGTTGTATGTTTTTATAGGGAAAATATTGACAGCTGATTTTCATCTTTTACTCGAATTTGATTAACAGTTCCTGTTTCAAATTATGAAATGCACCAAAAAGGATCCATATAAATTTATATAATCATAAATTTATTACAAAGCCACATCTCAATCTCAAGAAATCCGCATAAAAATGCTTGATCCCTAGACACTTTTGATGTGTGTATTTTTTAAAACAATAGGGATGATGACATTATTTTTGTCCGTCAGGTAGATTACTAAAAATGAAAATGGATTACTTGTGACGTAGCGACCCCCACTCCCCAACTTTAATGCATTTTATCCAAGTAATTTTTTTTATTAATATGATAAAGCAAAAAATACGTGTCTAATATTTTTTTAATGTCTGACTAACGGACAAAATTTTTGTTTTTTATTTTTACCCAGGCGTTATATTGCACCGCTAGCTTCGCAAGGCAATGGATAAATAAATCTATGTAACCACTTACCGACAGGCTCATGCCGAGTATAGGCGAAGTATTTCCCATCTGTGGGCAGCACCAAGCCGTGGCTCTTGTCTGCCCAGCCAGCGTAGTATCGCAGGTTCTTAATAACAGCCTGCACGTCGCCGTAGTATGCAGCTGTGTACGGCTTGCCGTTGTCGAGGGTTTCCAGACTCTGTATAAATGAAAGGTTCATTCAGGGCCCGAAATTATTCTCAATAGTATCTCATCTCAGTATAAAGTATCCCGAAAGTATCTCAGAAACATTAATTATTTCGTTGATAGCTTGATGGATCGATGGATTGTAAAACTCTGCTGTTGTTTGGTTATAGACAAAAATCGGCATAAAGATTGGGATTGAGATACATTACGGCCATTTCTGTTGTGCAAAAACAAATCGATTAATGAATAACGTTTATTGCAATCCACGGCATCGCGAGTTTGTTAGTAGTTTGCGTATTGTAGAATCCACTTATATCTAGCGTTAAGATCATAAATTGTACTTTCGGGTCATCTCACGATTTCACTTCTTTAACAATAAGGTTGTTTTCATCCCTACGCATACGATAGCTAACTATCGCTACGTTGTGGGAATCGTGAACGTGACTAGAATTCCAATCCAAAAACCACTATGGAGATTCACAAGCTTTAATAGTCCCCAGTAACAATGTTGCCACTTAGTAGCAATAAACTTTGTGGCAAGATCATCATTGAGGGAATAGTTGTAGCTACGCAGGTTGTAGGTATCCTATGTTTTACTGCATCAAGTAGCCACTGAGAGGTTGAATCATAGATGTATGGTTGAATGAACGCTCAATAACCGGTTCTCGAGAGCAAACACTGGTTTGCCGGTACAGAAAACACATACACAGTGCCTAGTGGTCTTTGATTATGCCTATGTATAGCTTAGAACAACGCTCCAACAAGAAAGAATGAAGAACAAAACATGTATTTTCTAATGTAAGCAATAGATTCAAATTGTTTACCAGGTTCAGCAACTTCTAAAATTTAATTTAGAACGAAGGGGAGAAGGCTCCAAAGCGCCGAAAGTATAGGTAGGATTTCTTTTAACGGTGAAAATAATGGTTAATAAAAAAAACCGGCCAAGTGCGTGTCGGACCACGCACAATGAAGGGTTCCGTAGTTGAATGAATTTATCCCAAGAACAAACTTAACATTGTAGTTGAAATAAATGTTCTCCCATACATTCCAATTCAATTCAAATGACAGCACGGTTGGCGCAGTGGTTAAGCGATTGACTGCTGCGCTGCGTGTCGCGGGTTCGATCCCCGCACGGAACAAATATTTGTATGGCCTACAAGTAGTTGTTCCGGGTCTGGCTGTTTGTGTATGTGAGTTTAAGTGTTTGTGAAACGCACCCACGATACAGGAGAAATTCCTAGTGTGGGGAGACATTTAAAAAAAAAAAAAAATCTTTTTTGCATATCACATATGTTGCGTGTGTGTGTTGTGTATTCTTGTTGTGTGTGTGTGTGTAGTGTGCTGTTGTGTTCCAACTGCAAATGTAAGTTCGTATGCAAAGTATTGAGAAATTGACCATGTTGTCTGTGTACTTCTTATAGGTTTTCTTATTGGTTAATCTATGAGTATAGAACCATTCTCTGTACTTTAAAAAAAAATTGTAACCTCAGTAGTTTCGGAGATAAGGGAGGAATGGTCAATTTTCATAAATTTTCTTAAATATCTTTAGAAAGTATATATTTTTTTTAAAATGGGATCCTCGCAACAAGTCCTTTCATTTGATATGTCACAAGTTTGAAAAACTTTTTTATAATTTTCTTGTTTAAAATTCATTTATTTACGTTACACGTCCGTATTTGGGTCACAGAAATACATACTTGTATCAAATTTCAACTTTATCGGTCCATTAGATTCGGAGCAAATTGGCTGTGACACACGGACAGATAGACACCCGAGCGATCCTATAAGGGTTCCGTTTTTTCCTTTTGATGTACGGAACCCTAAAAAATGCTGTCTTTGCCTACCCCCCGAATCACTTGCATATAGGCACAGGCAGCACGTGTAATTCGCACAGAAGGCTATTAGCCTATTGACTAAGTTATTAAAAATAATTGCAAGTGTCTGTAATGTCACGCCTTATCAGGGGTTACAAACAGATATTATGTTTGTTTATGTACCTATACATAAGCCGCTTACATAATTTTATCTTGCTGTTTTTCATAATATTATTTGAAGTGCTATGAGCTATGTGAAGAAACAAATCATTTCATGTTAATACGAATGATGCCAGGGTAAAAAAAAAAGAAATTCTATTTAGTCCGTCAGTCAGATAATTAAAACAAATTTAGACACGTACGTTTTACTTTATGACATTACTTAGATAAATCGCATTAGAGTTGAGGAGTGAGGTCGCTACGTCACAAGTAAGTATAAAATCTACATATTCGTGACGTCATGGCATATTTAACTTAGTGTATCGCCGTAATCTGTTGATAACGTAAAAAACCGGCCAAGTGCGTGTCGGACTACGCAGAATAAAGGCTCGTGCAGGCCAGCGCGATATCGCGGGCGCTACAAGGTTAGCGCTGCCTGTAGCGCCCGAAATATCGCGCTGGTCTGCACGAGCCTTGAAGGGTTCCGTAGTTGGGATGAATTTATAAATCCCAAATACCTACAAACTTAACATTGTAGTTAAAAAACATGTCCTCCCGTACATTCCAACTGCAAATGTAAGTGTGTACGCACAATATTGAGAGATTTACCATGTTATTTTAAGACCATAGACTTCTTATAGGTTTTCCTGTAATCTATAAGGTAAAGAGCAATACTATGTATTTCTGTCAATGCAGGGGGGTTCAGAATCATGTACTGAAACCATGGTAACAGTTTTCGCGTGGATGTCTCTGCCACACCTGCCATAAACGCATGGTTACTGTAATGTTATGTGTTATAGAATTCCTAGAAAACACCTATTTCCCTGGAAACTCCTTTTGTGCTCGCTCATACTATTTGTTAAGTCGAAGGTGTGCGGTTATGGCGCACCTCCGGCGTCTTGTGATATTCGAGTAGCCGCTATTTTTACCGATACTCAATTGATTGTATGAACAACCAACACACCATTGCTAATATTTCGCTTTGCAATAAACCTTCCAACACACATAGGTTTGCAGGTTTTAACGGTTTCTACGGGGGTTGCGCAAAGGTAGCCCCATAGAAATATAAATGGGTAGCCCGCAAAATTCTAATTTTCTTATAATTCTGTAAATACATATTTGTTACGGTCGCGAATCATTTTGAACAACATGAAACCTGACCTGACAATATATAAATAAAAATACTGACATACTGATACAAATACTAACCTGTAAATTGCAAAAAACGTAAGAAAATTTAAAGTTCGAGGGCCAACCTGGCGCTAGTTTTGGATTTGGAATAAATACTTACAGCCAAGTATGTCCTGTCTCTCTCGACCAGATCGGCTAGTTTGCTGAGAAGATAGCCTCGTTCTGAGGCGTCCATTTTTCTCCATGGTGAGCCGAGCCTGTTAAGAAAATATAATTTGTGTTTTTGCTTGCCGAGAAAAGAGGTAGCAGCGGTGTTTGGCGTTCGGGATGACATATTAAGCCCGCTCCACATTCTCGGCGGGACGTCTCGACGAGAACATTTGCCGAGAAGAACAAGAGAGAACAACAAGAATATAGACGAATATTATACCTATAAAGCTCGGTCTAGAGTGTAGAGTCTACACTCTCGGCTCGGCAAGTTTCGTGTAGTTTTGCAGAGAATGTGGAGTAGTTTTGCACGTTCTCGGTAAAACTACACCACCCTTTTCGAATACGAAAGTGTAGAGAGCATGTTGTTTTTGTGGGTGTACTATAGCTACACCTCTGCCCAACCCGTCGGGAAGTACAGGCGTGTTGTTGCGTTATGTTATGTGCACATACCTAAAGGCATCTTTAGCAGCTTTGACCGCCTTGTCCACATCAGTCTTGTTAGCCTGCTGGACCTCAGCATTAACCTGGCCGTTAGTGGGGTTCTCTGTCTTGAATGTCTTGCCGTCTGACGACTTCACCCATTCATTGTTAATGAACAGCTGAAATGTAACGGATAGTTTAGCTGAAGTATACACAGTTTTGCCATAAATATGCTAAGAAGATGAAGCTAAACAGTGACACAGTCACTCTTGTATTTTTGTCTATTTATAATTCTGTCTTATGGATATACTTTTCTAATGGAACCTGGCTCTCTTCATTTTATTATCAGTATCTAAACCTAATCAATCAATCTGCCTACCCTTTTCCCAACTATGTTGAAGTCGGCTTCCAGTCTAACCAGATGCAGTTGAATACCAGCATTTCACATGGAACGATTATCTGACCTCCACAACCCAGTTACTGGGTAACACAATCAATGAGTATCTAAACCTCTATAGTTGATAAATTACTAACATTTAATTAATAATACAGTAGAGCAGTGTGTGTCCGTTTCGACCGCGCGGCCACGGCGAAATTTTAAAAAAAAACCACGCCAAGATTTTGTAAAAATTTGTAGAAGTTGATTCCCAAAACCATAAATTTGTCAAAGTTATGGTTAAAAAGTTATAAGGGTTTGAACGTGGCCGCGCCATTGAAACGCGGCGAACCGCGCGGCCACGGAGATCTTTAAAACTAAGCGTTGCAGAGATCTGAAATTCAGGTAAATAACAGATTGAATTTGTAAAAAATTTGTAAAAATATAGAAAAAAATCCTAGGTTTATATTTTGGGAGCTATAAGACTAAAACTCCATGGCCGCGACATCGAAACGATGAAAAATACGTTGTCGCCGATATCTCGCTGAAAAAGCATCGCAGGGGTCTGAAGTTTTTTGTAAAACGTAGATTTGAATTTGTCGAAACTTGTAAAAATACTACAAAAAATCCTAGGTTTATGTTTCAGGAGCTGTAAGACTAAAACCTCATGGCCGCGCCATTGAAACGGTCAAAAAACACGTTATCGCCGATATCTCGCTGAAAAAGCATCGTAGGGGTCTGAAGTTTTTTGTAAAACCTAGATTTGAATTTGTCGAAACTTGTAAAAATACTACAAAAAATCCTAGGCTAATATTTCAGGAGCTGTAGTACGGTATCGCGTAGAAATAAGTCGTGATTATTTATCGAAGAAAGTAATTGTAAAGCGAGTTTTTTGTAAACAACACCAATTAATATGTAAAACTACCGATACTAGGCAAAAAACATGTATTTTTTCGGTATTTATAACTTTCAATACGTTTTGAATATTTCGATAGGGTGACCATGGCTTTTTGTTTACAGAAAACTTTCCAGCTATCGTTTTGGAAATTGTATCTCAAGGATTCTAAATTAAATTAAAATGAAACGACAAGATACAAAAAACATATTTATATTTCTTTTATAATCATATAAATCACAGATTATTTACTTACCCTAACACATATATTTCTTTCAAACTCACAAATCACAGATTATTTGCTTACACTTACTTACACTACTATATAGGGTGACTGGTAAGCAGTGATCGATACTTAAACACGTGAATTAGCTCATCATTATGAACAACTTTTACTATGGGACCAAACCTGAAATCGCGAAAAAAATATCAGCTGTTCCATACATTTACGATCTCATAACTCGTCAACATGTATGGAACAGCTGATATTTTTTTCGCGATTTCAGGTTTGGTCCCATTGTTGCCATGTTCATAATGATGAGCTAATTCACGTGTTTAAGTATCGGTCACTAATTACCAGTCACCCTATATATATTTCTTTCAGTCACAAATCACAGATTATTTGCTTACACTTACTTACTTTACTATATATATATTTCTTTCAAAGTCACAAATCACAGATTATTTACTTAGAATAAGATATTTTTTTTATTAATACGACCTCAGGGCCAAGGACTTTCTGGAACATTTGTCGAAATCTTGCAAAAAAATTTACATTTCAAACAAACCAAAACTATAATAATGAGGTACTCGCCAATATTTTTGGGATTTCGACCGGTTCCTTGGGTCATGAATAAAACTTGTTACCTATGGGAGCTTATTCCCACTGTATAGTTTAATTTTACCCTGTTTTTTATTATTTAATCATCATCTATTAGACCATATGTTAAATTATGAATTGTCAGAGGTTGTTCAGAACTTGCGTGCGTTCCGGTTTTATTATCGTCGTAACAAATCATTATGGAATTATTTACTAAGCAATGACACTTGTAATGACCAATCAGACCTACAACCGGGGGGACATATTCCACAGCACCTATCAGTCCATATTTTTTTTGCTTTATTTTGATGTAATGAGGTGTTTCTTGGAGCATAATTTTGTCTGTGCCATTGAGATCAAATAAAATAATATTACTCAATTCGTACGTAAATCTCTTGGTTTCGTTGTTACATTTTAAACAAATTTTTAAATTGGAGTCATCGATAATGACGGCATTGGAAGATGCCGTCAAAGCTTCCATCGTTGGTAGCACTGGACAGTTTAAAGTATCATCATCTTTGATGACTACGGAAGCAATTTCTTTGTGAACTACTGTTGCGGGTTTATATTGCAATTTTTTCGCTAGTTTTCGTCTTTTGTACGGAGTGAGCTTTGTCTTCTTGTTTGGATTGTGTGGCATTCTACTATTATCGGTATTAAATAGAGTGCAGGTCACTGCCACTATTTTATCTGTTGCTGCCTTGATCGTAACCATAACTGTTTTAGTCTTATAGCTCCCAAAATATAAACCTAGGATTTTTTTCTATATTTTTACAAATTTTTTACAAATTCAATCTATTATTTACCTGAATTTCAGATCTCTGCAACGCTTAGTTTTAAAGATCTCCGTGGCCGCGCGGTTCGCCGCGTTTCAATGGCGCGGCCACGTTCAAACCCTTATAACTTTTTAACCATAACTTTGACAAATTTATGGTTTTGGGAATCAACTTCTACAAATTTTTACAAAATCTTGGCGTGGTTTTTTTTTTTAAATTTCGCCGTGGCCGCGCGGTCGAAACGGACACAGCAGTGTTACTCAAAGTGTGCTCCGCGGAGCCTCTGGCCCCCGCAAAGCCACTGTGGGGGCTCCGCGAAAATACTAGTTCATTGTGACCAGTATTTTCGCGGAGCTCCCAGTTAGGCGGCATTTGCATAGTCACGTGTCTATGCAGGATAAAATGAAACTACAACAATGCGCTTTACTTTTTATTCGTGATACTGCTCCTACGTCTAAAAAAATAAAACTTGGACCCAGTGGAACAATTTATGCAACATAAGAAAAAACAGCGATTAAGCAAATGCCGCCAAATCTAAAATTTGTTCTTGAAGAAGCAGAAAAATAATGAATTTCGTCCAAACTCGTCCACTGCAATCTCGATTGTTTGTCCTGGCAGCAAACATAAAATACTACTGCTCCATACAGAAGTGAGATGTCGGCGTAAATCTTAATTATGGCTATTTGAACTTAGACCGGAGTTACAAACTGTGGGAAACAGGATTCTCAACTCCAATCAACCTATGCAGCTATAAAAAACCAAACACCGCAATAGAGTGGATACCGAATCTGACATGCGACTTCAACTCTCTTCAATCAAGCCTAACATCAAACTATTGATGAAAAGTAAAAACTTATTTCATACCCCCATTAGATGAAAATGTTAATGTCATTATGATTTGTTATACATTATATTTGTTATGTTATTATGATTATTAATGAAGAACACAAATAAAACCAGGTTATGATTATTTTAGGGCTCTGTCAAATATTTCATTTTCCAAAACTGTTCTGTCGCCAAAAAAGTTTGAGAGCCACTGCAGTAGATTCCAGTGTGTCAAATATATCATCATATTCATAATATTATCAATATGTCTATTGTTTGATGGACTGAACGTGTGATCAGCTACCAAGTTGATAAACAAGTGATCTTTGTGTCACCATTATAACTGAGTAATGTCAACCAAGCCATAGGTAAATAAAAATTGTTGTACCTACTTTTAATGATCTTTTTTTTTATTATTAGCTGGTACTGTCAGTTGGGCAAAGGCCTCCCCTAAATACTTCCAGGTATCCTTTTTCTGAGCCACCTCAAACCAGCCCTTCTTCATACCCCTTGATTATTTTATAAAAACAAATGTTTAAACATGTTGTTGTTGACTCCAAATTATTTGGGATAAGAGCAGGAGAAGGACGATGATTAATGATGAAATGTTAAGATCATGATACAGTGCCAAACTTTATTACCCGAATACCCTATATTTATATTATTATGATGGTTACCTAAATAAATAAAAAACAAGTTTTTTTATGTATTTTATTTTGACCTTGATAATGTAACTAAATATTCAATCTAATAAAAATAATAGCCACTTCAAGCCAGTTTTTATTTGCTGATGGTTTAGCGAACTAGTTAATTAAGAATATAAATTATGTTATGTAATGATAAAACATTTAATGGAAATAGGTACATAAGGAAAACTTATACAAATATGTAGTCATGGATTATTTTAATTGATTGATTGCCATGAGTACATTTTATACTTTTTTTATGAAGGTGACTGCCTCATGCATTTTAAATGCTGAATAGTATTATAATTCTCATTATGAATGAAATTATATCACATAAACAATCACTGAACTAGAATTATGACCTAAAACGCCAAGCCGGTATTTATTTGGGTGCCGGCTAGCTGACCTTGAAAATTGATAAAAAAATAATGTACAACTTCATATTTCTTCATACATGGAACACAATAAAACACGATCATTTGCCGATTACTTCATACATGATACATTCATGTCACCATGCTGATCATATATCTGAATTATCACACAGATATACACTCACAACATTTTTTTAAATATTTATTCAAATGTTTACAATTTGATAACTCGTACGTACCCCGGTGTATAGAATCTCAGGCTTTGTTTTAGGTGCAGGGGCAGCAGCGGCTGAGGCGAATCTCGCCTTTTGCTGAACCGCTTTGCTTAATTGTCGTAACATCTCGATAAATACGCGTAAATTCTACTGTTACCAACACCGAACCCGGATTGGAAAAATTGGCAATATTCCAAGTTCCCGCGCGACACGTGCTTGCCCTTCTTGCCTCTTCTTTTCACTGACAGACACTGACAGCTGACAGTGACTGGGATTGACAAATTCCATTCAGCCGGTTATTTCTATCATGGCAACAACACAGTAAACACAACAATTATCGCAGAGCTTTTACACAGTACTTTTAGATTAGACCAAAGCTACAGGCTAACCCAGTTTTGTAGATTAAATCTGCAGATTTGTGGATTGAATTGCGTTTACCATAAATGCGTTTGCACTAGCGAAATATTCACAACAAAACATGTTGAAATCTTTACTTTTTGTCAAAGTCCCCTTTAAAATGTTTGACACAAACTAGTGATTTCAACATGTTTTGCTGTGAATGTTTCGCCAGTGTAAACGCACAGTTACTCTTATGCAAGCCGTCTACCACACCGTGAGCTAAATTAAGTTAGCTTGCTAGTTTTCCTTTCATGTGGGTGTATGAAAAACTGGCGAGCTAAAGTGCAAACCAACTTATTTTAGCTGGCGGTGAATGGGTCGCCTTAACGTGGAAAAACAATAAAACCGCCAAGTGCGAGTCGGACTCACACTAGAAGGGTCCCGTACCATATCGTTTTATTATTTATTGATATAGCGGCAAAAGAAATACACAATCGGTGAAAATTTTAACTTTCTACCTATTACGGTTCATCAGATAAAAACTAAGCCTTGCCCTCCGCTACAATAAATTGGTTTAATTGGTGGTTTAATTTTTTTTTATTACAGATCAAATCTGTGTCAATGCTCTGCTTAGCGCCGAGAGTTGAAAATCCAACTGTGTGTTTTTCAATGCGCTGGGACGAGAGTGCGTCTCACGAGTGTGTCTTCTCGCCAGTGTGTCATACTAAGTACGCGTACTTTAAAACCGCTAAGTTCGTCGGCGATCCAACAGGTTTGAAATTTTGCTCGTAACCTACCTACCGTAACTAACCTAACTAAAATATAATAAAAAAGTCAAAAGTCAAAACATTTATTTCAAATAGGCCCATGTATGGCACTTTTGAACGTCAAAATTAACAGAATAATATAATTGATTCTAGTCGCCCCTTCCAAAAGGTAGTTTTCGTATGGAGAAGAATGGGCAAGAAACTCCACCGTTACTCTTTTAGAATGTTTTACAATAGTTTGTATAAGTACGAACATTACTTAAATAATTATATGTGAAGACGATGCACCTAGAATAAAATTAATATACCACAATAGGTAAAAAGAATTAAAAATGAAGCAACGACAGATAATTTAATTATATGATAGATACATGGTGCTCACATATTTACAAACATAGTAAAAGTAGACGATTTTCCTAATGTTTTTAAAATTAATAAGTCAGTGTGTGAGGAAGTAATCACAGAATGTAAAATCAATGTCATATAATACAAAATTATAAATTTTACAATTAAATTAGCAACCTGTTTGATTTTGTCTTGATTCTAAATTGTCCTATGGAGCAGGACCAGCATGTTTCCAAGCACTCTTATCTTGGATATAATCCTCTAATTTGTAATATGCTTGTTTACAAAGTGTACTTTTAATCTGAGTTTTAAATTTTCTTTCATTTAATTGCAATATGTCACAAGGTATTTTGTTGTAACATTTAACACAGTACCCCATAAAAGATGTATGTACTTTAGATAATATAATATATAAACTAACAACGGACGTACGTACGTCCGTCATCGCCGCGAGTTGCGAGCCGCCATTTTGTTTCAACAATTGTGTAATGTTTGTTTAGTTTGGTTCAAAAATTCGACAACATCGCGATACAGTCGAAGCAAACAGCACGTGTGTCATCGGTGAGTTAGCAATATACTGCTCACGGTGAGCCGAGTAAGTTTCAATATTTCCTAATAATAGGAAATATATTGCTAACTGTCATGGTAACACCAGGTCATTCTTGTCAATGTCAAAATTGTCAACTCAGACTCAAAAAACTGTCAGTTGTGTATGTTAGGTTTCAAAATATTAGTTTTTTTTTTACTTTTAATTAATAAAATTAGCGAATGGATAAAATAAGCTCGTTACTTTTATATCAGAAAATGCTTGACACGAAATTGATACGAATTCTCATATCAGTTGATAAGCAAGTAACGAAAAATTTAATATTTAGTCATATTGCTACAAGGTATATTGAACTTTGACCATTGTATTAAATCCGTTTTGTTTAATTTTTATCTTCATCATTATGTATCTTGTGAGAAAAATGCTTTGTTTTTCAGACCATCTGGTACAAATGGACTATGGTGTTGTGTCCTTCTGCCAACAGTGCTTGTGCTATATTCAACCCTGCACGAAGTCTCGGAACTGTACACTTTACTGGCCTTCATTTCCATTGGATTACTGTGCTATTGCTTCTTATTTATTGTTTTTCTGTCCATATCATGCTTGGTCCTGAAGGAGAATATTTATGGCGGATGTGAAGCATCAAGTCTTGCAGTGACACTGTTATTATATACATTTCTAGAGAAAGGTAATATAACAAAATTTCGTCAATTCCTCAAACAAAATAAAGGGTTGGGTCATTTTTTAATTTTTGTGACATAAATCTAGGTTTTGTATGAAATTGCATTTTGTTCATGTTTATTTAATTTGTTTCCAGGTTTATATTTCTCTCTCATATACTCCTTAACTGCCGTGTACTCATTCAGAGCACTGTTAAGACTGGCCCTCACGAAGTGCCCCCAGACATTCACGGTAGGGGAGGCAATGGTTGTTGTACAAAGCATTGTATTGTTCGGTGTCATGGCTGTCTGCAAGATATTCTATAATATGGGTGATAATTCAGATGAAGAAATGAAATTCTTAAATGTTATTATTTTTGTAAGTATTCCAGAAGACTGAAAAAACAATATCCGAAGTTAAATGTTAATAAAAACAATTTTAACTTAGACATAAAATTATAGTTAAAACACATTCTTGTTTTCTACTGGAGAATGAGTCACTATGAGAAAATTTGGTAAAATAAGAAGGACACCTGTGTGAAAACAAGTACAGTAATGGCTTTTTGATTAATTTATATCTTTTTCTTTTTTTAACTTTATTTTAGTGGTTTTATTGTATATTTCATTTTTGGCTTAGCCAAATGTATAGTCAATCAATCAGTGGTGATTTTTGCATTTATTGCTAATTCGTCACAAATTATAATACTTTTTTTTATCGATCACAAAAAAAAATATTCCCTATTTTCAGACCATATTATCATCAGTGGGAATTATTGTTACAGCATTATCTATTTTGGATAAATCACAAAAAAACGTTCAAGTGCTTGTGCACATAGTAAGTATAGCCGGGACATATGCACTAATCTTCTTACATGTTCAACTTGGAATTGATTGTACAATAGTAATTGTTTCATATATCCTGCTGGATGGTAAAAAAGTGAGTAATTTTTATCATTTATTAAATTTATTTAAAGGGATGTCAAATTGTAAATTCTATGAAAAGTACTCATCATTTGCTACATGATTGAAATCCTACCCATACGGGGCATACAGCCATATTCACAGAATGATTAGGGAACTCAATAATTTAAATTCTTTATTTCAGACAAGAGTCCATGTCTGAAATTAAGAATTTGAATTCAATTCATTGTCTGTACATCTCAGCTAAAGGAACTCTCTCACCGAATCAATGTGAAAAACATGGTGATTGCGTACATACTTGTTCACTATAATATCTCGCGCACTTGGCTAATCTCCGTTGAGATTGGCTGCCGTGACCGAAATTCGGTCGGTATGATATTATACTTATGAACGAAAATCAACAGAAAAGTTAGCTAACAAATTGTCAAGCGCCCGTAACCGTAAACTTTTGTGATTGGTTGACTGAATTATCAACATCCAATCAGATCACTCGAGTCGAGATCAATTTTGATATGTCGATAATTTTAGTTCCAGAAACCGAGTGGGAAGTGTGAACCATTTATTTATTATTTTCAGGTTTCTCTTTTCCTGTTCTGGCTCTGTCTGGTTGCTATATCAGCATTTGTGGTACAAACCCGCACTCAGCTCAATGTCAAAGCAAGCACTGTCACCCGCAAGACATTCCACATTCTTGCATCAATGGTGTTCCTCTCTGGCATATTGAATGACGTGAATTTGATGTTACTTGCGGCTAGCGTCGGGTTTGGTCTTATGATATTAGTTGAGGTTAGTAATCCATACTATTAATGCGAAACACTGCAAATACTTTTTCTCGCTTCAATGGCAAAATTTTAAGATTTCAATTAAATTTGGTGCACGAGATACTTTTATCCCGGTAGTAGGTTCCCGTCACCCGTGGGATAATTTCCGACCTCCACGCGGTCGCAGCCGAGGGGAATACCATGGACAACAAATATGTAAAATGGTTTTACACTTTAGCCAATACTACTTTAAATTAAAAACTCTTTTTTTAATTAAATTATTTTCTATTTTTCAGGCACTTAGAAAAGCTGAAATAGAAAAAGTATCACCAGCACTCCAGGCTGCATTTGAAGTGTATAGTGATGAAAAGGTATATAATGAATACTATAAATAATAATAATATCTGTCTGTATGTCTGGTACCTTTTCACACCCCAATGAATGAACGGATTTCGATGAAATTTGGCACACGGGTAGACCATGACCTGGATTCTGACATAGGATACTTTTTATCCCCGTACCTAGTAAGTTCCCGTGCCATAATTTCTGACTTACACGCGGGCAAAGCCGCGGGCGAAAGCTAGTCTTTTATAAAACTTTAACACAATAGAAGTGTTATTGTTATTAGTTTAAAGGACTGGTACCTCTAGAAAAAAATATCTTGGATTGGAGTTTGTCGTAAGTCATTTTATTTCAAGTGCCACATAAAAAAGTACTTTTGAATGTCAAAAAAAAATTCAAATAAGGCACATTCTGCTTGACAAATATAAGAACGGTTTTAAATCTATGAGTTGGCATTATCTAGAATCTAGAACTGACGTTAACGTAGGATCCTGGACGCAATTTTGTAGATTATGGAAGAAAAATGGTATCATCATACTACACACACACACCTACACACACACACACACACACACACACACACACACACACACACACACACACACACACACACACACACACACACACACTACGTACTCACATACTACAAAGTAGACTGTGGCAATGCTTGGGGGAGGCTTTTATCTAGCCGTGGACGTATCACGCCTTATTATTTATGTAAAGTCAAGTACTTTGTTTATAAAATTGATTACGAACTTAAAATGTCCGTTTATCTATTAAAATTACAACCGTTATTTTCTTTGACAGTTGCATGAAATGGCTCTAATCCTGTGTCATACATAATCTAAAGCGAATGTCGCTCGAATACGCGATCGCTTATAAGAATCACGGCTTCGCTCGCGTGATATATTTATAAATTACTAGCTGAATGAATGTGCATGAAAAATTAATAACTAAATCCTACCATACCTAAACTACTTACCTAAAAAATTCATGCAAGCCTAGACTAAATAAAAAAATAAAAAATGTATGGGGTGGCCACCCTTATCACATAGGGGTATGAACAATAGGTTACGACCGATTCTCAGACCTACCGAATATACATATAAAATTTCATACAAATCGATCGAGCCGTTTCGGAGGAGTATGGCAACTAACATTGTGACATGAAAATTTTATATACATAGATACGCAGTGATAATATGGCATTCTACTAATTAAATACTTTTTAAATCGGTCCAGTAGTTTTTGAGTTTATTTATTACTAACAATAATACTTTTTTTTTTCTTTTTGTATAGATTACTTGTACATGACGTATAAACGCGACTTTGATCGCGGGTATATCATATAAACGAGCGCGACTATCGCGTACTCACGCAACAGGCGGACACTCAAACGGCCTAACAGCAATTGACGTAATGTGTCAGTTTTTTTAAACAACTAATTTATCTGACTGTACCAAATTTTCTTATTTGTCTAGGATGTTGGTTGTTACGCGATGACCCCGATGTACCTGTACGTAGGGCTGGCGTGCCCGCTGCTGCTGGTCCCGGTACATCCGGGGTACGAGCTGGAACTGCTCAGCGGCGTCCTGTCGATAGGCGTGGGAGACACCGCCGCCAGCTGGTTCGGATCCAAGTATGGGTTCAATAAGTGGGCAGGTAGGTTATAATTATGTATACATAGTTGAACAAGGATCTTTTGTTGCGTGGCCAAATTCGGAACTAAGGCCATTATCTTGGTTTTTTAGGGTGCCAAACGGAACCCTATTACTAAGCCGTCGTTATCCGTCTGTCTGTCAGCCGGCTGTATCTCCTGAACCCTAATAGGTAGACAGTTGAAATTTTCACAGACTGTATTTCTATTACCGCTATAAAAACAAAAAGTTAAAAATGAATCCATACAAGATCCGTGTTTTTATTTACAAAAGTATTTTTTTTTAAATGTAGTGTTAAATATTGTACGGTTGTACGGAACCCTTCGTCTCCGAGTCCGACTCGCACTTGGCCGGTTATTTAAATATAATTTCACAAATTTTTACCTTCAATGCCCCCCCATGTCAATGTCATTCCAGCAAAAGATCCTTGTAGCTCTGTACTTGTGACACTGCAATTCATTTTTTTCCAATGATTAGATCTTCATGGTTAAAATGACTCTATCTATCGAATAGACATGGACTCGTCCATAATGGGCCTTTCTTCTTTCAAATTCAAATGCATCAAAATCGCGATATTTCGAGTCTTAACAGCGTGTACAGTGCGTTCATTATAACTTGTCCTGTGACGCGATTGGTTGTACTGTCAACTAAGCTTGACAAGCAATAGTGCCAACATGATGGCAAGGGACAAATTATAGTGAATGATCTGTAGTACAGTCCCAAATAAAATATTTTTCTTTGTTGCTTTCTTTATTGAAAATGGTATTTTGACAAGTCTAAATTCTGTTGCAGATGGACGCAAATCAGTAGAAGGGACGGCATTCAACATTTTATCACAATTGGCAGTGACGTATTCGCTTGTCCTCTTTGGTACGTAAATATTTTTTTTATAGAGTAAATCTGTAAATATGCTAAACAGTTCACTATATGTTCCTTTGCCGTGATGTTGGCATCATTGCTTGTCAAGTTTATTTTTAATACAAATAGAGTTCAAAATGGCTTGACAAGCAATCTTGCCAAGATGACGGCAAGGGACAAGTTATAGTGAACGGTCAGTGAGTATCAGCATTTAGTGTAGGTCGGAAGTTATGCCACGGGAACGTGCTACCGCGATAAAAAGCATCTAATGTCCTAACTCCTGCTCTACCTGTGTGCTAAATTTCATCGAAATTGGTTCAGCCGTTAAAGGCGTGAAAAGGTTATAGAAAGACGAGAGTTATTTTCGGATTTATAATATTAGTATGGATATTTAGTCCAAGGCAGGCAAACACTCGGCGAAAGGCAACGCAGTAAGCTTTCACTACCAAAAAAATCTCTTTTCAACAATCAACTTTTCTTGAATCTTTCAGATCTAGAATAATAAATATTCAATAATCTATTGATTTACAGGTTTATTGAGGGCACCGTACGCTTTGCTTCGGGTCGCAGTCACAGGAATCATCTCAGGACTCGTGGAGGCAAAAACAGATCAAGTGGATAATTTGATACTACCTCTAGTCACCTTGATTGCATTTCAAGCAACTAAGATTATTTTTAATGTAATTTTCTAGGTTATGTAGGCAAAAGTAGAAAAAATATTGTCTATGACATTTTGCTGTTTGTTTTGTACAAAGCGTTCACTATAACTTGTCCCTAGCCGTCATGTTGGCACCATTGCTTGTCAAACTTAGTTTTAATTCCACGGACGCGGCGCTAGTGTCTATGTCATTGCATCAAAATATACTTCCATAATTTTCCGTCGGACTTCAATGGTGGCGCGGACTCTTAAGATTTCAAAATGGCGACTGACAGAACAGTCAAATAGTGCTACCAATCGCGTCACGGGACAAGTTATAATGCTAGGGCTACAATGCCGCGTTATCGCGAACGAAACTTCGCGCGCTCTCTCTTGCACACCGCTCGACGTCTCGCTGAGCAAACGACAGCGCGCGAAGTAAAGTTCGCGATAACGCGACAATGTAGCCCCAGCATAATGAACGCATAGTAAAGTTCACAGAGCACGGACACGCCTCGGCGGCCGCTGCTAAAAGCGGCATTGTCAACATTTTCCATACAAACCAAGCATGTCACCGTTTACTCGCACTACGACACAAATGACGTACAGAAACCGACGGCTTTGAGTGCGGCCCTTAACAGGAGTTATGCACTCAACGCGCTTTCGACGGCACGAATTTTATTAGTACTACTACCACAGATTAATAAGATGTTTCATTCCGCACAATCATTTAAATAAAAAGCGACTCTTGCTATGACAATAAAGTGCAACTCAGGTCGCACAGCGCTAATTACATACCTCTCTTTCTATCGCGTAACTCTTACATCTTCGGACTACTTTACGCTCACTGAATTGGCCCGACAAGACGAGCACGCCACGTACTTGTAGCTTCATACTTAAAATGCGGAGTGCGCCTTCTGTATTATTCTGTGGCTCAACGCACTTTCTACTCCACGAATTTTATTATTACTGCCGTCTGCCGGCGCGGTTATTCCGTGCTTTGTGTAAAGTTTATTATTATGTTTGAACTGTTTGTGATAAAACGATGTGTTCCTATAGGTCAGTTTATGTATTTCAGTCTATAATTATTTAGTACTAGCTTTTGCTCGCGGCTTTGCCCGCGTGGATGTCGGAAATTATCCCACGCGAACGTACTACCTACTGGGATAAAAGTATACCATGTCCTAACCCAAGTCATGGTCTAACTGTGTGCCAAATTTCATAGAAATCAGTTCAGCCGTTAATAGGTTATAATTTATTTGGTTGGTGGAAATTGGGTACTTAGATGTTTTTATATTTTTTTATAAGAATTAGTAGTCCTACTACTATTGTAAGACTTTTATTCTACGAGGATTCTACGAAGAACGAAAAATTGATGAGATTTTTTAACATTTTACATTCCATGTTACCAAAGAGTACCATAAATATTTTGTAAATAAGAAGATAAATTTTATAAATAAATTATTTATTTTACTGTATCATTTCGAGTGTTTTATTTATCAAAACATAAATCATTGTTCTTAAATTTGTGATTGTTCTGTTGAAACATATTCTTCATACGAAATTAGAAATAAATAATCCGTTCTGGAATGATTTGTACGTATTTACTAACTAAAACAAACTTTGCAATGTCAATTACTGTTTTCCATTATTAATGCAATTATGAGAATTTATGTGTCAATACGTTGACCATTTGCACTTTTAAATAAAACAGCTTTGGGGACTGCCGATAGAAGTAAAAACTTAAACTATGAAATAACATAGTTTGTCTTTTTAAATTTTGAAATGATCTGTAGTAGGTATCAAAAATTACATTAAAATTATTAACATTTTTTTTATAGTATGTTTTTCACATCTATCGGCACTCCGAGCAACACGTCATACTCTTGATCTACATTATAGGTACTGGATAACAGTGACGCGAACCCATAACCTTTTCGTCTACCAAAAATCAATACAATCGCTGAACGTGCCTAAAGAAGTTTTTGCTTTAAAAATAATTCGTTGGATCATATAAACTAAAATATGTGAGAAATAAGGCGTGCTGTACGCTTGCTCGGGTCGACATGATTTGGCATAAGTCGGGCGGCAAAATCGACTACAGTGTAACGTAGTTAAGTGGACAACTTTTTTTTTTTTTTGGGTGGGAAATTATCAAATAACTTCTCCCGCTCTGGGCGGAGCGACAGGGCGTGTCAGACTCTTACTGACTAAAACCCACCCCTGTTCCTTCAGTTGCCCTGTTGCCGGGGGCCAGGATCTCCCTCTCGGTTTTCTTCGCAACCCCGGCAGGCATCGGCCCTAGCAGACCCCGTCAATTCTGCTGACATCTCTTTGAGGCGGGATTCGTGAGAAATGTTTTCTACTGATAATTACAATGAGGTCCCGACACTTGCATTGAAATACCTGTGTTACTGGGAATAATTAAACCTTTACAACTAAGAATGAATTTGCTCGATTTTTAACTCTTTAAATGGGACTTTGTAGTTCAATAGCCTATATAAGTAATAAGGCAATTAATAATAATTGATCATTTTGAATATTGGTCTGGGCAAGTGGCGCTTGCTACATGTTTGTCCTGTCCTCTATAAATGAAAAACGGCAGATTTCGACCTGTCTCCTACTGGCCTGCGTCTGTAAGTAAGACAACTGTCATTTAAAATCTGACTATTTGTAAAACTGGGTAAATGAGAAACCTCTAAGTGATAAATAATCCTAGGTCCCTTGAGATCCCACTTGTCCAGGTTACACTGTACATATTTTGCTCGGCTGTGGCGAATTGTGCCGAATCATGCAGAGCCGAACAAAGACTTTCCTGCAGTACGAAATATCAGCAAACCTGCTGCTTCACCTCAGTTAATCAATAATAATACTATCTACAGGTACAGGGTTAACTTCAACACCATCATCATTTTGCTCTTCCTTAACTTCTAATTTGATTATTTTCGCTTTATCATCAGTAACACCATTCACTGAACTAACTTCAGTACTATTTCGTTTACTTTTTATTAATATTCTTTTCTTCTTAACACCTTTGCATTTGGCTTTAAATGTCTTCTCTAATTGTAGGACGTCGCGCCTGTCGATCGTCCATTCAAGGGGCTGGTGCAATGCTTCTAGAGTGGGGTTCTCGTCCTTACAAAATGTTGGTATTTCTATGTCGAGTATGTCCATAACTTTTTCTAGTACCTGATCTACATAGTAGTTTATTATTAGGTCTGCTTTGTTGTCCTGGAACGAAAAATAAATTTATTTAAAGACTGTATTTTAGCATATTGCAGCTTCCCGACATATATTGAATCATTGAATTTATTAACATCTTCATCCTCCAGCCCTTATCCACAGAATAGTACAGAAGGCGCACTCCGCATTTTAGGTATGGACGTTTGAAGCTACAAGTATGCGGTGGGCTCGTCTTGTCGGGTCAGTTTATTGAGCGTAACGTAAAAGATATGAGTTACGCGTTAGAAAGAGAGGCAACTTCTAGGTGAATATAACTATGTAATTAGAGCTGTGTAACCTTTAAAAAAAAAGTTGCACTTTATTGTGTCGTAGCAAGAGTGGTTTTTATTTGGTGTCCCTCTTGTTTCGCAGACAGAAATTTCATAGAATTTCGTTTCGCAGAAAATGTTTCATATAATATTTGGTTTTTGTATTTTTATTTGATTGTTATAGTTTTAAAGACTATTTACTTTAATGAAACACATTTCACAGAAACACAATTCAATTAATTTTATAATTACGTTTTTTTATTTAACAAACTTATCAAACAGTAGAATTATATTTTAACGAATATTGTTTGTTCGGTGTATTTTTCCATGGTATTTTATTTTCAACGAAAATGTAAAAAATAGACGTTACGCTCCATAATTTTATAAGGGTACATATATTAAGTGTCGAATTTAAGCCAGATGAGAACTTAGGCTGCAAGAGCGAGCGAAGCAAACACGGGACTTTGGGCACCCCGACTCGGACAGATTAGGTTAGAAGAGGGATGGCGGGGTCTTTAGAGCGCGCCATCCCCTTCGTGGTTTTATGTTTTAAACGACACAGAAATAGGAGCCCCGCAAAGTGGGGCTCCGTATACTATGCTGACTGAAAAAAATATATTTACCCTATAAAATTATGATATACTATTGACTATTGAATATTTGTCAAAGGTATGAATTGAAACGTTTAGAAACTGTCACCTGATAAAATGTTTTTCTTCTTAATAAGTTTTATATTAACTAAACAATACGTATAAAGAGGATAAAGAATATTTTATTTGTTATTCTATGATATGAATATCGAAACAACATTTTATTTGTAACAAACATCAATTTAAATTTATTGAAAGTAAGTATTCTGCGTATTGACTATTCTATGAAACAATGATATGAGAGAAAAATGATGTGAAACGAAATTCTATAAAAATGCAAACTATAAAATTTTTATTTAAATAATTTTGCAGAGTGAACCATCTGTATTAATCTGTGCCTTATCCCAATTTATTTGGGGTCAGCGCAGCGTGACTTTCGACATCCGACGTCAGCCTAAAAGGCGACTAACGGCCGAACCCAATGATCTATCTGCCACCAGTTTTGGCATACTGGAGATAGAAAAAGTCACTGATTTAAAGCGGAAGTTGTACATAGTAGTTTTGGTAATTTAACTTATTTGTAAAGATATTTGAAGAATATTTTACTCACATGTTTGGTGGGTTGCAAGTTACAAATGACTAGTTTTCCCCCATACTTCACTGTCTCTATGGGTAAATTTCCACTTGGCACGATTTGCAGAGTTGTTCCTAAGCAGATACTTAAATCTGCAATACTGAAATATGAACACAGCAAAATAATGAAATGTTATTGAATTTTACCATAAAATTAAAGTCTTCAGTATAAGAAATATGGATAAATTAAAAGTGGAAGTAGTATGCCAGGATCACAGTACTTGGCATTCTGTAATAGCCATCTATCAATAAAAGGGTTGTATTTGCTAGATAAATTCAAATTTAGAGTCACTAGAAGAAAGATACAATTTAAAAAAAAAAACACACATGTTCTCTTTGTAACATGTCCTTGGGACACAACGGCCTCCTCTAGCACTTACCTCTGATTTCTTTCTCTTGCTATTTTTCCCATAGTGGGCCAGTGCTATTCCTTAGCTCATCTGACCTCCTCCTAATTTATATGACCTCTCTTCTAACTTGTCTACCTTGTAAAAAATAATAGTTACCTGGAATGCAACTCAGCCATGGTAAGATCATTTTCAGGCAGACTGTGCTCCCAGTCTAGCACTCCATCATATAACTTCCCCCTGCATGGTCTGGATGAAGTAAATTCAGCCGGACACGAATTTCCACTGCACTTCTTACCCACTGTTTCTACTGGGAAACCTCTGATAAATTGCCTAAAAGTTATTTAAGCTTTTTTATTATGAAATGAATATTATGGTACTTTGAAAGAGGTACTCTTCCTAGAGAGTAACCAGTACCAGTGTCCACTACCACAGTGGTTACTGATCTTGTGAGTACTATCTAGAAAATTCAGTCTCCATGTGAAGTTGCAGGAAAAGCAGTAAAGTTCTTCAGAATAATAACTTCAGATTGTTATGTCAATCAGGCAGGTTTAGGAAAGAGCCAGTGTAAGAACAAAATAGTTTCATTTTATTTTACCAACATTTTGGGATTATATTCATTATCTACAGAGTCTAGAATAGCCTTCAGAGAAAGAATTCTTACCTTTTACACAAATTACACTCATCAATAAACATGTTTCCATGTAACTCAGCCAGGTGCTTCCTAGACAGGCCAGACTTCAGATGCAGACCATCAATGTTCTGGCTGACTATGTACTGTATCTTGTTGCATTCTATCAACTTCTTCAGTATCATGTGGGTCTTGGTGGGAACAGCATCATCAAAGGAGATGTTTATGTTTGGTTTCTGGCCTTTTTTTTCTAAAGTCCACACTCCATTGGGTCCTCTGAAAAGAGTTTAGTATATTTTTGAGGTAAACTGTCTAGTTTATGTTTCGTTCTTTTTTCTATGATTTATAAGTAGTTGTTCATTCAAAATCACCTTTACAATCTTACATTCTGTAGCTTCCCTAGTCAACTATTAGTTGTCTCCTGAATAAAACTGTACTTTAAATTTCAAAGGCAACATATTTACCTGAAGTCTGGTATTCCTGCTGAAGTACTAATTCCTGCCCCAGTGTGAACAACCACATGCTTAGCTTCGCTTATTAACTGAGCCAACAGCTTACACTTTTTGTCAAACTTATCCAACGTGTCGAATTTCTACAATCATAAAAGCGCATGTAAAAATATACAAAACTGCATCATAAAAAGACAAATCTCAAAAAAATAACACGAGAGCAAAGCTAATAAATATTGGCTTGTTAACCTCTGGTACTCCTAGGACTCCTTTATTTTCATACGGAGATAATCCATCAGCATAATTGCAAGACATTCTGATGAAAACATAGACGTTTTTAGCGAATTTAACCAATTATAAATTCAGTTTTGGTACACAAACAAACCACAACAAGACGATCAAGTTATTTTGACAAATAAATTGCCCTATGTGACAGATATACGATCGATAAGAAATAATCATTGAGATAGTAAAAACACGGAGGCGCCGCGATATTCTATACATAAGTTTGCTTATACAAATATGGGTGAAATACGAACTAGAATGTGAAATATCGTGTTATTTCACTCTTTCTAATGTGGTAATCGTATTTGATAAAAGAGACAACAATATTTCAGTTGTTCCTCATAATGGCAACATTTTGTTGAGACGTAGTAACAGTTGTAGGTAAGTGCCATATCCGCCATAATATGCGACAAGTTCATGGTAGTTCTGCTGTCAAGTGGTTGTTTACTTTTTGTTTTATTGAGATTTGTGAGAAAATTACGTGGAGTTTTCCTTTAAAACTTCATATATACGTTGGAAAACACCAATTCAACATGCCTGTGTGTTGTATTGTGAAGTGAGGTGCAAGAAAGAAGGAAAATCAACCTCAATTATCTTTGCACAGGTTAGTAGCCGGTTTTCATGCAATAGTACATAAAGTGATAAACTTTCGATGAAAAAATTGCTAGGTGATCATTAAATACAGCTTAAATTTTAATATATGGCTTAATTTCCGTCCAACAGACCTTTTTATTATTTCATAATTTCATTCGTTTGTTTACAATGATATGTCATGGTGGAATAGTGTTGTACCGTTTCCGTAATAGTTTCTGATACTAGTTCCTTCGCTGCGCTGAAATGATATTGCTAGGTCCGGCCCGTGGTTTACAGCAAACTGTAACTCTTTGGTTCATAGCACCGAGAGACCGTTCCGCAGAGTTTTATGTAGTGTATACGATTTTTTTGTTGAAGTTTTTAAGATTAACAATACTGTAGTACATACATTTTATGTAACTTTTATGATTTCCGCGGCTCACGCTAATAAAGATCCCAGTCCGCATGATTTTATCCGACATCTTCAACAATAATCGTCAAATTTCAGCCAATTTACACAAAACTTTAATGAATTATACACTAAAACCTTCCGCATGAATCACTCCGTCCATTAGTGAAAATTGATTGAAAATCCGTTTAGTAGTTTTTGAATTTTTCGCGTTCAGACAGACAGAAAAACAGACAGACGCGGCGGTGTACTTTGTTTTATAATATGTAAGGATGTGTATTATTCCGAATGTTCAGTTATGATAAAATTGTTAAAAATTTAATTCACTAATGCCCGTTTTCACCGACAATTAAGTGACACTTAAATGAATACCTAAATAAAACTGCACTGTTTTTCAACTCTCAGCGCTGAGTCTACCGTTGAAAATCCAACAGTGAACTTTTATTAGGGATTCATTTAAGTGTCACTTAGTGAAGGTGAAAACAGGCATAAGACTTGCATGCTCACTCGATACTAAATATTTGGCTTTGTTTAAACTTTCACTTGCCAAACATTAGGTTTGCGTTACAAATATTTGTGAAAACTTTATTTGCTAAGTAATAATTCTATAAATGAAATTATAATTATGCGGAAAATTGTTTGAGAAGTGATAAATTGTCAATACTCGTTTTTTTCTGTTACAACGGACTATTAGCTAATATTTTTTTAAATATGATTCAACCGTGATATCTAGTAAGATTCTACTAGTACGTAATAGTATACTATTAAGTACTAGTATCGATACTCGAAATAGTAACACCACGTTCCCTGAATGACACAACCCTAGCATTGGCAGCCATTTTATGCGACATTTTGAGTTGTAGGTATGCACCTTTTTTTTGTAGGTATTTCCAGTCCATACTTATTGAATGTCTATGGAAATAATCGATCGTTTAACTGACAGTTTAGGTGACAGATAAATCTGTCACCTAAACTGTCAGTTCAGAAATTTATCTGAAAAAAAATGTGGTAATCATAACATTTTGCTCGAAATCCGAAATATCTGGATCAACACAAAAATAAACTGTTCAAATTGAATAGTCCTGGAGACGAGAACCTGAAATGGAATTCTTTTCTCAATCCCAGCGCCAGACAAAATCACATATTTGATCAAACACTTTGATAGATTTTGCTTGATTTTGCACACATTTGAACACTTGTTTGCTTTTACCTGCCAGACATAGCAACAATATTTGAATACGTATTTGATCACTTGTTTGAACACTTTTGTGAGACACGGGTGTTTGATATTTGATCAAAGTTTGATCATTTTGCCATTCGGTGTGACACCGAATGAAATCCGGAGTCAGACATAATCGGTTTGATATAGTTGACTTTTTGTCATAGTTGGGTTTTAGTTTTACAACTTTTATTTTCATAATGATGTATAGGGTTCCATATACATGGCTTTCCTTCAAGCAAATCAAGAAATTCCAGGACACTCGTTGCTTCAGTCCCTTCTCTTGCTCTGAATAAAGCGACCGTTCCGCTCAGTGATTGAAGAGACACTAGATTACTAGAATAGCAGGCTACGCACATATTTGAACTTTCAACGCTTTCATATGTGCTACACACACATTTGAACTTTACCGCTTTGATGTGCGCTCGAAAAACCAACACGGAATGGAAAAGTTGAAATAAGTGATTAAACTTTGATCAATTACCCAAACACCCGTGCCACATTATGTGAACAAGTGATCAAATATTGTTGCCATGTCTGGCATCGGCTTTAGTCGATTTAGTTAGACTGTAAAGGCCCAAGGAGAAGGGAGCAATACTTGAGCAACAAGAAGACAAGAACAACTCTAGTGTCAACTTCGATTTCGTTCGTTGTCGTTCATTGACTTGTTTGTTGGCGTTTTCGTAAAATTTTATTAAATTACTGCATTATTACAGTGCTTGAAATACTTTTCGTGTAACTCAACTTTCTAAAATGAATCGCAGAAGGGCCCATGATGATGAAGATGGTTACGGTAAGCTAAGAAAAAAATTGCTTAGTATTTTGTAGGTTAGAAACTAGATTCGTTTAATGACCCTTGTTTTATTTTTGTTTTAGAGCGTCTCAATCGCAAAAGACGTCGTGTTTCGGAGAACCAGGAGATTGAAGATAGGTTGGAGTCACTGATACTGAGGGTCGGAGAGAAAAGTAGCTCCAGTTTAGAGAGTAACTTGGAAGGTTTAGCGAGCGTATTGGAGGCAGATTTGAGTACGTTTCGTGTAAAGATTTTACGTATTCTCACTGACTGTGCTATTCGTATGCCCGAAAAATGCACCATATATGCTACATTAGTGGGTCTCTTGAACGCCAAGAACTACAACTTTGGTGGGGAATTTGTTGACTACATTGTTAAGACATTTAAAGAGAACTTGAAGATTGGCAAATGGAACGCAGCCAGGTACTGTCTCAGGTTCATAGCCGACCTGGTAAACTGCCACGTGCTGGCTGCTTCCTCCTTATTGACATTATTGGAGACTTTAGTGGACTGTGCCAATGAGGATGGAGTACCTCAAGTTAGACGAGATTGGTTTGTGTTTGCTGTGTTATCCGCACTGCCGTGGGTCGGCAGAGAGCTCTATGAGAAGAAGGAATCTCAACTTGATCATTTGTTGACTACTATTGACATATTTTTAAACAAGCGCAGTAAGAAACACTGGCCGGCACTAAAGGTGTGGTCTACTGACACTCCTCATCTACAGGAAGAGTATCTAGATTGTCTATGGGCTCAAATAAAAAAGTTGAAGCAAGACAACTGGTCTGAGAAGCACATCCCTAGGCCTTACCTTGCCTTTGACTCTATTTTATGTGAAGCTTTGCAACACCAACTTCCTACAATACAGGTAAGATTTTTGTTTTATGATGTCTGTGGGTTGTTAGAATGATAATATCAAAGGCAATTTTTTATAAGAAAATTTTACAGTATTTGTCTTTATAAGCTTTTATTTTGTCATCATCAATTAATCATTTATGATTGAAACAATTTGAAGTATTAAATAAATAATCCATACCATTTATTGACTAAAACAAAAAATTTCTTTTTCCAGCCACCACCCCACAATGACACGGACACATACCCCATGCCAAGGGTCATATTCCGCATGTTTGACTACACTGACTGTCCCGATGGTCCGGTACTGCCAGGAGCACATTCCATCGAGAGGTTCCTAATTGAGGAACATCTTCACAACATTCTAGAAGCATACCATGCAGAACGCAAGGAATGTGCAGCACAGTTACTCTGCTTTCCTTACAAAGCAAAGATCCCGCTAGAATACTGTATTGTAGAAATAATATTTGCAGAATTGTTCAACTTGCCGAGACCTAGATACTTGGAGATTTGTTACGGATCTATTTTGATTGAGTTGTGTAAGCTCCAGCCTTCGACGATGCCGCAGGTGTTGGCTCAGGCTACGGAAATATTGTTTATGAGGATTGATACCATGAATGTTGCCTGCTTTGATAGGTAAGAAAAGAATATTCTCTATTATATTCTATTGGTGAACCGTATAAACACCAAAGCTTAAATTATTTATATTTATTGTGAGCATTAGTGGCCCCATAGTAATGGCTTCAACTTACGACTTGTAGGTTGTTAGTTCGAACCCAAGCAAATGCTAATTGCACCACCACTGATCCAAAACGGTTAAGGAAAACATCATTGGTGAGGAAACTGGCATATCCTAGAACCAAAAATTTGATGACATGTGTCATCCACCAACCTGCACTGGGACTGCTTGGTAGATTGTAGCTCATGCCCTCATATCGAGAGTAGGCCAGTGTCCCAGCAGTGGGAACATTATAGGCTGATTATGAAGTTATTTATAATATATCAGTGAAAAGTTATGAATTTTATGTGGGTGTGTATAATCAACCTCATGATTTGCTTTATGGCTTTTAAATAAACAGGAAATTTATGGGAAACTCCCCATAAATTGAAACTTCCTTAAGGTTGGAAACATCTGATTGTCACACTGATCTTAAAGCAAAAACACCTAATAGGGATGATTATAAAAATATTTAAAAATTATATTGGAAACATAATTTTTTTTTTTGCCTTATCAAAATATTATGGTGATACATTGAGCTAAAATGTGCCATGATGTCATGAGTATGTAGGTTTTATGCTTGTGATATAGCGACCCCAACTCCCTAACCTTAATGCGTTTTATCTAAGTCATTTCTTATTAATATGATCAAAAAATACGTGTCTCATATTTTTTTTGTTATCTGACTAAAAAAAAAGAAATTTCTTTTTTTTGACCCAGACATTATCCCTATTCTATTTTAACCTTTCAAGAAAACTTAGTGAATATAAGTACGTAGAACTTCTATGTACAAAAGAAAGAGCTTGGTCCTTACCCTATGATATCTAAATTAAAAATAGACCTTAACGTTTATGGCATTAAACCTTAGGGTAGTAAAACAATTACAGTTGTCTGCATATTGTTAATTAACCTTTTTTTTTCTATTTCATTTCAGGTTTGTCAATTGGTTCTCCTACCATCTCAGCAACTTCCAGTACCGCTGGTCTTGGGAAGATTGGGAAGCATGCACTCAGTTGGATATTGATCATCCTAAACCACGATTTGCTAGAGAGGTGCTTGGAAAATGTCTAAGGTATGAACTAAATTATTTATCATAGAGAATAGAAACATAAAGTTCATTCTTTGTAAAACAAGAGAACTCAAACTGCACTAATGCAGGCAGTTCATTTTTTATTAAACAAGGGTTTTCGAATGCTCAGTTGTTCAAATAGTTCTTAAACATTCGATTGTTATTAAGGCACTTGGGTGCCTCTCTAATTATGTATATATCTTAATGTATAAAACTTTTGTCTTTGTAGATTGTCATACCAGCAGAGGATAAAAGAAATGGTTCCAGAATCCTTTGCAGCATTTGTACCTTTGAAACCAGAACCTATCTACAAATATTCAATGGAAGGGGCAGGTGAGAACAAATTATAAAATAAACCATATTTATAATAATTTATTACAAAAATATTATTAATCTTAATTTAAACTTAATTGAACTTAAATATTTACATTCTGGTAACACAGAAAATAGAATTTGTGCAAGTTTTATAACTCTGACATTCTAGGCTTCACATGACCCTAAAGGCACACTCGAAACTCTTGCTTTCGGAACGGTTTTGATTCCAGCACGCGTAGCATGACCACCGTAGAAACGGGTTTGTCGACGGAAGAATAGACAAAATGACAGATAAACAATCACAATCTGTCAGTTTGTCTATTCTTCCGTCGACAAAACCCGTTTCTACTGTGGTCATGCTACGCGTGCTGATTGAACATTGCAGTCTAGTTGAATAATATTTTACGAAAGCATCAAGAAGGTTTAACAAACAAAAGTTTTTAGTGAATTTCTGCGCTAAATGCTTCTGAATTATTTGTATCAATACACTCCACATTTAATAAATCGCTTTCATTGGTCACTGTCAGTGCTCAGAGATCAATGATTGACCCAGCATTTAAAGCTACAACACTGAGTATGAGTATTAGGTTAGGCCAACATTCAGTCTATTCCATATCCATTAATTCTAGTAAGCTAAACGGCCGATCTTGACTTTCTTTAGCATCTAGAGCATCTTCAGCATCTTCGTAGTAATCGTCCTTAAATTGTTTACTATCTTCATGAATATTGAAAGGTGAACCTTCCTCGTCTGATTCATCGTCATATTCTACGTCTGTCTTATCGTCGTCTGCGTTGCTTTTCTTTTCTAGGGAATGCAGGAAGTCTTCAAGGTCATCGTCGAGGTGTAAGTAACGTTCGTGATTCTCGCTCTCGCTTGGATTTTGTTCTGGCATTGGTATTGCAGGATCCTCTGTAGCATCATCCATTGTGAACCCTCCAAATAGTTCGTTGAATATATCGGGTGTAACTGGGCTTGCTGTGGTCGAAGTAGTGCTAGAAGTCTGAGGTCTATCAGTAGCTTCAGGCTCACTTGATGATTTAAACGTTCCTTCAGTAGTAAGATTATTATGTTTCTTCTTTTTACATTTCGTCTTATTCTTTGTAGCTGAATATGGTGATGCAACAACGGGCAATTCGGTGGTCGCTTCCTGATCATCGAGACCGATATATTCTTTGACTTCTTGAATTACGGATGCAGTTGGAAAGATGTATTCATTGTCGTCTTTGGATTCCTGAACGTCTATTGAAGTTTCTTTGTGCTCTGGCTCAGTTTCACTGCTTTCTTCTTGTTCTAATTCATCATCATGTTCTGTCGGTGGTTCATCTTTCATTTCCTGCTCTTCATAAGTCGGTAGAGTAGGTTGTAGAATTTTTACCAGAATGTCTTCTTCTACTTTTTCTGTAGTGCTGCTAATACTTTCTGTAATACTTTCCTCATTAAAATTATAAGCGTGATCTCTATGGTCCTCTCTATCCCTCTCAACTTCTGGACTTCTAGGAGTACTCACAGGTATATATCCTGTGAATTTAGATGCTTTTCTTCTTAGTGCGTAAACTTGTGTCGTTCGGATCTTGTCGAGTGTACTTGTTGACCATTTGTCGTGATTCACCGATGTGCCTTTTTGCATCAATGTGGATTGTCTGAAACGGTTTTTACTCTTCGGTTGCGTGGTTGCAACCGGCTGTTCGGTGTCCACGGTGGGGCTCGATGTAGTGGTTGTGCTAGAAGTACTCGTTGTTGTAAGTTTTTTAATGGTCGGCGTAGGTCGTGGAGTGGTACTACTTGTAGTGGTACTTGCAGGCGCCCTGTATGTCTTTGTTTCCCATATAGAGTTAGTTGCGCTGGTTGCAGCCGAGCTGGCTTGAGGCGTCAAGTCATCCGTTTGTTTCTTTAAAGGGTACTTTCGCGTTGGTTTGAGTGTTGTTGTGGTTGTTGACGTCACGCGTTTATATTTTTTGATCTTTTCTGGTTTGTTGAACTTTGGTGGTGGACGTGTTCGCTTCTTAGGTTTAGGTGTGGTTGTTGACGTCACGGCGACAGTCGTGGTGGTAGTGGTAGAACTTGTTGATGGAATCTCCTCCTCATAAGAATCTGCGAAATTTTCTTGACTCGCGAAAAAATCTACTTTTGTCGTTGTTGATAAAGGCGTTGTTGATGTATTATGGTCAATGTTTTCCTTTGTACTCTGATCTTTGTGTGATGCCATCGGAGTAGTTTTGGTAAAAGCTCCCAAAATATTAGCCCATTGCAACTCATTATCATCATCATCATCATCACTGTTTACCATCACATGACTGTCAGCTGTTATTATTTCGGGTGTTACTGTAGTTAGACGAGTAGATTTTATATTTTCATGCTTTTTTGCTGGTTTTTTAGCCTCACCCGGCTTTCGAACGCTCATAATAGTCTTTTTACTGATTATATCGCCGTCTTTAAAGTCGGAGATTTCTGTGAAATTCATAGTTATGGGTCTGAATGCAGTGTCTGTCGACGAATCCTGTTCCGAGAATTGAGTGTCGAGTACTTGTGGGCTTGGACGGAAATCTGGAAGCGCAGCTTTCTGTGGCTTGTTCAGGTGAGAATACTTCAGCGGAGGCATTGGTTTGAAAGGCTTTTTATCCATAGTAACGAAAATTCCTGGCGGGGCGTTGTAAACTGGCGGTCTAATGTGGTCAGTCACGTAGCTGATCTTCATTGGTGATTGTTTCTGGTGATGGTAGATTTTATAAGTCGTTACAACATCTGGTTCTTTTGTTGTGTATTCTGTGGCGTTCAGTCTAGTCTTAACAGGTACCTCGATAGTTGATTCCTTGAGAAGTGGATAATTTGTGATGGGTGTCGGCAAAACAGCTGGCCTGGTTGTCTTTACTACGTTCGAAGGCAGAAATCTGTTGTCTGAGTACGGCTCTACGTATAGGTTCTTTACAGAATCTACGTTCAAGTATGGATGCTGTACGTACGCCACAGGTGGAGGTACGATAGGAGGGTGCGAGTATCTGTGTGGCTGAGGATTCGGTGTCGGGTAAGGCAACAGTTTCTTCTGATGGTATGGTTCTCTGTCTTCTACAATTGTTACTTTAGCGTGCGGAAGGTACACATTAGGCATGTAGGTTTTCGGCTTATATCTATACGGTTCCTCGTAGCTTTCTTTATCAGAGAACAATGAGGAGAATATTCTGTCTAAGCCGCGTGTGTTTGGTGCTGGTCGCTTTTGGTAATTCGGGATAGGATTTATATTCCTATGGACCCATATGGCCCTTTGAGGTCTGGGCTGGTAGATTTTACCACGCATACGAAATTTTTGGCGTTCAATGGTTGGTATCGTCTCTTTAATAGTGAAAGTTCTGACTGGGTTTTCATAAGGTTTTTTCACCTTCTTATTTGTTTGCGAGGTCACTGAAAATGTTAACTCGTAATGATATTTCCCGGGTGACGATTCTCCTTGCCTCATCCGTTTTACTGACCACAACGCTTTGACTCCTTTCGAGCAATGACTGTCACTGCAGTTATTCTGCGGCGCATCGTCTTCAATAAATCGGTAACCCTGTTCATCTTCGAGCAGTCTACCTCTTGCTAATACAGTAACATCGGCCGGTGGAATAGGCTCTTCCTCCAATCTGTCAAAGCGAGCTGTTTTAATTTTATCCCAAAGGTCGTGATCGTCGATTTCTTTCGCCACAAGGTTTTCTGGTTTGCTGTCTGGCGATATGTAGTCTCCTTTCGCTATTAGCTGATCTATTTTGTCTCTGACTAGTGTTAGATACACACTGTGCTTCAGCGCGTCTTCCCAGTAATGAGCGGGTATCGCAGCTGCTGCTGGAGGTTCCTCAGTCTTGATGATCTCCTGTAATGTTCCTGCAGGCTCTTGTGTGTCACGCGGCCAGTCGCTGAGCGGAATCGGCATAGGGTTGAAATCCTCCTCATGTTCTCCGCTTGCCGTGCTACTTCCGTCTCTCTGCACCTGTAATGCGAGCAATGATCTTTTAAACATGAAGCGACAAATCAAACGAACGTTAATTAAGTGGCCGGCGACGACTATATCATTAGAATTGTACTTGACAAAAAAAATGGATATTTCAGTATGCGTTTGAAAGTAAAATGGCGGTGGGCGGGAAAGTGCGCCGGAGACGTTGGCGTGTTACAAATCGGTTGCGTGCCGGACGATCCAACCCCTCCGCGATGAGTTTCCAATTGAATAATTTCAGTACAATCCAACTTCAGTATTTGGCTCCAATCTTACTAAATATTTGTTCTTTCTACTTTCTATGATTGGAATTTCCCTAAATTGATCACTAATATTTTGTACATAATCTCGGGATGATTAAAAAAAAACATTGGCAACCATATTCAGATGCGAAATAAGTTATAAACTGATGCGTAATATAGTGAAGCTTTATTAGATCGTATTTGATGGAAGTCAACTTTCTGACTGACGAACTCCTTGACGGTTCAGAAATGCCTGTAAACCGGTTTAATTAAAATAAATTATTTTATTGTGAGACGGAATTATAGTATTGTTTACCGCCTAAAATTAAAGACATTAATTTGTAAACGCATCAAAGAATCATATAACCTTTGATTCTTTAAAAAAATGCTAACACTTCACAATATAACAATCCATTGGGTTTAAAAGGGCAGCTAGTAAAATGCCTCAATATTGTTTAACAATCGTTTATCAGAAACACAATCAGTTGTGCGTACGAGTCTATGAGATTTCATAACGTTACAACGTGATCCTAATCTCTTGTTTAGCAATTTCTTTGTATCGTCTAACAATATACGGACGGATTAAAAATGGCTTCTGCGGCTGATCTAGACCTAAATATCCATTCACCGTGGCGATATCTTTTATATTTCACTTTATCTAATATATATGGTTTTAGAGAATTCGTGATATTCTAATGTTTATTGATTAATTAACGATTTGCGTTACGCTGTTATATTTGCGTCACGCTTTTCTTTTGAAGAAGAAGTATTTATTGAGACTTGCACAGGAAATCACAAATTAAACTAAAACATTCATTAAAACATTAATAAAAAAATAAAAAACAAAGTAAAATTAAAATAATAGCAGAAGGTCCTGTACGAGGCTAAAAGGCTCCTATCTCAGCATATGCTGCGACATTAAAAAAAAAAAAGATGTAGATGGTAGATAGTTAGTATATGTGTAACAAAGATTGAGAGAGTTCCCTGGATGGAGTAATGTAGAAATTTGAAAATGGCTTTCTTGTCATATTTTTAAAGAACACTGTAATAACTTAGCTGTAAATTTCCCGAACAGAATAGAATAAAATAAAAACAAATACAATAAAATCCTTATTTATTTATACTTAAAATAATTTAATCAACTTTTTTCTGAAAATCCCATTTAATCCATTATTCTAGCGATTCAAATTTTATTGCATTCCATATTTTACAGCCAGAGCCAGTTTGCAAATATCGGCGTTACTTGACCTAAGGGCGGTACCTAATTTGTGAACTTTGACTTCTAACAAAACACCTGTTTTAATCCTTTGATTAACTGAAACATCAAAATAGTTTTATTTAAAAATAAAACATATTTTTGACTAGCTGCGCCCCCGATTATAAACTAGCCGTGTGCCGAATTGTATCCAAATCCGTTCAGTAGTTTTTGCGTGAAAGAGTAACAAACATTCATCCATCCTCACAAAGTTTCACATTTATAATATTAGTAGGATGAATGTATAACATGTTTACTCTCGCTTTCTTGCAATCAAAATAAAAATATCAAAATAATCAAATCTGTGGGAGTGATTCCGTTAAAAGGGACGGAGGTGCGTCACAGGAAGTCGGGGCGCACTATTTGATTTGACTAATGAAACGACCGCGCGCGCGGTTTTTGAGTTGGCCGTCAGAAACGACATTGACGAGGCCCCGCCCCTTTAATGTTGCTTGTTACCAAGGTGAGATATCAGATGTTACACATCATATACTACTGTAAAGCTCGCTCGTTTTTTTTTTGTTCCAACGTCTTTAGTGTAAAACAATACAAATACATGGTTATTGCGAAGAACTTGGTTTAATTCACATGAATGGCCATTGAGACGATTCGACTACAGATAGTGTGGGACAAAGTTGACTGGCTTATCATTACCTGCATAGTTTTATGGATGGTCTCTGTGTTCTAAGAATGTTATTATTTTTAATGTAGACTTGCTGCCTGCGGCTTCACCCCCGTGGACCCTAATTATTTTTCTAAAATAAAAATAAGTTATTCCTTATAACATCAGCTATCTGCCAGTGAAAGTCCCGTCAAAATCGGTCTAGCCGTTTCGGAGATTAGCCGGAACAAACAGACAGATAGACAAAAAAAGTAAATATAACATTTTTGTTATAATACTTAGTAAAAAGCTGTTATTTTGACATTTTTATTTATTTGTATAGAAGATTCACATTATGCTTATATGTTTTGAAGAGGTAAGCACAGATATACCGTAGGTCTTTCGGTCTTACTTAACATAAAGTTGTGATCCCAGGAGGATCCCTCATCCCAATTTATTTCGGGTCGGTACCGCGTGAGTTTTTCATCCATTACCTACATCTCTATTTATAGGGGGTAAATAAGGAGATGAGAGATCTCCTTATTTACCCCCTTTTTCTGGCTATGTATATTATCTCTCGTACCGTCCACCAATCGACCATTCCTTGGCAAAGTTTTGAGTATGATTGCAGGTATAAATAATTAAATTATACATTTGAATGTATAATTTAATTAATTATAATTTTATTTAATTGTATAAATAATTAAATTAGGCATATTAATGTATAATGTTATTATTTATACAATCACTGTATGAACTCAAAACTGAACGAAGCACCTAGGAAGGACAAGTGTTCATAAAATTAAGTAAATTTTTAAACATCTGAAAGTGTATCACAAAACTAATGATTTTATGGATGCGTCACAAACTTCATGTATTGACTTGCTGCTGCTCGCGGCTTCGCCCGCGTCGACCCTATTATTTTTTCTACTGTAAACGTAGCCTTAGTTACCTACTCCTTATAACATCAGCTATCTACCAATCAAAGCGTCGTCAAAATCGGCCTAACCGTTTCGGGGATAAGCCGGAACAAATAGACAGACAATTTTTTTTATAAGTATCTACCGATACTTTCATATGCATTTAGTAAAAACCTGTTATTTTGAAATTACAACCAGACACTTCAATGTTATTTATTTGTAGAATATACATAAGTACATTTATACATAATAGATTAGCTAAGTCTATGGTAATGAGTTGGATGGTAATGTTTTGTCTATGGTAGTGTGTTGAAGAAAGTTTACATAATACTTGATGCTATGCTAGATATGCTATGACGCAACGTAAATATTGTTTTAATCTGACGTCAATAATATGAATTTGGAACATAAATTATAATAACATCGTCTACACTAATATTATAAAGATAAAAGATTTGTATTTTTTTTTGCAATGAATAAACTCAAAACTACAGAACCGATTTAAAACAAATGTTTTACCAGTAGATTGCAATATTATCACTGAGTAACATAAGCTATAATTTATAAAGATAACACGCGGGCGAAGCCGCTAAATGCGCATAAATGCGCATTCCGAAAAAAAAGATTTTTTTAAATTAATGATCTGTAATAATGTCCATAATTTTAACTACAAATTTTATGCTCTAGTAAAACATTTATGTCTATAGTGACTTTGTTAGTGAGGCCAACTACGAACTAATTCTTTTGTCCGCACCATATTATCTTTAATTAACCTCAGCTTTTATGAGACCCAAATGTAAATCAACGCGTGAAAATAAAAAATGTCAAAAAATTCCCATTAACATTCCCAAGCCGTTATCACCTTTAAAGTCGCTATTTTTTCTATTTTAATTGAACATTATTGCGTGTAGTCATATGATTTTCGACGCAGAAATCGCTCATAGTGTTAGATGTAGTTGATTGCTCCACTTACATGGGAAAATCTCATCTAATAACAATAGGGTAACTCTAGGTCATTGTCTATTGCTATTGTATAATTCGTTTAATAATATTGTTATAATACTTATTATGTGCACGCATGTATAATATGTATAATACTAATTGGTATTGGTGAATGTGTGTGAACAATGAATGCGTTTTCTACCCGACTGCCCCAGAAGGAGGGTAATGTTTTTTGATGTAGTGAAAAGGTCACAGCCTGTCAAGTAAGCTGTCCTGTATTCGGTAAGATTCGGCCAAAGGTGAGTCTATCAATAACACGAAAAAAAAACCAATGATACAACCAGCTTTTCAGAAAATTATTGATTTATCATATCTTAGTAGAGCATTATGAGTTAAAAGATTAGTTTTACTTGTTAGCACACATTCCTACAACCTAAAAAGTAATTAGCACATTACAAGATGCCACTTATTATAATTTATTATTAAGATACTGCAATTACGAACCGAGAAAATCAGTCACATATAGTCGCACGTTTTGGTCAATTAATTCGTGGGTTCGCAGGCCGGTTTCTAAACAAAAATATTTTATTTAAGTGTCACTAAGCTATCCTTGGGCAAAACTTTCATTTTGGAAATTAAAAGGAAATAATAATAGTTTGGTAAAAAAATATCGGCTTGATTCAAGGTTACGCAATTTTTTTGATGATCACTTTTTAATTGTAAACATGATTATCTTAGATTGTATACTTACAATAAGCGTAAAGAAAACGCATATCAATGCGGATCTCATGATTCACTGTGTCACGGCACTGCACGATAGTTCCCCACTGTGTTGACTACTACCGGTGCGTCGCGGGCGCACTGGCGGCGCTTACTGGCGTCCGGCGTTCAACCGCTCCTCGTACCACCCACCCTTACCACGACACATCTCTTACACGGATAACTGAAATCAACATTCCTTTATTTAGTTTCAAATCGGTAAAATAAATAATCCATACTATAACAATAAGAATATATTTATTTGCATTAAACATGGTACAAAAATGGTCTTAATAATAGGGTTATTATCTTCATGTCTCGTCATGGACTGGTATACAAATATTTTTAAGGAAACGCGTTCCATATAATTATGCAACAAGCATCAATAATAACAGTGTAGGTAACAGTAATTAATTAATTATACCTACTAGTAAAAAATAGTACCTAATTCTAAAATGTTTGCAGTGTTTAATAACAGTTTTATTTATTTTATAAATATCAGTAAATCAGTAACAATATTTATCACTTACGTTTTTTATCAAATAATTCTTTTACACCATAAAAATGAAAAGTATTACCATTTATTTAATTTCGACTTAAAATATTTCCCTAATATCTTTTGGGATATTGTTTAAAAAAATACTGCTGTTATAAAACATTTTTTATGGCATAATGGACTTTGGTGTGTGGGCATTCTATATAATATTATAATATAATAATATTATAAATTTGAAAGTAACTGTCTGTATGTCACCTTTTCAAGGCTAAAACCACTGAACGGATTTCGATTAAATTTGGCAAGGATTATAGCTGGCATTCTGGAGAAGGACATAGGGTAGTACTAGTAGGGTCTCAAGAAAAACCTAAAGGGGTGATATAGGGGATTAAAGTTTTTGTGGAAATCCAGCACTTCTAAGTTAGGGATATACAATTCATATTTATGCTTTTGGTAAGAAATAAAGAATAACGCATTTCAGCATTTTTCTAAAATTATCCCCCAAAGGGGTGAAATAGGGATGATTTTAAAAACCACATATAATATTGATTTTTTGTGTCTTTTGAAGAGATTTAAAGGATTGGAAATATAGTCATAGTCCGTACTTGAATTAACATTTAGTCTGTATTTCATTTCTCTATTAAAAGTTACTTAGGTAGCTAAGAATTTTTGGTCCCAGATTGAAGAACAAACTTAACTTTGCAGTTCATATGTAACTATAAATTACCAATTTTCGGATTTTCCTCTTTACTTGACCTTGCTTCTTGTCAAACTTCATGCTGCTGGGCCAACGGGAAGTACCATATAGGTAATTTTAGGTGATTAAAATTAATTAGGTGGTATAAATAAAAATAAAAACAAAACGACACTTAGACGTCGAAGTATTCGTCCGTATCACTATCATCCGAAAACGTGCCCAGAAGACTGGCAGCATTGCCACGTTGAATGGCAATGCTAAATCTTTGGCCAAAGAACGAGCCAGCCCTCTGGTCACGTGAAGTGTCGACCAGTCGACGAGAATTTTCCTTAAAAATGAGACGCGCACTCGGGCTCCATGATCCGAGCATTTCGACCCCAAACGGCTCAAAGTTGTAGTTTCTTATAAGGTTACAGTATTTGCGCCACTTGAGGGTCTCAGCAGTCGCAGCAGCGGCGCCAGCAGAGATAGTTAGTTAGTCTTTTAATTTAGTACCTAGTGTAAATAGTTAGTTATGTTAAAAACTGTAAAGTTATTATTACGAAGTCATCCTTTAAGGGTTTCAATAATAATTTTTCATTTTGAAGTACGGAACCCTAAAACATTTATTATCTGCCTGTTACCTTTTCATGCCGTAACGGCTGAACGGATTTAGATGAAAGGCATAGATAGGCAGGATAGGCCATGGGTTAGGACATAGAATACTCTGAATCCCGGTAACATGTTCCTGTGGGATATTTTTCAAAATCCGGCAGAAGCTAGTGCTCTGTAATAATGCTGTATTGAAAGGTATTTAAAATTAAACATTATTATTAACTTTAGAGTACAAAGAACTAAATAACAAGATTAATGTATTTTATAACAACTGCGATTTTCTAGTTAAAACGCCATGCTTTGAGGCGCAAGTCCCTAAATGAATGATGTTACATCTAATTGTATGCAATTAAAAAAAATAAGGATTTTAATGGAGAGAAATGTAAAGAAAGAAAGAAAGAAAAATAGGTTTATTTGTCACAGAGACACGTGCATACATAAAAGACAAGAGTAAACGAAAACAACAAAAAGTGCATCATAAATCACGAGGTAAAACAGAAATTAGTCGGCAGCTGCATGACATGACTGTGACAAGAAGGCTTCCACTCAGTATGATGCGGTGCTATGGGAAACCCACAGCACAGCGCTGATTTTCAGTGGTCACTCGAAAAAAAAAAGAAGAAAAGACGTACGGAAATCAAGTCAGGGTCGGGTCGGGGTTTCAAATAAAGGTGTCCTTAAGACTTTTCGTGTTCATCTGAGATTATTTCAGGCTTGCCTGCCTCATTGGTCTAGTGGTCGCAAAGCGCTACTGCTGAGTATGAGGTCCTGGGTTCGATTCCCAGGCCGGGCAAAGTGTTATTGGGTTTTTCCATCTGGAATTTCCCAGTAGCAGCCCGGTGTCTGGATTTGTGCCCGGTTGATGGCAAGAGGCTCGCCCTCTATTACGTGGGACTAAAACATAACTGGCGAAATGTGGGTGTACTATAGGTACACCTCTGCCTAACCCTTCGGGGAATACATTATTTCAGGCTTCTTATATCTACGTATACTTAAGATAGAGGCAACAATTAGCGAACAGTTCACCAAGTGACTAGTGCTTTTATTAGCTATGCATAGCTATGCTTCAACGAACTCCACATCCACGAATGGACACCATATCAATATCTATTGAAGTAGATAATTCTATAATGTCTTTACACTGATTTTCCTTTGATTTTTGGATTTATATATATACAAGCTGCGCCCCTCGGTTTCACCCGGATAAGTCTCGATCCCGTGGGAATATCGGGATAAAAAGTATCATATGCCCTAACCCAGGTCATGGTCTACCCATGTGCCAAATTTCATTCAAATCCGTTCTATGCTTTTCTTATGCTTTCGTATTTATTGAATTTTTATGTTTATTATTTGTGTTTTTGTGATTAGCTCCAAAAATATTCATTTAATTTTTTGCTTTCAATCAATTTTAGAGTATTCTCTCAGGTAATTTACTGGTAAATTTGGGACTGCCTGCTTACACCCAAATGAAATAGGTGACCGCAGTAACTTTTGCTTTTTGTTATTTCTGTCGGGATGATGTTCACTGTATTGTGAACCACATCAACTTGGGACAATAATACAATAGACAATTATTCAGAGTTCATTAGGTACACCTAATTGTTCTGTTATTGGGTATCCATAAGCGTTTCAGCATAATAATATCGACAGTAACACGTAAAGTGACGTGTTAGTTACGCGATCAATATGAATTACTGTCCGGCAGTAATAATTATGGAACGCATTCGAAAGTGTCGCATTGAAAAAGTATAACATCTACATTTTAATGTTGCGTAGCTTGCACGACCGTTTGACGTCATGTGCCGATTTGAAAGCTTGCTCTATTGGTTCTTCCTTGTTTAAAAATTTCTTATATTGATAAGTACTTTATATAAATAGCCATTTTAATTACTCTCACCTGTATTAACATTCTGTGGTACCATTAATCACACACCCGCACATAACATCACGACTGAAATCATCGAAGGGTTGGGCAGAGCTATACCTGATAGTATACCCATACATAGGTATCCTTGGACCCTTAAAATATGTCTGTGAAGCTGTCTGCAACCAGCCCCAAAATCTAACGTTGATGCCAACGTCATCATATTTATTACAATGTATAGCTTGGGATCCCTGTGTCTTATTTCAGACATACATATGTGTTTTCGGGATGTTTTGGTAAAACCTGTAACTGAATTGGGCATTGACATAAGTAAAGGCATTTCACAATGTACGTAACTTATCTTTACAATACCTTTTGTCGGTAAACAAGGAAACTGACGTAACAGCAGAACGTCCGCGCGTTAACGAGTTTTTAAATACGCCATTTTTATAATTAAGTCTCGATATTCATCGAAATTGTGTGCTCTGGCGCAACTTAGGAGAGGCTTATGTCCAGCAGTAGATTGCGAAATGCTCGATGATTGATTCAATCATCTAAATACGATGAAATACTTCAATATTCAGTGAGCATTGCGGGCCCGCGTGGTGGATCATGAATTCATGAGATTAGAGATCGGATAATCGGATGCATATTTACCTAAAGATGCGGCTATTATTGAATGCACTTTTGGATATTAAAAATCCCGCGATTCTGGGATCGACGAATTTACTGTTCTGATTATAGAATCGGATGTAATTGACTTAAGTTCAGGTGTTGATTAATATGGAATGCACTTTTGTATCGATCGTAAAAATCTCGCGATTCCGGAATTGATAAATTTAGTACTTTATAACTATAGAAATGCTAGCTAATGTGGTAAAGTAGATTGCCAAATTGGCATAGCACATTGCGACAAACAACTTCGTGCCTTGATTTTCGTTAAAATATGTTTACAGTATACAGGCTGCATTTTCGAGATGGGGCAGTAAGGGCAGCTACCTTAACCGTTGTAACTACAGGAAATCGAACATTTTGATTTGCATTTAGAGATTTTGAAAAAATGGACAGTCATCAAGAAAATAGGCAGTTTTCACAAACACTTTTTTTGATTCCGATAGATCCTGTTTCTTATTAGAATCAAAAAACTATTAGACCAACTGAGGTTTGAGTACTAGATAAGTCAGAAATCGCAAAAAAACTTTTTCCATACATTTCCTAGGAAATGAGACTCGGAACTTAATTTTCACGATGGATAGACTGGCCCATCTCAAAAATCCACTCTGTATAATTTTTTATGTTAACACCGCAAAAGTAATCTTCATAAGAGGGCTGATAAGTCGTTTCTATACCATGTATTCGATTAGTTGTGTATTCCCGGATTTTATTGAATTCCGGGTTTTGTATAGAGAAAAAAAAAACAAATTAACATGCCACTTCCATAATTTCTTAGCAAAAAATTAACTTTAGGTATAAATATGCATCTGAATATCCGATACCTGGTAATGACCCACTCCTCACAGAGAGGAGGCCTGTGTCCTAGCAGTGGGAACGTGATGGGTTGATAATGCTGGTTTTACCTTTAATACTGTATGAAAATTACACACATGAACGAGTTTTAATTGTGTCATTCTTGGAGATTTTACTCGTGTCGTGTTACCCAGTTACTGGGTTGTGGAGATCAGATAGGCAGTCGCTCCATGTAAAATACTGGTATTTCGCTGCATCCGGTTAGACTGGAAACTGACCCCAACATAGTCTGGAATAGTCTGGCGATGATGATGATGACATTCTTAATTTCTTACACAATACATTATCATAAAATATCTAAAATGAGAAAGGCTCAAACTCGGCTATTTCGAAAAGTGCCTGTCTATTAATAATTACCAATTTACATATCACTATCCTAAACTACGTCCCCACTTTTCCAGTCAACAATATCTCATGATTGTTTTTACAAATGACGTCCGTTGAAAAACTATTATCTTCCACGCGAGGGGTGGCCGAGTGAAATTCCTACTTTGCGTGCATACTTTCCATCTCGTGGACATTTCGCCGTTTTTATGCCACGACTCGCAATCGCACGCGGAACGCTAGTCTGAAGTCTGCCTTATAAAGCGTTCTCTTAATTTAAAAAATTACAATTTCAACTTAATTGGTCTATAAACAGGGTTGTAAATTGTTTGTTGATTTGTTGAAATCAAGTGCACATATTACTTTGTCAATAATTCTTATTATTGGTTTGCGTTGAATAAACGAAGAACATGAGACGTTATGCATGAACAAATAGGGAATCCGACTGCTTTCCTTGTTAACTGTGTAATTTATGCTTATTTCACGAAATGTGATTTATTTTTCTTGAATATATGATCGTGTAATTAATGAATTTCAATTTGCAGTCTTTTATAGATGATTGGCTTAAAAAATACACGCTTAGTGACGAAATAAAATGTATGCAAAAGCATGCTTCGAAATCAACGCGCGGTATAGGGTTTAAGTTTAAATGTAAGAAGAAATAGCGACTAAACATAAATTAGTAAGGCTTGGAAGGTTGAATAAAAAGATTTTCATAACTATTCAGGCTGGGACCGCTGGGATCTTTACGAAATTAATTATGTTTTTATTAAATTCAAGGATGTTGAAAAAGAACTATAACTAAAAAAATCTGCCTTAAATTCTTCATTGGATTGATGCGATTATGGTAAAGTTTTATGACTTAGACTTATATATTCATTTTTTTTTCTAAATTAGGCTAACTAATTAGGCTAACTTATAAAAATCGCTGCTCTTACGCACTGCCACCTAATCCCATCCAGTTCTCATGATCTCTGAGCGCGATAACGATGCGTTTGCGCAACACTCCCGGTATTGTTCGCTGCCTATCTCTCACCGAATCTACGTTAATTATCGCCATATTGCTCTTAGCGCGCCCTCTTATTATATCTTTTATCGCTCGAACTAGTAAAGAATTGCATGGTGTTGTTGAGAAATTTTATAGCTATGGCGGAATATGGTTGATGATTTAGACAAACACTACGTCTTTTTCCCATGATGGTACAAATCACCGCGTGCTACGATCCTTATACATATTCTTTTAGGGGAGTCCACGTTTATACATTACTTATCCAAACAAGCAATTTGGAAGTAAGTAGGTAGGTACTTATCATTCATTGATTGTCACTTTCTTTAAGGTGACAATCAATTCACACACTTTCTTTGCGTATTGTATAATTATCACTTGCTTCAAAAACGGTGAAAGAAAACATCGTGAGGATACCTGATATATGCCTGAGAGATATTTCTCGACGGCATGTGAAGCCAAATCAGAGGCCCATGGGCGGCTTTAAAACTCTGACACCAGGTGTCACTAACCACACGAAAAGAAGAAGACTTTCCTTAATTGCTAATGGATTTTTCTAGTTTACTGGGTAATAAAATAGAAATTAAAACAGGCTCTAACCGTGTCACATGCCTTAGTTATTGTAACACATTGAATAAAAATTGCAATTAAAATGGATAAACTGCTGCATTATTTATTATCATACAGATAAAAGTATTGCATTGCAGTTTAATTGTTACATTTCTAATTATTTTTAGCGAAGACTTATGACCTTCTCTTGGTTGTTGGCCCGCGCTACTTTTCGTGCATTAAACCATTAAACTAATTATGTTCTCTTTACAGCATCACTCCCCGGCACCGAAGCTGCTCACCAGTTAGTAATTTGCGTCCGCAACAAATGTACTCCCGAGGAAGCGCTCAATGTTCTCCGAGACCTCCCGAACCCTCTTCGGGAAGGCGAACAGGCAGCGACCGCGCAAGCAGCGGCCTACAACCCGCTGAAGATCGATGTCTTTGTGCAGACGCTGCTTAATCTTGGCAGCAAGAGTATATCGCATAGCTTTGCTGCTATTTCCAAGTTTCATTATGTTTTTAAGGTTAGTTGAGGTTCTACAGGGTGGCAGGGACATCGACGCGTAAACTGTTACCATGGATTCAGTACACGATTCTTAACCGCTCTGCGTTGAAATATTTCGTCGGTTATTTTTAAAAAAACAGCTGTTTCATACATTTTGACCGCGTAGGTATTGCACTTTTCTATGAAACAGCTGTTTTTGTTTTAATAACCGACGAACAATTTCAACGCAGGGTGGTTCAGAATCATGTACTGAATCCATGGTAACCATTTTCGTGTCGATGTCCCTGCCACTGTGTATGTTATTAATAACATAGAACATAGATAGTTGAAGTTTGTTTTTTAAATGAAGAGTGTGATACCGAATGTAGTCAATGTGAATTTTGAAGATTTCTACAAAAAAACAAAACCAACAATACTGTGGTTCTAAAATGTCAAGCTAGCTGCTTATGAAGATGTTATGTGATTTGAACATTTTAAATATAGGTACGCAGCCATTTTGTAATATCTCACCGACGTTAAACAAAAAGTTAAGCTATGTAAGAGTGTGTCGCCCTGCTATTCAGTAGTCTTTCCAAAGCCTTAATATGGAAGGACCTTGAGATACTGGTATATACCTATCCAGGGTGTAAGGGACAGCCCTCCGCAGACTGATAGGGTGAAGTCAATATATCATACTAAGATGACCGGTACATAAAATTATTTCAGGAATGTTATGGGAATCCAATTAACCTGATTTGTTTTATTACCTTACACGCAATGTATCGCTACCGCGGCAAAACGCACGTAGGTAGGTAGCGAACGGCAGCGCAGCGAGAAATTGAACAGCTTATTTCACGCGTCGTTTGTTCAACATCCATTGCTGTTTTTTCTGTTTTACCTGTTCTATTTAAATTAATGGAGTACTGCGTACAGAGAATGTAATTTTACATTGAAAGAAAGAAATAGTAAATGAAAAAACGCAAAAAATGTGAAAATTTTCGGTGGAATATGATTCAGAATAAGAGCTGAATGTACCCTGTTAGTTTGCGGAGGGCTGTCCCTTACACCCTGTATACCCAGTTGCGCTGGTTTTGAAATTAATTAGTTATTATTGTTCAGATTCTAGCAGAATCCGAGGAAGCCCAGATCTGCATTCTTCGTAACGTATGGGAGCTATGGCAGCGCCACCCACAGATGGTCTGCGTGTTGGTGGACAAGATGCTCAAGACTCAAATAGTTGAGTGTAACGCCGTGGCCACATGGCTGTTCTCCAAGGAAATGGCACCTTTCTTCACGCATAACTACCTGTGGGAAGTGCTGCATTTGACCATTGATAAGATGAATAAGCATGTTTCCAAATTAAGTGAGTTTATAAGTTTTTATTTGATTCTCTTGTTCGTTGTATGTTAGGTAGAATCTTTTTTTAATGTTTTTATAACATCACGCCTGTAATCCTCGAAGGGTTAGGCAGAGGTATACCTATAGTACACCCACATTTCGCCAGTTATGTTTAAGTCCCATGTAATAGGGGGCGAGCCTATTGCCATCAACCGGGCACAAATCCAGACTCCGGGCTGCTACTGAGAAATTCCAGATGGAAAAACCCAATAACATCTTGCCCGACCCGGGAATCGAACCCAGGACCTTATACTTAGCAGTAGCGCTTGCGACCACTAGACCAACGAGGCAGTCTAATGTTTTTATATTGTCTTGAACTCCGGTATATACGTTGATTTTTTGTTTTATTGGAACATTTTCATATAAAAATGTGTTTATTTTTTCAGGCGGTGAGCTTCAAGAAGCGAGGGAAGCGTTAGCCAGAGCTGATTCCAGCAGTTCCGATTCGGAAGATGAAAACAATACCAAAAAGAAGAAGGACCAGGATAAACCTACAGAAGAGGTATATCATCATAATATTCTGTTACATTCCATTCCTACTAAATAAAATTGCTGTCTTTAACTGACTGCCAACTTACTTCGCTAACCTCTTGACAAAATGATAATTTACTGGATGCGCATAAGCATTCACCCGCATAAGTCTTTATCCCGTAAGAATATCGAGATAAAAAGTATCCTATGTCCTAACCCAGGTCATGGTCTAGCCATGTGCCAAATTTCATGCAAATGCCCTCAGCCGTTTTAGCGTGAAAGTGTAACAAATAAACAAACTCATTTTCGCATTTATAATGTTGGTTAGGATTATTGAATGATGATGTGGATATATTTAGTAACCTGTTCCACTTAGCCTTAAATATATCCACATCATCATTTTATAATGGATTTCCGCAAGGTCACGCCTGAATCAATTAACTAGGATTATTGATTCAACCTGAAGTTATTGGCGGCATGTCAAATGGTTGAAACACTAAAATCCTAATAACCGTATGATGGCATTACATGTGGTTTTGGTCAAATCAACACAACCAAAGATTTACTGCTTGTTTAGACACCTGATGGAATTTAAAAAAATCGAGCGTTTTTTAATGCCGTAAAATCTTCATTCCAGGCCGTAGAACGCATGGAGGAGCGCTTAGAAGCGGCCCACATGGACCAAAAGCGTCTGTTCCTGATCGTATTCCAACGGTTCATCATGATCTTATCGGAACATCTGGTGCGCTGCGACACGGACGCGCGCGACCCCGACACGCACTGGTACCGCAGCACTGTCGGCAGGCTGCGACAGGTCTTCTTGATCGTGAGTACCTTCATCATTGAATTGATCTTAGACATCTTCCCCATCGAATACCATAGGGCAGGCCAAAAGATATTTTGAAAAATGCTTGAAAAGAAAAACAAAAAGAAAACAAGGTTTATTTGACACAGAAACACGTCCATATAAAAAAAGATAAGTTAACACCGTTGACACGTGATGGTTGACTGACTATAGAGAACTAATTAAACTCTCCGATTAATAACTGCTACCTGTGATCAGTCTCCTAATTTTAGGGTACCATGCCTCAAAAGGACAAAACGGAACCCTTATAGAATCTCTCGTGTGTCTGTCCGTCGGTCTGTCACAGCCAATTTGCTCCGAATCTAATGGACTGGCTAAGTTAAAATTTGGTACACATATGTTTTTGTCACTTTTATATATATGAGGGTAAATAAGAAAATTAAAAAAAAAAATGCAGACTGTACCGTGTGGCATAATGAAAGGGCTTGTTGCGAGGACCTCAATATAAAAAATAAAAAAATACTTTTTTTAAAGACATTTGAAAAAATTGACCATCTCGAATTGCCTAAAATTTTGAAAAAAATGCAGAGAAGGGTTTTTTACTGATAGATTACAGGAAAACCTATAAGGAGTATAGACTCCACCACCACCACCATGGTAAACATCTCAATATTCTACGTACAAACTTACATTTGCATTTGGAATGTATCGGGGAACATGTTTTTCAACTACAATGTTTAACTTTTTTCTTGGAATAAATTCATCCCAACTACATTGTGCGTAGTCCGACACGCACTTGGCCGGTTTTTGTTGCAATTGCAACTTGGATTACAATCCTATTTTATAATGGCTGTCAGAATTTCTTTCTATAAGAAGTTCTGCTTTCAAACGACCACCGAGAACAAATAAAAAAAAGTGATGTTGCCTTTTTCCAGTCAAACATAATGTGGCTTGTTGCCGATGATGCTCAGACGAAGAAAGACCCATAACCTATAAATACCACATACTAAAATGGACCTTATTCCTTTCAGCACCACGAACAAGTTCAGAAGTACAGCAGCACGCTGGAGACGCTGCTCTTCACTCAAGACCTGGACCCTCACATCCTCGACGTTTTCCATCAGTTTATTGCTCTCACTGCTTAGATATGTATTTCGAACAAACTGAGTTTTTAATAGGTATAGTATGACCAGAAGGCCAATTCTCGTGCTTAAAAAACGTTCACATTCAATCAATCAAACTTGTCAAAAATGTTGATTATTTTGATATTGATTAGAATGTGAACGTTCTTAAAAATTACGGAAATTGCCCCTCTGGTATTGTCCAGTATACATAAGATGGGGTTGGCGAAACTGTATGCTTGATATTTTTCTCAGTCGCGTCGTGATATCGCAGCGCAACGCATTTTATACAACGTGCGGTGCGGCCTGTATTTTAGCCAGCATGCGTTGGTTCATAGAAAATTTACGAAAGTGATGAATGAGGAATTTGCAATGCGTTGCCGTGCGGCGCCCCTTACTGCCCTAGGTAGCCTTTAACTGTAGAGGACACAAGCATGAATTTCATTGAGCTATAGACTATAGCTAAGTATCTAAGACGTGATTCATTATCATGATTCATTTCATGTGAATCATTAAAAATAATAATAATATAATCATCATAATCAATAATTATAATATAATCATTTTATTTAATTATAGCACATTAGTGCTAGAACCACACGGTTCTAGCACTAATGTGCTATAATTGATGACCCTCTGGTCATAAGTACGTATGACCAGAGGGTCATCTCGTATTTCTAAATACGATAGCATTCTAATCTCAGTCTCACCCCGCGTCCTATTCAAAAGTGATCCTCACATTCAAAAGTCACTTTTCTTCGGAAAACCGAAAAGCGCCCTCTGTCGGCGCAACCGCGGGTTCAAGTTCACCGAACAAAAACTGACATGAAAGTGACGATCGCTTTTAAATAATACGCGGCCTCAATCAGTGATATGAGAACCTCTAATTTAACAACATTTTCTACGACTTTTTTGTCATTGTTTGTCGCTAAGATTGCGACTATGTTTTAGTAGTATTTGAACAAGGGAATTGTGGTTATTATTTAGGAATGAACTTTGATTAAGCAAAAGGAAGGCTATGTTAGTATCGTAACTTAGTACACGTAGCCTTACAGCAGCAGCAGCAGTACATTACTGTCGCAGCTTGCAACAGGGGCATTGATGAACGAATGTAAAAATGTGGACCGAGGCGAATCTCTAGGCACACACACGTGAGTCCATGAATTCCTGGTTGTGGCCAAAGCATGTATAGTACTTTTCTCAAATAAGCCGTGGAAATTTAAACTAACTAACTAATATTTAAAATAATAAAATTATAAATTATTATTCTGGAATTTATAATTATAAATTAATTATAAATTCCAGAATCAGTGAGGAACAACGATAATTTTTCACGCACCAATATGTTCATTCGTTTCTTCTTTACTCTAAACAGCTCTATTTGCAAGCCAAATCGAAATTTAAATAAAATCTTTGTTAAGTTACCTTCTTGGTTGCCCTGTGTCGAAGTAAAAGGATCGTTCCATTTTTAAAATACACGACGGATAAATGAGTTTTCTTAGTAATTTATTCGGCAGCCTACTCGCATGTATTTGACCAGTACAGCATTGTCGATATATCTCGAAGAAGGTTGTCAAAATAATGCTCGAATTTTCAAGCATCTTTGAGAAAACATTATTCATGTAATCAATTGATTGTAGTATGACCACAGTTTCGCCATCCCCAATATCTCAGGACACAACTCTCCTATAAAGGAAGCCTTAACTATAGCTAAACATAAGTAAGGTTTGATTAATATTTATGAACTTGCTACAAAGTGATGGTGCGTTAACAGTTATGTGATAAGTGTTGCGTGGTTTAAGACTATTATTACCATGACCAGGTTTATATAATCCTGTGTTGAATTTCGTAGTGCTCGAGCCAATTTGATCTTGGCATGTAACTAAAACCAACCCATATACTGGTCATGGTACACAAGACCATTTACTTTGAAAATATGACTAAAAGACTACAAAAAAATAAGATGTATTGAAAATCTATTTCTTTCACGATTTCGGAATATTGAGTCAAGACTGGGTGTAGCACCTTTTGAGAAAACACTAAGCCAAGTGTATTAGTAATGTATGTATTATTATTTTGATGTAAATAAATTATTTAAGTTTAATAAGTTCAGTGTTTTACTATGTGGAAAAGAAAAATAACGAAGCTAAGTTAGTTTAGCGTCGCTCATGTAGCTACTGCCTCTTTTCATACTTTGGTTCATGGTCCGCGGTGAACTGAAGTATGCAAACACGCGGTACCTACATGAGCGAAGCTAAACGAACTTTGCTTCATTTCCAGAGTGGCCTACGCTCAAAACGCACTTGAGACACTGTTTTGCTTCTGCAGCTGTGGTTTATTGCGTCATTTTAAAAATGGTTTCGGAAAGGTACTATTGAGCGAGCCGTCCACCGCCGGCTTAACTAAGTTAGTTTGCACTTAGTTTAACTCGCCAGTTTTTTATACTTAAACTAAACTAACTGCAAACTAACTTAGTTTAGCTCGCGGTGCACGGCTCGCACAACAGTTATACGAAGCATTATTTCTTCATCTATGGCTATAACCTATCATAATTATCTTAATGAGTAAATAAAAACTAATTGATATCAACAAAAACACAACTCATCAGTCTTCTTACACAATGTAATAATCATAACAAAATAGTTAACATCTTATAAAAACATCCTCATATACACAACACAATTCTCTCCAGATATCTATAAAACTCTTCTACTTCAAATACGAGAGAAGTTCTTCAACGTCCTTCTTAGACCCGAGGTAGCATGGCGCCCGCTGGTGAATGGCCGTGGGTATGATGTCCAGGATGGGGATCAGGCCGTTGCTGGCCAGGCCACCGGCTTCCGTCACGATGAAAGACATGGGGAGGCATTCGTAGAGTAGACGGAGCTAAAAAGAGGTTAAAAAAATGATGTTAAGAGGGTTTACCCTAAAAGTTGGCAACGTCGTAAATAGCTGTCAAATATTTACCTGTTTTGATTAATTTGGCAATATTACTGTATGGAACTAAAATATTGATTATGAAATGAAATAATTAATATCGTAACACCGAATTTTAGATGTAGAAAAAAGTACACACATCAAAAGTGTCTAGGGATCAAGCATTTTTATGCGGATTTCTTGAGATTGAGATGTGGCTTTGTAATAAATTTATGATTATATAAATTTATATGGATCCTTTTTGGTGCATTTCATAATTTGAAACAGGAACTGTTAATCAAATTCGAGTAAAAGATGAAAATCAGCTGTCAATATTTTCCCTACAAAAACATACAACGCATTGAAGACATTATTAGTGCTACTGTTTCCCTACTACTGATAAAAACCAACGTTATTATGGAGCGGCGACGTCATTTAAGCAGGGAAGAAATGCTCAGAGCCGTGGGAATGATAGAAGCTGGTTCCCGGCAACGTACTGTGGCTTTAGCTCTGAATACAAGTCAGAGTGTTATCAGTCGACTTTGGACACGTTACCGAAGCACTGGTACCGTGGCTGAGCGCCATGGAGGACGGTATCGCTGCACCACACGGAGACAAGACCGATACATTCAAATCTTAACTCGAAGAGCTCCAACAATAACCGCCATGATGTTAGCCGTGAGGCTTCATCACTCTTCAGGGAACTTAATTAGCGACCAAACAGTCAGAAACCGCTTGCATGAAGTGAACCTTCATTCCCGAAGACCGCTACGGGTACCACCTATAGCAATGCACAATCGTAGGATTCGATATCAATGGGCTCTTGAACACAGAAATTGGGCAGAAGAACAATGGCGTTTCGTGTGCTTTTCTGATGAGTCTCGTTTTGGTATGAGACCGGATACAAGACGTATATGACACTGGAGAACCCCTGGACGCCAACAGCGATTAAAATCCTGCCAGGAAGTCCATCCTTATAGTGGTGGAACCATCATGGTATGGGCGGGTATTTGGATCGGCGGAAGAACTGAGTTGATTTGGATCAGAGGCAACCTCAACGCTCAAATTTATGCTGAGACGATTGTATCTGACGTCATCGTTCCTCTACAAGTGCAAATCGATCCCTTATTTCAGTTAATGCATGATAATGCACGACCGCACACCGCAAGAGTTGTAAGACAGACTCTCGCCGCAGCTAACATCAATGTCCTGCTCTGGCCTGCTCAGTCGCCAGACTTGAACCCGATTGAGCATGCATGGGATATGCTACAGAGAAGAGCTCTGCCGAATATGGAGGGTATCCAGTCGCAAGAAGACCTTTTTTTGTTGTTGCAACGAACATGGGCGGCCATTCCACAGCGTGATTTGGATGAACTCATTTTGAGTATGCCAAACCGATGTTCTTGTGTTGTTAGTGTTCGCGGTAGAAACACGGATTATTAATTGTTTAAGTTACCCAATAAAATTTTAAAGAAAACTGTTATTTCAGTCTTTTTTTCGAACTTTAATGTTAGTGGTTGAAATGTCAAAAATTCAAAAACCCTTTATTAGGAAAATGGCAAATTTCTTTATTAATGCAAAGGTGACTTGGTTTATCGTTACTGTGACAAACGAAAACACTTTATTTGATGAATCCTTAAAGAAAATTTTAATTAATATCAATCAGGAGAAAAGTTATTGCAAAAATATATGTTGATCCCTAGACACTTTTGATGTGTGTATTTGGAAACTTTCCAAATTCCTTTTTTACACTTAAAACGGTGACAACATCAAATTCAATGTCATAATTGCAATTCATTATTAATATTCTAGTTCGCTAGTTAGCCATATTTCTTATTTCCATACAGTAATATTGCCAAATTAATCAAAACAGCGAAATATTTGACATCTACTTGCGACGCTGTCCACTTTCAGAATAAACGCTCTTATTGTTACTATAGTCAGACTTTTAATTGACTGCAGTTAAATTCACACTCCTTATTGTCATTTCGTCAATAACTTAAGTATCATTTTATTGCAGGTTATTAAAAGTCCTACTGTAATAATTTCTTTTACGATTAGAAGTAGGTATTGACGTGGGTGGATTTTATAAGCACGGCCGCCTTTATTGCTTTAAATTTTGTGAGATACAAGCTCAACGTACTCAAAATTCCGAAGAATAGAAGTGATTACAAACTTAAGACGCAGAAATATGCCAGTGACCGTGACTTTGCGTGTTTTGTACTGAGCTCACGAAACGAGTCGTACGTCCAGCGAGTAATAAATAGGACTCGCTCATCAAGGAACGCTGTCCCAAATTAAGATGCATTATTAATTTATTATACATAAAACAAATGATACTTTAATAAAACACGTATACAATAATTAAATTATCTTTAAAATAGAGAAGGTGTCAGAAAAATACGCTTGATAGATCTAGCGTGATTCTCAGTTTTTTATCCGCATTAGATAAAACTTTACAAATTAATTTCACTATGTAATATAAGCATTATGTAAAATATTTCTATATTAAATTATTAAGAAAATGCTCTAATTTAACATACTTTTTGTCCAAATCAATAACACTACTCGTTTAGACGTGATCTTCAATATAAAATCGTTAAAAGTCGATTAGCGGCGCCTTAACATATTGCCTATGGCAATCATCAAAGCGTGCCGATTTACATAAGCTAGATTTGGGAAAACAATACTTTCTTGGTTCAATCAATATTTTTTCAAATCGAAACTCCGGTTATACTTACTTCAGTAACCGTATATTTTTCGTATAAATAATAGGAGTGTCGTAATTGTTTACCATAGCTATTATTGAAACGGTGACCCTTCAGATAGCCTGCTATACGGGGTCACGACGATATTGTGTCTAGGGTTGCCAACTTTTTATTATTTCAAACATAGTATTTTCGAAATCATTGCCTGTAAAAATATAGTTATCCGCACAAAAAAAAAGTACTAGGTATGTTTCCTAAACATTTTTATTTTTTAAATGATTTTTTTTTTGCTACTATGAACCTTTTTCTCATAACTATTTTACACTCTAAATAGATAAGGTTTCAAAATACCATTAATTCAGCTTTTATGAGATTAGTACAGGGGCCGGACTACGACGTGTTAAAGCCATCATTGTTCCAGTGTGAAAGAGAGATGGAGCTATACAGTACAAATAGCACTTTCTCATTTTCACAGCGGAACAATAATGGCTATAACACGTCACAGAAAGGCCCCTAGCCCTATTGCGATCATCTCGCCATTTTGTATTGAAATAAAAATATGTAATAGCAGTTTCGCCTACTATATTTTATAGTATTTAGTCCACTAATATATATAGCAAGATACTATATTATGTATTAGGGTTGGCAACCCTAATTTTGTCTGATGCAAAGTTGTCGCCTTCACTGCATTACTCATTGAATCAAAGTTCTTAGCTGAGGATCCTGTTTCGTAGAATGAAAGTCTGTCTATCTGACTGTCTATTCGTCTTGTAGATCACAGCTCATTAATATTGTTAATCAACGCCCTTGGGGTCAAGCTAATCTTACTTAATTGTATCTCCTCCCGGGAGAGGGCACTGGCTCTTGTAACACAGGTTAAACACCTAGCACAAGTATCAGGGACTTCACACAGTTTGTTACCATTTTTTATGTAATAAGGATTATCATTATTATTACCTTGCGATTGTTTCGATTTAGCTAATATTTTGATGTTCAAAAGACACCTCTGTGACAGTGTCGTATTTAAATTTTATTCTAAAATTCTCAGTTACAGTAGGTTTCAAATAAGCCCTATAAATGATTCAAAGTCGAGCTGCAGGGTGATTACCCCGCACCAAGAGTTGAGCTTGTTGTTCAATTGAGCAACACACAGTAACAGTAGGCAAGCGTTTTCATTTTACCAGTTCAACATTTGCGTTATTTACGTTGCTAAGCAGACAATTTTTTGGAATATATGAAGTAATCATAGATATAGGATAGATAAAGAATGGATATTCTACAAAATCATTCCGATTGTGATTGAAAGTGTGTTACCTACGCAATTAGAGCGCTGTTATCGATGAACTAGTTGTACAATACAGGCTGGCAGGGACATCGACTCGGAAAACTTTTACCATGGATTCAGTACATGATTCTGAATCCCGGTGCGTTTTTTTTGTCGGTTATAAAAAAAAATATCTGCTGTTCCATACATTTTGACCGCGTAGGTATTGCACTTTTCTATGAAACAGCAGCTTTGTTTTAAATAAACGCAAAAAAAAAAATTACGCTCATCAGAATCATGTAGGTACACGCTGGGGTTTTCAGAATCATGTACTAAATCCATGGTAACAGTTTTCGCGTCGATGTCCCTGCCATCCTGTATACATATCCCCTTTTTAGCTTGCACAAAATTATAGCCTTGATTCAAGGCTCTTTCAAACAGGCGCGACACGCGACGAGCGGTATCTTTGTGTCGCGTCGCGTGTCGCGCCTGTTTGAAAGAGCCTTCACCCTTTCGCAGGGATTTAAAAAGACTTTTTTTTTAAGATTGTCCTACTGTTAATAAGGGATGTAAAAAAATATATCTCTACTTACTTTTCCGCTAGGTGCAGACTTAGTCGCGGGGTACAAGAAGATGCCACCGTATTTGATAGTTCTGTGCACATCAGCGACCATGGAGCCGACGTAACGCGCGCCGTACGCCTTGCCGGTCTTTGGGTTCTTCTTATCGTTTATGTATCGTCTGAGACCTTCCTCCCACTCTGCGGAATACCCTGGAAAATAGTGCGATGGTTAGGTTTAATTTGAGGAGAGGAGAGGAGCACGTGGCAATAACAGCCGCGGAGTTGGTCCGTGGATGGGTGACCATCTTTACATACCGAGACCCCTCCGTGTCTCGGAAAGCACTTTAAGCCGTTGGTCCCGAGTGTTTTTCGTGGATCTTTAACAGTCTTTACGGGTCGTCAGAAGCCCGAAAGTCCGACAACCAGTCTTACCAAGGGATATCGTATTACCCAGTTACTAGGTTGTGGAGGACAGATAGACAGTCGCTCCATGTAAAATACTGGTATTCAGTTGTATCCGGTTAGACTGGGAGCCGACCCCAACATAGTTGGGAAATGGCTAGGCTATGGATTGGTTAGGTTTAATTTATTTTAGATACACTGAACTTATTGTTGATGTGGGATCAGTTGTAGTCATGGGACCAGCATAGCTATTCACAATCGTTCTGTCGACAACCTGTCGGTTGTCAAATCGAAAATGACATATTTTCAATTACTGATTTTCCTACCCCCGACAGCAAATAGCTGTCGGAAGAATAGCGGTCGAAATTTTCGGGTTTTGGATTCGTGAACAACCTTTAGAGGACTCTTGATAACTTTGAATCAATCAAAGTTATCAAAAGAGTCCTCTAAGGTTCGATTCGGCACGGAAGCGTATCGAACGGTTGAGCTGTGCTGATATATTAACGTGGTCGAAGCAAAAGAAGTATGTAAGAATCATGGACGGTGGAGCTCTGTAGTTTATCCTACCCGTTGAAAAAGGCGTGAATCTATGAAAGGAACGTAAAGTAATTTTAACATCTTTCAATACTTAAACTGTAATATGCCCAAAGATAACGGGAGTTAAGTAACTCTCGTATTGGTAATTATTTTTCTCATTATCTCTATGGAAACAATCCTGTTATCATCAAATATTTATTTAAGATAACTTTTGTTAATGTGTATAAATTAAAATACAAAATATGTTTTCGAAGTGAGTTAAAAATAAATTCAAAGGTCAGTTGTTGAACTTCACAAACTTGTTTTGACACACCCACAGCGATTTTGTAAAAGTACTTTATAGATAGATACCAATATTAGGCATTTATATCCTGAGTACATAGATTAGATTATAAACGGAGTACCTACGTATCTACTCATCGTTATTTACCGATGCATTTTGTAAAGTCAGCAACGACGGACGGTCAGATTTTGATTTAATTGAAATAGAAAAAGGGAACACACAAACTTATAGGTACATGAAATGCTGTAAAGCATTGTATCTAATGTGCCCATTTGGACATTAGAGTGTTGTTTTTAAAAAACCGGCCAAGTGCGTGTCGGATCACGCACAAAAAAGGTTTCCGTAGTTAGGATGAATTTATCCCAAAAACAAACTTAACATTGTAGTTGAAAAACATGGTCTCCCATACATACCAACTGCAAATGTAAGTTTTTACGCACAGTATTGAGAGATTTATCATGTTATTTTAAGACCATAGACTTCTTATAAGTTTTCCTGTAATCTATGAGTAAAGAAATACTCTTTGTATTTTTTCAAAATTTTAGGCACAGTAGTTTCGGAGATAAGGGGTCAATTTTTATCTATTTTCTTAAAGCTCTCTATGATAACTCAAAGTTTCGATTGCCATATAAGTAAAATGAAAAAGATATAACAGCTTTTTCATCATAGGCAAACTTAGGTTGCCAGCTGAAGTTAGGGCAGTTGACGGTATCGTTAAAATAATTTATTAAAATATATATATATATATTTGAGATCCTCACAACAAGCCCTCATTTCATAATTATGTCACATGGTACAGTTTGCAAAACTTTTTTAAACCTGTTTGGTCCCGAAAAGTGACACCCAAATTAAAAATTCATTTATTTACGTTAGACGTCCGTGTTGGGGTCACAGAAATTCATATGTGTACCAAAATTCAACTAAATTGGTCCAGTAGATTCGGAGCAATTTGGCAGTGACAGACGGACAGACACCTAGCCAGCCAGCCAGACAGACACATGATTGATCCTATAAGTGTTTCGTTTTTCCTTTTGAGGTACGGAACCCTTAAAACCATCTAAATAGACGCTTTCGTGTCTATTTCTATACATATATTGTGGTACGGAAATTCTTTGGTCGAGCTGTAGGTACTTTAATAAAAAAATCGTTTTTTTTGCGACATAAGTTTTTATTTTTTTTTAAATTGTTGCGAATTCAAATCACATTATGCACCAGCGGGTCAAAATGAATCCCGGCTAGAGCCTAGGACTTTAATGACTATAATAGCTCTAGGTTAGGTTTGTTGTTAATTGTAAGTCACAATACTTATAATATCGTGAAAGTAATAGGTACTGATTACCAACTTCATTTGCTGACCGTTCCTACATAATGCAAAATGTTTCTGAGATAAAGTGATTTTTATCGATGAGTGGTTTCTAAAGCATGACAAATAGTGATAGAATCAGTACATGCTCGTAATAATGACTTTCCATTCCATGTAAGATTTCGATTAGGTATGGTAATGAGAGAAATAATTAAAAACTGTAATTTTGTTGAAGTAGTATTATGTACCTAAATGGCTCTGGTGATAAACAATCCATTGTACTATTTATTATTTTATTATCTGTTGTAAGTCTCTTGATCTTCGTGTACACTGTACAGTAGAGACTGTTTCAATAACTATTCCTATTGATACACACGGCTACACATCAAGCTATTCATCTCCAGTATAAGCTGACCTCGCATCGTAAGGGAAATCCTACACAATGCGAGATCAGCATAACCTCAAAATGTATAGCTTGATGTGTAGCCGTGTGTACAACTACTTATACATATTAATGTTGACAAATATTAACTACGGTCTAGCAAGACGCACTTCCTATTTAATCTTTGACATGATATTTCTTCATTATATCAAAAACTCGAAAAAAAATTACATTCACGCAAACCAGGTTGAGAATTAGCACTTTATACACCCTCTTTCTTTCAAGAGTCGATGGCAAATGTTAAAATACTTTTCTAGATCATGAGTTGGCCCAGTAGGTGGGCCCATCGCGGGTGCCATCAATGGCGTCGTTTTTAGGTTCTCAAAAGTGCAGGTGTATGGACACTTTAGACCCTCCAATATATAGGACTTGGTTTGGTCAGGACTTCAGGAGTATACACATTAAAAGTTACAAAAGGCAGCACCCTATAACCCCACCCGTCACCAGCTTCTTTGAGCTGGGAAGCGGCGCAACGAACTCCCTAGCAACACGATTTTATGTGTTAAATTCTTACCTTCATTAATAGAATAGATGTTCCCCTTTTCAGGTATCTTCATGTTACGGTCTGTGAGAATGAACTCTCCGATAGAAGGATCATACATGAAGCCGTTGACGCCCTTTCCTTTACCGAGTGATAGGACCAACATGGTCGCAGAGCCGTATAGGGCATAGCCGGCGGCTACAAGTTCGCTGCCGGGCTGTAAGGCGTCAGATAGGACGGGGTCGCCTTTAGATTTCTTCCTACAAAAAAAAAAAAAATTTTTAAATAACTCGAATTCGATCGAAGAGCGATGTCAAATTGAAGATGATGTTGTTTTTGAATTGTGTCTTTTGTATTAAGCATAGGTTCGATGTGGGAATAATCGAATTGCGTAAATTCGGGTGAATATATTATTTTTACAAAAACAAAATGTATTTCTCCGTTCTCCGTTTCCCCCTTAGTACGGTTAGAGAATTTCGGTATTATAGTCGTGGTTTTCCTTCATGAGGCGGAGTTTATGACGCTTAGTATCGTAATTTTACAATAGATAACACGTGGATTCTTAGTTTATGACTTTTTATTTATGGTGTTAAACTGTAATTAATTATATCTAATCTTATATTATCTATAAACTTGAAATCAGTGCATATTTGATTATTGTTGTATTGTCTGCTATTTATAAGGGTCAGGTACTTATGGTAAGAGGTTAAGCCTCAATACAATGGATGGATAGATGGATGTTTCCAAACAACTTATCATATATTATAGACGCCTATGTAACATACTCAACTAAGTTCTGGTGTATGATCGCGGATATTCGATGCCAAGCAGCATTTATTACTTTTTATTTTTATTTTATTATTTTGGGACAAAAAACAGTTTTACATTACAGCATTTACAAAAAAATAACCCACACTATTGTCCACGAAGTGACATCGGAGGATGAAAACGAACACATGTTAAACGAAGAAAAAAGAAAAGAAGTACATATTTAGAAGAAAAACCACTATATACCGATGAATCGAAGGAAGCGGATCACAAGACCATCTGTCTTATAGGCGACTTGCAAGAGATTGTGAAACCATTCTTTTAAATTTAGATTGCGACAGCGCGAAAATATCAAAATCAATAAATTGTGAGTTATAGGTCATTATTCGTAGGTTATAGGTTTCTAAAAGTCGGCGGAGAGGGGCTCGCACCCCAACGTTCGTTCTACATCGCGCAGTGTAGAATAGTCGAGGTGCGCGAACCTCCCTCCGAGTAACAGTTCTAGGTACTACGTAACACAATCCATTCGAGAGCTAGTACAATTAAATTTGTTATTGCATATACCGTACAGCATCACAAGCATGATCAGTGAACGTCTGGAATCCAAGCTCAATATCTTGTAATGCTTTAGCAAATCTGCATAGGGAATCCTTGCACGGAAGCACTTACAATGCGTGGTACGAAGAAATTAATGAAGTGAAAACTTCTTTAGGTGCGTTGGGCATTTTTGAGATGGGACTAAACCATTGATTTCACGACACCGTGATGACACCATCTTTTGACCAATAAACATCAACGCGTTGATTGCCGCGGTGCGTGGAGTAAAAGATATTAACGCGTTGATTACCGCGGTGACGAATTTTTTTTTTCAAGTTTTCACTTCTGTCGGTACTCCCGAAATGCCAGTTTTTCTGAACCATTTCTATTGCTTGCTTATATTTATCATAATACGGGCAGATGGGTACCGCGTATTCCAGTTGTGAACGGACTAGTGTTTTATTTTAGAAGAGAAAAGTAGAAGGCTTTTCAAGACCTTTACATTACCTATCCATATAAAGGCTTCGATAAACAGGCGCAACACGACAACGCGACGCGACTCTATACGTAGTAGAACAATTTCCATGAAGTTTTCCTAGAAATTGTTCTACTAGAGTCGCGTCGCGTCTATCTGCGGGAGCCTTATGCCAGTTTCATTTGATTCATTGAAACGTGCTTCAAACATCAGGTTGCCGTTATAGTTCTGTTTAATTTGCGAAAATCGGAAGTTATAACACCGACAAATAGGGAGTGCCGTGGTCGAAAAAGAAACAAAACCGCTGATGACACTGTATAGCATATAGATACTTACTTGAAAATAGAGAAGATAGATCCAACCGACACCAGACAATCGATGTTGGAGGAGCCATCGAGCGGGTCGAAGCACACCACGTATTTACCTCGTTTCTCACTTTCTACCTAGGAAAGAAATAGGATGAATTAGTGCTTGATTATAAAGTTAGCACGAAACCAGCACGGCGGCGAGGAGCATGGCCGCTGGTTTCGTGCCCGCAGCCTTAGGTCCAAGGGATGGCAGAATCAACCAGACTCATACAAGGTGGCAGGGACATCGACGCGAAAACGGTTACCATGGATTCAGTACATGGTTCTGAACCCTCATTGAAATTTATCGCCGATTTTTTTTTTTTAATCTGCTGTTTCATAGAAAAGTGCAATACCTACGCGGTCAAAATTTTTGGTTCAGAATCATGTACTGAATCCATGGTAACAACAGTTTAATATCTAAGGACTCGTGTACACTCGGGTCAGGCAGACTGGCTGTAGACAGAGACAAGTAGAAAATAGGTATAGAATAAGGAGGCCTTGTGCTGTAGTGGGACGAAGGTGTTTCAACTCTAAAAACATTAGTTATAGGTACAAATTGTACAATACCTACTAATTCGGCTGGGCGGAATTGATTGACGCCGATAGCACACCTCCGCCGCAAAACCATACCAGCGAAACCGCAGTAGTTCAATTCAACTGGCTCGCGTCATGGTCCGCTACTCGAAATTCGAGGAACGGACTCGAGTAGTGGAAAATCACGCAAACCAGTTGAATTGAACTACTGCGGTGTCGCTGATATGGTTTCGCGGCGGAGGTGTGCTACTGGCTTCAACTTGATCTGGATCTGGTTACACTGGAGATCTTTCTCTTCAAATGTCAAGGTAAGCGACATCGATGTTTGTAGGAAAAGACTAATTAAGTAATAGTGACGCAGACATGTATCTCATTTTAAGATTATCTGCCATTTGATCTGGCGTGAAACTCACACAACTTGTCTTGAATCAGATTTTATTATCTACTATTGTTTTAGATTCAAAATAACAGATTCACAATTTAAAAACGTAACCTTGTTTTAACTCAAGGCGGCAGGGTATCTTTCATTGTGCAGCATTTGACCCTGTCTGATAACTTAAACATATCGAAGGAGTGTAAATAATGTTTCGTAAATAATAATTTATTTACGATACGAAGAATATATGATAGAAATATTATGCCCGTTTCTAGTAACACCCGAATGAATGCGTCTTGTTGGATTTTCTATTTTCGGCGATGAGCCGAGTGTTGAAAATTCAACAGCGGCAGCGTGCTTTGATTTAGGTTAAGTTTTGGTGTCACTTAGTGTTAGTGAAAACGGTCATTAGAGTTCGGTTGAATAGCCCACAGACGCATAAGGACTTAGTGCAAAGGACAAGAAATAAAGAGGTCAACATGAGGTAGACGTAATAATGATCTACAGCTGTGTTGATTAAAGCGGTAAGTACCTAATTAAAATCTTATATTTCTCGTTAATTGCCACCTCATTATAAAGTTAAGCGGGTTCAGCTGCGTATCATGAGCTAGTTTTTCGATATCCAGTTCAGGTAAAGTCGGTAGATTTTCTTTTCATTCTTTGATTATGCTTAAAAAAATCAATAAAAAATCTCGAAAAATGGCGCCATTATCTCTAATCTATCAATACTTATGTACAAGTAAAAGATTAAATAAATGTCTTTGTTTCTCTAAAATATTTTCATTAGAATACTTACTTCTATAACAGTGGGATTCTCCTCTGAGACCAGTAAGCACGCAGTGAAGGACGATTTCAGCATATTGATGAAGAGGTCATTGGACAAGACGTCCAACTTCTTCACCTGCTCGCCCTGGACGTTGGTGTCGCCGGATATTCCATGCCTGATGACAAAAAGTAGTTTCTACAGTCTTGCGAAAGTATTGGAGCAACTTGGGAGACGGCTAAAATTGGACTGCTGAACTTATGCAGTCTTGGGTTAACTCGTACAATCCTATACCACTTGAAGTGTATTGCAAACTATTGGTAAAAATCACTAGGTACTCCTAGTGGCTTGTGTTAGTTTGTTGCAGATTTCAGATCACAATCCACTGCATTCTTAACTACTAAAAAAATAATGCAGTGAATTGTGATAATCTGAGTTCAGCGGCGGTCGATTGGAGAGCCCTATGTTCAGCAGTGGACTGCTGTACTAATGTCCTCATCAGTTTTGTATTAACAACTCGGCCTCGAATTGTTAGTGCAAATTTTTTGAATGCTAGGAAGTTTTCCGAAACGCCAAGTTATGGATTTATCATTCGAGGTCTTAGAGTATATAACACCGTTCGTAGGTACTGTATCCCGGAACTTAGCAGCAGAGTTAGGTTTTAATGAATTAACGATTATTCAGAATTATTTCCTTGTCTTAAGATAACATTTAAAAGCTCAACTAGTCTTGATTACAACTCGTTTGGCCAGTCGTGGGTGTGTCTATTACGTATGGTCCGGCTTTGGAGGTGTGGCAAATGCAATGTTACGAAACTGCGTTGAGCAATCAAATCAATGAGAAATACTATTTCAATGGTTCAGTTATACACACATCAAAAAAGTCTAAGCTTTGAACGATTTTTACTATTTTAATATATTTATGTCTTTTATAAATAATAACTAAACATTTTTTGATGCATTATTATTAGTGACTAAAGCAATAAAATCCTTCATTCAATTGTTAATTTAATCACAATAATTAACAATATGTGTACCGTAACATACGTAGTTCCAAATAAAGTTAAAACGAAATTAAATCATGTTTTACAAAATTAAATAACGATTTTTTTAAATTATTTGGTAATTCAATATAAAGTGTGACCGCCTCTGTTATTTAAAACATGTCGGCAACGATTTTTCATTGAATTTATAAGATTGTTTATCTGATCCTGCGGCAATCGCTCCCAATGGAATTTTAACAAGTCTTTCAGTTGTTGGGTTGTCAATACTCCGTCCAGGTTCTCTAGAACACGTCTCTGGAGCATGTCCCATGCGTGCTCGATGGGATTGAGGTCTGGCGATTGTGCAGGCCACGGCAATTCCCGGATGTTTTCCATTGCCAAGTACTCTCTGGTCAAGTCAAGAGAGTGCAAATGGGTGAACATAAGACCCTGAGGATATCTTCAACGTAACTTTCAGTGTTCATATTGCTACAAAAACGAGCTCAGTTCGTTTGTTCTTCATAATACCCGTCCATACCATCACTGTGGAGTCACTGTAAGGATGCACTTCCTGGACGCATCTCAGCCGTTCAGCATTTCCAGGACGACGATACACTCTCACCCTTCTCGTATCAGGCCTAAATCCAAACCGGGCCTCATCGCAAAATAAAATTTTCTCCCATTGCTCCTTTTTTTTTTTTTTTTTGGTTGGGAAATCAAAACCCACCCGTGTTCCTTCGGTTGCCCTGTTGCCGGGGGCCACGATCTCCCTTTCGGTTCCCATTGCTCCTGGGTCCATGTTAAGTGTTCCCTACACTATTCGTTTCGACGGGCGCGATTCCCATGGCGTATCGATGGGCACCTAATTGGGCGTCGTGCTCGTAGGCCGTATTCATGCACCCTATTTTTCATGATTTGGTGGCTAATAACAGAATCGCTTGAAAATTGTAGCTTTAAACCTATCTCCCGGGCGGTTAACATCGACTGACGTCTTGCAGTCAGATGTATCGGTCCTGTCGAGCAGTTGTAGTCCTTCCACGTCGTGGGTGCTGCTCAGCAGGATCCCCTGTATTAACGTAACGCTGCCAAAGACGCCAAATCACGCTCCTACTGACACCAAAATGCCGAGATACCTGGGACTGATTTTTTCCTACTTGTAACATTTCATCAGCAGTCAAATGGCGTCGCTCCATGACATAAAAAATGACACACCACAGAAAAAATGATCTAAAACTATATATCTCAAAATTATAAAAGTGAGATAAATACCAAATTTATCAAGCAACGAAAACACATGAAATCGGGAAATAACTAGCTTTTATTTAATGAAAACAAAACCCAATCGAAGTCTCTATTTTTTAAATCAGCTAGTACCTACATGTTCCCGAGAACAAAAAGATTGTATACCAATCTACTTTGTTAAGAAAAAAAATAAGTATCAATTAATAAAACATGCAGTTTCTGTAAATGAAGCGTGTTGCTTAGACGTTTTTTGATGTGTGCAGTTTATTAATATATCGGTAGCATGCTCAAAAGTTTATTTTCGGAGACATCATGGTTTGCATTTTAGCTCTTTGAATGCAGCCAGAGGGACAAGGTCATGTTCTCATCATTTGCATTTTGTTATCGTGGTTATCGTAAATAACGACCGTGGAAATTTCAAATGTCGTAAGGGTCATTGTATTGCCTGTCCCTTACGACATTTGAAATTTCCACAGTCGATATAAACTTGATATAAGTATGTAGACGGTACATTATTTACTTTTATTTCCGATTTAAACGCCTAGACAAGCTCCTAAGGAGATATCTAACTACTTATTTGTAAATGTGTGTGATCTACAATATATAAGTGAGTAAAGACCGGCTATACTGCCGGGAAAGTTTTATAACAAGTGCACATAGTAATCTCTAATATAGTCATCTGTTCGAGGTTTATTTAACACTGATTAAAACTATGTTATTTTCTCTAAAAGAGACAACACATTAATAATGTGTCAATTGAAATAGTAACAGCTAACAAAAATACGAACAGTTTAGCGATACCGGCTTTCCTTACGGCCGACTGAATAGCCTTGACAGCAGTCTGGATAGAGTTCAGGAGTTGAGTCAAGTCACCAGTAGCCGTTGGTGCAGTCCGCTGTTGGTGCAGCACCCACCGAGTCAACGTCATCGCGTTGACGTCAAATACCGGGCCTTGCTCAGACATGGTGACGTTTGAATGTAGAACAGTTTAACAAAATTCACGTGATGTTCTGCCAGCTGCCGGCAACCGACTGAAGCTTGTTGCCTGTTGTAATGTCATTGGCCGTGCCTCCCAGAGAAGGTTGCTAGTTTTCGCAGTTCGGCGTAATGATGTAAGAATCAACTAGTTTGTGATATTATTTGTTTATGAACATGTTATCAGACGTAAAATTGGGGGCGTGTACTCGACGATGAGTGATTGTGAATGTCCGTTTGTTATCGAGGTCGCGCAGTGCTATTCGGGCATCAGTTTTGTTATTTGGGATCGGAAAAACAATTTGGGGAAAGTAGATTTATTGATAGAGGTTGAAGTTGAGGCTTAAAATAGAATGATAAAATCGTGAGACGAAATCCAGATTTCCACCAGGTGCCATCAGAATCTTCGCTTAAAGTGTTTAATAGGACCTCAACGAATCAGATTCGTGATAATTTCTAACAGTGTACATAACAACCTAAAGTATATTGTGGGCATCGATTGAAGCTTGACACAAAAAAACAAGAATTATCACGTCTGCATTTCTCGAAGGGATAGGCAGGCATACACGCCAGTTGTTATTAGCCTATGTAGGTGTTGGGGTCACCAGTGTTGTGCGTGTTCTGTGTATGGTGAGATAATGAAAGAGTCGGACTCCAAGGAAGCAAATGTCTTTAATTCGGGTTCCACAATACTTCGTTATAACTAACTACGTACTAGGTCCGCGTCGAGGCAGGACGGTGGTAGTAGGCGACTAGCGAGCCGATTGCCCGCTCCCTCATATTTCGTCAAGAATGCAACTCAGCATATCGCTATTACTAAGCCGCCACATAGGTAATAGCCGTTAGCAATTAGCATAACTGATAATTAACCTGGCAAACTCTAGGCGATTCCAGGCTGCTACTGAGAAACTCAATGACTCTGTCCGAATCGGGGAGCTAAGTCAAGGGGGCGGACCCAGTGACAAAAAAACCGGCCAAGTGCGAGTCAGACTCGCACACGAAGGGTTCCGCACCACTGCACAATATTTAGCAAAAAAAGCCGAAAAAATCATGTTTTGTTGTATGAGGACTTACATTTTTAAATTAATTTAATTTTTTGTTATAGCGCATTAGAAATACATAATCTGTGAAAATTTCAACTGTCTACCTATTACGGTTCATGAGATACAGCCCGCTCACAGACAGACGGACGGACGGATGGACAGCGGAGGCATATTAATAGGGTTCCGTTTGGTATTTGGCAAGAGAGTGTGCGAAGACGAGCGCTTACTCGCTGGTATGCGTATATGTCATATACCAAGCGTGAGTCTCTCAGCGAGGGTTCTGCCCGCCAAGCGAGCGCCGCTGAGCGAGTAGATACTCTCTTTGATAGCTCTTGTCACTGCGACAAACGAGTATGACCTACCATACTCGCTGGTGATATCTGAACTGTCAGAGATCAATTAGTAATATACAGCATATCTTTTACTTACATGGGACCTGCAATCTTTTGTACCTAAGTATTTTTTGCAAAAAAAATTGATGATAGCTAGTTGCTTCCTCATCGCTGCACGACGGTGGGATAGGTGCCTTAAGAGGCATATTTCTAATGTAGCATGGTCGTACTTATTATTGTACTCACCTGTTGGTAATCATCCACACAACTCCACCGGCTAGTTTAACCCTTCAAATGGAAACAGCTTAAAGACTCCAGTGGTATTTATTTATTCGTAGGTATGTCGTCGCTGGGTCAGAGGGTCATCATAGTAGTTTCCGCATTACATTAACTGTGACGCCTACATAATTATGGATGGGCATCTGGGAGTCTGCGAACGACGGAACGGTGAGCCTTCTGCCTTCTTTTCGCCGCTTTTGAACCCCTTAGCCCTTTCCTTATTGGAGGAAATTTTCACTGCATAATTCCAGAGGGTAAAACTATGCAAACGAACGTTATAGCGCTTACTTTAAGAGTACCTACACCTACATAGCTAAGAGCAGAAGCTCATTTATTAAAATAAAACACACTACCAAAACAAAATGTCCAACTCCATCCAAAACTGAAAACTTTTCATCTTGAATTTGGCAGTTTTACAAAACATTACTATGACAGCCAATGCTACCAACTTTAAATTAATCTTCATTCAATGGTTCTTCCGGTTTTCTTAACCTGCACCGATCGCGTACCACGCGCAATCTCAGACTGGGGGTCTCAGGGGTCATGACCCCCCTGAAATCATTCAAACTGTCGAGAGCCAGTATGATTTACTTTTTTTACTAATCAATTTGAACCATAAAACTACTGGAGCTAAAAAACAAAAAGCAAACTCGAGAATTCAAAGGTTTTGAAGTGAAAACTTCTTTAGACGCGTTGGGCATTTACGAGATAAGACTAAATCATTGATTTCGCGACACTGTGACGACAACAGCTTTTGAACATTAAAAAGACATCAACGCGTTGATTACCGCGGTATTGATTTTTTTTTTCAAGTTTTCACTTTTGTCGGCATTCCCGGAGTGCCACTGTTTTTTTTTTATCTAGGGAATCTCGCAGTCGACCACTAAGATCATAGCTGCTTAACCGGGCTTTCCTGTAGCTACCTTAAGCTTCTACACTCAAAGCCTCCAGACAGGGGCAAAAACTATTTTAAATTAAAACTAGGTGAGTGCTCGGTAAGGGCACCCCCTGTGAGGTATGAACCTCGACTTAGAGCGTCGCTGGGGGAGGACAGCAAGAAGGCACAGGCTGGATCAAACTTAGATTTTCATCTTAATTATTATACGGTATATTTAAAGCTATGTGCTCAGCTGCAACAACTGCTGGCACCTTGTTTTCGACCAAGGGTCGGGGGGTTCGAAGGGCTGAAGTGCAGAACATATATAATCTAGGAGGGGTAAGGTTATAATAAGGCAAGGTTCCAATCCGTTTAAGTTATGAAACATAAACGTCTCATAATACATATGCGCTGTAAAACGAGTTGAAGCTTTAAAAAAATGCTTTTTAAAGTAACTCCTATTTCTGTTTGAATGAACAAAAGAAAATCTAACCTATCCAAGAAAGAGTGCAATTTATGAGCTCGCTTAGCTCGCTCTTACATCTTACGTCCTTGTTTTTTTCTGCATAATTCAAGAAAGTAACTCCTATTTTGTATACATAATCAAACCTAACATATCCGAGGCGAGGTCCTGAAATTTTCGAGCTTGCTTAACTCTTAGCACACTATTATTGTTATCATGATACTGCTGGCACCCATAGTGACCCCCCCTTGAAATTTTGGGCTACGTCCGCTCCTGCCACACACATCCAGAGAAAATGAAAATTTCTTAACATTTCCTATTGAATCTATCGTATTTTCGTTGAGATTTTCATTTTATTTTCAATGATAGCATGTGCAAGTAGATTTCAAAAGGCACATTATCGACTAAAACTAGAAATCGACTAATAAGTGTTGTTGCCGAAGCTACCACAGATAAGTTAAATTTAGGTAGGTCTGTGGTCAAACTTCGCACCCGCAGCCATTTGTAATTTTTGCTGTAAATAAATAAAAATAAATATGGCACCGAAGTTAAAGTTTGCCGACGGTAAACATTATTGTAATTTATAACTAGAAAGTCCAACTGTTGTGTAATGCTCAGTAATTAATGTATTGTTTAACAGATGATATTTGTTGTAATATTCTTTTACAATTTCAGGTGAAAAAGTGCTATGTTTTCATGGCCCTCTAATTTACGAGGCAAAATGCCTCAAAAGTTCTGTGACGAAGGATAAGCATGTAAGATATCTAATACATTACGCCGGCTGGAATAAAAAGTAAGTTATCCATAGACTTTGGCACATTCTTGGTGATTATGTATTCTTCTTCTCCCAATTTTGTAAGCTTAACAATTGTAAAAAAAGGCTATGATGTAATTTCAGTTGGGATGAGTGGGTTCCTGAAAGCCGTGTGCTGAAATACAATGAGGCTAATGTACAGCGGCAGAAGGAGGTCCAGAGGGCACACTCTGCGCAACCCACCAAGACTAAAAAAAGTATGTTACTGTGTTTACATAGACCAAACTTAATCATTGTTTTAGTAAGCCTGCATACATTATATGTATATGCTACAAAGCCACATCACATTAACTGACACTTGCATACATTATACTTGCTACTGTTACGGCCCAACATGGCATCAATTTAGTTACAATTTAATCACTGAAAAACCTGTATTATCTGTGAAGTTATTATTATCTTGAACTAAAAATTACTAGACAATTGGAATATGTTAATCACAGGCTCAAATCAATGTCAACAAATCAAATCTTTTGAATATTACTAACTAGTGGATTTTATCAAGCTACATCTTAAGTTCCTAAATTTTAATTACTCTTATCTTAGTACACACCCACCTACCAGTTGAACTAAGTCAGAATGAACCTCTATATGCCTGACCGCATTATCTACACAAGACACAATAGAAATTGGATTGTGTCTATGATTGATATACAAGCAAATAATTAATACATTATAAAAATTGTTACCTCCTCAGGCAACTTCCCTTATCACTAATTAATAATTTTATCAAGGTTAGTTATAATGCACTTTGTACTAATTTGTGTACCTATTATAATGACCTTAATTCTTAACTTTCCAGCCCCTGCTAAGGGTCGCAAGTCAGATACGGCTGCTAGTGCTACACCAGCAAGGGAGGAGTCCAGGGCTTCCACACCTGCTGGTAATTATTTTTATTGATTTATTTACTATTATCACTTACATTTGTTTTAAAGGTGGGAACTTAGTATAGCAAAGTAGTCACCAATAGGAAGATGTCACCCAAAAACCAATCAGACCATTACCAACAAAATTGAAAACTCCAAACTCAAACCATTTATTTCAAATAAAACAATTACAGGCACTTAAGAATTGTCAAGGTGTTGGTCAGTCAGAAGGATGAAGCTAGTTGCCCATGCTAAAGTGTAGTAGGGACCTATAGAGAAGGACGGGCAAGAAATGTTTCTCCGTAATATTTTTGACTGAAATGATTCTAATTTATACCTGTCGATTAATGCAAATGATTAATAGATCCCAAGTTACTCGTCATACAGAGAACAATATAGTCATTACGTTACCTTTAATATGGGCAATACAGAACCAGTTGTGGTTTCAAAAATCAACCGAATTTAAAAAAAAAAAAACAGTACAAAGCGAAAAATAACTTAAATTTCGGAAGTTGGTGTCTTTGGTTCTGTATTTTCGTTTTTGCTAAAAGTTGTTATTTTTCAGTTTTTAGTTGTGGTACCTACCCCAAACAAATTCGAATACCACCTGCTATGTAAATAACAGTGACAGGAACTTATCATATAATCCATGTACTAAGTGGGAAAAAAATACGTATTATTGAACCCAACTCAAAAACTATCCAAGCAATGTTAATAAAATTTACATGGGACCGCCTTGAGAGCATACCCTTTCAAACAAAAAAAAATAATTTTCAAAATCGGTCTACCAAACCAAAACAAACATACGCTACGAACATATAACCTCCTCCTATTTGGAAGTCGGTTAAAAACAGATTCTAAACCTCTTTCAGATAGAGAACCTACTTACTCCCTATTGGACAAAAAAAACTATGTTTCCAATTTAAAATCAAGTATTAAATTGTTCTGTTTTCAATAAAACTATTTCAGGTAAAGAAGTGGAAGCCACTCCAGTACCGGCTAAAGCCACCAAGACTCAGAGTAAAGATACCCCAGCGGACTCCGGTTCTGATCAGCCCAAGTAAGTTGTTTGTTATAGTGGCACTGTCTAGCAATCATGTATCTGCTTTTGTGGAACTAACAACAAGCATAACCTATCAATCTATTTTTTTTAATACTGTCTGCTTTCTGGTTTCTTAAGATTTTATCCTGCTGTGGTGAATAACCTTGCTTCATAAAATTGGCCTAACATACAGTATGCGCGTGAGTTCATTAGAAACGATAGAATTAATTGAGTTATCATAACACGGTTATCCTATTTTAACCTTCTGAGGTTTTAAATATTTTTCCTCGATGGATGTTAATTACGATATTAGAATAATAATAACATTTGTTATTTTAGTACGTCTACTACTCGTTAAGGCTCTTTCAAACAGGTGCGACACGCGACGCGACACAAAGACACCGCTCGTCGCGCGACGAGCGGTGTCTTTGTGTCGCGTCGCGTGCCTTTAAGGCTCTTTCAAACAGGTGCGACACGCCACCACCATGTTCGTACGAATTGAGTGCGCACGCTGGATACGTTTTTCTCTGTCAAATAGAACAAATCCCAACAAGTTCGGATTGTCTTCGGATGTCGGAACTCTACGTACGACTAAGTCCCAGTCTGCGCGCTTCCTTTGTATTTGGAAGGTCGGGCGCGTTCGTGCATGTTCGTACGTGTACGCACGAGTGAAATTCTTACGTAAACGCATCCAAAGTGCTCGCGGCTTTAGGATACTAATGACACCCGCGCGCACTGTAGAACGTTGTTTCAGGGTTTGGCGGTGCGTGTATTTTGTCTGTAAAATGCACCCATAATATATGTAGTTGGTCTTGGCCATTTTGTGTTAAATTAATAAATAAATCCTACGTGGTTCAAAATCGAAAACAGCTAATGCAGGAACATAGGTAATCATCGTATTGATTACGTGTATAAACTTCCAAAAAATACTAATAGATGGCGTTAGTGGTCTCATAAAGTCAACGTGAGTTTTCTGTCGAGGATCGCAAAAAATCTGAGGCAGTTCTTCTGGCGAAGCACACACTCATTTGCATGCTTGTTTTCTCGCTTGATTGCCTGTTTGCATACTTAAAAGGCTGTCCAGCATGCTTGCTTTTCACATGGTGGCATTGATTTTGTCTGTATGCTAATCTGCATGTGCGCTTATGCACTTGGTGGCGCTTGCTTTCTTATTTCTCAGAAACCACAATATAAATCAATTTTTAGGTGACTCACCATTTTCATGTATTTGTTTCCAAATTATTATTTATTCTTTCAATCTATTATTTTGATTACGAGCCCTTTTTTATAATTTTTTCAATCACACTCTTTTTCATTCCTAGATCAACATGCGAAAGATGTAATTAATAATTATATTTTTACCAGGAAAAAGCGCGGCCGCTTGGACTTATCAATCGAATCTGAAGAGCAATACCTAGCAAAGGTCGAAGTGAAGATCAAAATACCGGAGGAACTGAAAGTATGGCTCGTCGACGACTGGGACGTTATCACACGGCAACAGAAACTGGCTATTCTGCCTGCTAAACTAACAGTTTCACAGATTGTAGACAACTATCTAGCTTTTAAGAAGTCCAGCAAATCACATAACCAAGCAAAGGAGTCAGTGTTACTTGACATCACCGAAGGTATCAAGGAGTACTTCAATGCGACATTAGGATCGCAATTGCTGTACAAATTTGAAAGACCTCAGTACAGCGAGATATTAACAGAATACCCTGACACACCAATGGCCCAAATATATGGGTCCATACATTTGCTGAGATTGTTTGCGAAAATGGGACCGATGTTGGCCTATACGGCTTTAGACGAGAAATCTCTGCAACATGTCTTGACGCATATTCAAGACTTTCTGAAGTATATGGTGACTAATAGATCTACATTGTTTAATTTGCAAGACTACGGTAATGCGACGCCTGAATATCATAGAAAAATTCAGTAGTAGATATAGTTATTTTAAGTTGACTATTTAAATAAATGACTTTGAATCTTCAATATTTTGTTTTTTTTTGTAATTTACAAGAATACCCGCGATATTTTGCGTTGTTGCATAACTTTTTAATTAGTCGAGATTTTTAATTAACATTTTTTATGGCACCTCTTTAGTTCATGAGCTATCCGAATATTAAAATATATTTGGCCCAGGTTTTAACAGGGAGGCATGAAAATTGATTCGCTGTTACAATATATAGTAGTTATGAAGTAATGCCAAAGTTATGCAAGTATAATTATGCCACTTAATTATCTGTAAAAAATGTATACAGCAAAAAACATTAATTAATTTTAATGAGAAAGTAACTGATACTCAACTTCACCTTTATAACGAGATCAGTTTAGTAAAACGTAAACATATTTATAGGTGTTTATTACAAAATTGACGGATAAATAATCACCTCTACATACTTAAATATTGCGTTTTAATTGCTACATGTTTATAAATGCCATACAAGACTGGTAGCTGACACAGTCGTGAGTCAGCGCGGGAAAAACTCGAACGCGCCGAACATGGCCGCTCGACCCTTATTACAATAGCAGTTTAAAAGTTTTAATGATATCGTAACCATTTCATTGATATAAAAACCGTATCTTGGATTATTAAGCTGTTGTTATGATCAGGGGCGGATCTTGAATTTGTGGGGCCCTGGGCTAGTACTGCTTAGGGGCCCTACTTAATTACTCAACTAATTGCCATTTTGACAAGAAACTGTTTTCTGTAGTGATGTAGGTATATGTAATGTAATATATGTTAAGTACAGGAAGAAAATAGGAAAACAAAATATTTTATTTATTTATTAAAACATTATTTATTGCAAAATAAATTGACAGGTTATAAATGGTTATGTTATATAAATTATAAAGCAAACTTTCTGCATTTTTGTGTTGCAAATTCTTTTATTTGGTCATCGCACTGTAGGTCCTTTGTTAAATCGCAATTTATCGAAAGAACTGATAAATGATTTAGTCGATAGTTCGAGATTGTTGTCCTGTATTTGTTTTCTATATACGACAACCTGGAAAAAAATCTTTAAGATGATATAGTAGTTTGGGAAAACATCAACAAGTTTCTTTTCATAAATTAGCCAAAAAAATTCACTGCAAGAGGTGTAAGACTCTTTCTTAGACTGCAGTAAGTAAGATTTCAACTGAATGCACTCATTCACTAAATGTTCGTCTACGTCATTTGGATAATAATCAATAATATTACGTACACTTTCCAGATCTATGTGTTCTTGATTTTTGTCTTGAATTATTTTTTATTTTTTTTGCTATAGGTCTCATAGGCTTGGCTTCTATTATTTAAATCCATAATCATCTTATCCAACGCAACGTAAGCGTGTCTCTTTTAATTTTTTCTGCGCCGTTTACTGAGACTTTATCTGTAGATTTATCTGAAAATTTTGAAGTAATGCGTCTCTTATTTATGTCACTGTAGTCTGTACCCACACTAGTACTTAATTTTCTAGCTTTCTCTTCGTATTCCTTTAGCTTCTGATCTGATTGTTGCCTTATGTTTTTCACTAACTCTTTTAATGACACAATTAACTTATTGCCTTCACCGTTTTTTAATGGATTTATAGCTATTTCATTCGCGTTTATATGTTCTGATTTAAAAAAGTCTCAATTTTTGCGCGTTTATTTCTTTCTTTTTCTCGACCAAACTGTAATTTTCTTTTTTCAGCTCAACTTTTATATTTTCTAGCAGACATATTGTAAAATAAGATATTTTTCTGAAAATAAACAAAAAACTGGATAGAACTTTTAATTTTAATACCTACTTTGTAATGAGTAATAGCAATTCACAAATTATCATTAAATATCGAACGAGTTCGATTCATTTCGTTTTGAAATAAAAATAAAAAAGTCATGTTTTATAATTCTTTTTACTTACCTACTGCCTATTAAAAGCAGGAAGTCTAGTTATGCTGAATACTTTCAGTTTTAGTAAATTAAAAGAAAGGTCCGGTCCTTATAACTTTTAAGTTATCTATCACTTAGTAAACTAAACACACGCACTAAACACATTTCTAACAATAACAAAGTCAATTCGTTAATATAGTCGACGATAGCATAAGTGCGGAAAAATAACAAAATTGCGTCGGACGATAAGCGGAGGGAAGTCCCCAGTAATAGACAATACACGGAATACACCGACCGAAACCAAGCGACAGGGAATTCCCCGTTCCGTTTGATAGATGCGCACACGGGTTGATTGATCGCAGTGTTGCCAACCTTATGATCGGATTTTTTTAAATTCTAGATAATTTTTATTATTGACAATATCGTCTATTGGTTTCAGTTCGGTTGGGGGCCCTCAGTATTCGCGAGGCCCTGGGCTGCAGCCCAAAAAGCCTTTAAGTAGATCCGCCCCTGGTTATGATATTTCTGTTGTCATAAATGGCTAATGAAGAAATTGTAAAAGGAATTTAATTTGCACTTGGACTTTTCGTTTGAATACGTCGCTGTTTAAGATAGTGCTTGCTATTCTGCCCCATACACTGGGTCCGATAAAACTAAGCGTAGGTACTTATACATACACTAAGATGATATTTTACCGAGATAATGCACGTAGAGTTATCGTATTACCTACATCAGCTTCATAATCTCGACAAAATCAAAGTAGCTACTTATCTATAGGCGTTTCGAAGGACTGGAGAAGCAGAAAATATTTTCTCCGCTTAGTCATCGACTAGGTACTCTAATGATTGGCAACTCAACGCGCCACATGCCTAGTTGACCATTCCAGTACAATAATACTAAATTAACTATTTATAGCATTACAAGGCTCTAGAACATATGGCTGCAATGTATAATGTGTTGCAAGCGTCAACGACGCGATGTTAACAATATGCTTGAGTAAACAGGATACGAATTACTGTTAAGTGTAATTATGTAAGGGAGTATGACAACAAATGTTAATTATATTGGCGCCTTGTCCGCATTTGTAGCGATAAATGATTAATCAATCAATCTGCCTAGCCTTTTCTCAACTATGTTGGGGTCGGCTTCTAGTCTAACCGGATGCAGCTGAATACCAGTATTTTACATGGAACGACTGCCTATCTGAACTCCACAACCCAGTAACTGGGTAATACGATACCCCTTGGTAAGACTGATGTCGACTTTCGGGCTTCTGACGACTCGTAACGACTGTCAAAGATCCACGAATGACAGGCGGGACCAACGGCTTAACGTGCTTTCCGAGGCACAGAGGAGTCTTGGTATGTAAAGATGGTCATCTATCCACGGACCAACCCCGGCTAGCGTAGCTTAACCTGATGGATCTACCCGTGCGGCTGTTATTACTTTAGCCACGAGCTCCTCGTAGCGATAAATAATTAATTGGCAAAATATCTGAAATTCTTTGGGAACTTTGCTATGCTAGGTTAAACGAGGGCGAGGGACTTACCTACTTTAAGGGCACTCCCTTACCAGCGGGCAGTACCTACCTACTCAAACATATAAACAACTTTTGTTATGAGAGTGGGACCAAAACTGAAATCACGAAAAAACAATCTGAGGGATCTTCATAATAGTGGTTAACTTTCCTAAATACTACCCTCCCAAATAGTATGTCCCTCGTTTAACACTTTTGACTCCACCCGCTTTTCCTAGAACTTATACGCCATGCCGCCATACATATTGGAAGTCAACCCTCCGGGAGGGTTACCGGCATTACGTTTGCGCTAAAGGTAACCATCGCGGACGATCAACGGTATTAGGTTTAAAATCGTGTTATAAAACACTGTAAAAAGAAGTAAAATTGTGTTTTCAGGGGATCTTGTCGCTATACGTAATTTACAACCTTTTAAATTTTTTTGTAAATATTTTTTATAAATACTTTGATTTTAAACCCAACTCTTATACTAATAAATCTTGTTATATAGGTACATCAGATTTTATTTTCACGGTGTATAATGCTGTATTCGCTAAGAATAAAATGAGCCCTCCGCGAGGGCGCCCGGCATCCCAGATGCGACTAGGTGAATCCTCTAGGAGGGCTCCCGGCACTGAACGTGTTAAACCTACTCGGCACCAACCTTCCCCGTTCCCCCTTTGGCCCTTTATCATTATATCGTAAACATTTGGAATAGTTGCCATCCATGGCTCCCTTCGTTTTGCTCATTCTCTAGCATCTTATAGTAGGTACCTACAAATGCCAGGGTCTGCTTTTCGTTCGATTTTCACTACTTACGTATATTACTTTTAGTAATATCCTCTGACTTATTATTTTCTCAAAATATGTGCTTCTGCGCACGTAGATTACCCAAGCTTTTGAGCTGGTATGAGATAATTATTTTGATTAAAACGCAACCCGACAGCCGTTAACACTCTATACATACTTGTGAAAACGTTATCAGGGTCTGCGACTACCATAAATGGTAGAAAACATTCCGTCGAGTTCGCGCCAGTCGGTCGGAGGTCGGCGCCGAGGCGGCCGCCAGCCTGCCTGCCATTAATTGTCACTTACAAAATTATGCATTGTCCATTTGTCCACTGCACTTTTATAGCACTTTGTCAGTATCATGGCAAGGTCTGGATGAATTATTTATGATAATAAAGGTGTTATTTTTATGTTTGCCTTTTTGAGATCTATCCGGAACGTGTTGGTTGAATGATAGGTATCTATTCAACCGTCTTATCAGTAGGCAAACCTACCTCAAGCAACGTTGAATTTGCACGTTATTGCTAACAACTCGAAAATAAATCTTAATGACGAGGTAGTTGTTGGTGTTGATCTTAAATGCATATTTATGTTACTTTTGCTCGCAGCTTAGCTTCCCCGCTTGGAGGTCGGAGATTACCTCACGGGAACGTATTGTACTACCGGGATAAAAAGTGTCATATGTCCTAACCCAGGTCCTGGTCTACCCATGTGCCAAATTTGATCCAAATCCGTTCAGATATTTTATCGTGAAAGAGAAACAAACAAACTCATTTACACATTTATAATACACACATCAAAAGTGTCTAGGGATCAACATATATTTTTGCAATAACTTTTCTCCTGATTGATATTAATTAAAATTTTCTTTAAGGATTCATCAAATAAAGTGTTTTCGTTTGTCACAGTAACGATAAACCAAGTCACCTTTGCATTAATAAAGAAATTTGCCATTTTCCTAATAAAGGGATTTTTGACATTTGAACCACTAACATTAAAGTTCGAAAAAAAGACTGAAATAACAGTTTTCTTTAAAATTTTATTGGGTAACTTAAACAGTTAATAATCCGTGTTTCTACCGCGAACACTAACAACACAAGAACATCGGTTTGGCATACTCAAAATGAGTTCATCCAAATCACGCTGTGGAATGGCCGCCCATGTTCGTTGCAACAACAAAAAAAGGTCTTCTTGCGACTGGATACCCTCCATATTCGGCAGAGCTCTTCTCTGTAGCATATCCCATGCATGCTCAATCGGGTTCAAGTCTGGCGACTGAGCAGGCCAGAGCAGGACATTGATGTTAGCTGCGGCGAGAGTCTGTCTTACAACTCTTGCGGTGTGCGGTCGTGCATTATCATGCATTAACTGAAATAAGGGACCGATTTGCCCTTGTAGAGGAACGATGACGTCAGATACAATCGTCTCAGCATAAATTTGAGCGTTGAGGTTGCCTCTGATCCAAATCAACTCAGTTCTTCCGCCGATCCAAATACCCGCCCATACCATGATGGTTCCACCACTATAAGGATGGACTTCCTGGCAGGATTTTAATCGCTGTTGGCGTCCAGGGGTTCTCCAGTGTCGTATACGTCTTGTATCCGGTCTCATACCAAAACGAGACTCATCAGAAAAGCACACGAAACGCCATTGTTCTTCTGCCCAATTTCTGTGTTCAAGAGCCCATTGATATCGAATCCTACGATTGTGCATTGCTATAGGTGGTACCCGTAGCGGTCTTCGGGAATGAAGGTTCACTTCATGCAAGCGGTTTCTGACTGTTTGGTCGCTAATTAAGTTCCCTGAAGAGTGATGAAGCCTCACGGCTAACATCATGGCGGTTATTGTTGGAGCTCTTCGAGTTAAGATTTGAATGTATCGGTCTTGTCTCCGTGTGGTGCAGCGATACCGTCCTCCATGGCGCTCAGCCACGGTACCAGTGCTTCGGTAACGTGTCCAAAGTCGACTGATAACACTCTGACTTGTATTCAGAGCTAAAGCCACAGTACGTTGCCGGGAACCAGCTTCTATCATTCCCACGGCTCTGAGCATTTCTTCCCTGCTTAAATGACGTCGCCGCTCCATAATAACGTTGGTTTTAATCAGTAGTAGGGAAACAGTAGCACTAATAATGTCTTCAATGCGTTGTATGTTTTTATAGGGAAAATATTGACAGCTGATTTTCATCTTTTACTCGAATTTAATTAACAGTTCCTGTTTCAAATTATGAAATGCACCAAAAAGGATCCATATAAATTTATATAATCATAAATTTATTACAAAGCCACATCTCAATCTCAAGAAATCCGCATAAAAATGCTTGATCCCTAGACACTTTTGATGTGTGTATTATGCTAGCTTCTTCCCGCGTCTTCGTTCGTGTGGAAGTCGATAAAATGTAGCCCATGTTACTCGCTTTCTATAGGTGAAATATTTTTTTAACATTAAGTAAGTAGTTTTTGAGTTTATCCATTACAAACAAACATAAAAAAACAGTGGCTCTCCGGGAGTGCCGACAGAAGTGAAAACTTGAACAAGATCGCCTTGGTGGAAGAAAAATACTTGTATAGAACATTGGCCCGTAACCTTACCTAAATAAAGAGCACAATAGCGTTTAGAAAACAAAAAAATACTTCCGAAACCTTTAAAGTAAAAATACTTGCATAGAACATTGATCCCTAACGAGCATAATCGGGTTTACAAAACCTTTAAAGTAAAAATACTTGTATAGAACATTGATCCGTAACGTAATATAAATAAAGAGCACGATCGCGTTTACAAAAATGAGGTGTCGTCATGGTGTCGCGAAATCAATGGTTTAGTCCCATCTCAAAAATGCCCAACGCGCCTAAAGAAGTTTTCACTTCAAAAATATATTTTCTCTTTATAATATTAGTTTAGATATATAGTTAGAATTATCATGATCACAGCTGTGTATTAAAAGCTATGGCTAATGAATAACCAGACATAGGTAGATAATAATAATAAGTAATAACAGCCGCACGGGTCGATCCACCAGGTTAAACTACGCTTGCCAGAGTTGGTCTGTGGATGAGTTACCATCTTTACATACCGAGACTCCTCCGTGCCTCAGAAAGCACGTTAAGCCGTTGGTCCTGGCTGTCATTTGTAGATCTTTGACATTCGTTACGCGTAGTCAGAAGCCCGGAAGTCTGACAACCAATTTTACCGAGGGGTATGGTATTATCCAGGTACTGGGTTATGGAGGTCAGATAGACAGTCGCTCCATGTAAAATACTAGTATTCAGCTGCATCCGGTTAGACTGGAAGCCGAACCCAATATAGTTGGGAAAAGGCTAGGTAGATTGATTGAGGTGGATAATAATGGATATAAGCTCAATAATCATTTATTACTAGGCTCTTAAAAATGAGTACCTACACTATTACTTTATAATTTGTACATTGCAATCTAAGCGCCTCATTACTTATAGAAAAGCACAGCATGCACTACATTATGCGCAGATAATAACACAATTAATTAATTAAAACAAGTAATACATAGTTATGATAACAGTAAAAATAAATGATTAAAAGCTAAATTAATTACAACAAACTACAGTGATTAAATCATTATCAATTATTAATCTGATTATTTGTGATTTAATCTCATCTCGCATCTGTAACCGGATAACGCAAGGCATGACGACACGAGACCGTGGGTGTGGGTGTGTTACTATATACCTACATGTCTCATTGTGGGTATAAGAGAGATGACAGTGAAACTTCCTAGATCCTATAGAGCATATTGCAAGCAAATAGCTGGTAAAGGCGGACAAGTTGTGCTGTCCAATAAGTGTTGATGGGCGAGAATGGGAGTCCTCCCATACCTGCGATTATTTATACGCTGATTATCAAATCGTTTCACCCCGAACAAATTTCTCTCTAGACTCGATTAGGTATTAACAAGAAATGGAATTAAATGAAATTGTTTATTTTGTAAATAGGATATCGGAATCATTTTTACATGTCATATTTAAAAAAAAAATTAAAAAAAATAAGCTAGATGAATTCGGCGTTTCTTATCTGACTACTCTGAGAAGAAAGGCCGAAACAAACTCGGAGGTCGCAGTCTCTTTTAAAGTCCAGACATAATCTTGAACAGGCCATATGAGGACCATGTAGATTAGTGTCTGAAATGGTCTTTTGTGGAAAGAACTACATAGATTTGAGTGGACCTGTCTAGTCAGTGCAAGCATTTGTCAGTAATCGTGGAGCTCAACTCAGAACTTAAAGAGTTCAACTCCACGAACAATACCAAAGAAAGGAAGAAGGAAACTGCGTCTTGTTGTCCTCATCTAAAGCTCTTTGCACCCTTTAGTTTTGTTAGTGGTGAGCCTTGGTTTACATTTAACTTTATCAGCAAAAAATCCCCCTCAAGCAGATCCTACGTTAAACATTCCTTCATTCAGTAAGCTGCTAAACGTTCCCCTGCTCGTTTTTTAAACCGACACAAAAACGTATAGTATGAAAATAAAAAACTAGGCAAGTCGATTGTGTGTTATGATGAAACCGAGTTATTTCAGGCATGCGCCAGAGCACGCCCGTGGACAGAAATAGTCTTATGTTACATGTGCTGCATTGCTTTCTCTATTGATGAGCAGCGATTTGATAAACGAATGATTTTTAAAACATGTTTTAAAAAGCGGGTTAGATCTCGGCAAGGTCGATTCCCCTGGAATATCTATAGGTACCAATATAGATTTTATTGATCTACCTAGGTCGTGCTAATTTTTTATGGCATTAGTTGAATATCTGAAGCCTGTTTTTTTAAACAAAATCTTTAACCAAGAGATTTTGGCGGACAGCGGATACCTATTATTCTGAGGAAGTACAATTTCCTGCAAAGCAATGCCAATATATTTTATGTTCGTAGCGCTTCATACACATGTCCGTCTTAAAGACGTCAATGTTCTGCTATTATACACATGTCCATTCCGTTTTGAACAGTAACAACGTGAAGATTTATGAATGTATTCCGGTCGATGGTTTCTTGTTAGACGTCATGCTTCTAACAACGTAGACACTTAAACTAAATATATCTACTTTTTATCCTAGAATGCCATATATGTTATGTTAGTTATGCCTATTACCTTCCTACGCATACGCTTAGGTTGCATCTATGGTAACCTATACACAATATCCTCGTTCGTTTATAAACTCTCGGGTAAATGTTTTAAGGTCGGCGGGACAGCTATATTAGCCGTCATATCAGAGTTCTTTCCTAGCCATATCATCTTTCACACAATCTATCTATATTTTCTTTGGTCTACCTCTTCTATTATGGTCATGCACATTAATATTTAGGTACTACTTGAGCATTAATTACCATCCAGTTAGCCATCATAACTATTGCTATGCCTACTTAAACAGTACTGACAGATATCACCGGAAGAAGAGTTGATTACGTTCAAATATTTCAGGAGGTACCTACTGGTAGATATTTGTATAAGTATGTAGTCCTGGACGACCGAGCTCAGCTCGGGAGAAAATAGAGAAAACGAATTTTCCCAGATATGAAACCTAGCTAGATCGAATTTTCTCTCCTGTAAACCCCTTTAATACAACTTTCATCGAAGTCGTTAGCCGTTTTCGAGAACGTGATTACAAATATACATGGTGGCAGGGACACCGACGCGAAAACTGTTACCATGGATTCAGTACATAATTCTGAATGACCCTGCGTTGAAATTTTTCGTCACCATGGTACATTAGAAATGACGACCTAGACCGTGACCTTAAAATGGAACTCTTCACCACCATCATTCAAAAATTTGCTGAAGCCCACGAGCACAGACTCCACCGACATGTGAATGTCGAGGCAATTCAGCTGCTCGACAACACGGATATAGTGCGTCGGCTAAAGAGAACCGACTTCCAAAAATTAGGAGGTTATTATGTTCGTAGCGTATGTTTGTTTTTGTTTCCACCGATTTCTCCGTCAATTATGGACTGGTTTTGAAAATTCTTATTTTCTTTGAAAGGGTATGCTCCTAAGTTGGTCCCATATAAATTTTATTAACTTTGCTTGGATAGTTTTTGTGTTGGCTTCAATAATAGGTATTTTTTTTCCACTTAGTATGTGGATGATATGTTCAGTTTATGTCAGTGTTTTTTACATAGCGGGTAGTGATATTCGAATTTGTGTGGGGTAGGTACCACAGCTAAAAAGTGAAGAATAAAAACTTATCAAACTTCGACTTCCGAAATTAAAGTTATTTCTCGCTTTATAGTGTGTTTTTTTGGAAGTCGGTTGTTTTTTTTTTTAGGCCATCGGTATGGTCGGAAAAATATCAAAATAACGAATCAGACGAAATTAAAATTCCAAATTCTCCGTCTCGTAAACTGGAACTTCGAATTTCGAAATACCAACTCGATGCGTCTGCGACGAGTTAAGTAATTTCTTTCCGAATTGACTTCCTATTGTGAGTCAAAATATTCTTCATTAGCCTCCATGAATCACCGTCTTTTGTTAATGTGCTGAGGTACAAGATGCGATATGTCCGTTACATATTTATGGCTGGTCCGTCATGAAAATATTGCGTAAATAGGTACGAGTACCTATCTAACGTCTTAGTATCGAGTATGTTTAACCATTCTCAGAGCAGTGGTAGCTCAGTGGTATCGGCCGCGACTTATGAGTTGTAGGTCGTAGTTTCAAACCCAGGCAAGCGGTTTACTTTGTGTAAATTATTTCATCATCACTGCTCTCAAAACGGTGAAGGAAAACATCGTGAGGAAACCGGCATGTCCTAGAACCAAAAATTCGAAGACATGTGACGTCTACCAATCCGCACTGGACCCGCGTGGTGGATTACGGGCTACTCCCTCTCACCGAGAGGAGGCCTGTGTCCCAGCAGTGGGAACATTATAGGTTGATTATCGTATTATGGTAGTAACCATTTTCAGAACCTTCGGTTAAATAAAACACCAGTTCAACAAAAAGATTGTTATTGTGGGTAAAGATTTGTGTATTTCGAAAATTGTGGTTAATTACACAATGGTAGATTACCACATAGTTGTTATGTTTTCTATAGTACTTAATAGGTATCTGTTTGTTATGCAGTAAATGGTAAAAAATATAGGGTTTCAAGGGTTACTATGTTTTCGCTTGGGGTTGTGCAAAAATTAATGAACACCAAGTGCTAGGTACCTACTGTTGTAACACCCTTCTTTCAGTTTTCTTGGACAAAAGCCATACACTCGAATTTCCTGCAAGTCTATAAAAGCTACTGAAGTGATATGATTCCCGCCATAGCACAACATTATGCTGAGTGGTAGCCTTCTTGTCACAACCACGAACGACATGGAATACATAGATACTTAGGTAGGATAGATAGGTATTCTATGTCTATGTTCCATGATATAGCTCTTATGTTTTTATTTTATAATCTATTCATTTCAAAATATTTAACATCTCTGTGCACGTGTTTCTGAGACTAACAAACGACGTTTCTCTCTTTCTCTTTATTCAGCAGTGGATTTTTATTGATTGCATCTTTAGTCGAGATGAACTCGTAAAATTATGCAAAAATGCATATTTCGTATACACATAGATATCAGATGCAAGCCGTTAATTTATTTCTGCATTGCATAATTCACCTCAAAAGAAAATTAATATTGATGTAATGGAATATTTCACATATTATATAAACAGATGTTGCATGTCACTTTAGGCCATAAATAGTAGGTCACAATCACAAGCTCAATACGACGAAATTCGTTCTCATCTTATGAATCTAATATAGATACATTACATTATAGATACATTTATAATTATTTTTTTCGTGTGGTTAGTGACTAGCTTCGTGTCGAGAGTTTTTATGCCGCCCATGGGCCTCTGACAAGACTTCACATGCCTTCGAGAAATATCTCTCAGTTATGCCGGTTTTCTCACGATGTTTTCCTTCACCGTTTTTGAAGCAAGTGATAATTATACCTTACGCAAATGAATGCGAAAAGTTGGAGGTGCGTGCCTTGGGTTTGAACTCAGACCTATGACTTGGCAGTCTGACGATCACACCACTAGCTGTCACTGCTGATATCAATTGATTTATTATCGGGAAAAGTGTAACTGCCTATTCCTAGAACCTATGCGTAGGTCGACTTGCTAGTCTTGTATTTTAAACTCATCCAGTTTTCTCCCGGAGCATAAGTAGGTAAGTAAGAAGTGTCTACATGAAGTTTCAAATTTTCTATAAAAGGTACCTATCTCCTAATCCATGTGGGCCACAATACAACTGCCATAAGGTACCATCAGCCGTTGCTCTACTGACTTCTCTTAATTTTTTATATTTGATCTTTTGTCAAGACAACGTTTTTAATTCTTGACTTTTACACATCTGTGTTTAGGTATTTACCTATGACGTTTTAAAGAGCCCTGAATATAAATAGGATGTCTAGAGCAAGCTGATAACTCCAACCTTGTGAAATCGATAAAAAAAGCGAACTTATGAGTCCATAACACGGGTTCTCAACTAGAGGGCCGCTTGACTTTCTTGTAAATTAGGACTTTGGACTTCACCGATCCACCTCGTACCTGCTGACACGGTAACATCATGTCCAAAATATAATTATTGGTTCTAATCAGGACACTAGATTCCAGTTAGGTTTTAGAAAGCACGAGGCAGCTTCTATCCTGAGTGTTAGGTTGACTGAATCTTTCAAAAGTTAAGCTGTAAGATCTTAAATTTTTGCCTCTCAGTTTTTCTTCTGTTGATAGCAATGCTTAGCTTATATAGCTTCTGTTGATGTCAAAAGATTCACCGATTAAGATGGTTTTGAACCAACACAGCGGCGACGTCGCAAAAATATGCCCATCCATAGATAAATAACACGTCTCTCCACTATTCCATTGCCTACTCTAGTATGCATATCCGGTACGGCTCGCAAATCCTTCCTTGTCCTAAGGGCACGTCTTCCTTACCATTACCGCGCCACCCGGTCTACTCCTTGATATGCAATGGCCACTGTCCCATGAAACATGAGGCTTCAGGGGCTAGTGCAAATCTTGGGGTTTATTCGATTTATCGAGTCTGGTTAAACCACGCTGGGATCGGTGCATTTCATTCATTCATTCCAGTTTTTCTTCTGTTGATAGCAGCCCGCGTCTAGTAGTAATTAATCCACTTCTATGTGGCCCGTGAAAGAAACAAGTTGAGTATCGCTAATCAGCAACCTAGACTCAGTGTTGTAGCCGGTGTCGGGTCGCGTAGGCGAACATGTGCTCTTGTCGAGCCAATTGCTTACTCCTCAGCGCCTAGCTTGATAGATAACCTACTTACTAACTGGTTCTCGGTTTAATGGAGCATTTATAGAGCTGTTGATAATGGAAATTGTAGAAATATCTATTTAACGTTAAAGAAAAAACAGTCTGAACCTCTAGTCTAGATTCTGATTTTAATTTATTGAATTGATAGCTGAAAATTAAATAATAACGATGATGCCCTATGAATTCCATAAGTTTATTCACTAGCATGCAAGGCTTATGCATATGACGACTGATTCTCTCGGCTTTGTCATGATAGCTGTATCTATTCCATAGGTAGACTTTGTTTCTAGTTAAGAACAGTAAAATTGTGAAGTAGGACTTAACTAAGCTATTAGAAATAACGTAAATCTGCGAAGCCTTTTCCCAACTTCCAGTCTAACCGGGTGTAGCTGAATACCAGTATTTTACATGGAGGGACTGCCTATCTGATCTCCACAACCCAGTAACTGGGTAATACAATATCCTTTGGTAAGACTGGTTGTTAGACTTTCGGGCTTCTGACGACCCGTAACAATTGTCAAATTGATCTCCAATCAATTGATCCACGAATGACAGTCGGGACCAACGGCTTAACGTCCTTTCCGAGGCACGGAGAAGTCTCGATATGTAAAGATGGTCACCCATCAACGGACCAACCCGGCAAGCTGTATCGACCCGTGCGGCTGTTACTACTTAGCCACGAGCTCCTATTACAAATAACGTACCTATCTATATTAAACTCACGGGGTCATGATACAGTTTTTCTTTGAAGTTCTGAACTGACGTTAACATACTTTTTTGCTTTGATCACCAAATAGTAATTCGTCATGTGGGCACCAAGGCGGGAATCCCGTTTACTCAAGCTTTATTATGTAAAAATTCCAAAAATTCTGATTTTGAGTTAACCATCCTTGGTTAACTCAAAATTTTAATTTTCCTTTTTACCTAAGTCGACGGACTTCGGTAAAACAATGTCCGATAATGTAACGAACGGTATTTAAAGACCTCCAAAAATTAACCTTAGCAAACCACAAACAAAACAAACAGATTTGGACAATAATAGTCTCCGATGTGTAGATAAGCCAATTACAGCCTATGACCATAGCGAAGGTCGGTTAGTTGTGGTACTGGTACCTACTGTGATCTATGGTGAGCCATGTAACACTCTTTAGAGCCATCTGGGTCAACAGTTTACATAAAATGGCACGTACATGTTGACTCATCGACATACGGTGAATTATTTCGAAATTAATTATTATTGACGTGGTTTCTTCATAATTTAGCTGTACGTCATTTAATTACTTGGATTTATTTTTTGATTGGGTTAAGTTTCAGTAGGTTACCTACTTATTTGTTGTCATCCTGTTCAAATTTTCATGCAAGGCCAGTCAGCTTTATTTAAAAGAAAAACAAAATACTATTAATCGAAAGGCTCTTAACAATTCAACAATTAAAATTATACGTGAATTAAGTATCTCTTTAAGTTTTTACAAAAAATCAACCCAGGACTACAGAGTCGTAAACTGTTACCTACAACACTGTGATTTTTCTCTGCATTTTCTCTATGTCGTCAGTTTAAGAAAATCATTTACAAAAGCTTTGCTGAAAAAGTTGTAAAATAAAGTAGAGCTAGGTATGGGTTAATTTATTTATTTACTTTAATTAAAAACATATTCAAAGAATTCGGGTTATTGTTAGGGTGTTATCAGCTCATGAGTTCACGGCGTATTTGGACCAAGGTCTTATTGTGGTTACAATTAGTGCTAAATACTACGTAGGTACATATCGACTACCAGGTACTGCACATAATAGGCAGGAATATAGGTCATCATGATCATCATTTCAGCCGAAAGCCGTCCACTGCTGGACATAAGCATCCCCAAGCACCGCCCCTTCGACCGGTTCTGTGCTTCTCGCATCCAGCGGATTGCTGCGGCTTTCGCCAGGTCATCGGTCCACCTTGTGGGGGCCTGGCCTTGCAACGCTACGTCTTCTACTATGCGGTCGCCACTCCAGAACCTTTCAGCCTCATCGGCTATCTGTTCTGCGGGCTATGAGCGCTACCCACCGCCACTTAAGTTTGGCAATTATTTGGGCTATGTCGGTTACCTTGGCTTTCCTACGGATCTCTTCGTTTCTGATTTGATCACGTAAGCAAGATAGCTCGATCCAAACATAGCTCTGGTATATATGTACCGTCTATCAATGGCACATTAGGTAGGTGAACGTTTCTGGTGTTCACAATATCATATTGTTTATATCATTATCAATTCAATTTTGAATTGGCCCAAGGCCTTATAACCGAAACCAAACTTTTATTATTCGTCCTAATATATTCATACAATTATAATTAAGTTCCCAGCATATATAAATAAACACATATATCCCAAGATACTATGCCACATCCTTTACCTACAGGTCTCCTGGTCTTTTTGTTCAGTAAATCCATTTTAGGTCATCGGGGTACATATAAAATCTCGTAAAATCAAATCCAATGTGTTGCTGATACCTAGTTTGACGGGATTCTTATATTTTTAAAGACTGATACTGTTTTTGCACCTTCGCCAAAGATTAAACAAAACCCAGGATATTTTTCTTGATACCAATCTATAAAACGTGGTTGCCCTGAATCTCAAAACCATGGAACAAATTTCTTTGCTTGAAAGTCCCTAATAGAAGTTGGAAAACTTCTTCAAACTTGAGACGTTTTCTAAAGCCGTAATATTATTTATCAAGCATGATGGTAGATATCCAAGATTTATGTATAGCAACATGTTTATTAGAAATCTTATGACGTCAATGATTCCTCGGCCACAAACTCCTGAAACTGAAGAATAACAGTGTTTAACTATCCCACAAATGATTTTCACCAATCTCACCAAATGACACCTTATTTATCAACATCGGTTTTGGATTTAATGAGAAAATGCGCGTTACTATACCACAAGTTATGGATACGTCAATATTCGCCTTCTTTCGTATGTCTGTTTGGCTTTTAAACTGAAGAAATCGAAAGGAATTGAAAATAAAACTTCTTAATTAAACAGAGAAATGTTTGTAATGAAAATCAAGTCTGAGTAAGGCCAGCCATTATATCATTTCTTGAAAACAACCGGCGTCTTTGAGATCTTCTAGAAGCAACTGCTCAAGTATTCGTAATGTCTTCATAACAGGTCAATTTATTCGTATATGCATATCGCATGACCCCATTATCTGACATCAGGCACGGCCTTGGAAGCATCCTTTAATCATGTTCGAAAATTAAAGTTTTCGAAGGCTTTTCCCCAAGAGCTGTATTCTCGGAGCGGGGTGAGACGGCTGCGCCTCATCTCCTTTCGCGGCGGTAAGGCGACACCGCGAGAACTCCCGCGACTCTCGCCAGTCGCACCACAGCACGCGTCGACTCGACATGTAAGTACGACTACGCTCTGTCAGTGCCCCATAGTGTACCAAGTGAAAAAAATAAAGTGTTTTTTTTTTTATAAAGCCAAGGTGCATTGATCTTGCCTCGTCCTTTAATCGATTGTCCGTCCTGGTAAGTAGGGTGGTAGTGCAGTGCTTATCGATTTTATGGTGCATTTATCGGTAATTTACAATTATGTGCTCGTAATTCTTCAAAGTTAATTTTGTTGAAATCGTTTTATGACGGGAATAAACGTAAAGATAAAATATCTTTAAACATAATTATTAATGCGGAACTTTTGATTAAAGTATAGCGATTATTTTCCAGCATTTTTGTTAAAATTATGGTGTATAAATACTTTTTACTTCGATCTACGATACGTGTCCTAACTTGCCAGCAGTTTTGTAATCGTGTGTCCATTTCTATTTTTGAATATCGCGGTGCTCGGTTTCATTTTCGGTTGGCCAATAGGAGCGGGCTACGCTGAAGTTTTCCCGCGCTTTTGGCAGGTTGCCAGTTGCCGACCAATAGCGTTGAAGCGCGGGATGTGGGGGCGGCTGACGAGCATGCGTGGTTGCGCGCGCGCTGTCAAACTTCTAGCTCGCCCATTTTTTATATATTTAGACCAGATATAAATTTCTAGCCAGCTGGTGCTCCATATATTTTTTTGAAAAGAGAGCGCGTACCGGAACTCCATCTTGTAACAATGTATGAATTTTGAATGCTATAATGTCGTAGACTATTTATTTACCGTCTCCTGTTCTTTTAAATCTGTTTTCAAATTAACCTTAAATTTTATTATTGATTGATTTCAATACATAACATTTATTTAAACTAGGCGTCCTACAAGTACACTAAAGACAACAATTTCACAATAAACATTGAAGCACTTGAAATACCGGAAAATTAATGGCCGCCTTGAGACCGAGTCGATTGTAAAGAAAGCCAAGGTAATGAAGAATTGTAATTATTCCCACCATAAGTTGGAGACTGTAAATTTTTCATTCAAAATCAATTTATTTAGTTTCCTATATCAGATGACGAAAAGGAAGTATATGTAAGCACTGCTAAGTGCTGTATCAATTCTGGCCAAATGCGTAAGGCGCTCACTCTTTCCATATCTTACGGTTGTAGTTCAATCCCTCATGAAATATTTGCACCAAAAACTTGGGGCAGTTGGGCCCAAAATCCCAAAACAATTTCTCAAAAATAGATTGCCATTGCCACTAGAGCGTACCTAAACTTTGTTTGCCAATAAGTATTTTATTTTCTGCCTTCTATTTAGATTACATCTAAAAAGTTGGCATTAGGTACGGAATTTGACTCCTGTATAATCAAATAACAGCTTCGGAAGCTTCAAAAAGAGTTTATTTTTATTTCTTCAAATCTTATCACAGTTGTATTAACTGAGGCAGAAGTCTGGCCCTAATCAATCCAGTTGAAAAGCCCTTATATTGAATTGAGATATTCATAACTCAAGTTAAATTCAAACTTGTTTCGTATCAATATCCCCTCTGATAGTGTGCTCACCAAAGATGATGATGGTGACTTGCGGGTCAAGCGATACTTTATTAGAATATATCTAATGTTTTTGGACCAGTGCCAAAAACTGTTGTCTGACGTCATCCGGTCTTCTAAACAATAGCACACATAACCTTAATATTTCAATTAAATTGTAAACAATGAGCTATATATTATAATCGCTCAATGCTACCAAAGACGTGCTCCTATGTATCCATAATCTTATTCATTTGGAAGGTCGTTTGTGGTATTGTGTTTTCCAGTCTTTTGTGAGGAACTACATTAAAAAAGTCCATTTGTCTGAAGGTTCTGACCAAGTTTAATAAGCCTTGCAAGTCCAATCACAATTTATGACTTGCCCTTTAAAATAAAGCTGCCCAAATAATTTAACTCTCTCAATTTTGCATAATCTGCGTTCAAGAAAGAGCTTGAAAGGAATGTGAATACAAACAAACAATATTAACTTACGACGTAAGTATATAATGTAGGAAACAAATGTCTGCATTATCTAGAGAATGCAAATATGGCGAGAATGCGTTTATTTGTTCGGCGCGTGCGCTGTGTCGTGACAACTTGTTCGATGGATGCATTATGAAATACTTTTTATTGTATTTTGCAACATCACGTGTATTCATAGATGTGATTTCAAGTCACGAAAATCCCATTTGATCTATAGCAACCAAGATCCAGATTTGCTATCTCGAAATTAATCAATCTTGCTAAGACAATTTCAATTTGTGATCTAACTAATTAACCAATTACTATTCTGGCCCTGCAAAACTCGTGGTGCCAATAGAGACTTAGAACAAGGACAATATTAGCCATGAAATAAAAGCAAACTAAATATTGTCCAAATTTATTCAAAACATCTAGATTATATTCATTACAGATGTTGCCAAATAATAGCTACTGCTCACTTGTACGTATATACATATATCACAATATCTTAGCAAGTACCGGTTTAAGAAGAATAGGCCCATCATTCTACAAGATTATAGTGACTTGTGGCGTAAAGAATTTCATTACTTAATGTCGCTGGTCCATTGACCGCTGACTGGACCCTTTGAAATTTATCGCGAAATGTGACTCACGCGCAAATGCTTTTCTTTTGAATCATACACGGTACAGGATTTTGCGAGATGATGTTGACTTAGGTGTGTGCATTGGTAAAACAAAGGATTTTGTTTGAGTAAGGTTTATTGTCGTTATGAATGTTTTAGTGGAATTTGGGATGTAATCAGCTGCTATGCAACTGCTTCATTCTTCGAAGACGTTTTCGTGTTTTCTCGCCCATTTGTAGGATTCTATACAACTTCTAAGAGTTTAAGTTATTGAGTCCACTTCTGGGCAAAGGCCTACTCTCTTTCCACTTCAGAGCTATTAAGGTCTTTACTAAACGAGTCCAGTTTCAACAATTTTAGCAATTGAGACACCAAGACACGTATCATAATCGTTAAAAGACTGTCATGTTAGTAGAGTGTCGGTTTCACTGAATTTGAATGATCCCTTATGAAGGAATATTCCATGTAAGGAGAACGATGACCTCGTAATGAAGATTTGGAACATATAGACAATGGGATCTATCGGTACTTTTTAAATCGCTTGCTCGTGGACATGGGACATGACATGCATGTACGATGCTGTTCGAATTTTAAATAGTATCCCAAAAGTCCCATCCTTACTGCCCATTCTGATGATTCGACTAAAAATTTAATTATGACAGATAACACACGTTCTCATGAGTAGGACGCATATTTGCATGTATAGCATTAAACAATACGTGACGGAATTCATGACCTGCCCAACATTAATCATCCATATGTCATCCATAAAAATTAATTAGTCTACAAAATAATCATAACAAGGAAACATTTCGCAGTGATCTAAAACATTGGTTCTCGTTTTAGTTTTTTAATCGGCGTGAAGCATTACCGTTCTATAGGTTTCCGGTAATATAGTCAGTGGCAGAGGTTCTTAACCTTTGTCTGCTGTAATGACTAGAAAAAAGTTAATGGCTTGTTAACTCATTCCGATAATCGGTCGACTTATTTCACTTTATTTGAGTAACTTTGCGCAGTCGTTCACTGGCTAAGATTTTTAACCTTTTGTGATGGATCTAGAATTACGTACTTTGTTGTTTATACATGGGATTTTTAATAGTTCAGTTGCTAGTACTGTTTTAGCTTTCATGTAGATACCTAATTAGAACCTCTTTTCTAGTCAAAGATAGTTTTTTTTCTTATGCACTGAAAAATAATGACTTTAATAAAAGGTAGAACACGTTTGATGTGGTTGTTCCTGGAAACAGATAAACAAAATCTCAAATAATTAATGCACGAAACGAAAGAATGGAACGGTACCAACACACCTAAACCAAAAGTAAATCCCTGCACTCAAGATCAATGCACCCCCGGTTCCATAAATAGCTAGAGCTGTTCTACAAAGTTATTGACATATAGGCACTGGTACACTGGCACTTATGCCTTTTCTTTTTAAATTTCTCGATGAGGCACACGCAAACAAAAGGCAGGCAGGTCGCAAAACATGACTTATTCGTGATTTTTACACGTTCCAATGAATGTTGTTTATTGGTGTGGCAGCTCGGCAATTCGCGCTGAGGTGCCGGTGGTTTTTGCGCTGAATTTGTAAAAAAAGTTGTGGTTAAGTTAGAATACCAATATAAATCAGAAATGTTGTGCTCAGTCAGGGTAGCAACAATATTCTATTTTTTTCCAACAGGGCGTTGAAATATAATTATATTATGTTGACCCTAGTCGATCAAAGTTAAATGATCAAAATTGTAGGGTATAATAATAGTTATTGGGAAGCCATAGACACTGCCTGCTAATGCCTTACAAACTCAGACCGGTTGAGAGGAGAGTAAAGAGTACCTTCATTCCTCTTGATACTGTCACAAACAATTTTTCAGAATCATATTTTGTTACAGCTTTTGCATCTAGAGGAGTAAACAAACACAAACCGCCAAAATGGACGCGATCAAAAAGAAGATGCAGGCGATGAAGCTGGAGAAGGACAACGCGCTCGACCGCGCCGCCATGTGCGAGCAGCAGGCCAAGGACGCCAACCTCCGTGCCGAGAAGGTACGCGACACACTTGACCGCTTATGGTTAAAGGGCACCGTATGCACATGTGTAGTTTTAATAGTCGATTATTCGCAATCAAGTTACATCACTAGCGTGAGATATTTTAAAAAATAAAACCTTAAAGAAAGCTGTGTGCAAATTGAGTCAAAGAAAAGGAAGACCTTCCTTGTTAAGATGAAAACGAAACAATCATTTGTTTTGCGATTTAATTTGATTGTCAAGAAAATAATTAATTTCACAATCGTTGCACTATTAAAATTTAGACATAATCCGTCTGATATTCACACATTTACAAATGGTGAAACACATATAGTATCGCAAACAAATTATTTAATTGTAGATCTGAGTTTTTTGCTGTAGAACTTTTTCAACGAGTTTTTATAAGTTGGTGTCAAGCGTGAAAATTCTTTTGTTTTTACAAGTTCAATGCAGGACACTGAACTTTGTAAAAAACATCATTATTTACAAATTAATTGCAATAACACTATCACGTTGGGATGTAATTACAAAATAGATAGAGTATCCATTCCAAATTACGTATTCTTGATTTACGTACAATACAAAGTACGCACACCTTATAATTGAGACAATACGGTGCCGTAACTACTGAAAACAATTTTCTTTTAATTAAAAAAATCTATATCTTAAAAACAGTTTAAACAGCTGTAAATTAAGAAATTCTTAACCGATTATACAACTGCAAGGCCAGTTGTAATTATTTTGTAATAATTTACTTTAAAAAATATACGAGAGCATATTCGCTTTGCCGTATGACAGGGCGAAGCCTCGACCACGGGCGATGTGTCAGGGCTAAGGACAGCAACCTCTGACAAGTTAGATATATTATTGTCTGTATGTATGTATCTTATTGCAATATTATTCTTGCAGTTGTATAACTTAGTAAGAATATCGTTATAATGCAGGCACAGATGCACATTGCGACCTGTATCTATGTAGTTATAGCATGTGTTGTGCTTATGAATAAGACTGCATATAAAAGACGATAGAAAATAAAGTAACATTTGTACAATTATTGATCTCGAGTTAATTTGTAATGAGAGCTGGCATTGTTATTGACAAAAGAATTTTCACGAAACTCAAATGAATTTAGTACAGGAAAGACATTTAGCAAAACAGCGTTGTTATCGTAAAATGGATGCTGTATTCCTATCCTGTATAGCTTTATCCTGGACATAGGCTAACTAAAATTTTTATTACGGTGACCTGGGTAATCAATTAGATGACTAAAAAACAGTTTCATACAGGTATCGTGTATAAGATAAAACTCATTTTTTTTAGCAAAAAATTTTTAGTGACATTTTACTATGTACTTTGATCATTATCCATAAAATAAGCCAAAAAATCGAATACGAGTAGGAAGTTGATGATAAGTAATGTTGAAGTCCTTGATCATATTCAGCCAGCAACCTCTGATAAACAATATTGATAATAATTTGCTTATAACCCTCTCCTAGGCCGAGGAAGAGGCAAGGCAACTCCAGAAGAAGATCCAGACCATTGAAAACGACCTGGATCAGACCCAGGAGGGCCTCATGCAGGTCAACGCCAAGCTTGAGGAGAAGGAGAAGGCTCTTCAGAACGTGAGTACTTTATATTGTCCTTCTATTGGTGATATAGAGCCTACGTCATCAGTTGTAAGTTGGAGTCCATTGGTTTTAATTTCCTAGTTAAAAGTAGCAGTAAGTAATTGCAGCTTGTAAATCATAACTCCAATATGTAAAGGCGCCTGCAAACAGGTACGACGCCACTCTGGTGGAACAATTTCTAAGAAAACTTCACGGAAATTGTTCTGCCGGTGTCGCGTCGTGGCTATCTGCGGGAGCCTTAAAGGTAGCCTTTTAGATTCTGAATAATTTTGTAATTAAGTTACAATTAGCGTGTTGTTCTACGAGTTATTCCATGATAAATAATTAGCAGCGTCCCGCGGTTTCACCCGCATAAGTCTCGATCCCATGAGAATATTGGGATAAAAAGTATCCTATGTGTTAATCCAGGTTATAAACTATCTGTGGGCCAAATTTTATCCAAATCCGTTCAGTAGTTTTTGCGTGAAAGAGTAACAAACATCCATCCATCCTCACAAACTAGTAGGATGTCAACATATTGTTGTCGAAGATTTCAATTTCCATGTCATTGAATAGATGGTCACTACCCGTGTATAAACTTCATCAGTAAATAAGTCATCTATAGAAAAGAGGAACATCCTGTACCCTAATTACGTAATACAACACAATCACAATCTGTTTCGATTTAAAATAGATTGCTAATCCATTGCTTCATAAGTTGGAACAAAAATCTGCTCAATAACGTAAATAACGCAATGAATGTTGTTAAACTGTCAAAATGAAACATATTAGGCATAATTGTTTACGAAAATAAGTTACGCAATTAGGGTTCTGGTCACTACAGTTGCTATGTATGATCCTCATCAGTAAATAAGCCATCTATAGAGAAGAAAGAAAATCCTGATCTGCAAGTTTATAAATCGAGATAGTTGACCTACTTGCTAATCATATACGTATCCCTATTTCTACTTCGTTACCAAGGATCATGGCCGTGACCCACAATCTCAGGTGATGATTTAGCATAAAGCGTGTCGATGTCAACTACATTGGCCATTGTATGTTCCAAGGAAGAAAACAAAATACTGTGGTACAAGGCCAAGCTTACCATGATTCTATTGATATGGGTAGGTACAGCCACAGGGTTCTTTTTGTCAAGTATCATTAAAGTGAAATAAATATGTTAAAGAGCACTATTTTTTTTTTTACGCAAATTCATGATTTTTTGACGCTGTAATTTTTAAGCAGCAGTAAGGTATTTTAATTATTTGATTAAGAATAACGATAGTGCCATTCTTGTAATTGGAGTTACACATTCTTTTCGTGTAATTTGCTGAATTGACGCGGAATATATAGTACCTACTTTAATTTTATTTATTGTAATTTGTCTTATTATATTGAGAAACGAAAAAGTAGAAGTTTTATATCATATTAGTTTATTTGAAAAAAATGTTTTTATTTGGAATTTATTGAACGCTGAATCAATACATTTATTGCTTTTCTTTATGATTTTTTCCATGAAAACTCAAGGAATTTAAAGAAATTCTAGAACTTCTTTAAACAAGTAAAACATTCAGTTTATCTTATTAGTAATTTTAGCTTTTATTAGAAATGAATGAGAAACTGAATTCGAGCATCAAAGTTCCATCGCCAACGGTTTTTCTTGTAAACCGAGTTCGTAAAATATGAATAGTAAATTACACGAAAAGATTTTTTTTAATGGGGAAAAGATAAGTTCTCCCAGTCCCAGATCAATTTTAGCAGAATTATCTTATTATTTACATAAGTTTTAAAACAAAAGATTTGTAGTAGGAGTGTATTAACTACGCAACACAAAAATATTCAGGCTCCTAACATTTGCAAAACAAAACCTACTGATTGATTTGTAGAACGAATTTTTATGATGTGCCGACTGTAAACAACTAATGATCTCATTGCAATAAATAACAGCGAGAAATTAAATTAGATCTCGCATGTGTCAATAATGTAACAAATGATATTAGATCACGATGCGTGCCAAAAACCTTGGCCGGTTGGCAGAGAGACCGAATGACAATTGACAAGCAAATATCTAAGTGATGAATATGCCGATCAGTTGAATGGTCGGGAATAAAAATAATCATCGATAAAATGAAGACAAAATACCATTGTGATGTCTCTCCTCAACCAAAATAAACGACAAAAGGCAACATGCGCCATTTATATAGCCTTGAGTTATGATCGTGGATAATTTTGGAGATGATATTGATTATATTGTCATAATCGATTTATCTTTTATTCAATCAAGATCAGTCTACTTATTCAAAAGAAATACTTATGTGATCTCTAATAAAATATTGTTAAACCAAACTACTTAATAATGTACCAAAACGAGAGTATATAATCGCAATGAATCAAATTCTTTTAAGGTGCAATTTTAGAACTCAAAATTACACCTTAAAAGAATTTGATTCATTGCGATTTGTCCATTGTTATTCTGCTTGTCAACTATCAAAATTCATTATAATGACGTCATATTATTCTAATAGAGTTTAAATGGAACACGTGTAGTAAGTAATACCAGATGCCCTGTATACCGGAATGCCGCGCGGTAGGGGGCTGCGTTCTGTGCGCACCGAGTTATTTTCAGCGCTCGGCACCTAATATGGGCCCGCTGCCCGGTGTTTCAGTAAAAATAGCCGCTGGACTCACTTGATACGTCATCCACCTACATTAGCTAAACTATGGAATTTTCTCTAAAAAGTGTTTTAAAAACAATTAACTGTCGATAAAGACATTCAGTAGGTAAAATTCAATATAAATTCACAAGCGTTTATTTAAATAAATTAAATATATTCAATCCCTGCAAACCATAACAAATAGAAGCTATTATTTAAAATACCAAAACATTTAGGAAGCATTTAAAATTCCCGCGTCTAACGATAAACAAATGGGCGCAGCTCGGTGGGTAAAACAGTGTAATAAAAACAAAAGATGGCAGCAAGTTAGGTGCGACTACAGCGCTGCGGTAGTTCATTAGGAGAGTCAGTCAGTCAACATGGCCGCCGGCGCTGCGCGGCCGGTCGGACCGCGCCGAGCGTAGTAATGTCCGCGTCCGCGCCCCACGCCCACGGGCGCGCCCCCGTGCGGCGCAGGGGGCACCAGCACCACCCGCGCCTGCGGGGCGAGCGCGCCCCCGCCCCGGGTGCGCCCCCGAACACTGATCCGTCCAAACGAGTGACCTTACAAACAGACGATGTTGTGCCTTGTGTCAATAGTGTTAGTGAATCTCAAGAAGTGACAAGGACGAATAGTGACGATGCACTTTCGAATCAGAATAATATAACCGAGGACTATGCGAATATTGACGATGAAATTGAATTCGAACCTAGAATACAGGACCCTGAGTCGCTTGATACTTCGGACGACGAATTTTCGTTCCGAGAAGAGCGGACGGCGGGAGATGGCGCTGAATTTATTACGACTGTCGCCTCAGATATATCAGATGATGACCCTGAGACGGCAGAACTTGCAAAGCTCAGGTGTACTAGTGAGTGCACAGAGGTCCTGGCAGAAAGGGAGAACAGGCGGAGAAGAAGATGTGCCGACTATCCAGGTTTGGCGTTCGGCAGCTCTATATTCTCTTCGGACACTATGATGAAGTTTTCCATCATCAAGAATGAGTTGCAGAACATTAAAAACACTGCACTGAAAAGGGTAATGTCCTATATTATTTATGCTTCTGTTCGGTAGTGTGAGTGAGGCAGGCGTGGGCCAAATGCGCACAGAACTATTTTTAATCGCGTACCGTCGCGCGTCGGGAAAGCGTTGAATCTGCTCCACCAAGCGAGGCAGAGGCAGCACATCTCGCGCGTGGCTATCAGCTGAGCCATTGACATTCCATTTGACATGTTTACTCGGATGATTACACATGTCGCCGCTAGATGTCGTTGGTGTCGATAAGCGCACGTGGCTTTTACCTGCCAGCCCTTGCCCTTATTTTCGAAACAAATTCATTTTCTTATCGAGTTATCGCCCCTGACTTTTTTTCTGGTTTGCTCTATGTTTAGATAACTCAATTGCTTAATTTTGTGATTATGATGACTCAGTTATTACGTGGATTATATATTTTTTCTTTTTATCTTACTTCTTTTCAGAAAAATCCAAGCAGAATTTCTAGATGATAAGCATGAGTGTAGTTCGATATTTCGTAATGGCGACAAATATTTTTTCGTGGACGTTCAGACAGAATCATCGTTATCAGTTTTATCTAAACTCATTAAGAAGAAGATAAGGACAGTCAATTAGTTAATAGACCTGTAAGTTTTTACTCAATTAAAGTATAGTTAGCGCGTATCTACATTCCGCATGATATTACATTCTATTCTTTACAACTTTCTAAATTATTCATGAACAATACGTTGCGATGGGCAATCGTATTAATAAGGCGTATTGCGAATTGATATTAGAACATAATCGTGCCAATGTTTTACACAAACGGATATACCAACCAATTATTACCTTTAAGTAAAAAAAAATATAAACAGCATCACGTCATGTTAGAATACGGTTATAATGATGATATAAAGAAAACCTGTGATATATGAATAAAATAAATAATTCGTTTATTGTAGAGAGAATCACAAAGATAGTCTGCTTGTACAAGTGGTAGTCAAAATCAGGTAGAACAGTTGGCTCCTGAACTAAGTAAAAAGATACTTGTATCTCTGGAGACAAAGTTTCTCACAAACATTGATTACTATAACTTTAATGCAATCAGGTTAAAGTGACGTTTGAAAAAATAATAGGGTGGAAATAATAGATCATCATCAGAATGCAATAACTTTAGACTCAGTCGAGCCTGAAACACAAACACTATTGTATGGAAAAGAAATCTTGATTTAAATATAGCTACATGTCTGCATAGGCGATAGCCGCAATGAATATTCTAATTAATGTTGAGTAGGTACAAAGGTAAATGAAAATAGAAAGTAAGCATATGTTCAAACTAAGACGAACAACACTTGAAACGGCTACATAAACATTAGCAATTAGTGCCATATTAACGAATAGACACATGTCTGTTATTAAAACACACGCTTTTTGTGATACAACTGACTTTGTAACACTTTAAATTCCTACAATTGTTATTGTACTATATTACTTGTAACATTAAATACATTTGCACGTATATTGGTCACTTTATATACGTCAAGCAATTACTTTGCATTATTTACAATAGCAGCAACGTCGTTGTTTTCATGCAATGCAATGCAGAACATTGTCTACGTATCACTATATTTATTCTAAGACGATTTCATAAATTACGATGCTCTAAAATCTAACACCTTCATCACTTTTAATATGTTTCTCTTATTTTTGTTAAAAAACTGTATTCTACGACTCCTTGGATAAGCTGACGCTACGTCATTTAGAAAAAGTCGTTTCTTAGCATTAGTCAATTCTATTCAATGGAAACCTACGAAATATGATTCGTGTTCGATGCGCATTTGGCCAATTTTTCCTTACCAACCAATATTGATGCGTGTTTACCCTTGATATAGACGTCTGTAATGGTGCGATTCATACCGATATTGAAACTCATATCCCGTTATGCCTAAAACTGCTATTTGTTTGCTCAATGCTTTCGCTGTGTTGGCGATACCAAATCACATGAAACTTTTATTAGAATCACCAAACTTTATTCAATTAACAGGTGAAAGTACTGCTGTTGAACCACGTGATATGTTTAATCATACACAAAATTTTAAACAAAATTCAGGTCTTTTAGTTAAAGTAACTAGTAGTTACGTAACCTGTAAAAAAACTAAGTGACTATCTGCACTTCCCACAATGAAGTATTGCTCAAATTGTTCTGTATCAAAAGATACGGGAAATAGAACATGGGGGCATAATCTTGTAGTTTATTTAATAGGAGCAGAACAATGCACACTTTCCGGAAGACGGAACGAGACACGATATAAGTTTTATTGTTATGACGTCTATGGGCGTTTATCGTCCCGGAAAGTGTTAAAATGAAAACCATTTCGCTAAGACTTTTAATGTGTTACTAATTAAAACAACAGACAACATTCTATTTATACATTACTGAAGGCGTTTCGCTCATTGTGTGCCGCCTACTGCACATAGTTTAACAATTAATGTGCATGCTGCCAAATTATAAGACTTAGGATGCTCCGTTACAGCACATTGTGCCAACAAAATCCACAAAGATACTAAATCGGAATTCACAGACATATGATATTTAGCTTGAGATTTTCACAAAATGTATTGTGATATGTAAATACTTTGAGCTCGTTCAACATTCGGAAAGTTTAAATTTTTTCGTAAAACTCCGTAACTCCGTATCACCCTGGGGTGGGGTGTGATGATAAATATCATTATATGTTTATGTAATTAAATTAATGCTCCATGTTGCGTAATCTATCAATAGCCGATATTTATGTCCATGCACGTCACACTGAGCCTATTCAGAATGGCTATGTATCATATCATAACTGAAGTATGTAATTACATTGCATTCGATCGTATTGCCATGCCCATGTACGCTATAGCCTTCAGGTTCAATAAGTTATTACTGACCATATGGCGGTGACAGACAGATGACCAACTTTCTACCAGATATAAATATGGAAGCATCTCATATTGGGATAACGAGCCTTGACCTTTATAATGAAGTATCTCAATCAGCTGAAGAAGTGTTAATGAACACTGATATTACGAAGCCTATAACAAAGATACCAAGAATGGTTAATGATGTCATTTCTCTCGAAGTTCTTCAAAGATTTTTTGTGTAATAAGAATTGTTTTGTGTGACCATTTTTTATCACATCTAAATCGGAGTAGTTGGGCTCGGGATTATTTCGAAGTTACAGTAAAAAGAAGACGAATATCACTGTATAAAAGATACCGTATACCGTGTAGCTGAAAACTGGCAAGGTCAATAAAATTAGTGCACATATTTTGCGCTTGCTCTCTGATGTAAAAATGAGTCACCTTTGCAGAGGTTATTGCTCAGTTAATGTCGCATAAAATTAAAATTACAATCGAATATTAGAATCATCTATTCATATTATCCATTGTATTCAAAAAGCATAACGACTGGTACGAAATGTTGGTTGGTTATTGTTTCTGCAAGAAGTAGATTAGAGAGAAGTCTCCATACTATCGAAAAAAGTTTCGTCGGTAGTCAAACATTGCAAAAAAACCTGTCTACCTGTGCATTGTAAAAGTTTTATTCGATCGTGTTTAATACCTGAATTTCACTTTAGTTATTTATCACTGGCCTCGTGGGAGTACAGTTTAGCTGCTTTACCGACAGATTTTTTGTTACAATCGCTCGGTTACTTAACGGAATTTAAAACAGGCACATACTTTCCAAATGACGTCATACAATTTCGGCAGTCTTGTGTAAATTGTTGTTCACTCGTCTGTTCTATCATTGGCTGCAGACAACTTCCTTTAGTTGCGAAATATCAACTAGATGGCGCTGTTTATTCCATTTCAATTCGAGTTTGCAAGTTTATATCCAGTGAAAGCAAATAAAACATTTATATCATTGAAATGATTTTATATATTTACAAGAATCAGAATAATCATGCTTGTGTCCCTGCCTCTCTCTATTTTGAAATGACCGAGTTCATCCTATTCATGACAGTCTTCGTATTTCCCATGATTCGAATACAAAAGCGGTAATAGCCCTCCACTAAATCTAAAAAATTCCACTTCCGTAGTGTTTATTGTATAAGGTCAGTCTACCGTTTCGCCCATCCCACATTTTTGGGTTTTCTTCCCAAACACCGCTTGTGACCCTACGGATGTAGTTTCCGACCAATTCAAACAGGTGGAGCTAGTTGCCCTGCAGGCAGTACGGTCGATTGTGCTTATCGCGTTCGTCGTGTCCGCGCGGGTGACGTTTCTGTCCATGTTTCGCTGTCAAAGTCATTTTGAGAATGTCTAATTGAGTGAAATATTAGTACCTATAATTCCAATTAATTGCTCGTGATCGGTTACTGATTATTTAGTCAGTGGTGTAAGTTAGAAACGAAGCTAATTAGCACCGTTCCGATAAAGTTGCAGCGTCTAGGTTCGGTAGCGGCCATTTTATTTGCCGGCTGTGTTCATTCGTGCCGTGCCCATCTCGACGATACGGGGCAATAACGAGCGGGGCCAGTCAGTTGGCATTTTCGCGAGTAGAGCGGAGGTGTTTCTAGTTTTTAGCATTTAAGCATTCCATTTAAACACAAAAGTGCATAAAAATGACGACAAACATGCAGCAAGGAACGATCCTGGATGTTCTGAAAAGAAAAATGCGCCAGACAAAAGAGGAAATGGAGAAATATAAGGACGAGTGCGAGGAGTATCACAAACGTTTACAAGTGGAAATAATGCGGAGAGAAGAAGTAAGAAAACGTGTTTTTAGTTTGTGCTGTGAACTTTGTGAAAATTCGGTTCCTATGTGTTGGGTTGAGTTCATATTGGGTCATAATATGAGAGTTATCAGTCTTGTACTATCTACCTTTAGTGAGTAATGTCCGGCCATACTTAGGTGTGCAAGCAACGTACGCATATTGACCTCTCTTTCGGATTCATCTCAGCTTAATCTCTCAGAAAGAGAAGGCGAATAATTATACTTTTTGTTGAACACGATTCCTTTCGTCGACTTGAGTGTTGTTCCCAAAAAGTGTTGCTTCTCCGATCTATGTAGGGATGTGAAGGTTTTCTTGAAATGTGTCTTTACATAATTTTATTGGTGCTTGGTTTAGCGCCGGTTTCTGTTACACGTAACAGGTTTCGTTGCGTTGGAGGTCGTATACCGGTCTTTTGTGGCACATGTAGAGCGAGCCGGCTGGATTCGTGAAGCTTAACACCCTTTTAGTACATTCCTGTTGTTCGGATGTCCTCGAAGGACCGCTGGCGCCGTGAAGGCGTGTCCGACTTGCTCGCCGTTATCGTTGTATGACGTAACTCCACGAGCCAGTAATGCTCCTACAGATCATAAACACCTGCAAATAGACTATATTTGACAATTGAACATTTTAGTCCTCATTCAATTATAAATAATTGATGACACGCTTGTTCACGGTCCTTAATGAGTAGCCCATATTCTATGTTAGGCTATGTTCGTGATATCTCGTAGAACTGTACCTACACGTCTTATCGTCTTAAGTGTATCAAAACGATGATAAGAAAATTGTAAAATTGAGATAGCGTGAAAGAGTAATTATGAATCGGGGAAAAGAAGCGGTCTTTATAAATAATGTTTGTCTAAAGAGTTGTAAATGGAAAACGTTTAGTCAAAAACGACATAGACAATTTCTGTGACACGATGTGGGCGTGTACTAACATTGAGAATTGACGCTGTTTAAACATTAATAGTTGAGGTCAATTAAAAATACTGCTCAAAGGAAACGGTTTGGGAAAATAACACGCTTGCTAAATAAACAAAAAAAAAACCTGCTGATATAAACAAAATCAATCATCATAAGGAAATATAATTTAAAAGATAAAACTATAAAACAAATTCATTATTTTAGACTTACTACAGAGTGAAGTGTTAAATAGTTATCAAATTAGAACTTATTAACTTGCACAAGGCATTGAAATTCTTATTAAAAGAACCTTGTACTATATCTTACTGATTTTGAAAATGTAACAATGATAAAAACGAAAAATGTTTGATGCCTGATAAGTGCAACAGGAACTAACAACGATAATGAATTCGATTCATTGCACCCAACATGGCATCCCAAATTTCGGGCCCTTCGCGTGACGGTGTTGTGTTACAATTTATGGAGCTTGCAAGGGCTAGTCTTTTGTGATCGACGTTTCAATAGACACAATGCCACCGCCGCCCTAACCGATCCCACAAAATTTAAACAATGTGCTTGACTCTCGGTGAAAGTAAACCGTAAACAGGTAATATGTGCACCTGTAGAGATCAAACTCCACAACCATCCAGTAATCGATTTAAGAACAGGAAAATGACGTTCCATGCTTTCCGAATTCCATTGATCAAAAGGCAAAGGTCGTCGAACTTTCCATAAGAGGCTTTACTCATCAATTTTAAAATAGATTCGTGTAAACGTCAATTTGAATTATACCCGAAGTTCAAGGTGACGCTTGGCTACTGATCTCTAAAACATAGCCTCGAGTCCACGACTAGACACCTATTTATCTTGAGTTCTCCTAACAAAAAATGTGTATCGAACTTTAAATTTTCTTGTCGACTGATTCGCTAGAAATGGAAGTCTTTTTTACAAAGATACACTTGGTGACTTGGTTAATTGGTGCTAATATCGCGTGCGAAGAAAAGTATTAGAATAAAACTGATATAGTTGGCTAGTCCCGTCACGACTATTATTAGCATCCACGCAGTGATGACGACACAGGATAAAAGGAGGAGAAACTGGGACTCGGGTGTGCTTCCTCGCGGCAAGGACGCGTGATGTCATGAGCATGCAGTGACTGAATATAAATAGCGTAACGCAAAATGTTCCTATGTCTTATGGTTAATTCTTGACACGTATAGTGTTCCAGCGTTTAACAATGTCTATTGTACATTGACATTCTTACGACCAAAAGTAGCTGTGTATCGGTCGCCAACTTTGGAAACCGAAATTACTAGAATATTCAAACTGACTACGTTGCTTGTAAAAGCATGGAATATGTCTGCATTTACTCATTTCAATACTCCTAACGTCCCTTATTGGATGATATAATTTTTTACCTTAGAATTATTTTTGATATTCCAAAACTTTCGGACTTCTGTTGAGTTCTTTCAACTATTCTTATGACTGATTAAGTTAATCCAGTTCCGGATTAATTCTACATAAAACGTAATGAGCCAATATTTAAATTACAGAAGAATACGTAGAATTACGCGCATCACTATAAATAACTGTGAGCATAGGTTTACCAAGATTTGTAACCTTATCTGCATTGCTAAGCTAAGTATAGGAAATTCTTGGAATTTGGGGGCTCACGGCTTTGCCATAAATCTTCGAATAAAAATATTGTTAGCCTCTATTTCTAGTTTGAGACAATATTCGAAATATAATTTGTCTGCACTTTACCTGCACTATAGGTTCTAAAGAGGAAGGTATATTTTTAGCAGTTAAGAACTTTTGGACTCCAACATACATTCGATGTATTGGTATTCGTATTTCTTTTCACATACGAAGATATGTACGTGCGTTTTTATTGAAACAGACTGATCCCATTTATTACAACTCTCCAAATAAATTCTAACCAGTTTATTCGTTGATCCAGGCCGAATCCGAAGTGGCTGCTCTCAACCGACGCATCCAACTGTTGGAGGAAGACCTGGAAAGGTCTGAGGAGCGTCTAGCCACCGCCACCGCCAAGCTTTCGGAGGCCAGCCAGGCCGCCGATGAGTCGGAACGGTGAGTCCACACCGTAACAGACGACCACTTAGTTTAATGGAGGATATAGAATATTACGCTCACTCGTTGTAGTCCACATAAATAACTGGATTGCTGGATTTGAATATGTCTGGGTTCGAAGCCTAGAGTATTACTGATGTTTGCCACGAAGTGTATAGATTTAATACTAATAATTATAAAGAAGATGAAAATTACATTGAAAGTCATAAAGAGTTCAATATTGTTAAGAATTATATTGAATTTGAAGAAACCATTTTGAATAAACATGGGTTTAGAAGAGTACCGGAAGTATATTAAATCTATTTCAAATCTAAACGCTATCTCATATCCTGTTAGGTACTAACTAATAAATTGATATGAGAAGGATTTAACTAACTGTCCTTAGTAACACAAGACAACGACATTGAACCCACATACATACATACCAACCTATTGAGTGGCTTCTTCAAATTCAAAGCTAAATTGGATTACCAATATACATAGTATAGAGTTCTATTTTTATGTTTTGTTGTAAATATTTATCCTTTTATATAACTGTGTGCATGATTGTTTCTATTGTTTTTATTTTTATGCCCATAACCACCATATTCTTGATTATTACAACTGTTTCCACGATTTCTGTCTTTCCTAATCTGTTTTCTGTTCAAATTCATGACCCTGTTTTCGAAATAATTTTGGAAGTTGTTTATTTGGCACTGAAAATAAATGATTTTCAAATCGGATAATTTAAATCAAAATAGCCACATACCACATAACGAGTGTTTTTATCGATGTTATAACACGCATGTGTTTGACCCCGCACTAACCAGAATACGGAAGGCGTTGGAGAACCGAACCAATATGGAGGACGACCGCGTCGCCATCTTGGAGGCACAGCTGTCGCAGGCCAAGCTCATCGCCGAAGAGTCCGACAAGAAATACGAAGAGGTGAATGCTTGTCCAACGTCCAACTCAAAAATCCGCCAATCGAAATTCCTTCTAAACTTCTCATTCCATTACGGTATTTCTGTCATGTCACAATTTTAACACTCTATGCTAACCATAATGGAATGCGAAATTGAAAAAGGAACTTCTGTTGACATCAGTGACGTGTTATTACGAGCATTGTCCCCTGTACCACTAAAAATTTACATATTTTAGCACCGTAGTCGTGCCGTGATAATTAAGTTAAAAGTCGTCAGTGGAGAGGGGGGATGTGTTCCATGTTCAAATTACTGTGACACCATGACTTATGAATCGTTAAGTATTAGGTTCCATTAAAAAGATAGCTGTGGTTTTCAAGCTAATCTAAATCATCATTAATCGCTGTCGAAATATAAAATGAATACCAAATTGATTTATAATAAAGTTGGGTGAATAAATTGAAGAGTTTTGGTGTCACGTTGATAAGAATATGAGTAATAACACAAACTGCATTAGATTTACGACATTCTAAAACCTGATAATCTAGTTTTGAATTTGCAGTTCGTAATTATTATAAACGCAACATATTCACATAAGAGAACAGACAGTGACATAAGAGAGACCTAGATTATTGGGTTTTAAATGTTAATTCCGAATATTGCAGAAAGCGAAGTTTTCGAGAAAGAAGGTTAAATTACGTAAAATAAGTTGTGTGTAATGAAAGTTACCCAGCATTATTTCTAATGAGAATTTTCTTTCACATTAACGAAACCGGTTTGTCTTATCAAAACTGTAAGGACAAGCCTGTATGCAATGTTCGGAATGCTCAAAGTTACGTTTGCATTTTAAAGCAAATTAAAATCCTGCCACGGGTTTTCATTTGCCACTTTATATCGAAACGGGCAATAAACTAAACATCGCACACACACGGCGATGGGCTCACTATTGCTCGGTTCACTTTATATTTCAGCTGTCCAGTTCCAGGTTGTTTGTCGCTTTATATGTTCCTCTCTAGCGTGTTCGTTACTTGCATGTCTTCTAACAAATGGGTTACCCTTGACTACGCCCCCACCTACAGATACCACTTGATCATTTACTAAAGTTGTATTTCGTGGTCCAGCGCCCGTAAGATCCTCGAGAACAGGTCGTTGGCCGATGAAGAGCGTATGGACGCCCTGGAGAACCAGCTCAAGGAAGCCAGGTTCCTCGCCGAGGAAGCCGACAAGAAATACGATGAGGTCTTTATATGGGAGTTTAGATGTCGTTTGGTTTGGCTTGTCTTGCTTGCAATACGCATGTAATGAATATTTCATAAAGATGCCATCTGTTGCATCGTCTTGAATAATCACATCGCTATTTTTCCATATTCGGTCAATGTGTTTCAGTGTTTACCGAAAGGCTCCTAAGTTCAAGTGAACGAGCTGCGTTTCCAGTGTTGAATTTGTTTTCCCACTTACTGACTTTGTTTTTTCCTTCAAAATAACTCCATTGATGTTTTTCAACGTGAAAATGACCCCCAATGAACCCTTTGTAAAATTCAAAATCTTCCCTACTAAACATTGAGGTGTGAATTTCGAAGTGATATTAACCAAACCCCGCAAATTAACTCGTGTGAGCTTGATTTCGTGTTCGTTACGTCATTGAGCAAATAGTCACGAAATATAGAGCGATGATTCTCGAAAGCGACGTATTATCACATCATGATTAGATACTGCTATCCATCTACGACGTGTTTTCTTTGAAGTAGTAGTCACCGTGCTTCGATGCCAGATGGTTAGCAGAGCTATAATACGTCCTAATTCCCCTGACATATGACCCTGCGTGGTGAAGTGAAGGCAGTCGTAAAAGCCAGCGTCCCAAGAAGGAATCGTATCGCGCCTGATCTCGCTCCGTTCGCCATATATGGTGGACTAGCCTCCTTCGTCGCACATGTTGTTACATAAGCATTACTTCCATATAAGTAGGGTGTACTTGCTCAAGACTGCGCCGTGACAGACATTATACCTTAACGAATGATATACATGTTTGTTGGTGTCAATAAAGTTGTGATTATTGGTTGTATAACGTAGTATGGTATCTCCAGGTTGCTCGTAAGCTGGCCATGGTTGAGGCTGACTTGGAGCGCGCGGAGGAGCGTGCTGAGTCCGGCGAATCGTAGGTTTCCAATCCAAAGCGCTAACGGACCACTGCCGCGTTGCGACGCTGACATTACGCTGAAATAAGAATTACACGAAATTTCCCTTGCGCGTCTCAGTCGGACATTGTTATTTCGGTGTGTCACGCGATACTGGTCGTTAGCGCGGTGGTCCCGACGCGTTGTTTTGCAAGTTTTCGCCTCCGTTCTGCATGGTTGTTCATTTGCATTCTTAACATTCTGCACAGTAACCCGATTTACCTACATAGGTATTTCTAACATCGGCTCTCACTGTTATTCTTATTGCATGCCCTATTCTAGGTCGCGTTCCAGACGGAAGCTGTTCAACAGGACATTTAATTAATTTGCATTGTCATGACATTAATACGGTGCTGCTGGCTCACGCTGTTGATTGAACCGGCAGCACTGCTTAATTATAAGGACACGGTGCAGATCAGTGACCCTCGACGTCGCACTCGAGCGTCGCTGCTCTCTATCAGACTAAACAAGGGTTGCCCCATTTCATGGATATTTCTTATGCAAATGTTAACTATCATGTCCATGTGTCGACTAAACTTCTGTCTTCAGTGTGTGTATAAATCTTAAACGTGGCTATAGGTTAGGATGTCAGGAAATATGTGTGGTATAGGGCAATTTTCGTTTTCAGATATGCACCGCATTACACCAGAATTACTGGCCGTATGCGTGCCGCACATATGCAAGCGCACACATCACCTAATGAATATGATAATGCACTAGATAGCACTTAGATAATTAATCATGTTTTATTGAAAAAAGTAATATTTAGAACTAAATGTTTTGGGACAACCCTCGTTTATTTTTTAATTATGTGAGTTCTGACACCGCTCTCGACTCCCCCTGCTTTGTGTGATCCTTTCTGACTTTGTTGTTTGTGTTTTTGCTCAAGTACCACTGCTTTGCTTTTAGTTTTAGCAGGACATCACCAGGATACTCATTTCTGCACTTAACTTACAAATGTCTGCACTTGATAAATACGTGCACCTGCTACGGACGAAAGTCCATTAACATAAAGTGCGAGACTCAAAAGAGCTCGGTAAATACTGCTAGTAAGGTTTCATTTTCTTGAGTACTTTCTACTTGTCACTTAGTAATTTGTTGTAAGCCATCTGGCGACTTTAAAAGATTTTGCTGAAACATAATCATTGGTGCACTTCACCTGCATTTGAAACACAAACGTTGTCACAAAGTTGGACACTTGTATGTAGCACTGCACTGCGAAGCGCGTGGAGAGCGGTGCCCGGCTCGGTAGTTGTAGTATTGTGTGTGTGTGCGTTGGCGTGTACTAACGCTCGGCTGGTAGGTGGCGCGGAAACTAGTGCTGATGGAGCAGGACCTAGAGCGGGCCGAAGAGCGATCGGAGCAGAGCGACTGGTGAGTAGCGCTTCACGACTGGCAGAGACCACGTGACCACTGCGAGCTACCATACGTGTAGTTAGCTCCAGATGTTCTGCAATCAATGTGAATTGATCTCGGAATGAATGCTCAACGGATTTTTATGGCCATTAACGGTTGCTTGAAACAAACACCTGTAAGAATAATAATTTGGAGCCAAATATACGAGTGGTTTAACAAGCTGAAGAAACAGAACACGTCGTCGGCTCTCCAGCTATTGCCCTCAGGTTTACTCATGTTCGTGATCAAAATTTTGATAGTGTAAAGAATTATTCCAAAGTACTTGGAGCTATACAAAAACTAAATGATTTAGATCCCCGAATTTCGGATTTCATTGAACAAGAGAAGACCTTGTGTCGTAGGCAGTTAAAAAACGGTTGATATCAACAAGAGACTTGTTGGTGTGGATAGGTCCACACGATATTGTTGAATTCATTAATGAATTTGACGAAAAAATCAATGCACGAGATCATGCTATAGTAACAGTACGTGTCAGTGAAAACGAGAAAGTCTTAGCTTGAAGTAATTAAATTGCAAATTAAACTCTTATCTGTATGCGTTTGAATTATTTTCACTGGTACATGCTGATAAGTTGTATATATCGTAAGTTGCTGAGGCGATGATAATAGTTGGGTACACCTAAATTCATCGTCTTTGCAACATTGCATGATTGTGTTGTCTGATAGCTGCTTGATTCCTTATCATTACCTACTGTTGTGATGAGTAATACATTATTTTTAGGAAATTAAGCAACTACTCAAATGACAAAGTTCATTTTAATTACTAACCCTAACTGCATGCTTATTTTTTATTTATTACACTTAGAAATAGATGTATGACACACTTTAAATTGTCTAATATGTCGGTCACTGACCAAGTGGCTGTCAGTTAATTGATATTGATTAGAAGCTGTTAAATTTTCGAGTTAAATAGAGCAAATAGTTAAACATAATGACTGTATTTATCTTGTCGAAATATTTAATTGGTGTTTAGAAAAAACTGAATTGCAATTTGCCAAATTAATACATCAGATTATTACAAAATTTTGCCCTAGAAGTTTCAATAAAAATGATTTATTTGGCTCTTTGATTACAGTAGAAGTTGATTGTTTCACTTTCTGTTCCTCAGCAAAATCGTCGAGCTTGAGGAGGAACTCCGTGTCGTTGGTAACAACCTGAAGTCCCTGGAAGTCTCCGAGGAGAAGGTATATTTCTGTGATTTTATACTCTAGACTATTTAGGCTAGAAGAAAATAAGCTAGGAATCCAATTCAAGGGATGATATCGAAATCCCTAGAAATCGACAAATATATTGTTACTGATGAAATATTCCGAATGATGCACCAACCTTTGCAATCCTTTCAAAGTATTGCAGTAAGTTCCCTACATTGTCTTGAACTCCATTTTAATTAATAAGGCTAGGCCGAAGCAGTTGGACTTCTAAGTAATGCTAATTGTATGTAAGATGCAAATGAACGAGTGTATGAAGCGTTGACTGTTCTACCTGACATAAGTAACCAAGTGACGTTTTATACAGGCCAACCAACGCGAAGAGGAGTACAAAAATCAGATCAAAACCCTCACCACCCGCCTAAAGGAGGTGTGATATCGAACGAGATCGGTTCATATAGCGAGTGTTTATGTTAGCTTGCCTAACTGCATTCTGCTGCACACCTCTAGTCTAGTCTCCCTATCTGATTTACCATTCAATGTACTAGTCTCCCGACTTGGTGATGGTAAATAGGATTTAGAGAGTAGTGCGTCTTTAACTCGTGTTCAGTTTTCCTCCATATTGATACTTCCCTCTTGTTTGCCGTTTGAATGTTTTCTTTCTATAACAGTTATGTCGCTGTAATATAGTTTTAGCGTACTTTATATCCGTTTATTTTTATTTTAGTATCGTGCAGCGTTGTTTGTAGCAACTGCAACTCTGTGCGATGCTGCATGACTCAGTTTTCGCTGTTTTGTGTTTTTTCGTTAACCAATAATACTCGCAGGCTACGCAAAGGGAAGAGACATACGAGGGTCAAGTAAAAGTGCTGGATGCTCAACTCAAAGAGGTAAAAGGACAGCCGGACCGGAGGATTTCCGTAGATAGACGGTTTCGGTTGTAGTTTCGTTTCATGTTCATTGCCATTCAGTGTGTTGGGATAGTACGAGTATGTTGGGCCGTGGGCTTCAAAAATGACAACATAATAATAAAACATTATTAATCAAACGTTACATGTTGCGTCAATATCATGGTATATTATTAAGTTGTCGTTTTTGTGCGTTCATGATTCCGCTTCGTAAAGGCTACGTTCGTTGGTGTAGGTCTCGAGTGTCAAGTTGCTGACGGCGGTTGGTGCTTCATCTATGTATCTATGTACAAGACTATCTCCTATTTCTGTACCTACCTGTGTATTAATTACTTCTATATTAGCTGTAAGAACTATGCCTGTGTTGTGATTGTACGCTTTATTAGTTTGGGATTTTGTATATGTACAATTTGTGATGGGAATCCTTTTGCTATTGTATCCCTGCTTTACTATAGTTCGTTTCTTTGAGAAACTCTTCATTATTTACTTAGGGAACGTCTATATTACACAGGACTTCATCAAGAACTCTGTTTCGGCTACACTTTTAAGATATTGATATCAATTTATACTTCTGATGCAAACTGTCAATGCATCTGTATATTCTGAAATTAGAGTTTTCTCTGCCACAAACGTCAAAATTTTAACACCGGTTTTCAAGTATTGTAGTCCCGCTGCACCAGATGAAGAACACCACGTATTTATGGGTTGAACAAAGCTATACGCGCCTTCAATTCCACAATAATCAGGCATGCTATAGATCCTACATTCGTCCATATTGGATAAAGAGTACAGTCACAACACGGTAGTGGCATGTCGGTGGCTTGCCGTTAGTAATTCGTCCTGTGTGGCTAGGCAATGGCGACTCGCGACCACGTCGAGGATAAGATACACAGCCTCTCGCAGAAACTATCGCAAGTAAGTTGTGCTCGATGCAGGGGGTTCTGGTCGTCCTATAAAAAACCAACAAAAATACTAAAGAAAAAAAAAGCAAATATCACATTAATGCCCGTGACACATAACTTGGGAATGAGTTATATTTTGCATAAAGGTGATATTTATATTACTCATATTTATAGCTAAAGGACAATTTTATCAATTCAGATTAATATGAGTCATCATTGCATTATTTGCTATTTTTAAGTACAAATGTAATTCAAGGTATATCCAATCCAATCTAAATATGCACTTGAAAATATAGATTCTATTTAAAATATCTATGGGCGACCAGGGCAACTTGTTGGTAATATGTTTTTATATATATTTTCACGATTATTTATTTTTCTATACTTTGGGTAAAAGGTTTTTGGTATCTAGTGTTGTAGTTTCACCACTCAGCACTTAGCCGCTTTCGGTAAAGGTAAAATGCATGGTGATTGTGAGGCTTTAATTGTTCATAACATAGTTTGTTTTTTTTTTTTACTAAATTGTAAATATTTTTGAATTTTTGTTAATAAATTAAAGATTTTGAAAAGAAAAAAAAAATGATAATAACAGTTAAGTAAATTCATTGCATGCCTGATTGTGTAGTAAAACAGTCTATTTTCTGATGAGTATAGATAATATTTTACATGAAAAAATAATATTGTGAAATAATGTTTCAACTTTTCAAAATTATATTTTTAAAGATAACGAAGGGTGGCAACAGTATTGTATTCAAATAATAAACAATGATAAACAGAAAATAGGCTGTTTGCCTTAAGAACAGAAGCTAAAATAGACATAAAATGATTCCAGGCTGAGGCACGCGCTGAATTTGCTGAGCGCTCCGTGCAGAAACTCCAGAAGGAGGTCGACAGGCTTGAAGGTAATCTATCATGTCGTATATTTACAAATATATACAATCTGATATTATATTTGCCCGAAGAGGCACTCCATAGAAAATGTATAAGAAAAATAAGATACAGTTGTAGCCATATTTTATTCAATGTTTTTTAGAGCAAGACACAAAAGTCAAAATTATTTGTATTGGTAACATTTTATTGATGCTAGTTTTCCAAGTTTTCAAGGGTCTCCAGATATATTACAGAATATACAACGTACAGCAGTTTGGTTAAGTTTTAAATTCAAATATTTCACAAGTCAAGTTAAAATAACATGTTTGAAAATAACAATGCTTTGGACATTACGCACTTAAACGATACCATATCAGCCGCCATTAGATCTGGCTTAACGAGTTATAATGCTGTACAATAGATTTGAAAGCTTTTTTTCTGTCATTTCTGCTACAATCTCAAGCTTATTTTTATCTCAATTTCATAGTAACAGTGTTAGAGTTTTATTTTTAATTGCACACAGGATTGTTTTTGTTAAATTGCCACCTATGCTTTTTCTAAAAAAAAAAAACATTATAAACTTCTTTCACCTCACTATTTTGGTGCCTGTGACTCAAATTCAATTCTGTTCTGTGCAATATATTTTGTTAGCATGACTTTTAAGTGTCTCCTACTAGACTGCTCGATCCTTTGATGTGATTTTTTTTTTTGTAATTTTGGCATGGTTTTATATTGATGTTGTTTTTTGCCTGTGCTGTTTGGTTCAAATGTCAAAATCGGTACCTCTTCGTCAACAAAAATTGATAAACTATCATTAGCTTGTTTAATTATCAACAGCGATTTACACCAGATTTCGAAAAGATCAATCAAGTTTCTGATCGTTTCATCTAATGTCAAATCTCACTCCAAACAAATGAATTGATATGAGGTATTACAACAGAATATATGGAACAGGCTTTCAGAATCCGGAGTTATATCTGGTATCCGATGATTTGAACGTTTGTACCAAACGGTTGTTTGTTGTGTGTCCTACTGACCGTGGCCACGTCGCCCTTGCAGACGATCTGGTGTCCGAGCGCGAAAAGAGCAAACTCCTGCAGGAGGAGATGGAGGCCACGCTGCACGACATACAGAACATGTGAACACTCCCGCATGCGCCCGCTCCGCTCACTCGCAGCACTAGCACTGACACAACACTGACACCTGTCACTTTAGAGTTGCCACCGCGAAAATATTTAAAAGGCGCCATCTATGTTGTGCAGTGAGCTAGAACGAAAGAAGTTTTTATTTAATTGACATATTTTCAAACTTCTTTTATTTCAAGACTACAGAAAGAGAGCCGAGCGGGCGCCTAGATGTTATTAGCGATAGAATAATTGCCAGCCGCTTTTTAATGTAACTACAAAATCGAGTGTTTGCTACGAAAGCACTGCCATGTGCAATTTTTTTTTATTTCATCCACAAATTACTAATATTTATGTCCGTATAGTTGAAACGTGTAATTTGTTTTGTAGTCATTACTTTACGAGCGTGCCTGTTATGTCAATGATCGATATTTATATGACGTATGCAGTAATCGCTTCTAGCACTCTAGTGTAAGGTATAAAATGATAGAATCGACATTCCAAAAGGGGTCCAAAAATGTTATGCATTTTACACTCAACTTAAAAAGACATTATTTGCATTAATTATAAAGAAATGCACATAGTTTTTGTACAATATTTAAATTCTTTATGTATTTGTAGAACAAATTAGTCGCTGTATTCTGTTTCGATAATTTTATATTTCACTCGAGGAGATAGTGCATACAATACGTCGTATGCTATATTTTTCATATGCACTGTTTGCAATTTATTATGAACTTAATTTACTTAATGTTAGTGAAGAGATTAGATATTTTTATTCAAGAGTGACGGTAATACAATAAATAATGATATTTATAGGAATATTCTTGCTAAATTGGAAATAATTGATATTCTATTATGTTTGAAGGATGATTTTCTCGTGTCATAATTGAGTTTGTTGTTATTTATTTAAATTAATCGATGAATAAATGGCGAATGTTCCAAGTTGTAAAGTTTGCGCGTCGTCTGTTCGCTTGCGCTGGCAACACCGCGGCTTAGCTGTATGCTCACGCGTGTGACGTGTGACGTGCACGCGCCCGGTACATAGAATAGGTCCGTACGAACGATACAGTAACGTAGGGAGTCCGTCTTTATTAATATTATCGATTAATGAATTGATAGATAAGTTCGTGAAAAATAATTTAATGATTTTTAAGAGTATTCTAATAAAAGTGTTTATGAATATATATTATTATTTTTAACCCGTTGTGTTTTTTTACTAACTCGTGTGTTACCCTGTGGTTGCCCTTCAACTAACGACCCGACGACGATTCTATCAGCTAAGTATAACGTCGATCATTAATGTAATATAAAGTCATCTTCATCATCATTGAAATGTAATCCGGTAATCACTTCGGGAAGTTCGGGGCGAACCAAAATTTATAGCACAACACGAAGAAAAGCTCGGTGACGAGCAGATCATGAGTCACGAAGCATTGTACATTACCATGTGGGCGGCATGAGAGGACCCTGCACGTCCCCGTAGAGTAGCGCCGTTAACGAACGCATGCGAACACACCGCTCTCACGCGCCGCCTGACGCAGATGATCTCATCACCGAGACCGAGAGGTTCAACGATATCGGCGACGACATCGACGACTCCTTCGTGGAGCTCATCCCTGGTGTGGACCCCAACGACCGCCAGATGGCCGCCATCCGCGAAGCCGCGCGCAAAGAGTACGAGAGGCTGCATCCCAAGGTGCCCACGCCGCCGCCCAAGGAGCCCACGCCGCCGCCGCAGGAGCCACCCGCGCCCGAAGCTGCAGCGCCGCCGCCAGAGGGCGCCGCCCCGCCCGTTGACGGAGCCGCGCCTCCCGCCGACGGAACCCCCGCCGCGCCCCCCGCTGACGGAGCCCCTGCCGCGCCTCCCGCTGACGGAGTCCCCGCCGCGCCTCCCGCTGACGGAGCCCCTGCCGCGCCCCCGGCAGATGGCGCAGCCCCTCCGGTTGATGGTGCCGCACCGCCGGCCGAAGGTGTTGCTCCACCTGCCGAGGGCGCAGCCCCACCCGCTGACGGAGCTGCCCCACCGGCGGAGGGAGCGCCTGCAGCTCCTCCCGCCGATGGAGCCGCCTCCGCGGCTGTGGTCGTCGCTCCGCCTGCTGAAGGCGCAGCCCCGGCGGCCCCGCCAGCAGACGGAGCCGCTCCTCCCGCAGAGGGTGCGGCCCCCGCTCCCGCTGCGGACGGATCCGCGCCCGCTGCTCCTGCAGAGGGAGCCGCGCCCGCCCCACCCGCAGAGGGTGCGCCGGCAGCTGCACCCCCTGCGGAAGGAGCTCCCCCTGCGCCCGCAGCTGCACCGACACCCGATGCAGCTGCAGCCCCCGCGCCGGCCGCCGATGCAGCTCCGGCTGTGGCTCCGGCTGCAGCCCCGGCGCCAGCAGAAGCCGCACCCGCGCCTGCGGAAGCAGCCCCGGCCCCCGCGGCTCCGGCGACCGAGACGGCCCCGGCAGCACCTGCCGAAGCAGCGCCGCCCTCTTAAATACGACGACCCTCTGCTCGTTACTTTCGGACTCTCTCTTACTCTGCAACCGCGTCCCGGGTCGTGGTCCCGGTGGAAATCTAGTGCGACATCCCCCCGGAGATTTATTTTTTATGTTGGCAATAAACGTCTGATACTATAGCTGATGGAATTTCTGTCCCCGTTCTGCCCCCGCCGGGTCCGCGTCTGCATGCGTGTGAGTGTGGCACTAACGTATCGTGCCGCTGCGAGTGACCGCGCCGCTGTCCGCAGACGATCTGATCGCCAGCAAAGAGGTGTTCCACGAAATCGGCGGCGAGCTGGACAGCGCGTTCGACGACCTGGGTCTGCGCACGCCGGCCGCGGCGCCCGGGCGCGCCTGCGAGCGCTGCACGTGCTGCCACTGACGCCGTGCGCTTCACCACGCTCATATGCATTTACGTTACACGACCAACGAGTCTTGATATTCTAGTCAATCATTAAACCATAACAATACTACTACCGGAAGCTTTCTAATTGAGTTTGCATGCTACACTTCGACGACTCGGAACCATTCATTATCGACGCAAAAACAAACAAGCTTTATAACCCAGCGAGACCGAGGCATGGCTTCAGAATAACAAGGATCTAAACATGTAAGCATTTAATTTTTATTACTACCGCTGCGCTGCTCTTAGTGCGCTTACAGACGGATATGTTGCAAGCAGTCAGTAATAATGGCACATCATGTTGATTTGAACACGGAAACTAAGATTACATCATTGCCTTACAATCATCAAGCATGAGGCTTTGAAAGAATGCGCTTGCGCATAGCACATTTGCGAGTTGCGACCATACAACACGTCGCACCGTCTGTAACCGCCATTACGCTGAAACTAATTTTCCTTACGACTTGGCTTAGGAAAGAGATAATTCTACATAAATATAAAGGGATCTAAGACAGGATGTTATGTTATTTGAGATATTGTATTATAATTTTTGGGCAAATGATGTAATGTTGTGTCCAATACGCAGACGAACTTGTCGCCGAGAAGGAGAAGTACAAGGACATCGGAGACGATTTGGACACCGCTTTCGTGGAGCTTATCCTCAAGGAATAAACTGGCGCGTTCGGTCATGTTCGGTTATGTTCGGGTCCGTCCACCACGCGGCAACTACCAGCTCCCGCCATTCAAATTTCCGAATACATGTATTTTACTTTATAATTTTATACTCCTAATTTAAAGTATTAAAATCCATAGTTTTATGGCGGTATTTATTTCGAGTAATATAATAAATTAATTTATTACTTATGACTGGTTTTATTTTATTTCCTATAGATAGCACCTACCTTGACTTGCACCTAAAATAATGGGAGATTTGAGTACTGTAGAAATCTGCTGATGTAGAAATGGTGATGTAATTGAAATATAGACTGCTTTGGCTTCGAACAACTGTATTTTATCTGCAAACCAAAACAACACTGTAACTGCACTGATGTACACAAAATACAGTGTATCCGTATTTTTTGGTAATAATAAAACTGCAATGTTTTGTTGATTGATTAGGCTCAACTCTTTTTTCTACAATTCACCTCTTACCCATTTGTCAACGCTTTCTGGAAAACTAGTTAAAAGCGAAAATGACTAGAAAGTTAGAAGGTGAGGTCATTTAATTTGAAATGAAAAGAATATAAATAGAAATTAAAAATTACATGGATGTGTTCAAAATGTCTGCATCAGTTTTTTGAGAATACTGGATAACATCGAATCAAAATAAGGTATAATACAGTACCTGTTGCCAAAGCCATGCTTGAAGACTGAACACCATGCTTTTTAAATAGATTCCAGTAGATAGTGCCTGTAAAACTGCTTCTGTGGGTAAGTAGGTAAGTAGCGAGTTTATGTATTGAAGTAGATAGAAAGCTATTTTAATTTTAAGTTGCACGCACTGTAAGACTATATCCAAAAGAGATTTGGCATCATGAGGACTAAGAACTTAGGAAAACACGAAGAAATGATCTTTTAAAAATATTTTTGTTTCCGTCGTCCCTGGATTGACCCTTTTTAAACAAATAAACCAATTAATTACTAACATTCTATCCGTGTTACTAACGAACTAATATTACTAACAGACGAGGTGGTCGAAGAGCGCAGTAAATACAAGGCTATAGCGGAGGAAGTGGACCAGACGTTCGCTGATCTGTCAGGATACTAAACTAAAAGCGGCCATGTTGGGGCGGCAGCCATTTTCCCAAGAAATGGCGGGAAGACTGCGGGCGCACGCGGTGGATATTGCTTCGAAAACGTGCCTATTATAAAAGAACAACACATGAAGCCTTAAAATAATACTCAAATTGGTTAATTATAAAACAAAGAACAGTTTTCATGTATTGTACTTTATGATGGTCTCCATATTCTTTGCACAGAGCTCACGTTGAGAAATGGACAAACTACTTCAACGATAGTTCATTTCGGATTTTTTGTTTGCAACAGAAAAATTCTTAGGACTGCTTAATTAGGTACCGTTTCGTTTCAAGTAACGAAATGTGTTGGATTGAACAGTACCTACCTAACTTCTCTACACGCTATGAAGCTATGTGGAAAATTTACATCGTAATCGATGAATCTAAAAGAAAGTAGGCCGGTTGGCATTTAAGAGCTAAAGCTCTGATGAAGTAGGTATCTATAGTCGCAAAATTAATAATGTGCTAAAGAGACAACAATGACATAATGTGTAACATTAGGTACTAAAGAGAATTAACGCTTACTTAAGAGATTTTCTCGCGAATGTTTTATGCCTTACTTTATATGTGTGGTACCTAATGCTATTCTTACAACTTAGGATTTTAAAAAAATAGTTTGTTCTCATTCAGACGCCTCATTGCTATCACTGTGGTCAGGCGAAACAGTCTCTCAAGAAATAATAAGTAATACCTAAATGTTCAAGTTTAAAAAGCAACCTTGCTATTTTGTTAAAATTATAGAGAAGACAGTTGCATAATTCAAAATTAGGATGCCCAGAATTATCGTTGTTATCAAGATGTCTATTTGTATAAATATTTTTGAGAATTGTACAATATGTAGTGTAGTGTCGATTAAAAACTACCTATCCATTCAAAATATTCATGTATACCTAAAATCATTAAAACTAAATTGCTTTTATTTGTCAGAATAATTTGATATGGGATGTCTCTTAACATTTTTGGGCTTATTTGCTCTAGTTAGGAACTAATTCCACAATATTTTGTCTATAGCTGGAATGTGAAGCACTAGGTTCATAGTTGCATGTTATATATAAATAAACTATGTTGGATCATCCTGTTAGAGCCTGTTCACACGATGCGTTGCGGTGCCGCACCGCAAATATTTCGCCGCATTGGTGGTCATGCGGTGAGACTGAGAAATGCTGCTCCGGCGTTGTAACGCGTACACCTCTCCCCGTCTCGTCTCGCGGGTTGCAAAGGGTGTACCGTGTACGTGCAATGCCACGCCGGAACGCATCGTGTGGCATACCATTGATATTTATATGTAGGACGCCGCAGCGACATCGTTCCGGCGCCGCGACGCTGCCGCAATGCATCGTGTGAATCGGACCCTTACTGTATAAAATGGGAGGTGTCGTGGGATACCCGGTTGGAACGAAGTTCCTTTCGCTGTATATTTTGTATTAATACAGAGCCATCTAGTATAAGTTTTTAGAAGCTAAAAACTCATACTGGCTTTGTATTAAAAAAACAAAAACAAATTCTTTTGACACTTGAAACTCGAGAGTTGAAACTGACTTTTTCGCTACTTACGTGACGATTTACCAGTCAACTCCTGCTGCAAACCGTTTTAAATAACTTGGTTACAAAAATATCAGCAACGGAGTTAAGCTTATCACACACATCGCAGGTAACATATAATAAAATACTTTAGGGTAAAATATATATTATCTTCACTGTGTGTGGTGGTCCATTACATCGTGCGGTGAGCGATATGTTGATATTATTTTATATTATCTTCAAAGTGTGTGAACTTTAACTTTACAGTGTCGAAGAATACAAAAAATATGAATCAGTGTGAATACACAATACACTTTGAAGCTCACTCAAAAGATCTTACTAAGTAAAATGTTTGCTTTGTGTAAGGCTGTAGTGAAAGTCGTATTGAAAAAAAAGGGTAAGAATCTTAAAATAAAAATGTCTGTGCTAAAGAGAGGGAAAAATAAAGTATGATAACATGTAACGTGAAACCACTGCTTCCGTTCCTTGTAGACACGCCTTCAGAGTAGCTCAAACGCTATCGTAAACTGAGTTTGTGCAAAGAAAACTATATAGATATCTACAGCTATTTTATTACTTCAAAGCTCACTTTTATGTAGCATTGAATGCGCCTAAAAACACTGCCGGAGTTTTGTGTATCTTCGCCGCGAGTTTTTTACGAGAATCGTTTTGTATGATGTTTAAAACATAATCTTATGAAATGTGTAACGAGTTTTTTGTTTGAGTTTAAGGCACTATTTTTATGTCTTAGTCACACTTTGAGATACATCGAAGATAGATTTTGTCTGCCGGCCATAAGTATCATTTTGCAACACATTAAATATAGCAATAGCTTTTACCAAACGAAGCAATGCAGCTGTCACAGTAGGTTAAGTATGAACAGTGTGAAATGTTCTAGAAAATTAGTGTTATCCATCCATCCATCAGGTTAAAGTGTGATTAAGACAGCCAATTACACATAATCTTATGATCATTAATAGGTTTGAGAACTTTTGTACTTGTTTGTACTCATTTAGCTTAGATTTTATACGACAATATGATTGTACCTTCAATAGGGATGACGGCTAAAAAATATATTTTGTTCGCCTTGTAGATTATTAAAAATATTGGACACGTATGTTTTTCTTTTTTTACGTTCTCAAAAACTTGAGTTCAAAAGTGCCATGACGTCACGAGTATGTAGATTTTATACTTGTGACGTAGCGACCCCCACTGCCCAACTTTAATGCGTTTTATCCAAGTTATTTTTTTTTTATATGATGAAGCAAAAAATACGTGTCTAATATTTTTTTAATATCTGACTGACGGACCAAATTGAATTTCTTTTTTTTTTTTCACCCTGGCATCATCCCTATTATTATTGTACCTTCTTTGTATGCTTCATACTTCCCGTAATTCCCTTTTTCATACCAATATGTCTTTCTATGGCACCTTCTAAGGAAGTGTCAGCGCTTTAAACTGTTCACTCTTGTAAAATAAATTTATATTAAATGTAATCAGTGTTTTATTTTCTACATAACATAACATCACGCCTGTTTTCCACGGAGGGTTAGGCAGAAGTGTAGACCCACATTTCCCCAGTTAGGTTTATGCCATGTAATAGTGGGCGAGCCTATTGCCATCAACCGGGTACAAATCCAGACTCGGGCGGCTGCTGAGAAATTCCAGATGGAAAAACTCAATAACACTTTGCCCGACCCGGGAATCGAACCCAGGACTTCATGTTCAGCAGTAGCGCTTGCGACCACTAGACCAACGAGGCAAACATTATTACACACATCAAAAGTGTCTAGGGATCAAGCATTTTTATGCGGATTTCTTGAGATTGAGATGTGGCTTTGTAATAAATTTATGATTATATAAATTTATATGGATCCTTTTTGGTGCATTTCATAATTTGAAACAGGAACTGTTAATCAAATTCGAGTAAAAGATGAAAATCAGCTGTCAATATTTTCCCTATAAAAACATACAACGCATTGAAGACATTATTAGTGCTACTGTTTCCCTACTACTGATTAAAACCAACGTTATTATGGAGCGGCGACGTCATTTAAGCAGGGAAGAAATGCTCAGAGCCGTGGGAATGATAGAAGCTGGTTCCCGGCAACGTACTGTGGCTTTAGCTCTGAATACAAGTCAGAGTGTTATCAGTCGACTTTGGACACGTTACCGAAGCACTGGTACCGTGGCTGAGCGCCATGGAGGACGGTATCGCTGCACCACACGGAGACAAGACCGATACATTCAAATCTTAACTCGAAGAGCTCCAACAATAACCGCCATGATGTTAGCCGTGAGGCTTCATCACTCTTCAGGGAACTTAATTAGCGACCAAACAGTCAGAAACCGCTTGCATGAAGTGAACCTTCATTCCCGAAGACCGCTACGGGTACCACCTATAGCAATGCACAATCGTAGGATTCGATATCAATGGGCTCTTGAACACAGAAATTGGGCAGAAGAACAATGGCGTTTCGTGTGCTTTTCTGATGAGTCTCGTTTTGGTATGAGACCGGATACAAGACGTATACGACACTGGAGAACCCCTGGACGCCAACAGCGATTAAAATCCTGCCAGGAAGTCCATCCTTATAGTGGTGGAACCATCATGGTATGGGCGGCTATTTGGATCGGCGGAAGAACTGAGTTGATTTGGATCAGAGGCAACCCTCAACGCTCAAATTTATGCTGAGACGATTGTATCTGACGTCATCGTTCCTCTACAAGTGCAAATCGGTCCCTTATTTCAGTTAATGCATGATAATGCACGACCGCACACCGCAAGAGTTGTAAGACAGACTCTCGCCGCAGCTAACATCAATGTCCTGCTCTGGCCTGCTCAGTCGCCAGACTTGAACCCGATTGAGCATGCATGGGATATGCTACAGAGAAGAGCTCTGCCGAATATGGAGGGTATCCAGTCGCAAGAAGACCTTTTTTTGTTGTTGCAACGAACATGGGCGGCCATTCCACAGCGTGATTTGGATGAACTCATTTTGAGTGTGCCAAACCGATGTGTTGTTAGTGTTCGCGGTAGAAACACGGATTATTAATTGTTTAAGTTACCCAATAAAATTTTAAAGAAAACTGTTATTTCAGTCTTTTTTTCGAACTTTAATGTTAGTGGTTCAAATGTCAAAAATCCCTTTATTAGGAAAATGGCAAATTTCTTTATTAATGCAAAGGTGACTTGGTTTATCGTTACTGTGACAAACGAAAACACTTTATTTGATGAATCCTTAAAGAAAATTTTAATTAATATCAATCAGGAGAAAAGTTATTGCAAAAATATATGTTGATCCCTAGACACTTTTGATGTGTGTATTATTTATACATAACATTATAAAATAGACTGGCTTTCAATAGGTAAAAGATGGTGCCTCAATCTTTTATTGCATTCGTGATCACCTGAGCACCTGTAGGTGATGGTGCCACAATGTGTAGGTGCTCAGGTGGTCACTTAAATTTTATAAGATCGCTACGTACCCTGTCGGGAACAGTAAAATGGTAGAAGAGAGGAAGCTTTAAAATGTATCGATAAAAACGTAAGAGGAAGTCAATATTAAAACCACGATTATCAGGATTAACATTTTGCGAAGTACCTCTAAAACGTTAGGTGATCAAAAAATCAAATTAAGAGTGTTTCACCCGATGTGCATATTCTACTTAGCTATTTCGTTATTTGGCAAACAATTCATAAGAAGACAATTAGGGGTCTGCGGTGGGTCTACATTAGCGGATAAGGTCTGTGCTACGTGCTACGCCACGCTACGAAAATGCTACGAAACATCGTAGCGCTATAAATTAGAAAGAGAATAAGTTTTTGTACCGTCATTATGATTTATAATATTATCTTTCTCGTCGAAAATTTCGTAGGTATAGAAATAATAGCGCCAACTAACTATATAAGAACTAAACAAGCTGCACCATCTTTTAAAAATGTAGGGGATTGGATGGCGGGAAATGCGTCACTATTAAATGTTACAGAGCTTTGTTGAGATGTAGAAACTGGCAAGACTGGTTGAATCACACGAAGATATGTTACTGCATTCTGTAACGAAATAAAGGCACCTATTAATAAGTATGAAAATAAACTAAGAAAAACTTTGAGTACATTATAAATTATTAGTAGTAGGCACGCCCCTCTCACTTTTCAGATTCATGTGCGTATTGTATTATTATCACTTGCTTCAAAAACGGTGAAGGAAAACATTGTGAGGAAACCGGCATGCCTGAGAGATATTTCTCGACGGCATGTGAAGCTAACAAGTTAGGGGCCCATGAGCGACATAAAACTGACACCAAACCATAAGAAAAAGAAAGAAAATTATAAGTTTTAAGTTTTTAAAGTAATAAACTGAAAGTTTCAAGGTGTTTATGTATGGGTAAATATATGAATAGCTCTGGTTGAATGAATTCATTTCAGCCTCTTAAAAAGGGCAATTCATTGACGTTAATAGACCGGTACAAAAAAATTGCCCCGTATGAAGGTTTTAGTAAATATTTGTAGCAGTATGCTGTTATCATTTACGATATAAATAGCATCTGGGTCGATCCTTTGCTCTAAACTTCACGGTCAGATAACAGAGTGAGGATTCCTGTACATGACGCCGGAGCCGCACTGGCGGCGGTGCCGGACCACAAGATGAAAAAATTTCAGGACATCCGGTGAGGCTCTGGCGTCATGTACAGGAAGCTTAAAGCGACAGCCTTAGTCTATAAGGCGCTGAGGTGTGAAAATTGTCAAAATTGCTTTAAGACGGTGGGCATTTCTAAAAACTCCTGTGATTAATTTGTTGTCTGCAAGCCACCAAGCAGGAGAACATGCGTCAACGGCCAGTAAGCTGATCACCGAGTGCATTAAAATAGCCTCCATGAATGGTAATCCTAAAATGTCCGTCTGGCGCACCTGGACAGTCAGCTGTGACCACTTTGCTGACTCACAAGTGTTTTTTTACGAATAAGTTGTTCGTGGTGATTCGAGAGAAGTAACAGTTCTGAGGGCTTACTTCAAAACAGAGTTTTAAATGCCGAGGACTAAACATTTTGAAATGACAGCATATCTACACTTAAGTTGCTTACCAACTTTTATATTGTATTTTGCATTCAACAGCACCCTAATTGCGTAACACACTTTCAATCACAAACTGAATGATTTTGAAGGATATTGCTAATCCATTGCTTCATATGATCGAAAAATTGTCTGCTCAACAACACAAACGCAATGAATGTTGTTGCAATGTCAAAATGAAAGCCATTGCTACTGTGTGATACGCAATTACTTCGCTGTTTACCACTATCCTTTCCAAGTTGGCTATTATAACTGCAAAAAAGCTTCTACAAATAGTCAATTAATTATGAACTCAATAATAATAACAAAAATATAAGAGCCTCGACTAACACCTAAGAAGGCTCTCGTTGGGTAGCTGAATCAAGGGCTTGATTCAGAAAGCGGTACTCCTGGACAGGGCTCGCATTGTTAGGAGGTTCCTCTCTCTGGAGCCCTGACCGCCAGTAGCTTGGACCCTGCTCCCGATACCGGTGGGCTAGTTAGTAAGGCTTAGTATATTTTTAAAAGTTTTGTTTTTATAAAAATATTTAAAAATGGAAATTATATGTATGGAGATGAAATAAAGGAAATAAAAATACAACCAAACCTCACGGTAGAAAAAAAACACAATACAATATGATTTTAAAACAATAAAAATAGAAACTACAATTTTCCGGGTGGTTAGAATACAAAAGATGGAAAACTAAGGGAAAAGGCTGCTTTGTCCCTTCCTGAATATATATTTTTTTAATGATAAATAAAAAAACATTTTCCTATTTTTTCAATCTAAATCTAAAATCTGAGCTGCGATATTCCCTCATTTTATTTTCCTTTCAAATTTAGATACAAGCATCTTAGAAACTGCTTAGCTATGTCTTCCCACTCGCACTAGTGACATTGCTGTTGCTGCCCTTGAACGTGGTGGGTATTTAGGGTAACAAGTTGGATGTTTATCTCGCACTCTGTCGATCATCAGATGCACAGCTCTAGTGGGGTAGGCAAAGTTGGAGTTTGAAGTTAGATAACTTTTGTGGGCTGCTTTCAAATACCATTTTGAAAATGAATGGAGGAATGTTCAATTATTTAAAGGTCTTTCAGCATACCTCGTTTTTCCCTGGTATCTTTGTTTTTTTTGGTCGAGAAAAGTACAAACAGTCGTAGTTATAATGATCGTAGCGGTAGCACACAGCAATATCGTCTGAAATCTTTGGTAGTGTGGGACTTATCCAGACCCACGCTCAGAAATGGTGTAAGCGGAAAGGTATCCTATTACTTCTCTCTGTCCTATTTGAGATCTCCGGAATCTAATGAATGAAATATGCCTACAGCAATTAACAGCCAAACAAACATGAATCATTGAGTAGACCAATATGCAAATAGTTTGCTGTTATTAGTTATAGCCAGATGAAAGCCGCGTGTCGATCTCAATGAGTTCGGTATTACGCTAAATATAGTAAGGTCGGCCAGCCGGATGGCTCTCGGAATTTGGGAAATCTGCAACACGAATCGCGTAGCGATTAGCGTCGCGGGAGCGGGACAGTGCCACCTGATCGATATAGCCGGCATTGACAGCGAACGTGTTTTTCTATCATCGATCTATCAATCTGCTCGATATTCATATCCGCCGACGTCGTCACAGGTCCGTCTGTTAGCGATCGTGGCAAAAATAGTGGAGTAGCTGTGTGTGGGAGCGTGACGGGTGGCGGTCGGCATGTTCGTTGCGATTGCTATGCTGGATCGGAATCCTGGATTTTTGGCACCGAAAATAGTCGGGTGGGAGCGCGGCGAAACCGCGAGGGCGGGCGCGGCGCAGTGCGTGTCGCTCCGCCGTTTGAACAGCCCGCTCGTGAGGTGAGTGCAGCCGCGCGCCGCCACGCCGGCAGCTTGGATACTTCACCTGGACTCCAGTCACCACACCCAGCCGCGGCCCAGGACTGTGCCAGTGACACATCAGTGCCATCATGTGTGGAGTATCCAAGCTCCTGGATTTTGATTCCGGCGATTCTGTGCTTTCGTTCTGTGATACGTTGTTCTGTATTTTCTGGCTCGGGTTGGCATATCTCGTGTTAGTACGGCAGTACGCCAGTGTGTATTCAGTGTCAGTTGTAGCGAGTAAGGACGGGCGGTGTGCGTGCGCGGCTCGCGTTTTCCATGGATATGACTCGGGTTTCATCGCTCGCGCGTCCTCGCTGAAAATAGTGAGTCCCCCGCGCGCCGCCCACGCCGCGCGCTCACACCGCTTGTAACCTATTTGCGGCATGCCCGAACATCAGTATTTATTTAGCGAGATGAGGAAACTCGTCTCAATTTTTATTTAGCCTCAGTCGTGGCCCATATATCGTGTAATTAGGACGTTCGGTTCACAACTCTGTTGTTTACTGATGTTCGGTTTCCGATTACAGCCCCGACTATCCAGCTATTTGGACAGTGTTGGGAAGTCACTGACTTAATGGATGTTAATGATAGTTTAAATAACTTAGCTTTTAGAAAAGCTTTTACAATTCAAATTCACCCAAACACCACACCATGTTCACATTTAAATACGTAACCACCGAGATATTTCGGAAGTTAGAGAAAATACTTAGTTTTTCTTTTAAACCAAACAATAGCAATATTAAACAAATTAAATATTAAAAAAATACTAGAGCCTTATTTGTAGATAGTTATTTACAACATTTAAATTTAAGATAACATGCATAATATGACAGCTACATCTCAAACTATAAATTATCTTGGGATTAAAGTATAAGAGATGACGGTTGTCATTTGAACCAGTCATGATTACCGGCGTGCTTGGAACTCGGAGTGTTGGCACCTCTTCAAAGCGCCTACTATTACATACAAGCTGAACTATCCCTGAAATTCGGGAGATAGTTACAGTTATAGCTTTCATATTAACTATTTTATACTTTGTGACATCGTGTCGTATATTTGGATCTTCTCTTTTAAACATAGCAAACATTTAATCACTCTTCGGTTTCGCAATTGACACTTTTCGATACTTAATTAAAATTCTTCACATATTTTTTACTTCGGGCTTGTAAAGTCATCTCATAAACTAAATCATTTGAACTTCGGTTTTTACAATGCTTCGGACTATTCCTTCTCCGAATATATGCATACATCGTGGACATAATTTCGCTAGGCTGCCCGTTTAGCCACCCGAAATCCACCTTGACACAATAATTAATTACTACGTGAAACTGACGCTATCTGTCATGGTACATCTGGTCGATAACCCATTCAACTGACCAGTACTTAATCTAAACTTTGACTCTATTTCTTGAAAGATTTTTCTTATCAAAACTTTTCCATCATTTTTCGTTTCCTTAACTTTGAAACATTCATTTAAAGTTTTCTCTACGATACAATAAGTTATTGTTTACATCAAGAACTTCTCAACTTTTTATAATCAAGTTGATTGACTTCATGTAACTTGAAGCTTTCAAAGCGTGAATACAGTATAATCATAAACATACTTTCCCTCGAAGTAACCAGTTCTGAATGAACTTGGAGCAACTTTAAGTAACTTTGCTTATTCAGATGTGAATAAGATATTGTTATCCAAATCTTGAGGAACTCTAAAACTTATTAGTAAGCGAGTTACTTTCGGGTTCAGGATTACAACCGATTCATTGGAAGCGTTCATCTGAACAATTTGATTAGATAGTTCATTTTCAAGTTAATTTGAAACTAGTTGAGACATAGATGATCAATGACGTACACAGTGACGCATTGTGTACTCTGCCCTTGAATTAAGGGTTGGTATTGACACTTTGAACTTAATTTAATTAACTATATCAATGAATATCGTACCGTTAAACTCTTTTATCGATATTCTTAATTGAAAACCTTTTTCAAAAAAGTTTTGTCGTATCAAATAATAAAAAAATATAAAGTATCTTTGAATATTATCTGAATTCAAAAAGATCATTTCTTAAGGCTTCGTTTCAAAGAAATTGTGTTCGTTAATAGTCTTTTGTTATTTTTCTTGTAAAAAGTCAAAATTAAAAAGGCTAAAAGTTTTTGAAAATGTACGCACCACTGCCTTGCGAATGAACAATCGAGTTTGTTAGTTGAATTTTAGCTACTAGTTTTTAGCTCAGTATAATAAATAGGTTAGTGAAAATTTTGATAATTATATTACAATGGAAAGTTAGAAAGTAACTGTTAATAGAATATTATAGAACTATTGGTTTGGCATAGAAGATGTCTGCCACGAGGCGACTTATTTGAACAAACCGTTCTTTTTCTAATAGTAGAGAAAAGTCCCTCAATAAACCATTACTTTCAATGCCAATTTTCATATATTCTTATCACTAAATAACAACAAAAAAATGGCATTTCTTGTTCTGCTAAAGCTTTCGTTCAAGCCCGAGCTTTGTAAAGAATGGCATGGATAAGGTTTAAATTGAACAAATAGAAATACAAGATGGGAAAGTAAAACAAAACCTTGAACTTTCTGTCTTCAAGGAATCTAAAATATCTAGTAGAAAACCAAAGCTTATCCTCTTCTCTCTCTCCTCTGCTTATCTTAAGGTTCTCTCAAGGTCTATCTATTTTATTTAATCAGGGAGATAGGCACATGTTCTATCTGCCATAGTTCTATCGAAACCAACTGAAAAACTGTGCCAACCAAGTTAGGAAAAAGCGTAAACGATACATAAATTAGCGGTCGTTCTAAAATTCCGGACTTATATTTAGTCTCCGGCCTGCAACAGCTGTAGTGATGTGAAAACACGGTTATTTTCGTGAACAATGTTGGTGGCGTTGTCAGAACGCCAGCACCACGTCACCGCGCGACTACTCGCGTTATTTTCGCAACTTTGCCAGTTCGCCATCGCGGGCGGCGTTTGTTCCGTTTAGTTTAACTCGAGTTTTATAGCGGCAACCAATGGTTGTAAAATATTGATGTTGTATGATAGTTAAATCTGTTGCTAGTTATTTTTGTGAAATAGTCCTGTTTTACATAAGCTCTCAGAGATTGGATTATAGACATTCTACATACGAACAATACAAAGAAGACATTAATTCATACACGAGGACAGAATACACATCCGCACCAGAACAAGAAAAGTTTAAAATACTTACACAAAAAACTGAAGAACAACAGGCAAAAAGCTCACATTTCATAATTTACGTAACATTCGCGAATTAAATGCCCTTCAAAAATTCTCTAGCACGTTATTTCAGTCCACACATAGCTACATTGAGCTACATTTTTTTCACTTATTGTAAACAAACTGAGTTGCTGATGCTCTCATCACGTAAACCAGTCAATACAAATATGGTGCAGCTAGGAAAATATCGGCCATGGCCGTTCTACGAAAAAAGTAATCAAAATTCATACTTTTATAAACACAAAACAACAGATTATGTAAATGTTTTCTCTGTGTATCGATTTTCAGAAGATACCGATATCTTTAATGATGATCGAATTGAGAAAACAAATGACGTCTATGAGAAAACTCAGTGGGGATTGGTTAGAATTATTATTCCTTTAAATTAATTATTGCTATGACAGGGGAAAATTCTGCCGGAGTTGCGGTTATTGTCCGAAAGGGTTACCGTAGCCCCTGGCAGTATAGGCATCTGAAGGAACACGGGTGGGTTTTAGTTAGTAAGAGTCTGACACACCCTCCCGCTCCACCGAGATCGGAAGAAGTTATTTGATAATTTCCCAACCAAAAAAAGGGGAGCAAATTCCGTCATTGGAAAACTGGAAGTGGGTGTACAAAAGTTCATACCTACCCACATGAGGATTATAAACGGGAACATATACCTACTGTAATAAACCAAATTACGGAAAAAAAAAAACGATTTACGAGTTTCTATGTACGACGACGACGCCGGCATGTTCATCTATTTAAAAAGATTTCCCAACCCAATACATTCTCACATAAAATGTGTAAACACAGACGCCATTACTGACGTCACACCATAGTTTAAACCCACTCTGCTTTACACCCACCCATAGATATAGCAGCTAATATTTTTAACCTGCCAATACTGTGAAAAGCAAAGATTTAATTACTAGAACCAAACAAGAGTAAAAACAAAAAATAAAGTATCTATTCCTGTAATATAATTCGGCCGCGCAGAACTTTGTTATATTGAATAACAACACAGTAAAGGGTAAAACAGTCTACCACAAGTTGCGAGCAAAGGGTTGAATTATGTGTCCAATATCAAATTCAGTTGTAGCAAATAAAATTATAACTTTATCGTCATTTGTCTTTTGACACGAACTTTGTATTTGAGAATGAGTTTGGTGTTTTGTAATTGAGTTGGATAGAAAGTTTATATTTATTTGAAAAACGATAGGGACCTATAGCTTACGGATGCTTATTAAAACACAAAAAATAATTTAGTACCCATAAAAACTCAGTACACAATGACACTAGAATTAACAAAGCAAGGACAGGAACTGTTTTTTAGGCTCTTGATTTGAGGTTGACTATGTCTAGTATTTTACTTTTGTGTAAGGTAATCACGATATCGAGCAGATTCCATAACATATATATTTTACAAGTTCATTTCTATATACCGAATCATATATCAAGGGAACTCCCGAAACAGGGGTGTGTTGAGCACTAATATTTCAGCAAGCCAAATGTGCCATATCCCCGCGTAATTAGGTTAGAATATAATTTAGTATCAGGAACGTAGACCCAATAATTATGCACTGCCACATCTGGCAAGCTGGCAAGCTGGCAGAGTGCCATATCGAATGGCAGAGTCAAACTTTTCAAATTGGAATAGTGTTTGTATTTTTAAATAAGTTTATAGGAGTGTCTCGCTTTCATCCAACGAAGTTAGTTCGTGATAAAGATTTATGAATATAGGAAGCGTGCATTATTTGTGGCTTGGGATGCACTAGTCAATAAATTTTGTGTTAAACGAGAGCTTTTATCACTAGCTCAATAAAGTCATCTTACTTAAAAGTAAAAAAAAAAATAAAGAAAAGTTATCTTACTTGATTTAAATAGATATTTGTGGTAGAGCCATCACAATTTTGCTAATACCACGTACTTTATAAATATCATAAAAATAAATCATCAAACGGTTAGGATTTTTCGGTGACTAGCTTCCACAAATGGCTTCGCTCGCGTGATATCTTATAAATTATAATATATGTTACTCAGTGATAATATAGAATTCTACTGGTAAATAATTTTTAAAATCATTACAAACAAAAATACAAATCTTTTCTCTTTATAATATTAGTGTAGAATACAAATTTACTTTTTGAAACATGCAGATCAGACGTGTGTTTTCCAAACATGCAGTACTATTTCAAGAAGCCAACTCCTCATGTTATGAGTTTTCCTCTAAAAGCGTAGTAGAACGCCGAGCGTTTCAAACTGCATTGACACGATTTCAATTAACTTCGTACCTATTGTGTACAGTAGCAGTAGCTTTATTAAATCCTGCTGCAGTGTAGGCTATTTCTCACACAAAGAACGGTTCACTGAAATTGATCCGGTTACATCATTTCCTTTTTACATAAGGAACAGTACAAAAATGTTTGTGTGAAGGGATTGTGGATGAATTAAAATACAAGCTGCAATTTCGACGATGAATTTGTGTCTAGACTTAAAAGAAACGAAAAGCTTAAAATCCATCTAATGTTATCCTTATTGACTCAATTATTTGAAATCTTATAACTAATATTTTTATACCCGTTGATGGTGAAACATGTAGAGGAGTTTCGTAATGTATGGACATTCAATGCGCACTGGTTCTGACAAATAAATAAAATACTTTACTTTTGTAGCAAGTATGCAATTCTGAGCCACACAGAATGTTTTGATAGTCATCGAAATTGTAGATGTCGAAATGATCTTATACTTATTCAAAACCATTGTTCTCTTTCAGGCCGTAACTGGCGTATTTTTTGACCGGACCGTAGAAGAGACAAAGCCGCCACCATGGACGCGATTAAGAAGAAGATGCAGGCGATGAAGCTGGAGAAGGACAACGCCATGGACAAGGCCGACACCTGTGAACAGCAGGCTAGGGACGCCAACCTCCGCGCCGAAAAGGTACAGAAATTACTACACAACACCACGCCTGTAATAGGGATGATGCCTGGGTTAAAAAAAAGAAATTCTATTTAGTCCGTCAGTCAGATAATAAAAAAAAAAAATTAGACACGTATTTTTTGCTTTATCATATTAATAAAAAATACTTAGATTAAACGCATTAAAGTTGGGGAGTGGGGGTCGCTACGTCACAAGTAAGTATAAAATCTACATACTCGTGACGTCATGGCACATTTTAAATCAATGTATCGCCGTAATCTTTTGATAACGTAAAAAAAATATTCCTGATTCCCTATTCCTGATTGGGTTAGGCAGAGGTGTACCTATGATAGGTACATCCACATTGCACCAGTTATGTTTAAGTCCCATGCAATAGGGGGCGATCCTATTGCTGTCAACCGGTCACAAATCCAGACTCCGGGCTGCTACTGAGAAATTCCTGATGGAAAAACCCACACCCCCATTTACAACATCTTTATATTCAACTGGACACTGTTTCCTAAAGATATGAAAAATACTTCGTCATCATAAAGGACTTAGTACTTCTTTATATTTCCAACAGGTGACTGTGCACAAGCCTCTCTAAGAGTTGAAGTATAATGTAGGTGGTATAAGACAAACTCCTATTCTCAGTCAGCAAGATGATAGCCAAGCTGGCTTCCGGCCTGAGTATACGCTTGAAAGTCGTGGTGAAACTATTTTAATTAAGATTAATAAAAATCGAATAAGCTTTATTTTGACCTGCTTAACTATTAATATATTTCCATCTTAATTTGCATTCTCAGAATAAAAAAGATAGGAAAGTCTCTGCAGCAATTCAAATTTAGATCAAGTCATAAATCAAATCCTTTAGTCCGGTACAGATCGCGGTACTCAAGTACTGACTTAAAATATGATTACAAAAACAACATTTCGTAATCTCCTTTACTAAATTGGTATTTAGATAAGTCCGCTGATCTCTTTGGGATAATTGAGGTCAGAGGGTCACATTTGATTTAGTCACTCTAAAAATATAAACGTAAAACATATCAAACAGAACGACCCATATTTCTGATAAGTTTTTCTAGGCCTCTATAAACACAATTGATAAATCTATTTAAATCCTATGAGACTTGTCCCATTTGTACCCACGCTAAATGTATGTTTAGTTGGTATTTATGTGAGAGAAAAGAAATAATTCTCCGTTCTTTGGAATAAACTTTCATTGGAATTGATCGGAATTAACATATTTATTGTTTTCTTGAAACTTGGTAAGGGTCGGGTCTATTTCCCAACGGAATTTGCGTCCCTAACTACGCAACCTATAGACGGGTGCACACTGCAGGAAAATTCTTCACCCATCTTATGGGTTCCCCAAGGGACTATTCTAGGCCCGATGCTGCCGATTCTAACTCCAAAATCTGTCCCCCTTTCCAGGTCAACGAGGAAGTCCGTGAGCTCCAGAAGAAGCTCGCCCAGGTGGAGGAAGACCTGATCGTCAACAAGAACAAGTTGGAACAGGCCAACAAGGACTTGGAAGAAAAAGAGAAGAATTTAACCGCCACCGAGGCTGACGTCGCTTCCCTCAACAGGAAGGTGCAGCAGATTGAGGAGGACCTCGAGAAGTCCGAGGAGAGGTCAGGCACCGCCCAGCAGAAACTGCTTGAGGCCCAGCAGTCTGCTGACGAGAACAACCGGTAAGATAATATACTTTTCAAACATAGTAAATATTTATAATACCAGCCTATGAGCTTGGACAAAGGCTTTTCAGACGGAGAAGGCATGAGCAAACAATGTATGATCTAAAAAATAGATGTAACTTCTAAGAGTTTTATCTTGACTATTGCGAGATCTCTAGCCTTTCTACTACATATAATAGCAAATGTGTATACTTAGCTACTTACATGTCATTATGTAAGTGCCAAGTAAAGAGATGGAAAATATTGTCTCTGTCTCTCTCTCACGTCTCACTCAGCTACTAACTATTTCCTTGATGAACAATTTTCGTACTGTCATGTTCATCGTAGCTAGAGACAAAAATATTTCTTTTTACAACCACGCTTCTTCAAATTCTAGTTTTAGTTTCATGCTATGATTATAGATAATCATGACTATTTTAAACGTGTAAAATATGTTTAATCTTAGTATTAGACGTAGGTATTTTTCCGGTCGCGTTAGATTTATTATTAAAGCAACAGTTGGATTACGTGAGGCACTATAATTAGAAACATGGTGTGAATTGGAGATTAGCTTATGAAATATTATAATTTCGTGAAATAACAGAAATGTTTTCGTTTATCCTATACTATTAAACGAGCAAAATTTATATGTATATAAATATATATGTATATATTTGTAATCACGTTCTCGAAAACGGCTCTAACGATTTCGATGAAAGTTGCAATATAGAGGTTTATATAAATTCGTTTTCTCTATTATGACAGCCTCGGCAATGTGATACTACGTTGGTACACCTGGATGATATGTTTATCTATTTTCACCCGAGCAGAACTCGGTCGATTTACATTACATGAAAATGTAACTAAGAATTTTCCAGTGAGTGAGAGTGACTACTGAATACTGACATCTATTTATACTAAAACATTAACCTAACTACATATAAACGTATCTCATATAGTACCTACCTAAACAGACCATTTTCGTTTCATCAAGATGAAATTCTTTTTTTACTATACCAACATAATTATTGCTCAAAAACTTAGGCAAAATTGATTTTTGGTAGACATCAGAATTTACTATCATATAAATCAGTTTAGTTCAGAAGACATGGTGTAACTTCACCAGTATAATCAAGGTGGTGTAACTATATCTAATAAATGACGTATCGTTTGTTCCAGTATGTGCAAAGTGTTGGAGAACAGGGCACAGCAAGACGAGGAGCGCATGGACCAGCTCACCAACCAGCTGAAGGAGGCCCGTCTGCTCGCTGAGGACGCTGACGGCAAGTCCGACGAGGTAAGTGTCATCTTCCAAGTCTTGTATATTATTCATTATATATCTGTCACCCCCTTTTTTGTCATTATCATCTTTCACAATATTCATCCATTGTTTCTTTGGTCTTCCTCGACTTTTATAAATCTACATTCATACTCCAAACTATCCTCACATGTTTTTCAGATATTTATAATATAGGTAGAATTATTATTAGTCTTCGGAGTACACATGTCCTATCCAGTGCAGTGTCATAAAAATTAAAACGTTTGTACCAACAAGCAGATTTTTTGTTCCGAACATAAGTTTGAATTTATACTCATTATAATCTGGGTCCTCGTTATCATAAAGTTCATCCATGGAGAATCAAAGAAAACAATATAACGTTATGCATAAACATGAATTAGAATACTAAAAACGTATGATGTCCAGGTATCCCGCAAGCTGGCCTTCGTTGAAGACGAGCTCGAAGTCGCTGAGGACCGTGTCAAGTCTGGAGATGCCAAGATCTCGGAACTTGAGGAGGAATTAAAGGTAAATACTTATGAATTGTCAAAGGAATATACATAAACATGGCTACATAGGTTATTATATACCTACACGTATGTTTAAACTGCAAGAAAACACATTGCTACATCCGTAGTAAGGAGTTAGTCAATGAGTCGACAATAAATTTTAGAACCAACAAATATCCACTAACGAAATTTGTCATCCAGGTCGTAGGTAACTCCCTCAAATCTCTGGAAGTATCGGAAGAGAAGGCCAACCAGCGTGTCGAGGAGTTCAAGAAGCAGCTGAAGACCCTCACCGGCAAGCTCAAGGAGGCCGAGGCCCGCGCTGAGTTCGCAGAGAAGACTGTCAAGAAACTACAGAAGGAAGTCGACAGGCTCGAAGGTATGACTCTAACCAATATCCTCCCTAATCAAGTAACATAAGATCAACTTAAATGAAACAAAACTAAGAATTATTTTTTTGACTGATATCAAAGATTCAACTAAAACAAATCTAAATATCAAGTTACGAAATATTCTATAACTTGATAACTATTCTAACAAAATGAGAATACTATGGCTTCTCTCAATTGCAAAAGCTTCTTAATCAAAACTTTTCTAATAAAAACTCATTTTCTTATTTATCTTTAAGTTCAGAGGCCGGGATAAAGTTTGTTCGTTTCGTATGTTGTTATCAAATCACAAAATTTAACAGACGCAGTATTCGGCGAGAAGGAGAAATACAAGGCGATATGCGATGACTTGGACGGCACATTCGCCGAGCTCACAGGATACTAACCAGCCCTCACAGCACATAGTTTAAGTCAAAACCGTCCGAATCACTTCACCCTAAAGTTCATTTTGATACGTCACCTTACATTGCCTTCAAACCTTTACAAAGTTCATCGTTTAGCCCGACTGTAGATTAGCTGTCAAGAACGAGTTTTTAGTTTTCAGATTCTCTAAACTGTTTCTTCTAACGCCTAACCTCTTGCTGGATGTGTGAAGGATTGTCTCTGTACAGAATAGCGTAGATATATATTTACGAAGCATTTGCGACGATCCTTTACACTTTTTTTTTTGTTGAGCCCTGCTTTTTTTGTTTGTGATTAACATGTCTATCGCTTTGCTGCCACCGTCGCGGACCAATGCTTCCAAGGTAACGTTGGTAATCTCTTAATTTTTCTATATAAAATGATCTATAAAGCTATCCGCTTCGCCATAAATATGTTTTAAAGAACATTATCACTAAAATATAATTTATAATGGTATAAAAGTAACAATTCTAATTCTATTGACACTATTCCTTCAACCTTATTTCTATTTATTTAGGTAACCTGATAATATTCTAAAGAAATATAGTTTAGACTTAGAGATATTTCAGCTTCTGGACAGTAACTGTTTTCTTCTAGTTTACAGTAGTTGACTCTATCAAGGAGCATGTCAATAACTTTTACTGCTATTCAGTCACCATTACTTTTGCAACATGAAATTTCAGGATTCACGACTGCTCTAAGTATCTTTTAATCAAGAGGACCAGAGTTCTTTTAAGCTTGGTTACTTATCAGTATTTATAAAACTACCTAAACTGAAAATTAATGGTACAACCCCTCGTTCCTGTCCAAGCATTATTCTAATATCGTTATCTATTAACAGATGAGCTTGGAATCAACAAGGACAGATACAAGAGCTTGGCTGACGAGATGGACTCGACCTTCGCCGAGCTGGCCGGCTACTAGACACCACTCCTTCCACACATTCACACACACACACGTACACACACACGCAGTCCGCTGCCACCGCCACAGACACACAACACAACAAACAAATACGTTTGTACACGTGATGTAATATTTATTAATATTTTATGTAAATTTATTTACGATTTTCAATAAAATTAATTTATAACAAGTTAGTTTTGCATTTGTTGTTTCTCTCCTCTGAAAATTATGATAGGTTTTCCCTAAACCCAGGCTTATCTCGTTCTAGCAGTTGTGCTTCAAAAATGTATAAAGAAAAACGACAGAGAAAGATTCAAGTTGAAGTTGGGAAATGATTGTCAAAATATGTTCCGTTTAGCCTTCCCGTATCAGTCTAGAGAACGCTTCAAGATTTATCAAATGTGAAACGTTAGCTCAATGGCAAAGTTAAAAAGATGTTGCTGTAGGCAGTAAGAAAGTTTTCAAGTTGAAATAAAGAGAACGATAAGAACCTTATAATATAATTCAGTTCTATTGTCACTACATCTAATATGCGATTTTAAAATTATTTGAAACAAGTTACAGATAAACTTGTTATTATGCTCCACAATATCAAAACATTAAACACTACCTAGACACACTGTATCAGATAGCCTCGCATTTGCATAACAAACGTATTCTATTACAAACCAGCTTTATTATATCAATCCATTTTTCTACTGAAAGCCGGATAACCACATTAGTCATCGGAAAATTAGATTGAACGTCAATTATTTACAGCGGAAACGCGCCTCAAAGCTGTCAACTGTCACATGACGTCTTTCCGGTTTAACATGGCGGCGGCGGGAAAGCGCATGCGCGAGGACAGCCGCCAAACGCATGCGTGACTACCCACAGAACCAGATCGATAGTGCAGTGTTGAAACAGCCTGTTGGGCTCCAGTTATTTTCCCTTATTTTCCCGATAAATCGTCGTTTTTCGGTGAAATTGTGAAGTAATTCGTCATCGTGTCGGTGTCAAGTAGCGTGTTACCTGGAGCCATCACTATGAAGATGCTAGCGCCCCACGACGGCCCCGATATAGCGCCAGTCGACTCAGGTCAGTGGAAAACAATAATTAAAATCACATTATAATTGCAAATTTAGTACATTGTCTCATACCCACCAATATTTGAACTAAAAATATCCGTTGGGTTGATTAGAAAGTAATATTAAATACTTTGTGCGCAATATATAACATATAAAGAAAGGGGCTTTGTTATGTCGACACCCATAAATGAATATCTAACGATTAGTTACGGTAGCAAATTATTCAAAAGCTTCTTGAACCTCCTCCTATAAGGAAAATATGAGATCCAGTAATTGCGAAAGTTACAAGATTAATCTAAGTTTTTGAGACGATACAGTTTCGACTCAGGATGGATGTATGTTTTCATCCTTTATGTCAAGAACTACGTAGAAGGCTTACGCAACCTCCTTCCTATATGGACCAGTATGTCCGGAGAGTCATAAGTATACAATTATATTATGTACATTAGAACGACATGGTCCACTCAGTGACACGAACTAGATAAAATTATATTCAGGTCTTTGTCCTTTTATTATGACCTCATATTGTACGGATAGCATAAAAATAAACATATCAAAGGATAATAAAATCATGTCAAACTTTATAGCATATATAAAATATTTATGTTTCTTAATTATAAATAGGCAATAATAGCGAGTGGGATATAGTTTTTACTTTTGTTTTACTTTTTATTAAGTGTACAGTTAACAATCGTAAGTGTGATTATTAATTTTTGTTTTTATTTAAAAACGCTTCTTTTACTACACTAAATTCAATTTGCATTATTTATAATTAAAACGCCATTCTATTTATTAAGTTACGTGCAAATTGATTCTATCAATTTCAAATGACGCCCGCATAATATTTTTATACAATGATAATTAATAATTAAATTATCACAACAGGAAACTCTTTTGTTTAACTAAAAATAAATGGTTTTACAACGTGTATGTATGTTTACCTTTGATCTATTTTTGTAAAGGAAGGAAAAGTATTAAACATGTGATTATTATAATAAGTACCTGGTCGACCGAGCTCTGCTCGGATGAAAATAGATAAACATATCGTCCAGGTATACCAACGTTGTATCACATTCCCGAGGGTGTGGAAATAGAGAAAATGATTTTATCCAGATATGAGACCTAGCTAGATCAATTCTTCGCCCCGTAAACCCTTATATTGCAACTTTCATCGAGATTTAGAGCTGTTTTCGAGAATGTGATTACAAAATATATATATGCAAATATTGCCCTTTTAATAGTATAAGATATTGTAGGTAACCTTAATTGTTACCTTTTAAACCATACGTTTTGTATTGTAGCTTTAATGGAGCTTTGAAAATAAATATGCATTCTCAATGTCGCTAGAAAATGCAAGAGACTATTATTGAACAGTATATAAAAGTACCCCGTTGTCTAGATTTGGTGGTAATAAGTTCCCCTCTGTTACATGGGACTTACATAACATAACATAATGGGTGTAGGTATGGATCTCTGCTTACCCAATCGAAAAATAATATAAAAATAATATGTAGGGTGACTCGTGTTTTTTCATATAAAAATGTTGTTATTTCTTTTTAAATGTCACCTCCTTTGCTAACTTCGTATAAATACAAAAATAAACTGATATTATAAGGGGACAAATGGCATCCTGCTTTCCTCTGAAGATCAAATAACTATAAACGCTTGAGGCGTTTTTCTCTAACATAGCTTTGTTATTTTTAATTGTGCGATGAACAAGGCATCATTAAGAGCTGCTACTCACTCGGGCACAGATATAGACCAGTACTCTTATTGCGTAAAACACGATCAATCACAATTTGTTTCGATTTGAAACAGATTGCTAATCCATTGCTTCATAAGTTGGAAAAAAAATTCGACTCAACAACGTAAATAACACAATGAATGTTAGTTAATTGATTCAGGCGTGACCTTGCGGAAATCCATTATAAAATACAATAGACGTGAATGTATTTTACAATGTATTGTATTTTACAATAAATGTTGTTGAACTGTCGAAATGAAAACAAATTTGCCATAATCGTTTACGAAATTAAGTTACGCAATTAGGGTGCAGATGGTCGATCTTATTATAATCAACCCACTCAAGAGTATTATTTTGAGCTGTGATTTGAAGCTCATGTGGGTATTTGCCATAGGCATTTTGAGTATTTTACAAACATGTTGTGTAAAGGCCCATTTTGGTGACAATGCTTAGGAAAATTGTCCGTCATAAGCTATGTAAGTATGTATCTTGTTGAGGATTGTTTTTGTTAGAAGCTTAATCTAGGGACAGTTTAATAATTATTATTATTATAACATTTTTTAGCTACCCACATTCGCAAACCCAAACATTTTCCGACAATCATTCGGGATATTGAATAAACTTCTAAGTTAAACTTCTAAATAAACAATAACTTAGAAGGAAACGTCAACTTGATATATTTTGTGACAATGACTTGCACTCTGTCAATCCTCGTTCGTTTTGTAGTCCTTAAAGTTTAGCAGTGTAACATAATACATGTGTGTACCATACAGTTTATGTATCATCATGTTTACGTATCATTCTACTTATTGATTCCGTGCCTCGGAAAGCACGTTAAGCCGTTGGTCCCTACTAGCTATTATTCGATTTTCTAAGGTCTGACAACCAGTTTACTTAGGAGAATCGTGTAGACAGGCAGTGGATTCATGTAAAATATTAGTATTTATCTGCATCCAGTTAGACTGGAAGCCAACCCCAATGTAGTTAGGAAAAGACTAAACAGATGTTGAGAGATAACTGTGACGCAAACGAATCTATTAATCCTTGTAATTTTTCTAGTCTATTCGATACAAATAACACATCTGATCCGTAGAATGTTTAAGTACTACGATATAGAGACAGGAAAACGGGTACTCAATAGAAAAGGCACAAACAGATATTTTCATCATAAAAACAACAGTAAAACCATTAAAAGTAGCATCGCATCTCGCCTCGATAAATCTTCATCAACTTCACAAGTCATTAGTCAATCAACACGATATAAAAGCCCGAGTAGACGAGAGCCGACGGCTATCGGCGACCAAGATTTTTGAAGTGAAAACTTCTATAGGCGCGTTGGGCATTTTTGAGATGGGAAAAAACACAGAACATATATATATGTTCTGTGGGAAAAAACAATTGAACTCGCGACACCGTTACCGACACCTCATTTTTGTAAACGCGATTGTGATCTTTATTTATATTACGTTACAGATCAATGTTCTATGCAAGTATTTTCTTGTTCAAGTTTTTACTTCTGTCGACACTCCTGGTTTTTGTCTCTTATTGTATTAGTGGTTTGTTCTTCGAAAATATAATATTGGAAGACCAAAGACGATGGATGGACATTGTGAACGATGAAATGGCTAGAAGGGAGTGACTACCGAGATGACGACTAATAGAAAATTATGGAAGAAAAATATATGTTGAGCCGACCGATGATGATGATTGTTGTTTGTTTAGATTAAATAATATAGGAAGTGATAGGATTGGAGCAAGTTCTGTTGGGTTATGATAAAACCCAACAGAACTTGAAACATCCTCGTTCGCCGTCGTCGGGTCTCGTCTACTCGGACTTGTCACGAGAAAAGTGCTAAATATTTTTTGTCTGATTCAGAAAACAAATAGACGTCTTAATGGAATATCACGTGAACTAACATAAGGTATTTTTTTCCATGTTACCCATCCAACCTGATTTATTAAACAAGTACAGGCTAACAAAGCCCGGATTTTACAATTTTCTAAAATGATAGCCTCAATCATAGCTGATAAAAGGCTAATAATAAAAAATCCTAATAACCGTTTGAGAGACATAACATATACACTGTGAGTCTTTATAATGTGCACATATCGAAATGACGTAATCTATGTTTAATTTTATCGACGGAAAAAAAAAAGCATTTAGCGGGCATTTATTTGAAGAGCCTCTTATCAGCTAAATGAACCTTTTGAAAATCGTAAAATAAGCGATTTACATATTTGTATTAATAAAAAAGCAGGTGATAGTATAAATATCAAGATACGTTGCATAATACGCGATAGTCGATAGCGCCTTTCTCTTCACAATTAACACTTTATAAAAGCCCGAGTAGACGAGAGCCGCTATCGGCTAACGAGGATGATTTGTCTCTTATCTGACAAATATGATGATACTATTTGTTTGTTTCGGGAAAATACAATATTTGAGGTAGTTTTTCATTTAGATTAAATCATGTAGGAAATGATAGGATTCTACACGCTCCCGTAGGCTATAGGAGACAAAGCGTCCTCGTTAAGAGGACGCTTTGTCTCGATTACAGGCCCTTATCAGGCAGTTGTTCTATGAAACTGACACTTAACTTCATTTAAGTTGTTTTTTAAAGGTTACGATTTTAGGAACGATATTACGAAATAAAAATGTGCATTTTTATTTCGTAAAATTCTTTTAAAATAAACAATGCTTTATAGCCGCAGTTGAGTCATTTTGTTAACTTTACGATTCATTAGTCAATTTTCACAGAATTTAAAAACCCGAGTTAACAAAACCCGACGGCTATGGCTAACGAGGACATTTTCTCTGGATAAGTGGTCCTTATCTGACAGATATGTTTATATCAAAAGATATGTTTTTGGAAAATGTCGTTTTTTGGTGTCGTTGTTGGATTAGATGAAATCATAAAGGAAGAGAAAGAATTCAACCCAGTATCGTAGATTAAAGAGGATGTTTAGTCTCGATTATATGCCCTTATCTGTACTGAAATATATGAAAATACCTTTGAGATGGTTTTTAAAGGAAGTTTAAAATCACAGTTTCAGGGCAAGTAATTTTGTTTTGGAAGTAAAAATAAACAATCAATTTTTGTTAACTTTGCGGCTCATTAGTCAATTTTCACAGAATTTAAAACTCGAAAGTGGACGAGACGGCCGACGGCTATCGGCTAATGATGGTGTTTTGTCTCGTTTAGAGGTTTTTATCTGACAGAAATGATGATATTATGAGTTTGTTTACTGGAAAATGTAATATTTGAGGCTTACTGCGTTTACTGTTACTGTGAGCCAGTTTCATCACACTGCTTGCCAAAGGCCTCTCTACCCGTGACTTCCAGTGCTTGCTGCGATCCAGTGCTGTGTTTGCAGTGATGTGCATCACTGGTCATGTGTTTTGTTTATTAATCGTTTAGATTAAATAAAATAGGAAGTGATAGGATTACAGCCCAGTCTCGTCGGCTATCAGAACAACGCTAATGAGAATGTTATGTAAGTCTATCGACTTGTTAACATGAAAAACCTTTATCTGCCAAATGAGGTATTTATTTTTGGAAATTGTAATATTTGAGGTGTTTTTCATTATTATGTAGTTATCATTAGTGCTAGTTCCTACTATTCTAATATAATTTTCAAGAATATAAATATTTTTGCTTCAAAATTTTAGGGAAAATTGCTTGGTGATGGTTCTGTTCGGTATGAAAAAATGGTATTTCCTCGTCATGTTGAGTCGACCATAATCAAGTCTCTAATGAAATAATCTAAGCATAAATATTCGACAGCTTCTCAATTCATTAGTCCATTAGCACAAAATATAAAAGCCTGAGTCGACGAGGCCTGTCGGCTATCGGTCTTGTTTTATATCTACTTTCCGTAAACCAAATGATACAAGATTAACTAGAAAATTAATTAACCTTGCATCTAACTAGAGTTAAGACCTTTAAACCATAAGTCCAAACGCCACCGTCAACGAGAAAAGAGATTATTCGTACCGAGCGTGACGCCCCGCTGACGGCGTGCGATGGACACGCGGCCATTGTAATATCGCTACTTCGGCACCGGCATCTTATTCTCGTTGATGTCCCGTTGACGTGGCGGTGGACAAACGGCATTAGTCTTAACCAACCTAGCTCATATAACTCGCTATCAAAACAAGTTGTGGTAAATGCCAACATAGGTAGTTATTAATTAATTAGATAAAATAATACATAACATCACGCCTGTATTCCCCGAAGGGTTAGGCAAAGTAAACCCGTGGTCGAATGCCATTATAAGTTTGAAGGTGTACATGCATGCGACCACGGCTTTACTTTGGCTATGTCTTGATTTCTGTCTGAAATATTTTCTTGTTTCATACTTTTTAGAGCGTAATTTTTTCCCAGAAGGGTTAGGCAGAGGTGTATATGTCACCTTAATTTTATCATGTTTAAGACACATGTGAGCCTATGGGATTAAGTGGGTACAAATCCAGACTACGGGCTGCTACTGAGAATATCAAACACAATGTTATGACTTTCTGGGTTACCTATATAGATCAAATATGAAATAACATTTTCAAATTAAATAACATTTGAAACGAAATTAGGTTCTCCAAGGGTTTATACCCTAATTAAGAGTCAGTTCTTATATTTACCGGTTAATTACAGAAGCCTGGAAGACCATTAATAGGTTCTCTAAACTACAAAAGCAATTGTTTCACACAAACGATCTAGGTTTCAATATTTCTGGTCTCTTTATAACTTTTGTCTAGTTTCCAGCCAGATTCATTTAAGTCCTTGAATTGGGGAAAACCCTAATAACATTGAAGACTGATAAGTTAAGTTTTTAAAGCTTTCTCTCTCCTACTATTTTGCAGTCCACAACGATCTCCTTTTTTAAGTTACCACATAAGTTTACATTGTGGAATGCCATTTATGATTGAATATTGAATATTGGCGCCCAACGAGTTGTTTAGTTAAAAAAGCCAGGAGGACCATTGACAAATGTTCTCTAAAGTACATAAAATAGCATTATTTCGCCAAAACGATTGAAATTACAATATTTAGTCCCCTTTATATATTTTAAGATTCTACTTTTGCTAAAGAACTCCTTGAACATCTCGGATCACCAAGAAAAAAAATACGCCGCTACTAACCTCCATCACGAATAAAATTGCATCCCAGTTAAGTATACCCACGTGTCGTTTCCAGACGCTAATGTAATTGATTGACACCAGTTCTCATGATTGATAAGGTCAGGCTTAGCAATCGCTACTGTAGCGCGTGTACCTACATGTTTGAGTGGTTGATACAAACAGAGTAGGTATATAGGGATCGTAGCACGTGGAATGGAGCTTGTATTGTCTTGTACTCTTGGGAAATAGGTGTGAGTTTATGTAAGTTCTCAGTGGTCTCATGTACTGTTCCTATGTCATTCTCGAAGGTTTCACTGATGTTGTCATACTATCCTTGTAGAAAAAATATAAAACAGATTGCATCTCTGAACGCTTATGAGCATGACCACAATAGAAACGGGTTTTGTCGACGGAAGAATAAACACACACAGATTGTTATTGTTTATCTGACGTTTTGTCAATTATTCCGTCGACAAAACCCGTATACAACCCGTTTCTATGGTTGTCATGTTATGCGTGCTGTTTGTCTAACCGTTAGGTATGATCTGTACGGCGATTTTTTTTCGCACATTGAATTTTCAAAGCTGTGCTTAGCGCCGAGAGTTAAAAATCCTACAGTGTGTTTTTTCGACGCGCTGGGTTGCACTCTGTTGGATTCTCAACGCTCGGCTCAACATCGAGAGTTGAATGCAAAACCAGTGCGCGATAAAATCCCGCCACGATATTTTAACGTCCGTTCGAAAGGCTTTGTGTGCTTACAACTCGAGAACGACTAATCCGATTTACGTGATTTCTCTTTTATTCGATAGATATCTGCTCTTGCAAGTTTTTATTTTGTTACGTTAGGTAAAATAGGATACCTACCACCTATTTTCAACAGAGGCTTTTACATTTTACACTAGCTACGCCCCGCGGTTTCACACGCATAAGTCTCCATTACGTGAGAATATCGGGATAAAAAGTATGTATGCCCTAATCCAGGTCATTGTCTACCCATATGGCAAATTTCATCTAAATTCGTTCAGCCGTATTAGCGTGAAAGCGTAACAAACAAACGTAGGTACAAAAAATAAAATCTTTTCTTTTTATAATATTAGTTAAGAGACATTTTTTGCAATTTGCAGGTCAGTATCAAGTTGCGACCATATCAAATGTTTATTTATAGAATTATAATTACAAAAATCATCAATACAACTCTCTAAGTTCATATAATCCTATTGAATGACATCATGACATTTGAGGATTATGCTAACTTAAGAAGTTGTATTACTGATTCTAATGATTATAATTCTGTAATGCCATATTTGTTGTATATTCTCGATTGTAAGACGTGACTGTCCTACACCCATTCAATAATATTACATTTATGACCGATTTGTGTGTAGCCTATGCGCCTGACAGCCGGATTACTCTTGTGATCCTATTATCTCACAAACGTTTGCGGAGGCCTAATATAATCCCTTGTCGGACCACCCACTGAGAGCGCAAGCACTATATTGAGAGAGAGAGAGAGCATTTACTGGAAACTGGATTGAAATTATTGATGAGATGACAATGTTTTAGAGGCAAAATCTATCTAGTTACAAGTCAGAGTTTCAAGGCACCGGGTCATTCAACTAACGATCGCCGTCACTGGGACGTCATGTTCGGTTCGAATAATCTGGTTTCTCGGTGACGTCCGGTGGACAAACATTATAATAATTATGCTGGGTACGTCAAAGTGTGCTCGCGACAATGAGGGCTCAGACGGGTGAAAACTAGGTCCACCTATTTTTTTATCGTTGTTATTTTATTCAGGCGTGACCTTGCGGAAATCCATTATAAAATACAGCAGACGTAAATATACAGGGTGGCAGGGACTACGACGTAAAAACTGTTACCATGGATTCGGTACATGATTCTGAATCCCCCTGCGTTGAACTTTTTCGTCGGTTATTTAAAAAAAATCTGCTATTTCATACATCTTAACCGTGTAGGTCAATGCACTTTTCTACGAAACAACAGATTAAAAAAAAATAACCGACGACTAATTTCAATGTACTGAATCCATTGTAAAAGTTCTCGCGTCCCTGATGTCCCTGCCACCCTTTATTTAGTAACCTACTAAACTAAACAGCGAACTAGCAGAATAAGTTACCAAATATATCTACGTCTATTGTATTTTATTGTTTTATTACTGGACGCGTTTGATCTCTATCTCACCTAGCGACCCGTAAGCTATGGGCTTATTGGTGATTGGCCCGAATTTACTCGTACTTAATTTATTTTTAGGCGAATCGATAACTCCAGAAATCGTTTCACCTAAAATTAATACATTAACTTCGTGCGAAATGCCTTAATAAAAAAATATACTATTTTAAAGTGTCGATTTGCCTGTTTCGGGCAAATCTCCAATAAGCCAAACTGTGATGTGGTTGACGATGGAGCACGCTTGTTAGGACAGAGACTCAGTCAAATATTTGTTACTGTCCATTTTATGAAAATGTAGCAAATCGCAGCCTACAACCGTATTAGCCCAACCTTTTTTTTACCAACATTTTATTTTATCAAAAGAAAAGAAAGAAAGAAAATACATTTATTTATAACAAACCATAAAGCAAACAATATAATTAAACAGCAGATAAAAAACATAAAAACAAATAAAAGGTGTAAAGGGCGATGAGACATTAGCAATTTGACCCGCGAAGAAAATATAAAGACCTCCTATGTTTAGTTAATACAAGTCAGGTAGGTAGGTAATTGAAAATGACACGCTATACGCTTCGTGATAACTACACGATTATGTAAAACAATACTGTCAACACGTGTCTGTGGTCACGTGTCAGATCGATAACGTCGATTGAAGTCTTTTCCAGAACTTTAAATTATGTAATAGATAGTATTTAAAGGTAGTGTAATGTCAAAGTCAAATAATTTATTTCAATTAGGCACACATAAGGCACTTTTGAAAGTCAAAATTTAAAAAAATAGAACGAGTATGATAGATTGTTGAATCATTGTCTGTAATTTCTTAGATAAAATAAAAAATCGGACCAAGTAATTTGAAGATTGGTTTGTGCAATGAAGACTGTTTGAAGTTAACCCCAGGACGTCAAACGGTTTATCATCACAAAATGATCTTTGAGAACGGTTCGTCGTCGCAACGCGGTAAGGCGTTGCGACGACCTACTAGACAGCTGCCACTTGTTTCGCGTTTTCCGATGCGTTTTGAGTGCTTTCCCGATTATTTTTCGTTTTCAACGACTACTGCTTTGTTTTTTACGGATTCTGACCCTGCCTACCTTGTACGATCCTTGTTTTCACACTGGACACCGAAGATCGCTCACACGATTGACTTGGAATGGTTATTTTGGATTTTACTGCCGATTTGTGGATTGGATATTGTTGAAACTATGGATCGCTGTGTGAATTGTGGGATAGCAACTAGTCACTGCAATAAACTAACATGTTTAATTTTATAAATTCACACCATTTTCATCTCGTCACATCCAGGCCCAAGATTGTATTACTATGTAATCGTTTCAGTCTCCTTTAAACAAACCTTTTTTACAGTCCGTTCAACCAATTCTGACTTCTATACCGTAGGCATAAAGATGGCATTAAAAGCAAAAAGAACTGGTTACAATACCAACTGTTTACTGCAGCTGCCATTTGTCATGCTACCAACGCAATAGAAGTCAAAATCGGTTGGACGGACTGTAAAAAAGGTTTAGTTAAATGTCTAATCTTATTTCAAATGAAGTATAGACAGTTTTGTTGAACACCATTAGACTTACAGATACCCGAATGTGGGTACAATTTTACTGCCATATTTTTACATCATTTTTAGATGAAAAAACTGATTCACGAGTTTGCAACCCTACTTCTAGTATATTAAATTAAATATCTAGGCTTAGTGCAAGATCAGTCTCGAGGAAATCCAATGTTTTTTATTAGAGGCGGTTATCATTCTATTGGAAACTGAAACGTTTTCCAATTTCGGTTAAAGATACACGATAAAAGTGGAAAAAGTCCACTCCTACGAAGAATCTAGAAATTTGTCGATTTACCTATTCATTGTTTCACATAACAATAACGATGCATCAACCTTAATTATCCACCAAAAAAACAATTTCTCCATAAACTAATTTCGGTCTTACATTAGAAAGATCTAATACACCGTAATGCTTAGCTTTCGGACACAAATTGACTAATTTAGTTACATGAGCCGACGCCAGATGGCGACACTTAGCTAATACAATTAGACCTCGTTTGTCCTCTCAGAGGTCGAGTAGAGTTATACAAGAGGTATACCTTTATTTATTACAAGTATAAAAGTATAGACGAATAGGTTTTTGGTGTTTTCTGGTTAGATCGTAATATTAGCAAGGCTGACTGATTCGTAGACGGTGTAATAGGGTTGTATAATAATAGGGATGTTAAATGTTGAAAGAACTTTATGTAAGTTACGATTAATATTGTCAATTTTTTTTTTAATTCCTCGATTTATCTGCTCAGGAATAAGTCGCAAGAAGAATGACTTTAAAACTCTTATTTGGGCTAGAAGCAGGAGCTGCAACATTGTTTTTTTAATCGAGATATTAATTATTATTAATCCAGAAATAGCGGTTTCCTCAACACATCGTTATACATATCTATTTAATTGAACGAATGAACTATATGACCTACTTATTTATAATAATAACAACGTGAATACTGAAGAGATAACACGTAGCGAGCTCATCGGAACTTACGTTTCCTCCAGTTGGCACCCCCTACTTCCGTTGTACAATAGGGTTTAGGTACCTACTTAAGTATTGTATTTTCATTGATATTATATAAATGATATTATTATGAGCATTGTCACAGATATCTACTTATATTATATTATACTATTAAATGAGCAATAATTGTGTGTATATATATATATTTGTAATCACCTTCTCGAAAACGGGTTTAACGATTTCGATGAAAGTTGCAATATAGGGGTTTATGGGGGCGCAAAATTCGTTTTTTTTCTATTTTCACAGAATGTGATACAACGTTTGTACACCTGGACAATATGTTTATCTATATATTTTCACGCGAGCAGAGCTCGGTCGACCAGCTGGAGCAATTTCTTTCATCACCAATGCTTAGCGGTAGAGCCTTCAGCGCTAAACACCTTCACTATGAAGGTGCACATTGTGAGGAAACTGGTAAGTCTGATAACCAATTATTTTAAGACATGTGACGCTAACTCGCAAGAATATTGGCCATTCCCTCCCAAAGATACATAGGAAGGAGGCCGTAGTCCCAGCAGAGTAAAAATTATAGGCTAGTTACGTTATGTGAGCTTCGAAAGAGTCTTAAGGATTATGACATAAAATAGATAAATAATAGAAATAATAGAAAGTCGGTACATAAAATAAAGGAGTTTAATTTTTTTTTTTATCCTTGTACAGTCTACCTTAAATTAGGCATACAAACATTGAAAATAAAGTAGTGTACACAATGTCCATAATGAAATCTAAAAAAGTGCTGGCACTCCGGGAGTACCAACAGAAGTGACTACTTGAACAAGATCGCCTTGGTGGAAGAAAATTCCTTGTATACAACATTGGTCCGTAACCTTATCTAAATTAAGAGCACAATCGTGTTTACAAAAAAAAAAAACTTCCAAAACCTTTAAAGTAAAAATACTTGCATAGAAGTTTGATCCGTAACAAAATATAAATAAAGAGCATAATCGTGTTTACAAAACCTTTATAAAATACTTGCATAGAACATTGATCCGTAATGTTATATAAATAAAGAGCACAATCGAGTTTATACAAATGAGGTGTCGTCATGGTGTCGCAAAATCAATGGTTTAGTCCCATTTCAAAAATGCCCAACGCGCCTAAAGAAGTTTTCACTTCAAAAATCTATGATTGAAAACGCTTTTCAAGCAATAGGTTTTTGGATAAACACCACTGACGCTGTTTTTAACTGGGCACTACTAAGTAATTTAAAAAGCACCTTCGACTCAAAAAGGAAAGTCTTTTTGATACAATCACCAGATCTAAGCCAACAAAAGACAGACGTACAATGTCCTTCAGTCTAGCAAAGTAATCCGATAGGTTACCATTTTGTCTAGAATCGGTGTGATAGCGTCAATGTAACCTTGAGTGCGTTCGAGTTAATCCAATTTAGTTTATAACGTCATTAATTACATTCAATCAATTCGGCCTATTGTAGGACACTGCTGAACAAGGGCTAGACAACATCGAATTGATTTAATTCTGTACCTATCATTATCATCATTGTCTTATTGAATTGAATTCTGTATCGGTTTTCTAAACACGTGGGTGTAGTTGCATCCATTTTTTTCAATAGATTTGTAAATCTATTGAAAAAAATGGATGCAACTACCTTCTGGAAACTTGCATTATATTTCCATAGAGTATTAGACAAACATAGAAAATCATTTATATTTTTTGCTTGTTGAATACGAAACTTGTTTTAGTTTAATATACAAATAAAATAAATATTTGTGGAAAACTGGATCTCAACAAAATATAATAATATCTTCTAAGCGTTCTAAGGTAACATTAATAAATCACCTTAATACATACACCAGATGTACAAACATATTCACATTTATGTACCTTCGTGTAGCTTCCCACACGTTAGTACAAAAAGTATTTCCATAACAAAACATATTTATGAATTCGAATGATTTTATGAAACTCTTGTGTATCATAAAACATATTTTGATACGTTTCTTTTTTATATAAAAAAAGAATATGTCGTCATTATGTCAGCTCGGGAAACAGCTTGAATATCATCCATAAATCTCGAGTTTAAAATCAATGTTACTGTGTTATTGAAAACTAGTTTTTGCCCGCGGCTTCGCTCACGTGGATGTCGGAAAATATCTCACGGGAACGTGCTACCGGGATTAAAAGTACCCTGTGATAATTCTAGTTATAAACTGTATGTGTGCCACATCTAAATTACACTTTTTATTTGTTTTCTTTTTAGTTAATTGATTCAGGCATGACCTTGCGGAAATCCATTATAAAATTCAATAGACGTTGATATGTAGTAACTTTTCTGCTTAGCAAATAGCTAAAGGGCCATAAAAAAACCTGAAAGAAATCGACAAGTGTTTCACCTCTCAACGAGGCTTTCTCAGGATGACGATTGACTTGTCGCAAACTCGAATACGCTGTTTATTTAACCATTTCTTTCAGGGTTTTTTATGGCTCTTTAGAAATAGCTAAGCGGAAAAGTTACTAAATATATCCACGTCTATTGTATTTTTTTTTTGTTTTCTTTTTTATTTCTGTTATTTCTTGTAGTATATTATGTTGTGTTGGGTACCTTCTAGGCTGTGCTAAATAAATGTATTTTCTCTGTTAACAAAAAGACAAAAATTCAAAAGCATCAAACTCGTTCAAAAATATTCAATATCAAATATACAGGTTTTACTTCAATACTATTTTATTATATATATATGGCAGTCAGCTGTAACACAGTCATGTTATTACAGGTATAATCGGCCAACTCATTTGCATGAACTAGTATGCCTTTCAGGGTTTCAGGACTTTTGCTGTTTTAAATACCAAAGGCTTGAATGATGAATATTATCCGAAAAACTTAATTGAAGGTTGATACCCACTATTATTACTTTGAAGTCTATTACTTATCTAATTTATTGAGTTACTACGCAATAAACTGGATACCAGTGGAGAGCAGTGGTAACGGTCACGAATTACGAGTTGTGGGTCGTAGGTTCGAACCCTGACAGGCAATTTACTTTGTGTAAGATATTTATAAAAAAAATGTGTTTAATATGTGTATACTGATTTATAATAACATTCCAAATGATATAAAATTGTTGCAGGCTATTTTAAAAAAAATTGGCCGTTTGGCTACAAGAGAGTGTTTTCTATAGCATTAAGGAATTTATGGAATTTAAAAATTAATGTTAGGTATTGAATGAAAATGAATAATTGAGTTTAGAATAATTGTAATAATATTAATTGCATGATAATAATTACATAAATAGACGTAATTAAATAATTTGCACGCTTGCTTGCAGGTAGAATACAAAGACTTTTAGGACATAAGATCTTTCCTTGAATTTGTATGTATTTTCTAGCAAATAAACATTTTTGATTTGATTTTGATTTGATTTGATTTGATAAATTATTTAATAACCATTTATTTGTCTGCTCTCAAAATGGTGACGGAAAATATCTTGAGGAAACCGGTATGTCCTAGAATCAAACATTCGAAAACATAATATATTATCTACCAACCCGATTTGGGCTCGCGTGGTGGATTACGGACGGTTCCCTCTCATCGAAGGGAGGCCTGAGTCCCAGAAGTGTGAACATTGCCGGGCTGATTGTGAAACTGGTATCTCTGAAATGTAATGTTTTTTTATCATCCGATATTCATTGTTAATTAATGTTGTATTGTTATAAACTCGGTTCTCTCATCAATATTATTTATATTCTCTCTTTATTTCAAAAAGTCATCAGAAGTCAGTCGTCAAAATAAGTCTACCTATTTTAAAGAAAACCATTCAAGTAACATATGTACTGGGCCGCTGATTTGATGCTTTTCTATTTTGTGAATGTGAGACGCTGTAGGCTTAGTGGACTGTAGATATGTTGACCATTTTCTATTTTGTTAAGTACCTGGTACTTATTGAAAGACCTACACTGTCCTCCCATACCTAGTAACACTGTTATTTGAAAGTTTTGTAAAAGCCAATTATTTTTAAAAGAGTAAGTTTCTTGCCGGCTCTCCATAGGAAACGACCAATTGGAACTGTGCACCTAGCTTCTGACGTTTTATAAGTGCCATGTAGGTTTATGTGAAATAAAATATTTTGATTTTTAAAAAAATTTTTTTTTAATGCAACCCACCGTAATTACAAGTGACGATATTTGCAAAAATATTAAATCTAGAATCAGCATTTAGTACAATGGTTTTCCTTAAAGGTCACAAAGCAAAATATAATACAGGTACCTAGATTCAATACAAATCCACAGTAATGAAATGGGCCAGAGTATTGATCGGCGAACGACCTGTGCGCATTACACTAAACGAAATCCTATTACAATAATATTATGTTATCCGTGCTCGTGAGTACGTACGTTCTGACTGGCTGCCAAAAGATATTAGCTGAAGTTGAAATGTTGCTAGAAATCGATATCGGCTATACAGTTAACACAAAAGCTATTCATTTCATTCTATGTTACAAGTAAAACTAGTTTTTTTTTATGGTTTTCGGGTTTTTTTAGGTTAAGCTACTCTTGCCGGGGTTGGTCTGTGGATGGTTGACCATCTTTACATACTGAGACTCCTTCGTGCCTCGGAAAGCACGCTAAGCCGTTGGTCCCGGCTGTCATTCGTGGATCTTTGACGACCAAAAGTCTGGCAACCAGTCTTACCAAAGGGTATCGTATTACCCAGTTACTGGATTCTGGAGGTCAGATAGGCAGTCGCTGCATGTAAAATACTGGTATTCAGCTGCATCCGGTTAGACTGGAAGCCGACCCCAATATAGTTGGGAAAAGGCTAGGCAGATTGATTGGTTTTCGGCAAATAATGAACCGTTAACATAGGGTGAGAAATATCAAGCTCCGGTGTGCTGCTGGTGGTCCAAACTACTCAATTTGAAGTTAAAACAAATACCGTATTTCTTGAAGTAGGCACTGATTACAATTATTAAGACGACCGATGTGTGCGCACGCTAATGGTGTCGGCAAGTAAGTCAATGGTGGACCAAAGCCCGCGATCCGGATGTGTTGTGTGTTCCGATGTGACGTCAGAAGCATCGGAACGCACAACACATCCGGGGGTTTCGAAAAAAATAGCCTGTAGTGAAGTTTTTTCTGCTATTATCAACAATCCTCAATTTGAAAAAAAAAACTTTTCCAATGTAGTGATTTCGTAATTTTCCCCTTTATTTGTTCAATGCGCAGCTCATGATCATCGATAGTCGAAATACTGATATTATGATGAAGTTAAAATATATAATACCTATAGCCGTTGTTCTCTAGATTATCTTCCTTAGTTTATGTCCCTAGGAACATAATTTCCCTTTCATACAAGATTTTATTACGATTATGAAAAATATTTTCTTAAAACGAAATGTACAATAATTTATTTTAATACAATAAAAAAAGCCAGTAGATATTATGTTATACTTACTACCTTTATTATAAATATTACACGATGATAATAATATTACGCCATAAACGTAGCCGCTACGTTTATAAAATAAAAACGTCACCGTTCGATCGTAGAGGTGCTACGGCGTAGCGCTACGGGCTACGCCGTAGTAGTTATCTTTGATATTATGTTGTGTGTTATTTGATATCTCTTGCCTTTTGTGTTGAGGGTTTACTGATTATTTAGTAAAGCAATTTCATTAACACAACATCACGCTTGCATTCCCCGGAATAGGCAGAGGTGTTTAGAACACCACATTTTTCCATTTACTAGCAGTTGTCCGCGGCTTCACTCGTGTGGATATCGGATGATATCCCACAGGAACGTTTGTGTTTTATTGTAATATTGAGTAATATTGTACTTTTTAGTAATATTGAGTACGGTGGGCCCTATAGGACTTGAAACTTGATACTATAATGCGAGGCGTTTATTTTGTTTGTATTTAAATTCCAATATTGTATTTTCGCGAAGAAATGTGCTCGATTTGGTTTGTTTGGAATTATATTCAGTTTTTAATTAGTTTTTCTTTAATATTTATATAAGAATATATTCTTTTTTTTGTGCGTGGAACCCTAATTCTTTTTCTAAAATAAAAGAAGCCTAAGTTACTCCTTATAATATCAGTTACCTGCCAGTAAAACTCCCGTCAATATCAGTCAAGCCGTTTCGGAGATTAGCCGGAACAAACAGACAGACAAATAAATAAAACCTTGATTTTTTGTTATATGTACCGTACATACTTTCATAAGCATTTAGTAAAAAGACTGTTATTTTGACATTACAAATAAACACTTCAATTTTATACTTATTTGTATAGATTCATCAGAAGATTTAAAAATTTTCGAAATATCCTCTCAAGCAAATACTGCCTTTATAGCTGTACTGTCAGCACATTTCCCAGTAACACTAAATCTATTGAATCTCTCTAGTCGGCAAACTGAAGCACTTAGGAACACTATTCAAATGTATTGGGAATTGCTCAGCAGTGCGGATATTATTCTATTACGCTGACTATAACCGGAGTGGGACAGACCGCATAACTTCTAACTACGTCACGTATTTTGAAGGCTATTGTGCGCGCAATAAACGCAGAAGAATGATGTATCGACTTGGGTAGGAGATTATCTTCAGATTTATAATAAACTAGCGAACGTCAGGCGGTTTCACCCGCGTAGTTCCCGTTCCCGTGGGAGTACGGAGATAAAATATATCCTATGTTACTCGCTGATAATGTAGCTATCCATTGCTGAAACAATGTTTCAAATCGGTCCAGTAGTTTTTAAGTTTATTCGTTACATACAAAAATACAAATATTTCCTCTTTATAATTTTAGTATAGATAAGTGAATGAAATTTGATAGCAATGAATTTAGAATCCTATTAGATGAGAAATATTTGTATATTTATTTGTAATTACGTTTTCGAAAACAGCTCTAACGATTTCGATGAAAGTTGCAATATAGGGGTTTACGGGGGCGAAAAATCGATCTAGCTAGGTCTCATGTCTGGGAAAAATGGTTTTCTCCGTATTTTCAACCGCGCAGAGCTCGGTCGCCCAAAATTTAGAACAAAATGGCTACCTTAGAATAATGACATGGCAGCATGGAATTAGTGAGTACCTACTATCATGGCAGCGTGGATTAAGTATGTACTACACATGCAATTAGTATGAACTTTCCTTTAGTTAATGAGCATTCTCTATTTTTACCAGAGCAGAGCTCGGTCGCCGAAGTACTATTTAATTGAATAGCCGACGACTAATAAGACAATATCTTGTCTGTTTTCCCCGAAGGTACTAGGTACACCCACATTTCGTCAATTATTTTGAAGTCCTATGTAATAGTGGGCGAGCCTGTTGTCATCGACCGGGCTCAAATACAGAGTCCGGCTACCGATGAAAAAACTTAATGATACTTTACCCAACCAGGGAATGAAACCCAATACCTCGTGATCAGTGAGCTTCCACAAGAAAATTACTAACATGTTATACAAATGTGACTACAAAAACTTCATCTTTCATTAGGACATATTTTATAACATACGTTTTTTTTTAACAGACAGCAAGAATGAGGGCCAAAGCACACGGGTACCAACCCTACTTGTATTTAAAAGCCCTTCCTTTGAGTTTAGGGTAGCAAAGAGGATTTTATAATGACATACTCGAGTAGGTATGCTATTTAACAATAAATGATATTTGAATGACGGAATTTTTAAGTGAATTTTGCTATTTGTTATTAAAGGTAAATGCTTGTTATTTTTTTTTTAATATTATTAATTATTTATATTCCATATACCTATTGTTGCGTTACCTGTGTGTTATATCCTTTTATGTGTAAATTAACTTACCCACTGTTGTTTTTTTACGAAATAACAAATAGGAAAAGTGTTTCTATTGTTTGAAAATTTTGCATGCCGTAAACTAAAATTTACCGGGACCATTTATAAAAAATATTAAATTAATTAATTTTATTTATTAAATTATTTATTATTAATTACCATTTATAAAAATTTTAGGATAGTTAATTGAAAATTAATCGTTGTCAATCATCATCCTGAGGATACCTCGTTGAGAGGTGAAACACGTGTCGATTTCTTTCAGGGCTTTTATGGCTCTTTAGAAACAGCTAAGCGGAACAGGTTACTAAATATATCCACGTCTCTTGCATTTTTTTATTATTTTAGGTTCTAAAGAATACAAAAATGTTTTACAAGTTTTCGACGTTAATTAAAAAATACTTAAAAGAAGGTATTTTGTTATGACGTAGTGAATGAAATTATGAGCAGATAAAAAATGAGAGCTTTTGCTACTTGGCTTAATTACTCTCTTTAAGACTTTCCAAGTTTCTTTTACTACAAAAATATAGACGCAGAGAAAAATCCTGACCTTACCCTTCAAGAGACATTCATAAATTTTCATAATTGAGCACGTTACGAAAAACGGGTCCGTCTGTTGCCAACTCAACATCGGGAACCCACGCGATCCCGAACGGACCTAATTTTATTACTCTGTGGTCGGGACGCAGACGTGACCACGAAATGTGACCTGTGACCACAAAACTCCCCTTTGTAAACACAGCTGTTTTTAAATGAGATCATTTTCATTGTTACTTTTTGAGATTATTTTCGGGGAACTTTTTTGGGCTTTGTAACTTCAGGTGTGGTTTGCATAATGATATTGTGTACGTGTCTTATTATTTCAAAGTCGACTTTAGCGTTTTCATTTAGGTAATAACGTTATTATAACAATTTGTAAAGACTACTCCTTTTTTTAATAGTTCTACTTATTCTAATAAAAAAAAAGGATAAAAAAACTGAAAACTGTCAAACATCATGTAATCATTTACGTCTACGTTATGATGTCACCCCAGTTGAAATTGCCATCCATCTTTCTGAAATTAGTCGCCCACTGAAACTTCCAAAGTAGTCACTTTGCTTTGCATCCAAGATCTCCTGCGAAGATTGTAATATCATACGTCACTTGCAAACAGCTTCATTATTCTTTATCCTTTTCTCAGGTCGAAGGCAATTTCAACGTCATTGAATAGAAATAGTTTCCTACAGTATTTCCATAGAGAATTTTCTAGCAATAACTATTCGTAAAATACATGTTGAATATTTGACCTTTAGGTCTGTTGATAAACCCATTTGAAAGCTTCGAGGGTACTTCTTAGCAAAAATATGTTTAGTAACAGCCTAAAGGCTCTGGGAAAGTTTAACACGTTTTCAGTAAGTGTAACAAATATAATTTCTTGCTCAAACAACCCTTGAATCTCTGTCTATATTACGTGCGCAAATGTGGCGTGTTTTAAGTTAGAAGATATTTTTTAGAACAGGGATTTTGTTTGAGAATGTTGTTATTTTGGTAACGGCATTCATGGGGTGAAAGTAACTTTGAATGAGCATAAGTTATCAGCTATTAAGGATGAATCGTTCGTATAATAGGAGTAGGATGAAGTATATATTTATTTGTAGGAAACATGATGAAATGTAACAAGACATAATACAAGTTACATTGTTTTTTTAAAATACTCCGGCGTACGCCATAAGCTATTCAAAAAGTGACAGGTCAGTCGGTATAAATCATATCTAAGGTAACGGCACAAAGATGGCTATGAATCCTAAATGTAGTCCATCAAATATATACGGAGGATGGTTGCAAAGGGTTCTTACTTTATAACAAAAGATACATGTGTAGCTAAAACTATGAATAACAAATCTGGATTCCTCTAGCCCTCGAAAATTGTTTCTCTTTATTTATGGAGTGCTAGAGTATCTTTCGGAGATTTTTACTGGATTTTATAGCAAATTCTTGCCGATATTTTTTGAGCTGAGATTTGTTCTCTTGGGTATTGTTACATACAGTACCCAAGCGTTAATATAACATGTCTAACTTTGGAAAGAGACTATCACATATATATATGTACAAGAGATAAAGGCGACGTACTAACGAGTCAATCTTTTCCTAAACTCGATAAATAAAAATAAAAAAAAAATAAAAAAATTTAAACGACAATACAAAAGTAGGAGTGTACTTTTGTTTTGTCGTTTAAATTTTGTTTCATCACAATCAAAAGTAATTTGTTCAAACTAAGCTGAGAATCAGCACTTTTTGAACGTCAAAATTACATAAGACAGTCCCCCGAAACGCCCGCTCTTCACCTCCCCCTAGCAGCACAGCTGTCTGTTCAGTTAAAAGAACTTGATTCTATAAAATGGTATGCAAAGCAATAACATTATGAAACAAAAAATATTAAATTAATTTATTTGCAATATGTCAGCTAGCACACGCCAATATACCAATATGATAACATCACATTATAGAATTTATCAGTAACTTATATCATTGTATTGTATGTCCCGGTATTGATTAGCACGCAATATTTTTTTTTTTGTTCGGAAGGTAGACTAATAAAAAATATTGAATACGTATTTTTCTTTTTTGACGTAATCAAAAGATTACAGCGATACATTGAGTTAAAATGTCGTATGACGTCACGATTTGCTAGATTTTTTACCGAGTTGTTTACATAGCGAGCCCCGACTCTTCTACTTTAATGCGTGTTTTCTAAGTTATTTTTTATAAATATGATAAAGCAAAAAATACGTGTCTAATATTTTTTTATTATCTGAAAGACGGACTAAATAGAATTTCTTTTTTTTACCTAGGCAACCGCCGTATTGTCGTAAAAGGTAGCTACGGAGTTATGCGAAAAGGACGCAGTAACGTCATCGTATCTGATTACAACTAAGTAGGTAACCTTTGTGTGACAAACTGATAACCCATTTGTCTATCTAGAGTGTAGGTTATGGTTGGTTTTATATCGTCTACTTCACTATTATTTCCTTATATTATCTTTTCGTCTTTGGTAACTGCTAAACTATTTATGCTTACAATTACGTCATCATCTGCCTAGCCTTTTCCCAACTATGTTGAGGTCGGCTTCCAGTCTAACCAGATGCAGCTGAATACCAGTATTTTACATGGAGCGACTGCCTATCTGACCTCCACGACCCAGTTACTTGGTAACACGATACCCCTTGGTAGACTGGTTGTCAGACTTTCGGGCTTCTGACGAACCGTAACAACTGTCAAAAATCTACAAATGACAGCCGAGTAACAACGGTTTAACGTGCTTTCCGAGGCACGGAGGGGTCTTGGTGTGTAAAGATGGTCACCCATCCACGGAACAAACGTGGCAAGCGTAGATTAACCTAATCGATCGACCCGTGCGGCTAATATTACTTAGCCACGAGCCCCCTTATATTTACGTAATTAATTTAAAAATAGATTCAATAATAATACAAGTAGTGGTCTAGAAAAGTTCTAAGAAAACCGACAGTAAATGGAAATATTGCATATTTCCCAACCCTATTTTAGGATGAATAACCAATACCATGAACTAGTGATAATTGGCGGCCATTTTATAACAGTGACATCATTGTCTAGTGTGCATTTACTTTGTAACGAATTAATCACTATTGATTTCTGTGTTTCCGTGTCAATAACATTATACAAAAACACACGTGTAAGTTAACAGATCGGTATCTATGTAATGTAAGCGTGTGTGGGCCATTTCCGTAGTACGTAATCATCCTAACTGTATTATTATCTAAACTCTTGGGAAAATTATCAGTCGACAGCGATGTGTAGGAATTTTTCGACGCCATATTTTAGTTCGTTAATAGTTTTAATTAGGTTAAGATATTGTAATTTTAGTTTTTTTTTTTTAATGGAACATCCATTAATAAAAATTTAATAAAGTAGTTAAGTATATAGATCTTAGTATAAGAAAAAGTGGTGGCACTCCGGGAGTGCCGACAGAAGTGAAAACTTGAACAACAACGCCTTGGTGGAAGAAAAATACTTGTATAGAACATTGGTCCGTAACCTTATCTAAATAAATAGCACAATCGCGTTTCGAAACAAAATACTCCCGAAACCTTTAAGGTAAAAATACTTGCATAGAATATTGATCCGTAACTTAGTATAAAGAAAGAGCACAATCGCCTTTACAAAAATGAGGTGTCGTCACAGTGTCGCGAAATCAATGGTTTAGTCACATCTCAAAAATGCCCAACGCGCATAAAAAAGTTTTCACTTAAAAAAAACTAATATCATAAAGAGAAAAGATTTGATTTTTTGTATGTGTGTTTATTTTTTTATATATACTTTATTGTACACCACAAAATAATGAAAAAACATACAAAGTCAAAAAATGAGAATTCAATGTATATTTGTAATGGATAAACTCAAAAAAACACTTAACCGATTTAAAAAAATCTGTAAGCCCATGTTGGTTAACATGGGCTCTATTTTATCGATTTCCACGTAAACGAAGTCGCGGGCAAAAACTAGTTATTAATATTATAAATGCGAAACTGTTAGAAATCTATTAATCGAAATCAATCAACAACAACAATAAATTTTATGTTACGTAATGTAAATTACTTTGCATACTATTGTATAGAATCAAGTTTTTCTAACTGAACAGACCAGCTGTGCTGCTGGGGAGATTGTTGCGCCACTTCTTCTTCCCAGCTAAAGCACTAGAAAGTGGTGAAGGGTGGGCGTTTTGGGGGACTGTTTTATGCAATTTTGGTATTCAAAAAGTGCTGATTTTTAGCCTAGTATTTATATAAATGAATTTTGATTTAATAATGTTGTTATTGATTGTTTATTTTTTGTTATTGCAAAAACAATAATTAATTAACATTATGTATCGTAAATGCGTAATGGTATTAGTTCCCCTGATGGAAAAGTCATTGCCCACTTTATAATCATCAACAGTATAGCTATAGCTCTGCATATTCCCTTTGGAAATAAAAATGAGTAATGTTTAATGTGAATTTAATATACCCACCTCATCTGTATTCCCCGAACACATGGTGTATTAATTAAAAACGTGTAAAACACGAAGCAATATCAATACATAATTAATAAAAACTTTCATCGCGTAATAATTTATTCGTCTAACAATAAAACCATCAAAGCGATCCTGGGTAGGAATATCTATCAACTATTTTTAGGGTTCCGTACCCGAAAGGTGCCAATCGGACCTAATTACTAAACCTTCGCTGTTCATCCGTCTGTCACAGAGCTGTATGTTTTGAACCGTAAATGACACTTGTTTTCAGTGTGTGGTGTAGTGTGTAATAATTTCTAATATTATAATATTTTTATCTATTATTTTATTTTAAAAAAATTTTTAGGTCGGGAAATATGTTCCCCATTTGAATGTAGATTTGACCCTAAATCCTCAGCCGCAGCCTCAGTCTGGCCGCTTTAACAACAAATAATAAAATTAAAATTAAAGGGTTGGTAGAAGAAACGTGTTTCTTTTTTACTAACATAGTTTAAAAAAAAAACTTAAACATGGTTCGGTGATACGAAACCCTTCGTGTGCGAGTCCAACTCGCGCTTAGCCTCTGTTTGAAACTACATATACAAACGGTCTAATTAAAAACCAGCACAGTCTGAAGCTCGTTAATTTCTCAATAAAAAAAAAAAACAGTATTTTTCACATAACTTTTAAATGAAAACTAAAATAAGTGGGGGGATTATTGCACCCCTCTACATAACAGGAACTGACGTCAGAGTAAAGTGCTTTCAATCGACGGAATTAATTTTATCGTTTCGCAGAATTGTAAGGTTTCAGTTTCATTAACACATTTGCGAATATAATATGTGAAGGTGTATGGAGAAAATGTGCCTTTGAATTTATTATGTTTGTTACGATAATATTATTGAGAGACGGAAAATATTCCTGTTGACTTTCTGAGAAATGTTGTAACGGAAATATTTACTGCTTTGATGAATTTTCAAGAATGTAATGTCTGTGACATTATTTATTAACGCAACGTAATACAATCAGGAATTACGTAGAACATATCTTGAGTTTCTAAAAAATAACTGGTCCATTAAACGAAAAGTGACATTCTGTGCAACTTTATCATCAAAACATCTTCAAATCTTAAAACACACACAAAATATTCTAACGAAAATGTCCAACAACAACATAACATAACATCACACACACACACATCACGCCTTGTTTCCCCGAAGGGTTGGGCAGAGGTGTCCCTGTAGTAGGCACACCCACATTTCGCCAGTTATGTTATGTTATGTTAAGTCCCATGTAATAGGGGGCGAGCCTATTGCCATCAACCGGGCACAAATCCAGACTCCGAGCTGCTACTGAGAAATTTCACATAGAAAAACCCAATAACATTTTGGTCGACCCGGGAATCGAACCCAGGACCTCATACTTAGCAGTAGCGCTTGCGACCACTAGACCAACGAGGCAGTCCAACTAATTAAATTATAAAAGCACTCCAGTTAAAAACCAGTAGGTTTTCACTTTCATTACAATAAGTCTTCATGAAGTTGAGCGTGAAGTGCGCGGGCGTCGCACTTGAGAAGGGCAAGGACGCACTTAAATAAGTGCTTCCCGAGATTTATTGCTTCAAGCTGTCTGTCACTACTCCCTTTTAGTAAACATTGAAGATTTTCTCTTATCCAGTGATTTTAGACTTTATAAAACCTTGGTTTATTTTTCTTTAGATTTTATAAAACATTAATTTATTCTTTCTTAGAATTTATAAAATTTTAGTATCTTTGTTTTTCGCTTCTAGTTGAATTTTCATAAAAAAGGACCAAATGCGTGTCGGGCCACGCACAATTGAGGGTTCCGTAGTTGGGATGAATTTTATTTATGCCAAGAACAAACAATATTGTTGTTAAAAACATGTTCTCCCTTATATTCCAACTGCAAATTTAATTTTGTACGCACAATATTGACAGATTTGCCATATTATTTTAATACCATAGACTTCATATAGTTTAGAACCATTTTCTAATTTATTATTCATAATTTTAAGCTCAGTAGTTTGAGAATGGTCATATCCAAAATTCATCTATTTACGTTATACGTCCGTGTTTGGGTCACAGAAATTGATTTGTGTACCAAATTTCAATTTAATCGGTCCACTAGATTCGGAGCAAATTGGCTGTGACAGGCGGACAGACAGACAGAGAAACACACGAATGATCCTGTAAAGGTTCCGTTTTTTCATTCGGTCATGCGGAACCCTACACTCTAAAAAATTGAAGCCAACTAAGAGAGATTTTTTCTTAGTTGACGTTAAATTGAATAAAACTACCATGATATTAGGCAACTCAACGATAGCTGATTAGTTACAACAGCAAGTTCATTTGTGATTGAACGAACAATGTAGGTATCTTTATTAATTCTAACATGTATAATTGTTGATTGCATCACAATTTTCTTCTTTGTATGACTTAATCATTTTTATTTAGTTAACTTAGACAAATACGTCTGTTGAATCAATTCAGAATAAAATAGTAAAAGCTATCAAATCACATAATAGTTTCGATAAGTTTTATTTATAAAATTAACAAACATGTCTTAGTTGATCTAACTAAGATCTGATAATTACATCAACTAAAATTTAATGTTACATTCTACTAAAACTAAAACGTTGTATCGACTTTCATATTTTTTGAATTAATCATTCGATTGATCGATTTATTCAAGAGATCCGCCCTTCCCTATTACTCCTACCGGCTACCCCACCCCGCACACCACCCGCGCGCGGCACGCGCCGCGCGCGGGTGGTGTGTCGTCTCTGCAAGCGAGTCAAAACCAGTTTAAATCCAATCCAATAATCGGAAAATTTAAAAAAACGAAACGAAATTGCTGTGCTCCCAGTGCTCCTTTTCTTAGTTCTTTGTAGTATCAAGTAATTTCGGTGTTTAGCAGTGTCTTCAAAGATTATTTAGCATAACCGTCGATTAGACTATAGGTACCTACCTACAAGTGCAGTGATCCTGTCCTTTGACTATTGAAAGTGTCTATGAATTGAAATGGAAGACGTTAGCGAACTCCTCAAGACATGGGAGTTAGAGGCTCTAATACCAGTATTCACCCGTAAGTACCTACTTATCTCACTCGCGGTCAGTGGGTCGTCTTAGGGACGGAGTGGTTCAGGAGCCCCCGCACCATACGTAGTACGAACGTCAGAGGGGCCAGTTTGGCGGGTTTTACACAATAATATAATTGTTGTTTGCTTGTTCCTTCTGTATTTCTGATCCGCTCAGCACTCATTTTAAATTAATTTTAGTACCTACCTAGGTAGGTACCGAAAAATTGACGATAAATTATTATACTGACGACCCTGACGACGACCCATTTACATAGTGTTGTTTTTATTCACTTATCCATTAAGAAACCAACTTATACCAATTACAGACATACACTAACTTGTAGTCACCCTCCATTCATGGATCATTCATTGTTATTTTCAGAACAACAAATAACAATACAGGCCTTATCATCTCTGTCAGATGATGACATCAAAGAGATAATTCCTCTAATAGGTCCCAGGACTCTTTTTATGAGATGCTGGCGGACATGGAAAGCAGAGTTTTCATCTGTAAATGTAATTACCCACATATCTATCTTCTGTAATTTTTTTTTTACCTAATGTAAACAGACTATAATTTTTAAACCATAATATTAATTTGCAGACTTTGATGGATTTCTCTTTATTTGATGTGGACTCCATAGACCCTAAGAACATAATTGTTGTTCCACCATCTACAGAAAAGGAAAACCTGCCTCCAAACAAAAGTTTAATAAATAGTGAGGGGACCGTATCGGAGTGCCAAGTATGCTATTTAATATTTAAACATAAGTTTTAGTTATATTTTCAGCTTATTTTCACTGTTAGTAGGTACCTATTTAGGACGTACTTATTTGTAAAATTATCTGATGAAGTCCCAAAAGTCTTCAATCAAATATATATTATTTATTATTGATTAACTGCTAAAGTTTTTATAGTGATTGAAGCCAAAATTAGATTTATTTACAAAAAATAAAGATCTCAATCTACCATTCTGTGTGTCTAAAATCTTTCAGGAAAATTAAATGAAATAAAATTTTCAGATATTGGAAGATCTATTAAAAGAATCCCTGGACACTGCATCACTTCTTGCATTTAAAGGTCACTGTCTTATTGGGGATAGTGCACGAAACTTATTGGCAGCAGTTATTGCAAAAGCCATTCTGAATAAATACAAAAATTTGCCTATCACAGGTGCAATTTATTATAAGTGGGTAAATCATATCAAAGAACTCTTTCCTGGTGAAAGAACCACCACATATTATATTCCAGCTTGTACAACTGCTAACGGCATTTTACTGCAAGCTAAAGGTAAACTGGTTCACCAGGTATTAAATAAGCGAAGGCGCTTACAAAGTTTAGGAGCTATACGGAAGCGGAGTAGAGAAGAGAGTCCCACATACTCGTTAGGATCTAATCGGTCTCCAAGACCTTTACCTAGTATTTTGTTTGAAGAGGAAAATGAGAATATAGAAGATGATATACAATGGCTCGAAAATTCTTCTGAGCCATGGAATATGGTCGAGGACAAATGGAAAAACACTTTTAAGGTCAGAACGCGCCTTCTCTATGACAACCACATCAATGAAACCATTGAATCTTACTATGAAAAATACCCGGCATTAAAAAAACCACAAGGATATTCTTTGGTAAATATTACTTATTGTTAATTTAATTTATTGACTAAAGGGTTACCTTTAGCTTACAGCTAATAACCTGTAGGTACGTAATTAGTTACTATGTAATCCTGTGGAATTAAATATATGTATGTATAGAAAAACCATATTTGTGTCAGTCACTAAATCTGATAATCCATAATATTGTATATAATCATTCCCAATTATAATTCATTGAAATTGATACAGTATTGTTTTGACATGAGATCTGGCAGAAAATTAAAAATAAAAGTGTCTTGACTCTCACTTTTTCTGTTATTGTTTATTGTATTTATTAAAGATATGCATTTTTATTTTCCAGTTGCAAATAGACTTTGATGCTGCACATGGTATTTACAAAGACAATTTGTTTATTCATTTTCCATTATTGAAAATCAAGCTACAGGAACTGTTAAAAAAGAAAAAAACAACAGAACCATTTTTTCATGAACTGGTCACTCTTACCAATTGTAAGTATGAAAGAAATATCTAAATATATACAGGGTGGAAACGGTTAACGCTAAGACCATATCAATATCAATTATTATTATTAGATATCAATTTTTTTGCTAACTGCATTTTTTTTTTTGAAAATTGTAATAAGGAATCATACTTACTGTCCCGCTGAAAGTTAGTACTCCAACTTGGGTTGGTCTATAAAAACTTTTTGATCAGTATTAGAAACAGGATAGATTGGCATCAAAAAACTGTTTTGTGTACTTAAAATGGCAATTATAAATAAGTAAATTCTCTTGCTAACTGTACATTTTTTTTAAAGCTGTGAATTGGGATCAAAATTTTACAAAAAATTAAGGATAGTTTCCTAAGACCATTTTCATGTAGCGGCAACGGTTAATGTAGCTCACCTTACTGCCCCGTTTACCGTTTCCACCCTGTATATTTCGGTGGTTTACTGCTCATATAATATAACAATACAAAGGTTTTATTTTATTTATTACTTATTATAATAAAATTTGTTGCTTATTTCTTCTATTTTTTTCAGCATCAAATGAAGATTCATCAAATTTAGCTGGATTTCTATCTATACCGTTTTTATTAAACACTGCGGCTGTTAAACAAAAGAAGAAACGCAGTTCGGATGCAGGTCAAAGCTGGAAACCGAGTAAAGTTGAAGCCCGGGAAGGCTTTATAAAGCACGTGAAATCTAGTGCAGAAATCCGTCAAGCAATAGAACTCCGCCTTTCAACCCTTCTCCAAAAAGGAGCGCCATCCCAACCTTATATTATTGTAGTGGGTGAGTCGCTAGACAAAATAGATACCTTCCTTATTGTTGCGAATAGATCGGTCATCTATGAGGGAATGTCTGTTATGTATGCAGTTGATACGTGTTACAAAATAATATGGGCCCTTAATGCAGAGTATGGTATCGACACATACCCTGTGTGGTACTTTATACAAAAAGCGTTTTATAAAATGTCATCTGCATTTGATAAAGGATCAACTGCTGCCGAGTCTCTTCTCGCGGATTGCCATATATAATACTTTTTGTATATTTCTTTTTTAATTTATTTATCGGTGTGGTGTCGAAATTTTCAAATTTGTATGTCTAAACTTCTAGAAGAATACGCGCCGATGAACGCATTAATAAAAAAAAGCAATTTCTTAAATTTAATTTGCTGCCATTCTGCTGGTTGTTGCTAAATGACTGATAATTAATAAGTTTTTTTATGATATTATTTATGTTGCCATTTTAAAATTCCCTTTATTACTCATAATTAAGTATTTAGTATTATACATATCTACTTAGCTAGGTACTTAATAAGCAAATTGTTGCAACGAGATTATCATAGTTTAGTTGGTTTTGGTTGTGATAATTCTAGACCACTGTTAAAATATTTTATTTTGTGTCAGAAACAAATAATAATGTGACTGATTATTCATAATTGATTAAGAAATAAGCTGTGTTGTTTTCTCTGTTAAATATTGTTGTTATAAAAGTTTATTCTAAGGTAGATAGTTATTAGGACAAAATGTTAACATGTTTTATATGTCACAAACAATTATCCGGACTTACAGATCCTCAAATTACATTTTCAGTTAATACATACCCCAAAGGAACTTAGTGTATACACATGTGGGCAGGATGACTGTAATCGTCAATTCCAATTATTTAATTCGTTTAGGAGACATATTGTGCGGGAACATTTATCAGGAAACTCAATTAAAGCAAATATTGTAGTAGAGCCTGATGATTCTGAGACTGGTGTTTTGACTCGGGTATTACCTACCTTATCTTACGATAATATTAGTCAACCACAACAGATTCCACAATCTTCAAACCATTTAGAAGAAAATGTAGAAAAAGCACTATCGATTTTTATTGCCGGCTTATACGCCAATCAATTATTACCAAGAAATATAATTCAAACAATAATTAACGGTTTTCATAATTTTGTTACAGAGAGTTTACTTTCAGGTGTAAAGCAACGCCTTGAAAACTTATCTTCAGATATTATTTTACCTTGTAATCTTAATGTTATTGTAAATGCAATTGAACCATTAATGACATCTCCTTTTAGTGTATTTGACACTGAACACAAGCGAATAAATTATTTTCTTAAAAAACAAACTTATATTAAACCAAAGTCAATTGTGATAGGTGAGAGATTAGAAAAAGTTAAAAGAATGGGTATTAACCGTCTAGTACCAATCACTTGTGAAGAACATTTCATTCCACTTCGTGAAGTGTTAAAATCGTTTTTTTCTCTTGAAAATGTATTATCCGATACCTTAAATTTTATGAACCGTCTTACACGTGGTAGTGGCTTAAACACTGCTATAGAAAATTTTATACAGGGGTCGTTTTGGCGAAAAAGAATGAGACAAAATGAAGGCAAAATTGTAATTCCTATTTTTATATTTTTTGACGATTACGAAACCGGAAATCCTTTAGGTTCTAGATCAGGGCAGCACAAATTGGGGGCTGTTTATGCATCTATTCCTTGCTTACCTCCCTGCCGATTATCATCACTCTGCAACATATTCCTGGTTCTTCTTTTTCACTCCTCTGATAGAGTTAAATTCGGGAATAAAATTATATTTCGCTGTCTAATTGATGAACTTAATTATCTTAGTGAACATGGCATCCAATTTGATTTACCTAATTTTAACGGTGTTGTTTATTTTGAATTAGGCTTGATTTTAGGCGATAATCTAGGAATCCATACTATTACCGGTTTCCTGGAGAGCTTTTCCGCAAATTTCCCTTGCAGAACGTGCAAAGTAAGAAAAGATGTTTTAAAAACGCAGTGTTATGAAAACAAAGATTTGTTACGTACTTTAGCACAATACGAATCAGATTTATTACAAAATAATCCATCAGTGACTGGTATCAAAGAAAAGTGTGTTTGGATTGATGTCAAAAATTTTGATTTGTTCAACCACGTAGGCGTTGATTGCATGCATGATATATTAGAGGGCGTTGCAAAATACGTTATGCAATTTATTTTGGTTCAATACTTAAGAAGACTTAAATTATTTTCCTTGAGCCTGCTTAATGACAGAATTCATGCTTTTGCTTATGGACCTGACTTTAGAAATCAACCTTGTACTTTGAGTATGGAACATTTAAATAAAGGTAATGTACGCATGTCAGCGTCTGAAATGCTTACATTTATAAGATATTTTGGGTTATTGGTGGGAGAGTTTGTACCTAGGGGTGACCAAACATGGGAATTATTCAAAAAATTAAGAGCTCTTTTGGAACTCATTTTATCTACAGCTTTTGCAAAAGGGACTGAGGAATTGTTACAAACAACAGTAGCCGAGTTTAATGCAATGTATATTTCACTTACTAAAAATGTATTAAAACCAAAATTTCATAATTTAATTCACTATCACTCTGCACTTGAAAAATATGGCCCCATTATATTTTTATGGAGTATGCGATTTGAAGCAAAACATAGAATATTTAAAATGGCTGCAAATGTTTCATTTAATAAAAAAAATGTTACTTTAACTCTAAGTAAGAAGCATCAACTACAACTAAATGAAATTTTTTTAAAAGGTAAACTAGATGACATTCTTCGCACAGGTCCTGTTATAGATTCGTTTTCAAAAAATATTGGTGAGAAACAATTTCTTTGCTCCACTTTGGAAATATGTCAAAATAAGTCATTAGTCAAAGTTCCTTGGGCTACTGTTACTTCAACCCGCTATGTATCTGACACTGTCTTAGTTTATTGTACAAGTCCTGATTCCGTGCCTGTATTTTTTAAAATAAAACACATTTATTTGTATGATTCAGAAAATCTAATTTTCATGGGAACCACATTAGAAACATTGGAGTTTGACGATCATTTCTGTTGTTATGAAGTTATAGAACCAGACACAACACGGAATGTTGTCAAGTTCTATAATTCTTTAGTATCTCCGATTCCCTGTAATATTAATATTTTAAGTAATGGAAAAAAATATGTTACCCTGCGCTGTACTATTTAAGCATTCCATGAATATATTTTATTATTTGTAATTATATTTTTGTTTCATTTTGATCAAATTTTTGTAGGTATCTAACATGTCAGCTACATAAAAAAATGTTAGACAAAATAGTTACCTATAAAATGTTACCTGTTAAAATGTTGTTAGTTATAGTTTAAATATCTAAATAGACTACTCTATTTAGATATTTAAACTAGATATTTACACATACGTATTTTGGGACTAGAGAAAAAACGATCATGTTTTGATATCATACTTTTAATAATACATTGCTCTCAATCCAGACAGCATTCTGGGTATGATCTTGAGGTGCTAGGTTCATTAATTGGATCAGCACTTCAAATGCGTAATTAAGAGCACTCAGTGCGATTTATAAATACAACCCTTAACACCCCCCCCCCCCCCCCCTTATCTGAGATGCAGGTAAAATTTTGATAAATGTTAAATCTCATATTATAACAAATAGGTATATTTTGACCGGGATTTTAGAAACCTGTGGTAAGGGTTGTATTTATAAATAATAAAATAGCAATACTGAGAGTGCTCTTAAATACGCATTTGAAGTGCTGACCCAATTCATAGATTGGTGTTAGTTAATGAGACAAAGTGTCTCAGTACATTCGATTAAGAGTAACTTGGTTGGCATAATAATGTTTTATAATAGTAACGAACAAGATTATTAGCTTATTCAAATAAACAAATTGATTGTTGTGAATATTATGAGATTTAAATTGAACAAGGTCATAGTTGAATTGATTAAGCTAAAATAGTCTAATAACAATTAAAATAATTTAAATAACAAAGGTCTTAATTAGGTTTACGAAGATGAATAAGTTAAAATGACCAAGTTCTTAGTCGAATCTAAAAAGATGAATTAGTTATAATGACCAAGTTCTTAGTCGAATCTAAAAAGATGAATTAGTTATAATGACCAAGTTCTTGGTCGAATCTACGAAGATGAATTAGTTATAATGACCAAGTTCTTAGTCGAATCTACGAAGATGAATTAGTTATAATGAACAAGTTCTTGGTTGAATCTACGACGATGAATTTGTTGCAATGACCAAGTCCTTAGTCAAATTAATTAATGATAACTAGTTATAGTAGTCATTTTCATATTTATATTGACCAAGATTATAGATGAATCTATTAAGTTGAATTCGTCTTATTGATCATTTTCATGTTTACTTTGACTAAGGTACTAATTGTTCTAGTTAAGAACAGATAGTAAGAGCAATAAAAATCACCTTATTTGATTTATCTAACGTCTTGTTAGGCTCGTATGGAATCAAGATGCTTGATTGCAATAATCACAATCTTGTTAGGAGCAACCATTTTTTTTTTAGAGTGTAAAAGGTCTTAAAATGTGACAGACAAGTGTGTTTGTTTAAGGTGGAACCTTCGACCATGCCCGCAAAATTCAAAGTTTCTTATGTTTTTTTCATTTTGTAGGTCAGTCTCAGATCTCATGTTAATGATTGATTGATTGGCGGTCATAAAAGATGGCCTCCCTCCATTTCTTCCACATCTCACGGTTACCTAAATAACATATCAAATTATTTGCTGCTAAGAATGTCAATTTCGTGAATTTATGACATTATACACCATCACTGAGAATTGTATTTACGATTTTAATTATTAACATTCTATAAATATATATTTAATATTTTTACGACCGCAAATCAATCAATCATTAACATGAGATCTGAGACTGACCTAAAAAATACAAAAAACCTAAGAAAATTTGAATTTCGCGGGCAGGGTCGGTGCTTTCGCCTTAAGACTTTATTTACTTGTATACATTAAATATTTTCTTTCCAGTGAACGCGTTTTAGACTTTATAATTCCCAAAAATCTTTGCTTTACTGTCAATATTCCTTTTTAGATTCACTCCTGTTTAGTGATCTTGGCTTATATTTTATAGACTTTATACAAAAAGTTTGGAGCTGAGGCGTTCTCTTAGTGTTTCAGAAGATCCGTGACCCCAGGGTGTGCCTAGGGTCCTGAGATATGTCAAAGACAATATAATAATAATATTAATAAATTTATAAGTCACTACCCACACGAAAACAAGAAGTATAAAAAAATTAATAAAGCATATAAAGTCATAACATCCCACATTTTACCTATTACCATTCTTCCCTCAGATGAAACTCAAAAAGGCAAACAAAACAGCCACTTTCTTCTAAAAAGAAACATTTCGCGGCTCTTTCCTGTAATCCCACACGTCTTTCCCGACGGCATAATAACAATTTCCTGTGGAAATGAGCCGCTCAGTAGATTGTGAAAGATGGTGGTGGGAGAGTGACGTCATGACGTGCTAACTAGTCTCATTTGGCGGCTATAGGGGCTTGCGTGAGCGTTTTTGTAAACTCAGACAAATTAATTGTGAAACAAATTGATGCTACGTCAATTTGGCGTGTTACAGCCATCTTATATAACTGTCAAAGGATGACAGTTGTGTTTTGAATGTACGGACAACTAATTTAAGTTGACTGCCACAGTTTGCCTAATTATTTCCCTAAATTGACCTTTATACTCACCAAGGTTGATCGTAATTATGATAAAATAGTTTAACATGATTATTACTTGGGTTGCTGGTTTGTTTTTATTTAATGGAAGGTAATATTCGATACGCATGTCGTATGATTTTGAAACAATAAATGGTACGGTATCCATCGGTGTCAACGCCCATACTTAATAATAATAAATGCAACATGTGTAGGTACGTATAATGTATGTGTTTTATGTAATAAATTCTGATTCTGAAATAATAATTAAAGGTTTACTTTATCAATTTTTGTAGGAACACATAGTTTGACTTTTAACATGTGGTTGAGCTAATTACTAAATATTTTCGTTAAAGCAAACATGATGATTTAAGATCATTACCTACACAACACTATTTAGATCCCACCTCAATGTAACTATAAAACAAACGAAACCATGTCACGTTTATCCCTCTCTCCTCTAGTTAACCCGTCTGCCAGTAAAACAGGGTATTTGGGACCGTCACCGACGGCGACAATGTTTACGGAAAGGGTGGAACGGGGCTTATTGGAAATCTGCTCTTTCCATGGTCAAAGGGAGGTAGGGGAGTTATAGCCATTGCGTGCGTCACCGGTAATGCAATTTGATCCTTGAATTAACTCAACGTTAGTTACGTACTACGTAGGTACGCCCGTAATCTGTATGCTAATTATATTTGAATTCATTGTAAGTTTAATTTTATTATTACGTTTTGTGTTTAAAACGTGCGCTGTTTTAAATGTTTTGGTGAAAAGTGCCCTCTCTTGTCTCTTATGAGAGAGACCATTAATATCTAAATACATAATTTAATCCATGGAAAAGACAGTGTAGTATGTAGATTATAGAATCCATCGATTTTCGTCGATTCTGCTCCGGTTCAGCAAAAAGCAAGTCGTTTTCACATTCTTCCGAAATAGATAAACATGTTTTTAAGTTGGTGCGTCGTTTCGTGTAAGTAGTAGCCTTCGATCAACAATAGCAACGTAGTAGCCAAGGATTGTAAAGTCCATAATAATAATATTGTGTCCAAATAAACACCTTTAGCTAAAACGTTTGTTGAAATTGCTCACATAGCTATCGCTGTATGCATTTCCCAATCGATATTTATGTCTGTTCCAGAAAAAGCGAAATATGACCTAGATCTTTTTTTAGACCCGATATATCGATTGTACACAGATCAAGTTGGCAGGGAGTAGGAATGAAGATAGAATCTGTACAATAGCTAATTTACCTATGCGTTCTGTGTTTTACGCAGCTTATAAAAAGGGTTAATTTACAATGTATTTTATAATCTGCATGAGTTTTTTGAGAAAAACAATGTTCGAATGTAATTTATTTGTGATTTTATTGTTGTTGTTATTAATTGTTTGTTTGTACCAATTTGTAATTTATTTCCCTTGTAATACTATTGCATAACCGACATGGGTAGACTGATGAGCCTAAAAAAAAATAAGTTTAAAATAAGAACTGGTGTACACAGTTACATAACATCACGCCTTGTTTCTCCGAAGGGTTAGGTAGAGGTGTCCCTGTAGCAGGTTCACCCACATTTCGCCAGTTATGTTTTAGGTTCCATGTAATAGGGGGCGAGCCTATTGCCATCAACCGAGCACTAATCCAGACTCCGGGCTGCTGCTGAGAAATTTCAGATAGAAAAACCCAATTACACTTACCTACCCGACCCGGGAATCGAACTCATGACCTCATGCTCAGCAATAGCGCTTGCGACCGCTAGACCAACGCGGTAGGAGTGTACACAATTATGCAATGAAAATATCTTTATCTGTATCCGGTTTGAAATCCAAGACTTGGTCCCTCCATATTATTATTATTCATTTATTTACAAATCTCGGGACCATGGATCCCGGTCCTTTGGGATTTATTATTATTATATTGACGGGCACATAGTTTGAAAGTGTTGTTCTCGGTATAAAATCGCGTCCCAAGTAAAGGGAGGCGTTAAATTCCACTGAGACTTTATTTCGGGACTTTAAATGGATATGCCATTCTATTCTTTATTGTATTCAGCTGAACCCGGTTAGAGTGAAAGCCGACTCCAACATAGTTGGGAAAAGGCTGGGCATATTGATTTTGAAATATATATGCTCCAGTATTGTTTTGGATTATTTGGATTATATAGTGATAAATAACATTGTCAACTTCTTGTGGTCTATCTTCTTATGTCATTTTACAGTCCAGGAAATGAGTACATTGTTTATCATATTGACAACCTACGTATACCATAAGAAGTACCTGGAAAATAGATAAACATATCATATGATATCATCCAGGTATACCAACGTTGTATCACATTCCCGAGTCTGTGAAAATAGAGAAAACGATTTTTTCCAGACAGGAGACTTACCTAGATTGATTTTCATCCCCGTAAACCCCTATACTGCAACTTTCATCGAAATCGTTAGAGCCGTTTTTGAGAACGTGATTACAAATATGTATATATGTATTTGTTTGTACATTCATTAAATATATATACATATACTCAGTGATATTTAAGTCGTCTTACAAAGGGCCACTGAATGTACCCGACATAAAATACCTTTAGGAGCAATTAAAAATTGTTACAATATTTATATAATATATATTTTTAAAATTAAATTTTGAATAGTCATTGGATACATGTAGTGGGCTGCTTTTGTAAGACGACTAAAATGTCACGGTGTATACATATATACAAATATTGCTCATTTAATACTACAGGATACACGCATAACATCACGCCTTGTTTCTCTAAAGGGTTAGGCAGAGGTGTACCTATAAAAAGATGAATGAATGTTTAGATATTGATATGCATCACGTTTGCAGAGTTTTGCTAGCTAATTTAATGTGACCCTGAAGAGGTAACAATCGCAGAAGCCCATAACTAACCTCTTTGAAAACAAAATCCCGTGCACACGATGATCACATCTGTTACCGCCCCGGTTGCATATAAGCAGAGTCCACAAACTAAGTTTTGAATGTGACTTCTGATTGGTCGTTAAACTCCCAAATAGCCTTTGTCTAGAAAATCCACCAATGAGTTTAAAAATAACATGGTGAAAATATTTCTGCGAGCAACTTGGAAGTAACCCTCGTTTGCCTAACCTATTTCACCCAGTTCAAAATGACGAATGATACAATCTGTTGTAGAAATGTTTTCACCATTGTCTAATTATCTAGTCGCCAATTGCCAATTGTTGCTAATTAACTGGGAAAATAGGGAACTGGGTGAAATAGGTTAGGTTAAGTTAGAACTGTTACCAACCGGCGAGCGCTACTTCCAAGTTGCTCACAGAAATGTTTCAACCATTGTCTAACTATCCATGTTTTCTCAATATCCCTAGAGTTTCCGCGAAAATTCGAATGATCAAATCATCTTACAACATGTACAAGTCATGTAATAGAACTTCGAGAGCGTTGATTGGTTGTTTCAAACTCAATTGGTGGATTTTGCAGACACAGGCTACTATGGGAGTTTAACGACCAACCAGAAGCCACATTCAAAACTCAGTTGGAGGTCTCTGCTTTTATGCGCCCCAGTTCTATAGCGGCTGAGTTATGCAAGCAAGAATAATCCTTACGGTGGCTATCCGCGATGGTACACACGGCTACACATCAAGCTATACATTACCAGTATAAGCTGACCTCGCATCGTACGGAAATCCTATACAATGCGAGATCAGCATAAAGGCTCTTTCAAACAGGCGCGACACGCGACGCGACACAAAGACACCGCTCGTCGCGCGACGAGCGGTGTCTTTGTGTCGCGTCGCGTGTCGCGCCTGTTTGAAAGAGCCTTAAACTGGGCATGTATAGCTTGATGTGTAGCCGTGTGTACTACATAAATTCTTGATAACGTGTATTTTAACAGAGCTGCAAGATATATTTCAGGTAGCTGATAATGTTAGGATTAAATACACACATCAAAAGTGTCTAGGGATCAACATATATTTTTGCAATAACTTTTCTCCTGATTGATATTAATTAAAATTTTCTTTAAGGATTCATCAAATAAAGTGTTTTCGTTTGTCACAGTAACGATAAACCAAGTCACCTTTGCATTAATAAAGAAATTTGCCATTTTCCTAATAAAGGGATTTTTGACATTTGAACCACTAACATTAAAGTTCGAAAAAAAGACTGAAATAACAGTTTTCTTTAAAATTTTATTGGGTAACTTAAACAATTAATAATCCGTGTTTCTACCGCGAACACTAACAACACAAGAACATCGGTTTGGCATACTCAAAATGAGTTCATCCAAATCACGCTGTGGAATGGCCGCCCATGTTCGTTGCAACAACAAAAAAAGGTCTTCTTGCGACTGGATACCCTCCATATTCGGCAGAGCTCTTCTCTGTAGCATATCCCATGCATGCTCAATCGGGTTCAAGTCTGGCGACTGAGCAGGCCAGAGCAGGACATTGATGTTAGCTGCGGCGAGAGTCTGTCTTACAACTCTTGCGGTGTGCGGTCGTGCATTATCATGCATTAACTGAAATAAGGGACCGATTTGCACTTGTAGAGGAACGATGACGTCAGATACAATCGTCTCAGCATAAATTTGAGCGTTGAGGTTGCCTCTGATCCAAATCAACTCAGTTCTTCCGCCGATCCAAATACCCGCCCATACCATGATGGTTCCACCACTATAAGGATGGACTTCCTGGCAGGATTTTAATCGCTGTTGGCGTCCAGGGGTTCTCCAGTGTCGTATACGTCTTGTATCTGGTCTCATACCAAAACGAGACTCATCAGAAAAGCACACGAAACGCCATTGTTCTTCTGCCCAATTTCTGTGTTCAAGAGCCCATTGATATCGAATCCTACGATTGTGCATTGCTATAGGTGGTACCCGTAGCGGTCTTCGGGAATGAAGGTTCACTTCATGCAAGCGGTTTCTGACTGTTTGGTCGCTAATTAAGTTCCCTGAAGAGTGATGAAGCCTCACGGCTAACATCATGGCGGTTATTGTTGGAGCTCTTCGAGTTAAGATTTGAATGTATCGGTCTTGTCTCCGTGTGGTGCAGCGATACCGTCCTCCATGGCGCTCAGCCACGGTACCAGTGCTTCGGTAACGTGTCCAAAGTCGACTGATAACACTCTGACTTGTATTCAGAGCTAAAGCCACAGTATGTTGCCGGGAACCAGCTTCTATCATTCCCACGGCTCTGAGCATTTCTTCCCTGCTTAAATGACGTCGCCGCTCCATAATAACGTTGGTTTTAATCAGTAGTAGGGAAACAGTAGCACTAATAATGTCTTCAATGCGTTGTATGTTTTTATAGGGAAAATATTGACAGCTGATTTTCATCTTTTACTCGAATTTGATTAACAGTTCCTGTTTCAAATTATGAAATGCACCAAAAAGGATCCATATAAATTTATATAATCATAAATTTATTACAAAGCCACATCTCAATCTCAAGAAATCCGCATAAAAATGCTTGATCCCTAGACACTTTTGATGTGTGTATATTGCATGGTTATTTAGAAACGTTGGCATTTTCTGTTTATTTTAATAAATTATTAAAAAATACTGCAGACTGGTATTACGTCATTCGGCGCTTTCGTATTACTCAGTTCTGCGTAAAGCTCAAAGCTCTTAACTCAATTTTAAAGACATACTTTCAACTTGAACTTGGAAAATTGGCACCATTCGCTTTGAATGTGAAGTTAAATAGAACTCGAGATCTACAAACGGAAGGTATTCAAATAAATAGCCAGGGGAAAGAGCCATTAAGATGTCTACCTCCACCGGAGTCTAGTAATTTTAAACCTTCAAGCTTTTTGTTTATTTATCCTAAATTGACATAGAGCTTCCCCTCACCGGATGCCGGAGAACATTTTATTACCCGACTCTACATAGATCTAGCCGCTACATAGAGTTCGTATAAAAAATTTATAGTTCAGAAGTAGGGCGCCGACGTCTCTCGGCTTTTTCTATAAAACTATTTCTTTTTCGTTAATCCACTGCGGGCTCTATGTAGAGATCCAATGTAGTTTATTTATTTATGTCGTCTTGCTTCTTTCTGTATCTTTTGAGGTTAACTAAGATGTATGGAAAAGTATCTGATACGAAGCCTCTTTTTCTTTTCGTGTGGTTAGTGACTAACCTGGTGTCAGTGTTTTAAAGCCGCCCATGGGCCTCTGACTTGGCTTCACATGCCGTCGAGAAATATCTCTCAGGCATGCCGGTTTCCTTCACCGTTTTTGAAGCAAGTGATAATTATACAATTCGCACATGAATCCGAAAAGTCAGGGGTGCTTGAAACGAAGTAATTCGCAGTTACTTGACCCAAAACAGCTGTACCTTTTTGGGCAATTTCGAGATACGTTATAAAATTATTCAGCTGAAAGCCTAATAATCCATAGAAAATATCCGTCAGCACGAACAGAAAAAAACCAAAAAACCTTTTAATGGGTGGTGTACACTAATGATGTGCATGTAAAAATAATGTCACTGTGTAGTCACAGTGACATTATTTTTATTTATTTACATTATTTTTTTGTCGCGCGTGATTACACTTTGAAATAGTCTTCATAGCGTAATCACGCGCGACAATTTGCCAGCGTGTTTCCAGCGAGGCGATTTGTGAACGTGTTCTGCGCGGATGCGAAGCGAACTAACCGCGACTACACGACGTATAAGCCGCGTTTTCACAATGTTGTACACTTTTCGCTCTCTCTTGTACGCTCAGGTCAATCGTTCTCGTTACGCAGATGCGGCGACCACGATGCGCACACGTGGCGTGCTCGCTACGCACACTCTGCGAATACGTTGAAAAATCGCCTCGCCGATAACTCGCTCGCAAATCGCCAGTTTATTAATTAAGTCTCTCACTCATTTTAATGAAGAAAGACAAAGTTCCCAACTACATCGTTGCTACTCGTAGCAAATTAGTGAGTTCCTTCCGCAGACGACAGCCCTAATGTAATGTGTAAACAAACAATTTAACGAACGCGTCAGTAATACTCGTGTCACATACAAAGGAACAGAGTAATTATAACACACCTATACTGCGTTCGCTATTTATTTGCCAAACATGTAAACAAACACGAGTTTTAGGAAAAACAACTGTAATGTTTACACATAAGGTTCAGTTTTTCAAAAATGAAGATGTAGCATTCAAATTTTTTGAGCTTTTTAACAGCACTAGTAAATCAGTCTAAAATCAACTTTATTTACACTTACATAAAGTAGATGTTTGTTTAAGTGGAAATAACATCAATTGGAAACAAGGTTATAAATAGACCTTACACATAGTTGCCATAGGGAGCACGTTGTTGGTATCAAAACCAGAATAAACTGGTCTCATGTTCTTTTGAAACACCGCACTAAACTGGGCCAGCCCAAGGTTAAAGTGTCACCATCGATGTGCGATCGACTGTACATACCGCGTTCCTATGTACCTGTACATCGTGGACACTGGCGGTGGACTACTTTTCAACCTCATTACTAAGAGCATAAGGGTGAAAACTAGTCGACCGCTATTGTCCACGTAGAAGTTTCACAACGACCAGAATTTATTAAAATGTTTGTGTTTTTCCGCGTCAAAGCGATGAGTCATGTTTAAAAACTGTGGTCTAATGGATAAAACTTCAAAAGGGTTGAATTTTTTCTTTGTTCTGCACGAATTATGAAATGTTTACAGTTTCTTTCAAAACATGGGGTTTTTATACAGATTTATGATAGAAGTTTTAGATGAGTAAACTTACCCATCTAACAAAAACGTTTTTTTTTGCGGCTCCAATATTTCTGACTGCACTTAGGAAATTGCGTTACAAACTTTTATCATGGTCATGGAACATTTAATCAATGACTTTCTGTCACGTCAAGAAGGATATATCTACTAGGTTCTTAAAACCAAACGACGAACGAAGTCGCACCGTACCTATTTGAAAAGAATATTATCTGTTTTACTATAATCATGTCATAAATTATAAAAATTGACCAAAAATAAAAACGTCCAATGCGAAAAATGTCCAAAAATAAAAATAACAAATACTAAAAATTCCCAAAAATATTTACGCTTATCTTCGTATTACACAATGTAGTATTTACAAAAAACAATCTCAAATAAATAGATCTATATACCTATCATATTAATCTACGTAGCTGAGAGCACTATTACAGGCAAACATTGGCAATATCCCTCTCCACAATAACCGATAATAATGTGAATATTACAACGTGCCCATTGCACGGTTATTGGATAGTTGTTCTCATTTCGTATGCGAACGGCTCATCAAATCACGGTAATAGGCCATCACCATATGAATGAGTGGATTCAAGGGATCGATGAAAGGTAACGAGCTCTCATATGTTCGTATAGTGTGATTTTTTTAAATGTTTTCATTATATGTAGGTAATATTGGTTAAAACTTTGTGTAGGTTGCTAGTTAAGTTTACTTTCGATTTTAATCAATAATAAGCATTTAGCGCACGGTCGCACGGACGGAAAAATATCGCGGATTTTATCGCGCACTGGATTTTAAACTCTCGATGTTGAGCCGAGCATTGAGAATCTATCAGAGTGCATGCCAGCGCGTCGTAAAAACACATTGTTGTATTTTCAATTCTCGGCGCTAAGTAGAGCGTTGAAAATCAAGTGCGCGAAAAAAAATCACCGCGGAAAAAATGGCTCGTGCCAGCCGGGGCTTAATTATAGTTTGACCGGGACGGCTGTTTCGCGCCTAAAGAGTGTGCGGCGAGGCTGGGCATCGTTGATAAATGAGTGGCGGGCGGGACGCCGCGCGCCGTGGGCTTTGACGAATGAGCGGCCTGCACTACCCCCGTCTCGCCGCGCACATACCTAAGGCGTGGAACAGTGGTCTCGGTCAAACTATAATTGTCAGATTTAACTTGATAGGTTGGCAAACAGGCTGCTATCTCGTGGAAGTTGTAATTGCCGCTTCTAGCCAGACCTCGAAGAGATTTCGCTTGTTGTTAACCTTAGATACAAAGTTAAACTTACTGCTCATACCGGAACTTTCCCGGAAGAGTCATGTCACAAAGAGCTCCAGTACTACTAAAGTTATCTATGCTTATGTAAACTGTCATGATTTATTTAATTAAGTCCTTTTTGATACCATTACAAAAGAATAACTCACCAGTCAGTACAAAATTGAGAGCTCTTCAAAACTAAATAAATAATAGTAATGATAAGGTAAAATTTGTTATAAAACATTCACGAATTTCTATTTTGTCAATGTTTGGGTATTTTTAAATCGTAAATAACAGTTTTTCTTCTTTTCTAGCTGGCGAGCTGCATGGCGCCACACTATGGTTGGTGGTGTGCGGTGCCGCAGCACTGGTGGCTGCCGCGCTCGGCGCTCTCGCCTGCTGGATCGCACGTCGTAGGAACTCGCTCGCCCACAAACTAGGTACCTACATTATAACGCAGCTATAGAGGCACAATATGACATAAAATATGAATGCCATGTCGAATCATTATGACTTTTCTTGTGCAAAGCTGGTATAGGCCGTGGCAACTTGACGTAAACAGGATAACAAGACTTATTTGATTAAAAAATAACAAAATCTTTTTTTTGGGTATGCTGACACCTTTCTTCCTCGGCCAGACGGTCAGTTGTCATTCCATTCCAATCATACAGGCTTTCTATCCCAGTTTCTTGTAGATCAAACCCTAGTCCTTACATCGCCGTGACAGTAATAGGTAGGCATAAAAGTCCGAAATATGTCAAGTTACCACTATATAATACATTTTAACTATTTTCTTAATTCCCTCGGGTATCATCGGATTTCCGATTACAAACGAATGCTAATTTCCATGTCCATCAATTATTAGATTTATTGTGTATAATTATTTGAATTCAGAACTGAGTACTTTATTGTAGTTTTGTTATGATTTCCATGTGTACTATATAGAGCTGTAAAACTATTTTTCTATCTGTCGTGCCTGCGACTTTAGCGGCTTTCCTCACAATTTTAAAATAAATTACGTTAATTTAAAAGAGCATTAACAACTCTATATAATTCCAAGTCGATTGAGAGCGTCCAGCTTGCGCCAAGTGCAAAGGGCAACTGATAGGAATCACTGACGAAACACGAGGTTTGTTTGTACTGTACATTGGTTCTGTATATCAGAACTTTCATAACTAATGTATTACGCAGGCGGCAAGCGCGGCCCAGACAAGGCCCTGGTCTTCCAACCACCTCGCCGTGCCACCGCCGTGCGCTCGCCGGGCTCGGCCACGCATTACCTGCGCAAGTCACCGTCACCAACAGCGCCCGCGCCACCAGCCGCCTCCCCGCCCCAACCGACGCCGCAGCCGCCGACCATCAACGCTACCACGGTAAGTTAAATATACTGTTCGATGATTCGGTTCCCTTCAAAATGGTTGAGTTGAATAGTGCTGATCTACGCGTTATCTTCGTGAACTGTCACCGTCAGTTTTAAGACTGGTTATTTGGCTTATCTTTAATCTTATAATTTGAATTGTTTTATGTTGTATTCTTTTATAAAGTACCAAGTAAGAATAATGTACCTAGGATTATGTAATCGTTTGATTTAAAAGAGTGTCCTTGAATCTTCTTGGTCGTTTTTCTCCATAAAAACCTACTACGCTTTGCAATAAGCAACAAGCTATATCTTTCCAACTGACTGATTTCTTTGACAATTCAAAAGTGCCTGTATATCGTGTATATATTCGTGGTTTTAACCGTGTGCAGCACAAACATTGTGCAGGGCCAACGTAACGTAACCTATGAAATTGACGTTCTGCCGTACTGGCTATTTCAAGTCCAATTTTTTCTTTTTTCGCTAAGAATTCTAAGTTCAAATTATTTTATATTTTTAAAATATAGAATTCTTTTTTGAAAATTAGTCATTTGTTTAATGGTTAGCGTTCTGTTTTCATCGCATTTGTACGTTTTTCGTCATCATGGATACGTTAAAAATTCGAGTGATTATGGAGTATGAGTACCGTCATGACAGCAAAGCGGCCGAAGCGGCACGCATTATCAGATTGCATTGATTGCATGGGTACTTTGATTAAAAAAAAAAAAAAAAAAATAGAGAAACAAGGGCGTTAACTTATTTAATGAAAAACGGCAATTTCATAGGTAAAGACTAATATTTTTATGTTTGTGACGTGTGTTGTTTTGGTGCGATTTCAAAATAATACACTCACTCTGACCCCTTCTATTATCGATGGCAAAATGATAACGGTTACTGAGCATACTATTTCGTTTGATGTCCGTACTGCCAGGTGTAGGAATTCCCGTGCTCGCACCCAATTGTTAGTGAAAAGACACTATCTATCAACATTAAGTTAATCACTTTAGTCTCAAATTCTCCAAGTTTTATAGCCAAAGTTGTGAAATATCGTAAGGAAATCGGTATGTCTCGAAACTCAAGGACATGACAATTCAAGGACATGACATCTGACATCCATCATCGGACCCGCGTTGTGGATTACGCCCTGCTCTCTCTCTCTCTCTCTCTCTCTCTCATAAAGAAGAGGGTTCAAGGAAGAGGGAACAATGCAGACACGTATAATAATGAACTTGTTTCTCGATACAGCCAACTGGTGGCAACAGCCCGCACTCGCCCACCGCGCCGACCGAGCCGACCCCGCTCAGCAAGGAGCTCGCCGATGCTAATGCCACGGAGAAGACTAAGTCTACTGAACCAGAGATCAATGACGGACGTCTGGGAGATCTGCATTTCAAGCTGCGGTAAGTGATTTTAAACCTATCTCTCAAAATTACAGGTCTGTACTGTTGAACTTTATTTTAATAACTATAGAAACTATTTTCACTAGGTACTAAATAAAATTACTAACTACCTCAAACCTTAACAAGGTTGCAGTTTTCCGGATTAATATTGAGTGTTTTCAGGATGAAAAGTGTGATACGTAAAATATTAAAACCCGAATTTTGCTTTTGACTGATCCCCTTGCGTTTTTATTTAGTAAAAAATCTATCTAAATATACTCATTATCTATTCTAACATACAATAGACGTAGATATATTAAGTAACCTATTTCCGATTCTGCTAACTGTTACTAAAAAGTCATAATAAACCCTGTAAGAAATCAACACGTGTTTCACCTCTCAACGAGGCATCTTCACGATGACGATTGACTTATCGCGAACCCAACCATCGTTACAAAAGGTCTTCAGTGTTGGTGCGAACTTTACAGAATAAATCAGAGAATGATCAATGACCATATTATTAGACTAAGTACTCTAAAACCACCAATGTGGGGATCTTGAGGGTTTAGAAGTAAATACATGACATGCATACATACAAAATCAGCCTATAATGTTTCCCACTGTTGGGACACAGGCCTCCTCTCTTCGCGAGGAAGTGGGCAACTATATACCACGCGCAGACGTAAATACTGCAAACTAAATTTTTAAACGCTTTAGATACGCTCTGCAAAGCAATCCAATTTCAGATTCTACTTAATCGTAGTATCCAATTTACAGAGTATCTACCTATTTAAACAGGATCGCAAGTCTTTGAAAATCACTAACACAAAGTAAATAGAGTTCTATTTGATTGAATTCCCAGCGGTTACACAATGTACACCTACGCACCAAGTCGTCGCAGGCTGTCATAATCCGGTTACACCCGATCCACAGAGGTGCCCGATCAATCAGAAGTTCAATGTCAATAAGTGCTCTATTCATTCGTCCCTAATCTAATCTACTCCGCAATTTATCAAAAGCATAATTTTGACGGATTCAGACATCTTTTTTAACGTTGGGAACTCGCGGTTTCTGTTTGCTCTTCGTGAAATATTAAATGAATATTCAATATGTCGAGAGCCCGCCGGGAATTTGCATGATATACGTCAAAATGTAATCAACTTCAGAGATTTTTTCGTTTTATTCAAGTAGGCTTTTATTTCTTTTTCGTTTAATATTAATATAGTTTGTGTAAATTTTATATTGTTGTATGTTTTAATTCAATATCTCAATTTCTTGTTCGTAATTTGATTACCCGCTGACTATTTTATTTTAGTTTACTTAGTTACTATTTTTTGACATAAGAATGTCAAAATCGCTGTTACCTTGCAAGGTGAATTTGGGTTCAGTATATCTTTCGTAATTTTGTCGGCTATCCACACATATAGGATTAGTAGCCATTAATGACTCTTAATTAGCAGAAACCTATTTTTTTGGTGGGCTATTATTAAATAACATCTCCCGCTCTGGGCGGAGCGGGAGGGCGTGTCAGACTCTTACTGACTAAAACCCACCCGTGTTCCTTCAGTTGTCTGTATTGCCGGGGGCCACGATCTCCCTCTCGGTTTTCTTCGCAACCCCGGCAGGCATCGGCCCTAGCGGACCCCGTCAATTCTGCTGACATCTCTTTGAAGCGCGCGTGGAACACAACGCGCCGTCGACCCGGGCCTGGTCCTTATCGGACGGCGAGCTACCCATTCCTCATCTTCCGCAAGCTCGCGCCTACGGTGGCCGGGAATCATCCTGCGACTCCCGACGCCCAGGGCATCTCCTGCGGCGCTTAGGGGCGTGAAGGCGCGAAATTCACCTCTCCCTCACGCGTTCCGCCTCCTCCTTCGCGAGCATTACTGCTTCGCAGAAGGGGGAGACTGCCTTCCATGCCCTCACGCTCCGTACCATGGTCTGAACCAGAGTCGGACGAGAGATCACCACCGTCGATCGCCTCCACGAAGACACGGTGTTGCTCCGCTCAAGCCGGGTAGACCTCCACCGAATGCTCCACCGTGTCCTCCGGGTGATCCACACAATGGTGACACCTAGGCGTTTCTTCCAACCTTATTCTGAACAAGAACCTCCCGAAACAACCGTGCCCGGTGAGGACCTGCGTAAGGAGGAAGGTGAGGATGCCGTGGCGCCTCTCTAGCCACTCCTCAAAGAGGGGATCGCCACAATTGTGGCATTCCCAGCACTGGGTTGTGACAATCGCACTCTCCATGACGCCATGAGATCCCGCCGGAGCTCTGTCCGTTGTCGTTACAACGAACTTAACTCCGCTGCCGCATCAAAACACGGTTGTTTTGACGCGGCAGCGGAGTTAAGGCCCGGCGTTTCGCTTCCTCGCGCCACTCCCAGATGTGCAATTAGCGGCAACCTTACACCTCATCGAGACTAACAAGGGGTCAATGCAATTATAAAAGTGATTTCTTAATTAATTGCTCCACAGTCGACTCTAGGCGCCATGTAATATATCCGCCATACTTAATGACTATGTACGAAGAATAAAACTGCTGTGGAGTAGTGCTATTATTTCTGAGTCATGTATTTTTTCTGTAACAGTGTTTTGCTTTTGTCCTATTTTTGCTGCTAGAAAAACATTGTGTTGTAAATTCTTATTTGCATTTATATTGGGATTAAACTTAATACTTCGAGTGTTCTAAAAAGAACGGAGAAGATTATATTAAACTGTGTTAAGATGACTTGCGAATGTTCTCTGTCAATCATAAATTGTGATTAGATTATTTTCTTATTAATTTTCTTTGAGTACTTCGATGAAAGGATTTGGAAACAGTCAGACGACAAGATAGCAAAAATAATACGACTTTATTTATAACTCTTCTGCCACGGCTTCGCCCGCGTGATATCTTTATAAATTACAGCCTATGTTACTCTCTGATAATATAGCATTCTACTGGTGATAGGATTTTTAAAATCGGTCCTGTAGTTTTTGAGTTTAATCATCAGAAACAAAAATACAAATCTTTTCTCTTTATAACATTAGTGTAAATAAACGTATAGCTTTATGAAAGCTATATATTAATGCTCTTGACTACAACACACACACAACATGGAAATTTATTTTCGCCCTGGCTTCCCTGTTTCTGACTCACGCAACGATAACATCGGCACACGATTTCACTTAGTATTTCATGTCGACAGGCTGTCACAACAGTCGAGTACTAACAAACTATGAATTACAAAGCCGATATCCACATTATCGACGCGTTACCACTCTATGTAATGGGGAAGTCTACGAATCAATAACTGCCCTCCTGCTCCGTCGCCCATAATAACTTCGCACGACATTGCACGACACCGCACGATGCCGCACGACACAGGATTTGCTTGTGTCGACGCTTTGTAACATATGGCCATCAAGTATGCCTTTGTAATAGCAAGTCTTTGTTCACGATACTGTACTGTACCTTTGTTCGGTGTAGAACCGAGTTCCGAAGCCGGTTGGCTGTTACATTCAGGAATATAATAGTTTTCTGCAAAGGGCAGTAATTGTGTCATAGATTCATATTTTCGTACAACTATGTATTTGTTTGTGGTTTCGTAACTCCCTCCGTAAGCTTGATTTTGGGTAACTGGTTTAATTGGAACACTATTAAGTAGGAATTGAACATTCAAATAAGTATATACTGAAACGAAAACTATTTCCTTCCGTGTGTTTCAGTTACACAAAAGTTTCGTGAAGTAATTCTAATGCACTTAGGGCAACACAGATTTGCCGTGTGATATAAAACAAATGAAATGCTAGCGGAAACCGCTATGCGTCCAAGGCCTTCGGCTAGCCATGCACTCGTGCCAGGAACACGGTCAGTGGCTGACCTTGGCAATAAGCTGTAACCCGTGTTTGCGAAGGATATATAAGACTAGACGGAGAATAAAATCCATTTAGTTCTACTATTTGCAGAATATGTGAATATATATATATGAATTTTAATTGGACTAAACGGACAAAAAGTTATTTTAGTACTAATGGCTTCTTCTTCGTTTCGCTCTTGATAGAGCGGTCGTGGTCACAATGAACTGTGTCCAATCGCAGGTGAAGTTGTTGCCCGCCTCCCGATCTCCCTCCATTCCTCCATATATGAAGGCACGGTTGGCGCAGTGGTTAAGCGATTAACTGCTGCGTTGCGTGTCGCGGGTTCGATGCCCGCACGGAACAAATATTTGTATGACCTACAAGTAGTTGTTACGGGTCTGGCTGTTTGTTGTCTGGCTATTTGTGTATGTGAGTTTAAATGTTTGTAAACGCACCCACAATACTTACAGGAGAAATTCCTGGTGTGGGGGGTTCATATATCAGTAATGGCTATTGTAACTTAAAGTCGTACTTTTAATTATCTGCAGTAAAATGACACTTCTTAATTAACGAAATGACAGTAACAAGTAAATAGTCATTTTACTGCAGCTTATAAAAAGTCCGGCCGTAGATAAATTACAAAATGAACCACTAAAATGTAGAAAATATCAAACTTTTTACAAAAAAAAAACCAAGAAAAAGAGTACCTACTTACGAATATTTATTAGGACTAAATGGGAAATGAACGAAAAAGTAAATTGCTAACTCTTAGCTAAACTAAAATAACTTCAACGAAATAATCTCTAATCTGATAAACGACAATGCCCCGGGCCGAAATAATGAACACCAACACTTAGTAAACAAATTAAAAGTGAAATCAAAATTTCAAAATCTAGCCTAGACTCAGTCGCATTTCCTAACACATGGAAAGGGTCAGGTCACTCCAGTACATTAAAGTGGTTCAAAACAAAACCCAACTAATTATACCATTCCACTTTTAGCAATATTTTTTACCACACCTTAAACCTTGGATACCCTACATTCATGATATGGCCGAACGACGTCTACTGACATATCATTAAACGTTGAAGATTAAACTACGCTGGTCTGCAAAATTAAGTACACACTCACTTTTGATATTGCAATAACTTTCAACGTACACAAGGTATTTAAAGTTCACCGATTCTCACTAGTCACTTACGATGAATGGCGAAGAGTGTACAGGTGACCTGATGACCTGATGCTTCCCTGCTTCACTGCTAGTCCAATACGGTAAAGGCTCTGTACACGTATAGTCTGGCATCTCTTCAGAAAGTCGCACAGAGCTAGTGGCCATAAAAAATGGAACGCTGACTGGCGAAAGATGTCCTCAAGAGATCCTTAATGAGTATACAGGGCCATATTTAGTAAATATGGGTGATGGGCCACACACCGCCCGGGTCGTACCAGAGTACATTCATACTTATTTGCACCGACGACAGCCCCATTTTATGTCCAGGCAAATCACTGTCCATTCCAAGGTTGCCTGGAAGAGATCGCGGAAAGCGATAAGGCCGCCCATTGTATATTTTGTAGTGTTTGATTATTTTTTGTTATGTATTTTTGTGGTGTACAATAAAGTATATATAAATAAATAAATAAATTCAGGAGGTTGGTATCAACTTGATGGCTTGGCCATCAAGAAGTGCTGATCTTAACCCGATCGAACATACTTGGGATGAGCTCGAGAGATTGGTTAGAAAGCCACAGACCACCTCTTATCACTGGGACAGTAATGGGAGAATATTGCCCAACATCGCCTCTGACGCCTCGTCTTCAGTATGCCAAACCGGCTCGAAGCTAGAATCAGAGCCTTTTGCCTGTAAGTTTTTATCTTTTTTTAAGTTAAAAACGTTACTAATGTAAAATAAACCATGATTTCAAAGAAAGTTGATGAAATTTACTATAAAACGTTTTTTTTTTTTTCTAAACTCTGGCTTCTATAGTTTAGGAGAAATTGCAATTTAAAAAGTGTGGTACTTCGTTTTGAAGGCCAGTGTATATAGTCAATTTCAGCTGGCCATTTCATGAAATGGTCGAACATATAATGAAAAGATCAATTCTAAGATCTGGCTTTAACCTAGATACCTACTCTTTTGAGATAATTTGTGCTAAGAAGTAAGAACTAAAACTTTACCTAAACTTCGCTTTTATTCATTGCTGAAAGCATGCCTCAATGTATGGCAACTTATGTCAGTATGTCAGAAATTCCAAAACACACCTAAACTCAACCAAAATGACCATGACCACATGCAAATAACCATTACTATCGTAATAACGGTCTTACCCTTATATCGCCCATGGTCACAGCAATCACCTTTACCCGTATTTTCAAAGGTATATTAAGACCATAATCTCCCTATTTTCTAGGAAAGAATCCCGACTATGTCCATCATTTCTCATTAGCAATGGAAAGATCAAAATGGAAGCCGTATTATCTGTGAGACGATTATACGAGACGAGATAATGAGGACGGCCATATTGAAATAAAGAGAGGAGAGGAAGGATTCTTTGAATAGTTTTCTTTTAGAAGCTTTAGTTTATGAAATGTTTTAGTTATTATCTAGGTATTCTAATCTCGATTTGGATTCCTAAGAGGATAAATAAACAGTTGATACATAGCACCTAACTAAAATCAATTCGTTTTTTTCGATGTCTGAAACTGAATACCGTCTAGTAGGTAATCGTCCCACTGCGAAGTAAAAAAACTCGACTCGGGACGACTGCGATCATGAAGATAACAATTTCTTCAAACTTAAGCCGTGACAACGGCCTAAGATCATTTTCAAGGGTATTTCAGAGTATAACCTTTCAAGGGACAAGTGTTCTTCAGCGTCAAGTAGACAAGGTCGATATATTATGTTGTTTTTGACCTAAGATTAGTCGCAGCTGTTTCTCTCTATATTACGTTTTTGTCCTAACAGAATATCTTACGTAATATGATACGAAATAAAGTCCACGCTTGAATGATAAGTAGGTACTGGGTCAAAATTACAATATTAGATACAAAAAATATCGCAACAGAGAATATATTCTGACTATGCAATGTCGCCCATCGGCATGTGCCCGCCCGTATTTTTCTGAATATTCATGAGAAATAATCAACAAATAACTTTATAAGGGTCTATCTTTAATATTTTTCATGTTATTAATTTTTCTTTTTATGTTTTGAGTAGCGTTTGCCATATCTCCGATGTTATTGGCTCGATTTGGGTTCTGTTTATTATTTCTAAAAGCTTACGAGTTATTTTATCGGATTAACTAACATTTTTATAAAAAATTCTGAACTATGAAACATTTTTCTTTAAAAAAAAATTGTGTTTTTTTTTTTAAACACAAGTGTAAATTCATAAAATAGAAAAAAAGATAGGCCCCTCTTTTAAAGTTATTTTTTGATAATTTTTCATAAATATTCAGAATAATGCGGGCGGGCATATGGCCCATGGGCGACATTATATGTACATGCCTTACTTACTTAGACACAATTTTCAAAGTATGAGAATACACAGATGTTTTTTCCATGTCTCTCTCTCTCATCAGAGTCTTGTTGTATGTATTTCGTAGTCCAGGTAACAAAAAGTTTTTCATTCATCATTCAGTGCGAAAACACTCGACTTTAATTGAGTGTGATGTGCCATTAAAAGTAAAACTCACATGTCGCCACGCACCAGCAAACCCTTAACTTTTCAACAAAGTTAAATTGTCTCATTAAATAGTTTCGGTTGTTTACGCGCCGACGACGTTTTGTTTGTCACCCCGGATCTGCGGAACTTGCGGCGTCTACGGAGTTCCGGTAATTTGCGGACTTATAACAATGTTTGTCTGCGGTTGCCGCGGGCACCCCGCGGTCATTATAATGAAGACTGTATCAGTACTTCACGCTGCGATCAAATTGAGTTCTCGGGTTTAGTTTCCTTTGTTTAATGTCTTTGTTTGAAGAGATAATTATGTTGTGGTTTTGACAGTGATAATGAAGTGTTTTGAATAGGTTTCGGTCTTATTTGCAGTTTGTCAACAGCTGAAAGACACTTCAGTTTTGAATTGAACATGTATGTTACAAAATAGGGTTTTCCTATCTACGTGTAGGTATATTGTAGGCATTATTGTTAGTAGTTAAACTACTTAGGAATCATAAAATTATATCCTACTCAACCGACTACGGTGTAATATTATGATTTCAAAGTTTCAAAACTCATTACTTAGTTAGTATAAATAAAATTAAAAAAACACTTTTGAAGTAATAAAACAAACGAATATAGGTAAATGCTCTTATAAACCTTAAGCGCTTTTCACGGAAGAATTACTCATGTAAAACGTTATCTCTTAAATAATTACGGAGCTTTAAGCTTTCTTGAGCTTTTAATCGCATTTAGAAAGCTATTGTACTGGTAAGTCCCACAGGTTCGGGGAACTGATCGCTTCAATTAAAGTAAGTAGGCACCGATTAATAACATTTTGTTGTTAATATTTTGATGGAATAAATTAATCATTATTATTTATAAACTTATTAAAAGACATTGTATTGTTTTCGTCTCTCTAAATTAAATACCTTCATGCTCACAAAATATCACCGTCTCTAATTATGTAAATGGCTTTTTTAATATAATTTAAAAGCTCTTTAAAAATTCGGTACTTATGTTGTTAAGCAGCCGAGACTAAAATGATATTAAACTCAAGCATAACCTTTCCAAATTTACTGCTTTACATAAATATTAAATTCGAGTTTTTTACCGCTATTAGGGATGTACTTACTTCATCATAACTCACCTCTCCTCTCGCTAAACTTAGCTCGCACTAAACCTTTCGGAATATTACTCTAGTCTCACTAAAAAGTAATCCATTTGTACAGCCCTAGGGGGTGTTTTGTTACACGGAGCATAAAAGCCTTTAATGGTATCTAAGCCTTTTTACTGTGTTTTAATAATAAACTGCCGTAGCGTCTGGCATGGGCCATAAACTTGTATATATTCGTTTTACGATAGTCAGCCGCTCGCAAAATGTTCTCCTTATCAGGTACAAATCAACTATTTGCAGCATTATTGTTGTTGTTAAGGTTTTTGGGTTGTTTTGTTGATAACAAGTTTCATAAATTGGAAGTAGGTAGATGTACGAAAGCAGTTGTTTATTTCGGTACTTGTTCGGTAATATATATATATATATATATATATATATTTTGTTATGTTTTCTCTTTTCACGAAAGGGGTGAATCACTTGTGAATAATATAAGGCTCTTGATGTAAGTTGGTGACCACAGGGGTGATTTTAGTGATGTAAAAATCTCATATGCCCCGGTCTTATCTCCAAGACCCCGTGCGACTTATGTATGCCCCGAAAACAAAAAAAAAAAGGTTGGTAGACTACAAAATTTTGCTTGGAATAAATTCGTTGGCCAATAAGGTAGCGTTTGTAATGAAAGTAACTCATTTTCGGGATAAAAAGTCGTTTAAATTGGATGTTTTCTTAAAGTAAATACGACGAGATTTTCCAGTCATACTTTTAATTAGAATACTTTTCCTATCTACAAGTTTATCTTCATTACCAAATTTCTTGCTAAGATATTCCAAATATTTACAATGATAAATGATTTCTTGTTTACCTACCCTTTAACGTGAAATAGCTATGTTGATTTTCTTGTTATTTATCTAACTACGTACCGACTAATTTAATCATTTATACTAGACATAACAAACCCCACTCGAAGGGAGTAAACACGATCATAGGTTCTTTCCTATGATTGAGGAATCAACATACTGGTCATCCTCCTTCATAAGAACAGGAGGATTTATTTGGGAGTCAACGCATGACTCTATTAGCTGTCCTGTCATTACAGACTTTCTTCCTAGCATAACATCATCTTTTGAGCAGTGGTGGCCCAGTGTGAGCAGTGGCGGCCCAGTGTGAGCATTGGTGGCCCATTGTGAGCAGTGGTGGCCCAGTGTGAGCAGTAGTGGCCCAGTGTAAGCAGTGGTGACTCAGTGTTAACGGCCGGTCGGTAGTAGGTCGTAGGTTCGAACCCAAGCAGGCACTTTACTTTGTGTAAATTATTTCATCACCACTGCTCTCAAAACGGTGATGGAAAACATCGTGAGGAAAACGGCAATTTCTAGAACAAAAAATTCAAAGACTTTCCAACATTCACTGGGCCCGCGGCCATTCTTTTACGGCACATTCCCTCTCACAGAAAGAGGAGGACTACACGCCACCAGTGGGAACATAGTAGGCTGATTATGCTATATCATCTTTTCACCATCCAGTCATCCATCCATCATTTCTTTATGGCTGCTACTTTTCTAATTGCCATCATACATATTAACACTTTCCGACAGTAGACATTAATTGATTGATTCACTACGTAACGTGTCACCCTCCCACATATATTTATCAATAAAACATAAACTAAACCAGTCCCTAGAGGTCTAATCGTAAAATATCGGGAAAGTGTCGCGCGCGCCTGCTCCAGCGCCAGCTCTATAAACTTTGTAACGTGTTTCTTTCGACCCCTATTCACTCACGTAGGTACAGTCAGTGGCAAAAATAAAGGAACCAACAGGCCTTTGAAACCTAATCTTACCTATAGCAGTGTTAGCCTAGAGGTGTGACCGTCGGACTGCCAGTCATAGGTCTCTAGTTCAAACCCAAGGCACGCACCTTTGACTTTTCGGATTCATGTGAGTATTGTATAAATAATTATCACACAAAACGGTGAAGGAAAACATCGTGAGGAAACCGGCATGCCTGAGAGATATTTCTCAACGGCATGTGAAGCCAAGTCAGAGCCCATGGGCGGCTTTAAAACTCTGATACCAGATTAGTCACTAAACACACGAAAAAAAAACATAATTGGAAAAATTCTAGTCAGAACGGAAATTTTTGTTTTATAGGTACAGTGTTCATACCGAAACACCCCTCGTGTCATTTAGATAAACTTAGTTAATTTTTCTAGTTGTTAGTAAGTTCCATATTATTTGCAGGGCAGTATCAGAGCAAGTCAAAGTGGCATTAGATATTAGTTGCACCGCACATAGTTCAAAATCGTCTGATACTTCATATGACTGACATATCCGGCAGGTAACACCCTGATCATTTTGAACAGCCTGTTCGTCCAATATTTTCGGAGTTGACTGTACCTACAGTTACAGGGCTCACGTACGTTTACAGGAGTATTCTTATCTATTTGTAGACACCAAATAGAAAGTTTATTAGTTTGCGGGATGTAGAGCTACAGGCGACTCGATTACGAGATTGTGTTTTGGTAAAAAAACAACTGTGGGAAGTTACGATTTTTTTTTACATTAATATGTATGTAGGTTGTAGTTATGTGTAAGTTTATAACCTATTAACGTACTTGCGCACCTATTTTATTTATAATTCATTAATATATATTTTAAATTTTTAATAAACTTTATTTCATAAAAAATACATTTTAATTATATATATAATTTATTATTATATTTCTCTCAAAAAACAGCTCTCAAGCACCTGCCATTTAATCTCTTCACCACCCTTTGTTGACTGGTAGAGAATACCTAAGGCATTAATTAAGTTCGCCGTTGTACCTTTTTTGTGTGCGAGAATTTTAAATAAATAAACATTTGTAAAGAATGGAAAGCAGTTGTTATTCTTATAGATGAAGACGGAGTTTCAAAGTTGGTTTTGTGAAAGTCTAAAGCTACATTCAATTCCTTATAAATATTCCCGAAAATCTTGAAGAAAAATAAAAAAAAAGATGTAAAGAAATAGCCAGATATAACAATTCTTTGTAGCGATACCGACGCGCGACGGGATCGATACAAATCCGAACAAGTATTACTTACAACATTGCCTGTATTTCGACCTAGTGTCCCGATATGACCTAGTTTATATACTTCTAGAACCTAACGCATATCTTCAAGGGTTATTGCCTGTGTTCACGACGGGGTGTAATCGATAACAAATACCAGACGTAATTTGGAAAGTATTGAATATTCGTGTATAGGGAATATCGGTTTCCGTGCAACTTAGTCGTATTAGCTAAAGATATGAAATGAGTTTCTGTTTGTATTTTCGTATATTGAATTGTATTATGACTTGGAGATTTTCTGTTTTCTGAATTCTACGGAGTTACAGAAAAACGAATAAGTATTCGTCAGAATGTAGCATGCTTAGTTACCGAGTAAGAATTGTAATTTTATTTATAAACAGGAATTTATAAATACGATAAAAACAATATACGCTGGATAATCTTCTTATACTAAATTAATTAACAAACTAGCTAAATAATAATTAAAAAATATCAATATAATATCCTAACTTAACTAAAACTATTAACAAACTCTAAGTCGTTCCTATTTTTAAAAGTTATTTGACGAAAAGATCTGACGAAAAAAAACTATCTTAGAGCTACCTGACAGAAAATTATGTAACAAGTGACTCCCTTAACATTATTTAGAAGCAATTTATTTCATTTTGCGCTCCGAGACCAGGCAAATGAGGTTTTATCTAAATATAGGATAGGAAATGAATCATAGAAAAAATCGTTGCTTGCAAGAAATTGAAAAAAAAGCAAGGTGAACTTGAATATTTTATTCGATTGAGGCAGCCCCGCTCACATAGCATGTCTATGGTTTTATAATATTCAGGAGTCCCACGGCAAGACGCTAGTAATATAGTTCAATGGTTTTATACAGGTTTAGTCGACGGAAGAATAGATAAAATGACAGATTGTGATTATTTATTTGTCATTTGTCTATTCTTCCGTCGACAAAACCTGTTTCTATTGTGGTCATGGTAAGCGTGCTGAATGGAATAAACTGACTTCACTGGCTTTTAACACCCAAGATGGTATCTTAAATACCAGCTCTTATGCCCAACTATAGACTTCAATAAACTATTGTAACAGCGAATCAATTTTTACGCCTCTCCCTTAAGACCTGGCCAAATATTTTTTTGAAATTCGGATGGCCTATGACCTAAAAGAGATGCCATAATGAATATGAATCGAAACAAAAACAAAAAAAAATGCGAAATCTCGCGGGTATTCTAGTAGATAAATCACGGCTGTTTTCCTCAAAGGGTTACGCAAAGGTGGATCTATAAATAAAATACACCCCCATTTTGCCAGTTACACAGGGTGGCAGGAACATCGACGCGGAAACTTTTACCATGGATTCAGTACATGATTCTGAACACCCCTCAAACAAAAATTTGCTGTTCCATACGTTTTGAGCGCATAGGTATTGCACTTTTCTATGAAAAAGCTGTTTTTTTTTTTTAATAACCAACGTAAATATCAACGCAGGGGCGTTCAGAATTATGTACTGAATCCATGGTAAAAGTTTTCACGTCGATGTCCCTGCCACCCTGTATTTAAGTCCCATGTAATAGCGGAGAGCCTTGCTATCAACCGGGCACAAATCCAGACTCCGGACTGTTACTAAGAAATTCCTGATGGTAAAACCCAATAACCCTTGCCCCTCATGGTCAGCAGTAGCGCTTACTTGCGACCACTAGACTAATGAGACATTCGAGGCAATCATAGATTCATTATTTGAATTTGCCTTTACTTCGTCCACAGATATGAGAACGAGAAAAATGCGCTGGTGGTATCGGTGGTGTCGTGCCAGGGTCTGCCAGGTCGCGAGCCCGCCGGCCCCGACCCCTACGTCAAGCTGCAGCTGTTGCCCGACAAGCAGCACAAGGTTAAGACACGGTCAGTACAATAATTTCTTTATAATTATACTACCAACCCTTCCCTACTTCGCACACTTTTTACGACTTCACAAAGCTTCGAGTTTGTTTAAGTGTTATTATATCAATCAATCTGCCCAGCCTTTTCTTAACTATGTTGGGGTCGGCTTCCAGTCTAACCGAATGCAGCTGAATAATATTTTACATGGAGCGACTGCCTATCTGACCTCGACAACCCAGTGACTGGGTAATACGATGTCCCTAGGTAAGACTGGTTGTCAGACTTTCGGGCTTCTGACGACCCGTAACTACTGTCAAAGATTCACGAATGACAGCCGGGACCAACGGCTTAACGTGCTTTCCGTGGCACGGAGGAATCTCGGTATGTAAAGATGATCACCTATCCACGGACCATCCCCAGGAAGCTTAGCTTAACTTGATGGATTGGTCCATGCGGCTGTTATTACCTAGCTACAAAAAAACTACTAGTCAAGAATTATATATATATATATATAAATACTCAGTGATGGTAAAACCGCATCAAAATCTGATGTGTAGTTTAGAAGAACAGCTCGGTCACACAGACAAACACGAAAAGCGACTTTTTTTTTTCAATATGTTAAAGATATAGATTATTATTCATCGTCACAAGAATTGGACCAATGATCTAACTAGGATAGAGAAACAACTAAACATATGATTTTTGGTCATAGACACCGACTGGCATCATCTGCGTTATAATAACATGTTTTAAATGCTGCAATTCAAAAGACAAGGTTTGACTGTGACCGCAACCACCATTTTTTGAACAGCCAAGTTTTTTCGTATGACAAACGTGGCATAAGTTATACCAAGTTTTAGAGGAGAGGCGGCCTTAGACGTCGGTATCAAAAGCTTGCTGATTGATTACAGTATTATTAGCCTAAGAACTTTTTAAAAAGATTCTTCGCATTTTCTTTCTTTTATTTATTTTTCTTTACTAATTATTAAGCTTAAAATTTTCAGAGTTGTTCGCAAGACCCGCTGCCCGGTATACGATGAGGACTTCACTTTCTACGGGATTGCCCCACACCAGATCGCTGCCATCACCCTGCACTTCGTCGTACTCAGCTTTGACAGGTAAAGAGGAAACCTTTATTTATCCAGGTATTTTTTCTACCCTCAACAGCAACCGTTTTCTGATATTGACTGCTCAGTCAGCGACAAAAGTCGTTTAACATTTCAGGTTTTAATTATTAAGCTAAATGTTTAACTGGCGAAATGTGGGTGAACCTGCTACAGGGACACCTCTGCCCAACCCTTCGGGAAAACAAGGCGTGATGTTATGTTATGTTTAATTTAAATCGTAAAAGAATAAAATTAAAAGAACTCTTAGCTATTGAATTGCTCCAGTGATTTTGTGGCAATTATGATGAAGTGTAAAAGTTGACAGACTTTTGTCGCTGCCCACACAGCCATGAGCTTTTTAGAGACCTACTGTATTGATTGTAATTGTATGTTGTTAGGAATATAGTATTTTGTATTTTGGAACCCACAGTTCAACACTACATAGATGTTGAAGTTGCAATCGTTATTCCACGAGAAAAACATTTTGAATTTTGCTAAGTATGTGCATATTTTTGCTCGTGACTGTACCTACACGAGTTACCCATGAGTCGAGCTACACGATTACTGACAAATGCCTGCTGGCTGGACAGGTCCACTCAAATCTGTGTGGTTCTTTCCTAAAAATACCAATTCAGATACTAATCGACATGTTCCTCACATGATTCAAGATAATGTTACTTTTCCAAGAGATATTCACTCAACTGTTTGCTGCTGAACGAAATTCTAATCGGGTGTGTAACATTTGCAATAATAACAAAATTTCTAATGATCATATGACCTAATTTCATTTCTTATACTTTTTTTTTAATATAACGATGAAATGATATGATGAATTTTTGATATAATTTCATTTTACCTCTTATATGGTATAATGGACATTTTCTATAATGCACATTTGAATTAATACTCAATTAGTATAATATTTAGTTATTATAATGTTCATAATCTATAAGTAACGTTTAATATAATTTAGATACGTCGTCATTTGGGTTAGGTTAGGTTATAACATTGACCATTAACGCGCGAAGGCGAGCGAGCGAAGCGAGCGTGCCGCGGCAGCGGCCGCCGGATCCCCTCTATTGTTGGTGAATCATTCGGGTAAGATTCGGGTGAATTATTCGTTACAGAATTTTAGCGGAAAATTAGTAAATATGAAAATGAGGTCAACTGAACGTTATAAAAAAGAGCATTATACAAATTGTAAGTTATATGAAATGAACGTTATACTAAATGTTATTAGAGCAAAAGAAGGTTATATGAAATATAACACTAAATCACATGAAATTAGGTTATTTGTTTTTATAGCATATGAACATTATATCATGTGAACGTTATTTCAAGTGATATTTATACTATCTGTTATTATGCCATATATTACACACCCATTCTAAGTAATTCTAATTCTTCAGACTTGAAAAAATTGAAGTTTGGCTTAAGTGTTACCTTTATGTTCCAGATATTCCCGCGATGAGATAATTGGAGAAGTGGTGTCCCCGCTGACGAGCTTGCAACTTCAAAGTGGAGAGGCCATGGCGCTCTGCCGCGAAATACAACCACGTAGTCTCAAGGTACATTATGGAAACTTCATGTAAACATTACAATTTTAGCAGTTCCTCTATCCAAAATACAGTTCAGACTTCATCCTAGGTGCGGTACTGCAGCGGATAACAAAATATCAGCGTATTACACTTCCAGAATTCGTTAGAAAATATGAAGAAAGTACTCGAAAATCGAAGATTAATAAGTAAAATGACGGGACTTTTTTGCAAATGTCGGGCTTTTTGTCAGGATTTTTAAAATTTCGAAATGGTTACCCTAGGCCAACGTGATACGAACTTGTTTTATGCCCCACTCCACTCAATCCCCTGCCATTTTAACATGGCTTCTACTACAATACTCTCTCACATGACCTCTACCAGCTACCAACGTAACATGTTTCTCCTTGTGTGTTGCAGATGCGCAGCGTGGGTCGCGGCGAGGTGCTGGTGTCGCTGTGCTGGCAGCCGGCCGCCGCGCGCCTCACCGTGGTGCTGCTGAAGGCGCGCAACCTGCCCAAGATGGACGTCACTGGACTTGCTGACCCGTCAGTATTTAACACCATAATGTCTTATGTACTTTATACTGCCTTTTCGTCCTAATAAGAACTAAAATACAGCATAATTTAAAATGACGTGATCTTTATAATGAGCCCCTTGAAGCACATTAAGTTGATGATATCAGGTTCAGCTTTCAAGATTGGCAAACATTAGAGATAGAACTTTCAAATTCGGTAACTCGGAGTACCTTTAAACGAAGGTAAAGTAAGTGCTCCTACTTCAGCCTTGTTTAAAAGGTACTTCGTGTTTGGGTGTTTGTGAAGTTTCACGAAAGTTAAATTATTTTCGAGATTATTCAATGTTCGCACGTGTACCTTTTAAACAAAGCTAAAGTAGGTACTTAAGCAACTGTTGCATCAAGTTTTCATTAAACCTTCACCAAAGAGTATTCGCTACTTATTGCTTCAATTAGAAGTTTGGCCTCATTAAACATTGCATACCTACAGCAGTCTAACCTGTAACCAACTCTTCCTCATCAGCTACGTAAAGATGTACCTGCTATACAACGGCCAACGCATCGCCAAGAAGAAGACTCATGTGAAGAAGCGCACGCTGAATCCGGTGTTCAACGAGTCGTTCGTGTTCGAGGTGCCGGCTGCGCCCAACGCGACCCTGGACCACGTGTCGCTGGAACTGCTCGTGTTGGATTGGGACAGGGTTACTAAGAATGAGGTGAGTGCCTTTTGACTCAACAATACCGAAGGATGTCCCTGCAGCTTGCTGGATGGGATATTGTTTAGCAGTCAACGCAACGGTCTAAAATATTTCACCTTGCAGATGCATTCCAATTTCAAAATGCAAAATGAAAATAGCCATGATTGTTTTTTTTTTTTGTTAGTAGGTACTAATAAAAACATTTAGAAAGATGCAAATGTATAAAAAAAAAACATAATCTGAAAATACAGAAACATTTCCATTCATACCTGATCTCTCTCAGCCTCCTGTGGCGACAGCTTTATCACCACATACGGACTACGTAATAGACAGTAGATAGCTTGGCTGCCCCATAAAAATCATTTTATTGCATAATCTTGCTCTAATCTTATAAGACCCCACCAAATACAAAAACACCAGCGTTGAAAACTCACTTATAAGCAGATATATTTAAACATCGAACCCTAGTAAGTGCCCCATTCACTGCCCCGTGATCACTTTAAAACCTAGTAAGTTACTTTAACCATTTCAAATACCTTCAAAGGCCTATTTACGTTTTTGCGCTGTTCTGTAAAATTTCGTTTTAAATCCTTATTAGGTTTTGAAATGGGGCAGCCGAGCTCACCAGACACCCGTCTGGTCGGAGGATCCTCCCTTTTCAACGAATAATGAACTTTTTAACCTGTGCCTCATACTTCTAAAATCCTGAAAAGGTTTCTTCCACAATAGATATCGAGCCAAACTTTTATTTTCTCCTCATATGTGGTCCATTTATGTTTCCAAATGTAGGAACTAACAATGCGTGTCCCGTATCGCAGGTGATCGGTCGCCTGGAGCTGGGCGCGGTGGGCGCCGGCAGCGCGCGGCACCACTGGCGCGAGGTGCAGGCGGCGCCGCGCCGCCAGATCGCCGACTGGCACAAGCTCAAGGAGTGAACCAGCACCACACACACTCCCACGGTCCCATCCCCGTCCCACGTTCATACTGCACTACTCTACTGACCTGCTGGAAGTTCCTGGATTCCACGCTAAACTGCAAAAGAAATCTGAAAATCAACTGGTTCTTACCTAACTTCGACATCGAGAATTTTTTATCAAATCAGAATTGATTCGAATCAGTGTTTCGATTGGACTCAACAACATTTGTATCGAATCCGATTCAATTAATAACCAGAAAATGTCGAGAGTACGCCAATTGTCCCAGAAAATCTTAAAAATGAATGTTGTTTTCTATCTTTTCATTATGATCCATGATCCCATGAACAGTCCTAAAGAACGAAGGCACGATACAGTCGTGCCTTGCAGTTCAGTTCACCCAAAGTCAGAATTCATCATAACTCTTAGGAAATTTTACAAGACAACACCTGTTTTGTATGACCTCAATACGACTAGATATAAAGACAGTCCATTAAAGAAGGATCAGGAAGCTTGTGCAGTATCAACAAGGACTCCACGGATTTCCCTTTCACTCTTCAACATGTTTAATTTAATAAACAGTTTAGACGCTTATGTAATCCTTTCTATGTTCAGCACATTGACAGTTTTGACATCTTCAAAGCGTACAGCAGCTTTTGTACAGATCTTAACTCTAAAAAGTACTTATATTACCCAATTTGCTGATCTGGGAAGCATTCTAGGAGTGTCTGAGTTTCTTGTCTCATTAGAATTCCATATAATTTTGGTGTAGAAATAGTAAATCATTTTGTCAGAGAGACCTTACACAGAAGGTTTAATTTCCTTAAGATCGGCCATGATCGTTAGGTTCGTTTATTTTCTCACTTTTTATTATTGCACAGAGTACGGTAAGAAGTAGGATGGCAAAGCCAAAGTCCAGCGGAGATTACGAAGAGTTTGTTTTAGCGTTAATTTGTAAACTAAAAATGATATTGTATATTAGATAGACGAAATTATTTGGAATTTATTCACGTGAAATATTTTGTATATGTTTGAAAGCGCACAGCGTCCCCTCCCCTCCCCTTTGTTGTAAAACATTAATGTATAATGTGTAATCACAGAACACAGTGTTAACTTGTGTTTATTCAAATGTAGATTAACTTAATGTTTTGAAACGGGAGTGAACTAATGGCGGTCGAGAAGAAGGAAAGAATCTGGACAGAAGAAAGTACAAAGAGAAATAGATCTACATACAACTGTACCATCGCCGTTTCAAACTTCGAAAATGGAACAGAATGCTCAAAACTATTTCAAAATTAGAGATTATAGTGAACTTGACAGCCGGTTATGAAACAAACCAATCTCTCCCGTTTCAATGTCTTCTAATTACTCTACATATCTAAATGTAAGAACACTTGATGTAATGGAAACTCACTCGTTATGGATATTTATGTAATGTCTGACAAACTATTCCTAAGCCTAGATGTATTTATTTTCAGTCTAGCTCTCATCAACCTTAGTTAAAGATTCTGCAGATTTATTAACAAAATATAGGTTTATAACCCGATTTTTATAACTGTGCGCCTGTCAACGTCAAAATATTACAGTGTATGTGGTTTAAATAATAACAATAACAACTTAACGAATAATAAGACAGAATTGTGGAGACGACACGAGTTGTGTAGACCGTATCGTGGCACTGAGGAGGTAACCGTGCGGGTGAATTCAATACTAACAACCTACGATTTTGACAGATCCAAGCGCACAGTTTTAAAAATCGAGTTATACTGTCAAGTGCAAAGTAAAAAATCGCTCTAGGTATATGTACAGATTTCGCGGACTTGTCACCTTTAGTGCAATGTTCAGTTGAAATATTCGGGTAAAATATTTAATTTTAACTCTAAACAATTTCAATAATTGGGTGGTAGTCTCTACGAAATCTCAAATAAGGTCATTCGATTTTGAGTCTATTTTGACTATGACATCAAATGTTGTATTTTTGAGCAAGATTATCAGATAGAAACTTGGTGACTAATTATCTCGGTACAGACAAATACTTCGATAACATTACTAGAATTGTTTAGAGTTAACTTTATGCTAACGACACACTGACAGGTAAGTTTACACATTTTGATCGAAAAGAGCGTTTATTCTGAAGAGGGCAACGTCGCAAATAGCTGTCAAATATTTCGCTGTTTTTATTCATTTAGAAATTTATCTGTATCGAAATATGAAATATGGTTAACTAGTGAACTAAAATATTGATTATGAAATGCAATAATTAATATCGTAACACCGGATATTTAGTTTAAAGATGTAAAAAAAAGTATTTGGAAACTTTCTAAATGCCTTTTTTACACACAAAACGATTACAACAACAAATTCAGTGTTATATTTGCATTTCAATATTAATATTCTAGTTCACTAGTCAGCGCTATTTTATATTCCCAAACAGTAATATTGCCAAATTAATCAAAACACGTAAATATTTGACACCTATTTGCGTCGTTGCCAACTTTTCGAATGAACGCTCAGTCGAGGTCTTAATCATTCACCCATTATGTAGTCAGTGCATTCAATACTGTTCATGCTTTAGGCGGGAATCAAACGTTCGATTTTCAAATGCAAGCATGCGCAGGATTGGACTAAAGTAATACTCATTGGTCGACTAGAACCTAATATGTATAGTTTATAGGTTAGAGAAATAAATCTATTTTATACCTAAAATTACTTTGATAGTCATTTAGGTATTGTGTAAGCTCAGGACGAAGCTTCGAGCTTTCTGTCTCGTAATGTACTCTCATAGTGTCGCTGTGTCACCATAGATGGCGCTTTCACTAATGATCTCATTTCATTGATATACATATTTTTGAAATTGTCGGATATTGTAGGGAATATATTATTTATTCATTGGTAACGTATTTTATAATGTCGAAGAAATTGTAGTGACAATATACGAATTACAAATATAATAAGTATTTCCATAATATGTACAGTCACTCACTATGTATGCCGATATTGAAATCAACGGTTGAATTAGTTAACTTCGTTGTCGTAGTGTAAATTAAAGAGTTGTAGCTATAATATGTTACTAATAACATCACTATCCATTTGTTTAACTAACTCCGTACTTAAACATTCCAAAAATAAGTAAAATTGTAAATAGTCATTGCTTTGATCATCGGTAAACCGCTTTCTCATTCTAATTGTTAAAATAAGAAATTATAATTAGATGTAAGAACTTTACTATCACTAAATGTTTCTGTTTTAAAGATCTTATATGTTTTATTTGTATACTTTCATAATAATTTATTGTTCATGTGTAGTAGATGAAACCCATGCGAAACTGGTTCTTATCGCTCAAGATTTATGGTCTGTTTCGTTACTAGGATATGCTGTAAGTAATTAGAAAAGTTGAAGAAGTATAATTTTTGTATGATTTTTGAGTAAGCAATGAAACAGATCCTAGGTTTTAATAATATATTTAAGTTCTATTTTGACCAAGACATTATGAAATAAGCTGAAGAAGTTCCTGAAGATAAAAGAACAAAAAAGAAAGAGGATGGTCAGCTATTACCTAACGGGAACAAATAAACATGTTAGAAATATAAGGAGGATTTTGAAAAAGGATATGCATTTCTTCTTCTAAGACCAAGACTCACCACACAAACAGAAGATGAGCCAGGTAGTGCCCAGCATGCCACAGTCACGACTGAAAGACAGACACCCGGTTTCTGGAATAAAAATCAACGCAAAAAGTATCTATCAAATCGTCAAACAAATGTCAACTGCTGTGGCCTGTGATTGGCTGGACTAAATTATCCTCAGCCAATCAGATCCCTTGACATGAATTTTATTTGGACACATCGGTGATTGCCGTTCCAGAAACCCGGAAACTGAAACGTTCCACGTTCACGTTCACGTTCCACGCACACGTTCCAGAAACTGTCACATGCTGGGAACAATTTGGCTTGTCTCCTTTTTGGGGACTGTGGCAATCGAAAAGAATCAGGTAAATTATAATGTCTTGGTGAGAATGGCATCAGATAACCAGTTATACAAGCACTTGTAGTTATAGACCACGTCATCCACATCACCAATATCAGATTTGTATACTAAGGGAATTTTAGTGAATAAAATTTATTGACTGGTGCTTTCACAATAATCGTTCGTTTTATTTCTTACTTTTGTTTGACTTTTCCTCCTAGCCATGAATATGAATTAAGACCCTGTGCAGATACATGGTCTGCATTTGGATAGCAAACTAGCTGTGGTATTTCAGTTTAGATGCAGTCTTGCATCTATGATCGATCGATTGAGTCTCATACAATAGGCGCTTAATGCCATCTACTGGGCGGAAATTTAGTCTCCGAGCTATTAGGTGCTTATCACACTGCCTGAGCACGGGGCTGCCATAACCGCGCGCAGATTGTGTTGTTTCTGGCTAGATTGTGTTTTCTTTACAAACTGATAATCTGCCGCCCGTGCTACGAGACGAGGCGTGGTGCAGTGTGATAATCGCCTACTTAATCGAAAAAAATACCCAATAAAATTTTCCCCGGCCTGGGAATTGAACTCAGTCGCTAACCAGTCAAACTTCCAACTACTAGACCTGCGAGTTCTACTGTCGGATTATTTCTCCGGTCTTGCTCGGCGCCTCTCCGGTGGATATAGGGTGGATATTGAGATAATATTGATTTTGTTGGGATAGTTTAAGTGTTTCTGTTGCATGAGTTTTTAGATTTAATGTATTTACCTTGTAAGTAGAAACTGCACATAGCTGGGTGTTGCGTTTTATTTTAAGTCTTCTTCTTTTCGTGTGGTTAGTGAATAACCTGGTGTCAGTTTTAAACCCGCCCATGGGCCTCTAACTTGGGTTCACATGCCGTCGAGAAATATCTGTCAGGCTGGTTTCCTCACGATGTTCTCCTTCACCGTATATTTTAAGTACCTATCTGTTATCGCTCGCATGAGTAAAGCTTCGTGCAGACTGGCGCAACGCGACACCGGTAATTGTTCTACCGTGAGGTTTTCTTAGAAATTGTGTTTTAGAGTCGCGTCGTACTAGACTGCACGAGGCTTATAAAGGTAACCTAGGTATGGTCCTGTAATATCACATTAAATAAATAAGCTTATAAATTTTATGTAAATGGTAAGTAATATAAGCTCCGAAAAAATAAAAAAAATATGAGCGTACTCAAAATATAAAATTGGCTGCTATAAATACTAATTTTCCGACAACTCATATGCGAATATAAATAAAGAAACGACCGAATAAAATACAGAAGCATTCACCATGCATGCTGCATGCAAACGAGCATGCAATATGCAGGAGGCATGGTTTCTGTCACGGCTCCGGCGCTGCGAGGCTCCAGCGGTCCGACGACGCGAGCTTATCGTCGCTCACCACCGTAGCTTCGGCTTGCTAGTCGGCTTTGCCAGCCAGCCTCAGCCGCGGGTGGCGAGCGTTATAAAACCACCTGCTCCTCATCTCGCGGGCCGCCGCGCCTACGCGGGCTTAAATTACACTCTAGACTCTCTAGAGGTAGGGCAGACAAGACTACGTGAAGTCGGTTTTGCAGCGATTCGTTTCTGTCACAAAATTTTGTAGCACAACATATTGACTTTTCGGAAACTTAGTATTTTTTTTGGAAGTGTCGTTTTTTTTTTTTGGAAATTTAGTATTACAGTCAACTACAGATTTTCGAACGTTATTTTGTTTTTCGGAAGCTTTATTATTTGCCTAAGTAAATGATATACATACTTAACCGGACTTTTGCAATTACGAAAACTAAACAATCTGTCGAAGTGCAAAGATGCTTTTCTTTCGTTTATACCAGACTCTTTCGTTGTTATCATTAAAAGATAGCCTCTGTGTGTGAAAGAGAGAGCGGTCACGCGTTCCGCGATAGGAGTTCAGCGCTCTCTGTCCTGCATACGATTCTTAGAAACTTTGCGCAAGCTGACAGTTCGACCGCGGCGGTCAATAGGAACGCACGTAGATCGCGTTCTACGTTTCTTCCCACTGACGTAAACACTGCCATCGCCGCCATGTCTGAAACAGAAAAATTAATTGACTTAGTTAAAGAAAGACCTTTTCTATATGATATGAATGATCCGGAATACAAAAATCGGCCAAAGAGACTTGCAACTTGGAAGGAAATCGCCAGTGAAATGGGCTCCGGCAATGGTAAGTTACCCCATGTTCTTAACTCCTTACAGATGCGCATGTACCCACAGCGCCATCTATGTTTCCATTGTGTAAGTTATAATACGCGATTGCTGATTGAACACAACCCGAGAGCCGCGTTAGCTCATTCATTATTTCTTTCGGTATTTTCATTCTTATTCAGGTTGAGCGTCGAAATCGAATACAGAATTCGTTTGGAATAAATTATTTTGTTTTCTCAATTACGTACATATTCTTACATGCTGCTAAGTTAGTATTTGTTTAAGTGGAAATAAGCGTACAGAAACACTTGAATAGGTAGCCTATTATTTAAGATAAGGGGCCGTGCACGAAATCGACTGATTTTGATCAAATTTGGTCATTTGTTGTGAAAAAGGGAAAAATAATTTAAACAAAACTATTAGATTTGAAAAGTCGGTGTGGTATTTGTTTTGCATGTGGCTGAAACGGATTTTTCAAATAACATTCGCAACAACACTAATATTCGCAACAAGTTTTCCGAAACATTCCGTGAGACTGACGTTTGATCATTTTGTCACAAGAAATTACCATTTTAAAATGAAAAAATATCATCAACATCATTATATGGTCTACTTGCATGAGGCTAAACCACTTTTTTCAACTTCCTTCATACAAAATATAGCAAAAAAATAATGTAAAAAAAAACTTCTTATTTTTTTTAAACCGAGTAAGTAATGTATTTTTTTCATATTTTTAGCATACTATATCAAGAAATTAAAAAATCGGACATTATTAGTCTTCAGCTATCCTTGAGATAAAATCATTTTTTTTATTTTATGATATATTATCTTCATTAACTAAATCGAAGACGAAATATACCATATTTTTGAAAGCGCAAAACTGTTGCAACGACTGACAGGAATGTCAGTCGTTGCATCACTTTTGCACTCACTTTTGCGGTTTAGCACCATGTAAACGGTACTTTTATAGTCAGAGAGACTAATGCCCGTTTTCATCGACAACTGACACTTTAATGAAGTGCAATGTTGGATTTTCAACTCTCAGCGGTGAGCCTAGCGTTGAAAGTCCAACAGTGCACTTCTATTTAGGGATTCATTTAGGTGTCACTTAGTGAAGGTGAAAACGGGCATTAATCTTTCAATTATTTCAACCTTTCTCACAATTAAATAAGTAATTGACAAAAGAGGGTTTTTTTCGTGCACGGACCCATAATGCAATTGACTAGCGCGCGTCATGTGACTATGCTCATTGCAATAAGGTATAAATTCGAATAATTGATAGGTGTTTGTGCTTGTGTTTGTAGCCAAAAAGTTCTAAGGGCTATTTCAATTATTCAATACATTCCAGCCAATGACAGTTATTCTAAACCCAAACTCTGCTCTCATTTTTTTAATATTAAAAAGGTCATCTTAGGCCCGTATTGCAGAACCTCACTCAAGACTTTAAAACTAGTTGAAAGAGTTTTAAGCAGCCCCGTATCTAGGCGGGGGGCAAGCCGGGGCCCGTGCCCCGGGCGCCAACTTCAGGGGGCGATTTAAGCGTAGCAGACAAATGTACCCATCACACCGCAACTTTGCAATAAATGAGACGCGCAGCACATTTATTATCTTTCATTTTTTAGGCGCCCCTGTTGAATTGGCGCATTATCGATCGCTACAATTTTATTAATATGTTGCTGGCAAAATTTTCATTTTGAGAAAATTTTAATTCCGCGAGTTAACTTAGCGCATCCCCGTAAAAGATTGGCGGTGGCGGCAGACGGCAGTTTTTGCCCCGCCTCAAAAAAAATCTAGATCCGGGGCTGGTTAAGTAATGCTTGAGTTTTGATTGAGGTTCTGTAAATCCGTAATACGGACCTTTGACTAATCGATAGTCTCGTTTAATAGATAAGTACCTAACCGAATGTTGAGTAGAATAACCGGTTAACGTTAGCTGTTATCTTACTTAGGTATAAAACTAATGTTGGATGGGACATATGCCAACATTTCATTTCCTTCTGTGGTATAGAACTGCATTAGGTTGATTTAAACGCGGTAACTTTGGCGTTCATTAGAAACAAAATCTACTTACTGTTTCCTCTGTTTTATCCCTGGATATTGACACTTAAGCATTTATTTTTACGATACAATCTATAAAAATATCTAGTATCTACCAAGGCCATGTTCGTATGCCTTGTTTATCTCAATACCTACTTTCTAGTGTTCCGTACTCGAAGGGTGCCAAACGGAACCCTATTACTAAGTCTCCGCTGTCCGTCCGTCCGTCGGTCTGTCTGTCAGCGGGTTGTATCTCATGAACCGTAATAGGCAACCGTAAACAGTAAAAATTTTCACAGATTGTGTATTTCTATTGTCGCTATAACAACAAATAATAAAAATGTAATACATTTAACAATTAAAGAGTGTCCTCACTTTAATTATTAAATGTATAAAATGATTGCGTGTTTTTTGGCGTTTTTTGTTCGATCTCGTGTGCGAATCCGACACGCACTTGGCCGGTTTTTAATAAAATCTGAAATAGATATCTAACTAATTGTGTTTCATTAGTTTTAGTCAAGACTTGCTTGCCAGGTTAGAATAATATCCTCTTGACTATGCTCTTGAGCAATTCTGGTCCCGGTGCGCTGCCGCCAATCTCAACGGAGACTATGACGCAATTGCAGTGCACCTGTGCGCGCAAGCACATGCATTCTCCTCCCTAAAGGCCTTTTCGGATGTAAGCGATATCGCTGTCTCGCTCGGTAGCGATAGCGTCCAAGTGACTAACTAGAAGGCGGACCAGACAGTATCGCTACCGAGCGCGACGGCGATATCACTTATATCTTAATAGGCCTCTCATAGACCGATGGTACGACAATCCGTCCGGAGACCAACGAGACGCGAGGCGTGGTTATTAGGAAATTGTCAAAAACAGTGACTTAACTATGAATTAAAACTTAAAAAACAGCAACAAATACAGAACAGATGAACATAAGTACCCATTACACGTTACCTAAATACCGTCCTCGACGAACATGACAAAATGTTAGTCTGTCGAATAGTGGTAAATATGAATCAACATTCAACCTATTAAAGTCAATTTCATTTTCAGCGGACATGTGGAGTGCCAAGTGGAAAGGTTTGAAAGACAACTTCGCTAAGTTTAAGAAGTCCACGGAACCTCCTTACTCTGAAAATTATAAAAAGTACAAAAACTGGCCCTGGTCTGAACACGTGAGGTTTCTAGATGAATGCAACTTTACCAGCAGTAGAAGAATAAGATGTACACCTAGAAGAGCTACTAATAGCATTGCTGATATTAACACGGAAGAGTCAAATGACGCAGAACAAGAAGTAACAGAAATAAGAAGAAAAAGGAAGAGACATAACTCCGAACCGTGTGAAGAAGATCAAGACATCAACCATAAAATTAAAAAGAATAACAACTCATCACCGGACGGAGTAGACCAATTTTTCCTAAGTTATGCTCAATCTTTTAAGAAGTTACCAAGTAGAATGCAAATAATGTTAAAATTAGAGATAGCGACTTTGTTCACTCGGTACGAATTACAAGCGAACGGTGTTACCCCCGACTCAGTTGATAATATTCCCCGGATCGTACCGCATCCAGTTAAACTTGAATTTGATTTCTTTAATACCATTGATGATTAAAATGTGACTCTGTAGTACCTATGCGATAAGACATAATTAGAAAATAGTAGCTTCAGACTACATTCACCCTTCTAAGTTGATTCTCGTACAATGTGCAATCTTAAAGTATGAAAAATTGTGCAATCGCATAACATCGCTTGAAGTCCTTCAGGCGATGTTAGGTGAATACCTAAGGGCACACCACATCGCAGCGACAAACGTTGAGCAAGCAGTGGTTACGTCGGAATAGTTTCGTTGCTGCATCTTGTAGTTGCGTTGTCATACCTAGAAATAACATGTCTTTTAACACGTTTATTATTATTATTACAAAGGTGTATTTAACGTTGTGACTACGATGAGGTCCGTGTAAATAAAATTATGCATTTTCACACACTTACTGTTGTCGTGTGGTTGCGATACGTGAAAATGCGCTGTCTTTTTTTCGACTGCCAGCATAAAGACGAGCCGCGGTGTTTTTTGAGGTTACCTAAATGTTAACTAGAATATTTTTTGATGTGTATTATATTATATATACATACCCTAAAAACCACGAGTGATTTCTTGAAAAGGGACGGAAGTGTGTAACACGAAGCCGGGGAATTTGAGCATTCAGCGCGCGCAGTTCTAGAGTTAGCCGTCAGAAACGACCTTGATGAGACCCCGCCCCTTTAATGTTGCTTATTACTAAGGTGAGATGCCAAACGTTACACATCATATGCGACTACGTTTTTTTTGGTTTTATTGTAAGCAACAAAATGAATAGTATACGTCTTTTTAAAATACTACAAAATATTCTAAAGAGACAAATTGTAATTTTTTTTTGAGAAATAGGTCGGTACTCAAAAATTCTGTACTTATTTTATAACGATTAAATAAAATACTTATATAAAAATTAAATATCAATATTAAATTAATTCTCTGTTATCGGCATAACAGAGAATTAATACTTTAATATTGATATTTAATTTCAATACCGCATAACAGTGCATTCACACTTGAACGAATAGTAATTTTTCCGATAACTCAAAAAACAGTATAATTCATCCAAAATAAAACCACGGTTCATCACGAATAAAGGATCACGAATCATAATCATAACAGACTAACATTGTGTCATAAGACGCTTCTGTTATAATTGTAAGGTATCCATTGGAAACAAAATTGAGAAACAGTTGCGCAGCATTGCTGGCCGCATAATCAAATGTAGCTAGCAACAATATTGATTTAAATGCAATCTAAAAATAGTAGATTTATGTGAGCGTCTTTAGTAGTAGGTATATTTAACTTGTTTAATAGAAAAATCTCATAAAGACAGCGTTGTTTCATTTCAAAGTTTTACTCGGTCATATAAAAGTGTCGTGTCTTTGGTTTTGTTTATTTTTTTGGCACAGACTTCGTGAACTAATAATTATTTTTCACTTTATTTTCTCTTTTTCGATAATTTTACATTATTCTGAAGGCGGGATTCTTTTTTTGTAAAAAGTTTAAAAAGCCCAAAAACTGCTATAACCACACAACAAGGCCATCGCTTATATTTTTTCTAAATACCGTATTTGATGAGTGCAGTGCAATAAAATTGAATACTAATGAAGAGGCAATAATTTTCAATTTATTGCGAGACATCCTTCAACCTACTAAAACAAGTTTCATTTTTAGCGGAAAGTTGATATGCCAAATGGAAAATTCTGAAAAACAACTACTTGCACTACAAGAAGTCCTCGGAACCTGTAGAGGGCGAAATTTGTAAGAAGTACAGAAACTGGCCCTGGGCTAATGTTATGAGGTTTTTAGATTATTGCACCAACACTAAAAGAATACAACGCATGGTTGAATTGTACATCCCAGATGATAACATGATTAACTCAGATTCCTCAAAAGACCAGTCAGATAAACCGAAAGAAGAGGGACAAGAAAATAGAAAGAGAAATATACATAACACTGAACCAACTGAAGAAGATGAAGAGGACCATAAAATTAAAAAGAATAACAAGTCTACATTAGACGTTGTAGACAATTTTTTTTTAAGTTATGCTTAATCTTTTAGGAAGTTACCAAGTAGAATACAAATAATTTTAAAACTTGAGATAGTGACTTTGTTCTCTCGGTACGAATTACAGGCTGACGGAGTTACCCCTTTTTTTTTTTTTTTTTTTTTGAGGGTGGGAAATCATCAAATAACTTCTCCCGCTCTGGGCGGAGCGGGAGCGCGTGTCAGACTCTTACTGACTAAAACCCACCCGTGTTCCTTCGGTTGCCCTGTCGCCGGGGGCCACGATCTCCCTTTCGGTTTTCTTCGCAACCCCGGCAGGCATCGGTCCTAGTGGACCCCTTCAATTATGCTGACATCTCTTTGAGGCGCGAATTAAGTAAGCGACAACGGAAGTATTTAAAAATAACTTCATTCCGACAGAGTTACAGCGAAACAGTAATTAATTAAATCTAACAAAATATTGATCTTATATACTAACTTAATTGCTAACGTAGTACATGCACAGCGTGATCAGATTGACGCATGTTCTAGATAATTATAAATGCTGATCGCGCAGTGGGGAAATTGGGAAATAATAATCTAGTAAATACTTATTGTCTGACAAAGCTAATATTGGTAGGTTGGGGTTCCTTAACTCGCGCGTGGAACACAACGCGCCGTCGACCCGGGCCTGGTCCTTATCGGACGGTGAGCCACCCATTGCTCACCGCCCGCAAGCCCGCACCTACGGTGGCCGGAAATCGCCCCGCGATTCCCGACGCCCTGGGCGTCTCCTCCTGCGGCGGTTAGGGGCGTGAGGGCGCGAAATTTGCCTCTCCCTCACGCGTTCCGCCTCCTCCTTCGCGAGCATTACCGCTTCGCAGAAGGAGGTGACGGCCTCCCATTTCCTCTCGCTCCGTACCATAGCCTGAACCAGGGCCGGACGCGAGAGATCACCGCCGCCGATCGCCTCCACGAGGACTCGGCGATGCTCCGCCCAAGCTGGGCAGACCTCCACCGTATGCTCCACCGTGTCCTCCGGGCGATCCACACAATGGTGACACCCGGGCGTTTCCTCCCGCCTTATCCTGTGCAGGAACCTCCCGAAACAGCCGTGTCCGGTGAGGACCTGCGTCAGGCGGAAGGTGAGGACGCCGTGGCGCCTCTCAAGCCACTCCTCAAAGAGGGGTCTTATCGCCGCAATTGTGGCGTGCCCAGCGCTGGGTTGCGACAATCGCACTCTCCATGACGCCATGAGATCCCGCCGGAGCTCTGTCCGCTGAGCCGCGATTTCTCGCGGCAGCGGAGCTAAGCCCCGGCGCCTCGCCTCCTCGCGCCACTCCCAAATGTGCGCGAGGACCTTTGCCTCCAGATCCCATGGCGGTAATCCGGCAAGGAGGCTCGCCGCCTCGCAGGAGACCGTGCGGTATCCTCGGGCCAGCCGGATGGCCATGACCCTCTGGGACGCGTTCAACCGGCGGGCTGGCCGCAGCCTTAGTGAACGCGCCCACACCGGTGCCCCGTAAAGGGCCATGGACCGCACGACCCCCGCGTACAGCCTCCGGCAGGAGGCGTTTGGATCCCCTAGATTGGGCAGGAACCGCTTCAACGCAGCCCCGGCCCGCTCCAGTCTGGGAGCCAAACGTCGGAAGTGTTCGACGAAGTTCCACCGGCTGTCGAGGACAAGTCCCAGATACTTCATCGTCGACTCGACGCCGATGTGAACCCCTCCCGCCATCACCTGGGAACCCGACGGTGGCGCATTCCGAGGTCCATGAAAACCCATGGCCTCGGACTTGTGCAGGGCCACCTCGAGTCCCAGCTGCCGAATCCTGTCGACGATTGTCGCAACCCCGCGTGTCGCTAGTTCGGCCGCCGCCTGGTACGACCCCCCCTGTGCCAGGACCAACGTGTCGTCAGCGTAGCAAACGACGCTAACGCCGCTAGGGAGGTCGGCGCGCAGCACCCAGTCGTATCCGATGTCCCACAGATGCGGCCCCAGAACCGATCCCTGTGGGACACCGCACGACATCTCTCGCCGGTTCCACTCTCCTTGGTGACCGGGGTAGATGACGGCCCTGTCCGTCAAATAGGCCTCGACCACACGACAGAGGTAGGTCGGCATCCGGTGATACCGGAGTGCCTCCCTGATGCAACTCCAGGGCAGGGTGTTGAAGGCATTGGCGATGTCTAGAGACACCGCCAAGACGACCCCACCCCGGGCCACAGCATCCCCCGTCGTGAGGGCCCGCACGCGCATGATGGCGTCCACCGTAGAGCGCCCCTTGCGGAAGCCAAACTGGCTCTCCGCCAGATCCGGCCCCACCCGCACCAGCCGCTCGACGAGGCGGTCTGCAATGACTCTTTCAAAGAGCTTGCCCACCTCGTCGAGCAGCACGATGGGCCGATAAGCGGACGGAGAGTCCGCTGGGCGCCCCGGCTTCCTGATGAGGACCAGTTTCCCCGTCTTCCAACGAAGTGGGAACTGGCCCCTCTCCATGCATGCGCTTAGGAGCCCCCTTAGTCGAGGCCCGAGAGCCCCCAAGGCCAGGACCCAGGCTTTTCCAGGTATGCCGTCGGGTCCTGGGGCGGTATTTTTCGCATTCATCTTGCGTACCGCCACTCTCATTTCTACCTCGGTCACCTCCGGAGCATCGTCGTCGTCGTCGGCGGTGTGGTCCGCATCGGGCACCGCAGTAGGTGGAGCCATGGGCGGGGGAGCGTGTTCCCCTCTTGGGGGGAACAGAGCGCTCACCACGTCCCCCACAAGCTGGGGCCGGAGACTCTGCGTCAGCGGGGGAGCCCATGGGCGGAGTTTCTCCCGCACCATCTTGTATGGGCGTCCCCACGGGTCCCTGTTTAGAGTCTCCAGCAACTCCTCACGGGCCACTGCCCTGGCCCGCAGGATCTCCGCTTGGAGGGCGGTCTTCGCCGCTCTGTACCCCTCGTACAGCTCCGCCTGAATGGCTTCCGTATCCGGAGGGCGGATACGGAGCCTGCGGTGCCTGGCGTACCGGCGTCGCGCAGTAACGCACGCCCTGCGCAGGGTCTCTAACTCCTGCGACCACCAGTACACCTGGCGCAAAGCACGTCCGGGCCGGACCCGGGGCATAGCCACGTCACATATATTGGACATGGCCTCCCGGAACCACTCCACCTCGTCGTTGATGTCAGCAGGCCTGTCCGGTGATGACACCCAGGCCTGCACGATTGAGGCTTCCAGGAGGAGCTCCCGGTCCAGCTGCTTCAGCGCCCACCGCGGACCACTCGGGGCCTGTCGGACCGGCGCGCTCGAGGTCTGGGCGGAGACGTCAAACCGGATGTACCGGTGATCGGAATAGGTCTCCACCCCCTCCATGACGCGCCAGTCAATGACACGCGGTGACAGAGCGGGGCTGGCGAACGAAATGTCCACCACCGATTCACCCCGCATCCGCACACACGTAGGGACAGAACCCCGGTTTAGGACGACTAGGCCTGTCTCCAGAGCCCAGTCCTCCACCATCCTGCCCCGTGTGTCCGTGTACCGGGAACCCCAAGCCAGATTCTTGGCATTGAAGTCCCCGAGGACGAGCACGGGGAGGGAACAGAACCCGACGACGACGACTCTCAACTCCGCAAGGGAGACGGAGTTACCCCTGAGTTATTTAATAATATTCCCCGAATCCTACCGAATTCAGTTAAATGTAAATTTGATTTTGCTAATACCATTGGCGATTAAAATGAGGCTGTGACACATAAGACAACATCTACAATATATAAAAATCAACGCCATAAATAAGGACTTCGTTGACTGAAACTGGGCTTATTGAAAAAAATATATCGAATACCGTACAACATTGTGTAAAAAAAAACGATGCAATTTTTTTTCTTAAATTGTGGTCAAAAATAAAGATGCCTTATGTGTATATTATATGTCATATAAATTTATATAATCTTATTCCCATACAAAAACCTAAAGACAGCGTTGTTTAATTTTAGAGGCTGAATCAACCCCAAAACTTGATCTGATACTAATCATATTTTTTAAACAATTATATTGTTTTGACAATGATTCGACGTAGAGCCGGCGATTTGTTTTTAATATTCTTGCAAAGGGTATAGTGGATAGGTAGGTTTTTCTATTATATGTTATTTTACTAGTTTGATAGCGCGACAGCCCTTTTTTTTTCTTTTGGGTGGGAAATTATAAAATAATTACCCCCGTTCTGGTCGGAGCGGGAGGGCGTGTCAGACTGTTACTGATTAATACCCACCCGTGTTCCTTCAGTTGCCATATTGCCGGGGGCCACGTTATCCCTGTCGGACTTCTTCGCAGCCCCTGCAGGCATCGGCTCTAGCGGACCCCGACAGTTCTGCTGCAAATCTTTTTGAAGCGCGCGTGGAACACAACGCGCCGTCGACCCGGGCCTGGTCCCTACCGGGCGGCGAGCTACCCATTGCTCACCGTCCGCAAGCCCGCGCCTACGGTGGCCGGAAATCGGCCTGCGATTTCCGACGCCCAAGGCGTCTCCTGAACCTACCTCACGCCCCTAAGGCCGTGAGAGCGCGAAATTTGCGTCTCCTTCACGCGTGCCGCCTCCTCCTTCGCGAGCATTACTTCTTCGTAGAAGGAGGTGACGGCCTCTCATGCTCTCTCGCTCCGTACCAGGGCCGGACGCAAGAAATCACCGCCGCCGATTGCCTCCACGAGAGCGCGACAGCCCTAAGTTTTTTATTTGTAGACAAAAAGAATACCATGATACCTAAATACCGTCCTCGTCTAGTATGTCCCCCTAGAAAGTGTTTAATTATTATTTATTACGAGATAACATTGAACCTACTAAAATAAATTTAATTTTTAGTGCACAAAATACAAATACTGGTTCTGGGCTCAGCACTTGAGGTTTCTAGTTGATTGCAAAACCCATAGAAGAATGCCAAAGAGACGAAAACCTATAGAACAGACTGAAGATACAGAACCAGCATATGTGTGTGTCGCTTTCTTTAAATATTATCTTGTTCCATTAAAAAAAAACCTTAAAGATTGTCTTGTTTAATTTCAAAGCCTATCTTGACCACGAACTTGCTTCATTGTGACAGGGACTGTCTTTACTTCGATGACTGTAAAAATGAGATATTTTGTACAAACTATACCTACTAAAACCAGTTTTATTTTTAGCGGACATTTGGTTTGTCAAGTGGAAAGGTCTAAAAGACAACTTTGTAAAGTTCAAGAAGTCCTCGGAACCTGCCCACGCCGACATTTATAAGAACTACAAAAACTGGCCCTGGGCTGAAAAGTTGTTGTTTTTAAACGATTGCTTCAGCAGTAGAAGAATACCAAAGTATATACCTAAAACTAGAAGAGAGGCTCATAATCCAAAACGACAAAGTCTTAGTAATTTCGAATTGGACATACCAGCTGAAAACATGACTAACTCCAATTCCTCAATTGATCAGTTAAATAAATCGGAACAAGAGGAACAAGAATCAACTGACGATGACCAAGAGAACCATATCATTAAAAAGAATTATGAAAATTCTAAAATGGACGGAGTAGAACACTTTTTCCTAAGCTATGCTCAATCTTTTAAGAAGTTACCAATTAGAATGCAAATAATGTTAAAACTAGACATAGCAACTTTGTTCTCTCGATACGAATTACAAGCTGACGGAGTTACACCCGAGTCAATCGATAATATTCCCAGGATCGTACCGCATCCAGTTAAACGCGAATTTGATTTGACAAATATCATTGATGATTAACATGTGACTGTGACAATAGTATGTACTTTTACTACAAGCAAAATAAAAAGGGTTTGTATCGCAGTTGAAATAAATACTCAGAAACTCTTATCAATTGTATATTTGATATCAAATCTTATTACAATAACACAGCTTAACAAAAATTATTACATTTAAGTTTCCGACTCCACCCGTCTCTAACGCATTGACGACGTCCCTGAGAAGTAAATAGACCTACGATCAGTAAAATGTCATGTACGTGCCGTTATGTGCTCAGTAAAAGAATTACAAGTCTTTAACGGTATTGAAATTGGTGAAAAATAATTAATGTGCGGATATGTTTGTCTAAAAATACAACTAATCAACAATAAATAAGTAACGATATAAAACTAACAGATTGTTTAGTGTTTGAGACTTGATGAAGAAATATTTCATTTTAAAGATATTAGAAAATAAATATTGCTCATTTCAATGACTGCCTTGTTGGTTTAGCGGTACTGCTGAGCATGAGGTCCTGGATTCGGGAAGTGTTATTGGGTTTTCTATCTGAAATTTCTCAGTAGCAGCCCGGTGTCTGGATTTGTGCCCGGTTGATGGCAATAGGCTCGCCTCCTAATACATGGGACTTAAACGTAACTGGCGAAATGTGGGTGTACAATAGGTACACCTCTGCCTAACCCTTCGGGGATGCAAAGCGTGATTTTATGTAATGTCATTTCAATTTCAATTTCAATACCGTTTATCATTGTGTCATAAAACGCTTCACTGTCATTTTTGCATTTAATGTGTTCTGGATTAAAGTTGCAATGTGTCTCTCTATTAGAACATTTAATTTGTTTAATTAATTAATTAATTAAAAATACCTGATAAAGACTGCGATGTTTCATTTTAAAACCTGACTCAACCATAAAACTTGATACTTAATATTTCATTCATTGAGATTTCGACATTGTATTAAAATCCTTTTAAATATGTACCTAGGTATGTGGTGTATGTGTAACAAATAGACTTTACTGTAGAACTAACGCTCACCTCAATTCACCAACAGGCCACACTACATTTAGTCCGGTTCATGAAAATCTCTCAAAACATGAAGTATCAACCAAATTGCCTTTATTTCGGCCAACATGATTTGACCGAAATTTAAAACTAGCCACCGATTCTCAAGAAGAAGAATAGGTATCTAAAACACTTAACTTCAATGAGGTGAACGTCATCTTCATAAAGTACGTATATACAATGAAACATTCAAAAGTTGAGAAACTAACTCCTAACATGTAGCTAACATATAAATCACACCAGTTTTTTTTTTGTAAAAAAACGACTAACTTTAAACATTCATTTCACATCAATCCAGTAACACCTCGTAGAGAGTCGTCTAGGAATCAACATTTATTATATTACACATTGATATTGTCTTTTTTAATACAATCCCTACTTGGACGTCTCTTTGATTTCATCTAGCTATGACATTTGGTGGTTCCCATTCAGAGATGCACACACGAAACTACGCATGACCTCGAGATTCTTTGAAGCAATCAGATTCACAAAATAAGCGTCTTCTTTAAATAGCAAATTACGCTTCATTACATTACATCCTCGGCAATTTATTCTGAGAAGAAAGACTACATGTATCGTACCAATCACACTGCTTCTGGGTATGTCAAGGGCCATGACAAAAATGCCCATAATCCTTGCTACTGAAAATTACCTTGCATTCATTCAATTAAATATGTGAATTCTCTAAATGGAAAACGCCATAACACCAACACAAATAGTATAAAACACTTAATAGTGACACGATTAGGCAAGAGAGTTAGAGATGTGCGTTCTAAAGTGAGAGTACCGCACTAGAACTACAAATAAGTAGTTATACAAATCAATATAGTTACGAACTATGACTATCCAAGTTTATTGCTAATAAAATAATTAAGATATGAATTCTAGTTCAGATATGTTAGAACTGTGTAGATATTAAAGTTTTGGTCCAAAAGTATTTTATAAAATTTTGCAAGAGTCCGACTTGATATTAAGATTAATTTTATGTGATTTGTGTTTGATCGAATACTTGAGTAGTAAGTTCCTAAAAAGACGATAAATGATAATTTAATTATACAAAAACTTTTACACATAAATCGTTAAAACTTTCATAATTGTACAGATATATTTATTTGATTCATTGATAATAAATTATTAATTGGATCAACTACGAAATCAAACATTTTGATAGCATAAAATAATACAAAACCTAGAACCAATCGATATTCTGAAAAGTACAAACTCCAAATTACCAAGTTATCTATACAAGAATTCATTTTCTTGAGTAATGCAATAGGGCCTTAGACTGATAGATTCCATATATTCGTAGATGTGTAGGCTTGAATATGTTTTTTAAAGTCTATTTTTTTCGTTTACATAAGTTAACAGTAGAGTACAATTCAACGCTTTACAGCCAGATCCATAAATAAGTAATTTCTCCATTAGAAGCATAGATGACACTACCAAGAAATTCATTGACTCATTAAAATATCTAGGGATCTGAATGTAAAAAAATTAAAACCACATTATTGATATTTTTAAAAGAACGACTTACCTTACTGGTAACTGTTCTCTTAACCTCTATTGGATAAAACTAAAATATAATTACAAAATTAAATTATTCGAATATACCTTAAAATATGTATTACATATTATATACAAACTATTAAATGCATTCTAAAATAATAATGCTGTGTAATTATCTTAAAAGTCGTAAGACAAGGCAAGATAATATGTTTCGACATAGTCATGAATATTAACATACTCCTTACTTTTTCAAATCAATCGATAAAATTGGCAGGTATACGACAGGCAAGTTTATTTTGGAAAGAAATATTACGAATATAAGCAGGCAAATATTCAAAATTAATATAATTAATTATATTTTTTTATACGGTTTCTAAGAAACTGTTGGCATTGGTCAAATACATATGAATGATAATATATTAAAGAGTGTTTTCACTGTTGACACTCATATACAGTCATCCATATAAAAATCCCTAAACCTATTTTAAAAGTGTCGTCATTATGGTTGGTTAGTGTTGAACCACAGACAATAAATCACTAACTTGTAGTTTCATGCTTAGTAATCAATAACTGTGGATGTTAACGCGTTCCAGCGTACAATATTAAAACAATGACATTTGGCGATAACCCGCAGCCAGATCCAAACACGATGCCAATAAAATATTTTTAGTTACGCGCATATAACGGATATTATACATAATGATATAATAATTTTATGACAATAAATACATATTTCAACATAAACTCACTGAGTATTCATAAAAGTCTTGTAAATTGCCACTAACGTCATATTTGGAATCACGAACGTCTTTACCGTGTAGACTTGAGAGAGCTTTTCAATTGGCGTATGTATGAAACATTTTGTGTGCAGTTAGTGAAACGAATGCTGAAGCGAGAATGCCCTACATCACAGTGCCGGCTTTGATTCGAGTGATGCTATTTCTGTCATATCTTATCAATATATGTTTTGTGGTTAAATTAACTGTAATAAACTGGGTTTCTTTTTTCGTTCTATGTTGTTGAAGTGAAAACTTCTTTAGGCGCGTTGGGCATTTTTGATATGGGAGTAAACCACTGATTTCGCGATACTGTGACGACACCAGCTTTTGACCATTAGAAAGACATCAACGCGTTGATTACCGCGGTGTCGATTTTTTTTCAAGTTTCCACTTCTGTCGTTGACTGTTTTTTTTTTTCATCTACGATTAATTGAAATTACGAAAATTATTCATAAATTAATTATCATTTCATGCATTACAATTTTTTTCAATTCTTTATCGAATTTGAAATGCAATTTTTAAACAAGCCAAACTCAAAGCCGGCACATAATCGAACCACCGACTGTGCAAATTGTATGTACATACAATCTAACTACAAATATTGTTGATAATAAAAAATCAAATCTCCATTTGTGGAGATAACGATATTGTAAGTGTTCCCATAGTCGAGTTTCAGGGACATTTGTCCCGACGACATGAAGCCTCGTCAGAGGAAAATCGTCCAAATACGTTGGTACGTCTAACTTTGGTTAAGGACGGCACATGATTTGTGATAGTGTGAGATTATAGAAGGCCTCTGTCCAGTTCTTTGCGCAGCATCCTGGTTAGTTTGAGGACATCCTCGTCGACCTGGCCAGCGAATAGTGAGTCGAGAAGCTCACCTCGAGATGCGATGGCGAAAACACCAGCGAGCCTGGATACTGACTTATCTGTAAGATGTCGCTCTACTACAGCTCTGGAAATTAAAAACAGCATTGATTTAAAAATAGTATTCATTCGCATGATAGTTTTCAAAGTATCCATTAACAACTCGAAATCCTATCAGCACTAGCATGCCGCTTTTAGTAAATTATTACTTACTTCAGAGACTGATGAGATTCGCGCAGTGCGTCCTGTAGGAATCCGCGGTCGTACGAGAAGTCGACTTCGCAGAACGACACGACCGCCATCAGCACAGTCTGGAAAATAGAAAAGATAGAAACGTCAGAATTTGAACTGGTGGTGAATTTTGAAAGTAAATTAAGAAAACAAACATTGAATATGCTTGCTTAGGAAAATCCAACACTTACACTTCTATCTTAATCCTAGAAAAGATAAGAAGAACAGACAGGCAATCTTGTATGACATACAAGTCATACAACGAAGCTTGTAGACATTAATCTGTTGTAAGTAAGGTAAGGTACTCGGCTGTATGCCAAGTATTAGTGACAAGTACCGACTAGGCTACTAGTATCCATAACGAACTTAGCTATTGTCAATACTTACATGGAACTTAGAGCGGAAAGCCGCTAGTGCTCGCTCGTCAGCCGCGGAGAGTTGACCATGTCGGCGCAGCACGCCCAGCTTCACGGCTGACTTGATCACGTGCTTCACCAACTTCTCTGCTTCCCTCTTCTCCAGGCGCTCACGGAGTACTGTCAGGAACTGGAAGTGAGTAGGTTAGATATAAGTAAGGCAGACTAGATGTGAAAGGCAGAAAACCATGTGGCGCAACTTGGAAGTGGCCTATGTCTAGCGGTGGACTGCAATCGAGATAAAATGGCAGCTGATTAATAAAAACTGTTGCTCCTTGGGTCTACTTGCTAAATAAATAAACACTGGTACCTGTGTTAGGTAGGCTAGCTCTATGGTCACCAATCGACTGATGAGCCGGTCGATTGGTGACCATAGAACCAGCCTCTTTGGTTTGGTATATACTCTCTTTTATGGATTGCTAGGACTATGGATGGGTCTGAATCTAAGTGGTACCTGATCCAGCAGCTTGGCAGCATGCTCGTCAAGCACGAGAGCACGCGCACTGGCAGCTCCGCCGACGCGCGACAGGAACTTCTTCTGCGCGCGCAGCGATATATCGCGGGCGCACCACGCGCCGCCCTCCATTGCTGGTAACAAGCAAAACACAATCGTTAGTATGAGTCGAACTATTATAATACTGAATCATGGCTCGTTGATGTAGAGAAGAAGTTAAGTGTCGAGGCTAGAATACAAAGGAAGTTAGGTATTCATAACAGTCCTAGACAAAAAATAAAGAAACCTATTAGACGCAAATAAAAGATTGCTACAAACGAAAGAAAAAATGAAAACAATTTCCAACATAGCAAAGATAAAAGAAAGGCATTTAATGTAAACGATTTAAAGATAAGCAGTACCACGCCATTACTAGAGCATTCCAACGTTCCGTGCTCATAAGAATAAACTTTTTGCAATTTCATCGTTCAGTAGCTCATGATTATTCGTAATTACTCGCGAACCAAAATCTGGACTAATAAATTGAAAGCGAGTGATGATCAAAAGATCAATAAATTTATTCTAAAACAAAATGGTGACCTCGATAGACCATAAATTAGACAAGCTCATGATGAACAATACACGAAAGGTAATGCAATTAAAATACTAGATCAAACAATTTTGCTAGAACCATATATTCGTTATATTCGTGATAATATTAATGTATGCAGTATCGCACCATGGTTATATTCACGAAGATATTAATTTATGCAGTATCGCATCTGCCCACATCTGTCATCTCGACTGTTAACAATTGCCTAGAGGAATCTATTTCAATTCTGTGCAATGAACAATATTCATTGAATCTCTGGTAACTAGCTAACAAGGACACTGCATTGTGGACTGCTTGCTTTCATTGCATATTCCGTTTATCTATCTACATCAACATGAATATTATTATGTGATATTACTTAAGTGCATTGTTCATGGGGTGAAATGGCTTTTTAGAGTAATTAGGAATATCTGTTCACTTAACTAATTACATGAGTAAATTATTTTATGTATCATTGTATCATGACGAATTTCAATCAACTTCTGGTATTAATTCCATAGCAACACGTTTATTTTAATGCCAATGAGGAAAATTAAAATAATATTAATGAATTAGTAATACATAATATATAATAACAACACGTAAAATTACATTACCAAATACTTCCATTAGTTTATTCCAGCTAAACAATGTCGTGGTTAATATAACCTTACAGTCAACAAGTATTGTCTGTTTCAAATATTATTTCACTGGTATTCAAATTGCTGTATCTAAAAATCGACTACATAACTAAACTCAGATGTCTGTAAATAAGAAAGCTTATCCCTATGTCGTCGGTTACCATAGTAACGGACGCGACGGTAGCAGACAAATCGTCGTCGGATATTGCGATCGTGTCCGAAGGGAGAAGGGTTCAGACAGTCTTGCTCGAGCAGGTGAGCTTCGACTTGTGAATGGCCTGTTACATGATGATCCCGAATCTATTTATAGGTAGTTTTTTGTTCGTGACTGTTAAAGAATATATTCCGAAATAGAAGATACGGTTACTGTACAGGCTGGTAATATGAGTTTATACACATGAATTTTAGAAAAAAATGGCTTTGTAAAACTTTGATTCTGTATCTTGTATCTTTCTAAAACTGGATCTGCATTATTAACGGACGTGTACCGTGTCAATTCGTCATCCATGTTGACCTTAGAGCAACTGAATGTTATTAACATAAAAACCAGCTGAAATTGCAGCTGCAAAAACCAACAGCTGTTAATTCTGACAATTAGCTCGTATAGCAATAAAGTAATTGGCTTGTCATCGTCAAACAAGCAGCAAAAATAGACTGACCAATTGTTTATGTAATAATTTAGAATTTATTTTATGACCTCATCTATGTTAATAATAACTCGGGTTTGAATGGACAATAATAACAGCTGAAGTGAAGTGATGTTGTGACAAAGGTTCAAGAGATACAGGATGCCTAAGCAAGCCTACAATCCATTAAACCAAACTTTGTAAAAAAGAGTACTATAAAATTTCAGATTATTTAGAAGAAAAAAAAGCTTGGGATTGAGCTGCTCGCTCTGCTAAGCCTTGTGATAAAACCATAAAACTTGACATTACAATTATTCAGTAAAATCATCAAAATATACCAATTTTATATAAACATTGACATTTTTGAATATTACATACATATAATGACATGATTACTTTGCAAACTATTACATTATTTTAATGATTGTGAATGTGAGGACTATGTGGATATTTTAATTTTATTTTCTTTCGTATTTTTTTTTTCAGTTAGTTTTTATGATGGTCTGGCAGTTTGAGTAGTTTATGCGGCCTACCCAAATGTCCTTTCTTTGGTATTGTTCGTCGAGTTGACCTCCTTAAGTTCTGAGTTGAGCTCCACGATTACAGACAAATGCTTGCACTGACTGAACAGGTCCACTCAAATCTGTGTGGTTCTTTCCTCAAAATACCATTCCAGACACTTATCTACATGGTCCTCATATGGCCTGACCAAGATTATGTCTGGACTTTAAAAGAGACTGCGACCTCTGAGTTTGTTTCAGTCTTTCTTCTCAGAGTAGAGAGGAAACGCCGAACTCATCTAATTAATTTTGAATTTTTTTTTTAATATGACGTGTTAAAGTAATTCCAATATCTTATTTACAGAATAAACAATTTCATTTCAAGAAAGAACAATAGTGAGAAAAGATGAGATGGTTTCTCAAAATAATAAGCTAGCGCAAATACAGTCTTTTGCAAAAAAAAACGGGCACCTAAGGAAATTTACGTTCTAAGGTCGATTTGAGTTAATTAAATGAAATTTTTTTCTTTGACGTAGTCTATGTATACTTATAATCGTGTAAATTAATGCGCGTGAAGTGAAATGGGGCAATTAAAAGAAAAAAACGATGGATTCTTTAAAACCGATGTACATGCCCAAACAATAAGAAGTGGTCGGCAATAAAGACAAGATTTTTTTTTACTTTTTTTAATTAAATAAAGTTACAAATGTAAAAACCTAATAACGAGTGTGACCTCCTCTTGCCAAAATCACAGCTTGAATCCTTCTGGGCATGCTTTCCACGATGTTTTTAATAACGTTTTGAGGAATACGTTCCCACTCTTCTGCAATGACTCTTTTTAGCTCCCTGATGTTTTGTGGAGCAGGTTGCATTGATCTTACCCGTCTCTTTAGAACATCCCAGACATGCTCAATTGGATTAAGGTCAGGACTTAGAGCTGGCCAATCTAAACGACGGATCCCAACTTCTTGAATGTACGCTTCCACGTCGCCAGAACGGTGCGGGCGAGCATTGTCGTCCATAAAAATGGAATCTTCCCCAAGTGCAGTCAATGTGGGTTGTGCATATGGAATTAGGACTTCCATTATGTACCGGTGTGCATTTAATGTTCCATTTTCTATGAAAACTAACTCCGTACGCTCCGTCGAATTAATTGCTGCCCAAAACATAACGGAGCCTCCGCCATAAGGAGTGATTTCTTCGAAACACACTTCCGCATAGCGTTCCCGTGGTCTTCGCAGCACTCGCCGGCGTCGGTCCTCTCCACATAAAGAGATTCTAGCTTCATCAGAAAACAATACTTTATTCCAGTCCTCCAGAGTCCATGAAGCACAGTACCGAGCAAACTGAAGTCGAGCAACACGGTGCTCACGGAGTAATTTAGGGCCCCGAGCTGGGCGGTAACTCCTGACATTGGCAGCCAAAAGCCTCCTCCTGACCGTCCACAAGCTAACTTCTACTCCTCTTACTTCTTCAAGGCTCTTCTTCAGGTCCACACTTGACGCCTTACGATTCCGCAACGCCTGACTCACCAAAAAGCGGTTATCTCTTGGTTCTGTGCATCGTTTTCTTCCCGAACCGGGTCTTCTTTTGACCGAACCGGTCTCTTGATATCGTTGCCAAGTCCTCTGGACAGTTGAACGACTCACATTTAGCCGCTGAGACACGTAAGTTTGCGAACAGCCTTCTTCAAGTAGGGCTATAATTTTACCGGCCCTTATCGCTTTATCACTCATATCAAAAAGTGGTATTTAATGTAAAAAGAAAGATTAAATTGTTTAATTTGCAGAAAATATCCAAAAAGTTTTAAAATATCGTAATCAGTTAAAAATCATTTCAGCAATTCGCGCCATTAGTAAAGCAATTTTAGAATAATCCACTATAATCATTATTTTTCTTTTTGGAACGTAAAGAATCATGCCAGGATGCTTCAAATAACATGCCAATACATAGTCAAATTAATAAAACCTATTTCTTGTTCTTCTTTATTGAAGTAGAGAAAAAAATCTAAAGTGCCCGTTTTTTTTGCAAAAGAGTTTAGTTATAGCAGGTGAAAAATACTAGCTCTTTTATGATAATTCCTCACGTCCCGCGTCCTCAAAAATCAAAACAACCGATTGGGGATAGGAACAACCGTTTGAAGTGTTGCCAAAACCAATATAATATTTTGTACTGGTAGCACTGGCTACTGTACAGCTGTGGGATGCCAGCTGAATCTCCAACGAGATCGTATAAACGGGCTCTATTGCAGACTTACTGTGTACTGTTTGGTTTCAGTATTGGACTCGAATAGAGTCCGATATGTGTTTAAGAGCGTTTATTCTAAAAGTGGGCAACGTCACAAATAGATGTCAAATATTTCGCCATTTTGAGTAATTTGGCAATATTACAGAATGGAAATAAGAAATGTGGCTAACTAGCGAAAGAATATTAATAATAAATTGCAATTATAATACTGAATTTGATTTTATAACCGTTTTAGGTGTAAAAAATGCATTTGGAAACTTTCCAAATACTTGTTTTACATATAAAACTCGGTGTTACGATATTGTTATTGCATTTCATAATCAATATTTTACTTCCCTAGTTAGCCACATTTCTTAATTCCATACAGCAATATTGTCGAATGAATCAAAACAGGTAAATATTTGACAGCTTTTTACGACGTTGCCAACTTTTAGGATAAACCCTCCTAATGGGTTAGGGATTGCCAATTTGGTGGAATAGTATTAAGATAGTTGGATGGGTTAAATCAGTTTCATTTTAATTTTTGTTCAATCATACAGTAAATGTACATACATACAGGCGTAGGCTACCTCGTATACCATGGACCACCATGAGAACGAATGAATCCATACTGGAGGAGCTCAACATCACGAAGCAGATATCTACAATATGCCAGGATCGTGCCCTCAGGTTTTTCGGACATATTATGCGTTCACCTAAGCATGTTAATAGGCCGGTGGAAGGAAAACGCGCTCAAGGCAGCGCACCGGTGAGATGGGCAGATGCGATCAAGAAGGCTATTGGAGGCAGCATTTACCAAGCGGTAAACACTGCAGAAGAGCGCATAGCTTAGAGACGCGTCGTATGTAGTCGCGATCCTCAGCATTGAGGGAGCGACGAAGAAGACATACATACATACATACATAGGCAGAAAGTAAAGAACGCCATCTGCTACGATCCTTACATACCCTTTTTTTTTTTTGGTGGGGAATTGTCAAATAACCTCTCCCGCTCTGGGTGGAGCGAGAGGGTGTGTCAGACTCTTACTGACTAAAACCCATCCGTGTTCCTTCAGGTGCCCTGTTGCCGGGGGCCACGATCTCCCTTCCGGTTTTCTTCACAACCCCGGCAGGTCATTACATACTTCTGGATATGTACAAGTGAATTTATTTCAAACAAAGCTTTTCAAAATAAACTTGTAGGTAATTCCTCGTTATTTTTCATACAAACAGTCTTTCATGTTGTTGATGTTTTCGTTTTTATTTATTTGCAGGAAAATGACAATGCTGTTTCTTTATTAAACTTACAGTCTAAGCAATTAATGGAGTTACCATTTGTTGCTTTAAATTCACAGCCAGTCATTCCAACATTGCTTAGTCACCTGAATTCAAAAGTTCATTGTCAAAAATACAACCAAGGACGGGCAAGGCTATCGATTTGATTGCGAACGCATTATTATCGTTTAATGATATTTGTCATCCACATAGATTAATCATGTTACTCTAATGGGAATCGAAATCGCTTATGAATGCTTAAATGAACACTTCGCTTATGGGAATAGAGCGACGGTAAATTGGTCGAAAATAGAGGATTTTTTGCAAATACAGGAATTAACCGTAGCATCGTAAATAACCGAAGACCTCGGCCTGGATGCGGAAGGCGGAAACCCTGGTGTTATGGAGCAATGCGAGGTCCAGCAGTGGAAAGCGAAAGAAATGCAAATAAATTGGAACTGTTTTTGTTCATTACAAACTCACCACGGTGAAATATGGTATGGAAGCTAACTTATGATCAAAGGCCATGATTAGTCGTTTTCAACAGTGTTCTCATTAAACTAAAAACCCTCCGCATAAAAAGCAAATGTTAATAAAGTTGAAACTACTTTGAACTTAGGTAGTGAGTGTTAGGTTTTATGACCAACTCTGCTCTATTTCCAGTATTTTGCATGCAGAATATCAGATTACTCGGCGAAACTTCTTCAAATTCAGTTTTAAAGTGGTTTTATAACGGTTCGTTGGAAGTCCATGATTTGCATGATAATTTTGCTGCATTGTTGAAACTACTCATTTTATTTTATCTAAGCCTTAATTTGTCTCTTTGTGTATTATTCGAGTAGGTATTTAATGTATTTTAGTGAAAAGGAGAATTCACAAATTCTTGTACTAACTAACCTATCCTTTCTCCAAATCTTAAAATTAAGTCAAATTACCTAAATAATTTACTCTGAATTCCGATCAAGATTCTAAGACAATCCTACTATTGGTCTTTATAATTTTATCCTGTTAAAAAAGGACTCGTCTACCGTCGAATTTAAGGTACCTTTCAATTCTTTTGAATCAGATCATAATTATCGATAAAATCCGAAGCGGGAAGAGCACCCGACTGATTGAAATGAATCGCGTTCCGAATTTGGCCAGCTGAAAGTCTGTTATTTTACATTCAAATATCCGGACTGTAGAAAGGTAAAATGGATATGATTATAGGGCATCTGATATTGGACATCAATATTGTCCATTCCTTGATTGGATTTTCTCAAATAACTGCACTTAAAACTCGATAGTTTTTTTTTTGGATATCCCTAAGAAAGAGGATACCTCTGTCTATCTCCGGATACATATCCCAAAGCTCACCTTTCAAGATGAAAACACAATGCCTAATCAATAAAAATAATGCATAGCAGCTTGATTCGACAGCTGTTTGTAAACCACATGACTCACAAGACTAAATTAAAATTCTAAATACTCAATCAAATAATGACTAACCTTGGTAACGGTGACTAAGTATCTACTAAGTAATTGTTTTCAACAAAAAATCAACCAATTTCTAAATCTTTAACGACTGGCTAAGGTCGAAAGTTGAAGGCACCCTTGCAACTTGAATTTAAAGTGCTTTAGTCAAACTGATGACTAAGCTAGTAATTTTCTCCGTGTATATGTATAAAAATGGCGCGCCCATACAGCACTTTCCGCCGGAAACTGATAAGCTAATATTACCACATAGCGTGCTCCACAAGCCTTGAAGATTGGAAGGGTGCCAAACTTTCTACCTGTATCAGGGTGGAGTCATTTGCAGTAGTTTAGAGCTGCTATAAGGGGATGAAACATATGCGGTCGTCTGCCTGAGTTTATGAGGTGTGTGAAACTTTCTTATTACCTAGGTTTTAGTACGCAGACAGGACAATGTTGTTTTATCATTTTATGAATGCGTGTGTAGCATGTGCTAGAGGAAGGGGCATGCTCGAGTAGCAGAAATATGGCTATGAATACGCAATTTGAATTTTGAATTTGAACGTAATTTTTTGCTCTATAGGACAAACATTTTTTTTTTGATGTGTGACATCTTTCCTCTCACTATTCTGCAATCAAAATCAAAATCTTAATCTAAAAAAATCTAAATAATCAAATCGAAAGTGTGTAACAGGAAGCCGGGGAAGCGTGCGCTATTTGATTTGACCAATGAGCGCTCACGGTGCTTGAGTTTGCCGTCAGATGGTACCAACCCATTTTCCGAGAGGTTATAAACAGATAATGAATAATGAATATTGTTTGTATCATATACAGGGTTATTGAGAGAGGCCATTTACAACCAAATAACCCTTTTTGACTCCTATGCAAATATCAACAATATTCGAGTTATTTGACATTTTATATTTTTATTTCATACATTTTAAAATATAAAATGTCAAAGTACTCGAAAATGCTTGACATTGACATAGGGGTCATCGGGCGAGTTTGGTTGCAAGTGACCTCTCCTACATCCCCTTAATGGATTGCCGACATATTACCAATAAGCCTGTATATGTCATGTCAGCTAAGATGTCAGATGTTACAAATCATATGCGACTACTGTAACGCTCGCTCGTTGTCAAATCCTTGGAAAATCGTTTGGATATTAAGTATTTACCTTTCTAGCCCTATCCAAAGCAAGCACATCTGAGGACTGACCAAACTGAACCCACTGTTTCCTATTTTTCTTGTATTGTAGGCACAATGTCAAGTTCTAAACGCGCCCCGACAATGTCAATGTTCTGATTTAGCTGGCCCAGACCTTGGGGCGGTCATCTTGATTACGGCTTGCGTAACATACCCTTCTGTCCCGATGGTAATGGGTGCGGCTACATTACCGGTGTGAGGTGTATTGAGCATTTTTTCGGTCAAGTTCAGCTTAGAAGGATCTTTGCGTTGTGTTTATGTAAGGAAAAAATAACTAGCGTCGAAGCTTTATACATCTACAGGTACTAGTAATAAAGCTAAAGAGTACATTTTTGTTTGTTTTACCGCGCTAATCTCTGGAACTACCAGTCGGATTTGAAAAAATATTTTTGCATTTTTTTTTATTTGTTTTGTTGTTCTATTTTTTTTTTTTTTTTTGTGTGAACTTCTTTAGGCGCGTTGGGCATTATTGAGATGGGACTAAGCCATTGATTTTGCGACAACGTGATGACAGCAGCTTTTGATCATTAAAAAGACACCAACGCGTTGATTACCGCGGTGCCGATTATTTTTTTTTTCAAGTTTTCATTTCTGTCGGCACTTCTGGAGTGCCACTGGGATAAGTAGTTAGTATCTTATGAGTTTTTAACAAAATTGTAACACAAAACTGTTCGTACATCGGACCAGAAAAAACTTTCTGAATGTTTCACAAGCTGCTTGTGTCTTGTCTACACAAAATCAGCTAGAAAACGGTAGAGGTATACCTAACATCTGTCACACACAACAACGTGATGTGATTGCAGAATACCAGTATTCTCGAATCAGTTGATTTATGCCTTCAAACCAGTATCGAGTTTGCTTGTCAAGTAAGATGTAAATCCACTTGGGATTTACATCCAATAGGCATAGCCACTCCTGCCGGATGACCTGGAATCCAAAATCTACTAAACTGGCTGGGCACTTAAACTTTCTTCCGTGTTTTTGGTTTGGAAATTATCAAATAAACTCTCCCCGCTCTGGACGAAGAGGAAGGGCGTGTCAAACTCTTACTCACTAAAACCCATCCGTGTTCCTTCAGTTGCCTGTATGTTGCCAGGGGCCACGGTTTCCCTTTCGGATTTTCCGCGAACCCGGCATACATCGGCCCTAGCGGAGCCCTTCAGTTATGCTGACATCTCTTTGATGCGCGCGTGGAACACAACGCGCCGTGGACCCGGACCTGGTCCTTATCGGACGGCGAGCTACCCATTGCTCACCGTCCACCTCTGTTGAGGACGTGGTTGACAGCCGTGTAGCAAGCACTTAAAAGATACGAACTAAAAAACGAGCGTACTCACAGATTTCGAGATCTGTGGGCGTGCTGTTTTATCGGGTGCGTTCGGAAAATGTGATACATCCCGTAGGAAACTATAAAAATAAAAACCCCAAAATCCTCTTAGTTATTTTTCTTCTCTCCAATCATTTCTCCAAAACTCCAGGAGTCAAATTTTTACCCAAAATTGCGAAAAAAAATACCCAACCTGGTAACGCTGCGCTAGTCCAACCACGCGCCACGCTTATTATGTACCGCCACCCGGGCGATAAGTTGCGTAGCACCAAACACCCAAACTATCGCAACGATAACCGATAATGGTTGGTCACATCTGCGTGTATCATATCACTGTGCTAAACTTCGTCACAATAGACGCAGATGCGGCTCCAGCATTAATCATTTACGAAAATGTGTTACGCAATTAGATAGCAGAAAGTACTTATCTGCAAATACCTATTATCATATATGTATACACACCAAAGGTCCAACATCCATATAGGTTGTATTGAAAGAGCATTATGTGTACCAGAGGTGAGTGACCTCATTAACAGCAGGACCTACATTATTTATGACTTATATTAAATGTGTTCACAGACCCGGCCCCAATAACGCCCCGATTTTTATCAGAGCCCCAAAAAATCTACATTTCAGTCTAGATTGAAGATTATATTTAATTTATGATAATGAGATTTTCCCACTTGCAGAAATAGCTGGATATAACATTAAATCATCTTTAAATTAAAGAAAGAAAAAATATCAGTTATTTTATGAACCGCAATATTTTTATGAAGAAGAGAGCGCGTTAAGTACCAATCCAACTTTCCGACTTTGACTGACTGACTAATTCATCAACGCCTAACTGAAATTACTGAAACCAGCCGATCTTCCTTTCATTTCTATTCCGCAAATATCTCACCGTAAAAACTTAAAGCTTGAATTGAGCTGTCAAAATAGTGCCAATCCAAGTCAACAGCTTCAGGTGAAATGGCAGCTCAATTACCTTAAGTTTTCACGGTGTTGTTCAGAATGGACCAGCAAAAAGTCCGGTGAGTAATGGAGTCCGAACATAAGTCCGTGCTTATAAGGAGGAATATTGGTGCCGGTGGCTACGGAACAAGCCCAGTTTGGAAGTTGTCTAACTGCACAAGAGCTTATAAATTTATAGCCCAATGGTATACAATCTCGTAATCTGGAAGCCGGAAAAGCACAAAGCCACCGGCACAACGGCATGCCGCATATAGACGGTATACAATAGGAGGTCGTGCCGCGTCCGAAGTACTCCGAAGTAGAGCCTATTATTTAGCCGTCAATTATGAAAAACTTAGTTTTACAAGGGTAGTTTGGTACGATAACTTATTGATTTCACTTTTTACATCGAGGTTGTAGATTAGGGAAAACAAGTCGTAGGTAAAGTGAATAGGTTAGTTCCAAGCAAGCGTGCATCAACATGCCTGGTGTAGACCTGGGGGCCTAGTTAAAGTGACATTCTACCAGCGATTACGATGACAGAACAGTCAGACATGTATTCGATTGCAATAAGTTACCGTAAAGCTTATGTCAATGCAGTTGAAAGTCGTTGTAAAGATGTCCACTTGTCTAGGCCCGCTGGTGATCTCACTAACAAGTGGTTCAGCTCAAGCCTATCTAAATAATGATATCAACATATCTATTGCATAGCGCATTTCACATTGCTTAAATAAATCATAAAGAGGATCATTTTCAGCAGTAAAAGATCAAGAAAGATTGATAATCTCTATAGAAATATTAAATAGTTTATTGTCGAGCGGGGTTATTGCGTAACACACTAAGGCTGCTTGTCTATTGGAGCGGAGCGAGGCAGCGGAGCGGAGAAATGTGCCAATAATGATCAATAGGAGCGAAGCTCTGAAGCGGAGTTTAAATTCTATTGGTTAACAGTGGCACATTTCTCCGCTCCGTTGCCTCGCTCCGCTCCAGTGGACAGGCAGCCTAAGGCCCGTATTACAGAACTTCACTCAAGACTCAAGCATTACTTAAAACTAGTTTCAACCAATCAAAAGGCTTCAAACGAGTTTTAAATAATAATGCTTGAGTTTTGAGTGAGGTTCTGTAATACGGGCCTAACGGCTCATTTTGACAGTTCATTGCGTTATTTACGTTGTTGAGTTTTTTTTTTTTTTTTCGAAATTGTGGAGCAATGGATTAGCAATACAAGTAATACAGTAAGAAGGTTCACAGATCAAGACAAATTGAGGCGACATGAGAAGCTTACAATATTTGTAACAAAGTATTATTCGCCAGTGAGCCCAAAAGTAGACAGAAATCTGTATCTTGGAGTTCGGGGTACGAATTTCATCTGCTGAAAATGATCCTTGATCCATTGAATGTACCATTTTCCTTAGTGTAAATGTCATCGTGCATTATACTATAGGCTTATTCTAATTACAGAATCCGTTAACCCCATCGCTGCCGATACGATCGGCTCTTGGATGCGCCGCGCGTATTGTGCTCATGTAATGACACACGTATTTGAATAATAATCGCAGGCGCATACGCACCAATGGGCACAAACAGGAAAGTAGGTGTGTGTGGTTTTCGTGTTACGGTTAAATATTTGGTGTCTAAAAGTATTTTAATATGTTCGAGGAAATTAAATATTATTGTTGTAGTGACTCAATTTTTGAAATGTATTATGGACACGCATGTCATAACACCATGTGCAAATTAGGTTAATATAGAAGGAAAATCATTAGGTTAGTAAATATCGAATTTGTACTGTAAGGATCTGTATTGATTTAAAATCATTTCATTTAGGCAATGAATCGACCCCCTTTGAAGTGTCAATCTGCCTAGCCTTTTCCGAACTTTGTTGGAGTCGGCTTCCAGTCAAACCAGCTGAATATCAGTATTTTATATGGAGCGACTGCATATCTGACCTCCACAACCCAGTAACTGGGTTATACGATACCCCTTGGTAAGACTGGTTGTCAGATTTTCGGGCTTCTGACGACCCGTAACGACTATCAAAGAACCTCGAATGACCGCCAGGATCATCGGCTTAACGTGCTTTCTGAGGCACCTCCATGCCTCGGAAAGCACGTTAAGCCGATGATCCTGTCCTGTCTCGGTATGTAAAGATGGTCACCCATCCACGGACAAGCCCCGGCAAGCGTAGTTTAACCAGATGGATCGACCCGTGCGACGGTTATTACTTAGCTACGAGCTCCTCCTTATCTTTGCAATGTGTGTGTTATGTAAGCATAGATAGGGAAAAATCACAATCTACACTCTGCGCCCGGCACCGGTGGCGGACGGTCGTGTTGCGCTGCGCTGCTGTGTACAAGAGTTCCCGATATTCCGGCTCAAGCGTTCCTTGGTGGTTCCCGAGTCGTCTCCGTAGTCACCCGACTACCATCACGTCTATTAATTGGGGTCTTTTTCAAGACACAATTAATATCAACTTTCTTTAAGATGTGTTGTTTAAAACGTTCGTCGAGGCAATTTTGGCCCCTTCCGTGCAAAACCACAGTTTCGTGGTCCTCGGTGGATACCTTACGGTGCCAACGAAACCGAGGGGGTGTTGACCCAATCACACCCACCGATCCCCTTCAGGGTTAGGCAGTCAATTGGCCGGGTCCCAGTGTTCGGCCTTGGGGGGTCTCCTAGTCGGCACTGGTGACAGTTTTGCCTCCACAGCGACTCACCTAGCGTGGTCGGGTATATCGATACCCTTCACACTAGACTGGATAGGACCCCGTTGCACAATAAGATAGGCAACGGGCCAAAGCAAGCTTAGGGCTCACCCATAGGCACACATCCTCCCTGTCTACACCCGACAGGGAGGGATTACACATCCCCGGCATACCCACCGGGGAGTTAGGTGTAGGTTAAAACCGATAGGTAAAATTAGTCCCCTCGCGTAAATTCCTCCCCGATTCCATCATGAAAGATTATGAAAGATGCCTTCAGCTCTTCATAAAATTCTTCCAGGGCGTCCTTGACAAGGAACCCTCCCTAAATAAAAAGTATGGAGTTCGGTTCGCCGCACTCCAAATTGATTTACTTGGTCCTTCTGACAGTAGCATCGCTAACTTTAGCGATGCATTAGAATCCCTTCCGGCCACAGTGCCATCTAGACCCCCTAGTCCGTCAGAGTCTATGGACACTGACGCTCCCATCAGCGCCGCTTCCTCAAAGCGGCCCAATACCCCGTACCCTTATGGTTCGGACGACGACGAAGCGGAGGCCGCCGCTTCTTCTTCTTCCTCATCCTCCTCCCAATCCGACGATGGTTTCACAACCGTCCAAGGAAAGGGCAAGAAGAGGAAGAACAAGAAGCAAAGCTCGTCCCAGGCCAGCAAGGTCGTTGCGCTTGAGGACTTAGACTTTGCTCCCTCGTCGCCCGCACCATTGGTACCGTCCTCTAAAATCTCTCCCGCTACCCCCGCGACTTGCGCTATAGTAGCTTCCCCCACCACCTCCCCTCCGATTACGTCATCCGTAAGCTGCGCCACAGTAGCTTCCCCCTCTACTACTCGTCCGATTGCGTCATCCTCCGCGAAGGATACCCACGCGCCTAACGCCAAAAAGATCCCTCTCCCGCCACCCTTGTTCATTCAGGACAAGGCGAAGTGGACCGACATATCAAAATGGTGTGTCGACCACAAAATTAATTTCTCTAGCGCCCGAAATACCCAACAGGGTATCAAAGTCTCCGTCCCTACGTCGCGCGACTATAGGGAACTAACCCGACTTCTGAGAATGAGAGGTGTGTCATACCACACCTACTCACTCCCAGAGGAAAAACAGATCCGCGTAGTGATTAAGCGTATCCCTCGCGAAATCCTCCCATCCGACATTCTAGAGGACCTTCAGTCACAGAAAGTCCCCGTAGATGAGGTCTATCGCATGCACCGCTCTAGAGGCGGAGAGTCATACGACATGGTCCTTGTCATCTGTCCGCCCGTAGAGGGCCATCACCCGATATTCCAAATTCGTTCCCTGTGCAAGCTCACAGGGTTCGAAATTGAAAAACCCCACAAGAGTGGCATTGTCGGCCAATACCACCGCTGCCAGTTATCTGGTCACTCGCAGAGGAACTGCCATGCTACACCTAGATGCGTCAAGTGCCTAGGTGAGCACGGCACTTCCGACTGCCCCCGTCCAAAGGATCGTTCCCTTTGTACCGACCTTCCCAGCTGCGTCCTATGCGGCAAACAAGGCCACCCGGCCAACTACCGCGGTTGCCCGAAAGCCCCTAAGGCCTCTTCTCCCAAACTGGCCAAGCGTTTCGACGCCCGCCAGCAAAGGGAAGCTCCCTCCTCTTATAGGATTCCCTCATCCCATTTGCCCCAACGACTAAGCCCTCAGAGGCCTAGTCCGTGGAGTTACCTCCACCACCAGCAGTCTTTCCCTGCCATGGTGCCCTCTCAATTTGTAAATTTCCCTCCCCCTCCCCCCGCTCCCCTCCCCCACCTTATGGATCCCCGAATTCGCGCCGCCGCGCCACCCGCGCCCCCTGCGCCCTCTGCGACCCCTACGCTCTCTGCGCCCCCGGCGCCCGCCGCGCCCCCCGCGAAACCCACGCCCGCTCCTAAAGCTACGCGCCCCTCTCAAACCACTCCCGTGGCTAGCCCCAACGCCTCCGTTGACTCGTTCAACGTCATCACCTCAACCTTCTTGGCCTTCGTCTCCCCTCGCGCAAAGACAATGGCCAACGAATTCCTTGCGGCTCATGGTAATCTCCTCCAGATCCAGGCCATCTACAATGCGTGTCCCGATATTACGCAAGCCCTAACCTCCCTCGCTATTAAACCCCATTATGGATAATATGGTCTTAGCTAGGTTCAAACCGCGATCCCTAATGATTGGCTACTTCAATGCAAACGGCATTAAAAATCAACGCGAAGAGATAGCGGCGTTCCTCCGCGATCATCAAATAGATGTTCTCTTAGTCCAAGAGACTTTTCTAAAACCTTGCAATCGTAACCCATCAATAGCTAACTACCGGATAGTTCGCAACGATAGGTCACGATGCCATAGAGGAGGTACCCTGATTTACTACAAAAAGCAGCTTCACTGCATCCCAATTGACCCTCCTCCCCTCTCACGATTAGAAGTTTCGGCCTGCCGCCTAGGCATGTCAGGCCACGAGCCGATCACTCTCGTGTCGGTCTATCTCCCCCCCGCTAATACTTCGGAGAATTTCCAACTCCTCTCTGACGACCTCTCGATTCTACTCACTATGAGTAACTCGCTCATTTTAGCGGGCGATTTCAATGCCAAACATCCCTCCTGGAATAGTTCGGTAACCACCACAAGAGGCCGACACTTGTTCGACCTCTCCCACTCCCTGACCTTTGACGTCATCGCTCCGATGACTCCCACTCACTTTCCGGTTAACGTAGATCACGCCCCTGATATCTTAGATGTGGCGCTCCTTAAGAACGTCAACCTAAGACTAGACTCAATAGAAACTGTAAATGAGCTCGACTCTGATCACCGTCCGGTAGTCATGAGATTAGACCCCCGCATAGGTCTCCGCGACCCCAACGCTCCCCCTATCACTAAGAGGATCACGGACTGGAAGAAAGTAAGCACCCAGCTGAAATCCAACACGTCCCCTCAGTTAGACTCTATTCCCGACCAATTCAACTCTATCGCAGACACGACGTCCGCGATCGATTCACTCACTAATCACGTACAAACCGTCCTGAACGAATGTTCAAGGGAGGTTCCAGCGATGGACGACCGTCACTGGAGCTTGCCGGACGATGTGCGTGCATTACTGACTGAGAAGAACGCGGCCGTCCGTGCCTACAGCAGCTTCCCCTGCCCCGCAAACAAAGCCCATATGCGCTATTTACAGAGATCTGTAAAGACACGCATACAGGAGCTGCGTGACGCGGGCTGGGACAAGATGCTCGGCGAACTAGAGCCCAACCATCAGGCATTTTGGGAACTTCAGAGGAAACTCAAATCCCCTCAAACTCCCTCCATGCCCCCCCTGACCCGTCCCGATAAGACCATAGCCTTCGAGGACGTTGAAAAGGCAGAATGCCTGGCCGACACCCTCGAGGCCCAATGCTCACCCAGCTCCCTGCCAGTAGACCAAGCTCACCTCCTAAAGGTCGACGCTGAAGTCGAACGTAGAGCCTCTCTCCCTCCCGTCGACGACCCTGATTGTCCACTGCCTCCCGTCGCTCCAGACGAAGTGCATGACATTATCAAAGGTCTTAAAGCTCGTAAAGCTCCCGGTTCAGATGGACTCACCAATAGGGTGATCCAATTATTCCCTGCCCACCTGATAATGCTTTTGACTACCATCTTCAATGGTGCCTTAAGCAACAACTTCTTTCCCCAGTCGTGGAAAGAAGCCACCGTCATAGGTATCAGAAAGCCCGGTAAACCCAGTACCGAGCCCTCTAGCTACCGTCCCATCAGTTTGCTCAAGGTTCTCGGAAAAATCTATGAGAGGCTTATTTACAAGCGTCTCAGAGACTTCGCCGAGACCAAGGGCCTCATCCCCAACGAACAGTTCGGCTTTCGAACTGAGCACTCTAGCGTGCATCAGGCCCACCGCATCATTGAGTTCATAGGCGATGGTTTCCAACGCGGCTCTTTGACGGGTGCAGTTTTCTTCGACATTGCGAAAGCATTCGATAAAGTCTGGCACAACGGCTTATTATACAAGCTGTACCAACTCGGCGTGCCGGATCGTCTCGTACTCATCTTACGGGACTATCTATCGAACCGCGTATTCCGCTATCGCATTGAAGGAGCACTTTCCTCTCCCCGCCCCATTCGTGCAGGAGTCCCTCAGGGATCCGTGCTAGCTCCCCTCATGTTCACGCTATTCACTAGCGATATTCCAAACCCAGGTAGAAGGGCGCATTTCGCTCTGTTCGCAGACGATACGGCCGTCTACTTTAGGTCTAGATACCCCGACAATATCGCCCACACTCTCCAAGGCGCAGTCAATCGACTCGCTGCCTGGTTTCAAAAGTGGCGCATAGAAGTCAACCCCGAAAAAAGCCAAGCAGTTCTCTTTTCGAAACCGCGCACAAGGCTTAGAGACCCCCTCCCCCGACCTCTCACTATGTTCGGTAAGCAGATCCCTTGGGAGAAGCGAGCCAAATACCTAGGTGTTTTCCTCGACCACCATCTCACTTTCGCTGAGCACATAAAGAAGGTTCGTTCGCGAGCCGCTTTCGCTCTCGGTAGGCTCCATTCCGTCCTAAACGCACGCAGCAAGATGTCACTTAAGTGCAAATTGCGAATCTACACAGCGTGTATTCGTCCCATCATGACTTATGCGGGTGCCGTCTTTGCTCATGCAAAACCCCACCATATCCATAGGTTGCAAACGCTCCAAAACCGTAGGGCCACAGGGCCACAGGCTCCCCCTGGTATGTTAGGAACGAGAGTCTCCATCTCGACCTTAGAATTCCCACGATCCACCAATTTCTAAAACGCCTTGCAAAGCGTTACTTCGATTCCGCGGTCAAACATCGCAACCCTCTGGTTGTCGAGGCCGCCAGTTATGTCCCAAGTAGGATTAGCCGTACCCGCCGTCCTAGGCACATTCTCACCGACCCAGATGACCCCATAACCCTCCTCCAGGAGAGCAATAGGGCCACTAGTACTCTACACAAATACAGACGCCTCCCGTCATTCCGACCTCGCCGTCGAGGTCCTTTGCGATCGCGCCCGCGCCCCCGAGTAAATGATACTCCTCCCCGACCCTTGCTCGATAACGAGGTGCCAGCAGTGGTTTCGGCTGTGCACGTAGCTTTAAATTCCCCGATTAATAATAATGATCAAAACCTTGATCCAGCCCGTCCCATCTTTGATGTCCTCCCTCCGGTGACGCCCTAAGCCGAGGCTCGTACCCCACAGGGGGTGCCCTTAGCGAGCGTTCACCTAGGTTTTTAGCTTAGTTTTGTATGCCCCTGGCTGGAGGCTTTGAGTGTAGCAGCTTAAGGCAACCACAGGATTGACCGGTTAAGTAGTCATGACCTCAGAGGTCAGCTACGAGATGCCCAACAGAAAAAAAAAAAAAAAAAAAAAAAAAACACAAAGATTTCCGTAGCACCCGTTGTTGCTCTAATTACCTGCATGTTATTATTATCAATCCTGCCTAGTATGGGAGTTACACTGTAAATTGTTTACATATGAAGCGGATGTTTTGCAGTAGCCAGTGATATGTTATGATGATAGTGCTCGGCTAAATACTTGTTTTGGACGACAATCAGTTTGCGAGAAAAAATTGCATTTGATTGTCTTTGATTTGTAAAAAGTAGTCCTCCTGCCCCAAGGAATTATCAACACACAATAATTACCCTACCACAGATTACCTCTTACAAAGAAACAAACAATAACTTAACACGATAAAACTAGAGCCTTACAGTACTCGCATATGATGTGTAACATCTGACATCTCACCTTGGTAATAAGCAACATTAAAGGGGCGGGGCCTCGTCAAGGTCTTTTTCTGACGGCCAACTGTAGCGCCGAGCGCGCTGTGCTCAAATCAAATAGCGCGCGCTTACCCAGCTTCCTGTGACACACTTCCGTCCCTTTTCACGAAATCACTCCCACAGAGTTGATTATTTAGATTTTTTTAAATATAGGTTTTGATTTTGATTGAAAGTGAGAGGAAGATGTTACACATAAAAAAAGTTTAACATGTTTTTTTTTTATAACCAAGCTTTTATTTCCACACTTAGTGGTCCCAGCAAACAGCCGGAGGTCGTGTTAAAGGCAAATAAAATAAAAAAGGTCACTCCCATAAACACTTGGTAATAAACATAAAAGTGGTGAAATTCCTGAGTGCCTTCCCTTCCGCGTTTTTCTTTATTGGAACTCTGTTACCGCCTAATAAAGTCATCAAGAGTTAATGGATATTTTAATGAAGTACCATATTTGTTTATTGATCCTTTTATGTTTTGTAATTGGACCTCAATTAACCTTTGGGGAAATTAAATATTTGTCTGAAAATAATTATGGGTAATTCCGCGAGGAAATCAATTAAGATTGTGATGGGACCAAGATAACAAGATTGCTTAACTTTATGACAACGAAATAGAAACAGTGGCAATCCAATTCACTCAATGAATTTGATTGGTACTGTTTATATTTCGTTAATTTACTAGGTAGGTAAATGTTAGCTTAAATCGTACATAACCATACACTCATGTGGTTGAAGGAAAACAGCTGCCGCAAGCTAATAGCAGTAGTGTGGCCGTCGGACTGCCAAATCCTCTGACTTTTCGGATTTCATATACGTATTGTATAATTATCAATTGCTTCAAAAACGGTGAAGGAAAACATCGTGAGGAAACCGGCATGCCTGAGCGATATTTCTCGACGGCATGTGGAGCCAAATCAGAGGCTCATGGGTGGCTTTAAAACTTTGACACCAGGTTTGTCACTAACCACACGAAAAGAAGCAGGCAAAAAAGGATTTATTAAAAACCAAACCGCCAAACTAATCTTCCACAAATAACTTGATTATTTTACCATCAGCTTAATGATATGTAAAGCCTTTACACACGAATTCGTTAGCTTTTCATTCGATGTGATGGGCAGTTGGCAGCCAACGTAATCCATACCTCGACACCTTTTCGTGCCACTATTTCACGGCTCCTTCAATGCCCTGGTAAGCTCAAAGAGCTCCTATTTGTTCTAAACATGTGTTAGATAATGTTTTTTGGCAGAAGAATACAACGTGTATGATTTTAGGATACCTTTTTGCAATTTTCGAGGCTGAATAAAAAATAACGGTGTAGGCTAAGGACGAGCAAGATGTTGTTATTTCCTATTCAATTTTGTTGTTGCTACCCAACCATGTATTACAAAGTAGCTTCTTCCAGCGACTTCACCCGGGTGAAATTACTCGTTTTTTTTTTTTAACTTTTCAGTGCCGGGAGCCCTGGAAATCATCAAATAACTTAACTTAATAACACGCCCTCCCGCTCTGGGCGGAGCGGGAGGGCGTGTCAGACTCTTACTGACTAAAACCCACCCGTGTTCCTTCGGTTGCCCTGTTGCCGGGGGCCACGATCTCCCTTTCGGTTTTCTTCGCAACCCCGGCAGGCATCGACCCTAGTGGACCCCTTCAAATCTGCTGACATCTCTTTGAGGCGCGCGTGGAACACAACGCGCCGTCGACCCGGGCCTGGTCCTTATCGCACGGTGAGCCACCCATTGCTCACCGTCCGCAAGCCCGCGCCTACGGTGGCCGGAAATCGCCTCGCGATTCCCGACGCCCTGGGCGTCTCCTCCTGCGGCGGTTAGGGTTAGGGGCGTGAGGGCGCGAAATTTGCCTCTCCCTCACGCGTTCCGCCTCCTCCTTCGCGAGCATTACAGCTTCGCAGAAGGAGGTGACGGCCTCCCATTTCCTCTCGCTCCGTAACATGGCCTGAACCAGGGCCGGACGCGAGAGATCACCGCCGGCCGGGAGCCCTCCTGGAAGGTTCACCTAGTCGCATAAGGGATGGCCCAGGAGCCCTCGCGGCGGGCTCATTTTAAATGGTTTTTCTTAACGGATACAGCATTATAAATCGTAAAACTAAAATCTGATGAATATTTTAACAAAATTTATTAGTATAAGCGTTAGTTTTAAAATCCAAGCACTTTTTTTTTGTTCTCGGTTGCTATTTGCAACCAAAAAAATTGAAAGGTTGTTTTACGTATAGCGACAAAACCACCTGAAAACACAATTTAACTTCGTTTTACAGTGTTTTACAACACGGTTTTAAACCTAATGCCGTTGACCGGCCGCGATGGTTAACTTTAGCGCAAACGTAATGCCGGCAACCCTCCCGAAAGGTTTACTTCCAATATGTACGGCGGGATGGCGTATCAGTTCTATGAAAAGTGGGTGGAGTCGAAAGTGCTAACGTAAAATCTATGACATTTGGCAATACTAGGTATAGCTTCCCACTAGCGAAAGAACTTTCAGAATCGGATCCGAAGATTGCCCCTTATAAACTTATTTGAGATTTTTCCTCTTATTACTATACTGATCGATGACGTACTGATACGACTACCTCGTTGGTCTATTGGTCGCAAGCCCTATAGTTACTGCTGAGGATGAGGTCCTGAGTTCGATTCCCAGGTCGGGCAAAGTGTTATTGGGATTTTCTATTAGGAATTTCTCAGTAGCAGCCCGAAGTCTGGATTTGTGCCCGGTTGATGGCAATAGGGTCGCCCCCTATCACATAGGATTTAAACATAACTGGCGAAATGTGCATGTACTATAGGTACAACCCTGCCTAACCCTTTGGGGATTACAGGCATGATGTTATATTATAATGGATATAGGCAATATACAGGGTTATTGGTTATACGTCGACAATCCGTTAAAGGCATGAAGGAGAGGTCATTTGCAACCAAATTACCCCTAATGACCCCTATGCCAATGTCAACCATTTTCGAGTAATTTGACTTTTTTTAAATGTATGAAATAAAAATATAACATGTACCCAATAACCCTGATATACAACCTTAATACGTAACCATTTTCAAGTAATTTAACTTTTTATATTTTAAAACGTATGAAATAAATGCGTAAAATGTAACCAATAACCCTGATATACAGGGTTAATGGTTATAAGTCGGCAATACATTAAGGGGATGTAGGAGAGGTCATTTAGAACCAAATGACGCCTTTTGATTCATCTGGCCATTAGGGTATTATGGTAATTTGGTTGCAAATGACCTCTCCTACATCCCCTTAACGGATTGCCGACGTAACCTTGTATACAAAATTCGGCTTTATGGCTCACCGAGTTTTAGGAACAGCTCGTCTTTGCACAGGGTCTTCTTCACCACTATATCCCAAGTGCATGTTAGCCTATTTCCATGCCTATGTGTCATATTAACCCTCAGGTAACCTTTATGTAAACATTATCGTAGTTAATTTTCCGTTTATAATTTTCCTGTAGGTAAACGTATTTATTATCTATCACCTTAACATGGCTAATAATAAAAACCACCAATAGACATTATATACATATAATAATTGACGTTATTTTTTAAAAATACTGAACGTGGCTGTTTGGCGTTAATACCTATAGCCTACTATACAGGGAGGCAGGGACATCCACGCGAAAACGGTTACCATGGATCAGTACATGATTCTGAACCCCCATGAAATGAAATTTGTCGGTTCTTAAAAAAAAATATCTGCTGTTTTATAGAAAAGTGCAATACCTACGCGGTCAAAATGGCGTTTCGGCGTATACCTTTTCTAGCAGACAGGGCGTAGTCAAAGCTTTGTCAATATTAATATGTGTAACACAGGTACATTAAGTTCGTCCATTATACGCAGTCGACCTTGGCGGCCCGCCCAGGAAATAACTCCCTGGGGTCGCCGTTAACCGCTTAATAATACCACATCTCCTCGCTTGAAAATAAATATCTATTTATTCGGAATTTGTAGAAGAAAGAAAGAAAGAAAAATGTTTTATTGACACAGAAAAAGACAATAGTTCAAATTGAATAGAACCAAACTAAGTTCACTTCAATGAAACTCAAGAATATAGTTTAACGATACAAAATACACCATTTCAGTACTAATATTTCTGCATTTATATTCTTGCACACATCACAAACTTGATATTATTTAACATACTATTTAATTAGGTACTTAATATAATAACGTTATAGACTTTAGACTTCTTCTTCTTTCGGTTTCGAGACTCAAACCGGACTGACTTAGAAAGAAAGAAAGAAATAATTTATTTTCTGACAATGTAGGTATACATATAAGTTGGAATATTTATTAAGTGTCCCGATACATTTTACCTTACCGAATGCAAAATATTAGGTTTAAATTAAATATTAATATAGATACAGCTATTACGATCATCATTAGCCATAGTCGAATTTCATTGGTTGTTACAGATCAGACATCAAAACGTTTCTACGTGTAATAACATTTCTCCAGCAATAGTTTTGTTAATTGTTTAGAAGCTAAGTGACACTCCAAAAATCAGTTAAAAAACCAGTACTTTTACGGTAACTGTCAAATGAGATACTTTTAAACTTCATGATTACAATGATACAAAAATCATTTGAGGCAAATCACATACTTTTAATTTTATATTTAGTATTTTAAATCACGAAATCTTATTAATATTTGGAAATCATGACTCATGTTAGTAAAACGAAACAAATTGTCGGCAGCTGCATGCCGCAACTGTAACAAAAAGGGTAGTTCTACTCAGCATGATACTCTGCTATGGGGGACCCACCGGACAACGCTGATTTTCAGTGATGATGAAATTTGTTTTTGTTTTTAGGTCTTTTACTGAAACCGAATATCTCTCGCCGTGCAAATTGGGTACAAAAATGGGAGTACCTGAATGGGTACATAGTTAATCTGTGTTTTGTGTAAAAATATTTACAAACAATACCTCTAAAATGTAAAGACAAGTTTTCTCATAAAAAGCAACGAGGTAACCGCTCTAGGCAAAAATAATCTTGTAGTAGAAAGGCCGAATTACTTTTTTTCTACCTTCAAAAGAAAAACGATAAAGTAGGGATTTATCGTTATAATTTACAACTGGTGGAGGAGAAAACTGCTTTTTATGTTGTTCATCGGAGTGTTAAGGTACCTTGTTGCCAAGAGAGATTTCAGCCCTTGAAAATATTTTATGGATAACCTTTTATAAAGGTACCTACCTCGATTTTCTCATTACTATGATTCATATTTCTCATTATTATACACACAACAGAAAAGCAGTTCTATTCTGCGAAAAACTTACTGTCACTTCTGTTGACAGCGAAAACAGACATGGTCCCTATTCATAGAAGAGAGTTTCACAGAATGACCCAGTAGTCTACTTCAAAACCATTTAGAAACTACGTGTACCTTAGCTAGATTTCCATCTACTAAACTTAAACACGGTAAATCTATACTTCTCGATATCAAAGTTAAAACGCTTAACTTCACTACCTAGTTTCTCAAAACTTAATACCATGAAGATATCAAGATCTATCACATACATCCACACAGGTACTTTGTATAACAGCCCGTAACCATGGCAACGCCGGAGAAACCAGTAGATAAGCCGTTTGTATCGGATATCTTGATATTGGATATTACGGATATTGAATGCAATCACACGGTTCCAAACTTGTGCTGAGAATAATAGGCTATTCGTAGTGTATTGAATCTTCCTAGAATCCGCTAATATTGTAGAAACATTCAATACAATTTTGATAAATCTTTGAGTTTGAAATTCCTGTAGGTGGTTTGATCCCATACCGTTCTGCGTCAGTGGTTTTAATTTAGAAATTCATCAGCTGAGCGTTTTGCTTACTGTCGGATGAAGGCTACTCTGAAATTACAATAGTTTTCGATCTTCAAATTCTATAGGTGTTCGGCATAGAACGTGTCTAAATGTAGGTATAAAGTTTCTTATATTTAAAAGATTGCAGGAGGTTGGTGGGCGCATGCCCGCCGGATTTTGGCATAGCCTACTAACTCAAATCAAATAAAAATCAAGACATAGTGCTGTCAACAGTGACGTGAGGCCGGTTTTGTAAAAATGTGCGCACTTAGTGAGGTGTAGTTCGATTGTAGTTTGATTGTAAATGTGTTCGTGTGAACGTGTATGCATAGAACGGAGGTGTAGTTTTGGCATGCTTCACTGTATTGTTCGCAGCGCTGTCTTGGTTCTTAGGATTCCATATCCAAAGGGTAAAACGGGACCCTATTACTAAGACTCCGCTGTCTGTCCGTCTGTCACCAGGCTGTATCTCATGAATCGTGATAATTAGACAGTTGACATTTTCACAGATGATGTATTTCTGTTGCCTATATAACAACAAATACTAAAAAACAGAATAAAATAAATATTTAAGGGGGCTCCCATACAACAAACGTGATTTTTTTGCTCATTTTCATAAATAATGGTACGGAACCTTTCGTGCGCGAGTCCGACTCGCACTTGGCCGGTTTTTATTTGGTTTGAGCCTAGTAAGTCAACGTTTCAACTTTGATAACAATTATTTATTTAAAGATTTCCCGACATGTTACATTAACTGGAACTAGAACTATTTTATATCCAACAATAAGGTCACTTTCCCTGAAAACGTCTGCTTTACAATTTTCAGTCTACTTTAATTCAAGGCTTCTCTGTTATCTACGAAATAAACTACAGCTATAGTAGTGCAATATTCAAGCTTGTTTTATAGCTCGGAAACGGCTGAAAAGCCGCATCATAACTACAAGGGAAATTTAATTTAATACTTGACTCAACCTCGAGCGAGCAATCAGGGTTACTTTAAAAGCTTTAAACTGAAAATGATATTAATACTTTGCTTTTATTACTAAACCAATTATGGTAAGCCGGTTTTACTACAGCTTGGGGTTACTAGGAAAATGGTTCAGTCATATTATAACGGCAGTCATGAGAATCTGTCATTTTTACCAGTATTTGACAAAAAAAAAAACGCTCTGTATTTGGACAGTTGTTATTGTCTGGTTTCATATGGAACCAAAGCTTAAGAATGGTAAACTTATCATACAAGATACTTCTGCAGTTTTTGCTAAGACTTAATCTGTACTAATAGTTTTATTTTCGGCATATCACAGACAGTCTAAGATCTTACTATTTTAAAGCATTTCATTATGTATGGATACAAGTTATACTGTTATTCTCATTTCAAAATTATCTGAAAAACCAAAATAGTATCAAGACGGTTTACACGAGGAGTTCTTTCACACCGGCGCGTAGGTACCGTTTACATTGTGAACTCACCCACACAAACTTTGAGTTCAGGGACCCCGATTACGTTTTGATTTACAAGCTTGTAATTTACATATTCAGGGATTTGACAGAAACTACCTCCTAGTCAGGTATAGTTTGTCAGCTAATCCCTGAGAGTTACCTGTCGTTTCCGGCTTCACATCCGATAATCCCATTACGGAATTAGAACCCCTATAGCAGTGGTCGGCAAACTCATTAGTCAATAGAGCCAAATATCAACACTATAACGACTAAGATTTCTTATGAGAGCCAATAATTTCTGTGTCCAAACTGCCTCAATACACTTTTCTTAATCCTTAAAAGTCACATCCTCTTTTACTCCACAACGTTTCCTAAAATTAACTTGCTAAGTAGGATGCGTTCATCATACCGGCTAATAATAATATGATGAAGGCATCTTACTTATTAACAAGTAAACTTTGGAAAACTTTAAAAGGTAAATGAAAAATTTTCGATGTCCTGTAAATTTTTGGAAAAAATATTTCTGGTATAAATCTTTGAAATATAGTTTGAATTTTGAATAAAACTTGATATCTTGCTTAAGGTGGAACGAAATTTACATTCTTAGCAGCAAATAATTTGATATGATATTTAGGTAACCGTGAGATGTGGAAGAAATGGAGGGAGGCCATCTTTTATGACCGCCAATTAATCAATCATTAACATGAGATCTGAGACTGACCTAAAAAATACAAAAAACGTAAGAAAATTTGAATTTCGCGGGCAAGGTCGGCGCTTTCACCTTAATTACCGAAATCGACGTCTCCCGCGCGTATCTACGCTCGCACTCTATGCGCTCTATACGCCAAAGAGCCGCGGTTTGCCGACCACTGCCCTATAGTGATATTATCGCTCTTTTGGAATCTCTAGTTACAAATATAAGTACATAGTTTATATTCCTTCATTCATGCCTCCATGCTCCTCAAACAACAAAAGAACAAGTTCCACCGGGTCTGCACGTGTCAAGTTTAAAGGTTATCTTTTCCTTACACTGGAGTTATTATTAAATCATACACCTGTTTTGACGAGAAAGTATTCAGTGCTAGTTCCGGGAGTGCATCAAGTTATAATTATCTCGTGATGAAAGTCTCTATTAAAAAGATGTTCGATAGGTTTAAAACAGATTTCTATCCGTTCCAAACTTGCAATATTGATGTTAACCATCATGTAAAAGGTATTTTGGGTCAGTGCGTTCTCTTAGGGGCGGAGTTGTAGTAGTTGGAGTATACGCTTAGGAGCAGTATGAGCAGCAGAAAAAAAATTGTATTTTTCGTTAAAATATTATTTTTGGGAATCTACCAATTTTATTGCAGTATTTGGGTTAACCTTGACCAAAGAGACCATTTAGGTTCTCAGAAGCATGACCTTACAACGCACCGTTTCGGAGCTTTCGACTTTTTTTTAAAATAAAACGCTCTATCTTTCTCTATATAGCTCAGATGAAAATATTTTCTTGACAGAAATTGTTGCTCTAATCGAAACCATAACTTAAGATGATGTATACAACCGAATTTTGTTAAAGCGCATCTAAATGCATAAATATGGAACGGATCTTTCAAATAAAATCACAATTCTGTAAACCCTCCCTGTTTATCATCACAGGGCCTCGACAAGCGACACCATCATTAATGATGTACAAAGATGAATTATTACGGAAATTAACACTGAAAGGTCATCGTACCCAACAGCAGAATTTATGGAATCGATTCATAAATGTGAACGACTGAACGGTACTCTTATAGGGTCCTCGGCCCTTTCTATATATTCCTTCTTCGCAAGTGTTATACGTCTTGCAATGCGTCAGTGAAATGTAAGCGCAAGTCATTATTGTAAGATAACTTTTTGTAAATATAAATCTAAGAAACCATTATTCCAAACTTTGAAGCATTACAAAATTGTATGCAAAGAACTCATTTATTTTTCTTAACAAGCGTCATTAAAAATGTTTAGTGGAGCGAAGTGATTCTTTTCCAAAAAAAGATTACAGTATAATTAAAAGTTTGTTCGCGGAATCCTCTCAAACTTTTTCAAGTTTCAACTCCCACCTTGTTATCGATAAACAATCGTTATCTTCGTATAAAGACATTCGAGGCTCGGAGTATACACTCAACTCGGAACAAGTCTGAACAATGGATCATTACAGTACAGCCCTAGGAAGAGAGCTAGGTCAATGACCTCGCCCGAGAAGACAATTAAGAACAATGTTTTGTTAATTGGAGTAAGTGAGAATTTGAAACTCAAGTGGACGGCGCGGGCGCTGATGCCTGGTGACTACAAATGACAAAAGATAGAAGCGGAAGAAAGGCATTCTTTGGCGAAGCCATTCAAACTGATGATCAATGATTCAAACTCAAAGCATTTATTTCAATTAAACCAATTACAGGCACTTTTGAACTGTCAACGAATGGCAGTCCGAAAGATGAAGGTAGATTTTAAAGCTTATAAAGCAAGGTATTGACTTGTGAAGCATATTTTCTAAGTAAGTACTTTTAGATCTACAAGTTTACATAAGGTTTTAGCTAATATAGCTAGTGCAAGACGAAATTTTCCAAAACTTTTCAGACGAAACACATTTATGTCAACACTTCAGCAGCAAACTTAAAAAAGTTGCTTAATGTCAATATAATTAAGTTATAAGTGAATAACTTTTAGTCTATAACTTGGAAAAAACCCTCACTCCCCGTTTCCCGTGGAGTCGGGATAGCGAATGTTTCGACTTTCGACAAAACTTAGCGAAACTTGTCGTCAGCTGCTATAAGACAAGGGTAGGTATTTGTTGATATTATGATTTATAAGTTATTTTCTATAGTTTCGTGAATAATTATGAGCATCCTAACGGCATTTTCCTACCAATAAACTTAACAGTACATTAACTGGAGTAAATTCAACGTTTGTTAGTCCCGTTTGAGATCTAGAATTCAACTGATAGGGTGAGGTGCTTAGGAAATTGTAGTAACTGGTCCATACCAATTAGCTTATACGATACGACTTGTTGAGATGTAAATCTATACTCCATACGGTTAGGTAGTTAAATAAAGGTAAACAAAAAGATCCACGTGACAAGACAGCTGTTAAATAACCAACTAAACGTAATACCTGTCACTTCAGTTGTCATACTACGTCACAGTTGTACTCTTCAATTTAGCAACGTTATAATTCGTTGACGTTTAGAGTTTGGGCTCTTTACAATAGACAGATCACAAAATATGATAATAATATTATAAATGTAACTAAAATTTTGTGCTCAAACAGTTACATCTACGAACAGTAGTTTAAGAATAATTGATAAACTTTAACATACATTAATAAAAGAAGAATCTATAGTAAAAGTCTAAAGTAAATTTATATTGGTTTTATCGTATTTTTAAACAAGAAAGTGTCACCTATAAAAATCTATTTTACGATTTGTTTACCTATATTTAACTACCTAAACCTATGGAGTATAGTTCAGTGATTTGCATACTTTTCTACTTTAACACGAAATATTTAACCAGAAGTTTAAGACGCCATCAACGTCTGCGATATCGAAGACTTTCGTAGAGGATCTATTCAAAATTCATGCTGAGTCGGGGATCTTTAACAAAAAAGTGTTTAGGGCCGTTCCCAGTTTCCCAAAATGTGGGACAGGCAATCAGCGAACAATGAAGACCATTCGAAAGGAGAAACGATATTTGTTCAAATCTTTTTCCGGCATCTGATGAAAATGTTGATTTAATCTTAACATGTGATTTCTCGTCTCCTGTTCAATAAATCCTTATCAAATTGATTGAAGTGTGCCTACCTGTTTATTGCGAAGGCAAGCTTTTTCACAAGGAGTTCATAAAGTAAATATTTACTGGAAAGTGTCGGTGTTTATATCTCGCTTGTCAGACGGGTTGCCATGAAAGGTGGAGACTAGTTCCTGACATGACCTAGTTTTATCTTATTCATGATACTTGGTAAACAGCTCTCTGATATTAATGTTACATTATAGAGAAGTTTCTGGTGTAAGAATCATCTCTCTAAAGTATATTTATTTTGAGACCGGGAAGATACAGAAAACATTACATTAAAGTTTAGCATTTTCTTTCGTTATTTTTTTCTTTGTTTTTTTTTTATTTTTATTACGGACGCTTTTAAAATTCTGCATTGTTCTCACATGAATAATGTTACCAATATTTTAATTTGAAAGAGTATATGGAATTTCTTGCCCGTTCTTCTCCATATGTACATACGCTTTGGGATGGGCAACTAACTAACTTCATATTTCTGACTGACCGACTCCTTGACAATTCAAAAGTAATCGGTTTATTCGCAATAAACGGTTTTTAGTTTGGTATATATTTTTCGTTTTTAACCGACTTCAAAAAAAAAGGAAGAGGTTCTCAATTCACCGGCATATATTTTATTTTAATTTTATGTATGTTCCCCGATTACTCAAAGACGGCTGAACCGATTTGAAAAAATATTTTTTGTTTGAAAGCGTATATTTCCAAGTTGGTTCCATTGCCATTTGGTCACGATCTGATGATGGGATCTTGGAGAAATCGAGGGAACTCTTCAAATATTATAGGACCTATAGCGATTTGGGATTTTTTTATAGTAACTCATGCATTTGCTCTCGAAAAGAACCATTTGGTAAAGTGGAACTGATGAATTGCAAACCAACCCACAAAAAAGTAAAAGATTTTTTTTTTACCAAAAATACAACCGACTTCCAAAATACAAAGTGAAAAATAACTTCAATTTCGGAAGTCGGTGGCAGAAAACTTAAATACTGATCCAAAGACACCGACTTCCGAAATTAAAGTTTTTTTTTACACTTTTTAGTTTGGAAGTCGGTTGTATTTTTGTTATTTTTTTTTTCTTTCCGCTAAGACAATTTATTTAATTAATTATTTATATATATATATATAACTGTTTTATACCCATTTCATACAACAGTCCAAGAATGACAGTTGTAATTTGAATTACTGTAGACAATTTAAGCTGGTAGTGAATTTACTAAACAATTAATTTCCCTGTCTTTTACGTCACAATATTTTTCGATACAATACATAATTGCTTCATAAATGTTTGATGTAGGACTATTGACAATTTTGGACGACGACGACTCTGAATAATAGAACCATCGAATCAATCTACGCTCACAGCTTATGATCGAACGAACAAACTTTATAACAAAGAAGGCCCCTTTGCTTCAAAACTTTCCGGTACTCAATTTACGTAACAAAATTTATATTTTTATGACAAAAAATAAGAAAAAGCGGCAAGAACTCTTGGGGCATGAATGATTCACAGACAATGTCCCTAACAGCCGCAGTGCTCAGATATTTATTATTTTGTATCGTTGTCTGTCTGTCCTTTACACGCCCTTAAACCTGCCATACAGGAACTTGTGACGACAGCGACAATCCCTTTTCAACACTTTTCATACATTTCCCCGCGGCGGTCAATCATTAAATGTACATGTGGAAAATTATGAAAAGTCTTGAGTGGCCCATGAGCGAGTGTCCTATTTGCAATCGTTCTTTTTTTAAATCCCTTTACGCTCCCTATTCCCGCTCTACTTTTAAACACTTTTCAATATAGGATAGTTGCTTCCCTACAAGTCATAATTTGTGTTCATGAATAATAGAATATCAAATATGGAATTATTTTGTTCTCGTTTGGTATTCTATTAGTGTTCGTAGTATAAAGATATTATTTCGTGGTCTTGTTCGTATTTATGTCTGGCTCTATCAGGTCCCTCGGTTCTTTCGTATTATTTAAGTAGAATGATTTATATTTTCTTGTATTATGAGTTTTTTTTTTTCGTATATATCGTTTTTGTTTATGTCAAAATGATGAGTGGACATAATATTGAATTTTGTTACAATTACTTATTACGTACCTACGTACAGTTTTTAAAACGAAGCTTTTTGTTTCTAATTATGTAGAATAACGTCTATAAAACAGTAGGGAATTTTGTCATAAATTGTGTGAACACAGAAATTCGAGAACAGAGTAAATTAGAGGCATCCACGGTTGGTTGTCGTCCAACGGTGTTACAAATAGGGATGTGACAAAAGGACGAAAACTTAAATCCGCTGATACGAGAATTAACGTTTTTTACCGTAAAATTCGGCTTAGTAAAATTTACACTAGATGAAATAAGCGTAGCTTCTGCAGGCGTATCACACATTTTAAAGTCATACACATCATAAAGTAGGTATCTCAGAAGCGACTATAACCAGTCATAATTTGAAATTCTGCTACTCAATCTGCTTAACTCGTACCTATCAGAACAAAACGAATATCCGTCCATTACCTTTTTTTTTTTTTTTGAGGGTGGGAAGTCATCAAATAACTTCTCCCGCTCTAGGCGGAGCGGGAGGGCGTGTCAAACTCTTACTGACTAAAACCCACCCGTGTTCCTTCGGTTGCCCTGTTGCCGGGGGCCACGATCTCCCTTTCGGTTTTCTTCGCAACCCCGGCAGGCATCGGCCCTAGTGGACCCCTTCAAATCTGCTGACATCTCTTTGAGGCGCGCGTGGAACACAACGCACCGTCGACCCGGACCTGGTCCTTATCGTACGGTGAGCCACCCATTGCTCACCGTCCGCAAGCCCGCGCCTACGGTGGCCGGAAATTACCTGAGGTTTAAGTTTTTTTTTTTTATAAAAGGCGTTAACAAGAAACTGATACGAATCTCTATTCGTCGGACATCCGTTGATATCCTCGGATATGAATACGGAATTACAGATACTAGGTATACTTACTACATCACTAGTTGCGTGACACACGCCACCATATCGATCTACGTGCTCCCAGAACGAAACTGTCTCTAAGTAGGTATTTAAAATAGATTTATTTATAAAGTACGCCATTAGTAGGTAAGTTAACCGCAGGATGTTAAAACAGATGCCTATTAAGGGGGATGCGCTAAGGTAGCCCGCGAAATTCAAATTTTCTTTAGTTTTTTTGCATTTTGCAGGTCAGTGTCAGGTTTTATGTTGATTACAATATGATTCGCGGCCGTAACAAATATGGCTTTACTCAATTATTTATAATTATCATTAGAATCAGCAATACAACTCCAGAAATTAGCATTAATGTCAAATGTCATGATTTTATGAAATCATGACATTTGACAATCTAAAAAGGTGTCAAATGTCATGATTGTTGTTGTTGTATGTTTACAACATCATACTGACCTGCAAATTACAAAAAAACTTAAGAAAATTTGAATTTTACGGGCTACCCTGACGCTTTCGCCTTAAAAGCCCCAATCAGAGCTGATCCCCCTCCTCAACTGATCTTTTGAAAGATATCGAAGGTTATTAAATCTAGCCTTTTCCTAACTATAGTAGGGTCGACTTCCAGTCTAACCGGATACAGCTGAATACCAGTATTTTACATGGAGTGACTGCTTATCTGACCTCCACAACCCAGTAACTGGGTATTACGATACCCCTTGGTAAGACTGGCTGTCAGACTTTCGGGCTTCTGACAACCCGTAACGAATGACAGCCGGGACCAACGGCCTAACGTGCTTTCCAAGGCACGGAGGGGTCCTGGTATGTATCGATGGTCACCCATCCACGGACCAAGCACGGCAAGCGTAGCTGAACCTGACCGATCGACCCGTGCGGCTGTTATCACTTAGCCACAAGCCCCTCGAAGGTTATTAAACACTACTGTAATTTTAAATGATGCAAAAGAAGATTATTGAGGTGAAAACTTCTTTAGGCGTGTTGGGCATTTTAGAGATGGGAAAAAACAATTGAACTCGCGACACCGTTACCGACTCCTCATGTTTGTAAACGCGATTGTGCTCATTATTTATATTGCTTTACGGATCAAGGTTCTATGCAAGGTTTTAGATATATTTTTTTAGTTTTCACTTCTGTCGTCACTCTCGGAGTGCCAGTTTTTTTATTTAACATTAATAACACAACGTTAATTACTTTATTCTATGGTCGAGATCTGTAACTTAGATGCTTTGGTTTAGACGTGTTCCCGTCTCTACTTTACACTTGTAGTTTGGCAGTTGTGCGAAAGTGACAGGAATAAAGCTTAGCCAAAGTACGTGCTACTAACGTTTATAGATCTCGGCCTGAATGTGATTAGTTTTGATGTCTGTCTTAATATTAAATCCTTCTTATTGCTTTTCATGATTCCATGTAGAAAATGCGCTAAGGTCAAGTCCAAATAGCGTTTATTTTTGTAACTAAGGAGTATTATATCATATCGTTTACATCAATTTCATTTTCCATGAAAGCGCGACGGTCCTCACAAAAAGCTTACTGCCAAGAACTTTTTTCATAATTACGTTCTGAGAAAATACTTAAATTGTGATACTGCTCAAAGAGACTTCCAAGTAATGCCAAGTATATTCAACATCGTGTTTACGTCAGAAAGTAGCTGGCTAATAAAATAACTGATATTTTTTTTTTTTTTATAAATAAGTAGCCATACTTAGAACATAAAGTGTTACTTAGAGAATTAAATGTCAAAGGAACTATTGCAAACGTCATTCCATAATATAATGACTACAACATGACCTCTATGACTGACACACATATTATTTATAATTTACTTAACGCCAAAAATAGTGGACGTAACTTTGTGCTGATAGCGAAATAAAGAAATATATGGGATTTACTGAATTTGACAGATTTTTGACATGTTCTCTTTTCAAGCAGTACCGCCATGACACGCAAACATAATTGTGTCAGCCAACTAAGCATTTATCAACAATAGAGTACATGTTTTCGAATACCCAAAATGCGTTTTTTTTTTCTCTCTTCACAAAAATGTGAAACCTCCTTTAGCTGGATATCACCCTATTACAACGACATTCGTTTTTTATTACACAGTATTTCAGGATCACCCTAGCTATCATATTACTTGAGATATTTCATATAAAGCTTCTTGTTTAGTTTTACGAGGTATAATATTAATATTTCCACATTATTATTTAGTTTTATGGAAAAAACCGTTACGTGGTTCCTCGTGTTTTACGACCTAACTTTTATAAACAGACGTGAGTCTTCGAGCGGATATATCGACTGTGTTTGAAAACGATGCACATCACTATAATTCCCGTTGTATCGTTAATGGTATTTAATTTTATCTTTAATTACAAAATGAGGATAGTTTTATATCCCACCGTAATGTTAGTAGTGTTTGAAAAGTCGTTTTTCTTAGAATCGAAAATATATTTTACAGGGTAAATTGTTCAGTATGACGAGAAAAATCACCCCCTTAAAGCATGCAGGTGACAAAGTCAACACTCTGTATAATCAAGGCTAGGATGGGCGGATCGCGCCGTAACGCAACGCATAGCAAAAACCACCTCCATCATTTTCGTACATTTTCTATGAACCAACGCACAGTATGGGCGGGCCGACCGTTCATGTGGTGTCATGCAAAATACGCGAACGCAGCAGGCAAGCACACGGTTTGTTTATTTTACTACCATAAAGTAGGATCTCCTGCGGATGTTTCCCTTACAGTTTCATTTAGTGTGTAGGGTATTATAACATGTGCGGGGGACTCAGATGCCAAAACTTGGGTACGCCCATGAATGTGCTCTTGGCTTTACTGACCCATTTACAAGACAGCGGATGATACATTGACACTTCACCCTCTTTCTCAGTAAACCCTTAAACAAATTAATATACCTTTATAGTCTTTAAAACATACAAACAATGTGACTGATGGCTATGCGTCAACGAGACCGATTACGTAGTACACCACTAACCTAATTGGACGGGACATAGACTTGCGAACCGACGTGAAATACTCTATGACTAATGGATTAACTATTATCATAATAATAAAAATTGGCTACTCTAAATATTTACTTTTTAAACTGGAATTAAATAAGATACAATAAAATTGCAATTATTATTATATATTATTTAATTAAATTACAATTATTCTATGTCAATCATTATTAATTATTACTAACACTAGTTTGTAAGCTCGCAATTGTACTAACAAATATGGATGGATGTAAGATGAATCTGAAATAAATGATTATTTATTTAAACTCTCTTTGCGAAAGCTCTATTATTTACTTTGTCTATTTAAAAATGGTTGCGGTGGCCATAATGTAAACCTTGCCTTCATCAAAAATATCATCATCTGCCTAGCCTTAAGTACCCCAACTACGTTGGGGTCGGCCGGTGATAACTAGTAAGTATGCCATATAATGTTAACTTCCAAATATTTAACCTAGATATAAGTTAAATGTACCAATGTGTGTGTTTGTGTGCGTGTGTGTTGTGTGTGTGCGGTGTTGTATATATAATGTGTGTGTGTATATACTTGTTGCGCCCTAACAGGGTCATGTACTCATAAGTTTTAACCTAGCCTGTAACTGAGTGTACAAAATAAATAAATAACCGGATAAAGCTGAAAACCAATATTTTACATGGAGCGACTGCCTATCTGACCCCCACAACGCACTTGGGTCTTCATCAAAAATAACATTAGTGAAATAATTAACATCAGTTTTCGATAAAATCGCAAACATGCCAAACGGATTAGGAAAATACATAAAAACTTGCACGCTGTAAAGAAAATTCAGACTACACCAAGGTGGTTTTATGAAAAGAACCGCGTTTTTCCTTTCACGGAAGTGATTGACCCCATGGTCATGACCGTAAATGTCTTTCATGTGGCCTTTAGGGAGGGAAATCATTACTTAACGCTTGTATACCGTAGAAAGTATTTTCCGATTATATTCAGTGACTAACGAAAGCAATTTATTTACCTAAAGTATTTCTGTTAATTAATTTACTGATTGGTATAAAATAATAAAGTAAAATTGTTTTTACTGCCTGTGTAATTAAAGAAATGATTTTAATTGTTTTGTTACGTTGTTTACTTAAAAATGAAAGTTTAAATTGGCCGATTATATCATCGTACCACACAAAATAAACAGAATTTGAGTGAAGTATCGTAAAGTTATAAGTTATAACTTGAACCAATCAATCTTTTTCTTGAATAAAGACATAAAAATGTTATGACACCGTCGGTTCCGAAGATAAAAATATCCGAATTGCCCATACTATGTAAGGTAAAGAGTCGTAAAGTTCGCACAATAGCGGTAAACGTGAAACAACTGCAGCTGTTTGCAAAACGCAAATATAAAATGCCAATGTCTGCGTTTCAACCGGTTACTAAGTTTGACTAACTTCTGATGCACTTGACTCTAGCCAACAAGCAGTAGGTAGGTACCTAACATACCTAAGTGCTACTTCTTAAATGATCTACAATGAATTCTACAGATGAACATACAGCTAAATCATAAATAAGACTTGTTTAAGAATATAAACAAGATATTGTATGTTGTATTGTTTTGGTAGCTAAACAATTAATATTATTTATATGGAAAATGGAATGACAGGTAAAATACTGGCAGGTATTCAGCTGCAAGTTAGACTGGAAGCCGATCCCAGCAAAGTAGAAAAAGACTAGGAAATGATGATGACGTGACTATTGATATTACCAATCGATGTGGTGACGTTTAGGGGAGGCCTATGTCCTGCAGTACACCTTAAGGCTAAAATGTTGATGGTGATACTTATGGCTACTGAAAAAGCATGAACTGAAGGGTAATGAGGTTTTTCTGAAACGACGTTCACTAGGTGGCAGCACTGAGACGTCAGGTCCGGGCACCTGTCAAAAGTGTCAAAGTGCCTATATTTTCTTTAGTCGTAACTAAATGATTAACGAATTAATGAAACGAATGATGAACGACATAATATTCATTGTCGAAATGGAAGACCTTTTAATAATAATAATAATAATCATTTATTTCAAGTTACCAGACTCATATACACATTATTAATAATTACAAAGTCAAAGTGGCGCCAACTCTTGGCGTGAATTCTCATGAAAACCCTCAACACTAACAATTGCAAAGACTTTCATTTTGACAATTCGACAACATTCATTGCGTTATTTACGTTGAGCAGACGAATTTTTTCAAACATATGAAGCAATGGATTAAGAGTTTCTTTCAAAATATTTCAAATTGTAAAATAAAGTATGTTACGCAATTGGTTCGTTACGATGCTCATATTCGGAGTTGACTCTTGTTGAGTTCGTAGAAATACATAAGACTGAAAAAAGTGCCAACATGACTGACGATGCATTGGCCTAACCCTCAACTTACGATAGTCGAAACCTTGCCTTAGTAATGACTTTAAAGCATTATAGAACACAATACAAAATAGAGCTTCTAGAGTCAACATCAACAACATGTTTGTTCACTCCAACAAGTTAAATATTCAAAGGTAAGCCCTCGTTCCCACGAGCGATTTTTTTCCGCGGCGAATTTTTATCGCGCTCTAGATTTTGAACGCACTGCTTAGCGCCGAGACTTGAAATTCCAACAGTTTTTCCTATTGACGCGCTGTGATGTACTCTGTTGAATTTTCAATACTCGGCCTAGCACCGAGAGTTGAAAATCCAGTCCGCGAAATAAAATCGCCAGGGGGTACGAGGGCTAAGTCCCGTGTGCTCATTTATTAGTCTGAGCCCATTTGTCGTCAAGCAGTCTCGGTGATGGATGCGACACCTTCGTTTATTGCTCTTTCTTAACTCTTTTGTACAAAGGAAATAAAAAGATGGGACATTCTTTTCAAATCTTTTTCTCAAATAAAACTTTTTCTTTGGAGTTTTGCTGTGGTTTTGGGTATGTCACAAATGGAGCTCACATTTATAACTGTGGAATTAAGACGTGTTCTAATTATGAACGCTTTTAATTTATTCGACACGACGTGTATTTTGAGGCTGAATTAATGCGACATACAATGACTAACAAGACTTATTTCAGTAGTTACTATACAATATAAGTATACCTATGTACTTTTGTGACACGAGTTTATCCTCCCTTGGTAAATAATAGATGTTGTAGGCACTTTAGTTACGAAAGAGCATTATTATAATACAAAAGAAACCACTGAAACCACAAAGTAAGGAGGAGGTCTATTTCTTTTGTTTAGGAGTTCTTTCTGATAGAGCTTTTCGCAATAGGTACCTATAGTAAGTAGGTATGATTATTTATCGTAACATACACAACATCACGCCTGTAATTCCCCAACGGTTAGGCAGAGGTGTACCTAGTACACCCACAATTCGCCAGTCATGTTTATGTCCCATGTAATAGGGGGCGAGCCTATTGCCAATAACCGGGCACAAATCCAGACTCCGGGCTGCTACTGAGAAATTTTAAGTGGAATAGACCAATAACACTTTGCCCGACCTGGGAATCGAAGCCAGGACCACATGCTCAGCAGTACCGCTTGCGACCACTACACCAACGAGGCAATCCAGTATTTTATTGTAGTCAGCCTTAATCCCCAATAGATTCTTCAACAAATCCAGTTGTTCCCAATTATCAATCTAGCTTTGATCGTAAATCAAAGCAAATACTCCAAAGCCACCACAAAAGGCTTTAATTAAACCCCAAGGGATAGAAAATCCTCTTCAAAAACTCTCTCGACCTACATTTCAGCTCTGAATCATCCGCTCCGAATGACAGCAGCATTCATTAGAACGTTTCATTGAAGCAAAAAGCGTAAACAAACGGCAGCTCTCATTACTAACATCGCAAAAGTCGGTATAACGAGTAACAAGCGACTTGACATTTACCACAACTGCTAAACGAGAAAATATGGGGGTTGTATTCATTAAATTATTATCTGAGGCTTTGTTAACATGTACTTATCATAGACGCAACGATGGGCATAACTTAACTATAAACATAGGGATGTTCAACCTTTTTCATTTGCAGTTATCAACAATCTGCCATCCTTAATGATATGAATACTTGAAGACGTCTCGTTAACGTCCACTACTGAAGTTATGCCTGATTCATTTTAATTGCATAACTGTTTCGGGATTGGAATTTTCGTTGTTTATAGTGGACACAATGATCACCGCAGCTGCCTATTCATTTGACGTAAAACATTCTCGCCTTTTATGACAGTCAGAGGTTGACACCATTATTAAAGCAATGGAATAAGGAAACAAGATACACACACACATATACACACCCCCACACACATACACACACTCATACACCCTTACACACCCGTACATTTTGCTTTTGTTACTACAACAATTGAAAAACTCTTTATGATTTCTACAATCCCAATAGGACTATAGAGATCCCTTGTTCTAAAGTGCGACAAGGATGGATAATGATGTATGAACTTCCTTCCTTATTAACTGGCCAATTTACCGATGTTACCTAAGGGAATGGTAAACAAACAAACCGTCACTTCCTTAACTTCGGTAAAACTTAAATCCAATACAATTTGCTCCAGGATAGGTTTATTTTACTACTTGTATGTACGTAGGTAAGTTGAATTGTGTCGTGTTTTTGCCTAAAAATAGAATATACACCGTACATTTCTCATGGGTGTCGTAAAATGCTGGTGAGGTATGTCGGGAGGTCGGTTCTACCTGTGAACTTGTAAGTAGTACATTTACTGTTGATATGGCTAGTATATTTATTTACTAAAACTTTTTTTACATTAGACAATCAGACGGCTTTGCAGATCGTATCATCCCCTTTTAATCAATTCTAACTAAAACTCCCGGTTTTCCGTCTTCTATGTATCATGTTTCCAATCATTTTAAGTTGTTCTTAGCAGACAGGTGTACGGCTGCTTTTCGTCTTGATAGGAACACCCACGGTCGAAACGGGTCAGTGAAAGCTCGGCCCGAGTCAACTCAACCCGAATAATAATACCAGATACTACTACGTCGTCAAAACGCCAAAAAAGTGGTGTTTACCGTCGGCGAAACGAGGTTGGACTAATCCTTAACAGGTAATTTATATATCTTATAATATTCATAAATTCCTTCTTACTTAGTTCTATTTCCGATATAATTACGAATCTACCTACGTTAGTTGCGTAGTTTTGGTATAAGGTGCGTGCAATAAAGCCTATATCGACCTTCGTGTCAAACACCCCTGTATTAGATTGTAGGTCCCTAATCTATCCAGTGAACCGTGATGAAAAAATAGTGCGAACCTAGCTATAGAAATATTTGATAAGGGCGGAGATTTTGGTAAGCAGGTTTTTTAACTGTATTCCCTAATGAAGAGGATTTTAGGTAGAGCCTCTGAAATCATAAGAGGATATACTCACGCCTATTCCCATGGGGAAGGCCCATGGCGTCTATCGTGACAAAGCAATGCGTGCCAATGCTTCGTATGTTTTGCTCTGTTTTGAAAAAGTGAGTAGACAAAATATTCTATTTCGATAGTGGTATCTAGCGTCAAAAAAAAGCGAATCAATCAAAACCATAGGAGAAGCAAGGACGAGGCCATACAGAGATACAGACTAACACCCAATACCAAGTGAGTGAGTGAAAATTGGTTGAAGACGATTGATCTCGAATAATTTTCAAAGATGAAACGAAACCTATAAGTAGAGGGTGGTATACTTGAAAACATTGTAAACAAACTGAACGGCAAACGTTGTCCAAAAAAACAGTGTAAAAAAACAGTGGCACGCCGGGAACGCCGACAAAAGTGAAAACTCGAAAAAAAATCGGCACCACGGAATCAACGCGTTGATGTCTTTTATTCCACGCACCGCGGTAATCAACGCGTTGATGTCTTTTTCTCCACGGTATCGGTAAATCGCGTTACAGTGTCGCGAAATCAATGGTTCAGTCCCATCTCAAAAATGCCCAACGCGCCTAAAAAAGTTTTCACTCTAAAAGAAGAATTAGCTAAATCGGTCCAGCCGTTCACGCGTGATGCCCAAGGGAAATAGGGATTCATTTTTATACATACATATATAGATATATAAATGCAATTTATGTTGACATAGCTATAAGAAAGAATATCATTACGAAAAACAACGAGAAAGCGTAATAGAATTTAAAGCTCTCTCATCGAATTTATTTTGTAAAGTAATAGTACCCGGGGAAGCGGGAATAGGGAGTCACGCCGATTCAACGACCTCAAATACTCCTTTCCCTGATTTACCCCAAAGAGAACCGTTCCTGCCATATAAACGATTTTATCAAAATACTTATATACGTACTCTACTCTGTACACGAAGTTAATAACGGAATTATATTTCCAATTTAGCATTTGAATTCGGTTAATTTGATTTCAATAATATTGAACTTGTGTTATTTTCTCCCGGAGGTTTTAAATGGTTTTCTGTAAAAGGAATATCAAGTAGTCCGTTGTTCATATGAAATATCAAATGTTCTGTCTCTACTGAGGTTGACATTGATAATAATAGTTATGGCGCGAGGCCCATGAGCTAAGTCAAAGAGCAGAAGTTTGCAGGCAGAATGGATATAGATGACATAACTTTATATCTTTCAGATACATATTTCTTGACCATCTATCATAATTTTATTTAAAAGGTATTTTTATTGGGTTGTTGGCCATTGAAACTTCTTCACCAAATCACATTAGATGGTTATTCTTTCCCAGCACTTTCCAGAAAAAATTCGATTCGGCGGAGTTAAGCCACTTTGATCTTTAGTTACGTGACGGTATAAAATTCAATTGTGTTCTAAGACAGGTGCTATTAAAGTGCCTCGATAGCGCCACAGGAGAAATACGATATTCTGGATTTCTAGGTAACACTGGTCAATAAGATTGAGAGGAAATAATTACAAATTGATTTGGAGTGATAAAACCTTTGTACTCTCAACTTACGGCTTCTCTATGATCACCGTCATCAGCCTATAGCAGTCCACTGCACGCCATTCAGCTCGATTCTCGGCAACTCTCATTCAGCTGGTACCAGCCACCCTGCGGAGACCCTTACCTTAAGTTTGCCGATTCGCGGTCTCCACTCAAGAACACGTCTACCCCAACGGTCATCGGTTCTACGGTTAATATGATTCCGAAATTTCATATCCATAACATCCCTAGTCAATAAACAAGGTGAAGTGGCAATGGGTCGGTGCCACTTCACCTTGTTTATTGACTAGGGATGTTATGGATATGAAATTTCGGATATGGATAGGGATACGATATATAGAAATAATATTGTATTGGTTTCGGATACGGTTACGGATATGAAATTATTTCTGATTATCCGTTAGTTCGGTTACGGATATTAGATTTTTACAAAATTGTAAAAGTAAAACAAATAAGAAATTGAAATTTTGCAAGTGACGCGCGCGGCTAGTGTGTCGGCTCGGCCGGGCAGAAAAACCTGTCATAACGTGTCTGATTTAGACTCCGCCCGTATCCGAAATTATTTGAAACCTTTATATCAGATTCGGTTACGGTTACGGATAGATTTTTATTTCGGATATCCGGTAGTTCCGGTTACGGTTACAGAGCTCCTTAACATCTTTGTTATTGACAAATGCGTGCACTGACTGGACAGGCCCTCTCAATCTGTGTGGTGCTTTCCCTAAAGACCACTTCAGACACTAATCTACATGGTCTTCACATGATCTGACCAAGATTATGTCTGGACTCCAAAAGAGACTGTGACCTCTGAGTTTGTTTTGGCCTTTCTTCTCAGACTAGTCAGATAGGAAACGCCGACCACATCTAGTTTATAAAATATGATTGACGTGTAAAAGTGTTTTTACAAATATACTTTCAGAAATAAAATCATTTATTCTGTGAGCTATGTCGACAACTTTGGATCACCTCATTCCGGATTCGAAGTGTAGACATACCGATTATGAATTGATAAACGTCATAACTATGGATTGTGCCAGACCCTTTGTCACATATGTGTGAGACACCTTTCTCACATATTATGGCTAGAAAGGTTTCGAATACTTAGACAACAACAGACAGTGACGTGAGAAAGAAGAAAAGCTGCGCATTACCTGCCTCCTTAGGTGTTGGTCGAGGCTCTTGGCGATTAACCCATTGGCTGTTATGACTATCGGCACAATGATTGCTGAGTCCACATCCCACATGTCAACAACCTCGCGAGCCAAGTCAAGATACATGATTTGTTTATCTTTCTCAGCTATTTATGTTATTGTTATTGACTTTTATGCGTAATGTTTTCATGTATAATTTTATTTAAATTTTTAGTTTTCTGCGACTTAGTTTTTTAGCTTTAATTAATAGCTATGTACCTAATAATAAATTTTGCTATGCCCTGACAATCTACAACGGTTATTAGCTTTAAGATTTTTGTTAATATCTTGTTTTACCTTGTGGAACGCAAATAAATGAACATGAATATGAATTTTGTATAGTAATTTTAATATTTCCGGCGCATCTTACAGTTATGACCAATAACTGCTTAAAAGCTTTTAAAACTTCTTCAAAGTTCAGAGCCTTGCATCATAATTTATCTTCATACCAATTAAAAAGTTAATAAAACCTTGTAAAAACAGCGGCGTATAAACAAGCAAGTCTGCGACTAGACTACAAATTGACGGAAAAACGCCATCAAAATTCTACGATGAGTTATGTTACAATACTTTATATAATTTATGCTCGGAAAGATTTATGCTCAAGTCTCCGTTCTGCATAGTTAAATAGTCTATGTTTTTGCACACAGACTTTGCACATTATTCACCGAAACCAACCACAATTTTAAATTGAAACTCTCGTTTAAACAATGCAAAAAAAGTTATAAAAACTAAATCCCAACTACGACAAAAAGTCAACTAAAAAAGTATAAACAAGACATCCCCAATAGACTTATAAAAAATCCGGAGTCACACGTAATCTATCTGATTTACGCCCTAACACGTGTGACTCCGGACTTTTAATTAGTGTTTTGTTTGATTTTTATTTAATATAATTTGGATCTTTCATGTCATACACAAGATGGCATAATTAAAAAAAATTGTACATGACTTTATGTCTTCGAGAGGGTGTCATATTGAATTTAATGTGACGTCACATAGCCCATAACCAGCGGACGATCAAGACGCTTCCAACAATACCTCAATTGTCAAATTATGATCAGTAGTTTAGAACTTATGAGGTAACAAACAAATTAATGAACATACATACATACCAGTCAAAATCATAACCCTCATTTTGCTTCGCCGTAGTCGACTAATAAGATCTATGGTCGTGCCATGTCTGTATGAGAAAAGGCATTTACCCAGCAGAGGGACAAATAATAGGCTGGTATTATTATTATACTGTGAAATATTGATGCACGGAAAAATCAATATGTTACACTGCCCACATGTCGCATAATTAGAAAACTACTTATGAATTATAAAAAGATGATTCAACGAATTTGAAGAACGAAATAGTTCTCATGTCATTTAGAAAGCAATGCAAGAACGGTTTCATTAGTGCTCTGCGTACAAACTGTAGTTAAAAACATATTAGAGAAAGGTTAATCACTCAAAGATCAACTTTCCTACTCTGAGACATTCATAGACATATGTATATGTTCGTATATTTTCTGTCTGTATGTTGCAGTGCATGCTCTAACTAAGCCAGAGGTTCTGTACTGATGCGAGATAAATCACGTACGACGTAACGTCATTTGATAGTCTCGTTAACGCATGCTTGGGTTTAGTTAAACGAATGGAATACATTGTGGGTTTCGATTTTGGAAGGAAAATTAGTTATAATAGCTATTGTTAGTAAGTGGACTATAATAATATTTATGCTGATGACCAAAAATTCACTGTTGTATGTTTTAACTGTGGGTGGGTAGAATGTGGTCAGACTGAGCAATATGCATCATTGCATATAGGTTTTGGAATGAGTGATAACTTGATTACTAAAGTTACCAATATTATCAAGCATAACACATGGCAAAATCTATCGAGAAACTTAAGTACATTTTCAGGGAATATGTCTTCAATAGAAGACAAGAAGGCAGTAAAGCAGAGTTTATCGCCAACAGCCATTCTTTTACTTCAAGATTCGTTCAAGATACCAAACACCCAACTCTAAAAACGCCACATTTAATTGAATCTGCTGCTATCTACCCATAAAGGCGTTATCTAACCCTGCACGACCTGGCTCCGAGGCTCCCAGTCTCTAAGGATACCCTAACGACCTGCCAACAAAGCCTTATCATGTTCCACTAGATATTACGCCGAGCCAAGAGAATATTATATGTACACTTAATTTTTTCGGATTATATTATAACGTAAGAGAAGCCGCCTTTATTTTGCCTCACTCATAAAAAACAGCACGCATTTTTCTACGTGCGTTGGGAATATTAAGAACATTCGTCTGTGAAATTTTATCAAGGTAAATTAAATTGTTAAATGCTGCCTCTGAGCTCGGAGTAAAAACACAGGTTTTGTCAATTGAAATGTAGATTGTATTTACAAACATAACTTTAATTAAACAGTCTGGCACACATTGTTGTTATTAGATATTTTCTGAGTTTAATATTAAAGCAAGTTCAATCAGTATGAAATAGAAAGGAAAACTAAATTATTTTCTAGGAGGATTTCAAGAAATGTGCGATTCAGTGATTTCTCAGAATATCAAGCGCTTAAATTGCAAATATAATCGTATTAATTAAACTGACTATTAATTTGACTGCCTCTTTGTTCTAGTGGTCGCAAGCGCTACTGCTGAGTATGAGGTCCTGGATTCGATTTCCGGGTCGGGCAAAGTGTTATTGGGTTTTTCCAACTGGAATTTCTCAGTAGCAGCCCGGAGTCTGGATTTGTGCCCGGTTGATGGCAATAGGCTCGCCCCCTATTACGTGGGACTTGAACATAACTGGCGAAATGTGGGTGTACTATAGGTACACCTCTGCCTAACCCTTCGAGGATTACAAGCGTGATGTTATGTTTATGTTGATTAAACGATTTGAGAAAGATTAGAAGAGAGCAGTGCTGGCCCAGTGGTAACGGCCCCAACCACCCAAACAAGTTGAGGTTCGAACCCAAGCAGGCGCTTTATTTGTGTAAATAATTGCATAACCATTGCTCTTAAAACGGTGAAGGAAAATAATCTATATGAAAATAATATATAATCGTCAGGAAACCGGCATGTTTTAGAACCAAAAATTTGACCAACCCGCACTGGGCCCGCGTGGTAAATAATAACCGACTCTCTCTGGAAGAGAGCCTCCTGAAGAGAGGAGGCCTGTGCCCCAGCAGTAAGAACATTATAGACTGATTATGTATACAATTCAATTTGCAATGAAAAGTATGTATAGCATATTTCATGAAGCATTCGTTAAACCTTGTTATACAAGTTATCTTACAAATTGCAAGGAAGACTGAATAATGTATCAAAAAACCTTCAATTTAACATCGCATTCAATTCATTCCTGCTTAAGAACAACCTTCTAATCAGCTGTTTATCTCTATGATCTACATATTTGTAAGACCTGCAACTTGCATTGGAATTGAAAGTCACTCAGGCAGTTATGGAAATGGCTATACTTGGTAGTCCCTTTGAGGGATCAAATTCTGACTAAGATCGGGCGATCTAGTCTGTAAAAATGTCAGATGAAATGAGCTTGAAGTTAACTACCAATAGTGTCAATTTCTAGCATCACGTAGAATGGCAGCTTACTTCACCACAGATTTTATTATATAACTAGCTTTTTAAAAGGTCATTGACTCCTACCGCTGCGCCCGCGTTACGGTCAACCATAATTATTTTGTCACGCGTAATTTTGAATTTTTGATATCTTTTAAACTATTCATTTAAATGAAATTATGTCAAGGCATATTTTAATCTAAATTAAATGCTCAATTTAAGTAACATAGTTTATTGGATAAGGATTAATATAATACCGATCAAAATAGCTTCGGAAATAACAATTAAATTTTTATCAAATTCTGAAAAATATAAATGCTTATTGTGGGTCAACCTCAGAAGATAGCCTATGTTTTTAAGATGAACAATACTGTAGAACACAAATGTTATGTAACTTTTACGATTTCTGCGGCGTACGCCAATAAAGTTCCCAGTCGGCATGATTTTTCCGACATCTTCAACAATAATCGTCAAATTTCAGCCAATTTACACAAAACCTTAATGAATTACACACTAAATCCTTCCGCATGAATCATTTCGTCTATTGGTGAAAACTGTTTGAAAATTCGTTCAGTAGTTTTTGAGTTTATCGCGATCAGACAGACAGACGCGGCGGGGGACGTTGTTTTATAATATGTAAGGATGTTAGTTATACTTACAATAAATAAATTTATTTATTTATTTAATATAAAGTAGCTTCCTTATATTAAATAAATATTTTTTTACAGAAATGCATGATGTTTTGACTTTACCCATTGAATAAGCAAGCTGAAGTGGCTATGATTAGGGTTGGACAATCTTCGCAGGGTGGCTGATAGCAACTGGGTGTGAGTAGCCGAGGGTCGCGGAAAATGGCGAGTGATTAGTCATTAGAGAGGCCTATCTCAGCACTGTAGAGTTAAAACAAACTGGCCGAATGAGTATTCCGTATTGATGCAATAGAGGCATGAGGAAGAGGGTGTAAAGTTCACTCGTCCTCCATAGGAAACAGGATTCTCCGACCAGACGGGTGTGTCTGGTGGGCAACTACCCGATGATTGATGCCAGATCAACTTATAAGTTTCAACTAATGTATGAACTCAAGTAAATTGAAGACACAACGTTCCCCTAGGGAACCCCAAAGCATATTTAATATACTATTTACCATAACAATGTTTGCCATTTCGCACATGTGTTGCGGTCACCTACGAGGGCGTGTCAAGGATGTGCTGCTCCACTTATTAGTTCAGACCTTCGGATGCAAGGACCATGCTAACAGTGATTTTTAGCCAAGAATTTCTAATTGCAGTATGTTAAGTTTTACCTAGTGAGACGAGTTAAAGAAAGGGTAATTATTTAAATACACTACGATTTTAAATCGCAAAAACATGCTTGGAAAATGTAATTTCCAACTTTGGTCCTTGGTAATATTGCTAAGATTGAGCTTTCGATACTATATGCTTTTAAAGACCAATAATAGTAGGAATTCTGGAAACACAACTGTCAAGGTCAAGTGTGAGCACCATGTATCTATCACATAATTAAATTATGTCGTTGTCTGTCGTTGCTTCATTTTTAACTCTTTTTACCTATTGTGGTATAGTAATTTTATTCTAGGTGCATCGTCTTCACATATAATTATTTAATATCATCTAATGTACGTACTTTTACAAATTATTGTAAAACATTTTAAAAGAGTAACGGTGGAGTTTCTTGCCCATTCTTCTCCATATGAAAACTACCTTTTGGAAGGGGCGACTAGAATCAATTATATTATTTTGTAAATTTTGACGTTCAAAAGTGCCATACATGGGCCTATTTAAAATAAATGATTTAACTTTGACTTTGACAAGGCAATTTGTAATAAAATGGGAACGGTGTCATTGTATCTGGTACCATCTATAAGATCACGTATATATTCTTTCAATCGAGTGGGTTTGACTTTGCAAGATCTTATCGAGAACGAAGAAGGCGCATAGCAGTGTAATTACCACTTTAGTAATCATTTTTAGTAATCATTTTCATACACATAATGAACTGTTATGAGATTTTGTAGATTTCCGTAGATATTTAAACAATATGTGCCTACAAACATGTCTCTTTCAACCCAAAATCAAGACCAACTAGAGTTCTTAATAACAGCTTAATTGCTTTTAGAAGTTTCAAGGAGGAAAGCTCTTTGCCAATCAGATATTTTGCGAACAATGTTATACAATCAGTGGGGAGGTCTGAAGAAGAGGATATTGATTTTAAATAAGTGAATCGAAGCATATTTTATACTTTTTTAAATAAGTTTCTTATCATCTGCCTAGCCTTTTCCTAACTATGTTGGGTTCGGCTTCCAGTCTAACCGGATGCAGCTGAATACCAGTATTTTACATGGAGCGACTGTCTATCTGACCTGACCCTCACAACCCAGTTATTGAGTAATACGATACCCCTTAGTAAGATTGGTTATCAGACTTTCAGGCTTCTGGCGACAAATGATAAATGATAAATGATTTTATTTCTGTAAATAGGTTTGTACAAACACTTTTACACGTCAATCATATTTTAAAAACTAGATAAGGTCGGCGTTTCCTATTTGACTACTCTGAGAAGAAAGGCCGAAACAAACTCAGAGGTCACTTGTAACGACAGCCCAGAGCAACGGTTTAACGTGCTTTCTGAGGCACGGAGGAGTCTCGGTATGTAAAGATGGTCACCCATCCACGGACCGACCGCAGCAAGCGAAGCTATACCTGATGTATCTACCCGTGTGGCTGTTATTACTTAGCCACCTTTTAAAAGTTTTTTAATAGTTTTGTACTGTAGCTAAAATGGCAATAAAGTTGCCTTCAAGAGTCTTTTTTTAAGTGAAAACTTCTTTAGGCCCGTTGGGCATTTTTGAGATGGGACTAAACCATTGATTTCGCAACACCATGACGACACCTCATTTTTGTAAACGCGATTGTGCTCTTTATTTATATTACGTTACGGATCAATGTTCTATACAAGAATTTTTCTTCCACCAAGGCGATCTTGTTCAAGTTTTCACTTCTGTCAGCACTCCCGGAATGCCACCATTTTTTTTTTCAAAGTCTTTTTAATATGCATGTAAATATAGAGACAGTGTATAAGAGATACTTATAATAACCTATGCAAATCTTAATTGGACGATACTATATTATGCCATTACAACTTGTTCTAAGATAACCACATCCGGCAAAGCTTCATCTAATAGGTAATTACATATTATAAACTAATGAGGAAAAGATTAACTTCCGCTCTATACAACCTAGCAATTATTGTGGGTAACTCACTAGTTATCCACAATTTGTATAAAAGAATCAATGAATCATGCGATTAACTTTATGCCCTTTTCTGAGGAAGTACTCCACTTTGCTGCAATGACCTTGGACCTTCCGGGTGGAACTCGGTAACCTTGCTACCCGACCAAGGAGACACCTTGGAATTGGACATGGGAGGTTTTATGGTCAACATAAAATGTTCACCAATTACTGAACGCTTCCGTATTGCTTTTGTCATGCAAGGAATTCATGGACCTCTTTTGTTTTTTATATTTTTTACTTTTAAGGGCGTTGTGTTTTGTTTCGTTTCGTTGTTTGAATTGAATGGTGATTTGAACTATTTAATTTCTATTTATGTGGTGATAGAAGGCTAATTTGGCTAGGATTTTTAAAAAATACTGCTATTAAAAATTTACAAATTTCTTTGATTTTACTTATGAATGTCACCTTGAAGTATAAAATAAACTGTTCTTCTTTAGTACGAAACTATGACAAACATGGCGATTCAATAAGTAACCAAATATCGAATTTGCGACGCTTCACAAACCCCAAATTCCTCAAACCATATTTCGCTTATCTACAGCAAATTCCACATCTAGGCCTTCCAATCCTGTAGATAGATTCAAATAGCTAAGATACCCAACCCGGTTCACCGGATTATTTATACGGCATCTCTCGTCAGGGTGAGCTTTATGTCAAACATCCGGAAAATAACGTCAAATTGAATTGTCCCGTCGGCGTCGTCCCGTGCAGGACATGTCCGTTTACGGAAATGGAAAAATTCTGGGTGACATGACCCGGATATTGAGGATACGTGATGTGATGATGATATTCTTTTGGTTTATCAAAATGGCGGAGCAAAGGACCAAAGCTTATCATTGGTCCTTATGTTCTTAAAAAATAATGTTAGATATTTTGCTTCTGTGGAGAAATGTGTTAGTAACAGTGAACATAAAAAGTAACATAAATAAAAATAAAGAACCAAAAATAAAATAAAACTTACATGATACCATGAAGAAAACTTAAAGAAACTTGTGGTCAAAATAATAATATCAGCTACACATCCAGCTCCTGTAAAGAAAAAGAAAAAAAAGAAAATTAACAAAAAGAAAATAAAAATACTTAAATGAATAAAAACGTAAACGTGGTTTTTAGGGTTCCGTAATAAACAAGGAACCCTTATAGTTTCGCCATATTCGTCTGTCTGTCTGTTCGCGGCTTAGCTCAGAGACTCTTAGTACTAGAAAGCTGTAATTTGGCATGGTTATCCATATTAATCACGCCGACAAAGTGGTAAAATAAAATCATGTTTTTTTTTACATTACCTCTCCTACACGTAAAGTAGGGATGATTTTTTTTCTCATCTATTCCAATTTGTGGGGTGTCGTTGGAAAGGTCGGTCGTACAGTAGTATATAAATGACGAAATTAAAAGGAAAACTATCACAGCTAAGTAATAATCGACCAACTTACATTTGCGGATGCAAAAACATGTTCTCCCATACATTCCGTGTGAAAGAACATGTTTTTCAACTACAAAATTAAGTTCGTTCTTGGGATGATTTCATCCCAACTACGGAACATTGTGCGTGGTCCGACACGCACTTGGCCGGTTTTCAATATTTTAACTCAAAACATTCGTCTTTCAGCATAAAGAGTCTTTCAAACAGGCGCGACAAGCGACGCGACACAAAGACACCGCTCGTCGCGCGACGAGCGGTGTCTTTGTGTCGCGTCGCGTGTCGCGCCTGTTTGAAAGACCCTTAATGCTTCTTTCTAGGTAATCAAAGGAAAACAAAATAAAATGCAAAACAAATTAGTTTTTGAAGTTAACTTCTAGAGCTACTTTCATTTACAGAGCGTTTTACCACACAGACAATCTCCGTTTGAACGTTCAGTTGAAACGTAAACAACTCCAACGAAAATATAACTAACAACAAACATGATTCACAAATGACTTTCATGTTGCCAGTGTTGCCACAAATTAAAAGACACATTTGAATAAAAGCAAAATACAATGTGTAGGTACACACGGCTACACATCAAGCTATACATTCCCAGTTTATGCTGATCTCGCATTGTATAGGATTTCCGTACGATGCGAGGTCAGCTTATACTGGAAATGCATAGCTTGATGTGTAGCCGCGTGTACAATCAGTGAAACTGGTTGTTCGGCAACTATCAACTTAAGACGCAGATATATGCCAGTGACCTTGAGTGGTTAGCTTGCGTGTTCTGTACTGAGCTCACACAACGCGTCGTACGTCCAGCCCAAAATAGGACTCGCCCAACAAGGAGCGGTGTCCCAAATTAGACGCATAATTAATTTATTATACATAAAACAAAAAGTATTTTTATAAAAACACGTACACTAAAAGATCAATAATTAAATTATCTTTAAAATGTGAAGGTTTCAAAAAAAATACGCTTGATAGAATTTGCGTGATTCTCAGTTTTTTATCCGCGTTTGACATAAATTTACAAATTAGTAACACTATGTAATATAAACATAATCTAAAATATTCACAGATTAAGTTATTTAGAAAATGCTCTAATTTAACATATATTTTTCCAAATTACTAACACTACTACTAGTTTAGATGTAATCTTCATAAAAAAAAATATTTACTGGGGTTACTTAAAACCTGTTTTCAGAATTTTTAAATGTCACCTATAATTCCAAAAACCAAAACAACGTTTCGGAGCCGCCCGACAAACGCGCGGTGCTTGTTACGCTCCTATGCCTCAAGATACCGAAGAGGAGTCCGACGATAATTAAAAACAATTTTTTTTTTTCAATAAACCTTATTTTTCAAACGTTAACCGTTTCCTTTTGACCAATTTATAAAATAAAATAAAATTTAGTACGGTGGTTTCTGGTAAGCTCTTTATTAATCGTACGTAAATATACCGCAATATGATTTATTAATAATTTCTGATTATAGAATAGTTGTCTGATTAGTAACGTGAGACACTAAACTTGTCTGATATAATTTTTTCCTACATCTGGACAACCTTTTTCATTATGTCCAATAGTTTTCAGACAGAATACTATGTTACCGTTCGCAAAAATTTTTCAACAAGTTCAAAATGGTTTCAACACATATTATGATGCTCACATTTTCTTCTGAAAAATGATTTATTCGCATCAACTGACCAACGTTCACATAAAAACAAGATTTTCAGACGGATTGCTATTTTTTGCCTCATTTTTTGTTTTCTTAACTTATGGTTACGTGTGACGCTACTGGTTTCTGAAAATTGTGTTTTCGGTATCAAAAATTTATCGTTCAACTATATTCTGAAAATCAGACAGATTGCTATAAAACAGTTTAGTATTTTTTTTTTTACATATTTAGAAAAGCGGTCAGATCAGACGTGATTCAGAAAATTTTGAATTTCAGAACAACCAAATCTATCGATGTTATACGATTTTGCGTAAAACGATACGCGTGCGGTACCGTTTCGGTACAGAGTGCTTACCGACCAATAAGGAAACAAGCAGTTCCGAAATGGTACAGAAACGGAACCGAAACAATACCATACAGACCAATGAGGAAAGGGCCTGCAAAAAGTATTGTCTCTATCTGCTAAACTATATATGTGTTTCCCAGACGATACAGGGTACGGTCTCGTTTGCACCACTTCAATGAACATATATTGTGGTAATTCAAGCTTTTACTAACAAGCCAGATCAGTAACAAAATAGCCGTTACATTTTCCCCGTTCTATATTTAAAATCCTTTTATCTCGCACGTCGCCAGTTGCGTCCGGATGCCGTGGTCACGGAATAAAAAAAAAAGAAAATGCACCCTGCGGTCGATGCCATATGCGACGCAGTGTCTGACAGATGCCTAGAGCCGCTTAATCGCTTTATCGTGTTTACTCTGTACGTACATGAAATATAAAGCGCTTTTTATGCTACAACGGAAAATTGTCAGCTTCCGGTACCATAGTATCGAATGTTTGCTTATTATTATTCATATGTTATTGGCATTGTTGAAAGTCTGGTTTTATGTATCCTCGATATTTATGTTCATACGGTTCACAACAATTTAGTTAACGGCACAACGTGTGTTTGTACTTTTAATTGTGTCTAGCCATCTGATATTTTCAATCTATTCGTATATCTGTATATTTGTAAACGAGACAACAAGCTCATATTTCAATTGGCAAGCACGTGACACTCAGAGTCACTTGGCTCTCAATGTAGATACGGATACACACTTGACCGGGTTTCAGGTCTGTTGGCCGAGTAAATAAGGGAAACGTTATTAAATACGATCTCATTTGGCACTGGACGTGTTAGGTCTAAACTTAGGAATATTACGTGAGAGTCCTATTCTGTTTACCTACACCCTTGGTAATACCTGCTTGGTTAAAGGATTACGTTCATCATCATTATCATTTCAGCAGAAATGCGTCCACCGACCGGTTCTGTGCTTCTCGCATCCAACGGAGTCCTGTGGCTTTCACCAGGTCATCGGTCCAGCTTGTGGGAGGCCTTCCGTCGCGTCTTCTTGTACACGGTCGCCACTCTAGAACCTTTCGGTCCCATTGGCCATCTGTTCTGCGAGCAATGTGCCCATTGCCACTTAAGTTCGGCAATTCTTCGGGTTATGTCGGTTACCTTGGTTCTCCTACGGATCTCTTCATTAATAATTCGTTCGCGTAGGGAAACTCCAAGCATAGCCAAAGGGCTATGCTTGGAGTTTGAGTTGGAGTCACCCAAAGGGCAATGGAAAGCCATTGCCCTTTGGGTGACTTTCACCCTTCTAATGAGGCCCATTGTGAGCGACCACGTTTCAGTGCCATAGGTCATCACTGGCAACACATACTGGTCAAAGACTTTCGATTTCAAAGGACTACGTTTAAGTAAACGTAAGGAGCTTGACTAATTAATATGAATAATTTTAAAATTGTATGTACTATTCTCGCCATAGACCTTAGAGGAGAACTGCACGAAACATGTGAGAGAGTAGACTAAAGCGAGACTGGCTATGTTTATAAAGATTTTTTCTACGGAAAGTGCGCCATAAACAACTAGAAGCTGTCATTGAACTCCACAACGGTGAGCAACCAAACGAATAATCGCAATAGTATTCATTTGACCCAAAATTCTTTGGTTGATTGAAGATCTAAAAATACGATTGAATTAAAAATGTTCTTGAAGCCCACACCATAATATTTCATCGGAAACATTTAAATACATTAGCGAACTTCTGAAAGATTTATGCTGGGAAAGTTTCATCCGTGTGCACGACAATTTAACCTAATCTGTTTCATGGGATTATAATTATGGGATATGGGTTATGGGTCATTGCGGGTCCGTTTAAAAAAACAATATGACTGTTGCGGTCCGTATAGTAGACGATTACTAGCAACCAAGACTAAAACAAAAAAGAATAGATACCTGAATATTTGTGTATGAACAAATATAACAAAGTAAGTAATTAATATTAATGTGAAAAGTGTCATTTTTTACTTTGAGCTATCTTTTTGAAATCTGAAGTAAAGTTGGTGCAAGCTACTATTATTATAGCTATACTAAGCTTATTTTATTTTAGATTTAGTTTTAGTTACAGTTTTACTGTTTACATAAAGTCCGCATTTAATAAGTCGGCGGTCCGGATGCGGACCGCGATCCGCCATTTGGTGACTCCTGATCTACAGGCTAAAGCAAAGCTTCTAAAAAGTTGTGAGCAAAACAGACTTAAATTGTCTTGCTTATAAATATTTTATTGGAACATTCTAATGGTATTATGGCTTGATTTTCGACTGACAAAAAAGAACACAACTAATATTAAACCTTATACCTAGAGTCTAACAGACATTCACCCGCTCTTTACTTCACTCTTTAGATTTATTTACTAAGAAAACTGCAGCAGTCCAAAATAATCATGATTGACTGATGCTATTTAGACACCGATGAAAGACAAACTACAAAGGCGTCACAGATGACTGGACACGTATATACAAAATGTACATACATACAATGGTTTATAAACATACACAAACAGACAAATGCACGATGATTCAGAGTCATCGTAATGGACGGACGGCTTCTCTATTTCAAAAACAATTAAAGATTAGAACATGGCTTTAAAGAAAAAAGCTTGTAATAAATGACTGTAATGTAATAAATGACTGTAATGTAATAAATGACTGTAATATAATAAATGAGTGTAATGTAATAAATGACTTAACATATGAAATTGTATTGGTAAAAGAAATACTATACAAACACACCATGAAACTGATCTTTCTGATCCAAAAAATGTTACCCAACAGCCCAATTCTCTGCTATAACGTCAACTAGCTTATAAACAACTTAACAAGGACGGCCGATGGGCTTTTGGGATACTCCAATTCATTTACAACGATTCCTTTAAACTTTCAAACGTTAATTAACAGGACTGTGAGTCTAGGACCATCACAATGACGTAGGACTTAGCAAGCCAGTCATACAAAAAGGTTTCACGGTTGTCAAGACTCCCAGCCTTTAAGCACACGACACCAGTCAAACGAACACACAAATTCTGACTCACAGGTGAACAGGCGGTTAACGGTGACCTAATCCTTATTTACACCATCCTTGAATTGAACATTTATCTCGAACTATTGCGTTGTAGAGCTTGTTGTTATTTTTGTACGGTTTAACGTACGATGAACACTATTAGGGTCATCGTTTTCCTTGTAAAACGTTTTATTGCGTGGTGTCTTTGTAGTTAACTAATAGAATGAATGAAAACAATACGAATATAAAGAGATGACCAACGTTAATATGGCTGCACTAAAAGCCGCAGATGGTAATTCCGTTGTACCTACTCTCTACACAGAATCATACAGTACTATAAGTAAAGGTGGATAACCTGAGATCCCACGAAAATCAGTACGTAGTTTATACGTAACCGAACAATTTAGATACGAGCAATACCTACTTCGTACCAATACTAAAAGAAAATTTGTATCCGTCCAACCTAGGCGCTAGTTGGCTAGTTTACAACGCAATACATTATGATTATAATAAGGAAACCATGTTGCTATAACTGCATAATATATTTTCGTCTACTTATTGTATTATTTCATTAGTTTGATACAGCAAAAGATGCAGCAAATATTGTCCAGATGACAAGCTCTCCATTCCCACGTATTGCAGACACTCATTGTAACATTTATGAAGAAATGAGTAAGTACATCAGGCATGAGAAAAAACTGGGAAGACGAAAAGATGTTTTTAAAAGCACAAAAAATAAACAATTTCAGAATTGTTCACACAGGAAACTTAACAATGAACAAAATCGTAAAGACCAATCCGAATTCAACATACAAAACGATCAATACGAAGTAACAGACCCAACAACAGGCTCAAATAAGGCACCTGAGAAAATCCCTTCGCCTATAGACACATAATACCGACCCAACGGTATGGCTGAATCGGAAACCATCCAATTACATAGGTACCTTTTCCTTTGATCACGTAGGACATAGCGCCCCCTTTTGACACATCATGAACAATGAACAAATATGAGTACATTTAGGATGCTGGTGGGGCTGCCCCGCTTCTGTAGTGCATCGGGGATCTTTGCGGATGTGCAAGTAGATTGTTTCTACACAATCATGCGCAAAAGGTCCGCTTCCATGATGGGCAGCTCTAACAGTATCCTAAGCATGATTTCAAATCGCATAGACTGTGTTTTCATGGGTCGCTGTTGTGCCATCTCACATGGGTTGCCACAGCGGTGATCCACTACTATTTGTGTTAGTTTTTAGTAATATAGTTGTAAGTGTTATTAATAATTTGTGAGTCATACGATACTTGAATAAAGATTATTCTATTCTAAATATGAACATTATTATTAATATCTAATAAAATGATTGTGAATATTGAGTAGCATTATTTTAAAATCAGGCCCAAGATATTGGTTTAAGTGATATAACTTTTGAGCTTGAAGACTTTAGTGACAAACTGTTGAGGATTTTAAATAAGGCGAATACAAATATAAAAGTAATTTTAACAGTTTTAGTTGTTATGAAGCACCAAAATATGAAAGGCAAATGAGATGGCGAAGAAAAGATTAAGCCGGACGGCGTAACCAAACGAAAGCTGGGATTAATTACGCCTGACAGCAAGAACGGTTTAGAAAATGTCAAAAACACCCCAGTATTAGAAAGATCCTAAAAAAATAAGTTATGCATACATCAATTTTTGTGAGAACCAATTTTGCTCCTATACTTAAACAGTACACTACAACAGATTTGCATCCGGCTATTCGACTTTCAATAACAATATTCATATTCTTTCGGTGTAAAAGCGGCGGGGTGAGCTAGAATGCGGTGCGTGAGAACATTCGATACCGCGATCGCGTCTCACACCGTTCCGGTTTCATTCCCGGCAAATATAGATGTTCCGTCCTTAAGATTAGACTGCATATTTAATTACCACATTATCGTTCCCGCGGTCAATGCCTGATGTGAAGCAAAAACTCGTTCCAGTGTATGGGAGTGACAAGTTTTTTGTAAGCGTCCGGTTGTAAGCAAATGAGATAAATACGCATTTGAATATTGCGTTACGTTGCATATACCCAATGTGTTTTTTTGGTTGATAGGATTTGTTTGTTAAATTATCAATCTAACTGTAATATAAAGGTTACATGAGAAAGAACAGACGATGAAGTACATGAAGTTTTGAAAGAGTTAAGGAAATAGAATTTAATATACTTTTAGAGGTAATTACCTACCACGCCGTACCAATTTCAATCCAAGTCGAAGTAACTAAACAGTTATAGCTTTTTAACTCTAACAATAAACCTCAATCTAGTCAATTAGTTGGTTACAAGGAGATCGTATCGAAAGCGAAGACGCAGTCTGTCAATTAAATAATAGCGGAAACACTGTGGAGTACAATTATAATAAATGAATCATTTCCCCTGACTTTCGAGAAACAAGTAAAATCGTGAGAGACGTTGAACAATAAACAGTCGACGCCACTCATATAACGTCTCATAAGAGCAACGCGGTTGCAATTATAGCAGGCATTAATACGCTTGTTGCTGACATATGTTAAATAGAACGAGACAGTATCTCTGTATCTCTCCTCTACTTTTTATTTGCTTACACATTTCTAGCAAACCGAATCTTTGGGAATTTATAAATCTTGATAAAATACTAATAAATGTATTAGTAGTAGTAGCAGCAAATAATCATAAAGATAACTTTCGATTGTCGAAACAAATATAAATATTAGAAAAACAAACTGTTAAGTAAAAAGCAAATGAAGATTAAGTTCAATAAATCGACAATATCATAAAATCCACAAAGTAAGATAACATTACGGAATGATTAAAACTAGCCAACTGATTTCTCAGAACACTACAGGTTACTGGTAAGTTACACGTACCTGCATTTGAACATACATGTCCCATACCAACAGAAATCACTTAACCTAAAATATGTAGCAGTATTACTTGAGTAAATCACTTTAGTGATTCTCAGAATCGTGACAAAGACGCGACGCAAACATTTCCCTCGACATCCTGTACCAGACTTAAAAGCGTACGAAAGCAAGTCTACCGGCAAATAAAAACGATATTACGCTCCCTATATGACTCTAATGGACTCCCTTTGTACAAAGAACGACCCTACACAAGGCCACAAAGACCCTATTTCATTATTAAATACCATACTAGAAATTCGCCGTCTAATAGGAAATAGTTATCATAACGCGCCAGTTTTATGTCAGCAATAAAATGTGCAAACATGTTCAGTGGACCAGCGCATACAACTTTATAGCTGACAGATCTTGAAAGATATACGTACAAGGATGTACATACGTTCATTCCGTCTGTTAAACGATTTCCCGTTTAATCAAAATGTTACACGAAAAAGTTCTGAAAAGACGACAGGGATACTGAGGAGGAGGAAATGTAATGAGTACTTTTTAAGGCCAAAATTATTTAGGCCCAATTTATTTAGAAGCAACAAAAACGTTTGCCCTTGTGCAAATCAAAGCTCAACATCTTGTAGGCTTTTTCATATTACGGATTTAATTTGTGTGACTAATAAACTGGTAACAGCTTAAATTAAATTTGAAGTTGACGTCATTCAGCAGGACCAGGACCGAGAGGACAAATTCGAATTATTTGAGCGAAGAAACCGGAATGGGGGTCATTGATTAGCTAGTGCTTGGACCGCCAATTAAACTGAGCAAAATATTAACGCCTATAACAAAGTGTGTCCACAATATACTGAAGAAATTACAGTAAAATTTGTCATAAATATTGATAATAGCATAACGGACGATAGTTTCGAAGTTAATTAAGAGCCGAACGGGACATTAACCGTCGTTGGATAACGATTAGTCTTTTGTTTCGGATGTGTGTCATGGATCGGCAACCCGGAACAAGTCGGCTAGTCTTACAGTATTGTAATACAATCTTTCACATAACAAAGGCCAACATTGTGGTGACAATGGAGCTATCAAGTATCCTAGTATGTTGTGTAATGTGGATACAGGGCTAGTTCAGATTCGCAGACAATAGGTGGTTTTGGATACAAGCTTTCTAGAAAGGATGTTTGATATTCCAAATGACCGGTGTTTATAGGTGTTCGACACCTAAAGTAAGATTATTAACGTAGCAATTAAATGAAGTAACGACGATTCAAAACACACCGTCACTCGCAATAACTTTAGAAATAATATAAGCAGCAAAGCTTCTCAAGTTTACAAATCCATTAATCATGACTCCATGAAAGTAAAATCCAACCGCCAAGTACTCGTACACCAGGCGCCATATCATAAAAACAAACAAATTAAAACCGAACATGTGCAAAACAAAAACACACGACACTCGAATTTTAGCGGTCAATTTCACAGAAGCATCGAAACTGTTCATACTGAAGCGGAATAACCAATTATGCAGACCGGCGCGGGCGCATCGCGGCCCAAAAATTACCTACCGTTACCATTACTGTTACAGAATGTTGTTTGCAAGCAACATCGCGATTCGCATTTTAAAAATCAGTGTAATAAAATGAAATACCTACTCAATCATAAATAATGAATGTTTTAAAACTAAATTCAAACAGTTTATTAAAATGCCTCTACATGGCTTGCTGCTAAATGTCCCGCTAGTATTTATAACTCAAGCATCAACATATCATTAAAGCTAGCAAAAAGACTGTCTGGAGGCTAGACTTAACGACCTTGTCAGCTTAATCTCAGCCTACGCATTTTCGCTCCTCAGCAAGTAGCAATAAGGACCACAATTTCTCAAGTGATAGTCTGAAAGATTGCAAAATAATGCCTGTATTGTATAGAGGTGAGGACTATTATTTATCATTTGAATAATTGACAAGCCATTATAGTCTTTGTTGCAAAGTACTTAAGATGATCGACGATTGGAAATAAAATATATGCAGTCAGAAAATATGATACTAAATGTTGCAACAATAATTGGAGATATGATTTAGTTGGATAGGTACTTCATAATCGCAGACAGGAACTTACGTAGAGCTGTTTGCGATTAGTCAGTACAAGCCTAGCTTCCCCGCATTATAGTCACTGCTTGTTTATCAAATATCATCACCAGAATTAGTCATATCATGACAAATACATTGAAATTAAATCTATTTGAAGCTCCTTTGTAGAAAGTTCCTACTGTTCCTACATAACAATACCCTAGAATCCTGGACATACACACAATACAGAAGTTAATAATAGTGACGGTAGACCGCGACACTTGATGCAGGAAAAACCATATATGGGCACAATTCCTGGAACAGTAGAAACAACTGTTGGTCGGTGGTCAATTGAATTTTTTATTCAATAAACTGTTAAAACTGTAACTACCAAAATTGAAGCAAGGAAAAATCTTTAGAGTTGAAACATATCTAATTTTACGACAGACATTTATAAATCATAATCTTCAATCAAAGAGGAAACACATCAAGTCAAAACTAAAATAGACTCCTTACATTTTGTAATTCCAAAGGTTAACAACGGTAGTCGGCGGCGTATAAAATCGATCGGTTCGACTAAGTTTGTACTAGACAGAATATGTGTGAAGAGTGTTCATAAAAACGTAGATATCGGTTAACGGTTAAAAACCGGACCTGTTTGGCGCTCCTTGACAAATTAATGTGAAGTAGAGGTATGAAAAACAATTCGCTCGTTTATGCATGACGAATTTGGTGAGTAATAAAGATCCTTACAGTGCGGTAACGATTTCATAGCGTCTTCATATTTGTTGTTAGAGAACAAATAGAAACAAGACAACAGAACTATTATAAGCAAAGTTACTCACAGTAACATCTTGACTTCAAAGTTTGCAATAAAGGCTGGAGCATCCGTGGTTATGTTCTGAGAGTTACAAGGACCCAATATAACACTGGTAAGATTATATCACGTCAGTCAACTACCATTACTATATTTGTGTCTAAATTCTAAGTCATATTACTATATGACTTAGATGTGTCTAAGTCTTATGACAATGACAAATTAACTCAGACTAATTTATCAGCAAAGAAAACCATATTAGTAATTCGCTTCGTTCATTGTACCTGTTGAGACACACTCGGTTTTTTCGCTTGCAGATAAGCGAACAAATTCACCATTATTATATAGTTTGCTACATGTATAATGAGTAATGCAGATAACACGTTCCATTCAGAAACACCAGCACGTTCATTTATGTATCAGTTGCTTGTTAGGAGACATAGAAATAAAACTTTGATCCGTGCAACGAAAGTACCTATACGTTTTTAGACTCTTAGAAGTAGCTTGGCAAAATAAAGACAATCCTATTCTGTTTGCTTTATGCAGTGGGACCATCTTCAGAATGGCACCTACTAGTGCCTCTGCCTAGAAGTGTTTTATTTAGAGCTGCAAACAACAATAGACTCGCAAGAATAAAAAATGAAAAAAATAACCCAAATGATGTCACTACGTAACCATTCACTTTTGGTATTTCTGCAAAGATTATTACGATAGTACCATACGAAACGCAATGGTTATTGCCAAAACTTGCACGAACAGTATTTTGTAATAAAACGATATGACCACATATATATTTTTTATGATACCTCGTGATTTGTAATTTTTTTTATTAAAACAGAAAGAAAAATGGACCAATGTCATCATCACATTTAAAGGCTTCCCTAAAAACGCCAAAAATATGAAAAAATATAAACAAATAACACGGGTTACTTGGAGCTAAAAATAGAATACAATTTGGGTGAAATTCAACAGATAATTTGCCAACTCTTTGTTGTTTGCAACATTTTTTTCTTCAAATACAACAAAGTAAAGACAAATTAAGTTGAATATCAGTTAGCACTAAGGATAGTTCAATAACGTCCTCAAGCGCGGAAAGCCAACTGATCTGATTGCTGAAGTTAAGAACTCGTGAAGAAACCAATCAAACTTTTTGTTTGCCAACTACGATTGAGTTTTGAATTATCTTCCCAAAACTCTTATATTCTCCAAGAAATTGTGTTATTAGTTTGTGGCTGAGTCTATTTTGAGGAGGTTGTTTTGAATAATTAAAAGCTAAAACAGGACCATTAATTGAAAGTCGTCAGGTCAATGTTAAGATCAAGAAAATAAACAACGGACGATCGAACAAAACGTAGAACTATTTAAAATAAAAAATATGTACAATGTTTTTTTTTTGAAGATCTCGGGGCAAAGTACAATGACACGGAAATTATAATGCCTGGTCTGAAGGTGGAAAAAGAAGAATCATATTTGATGCTCCAGTAAGAAGTTCGTCCACTTCACTAAGACCTGCTTAAGGGCCAAATTGTCGAAGAAAATATGAACCAACCTTTTTATTTTTGCGTGGGAAATTGTCAAATAACTTCTCCCACTCTGGGCGGAACGGGAGGGCGTGTCAGACTCTTACTGACTAAAACTCACTCGTGTTCCTTCAGGTGCCTGTATGTTACCAGGGGCCACAGTAACCCTTTCGGACTTTCCGCAACCCCGGCAGAATATAAACCAACCTCAATTACGTTTTAATTTCTCTTCAGCTAAAATATTTGAGAATATAATAGTATCGTGTGCAAGTATGCAAAAACCTTTCATTAATGAATACCTCAAGAACCGTACCGTACTTGACATATTTTTAAGGGTCATTGCTTGGGTAGCGGTAAGGCAAAGAAATTTTCAAAGAAAACTGGGCTGCCCACGTAAATACTTGATCTAAATACTTTAGTAGGAGGCGAGTGAGATACCTATATTAAATCAAATGGATGGACATACCGATTACCAATCAACCTTGAGGAGTTTATAGACGTATGAGGAATTTATCATATCACATGTAATATAGCTGTAGTTTTTCGGTCTTAGACTTAACCCAAAAGGATGAGTTGCCTAATAGCATGGCTCTATTGACGTGTTATTCGCTAGTCATTCCTTCCTACACCTACATTTTATATTCATCAAGATGCTCTTTTAGTTCCATCCCAATAGTTTCAAACCTCACAAATAGTGCTGTTACAATTTCTTTAAATTATATATTTTCGATAGCGTTAGGCTAACGGAGACTATTTTTTTTTTTTGCTTTTATTCGTGCTGAAGTCGGTCTTCCATTCAACAGTGGAACTTTCCTGAATATAACCACGAAAAAGATCATCTAAGTAAGTCATGGCTTGCAAAACGAATTACACCAGAACAATTGCAATTTGCATGCAGATATAAACATCATCAATATGTACAATATCATAAACGTGCACAGTTAGTTCGTTATTAATCATTCATTACGAAATATTCCACACGCGGGAACGTGACAATGAATTTATTATGTTCCGATACAGACGGATACAAGAATTTTATTTAATATTGATAGCTAGCGCGCCATTCCCTCGCGGATTTGTCGTCATTTCATATGTGAATTATTGTTTGATTCTAGGTGTGGCACTGAAAGTTCATACTGTTTAACTAAGAATTTACACATGTTTCAGCACGTGTTTAGCACTAAGGACATAGGCCTCTCCTAAACCGATAATAAAGGTATCGACAGGATAGATTTTCAACTTGAAACTTAGAACATGAGCCTCTCCAGAACCGAAAATATAAGCATCAAAAGAAAATGAAAGCTTCAGAATGTTTTATAATTCTGACAAGTCACGAAATAGCTGTACCTACAATGTTATATATAGATCTGCCTTATTGATTTTCATAAGAGCATTAAACGCTATTGGGCGACCCTGACCCGCAATCATTATTGGGTCATGAAACAATCTACCAGGCTGTCACACGTTTTTTCTTTGCTGTCTGATCCTACAAAAGACTTCTTGCCAGCTATGAAGGTTAATACTGAAGTAAAAACACGGGATTTTGAAAGCTTGAGGCTATAGAGCCTAATAGAGTTTGGGCAGACGGACCAATTTTAAACTCAGTAATGCATTTTGAGTCAGAGTCGATGTCTACAAGCAATCGATCATTATAGAACCGTCTCGTTAAACCCCAGTATTAATGGCCTAGCCGACAGACGAAGGAGATCTCAATTATTTAATTAAGGGACCAACCTTGCATGGTTCGGATTATATCTGGCAGTTGGGCGAGATTCTGGCTTTCACTTTGATCTAAAAGATAGTTCTAATATCGAAATTGTAGGGATTCCTCTCTATCTGCAGGGCGAAGACGAAGAATTTATAAAGGACCAGAAATATTTTTAATGACTGGAGGAACATCAACTACTATAACAACTAACTATTCTCGTATATAGAGGAATTTGTCTTTAATGATCATATACGACAAGTAAGGGTACTAGAAGTAACAGTTAAAGTAAAATGACAACTTACGAGTCGACCCCTATGGTCGACCCTCGTTAATTATAATGGAATTCGTGAGAAATCGGATAAGGAGATTCTAGGCTTTATAACTAAATATACTTGATGATAAAAGGAAAATATTGAACAAAAAGAATTAACAAGATTAAAGTCAAAAGGATAATGAATAACCACATTTATGATTTAAATGGTGGAATTACCTATTTAATGCCAAACCCAACCCAACAAGTGGCGTAAACAACATCGTATGTGTAAGTATACACGCCTTAAATTCCTTTGATGGAAATGTAAAGAATTTGAGCCGTGTCTACATGGATTTTAACTCAAAATGTTTTCTATTCTAATCAAGATTATTACAGAAATTCTAAACATAATCTTGAATACAAAAAATGCAACTTAGAATGTTGACTCACCTATCGTAGTTAACATTAAGTTATGTACTCAATTATACAAGTTTATTTATTATTTATTTATTTATTTTGCTAAAACGGTTGTGTTTCAACCAAGTATTTTAAAGGTAAGCAGAATCCAGATCGAATTCTAAACAATCCACAGTTTACCGAACAAGGTTCGCGAGGCAGCCATATTCCAATTAAAATTCATACACGCTTAGTCATGGTACTGTCGCAGTGCCAAGATACAAAAAAACTACCTGGCTGGAAGGACTTTTCACCTTAGTACTTTTTGCAAGCATTGAATTTTTAAAAGCAAACAGTTTCTTAGTTTGAATTCAAAAGAATAGCGGCCCGCACACGCCAGTGACCGTTACAACGATGCGAAGGGCAGCTGGGATCGCACCTGCCACGCAACAGCTGAGCAAGGAACCGACGCATTATTTAGTTCCGATAAAGACTCTTGTAAACTAAGGGGGACTTTGAACAAAGAAACATTTTCGTTTCAACGTCCATAAGATACTTTTGACTTTTCCCTAATTTATTAACAAACTTACAGAGATGATTCGTGTAAAACTGAGGACATATCAAACGTGAGACAATTTATTACGCAGTACAAAGGGATTGAAATAATGTAAAACGATCGATAGATCTTTTGTGCCTAAATAAACTTGATAATACTTGGAATGTTACATAAAACCCACCGTTAGGGAATGCAGGTCGACCATACGTGGCGATATTCCGATGTGCGAAGATTGGACAAAAGCTCGTGACCTTCGGGTTCCACATTCCACACGTGGAATTCAGAGTAATCCTTGGCCGAGCACTTTGGTAGATTGCGGTCAAGCCGCTGAACTGTGATATTCATTCAGCGTAATCTTGCTTTTTCGTGGCCATAGAGAAATGGAAAAAAAGTTCAGAACTAAAACGCAGTTTTGATAAGCCGATTATGAAACCTAATCCTTATTTATATCATGTATCTTTGTTTGGCTATCAAACTGTTTCATAACCCCTATCTACCTGTCCCTTACGGCCGTGGTACAAATATTACAAAGAACAGTTCAAAATCATTATAATCTTTAGACGGTGAAGACTCTTGAGCTTATTTTATATCATGCAAAGCATTAGAGTCGGTCCTCGCATGGTTGAGTTTGTTGGTATTGCTACACCCAATTACACCTTGTTGCCCTAATTTATTTTAATGAACGAATATCACATTGAGTCCGCGGTAATTCATTATCTACATGAATTCAGCTAGAATGAAAATAATATGATAATATACAAATTAGAGACGAAACAATGAATTAAACTTCGTAAAACCTACTGACGTTAAGTCTGCATGCAAAAATTCAACTAAATATAACCAATAGTTTTGTCACTACTGCCAATCAAAGATTGGCAAAACCTATAATCGACCCATCACTACCACTTTGTTTGTTTGACAAAAACACGTTTGTCAATTTCGATGTTAGGATTTATTTGATTTCCAAATAATCCTCTGCATTCTATCTGCATTAGTATAGGCAGCGTTTTATTTTATTATCCTATTGTAGTCTCCAAATTATTTAACTAAGTTTTGGGGGAGAGCCCCAAACTTACCTAAAAGAAGATCTTAGCCATTAAATGGTAATTATTAAGAAGATTTAACCATCGCTAACCGCATCTTTAGTGAAACAAGAAAAGCGTTTTAACTATACTTAAGTACTTCTAATCCTTCTCTTTAGAATTGAAGGAGGTTTGCAAACACTCGACGAAGCCACAAACATTTCCATTTGTTACTTCGTAAATTAATTTATCTTACAGATTCAATTTTGGTAAGGTAAGTTCTGTAAACTACGGGAGATAATCTTTCTACATTTTTTTTACGAGACATGTATGGGTCTTTTTATTATTCTGATTTTAGGGATAATATTTCACTTTACAACCTAGAGCAAGTTTTTAGGTAAAATGGCCCATTCCCAAAACACATAAATTTACCGTTTTATGTCATTCAGTGGTAAAAATAACTTTATATAATATTATGGCAATCACGACTTTTCCTCAAAGGCTACAACAAAACTGGCAATTTAATTTTGAATTTGTTACAGTGGTCATATAGAAAAGCCATTTCAAAGTTACTGTCTGCACTTTACATTACGTTTTTTAGAAAGTTTGAAAACTGTAAAATTATTTTTTTCAACTTCGGCTAAGTTCTGAGATTTCGAGATGTTCTAGATTTATGTAACAAAATTGCACAATGTTTTTACTTTATTAGGTGTCGGCATGAATCTTGTAACATAAGGATCGACTATAAACCCGTTATGTTACGCCAAAGACTGGATTTATTCCATAAACTTCCGCACGTAAATGTCTTTAATTATTTTGCTGGATAATTAAGTTCTCCATTAGGTTTAAGTATCGTAATTATTAGGCGGCGCTCCTTGATCGATGTCGGAAATTCCTCCTTTGAACCGCGGGTCGTTCTATTTGAATCTGATTTTATGCCAACTCGTTTATTTTCCTGAAACCATTTTCGTTTAATGTTTCGGTAACTTTATGATACATAGAAGAACATCAGAAATTACGACGTCTGATGTTCTTCCGGTAAGAAAGTACCGGGTATTTACCAACGGGGTAAAAAAAAACAAAAATGTGGAGTCTGGCGTAAAAGGAAGGAAGCGTAGCTCACGGCAAAACGCAGTATCTTACTACGATGGGGAAAACGCGTCATATTATAGATGTAGTTGGTAGGTTTCCACCTATTCATATGCATAGCATAAAGTCAACAAAGGGGTGTGTTGTCTCAACAACAGAGTATTAACCTGTACCTACTATAACTTTGCGTATTTGAGTACGCCACAGTAAACATAAAACGCTATACATATACTTTACACGTTCCCTGTTGTTCGGGTCGTAAAGACCTGGCCGACGCCAAGGACACGTCCTTCATAGAGCTCCTGTGTGTCATGAAGACTCAATCGATCGACAGTTTACCTTCAAAATACTCCAAATTGTATGTACACAACAGCGACAACCAGTAGCAGGATCTACTCTGATGATAAAACTGTTAAATGTAATCTATCCATTATCACACTTCTATAGTAAGATTCTATTCGTGGAAAAGATTTAAGTGGCATTACAACTTTTCCAGTCAATATCCAAGACTCCTTAAGCGAGAAAACCTTTTGCTTTGACTTCAGAATCATAAAATGCAATTGAAGTGGATATATTTAGTAACCTGTTCCGCTTAGCTATTTCTAAAGAGTTTTAAAAAGACCGACAACCTCTCAACGAGGCATCCTCAGGATGACGATTGACTTGTCGCGAACTCGAACACGGCGTGTTGCCACACCAAGCACCGAGCGCAGACACTGTCTCCATTTGCATTTTATAATAGATTTCCGCAAGGTCACGCCTGAATCAATTAACTATATTCAGAATTATAAAACAATTTCCACTGATTTTCCGTAAATCTGCAAGGTTGTTGTAAACGCCCAATTTTTTTTTTACACAGATTTTTACTATCTTCACATCAAGACAGTGTATGTAATAGGAAATGGCAACACATTAGACATCGAGAGCATGTTTCTGATTGGGATCAAACGTGATTGGTTCCGACTTCCGGGCAACTTGTTCATGTACTTGTTGCAAACTGTTATCAATCTTGTTGTTTCTTATCTCGCCCTTAATTTAATGCTCCGATAGTGTAATACATTTTCGAAACAACTCTTGAACCTTTTGGAAATTAGAGACCATGGAATTTCTTGTCTATTCTTTTCCTTTGGAAATGCTTTGAAAGGGTCGACTAAGTTCTTATTCAACTTTATGACTGACAGACTTCTTGAAATGTCAAATGTCATTATCATCCTCTTGCTCCTATTCGGGGTCGGTGCAGAACCTCTTTTTCCATACATATCTCTATCAGTTGTCTTCTCAATATTCACCATTTTCTAGCAACGTCATACATAATTACAGGAAGGTAAATGCTCTGTTCTTAAATCCTACAGAGTCTTGACTTGCTCCCAAAATACAGTTACAAAAAATCCAAGTAAGTATGTATAATTAGCAGCATGCTTCCAAATGCTCATGCTCCATTGAGGACTAACAGACATCGCTTCGGACAGGGCATGTGTTCAATTATGAAGCAATTAACGTTAATCACGGGTGCCGTTCGAGCGTTCACGATTACCCGTGATCGTTACTTGTTTCTTGGAGACGCCTCTTATCTGCAGAACAATTCAATAAAAATTGTTTATGGTTCGTTTAGTGATTGAAATTGGTTTGTTTCTACGGTGACGATTTTTTGTTTTATTTTGGTAGAGCTTGCCGTTTCGATGATAATTTCGTGGTAGACAACTTTTAGGAATAATATGATGCCTACGTGAGAGGTATGCTTCTTTCTAAAAGTGATCAGAAAGCAGATGTGTACCTACTAGATTTCTGTATAGAAAGACAGAAATCTAGTAGGTACCCATAGGTAATATGATGGCTTAAGGAATCTTCCGCATAAAACCTGAAAGATATTAGGGTACCTTAGACCTGAGGGCAAGGGCTTTTCAGAGCACTTTTACTAAGGATAACAAGACTTCAAGTGAATGGCAATAACCTAAGAAGAGGTTACGATGTACACTGTTTTCTTATTAGGTTCTAGGCTCCCATAAACACTCAAGCTGTTATTTAGTTACCACCTCCTTAACCTGGTTCTTTCTTTAATCTTCAGCAACAATTCGGACTAGTTTTCTTGTCGTAAAAATGTTATGCGTTGGTCATCATGAAATCATTTAGTTCGCCCCAATAATCCATTGTAGGTAGGTACCTAAATGGACGAATAGAAGACGTTATGCCTATGCGAATAAAATTGAATTTCAAACACATTTAATTGATTCTATGTTGATGTGAGTCATAGGAGGTAATTCCCAACCTATCGGTACCTAGAGGTACATTAGTTCAGTCAGACGGGTACAACAAAATGCTAAAACACCTAGCTATAATTAATCATAATTTGTTATGTTACTTACTGAAATCGAAAACTTTTTGAGTATGATACCTACGTTTGTTGTTTGTTTTAAGTAAATAAAAAATAAAAGGTTTTTTTTATTATTTTCTATTAAATAAATACATAAATCCTTCATTATTCAGGCTTAGGTTAGATTAGTAGATAATTAAGAAGGTAATGAGCGAGGTGAGTGAGGTGTGATGTGATGACGGTAATTAATAGTTACATGTATGTATTCAATTCAATAAAAGTATACCGCTAGGTAACGGAAAAGGAACAATTTGTACATAAATAATTTCAGGAAACTTTACCCGTTTTTCATTAGTTAAAAAACAAATAATTACAAAATATTTGACGTGATTAAGCACGCGCTGTGTCGTGCGGTGGTGAATTAATTATCATAATAATTGATACAATTACTACTTACAGCTGTTGGACACATGGCATTCATTCAGCACACACTGGTAGATTATCCAGGATTCCAATTCAATCATCGTGGAAGCGGTCATTTTCGACACAAAATAAATATTCGCACAGTCAATAAGTCAAAAGGCAAGCCTTATTACAACAAATACCACTTAAATATATCACTGCAACTCTGTAAACGTTAAAAGCTAAATATTTTCAGTCAATGTTTAGAATTTTTAATTTGTAAATAACACGCGCGGTCTACAATACAGGACGTTGTTTTGATAGGTATCGCCCACATAGGATCGCGAGCTGAATGATTTGATTGGACCTTCGAGCCATATCGGCCCGCCCGACTGGAACCCGGAAATTCAGATCAGTGTTGCCATTTTATATAAAAGTCTCCCCAATGTAGCTGTCAAACGTCAAGACGTTTTATTTTTTTTAAATTTTGTTTATTTAATTGAAAAGAATTAATCTGAAAACGAGGTATCTGGGTAAATTCAACAACTAATAATATTTTAAAATGTCTTATTAGTTTGCTTCAACATAAATATAACGAGTAACTACAAAAGTTTTTTTCTTTACTAAACTTGTAGTATATACAAGTTAAGTAAAGAAAAAAAACTTTTCATACAGTTATAACATCTTTCTTTTGATTACGCATCATATATAGTTTGGACATAAATGTATTCGACAAATGTCTCAAAGTTTAATAACATTCCCCTTATGAATGGAGAAACTTTTAACCTGGCAACATATTTTCATAGACATTGTGCTGTGACATAGACGATACTCAAATCTATTTCAACGAGTAATCGATTTGAATGGTTGTAAACAATGCAAAGTCGATTAAAATATTTTGTTATTTATATATCTGAACAATATTATTAAATTCAATTTAGTTGTTTATTTTTAATATACATTAAAATAGTTTTATTAAACAATATATAACATAACCAACTATTTATACTAGGTACTAAATAATAATTTAATAATAATAATAATTATCAAAGTAAAAAATCAATATGGACCCTGTCGGGCACAGCAAAATTAGGAGAGAGGAAGAGGGCTAAGTAGCAATTCATTATATAAATGATTAGATATGTTTAATTGGGTGTATAATTATGTATATATTGTATATTATTTTGATATTATTTTGTAAACCATCTATGTAATACACATGGAATGCAATAAAGAATTGAGTATTGAGTAAATGACTAATATTTAAAAACAAAATAAAGGACACTTAAGCGGCGAAGTACTCGTCTGCATCGCAGTCGTCCGGAAACTTGCTCAGAAGACTGGCAGCATTGCCACGTCAAATGGCAATGCTAAGCCGACGTTCGCAGGGACGTAATAAAATTGCAGCGGGATTTTCAACTCTCGGTGTTAAGCCGAGCGTTGAGAATCTAACGCGCTGGGACGCACTATCGTCCCAGCGTATTGAAAAAACACACTGTTGGATTTTAAACTCTCGGCGATAAGCAGAGCGTTGAAAATCAAATGCACGAAATTATTACATCCGTGCGAACGTCGGCTAATTCTTTGGCCAAAGAACGACTCAGCCCTCCGGTCACGTGAATTTTCAACCAGTTGGCGAGAAATTTCCTTAAAAAGGAGACTCGCACTCGGGTCGCATGACTCAAGCGTTTCGACTTTAAACGGCTCAAATCTGTAGTTACCCATAAGGTTACAACATTTACGCTGCTTGACGGTCTCAGCAGCCGCAACAGCGACGTCAGCATAGCCAGCCGTGCTTGGAACATGAGATGGAGCAAGCTGTCGACACAGGTTGCATTCCACATCAGAGGCCTACCCACCTTGTAGGCCTACCCACCTTGTAGGCCTACCCACCTTGTAGGTTGCATTCCACATCAGAGGCCTACCCACCTTGTAGGCCTACCCACCTTGTAGGCCTACCCACCTTGTAGGCCTCTGATGTGGAATGCAACCTGTGTCGACAGCTTGCTCCATCTCATGTTCCAAGCACGGCTGGCTATGCTGACGTCGCTGTTGCGGCTGCTGAGACCGTCAAGCAGCGTAAATGTTGTAACCTTATGGGTAACTACAGATTTGAGCCGTTTAAAGTCGAAACGCTTGAGTCATGCGACCCGAGTGCGAGTCTCCTTTTTAAGGAAATTTCTCGCCAACTGGTTGAAAATTCACGTGACCGGAGGGCTGACTCGTTCTTTGGCCAAGGCAACATCATACCTTCTGGTCTCTTACCGTCGTCACGCACCTGTCAATATTATGAAATAGTTGAAAGGGTATACTTAGATCATTCATATTAGATTTTGATATCCACTGAAACTGCTGAATCTTTGATGCATAATTTAATTTCACAAAATGTGGTTTGATTGTGGTGTGATATTCGATTAAATTTAAAATCGACTGTTTATTTATTATAGTGTCAACAACACTAGACGTCCAGCTGTCAGTCTATTTTTGTTTTTGGTTTTTATATGTGCTGCGCGCAGTAGAAAGTGGTGTTTATTTGTAAATATTGTAAAATTGTAAATATTCATAATTTTCAGTGTTTTATCTTTGGATTTGTGATATTAATCGAAGTGCAAGTGTTTTATGGAAATACAATACATTGTAAGGACTTTTTGCGTTTTATTAGGTGAGTTAATTGTGAACGATGATCAAACACCTGTCGTATCATACGTAATTTTTGTGCAAACGCAATTCATTGTTAAATATAGGGTCATTATAATTTCGTAATGAGTTTAAATCTGTTGTTTTGTCTGGAACGTGAGCCAGTTGCGCTGTTTCGTGTAACCTTGAGTGAGCGAAGTGGAGTGTCATCGTCTAATTCGGCCTTATGCTTGTGCCCTACAAGTATTTATAAGGCAACGTAATACGGGTATGAACTTGTAGAGAAAACAAGCAGTACATCACGCACGTGTTATAAAATGTTTTCTTCATACCTACATATTCTTTTGTTTGCCAATAGAATTAAAATTCATGTTCCGAATTTAAAATAAAAGTTTGTTACGGTTATGTTTATTTTGTGCGAAAACTGAAACAAAAGAATCTGCACTACCTTTGAAATAATCATCGTACAAGTAACATAATATCTGTTATTACTATTTCTAACATTTGAGTTTGCTATTAGCAACTGATTCCCTAATCAAATAATAATCTAAGTATGTATTTAATATGGTAGAAAAGATTATCCTCATTAGACAGCCCACAGACCGAATTGTTCACACCCCCATAAGCAAGTAGACTTCTACCTTATTACACCTCTTTGGTACATTATCATCAGTGTAGAACGAAGTACATTGTCTGATGATTTTGTAGGTTGATCCACACCCTATAATTATCCTAATAATATTTTACATTTGTATTATGGCCTGGTATTACAAAACCTTGGTGCTTATGCTTTAGTAATAACTTTTATAGACTGTACTACTATTGAGTAAACAATAATAAAGCAGTTTCATAGCTTAAGCAACTTATAATGTTCCTACTGCTGGGACTTAGGCTTCCTCTCTGGGAGAGTGAGTGGGCTGTAACCTACCATGCCGGCTCAGTGCGAGTTGGTGAATTTCACACATGTCTTTAAATTTATGGCTCTAGGACAAGCCGGTTTCGGTTTCGTCACAATGTTTTCCTTCACCATATTGAGAGCAGTGGTAATGAAATATATATATTTTTTAAAGTGCCTGTCTAGGTTCAAACCTCTGAACTACAACTCGCAAGCAGTTTCATAATTTCATATTTTTAGGTCTCTTAAGTTGTAGACTAATAACTTAAAATCAATTGTCCCATAGTAGGTAAATTATTGTTGAAGGTCAATTTAATCGGGAACCAGACAGAATTAATATGAAGTGTATCTCATTTCTACAGAGTTTGCAACTTCTCGCTGGCCAGTAACATAATATATGATATTGATACTCTGTGGTTTCAGAATGTTTAATTCTGGAACTGATGCTTTGAACACCTCCTTTGTTCAGTAGCTTTTGTTATTTTTACAAAACAGAACTACCTAATTAAATTAAATAAACAAGATTTTAGTTTTACTCCGAGATTGGGATACCTACTGAAATAAATAGGTAAGTTATCTGATACATGGGGTTTTTTTTTTTACTAATATATTTCTGAGAACAGCTGTTGTTTGTATCTGTTAGATAGGAAACAGTTTTATTAATAATCAAGTTATGTAATAATTTCAACTAAAAATCAAATATTTCAAGTTTAAGATCATATTTTCTAGAACAGTAAAACGGTTTTATTAATGACCAAGTTATATAATAATTTCAACTAGAAATCAAATATTTCAAGTTTAAGATCATATTTTCTAGAACAGTTAGGTAATACTTATGAATGAATTGTCACATAATAAATGTAAATAAATATGTAATGTAGTAAAGGCAGACCTGCCAATCAAAAAAGAAAATTTTCTTTTGGGATTAAAAAAACAAGTCATAACCACCAAAGAAGAATTAACAATAATCCTAACTTAGAAAGTGAGTTTGTTTGTTTGTTACACTTTCACGCTAAAACGGCTGAACAGATTTCTATGAAATTTGGCACATGGGTAGACCATGACCTGGGTTAGGACATAGGATACTTTTTATCCCGATATTCCCACAGGATTGATACTTATGTGGGTTAAAACCACGGAGGTCAGCTAGTAAGTACTAATTTCCCAATGACACAATTATGACGATATGACTAGAAAGGGGGTGACTACAGAGTTGACAACAAAATATAGAAGTATATAAGAAAAATACATGTTCCGCCATGCCTATGTTCTATCTATGTTATGGGGTTTGGTTTCCGCACTTAGTCCGTCAGGTGGACCATTGTACGTGGGCCATGGCGGCCGCTTGGGGGGTTATTCCAACCAGCCCACCTCCCTCCAGAAGTTAATCAAAACTCCTGGTCTGTTCAGAACATCTGTGAAAGATCTGGGTGACCCGAGGGTTTCTGTTCTAATCTGGGTGACGCCTGTGCATTCAAAGAGCACGTGCACAACGGTTTCCTCAGCCTCCATGCACGCTCTGCACAGAGGACTGTCCGTTATGCCTATCGTGTGGAAGTGTTTGTTTAGCGAGCAGTGTCCTGTGATGGTCCCCGTCACCAGGCGCAGGCCGTTCCTGTCCAGGCGTAACAGACTCCTGGTTAACCTGCTATCCAGGGATGGCATAGCTACCTTGGACTGCCTGCAGCCCGGTGTCGAGGTCCACCAGTACTCCGCTTGTGTGAGGGTGAATTCCTGTAGCCACCTGCGTATTTGGTTGAAGGGGATTGGTACGATAGGTTCGGGTTCACAGACTGCCGTGCTAGATCCTCTTCTAGCAAGTTCGTCAGCTGCGTCGTTACCTAGCGATCCGCTGTGTCCTTTTATCCATTGCAGTGTCACCGTGTTGCGACTAGACACCAACACCTGTTCTAGTGCATTGTGACATTCTAGTATCAACTTTGAGGTAATATATTTTTTCTTCAGCGATTGAAGAACTGAGGCGCTGTCGGAGAGTATGCGTATGTGAGTGTCCGTAACTCTCCTGGCCTCTATGGCATGGACCGCTTGTATGATGCCCACACACTCCGCCTGATAGACGGTGTTGAACATTCCTAGTGGTCTGGATATCTTTATGTTGAGATCGTGCGAGAAGACTCCGACTCCTGTACCAGAGTCGGTCTTCGATCCATCAGTGTAAACCCTCAGCTCTTTCGGGCATGAGTAGTCACACTGTTCTTCTGTAAGTATTATGTTGTAGTGCCTTTGAAAGTGGTGTGATTTCGGTGCTTTGTCGCAGGGTGATGCCATCATTGGCCGTCGCTTGATTGCATCTTCCTTTATGCGTGTGTGCTTAATTCTGGAGTCTTTGCTGAGAGTTCCTTATAAATGTAGTCTAAAGGCGGCCAGGGCCGCCTCCTCCCGCACAATGAGGTGCAGAGGCGGCAGTCCAAGCATTGCCTGTAAGGCGGCAGTGGGTGTAGTTCTCATACTGCTAGTGATCGCAACACAGGCAAACCGCTGCAGTTTTTCGAGATCTCTTTGGGCTGTGCTCAAGTCTGTCCTGGGCCACCAGACCAGTGAGCCATATGTGATAATTGGTCGGATGTCTGTGGTGTATAACCAGTGGGTGACCTTGGGACTAATCCCCCAATTCCTGCCAAGCAGTCGTTTACACTGCCACAGGGATATGCTGGCTTTTGTTGTGATATAGTTCGTGTGTTTTGCCCAGTTCAATTGTTTGTCCAAAAAGATGCCCAGGTATTTGGTTTCAGTTGAGAGGCTTAGGGTTGTTCCAAAGAATCGTGGTAGTTGTAGTCTGGTCAATTTCCTCTTTTTTGTGAAGAGGATCAGTTCGGTTTTTCTGGGGTTCACTGAGAGTTGGTGCTTGCTGCACCATTCCTCTACTAATTTCAGGGCTTGACGCATGAGGTTGCATAGAGTGTTTTCGTGGGTCCCGTTTATTATTATGGTTATGTCATCAGCGTAGCCTACGGTGAAGTAACCTTTGTCATTAAGTGTTTTGTTGAGGTTGTCTGCTACCAGATTCCATAGAAGCGGTGAGAGGACGCCCCCTTGCGGGCAGCCCTTCGCAACGATGGCCCTTGTAGTGTCATTTACTGTGACTTGTACCGCTCTCAATTTGAGCATATTGGTGATCCACTCAGGGTCGAGTCTATGTTGTGTCGGTCGAGGGCCATTTTTATGCTGTTAAACATGGTTTTGTCAAAGGCGTCCTCAATGTCAATGAAGGCAGCCAGTGCTGAGCATTTGTGGTCCACTGCGCATTCAATCTTAGAAACCACGTTGTGCAGCGCTGATTCTGTTGATTTGCCTGTGGAGTACGCGTGCTGTTGTTTGTGAAGTGGTTTTACCCGGAGAGGTCCGTCTCGGATGTACCTGTCACAGAGTCTCTCGAGGGTCTTCAGTAGGAAGGATGTGAGGCTTATTGGCCTATAAGCCTTGGGTTGTGTATAATCGGTCTTGCCAGGTTTGGGTATGAAAATGACTTTCACCTCGCGCCATGCGAGAGGTATGTGTCTAAGTGGTTCCGCCATGCCAAAAATACATGTTCTTGTATTCTTCGAAAATAACATAAATTAGAATTTTTTTAAACTGCATTTCAAATGAAAAAAATAAAATAAATATTTATTTTAATTCTATCTCATAGCTAAGTAATAACACTTGCACGGGTCGATCCATCAGGTTAAACTACGCGTGCCGGGGATTGTCCGTGGATGGATGACCATCTTTACATAACGAGACTCCTCCGTGCCTCGGAAAGTACATTAAGCCGTTGATCCCGACTCATTCGTCGCTCTTTGAGTATCCTGACAACCATTCTACCAAGGGGTATCGTATTATCCAGTTACTGGGTTGTAGAGGTCAGATAGGCAGTCCCTCCATGTAAAATATTGATATTCAGCTGCATCCGGTCCAGTTAAACTGGAAGCCGACCCCAACATAGTCGGGAAAAGACTAGGGAGATTGATTTCAATTCAATTAAAAAACTAGTGTTTTGTCCAGTCCACGCACAGCTATAAAGATAAGGCTTCTAATCAGGCAATGATATGATGCCTCATGTGTTAAACCATCACTCACGGCTTAACTATTTACTGTTAGCAAATAATGAAAAAAGTAGGTAGTTCACAAATATTAGTACCAAGTTCTGATAAGCTTAGTTAAATAATATATTACTAAAAAGATTAATAGGTATGTCGACTGTTTCAATATTATTTTATTTATATTATTAGATAACCATGCAGAAACCTGCATAATTTTGGTAGGTAATACAAGGGTTACCAAAAAAATCTTTGCTTTTGCCTGCTCTTCTGGCCTGTTTTAAATTCATGAGTGAAGCATAGGTAGGTCCATTAGGTACTCCAAACAAGTTATAATGTTGATTGCAAATAATATAAAAACCAAAGGTAAAAATGTTGCATGTATAAAACGAAAACATTGTCCTGTCCAAATTTCAATTATGCATACAAAACTCCCATAGAAAAAATGATGGCCTTTTTTCCTGAATTTGAAAATTTTCTGGGAAAGTGGGATACTTTACCAATATTTCTTGCCATAAAACCTTAATTCAGACTACCACCAACCAACGAACAGCATTTAGTTTTTATTTATATAGATAATGCGTTTTTTGTCGCATCGGTAAGTTACAGAAGAGCTTAAAATGGTTTAGTCCCATCTCGGCACCCATGAATTTATTAATCATGCCCACGAGAAATTCCCATCTCGGCATCCTGTCTTAAACCACTGTTAGGTACACATCGAAAAATGGAAATACAGTACCTTTGTAATGAGTAAATCAACCAGATAATATTTTTCTTTTTAAGTTTAATTTTAAAATACTAGTGTGTAGTGGACAAAGAAAAAAATTTTTTTATGGGACTTGCACACCAGCGTTTGAATTAGAAGGCTCCATTATCTCGGCAGTCACTTATCTTAATTCTGCACGTGCATGGCGTTTTCAAATGAATGTTTTTCAGTTCCTAATACATACTGTAAAATAAATAAATCTATTTATACCTACTGGTGTTTTGGTCATCAAACTTATCGCGGTAGGCATGTACACGAGTAAAGGCTCTTTCAAACAGGCGCGATACGCGACGCGACACAAAGACACCGCTCGTCGCGCGACGAGCGGCGTCTGTGTGTCGCGTCGCGTGTCGCGCCTGTTTGAAAGAGCCTTAACGGATGCACAAAGTAACAAACGAAAGAGTAAGATAGAAACAATTATGCACATTATGATGTGACCAGCGGTCGATGTTCATTTAATTAAATTATCAATTCTAAGATCTGGCCACGACATAACAACATATACGACTGTTGATTAGTATAATTTTTTTAAAGAGCATTATTTAGGTACAATGTTGATTTCAGATAAAAAAATAATGTATACAACTGTGGATAAGTGTATTTTTTTTTTGTAACGAATATTTTGCAATTATGTCCAATTTGTTTTTGTATGAAGAATAATAACTAACTTTCTATGATTCTATTATTTCAGATAGTATTTTTATTCCGATTTATGTGATATTTTAAGACAGAAAATTAATGTACAGTGAATGCGTATGCATTAAGTACCAGTATGAACGCCCTCAAAGTATGGGACGCCTACGTCCCGATTATACTGGTACTGTTACACTAATTATGCTGTTTATTATACATGTAAATGTTGATTTTTGTAATATTTTTTTACTTAAATTGCTGTAAATATTTTAAAATGATTATTCATACGAACATTTTTGCATATAATTTAAGATTTTCCAAGTTACTGCCAAGGCAGAGATAATGGAGCCTCTAATTAGTGATTCAAGAGCTTGCCTGTGAAAGTCTCACAGAAATATCTTTTACTTCTTCCACAATACACTAGTATTTTAAAATTAAACGTATTTTATAAACAGTAAATTTTGAAAAATATATTTTGATTTAATAAATAATCAATTTGATTTACTCACTACAAAGATACTGTGTTTCCATTTTTCGATGTGTACCTAACAATGGTTTATGACAGGGTGCCGAGATGGGACTAAACCAACAACCATTATTCTCATCTTATGCCTAACATACGACAAACAAAGGAACATCTGTGTCAAAAAAGAAACAGTATTGTACAGTTATTTTTTTCGTAATCTTCATTATTTTCTGTACAATCTTGCATACGAATTGACGTCATTATCGCCAGTCTTTATAAGTGTCTGACGATATCCTTATTTTGTCAGAGCATATTTTTAAAATTATTTATCTGTTTGTGTTTTCTTTGTCATCGATTGTTTACATTTTTGTAAATATTTAAAGAAAGCTTTTGGATATTTATAATTCATTATTTGTATTTATGTACGATCAACTACTGTAAAACCAACTATAATTTCTGATTATATTTAATTATTAAGTTTTCTATTCAACTTAACAATTCCCAGTTCTTGCTAGCAAGCTAGTAAACATCCCACTCCGGTTTGAAGCAGTTACCTGTAGAGAGGAAAATCGTTCAGTATTTTATACCGCAGATAAGAATTAATGACGGTAGATATGATAACAACTAGCCCTTTTTTTTTAATCGTTTGATTAGATTATTTTATGTTTAGTCTTATTTAATCCTTATCTATCACGTTTTTCGTCACTAGTTAAGCTCCTTAATAAGACATCGACATGAGAGTGTATTATATTAAATACTTCATGCATTTAATAGAAGCACGTAGGCTTGGAAAGCACTGTTTTCCGGCGACGATTTCTAACAACGAATGATAGCGTAGCTACCGCCGTATCAACCGTAGCAATTATACAGGGTGACAGGGACATCGACGCGAAGTCAGCTGTTCCATACATTTAGACCGTGTAGGTATTGCATTTTTCTATGAAACAACAGATTTTTTTTAAAAAAATCGACGAAAAATTTCAACGCAGGGAGGTTCAGAATCATGTACTAAATCCATGGTAACAGTTTTCGCGCCGATTTCCCTGCCACACAGTGGAACGAATGTATGGGAGCGGTTGGACGTAGACATGTCCGAAAAAAAAGAGTAAAATTATGCCAAACTAATGATGCCATCTTATTCGATTACTTAATGCCTTCATAACTTGTGGTGATGAATTTCTTCATAACTCCCATATTTCGGGAGTAATTTGAGAAAATGTGAAATTTTACTATGAAAATGAGTGTATCGAGCTCTCTCCCTCCTGATTCCGGGCTTGTTTCAAGTAGCGGTCTCTAATATCATAATGCTAATACTAAGAGCTATATTTAATACTAAGACACATAGTGCGCCAAATGTGCACTTTCTGGGATAAAGAGTGATGTTTATTTTATAACACAATTTTTTAATTTTTTGTTTATTTTGTTGATTAAAACCGTTTTTCTAAAGGTTTACCTTATTACAATAACATTTCTGATCAGCCAATTAGAGAAGATATAAGCTAATTAGGATATATAATTAGGGACTTAAGGTTTACATATAAAACTGATGCACTAATGATTACTGATAAGAACATTGCTATTATTTAATTACTAAATGGCTCTTAATACACTAATTTAGCATGCATCATTTACTAATTATCACAATAACTAATTACCTTGCAATATTTAACAAAGGATACCTGGGATACCTGGATTTTATATAAATAGGTCACTATTAGTAACTTTAAAATCAGTGTTGATTTACACCTCGTTGTATCCAAGCTAATCTCGCAATGTATTTTCCAAATTTTAATACAAATCTTGATATTCACGTTGCTTTATGCGCACGCGCACATAAAGATTTACGCGACTTTAACTATTTGTTCAGTGTTTTAAAAGATAACAGTTGTGTTCAGTTATGTGAAAGTGCTGAAACAAGTTTAAAAGACTGGTGTCGTCGATTTTGCTACCGCATTTATGCAAAATGGACACAGTCTGGAAGAAGCACAGATAAGTTTCGGAAGAAACATGAGATTTGGCTACAGGCTGCAATTCAATGGCCGGAATTACAGAATGAAAATATGGAACCTTCTACAGAAAATATAAGTGACGTCATCGAGCCCATAATTTCTCCTGCTAAATCTGATGCTTCAACTTGTACACATCCTAGTCCTCGTAAATCTTTTGAGGACCTTAGTAACCGGCAAAAAAGAAGACGCACCACTGAAGATAGTCTTTCATGCAGCAGTAGCAGCGCTGAAATTATGTTTTCGGCCGAAAGGGCGCTTCAAAAGGCAGGACAAAGCGATACAGCTTATGTTATGAAATACTTGACGGAGAATCCAGAAGAGGCCTCAAAAATCAAAGCCTTCATTGAAGGTAAATCAATTCAGGTACGGGAAATATCCCCTTTGAAGGCATTGGCTCTTTATGTATCGATGAACTTATCGAAATGGCGCTATAACACTCTTCGGGATTTCAACACTCAAGAAGGAGCTCTTCAATACCCGAGTTACTACATGTTGGTTAAAGAAAAAATTAAGTGCTATCCGGCCAAAGAAGATCTCACAGTTACAGAGAGCTCTGCAAAAATCAAATTACAAGCCTTGATGGATTTAACCTCAAGAAGACTTATTAGGTCGTTAGAAACCCCTGTTGATCCCAATCAACAGCTCGTATTGACCAGCAAATGGGGTTTTGACGGATCATCTAGCCAAAGCATTTATCATCAAAGGACGAGTGAAGATGAGCAAATCGATCTTGCTAGTAATTTTATGATTAGTCTTGTACCACTGCGGCTCGTCTCAAAAGGTGTAACAATTTGGGAAAACGAGCGACCATCTTCCACTTCATTTTGCCGGCCAATATTGTTTAAGTTTATAAAGGAAACCAAAGAAAATGTGCAGAGAGAGATGGCTGAAATCGAAGCAGAGATTGAAGCCTTAACTCCATCCACCATCACTGATGGAATTAGTGTCAAACACCAACTGCTGTTGACAATGATTGATGGTAAAATTCATTCCATTATATCCAATACAGCAGCTTCAGTGTGTGACATATGCAAGGCTTGTCCTAAAGAAATGAATAATTTAGAGTTAATCAAAGATAAACACGCAAACGAGGACATGTATAAATATAGCTTAAGCACCCTTCACGCTTGGATTCGCTCAATGGAATGCTTATTACACATTTCCTACAAATTAGACATAAAATCATGGCAAGTAAGGGGTGATATAGCAAAAAGGCAAGTTGATGACAGGAAGAAAAGAGTTCAAGAGGCTGTAAGAAGAGAAACGGGCTTACTTCTCGATGTTGTGAAACAAGGCAGTGGATCCACCAACAATGGCAACTCGGCAAGGAGATTTTTTGAAAACTACACTAAATCTGCTGAACTGACCGGAATAGATGCTATGCTTTTAAGAAAAATCTGTGTGATCTTGCAGTGTATTTCATCAGGAGAGAAGATCAACGTAACTAAATTCCGAGAGTTCTGCTTTGATACTGCTAAGCTTTACGTGGAGTTATACCCATGGTATTATATGCCTTCTTCACTTCATAAAATTTTAATGCATGGGCCAGACATAGTTCAGAACATGTCAATTGTGCCCATTGGTTTTCTATCCGAAGAGGCATCTGAGGCTAGAAATAAAGATTTTAGAAAATATAGAGAGGGGCATTCTCGAAAGCATAGCAGTATCTCATGCAATGAAGATATTATGCACAATCTTTTACTGTCTTCTGATCCACTTGTTACAAGTATCCGTCCAAAAGGAAATAAGTTTGTAAAAAAATCTTCTTTTAAGGAATTTTATGAGCTTACGGATTCTGAGAAAAGTGATATCGAATTTGTTAACATAAATGATTTAGCGGACATCGATTCTGAATTTGAATTAATTGATGATGATGATGATGACGAAGATAATTAAATGATGTTATTGTTTTAAAATGTGTAACTTAGTAAATTAGAGCTTACGTCTTAATTATTTATTGTACTTTTAATGAAACTAGGTAATTTATTATCAACTTACTTAAAAGTCATACTCTCATCAGTTCTTGTGAATATTTTTGTTAATATATATTTCTGTATATATATAATATATTTATAGACCTCTTAATAAGTCTGTCTGCGGTTTAAAGTAAATACAAATGGGGAAAAAACGTTTTTTTTTTTAAATTTTCATTTCCTTTTATCCCAGAAAGTGCACATTTGGCGCACTATGTGTCTTAGTATTAAATATAGCTCTTAGTAATAGCATTACGATATTAGAGACCGCTACTTGAAACAAGCCCGGAATCAGGAGGGAGAGAGCTCAATACACTCATTTTCATAGTAAAATTTCACATTTTCTCAAATTACTCCCGAAATATGGGAGTTATGAAGAAATTCATCACCACAATTTATGAAGGCATTAAGTAATCGAATAAGATGGCATCATTAGTTTGTCATAATTTTACTCTTATTTTTCGGACATGTCTACGTCCAACCGCTTCCATACATTCGTTCCACTGTGTGCCACTCTGTATGGGGTCCCAAGCTACTGCTATTTTATGCAATACCCTCCTTTTGATGAGCTTTGTCGCAGTAAGTAAAAAGGGCCCCCAACACATTTTGATACAGGGCCTCTTTGACTAGGTAGGCCAGGAGGCTGACTTGAGGTATCACTCCCACCTCAAGTCAGCCTATTGCAGGTATACTGCTAGACATATATCTATAGACGTCTCCCAAGTTGCGCCAAAACATCCGACGCGGTCCGGCCTTGCTTGAATGTTGACCTTAATATTGTCAAAGAGTCCAAGTCCCAGAACGAGAGCTAGGTAGACCGCGTTTTACAAATCCCTGGAACACAAGCGCTTGAGCTTCAAGATCTCTTCATTATGTGTGTCAAGGATGAAGCTGTTTATATAAAGAAGAAGCTCTTGCATTATAAACACGACTGAGATTTAGTCAGAGAGACAGCATTCTGTAGATAAGATAGTAAATGAAACAATGCCGATAAAAATCTCCCTGACTCCAACCATCGTCATTCAAGAAAGAAGTTATCTCCAACCAACGTTTTTGTTGGTAGAAATAAACCTTATCTAGACTGGGTGCCGCATACCTAAATGATTTATTAAAAAAAAAAAACATTAGGCCGGGATTCCATTGTGTTAAAATTTGAAACTAGAAAGGATTGAACTATGAAATTACGGCTATATAATAGAGATGTAGGGACGTAAGTAAGCATGTATGGAAGAATAAGAGGTTCCTAGGACGTTGACCCTAAATCAATTCCGATATGATTCAAGTTTCCATTGCCTATACCGCCGCAAAACTATTATCATCTTCCGGCCCATGTCCCATATTACTTGTGGTCGGTGAACACGTTCTCTTCTGCCAGTCTCCCCTGTCAACCGTCACAGTTTCATTCACTCTCTTCTCTTTCATTTCATTCCTCACACAATCCATCCATTTTTTTTGGCCATCCTCTCCCTCTCCATCCATCAACATTTATACGAATATTCATCACTCTTTTGGAGTCACATCCGTTTACTAATCTATATATGAGCATGAAAACAGTCAAATACGAAATACCCTCTCGTACTTTGAGACGACTTCCATTAGAAATTACAAGAAGGTACTTACCACGTTCAAACTGCCGCATACCAATACCTAATACAATACAACTTTCTCTCGTGCAATGACATGTTGTGTAGAAATACGATTCGGTTCGCAATAACCATTGCTCTTCACAAAAAGTCGATACAAAAGTTGCTGTTCGTATTTATAACTCGCTGAGACTTAAATGAATAGATTTTTTACACTTGTACTGTAGTTAGGTGATGGCCAACGTGTTCATATATGGCATTAAAACCTTTCGCTCGTAAATATTACATGCTGTGAATTTGATGAGATATTTTACTGAAATCAGGAGTCAGAACAGCCTTGTCAGGACGGCCTAGCTTGGCCATTTGGCAAGTCACCTTAGGCACTCGCCAAATGGTCAATTCTCCTTGTATTTGCGTTTGGCAAGTAGCACCAGGAGCTTGCATTGAAAATTAACCAGATTACCCTTTGGCAAGTAGCACCAGGAGCTTGCATTGAAAATTAACCAGATTACCCTTCTGAAGATCAGAAAGCAATTGCTCCATGAGGAGTCAGAGAGGCCCAGCAAGGTTAATGATTTAATGATGAATTTGTCACCAAATTTTTCTACTTTAGATATAGCATTGATTCATGATTTGCTAGCCCTAGTTCCCAGTTAAAGGACTAAACAATATTCAGCCGTGACAAGCCATGCATAATAAGGTCAAAGATTCCTGCAGTGCGATCAACCAGAACCCTAGAACTGAGAATAGCGTGTTCATTGTATAGTAACATATAAAATAGTGTTCTCGATTGCATGATTTTATCCAATATGAGGCCATTACTGAACTGTTAAAATGAAAACCGCGTGGGATTTTCATATAAAAACATCGAGAAAGTGTTAACTCTGGTTCAGATAAAGAATGGAATAAAACACGAGTGCAATCAAATGACTCGATGATATCGAGAAATCTGAAAGTCATGGTGGTTATTGACATAAAATTGGCGACGGAAGTTTGGCAGAGCGCCAAAGTTCAAAGATACTTCCCGAAGTGATATAGTCCAACGTGAATAGTGTCTTGGAGTTTTCTCAAAGCATCCTTTTTCACTTTTTCATGCTACAAGTTTGAACATGGATCTATTGGACGGTAGTTTATCGACTATGAATGTCGAAAAAAAGAAATTTCATTGACTTTTTTAGGCATTCACTTCAAGGCGTTCTTCGGTACGTTTACGGCAAATTCGTCGACCCTCGGGCATTCATTAAGCAAGGTTGAATTCTTGTAAAGCAATTTGCTTACGCATGCTAAAAATCAATACTTACAGCTAAGTTAATTAAACATATTACACTTAGGCATCGTAAGGTAATTAAATTAGTCAACGACTTAGGTTCTAAATGCTTAAAGTTTCATACGAGTAGATACAAATGGACGTTATTCATATTATTTTTGAATAAATGTACAGAATGTATTTTTAAAATAATTAACATTGGTGTTACGAACGCTGCTTCCTACGCACTCCCTCCTCCCTACAAAAGGCTAAAAGTAATTTTATTCGGCTGGAAGCTGGAACAACGGAGCGTGTTAAAAATAAAACACAAAAACCAAACGGAGACAATAAAACCATCCTCGCTACTGTAGACAGTAGACACGCAACGAATCCAAAAGTTTATAAATACACTCCCTAACTTCAAAGAAAACTTTCCATTCCCAGTTCCCACATATCTCGGTGGCGTCACTGAAGCACAACGTCAATTTCATCTTCACTGTATTAATATTCATACTACCGCACCACCATATAAAGTAATATCCCGCTCTGTGACTCTCATTGTGAATTCAATGTCATCCCCATTCATGGGTTGACCGCTTATTAATCTGGCCGTGACGTATCCGGCATAAACGTCATCCCGCTCAATATTTCTATTGTATAGGATTACGGGTTATCAAGTTCCGACTACGTCATACTATAATAATGGGAGACTCAGGGAGAAAACCCGTGATATGTATTCAAAGTATTTCAAAGGAGCATAGGTATCATTATGATATTGAATTGACTCTCAAAATGGTTTAACGAATTAAAAACAAAGCTAACCTTGCTTAGCAAGTAGCAAGGCCTTCTAGTTTAGTAAGTATAACAACAACATTTTTTGATATACCATAATATCTACTTATTTTGTTTAGAAACCACATATGATTGCAATATTATATCTAGCAAACACCTTGAAAAACTGAATAACTGAAGTAGGTATTTTCTAGATTTGCAACAAGTGGAGCCCGAGTACTTACATAAGTGATGTAAAATGTGATAATGTTCTCAACAGTCCATTCTTAGCACTTAAGTGCTAATTAAGTAAACAAAAGCGTAGTCAGGACCACCAGATTGCTCAATTTGGGAAATATGTATCGCTTTCAGTTGAGTAATTAGTCAAACTGACCTCCATATTTCCTCCTTTATTGCTTTTCGTTTTTTTTTCTTCAAGGAAGGCAATGCCGGTTCATTTCCTCATGTTTTGATACGTCGAAACGAATACAAACATGAGTCATAGCTAGATCACAGTCGGCCTTGTTTTAATCGCTCTCTTATCTACAGCATGCTATGTGTCATTAGAATGCGAAGTTATCGTTCAACCGCGGATAAAAACCTCAAATATCTTAGTGCATACAATGCAAGGGCTTATTTCTGTTGAAACAGCTTTATCTTTGCAAAACATGCACGCATCATGTTTACATTTATAATTATGTATACCAACCGTTTTCAATGTCTCATTATCGGTATTAATCACTATTAATATAAAAAAAACAACGGCAGGTACTGAGACGTGATACCTACACGAATCTTAGTCAAGATCTGCTTTTATGGCCATTGACAGCAAGCTCCTAATGTAGGTAGATGTCGCTTAGTGTAGGATGTAAAATTGCAAAAATATCACAAACATGTTTATCATAATTTTATATTAAGTAATTCTGCTGCTGACCTGTATTTGACTATACCGATTTCAAAGCAGTTGCTGCTTTTGTCGAACCATCTTTATAAACACCAATGACAGATTATGTACGTGGAGGCGCAAATTCGCGTGTATTGCATTTTTACAATGATAGGTGATTTGCTACGACGTAGTTTGTAGACCATGATAAATATCAAGTTACATAATTCGCCAACACACAATCCATACGCTATAAGATTTAATCAAAGATACGATAGGTAAACATTAGTGAGCATTTACCTGTTCGATTAGGTATGCTAATAAGGTTTGTTGTTCGATATCGTCACCATAATCAACGTCAGATGTAAACACACAAGCCACAAGTTCACAAACACCTTCCTGCGCGTCTTGTTGACTTCTAAACATAGCGTCTTAAGCCATATTCATGTGTTTGTCCAAGAACACAATTAAATTGACGATCAGATCTGCAATTTAAATCTATTTAAAACCCTGTGTGGGTGGTGGTACGTGTCATTATTGCTCATGATGATATTTCTGGACTTAATTCGTCATTTTCTACGCTGGCAAGTCTCGCTGTAAACAGTGTTTTTTGTCTAATAAATAACGAAATATTATTTAAGTTGTGTTTTGTGTGCTTGCATGTAGTTGACGCAATTGACTTGTTGGCAAGCGAGGTAGGTACTATCGATTCGCATTCCGTAGTATTCGTTTTTATAAAACTTTGGATTTGAAGAATTCCTTTTGTTGCAGGGTAGGTAAGCCGGGATGGTGATGGAAGCCGACCCTATTGCTGGCAAACATACTGACGGTAAATATGAAAAAGATCCTTCTCCAATAATTTTGGTGTCACGTCTATTTCGAAGTTTTATTTAGTTATATTGAATTTTTGAATGCATAACACACTGAGATCTGTAATTGAATTATGTCGAGATCTTTATGACTGCCAGAAAGTAATTTATGGAGTACATTGCGTGCCATTAAAGATGAGACTTGACACACCACGTGATTTGACTTGCGCAGTAGACGATTTATGGGTCTCTTTAGCGGTATGAAGACTGCGCCGGGGCGTCATCGGGGCGGCGGAAGGAGCGGCGGGAGGCGCGGTCAAGTCTCATCTTTCGTGGCGCGTATTGGACTTACTGCAATAACGCTTTACAGAACTATTCAGAATTCGTAGCTATTTGTAGGAGTGTTCATTTACATATTTTTACCACAAATATGTAAATGCTTGATTTATTTCGTGATTTTCTTTTAGACGCGTTTGAATTTTTCCAAATCTTACGTAAAATTAATCATTCTGGTTTCTGTACCTCTAGAAAATCTTGAAATATACTTACTCTAGCTGACTTTGTCAGGTGCAGGGCGCTAAGTATCATTTTGTGCTATGATTTATTGAGTAATCTCGTGTTGCTATGAGTACGCTGATTAATACCGTGTCAGACGAGTCATGTCCCGTTTGACGCCTATCGTCCTATTTCTTTGCCTCCCATTTTCCACTTTCGCTCACAAAATCGGTGGCCCAAATGTTGTGTTTGATGCTACGCTATAAATACTGGGTAGTCTAGTCACGTACCTGTTTTATCTCAATGTTTGACTTAAATGATAAATGATTTTATTTCTGTAAATAGGTTTGTACAAACACTTTTACACGTCAATCATATTTTAAAAACTAGATGAGGTCGGCGTTTCCTATCTGACTACTCTGAGAAGAAAGGCCGAAACAAACTCAGAGGTCACAGTCTTTTTTAAAGTCCAGACATAATCTTGGTCAGATCATGTGAAGACCATGTAGATTGGTGTCTGGAGTAGTCTTTTGAGGAAAGCATCACACAGATTAAGAGGGCCTGTCCAGTCAGTGCACGCATTTGTCAGTTATCGTGCAGCTCAACTCAGAATTAAGGAGCTCAACGATTCGACTAACAATACCAAAGAAAGGACATTTGGGTAGGCCGCATAAATTACTCAAAACTGTCAGACTATAATAAGAACTAAGTGAGAAAAAATTCAAAACAAAAAGAAAAAGGAATGACCCACATAGTCTTCACATTCACAATAATTTAAATAATATAATACTTTAAAAGTATATAAAATTCATTAATGTCAATGTGTATATAAAAACCAAGAAATAATCTTGGTCAGAGCATTTCATTTGAGGACCATGTAAATTTGTGTCTGAAATGGTCTTTTTGTGTGTGTTCCAGGGTAGTGTGTGCGGAGAGAAATAATAGATGTTGTACGCTATATCAGTCTTTACTAGAGTTGATATTACAGGGTTGTATTTGCGGCGCGTGTATAGCGGATAGCGGTTTCGGGCGAACTGGCTTCGCCGGGCGCTGCGCATGCGAGGAATATAAAACGACTGCGTCAGCGCCCCTACACTATTCCTCCCCTTTTTTTTTAAAAAACTGTTGGTTTTTTACAATAAAATATGTTACTCTAAAACGTATTATTAATTACATCTATGGCTAAAAGTATTACTTATAAGTTACAATCAGCATTTGGTTTGAATAACAATGTTGTAACCGGATGTCTGGCGTGATCGCGTCACCTGATATTGACGCCTTATACATTGTTATGACTTACATATCTAGGTTTAAATATTTTTACGCTATTATTGCAATGGTATAAGCAGTGTACAATTTATTTGTACGTACAATTGATTCAAAAGGTTGCTATTATTACAAATTCTTACAATGCATTTTTATTTTCTAATGAAATACAAAGTCATTTGGAGGAATAAATCTTATATTTAACAATACTTGATCTTAAGCTAGTGCGGCTACCTGCTTTTAAAGGTGCCGTCTTGACATTGTACTTAATTAATACACATATAAAGTTACGACGTTAAGGGTAGTCACCGTGACGACATGCTCTGCCATAAAAAGAAATTAGCACCCCTGCGGAGTCCACAGCATTCGTCATGGTGACGCCAATTAAAAATACACACATAACATTAATTCACACATTTCGCAAAGTAGCACTTGCACCGTTAAACGTCACTTAGAATTTGGGACCTAAACTTTATGTAATTTGACTTGAATGGACGATGGTTACTGAGGAGCAGGTTATCTTAATAAATGACTTTGGGGTTAGGCGATTCTTGCGGTTTTTGGACCGTTTCTACCCTTATGCTCGGTGTGGCTAACGAACTTGCCACTATTTCCTTTTTCAACCACTTTCGAATGCTTTTGATGATCCTTCGTTTTCCTGCGTAGATTAACAATATGGTGAGTAATATTATGGTAGCTATCATGACACAGCCAATGATATTCTATTTGTTGTCCACTTGTGCAACATTTGATAGGTTTTCGTTAACAATTACTTTTTCTTTTGTCTGATTGGTGCCCATTTTTTTAAATTAATTCGGTGTACGTGGTGTAATTTCGCGACTGTTTTGATTCTTACTATGTTTCAACTGCGATACCTAGTACTTATGTTCAATTAATTGACCTACCTTATAAAAATGCTAATTTCGATATTTAGAGGGTCTTTTGCTTATTCGTCCAGTTCGCGTTGTATATGTTTCGTCACTGGGTTTGCTTGTTTGAAACCTTACTTTTTTCTGTATTTTATTTTGTACCTGTTTGTGTTTTTTATTATCATTTTTTTCTAATATGTTTTTATTTACTTCCTCTGATGGCAATTCATCATCTATCAATATATATGCTGGTTTTAAGCGATCTATAGATATGTTGGCTTGTCTGTCTGGTAACTGTACGCGATACACTTTTTCGTTTCTACTTATGACGCGATATGGTCCATCGTATGGCGATTGTAATGGTTTCCGTACTGCGTCATTTCTAATGAATACATAATCACTGGTTAATAAATCTTTGTGTATGAAAATCTTGCGAGGTGACTTGTTTACTCTAGTGGACGGTTTCAATCCATCTATTACGTCTTTAATTTTTTTAACGAAATTGTTGTCATCATGCAACTGTACATTGCTATGGTCATAAAAGTCACCTGGTAGCCTAATATTACTGCCGTATAGCATTTGTGCTGCGGTTACGCCTGTGTCGGACCTAATTGTCGTGCGCAATCCTAACATTACTGTTGCTAGTTCATCTATCCAGCTTTTATTGTCTAAACGTGCCTTTAGTGCTGCTTTTAATGACCTATGCCATCTTTCTATCGCTCCATTGCATTGAGGATGATATGGAGTGGTACGGGTTTTCTGTATTCCCATGATTGACATTAATTCTCTAAATAAATTGCTTTCGAACTGTCTTCCCTGGTCACTTGTGAGTTTAACCGGGCACCCATATCGACTAATCCAACCTTCATATAAAGTTTTGGCTACTATTTCTGCAGTTATTTCTTTTAATGGAAATGCTTCTGGCCAACGCGTAAACCTGTCTATTATCGTCAAACAATATTTAAATCCCTCTGGTGTAGTTGGTAGCGGTCCTACTATGTCTATGTGAATATGTTCAAAACGCTTACAATTTTCAAAGGTACTTAAATCTGCATTGGTATGCTTTTGAACTTTCGCTTTTTGACATCTAATGCAAGTCTTGGCCCAATTTCCAACGTCTTTATTCATATTTGGCCAAAAATACCTATCACTAACTAATTTTCTACTTGCTCTAATGCTTGGATGGCTCATATTATGTATTGAGTCGAAAACTAAACGTCGAAACTTTCTGGTCAAGTATGGGCGTGCTGAGTCGGTTGAAACTTCACAGACAATGTATTTCTCTGTATTGTATATAGTTATACGTTTCAACACTATGTTGTTATTGTTATTCGATTCGCTTTGCAATTTTGCTAGCTCGTCGTCCGTTTCCTGTGCGGCTGCAAGTTCTGCGAAATCGATCGTTGTGGGGCACGATATTGTTGCTACTCTGGATAATGTATCCGCAACTAAATTATCGTTCCCACTAATGTGTCTTATGTCCGTGCTGAATTCGCTAATGAACATGATCTGTCTGGCTCTCCGAGAAGTTTCTCTATCTGTACCTATTTTACTAAATGCAAATGATAAAGGCTTATGGTCTGTAAAAATAACTAACTGTTGACCTTCAACCATGTTGCGGAAATGAATTATGGCTGAATATATTCCTAATAATTCCCTGTCGTATGTACTATATTTCATTTGTGCCTGTGTTAATTTTTTAGAAAAATACCCTAATGGTTTCCACTTGTTGTTTAGCTTTTGCTGTAATACTGCGCCCACACATGTGTCTGACGCATCGGTCATTAACGCTAACGGAGTATTTGACGTTGGATATGATAACATGACTGCGTTCTTTAGGTCTTTCTTACATTGCTCAAAGTCGTGTTCAGCTGCTGGTGTCCAGTTAATTTTTGTTTTATCTTTGCGTTTTGTATTTCCTAGGTATTTATTCAACTCTGTTTGATGATTAGCCGATTGAGGTATACTTGCCCTATAAAAATTCAACATTCCTAGAAATCTTCTAAGTTCCTCAACTGTTTCCGGTTTTGGGAAGTCTGCAATGGCTTTTACCTTATCTTCTAGAGGTCTAATTCCCTCTGTTGACACTTCATATCCTAAAAATTCTAATTTCTGTTTACCGAAGCTACATTTGGAAAAATTTATAGTTATGCCGTATTCATTGAATCTTTCGAAAACTTTTTCTAAGTGTTGTTTGTGCTCTACTTCGTTATCTGATGCTATGATGACGTCATCTACATAGTTGAATAGGAAATTCAAACCTTGCAATACCGTGTGGTGCATGAAACGTTGAAACGTTTGTGCCGCATTACGTAATCCGAATGGCATGCGCATAAATTCAAATAAGCCAAAAGGTGTTATGACAGCAGTTTTTTCAATGTCATTTTCCGCGACAGGTATACAATTATATGCTCGGTTAATATCTAACTTTGAGAATATTTTCTTATTAGCCAACATATATGTAAAATCATGAAGACGAGGTACAGGGTAGCGATCCGGTTTGGTGATCGCATTTAAACGTCTGTAGTCTCCGCATGGCCTAATATTGCCGTCTTTCTTGGGTACCACGTGCAGAGGACTTGCCCAAGCGCTGTGGCTCGGCCTGCAGATCCCCAGCTCTTGCATGACCCTAAATTCGTTTTTAGCTTTTACGTACCTGTCCGGTGGTAGCTGTCTCGCTCGTGCGTGCACCGGGGTACCTGTTGTTTCTATAAAATGACGAACGCTATGTCTAGGTGTCTCTTTATATGAAACTGGTTTAGTTACCTCGGGGAACTTACATAATAACTCATGATAGGGGCAGTCATCAACAATGGTTTTAACCGTGGGCTCAGTCGAGTCAGAGAGGTTTCCTCTCGCGCCTAAATTTGTTGCCTGGTCGACTAGCCTTCGTCCGTTCAAGTCAATTAGTAAATTATATTTAGCTAAGAAGTCAGCACCTAATATTGGTTGCTGTACGTCCGCTATCGTAAATAACCAACGGAACGCTCGTCTAAGATTTAGGTCTAGTTCTAACATGTGTGTACCGTACGTGGTTATTTCGGTTCCGTTCGCAGCATATAATTTATACCCGGCACTTTGTGCGTTATTTTTCTTGAAAACCACTCTGCGAGGTAGAACTGACACATTTGCACCACTATCTACTAAAAAGTTCAAACCTGAGTTCTTGTCCCGGACGCTTAGACGGTGATTTCCGTGCACGCGGTCGCAGCCACCCGTCGCTGACTGCACCGACACTAGTTTTCCGCTGGCTTCGACTTCTTCCAATTGCACGGATGTTCACACCTCGTCGCCTTGTTACGGAATCGGAAGTGGTACCGGCACAACCAGTTGGGGTCATCACTTGTCATCGCCTTGGTAGACCTGGAGTTCGATCCCGACCTGGATCTGCTTCTTCTAGATCTAAAGTTTCGCGAACGACCTCGGGGTGTACTCTCGAGCCTGCGTAATCTGTCACCAAGTTGTCTTATTTCGGCTATCACTGCGTCATCCTTTTTCGATGGGCTTGACGCTTCTTTTACACTAGCGACACTGTGGACCGGAGTTGCGTTTTCTGCTACATTGTCTGCGATCGACGCTAATTTTTCTAAGTTTGCCTCGTCGGATACTGCCAAAATGCTGCGTATAGACGGTGGTAGTTGGTTCTTCCACATCACCCGGAGTGTTTCGTCTGTCACCCTTCCCCTGGCTAGCTCCCTCATTTTTCGAAGAAGGTGTGATGGCTGCTGGTCTCCCAGCTCCATTCCGCAAACAAGCTTTTTGATTTGACATTCATCCGACTCTCTGTAAACTGAGAGTAACTTTGCCTTCAAGGTCTCGTATTTTTTTTCTTTGGGCGGTTCGAATATAATTGATGCTACTTGTTCTGTGACTTCCTGGTTGAGCTTCGAGACTAATATTCGGTACTTGGAGTCGTCGGACATCTTCTGCGCATTTATAATTGTTTCCGCTTTGGCGAACCATAATTCTGGTGACTTGGTCCAAAAATTTTCTATCTTGTCGGTCACGGACACGGGTGAAAGAACGTATTCTTCAGCGGTCGCTTTTTCTTCCATCTTCAAGCTTGACTTTGTGACTTTTTTTTTCAATAAGCACTGTGGGTTTTCACACTATACCGCGTGGATGTTAGGATGAGTTGCCAGTTCTCGATCAACGCACACACTTTAGGATCACGTCGGGGTCACCAATTTTGTGTGTGTTCCAGGGTAGTGTGTGCGGAGAGAAATAATAGATGTTGTACGCTATATCAGTCTTTACTAGAGTTGATATTACAGGGTTGTATTTGCGGCGCGTGTATAGCGGATAGCGGTTTCGGGCGAACTGGCTTCGCCGGGCGCTGCGCATGCGAGGAATATAAAACGACTGCGTCAGCGCCCCTACAGTCTTTTGAGGAAAGAACCATACAGATGTGAGTGGACCTGTCCATTCCATGCACGCATTTGTCAGTAATCGTGTAGCTCAACTCAGAACTTAAAAGGAGCTCAATGATTCGACGAACAATACCAAAGAAAGGACATTTGGGTAGGCCGCATAAAGTACTCACAACTGCCAGATAATCATTAAAAGTAACTGAGAAAAATAAATATATATATATGACCCACATAGTCCTTTTTTTTTTTTGGGTGGGAAATCATCAAATAACTTCTCCCGCTCTGGGCGGAGCGGGAGGGCGTGTCAGACTCTTACTGACTAAAACCCACCCGTGTTCCTTCGGTTGCCCTGTTGCCGGGGGCCACGATCTCCCTTTCGGTTTTCTTCGCAACCCCGGCAGGCATCGGCCCTAGCGGACCCCGTCAATTATGCTGACATCTCTTTGAGGCGCGCGTGGAACACAACGCGCCGTCGACCCGGGCCTGGTCCTTATCGAACGGTGAGCCACCCATTGCTCACGGTCCGCAAGCCCGCGCCTACGGTGGCCGGAAATCGGCTTGCGACTCCCGACGCCCTGGGCGTCTTCTCCTGCGGCGGTTAGGGGCGTGAGGGCGCGAAATTTGTCTCACCCTCACGCGTTCCGCCTCCTCCTTCGCGAGCATTACCGCTTCGCAGAAGGAGGTGACGGCCTCCCATTTCCTCTCGCTCCGTACCATGGCCTGAACCAGGGCCGGACGCGAGAGATCACCGCCGCCGATCGCCTCCACGAGGACACGGCGATGCTCCGCCCAAGCTGGGCAGACCTCCACCGTATGCTCCACCGTGTCCTCCGGGCGATCCACACAATGATGACACCCGGGCGTGTCCTCCCGCCTTATCCTGTGCAGGAACCTCCCGAAACAGCCGTGTCCGGTGAGGACCTGCGTCAGGTGGAAGGTGAGGACGCCGTAGCGCCTCTCTAGCCACTCCTCAAAGAGGGGTCTTATCGCCGCAATTGTGACGTGCCCAGCGCTGGGTTGCGACAATCGCACTCTCCATGACTCCATGAGATCCCGCCGGAGCTCTGTCCGCTGTGCCGTGATTTCTCGCGGCAGCGGAGTTAAGCCCCGGCGTTTCGCCTCCTCGCGCAACTCCCACATGTGCGCGAGGACCTTTGCCTCAAGATCCCATGGCGGTAATCCGGCAAGGAGGCACGCCGCCTGGCAGGAGACCGTGCGGTATCCTCGGGCCAGCCGGATGGCCATGACCCTCTGGGACGCGTTCAACCGGCGGGACCCACATAGTCCTCACATTCACAATAATAAAAAAATATTTTACTTCACAAAGTAAATATTCATGTCATTGTGTATATAATTTTAAAGTTAGCAAAAAAAAAAAAACAAAGTTCCGAAAGTAAAACATAAAAAAATAATAAAATTGGAGCAGCTCAATCCCATGCCTTTTTGTCCTCAATGTAATCTTTAACGGCATAAAAAGCCTTCTGGCACAACTTGCGTTTAGTAAATGATTTGAATTTATTAAGGCTTAGATCTTGTACGTGGCTTGGAAATTTATTATAAAAGCGTATACATTGACATCTAAAGGAGCTACCTATTTTCTTGAGCCTTGTTGTAGGTACAACAAATTTGTGTTTGTTCCTAGTATTTATGTTATGGATATCACTATTTTTTTAAACAATTTGTTTTTATGGGCATATAAAAGATTATCAAAAATATACTGAGAAGGCACAGTCATTATATTTATCTCCTTAAATTTATCTCTGAGAGAGTGTCTCGGACTTAATTTATAAATAGATCGAACAGCTCTTTTCTGCAAAACAAAAATAGTTTGGATGTCGGGGGCATTTCCCCACAACAGAATACCGTACGACATTACACTATGAAAATAACTAAAGTACACTAAACGGGCTGTCTCTATGTTAGTTAAATTACAAATTTTTCTAACAGCATATGCTGCGGAGCTTAGCTTTTTTGACAATTTATCTATATGTGGGCCCCACTGAAGCTTAGCATCCAAAGTTAAGCCCAAGAATACTGTGCTATCTTCAGGATTCAATTCTTAGCCCTTTATCAACAATTTAGTTTTCACCTGCCTAACATGAGGTAGGGTAAACTTAATGCACTTAGTTTTTTTTTTCATTCAGAAGTAAATTGTTAACATTGAACCAGTGAACTACTTTTGAGATTGCGGTATTTACATCGTCAGTAACTAGCTGCTGACGTTTAAGTTTAAACAAAAGTGAAGTGTCATCCGCAAACAACACTATTTCATGGTTATCCTTTATGAGGTAAGGCAAGTCATTAATATAAATAAGAAACAAGAAAGGACCAAGAATTGAGCCCTGTGGGACTCCCATTGTTACTAAAGATCCGGGAGATCTTTTTCCATTAACGTCAACGCTCTGAATCCTATTACTCAAGTATGAAGTAAGAAGATCCAGAGCGCTGTTCCGGATCCCATAGTGGCGGAGTTTCCTGATTAACGTGTCATGAAGAACGCATCAAATGCCTTGGACAAATCACAAAAGATGCCCAAGGCATCACATTTATCTTCCCATGCATTATAAATGTGACCTAAAAGTTCAACACCGGCGTCAGTAGTTGAACGACCCCTTGTAAAACCGAACTGTTTGCTGGGTAATAATTTGTCTATTAAAAAATCTTTGCAATTGCTCTAAAATTAATTTCTCAAAAATTTTACTAAAGGTAGGTAGTACTGAAATAGGAATATAATTTGTGGGGTCTGATGTACTACCTGATTTAAACAAAGGTATAATTTTACTATTTTTCATTAGGTCAGGAAACTCCCCACAGTGAATACAATTATTAAAGATAAGAGCTAAAGTAGGTGCTACAATGTCAATAATAGACTTGGCAACTTCTACAGAGTTACCCCACAGATCTGCAGTCTTTTTTACATTTAAAGTGTGAAAAGTTTTAATTATGTCTCTACAGGTAATATGTTCAAAAAAAAATTCCGAATCACAAACATTAACATTTTCCTTTAGCAAAGACTCAGCAACAGAAGGTGATGAGTTTAGGGATTTAGTAGTTGAAACGGGAATATCTGAAAAGAAATTTTCAAAGGCCGCAGCGACTTGGGAGTCTGATTTTCTTATGTTGTCATTAATAGACAGGCTGTAGTTAGTATTTCGGTTATTTAGACCTTCCCGTTTCACTATTTATAATATTCCAAGTCGTTTTAATTACATTATTACTATTTTTAATCTTCGAACTCAAATAACGCGACTTGGCCATACAACAAACTTTTTTAAATAATTTTGAATAATTTCTAACATATAAATTAAATTCAGCTGTGTTTACATAAGTCCTTTCATTGTACAGTTCATAAAGCCGTGTTCTACTTTTATGTATACCAAAGGTAGCCCAATCACTAAAAGATGGGTTACTATTAACCGAGATAGTCTTGGGAATAAAGATGGAATTAAATTGCTTACAGTATATATGAAAAAAAATCATCATATAGATAATTAGGATCAGCATGAATAGACAAAACTGGTAATTTATTCATGAGTTTAACTTTAAAATTTTCCAAGGGACTTGCAGTTTTGGGGTTAACAGTGATATCCTTTTTAGCCACTTTGTTGTTTTGGTTTGGGATAGTAATCCTCTGCCCGCAATGATCAGAATCTAGTAAATTTATTATTTCTTTGTGGCTAGGTATAACATTTGTATAAATATTATCGAGGCATGTGGCACTAGTCGGGGTTATTCTTGTGGGCTCTAAAAATAGGTTTACAAGATTTTAGGACTGAAACAGACTTATTATTTTACTACAAGAACCTGAATTTTCTAATAAATTAACATTAAAATCACCGCAAGTGATAATGGACTTATTTGAGTTACAAATCTTGTGTAACACTTCATCCATTACCTTTTCAAAGCAGTCATACAATCCTGAAGGTGGTCTGTACACACTTAATACAATAAACTGCTCCAATTCTATACAGGCTATTTCAACTGTTCGCTCAACAGATAGGCTCACAATATCCTTACGGTCTCTATATTTAAGCTGGTTACTTACTAAAATTAATGAGCCACCATGTACAGCATTAACTCTACTGAATGAACTACCTACCTGGTGATTATTAAAATTGAACAAGAACTGGTGGCTTTTAAGCCAATGTTCTGTTATACAAAGAATATCAATACTGTTAAAATTCATAAATAATTCTACTTCTAAATCTTTGTTCATAAATCCTTGAATATTTTGATGCACCAGGTTAATACTATTTACAGATTTTAAACCTTTATTTGATTTTATTTTGCAATTCTGTACATTATTGCTAGAGGTTGCCTCTATTGTCTTAATTTCTAATTTAAATTATTATCAATGTCAATATTGGATACCAAGTTATTGGCTGAATTATTTAACATGTCATAGCATTGCTCAATAGAAGCAATTTGTTTAGCCAAATTCTTGGCTGTAATAGAAAAGTAATATGATAGTGACACAGCTATCTGTCTTTTACAATACTTTGAAAGATAGTACCTATCCATACAAAATCTATCTTTTGTCAAATAAAAGTGGTTACCAACATAATTGTTAGTGTCAATTAAATGGAATAAATGATTATGACTTGTCAAATTATGTAATGTCATATTAATTTCAGATCTAAAATTATTTTCTTCCTGTGGCAAACTTTGGCTGTATGGGAATGTGAACATCACAATTTTTCTTAAAGTTAGGTTGCGCAATGATCTATAATATTGGAGTAATTCTCCTTTGTTCACATTACCCCTATTACCAACAAATATTAATAATATACTATCTTGGTTAAAATTGCATTTCATAACTTTTTTCATTATGTCAAATAAAGAACAACCAGGCATACAGTAGTTCATTATTGAGTGTCCTGGATATTTATTTGTCAACAAGTGGCCTAGATCCTTTCCAATTTCATCACAAAATAATATTATTTCTTTATTTACACTCTTTTTAGGCAAACAGTTAGTAATTGATAATGGCAAACTGGCACTAGACTGCGGTATGGTGGTGTCACATATTGTCAATGAATGGTCCGGTGTGCGTTCAATAGATGGTGGTTGACAATGTTCACATTTGTTAGTTTGTGAGCTTACCAGCTCATTCATTGCCAAAACATATTCCCTCATTTGGTTAAGTTATAAGTCTTAAGTTATAAACACACATATTTGTCGCATAATATGAATCATGTTTGTTTATGACCACATTATTAGATTATCATTATCAATATCATTGCTATTAGACGACGGTTCGATCGTTATCAATTCAATTACGTTACGACTGTCGTTGAACGTATTTCCTAGATTTATTATTAGATTGAAATTTGATAAGCGTCTCTTTTCTCGCATGTGGAACGTGTCGATAAAATCTATTTCTGATTTCTGTAAAACTGTAGCAATATTTTTAAACTGTCTGCAGTCTTTTTTGCCGTTAGGGCTACCTATGCATTACTGAAAATTTTCTTACAGTTTCAGGTAGAAATATGTAGTTCATGTAAATCCCAATGTGCTAGCTTGCCGGCTGTAAACCCATAAAATTCTGTTGGAATCACCTAATTTGCGGGAACGGAAACTAAATTGTCGGGACACAAATCAGAGCCACATAAAACGCTGCTTTGATCTTCGAGCGTGATTTGTAACCGGTTCCCTCCTTGAAAACTTCTGTCTAGTGTCTTGGTCTTCCTGTGCCGAGTTCACTGCATCATTAATAGCTTTGTATTTATTCACTGTATTGTTATCTACCTTCTGAAAAAATATTAAATGCTGCAACATCACGCTTATTGATAAGTGCATACGTTTTTTCGATGCACTGTTCCTACCATTCCATTGAAACAGTCTCTCTTACTAATGAATCCCTTTGATCATTAATATCTTCATGCTTTGTCATTATCAATCACATATTTAATAATAATGTTGTTTTATTCTTGTAAGGTTTGCTAAAGTTTGATCTAGGGATGTTACGGAAGTCGTCTTACCGGAATCGGAGGTTATAAATTTGATTGATCGGAACCGGAGTCGAAGGTGGAAGTAGAAGAAAGATGTGTTATGGGAAGGCTTAATGAAACAATTGAAATATAATTCAGTCTCTTTAATCAGTCAAATAATAGCGATAACATCCACAAACAAAACAATAAACTGAGACTTCGAGCGCAAGCGTGTATAAAATAAACTAAAATACATTGGCGACGAGTTAAAACTTGTCTGTACGTACTCTAGTCACGTGCATCGCTGCGCTTCGAACCTCAGTTTAACTCCGATTCAAAATTATCGGGACCGAAATCGGAATCGGAGTTGTAAAATTAATCGGAAGTTCTCACCTTTCGGAACCGGAACCGAAGCTCCGTAACATCCCTGGTCTGATCTTACTTCGAGATTGGGAGTCTGGCAAGCCTTATGCCATCCATCATCTATATAGATAACGAAACTACTTTCCTCGACATTTGACAGCTTAAAACAACAACATGTAAAGTTAACGCTGATATAACGACAAAAGACAAAACAGTTAAATGTGCAAATTGCATTTCAAATTGAAACAACGATTTACAAAGATTCAATGTAGCGTAACTTTATCCGATGACTTTGAATGGCGACCATTATTCATATTGGCCATTGATAATGTCAATCGAATCGTACGGTCTTGCTCCATCGCTTCTATTATGTTTGAATTTTATTTGAATATCGGAATCATCGCGGTGTAGCGCCACTGATCAATCAATTTAGGTTTGGTTAAATTCATGCTTTTGAGGTTTTTAGTGATTACCATCATGTGGCTATACTGGGTATACCATACTACCTATAACAGTTTCACAATCCATAAAGCAACCAATCGAGCAATAATCATTCGGATTCATCTGGGTAGACAGGCGCGCAGGCGCAGCTTTTACAACATCCAAAATAATTAGGTGCTCTGATGGTGCTTTGGTGTGGATTTTATGATATAGATAGATAGATAACTCTTTTATTATAGATATAGATAGGTAATCCAATAAAATCCAACGTTCTCTTCATGTTTTTAATTATTTCATTTTTTAAATTTATTTATTTTAAACTTCCATTTTATTTACTACCCGTACACCCTGTATAAATGATCATCATAGCAGGCATAGCTATGATGACCATTTCTACAGGGATGTGGCCTAAATTGTTGAACCACAGCTACCTATCATAAATGTTCTGAATACAAAGTTCCCAAATACAGCAGTCCATCGTGTCTCCAATTGAAGGACTGTTCCCAATCAAGCGTATAAAGTCGTACCCAATCCATTGTTCGTGACACACTTCCCCTCAGGAAATGGAAATAGTCGCCATTGCGATACATTTTACGTGACTTATCTACAATCATCTACAGTCGATAAAAGTTATCCTCATTACTAAACATGGATATAACATCATAACCTGGGTTTTTTTTTGCTTTAATTATGAATTGTATGGGTTTTTAATTCAGAGGTGGCATTTTCCGTTCCAGTTTGACGAATATTCAGTGTTTAGTATTCAATGCTTAGTTAGTGTTCAGTGTTCAATCAGTCGCAGCATTGTGCATTTCAGTGTCGACTCGTATTGTCAAACAAATTCCCTAATAGCCACCTAGTTTTACAATAGGTCAGTGCTAAATTCTGTAAGGAGCTTAAGTAGAGTTGTTGAAGACGGCCGTCAGAATGAGTAACGAGACAAGTATGTACGTTTTAGTTAATTGCATAAGTTAAGCGCAGTTTAGCCTCAATTTAGCTCATGTTTGGAATATTGAAACTCGGCCGTTCTCAAAATAAACCCAGATACGATAATACCTACGCAGATCGCAGACTAAAATTTATAATATGAATCAGTGTGTCTTATAAATAGTCGTACGTAAGAACCGATAAGTTATATTATCACGGATTGTCGCTTTCAGAGAGAGTGCACGGCGCATCGCTGAAGGCGCGGGCTGGAGGTGACGTCATCTCTCCGGAGCGCTCTGCCGGCACCCTCGACCTCAACATGTCGTTCACAGCACCTTCCAACCTGGTACTAACACCTGCTCCTGAATGTGAGTTATTCAGACTTATCAATTGAGATATAACAGTGACGATAGATTATCAGCCCACATAATAATATTGCAATAATCGACACCATTTGCAAAGGGAATGGTATATATATTATTTTGATCGCAATAAGTAAGTACATTGCAACCAGTTTTTGGCCAGTGATAGCCTAGTGGTGTGACCGTCGGACTGCCAAGTCAAAGGTCTCGAGTTCGAACCCAAGGCACGCACCTCTGACTTTTCGGATTCATGTGCGTATTGTATAATTATCACTTGCATTAAAAACGGTGAAGGAAAACATCGTGAGGAAACCGGCATGCCTGTGAGATTTTTCTCGACGGCGTGTGAAGCCAAGTCAGAAACCCATGGGCAGCTTTAAAACTCTGACACGAGGTTAGTCACTATCCATGCGAAAAGAAGAACATCAATTAGCTTCTTGAAACAGAACTTTACACCGAAATAACTTCTTGAGCCTGGTAAACGAAAAGACAAACATGTACTGTAAATGGACGTTAGTATGGCCCATCGCAATTTAAAAAGACCACCACAGAAGTAACTTTCAAAGACAAAGGTTTACGAAACTGAATCTTTTCTAACAAGCCTTATTAACGCCCCGTGGACACGACCATAGATCTTCTAATCCTATCAAAATTTGCCAGCACGTTTAGCATGACCACAATAGAAATGGTTTTTGTCGACGGAAGAATAGACAAAATGACAGATAAACAATCACAATCTGTCATTTTGTCTATACTTCCGTCGACAAAACCCGTAGAAAACCCGTTTCTATGGTTGTCATGCTCTTGAAAACCAGTTTCTTTTTCTACCAGGTCGAAAGCTATCCCGAGGCATCTCCCGTGCGACAGACAACGAAGGCCTCGTGTGGGCGCTACGCAACAATACAGAACCAGAGCCAAACACAATCAATTCCGATCACATACTGCTGCTTCCAGATATTTCTGTCTACCCACCTGATTTTAGGTAAGCAGATAATCTTGATAATTTAATATTATGCGAACAGAGTAAGGTCGGACTACTTAATCTGGTACTAAAAGTGGATTGCCTTTTGGTTATTTTCGACGCAAGGCCACAGTGGTATGTTCAAGAAAAACATGTCATGACAGCTCATCACTGACAGCCTAAAATTAGGAGCACTCCGCGTGTCTTTGTTTTGATTACCAAATGGATTTCCGCAAACCGATGTTCGATTTGATTTATCGCTCGATTATTTACAAATCCAAACTCATAAAGGGAGCATTTGGGGAATGGTAGCATAAAAATATGAGAATGACTTGCCAGACAGAAAAATAAAAGGATGACAAGCGCGTGGCCCGCACGCCAACGCTCAACATTTTGCATTTTTTTTGGATTGATGCCTTTTAAATTAGTCACGAATGACAAATATAGTGGTAGACCCGTGTACGAGTATATGGCCGTTGTTGGTGCGTACGTACGGTCGGCAGCTGGCCAATATTCATTATCGTCGCACACGCAATCAGACCGTTTGTTGCCGTTGAACTTTCTGTTATTGTTTACCGTTCTTTATCCTTTTCGTGTTTCGGATACATGAATTCGACATTTATTTTGGCATAGGTAGAATTACTAGGTTTCTCATGGTTAACGTTAAGGAAAAATTAAGTATGTTCCTGTTCCACATCTCGTTTATAATCAGTAAGGTGAAAAAACTTTTTACAAAAAAGATGACAATAAACAAAAATTCAAAACCAAAGACACCAACTTCTGAAATTAAATTTACTTCTGTAGTGTTATTTTTTTTTTTTGGAAATCGGTTGTTTTATTTTTTTGTAAAAAGTTTTTATTTTTCACTTTTTAGTTGTGGTACCTACCCCACACAAATTCGAATACCACTACCTGCTATGTAAATAACAGTGACAGGAATGGGGAAAAATAAAAAGGTAATAAAATTAATATGGGACCAACTCTGAAGAAGACCTACCAAACAAAAAAGAATCATCAACATCAATTCATAATTGGCTTTTTGAAGTCGGTTAAAATATATAAGTTGGAATTCCATATTACATTAGAATTTTCAGTAGAGTCATTAGGACTATCAAATAACTTTTAGCAAATGAGAAGCATTTTTTTTATATTGTAGGCAATTAAAATTCTAGATCCTCAAAACATTTGTTTATGCGCTTTGACACCTAAATCAAAATAAAAAAATACCAAAATCTTGTCACCGTTTCCAGAACATTCTTAGAAAAGGACCTCCTAGAAACTGCAACACTAGTAACTCTAGAATCTGCCAACATACTTAACTGGTGGCGCCACGGTCGCGTCCCGGGTGCCCCTCGACTACTTCCACTGGCCACTTCGGGCGACGGCAACTGTCTGCCGCATGCTGCATCACTTGCTGCATATGGCTTCCATGACAGACTGCTTGCATTGAGAACTAAGGTTCAGGCGCTGCTGTCTGGAGAAGGTGGTGAAGTACTGACTAGTAAGTGTTATTCAATTTACCTGTAAGTTTTAGATCAGGTGGAGCAGTAATTTTCGGGGAGTGGCTGGTAATGGTGCAAGAGGCCGAGGATCCAGCTCAACGACGTGCTATTGAAGAGCATTATGACTAGCAGTGGTTTACAAAAGTCTGATGTGACCCTCAAATTTTTGAAGTGAAAACTTCTTTAGGCGAGTTGGGCATTTTTGAGATGGGACTAAAGCATTGATTTCGCGATACTGTAACGACACCAGCTTTTGACCATTAAAAAGACATCAACGCGCGATACATTATTTCCTGCACAGTAAAATTGTTCAAGTTTTCACTTCTGTCGGCACTCCCGGAGTGCCATTTTTTTTTTTTAAGACCGATCTGTTAATTTGTAAATACAGTATTTTCTGCCATCCTTGATTTATACCAACTGAGACTGTTGTATGCATTCTTTTAAAGTAGAATCTCCTCGGATATGACCATTCAGTCAATAGTGTAATAGTCAAGAGGAGGCTCCCTATTTGTATGTTAATTTGCATTAATATTCTGAAACAGTCACGCATACCATCAAAATGGAACTTTAGTATATGATTTATTGGATCTTTTTCTTTCCATGTACAAGACAGTTACGTAATTGTAATATTTTCGCTCGATTATTTTTTTATTCGAAAATCATGTCTTTTTAAAGATTATGTAAATAAAATCAAGATGTCCAAAATAAGTAGTCACATTAAGAAAATATAGTTTATTGTCCAGCTACAAGATATGTTTTCACTAGATCAATTATTACTATATTTATAAACGAAATAAGAATTGAGACTTTCGCCATTCAGTTCCGTGCTGGAACACGATTAAAGAGCGTACGCGATATTCAACTTTATTACTGATGTGTTAGCGTTTAGCACATAGTGGAGTGGCGGGGTGAATGGGGGCGGAGCTTGGGTGGAAATTGTCTTTAGAGTGCTTGGCCTAACTTGAGTAAGATGGACACCAGCTAGATTTATTTAACATATTTTCTGACCTTTTCAGACGCAATAAAACGCCGCTGGCGTTGGTCAGAGAGCATATCCCTCCGTTCAGCAGGCCTCACCCCGTCCGAAGCGGAGTGGGAGCAGGAGTGGGCGCAGTGCGTGAGCGCGGCGTCGCCCGAGCCCGCGCGCGCCGCGCCCGCCGCCGCGCCGCACTACGCCGCGCTCGAACACTTGCACGTGTTCGCGTTGGCGCACGTCATGAGACGCCCGGTCATTGTGTTCGCTGATGTTGCCTTGAGGGTTGGTATCATTTTTAGGTACCTCCTACATATTTTGGTTTCTGGTATTTTAATACGAGATGATCACTCGGGACACGCGCAGTACTGCGTGTTTTTAGGTGATAGCTTTTTTTCTTTACTTAAAAATAAAAACACTAAAATGGAATATAAGTGTAGTGCGACATCGTTAAGGCCTTAGATGAATGATTGGTCTCGCTGCGAGACCAATCATTCATCTAAGGTAAAGGCTTTACCACTGTAAAAAAAATCTCAATAAATTGATGCTTCACTAAAACTGTCACAATGATCTTGAAAGCTATAATAATAGACCTTGTTGTTTTGTGACGTGTCTTTGGTTGAGATCACAAAACCAAAAATGTGGATTATGAAAAATAGGAAAAAACCTGAAAACATACAAGAAATGAGCGAAATTATGCAACCAAACAAATAATGTCAAAATGTTTGACACTTGCAGGACTTCCGCGGCGACCCCATCGCCCCGATCCCGTTCGGCGGCGTGTACCTGCCGCTGGAGCTGGCGCCCGACGCGTGCAGCAAGACGCCCGTCCTGCTCGCCTACGACGCCGGCCACTTCTCCGCGCTCGTGCCGTGTGAGCCGCTGCCTACTGACGGCGCCAAAGTGCCGCTGGAAGACCATGCCGGGAATCCTATGCCCATCAGGTAAAAAAGAAACAAAAAACATTTTAACCGTCACAGAAACGCGTGTATATAGAAAAAAACAAGCTGGTTGAAGAAAGTTACTGCGAAATAAAGTTCATTTATTAAGCAAGAAGATTCCTACCGCCTACTCATCTATAATGGAAAACCTTGGGAACTATTTTCTTCTACCGTCGCTACACTATCGCTAGAAAGGTCAAGCTCGTGATCATCCATTCATACTATTATGATCCCAATCCTGACACCTTATGTGGGTGAATAGTCAATTTTGATGGAATGAAAATTTCCATGAAAATTGTCGATTCACAAAAATAATAATATATCTTTCATTTCAGATTCAACGTAGACCCCGGTGAAGATTTCCGCTGGGACGTCGAACCCGACCAGAAAACCATAAACAACATCCTTCCCGACGAATACCAACGTTCGTCAATGCTGGCAGCTTACTTAGACCTCGAGCCAGTCGAATGCATCTCCCTTAGCCAACCGCCTGAAGAACTGCGAAGATCACTCGACGCACTGTCAACCAAAAGCTCAAAGCAGCTAAACTCAGTGGCCAAACAATTCGGAAGTATTGGAAGGTCTATGAGCAGTAAATTGAAGAAGAATTTTGGTTCCATGGCGAAATTGGCGGGTAAAAGCAGTGGGAGTCATAGCAATCCTGAAGAGAGTTTGATGAGGACCCAATCTACGTGTGAAGTGTTGTGCTGTCGAGTGTTAGCGGCGAGGGCGCCCGTGCAAGAGGAGATGGTCAAGAATTATCTTAATGAGGCTTGGATTGGGTGAGTTGTATTAATTTTTCATTCACATATTTTGATAAGTACACAAATTTTTTCTATAGCAGCCCGGATTTGAGCCTGGCAAATAATAACTCGCCCTTAAACCGCCTCCTAGCCAATAGTGATCATCGCGTATGCGTGATCACTTTTGATCGATCGCCCGAATATATCACTAGATCGATCAAGTCTCGTTTGTACATCATATTGTATAAATTATGACGTACGAAGCACAGGGTGTTGTGGCGCAGCTTGGGAGAGGCCTATGTCCAGCAGTGGACTGCTATAGGCTGAGTTGATTGATGACGTACCAACTCTCATTCAAGCGACGATCGCTTTTGGTTAGGACGCGGGGTTATATGGGTCTTTGTCATTAGTTGGTACACTAACCTTGATGTTATGTGTTATTATGGTATGAGCTCTATGGAGGTCATTAAAGTTTTTCCTACAAACTCCAGGTACACAGCCGAAAAAAATCGCAAGGAACAACCAGTCGCCCCAAGCCAACCTCGCTACGGCACTGGCCGATCACAGTTCTACGCAGACGCGGAGAGACCCGCCCACGACGCGGTCCGAGCGGCTACGAACACTTGTAAGAAGTCCGGGCGCGCGCCCGCGGACCGCACGCTGTACCTGAGCCGCTCCACGTTCTACGACGACCGGCCGGCGTCGCCCGCGCCGTGCCGCGCGCCGCTGTGCCTGTACTACGGCAGCGCCGCCAACGGGGACTACTGCTCCCGGTGCTCGCGGCTGCAGTGAGCGCCTTCTACCCCAAACTGTGTGATAAACTCTAAGGAGTCTTAGGTTAGTCCGGCTAGCAGCCCGTGAAGCTATGTTTATCAAATTTTAATAAAAAGTTGATCTAAAATATTCTGTATGTCGATTATTCTGAATTTTAACGACGAACTTAAAATTTAAAAATTTGTTTTTTTTACGACTATTTTTTCATTTTTTTTCGTCTCTCATACTAACATGATGTTAGGATATGTTAAGCGTTAATTTCGTTCGAATTAGGCTTATTACTTTAATAATTATTTAAGAAAGTAATATTATCGTTGCGTGGGTGATATTTTTTTTATTGTTACTTAGATTTAGTAAGTCACCTTTGTGTTTGCCCCACCATTATTAATAATAAATAAGTAAGCACAGATAATATCTGTGATTTAATAATTAGACCATATTATTACTGTCATTACCTGGATAACCAACCATGGGCGTGTAAAGGTGTATTCAAAATGTAACGGAAACTAAACCATAAATGACCAATGAATGTTATATATCTCATGTTCATACCAAATAATAGTAAAATAATATTCTAGATATCTTAGAAAAAAACAGTCAAATAAAAATATTAATCACTATTTTCTCCTTTATATGCGCCTGCGGTTTGATTGATCTATGCGACTGTTATTATACTATCAAGTGCCAAAAAGTGGCTTCTAAACGTATTTTACAAAAGTATTTGGAGGATAAAAATGTCTATGAGTGTATAAGTAACAAATGTGTTCAAAATTCAGTGCCAGGTTGGAAACGGGAAGTACATTTTGGACAATACGGCGACTATGATGTGTTTCGTACATTCGTTTAATAAAATGTATTTAAAAATTGACAGCGTATAAAACAGGGTAAAATCTGTTTAGACATCAACAGTGTATACTTACCTTAACATTATGTTGCCTTTATAATCGTGTCTTCTCGCATTGAAAAATGTACCATGTGTATTTTTATTGTATTTTATTAAATTGAGGATTATATTTAGGGTGTTAGTAATAAATGTTTAAATATATTGGCGGCTAAACTTTTCACACTTATAACAAAATAGAGAGGATGATTTAAAAAAATTAATACATGAAAAAAGAGACAAAATGTTACAAAAATTATATTAATCATCTATATTACCATTATTATAAATGTTTAGGAAGAGTTTATTACTAAAATAATTATCATAATGATATATCCTACTATAAGTAGGAACTATTGCAGCTTAAATTCTTACCATAGCCTTGTGGAATTGTGATTTAGAGGTTATGTACAAATAGAGAAGAGACAGATGTATATTTTTCCATTTAAATCATCCGACTACCTCATTGATGCAGCAGTTTAGTGTTAAAAATAGAAGACGAAAGCCTATGGCTGACTGAAATACTATGGTGAAATAGTACTTCCATTAAAGTTTCGGCAATACCTTTATTACATCCCAATTAAAACAAAACTCGGTAACTTAATAAGTTATTTTTCTTTCAGTTTCTAGTGCCAATAAACACGCTATTCTGGGACAAAAAGTTTGAAGACTTGTTCTTTCCGTTTTTAGACGAATTTCAGCATTTTATCTGATAGGATATAAACCACTTCAGTATCTTATTCAGCCATAATTGCCCGATATATTTTGGACTCAGGGTAAAAAATTTCTATGCCCTAAAATTCCTAAGATAATAACTAGTAATTATGTCCTCTCCAATATAAAAATAACGAGCTTGGAGTTTGTCTCCGTCCTTAATTTGCTGGTTTAAGAAAAACTATATTTAGGCTTTATTTTACCACTGCTGAACTGTATCTTATCTTCCTATCAATAAATGCTCTGTGTCAGGATGACTGGACTAAAAGAGATTTTGGAAGTTAAAGCAATACCAAAGGTTTTGTACCTCTTTGCTACTTTTTGTTACCAAGCATCCAACAATTGGTACCTCGCTAAAGAGGGAAAACTATTACGAAGAAAGTGGCCAGCCATTCTGAATTCAGAATAAGTACAAAAACTCGGTATTGTTGAATTTTCCAAAATATCTCTCCAGCCCAGTCACACTGACGCAGACAATACATTTTATAAATATCTCTTCAATATGCTTTTTGGTAGTGGTGAAACCCGGCCTTTATTATAAAAAATTTGATCTTCTAGTCCCGTATGATAGAATACTTAGTTGTTAATGTAATAGTAATAAGTGCAGTGATTAATCAATAAATTATGTTGAAAAACTATTAAAAAATCAGTTTTATAGTGTGATCATGTTCTTTATGTTTTCGCTCTAATTGTTAATTTTCAAACTTCTGTCCTACTAATATCTGTTTTCTAATATAATAAGTACCTATACCTTTTGTATAGCTTAATAGATCTGTGAAATTGTAACAAGATTGTGAGGAGTCATGACAAATATAATTCTTTCATATTTTAAGTAAAAGTGAACACAACAAATCATTTTATAATCAGAGGTAACATTATATTTTTTCATGTGTTTAACAATATAGAGACAGCATATCATGTTTTGTAGAAATATAAATTGATATTATATATGCAAATTTAATATGAATGCATTTTATTTAATTAAACCCATTACCACACATCACAAAATATCCAAAACACGATAGTGAATTTTTCTATTGGAAATTATTTTTAAATAATGACCAGCACTAATAACAAAGTTTGCGCAGGCTGTCCACAAGACCGCGCTCCCCACCGCGGGCTCGCGCACGCATTGAGTTCGTTCACAGCCGCTGAAGTTTTCCTTTTTTTTTTTTAGGTAGTGCATCTCGTAGTCGACCTCTGAGATCGGGCTTTCCTGTGGGTGCCTTAAGCTACTACACTTAAAACCTCCAGCCAGGGGTTATTCAAATATGCTAATTAAAACTAGGTGAACGCTCGCTAAGGGCTGTGGGGTACGAACCTTGGCTTAGGGCGTCAACCGGAGAGAGGACATCAAGGATGGGACGGACTGGACCAAAGTTTTGATCATGATATAAGTCGGGGAAGGAGTTTCACTTGTGTCCCGTTTCCGTATGTAACAGTGGCGACGGGGATGGGATTCGAACCGACTATAAAGAAACAATAATTAATGAAATTGTAGTAAAAACGGTGGTGGCACTCCGGGAGTACTGACGCGTTGATGTCTTTTATTCCATGCACCGCGGTAATCAACGCGTTGATTTCTTTTGAATGGTCACAATTTGGTATCATGACAGTGTCGCGAAATCAATGGTTTTGTCCCATCTCAAAAATGCTCAACGCGCCTAAAGAAGTTTTCACTTAAAAAAAAAAACATTCCTACACAACGCAGTACGTAAATGATTAAATTCAACCAAAAATAATAACTTTAATTTTCCCGCCACGTTCCAAGTGAACCACGGCGCGCGCCTGTCAAATCTGTATCCATGCATGGATTGATCTTCTCATTAAGATTCTCTTACAGCTTTTGAACAGACCAAAGTAATTTTATGGCTTTGTAGTTAATCGTGCTTAATTAAAGCCTGTGATGTCCCAATGCTAGGCAAAGGCCACCTTACTCTCTTTCCACTTCTTTCTGTTAAAGCTGCTAAGGACCTAGGTCTTGTTGAAGGTGTACAGCTTATCCAGCATTTCCGTCTGGGCCTGCCGTTACATTACAACCCAATGATGGCATGCGAGATGTCGTAAGCCATCATTGGGCTGTAATGTAGTTTGGCCCCTTGGTCGTCTGTTATACGGCAGATGTAGCGTAGCAGTTTTCCAAGTGAAATCAAATATCTTTGTGATGGAACGGATGGTCGTATTCCTAACCCAGTCTGTTTTTTTGATACCTAGAAAACTCCGTTCCATAGCCCTCTGGCAAACCTTGAGGTTTATTAAGATCACAAAAATACATAAAATAGAAATTTAATATTCTGGAATATTATGAGATGTTCTGCTTCACCTTTTCGATACTGCATCGAGAATAACAACCCCTTGCCAATCCCTTTTTATCGTTCAAAAACGATACGTCTCTTTTGTTTGAGCGGAGCGTGAAAAAACAATTTTAGTTTGTTATGTAGTTGTAGTATAAACAGATAAAGATAATATTCCTGAAAACTTACAAAAAATTGCAGCTAAGCTGTCGATTTCCACTTTAAAAGAAAAAACATTTATGGCTTCATATGTGGCTTTTTTACAATTTACTTTAGAACGAAACGCATTAATGTCAAAAGCGCTTTTCTCCCTCCTGTGGAAGATGCTTTTTCCTAATTAAATAAATGCTATAAAATTCCATAAAAAGCGATTATAAATGATGTCCGGTGGTCTTATAGATAAAGTTTATATCGGTCTGGATAATGCGCCGGCCGCATTTGATATAAAAGGACGTATTCTGGGACCCGTAAGTTTTTGTATCTTTGGACTCGATTTCCGCATTCTAAATCGCATAAAAAACATTATAATCAATTTTGTTTCAGAATGGCACTAACTTGGAATATATAAGGTCAGAGACTGGTGTGGTAGCTGTGTTAAAAAGTGATAAAATTGAGCCATTGCATTTGGCACTGCATCATACGAGATCTGAAGCTTTGGCAGGCGCTAGATCACTCGCTCAGAACTTGATAGAGACTATAAGGGCTGAATTGGCGCAATGGAGTGCGGCGCAGGCTGGGGGCCCGCCGCCTGCACTGAATGTGCCTCCGCCGACGCTAACGACAACTAGCGCGCCTCCCGCCGTGCCGCCGCCTGTCGTGACGGCGGCGCTATCGACTCCTCAGACCTTAACGTCCACCGCCCACCCCGCCGTCATCCCCCCAGTGGTCAGTGTGGCACCTGCGACAGCTCCTCTCATGACAGTTCGTCAACCCACTATGTTACAACTGCTCCAACCTCAGCAGCAGTATGTCCTGAACCAAGAGAATGGGCAGCTAATACCTATAGTACAACCTGGGATGCAAGTTTCCAATGCTAACTTTACATCTCTGCCTCTTGGTCAAACATTAAGTTTGCAGCAACCTAACTTTGGGACACAGATTGTAGATATATCTAGTATGCAGCCGGTGAATGTGACTCCGTTGCGGCTGAGTGGTGTGCCATCTTCTATGTCAATGATTTTACCAAATGGGCTAACATTTCCTCAAGCAAGTCTTTCCACGTCTGACAGTACTACAGTAAGCACAGCGACTTCTACTCCTGTTGTGTGTGCTGCTCAGAGTACTAATGCATGTCAGAAGATTCTGTATAGTACTGACAAAGGGGACAAAGAAGTGAAGTATCACATACAAGGGGCAGACACTGTGCAGTGGACTATGCCTGGCTCTCAGACAATGTTGATTCCCTATCAACAGCTGCAGGACTTAGCAGCAGGTCAGCAAGGACTGTCCAACTTTCAACCTCAACAGTTTGTATCTGTAAGTTATTATGTTGTTTGTACTTTAAAATACAAATAAAAAATTAAAGCATATCACATAATGCTTTTCTCTTTAGAAGGACTTTCTATTAAAACAAATCAAGGAACCATTATCTTATTGCATGCTTCAAACTTTAGAGGTAGTCCCAAAATAGTGCCTCAGCTTGAGGCCTGCAATTTAACTCAAATGATGTTTCTCATCCTCCACCCTGCTAAAATGCTAACATACTCAAAACTCAACCATTACTTTAAACTACAATCCGGCCATCGAGAGATTGCATTCCTCACACCTGTAAATTTGACAATTTCTAGTAGTAATTCTCAAAATACATATTTGTTAGTATGATACTGACAGGTGTCAAGAATGCATTCTGTCAACAGCTGTACTGTAGTTTAAAGCCATTTGAATGATTTAAACTATTTTTAAGTAATACTTGAGCAAGGTTCTGTATTAAAAGCCTTAGAATTGTCTTTTTGAATATTAATCATTTATGTTTACAGATAGCCCCAGCTGGCGGACTACAACAAACTCTACCTCTAACGGCAGGTCAGTTGCAGCAGCTTCAAGCCACTGGCACTTTCATGCAGCTGAACCAAAAGGTAACACTTTATTTTTTTAAACATTCAATTTATTTTTAGCAACATGTTAGTTCTTATTTTTATTACTGGCTTTACAATTTCTATGCAAGTACAAAACATTATTTTATATGATTTATTAAAAAGAAATAAAATATTTGTATAGATAGTGCAATCCACTCCGCAATTACCTGTACTGTAAACAATACACTAGTATGGAACAGAGTGTAGTGGGGCGCGTCTTTGTGGATAGCACTATCTAAACACAATATTTAATTAGGTTATCCAATGTTTTAAAAATAAATCTTTTATCAAGTAATGTTTTAAAATTCAATGAAAAACACTTTTTTTACTGCACCTATACAGATAAATTATGTTTCCTCTGGTGTACCATAAAGATTATAATAAAATATAGACACAGGGCTATGACATAACATTGATATTGTTTTAAATTTTCCCAACAGCCAATAGTAAGCAGTGGTTCTTTGATAAACATTATATCAACTGGACAAGCGTCTTCACCACAAATTATTTCTGTGAGCATTAGGTTTAAATACTAGCACATACTAATATATGATGCTTAATCTCACATGCCTTTGGTGTTTGGTCTAGGGTTTTATTTTCACAGATTATTTAGCCATTTCTTTTGTTATCATCCTGCTGAAACCTGCATTTTATGTACTTTTCATATGTTCATTACTTTTGGTTGTTTTGTTAGAAATGTTTCTTTTCCATTAATGTTTAACCTTTTCTAGTGGTATAGCTATGACGGAGCAATTTAATTTGGCAACAAGACAAAAATCCTGAAACACCCTAATAAAAAAACTATAAAAGTGGTGTGCCGACAGAAGTGAAAACTAGAACAAGATCGCCTTGGTGGAAGAAAAATACTTGTGTAGAGCATTGATCCGTAACATAATATAAATAAAGAGCACAATCGCGTTTACAAAAATGAGGTGTCATCATGGTGTCGCGAAATCAATGGTTTAGTCCCATCTCAAAAATGCCCAACGCGCCTAAATAAGTTTTCACTTCAAAAATCCAATTGGCCATCTAGCTCTGCCACTGCTGAATTCATTTGCTTCTTTAATTTCTCCAATGTCCTATTTTTCAACCCAATTAATAAAATAACAATTGCTTCTGCCCTTATTGGCGACCATTAACTCATCTCCTTCAAATGACAAACACGTCTCAAAAATATTTTCGTTTTTCAGAACTCAACGACTCCTTCAAAAAGTGTTGGACAGGAATCTCGAGGTCAAAAGAGGTTGTCTGATGGGACACCAAGCCAATTGCAGCTAAGACCCATAGCTCCCGCTGTGTAAGTTAAATAGAATAGGGGTTTTAGTTAAACTAATTTTGACTCTTTCAGATTATTTTTGTTTTGAGAAAAGGTATTTGCTATAGCTGTATTCTGTAACTATGTAGATTTGCTTCTAAATACTGTTAGACAAAGTTTTCATTATTATTTTTATCTTCGTTTTTATTTTTCTTATCAATATAGCAACTATCTTTTCTACAAGATTTTAATATTTGCAGAAAAAAGACATGGAATTAATGTAATTGATTACCATAAGCATAAATTATCAACCAAAAATGTCAAGCAATTGGCGTTACTGTAGTTATAATCCTATCATTTCTTGCAAAAATTAAAATCTCTCTCATAAACCTGAGGAATGAAGCTTTATGAAGAAAGTCGCCACAAATGAAAAATGAAGACACTAGATGAGTTTTTTTTTCATGCTTTTTTATTTTTGTTTTATTACTATTCTGACTATCCTCTATCTCAAAATAAGCATCTCTTTTACCTATTTATATTTTAAATCATTTCAAAATAATAATAATTTAAATCATAAGTTCACCACCTAGGTCACAATAGTAATGGAATACGCTTTTTATCCGACTTCTCCGGTTCTGTTTTCGACGCGTTTCCTAAAATCAATACAAATCAGCCAGTTCTACAAGAAAGAAGAAAAGAAGAATCACGGAAAATATCCTCGTTACAGAAAATGACTTCTACATTTCTTTGAACTTTCATACCCATCGCCTTTCTGAAGAATTCTAATGAAGAACACCTTCCAACTCTAGTTCCTTTTTCAAATTGTTTTTTTTTTTGTGTTCGTGTATTGAAACGATGTGATGCTCCAGGTCGCATGTGAGCCATGACAAGAACTCCACGAGAGATTCGCGCACCTGGACCGCGGCACCAGGTACTTTGAAGATTATCTGCTGTTTTTATATAAGATGACTCGAAGCAAGCATTATTTTGTCTGCGCTAGCTCTGCCTTAAGCATTTGCGTACTATTTGTTATGGCAACAGCGTAAATCTTCAGCGTATTATCTGCGTTGGTCACGCCAGTAGAAATAGTTGCGTAATCTTCACCCTTCGAACGTTGCTATTTAGAAGACCCTTTTTTTTTTGGGTGGGAAATCATCAAATAACTTCTCCCGCTCTGGGCGGAGCGGGAGGGTGTGTCAGACTCTTAACTGACTAAAACCCACCCGTGTTCCTTCGGTTGCCCTGTTGCCGGGGGCCACGATCTCCCTTTCGGTTTTCTTCGCAACCCCGGATTTAGAAGACCCAGAATTTATATTTGGAATGCAATGGCAGGTTTTCTGTCTGCGTACTAAAAAAACGAGCGAGCCTTACAGTAGTCGATATGATGTGTAACATCTGACATATTGGCTGACAGTACCAACCTCTCGGAAATGGGTTGGTACCATCTGACGGCCAACTCTAGCACCGCGCGCGTCTTTGGTGAAATCAAACAGCGCGCGCCCCGGTTTCCTGTTACGCACTTCCGTCCCTTTTCACGAAATCACTCCCACAGATTCCAGGAAAGTGAGAGGAAAGATGTTACACATAAAAAAATATTGAAGAGAAACACTTGCGCGTAGACATTTTTGGTTTTGTAACGCGAGTCTGCTACTTCCGAGTTGTTAGCAAAACATTCCAAAAAAGCAACCTAAACACGCTTAGTATATAGGGACATCGACGCGAAAACTGTTGCCATGGATTCAGTACATGATTCTGAAACCCCCTCGGTTGATATTTTCCAACGGTTATAAAATAAATAAACTGTTTTTCATACAAAAGTGCCTACGCGGTCAAAATGTATGGAACAGCAGATTTTTTTTACTGAATCCATGGTAACAGTTTTCGCCTTAAATATGAATCAGCAACAACTTGAAAGGGCAACTATTTCTTCAAGTCATCTCGTGTATAAAATATTTTTGTAACGTAACCAGCACCTGCTTACTTACAATAATCAATTAATTAAGGCTTGAGTTGCGTTTTTTTTTTTAATCTGTGTTATTTTTTAAGGCATCTGCGTTCAGCTATCAGTTAGTCGACAAAGAACGGGGAGAAGGCAATTTGCGAATAATTATTTTCTTTACAGCAGCTTTCCTTGGCCTGAGAAAATAACAAATACATCGCTGCAACAACAACTCTCGGATTTAAGCATGTTATCTTGTTTTTGTGCAGATTTTAGCGTAGCGTAGCAAAACATTGCCGGTGTCTGCAAAACTCACCAGCGTCCAGCTACCTGTTAAGATTGCGATATGACCGATATACCCAAGTATTTATTTTTAACTTGCCATAACATACAGCAGGCCATCCGATCCATTCTATTTTTCTTGTTTTTCACTGTCGTTTATAGCCTACCAGAACCAGAAAGCCGATCCTGCACTAAGAATTTTGTTTCCTGAATAAGTTTCTACCACTTTTTTTTTGTTCTACCCCTGGCTAGCTCACTCTGCAACGAAATATACAGCAAACAAAGCTTTTCTACATTTTCAGGGCCACCATCCAGGTGCTATAATTATGCACAAATATACCGACCGTCCATCACCTGATTGTCAGCGCTCATCACGTGGGCTGTTTGGATGAATCGCCTTTGCGTCACAGATTTTTTTAAGTTTCTGGTGTAGTTGAGCAATGAAGACTGCAGTTGTGATGAATTTAGACTTCGGCGAAGGAGACAGCCAAAAATTTAAAATATTTTATTCATTTCCGTTGCATTAGAGTTTCTGTGTTTTCAGCGGACACTCGTAGCTGTGGATTTGGCTTTTATCTTCAGAACTGCTTTTGCGTAACGTTGAACAGATTGTGGGAAAGATTTATTAGCTAAGAAGACAGTGTGAACTGATATGACGGCTGAAATTTATGGATGACGAAGACACGCACTGACTCCAAATAAATTGGGCGGGAGTATGTTGACTGCTTTTGCGTAAAGCATAAAATGCGTTTTTTTTAACCAGAGACCGAAACCGGTATGATTAAAACGGGTATTTTTTCGATTACCCATTTATATTATTTTTGGTCATTTTAAAAGTTAAGTACCTTAACTCTTAAATTGAATACTGAAATAACCAAATAATAAATAAATAAATTACCTCCATCTTATAGGTGCCGTCGGCATTGGTCAATGGGTGCGCATCGCCTATGTGTGTGTCAAAGAGTCGAATCTAACCACGCGCCGGCGAACGCCGACCAATCACGGCATAATGTTCAAAGTATTTTCTAATACTAACAAATTGTCGGTATTGCAATATTCTGTTTCTTTCTCGTAATCAAGGTAATTTTTAGGTAAACGGCATTAAAAAGGTAACCTAAATAGAGGTAACATGTTTCTTCTTCTTGGTTACCCAGATAGTGGTAACTTAGTCGTAGAAGTAATCAAAATTCTTCTATACCTGTATCGTAATTTATAAAGGTTTTCAGTCCCTGGTTTTAATAGCTAAATTGCGATTGTAAAAAATATTCTTATTAGCTAGTCTTTGAACGCAATACGTATAAGTACAATTTTTTTTGTCTTTACAACAGACTAATTATAAAATCTATCCTTTGTTTTCATTCACTAGCATTTTTTGAGTTAATGCTTAAGATATTTATTTCAATGGCGTAAACGCATTGACGTCACCCATATTAATTCAAGTATACGACTATTAAATTCTAACTTATTTAAAAAGGTACAAATACGCGCCACGTAAGATGAGACTTGACCGCCTCCCGCGCTCTTTCCGCCGCCCCGATGACTAAATTGTCTACTGCGCAAGTCAAACGACGTGGTGTGTCAAGTCTCATCTTTAGTGGCACGTATTGTATTAGTAACTAAATCGCGTGCCTGGCGTAGAAGTAAACTGCTTTATTCCTTGCCCGCATTTATAAAATAAAATGTTTTTGACAGCCTTGCAGCTACCACTAAAAAGAAGTTCATCGGAACATTTTTCTTCTCTATTTACTTCTACCAATTTATATTATACAACACCTTGTCCTTTGCAGAATATCTCCAACGAATAACGATGGCAAAATATACAGAATCCAGTGGAACCCAGTGTAAGAAATTGAAGAGCCGTCTTCCAAATACTTATTACTAATGTTTGCCACGCGTAGTTTTGAAGCAGTTTACTGCGATAAACTAATTCTATTACAAAGAATGCCAATTTGCGTCAAAGCGTATATATTCTTTCACTGCTTTTTAATTTACAACTTAGTTCTTGTTTTTCTTTTTTATCCCTGAAGATAAACATATGAATGTTGCGGAGGAAGTATGTAGTACATTAGAAGCATTAAAATAATTATTTACAGAATTCGATGGGGAGTTCCGAGATCCGATATCTTAGTAATGCGTAATTTAATGTAGCACTTTTTACCTAGTTATTTCACTAACAGCTTAGTAGTTCCTCACTCCTGCAAAGCCTATGCGTAGAGAGCATAGTGTTGTTAAAAACTTAGAACTTGTACTACAACTTTACATTATTTTACAGCTAAGGACAACACCATTGTCAGTATGGGAATGAAAATTAACCCGGCACACGGCACCATTATACAAGTGTCTTCGGGACAGCAGACGAAGTAAGAAACTACAATTTTGACCCTTAATACGGAAACATGAAAAGTTTCTAACTGACCTGTATTGTTTAATTGCAGGGTGAAGGCCTCCTTAACTTTATTTAAGAAAACTTATTTTAATACGGCCAGGTCTTTCTGTAGGAATCAAGTTCGTCCCGCATTCGCATCTTCTTTCATTCTAAAATATGTACTAACTATAAATTATCTCGTTACAGTGTCTCATCCCCCGGATTGGGCCAAGATGGTACAGGAATGTACATCCGCCAGATCGACAGAAACGCAATACAGATCCAAACCAGCAAAGATGGACAAAAGCAAGACCTCAGCAAAGTTCAGAATACTGCGCAAAACGTGCAAATGATCACAGTACCTCAAGGCATGACTGTTTTACAGAACCCTTTAAACATAAGCCAGGTTCCAACAATGCTGGGGCAGCCAAACAGCCAGGTCTACATGATACCTGCAAACCATCCAAGCCTCATGCAAAGTGCTTTACCTCCAGGGTTCCAACAAGTCCTCCAACCGGGTCAGAATGTCACAGTGATGCAACCTAACCAGTTGGGTATGCCGGGAGGAGTCCAATACAACGTGCCTCTAATGAACATGCCAGCTACCTCGCAGTATATGCCTACGGGACTCAACTTTAATACGCAGCTATCAGCCCAGCAATTGAACGCAGCTCTAGCGGGACATCAATTGAACCCTAACTTAGGGACGATCCCTATTGTGCAAGCTCCCCCACCGTCGTCTCCTATGACAAACCCTGGACAAACGATCCCTGGGTCACAACCGCCTGTACACCAAATAGTACCCAATTCATTTCTGACGCCCACGTCACAGTATACAGGAATGCCCCAACAGTATATGATGCAAGGAAACTCTGGTACTATTACCGTACCCACTAACAATCCGACGGTACAGTACAGTATACCAGCCACTCAGAACACCTCCAACAATGGCAACGGACAATCTACATCCCCGGAAACTGAAACAAACGGGGCTAACAACCAAACTAATTACATCACATCTTCATCACAAGATAACGGGTATTCAATGACGGGTACAGTGCAAAATCAGCAAACATTTACGTCTGACGGCCAATCAACGCAGACGACAGGGTTTACACCGACCAATCAGAATGGAACACCGACGTACGGGTCATCGAATGGCAGCCAAACCGCAACTTACGTCAGTCAGACGACGACGACACAACCTCCTCCCACCTACAACCCTACAAACGGGTCGAATCAGACTTCTAATCAATCCTACGCGCCTCCAAGTACACCAACATCACAAAACTCGCAGCAAACTAGCTTCTCTCCGTCTACAACGCCAGCGCCACAGACGTATCCAGCTGCCAACCTACCGAACATGCCGAACGTGGCTTTCGCGCCGAACCAGACACCACAAAACCCTTACCCTAACGCTACTGGACAGAACTTGGCAGCTTACGCGAGTAACCAGTATCAATACACAAGTAGGCCGTGGTTCCGACCAAGGTATGGATCCCCACAAGGTTCACCTTACAGTGCGGGGACAGGACCCCCTCCGAACGGTCCCCCCATGCCCGTTCCTCCCCCCTCAGGAAACTATAATTATTGGCCGGACAGCTGAGACCTAGAGTGTTTTATTGGGACTGAATTTGACCAGTGATAGCTATAGAATAATTTGTAATAAGAGAGACTGCTTTATACATATACATTTATGAAATGTAAAGAAATATTTTAGAATTTAGATCAAATAATGAGTATTTCCTATATTTTTTTGTTTTATTGTAGGCATGTCGTTTTTTTTTTTTTAATATGTAAATGTACAGAAATGGTTGTTATTATTGTGGGGTCACACTAACGTAAACCTCTACTCAAACCTTTTTTTTTCTTTAACAAATTTAAACGTTTATAATGCGTGGAATATAGCATTTTGTCTAAACGTCATTGTCATGAGACGTTGTGTTAGTGTGGCCACAGATGAATATAGATGTTTCACTCCGCATTTTAGGTATGGAGCTACAAGTACGCGGCGGGCCCGTCTTGTCGGGCCAATTCAGTGAGTGCAACGTAGTCAAAGATAAGAGTCACACGATAGAAAGAGAAGGTAACTTCTAGGTGAATATAACTGCAGCACGCGTAGCATGACAACCATATTAACAGGTTTTGTCGACGGAAGAATAGACAAAATGACAGATTGTGATTGTTTATCTGTCATTTTGTCTATTCCTCCGTCGACAAACCCAGTTTCTATTGTGGTCATGCTAAGCGTGCAGGTAATTAGCGCTATGCGCCCTGAATTGAACTTTATTGTGTCGTGACAAAGAGTCGCTTTTTATTTGAATGATTTTGCGGAGTGAATCATCTGTGGTATGGCTCTAGTATTATAGTAAACGAAATGAATTCTATATTGTTTAAAATGGCACGTTATTGTTCACGCACAATTTTGCAAGAATTTTGACGGTAGCAAGGGCACTACCATGTGCACAGCCTCGAATAAATGGTGACCTATTTCTTATTTTAAGATATTTTTCTTTAGAGTTATTGGATATTAGAGTGCTACAAATGTTAGCCCCGAATGACATTGACTGGGCGGCGGCGTTGTTGGTTAACATATGTGAAATTGTATCGGACAAGATTGCGACGTTAGTTCCAATTTTGGCTACGCGACACAATAACCTTGTAGCGTCGTACCTTCATCGATGTCACCGCTAAATTTATGGTTTCCTAGAAGCGCGGTGGTCGCTGCGACTGACAGTTTTCATGAAAATGATGACAACGGCAAAGATTTAAATTGATAGACTCGCACTACTGCGTCAAAAGATGGTCGCGTTTCTGTATCATTTTGACACCTCTGACACACAATGACACAGTGACTTGACTTGATTGTCATGGAAACGCTATTTAATAATATGTGAGCTCACTCTTCTCGTTAAGGACACTTTTTCTAGTGACTGTTACGGTGATGGCAAATCTAGTGATTTAAATTTGGGCAGCGGGGTTTGTCTTAATGTCAAATACTACCACCCGCCACCATAGCCACCGTACAATAATGTAAAAAATGCCCCTATTAATAGGTAATTATTTAGGTACGAAAGCTTTCGATAGTAGCGTTTAGCGGCCCTTTTTAGGATGGACGTCACCTTATGGTACATTAAGCGTGTTTGCGATATTACGCTAATACAAAACTTCACAAATACATTTCATTTTTTATTAGCTAAAAAAAACGCAAGTCTTTTCTTAGATACGCCAAATGGAGTGTGAGCATTAAATAGATTAAGTCCACTTCCATGGATATTGCTGATGCCACGCGACGCCATTTTTATATCGTGCGGCAATACGTGGGCAGTACTAACCGTACTGCCCAAGGAACATATACCTACTCACCTACGGCTGAGTTATGGCGTGGGTCTTGCCATCTTTTATTTACGAAATTGTTACAAACAAGTTTGTAGTCTACTAAAAGTTAGCCCTATGCTCGATTTAGTTGTCTCACCGAACGTCATCATTATCTTTCACAATTGGACATTGACAGATCAACTAAAATCTTCACTAAAACCATCTTAAAAAGAGTTTAAAACGTACCTATAAAAAACATTTCATAGAACAAGCCAAATAATGAATACAGAGAACCGATACCCGGTGACGGCATCTCTCTTCATGTTGAAAGAAATAAAACATAGGCAGGAGCAGGTAAACCGCGGGTTCCAACTCTTGAAACGCAAGGCTGAAGCCCTACGTATTAGGGGCAGACAAGCGGCCTCAGAGTTGGCCTCAACTCAGGCCATTTTGGGCCATACTCTGAGAGAAGCTTACATAACTTTGGCAGCTATCAAGTTCACGAATGGAGAGTCAAATGCATTGGTGCTTGAGAATATTGGCCAAGTAAGTTCATTTCTTTAACTATACGTTCCACAAAGCCTCGATCGAAACAAGACCCTACTTATCGCAACTTGTGGCGATGCGGATGAGGTTTTAATCAAAAGTGTGTACAGTCTGCAAACTTTACAAAACGCATAAGAAAAATTTGAATTTCGCGGTAAACCTTAGGAGGATATTAGGGAACGCCCCTATTCTGAACTCTTCCGCGAAATTCAAGTACGGTAACTCACACACCTGACTAAAAATATCTGAAGGTACTTTAATTTTAACTCACAACTCTTCTATCCCTTATCGATTCAGGCTCAAGTTCGAGTTCAGCGTGTACCTGAGAACATATCAGGAGTTTCCACAGTATGTCTTCAAGCTTTAGAAGAGACTGGTGTCGAGGACTCCATGCGCTACGCAGGCCTGGGCGCGGGCGGCCACCGCACCGGGGAAGCTAAGAAAGCTTTCAGAGAAGCCGTGCGAATACTCGTCAAGTTTGCCTCATTAAGGAATACTTGCATACTCTTGGACGGAGCTATTAGGTCCACATTAAGGTAGAACCGTAGAATTCATCTAAATTATTGTAACACAGCGTGATAATAACAAAACTTAGTGAACTGTTTGTATAAATCTTCACAGGAAGGTAAATGGTATCGAAAAAGTTATCATGCCGAAGTTACGTAACACTGAATCTTATATTATAACCGAAATGGATGAAAGGGTAACATTTTTTCCATAAAATATAACTTTAAATTAAATGGACCATAAGTGATGGCACCAAAAATTACTGGTCCGAAGATAGCATAATAATTCTTGAGATATGATCTGAATTTTGACATTTATTATTTGTAAACAGAACAGGGAAGAATTTCATCGTTTGAAAATGTTAAAAGCGAAGAAGGTCAGAACTCAAGTGCGCCTTCTCTTGCGGAAATCCATTAGCGCAGTTGGCTCCGGAGAATCTCAAGGCATGTACCACTCAAATATTATAGCCAGAATCCCTAATAATCATGTCCTCGACAAATGGGACTCTGGCACCCTGGCACCCTTTTTTTTTTTTTTTTTTGTTCCGGGGTGGAAAATCCTCATGGATGTCCTTCGCCCTGGGGCGGGCGAAGGGGTCTGTCAGACTCCTACTGACTAAAAACCACCCCGGTGTTCCCTTCCCACACTTGGACCGGGGATCATGGGTTCTAGTGCGCCTTCCATGATCCCCGACTGGTGCCGGCCCGCTTTTGCGGACCACTTCATGCCCGCGGGTGGAGTGAGGTGTTACACTCCCCCCGCGACGTCAAATAGGGGCGCGCGTGGAACACTACGCGCCGCCACCTCGGGTCCTGCTGGATGGGGGGTGGCGGACGTCCCCGAGTCCGCCATCCCTCCGGATCCGTTTACGGGGGCTGGAAGAGGGCATTGTCTGCCCTCCGTCGACGCCCAGTCCGCCTGCTACGGATCAGGAGAGTGGTCTCGATCTCCCTCTCCCTTTCCGCAGCCTCCTTCTGTGAAACTACGGTTTCACAGAAGGAGATCACCGCATCCCACGACTCGGCACTCCCGACCATCGAACGAGCGACAGCCGGCAGCGCCAGGTCGGCTCCGACTTCAGATACGAGAGCACGGCGCGGCTCCTCCCATGCGGCACACTCTGCCAGTGTATGCTGCGCCGTGTCCTCCCGACAGTGAGTGCAGTGATGGCACCGAGCGTCCGGCTCCCTGTTTATGCGACACAGGTAGTTCCCAAAGCAACCATGCCCCGAGAGCACCTGCGTCGCCCGAAACGACAGGGAACCGTGCTTCCTCCCGAGCCATTCGTCGAGCACTGGTCGGATCGCGTTGACGGTAGCGAGGCCGGCGGTAGGGCGCAGAAGCCTGTCCCGCCATTCCGTCACCAGGACCTCGCGGACCCTGGCACCCTGGGCCAAGTTACAAAGGACTGAAATGACACAGATAACAAGAGGTTATTTACGATGTTCTACAAGTTGGTTTCATACATAACTAAATTAGGTATTCATTTATTGGCACCAGTTTTATAATGAACAGATAGGAACATCAGTTTCTCTCCTAAAAGTAGCAGGTACAGGAATAATCTGTATTTCGTTTCCCAGAGGTACTCGACGTCCCTGCACCGTTCGCGTTGCCCGCTCGCCGTTCTATAGAGTGCCTCACCGGTATTCTGACCTACACCTCTACACTTTCCATGACCACGGATTCTGGCGACTTCAAGCCTGTTTGTTATCCCCACAATTGGGATGACGACGACCTGTTGTTTTAAAGTTAACTGCTTCTAAAACCTAGTATCTAACTAACTCATACCTTCCCATCTTCTTTTGTTGTTCACTCACATAAGGTGTGTGGTACAGGATGCTGCGCGGAAACTTGCTGATATGAAAGGTCAATAATAAAAGTAGTAGAGATGTCACTGTAATTTAAGTTTTATTATAAAATACATCATCAAATTTTTTACTAGATAGTTTTGTAGATGACCATGACATCGGTCAAATGACGGCCCTCATTGTCAATGCATTGAGTTACCGATTTCTGAAGGTTCGTTCAACTCTTCGTTGGCGATGGCTTGCGTGCATTGTTTTTCAGGTGAGATAGGCTCCTTGGACGGTAATTGTAAACAATTGATTTCAAATAACCCCATAAAAAAAGTCACAAGAAGCCAAATCGGGCGAGCGGGAGCAATGCGGCCAATCTATTACTATACTCTATGGATTCTCATCCATACTGTTTAATAGTAGAGCGTCTCCGCTCTGGCGGCCATTAATAAAGCAAGTCTCGATGGCAAACGCGCGCTGCTCGTTGGTTCAACACATGGTGTGAATTGCACAGAGCATGGTGAACTAACTAAAGTTACATGCTTTGCTCTTTGTGACTAACTACGCGGGTAACAAAACTTCATGATTTCCTATTTCGAATGAGACGCTTCCCGCCCCCCTTTCCCGACCCCACCTCAACGCTTGGCGCGAAAGCAAATCAGCAAGTTTCTGCGCCGCATTCTGTGTAATGTATTTCCTATTTTTAATTCTGATAATACATATTCATGTGACAAATCAAATGATATTTTAATTACAAAATTTGCTGAAAATTTAATTTCTTCTAGTAAAAGTGTCACTGACTGTCAATAGCTTTCTAACAGTAACCTATGCGTTGATTTGGGTTTTGGCCTAGATAGGCCAAGTTTCCAATCGACAATATCCAATGTGCGCTTTATAATTTCTAAAGTGATACTATCGTGGATGTCCTCGTCCACGTCCATACAATGCACAGAACATTAATACTCAAGAGGATGAAATGTATGGAAATACGTGCACGTTTTCGGTTATCGTGGTCGGAAATTAAAATCGGTCTAATATATTTCCATATATTTTACTTCTCTGTATTATCGTGACGTGGACGTTAATATATCGTCTAGTTATAAAATATATAGGGACTTATTAGGTACATTAGGTATAAGTAATAGATACTCCTAGCATAGGTTACGTCATTTCCGCTATACTGACGCGTAAAAGCATATCCCACCCGGATATGCTTTTACGAGTGGAGTAAACTTGAAATTTAAAAGTGATAAGTTTTCTAAAACTTTATTAAATTCAACATAATTTTAAACAAAGCTATTGTAAGGAAACGAATATAAACAATCTACAAAACCCAACCGTCATCCAGCCTCTCCTCCATAGGCCGAGTAAAGTATTGGCATCTTCGGAACTTCTCCAAAATTTCTCCCTGTAATAAAAAAGGGGCCGTTGAGATCAAAATGTCTCTTCTGATAATTAAAGCCGGCTTCCAAGGGTGTGTGTTATTGCGAACGAACGCGGACCAGGGGCCTTACTGTGACGTGTTATAGCAATTATTGTTCCGCTGTGAAAATGGGACAGTGCTATTTGTGCTGTATAGCTCCATCTCTCTCTCTCACACTGGAACAATGATGGCTTTAACATGTCGTAGTATGGCCCCAGCTCGCACCGACGCTGACGCACCACGGAAAGAGTATCGTCTGTGGTAGCGCAGACACGTCCATCGCGATGCGTCCGATCCGCGGCGAGTTGCTAACTTCAAACGTGCGGTGCGAATTTTCTTTGGTTAATATTGGCACTTTTCTCCGCTCCGCTGCTTCGCTCCACTCCAGCGGACAGGCAGCCTAACTCACCGTTAGATAGCAGTAGCGCTCGCACAGCCTAGCAATTATTGTTCCGCTGTGAAAATGGGACAGTGCTATTTGTGCTGTATAGCTCCATCTCTCTCTCTCACACTGGAACAATGATGGCTTTAACAAGTCGTAGTATGGCCCCAGCTCGCACCGACGCTGACGCACCACGGAAAGAGTATCGTCTGTGGTAGCGCAGACACGTCCATCGCGATGCGTCCGATCCGCGGCGAGTTGCTAACTTCAAACGTGCGGTGCGAATTGGTTTCTCTTTTACTTTGCATTTCGGAATGACGAAATCGGCTGGTCTGCGTCCGTCCGCAATATCACGGACAGTGGGAAACCGCTTTAAGAAGACATATCTACGTACTGGCAACAGGGCGATGTTATGCTAAAGATCAATGAAGGACGGAAGGGCCCTTTAAAAGGGGATATTAAGTTGATGATACTTACAGGCCCAGTCTTAGTAGTAGTTTCGCTGTAGTAAGTAATGGCGCTAGATCCAGTGCCGTACAAGGGATACTTAAGATGCATCTGAAACAAGGGAATACCTACACTATTTGCGCTGTAGCATGGTGCGGGTGACAGTTGCCCGTATGACGTTGACATTTGTCAGTACCACGTAGGGATGTGAGGTTATGCAATTCATTTTTATCGCTAACGATACTCGCAGCGTGAATCTAGTTCTCTTTAATATTGTTATGAAAATTAGTGTATTATTCAGTTGTGCAGTGTAACTACGTGTGTGCTACGTGTATAAACTTGTCAATATAAATGTTTTATGGCTACATAATTATCTTTGTACTTATATAAAATAATCAAAATCGGGTTTATGTTTTTTTTTTCGTGACAACATTTTTGCTCTATGGTGCATCGGCGCGGCGGCCATGTTGTTTACCCGTGCGATGCTGTGAGTGCGAGTACGAGTGCAAGCGCGTTATATTGTGACTTAATGTGACACGTATTACGATTTCATTGTTTGTTTTCATTTTTGTTAAATTGTTATTTGTTATAAGTTTGTTGAGTTTGTTGTTATTACCATGCCTAAGCATACAAAAAAAACTGTTTTGGGTAGTCAGGCCAGGGAGCTTGTTGTTCGCCTCCGAGACTACTTTGAAAGAGAACAACAAAATAATGGACCGTTGTTACCATTGAATCATATTGTAGAACGAGTAGCCGAAGCTCTTGATATTGGCCGCAATACTGTTTCGCGTATAACACGTGAGAAAATTGGCCAAGATGGGATGTTTGAAAATAAATTATCGACACCCAACAAAAAGCGGACCAAGGTGAAGCCAATCACAGATTTGGATGATTTTGCTAAGGTTGCTATTAGAAATCATATTTATGATTATTATAGAAGAATGGAGCTACCCACATTGCTCAAGCTTCTAAAATCATTAAAAGAAGCTGACTTGTTCAAAGGAGGTATTACTTCGCTACGGCAAGTTATAAAAGATATTGGCTTTGTTTACAAAAAAGTTAACAAAAGAAAGATTATTATGGATAGGACTGACATTGCCCTAGCAAGATGTAGATTTTTAAGGAAGGCCAAAAACATAAGTGATTGGAGCAAAGTTGTCTTTTTGGATGAAACGTGGCTAAACGCCAACCACACAGTGGGTAAAAGTTGGACCGACGATACGGCACAATCGTGTACCAAAGTGCCGGAAGGCAAAGGCGAACGCCTTATTATTTGTCACGCAGGTACAGCAAGTGGATTCGTCCCTGATTGTTTGCTGGCTTTTAAGTCAAAAAAAACTACGGAGTATCATGAGGAGATGAATTACGAAAAATTTAAAGATTGGTTCATAGGTCTATTAAACAATTTAAAAGAGCCTATGACCATAATAATGGACAACGCACCCTACCATTCGGTGCAAGTTAATAAACCCCCAAACCAATCCAACCGCAAAAGCGAGTTGGTGAAGTGGCTGAGTGAAAACGGAGTTACAGCAGATATAAAAATGTTAAAGACGGAGCTTATTGCCTTAGTCCGACGCCATAAGCCACCAACTCCTACCTATGCTCTGGACGAGATGGCAAAAGAAAAAGGCCACCAGGTCCTTCGACTACCACCCTACCATTGCCAGTATAACGCTATTGAGCTGATTTGGGCCCAAATAAAAGGTATGCTTTTAATTTCAATTCCCATTTTGAAGCTTTATAAAAAAATCAGCTTTCCGATCGTAGCATGTACCTAGTTTAAAAACATTACCAGATACTAGATTAGGCTGATTGATGATTATTTGAATACTTTTTTTTATAAGTTCGTTTATTTTTAGGTTACGCCGCAAGAAATAATACTTCGCCGCCATTTACGGCAAATAAGATGTTGGCCCTATTACAAGAGGCCATCAACAATGTTCAACCTGAAGACTGGTCGAAGGTCGTGAATAAAACAAAAAGGGACATTATGTCTGATTGGGATCGTGACATACATATTGACAACATAATTGAGTCATCGTTAATAATATCCGTCACAGATTCAGATGATGAATTGAGTGACAATTCAGATGTTCCTGACTCTGATATGAGTTTAGACGAATAACATGTATTTTTTTTTAGCAACCTTTTAAGCAACCTTACCCTATAAATGTTCTGTTGTATAATTAGACCTTTTAAAAATAAAAATTGACCTACGCACAATATACGTTTTTTATTATAAAAAATATCGACTATCCATCGTAGCAGTACATCCCATCACTAAATACGTCTATGGCGTTACGTTATACGCATAACACTTTGCTTAATTTTTCATTCAATTTGATTTTATTTCTTGATTAGAACATTCTGGTTGGGTTTAATTTAATTTACTACAGTTATTAATTATTTAATATATTACGAATGTGGTACAACTGAAATATTAAGTCATAAATTGTAAATCGCGGCAACTTTCAAGAGTGAAACGAAATGTTACTGAAACTGTCACCTGCACCATGCTACAGCGCAAATAGTGTAACTGGTAATATAACCATTGGCTCTTAGATAATTGAGCCTGACCCTAGTTACTAGCTTGAGTGGTCTCCAGTTCGATGGGATGTGAGCCTATTTATGTAGGTAGATTGAGCAAGGTTGGACCAGACTTACGTTTTTATCAGCAGTCACTTGCAAATTGCGTGGCTCAAAATCTTCCTTGACGTAATTGGCGTCATATTCTGTGCAATACTCTGAGACTGGCTGAGATGTCTTCAGCTCTTCGATCACTTCGTCCAGCATTTGTTCCCAAAAGAAATCTGTTAGCATTCGCCTGCGGATACCTAGAAGTAAAATAAAAAAAAAGTAAAGGTAGTAGTAGAAAAGGAGTAGGTGGTGGTAGTAGTAGTAGTAATATTAAGTAAAATTGAAAATTTAAGATCTTCACTTCAAAATATTCAGGCCATCATGGCCTTTTTTATCTTTTGAAGTGAATTGTATTGAGATAAATACTGAGACTTGAGCTTAGACTGCTGAATGAAAAAAACGAATGACTTTATATTACCTTCCCCGTATGTTGATTTTTTGGGGACTTTATAGCAGCGGCGCATCTCGCTTCCTTTATCAGGAGCTTCGCGTCCATCTTGTAGAATCCATGGTCTGCTGAAATTCTTTCCTTTGCCATACGCAGACGGTTCAATAGGAACTTTGGGATGGAGCTTGATTCGTTCTAGTGGTTTTATCTTCAGTGTCTCTTCTAGATTTTCTGGTTCCGGAATATCAGCTTGAACACCAGCATCGGTAGCAGCAGGATTCATGTTTCGCTAAACTTAAATTATTTTACGCGAAAAACATACTCCAAAGCGTCTTAGTGGTTGCTATGGATACGAATAATAAAGTTACTTTTTTTTAAGACGAAACCCCAGCTTTGGTGAATTGGAACGCAAACGTCAAAAAATTCTTAGTGTCAGTCAGCTGTAGATCTGACTGATATTCAAAGGAAAATCAGAAGATGGCTTGTCAAGTAGCCCGTAAACAAGATTTGCCCCCTCCGGGGGGCTACAAACCGATTCCTTATAAAAGGATACCTGCAAAAGTATTATTTAGCGGTAAGTAAAATAATAGTTTCACTCATTTTGATTTGCAAACGAGACTAATATCAGATTATGTAACTGACATTTATAGGTTAGGTTGTTTTGTTTTCTTGTGCAGTTTAATTCATTCTACTGCCAATGTAAACACAAAGCAACCCCTACACATCATAAATTAATGTTACAAACTGTAACGAAAAAACCAACAAAAAAAAAACAACAAAGCGATGGTGCATTGCTTGTAACTCATGTTTTTCATTCACTAATCATGACCTCTATATTTTATCGATTATATTCTTTTTTGATGTACCTTAGCTTAGACTAGTTGTAAGATAAATAATATAAAAGCCCTTATTATTCCATTGGCATGTACATTTGTATGAATAGTAATGGGTGTGAGTAATGTTAGTCTAATAAACATGCGATCTAGACCCCTCTTCAGGTGAAGACCTCCGCCAGAGATTGTCACTCGTCGCGATTCCTTGCGTGGTTGGACCAAATACGTGTTCTGACGGTCTCTATCTCGTCCTTCCACCTTGCCTTTGGCTTAAGATAAATATTATAGGATATTGTCGTTATTTAAGCCTTGTCTTGCATTGGTATACTGAAAGACTAACATGCCTTCAGTTATCAGTCACTCATTTTCTTTCGATTTATTTTCAGGGTATACAATATTTGCTGGCTACTTTGGCATGACAGCATTTGCCATGTATCTGTATGGGAAGAACTACAAGCAAATAACCAAAGACGAGATTGAGATGCGGTCTGCCAAGATGGCAATATTCCCGATGTTACTGGCTGAGAGGGACCGGGCATACTTGAAGCAGCTCCGTAAGAACCGTGATGCTGAGGCTGAACTCATGAAGGATGTTCCTGGATGGGAGGTAAAATGCTGCTTTTAGATTTTAAACATAATATTACATCTCTGCTGTATTTTTTTAAGGATTAGCTAGAGGCTTACCTATAGAACACCCACATTTCACCAGTAATGTTAAGTCCCATGTAATAGTAGGTGATCCTATTGCCATCAACCAGGCACAAACCAGATTCTGGGCTCCTACTGAGAAATTCCAGATGAAAAACCCCTATAACTCTGCCTGACCTGGGAATCGAACACAAGACCTCATGCTCCATAGGAGAGCTAGTGAACACTAGACAATATATACAATATGTAAAAAAAACCTATCCGATCCAAAAAGGGAACATAGGTACTGCAATAACATTTCCAAAAAGTAATATGAAATCTTATTATTATTGAAAAAAAAAGTTCTTGCTATTTAAAATTCACATTTTTAGTACTAAAATTACCCCAAATCTATTAAAAAGTAGCAAATTTTTAACAGGGATTATATGACTTTTAATACCCATTAAACAACAGGTGCCTGCACCCCATGTCATAAACCTTCAAAATTCCCCATTGAAAACAAAGTGGCGAATTTTTTATCTCTTTTTTTCCTGAAAATAACCACATAAATACTCTCAGTACGATACTTAACAACACACCCCTTACGGATCAGACAGGGTTTTTTAACGTGTTGTATATATTAAATGACCGTAAGAATAACTCGCATAAAAGGGCTCTTTTACTCTTTGTATGGATATTAGTAAAGATGCCTACAGGAAAAAAAACGTAATTATTATGTTTTATTATATAGTAAAAGGTTTGTAAGTAAACAGGACTGTATGTGATTGTCTTTTTGTTCCTTACAACTTCAGATGCATCAACTTTAGTAGTGTAGATTGCAAGTATACTAATGGAACTAAAGATAAATCAATAAACATTGTAATAACCACTTTTTACTACCCGACAGCAGGGTTATGTTTTTTACGCATATCTATGTATCTTTTTTATAAAGGATTTCCTAAAGGCTAACAAGGTTGATAAATACATTGCTACGGAGTATATATAATCGGAATTCGTATATTGTTTTTCTCTTTACCTATAAAAATACATACACCCCTACTTCTTCTTTGAAGCTGAAATCGTTCGTAATACCTATCATTCAATGTGTTATTGACTGTACTCAAGGGCGTAGCTAGGATTTTGTTAATGGGCAGATGTAGACAAACCAAAAATTTATCTAAGGTAAATGCTGTATGAGCAATGGGACAGGTTATGTTAAAAACGAAAAACATATATCCATCAGTGAATTTATATTTTAGTACAATCTTATAAAATTCGCCTGTCAATAGAATCAACTTTGTTTATTAATAGGCTACCTAAGTAATATTACTTTACGGTTTTTGAGCACTCCTGCATCTTCTAGGGGGGCGGGGGGGCAGCTGCCCTCCTACCCGTACCTCACTACGCCCTTGACTGTACTTGGGATAAAAACTCTGAAGAAAAACCAAAAGTGATTTCCAATTATCCACCCCGTCTGGAGTGGACAGATGAACACGCGCTTCCGAGTATCCACCCTAGGGTGACTGTTTTAGGGTGGACAAACCGATGGCTACATTTGCCTACAGCATAAACTAAATCAATTTCCGATGTTTTCAGGTCGGCACTTACTACGGTGAGAAGGTATACAAACTTCTCCCTCCTGATACCTTGGTGGATCCCATCTTCCATGAGTACTACGCCCACTCTAGGCGCTGGGAATGGTACCAGCGCGCTTTCCTGAAGCTTAAGACTTAAGAAGGCCAATACATGGTGTTCATAAAACCATTTGTGATCTAAAAAGCCTCCTTAAAAGTTACAGTTTATTATTATTCTGCTGGTGACACAAAGTGCGGTTACTGTGTCTTTAGGTTATTTCATTTTAATAAAGCATAGTATGAAATAGTGAGTTTTATTTTTATGAAAATATAGGGCAAAAGTGGAAAACCAAAGAAACAATGGATGGACTGTGTGAAAGTTGATATGGCTATAGTCCTTCAGACCGTATTTCTTCATCCGTATTTTTTCCGTTTTCCGTATTTTTTCATGGCGGCAGTGATTGATTTTTGAAAAAAAAAATATTGGATAAATAAGGTACAGAAGGTTCTTATGATAATGTATCTATCAACCTTATTATCCCTTTAATTTTGATAACACAAAACAATTGTCGGTCACTGATTCAAAAGTTATAAGGGTTTATAGATGGCCGATCTGGGGAGCATCTCCCCAGCTTGGTCCAATTGAATCTCAAAAGCAGCACCTAGCGGATATCTGTTTTCTCCCAAATTTTATCGCCAATTACTCGCAATTTTTTGCAAGTCACAGATTTAGTAGAGTCTTAGTTGAGAAGATATAATGAGTTAAATTTTTAAGTATAGTCCAAGAGCTAGATCGAAGAGTTTACGAAAAATCTTCAATCTAGCTCTTGGACTTTGTTCTAGCTCTTAAAAATAAACCAGTGACCGACAAATCCTGATATTTGGCGACAAATTTCGACTAATTAGCGACAGTTTTTTTGTGTTATCAAAATTAAAATCCCCGATGGTGTCGATGCCAGTGTCAGTCACAAATGGCGGCCAATGTCAATGGAGATTAGCCTTCGGCGCGGGGGATATTATAGTGTACAAGTGTGTGGGCAAACATAGGTTCACTCTCTCTTCCCTCACTCTCATAGTTGGTCAGATGGGACGGCAATCCGCCCGGAGAGAGATCAGGCCCTCCAAGAAAGCACGCTTTTGATATGGCTAGAAAGGAGGGTGACTACTCAGATGACGACTAATAAGAGTAGTATGGAAGACGTTGCGCGAACATAACGACTTCCAAGGGACCGTCGGATGACGGTTGTTTATAGCCAGGGATGTTACTGAAATCGTTTTACCGGAATCGGAGGTTATAAATTTGATTGATCGGAATCGGAACCGGAACCGAAGTCGCAGGAGGAAGTAGAAGAAGGATGTGTTATGGGAAGGCTTAGTGAAACAATTAAATTATAATTCAGTCTCTTTAATCAGTCAAATATTAGCGATAACATCCACAAACAAAACAATAAACTGAGACTTCGAGCGCAAGCGTGTGCAAAATAAACTAAAATTACACTGGCGACGAGTTTAAACTTGTTTGTACGCACTCTAGTCACGTGCATCGCTGCGCTTCGAACTTCGATTTAACTCCGATTCAAAATTATCGGAATCGGAGGTGTAAAATTTATCGGAACCGAAGCTCCGTAACATCCCTGGTTATAGCCGATAGTCGTTATAACCAAAAACTATGAAAGGTAAACAAAAATATTGGGGAAATTTTGTCGTAATAACCGGTACGACATTTTAAGCGAAGTCGTTATAAACGGATTTCATTGTATTTCAAAATGAACTAATAATATATGGGCAGGTTTATTCTGTGGGGCAGTCATATATGTGAACTGTGCAACCTTGGATGCTTCTAAATTTTAATGTAGCCAAGCAACAAGCTACTTTGGACTTATTTACAAGTTTAAGCATTGAAAATTTGTATCAACAATACCAAGTACCAACTGAAAACATAATTTTTAGGGTTCCGTACCTCAAAAAGACAAAATGGAACCCTTATAGGATCACTCGTGTGTCTGTCCGTCTGTCACAGCCAATTTGCTCCGAATCTAATGGATCGATTAAGTTGGTTGGTTATAATTCGGTATACATATGTATTTTTGTGACCCAAACACGGACGTGTTACGTAAATAAATGAATTTTGAATTATGGGGTCACTTTTGGGGGGAAATAAGTTTTTTTTTTAAGTTTTGCTATCTGTACCAAGTGACATATCAAATGAAAGGGCTTCTTGCGAGGATATCATTTTTGAAAAATAATTTTAAAATAAATATTTTTAAAGATATTTAAGAAACTAGATGAAGATTGACCATCCCCCTTAACTCCGAAACTGGTGATAATAACATTTTGAAAAAAAAAAAAAAAAAACAGAATGGTTCTTTACTCATTGATTACAGGAAAACCTTTGTGAAGTCTATGGTCTTAAAATAACATGGCAAATCTCTCAATATTGTGCGTACAAACTTACATTTACAGTTGGAATGTATGGGAGAACAGGTTTTTCAACTACAATCTTAAGTTTGTTCTTGGGATAAATTCATCCCAACTACGGTACAGATATTCTATTTCACGAAGTCCGTTCGGCTTTGATTGTAGTAGTGACGTATCCCGACAAGCGCGCTTGTGTGTGTAAAAGTAGGTAACGTTAGCAAAAAAATCTGATATATATTCAAGTCGAGATTTAATAATCTAAATAAAATTTTGGTTTTAAAAGTATATACATTTTGTAAATAAATTAGATTAGGTTGCAATAAATACAAAAATATTAAGAATATGTAGGCATTTAATTAAGCATTGGTGTTACAGAATGGAAACGAAACAAGTAGGACTATTCAGTATTTTCAATCACTATCAGATAAATTTTCGATTTCCGATTCCGTTTTGCTGTCGTCAGAATCATCTTGTACATTGATTATAAATTCAAAATCGAGATCAAAATATTTCAAGTAGTCTTTTTAATTTTTTTCAACATGAGCACAAGTTTTTGCCACGTTTCACTGCTAACTTGGCCCAAACTTTCATTGATCAGTCTTTCCATATTCGTCATGTTTTGCTCGATATTTTTAGATGCGACATAATTTTTAACGATCCCCCAAATATTTTCAATCGCATTTAATTCTGGGTGATAAGGGGGAAGGCGTAAGACATCAAAACCCTTACTTTTTATAAAATCGTCAATCTTGTAGATTACGTGTTGGGCTTTGTACTTCTTTATTGTATCGTACAATTCCAATTTAAGAAGAGATTCATCAAATGCTATACCCTTATCCCTGAGCCATTGCTGCATATCGGCTTTCTTTGTAGATTGCGTCGGTAGTCGTTCAGCCCGTGTTTTGTGATAAGATGCATTGTCTAAGACAATGACAGAGCGCGGAAGTAAATTGGGTAGCAACTTTTCATTTAGCCATTTTACATAGTTATCATAGCTCATATTTGAATGATAATCACCAGCCAGAGTTGGCCTTATAAACCAAGGAAGCATTTTCAATAAAACCATCCTTGGTTCCCGCGTGCACTAAAATAAAGCGAGTGCCTGTGCTATTTTTTTTTAAAAACGGAGTTCTTTCCTTTTTTTGCCCAGGTGTTGTTTTTTCATTCAATGCTGTTCTTAACTTAGCTAATGTTGGAATTTTTTTATGGACAATATGGAAATCTTGTACAGTACTGCGAACCACATCGGCTGTAAAATTATCTATATCCACTTTATTATCTCGCTTTCTCCTTTTCTTCATAGGTGAAGTGAATTTTGATGAAGTGGATGGCAATTCCTTCTCTTCTTTTAATATTCTTTGAACTGTTTTTTGGCTCACACCCGTAGCTTCAGCTGTACGGCGTGTAATGTCTCGTAAATAAGACAAATCACAGTTGAGTTCCATTAATGATTTTGTAAATTCATATTCTTCTCGCAGAAAATGATAAACACTAGCTATCATGTTTCGACCCTAAAACAAAATGTAATCAAAATAATAGTGCAAGTTTTACATAAAAATAAAACTTGTATTATTAAGCAGAGACGATGCACAGCATCTGTGAGAGGGCGTTGTATACTTCCCGTTAGTTGTCAGCCAATCACGGCTCTCGTGACGTCACATCCTAGACCAATCAGCGCAGAGTTCCGGTAGTCACGTGGTCTCAGGTGGCGTGTTCGCTAATGGCGGACTTTTACCTCATAGAAGTCTCTCACCAGGAGACCTTGAATGATGCTGTGCATCGTCTCTGCTTAATAATACAAGTTTTATTTTTATGTAAAACTTGCACTATTATTCGGCATGTGACGATGCACAGCATCTGTGAGAGACGTGTTTATAACTCCTAGTGACCACGATGACGCTATGTGAGGATATGATAATATTTACTGAAAAAATGTAACCATATAAACCAACATGTATTCATTATACAAATAAGGATATGATATGTAAGCTCTAGCTATAGTTATAGCTATATATAGCTCTAGCTATACTATCCAATGTAGGTACCTACAAATATTAATGTTGTACATCATTTAAAATATCGTAACCTAATAATCTAGAAAATAAGAGTAATCAGATTAACAACGATCAAGAGACCATCGATTATATCTTATACCGGTTTAAAATTCTTCGAGAGATTACTACCTATAATAGTCAGTTTACAATAATATTTGGCAAAACTATTCTGCACCAATTACCGCGAGAGAGGATATCTTCGATTGGAAAATTTTGTATCAATTCAAAGATACTACAGCTGAGCACGTACTGCCAGGAGATGCAGAGATGCCTGCATCTTTCAGTAAACTTACCACACGGTCCGTGATGTACTTTGCGTGGGAATTCTCGAATTGACACAAACAATGAGTACATCATACAGATTACATTCGCCTGTATGTCTTGGTCTTCCTAATTCCAATAATTTCCTTAATTAATTAACTGGACATATATTTTGTTAGCATGACACGATAGTGTCCAGCTTGATTACCTGTACGCAGCCGTCTTTGACCCAAACAATGGGTACAGAGTGATGTGATCACCCTGATCGATGTAGTTATTTGCCGAGACCCTGAGTAGAATAAGGTCATAGACGCATGTTCCTGACGCTAGCAATAAAAGACAAACCGATCGACGTGACGCTTTGAACAAAGTAAGTTATTAGGAGGATTCGTCTGCATTCCGGCAATAAGATGACTCGGGTCCCCAATAGGGGGCTTCTCTGAGATCTCTAAGAGATTGGAGGGATATAGCTTTAAGAATATATTATACTAAGAAGTCTGAATTCATATGATAGTTACAGGACGGTAGTCCAAAGGTTAGAACTATAGATTTATGCAACAATATGGTATTATGAGATAATCTCTCTTTACACCATTTGACCCACCAAGACCATGCCGGTCTGTAATATCTTAGTGTGGACTCCCTCCAACTAGATCGGAGCAGGTACCTTTCAGCTTCTGACTACCTATTCTAGCTAACTAACTAGCTATTTCGCCCCACCCGCTATTTTCCAAAGGCAGAGCTCCATGTTTTGAACTCGAGTACGTGGAAGACCCGTGCTCTGATCTACTCGAACTCGAAGATCCGGTAACCAATAGGCTCTCCACCGTGTGATGGAGCAACTATAAAGAAAAACGTCTTGAGCTGAATTCAGTGGTGAAGAACTCGAGGGATGAGCCTTAGTGCCAGGAACATCCACGCCATCTGAAATTGCCAGTGACGACTAGAGGCGTTGCAAAAATAGGCCGATAAGTCTGATCAATCTTTGGTTACATACTTTCTCACCACCCTGGTGTCCTTGGTGGCAAAGAGGTCTACCTGTGGAACTCCAAATTTGTGAAAAACGTTCCATAGAGGTGGTATTAGTAGGTGCAACACTGTCGCCCTTTTCCCGCTGGACAACCTGTCTGCGAGATCGTTGAATCTCCCTGGAAATTATATTCCATAGTCATGGAAATACGCTCCCCATCTAGAAGACTCAAGAGTCGGTAAGTCATGCCTTCAAATGACTCACCAACCCCCGAGTCCTCCATACAAAGAGCGCGGGAGAAAAGAAGGCGGAACACGGTCAGCGGTCCTACTTCTAAGACCGCCGACCGCACCCCGCCCTCCCCTCGAACGTAGGCAACAACTCTGCGATTGTTAGATTGCAGGCACACATGGCGACTGCGAAGGCGAGATCGGAAATGGTGACTGCTGCTATAATGGTAACATTTCCTTTTGATTGCAGTGCCAGCAACGCTGGTCTGGTTTCCACTATCCTGAAACTGTGCTCCCTAACTGTAACCTGCAGTTTCCGTGGTCATGAAACGGTGAGTCAACTCCGGGTGCAAAAATGCTCCGAATTTGACTTTAAAGTCTAAAGTTGTGACCCACCATTTTAAATTCTTTGCGACCGGTTGTGATGTGGCTACCGATTTGCGAGGAGACCGCTTCAGAGGCCGAGAAAGAATCTGAAGTTGGCGTAAACGAAGACGACCTATTGGAACGACAAAGTTGGCAAGGTTGAGATTGCCTAAAAAAATAATCTGCGCCTCTTTCAAATAAATATTTCCCCTGCGAATAACTATCTTCGCGAGAGCAATAGAATTGATTGGGTCTTTAAATCAGTTATTAAAACCATTGGTGGTTTGGAGGTAAATGGCAGACGCATTCCCGTGATCATCAAGAGAAGGGCCTCCGGAGCCCGCAGCGTCTGCCACTGTCTCCGATACGCTCGGAGACAGCCCCCGTAGAACTGGTGTTGCTGCGAGTCATTAAGTTTTCTTTGGTGTTCCAAATGAACCCGAGGAATTCTATCACTTGAGAGGGTTCGGTGATAAATTTCTTGTAATTTACTGTCCACCCTAATGTCTCTAGAATGTATAAGGACAAATCCGCCTGAGAGCGTAGAAGACTTCTCGATATGCATGCTATCAAATAATCTTTTAAGTAGACCACCACTCGCATTACTTTTGATCGTAGATGTTAGACCACCCAGTTAGTCAATGCTCCGAAATCATTCGGTGCGCATGATAGACCGAACGGCAGGCAGGTCATCTGCTGTTCTACCTGGATCACCATCTCTGGCGATTATGCGATCTTGAAATGGCTCAGGGTTTCTACTGATAGATGAATCAGTGGTGGTTTGGAGGTAAATGGCAGACGCATTCTCGTGATTATTCCAAGAAGGGCCTCCGGAGCCCGCAGCGTCTGCCACTGTCTCCGATACGCTCGGAGACAGCCTCCTGGCTATTATTTCGCCCCACCCACGAGTCATTTGTCTTAATATTTCTTCTTGCTTGGCTGTCCATTCTGAACCTCCAAGCGTAATTCCTGACGAAAGCTCGCACGCTTTCATCAATAGGACCACGACTGGAAGTTCATCATAACATTACTCTCAAAATTGACTATTTTGAAGTAAGTACGCAATTGGTTTTTATCAAATATGCAATTAGAACTCGAGAGATCTTACGCAGACCGTCACGAAGGTTCTTAATAGCAATTCGCTCAGGATACGCTCCCGGCGATTCTCTACGTATTCAACTTTCCGCAAACTAGCTGCATGATTTCCTCACAAATTTTGTGGATTTTGATGAGGGTAGATATAACTTCCAAAATTTTATCGAAAGGCAAATAAGCAATTAGACCTCGCAGGGATCTTACGCAGACCCTCACGAAGGTTCTTATTAGCAGTTTCGCGCAGGATATGCTCCTGGCGATTCTCAATGTATTCAACTTTCCGCAAACTAGCTGCATGATTTCCTCACAAATTTTGTGGATTTTGATGAGGGTAGATATAACTTCAGAAATTTTATCGAACGGCAAATAAGCAATTAGACCTCGCAGGGATCTTACGCAGACCATCACGAAGGTTCTTATTAGCAGTTTCGCGCATGATGCGCTCCCGGCGATTTACAATGTATTCAGCTCGTTTTCCGCAAGCTAGCTCCATGATTTACTCATTAATTTAGTGGAATTTTTATGAGAGTTTGAAAAGGTTAGAGCCAGAAAGTGTAGCATCGGAAGCTATCCAATCAATGAAATTCTTTATGTTTGCTGAGTAAATCTAGTAATTAAGGTATTACATAGGGCTGCTATCAATTCGGAAATCGCCGCATAACAAAGCCAGGTGCAGCGTTAAGAATATTCAATGCGTCCGCGTAGAGCCCATCCTTCCTCGACGAATCACCGAACTTTTGTAACGCTTTACGTCGCTTCAACCGATTTGGATTAGAGCGAGGCACCTTAAGATCCTTAAGCGACGTACTAACGATGCTTATATTTAAACGCGGAACCCACTCGATATATTATTGGTAGCCGCCGGCGGGCGGTTCAAATTAAAGTCTAAAGGTATCGCGGAGCTAGTTCCAGGAACTAGTTCAGGCATATGTGCTGCTGTAGGTTATTCGGTGTCGAACCGTATACACCCACACATTAAAAAGTTAGTGAGCCACATGATTAACAAGATTTAAAAATATCTGGTGACTCACCTGCATTTCCGCCGTTTTACCTCAGTATCCTAAGAAACGGATTGCGAAGAGCTCGAAACGCTTCGTAGTAGCCGGCGTTTACGGCTCGATGTAAACACCAGGTTGTTGCCTACCTGCTTTTCTTGATCCGCATCACAATTATTTACAATTGCACTATTTATTTTCAACGTATTAGATATTCATTTCATATCACTTTGAACTATAATAAAATTCAAAATATTAAAAAATAGCTGTCAACTCTAAATTAGGTGTTACTTGCTCGGGAAGTAACGACGCTATGAGGTAAAAGTCCGCCATTAGCGAACACGCCACCTGAGACCACGTGACTACCGGAACTCTGCGCTGATTGGTCTAGGATGTGACGTCACGAGAGCCGTGATTGGCTGACAACTAACGGGAAGTATACAACGCCCTCTCACAGATGCTGTGCATCGTCACATGCCGAATAATTAAGTAATTTAAACATTTTATAACACAAAAAAACATTCATTTTATAAATACTTCTATTGCTATTAAGTATCTTTGTATAACATTTTAATTGAAAACGTATAAATAAATATTACCTCACTATGGACAACTCTTCTTCGTTTTGTTGCCATGCTGACCTTACTCCGTGAAACAATTTGGCGCGAACTAAAAACCACTACTGATCCGGACCGTGTCCCGATCGATACTGAGCGCTCTCGAGGTTACGCACACAAAAACAATGTGCATGTGCACGCTTAACAACATTCATAGCCAAACGGACTTCGTGACATAGAACATCTGTAACCCTTCATTGTGCGTGGTCCGACACCCACTTAATCGTTTTTTTTTTTTTTCAATAATTCGACAGAAACATGGGGTTTAATCATAAACATAAATAAAGCTTCTCCAATTTATAAACAAAACATTTATTACTTTCACCATCCAGTATACAAAAATGTAAACATAATTCTTATAAAAAATCACTTCATACAAGTTATATTATTTATGAATTGAAATGAAACAAACAAGTATTTAAATAAATTGATCACATCACCAAAAAACAAGTTTGCAAATTAAATGCATAATATAAGCTCATCCTTAACCACCAATTTCATGATTTTTTTTGCATTTCACCGTGATGCACAAGCGCTTTACAACTGTATTGCATCGACATAAGGTTCAAACTGCAATGATTTATGTACGCGCAACCGTAAAATGCAACAAATAATGTATAAATATTAAATCTAAGTTCATTATATTCAAATAGGTAGGTAAGTAGTCTTATTATCTAAGGACATAAGACTTTTATTACTTAAATCCTTATTTCTAATTGTTTTCAATAACAGAACTAATAATACCTACACCCAATAGGAAACTCAATTTAAACTTAGGAGGGATTTTTAAATAGATGTCTACAGCCTAAACATTAACTGCATCAACACAAAAAACCATTTTTAGACTGGCAACATAATTTGTGTGCACCAAATCTCTGATTACTATGCAAATAATTCATAAAATGTACTAATAATAACTAAAACTTCCCATTTATGATTGCCAAAAAAAATTCGTGTTTTGGGATTCAAGATCACAAGTTCGCAACTTCACATTACTTATATTGGTGCTATCGACCGCCCTCGGGCAAAATAGTACGTTAATTTGTAATACTTGACATAGTATTTCGAGACTTACCTTACACAACACCTTACGTTTCATTTTATAACGCAGTCTATATCCTCATAGTCACCTACTGTCAGTGTGAACGAGGCTTTATATTTCATAAAATCGGAGTTTCACTAAATGCCCTAAAAAACGGTGAAGGAAAATATCGTGAGGAAACCGGCATGTCTGAGAGAATTTCTCGACGGCATGTGAAGCCAGGTCAGAGCATGGGCGGCTTTAAAACTGACACCAGGTTAGTCACTAACCACACGAAAAGAAGAAGACTAAATGTCCTTAATTTCACCATCATTGTAATCTTAGGTTTAAAAAAAAACTGTCTATGGATTGGGCCACAGAGCATTGAATCGCCGCATACGCAGCGTCTAGAGAATGCAGTACTAAGGCGATTAAAACACGGCACCGCGCACCGCCCGCGCCGCGGAGGTGAGATAGAGCACCGCTCGACCGCGCGGTCGGGCGGTGTACGTGTGTTAGGCATCAACGGATTTATTAGAGGCCAATGTGACATGAGATCCGCTTCACCACCTACTGCGGCGGTGCGCGGTGCCGTGTGTTAATCTCCTGATAAAAGTCGAAGCGACGAAAGCGCGTTGAGCGCACAACTGTCATCTTCGTCATTCAAAGCCGTAGTAAAACAGTGACACGCTTGGTTTGTATGGAAACTGTTAACAGTGCATCTCCATGCTGTGGTTTGGCCCATATTTTACAAAGCTAGGCGAATTTAATTAAAGTAGTCATGGCAGGAGAAATGGCTGAAACTGTTCTACCTAACTATTAGGTAAATATTTAAATGTATGAATATTTATTACAGTATTAACTCTGAATTCTTTGGTTACATAGTGATATGAAAGGAAAGTTTACACTAAGTGGTATCCAAAACACATTTTGTGCACAATACATATTTGAGTAAATAATCAGTTTCCTAAATCATTTACAAACAAGTTTTCCCTTTAAATGGTTAATATTTCTTATATTAAACGTGGACTTATAAGGGTTTTTTTCATATACCTAAGAATTTCACACCATTTCTTATATAGGTGGGAAACGACTCAGCCTTACCTATTTGGACTTTTTAATGATAATCTTTGGCTTCAGCTTGTGGGTCCTAAGTTTATGCATGTGACTCATCACGAAGTACATGCCTGGGAAGGTCAGAAATAGGAGGTAGACTCTAAGGAACGTTGGCATATGGAAGGCGAAGTTCCATTCATTTGGTAGTCCAACTGTGAACCTATTAGTTTCCTCAAAGTATGGTATGTTTCGAAGTATGACTATGGCTTCGCATATAATTCCGATAGGGTAGAGAGGTATCCACATCGTGTAGCGCAGCCAAGTCAGTATGTAGATCTCCTTTTTGTATAGCTGTGAGATGTAGTATGGGTACCTGAAATAAAACACCATCATAAAATTTCTGGACCGCCGAAACTGGATAAATAAGAGGAGAATCGACAGTGATATTTTCAAGATCTATCTTAACCGACTTCCAAAAAGGAGGAGGTTATATGTTCGTAGCGTATGTTTTTTTTTTTAATGTGTATCCGCCGATTTCTCCGTCATTTGTGGAACAATTTTGAAAATTCTTGTTTGAAAGGGTATGCTCTCGAGGTGGTACCATATAAATTTTATTAACTTTTCTTGGATAGTTTTTGAGTTAGCTTCAATAACACGTATTTTTTCCCACTTAGTATGTGGATGATATGGTAAGTTCCTGTCACTGGTAGCAGGTAGTGGTATTCGAATTTGTGTGGGGGTAGGTACCACAGCTAAAAAGTGAAAAATAAAATCTTTTTACAAAAAAAAAAAACAACCGACTTCCAAAAAAATACTACAAAGTGAAAAATACCTTTACTTTCGGCAGTCGGTATCAAAAAACTAAAATTCAAAACAAAAGACACCGACTTCCGAAATTAAAGTTATTTTTAATTTTGTAGTGTTTTTGACTAATATAAAAATAGACTTGCAGGAGGTTTATGAAGGAAACAAGACTGATTAATTAAAATTGATTTACTGTTCAATCTCGACAAAATCATAACAGTTAGTTGTGATTTGTTGAACCATATTGGAAAACAGTTTAAATTAATTAGGATTTCAGAAGGCGTAAGCCTCAATAAGCCCGACGCACGGATGAAAAACATCGCGGCGGTATTTTATCGCGCACTGGATTTTCAACTCTCGGTGTTGAGCCGAGCATTGAGAATCCAACAGAGTGCAAAAACACACTATTGGATTTTCAACTCTTGGCGCTAAGCAGAGCGTTGAAAATTCAGTGTGTGAAATAAAATCGCCGCGGGAAAAAATCGTCCATGCGAACCTGGGCTAAGGGTCTCTTAGAGGCTGACTTACCTAACAACTTCAATCATGCTCCACATGACGAAGAGATAAAAGACCACAGGCTTCGAATGCATGCGTGGCTCAGCTTCAATCATCACGAACAGGACAAACGCTCGACCGCTCACTTGTAGGAACGGCACTAGTACTCCACCCTGTTATCATGTTAATAAAAATGGTGATTAGGTGAGATATTAAAAGTAAAAATGAATTATTCAGGGTCAAATTAAATTTACTAGCTAAACTCCGCTATCGATATCTAAACATGATAAAACAAAAACAACAAAAAATATGTTTTTTTTTTTTTGGGTAAATGGCCCTAAGTATGTAGTGTAGTTGGAATATTAGTTTTTTTATTTTTTTAAACTTTACAGACTTAATGGGTATCAATATTTACCAAGTACGGTCTATGGGTATCTATCTATCTAAGTCGGACACAGTGATCCATATTTATGTTAGTAGGTATACCCCATTTGCTATTCCCCTAAAATAAACAGCTTGGAGGTGTCTTCAATATGTGAAAACAGCAGATATCGCCATACAAAATTCTGTTCTGATAGACTCTTTTAATTTCACAAGAAATAAAACATGAATTTTATGCCCTAAGGAACTTCACATAGGAAATTATTATCAAAACAACTTTCTTGTTCTGAATTGGAAGAACCTCAACTGCTATAAAACATTAAATTACTTTTCATGACTTCTATGTTTCTGAGCATAAGGTTCAAATTATGCCAAGATAAATTATTTCAAGTTTTTAACTCACCCTAGTATACCCAAACAGCGGATGCATAACTTCAAGATACTGTAGCAGCTGTAAGAACTTCATGGCAGGTCCGACATGCTCATATGTATCAGCAACTGATTCATACTCGAGCTTAGCGTATCTCACGGCTATGACTGCCAGCACGTATGTGTAGCCGACAAATTGGAACAGGTTGTATAGCTTCAGGTATACTTTTTTGAGGTCCTCTGGAATGTGAGATTGTATATACATACATGGATGGTATATTTTGATAACAGTGATATTCAAATTCCTGTTAAATATGAGGTGAAGACAAGACAAGCCAAATCAAAATAATTTCAAGTGCCACGCAAAAATAACTTTTATGGCAAGCGTACCGCGTCTTTCACAATACCCAGTTTATTAAACAAAATACAACTACTTACATATTTTATATTTTATAAATTAAAGTTTGATGTTCAGTTACTTAGATGGCTTGAACGTCGTAATGTAAATCAACCTATTGGTAATTTAGTTAAGTTTCTCTATAAGTGAACTGTAATTTGTTCTTTGAGAAAATAAATGTCTTTAAACCGAAATACCTGTAGACAATAGAGACCCAATGAATAGTAAAAAAGTAAAATCATAAAGTGTAAGCTGAAAGAACATTATATCAACTCGATTATAACTTAACTGTCAATAGCGCGTTGATCAAATCACAGGCCATGGCATGCTAAGATATACCCCAGAGGTCTAATTGTGTGCTTTGTTTAAGGAAATTATAATTTATAAAATAAATGAATGGGTAAGAAACTCCATGCAAAGGATACTCTTTTTAAACAAAACAATAACTGGGAACTAAACAGATACGTACGTCATATGGAAGTTAAGGCGTCATTTGCAGAGTTAAAACGAGTTCACTAGAGCTTGATGTCCTTATTTTATATACACACATCAAAAGTGTCTAGGGATCAAGCATTTTTATGCGGATTTCTTGAGATTGAGATGTGGCTTTGTAATAAATTTATGATTATATAAATTTATATGGATCCTTTTTGGTGCATTTCATAATTTGAAACAGGAACTGTTAATCAAATTCGAGTAAAAGATGAAAATCAGCTGTCAATATTTTCCCTATAAAAACATACAACGCATTGAAGACATTATTAGTGCTACTGTTTCCCTACTACTGATTAAAACCAACGTTATTATGGAGCGGCGACGTCATTTAAGCAGGGAAGAAATGCTCAGAGCCGTGGGAATGATAGAAGCTGGTTTTCCGGCAACGTACTGTGGCTTTAGCTCTGAATACAAGTCAGAGTGTTATCAGTCGACTTTGGACACGTTACCGAAGCACTGGTACCGTGGCTGAGCGCCATGGAGGACGGTATCGCTGCACCACACGGAGACAAGACCGATACATTCAAATCTTAACTCGAAGAGCTCCAACAATAACCGCCATGATGTTAGCCGTGAGGCTTCATCACTCTTCAGGGAACTTAATTAGCGACCAAACAGTCAGAAACCGCTTGCATGAAGTGAACCTTCATTCCCGAAGACCGCTACGGGTACCACCTATAGCAATGCACAATCGTAGGATTCGATATCAATGGGCTCTTGAACACAGAAATTGGGCAGAAGAACAATGGCGTTTCGTGTGCTTTTCTGATGAGTCTCGTTTTGGTATGAGACCGGATACAAGACGTATACGACACTGGAGAACCCCTGGACGCCAACAGCGATTAAAATCCTGCCAGGAAGTCCATCCTTATAGTGGTGGAACCATCATGGTATGGGCGGGTATTTGGATCGGCGGAAGAACTGAGTTGATTTGGATCAGAGGCAACCTCAACGCTCAAATTTATGCTGAGACGATTGTATCTGACGTCATCGTTCCTCTACAAGTGCAAATCGGTCCCTTATTTCAGTTAATGCATGATAATGCACGACCGCACACCGCAAGAGTTGTAAGACAGACTCTCGCCGCAGCTAACATCAATGTCCTGCTCTGGCCTGCTCAGTCGCCAGACTTGAACCCGATTGAGCATGCATGGGATATGCTACAGAGAAGAGCTCTGCCGAATATGGAGGGTATCCAGTCGCAAGAAGACCTTTTTTTGTTGTTGCAACGAACATGGGCGGCCATTCCACAGCGTGATTTGGATGAACTCATTTTGAGTATGCCAAACCGATGTTCTTGTGTTGTTAGTGTTCGCGGTAGAAACACGGATTATTAAATGTTTAAGTTACCCAATAAAATTTTAAAGAAAACTGTTATTTCAGTCTTTTTTTCGAACTTTAATGTTAGTGGTTCAAATGTCAAAAATCCCTTTATTAGGAAAATGGTAAATTTCTTTATTAATGCAAAGGTGACTTGGTTTATCGTTACTGTGACAAACGAAAACACTTTATTTGATGAATCCTTAAAGAAAATTTTAATTAATATCAATCAGGAGAAAAGTTATTGCAAAAATATATGTTGATCCCTAGACACTTTTGATGTGTGTATTTCGTAATGACAAACATTTTAGATCAAACGAAGGCTGAGGCTCTTAAAGTTCTTATGAGTTGCTTCATTTTAGACAAACTCAAAGTATTTTGCAGAGATCCGATTTTTAAGTAACAGCATTAATTTTTAAAAAAACTTAAATTACTACAGTTGTTTGTTTATGCAAACAGTATTCATTTTATCATTCAATTCAAATTTTGTGATGTAATGTAATGCACATTTCGGCAATGGTTCAATGAAGTTTACCAATAAATATACTTATTTGGAATGGAAATATTTGGCTTCATTAGCATTCAATAACCAGACAGACGAATATTTTATATTAGACTAGTTGTTCCCGTGGCGTCTTTTGCGTTGAAAATTTAACAGCGCGCTATTCATTAGGCATTCGTTTAGGTTAGCATTACTGAAAATGCATACTTGTCTATTGAGAGATGAGATCTCTTTGTCAGCATAGAAATATAAATTATAGTGTTGGATCATTTAGCTCCCTTCAAAGTGATTGAGCTGAAGGGTGCTAATCTATGCGTCATGTTCGTGAACGGGCGCCGTCAGTTGAGACTCATCTCTTAGCTGCCATGGCTTATTTTTATTTTGTATTTATTTTTTCCTCAGTTGAGACTGGTCATCTCTTAGCTGCCATCGCTTATTTTTATTTTTTATTTATTTTTGAATTGTTCTTTGTTTTATCCTTCTGACGTGCAGGTCTTTCTAGATTGTTCTCACATGTATAATTTCAACATAAATGATGTAATTATTACTATATAATTTAATTATTCCTTCAAGAATAAGAAACTACATTGATCTTTGGCTTTACATTAATTGTATGTAATATAGGGTTAGCATAAAACAAACAAATTGTTTTAAAAAACGTATCTTAAACAGTGTTAAAATCAGTTTGAAATAAAACAATGTTTTTTAATAAGTGTTTAATATCACAGTACTAAACAAGTTTAAAATAATGTTTTAAACATTAAGAAGAATAAAAACATGTTTTTCAATCGAGAATGAATGAAAATAAATGACAAGTTATAAATTATTAGGACTTTAAATAGCTCGAAAATAAATTAAAAAGGTTAGATAGTTTTGTACACTTTGTCGCCGGTCGAAATGATGTAATTCTCCGCAACTATTTTGGGGATTCCCCTTATTTGAATATAGTACATCCTACCTATGTAAAGAGGTAATACCCCGCAATAATTTTAGGGACTTCCCCATATTTAAATATACTTTTAGGAAAGGTACATCTGAGAACGAAAATCGGAATTCGCAATTCTGAACATACAGAGTGTACTGGGCGGTTCAGTATCTGAGTTACATACCTACTTTGGTTGATTACAAAAAAAAAGTATGTTCACAGATAAGATAGTTTATTAGTTAGTACCTATTATCTAATTATAACTAGTTGTTGTGATTATTTATTATTTTATTCCGATGGTTTTTGTAAATGCTCAGGTAATTTTTTTAATTGTCTAGAAATGAATTATATTAAGCCTGATCAATTTTTGTTGATATAATTTAAATATAATGATTATAATTTTTGTTGATATAATAAATTTGATATATAGATAACTGAAAAAAAACTGGTTTAAAATATTTTGAACTGTTTGATTTAAAAAAAAAAAAAAAAAAAACTGTTTTTTCTTTTCCAACAATATAGCTGATATTCTATGCGTGTTATTATTGTTTAATCACTGTGACATGGGTGTCAAGGGTATAGAGCTACTTTGCTGCGTTTTGCATACTGTGGCTAATGAATGAATTGTTCAACAACTTACCTCTTCTGTAGCCCATTTCTTCTTTGTGCAGTTTGTCATACATGCCAGGGTAGTCCTTCATGACGTCACGTTTCTCGTCTTCACTGTCAGCAGCGTCCTCTGACATCCACAGGTCGAAGTTTATCTGTAAAAGTTACAAAAGCTTCTAAATATAAATTCTATGATTGAGTTAGTGTTGCTGTAGGTAACTACAATGAATTGTTGTAAGGAAATCAATCTGCCTAGCCTTTTCCCATCTATGTTGGGGTAGGCTTCCAGTCTAACCAGATGCAGCTGAATACCAGTATTTTACATGGCACGACTGCCTATCTGACCGCCACAACCCAGTAACTGGGTAATACGATACCCCTTGATAAGACTGGTTGTCAGACTTTCGGGCTTCTGACGACACTTCTGAATTAACGTGATTTCCGAGGCACGGAGAGGATGGGTACGTATAGGTCATCCATCCACGGAACAACCCCGGCAAGCGTAGCTTAACCTGATGGATCTACCCGTGCGGCTGTTATGCGCTCTCGAGATCCGTCGCTGTTCGCACGGTTTTTACGACTTGATAAAACATCAAGATTTCTTTATTATAATTATGTAATTTAAATATTAATATAAAAATAAAACTTCCAGAATTAATTCGCTGAATGATGGTAAAATCGGAATCAAAATCCGTTGCATAGTTTAAAAGAACACTGCAGTCAGACAGACAGACACGAAATATGAATAGATTATCATTTTCTGTATTGCACTATTATTACACTATTTTGTAAACTGCAGCACGCACTGTCTAGCTATTAGTGGTTACTCTTACTTGTAAATGGCTATCCCCAAAAATGATTGAACTAAGAATGCTAGAAACAATAGAACAACAGTGAATTAGAAATGATAATTTTTATCCATTGTCATAATTATCAAGATCTCAAGTACAAAGCCAACAACTATAAGTTCTTGAGAATTATTAAAAATACAAAAAAACAGACAAAAAATTGGATATAATCACATTATGGTTGAAGAGTTTTTGAAGGCAATGACATTCAAAAGTCAAGCTGGTATATTATAATCTTTTTTTATAATCTTTAAAATGTTTATGATAATTTTAAGATTATAGCACTAATCTTTCATTGATAGATAAGTTAAAGATTGTAAGAATCATACAGGATGATTTTATAAGTTTTTTAATAAATATTCTACCGAGATGACAACTAATCGAGAAGTATGAGAATGTCTTCTCATACTTCTCGCTGGCTGTGCCAAACAAAAATAAATTGGGATAAGGGTGGATAATGATGAAGAAAAATTTAACAAAAAAAAAAAAAAAAAAATTACGACACATTTCAGTTTACTTTTACTATTTAGAAAAAAGTTATTATTGAAAGCATTATCTTACTTTGAGCCATGCCGGTTTTTGTGGCTGAGCAGTCAGTCTGGGCCACCAAGCAGCCTTTTCCTTCTGCAGAATAAGTTCCACTCTGTTTTCAAAAACACGGACTGTGGTAATGTGATCATTTTCAACCTGAAAAAATAAATTATTATTACTGCTGGGTGATACACAGTGCATGCCTAAATTGCTGTTTCAATGAAATAAAAAAACTGCCCTCATTATTTCATGTCTTTCAGATACTTTTCAAATTAAAGTTTTCATTTACCAAAGTTATTATTACACTGTCTTTAAATTTTAGTAATACAACACAAACTACACTCAAATAAACTAGCTTAGACTTCATAGACTTGGACAAATTATAGCTTAGCGTTGTATGAATACTAGTGTGGCCATCAAATATTATAATAATTTACTAGTTTTCAACATGAATGTCTTAAAATAAAACTTTACCAGAAGTTTTATTTAGAATAATTTACACAAATAATAGTTCTACAACATTACTGTTCAGATTACAAAATTAATGAAAATACGGGACAGTTAATCAAAAACTTATAAAATAGTATTACCAATACATTGTTATAAGGATTGGTTTTTTTAATTTTATTTGTAATGTTTTAACTATTGTATGCTGACCAAGTGGGGTTGACAAGAGGAGCGAGTTCATGCATGTATTAACATAACATTGAAAGACTAGTTTACATATTGTAGTACAGAATGCCTCGAAACTAACATAAAAATTGTTTTTCTATAACAATGATTTGTGTTGTGCTAACATTTAATCAAATATTTAGAAACTATTTAAAATCACATAGTAACAACAAGCTTAAAGGTCAGGAATAAGTACTTACACCGTATGTACTTAGATAACAGGGATTAGATTCGGCGTTTCAATACTTAATAAAATAATCACTGCACTTACTGTTTTTACAGGTGAAAATAAATCCAAATTAAATTCATAAAGACTCTCGCCACGCGCGCCGACGCCTTGAGCCGAGAATTTCAAGTTATTCTCGAGAACTTTCACATCAGGTTCTACAACATTTTTCAGCTCTATCTTCAATGATATTATACTCTCAGTTTGTGCCCAGTAAACAAACGGGCTTGGGATGATCATTATTGTCTCTTACACAAATTCACTGCACAACGGTGTAAATATTCTACCAGAACAATCCAAAATTGTATTAGAACTATTATTTTCTTTCTAATAATTTTAGCAGAAAAGTGAAATACTTTTGACCTGTCAATCTATCAGCCGAGTTCAGCAGCCGACCGGCTAAGGGTGTTGTCAGCTTATGCCAGATTCAAATTTTTTGGACTATTTTATTTTTTATAAAATGGTAGTTAAATATAAAACACACACGTCGTAATAGCAACCGAACCGCGTGTGCGATATGCTTACATTTAGATTAGGTACGGTATGATAGGAGGAATGATAGTATGAATTTCAAAGTCTCTGAGGTGAGACCGGCGCGGGAAAGTAGGTGCGTTGTTGTAGCGATGAAAAAGTTCGTACTAGTATGTACGCACCCTAATCTATCACTACCACCACCTCTGCCTGAACAACGCTATTATTTATTCAAACACTCAAAGACAAAAATGAAAGAGTTGCGGTATCTACATCGCTACATGCGAACTAGGCATCAAAGACGTCACACAAAATCCTAGCGTCACACAAATCCTGCATCGCGCAATTAGAGTTTACCGCGCGATCAATAGACAGATACGACACCCGTCTGGTCGGAGGATCCCCCCTTTTCTATATAGGATGAGTAAGTTTTACACCCTGATTTCCACTTCGTTTTAAATGCACGCAGCAAATTGTCACTAAAGTGCAAATTGTGAATTTTCACATCGTGCATTCGACCTATAATGACCTATGCGAGTGCAGTATTTACCCACGCCAAACCCCATTCCATCCATAGGTTGCAGGCCTTGCAGAACCGTTTCCTTCGTAAAACCATCTCGACTGTAAAATCCCAACGATTCACCAGTTCCTTAAACGCATGTCCAAGCGTTACTTTGACTCTGCTCCCAGTCATCGCAACCCTCTGGTTGTCGAAGCAGCTAATTATGTCCCCTCCAGAATAACTCAGATCCGCCGTCCGAGGCATGTTCTTTCCGACCCAGATGACCCCATTACACTCCTCCAGAAGAAGACTAGGGCCACCAGTACAGTACACAAACACAGACGCCTCCCGTCATTCCGACCTTGCCGCCGAGGTCCTTTGCGATCGCGACCGTGTCCCCGAGTAAATGATACTCCTCCCCGACCCTTGCTCGAAAACGAGGTGCCAGCAGTTGTTGCAGCTGAGCACGTAGCTTTAAATACCCCGCCTATTAATCATGATATTAACCAAATTTTGATCCAGTCTATCTCTTCTTGCTGTCCTCCCCCCAGCGACGCCCTAAGCCGAGGTTCGTTTCCGCACAGGGGGTGCCCTTAGCGAGCGTTCGCCTAGCTTTAATTTAGAATAGTTCACTTGCTCCTGGCTGGAGGCTCTAAGTGTAGCAGCTTAAGGCACCCACAGGAAAGTCCGGTTAAGCAGCCAAGACCTTAGTGGTCAATACTGCGAGTTGCCATTTATAAAAAATAAAAACACCCTGATTCTCATGCGTCTGTATTGGTGACCCCGAGTAAGAACGTCAACGCAGCGTTCGTGCAACTACGTACAGTTTCAGCGTGACGAAATCATTATAATCACTACCACAAGCTTTTGTGAGGCGAGTCACACAGCCAGGCAGCACCCACGACTTCAATGGATATCTTGACTATAGATTTAAGGCCGGTTTAAAACAAATCAAATCAATCCGCATAAAACGAAAATATATAAACTGTGTAAAGATTTTTTAAATGAGTGATTTACTGATATTGATTTACTTATCGGGTTTAGTTCTAGTTGGTCCGTCCGACCAAGTCTAGGTATTACCTACCTAATTTATAAAAACTCGATTGATCATTTAAAAACTCTGTGTTAGTAGCTAAATAATTTTTTTTCTTTAATTGTTTTCAAACGATATAAATAAACAATTTAATTCGATTTAAAACCAAAGTCACAGTCTCGCACTCTCGTTGACGTCGTCACTCGTGACTCGACGCAACGTTGCCAGCTCGCCTACCCTACACACACATAAACTGTACCATACATAAACTGCCGCTTCTCACTCCAGGCACGGATACAAGTAGGGGAGGGGTATATGGTAATCTAGTGTGTGTAATACCAGCGTCAGATATGAGTTCAAAGTTTGAACACATATCTGGCGCCGGTATTATAAGTATAGGAAGGTATACGTACATACTTAAGTTTTCCTGTGGTAGTTAATGTAGATAGGTATTTTCTATTGATTTTCTTTTTTTTTTTTTTCTGCCTCGTTGGTCTAGTGGTCGCTAAGCGCTACTGTTGAGTATGAGGTCCTGGGTTCGATTCCCGGGTCGGGCAAGGTGTTATTGGGTTTTTCCATCTGGAATTTCTCATTAGCAGCCCGGAGTCTGGATTTGTGCCCGGTTGATGGCAATAGGCTCGCCCCCTATTACATGGGACTTAAACATAACTGGCGAAATGTGGGTGTACTATAGGTACACCTCTGCCTAACCCTTCGGGGAATACAGGCGTGATGTTATGTTGTTAATTAAAACGAAACATGACTTCAGGTGACCAAAAATTGCCCATAATGAAGTGTAAAACACTTTTTTTTTTAAGGTAGTGCATCTCGTAGTTGACCTCTGAGATCATGACTACATAACCGGGATTTACTGTGGGTGCCTCAAGCTACTACACTTAAAACCAGCCAGGGGTTATTCAACTATGCTAATTAAAACTAGGTGGACGCTCGCTAAGGGCACCCCCTGCCTGTGGGGTATGGCGTCGTTGGGTTGGGGCGCCAACTGGAGAGAGAACATCAAGGATGGGACGGGCTGGGTCAAAGATTTGATCATGATTATTAGTCGGGATATTTAAAGCTACGTGCTCAGCTGCAACAACTGCTGGCACCTCGTTGTCGAGCAAGTTGTAAAACACAGTTCTTTTATTTTTGTAGGCGAGTTTTCAACCGTTTAAAACGATTTATTTGGGGTTTAAAACGCCATCATTTTATTTAAAACGTTTTAAATCGGTTGTTTTACATCTATAATCCTGACCACCAGTTAATCAGCATATATTGAAAGCTTCTAATACGCTATGTAATTTTATTGTGGAATAAAACCAAGATTTCCTTTGGTTTTGTCTTTATTGTGTATCAATTTATTCCACAATAGTTGAATAGTTGTTATCGCAAAATAATATCAGATTCTTATAGCACGATGTCTCAAGAGAAAGTAACTCAATATCTTCGACCCGATCATTTTGACGTGGAGCCTGCTGCACCCGGTGCCGATCTAAAGTGGGCCCACTGGAAATACACCTTTGAGAACTTTATCGCACAACTAGGATCGCCCGATAAATCGCCCGATGAATCGCTCAAACTGAAGGTACTTGTCAACCACATTTCGCCAACAATCTTCAACAACATCCGCTCCTGCAATAAGTACAGCGACGCAATAAGCAAACTTAATGATGCCTATGAAAAGAAACAGAACATAACCTTAGCAAGGCATCGACTTACGACTAGGAAACAACAGCCTGGAGAAAACATCGCAGAATACTCTCGAGCGCTTAACATCCTTGCTCATGACTGTAATTTTGAAGCAGTGACAGCAGAAGAACACCAGGACCAAGCCATACGTGAGACTTTTATCAGCGGGATCTTATCAAGCAAAATAAAGGAACGGCTTCTAGAAAAATCTCTGACACTAGAAGAGACTTTGAACCTTGCAATTACCTTAGAAACTGCAGAGAACACCTCTCAACTACTAGTACAATCTCTTTCCTTCAATCCTAACCCTGTCAATGCTGCTACTGAGGCAAAAACACGAACGCAGCCGAACCTAGCAACAACTCTCCGCCGTCGTTGTTTCTTTTGTGGGGGTAATATTCATCAAAGATTAAAATGCCCCGCCCGCAACGCGGAATGCCAACTCTGTTCGAAGCGTGGCCATTTTGCCAAGGTCTGCAGAAGCTCTAATCGCGATTCTAATAATAACTCAACAAATGCAGCTGTCACAGATGATGATACGCAAGTACAATCTGCCGGCTCCCAACTATCAGCATTTTCTGCCGCTGCTCCTTCTAGTCTCAACAAAGCTACAACTCCCATTACTCTCAACAACTACCGCGCTGATGCACTCGTCGATACTGGCAGTTCTATCAGCTTCATTGACAAGAATCTTGCTCAAATTTTGAAGCTCAAACTTAAGCCTTGTAGGCAGGCTATAACACTCGCATCTCTCAATAACGTTTCCTACGTCGATGGATTATGTTACGCGACACTTCAAATAGGTGGCCATATACACCGAAATCAGCCTTTATTGATCATCAATAATCTTTGCGCCGACGTTATTATTGGACATGACCTACTCCAAAAGCACTCTTCTCTTGAACTTCAGTTTGGAGGTGATAAACAACCGCTAAAAGTCTGCAACGTATTAGAGGCTTCCGTTCCGCCTGTATCAGTATTTACGAATCTTTCTCCAAATATCAAATCAATCGCAATCCGCTCAAGACGCCACTCACAAGAAGATCAAGATTTCATATCGAATGAAATAAACAATTTGATCAAGGATAAAGTTATTGAGCCCAGTGTGTCACCCTGGAGGGCTCAGGTTCTTGTCGCTGGAGGAGGGCACCATCGAAAACGTCTTGTGATCGACTATTCACAGACTATAAACAGATTTACGGAACTTGACGCATACCCCCTTCCAAGTATCGATTCTATTATAACGCGAGTATCACAGTACAATTTATTTAGCCAAATAGACCTCAAAAGTGCATATCACCAGGTGCCCATTCTGGCCAGAGAACGAAAATATACAGCTTTTGAAGCATGCGGGAACCTATATCAGTTCACACGGATTCCTTTTGGAGTAACGAACGGCGTGGCAGCTTTTCAGAGGACTTTACAATATATCATCGATTCGGAGAACCTCAAAGGCACATTCGCTTACCTGGATGATGTCACTGTATGCGGTGTCAATAAAAAGGACCATGAAGAAAACCTTCGCAAGTTTACGGAAGCTGCTAGAAAGTACAGACTTACGCTTAATACTAACAAATGCACGTTCGAAGCGGAGTCAATTAACCTCCTTGGTTATAACATACACAAAAACATTATCAAACCAGACGAGAACCGTCTTGAACCCCTGATGAATCTTCCTGTTCCAACTGACTCGGCAACTTTGAAAAGAGCCCTTGGCCTATTCGCTCATTATTCGAAATGGGTAGAAAACTTCTCATCCAAATTAAGACCACTGGTCGAAGCAACATTTCCCTTATCTCAAGACGCTATTAATTCTTTTAACGACCTTAAGAAGGACATTGCTAAATCGGCCTTGGCTGGAATTGACGAGAAGGAAATATTCTCGGTGGAAACCGATGCATCGGAGTTTGCAATTGCTGCGACACTGTCACAAAAAGGAAGACCTGTAGCATTTTTTTCACGGTCGCTAAATGATGCAGAAAGGCGACAGCCATCAATAGAAAAGGAGGCCTGCGCCATTGTTGAAGCACTTCGAAAATGGAGGCACTTTCTGATTGGACGTCATTTCTTACTAATCACAGACCAACGATCTGTAGCATTTATGTTTAACCAGACGCACTCTAATAAGATAAAAAACGAGAAAATCGAGAGATGGCGCCTGGAGCTCTCCTGTTTCAAATACGACATAATCTATCGGCCAGACAGTCAGAACTTTGCTGCTGATGCTTTATCAAGAGTTTGCATGTACATCGACAGCAACTCTCCAAGCAAACTCATTTCTCTACATAACTCTCTTTGCCACCCTGGTATTTCACGCATGACTCATTGGGTACGGTCCAAAAATCTACCCTATTCAATCGAAGATATCAAAAGAATGACCGCTGCCTGTCCAGTATGCGCCGAAATCAAACCCCGTTACATAAGAAATGAAGGGCGTCTCATAAAAGCTACATCGTCATTCGAGAGATTAAACTTAGATTTTAAAGGCCCACTTCCTTCAAAAACTTCGAATAAGTACATTCTAACTATAATTGATGAGTTTAGTCGGTTCCCTTTTGCATATGCCTGTAAAGACATAATGTCAGCAACGGTTATAAAATGCTTAATTGATCTGTTCTCCACATTTGGCACGCCAGCATACATACATTCCGATAGAGGGACGTCGTTCTTATCGGATGAGCTCAGAAAGTTCCTGACGTCACTTGGTACTGCGTGCAGTCGTACAACTCCATATAACCCACAGGGGAATGGCTTGGTTGAACGCTTAAACGGCACCTTGTGGCGTACGATCCAGCTGTATCTTCGCTCCAACAACGCTGACATTAGTGACTGGGAGAAGGGCTTGTCTCCAGCCCTACATTCTATTAGATCCTTGCTTTGCACGGGAACTAACGCAACTCCTCACGAGCGCATGTTCAATCATCCTCGTCGCTCGGGAAATGGACAATCGCTACCGACATGGCTCCACTCTCCAGGGCCAGTCTTTATGAAGAGAAACGTACGAAACTCTAAATATGAACCTGCGGTAGAAGAAGTGGAACTACTACAAAGCAACCCGGAATACTCATATGTACGCCTACCTAATGGCCGTGAGACAACTGTTTCGAATAGATCCCTGGCGCCTCTTCCATATACAGTAGATGACGAAGAAAACTCCGACGATGAACCACCACGTGGACCATCTACTGCACCTACAAGTGATGACGAGTTTGTTGACGCAACTGGGCCAGCTGAAGTTGAAGACATTGAAGTTCCTCGTCGTTCTACTCGAGAAAGAAGACCTCCGGCTTATCTTCATGACTACGTTTCTTCATAGAGCATGGGTGAATGATATGAAACCTTCTTACGTAGTAAGGAGATCATTTCGATTCTCCATCATAGACTATATTGTCATAGTGATTTCAAACCGTAGTGTCAAACGATTTGAAAGCTTCTAATACGCTATGTAATTTTATTGTGGAATAAAACCAAGATTTCCTTTGGTTTTGTCTTTATTGTGTATCACAGCCGATTGCGCATTCCTGGTTATCACCCTCGCCTTAGCAGCAACCCTGGCACAGCACCTGCATTTTCAGCCAGTCTCACAAGCAGAGACCATTCTACCCTCTCCTGGCCGACGCCAGCAGTCAGCCACAACCTACCACCCCGAACCACTGGGGAATCACCGCAAACACCGCAGTCATCACAATCACCGCAATCACCACAATCACTGCAAGTCATCACAGATAGTTTCGACTCACCGCGAACTATGCGCCATCGAGTTCCGACTTAATGGAACCTCAGCTGGGACTGTGAAGCATCGCAATATACAAGACTCAGCCCACTATCGACCTCCAGTCTCCGGGCGTTACGCCATGATACTCAAAAAAACATTTAAAAAAATAAACAGACTTTAGCAATTTTTTTGTTTCGAGAATATTTCATTGAATCGTCTATTCCTTTTTGAGGATACTAGTACTAGTCAAAAAACATACACCAAAATGTTAAATCCCTATTCCATATACTTAAAAAGGTACACGATATAGAAGCCTTAAAAGTGATATATTGAAAAAAAATGTTATTCAATATATCACTTTTAAGTCCGTACTTCGCGATTTCAGTCCACTGTGCGGCGGCGGCGGCGTGGTGACCAATGCTAGCGATGTCAATCAAGGATGGGACGGGCTGGATCATAGTTTTGATCATGATTATTAGTCGGGGAATTTAAAGGTACGTGCTCAGCTGCAACAACTGCTGGCACCTCGTTATCGAGCAAGGGTCGGGGGAGTATCATTTACTCGGGGACGGGTCGCGATTGCAAAGGACTTCGGCGGCGAAGTCGGAATGGCGGGAGGCGTCTGTTTTTGTACACTGTGCTGGTTTCCCTACTGCTCTCCTGGAGGAGGGTAATGGGGTCGTCAGGGTTGGTAAGGTGTGTGTACATAGAGGCGTATTTATTTACGCTATGTTTATTTATTCAACAATTTTGGCACACACGTATAAACAGACAAGAATAAAGGAACAGAAAAATACGTACAAAGGCAATGTTTATTTCAAGAGGGCCTTAAAAAAAAAAACTAGTTCGATATATAGGATTAAAAACAAATGCCTCAATGATTGTATAAGGTCTTCTTCTAATTTTAAAACATTGAATTCTACCATTATTTTTAATAAACTACCATCGACTAAAAGTAAATTAATGGTACGTCTCTAATTAGGCGACTAAGTTCGCATTGCCTTTTCATTCTGTGAATTTCTGTCTGTCTGTCAAAAAGCCGTTTGCTGCTGTTGATGGGTGTAGAGTTTCTTTAAATTTCTCATTTTAATCGTCTTTCTTTGTGATTCAATATATTCCCCGTTAACTAAAAATGGTTTAATTATTACCTCGCTCTATAAATTACGTACAGTGGTTGTTCTCTGGCTCTGGTAGAAGTTGTAAACAAATCCAAAATGTCCGTTCCTAGCTCTGGATTAAGCAAATTGAAGAAGAAACACATTCGTGTAAAACATCAAAAAGTGAAACTGTTTCGTGCAAATGAACCATTACTATCTGTGTTTATGTGGGGGGTGAATCACACGGTAATTACTTCATATTTAATGCACTAATTGCAGTAGTATGGCGGGTGTCTAATCCTATTTGAAACGACCTCGGCGAGCGAAGCATCATTATTATGTCATTTCCCACACAACTGGTTTGTTGTGGTTTTACAATGTTTACGTTTGAATGTAACTTTATAAAAAATAAAACTACTAAAACGCCCAAATCTTATTGTAAATTCTGGCACTTTGTCAATACATTATGTTTTTATAAGTCTCCTTGCCATTGAATATAAATAGACTAATCATCTTTATTGCGTTGGACACAGGTCCAATACATTTAAGCATGTTGGTCACATCAACATTAATTTGCATAGAGTATTGTGTTGGTAGCTAAATAGTATTTTTCGTTTTCAGATAAATGAGCTAAGCCATGTCACAATACCAGTCATGCTTCTCCCGGACGACTTCAGGGCTTACTCTAAGCTCAAAGTTGACAACCATTTATTTAACAAGTAAGAATTTGCTAAAACTCTCCCTAAGTTCTAATTGAAAACTAGGCTCTGATCAAGATATCCATCTTGCATTTAAGTATTGTATCTACAGGGTCTCCAGTAAATAATGGATAACCTTGAAATAGCATTTATTAGACATCATGACTGTTCTAAAAAAAAAAACAAATAAATATATCCCAAGTAGTACCTAAGATTTTTAACTAACTTTTTTACCTTATTTTACATTCTTCTTCATCACAACCTCAAATAAATGAATTCCATTGATTATTTTGTTGTTTGTAATATAAATCTGACTAGAAATTGCACAGTATTTTTTTCAAAAAAATCGTGTCTTAGGTACTATTTGGGATATTTTTTTTTTGAATGGCTAATGGTTCTAATAAATGCTATTTCAAGGTTATCCATTATTTACTGGAAACCCTGTATAGTATACTAGCTCCCACCTGCATAAGTCTCAATGCTGTAGGAATATCAGGATAAAAAGTACCCTATGTCCTAACCCAGGTTATGGTTTACCTATGTGCCAAATTTTATCCAAATCCGTTCACCTGTTTTGGTGCAAAAGCGTTACAAACAAACATATAAAAATAAAATCTTTTCTCTTTTATTAGTTGAGATAAGTATCATGTAGTTAAATAAAGAATATAAATGTTAAAACTTAAATGAAATAAAAGTTAATTGCATCATGTAAGATAATGATGACATGTGCAGTAATATTAATAATACATTCAGAAACCTTGTAACCTATGATTAGATGATCTTCAGTTGTTATTAACTCTGTGACGAAGCTAAAAGTATTTCCTGTAACAATAGTTTATCACAAAACAAGTCAGAGTTCAAATCTAAAATGCAATAACATAATCCTTTTGTTATATTATACCAGACATATTGTGTTTAAAATTTAAATTCTTTTAAAAACAAAATTGAGAGAATTTACATTTTGTAATGTGAACAAAGTAGATACTCAAGGACAAATAAGTTTCATACTAGTTATTGCTAATAATTCATAGCACATATGTGTTTTACAAGTATTACAACACAACATAGATTTTCCTTCAATGAAATAGGTTGCTAGTGAAGATAGTCATTTGTAATGAAAGTTGAGGATAATATGTGCAAACTGTAGAAAAAAATTGAGATAGAAATATAGTTACCATCAGAATTTAAAAATAATACAATAACTCTGGTCAATTAAGCTTTTCCTGTATGTTAAAGATAAAAATTTGGGAGTCAAAAGACCCTCTATCCTTTTCTAAAACCCAGCTATCTCTCTGAATCGCATCAAAATCTGTTCAGTTATTTAGTTACAGAAAATCCCAAACTTACAAAAAGTCTAACACAGACAGAATCATCTCAATTTCCCATGCTTTAAGCATCCACATAGTAAAATAGCATCATTAAACAGCACTACCAATAGATTTAATTTTTCAGGTTTGAGAGCAATTTTTGGGATACTTAATTGCCTAGAAAACTTGTTATATATAGCCTGAGTAAAGATTCTAGATTGAATTCTAAAGAAAATAAAGACAGATGCAGATAATTGATAAAATAATATGACTGTCAAAAAAAAAAGTCATTTATTCAAACTAGGCTGAGAATCAGCACTTTTGAATGTCAAAATTATATAAGACAGTCCCCCAAAAACGCCTGCCCTTCACCACTTCCTAGAGAACTTATAATCAGTATTATTTTGATAAGGAATTTGTTAGAAGATTATAAGTGTAATGTCTTGTTACTAAATTCAATATAAGGATAAAAATTATATCTGATAAGAACAAAGTTGGGTCATCTATTTTCCTTATATTTAATCATATTACACTTTATCAGAAATATATTACTGTTGTGGACAACTTTAAGACACCTGTCCCACCCATGAGGAAGTGAGTAGCTATCAAAGATTTTCCTCATTCAAGAAACGTACATTAGATTGTAGTTAAAAGAGATATACATATTAATAGTTCATCGCTGATTGTTTACACCGCCGGCGAGTAATCGTTTGTCGCAGCGACAGAAACTATGACAGAGTATTCGCGCTGCGACATTCGCTTGGCGGGCAGAACACTTGCTGAGAGACACACGATGGGTATATACGCATACCAACAAGTAATGTCTCGTCGTGTTCGCGCAATCACTTTTGCTCACCAACTCGTTTTTAGTTGCTAGCTCTACTCGTTAAGACGCAGATATATGACAGTGACCTAGCTTGCGTGTTCTGTTCTGAGCTCACGCAAAGCGTCGTACATCCAGCCATTAATAGGACTCGCCCATAAAGGAGCGCTGTCCCAAATTAAACGCATTATTAATTTATTATACATAAAACAAAAGGTATTTTAATAAAACTCGTATACTAAAAGATAAATAATTCAACTATCTTTAAAATGGTGAAGGTTTTAGAAAAATACGCTTGATAGATTTTGCGCCATTCTCAGTTTTTTTCCGCGTTAGATCTAACTTTACAAATTAATTTCACTATGTAATATAAACATAATCCAAAATATGCCTATATTAAAATATTAAGAAAATGCTTTAATTTAACATATATTTTTTCCAAATTATTAACACAGCTCGTTTAGACGTCATCTTCAATCGTATAAAATCATTAAAAGTCTGTTATCGTCGCCTTAATCGCTGGCGCGCAGCGGTGGGACAGATGCCTAAGTTGAATTAACTTGGTTCAAACTTATATACTGAATGAATCATGTTCTAACTACTAGAATTTTTCTATCATTGGACAAGTTAATCCTACACTTTAACTTATCTTCAAGAAAATTAGCATCAGTATCATAGTCATTATTATACTCGTTATTTATACTTGGCATACAACTTTATGATGTTTATAGCGCCAGTGAGTATCGATGCCCAACCCTCGACGCAAGCGAAATTGCATTTAGGGGGTCTCTCCCACAGAATGCAAGCAGTTCATGCTGTGATTAGTATATCAGGCCTATTATTCTTATTATTATTAGGTCTAATCTTTAATTCAGAATTTCAGATAATTTTCATTTATTGCCACTTACTCAATTATCTACTTTACCGTTATCCTAGTATTAATCACACTTACTATCGGGCAATATTTGTATGTATATATATTTGTACCTACTCACGTTCTCTAAATCGGCTCTAACGATTTCGATGAAAATTGCAATATAGGGGTTCACGGGGGTGAAAAATCGATCTAGCTAGGTCTCATATCTGGGAAAATTAGTTTTTTCCTTATTTTCACCCGAGCAGAGCTCAGTCGTCCAAAGTTTAGAACAAGATAATGAATAATGACATGACATTATTGACATTAGAATAATGATCATGGCAGCATGGAATTAGTACACGGTTTGGGGAGATTGTCGTGGTAGGGGTATACTTCTCCCCGAACCGAACTCTCGCCGAGTTCCACAACTCCCTTGGGGAGTTGAGAGTCGTTGTCGGGTTCGGTTCCCTCCCCGTGTTCGTCCTCGGGGACTTCAATGCCAAGAATTTGGCTTGGGGTTCCCGGTATACGGACACACGGGGCAGAATGGTGGAGGACTGGGCCCTGGAAACAGGCCTAGTCGTCCTAAATCGGGGTTCTGTCCCCACGTGTGTACGGATGCGGGGTGAATCGGTGGTGGACATCTCGTTTGCCAGCCCCGCTCTGTCACCGCGTGTCATTGACTGGCGCGTCATGGAGGGGGTGGAGACCTATTCCGATCACCGGTACATCCGGTTTGACGTCTCCGCCCAGACATCGAGCGCGCCGGTCCGACAGGCCCCGAGTGGTCCGCGGTGGGCGCTGAAGCAGCTGGACCGGGAGCTCCTCCTGGAAGCCTCGATCGTGCAGGCCTGGGTGTCATCACCGGACAGGCCTGCTGACATCAACGACGAGGCAGAGTGGTTCCGGGAGGCCATGTCCAATATATGTGACGTGGCAATGCCCCGGGTCCGGCCCCGACATGCTTCGCGCCAGGTGTACTGGTGGTCGCAAGAGCTGGAGGCTCTGCGCATGGCGTGTGTTGCTGCGCGACGCCGGTACGCCAGGCACCGCAGGCTTCGTATCCGCCCTCCGGATACGGAAGCCATTCAGGCGGAGCTGTATCAGGGTTACAGAGCGGCAAAGACCGCCCTCCAAGTGGAGATCCTGCGGGCCAGGACACTGGCCCGCAAGGAGTTGCTGGAGACTTTGAACAGAGACCCGTGGGGACGCCCATACAAGATGGTGCGGGAGAAACTCCGCCCATGGGCCCCCCCGCTGACGCAGAGTCTCCGGCCCCAGCTTGTGGGGGACGTGGTGAGCGCTCTGTTCCCTTCAAGAGGGGAACATACTCCCCCGCCCATGGCTCCGCCTACTGCGGTGCCCGATGCGGACCACACCGCCGACGACGACGACGATGCTCCGGAGGTGACCGAGGTAGAAATGAGAGTGGCGGTACGCAAGATGAATGCAAAAAATACCGCCCCAGGACCCGACGGCATACCTGGAAAAGCCTGGGTCCTGGCCTTGGGGGCTCTCGGGCCTCGACTAAGGGGGCTCCTAAGCGCATGCATGGAGAGGGGCCAGTTCCCACTTCGTTGGAAGACGGGGAAACTGGTCCTCATCAGGAAGCCGGGGCGCCCAGCGGACTCTCCGTCCGCTTATCGGCCCATCGTGCTGCTCGACGAGGTGGGCAAGCTCTTTGAAAGAGTCATTGCAGACCGCCTCGTCGAGCGGCTGGTGCGGGTGGGACCGGATCTGGCGGAGAGCCAGTATGGCTTCCGCAGGGGGCGCTCTACGGTGGACGCCATCATGCGCGTGCGGGCCCTCACGACGGGGGATGCCGTGGCCCGGGGTGGGGTCGTCTTGGCGGTGTCTCTAGACATCGCCAATGCCTTTAACACCCTGCCCTGGAGTTGCATCAGGGAGGCACTCCGATATCACCGGATGCCGACCTACCTCTGTCGTGTGGTCGAGGCCTATCTGACGGACAGGGCCGTCATCTACCCCGGTCACCAAGGAGAGTGGAACCGGCGAGAGATGTCGTGCGGTGTCCCACAGGGATCGGTCCTGGGGCCGCATCTGTGGGACATCGGATACGACTGGGTGCTGCGCGCCGACCTCCCTAGCGGCGTCAGCGTCATTTGTTACGCTGACGACACGCTGGTCCTGGCGCAGGGGAGGTCATACCAGGCGGCGGCCGACTTAGCGACACGCGGGGTTGCGACAATCGTCGACAGAATCCGGCAGTTGGGACTCGAGGTGGCCTTGCACAAGTCCGAGGCCATGGGTTTTCATGGACCTCGGAATGCGCCACCGTCGGGTTCCCAGGTGGTGGCGGGAGGGGTTCACATCGGCGTCGAGTCGACGATGAAGTATCTAGGACTCGTCCTCGACAGCCGGTGGAATTTCGTCGAACACTTCCGACGTTTGGCTCCCAGACTGGAGCGGGCCGGGGCTGCGTTGAAGCGGCTCCTGCCCAATCTAGGGGAGCCAAACGCCTCCTGCCGGAGGCTTTACGCGGGGGTCGTGCGGTCCATGGCCCTTTACGGAGCGCCGGTGTGGGCGCGTTCACTAAGGCTGCGGCCAGCACGCCGGTTGAACGCGTCCCAGAGGGTCATGGCCATCCGGCTGGCCCGAGGATACCGCACGGTCTCCTGCGAGGCAGCGTGCCTCCTTGCCGGATTACCGCCATGGGATCTGGAGGCAAAGGTCCTCGCGCACCTGTGGGAGTTGCGCGAGGAAGCGAAACGCCGGGGCTTAACTCCGCTGCCGCGAGAAATCACGGCACAGCGGACAGAGCTCCGGCGGGATCTCATGGCGTTATGGAGAATGCGATTGTCGCAACCCAGTGCTGGGCACGCCACAATTGCGGCGATAAGACCCCTCTTTGAGGAGTGGCTAGAGAGGCGCTACGGCGTCCTCACCTTCCGCCTGACGCAGGTCCTCACCGGACACGGCTGTTTCGGGAGGTTCCTGCACAGGATAAGGCGGGAGGAAACGCCCGGGTGTCATCATTGTGTGGATCGCCCGGAGGACACGGTAGAGCATACGGTGGAGGTCTGCCCAGCTTGGGCGGAGCATCGCCGTGTCCTCGTGGAGGCGATCGGCGGCGGTGATCTCTCGCGTCCGGCCCTGGTTCAGGCCATGGTACGGAGCGAGAGGAAATGGGAGGCCGTCACCTCCTTCTGCGAAGCGGTAATGCTCGCGAAGGAGGAAGCGGAACGCGTGAGGGAGAGGCAAATTTCGCGCCCTCACGCCCCTAACCGCCGCAGGAGGAGACGCCCAGGGCGTCGGGAGTCGCAAGCCGATTTCCGGCCACCGTAGGCGCGGGCTTGCGGACTGTGAGCAATGGGTAGCTCACCGTCCGATAAGGACCAGGCCCGGGTCGACGGCGCGTTGTGTTCCACGCGCGCCTCAAAGAGATGTCAGCAGAATTGACGGGGTCCGCTAGGGCCGATGCCTGCCGGGGTTGCGAAGAAAACCGAAAGGGAGATCGTGGCCCCCGGCAACAGGGCAACCGAAGGAACACGGGTGGGTTTTGGTCAGTAGGAGTCTGACACGCCCTCCCGCTCCGCCCAGAGCGGGAGAAGTTATTTGATGATTTCCCACCCAAAAAAAAAAAAAAAAAGCATGGAATTAGTAAGTAGGTACCTATATCCTCTATGATATTATCTTAGTCATTATAGTCAATTATAAATAAATAGCTGTGCTACGCCATCATACAAACACTAATCTGTAGACTATTAAGATCTATTAAACCATTTTATAATCTCGGACTGGTTCCTCAATGTTAATAAAACTGATAGAGCTAAATGATTCACTTGATGGTATATTAATAGCTTTACCTCATTAATTGTGCTACCTATCTAAATTAAATACATTAGGCAATTTATTTTGTGTACTAAGATACTATTTTATGACAAGTATGAATTATGTTTATTATTATGAATTATTATGCCTCTTGGATTAGGCAAAAATGTAATCAATCTCATGATTATAAATATGTATTTGTTTCTGTTATCTTTTCTCCGAAATTACTTTTCCATTTCTTATTATCGTAATAGATTTATGGTAATTCAATGATGAGGCAGAAATACAGGTGTTTTTCTTAAGAGTTGCTAGGGTTGCGCCTTTTATGAATAATAAATAATCAATAAGTGAATAATCATTCAGTTAATCTTTTGTCAATACTTTAACAACAATATTGATTAATTGTTTCAGAGAAAACATGCCATCTCACTTCAAGGTCAAGGAGTACTGCCCTCTTGTGTTCAGGAATCTACGAGAGAGGTTCGGAATCGACGATATTGACTACAAGGAATCACTCACAAGGTACAACCCTAACTATATGTAAAACCCAACCATAGCCAATAATGAAGTCAAACTCGACTGGCACGAGTGATACGCTAACGATAATTTATTTCTTTATTGATTATGTATTTATTTATATTTATTTTTATCCCCATATTGTATTATCTGGCATCCTCGATCCCACATCCCATCCTGTGGTTCCTAGGTTTAGAAAGCCAGATAACTACCTGTGCTCGAGGGCTCAGAAGAGGCCTTGCAGTATGCTGCGGCGCTCGGCGACGGCGCCCACCGGGGTTGCCAACCTGAAAAACGAAACACATCAAGAGAGCATATTCCATGATGCAAGCGAGTTCGTCAAACGAGGGCTGACGATAAAACGCCTGAGGTCAGCGGAGTTTTACTAAGCAGCTGTACGATTTTTTCAGTTTTTTATTTTTTTTCTCAAATAACAGTATGTAGTGTGCCTTTCGAACTGACACGGCGAGCATAAGCATTCACGATCACTGGCTGTATTGTGAAGTCATTTCCCTTGTCTAACCGCTTGAAAGAGACCTCATGAGAGATGGTTCCAAAAGTTTGGATATAAACTGGATTTTTGTTGGATTTTGGTTTTTGTATGCCTACTGTCCTGTTGTCCATTAATTACAGTTTAGGTTTAACGGGTATCAAGAATGCCTCGATCCTTGATTGACCGTGACCTCCATTTACGTTCCTTAACCTCCGCAATTGTCCCGTATGTCTCGGTTACTTAATATATCGTATATATTTTTTTCTTTAACATTAACACGACATGTGCACATTAATGCTGTAAGCACATTCATGTGCACTTTCACCGGTTGGTAAGTATTATGTTAATATGCGCATCTCTTTCGCACGAAACACGAAATAGAAATGAATGAGAAAGACGTCACACGAATCAACTTGCATTATGAATTGGACTAATGAAAGGATATTCAAGGACCTAGGTAATTACTATGACATTACGGTAGTTGAATACTTTTGTTTGAACTCTCCTTTGTGGCAAATTCGCGTGTTACTTTTTATGTTCCTCATAGGGTCGATGCAGATTACAGACAATAGAGCTGATAACTAAAAAAAAATCTTTTTTGGCCGTCAGGTAGATTATTAAAACATATTTAACACGTATTATTTCTTTTTTTACGTTGTCAAAAGATTACGGTGATACATTGAGTTTAAATGTGCCATGACGTCACGAGTATGTAGATTTTATACTTACTTGTGACGTAACGACCTCCCACTCCCCAATTTTAATGCGTTTTGTCCAAGTATTTTTTTATTATTATGATAAAGTAAAAAATACTTGTCCACATTTTTTTTATAATCTTACTGAGGGACTAAATGTAATTATTTTTTTCTTGACCCAGGCATCATCCCTGTTCGTGGTGCAATTTGTTGTCGATCAAAATATTCATACGGCGCTAGCGTTACACACAAAAAGTATGCACAAATCGCAGATTGTTCAAGCGCCAAAGAATTTCTATCTCCTAAAAAGTCTGTCGTCTGCGTAGCCCTTTATTCTAAGACCTGTAATTTTCTTTGAGTGTCCTTAATTTGTTGTTTGTTAGGTTGTGTGCAAGAAATAACGTCACAAACTCACTCACATGTCACAAATCACTGTTGATTTTAATTACATACACTTTGACTTCATAACCGTATACTTTGTAAAGTAATTCAGTTTCATTATGTAATAGTGTCTTGTATAGGTACGATACTACGTATACTAAGATATGATCATCAGGTTCTGCTCATGTGAAATTATATTAATTGATATAATTAGGGATCAATTACAAAACCTACTAGTTTCATTACCAAAAGTTACCACATCAGTCTGTCCACTTTGTAGATATGTAAAGAAGATGTACTTGGTATCCAATCTAAATTTTGGGCGTTTCATAAGCGCCTGTGCTAATAAATTTGTGTGAGCGGCGGGAGCGAGAAATGTACTTATACAGGGTCAAATAAAACTCGCTAGCCGAACTGCTCAAACATGATGAACGACGATATCTAAACATGAAAAACAAAAAAAAAAATAGCTTTAAGTATGAGTTTATAAATTCACTATATATTTCTTTGTTTTATCATATTTAGATATCCATAGCCATTACGTCAGTGGAGATTGTGTAAAATAATGTAATTCAACGCTGTATACAAAGTACCTATATTTATTTTTTTATATTGGTATATATTTATACATAATAATAGTACAAAATTAAACTGACTACATTCCGATAGGGTTTTGAAGAGGCGACAAGAACGCCATCAAGACTGCTTTGTTCTTTAATTTCAATTAATAGCAAGGTCAAGGCAAAGTCGTCAATGCCGCCATAGTTGTACGACATATATTAGGTCCTTTGTTGTCAACTTGTGAAAAGACGAATTTATCTTTTTAATATTAGTTTTTATCTTGTATTTCTTTATATTCTTACCCTATATTCTGACACTATCGATAAAATAAAACCCAAGCTGAGATAGCTTGGGTTTTATTTTATCGATGGTGTCATATAAGAGTGTGTCTGTGTATGTACCTGACAAAGGAAAACCTTGGTATTAAAATTTTACAATAAAAACTGAGTAATGTTGGTATGTTCTTAGATTTGTAAGATTATTATAATATTTGCACAAATCTCTGAGTCATTGATAAAAGTGTTCTTTGTTTGCCAACTATGTTATACAGGTGTCGAGAACTCGATTCATTTTGGTGTTTAATTAACACCTTTTAGTAGACCGACGAGAACGTAGCACTTATAGGAAAATAAACTTAGTCTATTCAAGTCCTTGTTTCCAAGTCATGGTATTTCCAGTTAAACGAATATTAACTTTATATTAGTGTAAATTAAATTGATTTCAGAATAACTAGTAATATTAAGTTAAAAATGTTTAAGTTGTGCGAACTGAACTTTATGTGTGGGGATTAAAGTTGTTTTTCCAAAACCACAAATTTGTTTACATATTTGGAAACTAAATCGTGAACGCAGTATAGTGTGATTGTTAGCTAGGAAGCTGTTTGGCTCGGGCATCCAGTTTAAATGCCCCTACAAAACTTTATCAAATTTGAAACCCAGTCTTTTTACACAACCAATTTCTTCGAACGGTGGACATTATTACCCAGATTCTTTATAAAACCATCTGGCCTCTGCCCAGATATCCTGAAAATTACGACATATCCGAGAAACCCGAAAAACAGAGCAAAATGGACTTTGTTAGAAGGAAAATAATACTATAAGTACGTTGTTTGTCGCCGACACTTTGTCCTTCGAAAATAAAAGCATTAGGAATACATTAAAATAATTATGCAGTAGGTACCGTGTTTTGTTCAGCTTTCGTATTAATGGGAAATATGATATTTTCGAAGTTCTACTGATATTTTCATATCAATATAACTTTACCTACCACAAGAAAAATATTGATTAAATTGTCTTCAGCATACATGGTATTATAACATGACGTTAGCAGCAGTTTAGACAAGAATGTTATAAATAATAAATTATTAATCCACTTTAAAAATTAGCTTTGTTTTCCTCAAAAACAACATAGTTACTATCGTAACATAAAAAACTCAAATAACAAAAAAAAAACCGGTCAAGTGCGAGTCGGACTCGTATACGAAGGGTTCCGTAGCCGTACCACTACAATATTTAGCAATAAACGCCAAAATAACACGTTTCTTGTGGACTCGTACCCTCTTTAATTGTTGACATGTTTTTATTTTATAAATTGTTGTTATATCGGCAATAGAAATACGCAATCTTAGAAAAATTCAATTGTATACCCATACGGTTCATGAGATACAGCCCGCTGATAGGCAGACGGACGGACGGACAGCGGAGGCTTAGTAATAGGGTTCTATTTGGCACCCTTCGGGTACGGAATCCTAAAAATTATACAAGAATTTCGAACCGCCATTCTAGGTGATAACAGCCGAATATTATATCCTTTATCAAACGTTTTTCCTAAACGGGAAGGACTACTATCAATTTCCTTTCATTCTCAAACATATTGTTTAAAAGTAACAATTTGTTAATATTGAATATATTTGATTGTGTAGTCACAATACTACACACTCGCATTTAAGGCCGGCTGTCACTAGACGGCACGATTAAGCCGTTGGTCCCGGCTGTCATTCTTGGATCTTTGACAGTCGTTACGGGTCGTCAGAACCCCGAAAGTCTCACAACCAGTCTTACCAAGGGTATCGTGTTACCCGGTAATTAGGTTGTGGAGGTCAGATAGGCAGATGCATCATGTCAAATACTGATATTCAGCTACATCTGGTTAGACTGGATAGTTGGGAAAAGGCTAGGCAGATTGATTGTTCACTAGACGGTACGACGCGGCATGTCATGGAAAAGCATTATTAACATTTGTAGCAATTGTAGGTATGGCCCGATGCCTTCTTCGGCATACCACAGTCTCCCGCGATATGCTCAAGACAAGAGCCTTTGTAGCGATATCAACGAAATTTGAGTGCTAACGGTGTGAAAATAAGATTCAAAATCGTTTCCGCTTATGAAAACCCTTTGCTATCGCATGCCGCGCCACCGCTATGACGCCTGGTGACTACTGCTCGCTTAGCACAGATAAACAATCACAATCTGTCATTTTGTCTATTCTTCCGTCGACAAAACCCGTTTCTATGGTTATCATCCTACGCGTGCTGGTGAGCGCAGGCTTTTAGCGGGTAGTAACTGCGGGTAGCTCAACAAGGCAAAAACCCGAATTGATGTCTTTGTTAATAGAATGACCTCGTGTATTGTAATAGCAACCATAACACAGACATTAATATAAATTCTGAAATTACATAGGTATTCATATTACCATCAATCATCATAGACAAACAAACAGGCTCGTATTTTCAATTCATTCATTAATACCTTGTCATGAATTTGTTTTTAAAATAGTTTATATCTCAGAGTCTAGTTTATTGAAGGAGATGCTCGACTGGGTATCATTCTAGATTCCGGAATTTTTAGGACAACCTGTCTAATTTATATTGTGTATAGTCAGCCTAAAAAAGATGTATACAACGATAATAATTCGTTTCGTTGTCTACAATCTTTGTTCCATGAAAATGTATCAATGATATAGTATTATGGAATACAAATTATAGACAATCAAATTAATACTTGAATTTTTTTGAGGTTGACTACCACTTATAGTCGTTTTCAATAACCTTCCTGGCCCAGATATTTTATTTCAAAGCTGTCTGATCAAGTCTTGATTAACAAAATACCTGTCGAATCTTGATGTAACCCGTTGTGATTAGTTGACCAAATGAACAACAAAGGTAAATCAAATCATTTACTCCTTTGCGAACATAGGCAACTACTTTGCCGTACATAGATGTTTTACATATTTGTTCATTGTTTTTCTGTTTCTACAAGATTTGACTACAGATTAACTTAGGACTTTGTATAAAGGGTGGCATTGGTTCGAGGTGATTGAAAAAGTGCTTTAAACGGTTTTTGTTGGGCAAACCATTGATCTATGTATGGATTTCAGCATATGTGGGGTAACAGGGTCATGTTGGATCTATGTATCAGGACTTCAGCATACGTGGGGTATAATTCGATTTTTATAACTGGAGCTTATAACTCGCTTGGAGCTGTCAAAATCGTAAGTTGTTAGATTCACCCGCCCGGTTACCTCCTCAGTGTCCCGACGCCTCTAAATACGGTCTACACAACTCGTGTCTTCTCCACAGTTCTGTCTTATTATTCGTTAATTTGTTATTGTTATTATTTAAACCACAAACACTGCAATCTTTTGACGTTGACAGGCGCACAGTTATAAAAATCGGGTTATAACGGGGGTCATATTGGATCTATGTATAAGGACTTCAGCATACGTGGGGTAACGGAGGGTTATTGGCTATAGTAAAGTTATTGTAAAAGTGTGTCAGGTAAATGGTGGTAGGGCAGCCAGTTGAGAATGTAAGGTAAAAAAAACACTCACATTTTGTCGACAGATCTCAGCCGATCCCTGACGACTCATCTGGCAAGTCGGGGGCGAAGTTCTACCAGAGCTACGACCGCCTGTTCATCCTCAAGACCCTGACTTCCGAGGAGGTTGAGAGGATGCACTCGTTCCTTAAGCAATACCATCCTGTGAGTATTACTAGTTAATGAGCTGTTGAAAAAGTGGTTAAAATATTTCCGAGTAATATTTATTTATAAGAGCAGTAGTGGCCCAGTGGTAACGGCTGTGACGTACGAGTTGTAGGTAGGTTCGAACCAAGATAGGCGCTTTACTTTATGTAAATTATTTCATCACGATTCCTTCTACGCTTCTGAGGAATTCAAGCGTGAATTAATTTTGCATTTTGTCTGCCTACTACGTAATCGGTAATGATAAATGATTTTGTTTCTGTAAGTATGTTTGTACAAACACTTTTACACGTCAATCATATTTAAAAACTAGATGAGGTGGGCGTGAGGGGACCTCATCTAGTTTCGAAAAGAAAGGCCGAAACAAACTCAGAGGAAGGCGGTTTACCTCGTATGGCTTGCGGTTTGGTAAACATCAGCATCAGCGCTTTAGTATGCATTTCTATGATACTGTAAACTACTACGTGTGGTCGATATCAGTACTGGACTGCTTCATTAGTAACGGCGGCAGTGCAGTGAACTGGGGGCCTAGTGTCCGTTTTCACCTTCACTAAGTGACACTTAAATGAATCCCAAGATAAAAGTGCACTGTTGGATTTTCAACGCTCAGCACTGAGAGTTGAAAATCCAACAATGCACTTTTATTTAGGGATTCATTTAAGTGTCACGTAGCTGTCGGTGAAAACGGGCATAAGTCTACTAATTTAAAGCGTTGCAATGGTTTCGCCATTGTCAGACAAAATCTGTCAAAAACTGACAATGACGAAACCATTGTAACATTTGCAAATTAGTAGAATTAGGCCCCTGGACGGAACAGCCAACTGCTCGCCTTAATGCAATGAATTGAATCGGTCTGCTTATGTGTTCGAATCCTGCGCACATACAGACGCAGCCTTATGTATTATCATTCATTATGCCGATTATTCATGCATTTCAGTCGTAAATTCACCTGACAAATAAAGTGTTTGAGTCATTTTGGTAACAAACAATGATCCAACTGTGTACGAGCGGTTTTCACATAGGTCATTTTAAAACCACATAATATCTACAAAAATAATTGCCAACTTTAGGTGTCGAAAAAAGCAATATAACGGCTTATAATTATAAAGGATGACGTCAAGAGGAAAGTCAGTATCGTCCTATCTACTATCACCAAATGTAACCTAATCGTGGTTATTATAAGACTTAGTTTTCCTTATACTCTCTTTTGTGTCGATAATTGGTTAACGGTGGATGTTTATCATCACTCCGGCTGTTATGTCTAAATTCAGCAAGCCATCTTAAGTACCATGCAATTGAATTTATCATTATTAAAATTTTAAGAGATGGTAACATCATTGACAAGGTATCAATCGGCATGTAAAACAATAGTTTATCTAATCGTAGAAAATACGTAATGTGTTACTTCCGATAATATTTGAAAGATAGCGTCATTGTCACTTGTGTCAGTAAAATAGATCAATTTTGTGTAAATTACTGTTTGTTGTAAATGTAAGGCAGGTTATGTTTGTTTCTAAGACAAGTTGGTTTAGTTTCAGAAGAATATGGGGCGTTTTTATTTGCGGTTTGTTACTGTAGGAGAAAATTGCTTGCAAAGTATTGCAAGGATAAGGAAACAACAGAGAACTTATTTTTCGTTTTTCATTGGACAAGAGTAATGGATTTTTTTACACGACCTTTGCAGAAATATTATCATCCAACGATTTCTCATTCGTGATGAAGGAAGATATATTTCTTAAATTTGTAATTCAATTATGCACAGTGTATCCGAGTTTTTGTACATACTTGCCTTAATGGATTTTCATAATGTTATGTTAATCCTATTAATCATGCATTAACTATGCGTTTGCACTGGCGAAACATTTACAACAAAACATGTTGAAATCTCTATTTACTGTCAATATTCGATACAATGTTTGACAGAAAATAGAGTATTCAACATGTATACAACTTTTATTAGATGAACTAGTCAAAGATGGAAACTATAATTTGATTATTATTCTTATTTACACATGAGTCTAAAAAATATTGTAATTATCTCCAGTACATAGTGGAGCGCCACGGCAAGACCCTACTGCCTCAGTACCTGGGCATGTACCGGCTGACGGTGGACGGCATCGAGCACTACCTGGTCGCCACAAGGAACGTGTTCTCCAACCACCTCAACATACACAGGTATTGTTGAAAACCTTGTTTTATTTCAGCTTGGGAGGTTTAGTCGGGAGGTTGAGATTAAAATAAAACTATTTCTATAAGAAAATATAAAAAGACCTACTAGCTATGGTCGGTTTATCCTAGAATAGTATTGCCTTAAAAAACGAATCACATTAAGCCTTTGAAATGCCACAAGGTGATTTTTGAAGACATTAATACTTTATTGTTGTCAAGGGGGCGCACAGTGGAACGAATGTATGGAAGCGGTTGGACGTAGACATGTCCGAAAAATAAGAGTAAAATTATGACAAACTAATGATGCCATCTTATTCGATTACTTAATGCCTTCATAAATTGTGGTGATGAATTTCTTCATAACTCCCATATTTCGGGAGTAATTTGAGAAAATGTGAAATTTTACTATGAAAATGAGTGTATTGAGCTCTCTCCCTCCTGATTCCGGGCTTGTTTCAAGTAGCGGTCTCTAATATCGTAATGCTATTACTAAGAGCTATATTTAATACTAAGACACATAGTGCGCCAAATGTGCACTTTCTGGGATAAAAGGAAATGAAAATTTAAAAAAAAAAACGTTTTTTCCCCATTTGTATTTACTTTAAACCGCAGACAGACTTATTAAGAGGTCTATAAATATATTATATATATACAGAAATATATATTAACAAAAATATTCACAAGAACTGATGAGAGTATGACTTTTAAGTAAGTTGATAATAAATTACCTAGTTTCATTAAAAGTACAATAAATAATTAAGACGTAAGCTCTAATTTACTAAGTTACACATTTTAAAACAATAACATCATTTAATTATCTTCGTCATCATCATCATCATCAATTAATTCAAATTCAGAATCGATGTCCGCTAAATCATTTATGTTAACAAATTCGATATCACTTTTCTCAGAATCCGTAAGCTCATAAAATTCCTTAAAAGAAGATTTTTTTACAAACTTATTTCCTTTTGGACGGATACTTGTAACAAGTGGATCAGAAGACAGTAAAAGATTGTGCATAATATCTTCATTGCATGAGATACTGCTATGCTTTCGAGAATGCCCCTCTCTATATTTTCTAAAATCTTTATTTCTAGCCTCAGATGCCTCTTCGGATAGAAAACCAATGGGCACAATTGACATGTTCTGAACTATGTCTGGCCCATGCATTAAAATTTTATGAAGTGAAGAAGGCATATAATACCATGGGTATAACTCCACGTAAAGCTTAGCAGTATCAAAGCAGAACTCTCGGAATTTAGTTACGTTGATCTTCTCTCCTGATGAAATACACTGCAAGATCACACAGATTTTTCTTAAAAGCATAGCATCTATTCCGGTCAGTTCAGCAGATTTAGTGTAGTTTTCAAAAAATCTCCTTGCCGAGTTGCCATTGTTGGTGGATCCACTGCCTTGTTTCACAACATCGAGAAGTAAGCCCGTTTCTCTTCTTACAGCCTCTTGAACTCTTTTCTTCCTGTCATCAACTTGCCTTTTTGCTATATCACCCCTTACTTGCCATGATTTTATGTCTAATTTGTAGGAAATGTGTAATAAGCATTCCATTGAGCGAATCCAAGCGTGAAGGGTGCTTAAGCTATATTTATACATGTCCTCGTTTGCGTGTTTATCTTTGATTAACTCTAAATTATTCATTTCTTTAGGACAAGCCTTGCATATGTCACACACTGAAGCTGCTGTATTGGATATAATGGAATGAATTTTACCATCAATCATTGTCAACAGCAGTTGGTGTTTGACACTAATTCCATCAGTGATGGTGGATGGAGTTAAGGCTTCAATCTCTGCTTCGATTTCAGCCATCTCTCTCTGCACATTTTCTTTGGTTTCCTTTATAAACTTAAACAATATTGGCCGGCAAAATGAAGTGGAAGATGGTCGCTCGTTTTCCCAAATTGTTACACCTTTTGAGACGAGCCGCAGTGGTACAAGACTAATCATAAAATTACTAGCAAGATCGATTTGCTCATCTTCACTCGTCCTTTGATGATAAATGCTTTGGCTAGATGATCCGTCAAAACCCCATTTGCTGGTCAATACGAGCTGTTGATTGGGATCAACAGGGGTTTCTAACGACCTAATAAGTCTTCTTGAGGTTAAATCCATCAAGCACAGGATAAGGCGGGAGGAAACGCCCGGGTGTCACCATTGTGTGGATCGCCCGGAGGACACGGTGGAGCATACGGTGGAGGTCTGCCCAGCTTGGGCGGAGCATCGCCGTGTCCTCGTGGAGGCGATCGGCGGCGGTGATCTCTCGCGTCCGGCCCTGGTTCAGGCTATGGTACGGAGCGAGAGGAAATGGGAGGCCGTCACCTCCTTCTGCGAAGCGGTAATGCTCGCGAAGGAGGAGGCGGAGCGCGTGAGGGAGAGGCAAATTTCGCGCCCTCACGCCCCTAACCGCCGCAGGAGGAGACGCCCAGGGCGTCGGGAATCGCGGGGCGATTTCCGGCCACCGTAGGCGCGGGCTTGCGGGCGGTGAGCAATGGGTGGCTCACCGTCCGATAAGGACCAGGCCCGGGTCGACGGCGCGTTGTGTTCCACGCGCGCCTCAAAGAGATGTCAGCATAATTGAAGGGGTCCACTAGGACCGATGCCTGCCGGGGTTGCGAAGAAAACCGAAAGGGAGATCGTGGCCCCCGGCGACAGGGCAACCGAAGGAACACGGGTGGGTTTTAGTCAGTAAGAGTCTGACACGCCCTCCCGCTCCGCCCAGAGCGGGAGAAGTTATTTGATGATTTCCCACCCTCAAAAAAAAAAAAAAAAAAAAAAGGTTAAATCCATCAAGGCTTGTAATTTGATTTTTGCAGAGCTCTCTGTAACTGTGAGATCTTCTTTGGCCGGATAGCACTTAATTTTTTCTTTAACCAACATGTAGTAACTCGGGTATTGAAGAGCTCCTTCTTGAGTGTTGAAATCCCGAAGAGTGTTATAGCGCCATTTCGATAAGTTCATCGATACATAAAGAGCCAATGCCTTCAAAGGGGATATTTCCCGTACCTGAATTGATTTACCTTCAATGAAGGCTTTGATTTTTGAGGCCTCTTCTGGATTCTCCGTCAAGTATTTCATAACATAAGCTGTATCGCTTTGTCCTGCCTTTTGAAGCGCCCTTTCGGCCGAAAACATAATTTCAGCGCTGCTACTGCTGCATGAAAGACTATCTTCAGTGGTGCGTCTTCTTTTTTGCCGGTTACTAAGGTCCTCAAAAGATTTACGAGGACTAGGATGTGTACAAGTTGAAGCATCAGATTTAGCAGGAGAAATTATGGGCTCGATGACGTCACTTATATTTTCTGTAGAAGGTTCCATATTTTCATTCTGTAATTCCGGCCATTGAATTGCAGCCTGTAGCCAAATCTCATGTTTCTTCCGAAACTTATCTGTGCTTCTTCCAGACTGTGTCCATTTTGCATAAATGCGGTAGCAAAATCGACGACACCAGTCTTTTAAACTTGTTTCAGCACTTTCACATAACTGAACACAACTGTTATCTTTTAAAACACTGAACAAATAGTTAAAGTCGCGTAAATCTTTATGTGCGCGTGCGCATAAAGCAACGTGAATATCAAGATTTGTATTAAAATTTGGAAAATACATTGCGAGATTAGCTTGGATACAACGAGGTGTAAATCAACACTGATTTTAAAGTTACTAATAGTGACCTATTTATATAAAATCCAGGTATCCCAGGTATCCTTTGTTAAATATTGCAAGGTAATTAGTTATTGTGATAATTAGTAAATGATGCATGCTAAATTAGTGTATTAAGAGCCATTTAGTAATTAAATAATAGCAATGTTCTTATCAGTAATCATTAGTGCATCAGTTTTATATGTAAACCTTAAGTCCCTAATTATATATCCTAATTAGCTTATATCTTCTCTAATTGGCTGATCAGAAATGTTATTGTAATAAGGTAAACCTTTAGAAAAACGGTTTTAATCAACAAAATAAACAAAAAATTAAAAAATTGTGTTATAAAATAAACATCACTCTTTATCCCAGAAAGTGCACATTTGGCGCACTATGTGTCTTAGTATTAAATATAGCTCTTAGTATTAGCATTATGATATTAGAGACCGCTACTTGAAACAAGCCCGGAATCAGGAGGGAGAGAGCTCGATACACTCATTTTCATAGTAAAATTTCACATTTTCTCAAATTACTCCCGAAATATGGGAGTTATGAAGAAATTCATCACCACAAGTTATGAAGGCATTAAGTAATCGAATAAGATGGCATCATTAGTTTGGCATAATTTTACTCTTTTTTTTCGGACATGTCTACGTCCAACCGCTCCCATACATTCGTTCCACTGTGGGGCGCTCAGAATCTTTTACAAAATTAAATGGTTAGTTTGTTGCAATGATCCTCTTACCGAAATGGTTAACCTACAGGTGGTAAGAATTTAACAAGTCCAGTAAGTACTATAGTCCGCGCGCGACTGCTAGTCACCGTCTGAGGTATGTGAGCGGTGAGACGGGGGTGGTAGACAAAGGCCAAGCTAACTCAATCTGCCAATTTTGTCAATGGCGCCCTCCCCTGTCTCACCCCTTATATACCTCAGGCGGTGACTAGCAGACATGTGCGGACTATAGCCAGTAAGTAATAGGGATGATGACTAAAAATGTAGATTAAAAAAAAATTGGATATCTACGTAATGAAAAAATTACGGCAATACATGGAGTTAAAATGTGCCATGAAGTCTCTTGTATGTAGATTGTATATTTATTTGTGACGTAGCGACTCCCCAACTTTAATGCGTTTTATCTAAGTATTTTTTATTAATATGATAAAGGAAAAAATACGTGTCAATTTTTTTTTTATCTGACAGACGGACTAAATAGAATTTCTTTTTTTTGCCCAGGCATCATCCATATTGGCAAAACTATCATCTGTCTGAACTCTTAAAAAGACAGACTTGGTGGTCTGTTCCGATTCCGCTGAGCTTGGGTTGCTATCTCAGGATTTTCAACCGTGAAATTAAACTAGTTTCGGTGATTAGCATTCACCCGCAAGTTTTCCTTATAGATAAGGAACATTCTTATCATAGTATTTATTTCAAGTTAATACTTGATCAAATGTCAATCAGTATGGTTAGTGCATTTGTAATAGGTTGCGTGAAATAATGATTTTGTATGGGTACATTATTTTATCGAGTCTTAAATGTTATAGAATCAAACAAAGAATATACGGTCATTTATCGTTAATTACCGTTTATTGCAGCGACCATAATGTACAGTAGTAAAATAAAATGTAACCAAAATATTACAACAGTAAAATGAAATGATGATTCTTCTGTGATTGCATGAGTATTTCTAATACAAATCTACAAATCGTGTGCTAACATAAATGCACTCTAACCAGTTTGTGATCGCACGATTTAATTATTGGGTTTGTCTGTTGAGATTTGTGATGTATTGCGGCAAATGCCACAGTGCCAATAGTTTTAGAGCCCCTGATAACCCATTAACCACGCCCATTACCCATTTAAGGCGTTAACTAGGGTAGTCCATGAAATTCAAATTTTTGTACGTTTTTAGGGTTCTGTAAACGAAGCGTGGCAAACAGAACCTTATTACTAAGCCTCCGCTGTCGGTGTGTCTGCTGTCAGCGGGCTGTATTGCATGAAACGTACGGTACGGTAGACAGTTAAAATTTTCACAGATTGTGTAGTTCTATTGCCGCTATACAAAAATGTTAAAAATGAAAAGGGGTTCCCCATACAAGAAATGTGTTTTTTTTCTTCGTTTTTTGCTCGATCTTAATACGGTACGGAACCCTTTGTGTGCGAGTCTGACTCGCAATTAGCCTGTTTTTTTATACAAAATGCTTCTCATTATCAGGTTTTAACTTGGTTCCACCTTTATCCTTAAATCCAAAGTACCAATAATTAACTTGATCTCTCTCTTTCTAGGAAATACGACTTAAAAGGCTCGACAGTGGACCGCGAGGCTTCAGAGAAGGAGCTGGAGAAAGACCTGCCCACACTCAAAGACAACGACTTCATCAAACAAGGAGTACGCATCGACATCGGTGATGCCGCCAAAGAGAAGTTGTTGGAGACCCTTACTGCTGATGTTGAGGTTAATATATTTTTTTTTTGATCCTAGGGATGTCTATTGCTGGTCACAGACCCAAAAATAGTTACATATACTACATTCATCTATTTTGTTTTCTTATTATCAGTGATCGGAGTAGGTAGATTGATTTTACGTACTCGCATCATGAATAGTCATAGAAATCATAACATGGATAAGTATTTTTTCTGGGATTTCATTTTGGTTCTTACGGGATTGAATCAAATATTGTAAAAGTAAGGATTTTTAAACTACTTCATTAGAAATTTATAGAATGCGATAGATAAACATTTAAAATTGTTTTTTTCTTATTTATCAAGTAATAAAGTGAATCTTACTATTGTGCGTCCATTCGAAACTTACATAATATGACTAATTTAGTAGTTATTTCTTGTAAGTATATTATCTGCTGCTTGTAATTGTAATAAATAAATAAATAAATATTTTTATACTTCTTAATATTTTTTTGCATTCAATGCAATAACAGCAAAAGGGTTAAACATTTCTTATTCATATTGATGTATTCTTTATTCTACACATTATAACACTTGAAATTCCTTTAAAAAAATCTTAATAATTTCAAAATCCCGGAATCCCGGTGGCATATCCATACTAATATACAGTATGTTAATTAACGAAAGGCGTTCCCGTTTACCCGCAACAGTATAGCATCCATACATGCTAAAAAAATATTAACATTCAAAAACAAAATGTTTTTATATTTTTTTTATAATAAAATATTCACAAAAAATATTAAATTGATACGTAAAAGAAACACTCTGTACACGTGCATTTGTATTTCAATGTGGAAGTATGGCAATATCGCAACAAACTTATGAATGACGACTCGCGTGTGCGGCGATCTATTGATGCGCCTAGCCCCGCCCACGCCCCCCAATATCCACCTTATTTTATTCAGAACTAAAAATAGCGACGTTGCCGGTTTGGGCAGCGCGAATACGCTAGGTACTACCGCGCTACTATTTTGATTTTAAACAGGACGTTTCAAATTTATTTTCATTTATTTTATTTTTTTCATTCGGTTTTTTTATACTTATTTTTCTATGTTGATACTTTTATTTCAATGTATTAATGATATAGATTAACGCGTTTAAGGGAACGCCCTCTGTTACTTAACATACTGTATACGTGCCACTTCATTGACCCCAAATCAATCTACCTACTCCGATCACTGCTTATTATCGTCGTTGCAAAATTACAAACAAATTGTAACCGTATTGCCATGCCATAGGACTCGATTCAATTCGTTTGAGCAAGAAACATAATTACAAAAGCTTGCGAGTTCCTTAAAGAAAAGCAAAATAGTTTATTTTTTTGCGGAAAGTTTTGTGAGCGTGTGCTAAATAAATTTATTTAGCACTTTTTACAGGCGTACGTAAACGTGCCAAAACAACGCAGTGTACGAGCCCGCTGCTTCAAAATTAAAACTAGCACGCCAATAGAGTGCATCTCGTGATTTTCATAGCCAGTAACATTTTAATAATCACGTAATTAATAAATTGAGAAGAGGGCTTGGCCTTGTAGTGGGACAATAATAGATTTGTATTATTTATACAAATAAATAAAATTCAAGTGTCTGTTTGTAATGTCAAAATAACAGCTTCTTACTAAATGAATATGAATGGTAAGGTACTTATGACAAACAAAAAAAATTTAATTTTTTTGTCTGTGTGTCTGTTTGTTCCCGGCTAATCTCCGAAACGGCTGGACTGATTTTGACGGGGCTTTCACTGGCAGATAGCTGATGTTATAAGGAGTAACTAAGGCTATTTTATTTTAGAAAAAAAAATAAGGTACACGCGGGCGAAGCCGTGGGGAGCAGATGTTCTTTTTATTAAATTAATAAAACATGTTAATTTCCAGTTCCTAACAAAACTCCACCTGATGGACTACTCCCTGCTGCTGGGCGTGCACGAGTGCGGGCGCGGCGAGGCCGAGGCCGAGGCGGCGCGACAACGAGACGCAGAGAACGACAGCGACAACGGAGACACAGATACCGACAGCGATACCGATACCAGGCATCATGGCGACCGGTAATACCATATTTTATTTTTGAAAACAAAGTCAGAACCAAAGTTTTGTCAGCACTCTTCAACTTATGCAAAGCAAAAAGTATTTCGCAGCTTTTAAAGCTGTGCCTTCTGAAAGTTGACGACGTCGCAAATAGATGTCAGAATGGAATGCCTTAAAGGCTGCCTCACACTGCTGTGCAGGAACCGCTAAATGCGTTTAGTAATTCTTCATTTGAATCCCTAATATTGCAATGTGCACAGATGGGGCTACAACACTCCGCCGGACAGCCCGCGCGGATTCGCTCGCCAGTCCTCGCTACGGTACGAGGGCATCATTCCCGAGCTCGACATATACGCCATACCCAGCCAAGAGAGTAAGTCAAAGCTATAATAATATCCAAAGGTCAATACCCGTTTTTAATTCCCCTCAGTCTCATCTCAGCTACAATCCAATGTCAAAAACTTGTCAAAAATGTTGTTATACTAAAGGTATTACTGAGATTAGAATGCGATCGGAATTATACGGGAAAAGAAATTCTATTTAGTCCGTCAGTCAGATAATAAAAAAATATTAGACACGTATTTTTTGCTTTATCATATTAATAAAAAATGACTTAAAGTTCGCGAGTTTATATAAAATCTACATACTCGTGACATCATGGCACATTTTAACTCAATTTATCGCCGTTTTTTTACGTAATAAAAGAAAAACTTGTAATCTACTTGACGGACAAAAATTTGTTATCATACCTATTTTAACTGGAAAAAAAAACAAAGTTAAATCGGACCTGCACGGGTAGCATGACCACAAACAAAAACAAATGACAGATAAATAATCACAATCTGTCATTTTGTCTATTCTTCCGTCGACAAAACCCGTTTCTACGGTGTTCATGCTACGCGTGCTGTAGGTTTACTAAGGTATTTGTCTATACCTTTTTTTTGGGTGGGATATTATCAAATAACTTCTCCCACTCTGGGCAGAGCGGGAGGAAGTCAGACTCTTACTGACCAAAACCCACCCGTGTTCCTTCAGTTGCCATGTGTAATAGTATAGTGGTATCAGCGAACATATTAAAGTATCTATTTCCAAAGGCGGCAGTTAATTTATTTGCTTTGTCCTTTATTGTCTTTCCAGGTGCCCCCAAAAAGGAGATTTATTTCGTGGCCCTGATTGATGTGCTGACGCACTATGGCGTCAAGAAACAGGTAAATATTGACACATTTACATTTTTTACCTGACAGCAAAGACAGGTAATGTTTTTATATCCCAGGATTTTGGTCCAAAGTATCAAAACTGGTCCACTTTGCATATAGCGTAAGGCCGCAGGCACTTTGGACACGAATTTGTATCGAACGTAAAAATATGATCGTGGTCGTACGAATTGAGTGCGTACACTGTATACGTTTTTCTCCGTCAAATAGGTAGTGTTCCGGTGATATTGCATTGAACGCACGAAAAATCCCAACAAGTTCGGATTGTTTTCGGACGTCGGAACTACTCGCACTTAGTCTGCGCGCTCCCTTTGTACTTGGAAGGTCGGGATCGTTGTGCATGTTCGTATGTAGGCACGAGTAAAATTCGTACGAAAACACGTCCAAAGTGCGCACGGCCTAATGACTAGAAAATTATGAGCTTCTTGCCGTCTGAAGAAATCACTGACCATTTCAACTATTGCTTCAAAAACTGAAATAATTTTTCGTGATTATTTGACATTGTGGCACGCACCTCTGACTTTTCGGATTCATGTGCGTATTTTATAATTATCATTTGTTTCAAAAACGGTGAAGGAAAACATCGTGAGGAAACCCGGCCATGCCTGAGAGATATTTTTTGACGGCATGTGAAGCTAAGTCAGAGGCCCATGGGCGGCTTTGTAACTCTGACACCAGTACCCTAATTGCATAACTTATTTTCGTAAACAATTATGCCTAATTTGTTTCATTTTGAAGTTCAATAACATTCATTGCGTTATTTACGTTGTTGAGGAGATTTTTTTCCAACTTATGGAGCGATGGATGATTAATTTATGATTGTGTTGTATTACGCAATTAGGGTACAGGTTAGTCACTAACCACTCGAAAAGAAGATTTGACATTAAAAAAATTAAATAATTTAATTACCATATTTTAGGCGGCGAAAGCAGCGAAGACAGTGAAATATGGCAGCAACGTCGACGGCATATCGACCTGCGATCCCGAGCAGTACGGCAAGAGGTTCATAGAGTTCGTAGCTAAGGCCATCGAGGGCAACTAGGCGGGCCCAGCGCACACCGGTGCTTCTTTTAGTACTTATTACACGTCACGGATTGGTAAGCAAATGGAGGGCTAATGTCAACCAAGTTAAGGGTGCATATTGTTTAGCAATGGCATTCTACAGGTCGCGCATCGAAATAAGTACATTATGGCCGCGTGTCCACCGCCGGACGTCACGTTCGGTTCGAATCATCTCGTTTCTCGTTGACGTCCCGTTGACGTTGTGTGGTGGACAAACAGTTTAACTCAAAGTAAAGCAATGAAATGTGAGTTGCGTTTGCTGTCTTCTTAGCGTGTCTAGTCTATGGCCATCTAAATGGAGTTGGCCCAGAAATCTGCTTCGAGTTTTGTGTTTGAGTCATTACTGTGTGCTACGGTCATATTTATGAGATACGAATCGTTGAGTGGAGGTAGTGTAATGCGGATGCTTCAATTGGATTCAAGAAATAACTTTATAGTTGACTTACAAACGGTGCGTTCATGTTATTGTAAATCTTATTAAGAAATTGGCCGACAAACAGAGTGGCAATACCTCTGCTATAATGCTATAAATACTTTGCCCGCACATTTGCACTCCATTTGGTTACTACTCCGTGTTTTTACTTAAAGATGGCGCTACTGTATCTTGAGGGATTGAAAACATTGCCTAACGTTAAATTATTTTTCATAATCGGCAAAATTGACTTAATTATTTCTTGTGACAGATTCGCTTTTAGATATATCTGTCTTCCGTACTTTAAAAACATAGGCCGGAGGACATCCATGAGGATATCCGCACCATAAAAAAGGGAAAGGTCCCTTTTTTATGGTTTCAGAGTCTTTAATGGCACAAAACTTTTAAAAAGTTACACATTAAAAAAAAAATTAAGATACTCAAGAGCCTGTAGCGCCATTAACGAATATTTTAGACTGAAAAGATACAATTTCTTCTAGATTCTCTTTTGTAGATTTTTGATCAGTATGGATACAACGTTACTTCGTAACAAAATGATAATAATGTATGAACGAATTCAATAAGCCCAGGTACGCACGGGCAATTTTTTTCGCACACTCAGTTTTCTACGCCCTGTTCTCGACGCGCTGGGATGCACTCTGTTGGATTCTCAATGCTCGGCTCATTACCGAGGGTTGAAAATCCAGTGTGCGAAGAAAAAACGTCGCATAATTAAATGGCCTGTGCCAACCTGGGCTAAGTTTCGAATGTTTCCGCTACATTCATCGTTTAGTTCCCGCTAGCTCATTTATTAGACCTAATTAAGTTCGCTCATAATCCTTTGTTGTTAAATAATTGGAGTTACAGGGTGACGTAGATTATAAAGGGCTGGTAGTTTATTTAGACGCGTTTTCAGTTTACACAGTTAAAATAATTACTCAATTTACCCGGCTAATGTCAGTGGTGACATCATACACGCATATATCAGCATTTTTTATGAATCTTTCTCTTTCCGACACTTAGAGCCGCCATTCACTAGAGCGAGAAGTCCGCAATTCACACGCATTCGTATGAAAACTGTTTTTACGTGCGAATGGGCTTCTCGCTCTAGTGAATTACACTTCTGAGTGACAGAAAGGGATATAGAAAAAGGTTAATACTGATTTGTGCATGTGAATGTGTGACCTAATGTGGGCGTTACTCGGGTGATATCGATAAATTATAGGTGATCTCGGCTTTTGACGTTTATTATTTCTACGTAGTTACGTACTGAAAGAAGCACCGCTTAAATGTTGTTATAAGGGGGTGCTACACACTTTCGGGTCGGCATGATTCGGCACAGCCGGGCCGCAAAACCAAACATATTTTGCCGCCTGGCTGTGCCGAGTCATGCGAACCCGAACAAGTATGTAGCACGCCTATCTTGTCCAAGACAAGTCCCACGATACAGTAAGTGTAATAACGTCGATTCTTATTGAGAAAATAAATGGAAAAATAAATAAAATTCATAATGTTAAAAAGAAAAATCGTAGTGAGAAGGCATGTAATTGATATTAGCGATTATGTGAAACTATCGGACAGTTTGGCGAAAAGTTTGTCATTTTTATCAAATTAAATATCGTATTTTATTCGCTTTGCGTGCGAATTAACACAGTTGTGCAATAGACACGTTTAAAGGCTGCATTGTGCTATATCGTGGAAAGAACGAACTCCGAATTTCGTCAAAAAATGTGGACGTTGCTCGGTATGTAACTGGGCGTAAATATGACACATCGAGCTTAGGGACTGACAGACGTGACGTATGAGTGACAGAGAAGACGCTTAAAAAAACCGAACGTTTCCGAATACTCGAAGTGCTGTATTTACGACGTAAGTTCTTCCCTCGGGTCGGGCATTCCACGATTTAGCATTATTCAAAGTTCCGGATCGGTCATTGTCCGAAACAGGGACGGTTACGGGTTGAAAGGGACCCAAATTTTTACAATTAATAATGTTCTACACTTTCGTCTTGATGTTTGCAATAATAATAATAATAATAAGCGGACCCTTTTTAACAATATTCACATTTTTTATTCTCACACTTGAGTCCCTGTTTTGTCCTATTTGAATCTTATATCTTCAAAATAGGTGAATTCGAGGCTGCCTTGTATTTGTATAAGTGAGTTTTTTTTAAATGTTTGGTATTAAGACTGTTGTCCTTTGCACACAAGTCACAATACAATTTCTGTTGTGACTCGTACAACCGCGGACACCATTTTTCGACCTTATCACTAAGGGAATAAGGTTGAAAAGTGGTCAACCGCCACTGTCCGCGCTTGTACATCTACGTTACGCATACGAGTTATATTAGCTAGGATCTAAGATGGAGTGAGAATGAATTAAGAAAGTTAAGTTACGAATTTGCGATGTGAGCTTTGTATTTGAAACAAAAAGCGTTTCAAGGCAGCCTCGAATTCAGTAATAAAGCTACTGCGCACTGTCCCCCAATACCCGATGAAATATCCATTTAAAATTCACGGTAGTTCAATTTATGAATCGTTCATTTTTTTTTCGTTCAAATCTCGAACAAAATTCATTATTCTGAGCGATTCAAAAATAGAACTTTTTAAAGTGCGTACACGTCGGCAAACGCGAACTAAAATTCATCACCCGTACAAATGTCATTGTGATAGGTCACCGCCAAGAAGCTTAAATAAATCTAGGAGTGCTTGCTGTCTTTCAAATTTTAAATAGAAATAAACTTTATACGTTTTTAAAGTTGACGACAGTGTTCTCCTTTTCAAGGCCGACTTTTCGATGCTTGTAAGCATTCCAGGTGTGCTATATAGTACATACTAATTCCATGGTCACCGCATCTTGTGATCAGGTGACGTTGCCCTGTCACAGCGGTATGGAATATTCCGTGCCCGTGTATTACTTATTTAAGCTGTTGTTGTGCCGATGTATGAAAATGGACGTGTTTGCCAATGTATATGTATCTCTAAACTTTGTGTGTAGACTGCGTTTTGACTACAAACTGCGTTTCGACTGCATGCAGTTGAGAAGTCTGCATTCAGTATACCCGAATGCAATTTGCAGTCGCAATGCAGTCCGACATTACACATTCTCTTACAATAAATCCTTAAAGCACGTTCGCAATAATTTTCATAACTCGTTATTAGCTTTTTATAATGTTCCGCTAACGCGTAGTTTTAGTATTGAAAAATTATAATGAATAAATAAAAATGTTAAAATATCATTGAATTAGGATGTTGACGTGTTACGATTGGCCCATTTTATCAATGAAATTAAATGTATACTATTATAATTGGCCGTTGTATTATATATCTTATTGTAATTCCTTCGAAATTGTCTATTGTTTGAAGTACATGTTTTGTTCATAATAAAAAGTTGTGAGAATATTCCCCTGGGGAGTATGGATCGACTCAAAGAACCAACTTATGAAATTGTCAATAAACGATTTTGAATTGGATTTTAAATAGTAGTGAATCTAGATGTGGAATGTTGTTAATAAAAAAAATATTTGTATCGATCCATACTTTGAGAAACATGGGGTCAATTGTTAAAAAAAAAAATTAAAAAGTGTTGAAAATGTCAGGATTATTCCAAATATCTCGTAGTAAACCTCATAATGTTCGATTCCCAGGGAAGACTGTTATCAGTCTATTCATATTCGGTATTGTACTCGTTAACTATGTATTCTATAACAAGGACAGTTGAGTCTAAAATTGTATAAAAGAAACGGCCATTGTTAAGAGTCGGTGTCTCACCCATTACATAATGTCGTTTTTGCCAATATACCCATACCTAGTTCGCTTAGTTTCTGTCTAGAATAGTATTTTTAATAGTACGATGTAAGATTTTGTTATTTATTATTCTATATTTCGAATAAGACTTGGATTGTTATGAAGTCTTTTGTGATTCAATCTGTGAAAATTCATGTACCGTTTACGGTTTACTAATAATATTGGTAAATTTTATACTTTTTAGGCGTGGATTCCTTCGCGCCATCGATTAGCGTGATCGAACGCGCCATATCGAATGTTTAGCTGACCTCAGAATAATTATATCGCTCTTCATGTAATTCTTATTAACTTTTGACTGTTTATCGGGAAAATATCACAAGATTTATTCATGAAAATCAGTATTCAGGGCTCCATTCGATACGCCTTCGATTTGAAATAATTTGTCAGACGTTAGTTTTTTTTTGTGATAGATATTGTTTACTTTTAGATATTAATTTTATATTAGATTTCGAGTTGTCCACTTCTTCATGTTTCTAAATTAAAAACGACGTGAAGTACTATTTTGTTACAAGGTCAACTTTAATAATCATTAGAAATCCTTTGTTACCCTCTTGGTGAAGAGGTTTTTTTTTAAATTTTATCCTGAACCCTTGTCTACATATTCCTGAACAATGTGTTAGTCATGAAATGATTCAAATGATGTCATATGTGTTGCCATTGTTTAGGTCGGTAATTGTATTTTAATTTGTAGTTATGTTATTAAGAATAGGTTTTATCTTGTTATCGGTGACGGTTGAAGCCACGAGCCCGCAGTGTACGGCATATATTTATTAAACGATAGCTTCGCTACATACAAACATATTCGGCATGTAAGCAACACGGTTGAAATGTTATTTCTCTAGTCTACTACTCTTGTAAAGACAAAAAATGTGTATGAAAAATTAAAACTTAATTTTTTAAATATTCGGTTTATAAAGATTCTGCATTAAAAAAGTTTTTTATTTATTCCTTTACTTGGCAACCCAAAAATTATGGCATAGAAAGTAGCTGAATGTTGATCGACCTAAATCAGTATGTTTGGGACACCCATGTGACTGATACTGGCATGGCCACAATCAGGGATTTTAGTTTTGATAACAGTTGTCGCTAATTAGTCGAAATCTGTCGTCACAAATTTAGTCTGGTCTTAATTTAGAAGATGAAATGAGATCAATTTTTATGTATAGTCCAGATCAAAGAGTATACGAACATTTTTCGATCTAGCTCTTGGACTATACTTAAAAAAATAACTCGTTATAGTCTGGCCACGCTTTATAAGTCTGCAATGGAATAAATGGGCAACCCCAAAAACTTTTTTTAAATATTTTTTTATGTGGTATACTTTTACATCGGTCAGTTTCAGGTTTGTAAGTAAATCTAATATCTGATTTTTACATAATAGACTTATGTCGTACCTATGCTCTATCTCCATACGATGACAAAACTGTATCAAATCTACACTGCATCGTGCTAAACCAGGAATAAATTAGAATATAAACAAAATAAACTAACAAAAAGACAAAGTATCAAATTATTTTTTCTTGAGACAGGATGGTGTTGCTGTTTATAGATTTACAAATTCCACCGTTTTTTTTATAATATGCAGATTCAGCGTGGCCAGACTAAGACACTACTAAATCTGTGACTTGGCGGAAAAATTCGACTACCTACTTAGCGACAAAATTTGGGAGTAAACAGATCTTCGCTAGGTGCCCTAGCTTTTGAGATTCGATTGGGCCAAGCTATGGAGATGCTCCCCAGATCGGCCACCCATAAATCCTTATAACATTTGAACCAGTGACCGACAAATTCTGATATTTGGCGACAGATTTCGACTAATTAGCGACTAGTCGGTCACACCACACTAGAGCCTTTAATCTCGTTTAACACTCGAAGAATACTATGACATGATACTAAAGATTTGCGTTGTGAACCAGGAAAGGAATAGGTAATAATTTTAAGAAAGAGATGGGAACTATTCGTAAATGAAAGAACAGACATTCATAAAGGTCGGTTTAGACCGAACGAGCAAATGCGCATTGCTCACTGTACCAAATTATTTTTGTGTAAACAGCAACAGCATTATTTCGTTGGTTTATCCATACTAAAGGTCAAGAATATCAAGAAAATAACGATCTTGTTCTATGTTCGTTTGTGGTGTAAACCTACCCTTAGATGAGAATGAAGACAACGTAGGATGCAAGCAAGAGCGAGCTTAAAAATTGATCGTCTAAAGTCGTATGTTGCTCCTGTTTGCTACGTATGTCTGTCTGTTATCACTGTTACTGTTACACAAAAATAACAGATCCAAATATCAGTTATTAAATAACAGCCTGTTATTTTTATACGTATTTAAATATCAATTGAATATCTTCTTTATTTCTATTCGATTTAAGTTTGTTTTACAATCGATTTACTGGTCAGTAACAGGTAACACGACCTAATTTAGGACTCACTTTTTCGTAAGTGTTTATGGGATAATAAATACTAAGTGCTTCTTCTTTATGCATAGTGTAGTTTAACCGGTTTAGTAAGATGAGAAGTAAACATATTTCCAAGTAAATAATAGGTGTTTCTTTATGTAACAAGGTTCATTCCTTAATGAGGAAGAGAGAGAAATTGATAACCTTGCAATATTTCTTCCTTTGTGTGAGTGTGTATGTAAGTAACAGCCGTAGTAACAGTCTGTGTGAGATTGTTATAATGAATGAACAGTAACAGCCGCCGTAACAGCCATTGAGGGTCTGTTATTTTAAGTAACGGATATATTATGTTATATTGTTAGGAACAATTGTTATTTTTAAATATCTGTTATTTCTACCTGTTACGATTAATACGCCTCACTCCTATTCGTAATATGTTATGATTTTATTTATAGCATATTTTTGGTCTATGAGATCACTTATGAAGCCGTACCTTTAGCTAATCCCTGAAGCACGTTCTAATCGACATGTTAAATTTTGTAATGGTATAGATATTTATTCTGCCTAGCCTGAAGGCTCCCGCAAAAAGGCGCGACGTGACTCGGGTGGAACAATTTCTATAAAAACTTCTCGGAAATTGTTTAATCGGTGTCGCATCGCGTCGTCACATAGCGCCTGTTTGCAGGAGCTCTAACTTGATCCCTGGCCGAGACAGCAACTAGCAAGTTAAACCTACAGGCACAGTTAAACTACTTTTAATAAACATACTCTTTGGCTCAATCTCTAGTGTTTGATGGATTTGATAGACGATAGTCAGCAGTCAACCAAAGAGTAGAATACTTTTAGAATGGGGTATGCTCTGTGGAATGGCATGTGGAATGGGGTGTCAACCTACAATTGGGCACGACCGCACGATATTGGCGAAATAGTGGTGTCTCGATTTATTAGTTATTATAATAATAATTGTTCCAATTCGATTTATGTTTTGCCTTGGGAGTCAAAGATGGATTGAAACAGCTCTTTAGATGAGTGAGGTTCCTACTGCAAACAGCTTAAAACAAGAGTTAGAAAAAGAAGCGCCTCCAACTCCAGTGCGGCGCCAGGTCTCGTCCTCTAACCAACGGAACCAGCCAGCGTTGGGCCAGATTCTCCGTCAGAGAAAAGGCCCCGTGATAGCAGTAACATGTGTTGCCATCATCATCATTATAGCCTTTGCACAGCTTATATTTCTACGAATTCCATTAAATATCTTCCATGGTAGCCCTAGAGTTGCCGAAGTGTTTCAGAAACATAAACAATGAGTTAAGGAAATTTTCCGCAGTCTAAGGATGGTATTACTCCATCAAATCTTTGATCAAAGATAATACCTGTAATGGAATGGGAAAATAGACATAATACAGATGTCCCTTAGGGGCATATTACTCTATCATATACCTATGTACGAAGTTCAAAAATGACCCGTTGTTTATCTTACAGTTTCATTATATTTTTGATCAAAGATTTGATAGTGTACCCAAGGCACACTAGCTATTGTTAGTTGAAACTAGCACATCGTTATTGGTCAATTTATTGTTGTATAGAAGAAAAGAAGTATATTTTATAAGCACAAGTTAGTTTTTCTTTTGCTACAGTATTTTTATTTCACGAAGCGATACGCGCTTTACTTGTGGTAATCAAGACGTATACAATACGCGCCACGAAACATGAGACTTGACCGCGCCTCCCGCCGCTACTTCCGCCGCCCCGATGACGCCCCGGCGGCGGCGCAGACTTCACACCGCTAAAGAGACCCATAAATCGTCTACTGCGCAAGTCAAATCACGAGGTGTGTCAAGTCTCATCTTTAGTGGCACGCACTGTAAAAACACGCTGTGAATTCGTGCCTGCAGACGAAAAGCGTCAGCACACAACACACACACTTTCGAATTCACCCGTGTCTCGGACGGTAGTCTACCCTATACAGGGTGGCAGGGACATCGACCCGAAAACTGTTACCATGGATTCAGAACATGAACTCTGAACCTCCCAGAGTTGAGGTCATAATTTTGTCGGTTATTTAAAAAAAAAAAAATACTGTTCCATCATTGACATATATATTAATGTGTTCCATACATTTTTGACCGCGTAGATATATTTGCACTTTTCTATGAAACAGCTGTTTTATTTTTGGCTGGACGAGACAGGTGTGAGCGACGCGCGGTCGTTGAATCTCCCGCTACAGCTGATAACTCCTTTACCTAAAAGTTAATAAAATTTTCCCTTCATACTTTTACGGGCTTAGAACCGCCATAAATACTTTTTACCTACAACTTACTGAACACGAAACTAAAAAAACAAGTTTATTTTCTAACATAAAATGATTTTCTGAATTTAATTAAATAAAATGGATCGAAATAATAGTTATTTCAATTTGGAATACGTCGCTATGGTACTATAAAAATGAAGTATTTAAGGCGTATTAAAAAATTGTAATCAACTTATTTACAATGATTTTAATAACTAACCTACTTTTTTACTATTCGCTATTTACAAAGGTAGGAGTAGGTACTTACACTTCCTAGTAACGATTTTCTATCAATCACTGATAAAAAGCAAAAGCAAACATTCGCTTTCGCATTCGTTTTCGTGGAGTGCATGAACTCTATGATAGGGATGCATAGTTCACAGTCACACACACTTCACAGTTGTTGTATGTGTCGTCTTCCCAGGTTCAGGACCCCTTGAAGATGGAGCGACTCCCAAAATTTGCGGCTCCGCGTTAAGTTATAACTAGCCTTAGCGTACAGGTTGTACAATAGGTAGCGACGTACTCCAAATTGGAATAACTACAGTATCGTATTATGCGTCCTATGACGATCGCGGGTTAACTGAGAGAGCCGGCGCCGGTGGCGCGGGGCGGGGTTGCGTGGGGTGAGGCTTGCCGCCGTCGCCCGCGTGCAGACTAGTTTATGTCGTATCACTATGCGCGACAGCTTATTTTGGTCTGAACATTTACGAACCGCGCTTCGATTAGTCGGAAGCGCGCCGCCACACATGCGGTTCGAGAAGTACCTACGTTATATGTCTTGTTTCTCACGCTTTCAAGTTTATGCATACTTTTTTAATTATTTAAAAAAAAAAAACATTTTTTTTTTTAGTTTCACTCTATGATTCAATAGTACATACTACTAAGGGCAAATCGTTCTGCCGTGGGAAGACAACCATTAAAATTTCAGCTTGTATAATTGTAGTCTGTGGACGGTATCAAGAGCTCCTGCGCTTACACAAACATTCACGGTGTGTTTGTATACTTGGTAACCACAAGTAAAGCGCGTGTCGCTGTGTGATACTCCCCGGCCGCGCCAGAGTGAAAAATTAAAAAAACATGCTTCTAGATTAATTATACCATTTATGTACTATACGGTACGCGTACCTAATGAAAATAATTGTACCTCAACGAATAATGAAATATAATGAAATTTTGGTGGCGCGGCTGGGGAGTATACTCCCTGGTACGCCCAAGACAGGCAGCAGGGAAATAAAACACACAAAAAATTTAAAATAATTTTATTAATAAAAGCTCCCAGACCACGGCGTATCTTACAACAAACTAGTCCATCCTCGTCTTGACATGCTTCTCAGTGATCTTGTCCTTCTCAATGATGTAGACGATGGCGCCCCAACCGGAGATAGCGTCACGGTCAGCGGCATTCACTAGCGCCTGACAAAAGAAATAATGTACCTTTGTAGTTCAAGGGAAAAAGATAGTCATTGCGGGGCAAGAATCTTGGAACTGTCTCAGAGTGATTTGTGTTCTGCTATTTGGTGGCTTATCTGATGGTATCATCTGCTTGGGTCTAACAGGTGAGTAAAACTCAAATCATTTATTTCAAATTGGCCATTGAAAGGCACTTTGAATGTCAACATTTATAATTTACAAGAAAATAGAATAGATTCTAGGTGGCCTTTCCAAAAGATACTTTCATACTATAGTCTTAAATGAGCAATGTTTGAATATCGCACCTTCGCTCAAATAGTGTCACAACTCAAAAAAAAATGAAAATCTTTTATTGTACTGTAGCGGTTACACCGCCACATACAAACTACGCATCAAAGACATGACGTCACACAAATCCTGCATCGCGCAATTAGAGTTTACCGCGCGATCGACATATACAGGGTGTAAGGGACAGCCCTCCGCAGACTGATAGGGTGAAGTCAGTATAATTATCATACTAAGATGACCGGTACATGAAATTATTTCAGGAATGTTATGGGAATCCAATTAACCTGATTTGTTTTATTACCTTATCGCTACCGTGGCAAAACGCATGTAGGTAGCAGCGAGAAATTGAACAGCTGATTTCACGCGTCGTTTGTTCAACATCCATTGCTGTTTTTTTCTGTTCTATTTACATTAATGGAGTACTGCGTACAGATAATGTAATTTTACATTGAAAGAAAGAAATAGTATATGAAAAAACGCAAAAAAAATGGAAATTTTCCTGGGAAAATTTTCGGTGGAATATGATTCAGAATAAGGAGCTGAATGTACCCTGTTAGTTTGCGGAGGACTGTCCCTTACATCCTGTATACAAGATTCTGACTTCAAACGTTGGGCAGTTGCCCGCAAGACACAACACCCATCTGGTCGGAAGATCCTCCCTTTTCTATGGTGGACGAGTGAACTTTACACCCTGTTCCTCATACCACTAAAGTACCATTCATTTCTTCTGTTTTATCTCAAATAATATCATAGATATGGTTTAATTATTGATGCCTAGATGGCAATAGTGTCATTATAATGTTAATTGAAAGTTATGTGGTATGTCTTTCATACCAAACATACAGGGTTTTTTTTTTTTTTTTTTTCCGACGAAAAATTTCAGTGTAGGGGAAAATTTCAGAATTATGTATTTAATAAAACCATAGTAACAGTTTTCGCGTCGATAACCCTGCCAATACAGGGTGGCAAAAAAAAACTGCTTTTTCATAGAAAAGTGCAATACCTATGCGGTTAAAATGTATGGAACAGCTGATTAAAAAAAAATATCGAACCCCCCTGTTCAGAATTATCCAGTGTAACAGTTTTCGTGTCGAGATCCCTCAACGTTGTATACAGTGTCACCATCACGGGTTGCGTTAGTTTTTCTATATCTAAACGTGTACCTACATACTGTAAAAACTGTTGTTAGTCAAGTTATGACAGTTTATGTGATTAAGGCTGGTCAAAAATCTTTTTTTTTTTCGTAATAGTTGTTTTTTGAGTTCTAACTCATTAATGATTAAAAATGTTGATTTATATTAAGTATCAGTTATTGCTGAGTTAATGAGAGTCATAACTTCATAAGTGTTTCTATTGTATTTGTTATCAAGAAAGTATTTTTGAGTTATTTTTTAAAATATATTATTTTCATGTTTTCAGGATACATCATTTTGTAGAGTTTCAAAAACCATTGTAACTTACCAAAAACGTATTGCGCTAATTTTGTTAGTTTTCGATTTAAGATCCGAAAAGTGAAAAAAACAAGTTAGAATAAATTTCTCGTAAGTTTGCTTTTTTTGACTTAAGACATTATTTGAGCGGAGGTGCAATATATGTATATATATTTGTAATCACGTTCTCGAAAACGGCTTGAAATATTTTGATGAAAGTTGCTGTATAGAGGTTTACAGGGAAAAATCGATCTAGCTAAGGTTTCATATCTGGGAAAATGAGTTTTCTCTATTTCCACTCTAGCAGAGTTCCATCGACCAGGTACTATGGAGAAAAATGGCAGGTTGAGACAACGTTGAATGTATCACTTGCCATTATTTGGACACATACTCTTCAAATCAGAGCACAGCAAGTGCTGCTTAGTTACAGTTGTAGTGGAGTTGGTTGGTATAACTTCCTTGGACTGGACTCTTTCAGCAAGCTTTACTTCTATTTTAGATTCTTCAACAAATAAGTTGAGTAATTTTTCAAATTATTATCTTACTTGTGAGATGGTTTCAAAGAGCTCATCAGGTGACAGGTTGGGTTCCCACAGAGCTTCACACATACCATACAGCTGCTCTGAACAGGTTCCTGACACTACAAAGTCTTCAGGCTCATTGGGACAGCCGATCTGTAAAAAAACAAGTAACATATTGTCAATACACTGATGAGAATGGATAAGAAAAAAGGCCTTACAGGAAAGTAGCTTTAAATGTGGATAAAAAATAACACTAAAATTAGCTGAAATGATGAAAATATTAATGCACTATTTGAGGTGGCTGAATAAGTAAAATATTCCCAGATGGAAGGAGGATGCTCCATACCAAAATTGTCGGGCCACTGCCCAACAGTTGTTGTTGCATCTGCATGTAACAACCTGATCAGATTTCGTTGTAAACTATACTTGCATGATATAGGTTCATGATAGATCCAACTACTTGGTGTTAGAAAGCTTACCAGATCCATATTGCACACGTAGGGCTGGTTATCATATGGGTCCAGTCCAGCAATAACGGGCTCAATGAAGTATGGTCCAAAGCGCTTTTCGTATAACAGGTTGGAGAGCATCGCTGAGAATGTCTTGGGTTTCATCATTCTGTTCTCTTTCAGTTCATAAAGGTTCATTCTGGAATTACAGACATAAATCTGGTTTATTTAATAGAATTTGTTCGAGGGGTTGTGTGGCATAGTTGTACAAATTGGTAAACTGAGATTCTTTTGGTAAACTTAGGAGAATATCCTCTGAAATTTGTCAAGGCAATGGCTCTTAAATATTAATAAAGGATAGAATATGATATTTATGACATGATAGAAACCATTTTTGTGTTACTGACAACACAGCACTTTTGATATGTTAACAATTAGTTTCACGTATTGAAATGAGATGAATTTTGTCCAAAAGATGTAAGCAATAGTTTCTTACCTGAATTTTAATCTCTGGAACACGGTCTGTGTGTCCGTGGCTAAGCCGGGGAGGCCGACATAAAGCGTGGGTCCCATTTGATACACCTTCGGAAAGTTGGTTGACACAGTCTGAGCCTGAATACCGTAACGTTTGTCTGTAGCGATCGCCACGCAGTCCTTCCCCTTCATTGCGACCACCGCGCCTCCATTATAGGCTAAAATAGACTGAAAACCATAGGGATATTAGAAAGAGGGAAGTGAACACCGACAGTATTTTGGATAAGTTAACAAATAATACTGTAAAATGTTGTGAATATTGGAGAATAACTGAATTTCTAATGATTATGAAGCTATTAGGACAATCTAATACTTCAAACCAAGTTGTTTTACAACAAAATACAAATTATGCTTTGTAATGTTCATGACGCTATCATAACCAATATTCATAGGATTCTCAAAATAAATGCCCTATAACAGCTATTATGAGTTTAGTTTTGAAAAATATACTTACCATTTTGCTTTATGTAAATAAATCCAGTTATTTTCTAGTAAAAAGAGCAATAAACTTTACACGGGAAACCGAAAAAGTGACAATTCATCGGCGACAATTTCAACATAGAGTATAGAGATAGGGAATTTAAATCACAGATTAAAAATTAAAACCAAAGTTGCCATTGACAATTTTTTGAAGTCTCTGAATTCTAAATATGGCTGGGCCTGGGTCTTAGGCTGGGAATACACGTCAGATTTTTTCATCAGATAGTCGGATACGATAGCCTGATCCGGCTATCGGAAGGCGTTAGAGTCATTATTTTGTTTGAACATTCAATACTCGTCCAATCACAGATATAGATAGACCTAGATAACACAAGAGCAAATACTTCGCGTGCCATTCGTGTGCCCAGCTTACGTACAATAATCGTAAGCTGCCACTTTCGGGCTCAGTCTACATCGTTGCCACGTTTGTCGGACGTCAGTAAAAAAAAAAATTGAAAGTGGTTAATTGCGCTGTTATGAATTGTAAAAACTGTGCAAATGCGAGGAGAAAACATAAAGGCTTGTGACGTCATAGTAGGTAGTCAAAAACACGCTTTGTTTTCATACAGATCGTGATACTTGCGTTATCTAGGTCTATCTTTAATCTGTGCGTCCAATCCTATAGTCTGATAATTTGCATTGTTCTGATAGCCTGATCAGACTATCGCATCCGACTGTCTGATGAAAATAACGGACGTGTATTCCCAGCCTTAGAGCGGTTTTGCACAACGTCCGATCTGAATCCGAGAGTAGTATATAATTGGGGCATCTGGATCAAAGGAGATCCAGATACCCCAATTTTCACTATTCAAATAGATAAAAAATATCTATTCAAATAGAAGAAATCTTGTTTGTTGAATTGATGGTCTGTTAGAATATACTGTTTAATTCATTGGAACATATCTATTAAAATAGATGAAATTTTATTTACTGAATAGATTGTCTAATCAAATAGATAATTGAAATGACATTAACATTTTTATTCAAATAGGTTAATCTTTATTTATTGTAGAGTTCAACTAGATGAAATAATGTTTGTTGAATTGATGGTCTATTAGAATTGAGAATACCTATACTATTTAATTCATTGGAACATATCTATTCAAATAGATTTTGAACTACATTACTTTCTATGGTACAACACTGGTTGATTATTCTTAGAGGTGTCACAAGTCTTTTAATAAATAAAACTAAAATAATGTTAATTTAACATATTTATCTGTATTCAGAAACAATTAATGGAATAAAAAACGAATAAGATAAAAGCATTTTCATCTTCAGCCAGAATCTGGTAGCTTAAATACTACTTTGGAACCATTTTATACTTTTGTTTCTTTAATAAATTGATGTTTGAGTTTATCAACATAATCTGTCCCTTTTACAGCATTTAAATAAAAGCAATCAGGGAAAAGTATAGCATGCTGCATCCAAGGATCATCGTAATACTCCCAATCTTTGATATCACCTCCACACGAAAAGCACATAACTTTATCGTTTAAACCACTTCCACAGTAAAAAAAACCTGCATCAGCCATTTTCATCACCAATCTTCGTTTTGAATCTACTGTAGCCCAATAATGTCTGAATGAACATAATCGAATTTGATATTCATTATATGTTTCATATCGTGGGCTAAAATAATTTTGAATCATTTTTAGAAGGTCTTGATACGGGGATGTGCATAGGCATAATGAGGTCTTTTAACTGGCGTTGTTAATTTATAACGATGTGGTACTTGGAGTCATATGGACAGGACTAACATTATTTTTTCGGTATATTTAAAATTATAGCATGGTTTATTGTGGTTCTATGTATTTATTTAGTAATAAAATAAAACAAGAAATAATCAATCAAAAAAATTTATTTTCATCTGTACACCATTTTCTCAAACACATTACAGTTTTTAAAGCACAGACATTCGAATGATATACACAACTAAATATATTACTAGACATTCTATAGTCATCAAATAATTTTTGTAAACGAGGACAGTTCTTATCTTCTAAATTATATATTTTATCATGTTTTACAAAGTTTTTTAACCACGAAATTTTTTCGCATCCTTTAACATAAATGCTTTTATCTTCCAGATAAGGTACAATATATCGATGAAAGTTTAAGTATGGCATAAAACCCTCTTTCCAGAAAATTTTTCTGTTTCTCTCTATCCAACTTACTTGCAATCTTTCTTTGTTTGTAAGATTGTTAAATGGGAATGGTGGTTTGATTAATAATACCATAATTTGATTTCCACATGCTATTGCTATTTCTTTCACGATGAACTCGTTACTTTCCGTCTTAAACCCTTGCACATCGACTATAGCGTTCATAATAGTTTCTTTACAATACCACTTAAGGGTTTATATTCAAATTGACGATCGTTGATGATTAGACAATAGGCAGATGTATTTTCTGGTATATCTTCAGAACTTTCTATTTCTAGTCTCACATCTACAGCCCCAGTTTTTAAGGCTTCGTTCTGTCTTGAGCAATCAATTACAAATAAAGGCGCCTTTTCTTTAAATTCGTCCAAACCAAGCATTGGTTCAGACCGGGTGTTATAGTAAGACTGACGAAATTTGGTGAACATTTCATATAATATATAATACTTATCTTCTGAAAATTTCGCATTCACTGATTCGTATGGATAATATTGAGAATTTAAAAAAATAGTAACATTAGTCAATTTACAATGGTCAAATATTGAGCAGTCTTTACTTTTCATATTTTTTCTATTTGTCTGCAAACCAAAGATCACATACCTTGGTTTTTCGAGTTGTGAAGCAGTTTTAACAACCCAAGAATGTTTTGTAGTTCTAGGTAATAAAGGGTATTCGTACATGTCCCAATTTCTGAAAGCTATTTGAATACGACGATCCTTTTCTAAATGTTTAAGTAAAGTTAATCTTTCCCGATCTGAAACTTTTATATGAGGCATACGCCATTGCAGTCTCTCTATACTTACTTCAATGGAGTCATTATTATCAAGTAAAACACTATTAAGATTCGAACCGCTTCTTTTAAGTATAAGTTCATGTTTACAGTTAATGATAATTTTATTATAATCTTCCGCAAATCCTAAAACTTTATTCAAAGGTATAAGTGCACTAAAAATACCATCATTATCTTTCATCCCATTCAAATTCCAACCCCAAATAGCAGCAGCCTTACTTTCCCCCTGGCTCATTGACACATATGATTTTAGAGTTGTAGAAATACCTACATTTTTTATTCGGTCTATCTCTACACCGTTAATTTCATATCGAATGTCTTGGAATAGAAATGATATATGATTGTTGGTAAAATTAACAACCTTTCGTGTTAGTTTTCCTGCTCCATCTTTCGAAACCGTAGTGGCTCGGCCTTCAACGTAAATGTAGCTAGCTGAAGGTAATACGTACAAATCTTGCTGATTTATGGGTATACGTATTTCATCATTTTCATTAAAATTGTTGCTATATGGATTATATGTATGAATTTCATAATTCACTATAGAGTTGTCGAATTGTGGTAAATCATTCACTTGAAGAATACTCATAATTTAAATCCTAAAGCTCGAAGAAATAGTTTATTATCTTTAGTTATTTTTTTTAGAGTTCGTATAATATGTCTTCGTCTTTTGAAGGTACGAGAACGAGTAAAACTATTATCTTTGGCAGTTGATTTTATATTGTAAACAATCATTTTTTTATTTTCTTTAATCTAATTAACATTCACCTCTTGTGACAGATAAAGTCAAAGTGTTGTCTTATGTAGACGACTCATAACATTTAAACCTTTTTAAGTGATGATTTGATAAAACCTCGCTTTTTCCAAAACTCCTTAAGAAACTTAATACATAAATGTCCGCAATTGAATAAATTATTATTTTGCAAATTATTGTAATTATAATTAATATTGTTAGAACCTACATAACGAATAAATTCTATTGGAGGTTTCAAGTTGCCGTAGCTGTCAAAGTACTCAACATATTCATTTAAAATTACATAGGCTACCCAATGTGTACCAGAATTTTTAGAATTATCTAAATTTATGATTCCGCACTCTTTTGAAAATGGAGACTTCGGTAAGGTATCTCTCATAAACACTCCACGAAAATATGGAACGGTTTTGGTAAAATGTATGATATCTATATTAGTAAGAGCGCGATTAGGTAGCCTATGATTTAGTTTTTTTTCTTTAAATTTGTATATAGCCCAAGCCCGTCCTTGTAACGGTTTAGCCGCAGTCCGTTTCCAATACATACACCTTCCACATTGTTACTATGTCTTTTCATTTCTTCTAAACGCTTTTTTGCAACTCTATATTCATTTATGGTTTTGACGATTCCAGCAATTCCGCTTGCAATACTGCCAGCAGCAGACAAACCAGCAAATATTGGTATTAAAGGTAGAACCCCTCCAGACTTAGGAATTGGTATAATACGTGGAATCCTGGCAGATGAATCACGATTTAATTCTCTAGCAGCAGCGTAGGCCAATTCAATTAGTTTTTTCCTACACTTCGGTTTAACTTTTTTAATACATTTTTTCGTATTGGTTACTAAATTTTTAAAGTTTGTTTTGAACCCAGCTCCAGTATTCACTTTTGTTAACATTATATTATTAACTAAATTGGCAGCAAGTTTTTCTCCAGTGCTTGCATCGGAAGACAAAGCACGCTTTTTTGCCATTTTTAATAAAATTATATCTGCTTTGTGGCGATCTTTCAAAGTTTTTGAATTGTTATATGCAATATCGTGATGTTTACAATATTCATCTAACTTGTTTACACCTTTATCACCTCGAGCTAATCTTTCACGTAATTTAGTTCCTGGGCCACAATAATTATATCCTGGCAAATGGAGCTCAAACGGTAAATTATTAATTAAATTATTTATAAGTCCTTTCCCTTTCATGTATAGAAACAGAATGAGATCACTATCATAGACCGTGATGTTATATTGATAAACCGCTCATGAAACATTGCTTTCGTCAATCCAACTATTTTCGCAGGATGATAACCCCAACCATTTCACGAAAACTTTTCTACCTTTTCGTTTTAAAACTTTTTCAACAAGGTATATATCAGGATGTTTGGTTTTTTGTAATTCTTGATCGTAAAAGGCTCCTAAAATAGGTTGTTGTTTAACATCTTGTAATAAATATGTAACAGGGTTTGTGTTTTGAACGTTACTGATCTTGAATATCTCTGTTGACCAATTAGGAGTGTAACCTTTTTCAAAACAACCTTTATATTTACTTATTCGAACAAAATCGCCTGTCTTAAACTTAGCACATTTTGTTTTCGTTCGATTTTGATTGAAATATCTCTGTAGTACTTTAGTTTTATTGCTATGATTAACTTGAGCTGGTGGTAAACCAATTGTTCTATGTATTGCATTATTATATCCAGTAATGGTTTTTGCAAGTGTCCCGTCAGTCCATTTATAATTCCCCTTGAAACTAAATTCCTTGAAAAGCTTACTCTTAATCGTCCTTATTAATCGTTCTACAATTGAAGCTTTTTTGGTCGAATAAGTGCAGTAGTGGTTGATAGAATGGTTTATTAATATTTTTTGAAAACTTTTATTGTAAAACTCTTTTCCAAGATCTGTTTGCAAGTTTCTAGGGATGCGTTTTTCTCTACTCAATAATGTAATAAAAGCTTCAGATACAGCTTCTTTGGTTTTTTGTTTAAGTGGAATAGCCCAAGCGTACTTAGAGAATCCATCAATGATAACTAAAATATATTTGTTGTTGTTGTTGAATTTGGAGAAACTTTGCATATCCATTAAATCAGCTTGCCAGAGATCATCAATATCTTTTAATATTACATGCCTTCGAGGAAAATTTTTTCTTGCACTTCTATGAATTTCGTTTATAATGTCTCTTTTCACTTTGCTCATTCTTTCAACTATCACTTCTGAATTACAAAATTATACTGATAGTCAATTTAAACGCTGAGTCTTTTTATTCTTTTATAACACCCGCTTCTTTTAACTCTTCAATAATTGATAAGATTTCATTGTCAAGATTAGTATTACCTGCAGTTTTAGATGCGATCAAAAGTTTAAGCCTGTCCACTAATTCATTAGGATCATCCCAATAAATAAGCTCGGCATTTTTTTTATATTTTTTAAGATACGGTAGACCAGCACCTCGTTTTTGTTTAGATTTAACTTCTGTAGGTTCTTGTAAGCGTTTACTAGACTCGGGAAATAACGGTTTGACCACTTGAGAATATTTTAGACCTTTATCACCTTTAACTTGACCTGCAGGGTCAAAGTCTCTTTTATGAGCATTAGTTGTGATAAGTATTTCTTTGTAAACTAATTTATCTTTTAAATTGACCAAACTTAAATCAGGCTTCTTGCGAAGCAATAATTCTTTAAGACCAGGTGTTATTTTATACTGTTTATTAGCTACGCGAATTAAGTACACTTTATCAGAGTTCTCGCGAGTGGTAGAGAAATTAACTATTGTATTTCCAATCATGTGCTTATCGTTCTCACTACGTACGCCAAATGGTATGTTCATATCATCATATATTTCAAAGATATCTTCTTTTTTCAGCGATACATTAACGTTTTCTGATTCAGATGAGTTATATTCTTCGTCTTCTGAATAAAACTTTTCTGATTCTGGTGATTCATGTTTGTACATATCATGTGATTTGTCACGCAAAAATATTTTTGAACCTAAGATATCAGTGTTTTTAGGTTGGTCGTCATAAGTGTCTTCATTTTTTATTATTGAAATTTGCTTGTTAGCTGCTATAGCATTAAGAGGGTCAGCAAGAGGTTTAAAAAAATACTTCAGATGAGTGTCGGTACTAAATTCATAATCTTTCATTTGTTTCACCTTTTTCCTAATAGCATCCGCAGAGTTTATTAATTGATTTGTTATGTTATGGTCCATTATACGACTTGTACGCAGAAGTATTAATGTTCAAATGATTTTTTTTGTTTTTCATTTCATGTTATATAACCATTAATCAAAATAAATAAAGTTGTCAAATGACTGTCTATATCTACCTTTATTTAATTCACAATCCTTATTTATAGTTAAAAAATCATAAGGATGGATCCAGATTTTAGAACACATATCTTTGAACTTAGACCAGTCAATATCAGAATTAACATGTTCATCGTATATATGTTTCATGTTAACTTCATCTTGCTTGAAAATGATCAAAAAGTTAACATTATCACGTAATAACTGCTTTGGTATTTTAGAATACGTTTGAGATAAATAAAAGCAGTCTATACCTCTATGTCTACCCAGTGTAAAATAATTTCTTATGTTTATTTGTTTTTCACAAACTACATCATCGAATATGATAACAGAGTTCAACAATGCGTCGTTAGGATGAATAACATCATCATCAAAATTAAAAACAAAAAGTTTTACGTCTGGAACTCTTTGCAAAACTTGTTTTAGGAAGCTGTATTTTGGCTGAAAGCTGGTCTTAGAATAAAGATAAACATTGTTAAACTTTAATCCGTTTTCATGAATTAGTAAACTAATCATGACATTCGTTTTACCACAATTCGAGGGACCACATATTATGCATCGAATATTATTTGGGAGAAGTACGCTGTGTTTCACGCGTAGCGAAGTTTCCTTTACATCTATATTTTTAACATGCAATGATACTTGTTGCTTGACCCACTTCATGTCTGTATCTGTTATGAAAACCATTCAGGCTCTAGTATTTATAATTCTTATCATAGTTATTGATCGAACTATTGATTGACTTGAAGATTACTTAAAATTATATCTATTCATACACACTTATTAATAGACAGATAGACACAATTTCAATGTAATCGTATATTTAATTTTAAGAAAAGGTAATATAAACAGGAGAATACACAGCTGTATTATACATCTAAATACATTATAACTAAATAATACATTTTAAGAAATTGTATCAGAATGGCCCCATGGTAAGGTTTCGATTTGATTTGAAAGTATTTGTCTTTTATCGTCACTTCTATTTAATGCAATTTTATTCACTTGTTGTGAATAGAGAACGTGTTTAATCGATTTAATTACATTCATTTTACGTTTGATAATTTTGTTATTGTGTAGAGCAGCATTATAATCAGAAAGCTTTAATTGATTTGTTACAGGTTTCGTTATACCTTTTGCCTTCTTTAATGTTGTCTTTACACTTTTCAAACAGTAAAGTTTAGCCCTTAAGCCTATGAATTCATAAATTACCGAGCCTCCAAGTTCATCTTTAAACAAACCCGGAACTTTTTCATTAATTTTAGGTATTCCATATGGATTATCCTCAGCAAAATTACTGGTATCAAATACCGATATATTATCAATCATATCCTTGTAAAAATTATCCGTTTCTACTAAGTAAAGTAGACTATCCGTGTCAGTGTAACATAGTTTAGCTTTCAAGCCATATTTGTTTTTGATAAAATCGTAGTGGAATTGATATAAGTGTTGTTTGGCATACTCCAATACAGTAAAACCAATGTAAATCGGTCTATCCAATATTAATTTTTCAGGGCTTAACTGAACAGCCACAAAGTTTTCTGAAAAGATTGATATACTTTTCAGGTTGGGTTGTAAAATAAGTTTTTCGGCACCAATATATTTATTTGTTTTATTATCAGAATCTTCCCACTTTGTTACTAACTTTACATTTACTTGCTTGCGTTTATTTTCTATTGTTTTTCCAAACACAGCATTATTCAAAAGTTTGAAAAAATCTTTTTCAAAGGCTGATGTAGAAGCTTGACGCAGACGAGTATTTAAATCTATGTACTTTTGCAAAAAATGTTCTTGTCTAAATCTGAGAATGCGATGTATTCGGCTTAAAATCAACCCATTTTTCAAGCATTGTTTTAAATGTATGTAGTGAATGATGTAATTATATTTGTCATATAAATTCGCAATTAATTTCGTAGTTTTCCCACCAGGAGGTACAAATCTCTCTGGTGCGAATGGTAAGTCACTATGCGAATTATGCAATATTTCTGGATAAGTTAGATCGACCTCCAGAATATATCCATATTCAGAATCATCAGATATATTCAAAACATCAAAGTTAGCCCTTTCATTTTCTGATAAAAATTGAAATTCTGATACAGGCATTTTTTTTCTCATAGCATATCCGTAAAGATTGTTACAATCAAGATATATTAAAAAAGATGAAGGCTTAGTATCATTGAAATAGGGTAGAAATTTATTATTCGCTTTTGCATGTCGTAGGGAACACTGTGCTAATCCACCACGTATTCCCTTTTCAAGTAGATTATACATTTCCAAGTCATGCATCAGCTCCAATTTAACACCAGTACACAAAAGCATTGCGTCCCAGCTTAAACTTGGTGCGGACACATAGTATGCTGGATCAAGATTGTAATAATCTAAACTTGTGTTTCTAAAATGCTCAAATATGTCACATAATAATAATACATCGTTTTTTAAATAAAGATCAGTATATTCACCAATAGAATTGATACTAAAAGAATACCAAACTTTTTGTGCATGTGTATATTCATCTTCAGAAATAGGCTCCAGCTTCATTGTGTTATAAAAACACTCTCTAGGGGGCAAACATTTTTCATCATACTTAGACCATGCATCAATATATTCGTATGGATAAATACCCTTTTGTCTCAATAAGCATAAATCGGCTTTATGGCCAAATTCTCTTGAAAGATTTATGAAATGTTCTACATGTAAATTCTTAGATAGTTCATCTAAACTCGAACTTAAAAATTGATAAGAATCTATAAACTTTATTTGAACAGGACTAGACTTGTTCTTAGAAGCGAGGCTTTTCATAATACTGATGTATTTTTCTTTTGATTTAGGAATTATTTTAATAGGACCATCGTACTTAACCAGTTCTTTAATAAATAAATGAGAATCATATCCCGATAAATTATGGAAAACAACAGGTATAAACGAACATATTGTAAACGTTAAATTGCAACGAGAATGTGCTGGTCCTCTGTATTCAGATGTAACATGATTGTGATCTCGAACTTTGTCACCCAATAACAAATGTTTACAAATATGACATCGAGTAGCCTCTTCGTACTCTATTTGTTGTTTGACAGACAAAGCTTTCATGGGTCTATTTTTAGACAGTATGGAATTTATGTAACTGACATCTTCAATTAAACGTTTTATAAACACTTCTACACAATCTAAACCTCTATATGTAACATATTTATTCAAATCTGGATCGTATGAACAACATACGTAATAAGCGAAACAGGATGGTTCATGCACCTTTAAGTTCTGAGTATTTTTAGATCTATTTTCAGGACAGTTTAGTAATATACTTTCAAAATCAGCATAAATGATAAAAGGTATTCTTTGTTGTCTGTCATAATTTTTAAATTGTATAATACTATTTTTTTCCGGTAATATGGTTAACACTTTAGAACAATCGTGTGAACTATATTTTGAATCACTAGAAAAAAATTGCAAACAAGCATCGCAAAGTAAAAAATTACCTTTGTGATGAGTAACTTGACGACGGATAAGTTTCCCTAGGTCTTTAATTAAACAGTAATGTCCTGAACCATTCCGCTCAAAGTACAACAAATTTACATGTTTGTTTTTCTTTGAGCTTGTCATGTATAGGGGTCCAGTCACACGACACTTCTTATCTAAACCATATATATTAACACTGATATTAGGATTATTTTTACCAAACAATTTTATATCAACCAAGGTTGGTGGAAATGTCATTCCTTCAATATTTAAAACATCTTTAAAGTTAGGATATGATTTTGTTCTACAAACATTATCCTTTGATGGGAATAGAGAAGCAATAATACTCCATAAAAAACAATGGTTGTCATTGTTCTGTATGTTTAAACAACTTTTCGTATTCCTTATGACCGGAGGAAGCTCGATAAACGTGCCACCTCTCATTGGACAATATTTATTTATATTAATTTCTAAGTGACTTATAGAGATAAATGACCAACCAGAATCACGTTGGTTAAAATCAGACATTTTTCTCTGAAAAGTCTCTTTAGCATTCATGTATAATTCATTTAAATCAGTATTTAGGTAAACATTAGCATACTTTGTATTAAATGATTTTAGCTGCTGCTCACCTGTTTTTGGTAATAAGAAGTAAGCAAACAGTTCGAAATTAGCTTTGATACAATTATGTTTCATTAACAATATTTTAATTAATTTCAGAATATCGCTTTGATTCCCAATCAGAAAAGCCTCCGGAGTTATGTACTCGGCATCTGGTGCTGGATTTAAGCGATACGTGTTTATTCTGTTTCGAAAAGCAGTTGCAATTATTTCAACGTTATTCAATTCAGTTTTAAGTAAACAGTTTGATTTATGCATATTAGTTCTAGCATGATATTTATATTTCTGTTTTGGTAATTCGATTTTACATTTATCACATTCTATTAAAATATCTTTTTGAATTGTGTTGGTAGTTGGTGCAACTGGAAAGAAAACAAAATTGATTATATAAGTAAAATGATTCTTTAATAATGTGTATTAAAATAACAACTTGATTAAATGATTAGCTTAACTAATATCTACTAGGATTATAAATGTAGATAGACTAGGTACTAGATACGACACATCGTGAGCTATATGATAGTGTGCCTAAATATTTATGAGTTCTTAGATTCTATACCTAAAAATAAGAACTCATAAAGGTCTGAGGGCTAGATTTAAATTCTTTGCGCGTTGCGCATATAAATTTAGTCAGATGACCCCAAGCCTCGGTCCCCTCATCCGTCCGGTTTTTGACAGCTACAACGGCCTGACGCCATCGGTTCATCGGCGCGACGTTTTCAATTTCATCGCACCGATAAACCTTCAGTTCGATGTAATGTGTACCCGTTTTGGTGGGCAAGGTTTGACGAGCGTGACCTGTTGCCAGCCTTCGAGTTATCGATGAATGAAGAACAGTACTGGGTTTTTTACCGGTGGTTGCCTGCGTGTCCCCATCTTCGTCATCGCTGTCGGTGTCGAATAAATCTGTTGCGGTGAGATGAGGCTTGCTGATTGGATTAATTTTCATCTTCTTTGAAGATGAAGATGATGACGTAGACGGAGTGGTTTTCGGTGGTTGATGTTGTGATCTCGAATCCGAACTTGACGGCTTCGACCGTTTTTTCTTTTTTTCGCTAATCGCCACATCTTGCACGGAGCTCTTATCGTCATCCGACAGAAAGAGGTCGTCAGCAAATCTGGACCTGGAATAATATAAATAACTATGATTAAGAACTATTTGTGAGCAAATACATATCAGAGACCTGTCCAATTTATTTATATACACCAAATATCTAATAGACATTAAGTAGTATGATAAAAACTGTTGACGGCCTAAGGAATCGAACCCAGGGTCTAACACTCAGTAGTTGCACTTGCTAAGTAATTATTTTATTCATAATTTTCATTCTAATCACAATAACTGTGATAAGAAACTATCTGCGAGCAAATACATATCAGGGAACAGGTACAAATAACCGAACAGGAACAGGTAAAAATAGACACCAAATATCTAATAGACATTAAATAGACATTATTGAATAGAACATAACATCACGCCTTATTTCTCCAAAGGGTTTGGCAGAATTAAGTCACATGTAATAGGGGGCGAGCCTATTGCCATCAACCGAGCACAAATCCAGACTCTGGGCCGCTACTGAGAAACAGATAGAAAAACCCAATAACGCTTTTCCTGTCCCGGGAATCGAACCCAGGGCCTCATGCTCAGCAGTAGCGCTTGTGACCACTAGACCAACGAGGTAGACTTATTGAATAAATAATTCAATATTGTATACTTAATTAGGTACTTACATTATAAATCGTTGAAATTTCACTTTTCACTTTAGATATGGTAGATATTAATTAGAAGGTGTGAGGTCACCACCTTCAGGAGAGCTAATGTTGATCCAGCTTCCAGCCCAACGACTTAAATACTTTTAATTATAATACGTCACAATCCCAAATATGGAGAGAGCACACGATTTTAAAACTGTTTATTCAGCTAAACTTCCTAACAACAGATGCAATTGCACATACTATGGAAATATCGTGGGTTTGCTTGTTAAATTTAATTATTTAATAACAAAGAAACAGACTTCATACTTTAAGTATTTTTTAACTGTAAAAGTTTTACCCCCCTCCCTCAAATTCGATTAGGTTTCTCTCAGACGTTGACGTTTATAAAATGTAAAAAAAAAACAATGAACATACAGACATTGTTATTTATTAAAGGTATATACAGTATCTATTTACGTTAGATGTAAACTGTTCAGAGATGGTGAACCTTTTTATATCTGCTGCTGTTATGAGTTAACGTTAAAATTTTAGGTGGTACGATGTAATTTGTCCTTCTTGGATCATCATTCCGTTTGTGTAAAGGTGTGTCCAAACATTGAACAACAATAGTGCGCGGCTGCCGCGCTATGGTTTGGATAATTACCGCGTAAACATTCGTTGGTTTATTCCTAACTAGAGCGCGGTAGAAATGCATCCTGCAAACGCCGTGTGTTGCTGCCGGTGCCGCACTCTTGCCGCTCAATGTTTGGACATACCTTTAGGCAAACGGAATGATGACGTGCTTAAAATGTTAGCTTTGAGCCAAGGGTTTGGCATCCCTGCTCTTGTTTGATGCTTGGTTTTGAATTTCATCTTACCTTTTATGTCGAGGAATGTCTACATCAATAAAATCCTTCATTTTGAACTCTATTAACCATTAAAAAAAAATATTTCTTCAATATAAATAGCCGAAAATATCACTGAAATTCATTTCAATTTTGAAGGCTGAACGGGAACGCTTAGCGAGATTGTTCCAGTATGTCGGTAAGTACTCTCAATATGTATATAAATTATTTTATATGGGTAGGTATGTAGTTATATCGTTATAATCTTGAAGTAAATTCTTAAGCAATGTATTCGTTATTGTAACTATATTCTAATTCATATCTTCTTTAATAGATCACTCATGACGAGAACCTATTTAAAGTTTTGTTTTCTCTTTTCAGGATACGGAAGAACTATTCAATTTTGTGCCAATGGAGCAGCCGGCCACTATTCTAAAACCAGGACAAAAATCCTTGGGTCTCGTTCAACCTTTCCGCAAGAGAGGAAGACCAGAACCAACAATATATTCATACATAAAGAAACCTGTGACACGGGGTACAAAAATAATTAAAATTGAAATCTACGACGCTGACAATATGCCAAAATCCGAAAATTCTATCTGTAATTGTGAAGCTGAGGTGTGCGCTCAACATGTGGTTAAAACTGTGTTATTTGATGACATATACAGCAGTGCTAAAGAAATCATTAGTAAAATTCAGGATGAAATAGAAAATAAATCATAGAAATCTGTATAGTATTTATCCTACTTACTACCTATATAAATTGTTACTATTTATTTACGTAACAAATAAAAATATGTTTTAATAAGGTACTTTTATAATGTAGTTAACTGTGAATACGATAACAATAAATATAACTTGTTTGTCAAATTAGATGTAACACCTATGTTATAAATAAAAGAATTATGAAATAATAATTCGTTTTATTTTTAATGTCCTGGTAAATAATATTTTGCCTTTAATTCAAAGGAAAAATAACACATTTTGTTAATAATCGTATAAATAACTTCGTCTGACCGGGATAGAATCGAACCCAGAACCTCATATTTGACATTTTCATTTGTGAGTTTGTGTCAGTTTCATCAAATAGTTAAACAGATAAAATAATAACTATAGTAAACAATGCATGCCTGGCGTCATGTAGTCGCAGGTGTCAGGTAGCTTGACAAATATGGTAATGAACGAAATAGTTTGCTTAGCCGATGAAGGTACTAAGTCATTTTGTTTCTGAATACAGATAAATATGTTAAATTAACATTATTTTAGTTTTATTTATTAAAAGACTTGTGACACCTCTAAGAATAATCAACCAGTGTTGTACCATAGAAAGTAATGTAGTTCAAAATCTATTTGACTAGATATGTTTCAATGAATTAAATAGTATAGGTATTCTCACTTCTAATAGAACATCAATTCAATAAACATGATTTCGTCTAGTTGAATGCACAATTAATAAAGATTAACCTATTTGAATAGAAATATTAAAGTTATTTCAACAATCTATTTGATTAGACAATCTATTCAGTAAATAAAATTTCATCTATTTTAATAGATATGTTCCAATGAATTAAACAGTATATTCTAATAGACCATCAATTCAACAAACAAGATTTCTTCTATTTGAATAGATATTTTTTATCTATTTGAATAGTGTAAATTGGGGTATCTGGATCTCCTTTGATCCAGATGCCCCAATTATATACTACTTCCGAGAAATGTCGGTCCGAAGTAGCCATAGTATTATTTGTATGAGACGTTGCGCACTAGATCCGATCTTTGTCCGTCCGAATTTAGAACATTTCCAATTCGGATTAAATTCAGAACTTGAATTCGGATTCGGATCGGATGTCGTGCGTAACCAGTTTTAGGCGCCAGCAGCCCAGCCTCTCTTTATTTGCGAGCTTTAGGCTAAGTAAAGGGCAGCCAGTAGCCATTTGTGCGTTTTGAACCGACTTTATCAAACGACGATCTCTATTACGAATGTTTGGCACAGTAGGAACTTTTCATGTAAATTAAACTTCGGAATCATTAGTCAAATTTATTTGTTTACTCACTAATAAAAAACATACAAAAACAAAAAGATTTCTCAATTTTGTGATTTGGGTAATGCATCGTCTATTTCTTTAGCATATACATCCAGCCGAGCTGTCATATTAAATCCCCAATGATCTTTTACTTGACGACAAAGATTTAAATCCATTTCAACAATGAGAAGACCGTCTTTGTCTCTTGATAGTCCAGGAGTTCTGCATCCATTAGGAGCTGTGACGTAGCTCGATCCATAATAACTTCTAGTTATCTTTTTCTGATTCATGTTAGTTGTGAAATCTTCAGTACCAACTCTATTGAGGCTACAAGTAAAATAACTGTTGGCAATTGCTGCATTGCGGGCTTCTATGCCCCAAAACGATTCTCCAAATTCAGAAATAGTTGCAGCAGGATTGAAAACGATTTCCGCTCCATTGAGTCCAAACATTAACCAGTTTAAAGCATGATGTCGACCGTAGCAAATATTGACAGCAATCTTTGCGTATTTGGTCTCAAATACCGGATGACCAGTGTTGCCAGGTAAATAATAAAACGTCTCACTGAAACTACCAACACTGGGTAAATGATTTTTGCGATGTTTTCCCATGAAATTTCCATTTTCATCTATAACGACTGCAGTATTCCACCAAACACCGTTGTCGTTTTCCAAAATTGGTGACACGATAACCATATCGTACGTTTTAGCTAATTTACTCAAAAATTGAAAGCTTGGACCATTCTCTGCTGACTCCGCAAATTCTTCCCATTCTTCCTTCTCTCGTGTACATAAGAAAAATGGCATGGACCATGCTTCTTGCAAACAAAGAATTAGGACCCCTTCCGAAGCTGCAGCATCAATTAACTTTTCCACTTTATCAAAAATAGCATCTCTCTGTTTGTCTATGGGTTCATTAGTCGGCAAAACAACTGAATGTTGAATTAAACCGACCTTGACGATTTTCGGAGATCTAACCTCTTTTGTAGCATCGAAAGAAAAGGCTGCGACTTCAAAATCATGCACCTTACCTGCTGCTAATGTTGAATCTTGAAGTTTTAGCTCACAATGATCACTTCTTCCATAATGTATTCGATTGTACTCTTTCAGCTGCTCTGATTTTAAATTATTTTTGATAATGTCGTCCAAACTTCGCACTGGTTGGGACTCCATGTTTGAAGTTAAATGATACCAATAAATAGCTGTAGTATTATATAAACAAGCGATAAGTTACGTAATGTTGAGTGCTTCGATTAACTGAGTGCGATGTAAATATAAGCGTGGCTTGTGTACATAATAATCGATGTTTAACATAACGACTCGTTTTTAACATTGGTATATTATTCGAGATTGGTCAACATTTGATTATAAGATGTGATTACATAGATCGGTACTTTAGCTGTTTATTAGCAGATCAGATATATACTTAAGTCTTGATTGCCTTTATGGAACTTTAAAAACTGGACAAGCAAGGAGAACCCGTTTGATTATCTTTGTCCAATATTGGGGTATGATTAGGTAGGTACCTATGTTCAGTAGATAGGTGCCTAATGCATTGGGTGATGGGGCCCGCTAGGCCGCAGGCTGATACCAGTCGCGGGCGCGGCGCATGTACGAGTATCTCCCGGGCCCCCGACTCTTGGTAGTAGTATAGGAACAGTGGGGTTTTAGTCGTTAGGAGTCCGACATAACCCTCCATTCTCCCAAGACGGAGGGTATCTATGAGGATTGCACCACGGAAAAAATAAAATAAAAGAAAGCTGCCTAACTTAATAACTAACTTAATTTTATGAGACCTTGTTTTATTATGAGTAATAGTAAGTTCCTGGAAATGCTCATTACCTACTACTTAATTATTAAAACTTACGAGTAGGTATCTATCTGCTTTTACTTTTGGAAATAAGATAGGCACAGGAATATAAAGATAGGTACCTATAGACATTCATTAAATATAGCACAGTCACTGGGTCTGGACTGGCAGTTTAGCACAGTCACTGTGTCTGGATTAGCAGTTCAGCACAGTCACTGTGTCTGGATTGGCAGTTCAGCACAGTCACGGTGTCTGGATTAGCAGTTCAGCACATTCACTGTGTCTGGATTGGCAGTTCAGCACAGTCACTGTGTCTGGATTAGCAGTTCAGCACAGTCACTGTGTCTGGATTGGTAGTTCAGCACAGTCACTGGTCTGGATTGGCAGTTCAGCTAGATATAAGTCAGTGCCTATTCGAACTACCTAACTACAATATGTAAAAAAAAACCCTGTCCGATCTGAAAAGGGTACATAGGTACTGCAATAACTTAAGTACAAAAATGTTTATTTTTATTTTTAAAAGTAAAAAAGTTATTGCTACTTAAAAATCACATTTTTAGCACCAAAGTGACCCCAAATCCATAAAAAATGACAAAATTTTCAACAGGGGTCATAAAGTCATAAGTTATGACTTGTAGACGCCCACTAAACGACGGCCGCCCGAGCCCCATGTAATCACCTGGTAAAATACCCCATTGAAAAAAAAAATTACCATTTTTTTTCTTTTACCTGAAAATTACCACATAAATAGATTCTCAGTACGATAACTAGCAACGCCCTCACGGATCGGATTTTTAACATTTTGTATATTCACTAGTACTACTTAGTCAGCTAAGTATAGTACAGTATTTCTATTTTCTCAATGTCCCTCGGGTATCATCGGATTTCCGAATAAAAACGAATGCTAATTTTCATGTCCATCAATTATTAGATTTATCGTGTATAATAATTTGAATTCAGAACTAAGTACTTTATTGTTTTTTGTTTTGTGAACTATGTAGAGCTGTAAAACTATTTTCCTGTCAGCTGTTGTGCCGGTGACTTTAGCGGCTTTTCTCCTATTTTTTAAATAAATTACATTAGGCTAAAATAGTATTAACAACTCTATATACTTCCAACTCGATTGAGCGTGTCAAGACTGCACCAAGTGCAAAGGGCAACTGGTAGAAATCCGACAACTGACGAAACACGAGGTTTGCCGAGGAACATTAAGAAGATAGTTTTTCTGTAATAAGAATAGACATAATAAAAGCCTTCCTCAATCTAGGGCGGCCTGTGGTTACTGTATCACGTAATACGGTCGTCTAAGTTGCCATAACCGCAATATTTGATACACGTTGTTCATTTCAAAACCTAAAAACATTTTTGTTAGGCGGACAGAATTAAATGAATAAATAATTATAATAAAATAAATTATTGACATAAAACAAGATGTGCAACAAATGATATAATTCTCTGTCTCTTGCGCTGGTAATTGCATTGTGTAGATGTTTTTTTTTAAACCATCGCCATAGGAGTTAAAATAAAACAGGGTAAATATATAGGTATCAGGGCGTTAGTAATAGCGTTGCCATTTAAAAAAATCAGAAAACCGGACTTACCCTCTGAAAAAGGCGTACTTTTCTTTGGGTCTCACGGCCGGATGGATGCCAAAAAAAAAGGATTTTTGACTAAAAGTTCAAATAAAGCACAGCACTATCTTTTATAAGAAAGTTTTAATCGGTATTATAATTTTCATTTAATAAAAAATACAAATAAAATATTTTCAGGCATCAAGGCCCATAGGGTGTTAGTATTACATCTTACTTTAAAACTATATTAGTAACATGCAGGAACACAAAAAGAAAGAAAAAGAAAATCATAATCACAGAAGGTTTAACAAGCTTTGTTGCCAACATGTAGCTTGGTAAACCTCCCTATTGTAGGCCCATCCAGCCTCTCTGCAAAAACCCTCAGAATTCTATTGTTGTCATTTGCATATTTTTCTTTGGTAGAAACGTGCTTTAAAAGCTCAACTTCCTTAGTAATTTTATCATAAAACATTTTGCAAGATAAATTAAATTCCACAATTAATAGTTTCCGATTTTAACCTGTTTGAACCTAACATTGAAAAGAGAATAAAAAGCCTAACAAAAGCCGGACTGGCCGGACGCAATCAAACTGGCCCGGACAAGAGGTCAAAAAGCCTAACGCTGTCCGGTTTTATCCGTACGAAAGGCAACTCTAGTTGGCAAAGATAAGGAAATCATAGTTATTCCTTGTTGAGTATGATCCGTGATCTTCGTTATGCACGGCGTTTAAGTTTGTTAGGGAAAAAGTTCTCGATCATTCAACTCAGAACAATGCCAGAAATTTTAGACATGATGCACAACTAGATGCCTTTTTCAGATAATTGGCCAATCAGCTTTAGGATATAAATAAGTATCTAAGTAACTCTTAATTGCCACAGGCTGGTCAAGTCGCCATGTTTGTAAAAGAATCGAAGGTAGTTAAAGACGACCAGTCTTCGTCAACGAATGTGGGTATGTGGTATAGATAATAATTCTGTACGATGACGGCGCTAACGACATGGTTAGGTACTATACTTACCTAAAGCATAGCAAATTAATTTTAGCTGTAAACAAAATCACATGACTATTATTTGGGATTCGATTAGGCATAGTACACCCACTAAAGTTCATGCACGCTCTTATCGACGTATAAAACGCAAAAATAATAAACAAACAAAAAATTCAATAAAGAACAGTTACCAACTATGTAGATATTGTAATATCAGAATGTATTTTCACATTCTACTATCATCGTACGACATCCCGGATAGCTCTTATTTCTCCGGTCACGTAGCCGGCAAGATAACCAAATATTTTTCAGACTCGCTTCTAAACTTATCGCGAAGGGTCGAAGGTCGCACCAGCCGGACCACACAGATAAAACAAACAAACCTACGGCTAATGCATCACTAACAACCTCGAAGGTATTTAAACGCCGGCGCAGGCTGGAAAGCGCAGTCGTTGACGGGTAATCAAAGGGAGCAGACATATACACATAAATATATCAAAAATGGAGAACGAAACTCTGAGTTTAGAAGCCATCATCAACAACAACCTCAGTGGTCGTGATCTTGATGAGTTCAACAGAATCCATTATGGAAGAATTGATAACCACGAAGTTAAGCTGAAGGATTCGTCTATCGCAGCAGCAAAAGAAGCCGACTTCGAAATCGCTGCCTACGCATTCCCCGCCAAAAAAGAACAGACCAGACCTCCCAGGATTGTGAAGGTGGGTGTGATCCAGAATTCCATTGGCGCACCCACCGACCGCCCAGTCAATGAGCAGAAAAAAGCCATCTTCGAAAAAGTTAAGAAGATGATCGACGTTGCCGGTCAAGAAGGAGTCAACATTATCTGCTTCCAAGAGCTGTGGAACATGCCTTTTGCCTTCTGCACGAGGGAGAAGCAGCCATGGTGCGAGTTTGCTGAGTCAGCTGAAGACGGCCCTACCACGAGATTCCTGAGTGAGTTAGCTGCCAAATACGCAATGGTATTCGTGTCCTCTATTCTCGAAAGAGACGAGAACCACTCCGACATTCTGTGGAACACTGCCGTGATCATTAGCGACACCGGTAGCGTCATCGGTAAACACCGCAAGAACCACATCCCGAGGGTAGGAGACTTCAACGAATCTAACTACTACATGGAAGGCAACACTGGACACCCTGTCTTCGCGACCAGGTACGGAAAGATCGCGGTGAACATTTGCTTCGGGCGGCATCACGTGCTGAACTGGATGATGTTCGGACTGAACGGAGCGGAGATTGTGTTCAACCCATCATGTACTATTGCTGCTGAAGCTGGCAGTGAGTACATGTGGAACATCGAAGCAAGGAATGCTGCGATCACTAACTGCTACTACACAGCGGCTATCAACAGAGTTGGGTATGAGGAGTTCCCTAATGAGTTCACATCAGCTGATGGGAAACCTGCCCACAAGGACATAGGTCTCTTCTACGGTTCAAGTTATTTCACTGCTCCTGACGGCGTGAGGTGCCCTGGTCTCTCGCGCACGAGGGATGGTTTGCTGATCAGCGTGATGGATCTGAACAAGAACAGGCAGATTAAGGACAGACGCTGTTACTACATGACACAGCGGCTGGATATGTATGTCAACAGTCTCAGCAAGGTACTCGAATTAGATTATAAGCCACAAGTTGTCCATGAAAATGAGAAGTAAATCTGTAATAGAAGCTTTGAAAACCGGCGATAATAACAGTTGTATGAAAATAATGCCGAAAAATGTATGCAATACCTAACTAATCTCATGTATTGAATGTCATAACAGTCTTGAATCCCTGTGAATATATTTTAAATAAAATATTTACAAACATCTGTGTTGTTTTTCTACATAATTGAATTAATTTAAAACATACCTATCTAAATAATGTGTTTATCTTTAGGAGTAAACATGCAACTGAGAAAAGTCAACATGTTTATCTTTTTAAATACTTAGGCATTATTTCATTAACGTTGACCTGTAAAATGTTTACATAGTGAGCCTTAGGTACATAGTGTACGATGTATATAATTGTTTTTTTTTTAACCTACTTAGTAGTTCATGGGATATTTTTGAGTTTAGTATAGTTTTTCGGAAGCACCCTACGAATTCTTCTGTTGCAGGGTTCAATACTTTGTCGAATTCATTCATTATGTTCAGTGGAAACCATTCATAACCATACTATACGTATATTATTATAAAAATGCGAAATTAACACTGTCCGTCTGTCTGCTCCCTTTTCACGCCTAAACCACTGAACCAATCATCATGTTTGACAAAAGTACCCTTGAGAATAAGGACTTAGGCTGTTTTTCATCCTGGATAATAATTGTGTAAAAAACCGGCCAAGTGCGAGTATTATTATTTGCGTTATTTGGCATTATTTTTTGCGTTTCTTTTGCTCGAACTTATTAAGTTCGAGCAAAAAAACGCAAAAAATAATGCTTCTTGAGGGGACCTCCTTTAATTATTAACTTTATTAAATTAGTATTATTTGTTGATATATTGGCAATATAAGTACACAATCTGTGACAATTTCAACTGTCTACCTATTTTGGTTCATGAGATGCAGCCCGCTGACAGACTGACGGAAAGCGGAGGCTTAGTAATAGGTTCCGTCTGGCACCCTTCGGGTACAGAACCCTAAAAATAGTAGAAAATATACATACATACAACTCATTATACACCTAAATACAATACAATAAACAATCCCACACACAGAGGTGATTAGAAATTGTCGATAAACTCTTATCATATAGTTTTCTTTTATTCTCTCCCGGTATTAGCATAATTGCTTCATTAAGGAAGCGGTTATTGAGAGTAGTTACTGTCTCCACTAGGTACCTACTCATTATCTTAAGTAGATTGTATATTATTTGAGATAGTCTTAATAGGTTATTATTATGTCTTTTATTATCATGAATCAATTTATTCTATTATTATTTACTACAGAACTGCTCATCTGTTATTTTTAGAGTAACATTTATGTAATCAATCAAAATTTTGCCTGGCAGCCCTACACGGGGCCCTCCTGGCTTATGTGCCTCATGGCCATATAATTGATACATAGGTACCGATAGGTACGTCATGTATCAATTATACTGATGCAAAAATAATTAATAAACCGGTCCAAGATGAAGGCTATATAAGGAAGTGAAGGAAATATGCGGTATTAAAATCAATGGAAGGATGGAGAGACCATAGAAATAAGAAACTCGCAAACTCGAAAGCTGCGCCCCGCGGTTTCACCCGCATAAATGTCGATCTCGTGGTAATATCGGGATAAAATGTGTCGTATATCCCAATGCAGTTCATGGGTTACCCATGTGTCAAATTTCATCAAAATCTATTCAGCCGTTTTAGAGTGAATGCATAACAAACAAACATACAAATAATCGAATCTTTTCTCTTTATTATAATACTAGCAGCGTCCCGCGTTTTTACCCGCATAAGTCTTAATACCGTGTGAATATCGGGAGAAAAAGTATCCTATGTGTTAATTACCTGTGTGCCAGATTTCATTCAAATCCGTACAGCCGTTTTAGCGTGAAAGAGTAACAAACAAATATACAAACACAAAAAATCAAATCTTTTCACTTTCAATTCAATTTTATTTTATTTCAGGAACGATTCGCATTGTGTTTGAAATCATAAATAAATAAAATAAAAACACGTTCATAAAAATTCGAACACGCAAAAATAAAGATAAACGAAGAAGTCCGGAAAGATTGAAGAAAACCATAGTCGAAATGACAATTGAGGCTTATAAAATCAAACGCAGCTAAACACGTTAAGTCGTAAAATGAGCAGCATCTAATTTAGTTACTTGGATACGCTTTGGTGTACTCATTTTACTACAAATGCAGTTAGGTCCCTAGCAAATTCAGTTCAAAAACCAATATTGGCATCAAATACAGCCATATGCCAACCAATCAGAATCAAAAGCAAGGCAACAATATCCGGTTTTGTAGCTTCCTGAATATTTGACAGACTTGGATTTAGCTGCTTTTCATTTTATAGGCCTCAATTGTGTGTGGAAGATAACCATGACATAACATTACGCGTTAGCTATAAAGAAAAACACCATAGTAATAATAAAAAACACATTTAGATCTGCGCAGTTTATGACACATTTAACAACCGGTATGATTTATGAATTTAAATGTGCACCTAAGCTGTTAGCCGGTCTGATAGGTACCTACCGTTGTATTTATTAGTAGTCTAGAAAGGTTCTCGTTATGTGGATGTGGGACGCATGCCTAGTTTGTTAGGCGTTCGATGAAGGACGAGTTAGGGCAGTGCACTAATTATTCAAGCAATAAGGTACCTACTTCATAATTTATTAGGTTGTTAATGTATTTCTGAACCCTTATAGGTAGTTTCGACATGTCCGTCTGCCTGTCTGTAGTGTGTCGTTGGAAAGTTTGTTAATAAATATTGTGAGTTTATGAAAATCATTTGGATTCAGGGATCCGTTTGAGAATATTAAAGTGCTAATTTTTGTTAGAGTCAAGTGTCCCCTCCCTCCTGCCAGCTAAATGGTGGGTTCTGGATATGTGGCAAAATTCACAGTAGTAGAATATAATATCGAAAAGGAAAACTATAAGTAGAGTAATAATTATACGACCAACTTACGTTTGCAGTTGCAAAAACATGTTCTCTCATACATTCCGTATGGGAGATCATTTTTTATTTATTTATTTTATTGGATCTCCAACAGAGGGTACACAATTACATGCAAGATTACAAGTACGGGGACAAATATGAATGTGCGCTTCCAATTATAGAAGACCACATCAACCTAGGTAAAAACATTAAGCTTGACAAAGCGAAAATATAATAATGATAAAACAAATCAAAACATACAAAAGGACATACAAACAAAATTAAATTCAAAATAAATTAATAATAAAAATATTCAAAAGAAATTGATAATAATAATAACCATAAAAGATAACACAAGAATAACAATAACTTGGATATTATTTATATCCGTCATTATGCGTGATCCACACTTGGCCGATTTTATTTTATTTTATGACTGTGTTAAGGCTCGTGCAGCGCTACAAGGGTCGCGCTGCTTGTATTGCTCGCGATATCGCGCTGTTCTGCACGAGCCTTTATAGGAAAGAATTCCTCGACTCTAATGTTTCATCGTTGCGACTTACTGTTTTTTTGTATTTAACCTACGAGAGTTACGTAGAGTCTGTTGGTAAAAATGTGCATTATGGATTTTCATTGTGTGAGAGATGATGTGGCTATAAGAGGTTGAAAAAAAGATAAAAACCTACACTGACAAATGACAAAGCAGCTGATAGACATGTATGGGAGAGGACAGACTGCGCTCAATCAATAAATTGGGATAAGGCGGCCTTCACCTTCTAATAAGAGAGGTTCTTGCTACAAAACTAAAAGGGCGTGCCTCCGTAGCCGGCCCCGGCTGCCAAAAATAACGTCATTGGAAACCGGCATGACATTACTGCCGGCAGCCGAGATTAAAAACGGCTGCCGGCAAATAACATACTCTGTGGCTGGCACCGCCGTCTCCCATATGGACACCGGCGGCGCAGCGTTTATGGGAATCCCTTCCAGTATTCAGAACTCCCCAACTAATTAACCCTAATTTTTTCTATATATTCTAGTCGTTTTTGGCACTCGCCGGCCGCTGCCGCGGTGCCGCTCGCTTTGCTCGCACGGCTCGTGCGTAGGGGGTGACAGTTCTAATTTAACCTAACCTAACTAACCTTTTTTTGCGAGTAGAAATATTTAACCTATTCTAACTAGTTCGGTTCCGGGTACTTAGTACTTGATTACTGGAATATAGAAATCATTGATTATAAAAATATAATACCGGGAAAAAATAATGCTTTATTACATGTTTTTTGATTATGCCTATCTCGCCTATCTACTCCAATAAGCCAAATTGCAAACCCCATTTTTTTTCCAAACAGCGCCGGCAGCCAGTTCGGGAGCAGGCGCCGGCAGCGGAGGCACTCCCAAACTAAATACATTAAAATAAATTATAGTTAAATATAAAAAAAAAACAATAACTTAAGAATAGAAAAGTAACTATAATATTGATGGAAATGTAATTATAGGTATAAAATGTAATATATGTAATTATGAATAAAAAAATATATAATATATATATAAAATACATAAATAGGAATGTTATAATATTATGAATTCAATTAATTATTATTGCATACACTTTTTATATTATTTTTGTAATTAAAAAAAGCAAGTAATAAAAGGCTATTTCATTTTATTTATTTATTTAAGGGCAAGAGGAAAACGATGACTGTGATAAGTTTCCATCTAGAAAATGAGGTTTATAGATCTTTAAAAAAATACAGTTTATGCTTGACAGACCTTTGTGCCAAAACAAAGAAAATAAGAAGGAAACTTGCAAAGAGTTTTTGCTGCTGTGACCATACAGTCTCTCCACGATGGTCAATGAAGCCGCGAAAATAATGCAATAATGCACATCAAAATTTACACAACACTTGCCTATACTTCCTTACGACCATATCTACGAGGGTGGCACTTAAAAAAACTGAAGTACAGTACACGCTTCATGCTGAAAGCCCCGACACTCGCCAACGTCGTCGTAATTCCTCTGTAATTTTCTCACTCGCCGAGAGATGTCGCTAATGTGTTGCTCTCGCGATTGTCGCACCATCTAGTCTTCGAAACTGCAAACTTTGTGGTGCATTTTATTTGCAACTTATTCGGTAGGGGGTAAAGTTGGATTTTGCGTGTGTAGGGGAACAGTTGTTGGTAAAGCCACTACTTTCTAGAGCACTTGTGGAGTTGCAGCCCGTGACATCCATTACAATAATGATGTCTTTGGTTTAGGGTTGGCACTTAAAGAAAAAAAAAAAAAAACGAAATCTTTTTTTAAATTTTGCTTAAGAACTTAAGATTCAGTTTTCATTAGAAACTATTGCTTGGCGGCAGTATTATTCCTGTTTCTAAAGTCTGTAGTCATCAATCACAATAATACCTGGCAATGCAAGCAACATGACCAGCAAGCACTTGAGTTTTAACAATAGATATTTTACTATTCGTCTTTGCCGAATGTCAAGGCTATAGAGTTGGTGGCATTGAGATGCCATTTGTGTAGTATCCTTTCGAAACAGCTACTCAAGAGGGTAGGCAGATCGATGACCTGGTTGTAAGAATCAGCTGGATGCAAAAACCGGTGGATGTGGCGATGCTTGGAATGAAATAAATTGAATGACGATGATGGGGACACCTCTAACTGAAATTGTATAATTAAATCTGCTACTCTATACCTGCCGGTGTATTCTGTAAAAATCTTACCGTGAAAACTTAGGTGAAGTCAGCTTGAAGTCAATAGTGTTGTGGCGGTATCTACATCGTTATATGTGAACTACGCATCACACTGATGTCACGCGAAATCCTGGATTGCTCAAGCAGGAGTTTACCGCGCGATCAGCATATATATACACAGGGTGGCAAGGATATCGACACGATTTTTTTTACCATGGATTTAGTACATGATTCTGAAACCCCCCGCGCTGAAATTTTTCTTCGGTTATTTAAAAAAAAAACAGCTGTTTAATAGAAAAGTGCAAAACCTACGCAGTCAAAATGTATGGAACAGATTAAAAAAAAATAACCGACGAAAAATTTCAGCGCGGGGGGTTTCAGAATCATGTACTAAATCCATGGTTAAAAAAAATCGCGTCGATATCCTTGCCACCCTGTAATCAATCATAATCAGTACATGATTCTGAACCCCCCTGGGTTCAGAATCATGTACTGAATCCATGGTAACAGTTATAGAGTCAATGTCAGAGACAGTGACGCTATAACTGTACCACCATACAGGGTGGGCAGTTGCCCACCCTGTATGCAACTGCCCGACACAACACTCGTCTGGTCGGAGGATCCTCCCATTTTTATAGAGGATGAGGGAACTTTACACCCTGTTCCTCATACCTCATATAGTGTCAATCCCTAGCATTCATCAGGTCGAATGAAAATTAACTTCATTTGAGTTTTCACGGTGAGATTTTTACGGAATAGAACTGCACTCTAATTGCGTAACACATTATCAATCATAATCTGAATCATTTTGAAAGATATTATAAATTTTCGAACATATGAAGCAATGGATTAATATCCATTGCTTCATATGTTCGAAAATTTTGTCTGCTCATCAACGTAAATAACTCAATGCATGTTGTTGAACTGTCAAAATGAAAGCCATTGCTACTGTGTATTACGCAATTACCCCGCTGTTTCCTTTCCAGTATTTCTATCCTTATTTTTTAATGGCAGCCCTACACGGTAACTGGGTTGCGTGTAGTGTCATCTCGGTGTCGACGGAAGTCACGGAAGCACTCGCGACATGTACCTACACAAAATGCACTTTTATTTACACCTACCCTCCAAATTATTTTTATTTTATATTGTTAAGTACTTCAGTAAAGGGTTAAATGGGGAAGGGATGTAAAATAAGTTAGAATGGGTTAACCTACCGATGTCCGTATCTTTTCTGGAACAGGCAGTTAGTTGACGTTCACACGGACATAATAAAATTGCGGCGATTTTATTTTCATACACTTGATTTTCAACGCTCTGCTTAGCGCCGAGAGTTGAATATCCAATAGTGTTTTTTCAACGCGCGGCTCGCGGGGATGAGAGTGCGTCACAGCGCGTTGGATTCTCAACGCTGAGAGTTGAAAATCTAGTGTGGGATAAAATCCCGCCGCGATTTTATTACGTCCGTGCGAACGTCGGCTTACGCCTGGCTTCTAGAACGAAAATCAGCACAAAAATATTCTTACAAATTGTCAAGCGCGCGTAACCTGCTGTGATTGGTTGAATAAATTATCCACAGCCAACCGTATCTCTCGACTTGCGTCTAATTTTGACGCGTCGAGAATTTTCATTCCAGAAACCGGGCGTTCGGCCCGTTTTACAAAACTTCACTAGAAACTCAATTATTACAGTTTGTTTCGAGTCTTGAGTGAGATTTTGAAACACCGGCCTTAGTTTCATTTCAACAGATTTTTTTCTGTGTGCTAGTGTTAAGTAAGGTAATTATTATACCTTGGTAGAGTTGAGCATCGTCATCTTTACATACCAGAATAAATAAACTACAGCAAAGCCCCTGTGATTACTTCCTTATTAGTAATCATAATACTTAAATATTACTTAATATCATAGTCACAATATCAATCTGCCTAGCCTTTTCCCAACTATGTTGGGGTCGGCTTCCAGTCCAACCGGATGCAGCAGAATATCAGTATTTTACATGGAGCGACTGCCTATCTGACCTCTAAACCCAGTAACTGGGTAATACGATACCCTTTGGTAAGACTGGTTGTCAGACTTCGGACTTCTGACGACCCGTAACGATTGTCAAAGATCTACGAATGACAGCCGGGACCAATGGCTTAACGTGCTTTCCGAAGGACGGAGGAGTTTCGGTATGTAAAGATGGTCACCCATGCACGGACTAACCTCGGCAAGAGTAGCTTAACCTGATGGATCGACCCGTGCAGCTGTTATTAATTAGCCACGAGCTATTATAATCATAATGCAACTGTAATTTACAATGAGTGTCCCATGATAATATTAGTTAGGTACCAGTGTTGAATTATAGAATAATCTACCACTGATATTATTTATTTTATTGGCGATACTTAATAAAAATAAAATATATCCCATCAGTCTGACGTCCAATTTTGGCAGATTGAGTTCAAGTAAGATGTTTAGGCAGAGTTCTGGAAAATTGCGTACCACAAAAAATGGCAATCGATTGCAATGACATCCAATTAATTTGGTTTGCTCAACAACGTAAATAACGCAATGAACGTGGTCTTCTTTTCGGGTGGTTAGTGACTAACCTGGTGTCAGAGTTTTAAAGCCGCCCATGGGCTTCTGACTTGGATTCACATGCCGTCGAGAAAGATCTCTCAGGCATTCCGGTTTCCTCACGATGTTTTCCTTCACCGTTTTTGAAGCAAGTGATAATTATACAATACGCACATGAATCTGAAAAGTCAGAGGTGCGTGCCTTGGGTTCGAACTCAAGACCTACGACTCGAACGAATGAACGAATCGAATTGGTGTGGTTGAACTGTTAAAATTAAAGAGATTGCGATCGATTACTATTTTATAAGTGCTATGTTATTTATCCCGCTGTTCAGTAGCATTTATTAATAACCAGCATTCAAACTAATTTATAAAGGTCCCATTAAAATAGATGAACAAACTTTTAGAAATCATTCAGACCACCAGAATAAGGACAATCGTAAAAAAAAAAAAAAAGAAAAATGCATAAGATACATAAAAGAAACAACATCTGCTAACGAAAATACACTAAAAATTTTGGTTATCTGTGTTGATTAATTATAAAAAAAAAAAATCTCTTTGATCTGTGTTTTTTTTGCTTGGATATCTTTGGTTAGACGTACTGAACGCTGTGTTAAAATTTGTCCATCTATTTTAATAGGACCTTATATACTTCCTAACTTTCTAACTTATTATGATGAATGCCAAATAAGTAGGTATTAAAGTGAGAAACAGAACTTTTCGTAATTAGAAACCAAAAGCCAAAAACAATACTCAAAGCTAAAGCTGAAGTCATTTTTAATTCGATCAAAAACAATAAATGTTTCGTCGGTCTGTTTGTCGCCGTAATTAAGGCCGTTCCATGAAACATGGCCGCGTTTCCGCATCCGGCGGGGACTTTTTAATTTTTCATTTACGAATGGCCGTTTCAATTTTTCCTTCTAATTTCTCATTAAACTTCGATGCACGTTTGGCCTGAGGGTTTGTTTTTAAAAATGTAAATTTGTGTGACAGATAATTAATGTGGAGATTTGTTTCTGATATTTTTTTGTAATTATTCAGTAAGAATTTTAATAAAGGAAGTGGACTATACTTCCTTAATGATGTCGTCAATAAATTAATCCTGAAACTATTGAAATAGTTTTTAGGTTTTCGAGTAGAAAAAATATATAGGCTCTTCCGGATTTTGCCTTAAAAACGTAATAAAGTCTCTCCCCACAGGAGTGTTTTTATCGGTCGATAATAACGCAAGCGTTATTGCGATAATCCTACCCGATTCCTTGCATACAGCTGCGTTTTAACCGTCTGATATTTCTAAGGTTTGCGTGTAACCCACACTACAGGCCCCCCAACCACACTACACCGTACTAACGTTATTAACGCAGGTGTGTGTAAGATCGCATGCGTCCTCATACGAAATATTCTAAGATCACCGGAATGACGTAGGACGAAGGAACGCAACTCCTCCTACTTGTATTGCGTCGTTATTATTGCAGTAGTGTGTAACTTCGTGGCCGTCCTAATACAAAATGGACTGAAAGCAGATATCGCAATAACGCTTGCGTTATTATCGACCTATAAAAACGCGCCTGTGGTGAAGAGTCTTAAAGGACAGGAAAAGCCCTATTTTTTCTAAGCATGGTGTAAGTAAAATAAAAAACTGCTTACATCTTCCTTTAAAAACTGTATTTTCCACACAAAACAGGTTGTCTCCTCCAAATGTCCCCATATTTATTCATAGAGCGTACCTATCTATGAAAAATAAAATTCACACAGAGGCTCCTTTATTTTTATATCGTCAAAGAAATCAGCATTTTACTATTGTCTGTGTGCGTCTGTGTCCTGAAAAGAAATAGAAAATGATAAAGAAAAAAATGCTGTAAATCTCTGAGTTGAGCTAAAAGACGACAAATAGAAAGAGGTTGAGCCTGCAATCATAAAATAAAACAAGTGTTATAACGATATAGTCGAGTTGTTTTGTTTTGACCTAATTCATTGTGAATATTATTATATTTAAGTGGTTTTATCAATGGTTATTGAATGAAACTGAGTAAATAAATTAGAATGGCAAAGTAATTTTAGACAGCAGTTAAGTACCTTCACTACAGAAATATCAGTCAATAATCCAACTTTAATTCGTTATAGGATTAGGTACTAGATTAGATACCTTTATACTACCTTGCGATTGGGTTACAAATTTTTCAGGGGCATAGATTTTTCATTTCATCTTCAGTGTTATCTGATGCAAAAACATTTCAATTTTATTTTTCAATGCAACGTTCCATAATCAATTTCGTTTTTACCACAACAGCAACACAGGTGCGTTCCTTTTTCGATTGATGACGTTGATATTTTTTTCTAAATTCCCGCCACATTTGACAAGTGTCGTTTCGTTCAGGAACGTGGGCACACGACAATAGTTCGCTGGCCGATTTCATCGACACATGCTCCGTTTCATTTCCGTTGCACTCTGTTCGCGGCGCGAGAGGTTTTTGAACGGATCCATTGTAAAAAAAGTTTCACTATTACACGAACTTGATTTGACCAAGAATAGGGAAAACTGTTGAGACGTGTGGTAAATGTTTTAAATATTAAATATTTTTTCTGTTTAAAGATAATCGTTTTAGCGACCTACAAAGTAGAGAGTTCTACAAAGGTTCTTGTAACTGACCTTTCCTCCTTTCTTTTGAAAATTCGAATACTGGGGCTACATTGTCGCGTTATTGCAAACTAAACTTCGCGCGCTCTCTCTCGCACACCGCTCGACGTCTCGCTGAGCAACAGAGAATGCGCGAAGTATAGTTCGCGATCACGCGTAAATGTAGCCCCAGCATAACTGATAACTTTAGCCACTATAGGGTCCTATTTCTGACTGTTCTATTCTAGGACACTTCTTTCTTGAAGGGTTATTGTCATCGATGTCACTTCATAAACCAGACTGGTGGCCGGTCCAATTTTTTTTGCAAAAACTGCCTCTTTGTGAGAGGTTAAACCTGACCAATTTACAAAATAATATTTATTTTAAAATATAAATAACAGGAGACTCAAAGGATTTCCCTGTCCTACTCGCCTGAGGCAAATTGAAAAGCACACTCGAAAACCCCTTTAGTGTCATGTGAAGGCCGCACAATAGAACACACACCACCCTCGCACGAACACAGTATCTGAACGCGTTTTATCGTTTAAAAATTCAATGTATTATAATGTTCTTTATGGTTTAAATATACTGAAGAATGGAAAGTGTATTTCTAAACGAAATGTAAGTAGGTACGTATTGGCTGTAAGAATGAGAAGAAAAAAAATCGATTATTTGAAATTCGATTATGGTTCATGCACACACGTCAGGCACGTCTACGTCAAGTCGCCGTTCAGTCACGTCAATTTCAGAAACGTGTGTTAACCGATAGTTACTAGTCAGTCAGTCAGTGAGTTAGCCATAGCAACGCCTAGCGCCTGTTTCGTTCGTAGCAATACAAGTTTTGACTTGGCTGTGACACGACGTCGACTGAGACGCGCCGGTAGTGACGCGACTGATGACTGATGCGTGTAGCCAACGTCCTACAACTTCTACGTAACACACATCAAAAGTGTCTAGGGATCAACATATATTTTTGCAATAACTTTTCTCCTGATTGATATTAATTAAAATTTTCTTTAAGAGGGCTATCACAATTTTTCTTGTATTCAAGCGTTTGACTCGAGTTTTGATGTGCGATTATGGTTTAAATAAAGCCAAAAAATTTAAAAAAAAATATGCCCGAGAAAGTTTGATTATTTATCTTGGGAGTGTTCTAAATAAATATGTCAATTTGTTTACATAAATCAGTAAAACCCTTGTCTCTGCAAAGGATGTTTCATAAAATTTTGCTTTTAGGTATCTTTTGATGCTTTGTTACATCGAAGATATAATGATTTAATCATTTATTAAAATGTCCATGATACAACTATAACTTGTACTTTGGAATGCTCAATTCAGTTTATTATGTTTCATACAGTAATACACTAAAATAATTCCGTAAAAAAGAGAGTTACTGATAATTTTTCGTCCGAAATTATATTTTTTATCTATGAATATATAATCCAAATTCAAACAAAAAGTATTTTACAACTAAGATTACAATGTTACCTTGCTTGAAAAAAAAAAATGTCTATTTAAATGTAAGATAATATTTTTAAACAATTTTTGTATGCAATGCTATAAATCAATATAAATCTCGCGACGCGCGGGGTCTGGCTTTAGTCCGCACCAAGCGCTCACCGAGGGAGGATGTATCGCTCGCTGTCGCCACTTTGTGCGCCACGTAATCTCGGCAATGCACCAAGAATATAGCGCAACCAACATTTCTTGATACAAGTGAGTAATTTTTATGTTTTGATTGTAATATAGTATTATTAGTAAGTATTTTCCTATGATATTCTAATGCGAACATACCTATTTATAGAAAATAAACAAAAATTGTTGTTTGTTTTCTTTTTTTTCTGAATTGCTTATTAATGTAATCTCCAACTTAAATTAAAAATTAAATTAAATAAAACTTTATTTCAGACTAAGGTCCATAATTTTGTTAGTATAGTGGTTTTTTTTAATTAAATTAATTATTTTCAGACATAGTTCTCAACAATGGGCAAACGAGAAAAAAATAAAACTTTTGGTGCTGTCAAAATAAAAATAAAGGTTTTGGCTGATAGTTTGAAACGCGCAAGAGAAGCTAATAGGAAAATCTAGGAAAGCACGCTCTATGCCACTTCGGAAAATATTATTTTAATTTATTTTTACGATTATACTATTTTCTTTAGTTTGTTTTTTATTTACCAGTTGTACGTATCCATAAAATAATAAGTTATCTCGAACGATACACATTTATGGATGCATCACTATAAACAGTGATGAAGTCTTTAAATGTGCATATTAGATATAATTTATTAACATGCTTAGGTTCCCCTACCTTACCTACCTACCTTTTTTTATCACATTGGATGTATTTCATAGATGTATCCAAACTGTATCATATATTTCAGCCCCGTGGGAACATCGTGATAAAAAGTATTCTATGTCCTAACCTAACCCTACCCTGTCCTAAAGTTATTGTCTACCCATGTGCCTAATTCCATCCAAATACGTTCAGCAGTTTTAACGTGAAACCGTAACAAACCCACTTTCGCATTTATAATAATAGGCCGTATAAGATTTTTTTTATAACCCTATTTTAACTCATTATATAAGCACGTTCGTTCTAGGTGATAACATTCATCGTACAAATAAATATTTCACGAACTAAAATAATAGTAATTTCAAAAGTAAAGTGGCAAAGGCTCATGTTGGTTTGATCCTGGCAAACGACGCATAGCGGTTTGCATGTGTGCGTAGCGTACTTAGCCAGACGCACACGTGCGCATTCGCTGCCGTGCGCCGTCAAATTTACCTAAAGCTGAACACTTGGAATTTGTAATAGCCCTCTAAGGATTCATCAAATAAAGTGTTTTCGTTTGTCACAGTAACGATAAACCAAGTCACCTTTGCATTAATAAAGAAATTTGCCATTTTCCTAATAAAGGGATTTTTGATATTTGAACCACTAACATTAAAGTTCGAAAAAAAGACTGAAATAACAGTTTTCTTTAAAATTTTATTGGGTAACTTAAACAATTAATAATCCGTGTTTCTACCGCGAACACTAACAACACAAGAACATCGGTTTGGCATACTCAAAATGAGTTCATCCAAATCACGCTGTGGAATGGCCGCCCATGTTCGTTGCAACAACAAAAAAAGGTCTTCTTGCGACTGGATACCCTCCATATTCGGCAGAGCTCTTCTCTGTAGCATATCCCATGCATGCTCAATCGGGTTCAAGTCTGGCGACTGAGCAGGCCAGAGCAGGACATTGATGTTAGCTGCGGCGAGAGTCTGTCTTACAACTCTTGCGGTGTGCGGTCGTGCATTATCATGCATTAACTGAAATAAGGGACCGATTTGCACTTGTAGAGGAACGATGACGTCAGATACAATCGTCTCAGCATAAATTTGAGCGTTGAGGTTGCCTCTGATCCAAATCAACTCAGTTCTTCCGCCGATCCAAATACCCGCCCATACCATGATGGTTCCACCACTATAAGGATGGACTTCCTGGCAGGATTTTAATCGCTGTTGGCGTCCAGGGGTTCTCCAGTGTCGTATACGTCTTGTATCCGGTCTCATACCAAAACGAGACTCATCAGAAAAGCACACGAAACGCCATTGTTCTTCTGCCCAATTTCTGTGTTCAAGAGCCCATTGATATCGAATCCTACGATTGTGCATTGCTATAGGTGGTACCCGTAGCGGTCTTCGGGAATGAAGGTTCACTTCATGCAAGCGGTTTCTGACTGTTTGGTCGCTAATTAAGTTCCCTGAAGAGTGATGAAGCCTCACGGCTAACATCATGGCGGTTATTGTTGGAGCTCTTCGAGTTAAGATTTGAATGTATCGGTCTTGTCTCCGTGTGGTGCAGCGATACCGTCCTCCATGGCGCTCAGCCACGGTACCAGTGCTTCGGTAACGTGTCCAAAGTCGACTGATAACACTCTGACTTGTATTCAGAGCTAAAGCCACAGTACGTTGCCGGGAACCAGCTTCTATCATTCCCACGGCTCTGAGCATTTCTTCCCTGCTTAAATGACGTCGCCGCTCCATAATAACGTTGGTTTTAATCAGTAGTAGGGAAACAGTAGCACTAATAATGTCTTCAATGCGTTGTATGTTTTTATAGGGAAAATATTGACAGCTGATTTTCATCTTTTACTCGAATTTGATTAACAGTTCCTGTTTCAAATTATGAAATGCACCAAAAAGGATCCATATAAATTTATATAATCATAAATGTATTACAAAGCCACATCTCAATCTCAAGAAATCCGCATAAAAATGCTTGATCCCTAGACACTTTTGATGTGTGTATATTTTTTGACGTAACTGATCGGCGACTTGACGTTAACGTGACTGACGTGCGTGCCTTACCTTAAGGCCAGTAGGTATTCTCAAGAATGAATCATCACTGAAACCTCGACTTCGGACACTACTTGACTTGATTAATCGGAAATTAATCAAAAGTATGACATCTGTCTGTCAGATTTAATCCTATATCTGAGTGGGAATATCAAGGGCAAAGAATTTAAGATGATACTGTCTATAATGGAGTAAGGATAGCCTACTAGCATAGTGCATTGCCATCGTACAGTGCTCCTTCCAAAAGTTTATGAACAAATCCAGACATATGCCATAGACAAAGAAAGCACATACATTTCACACGTAATAACCTCTCATCTCAACTAGTCTGCGGGTGCGATCCATCATAGCGTTTTATTGAATTACTACCCTCTGACGGAGGACGGCCCTCGCGACCCATCCAATTATTGCCACTAATTATAATTATTGCACTTGATACTGTTTTGTGTTCACTTTCATATGGCTATAATTCTGCTTTATCATATTTTGTTAGAAGATGTTTTGTTTTCTCATTTTTACTTAAATAGTTGAAATTCGAATTTCAAAGGGTGTGTATAGATACTAGATAGTCAAAATAATTAACTTTTGATTAACATAATGTCTGGAACTATTTTATTTTTATTTGCAAGCCTCTCGTTTTATGGTGTCTGGATAGGCACTATCCATCAAAAATGTAGGTAACAGAAGTTGTATAAAATTATCTAGTACATGAGTTAATCTTTTCACAACCGGGGGTGGCTATAATAGGCCGTGACTGTATTTTTTGTTGTCACAGCGTAATGTAATACCAGATTTTCCAAATATTCGAACCTTTGCTCATAATTTTGTTCACTTAGCTTGCAATTACTTCCTGTTCCGATGCGATGATTTCAACACTTAGTACCCCTGTCAATAATAACAGTTTCAGATGTAGAATCGTTCCCGCAAAACAAACAAAACAAGAGATTAATGTTCTGTACCCACAACACTTGTACACTAATCCCTACATGTGACTTTGTCACCCACCTACCGTACATCACATTAATAATTGCATAGCTCCTTGACAGTACAGATTCGTCATACAACAATTTACTTGCCAATAGTTAATACCACCCAAAAGCCCTTAGTACTACAAAATTAAAGTCTATTTTCCACATTCCTAACTGTAATGTAAAGTTGGCAATCTAGAGTGGAGTTGATCACCCCCGCGGGTGCCATACGTCATCAGGGCTAGGGACGACATTGGACAGTTTAAATTTCGAATTACACGCAATCCATTTTCGAAATTGTGAGGTTTTTGGCTCATTTTGTGTCTTGTATTGTAATCACCTTTTCATAAGGTCGTGAGTAGTGAGGTCAAAAAGTATTTTTAAAATGAAGAGTAGGTATCTTATTGGCTAACCCAACAAGACAAAACTCTCTGTGGTGTCTTGTGAGGTAGGTAGGTACCTTTCGATAACTTTTGCTTGCTAATTTCCAATATGCATACTTAGTTGACATTTCTTCCGATACTTCTAAGAGTCCCGAGTTCCCGATTCTTAAAAACCATTCTCAAAATGGAGCCTGAGAGCGTAATCTCAAGAAAAGAACTGTCGAAATAAAAGTCAGCTTTTCAAAATGAAACTATAAGTTCCACACAAGAGTTCAGAAATAATAATGGAGGCTCGAATCTAATCTTTCCCGAATGAGTTCTAGACAAACAGTCAGTTCAGCCCATAGGTATCTACCATTCACACAATTTGTGTTTAACGGCGATGTTTATGGTATTCCTATGGGGCCAAAGCGCAAAGGGCACGACATTTGGCTATGGGGTCGCGACCTTTCAGACGATATGGTGATGATTCCGCAAAGGGCGCCAAATACATAAAATCTATGTGGTCTCTTTTATAGTGGTGACATTTTTGTCAACTTATGGGGAAAAGTGGTGCTTGTCTTACGAAATAGGAATGGTATAGGTCACAGGCAAGTGAAGGTACTTTGTTTGTATTCGGTTTTCTTTCGATTATTTTTAAAAACACAGGATTTATGACCAGAAACAACGTGACGGGGCCGCTGGAGACCATGGAGTAAATAGTGGGATAATTTGTAGTTTCCTTAGGAGTCGAGTAGGAGGCTAGAAAAAGCGCAGATCGTCAGCAAAAGAAATATTGGAGAGAGGCGTTCGCTCAGCATTGGGACAGTACGATACTAACTACACCTTCTCATCCTTCTTAGAATCGATCTTGTTTAGAATCATTTGAGCGAAGCGTGAAGCGTCTCTGCTTCAGTCTAGCAAAATTTGCTGTCGTGTATCAGTTTGTTGGTACACCTCTACAAGTCGTATTTTATAACCGATCTGGATGAAACTTGGTTTACAGGTTTTACGACTTTATAGTTTTTTTTTTGCTGTCGAGAATTTTTTATTGCAGGGGTACATCCTCCAAAAAGGGGCAAAAAAGGGGCTACTGGATATCTCCGCCTTATGAGATCCGATTTTTTTTTTAACCTTAAGTTGATCTCAAAAAACTTGGTGAAGATCTGATGAGGACCTTCGGCGTGATGTGCAGAATAGCTCCTCAAAATGCCGTAAATTGCTCACTTTTAGATTTCTACCAGTGGAATCGGCCGCGCTAACTAGGTACTAGGTAGGGATTGATCATCTTTTCATCACAAAACTAGAGAATTCTGAAAATATTTTTAGAATTCTTTAAAACGTTTTACATAAGGTCACTAGATGGCGCTACTTTTTAGTAATCTACAGCAGCAGTCGGGTTTTTTTAAGTTGGGTAGGTATATTAAATTATAGGATTTTAAACTGGTATGGTTATTTTCACTACTAAAGTTAAATTTAAAACGGGATCTTTACCATGTTCTTAAATAAAAAAATAACCCGTTTTAAATAACTTGACTAAACAAATGTTGAAAAGAAGTTTGTGCTTGCGAGGTCTATTGTTGCCAGAATTAATTACTAGTAATATCTTGCTTTATTTATTTAAATTATGAACGCACTGTACATAAAAATAGTCCTTTTATATTTTATGATTAATACAGATGTAGGTCTAAGCTCCTGTGTCCATAATTGAGCAAATGATGACATAACTTCTTGTTGAATCGGGCCATACATAATTAATTGAGGCGTGATTTAAAACAACTACACAGCTACAACAAACAACAACAACACAGGTTAAAATTTTCGGTTTGGTTCACAAAATCGCTTATTCATATTTACAAAAATAAAGCCAAAGCTTGGGTAAAATGGAAGATGTATCAAAATATCTCAGACTACGAGCAGTTTTCCATTTACCGCTCCAGATTCCAAGTTGAGAGCAAAAATTGTTACAGAAAGTACATTGCCTCTGTAGAAGACGGCATCCGAATGAATGTTAAGCACTTTTGGACGTTCATTTCTTCCCGCAAATCCTCTACAAGCTTCCCTTCTATCATGCACTATAGCAATCATTCAGCCAACAACCCTGAAGACATCTGTAATCTGTTCTCAAGCTTTTTCAATTCGGTATATGAGTCATCCACTTCAAGTCGCAGTGTTCCATCGCAGTACGGAGATTACTCTGAAACCTGTTCTCTCCTTAGTAGCATTCAGTTTAATGCCGATGAAATATTAAGTGCGCTAAAAGCATTAGATCCGTCAAAAGGCCCGGGACCAGATGGCTTACCAGTCGTGTTCATTAAAAAGACTGCTGTTAATCTGTGTGTGCCATTACAAATTATTTTTAATCTATTATTTATTTATTTATATATACTTTATTGTACACCACAAAAATACATAACAAAAAATAATCAAACACTACAAAATATACAATGGGCGGCCTTATCTATCCATTTCAAAAGGAGTCTTTCCCCAAGCCTGAAAACTCGCAAACATAACTCCTGTTCACAAGTCGGGACCTAAACAGGATATCGAAAATTATCGACCTATTTCGATATTATCGGTATTTTCCAAGTTATTTGAGAGACTTGTTCATGATAAGGTTTATCCTCTACTACATAATAGCATAATTCCACAACAACATGGATTTGTCAAAAAAAGATCAACTACCACTAACCTGATAACTTTTGTTGACTATTTATTTAATAGTATGGACTCTCGTATTCAGGTTGACACTATATACACGGACTTCCAAAAGGCGTTTGACAAAGTGGACCATCAACTGCTTTTGAGTAAAATTGCCTTTAATGGCATACGTGGCGACCTACTGAGATGGTTCTCTTCTTACGTTTTTAACAGATCTCAGAGAGTTGTGATAAACGGTTTTAATTCTGCGACCCTAAATGTTACTTCCGGTGTTCCTCAGGGCTCTATACTGGGTCCTCTTTTGTTTGTTATGTTTATTAATGATATAGGTACGTGTTTTCTAAATTCTAAATTATTACTATACGCGGACGATTTAAAAAATTTTAGACCAATTACTAATTCACGCGACTGTTTATTGCTGCAGGAAGACTTAAATAGATTCTCTGCATATTGTGTAAAAAACAAACTAAAATTGAGCATATCCAAATGCCATTGCATTAGTTTTACTAAAAATAAAAACTTAATAAAACATGCATATACCTTGCACAATACAAATCTGGCAAGAGAAACAGTGGTTCGTGATCTTGGTGTTTTGCTAGATGACAAACTCCATCTAGATGCTCACGTTACTAAAATTGTGAACAATGCTTTTCGTATGTACGGGTTTGTAATGAGATCGGCTCAGGAATTTAGGCGTCCTAGTACTTATTTATACCTATATAAAACTCTGGTCAGGTCTCCATTGGAGTATGGGGTCCCGGTGTGGAATCCCTTCTATGAAAAATATTCTAACATGATAGAAAAAGTACAACGTAAATTTCTAAAGGCCATGCATTACCGTTGTTTTCGCAATTATGCATCTTATAGCGACTTACTAAATAAATTTAAACTTCAAGATCTTAAATCTAGACGTATAATGTTGGAATCGATGTTTCTGTTTGATTTATGTAACAATAAATTTGATTGTATAGATATAAGCAATAGAATAAGTTATGTAGTACCCAGAACAACTATATGTCGAGGTGTGCGCGCGCGACCGCTGTTTGCTGTAACCTCTTGTCGATCAAACGCAGGCTCGCGAGCACCCCTACGACGTCTTACCACTCAGTTCAATAAAATTTTCCGGGATATAGAGTTCTTTGCTGTCTCGGCTGGGAAATTTAGAAGTATTGCTCTTAAAACCATAGCAGACTTAAGTACATAATAATTTAAAATCATAGTTCAATCCTTTCTCATATTTTTTTTTTTTTGGGTTGTATAACTTTCAGTTTAGTTTTATTTTAACATTTATTCATACTTTATAGTCTATCTACTTTACATCGCACGATGTTCATGTTAGTTTAACTTTTTTTTTATATTATGTGGAAAATGTTGTTGGTTATACATTTATATTACCATTCTAGTTTTAAGTTCTTAACCATACTGTAATGTGTAACCGTTTATTTTCCCAAATAAAATAAAATAAAAATAAAACAATAACATAACAAACAACAACAACATAGGCAACATAGGCTAAGTTCATACTAACACTATATGGATGAATTTGAATTTAACCACTATTATCCTGTACAAATAGAGCTATAATATTAGATTGTTTTACGAAGGTCTATAATAACCCATTCTATCGAGGTAGTTTTACTCCCGAGCTCTAGCGAGTGCCATGTGTTACACTTCACTTTTCACTACGATTATGAGAAAATAAAATAATCCAATACAATATTAAATAGTTTATTTTATTAAAATAAAAATAAATACAATTTGTTCAATCAGAATTTTTAAGGAAAATTTTTATCCCGTTATGCGGTAGTATGTTTCCATGGGACAATATCCGATTTTCACGCAAGCGAAGCCGCGGGAAAAAGCTAGTTTTAATAAGAATAAGGACTTTTTCGTTGGTTACAGACAAAATTTAAAAGAAATTACTTTTTCCCCTAGAGCAAGAAATACTATTTTTCCCCGCTCTGGTGTGCAGAAAAAGAACTTTCAGTCTTAATACAGTTACATTTATCACTCAACCGCTAACAAACCGAGATTATCTTAATAAATCGCGATCCTATTATTACGAACACCGCCACTCTGTGCTATTAACTTGAAACTTGTACTAACACTGCTATAAAATACTAACCAATTAATAATGATCTCCTTCCCCCCGCTTTGCATCGACAAAATTGACATTATAAGGGAGATTAGGAGCTCTATGATAGATCTTTCTAATATTGGTTATGTCAGCAATCAAGGAATGTATTGGCGACATTTTGATCAGTGGAATAAAACCTCTAATGCTCAACAGAATAAGGGTTATATTATTATAAATAGATGGTTGATATTGTAGGGATCATGAAAGAACCCTTTCTTTTAGATAATTACGAGCACCTGTGGCTAAGTCAAGGAATGAAATGGGAAAATACGGCACTTTTGTTTTACTGCTGTTATTCCTTTTGTTATAAGCAGAGATCGGAATAGGTACGAGAGTATATTTACCTAAACTTCGAGAAAGTAAGTAACATAGAGTGGAACCTCCTCTAAAATTCCGGAATTATAAACATGACGATTTAGTTCCGGGATTTAAGAAATTGCAAATTTGATTTTATATATAGTTACAAATTATCGATTTGATGAATCATATGACATTTTTAGACAATTTCAAATGTTTTGTTTAAAAAGGTAAAAGAAAATTTAAAAAAAAAATCATTAATCTCTGTTCTTACTGATTGTGGTGGTGTTCCCTTTATTATCACAGTAATGTGTAAGCTGACACTGGTTTGAGATTATTATATTTGAATCAATTCTTATTCTACTATTGATATTTGATATTGTCAGGAAAATCGTTTTCCTAAAGTGCGTCTAGAAAATGCAAGGCATTTGCCACGCATGTGGCGTATGCATATAAGTATGCTGAGGCATACCTAGCACTGTCTGGACGGGCCTTAATGAAATGAATGGAAATTGATGAGCTGTTGCTTGGGTTTATTTTTTGTTGTAAAAATATAATTATAAACGAATACACGAACTACGACCCGCGAATAGTAAGTAAGCCCTGATTTTGCCATTTCTTTGGCCTCAGTTCTACCATGTTAAATCATAAATTACTATGGGTTCGATAAACACGTCTTCTCAAATAAAGTGTCACTTTTATGTAGAAATATTTCAAAGCTGCATTTATATTCAATTTCAATAAATCCCACACATTGTTATTCAGCGATTCCAGTCACAAAATGTCTCCAATCAAGTACAGTCAACATCACAAGCACCTTCACAATTCTAGATCACAATATTTTTGCTCGATTAATCCACAATACACGACGAAGAAAAATTAACAATGAGCCAGATCGAAACGGTGAGCTCCGTCTATCCGATTGCACACAAAGGGGTAAGGGGGTTGTGAATAAATCGTGTACTCGACTGTACATATCTGAGCGGCGACGACATATAAAAACAGCAAATAACACTCAGAAGGCATTTTGAGGGGAGATATGAGAACGTTGATTAAATTTATTTTTATATTATTTATAATGGCTAATGATATCCGTTTTGCTAGTAGAATAAATTGAGTTTTGTGATATTTCGTTGTTGAATGATAAGTACATATCATTTTGATAAGCCAGAAAAATAATAAATTAATTCTTATTCTGGTTTCTTACAGCCTAACTATCTGCTGTCAAGTCTCTTGTTTACGGTTTTGATTGGTTGATATCAAACCATAGAAAGCCGTAGGGTTGATCAAAGATTAAAATAGATAGGTAGGTACATAAGCTGAAGTAAACAAATTCTCAACATCAATAAATTAAACAGTAGACGAGAATATTCAGCTTAAGCTTTTAAAATATGAATCAATAACCCTATTAACAACATTATTCTTCCTTTGTTCTTCGATTTGCCAACCGCCTACAAATATACTCTTCGCAAAACACTCGCTCACAACAAAGAGTAGTTAAATTGTTGTAAGTAAAAGATCTGTGACACTCCCAAATTGACAAGAGAGACAAGAAGACTGTATAAATATAAAACTGAATAAAAAACTCACTTCCGACATTCTGCGGAGTCGTTGACTTTGCTTTGCGTCTTGGGGTTTTTTTTACGTCACGCTTTTGGCGGGAAAATCATGGAAATGTCACCTGTGAAGCGGAGTACAGAGGTTTTGATACTTGAATTTGTTTTGACATTTAAAATTTTTGAACTTTTATTAAGTCTAGTCATGTAGTGAAAGCTGATATGCAGACTTTGGTGTAGGTATTGAAAATACGTTTAAAAAATCAGTTATCAACTCAATGTTTCCAGTAGGTAATAGCTTTAGGTTTTGGGCTGCTTCCTTACTTTTATGATAGTTTCATGAAGATGGCGAAAACTAAATATTACGTTCTCTGTTATAACCCTCTACGATGATTATAACATCGGCCTAAGTTCATCACACACTGACCTATTAAAACAAATTCTCAAAATATCAAAACTAAGGACTCCTACTACACTACAACTCGCAATGCAAATGGCCGCCGAACAATAATCACGAAAGTAAGCGATACGAATAAAAATATCGTCTCAACCGCCTCACATCCCCCTGAGGGCTGGGATTTAACATACCTAATGCGATTTACGTGTCGCAGTCCCCCTTCACACCTTGAAGACTGTCGGTAATCGTTTTAAGACGTTGTTGACTTGAGAATACGCACCTCGTTCCTTGTTGGTATTTTTTTTTTAAAGCGTTCTTTTTTATCTGCGGATTAATCAGTTAAGAAAAATGTAAATGTGCCATAGATAAGTTTTCGCGGGCTTTTAGGCGGACTTATGTTGCGGATAAGACGTAGACTTTCTAAATATTCAAAAAGCTTTTAAATTATTTCGTAGCGCTACGTAAAACGTAGCGCGTGGCATCTGTTTGATAAACTGTTTTTTTTTGTAAACTTAGGTACAAATAAATACTTACCTAGGTACGTCTTTTAGATTAAATTGTTTTAAAGGATACTTTGAATCCTTCCTTAAAATGTTTGTAATATCTAGTAAGTAAATAGGCCAAATTCCTTCTTCAACTATTTTTTTTCTAAACGCTTTATTTCAAACGACTTGTTCGTAAATTTACCTCATTCCTAATAAATAGGCATCGTTTTAGCAATGTTTACCTCGCAGGAAGCACTTATCATTTTTCGATTATTGTGTAATGCGTTAGGTAGGAAACTAGAATACATTAATTAGGTGAGATAACATTGTTATTTAAACATAAATTAACTTTTATCAAAATGGTAAAATATTTTTTTTTCCTACAGATATTTAAACATTTTGGCCTCACAAGAAAGTCTTAATTTTTTTTTTGTAGCAAAGGGACTTACTCTTTTTCACTTCTTAGAAGAAATCCTATTTACACACAAATTTGATATACTATACCTACTCACCATCATCTGCCTAGCCTTTTCCCAACTATGTCAGGATCAACTTCCAGATCAATCGGTTGCAGCTGAATACCGGTACCTACCTGCTTCACATGGAGGAACTGCCTGTACACTAAACCTAACATGGACTTCTAATACCACTTTCAACTTTTCAAACTGTAAGCTATGAGCGCAGTTCCACCCAAATTTTACAGAAACAAGCTGCAGCGAAAAAAAATGAAAAATTTTTCTTGAAAAAAAAATGTCGGCTCACAATTTCAATCCTAAAAGATTCAAGAGCTACTAGACTAATCTACTAGCTGCTAGCTAGTAGATTAGTCTGAATTACCCTTCTTCCCAGGTGTTTATTAAAATAGCTTGCTAATTGTACAAAGTGCTCATAAGAGTTGTCAGTAAGAGTCTGCAGAGGGCGCCACGTATTAAACGATAGACAATGGCAGGTGTAGTTGTCTAGCCCTTTATGCACACTGACTTTAAGTAATTGGCCTTAGTATAGGGCTGGCAAGAGATAAGAATGGTATTCTGTTTTAAAAAATTAACCAATTTCCAAAAAAGAACACTACAAAGCAAATAATAACTTTAATTTCGGAAGTCGGTGTGTATGGTTTTGAATTTTCGTTTTTTGCCACCGACTTCCGAAATTAAAGTTATTGTTTGTGTTGTAGTGTTTTTTGGTAGTCGGGTAATTTTTTTTTGTAAAAAGTTTTTATTTTTCACTTTTTAGTTGTGGTAACTACCCCACACAAATTCGAATACCACTACCTACTATATAAATAACAGTGACATGAACTTATCATATCATCCACATACTTATTAAGTGGGAAAAAAATACGTATTATTGAAGCCAACTCAAAAACTATCCAAGCAAAGTTAATAAAATTTATATGGGACCAAATTGAGAACATAACCTTAAAAAAAAGGGTTATCAAAATCGGTCTATAATTGACGGAGAAATCGGTGGACGTACATAAAATAAAACATACGCTACGAGCATATAACCTCCTCCTTTTTGGAAGTCTGTTAAAAAATTAACTTGATGATCTGCTGAAAAACCCTTCGACCTTAAAACAGTTAACTAGAGTCAAACATTATTAGAACTACCATACAAGAACCAATTATTTAGAGCATTTTCTTAATGACTTAAAATAGGAATATTTTAATGTTTATATTACAATAGTGAAATAAATTTGTAAAGTTATGTCTAACGCGGATAAAAAACTGAGAATCACGCAAAAGCTAACAAGCGTATTTTCGAAACCTGTGAAGGTTTCAGAAAATACGCTTGATTAGGTACGCTTGAAAATTTAAATAATGATCTTTTAGTATGCGTATTTTATTAAAATACCTTTTTTTATGTATAATAAATTAATAATGCGTCTAATTTGCGACAGTGCTCCTTGATGGGCGAGTCCTATTACTGGCTGGACGTACGACGCGTTGCGTGAGCTCAGTAGGTACAGAACACGCAAGCTAACCACTCAAGGTCACTGGCATATATCTGCGACTTTGTAGGTACTGAAGAATGTCCATGTTCAGCCCGGACGTGCCTTAATTCATTTATTGCCTAACTATAGAAGTTGTATGGTAATTTATCATCGGAATGTTAGCCTCAAGATCAGCGGCAGGTACAGCCCTACGTACAGGGGTGTGGTTAGGTCGCCATCAATGGGGCTTCAATCACAATGAGTGGCGCCTTCATTATTTACAAATGAGCGTATAAATCTCTCGTGAACGATCCAGTTTCATTGTCGCGCAAATTACAACTGCTCCTGTCTCTTTCTCTCTTGTGATATATGGGTAAGTGAGAGAGAGATGCAAGTGTTAAAAATTAACAGACAGAACAAATAAGTTGAGACAAGGCCTCACTGCGGCAGACGGCGGTGAACTATTTTTTTTTTGCTAAGTCGATCCGGCCTTTTTCTACTCGGGTGTATCGGTTTATTAACTTTGTCTTGTGATTGATTACCCTGTACTTATTTATATACTTACTCCATTTGAAATAAGATTAGACATTGAAATAAAAAATTTTTTACAGTCCGTTCAACCGATTTTGACTTCTATTGTGTTGGTAGCATAGCAAATAGCAGCTGCAGTAAACAGTTGGTATTGTAACCACTTTTTGCTTGTATCTATATGACTACGGTATAGAAGTCAAAATCGGTTGAACGGATTGTAAAAATGTTTTACCTCAATGTCTAATCTTATTTCAAATGTGGTAGTTGGAGTTTATAAATAAATCACCATATTTTCAACGAAGCATTATGAAAAAAAAACGTGAAGTAATAATTAGGGATTGCTGCAAAAAAAAACAGACTTTCCGAAAACTATGTTCTTCACAGTTCAGCTATTAAAACGATTAAGTAGTCAAAGTAAATTCCAAGCTCGAATAATGTAGGACTGAGTTACAAAGCAGAAGAATACAATGATACACTGGATTATTATGGCACTTCATATGTCGCAGTGTCACAATGGGACTAGTCCTTACACCAATTACGATTGTTCTTCAAAATTTATGAGGTCACATCGCTAGTGATTACGTGATGATGACACGACCATCGCAATGCGTTTAGTATTCCTGCAACGTCTGAGCGATCATTATTCATATTTAATATACAGTGAGGCCTCAATGGAGGCATATATTAAGAGTGTAACGGAAGGTGGGCCACACGCGTCAATGTCTTGAATGAAACACTTCATTCGTTCGAAGGTATTATTGTTTTACATTTAATGACAGTAATTTGAATAGAAATTAGACAACGTGGTTAGCGCACCAACTTTTCATAGTTTTCGACCTTACTTGCTACAGCCCAGCCATCGAGAGAATGTGTTCCTGACACCTGTCAGTTGTACAATTTCTAGTAGTATAAGGATCAAATTTGCAAAACACCTATTCGTTAGTATGAACCTGACAGGTGTCAAGAACGCATTCTCTCGACGAACGGACTGTAAGTATACAATTATACATAACATCACGAGTGTATTCTCAGAAGGGTTTGGCAGAGGTGTACCTATACATTATTTTGGAATACATAGTAAATATGCCTTGCTAAACATGTCAAGGAGACATGTGAGTTTCAAGTTTGGCAAAGTTAGTAAACTCGTGGCATTCATGTACTCTCCTCTGAAAACCGAAACAGTGCCGCAGTCCTGTAACAGTAAATCTTCAAATAACCTGTTTAGGTCAGGTTTTCCCATAATGCATAGGCGTTTCCTTTCCATTATTTTTATTCCTAGAAGTTCGCCAAAAACCAAAAAATCTAAAAAAAAAAAAATGCATAACTTGTATCTACAACAAATCTATGCAACGCAAAACATTTGTATACATCCAAACAGTCGGGTGTCAGCCAGTAATCCAGCTAATTGTTTTGATGACAGTGGCGTGCCCCGCCCCGGGCCATATAACCCGGGAATTTCATTACGACCAGCAGGCCACGGACGGCCGGCTGGATTAGAATGCTGGCCATTGTTCATTGAGTTATAGCCGCTGGACGTACGGTGGTTGTAGTCAATAGATAGATTGTAGTAAGTAATAGGGAAGTTTGGAGAACGTCTGGTTTTTGATATGAGGTGGAATTTAGTAACAAACCTAAATTGAATTAACTAGTTGTATGTAGGTCGGTAGGAGTTGCCGCAGGCCGAAAAGAAGGTGGGTTGATGACATAATAGAAACAGCAGGGAAAGACTGGCAGACTACTGGCAAAGACAGAGACACTTGAAAGAAGATGGAGGAGGCCTTTAACCGAGGAGGGGTCCATAGCCTACAAAATCACTAATCTGTACTAATAAGTAAAACTACTAACAATTAACTACTAACAACATTTGCAATGTAATTTTAAAGGATATGGAAATAAAAGGCTTTTTTATTTTTTTATTATATGTATGTAGGTCGGTACCAAATATATAATAAATGGTGCGTTTTTTGATAAGTAGCAATAGGTATTATTTTTCAGTGTTTCACAAAAATATTTGCTCTCGATTTTCCTCAATCAACAAAAATCAATTCAGCCTACCGCAGTCCACTGCAGGACAGGACCTATACCTAGGAGAAGCCTATGTCCAGCAGTGAACTGCGATACAGTCCACTGCTGAAAATAGGCCTCTCCTAGGCTGCGCCACAACACCCTGTCCTGTCCTCTCGATTTTTAAAGCTTTATCAACGAGACTAAAACATCGCTTACAAAAGAGATAGATGTAATTACTTTCGGAATTTTAGTGGACTGTCATCAGTTAGCTTTTCAGCAAACTGACCATCTTAACTTTCTGTTATAAAATGATGATGTGGATATATTTAGTAACCTGTTCCGCTTAGCTATTTCTAAAGAGTCTTAAAAAGACCCTGGAAGAAATCGACACGTGTTTCATCCCTCAACGAGGCATCCTCAGGATGACGATTAACTTGTCGCGAACTCGAACACGGCGTGTTGCTCGGTGAAATAGCTAAGCGGAACAGGTTACTGAATATATCCACATCATCATTTTATAATGGATTCCCGCAAGGTCACGCCTGAATCAATTAACTATCTTTCTGTTATAATTTGATTTTCATTTTCTCTTTGTTTCAGGAAATTTCCAAAACTCCGACTGCTCACTACTCCATGCAACACGATGGTGATCGTTGGAAGCTCAAATTGGCCGCGATTGGACCGTCTAATTGTTTGAAATATGCGCTCGGTGCCATAAGGAATAGTTTAATAGCCGCGTGCTCCGTACATTTCACACAGGCATAAAGTTAAGCGTATTTCGCAGTTAGCTCTGGTGCTAATTGCTTGTTTTTATTATTAATTAAACCACCAATTAGGTACTAGTTTATTTCTTCGCTAAAATCAATTAGTAGAAGACATTAGCAATTTAGCCGCATTCACACAATTACAACTTAAAAAAAAAAAAAATACTGTTTGGTCCAATGGTCGCAAGCGCTACTGCTGAGCATGAGGTCCTGGGTTCGATTCCCGGGTCGGGCAAACTGTGGAAACTAGAAAAAAGATAATTTTTTGGCAAGTTTTCAGTAGTGAGTGTCGATGGCCAGACTCTATTTAGTATTTAGCTCATCGCTTACCAATAGGTTCCAAAACGCAGATAGGTAGATCATGCCTTTGTAGCTATGTTTTGTATTCGAACATGGTAGCTATAACACTGAAATTGTAGACAAAATCAATTCTGAAATAGTAAAAAAAAACAGTGGCACTCCGAGAGTGCCGAAAGAAGTGAAATCTTTAAAAAAAAATTCGGCACCGCGGTAATCAACGCGTTGATGTCTTTTGCTCCACGGTGTCGGTAAATTGCGTAACAGTGTCGTGAAATCAATGGTTTAGTCCCGTATCAAAAATGTGCAAAGCGTCTAAAGAAGTTATCACTTAAAAAATGATGATGTGGATATATTTAGTAACCTGTTCCGCTTAGCTATTTCTAAAGAGTCTTAAAAAGACCCTGAGTTATCACTTCAAAAAGTGAAAACTTAAAATTGGTATTAGCACCATCTATATTCTATAGGTAAGCATTACGGCGCGTCGGTGTCGCGAATCCATAAGTTTTACCCCCTACCAAAAGAAGCTCAAGGCGTTTAATTAAGTTTTTACTTTAAAAAAGAACTACTTATTTCCAATCCTCAAACATACCTATGAATCTCCAAAATCCATAATAGCCGCTTTAACAGCTACAAGCTTCTTATCTCACAATGAGTTATGAAGCTCCACTATCATATCTCTATTAATTTGTTTATCACAACTTCAGATTTATGACCACTCTCTGACTATCCCTACGTTTGAAGTAAGAAGTTTTTATCTCTCGCGCTTTTGAGAGCACGCTCCGGAAAGTTTTTAAATGGACTTTTAAGTTCTATTATTAGGTTTTTGAAGTGGAGAATGCGATTAGTAGAGGTTGAAAAATTTTAATCGATTAACAATTTTATGTAGTTCTGTATTGTCAATGTGTAATCTTTCTTATTTTGTTTGTTACTTGACGTAACAAACAAAATAAGAAAGATTACATGTGAAAGACTCGTAATAAATCTATAATTTTTCAGAAAATCTCGCACTTACCCACTTACTTACATAGGTAAATGTTGTACATACGAGGAAAATAAAGAAATTGCTCATATTTTTCCCCTCCATATTAACAGTCACCCATTTAGAACAATTCAATTTTTTTTTAAACAAAGGTAACTGAAAATAAATGATAGTTCCCTAAAACAGAGGGCTATATATGACGTCACCACACGTAAGTGCTCACCATAGGGTGTGCCTACACCCTCACGTGGGGTGGGGTCAAAGGTGTCGGCCAATGGCAAGCGGAAGCGGCTACCAGAGCGGAACTTACTTCCTGCCGATATTTTTTTAATTATCGCATTGGTTGAGGCACTGGTTTCCGCCAGGTGTGGTAAATTTGTATTGGATTTTGATTTTTTTATATGTATTGGACGTTTAATTATTGTAACGTTTCTCATGTGTAATTTAATATAAATACACCCTTTACCGCATTCTTTATTTGAGGTTATTCCTACATGAAATCTGGAAAGATTGGGTAAACACCCTTTCAATGATTAGATAACGTACAGTCACCGTATATCAGTGGTTACGCTTGCACTAAGCTCTTCCTGTCAATGTCAAATTGTTACCACTCATGTGCGGTTGACTGAACCACACAGGGGATGCAATTGAGATTGAAAATCATGTTCTCAACTAGTTTCATTTCGTTTCGCATAAGTTTTCATCCTTCTTCAATGAGCATGATTAAAATAATGAGTGAAGCAGCTTAAGTAATGTCAAGCTATTACTGGTTCATCGTAGTCATCACTTAGAAATAAGCTTGACTAATACAAACAACATCTTAACAAAAGAGCATAAGCAGGAAATACAAATTAAGGAGGTCTTAACCAAGATGTAGGTTTTATTGTTACGCGGTGACCAACAGGATGGATCCATTTGACTTGGCTCAAATAGTTGGAATACGGATTTGTTAGGCTCGTTTAAAAATGATAGCGTAGATAAATATTGTTAAGGTGAATCCGCAGCTGTAGCCGCAAAATTCAAATTTTCTTACGTTTTTTTGCAATTTGCAGGTCAGTATCAGGTTGTACCTTGATCAAAATATGATTTGCGACTATAAAAGTTATGTATTTACAGAATTATAACCATTGGAATCATTAATACATCTATGGAACAAATCTAAGTTAGTTCTTAATTGCAAAAAAACGTAAGAAAATTTGAATTTGACGGGCTAAAACTCGGGCGGATCCACTTTAAGAAGGGAAAGGGACAAGCATACGTCCGGTAGTGAAGATGGTAATAGGGTCTTACTCTTAAGTCCTAAATGGTTTGAAAATGTAAGCTTTCGTGGGTATTTGTATTTTTATCTGTTAGACATCAGCACCCTAATTGCGTAACGCACTTTCAATCACAATCCGAGGATTTTGAAGAAAATTCCTATTAATCCAATCCAGCTCGTACCTTGCTGTCCTCCACCAGCGACGCCCTAAGCCGAGGTCCGTACCCCACAGGGTGCCCTTAGGGTGAAGTCGCTTAGTTTCTAAGTTTTATGCCCTGGCTGGAGGCCTTAATTTATTGAGGCAGCCACAGGAAAGTCCGGTTAAGCAGCGCATTTATAAAAATAAAAATAAATCCTAACGTAGCTGAACTATCAAAATGAAAGGCATTGCCATCAATTGCCATTTTGTGTGTTATACGCAATTATCTCGCTAGTCCGTCTAAGAGATTACCGATGTATTGTCGACCCTTAAATAGCTTTCCAATAGATCTTACTAAACAGGTCAGGTAAATAAAGGTCATATAACATTTTTGCAACAACACAGAAAATAGCAAACTTTCGTATGAAAACACAAAGTTACTCTAATTTTTACAAGAAAATTGTCTATAATTTCACCTAGTACAGAGAACAAGTAACTACTACTCGTACCTCACAGTTCCTTAGACAGGTTCCAATTTATCTCGTGCGAGTACAGCACACTCGACATGGTATACCATGACAAAATCCTACCAACCCATCGCCCCACATTGTTTTCCGCTAAATTGGACTCCGTGATTAATTTGTTTAACTCCCCCACCGTGTAATTTGTCATCAACAACTATTTCCTGATCTCCCTCACTCCCTTTTTTACGAACAAACTCTAGAGTTGAAAAGGGAAGGTGTAGAACAAGAGGGGTCTTCTTAAAATGGTCGGGGTTCTCCTAAAATTCCTTGCTTATTTGGTTAGTTGACATTGGGAGCTCAATAAATAGTGAAATTCACGAGATGTTTGCTGAGAAGTAATTATACGTGTTTGTTTCTTTTGCTCTGATGATTCTGAAGCTGGTTGCTTGAAGGTATTTGATGGAAATATTAAAGCGTGATAGTTCAATAAAAAAAGAGAAGCTTAACAGGGTTGAATGGTGATTTTCTGTCCTAATTATGGCATTATCCATACAACTAAGTTTTCATTCAAAGAAAATGGGCTCTCATGGCACAAAATGCTGTTGGTTCTAGCAGACATTGTATAGAGTGGGTATCGTTCCCAAATATACAGTCCTCTATCCAATATTGAACAAAATCGTTAGCATCTATCATATTTTGTCCAGAACTTGTCCATAAAAAAAAAAAAAATCTATGACCCAACTACAAAAAAAAAGTCAACAAAAAAGGTATAAATAAGACATTGAAGACATAACAGACAGACAAATTAAAAATTCGGCGTCACATGTGTTAATGAATCGAACAGATTACGTGTGACTCCGGATTTTTAATTTGTTTGTCTGTGATGTCTTGTTTATATCTAGTTGACTTTTTTGTCGTAGTTGGGTTTAAGTTTTTATAACTTTTATTTTAATTATTTTGGGGTTATAATAAAATATTTATATATTTTTGAAATGTGCTAATTAAGCCTTTTCATTTGATACTCAACATGGCATCGTTAAAAATATATATTTTGTTAGTTCATGACTTTTTGTCCTTTACCGGGCGCCATATTGAATTTAATGTAACGTTATATAATAGCCTATAACCAGCGGATGATCAAGACGCTTTCAACGATACCTCAAATTATGATGAGTAGTTTAGAAGTTATTAGAGAATGAACAGATGAACATAATAGGTTATGATTTTGACCAGTATGTATATATTATATACATACTGGTCAAAATCATAACCTACCTTTTTGCTTCGCTGTAGTTGGGTAAAAAAAAGTTCTTAAAACAATTGAAAATGCAATTCCACCGACCCCTAATTCCGTATTCTTCCAAAACAAATCCATGGTACTACGTGACCGTTTTATCTTGCGGTTCCTTTTTCACGCGGCATCTGGTAAGGGAGGGTATCTTGGCGGTATCTCAGCCATCCCCTGGGAGCTTGTTACACCGCCATAATTACTGGGACACCTATCTGCTTCAATTAGAAACTAAGAGTTATTTGCTTACCCGGAATCGTTGGCGACGTCGGTGTGAATGGCGGCCTGTGGCGGTTTGTGCTTTACAAAGATTATGGTAAGACGAGATTGGGATAAGTTGGTGGTTAATTACTTTTGGTCAAATTAAATATATTTTATGAACAATTTAATTAGCCCATGGAGAATCCTCTCTTTACATCGGAGCAAAAAAAAAAAAAACACCTCATTCTTAACACGTTCAGTGCTGGGAGCTCTTCTAGAGGGTTCACTCAAGTCGCATATGGGATGCCGGGAAGGGTTCATTTTAAATGTAGGTTTTTCTTAGCGAATTCAGCATTATAAACCGTAAAATAAAATCAGTTGTATATTTTAAAAAGATTTCAAAACTAATGCCGGCAACACTCCTCGAGGGTTAACTTTAGCGCAATCGTAATGCCGGTGACCCTCCTGGAGTCAACTTGCAATACGATGGCATGGCGTATAAGCTCTATGAAAAATCGGTGGAGTCGAAAGTACGTAGGATCTAGTTTTTCGACAGATTGACTTTAAAGCTGAGTTCCCTTCGCTATTATACATGTATAAACTCATGGGTACCCCCATGGAAAGAAGATAGAAACTACAGAACGCCACCTACTACGATCCTTACATACTCCTTTTGCTTCGTTTACGGTCATACATCTGTACAAGCGCACGACGGTTGCGAGTACTTACTCCACTTTGCCATTGATTTATCAATTTTACTGTTAGTGCGAATAATGCGTTTTAAGACAAAATCAAACTGGTTGCTAATTTAATTGTATAATTTATTATTTTTGATTCAATGACATTGATTTTTTATTCTGTGATTACTTCCTCACACACTGATTTATTTGAAATTTTTTTGGAAAATATTCTACTTTCACAATGTTTGCAAATATATGAGCACCATGTATCTATCACATAAGTCTGTCGTTGCTTCATTTTATCCTTTTTTTTACCTGTTGTGGTATAGTCATTTTATTCTAGGTGCATCGTCTTCACATATTATTATTTAACTAATGCACCTAAAAAAATATAAGAAAAGAAACTGTGGCACTCATGGAGTGCCGACAGAAGCGAAAACTAAAAAACTTAAATACTTCCAAAACCTTTAAAGTAAAAATACTTGCATAGAACATTGATCTGTAACGCAATATAAATAAAGAGCACAATTGCGTTTCCAAAAATGAGGTGTCGGTAACGGTGTCGCGAGACCCATATCAAAAGTGCCCAGCGCGCCAAAAGAAGTTTTCACTTAAAAAAAAATGTCCTATTTCAAAATAAATTATTTGACTTTTTACTTTTTTTAGTTCGTGTTCTAAAAGACCATCATACCTAAGATTTCTACAGACCTTCGGGCGTCGGAATCTATCATCAAAATACAACCAATGATCATCATCATCATTATGCTGCCCTTATCCTAATTTATTCGTGGTCGGCGTAACATATCTTTTTCTCCCATACTTCTCTATAATTCACAACATAACATAACATAACATCACGCCTTGTTTCCCCGAAGGGTTGGGCAGAGGTGTCCCTGTAGCAGGTTCACCCACATTTCGCCAGTTATGTTTTAAGTCCCATGTAATAGGGGGCGAGCCTATTGCCATCAACCGGGTACAAATCCAGACTCCAGGCTGTTACTGAGAAATTCAGAAATTCTCTATAATTCGTACAAGCACAAAAACGTTTTCGTATCCTTCCTCACCCATTCCTGGTTGCACTCCATCAGCTCGATAAGGGCTTACAAACGGGTATCAGTGTAAAATCTTGGGTTTCGGTGAACAAGGGGCTCCTAAAGTTATGGTCGCAAGTCGCCGACAGGGGTGGCTAGGGCGTTGTCAACGGGTTAATTTAAGATATTCTTCTTTTTGTTGCGTCTTGATAAGAGGAGTTCATAAATTCATTATAATTTTTGTGGGGATGGAATTATTTATAAACGCTTTGTTTTGAATGCTGTGTTATGAATTTTGATTGTTTTTTTTACGTTTCGTTTTACCTATTTATTTTCATACAGGGTGGCGCGACGCGAAAACTGTTACCATGGATTCAGTACAAGATTCTAACCACCCCTGCGTCGAAATTTTGCATCGGTTATTTAAAAAAAAATCTACTGCTCCATACATTTTGTTAATAAATGTTACCGCTAATGTGTGTAAATCAGTTAGAGTGTAGATTTACTTGTTAATCTGCACAGATGTTATCTGGCCGAGTACTTAAAGTGGAAAAAATAATTTTAAGTTCTTATATTAAATAGATTATAATCTGCAGAGTTCCTAGGTAGTTTGCAGAATAAGGACCAAGCATACGGTTAAGTTAATAAAAGGATTCTTTTCTTGAATAAAACCACTCACAATGAAGGGCCATAGTTGGCATGAATTTATCCCAAGAATAAACTTAACATTGTAGTTGAAAAACATGTTCTAAGATACGTTCCAACTGCAAATGTAAGATTGTACGCACAATACTGAGAGATTTACCATGTTATTATAAGACCATAGACTTCTTATAGGTTTTCCTGTAATCTTTAAATAAAGAAACATTCCCTGTAATTAAAAAAAAATAGGGTCAGTAGTTTCGGTGAAACGAGATTGGTCAATTTTCATCAATTTTCTTAAATAACTTTAATCTAAAATTATTAAAAAAAAAAACAAATTGAGATCCTCACAACAAGCCCTTTCATTAAATATGTCACACGGAACAGTCTGTAAAACTTCTTATTTTTTAAATTTCCATTTGACCCCCATATAAAAAAATCATTTATTTACGTTACACGTCCGTATTTGGGTCATAGAAATTCATATGTGTACCAAATTTTAACTAAATTAGTCCAGTAGATTCGGAGCAAATTGGCTGAGACAGATGGACAGACAGACACAAGTAAACCTATAAGGGATCTGTTTTTTCCTTTTGAGGTACGGAACTTTAAAAAATCAATACAGTAGTATGTATATGTGATTAAAATGTAACTCGTATGTTACTCCACTGAAATAACCAATCAAATTAGGCCGAAAACGAGACAAAAGGTTTTCGCTCACTGTTTTCCGCGATTTAACGGGGTAGCATCCGTTACTATGCAGATTACCTAGTTAATGCGCATATTAACGTATTCCTAATTTTAACGGTAACATGAACACTAAAAAAAAAACAAAATCAAGGAAATCCCTTTTAAACCCAATCTTTTATTTTACACATCATCCCAGAAAAACAAGCCCAGCAATTATTATTTGTCATACTTTTACAGAACGGACCCGAAGTACTTTATCAGCGGGATTAGTGTTGGACATTATAAACCCCGGGTCCGCAGTCCGTTTGAGGACCAGCTATAAATCAAACCTGAACTTCGACCAAACCTGAAGTATTATGTTTATTTCATCTGGACGTATTAATCTCTTAGTATTAAGCGTTTCAATTTATGTTGAATTGATATGAGGATATTGGGAAATATATGGTTATTTAATATTTTACTTGGGCTAGTATTAATGCGAATTGTGTGAGTATCGTAGTGTATATTGTACATGAGCGACTGAGCTCTGCTCGGGTGAAAATAAAACGACTTTCCCAGATATGTGACCTACCTAGATCGAGTTTTCGCCCCCGTATCTAGATCCGTATATTGCAACTTCCATCGAAATTGTTATAGAGCCGTTTTCGAGAACGTGATTACTAATCCTATATAATTAATATTATAAACGCGAAAGTTTGTGAGGATGTATGAATGTTACTCTTTCATTAAAAAAATACTGAATGGATTTGAATGAAATTTGGCACACAGATAGTTTATAACCTGGAATAAAACAAAAATACTTTTTATCCCGATATTTCACGGGATCGAGACTTATGCGGGTGAAACCGCGGGGTGCTGCTAGTAGTACTATTATGAAATTAGTAAATAGTTTTATGACAGCTACGCGCATAGATTGCAATAAGTCTGCGGCGCGTGAGTCGCCGACGGAACGAACGGTTGCCATTTTAAATATTATATTTGTGTAAAAATTTAGGACTAAGTATTATATTTATTTTTGATTTGTTATTTCACTATATGCTGCACCGGTTGACGTCATCACGTCACCGCCGGCTGTCGCTGAAAATCAGCGCTGGGGCTCTGTCTCGCATGGGGTCGCAGCATTTATGCTGAGTGATGGCCGTTTTGCGTAGATGTGACGCATATTTTCCCCCAATTTGTTAATTACGTGTTTTTTTATTATCTTTCTTTGCGTCATGTTTACCGCAAATAAACGTATTTTCTTTCTTTCTTTCTTTCTTTCATAAACACGAAAGTTTGTGAGAATGGATATTTGTTACTCTTTCACGCAAAAACTACTAAACGAATTTGGATGAAATTTGGGTCATAGGTAGTTTATAACCTGAATTAACACATAGAAACCTCGGGGCGCTGGTAGTATTATAAACACGAAAGTTTATGAGGATAGATGGATGGATGGATGGATGGATGGATGGATGGATGGATGTTTGGTTTTGTATACTCTTTCACGCAAAAACTACTGAACAGATTTGAATAAAATTATGCACACAGGTAGTTTATATATATCACCTGGATTAACAGTAAAAATACTTTCTATCCATTTGGAACAACCCTCCAGTTCATAATTTATTCGAACAAATCAATGAACGATACATAATATCCACTATCATTATTTTATAATCCTCACAGATGTGTGCAATTACCTCAAACCCACACATAAATTAGCCAAGAACAAGGACAATTTGTCCGATAATCCCTGTCGATCGGGGATTATCCGGACAATTGGTGGTAAATGTGGTAATCCCACAACACTGTACCAATTTACTGAGTCCAGTATTTATTGGGGGCTGGTCACCCTATGCCATTGGTCTTGACTCTTGAGGAATTGTATTTAGTTGTAAATGATTTTAGGTATTTAGGTTTTCTCGAGAGGGGTGCGTGAAAATTATTTGTAGAGATGAGGTTTACCTCCCCTTACTAATTTGAGAGCAGAATCTCTAAAAGTCACGCTTAAGTAACTGTTTTATAATCTTATGGCAAAAAAAATGTATACATACTCTATGTATACTCTAGTGTACTCGACTTTCATTATTCGTAGGCTCTCGACCACTTTACGATAAGTGAAATTACAAACTTAAGTCTGTAAAATACTTTGTTCTATAAAAGGTTTTAAATTTTGAAAAAGTTCAAAGTTCTTCAACGAGTGTAGTGACAATGTCAAAAGACCTAACTGACCTATTTTTGTTCCTTATTTTATGATAAAATTTAAGTTTACCTCCCTTCTTTCTTCTTCCTTGGTACTATGCCAAATGAACGTTATTTTTTCTTTCTTATCTTTCCTTCGATAGAAAAATATACTATCATAGTAGTAGGGTTTAAAAATTCGGCCGCAAGTGTATTCTCAAAATGATATTTTTTCTAGACAAAATTTTAACTCTTTAACAATTTTACTCACATTACAAAATTATGTAGCAATGCATTTTCACCTTAAGCTATTCACAAAGCACACAAAACCAGTAATATTTACCAAAACACCTACCACAAAAGTCCAGTACAGTCAATTCACAAAGTGGCAAGTGGGCCGGTGTAATGACAGATTAGCGGCCCGGTCGGCCACCTGAGCTGGCCAAAATATGCAATAACTCAGGATCCCCTCTAATTCACCCGGGCCGAGCCAATAAATTCGTCACAGTGATTAGTGTAGTACTTAGGGAATTGTGTGAAGTAGGATCCTCTGTTATGAAAGAGAAATGTTAAGCATCGTAGGTGAAATAAGACGTCATGTTAAAGACTCCACTCCCTAATTGGAGAGGTCTTTTCAAAGAATGTTGACAGATAGAAAGTCAGGGGCACTTTCTAGTAAGCATTTAGAAAAATGATTACAATACATATGAGTGTTTTTCGGTTATAAAACAAAATGTAAAGTGGGGTTAAACATTACAGGAGTGAAGTAAAGATTTTCGAAACTCTGAAAACCAATTATATTAATAACAGTATCAAATTAATTATAACAAGGACATAACAACTAAAGTTATAAAGTAAAATAGGAACTAAATTATAACTAGTTTCAATCTGAAATGTCACGCACTAAGTAGTTCTCGAAATGATTGAATAAAAAAAGGGAAATAAATCTCATTAAAATGAACCGTTTAATTTGCTGTCTGCTGATTTTAAACAATGGCACGATGCCAAAATCAAGTCATCAGCAGTTTTCTTCTTGAGCTGAGGAATTAAGCTTTTGTTTTTATCCCCAGGACTTGAACAGGTTGACTGTTTTCCTGATGCGATGCTACAGGTGGCAAGTTTAGGGATCTTGCTTGGTCTGTACGGCAAAGAATGTGTTCTACATTGATTCATATCTACGCAAATCTCTGTACCAGGCCTTTCAATTGTTATCTCTAGGTAAGGTTTTCCGGAAAACAATTTTGAATCTCCTTTCCCCCCCTTTATCTTTACTTCTTTTTTTACTTTAAAGCGTGAAGTCTTTGTATCAACTTGTTTGTCCGACGGAAACTGCATATTGCTAAGACTCATTCCACTAGTCAAATTTGAATCGATAGAACACTGATTTATGCATTCTGTACATGGACAAATTGGCCGACCAGGAGTTTCTTGAGTAACACTTTGATTACAGTACATTGGTTCATCAGAAGCATTGTAGTCATTGCAATCATCTACATTATCTCTTCCAGTTTCCATGTTATCATATTTAACTTCGGTAACTACACAAGAATCATCAGTATTTAAACAGCCTCCGTCACATAATAGATAATCACTGGGTTTCTCACTTTCATCGAATTCTCTATAATCTTCGTATTCTCTTCTTTCATCGAAATCTAAACATTTATCAATATCTGGACATTGATCGACGTCTCTACATTCGTCAAGTTCTCGGCATTCTTCGAGTTTCCTACATTCATCTAATTGTCGGAGCTCTTCCAGTTTTCTACATTCATCTAGTTTTCGTAGTTCTTCGAGTTTTCTACATTCGTCAAGTTTTTTTCTTTCATCGAGTTGTTTACAAAACTCAGCTTTTTTGCGTCTCCTACATTTGTCAAGTTTTTTGCGCTCTTCAAGCTTCTTACATTCATCGACTTCAGTATCATTTTCATTGAATTTCCTGCATTCTTTGAGTTTTTTGCGGTCTTCAAACTTTTTCCATTCATCGCGTATTTTGTGATCTTGAAGTTTTCTGTATTTGTCAAGTTTTCTCACTTCATCAAGTTTTTTAAGGTCATCAAGTTGTCTAAGCTCATCAAGTATTCTAAGCTCCTCAAGCTTTCTAAGCTCATCAAATTTTCTATCGTCATCGGATTTCCTATATTCATCAAGTAGTATAAGCTTCCGACATTCTTCAAACATTCTGCGTTCTTCAAGTATCCTACATTCTTCACCTTGTTTCCGTTCTTCAAGTTTCCTATATTCTGCAGATTGTTTATTTTCTTCGGGTTGCCTACCTTCTTCGGATTGTTTCCATTCTTCAAGTCTCCTACATATTTCTGCTTGTTTACGTTCTTCAAGTTTCTTACATTCTTCAGCTTGTGTATGTTCTTCAAGTCTCCTACATGCTTCAGCTTGTCTACCTTCTTCAAGTTTCTTACATTCTTCAGTTTGTGTATGTTCTTCAAGTTTCCTACATTCTTCAGCTTGTCTCTGTTCTTCAAGTTTCCTACACTCTTCAACTTGTCTCCGTTCTGCAAGTTCTCTACATTCTTCAGCTTGGTTCCGTTCTTCAAGTTTCCTACATTCTTCAGTTTGTCGTCGTTCTTGTAGTTTCCTACATTCTTCAGCTTGTCTTCGTTCTTCAAGTTTTCCACTATCCTCGAATTGTGTGCGTTCATTAAGTTTCCTGAAGCAGTCATTTGACCTTTTACCCCACCTTTTTTTGCTCTTTGATGGAACGTCTACCACGGGTGGACTGCTGACCACCCGTGATAGACATTCCATCATCCTTGAACTAGTCAAACAGATTTCACTTTGTTTTGAGCCGAAAATTTCCTGACTCGTTACGGCCATCATTTGTGTAGAGTTACAAAATTGTGTAGAAGAGATTTTTTTTAATGAAGATTTTTTCGAAGCATCGCGCATTTCAGGAGTTTTAGTTTCAATACTTGCACGAACACTATCTAAACAAGGTTTAGCGGAAAGCTTTTTACAAGGTACGGTTCCAGTTCCAGGGGTAGTCAATTTCTGCGACGAGGGAGATTGGCCTATAAACTCAATGTTACTGTACACTGTTTTACGAAGTATTTGAGTGCCGCCTGGAGTATTCTCTAAACATGTCGCACAAGCATTTTCATAGTAATTTGTTGTTGATTCTCCTTTATCTTTATCCTTTTTATCATTGTCTATAAAAAGATAGACGTTGCTGCTACAGTCTTTTTTTTTGAACTTTTTAAAACATAATACAAAAACTAATGCTGGTACGCACCAAGCTATTTCGATAAGCAGTATTATAGTTAAAATCCACATCTTTTTGCTTGAAATATCACATGGTATGCTGATTTTTGGTTTATTGTATGGGTTACATTTGAGGTTGGAAACGTATAAGTCTAAGACGTTATTGCAAAGGTCTTGAGTCCTGTTAACTAAAGTTAGAACACTACCTAACGCAAGATACAAATTCTCGTCTTTTAAGTGCGGTACAACTTCGTCTACCAGCCACTTTTGGAATTTTTCGTCAAAGCGTCCCTGCTGTTTAGGGTCACTAGTTTGAATACAACTTCTTGCTGCATTGTAGTATTTTATGAGACTTTGAGAAGTATCTGGAGTGTTCATCGATATTAAGGAAACATTCTTAAGAGGCACAAACATCGTGCTCGACTTGTCATTCCAATTCACGTTTGGGGTTGGTATACTTAATCCTGTAGGGGTCTTTTCAAAGTACGCTAAATGTTCACAAGGGTCTTTCATACTTCTGGTATTCGAAAATAATTGAAGAGGGGCAACGTTGATTGTCACAGAATTAAGAATCTTTTCATCAGGTTTGTGCCATCCATCGCCATTGGTGTCTAAGTACCTTTTTATTTCATTATAAAACTGGAATAATTTGACCACATTGCCTTGTGAGATCGTACCTCCGTAGTAGTCTAATTTAGCGACCGGTAGGACCCATACTTTAAGATAGCCTCCGATAGCGTCCGAGAGTGCTGTTGTCATGATAGTGTCAGTTTCAGGATCTTTTGCTTCCTTTTTGATGGCAGAATAAGCGTCTTTGAAATATCCAAGTAGAATGTTGACATGACCTTCATTGAAAGTGTTTATGAAGATTGGTGGGGGGAGAAGGTTTTGGAAATACCTTCTAGCTTGCAGTAGTCCTATTTCGCTCTTACCCCACTGTTTCCTATGAATATCACTGGCAGAGAATAGTACTGTGCCTACATTAGTTGCATATTCTCTATCAAGTGGAAGGCTTACACACGTTACTGTAAAAAATATGGTGCATGCATAGTAATATAATATCATGTTTGTATATCGATTACAAAATGCTACAAAATAAAGTAATATAAAATACACGCGACACAAAATGACAATTATATTTCGTAAGTAAGTTTGACATTGACACTTTTATATTTCTCATTGATATTTCTATATGAAGCAGATTTTGATTAATTTTATAAAGGTGATACCAGAAAAAAGTTTGCCGTCTACTAGGCGGCCGGGTTGGGCCACATTGGGCCGCATTCAGAGAGTTTTCCAGAGAGAGTTGTCAGTCCTCAGTGTAACGACGTCTCCCCAAACCGTAGTCATTGTCACTTTTCTATGTCCTTCCAAATGTGATATACATTCAAAGAATCTAAGGGCTTTGATTAGAAGCCTGTGTAGCCTCTGATTAATAGCCTAGATTCTTTGGTTGTATTATCTTTTGTTTATAATCCTTGAATGAGTATTGCTGACAAACGATGACGCCATCTTATATAACATCACGCCTGTAATTCCCGAGGGGTTGGGCAAAGGTGTAGGTACCATCGGGGTAACGCCTATCTAACCACTTTGAAAACAAAATCCCGTGCACACGACCCTTTTTTTTCGTAGGTAAGCGATACAATAGCGGCCGAGCGCTGTAAGCAAGAATAGTCCTTACAGTGTACAGATACGCGTTTCTTCGATAGTACTTATAGTACACTTTTAGGGGGTGAGCCAATTGCTGTCAACCGGGCACAAATCCAGACTCCGGGCTGCTACTGAGAAATTCCTGATGGAAAAACCCAATAACACTTTGCCCGACATGGGCCTCAAAACGACCGATGAATTTTAAATCGGTTTAGCGCTAAACACATTTAGTGATTTGTTTCCCTGGTCTGTGCGAGTCTCATCGTCGATATAATCTGAACACCAATATTTTTGTGATCTTAGCCTCGGTCACCTACAATGAATACTCGCTGCGATTAGGCTGCGAGAACTCGCTGTGTGTGACGGGCTATTCGCTGCGATTAGATTCATTCGCCGCGATTTGAATAGAGCATGTTCAGTTTTACTTTCTGCGAATGCGCACTCGCTGCGAGAGTTCGCGGTGTGTGACAGGGTACTCGCTGCGAGTCAGTGCGCCTGTATACGTATTGTTGAAGACTGTCGTGTAGGACTTGCTGTGTGTGACAGGCAGACAGCGAATTGTCGCTCGGGGTATTATTCACAGCGAGTATTCGCTGTATGTAACCAAGGCATTACATCTATCTTTAGGTTTTTCCAATGATCATACATGTGATTTGTTTAATACATCACAGCATCCAGGTGTCTGGGCAATAAATCACAGGCGCTATAACTACGGGGACAGAGGTAGGGAGTGAGGGGGCGCTACGAGACCGACACGCTAAATTGTTTAATTAAAACCAGTATCAAATTAGGGGATTACACATATGTGGGGTACAGTGTCTTTGGGAGTTTGGGGGTAATGACATCGGTGCAGAATTGATTTGGGGACTCTTGCAGTTATGTTAATAGTGTGCTTCTTCTTTTCGCGTGGTTAGTGACTAACCTGGTGTCAGAGTATGGTGGTAATGTTGTGCTAAAAATACAGTTGTTATTAAGATCAAAGAATTACGCAAAAATAATGGAATAACCTATGTTTGGATGTAATTCCTCATGTTATTAAATTGGATTCCGCAAATATCCTACTAATCCTACTTCCTACTAATATTATAAGTGCGAAAGTTTGTGAGGATGAATGGATGTTTGTTACTCTTTCACGCAAAAACTACGGAACTGATCTGGATGAAATTTGGCATACATATAGTTTATAATCTGGATTAGCACATAAGATATGTTTTATCCCGATATACCCACGGGATCGCAACTTATGCGGGGTGCAGCAAGTTATTCTATAATTTCAACAAACATTTCACACTGCACATTTCACCTTCTTATGTCTCTATTTCTGTTGACTGTAGGATTAATGTAAGTAGATGTAACAAAAATTTGCCCAAGCAATTTCAGTACTAAGACTAAGTGGTCCCCCAAGATGAAATGCCCACATACGACATACCTCTGACCTGCGGGTCTAAAACGGCCACATTAAGCAATTCCTCTAAAAGTAATTAATTTTCTGAATTTCCAGCAATTCACATATTTTAGCTGAATCATATTCAATTCAATTCAAATCAGATGACACGAACATTTAAACTGTAGAAATAAAAATAAAAATTTAATTTGATTAATAAAAACTGTAAAGAAAAATTATCCGGTAAAATTACGGTCTTAATTTTTTTCATGCGGCAATATTTACACCAAGTATGATTATGAATTGAATTGAACATGATTCAGCTAAAAAATGTATTACCATAGAGGTATTGCTGGGAATTCAGAAAATGAATTGCTTTCAGAAGAATTGCTGAAAGTGGCCGTTTTAGGCCCCCAGAATTACTGATCCCACTAATTACAAATTCGCGTGTATCGTCGACCAACATATTCATATTATAATTAATTGTCAAATTAACATATTGAGGCTGATACTCAAGGATGGCGTGACTTCAGTCCTCCACGTCGGTGATCGGTGTCACTTTAATTGCCGTTATTGTGACAAATGACATGCTTGTTGAATGTGAAATGTAACTATGTAACTAAATGGCGGTGTGGTTACTTTTAGGATGATATGTCACGATTGTGGTATATTGAGGAATGGAGGACTTGATAAAGGGCGATATATACATATCAATTTCTTTATTCAAGTAACAAGAACTCGCTGTATTAGTAAACTTAAGAACTATTTTATTTTATTTTATTTTATTCTAATTTAAATTTATTTCACTCCATGGGAGAGGGCACTGCAGTGATTGATGTATATGCAATCGAGCCTGCTAGCGGTCATTTTTATGCTATGCTGTTTAAAGGTGTAACCACAGATGGCAGCGGCAGGCGACATGTCGCCGCGACACTCTAGTTTCTATTTTATTTTTAAGAAATCGAATCGAATTTCTATGAAGTCGCTTGCCTGCGGTCGGCTACGAAATGGTACCTTTAGCTTTAATTTAATGCCAAAACTATACTTAAAGTAAAGCATGTTCAGTCTATAACGTTTCCACTGCTGGTACACAGCCCTTCTCTCTGTAAAATTGAGTGGGCCATAATCCACCACGCATACCCAGTGCAGGTCGGTATACTCAAAATCGAACTGCATAGCAAACAAACAACAGCAAAGACATAAACAATTTAAGATTTGAAACCATTAATTCTATTTACATTGATTGTTATTTGCGAAAACATTTTTAAGTAACAACTATCCTAATTCAATCAATCTGCCCAGCCTTTTCCCAACTGTGTCGACTTCCAGTCTAACCGGATGTAGCTGAATACCAGTATTTTACATGGAGAGACTGCCTATCTGACCTCCACAACTCAGTAACTGGGTAATACGATACCCCTTGGTAAGACTGGTTGTCAGACTTTCGGGCTTCTGACGACCCGTAACGACTGTCAAAGCTCTACAAATGACAGCTGGGACCAACGGTCTCGGTATGTAAAGATGGTCACCCATCCACTGACCAACCCCGGCAAGCGTAGCTTAACCTGAAGGATCTACCCTTGCGGCTGTTATTACTTGGCCACGAGCTCCTCTAACAACCATCCTAACTTAATAATAAGTATTACAAATTCAAAAGTGAGTTTGTTTCGCTAAAACGGCTAAGCGGGTTTGGATGAATTTGGCATATGGGTAGACCATGACCTGGGTTAGGATATAGAACTTTTACTCCTGGTAGTACGTTCCCGTAGCATAATTTCCGTCCTCCACGCGGGCGAGGCCGCGTGCAAAAGCTATTAGATATACTAAACAAAGCCCCGTTTACATTTACATACACACACTAATCCGACATAATAGTTGATTACGTATCGGTAATCAAAGAGTATGTCGAGCCGATAACCCTCCCATGCTCTGTGTAACGCTTACCATCCCTTAATGATGCGTGTAACGGAATATCCTTGTGGATATGTAGGGTTAAGTCACGTGCGCACTGGACTGTTTATGTGGCGATTAAAAGTCGCAAGGCATTTTATGTGTTGACTAAAATACGTGATTAGGATGGTCATAAGTTTCGAATTTTATTTAGGCCACAAATCGCTAAATAGTTTTACGGTTAAAAGTATTAAAAAGCGTTTATTCTAAAAGTTGGAAATGTCGCAAACAGCTGTCAAATATTTACCTGTTTTAATTAATTTGGCAATATGAATGTATGGAAATATGAAATATCGCTAACTAGTGAATTAGAATATTAGTAATGAATTGCAATTGTAACACTGAATTTGATGTTGTAACCGATTTAGGTGTAAAAAAGGCATTTGGAAAGTATCCAAATACTTTTTTAAATTAAAAACGAAATATTCGGTTTTACGATATTAATTTATTGCTTTCATAATTGTTCTTTTGTAATTGTTTGCTTTCGTTTCGACGTCCTATTGAAAATATAAAACTTTTGTGAATGTTTGTTCAGTTCATATGTCCTACCTTCTAGAAATCGATAGTATAGATAACATCCATGTGTACACAATCAGGGAAATTAGTTGTTTATCAAACTTATTTTCCATCTCTTTACGAATTTATATATCTATGGGTTGGAAGAAATATCCTTTAACTGTGCCCTAACAGGGTCCATATTTTGTACCTAGCTTCAAGCTTTTTGTAACATCTTTTATACTTTCAAACTAAACCATCATTGACCAAAGGCAATATATATATATCATCATATAATATATATATATATATTTGTAATCCCGTTCTCGAAAACGGCTGTAACGATTTCGATTAAATTGGCAATATAGTTTTACGGAGGAAAATCGATATAGCTAGGTCTCATCTGAGAAAATGCGTTTTCTCTGTATTTTCACCCTAGCTGAGCTCGGTCACTCGAAGTTTAGATTAAGATACCTTAGAATAATGACATGGCAGCATGGAATTAGTATGAACTATCCTATTAAATGACCATTCTCTATTTTCACCCGAGCAGAGCTCTTAAAAAAATAAAACTTTATCATTCATAAAATCCCATATCAAATATCTATCTCAGCCGCACTATCAAATCTCATCAATATTTCCTGCCCACATGAGCGTCCCCTTACGGCCTTATGCCGTATCGTCGGTATCAATCAAACATTATCGCGCCGTTGTTTGGAGAGCCACCAATAACCACCAACCACACACGGCAGCGGAGGGTTGATAGTGGCTACAAACGACCGATGTTATGAGCCGATGTCGGCATTAAGTTGATTTTAATTGTGTCGTGTATGTTCATTATTGACTTGCATGGAGCCACTGAATCTGGTGTGAGGAATTATGAAAATGTCGTGAGGAAAGTTTTGAGTATGAATATAAGAAAAAGAGTAGAGGCAGACCAAAGAAACGTTGACGGGGTCCGCTAGGGCCGATGCCTGCCGGGGGTGCGAAGAAAACCGAAAGGGAGATCGTGGCCCCCGGCAACAGGGCAACCGAAGGAACACGGGTGGGTTTTAGTCAGTAAGAGACTGACGCGCCCTCCCGCTTCGCCCGGGAGAAGTTATTTGATAAAAGACATCTACATTTCATAGACTAATTGCTACAAACATGTGGACACCTTATTGTTTGTCAAATGTCGTAAGACATAGTCAGTAATTAAAACGAGGCGACGAAGGGGTTGGATAGTTGTCATATCATTGATGAGTTGATGACTGATGTTATAAACTTATGAGGCTATGTTGCTATTAATTTGTGTTGACTGCGTTGATGCCCCATGGCTCCGTATATCTACATAATGAACATCAAAAGGCAAATTCGTTGTAACTAAATCAATAGTGATTGAGCTATTTACTTTTATTGGGTAATTAAATACCGGTTATTATCGGTAGTAAATAAACATAAGTTTTCAAATGATGGTTGAATGTTGAATAGCTGTAGGTAGACATAAATGTAGAGAAATCGTCAGGCTCAATCTTTTGGCTAGCAAGACTGACTGGCTTAAATCTGACGTTAACTCTAATTCACACTGAAGGCTTACTTGGATATTGTTGGCAGAGAAATAACAGATTTTTTAGTGTGTGATAGAGACAATACCAGCATAATTATTCTCTTTAATTTTTGTCTCATAAAATTTATGTTAATTTAGACAAGAATTAATACCCAGCAAAGAAGGGTTGACTTGATGGCTGCTACAAATGACTGATACTAAAGACGAATATTAAATTATTTTATTATATTTTAATTGCCTTGTATGTAGAATTTGTGTTAATTTCTGGCCGTATTACTTGGGATACACATTTGTCTCATAAATATTTTACTATCTCTTTACACTTTTAATGGCACTTAAAACTCATGTTTAATACGTCACTCATTAATTCACCAACGCATTCAAAGGGTTGGACATACTCTGTGGGATAAACTTAAAAAAAAAAAGACATTAGTCAGAATTTCTGTAAATTTTTTAAGTGAAACCTTCTTTAGGCGCTTTGGGCATTTTTGAGATGGGACTAGACCATTGATTTCGCGACACTGTACCGACACCAGCTTTGAAAGACATCAACGTTGATTACCGCGGTGCGTGGAGTAAAAGACATCAACGCGTTGTTTACCGCGGTGCCGATTTTTTTCAAGTTTTTACTTCTTCGGCACTCCCGGAGTGTCGCTGTTTTATTTTATATTTTTGTTTCATATATAAAAAAATAAAAATAAAACTCACCGTGAAAACTTAAGTTAAGTGAGCTTGAATTGAGTGAGTCTATTCCTAGAATCAGGTGCAATAACAGATCATGTCAAAATAAACGATTGACTGCTGCGCTGAGTTTCGTGGCTTCGATTCCCGTACGGAATAAATATTTGTATGACCTACAAGTAGTTGTTCCGGGTCTGGCTGTTTGTGTATGTAAGTTTTAAATGTTTGTAAACATACCTACAATACAGGAGAAATTCCTAGTGTGGGGAAAAGTAAAAAAAGTAAAAAAAAAAAAAAAAATACGGTAATATTTTAACAGAATTGATCGATTTAGACAGTGGTCCCCAAACTAGGTGGTTATCTGCTTTGTTTGGGGACCACTGTCTTAATTAATTGACATAACAAGAAAGTTACAGATTACCAATAAATATAATTTTTCCGATACCAACGAATCATTTCTAATTCTACATTTACTTATTCATTATTTTCAGCCCAAAGTGAAGATATCACAATTTGAAATGAACACGGTAACACTAGAAACATGACAGGTAATTATTTTTACCGCTACCCTTAATTAGGGGTAGCTCTCACTGTGAGTTATAGTGAAGGCACTTGGATTTATCGCTGTGCGTCTGCGCCCGATGAGCACCTTATGGTTAGTTAGAGTGTGTGGATGTCGGGGATATGGAAATGGCTTGGTTAAATGGCCGTCTTTACGAGCGTACCGCGAGATTTGTAATATTTTTTAAGGAAAACATTACATTTCATGAGATACCAATCTTCGTAGTTTTGTTTCATAATTGTAAGTAATAATATATTACGTGTTATAATATTTCATAGCGGAGAGCCATTTGCAAAATTACTTAATTCAAATGCATTTTTAGGGTTCCGTACGTCCGAATGAAAAAACGAAACCCTTATAGGATCACTCATATGTCTGTCTGGCTGGCTGGTTGTCTGTTTGTCCGTCTATCACAGACAATTTGCTCTGAATCTACTTACTCAATAAATTTGGTGCACATAACAATTTCTCTGACCCAAACATGGATGTATAACTTAAATAAATTAATTTTGAAAATGGGGGTCACTTTTCGGGGGCAGAGAGGAAAAACAAAAAATATGTAAACGGTACCATGTGATATATCAAATGAAAAGGCTTGTTGGGAGGGTCTCTAAAATATGTTTTTATAATTTTAATAAAACAGTTTAAAATTTATTTAAGACAACTTAACAATACTAATAACAACTTAATTCCCCGCCACATTTAAGTGCAGTCAAAAATCTAGTAACACAAAAAAACAAATCCGTAACACTTCCAGTCGTCTGACATCTACGATTTCTGACAGATCCGTCGGTCGGTCTGCGCGCGTAAAAAGCTCTCCGCGTAATGGCATGATGTTAATATTGTATGCTGAACGATAGCGGCTGAACATCTTACTATTATTCTATTTATATGGAGGTACCGCCCATGAACTATGGGTAGTGTTTGATGGTAGATTAGAAACTTATTTTTATGAGTAACATAGGTTAGTACACACGGCTACACGTCAAGCAGTTTATCCTGATCTCGCATTATGTAGGATTTCCGTAAAATGCAAGGTCAGCTTAAACTGGATTGTATAGCTTGATGTGTAGCCGTGTGTACTAATTATTAGGTATGTCTGCTTTCAGGTATTTTGAGTTGCTGACCATTCTTGCATTTTTTACCAATATTTTCAGATTGGAACTTAAACATAACTGGCGAAATGTGGGTACAGCTCTGCCTAGACCTTCGGGAATTATAAGCGTAATGCTATGTTATGTTATTTTCAGAACAAATAAAATAGCTCCTTTAGGTTGTCACTTTATGTTACCGTGATTTTAATAAAATTTATAAGTACTCCTTCCCTTCTTTTTAAATTGTTTGCGAAAAAACAATGTTTGGAGGTGCTGGGATTTGAACCCAGGACTTTCAGCATGCGAAGCAGACACTACCACTTAGTTACACCCCCGATGGAAATAACTTTTTATTACTTTATGATTTCTAATATTGATTGAAAGTTGTTCATAAAATGTTAAATTTAGGATAATATATATCAAAATGTAGTTAGTTTAATTGATGATCTAAATATTTGCTATTAACTTTTAAGAAGGCGCTTTTCAAAACAGAATTCGTAGTTTTATTTTTCCAAATACCTGTTATTTGGAAAAATAATACTACTAGTATTCGTGGTCCTCCTCCGAGATATTTGAGCCCAATCAGTGGGTTACCTATATCCAGAATAAAACACAAAAATATTTCTAACCACAATAACCTACAAGTTCGAAAACCATAGCATTTCTATGACTCCACGGAAAACCCACGGGGTGTAGGGGACAAATTGTACGTACCCATGGGAAATCTGCGGTTATTAGCTGTCAATCATAGCTGTGGCGCCCCCTATCGGTAATGCACAAACGACGTGGTGCCGAGATTTCTTTGAAAGACATTTTTTTATTTGTGTTTGATGGAGTTGGTGGAGTTTGAACGTATTTTCATGGTATGTACCTCACCTTTGATTAGTAAAAAAAATCACATAATCTTTCAAATTTTTTGGTACTTGCGTAAAAGCGAGCTTTGTGTGCTCATATTTTTTCTAATAATTCGACTAAATGGTAAAAGAAAGCGCTTGGAGGTGCTGGGGTTCGAACCCAGGACTTTCAGCGTTAGAAGCAGACACTCTACCATTGAGTTACACCCCCGATGAAAAGACTCAGTTTTTAGCGAACTCCTTGAAATACGTCGCATTTTTAACCGATTTCCAAAAAGCAGGAGGTTATATGTTCATAGGGTATGTTTTTTTTTTGTTTTTTATGTATATCCGCCGATTTCTCCGTCAATTGGTATGCTCTCGAGATGGTCTCATATAAATTTTATTAACTTTGCTTGTATAAATTTTATTAAATAGTTTTTGAGCTAACTTCAATAATACATATTTTTTCCACTTAATACCTATGTGGATGATATGATAAGTTGCTCTCACTGGTAGCAAGTAGTGGTATTCGAATTTGTGTGGGGTAGGTATCACAACTAAAAAGTGAATAAAAAAACTATTTACAAAAAGAAACAACCTACTTCCAAAAAAAAAACACTACAAAGTGAAAAATAACTTTAATTTCGGAACTCGTTGGCAAAAAACGAAAATTCAAAACCAAAGACACTGCTCTTTGGAAGTTGTTTTTAAAAAAAAAGTTTTTATTTGATTGAGTTTTAAAGAGTCATTTTCTACAATATTTGAGGAATTGGGACTGCGTCTTAACAATGTGCGGGCAGAGGTAAATAAATATATACAGTGATAGTAGACAAGTGCAAGTACTAGACAAGATTTTCATAAATAATAACAATCTTCAACGCCACGCTACTAACAATCTTCAAGTAGTAGGTATGAAGTCGGCAGAACACTTCAGAGTCAAAAGGCAAGACAATCCAAACATGAGCGTTCCTCTTTACCATTTTGGTACGAAACCCTAAAACATCTGTTGTCGTCAATTTATCCATTTATTGAATTATACAAGATTAGTACCCACATAAAAATATGTTCCCGCGAACGCAGCAAGTGAAAACTTTGCTCGGCTCAGGAAATGAAGCTGCGACTCAATTTCCACAGCTCCGGGTAATCCGCGCGGAAATCTAACGCGACAATATCACACCTTTTGCCTTTTTGTTATTTTATATCCGTGGACGCTTTTTAAATCAGGCAGGTACGAATGGCGAATGGGTGTTGAAAAAAAAGCTTGTCAACTGATGGCGTTATGCTCGAGGGATTTTAATTAACTTTTGTGCTAGTAAATAGATGTTGCACTATCTTAGTTTAAGTATGACGGATTGTACTCATGTTTATAGTGTTAAATCATTGTAGGCGATTCTTCATCTCTAGTGTGGGCCATAATGGGATGTATTGGGAAGGCTGAATCATTGTGTTAGATTTCAATTTATTAATACATAATTGTTGGATATTGTTCTGGCAACACCGAAAGATCCGATATGTCAGAATGGTAGAACAACGGCCTTCTGGGTCGGGCGCTCGTGACGGTAAGACGTGCTTAGTGATTGTGTCGGTAAAAAGATAGATTGAAATAGTATCGGTTGTAGATCTACTGTAAATTAAGGTAACCTATTAGTTTTATGGTAAATATTAGAATACTGATTAAATAGTAATATAATGTGGGGAATAGGAGATGTGATGGTATGGTGTAGAATATTGAATTTGATGTTGGCAAAGAAATATAAATAAATGACAAAATATATTGGTGTTTGATATTATTTTCCTTATCCCTGAAATATTATAAATATGTAGTTTTATTAGACAATTTTAGATTATGATATTGGGGTAACGACTTTAAGATTCATTTGGGGATTAGTATCTATTTTGAGGTCAAATAATTATATTCGGAATTAAATTCGTTATTTTAGAGCGGGGATAGTTTTTATTATAATTGTTGATACCTCCTACATGCTATTTCTTTCACCCGAATTCAGATGCCAATGAAAAATGGTCTTCCGATCGGATGAAATTTAAATGAACAGTAGAATAGAATAGAATAACTGTTTATTGTTACTGCAGGTGGTTAACAAATAAAGTTGTTACAATTAAAAAAGAAAAAGTAAATAACAACAATAATAAGAGTACAACATACTTCTAGAGTGTACAATAATAATGAATATAAAAATACTATTTATTATAACATGGAAAAGATTCATAGAAAAATAAACTTTATTATGCAAGAACTATTTTAAAGAAGTTGAGAGCTTTGTCGCTCAATGAGGGTTTTCTAAAATGACGATCACTAGGTGGCAGCACTGAGACGTCGGTTCGGGTACCTGTCAAAAGTGTCAAAGTGATTGTAGTTTCTTTAGTCGTGCGTGATTGAATGGTGAACGCATGAATGAAACGAATGATAAACGTCATCATATTTTTTTAATTCACTGTCGAAATGGAAGACCTCTTGTCAAATTGGCGCCTACTGGTGGCGTGAATTTTCATAACAACCCTCATTCCACTGATACCGCCGAATTCGTCAAGTATGGGAGCGTGAGTAATGATTTTTCGGGTGCATAAATTCGGAAACTCGTGTACCAAGAACAAGAGATATCAAAAGTACATAGTAAATGGCGCCTAATGCGTGTGTTCATAATGAAGTCTATCTTCTGACGCACATTTCCACGTAACCGGGAACAGTAGTGCCGTAAGCGATGTGTTTTACACCAATGTTATGTTGTTGTGAACATAAGTAGTATGTAAGTACTGTATTTCTATATTCTAAATGTCCCTCGGCAAACTTCGTGTTTCGTCAGTTGTCAGATTTCTACCAGTTGCCCTTTGCACTTGGTGCAGACCGGACGCTCTCAATCGACTTGGAAGTTGTTAATACTCTTTTAACTTTAATCTAATTTATTTTAAAAATGGGAAGAAAGCCGCTTAAGTCGCAGACAGATAGGAAAGTAGTTTTACAGTTCTAAATAGTTCACACGGAAATCAAAACAAAACAAGAATAAAGTACTTAGTTCTGAATTCAAACTATTATACACGATAAATCTAATTAATTGATGGACATGGAAATTAGCATTCGTTTGTATTCGGAAATGCGATGATACCCGAGGGACATTAAGAAAATAGAAATACTATTTGACAATTGTTTAGGAGTAATGCACTGCACTTATGTTGTTATTTACCGTTTTTGGTTTGCACCTTGTAACGAAAGATGTGATGCAGAGGCATACCGACCATTTTTATCAGAATTTGATTTAAGAACGCTCATAAAAAGTGTGCGACTACAGATGATTTTTAAACGACTTCAAAACAGCAGGATATTATTTGTTCATCTGTACGTTTTTTTTTGGGTATATTCATCGATTGTCGTCAATTGTTGGCCGATTTTGAAAATTCTTTTTTCATTTGGTAGAGCAAGCGGTTACGCGGTGGTTCCATATGAATTTTATTAACTTTGCTGCGGATTGAAAAATAACTTTAATTTCGGAAGTCGATGGCAAAAACTGAAATACAGATCCAAACCGACTTCCGAAATTACATTTATTTTTCACTTGGTGTTTTTTGGAATTCGGTTGTTTTTTTTTGTAGAAAACATTTTTTAAGCTACGTTGTAACTTATGTAACACATAAGTTGTGTAGGTATGTCTCTCCAAGACACGCTTTAATGATATGGTAAAAATATCTTAAGAAGTATGTTACTACGAAAATACTTAGGAATTAAATATCGATCATGGTCCATTGTGCTTTAAAAGTGCAATTAAATTTGCCCGATCACCTTCAAACTTAAGTCCATAGCACACCTGCCAACCTAACACAGGTCTTAGGTCATTGTTAGCTAGGCATTTGATCAGGAAACCCATAATCACCACTTAAATATTAATCACCATTTCGTCTGATGAAGCCGTCCCTCATATGTTATTCCATTTGCCCTGACATTTTGGCGGGCATCAACAATTCATTTAGGCCGCTGTATCTACTTAGTGGGGTTTACCATTTGGAATGGTGGTGGCCACACTGTTGCCACCTGATAGAATGATGGTCTGACCTTTGAGCAGTGGTGGGTTTTGATTGCTTTCGCGTTGTGTTAATTGGTTGGCATTTTGTTGGTTTTTATTTGGGAATGTATTTTCTATAGTAATAAGGGTGTCGTGTTACCCAACTGGGTTTTAGAGGTCAGATAAGCATTCTTTCCATGTAATGTACTGGTATTCAGCTGCATCCGGTTAGACTGGAAGCCGACCCCAACATCGTTGAGAAATGGCTGGGCAGATTGATTGACGGAGTAACAATAGTATGTTTTTCTTCCCAACACCAATAAATCATATAAATCGATTTCACCTTTACATAAATTACACAAGCATAAAAATCGGAGATCGTACAAAAATGTATTCAGTGCTGGATCATATTGACGTCAGCGTGACTGCGCTAAACCTGAGAATTCTGAAAGCTCAAATTGAATGATGTCCTACACCTCATGTAACCAAGCCTGTTGTTATCAACATCTGTACCTACTTATTTCTCCCATAACGAACCTTAAAGAGCGTGCATTCTGAAAGTGGGCAACGTCGCAAATAGCTGTCAAATACACACATCAAAAGTGTCTAGGGATCAAGCATTTTTATGCGGATTTCTTGAGATTGAGATGTGGCTTTGTAATAAATTTATGATTATATAAATTTATATGGATCCTTTTTGGTGCATTTCATAATTTGAAACTGGAACTGTTAATCAAATTCGAGTAAAAGATGAAAATCAGCTGTCAATATTTTCCCTATAAAAACATACAACGCATTGAAGACATTATTAGTGCTACTGTTTCCCTACTACTGATTAAAACCAACGTTATTATGGAGCGGCGACGTCATTTAAGCAGGGAAGAAATGCTCAGAGCCGTGGGAATGATAGAAGCTGGTTCCCGGCAACGTACTGTGGCTTTAGCTCTGAATACAAGTCAGAGTGTTATCAGTCGACTTTGGACACGTTACCGAAGCACTGGTACCGTGGCTGAGCGCCATGGAGGACGGTATCGCTGCACCACACGGAGACAAGACCGATACATTCAAATCTTAACTCGAAGAGCTCCAACAATAACCGCCATGATGTTAGCCGTGAGGCTTCATCACTCTTCAGGGAACTTAATTAGCGACCAAACAGTCAGAAACCGCTTGCATGAAGTGAACCTTCATTCCCGAAGACCGCTACGGGTACCACCTATAGCAATGCACAATCGTAGGATTCGATATCAATGGGCTCTTGAACACAGAAATTGGGCAGAAGAACAATGGCGTTTCGTGTGCTTTTCTGATGAGTCTCGTTTTGGTATGAGACCGGATACAAGACGTATACGACACTGGAGAACCCCTGGACGCCAACAGCGATTAAAATCCTGCCAGGAAGTCCATCCTTATAGTGGTGGAACCATCATGGTATGGGCGGGTATTTGGATCGGCGGAAGAACTGAGTTGATTTGGATCAGAGGCAACCTCAACGCTCAAATTTATGCTGAGACGATTGTATCTGACGTCATCGTTCCTCTACAAGTGCAAATCGGTCCCTTATTTCAGTTAATGCATGATAATGCACGACCGCACACCGCAAGAGTTGTAAGACAGACTCTCGCCGCAGCTAACATCAATGTCCTGCTCTGGCCTGCTCAGTCGCCAGACTTGAACCCGATTGAGCATGCATGGGATATGCTACAGAGAAGAGCTCTGCCGAATATGGAGGGTATCCAGTCGCAAGAAGACCTTTTTTTGTTGTTGCAACGAACATGGGCGGCCATTCCACAGCGTGATTTGGATGAACTCATTTTGAGTATGCCAAACCGATGTTCTTGTGTTGTTAGTGTTCGCGTAGAAACACGGATTATTAATTGTTTAAGTTACCCAATAAAATTTTAAAGAAAACTGTTATTTCAGTCTTTTTTTCGAACTTTAATGTTAGTGGTTCAAATGTCAAAAATCCCTTTATTAGGAAAATGGCAAATTTCTTTATTAATGCAAAGGTGACTTGGTTTATCGTTACTGTGACAAACGAAAACACTTTATTTGATGAATCCTTAAAGAAAATTTTAATTAATATCAATCAGGAGAAAAGTTATTGCAAAAATATATGTTGATCCTTAGACACTTTTGATGTGTGTATTTCGCTGTTTTGAGTAATTTGCCAATATTACTGTATGGAAATATGAATATCGCTAACTAGTGAACTTGATTATGAAATGGAATCAATAACATCGTAACACGGAATATTTAGTTTCAGATTTTAAAACAGTATTTGTAAACTTTCAAAATGCCCTTTTTACAAAAGGGATAGAACGGTTACAACATAAAATTCAGTGTCATAATTACAATTCATTATTTTATTAAAAATTTAAAAAATAATAGGTAAATATATGACAGCTATTTGCGACGTTGCCCACTTTTAGAAAGCACGCTTTTAAGTACCAAGTCTTTTTCATCAAGTGACTAGACTCAACAAACAAAATCAACTATACGTTGCCAGAAATCAATCAATTTTATTCTGAACAGACAGCTGGTTAAGCGGCCATACGAAGTCAACCACGCAGGCAAAGCCTATTAAAAATCAAATAAATGAATAAATAAAAGCATGAGTTACCGCAGCACGTGCTAAAAACTCAAAATAAATAGGTACTGCACCAATTCGTCAGTCATTAGATTTGATTGTCCAGGTGGGTGCCAATCACGGATTCTCTAATAATAAAATGTGTGTGTCCACGTGTCTGTCGCGGTTTCTCGCTCTATTGGCGCGTGAAGACATTTGACAGACGTTAGACGGACAGTTGTGATTGTGTATGAATAGTTATTTTGAGGGTTTTAATGCGTAAATGTTAATAAATTCAATGGTTTTTTATAGAAACAAACATTTATTTCACCGCACTAGTTGACAATGACAAGTGGTAGGTACCTACATGGTGTAGAAAAACAGGAAAAACAATATTTCTAGTCACACTGGTTTGGTTTTACAATCTGATGTTCCCATTTAAAGTTATATTGCGTGGAAATATGTATTAAATTGTTAGTTAGGTAGAAAATTTCAAAAATCGGGAGTATTAAAACAAATAGAAGAAAATATGTTATGCAGGCTAGCAGATAGGTGTAAAATTTCAAGTATAATGTTCGAATTGAAAAATTCGAATTGCAAAAAGAAGTATTTGGAGATGCTGGGATTTGAACCCAGGACTTTCAGCATGCGAAGCAGACACTCTACCACTGAGTTACATCCCCGGATGGAAATCTGCATGAAATAGTGAATGATAACCTTCATTAGTGACATCATCAAAGTGATCTAAACAAAGTGGGAGGTCATTTTGATTTGTCAGTTTTTGTTCAGATACATTATTAATTCAGAAGATTGGTAGATAAAGTTCCTTTTAGTATTTACTGTTTTTAATTAAGTAAATTTTATTAATCATCTTTGTTTTCATTATGTAGTTTACATACAAATTACAAAAAGAAAATAAAATAAAATGATTGCGTAACACATGTTTATTTACTCTCATTTAATCCGCTAGGTGGCGCTGTTCTTAATTTAATCCGTCCGCACTTAAAACAGCGAACTGTTTACCGTGTTCAGTATTATCATGCAAACTGTTTTTACAGATTCCCTTTAAATTCACTGGTGCAAATGTTACAGATTCGGGGTGGAATGAATGGTTATCACAATATACACATTATTCTGTAGTGTGCGTTGTAGTTGGGTGTAAAAGTAGGTAGGTACCTATATTATGAAAAACAATAAGCCTACTATCGACACCATAGATGTCTTATTTATCTATGATCGACACACGGTTAACTTTATGTTATTTATCTATTTATATGATGAACCTAACCTACTTAGTTTTATCTATTTAGGTACCCTTTTTTGTAATAGTTTCCCAAGTTTGCCTTCTCAATACAACCTGTATTGACAAAATAATTGCTGTAAAGGGGACTGCCGACAGATGAGACAACTTAAAACTGGTACTATTCGCGCCATCTATATTCTATAGTACCGCACTACGGCGCGAGCATTTCGGTGACGCGAAAAATAAGTTCATCCCCTACCAAAAATCGCTCAACGCGCGTAAAGAAGTTATTACTTCAAAAAGGTTAGGTTAAGGTTTTGCCAATTGGAACAAACAGATCAAATAGAATAGCTAAGCCTATCTTTTAATAAAAATGTAAGCTAATGCATAAATTATCGAAAAACTGAATAAAACATTCATTACCGCAAAAAAGAAACCACAATCAAATACAAAAACATTGGCATTACAACATTTCCTGTGCTTCTCCGACGATGCGTGAAAATCACATAAAAATCATTGCGCGCCTCTTTTGTTCCCAATGGCATCCCCCTTTCAACCCTAACGTCAGTCAATGACGTAATCACAATGGTGGGCACCCGGACTGTCTCATTATAGCTGCTACAGTTTTAATAGGTGTAGTATTTAATTTACCTAAGTATTGGTTTGATTTTGAGGCCCTATCCCCTGTATCTCTATTGAAAACCTGATTATATCTTTGATCAGTGAACTATAAGCTGTCAAAACGTTGTGATTGATGGTTGGTCAAAATAAAAAAAAACAAAATATTTGACAGTTGATTAAATTGTATTTGGGGGATAGGGCCTTAAATTAAAATTGAATATATCTATTCACTCCAACCTGACAGATTTCAACTACAATTATTTTATTAAAATTAGAGTTTATCTTCACGCAACCATTGCCATCTTTAACCGGATCATCACTTTTACCATCTACTTACACCTGATGGTACTGTTACGCTTGTTACAGTGGAAAAACACGAGCCGTAATGAAAAAAAAAACCTGAATCAAAAGGAACCCACGAAAAGGCAAAATTGGACTAAAAATAAGCGCCCAATTCGACCCCTTCTCCACTTCCCATACCACTATACCCGAGAAAACTATAGGTAAAACAATTAACCAGCTAATATTTTACAGGCACCACTACTATCAATCTGCCGAGCGTTTTCCCAACTATGTTGCGGTCAGGTTTCAGTCTAACCGGATGCAGCCGAATACCAGTATTTTACATGAAGCGCCTGCCTATCTGATCTCCACAACCAAGTAACTGGGTAATACGATACCCCTTGGTAAGGCTGGTTGTCAGATTTTCGGGCTTCTAACGACCCGTAACGACTGTCAAAGATCCATGAATGACAGCCGGGACGTAATATGCTTTCCGAAGCACGGAGGAGTCCCGACTGTAAAGATGGTCACCAATTCACGGACCAAGCCCGGCAAGCATAGCTTAACCTGGTGGATAGACCCGCGCGGCTGTTATTACTTAGCCACGAGCTTCAAAGTCAAAGTAAAAGTCAAATCATTTATTTCAAACAGGCCCATGTATGGCACTTTTGAACGTCAAAATTTACAAAATAATATAATTCTTCCTCGTCCACAGGTACCAGTAAAGTTTACTAGTACTAGTAAATATAATAATAAGTAGTATAATATAATAAGTGTACAGGTATGTGTAAACTTGGTGTACAGTTAATATCTATGTGTGTGAGCGAGCGGTAAGCGCGTCTTCAGTTTTGATAGTGACGCGGTTCACGAGTTGATTGAGAAGGTTTCAATGGTTTTGTTCGTGTAGTTGGTAATGTTGGTGAATTCTTACGAAGTTTCTTATACGACTGGTGAAATAAATTAAATCAGCTTTAGTCCGATAAGACTAAAGCTTCAACTAATAAGTTAAATTCAATTCCAATTTGACAGTTCTAATTTTAGCACCAATGACAGCATTGGGTGGTTATCTGTCTATGTCTGATCAACATTAGGATATCTATGTTTTGTCCAGATTTCCGTGAAATTAAATGGAAATTTGGGTAATTTAAGACCTAAACGCAAAAACTAAAGATTGTCTTAAGAAACGACCAGCAGTCGAACGATTTCTTTGAAAAGAAAAACAAGCATCACATTATTGAAAGAATCGCGGGCACATTAAATAATATAATTATATAAATAAGTTACAAACACACATTGAATGTGAAATTAAAACATAAACCCCAATCAAACTTTTAAATCCTCAATTCTTGTTCCAAGTAACCAACTGCAATTCTGAGGATACCCGGATCCACTCGCATCGGATCGTGCACGGAGGAACAAGGACAGCTATACACATAGCAGTACGAGAGTGAAGGAGACAGCACACGTCTCGAGATGACCAGAGGCAGTTAGGGGTCAGGGGTGAACGCTCTCGGGTGAGATGTTATGGGTTCATAGCGACTTCGCCTTAGGCCATGGGCTTTAGGCTATGGGGTATAGCCTATGGGCTATGGTGGTTTTTGGGAATCGGCTACGGAAATTCGGAAGGCTATTTGAATAGCGAAATTGATGAATGATGTGAAGTTTAAGTGCAGGCGAAACGGAACGGGCAGATCGGTCAAGATGTATCTCTTATAAAATATTGTTTGCCTAGGACAAGAATAAGATACGTTTACGTTTACAGTACAATACGGTACGATGTTATGGTACGATGCTATGTTTGTGTAAGTTCTTAAGCTCTAGGTTTGCGTAGGTTCTATCTAAATGTTTTTCAACAACAAGTTTTATTAAATACCAATAAGACTTGACTCTTTGGACACCAAGAAAGAAAAATAGATTTATTTGTCACAGAAACACGTGCATACGAAAACAAGAGTAAAAAAGGAAAAAAATAAGTAAAAAAAGAAAAAAGAAAAGGAAAAAAAAAAAACAGTGGCACTCCGGGAGTGCCGACACAAGTGAAAACTTGTACAATTTCATTGTGCAGGAAATATTGTATCGCGCGTTGATGTCTTTGTAATGGTCAAAAGCTGGTGTCGTAACAGTGTCGCGAAATCAATGATTTAGTCTCATCTCGCTAAAATGCCCAACGCACCTAAAGAAGTTTTCACTTAAAAAAAAGGGTAAGGAGGAGGAAATATTAATAAGCCTAGATAGACCAACGGCTCGAAATAAGCTAATGAAATAAGTTGTATAAAGAAAGCAGGAAAGCGGCGCGTGAGCATAGCAACTACAAGGATATTTTAACGCGTGGCCAAAATCGGAACTAACGCCGACATCTTATTTGTTCAAAACATTAAAAAAAAACAATTGCACGTGAATTACACAAATGCTAACCAATTCGAGCGCCAAATTATCCTTCGAGCAGTGTACTTTGAAAAGGACGTCATTGAACCGTGGAATGTTTTAGGCCAGGTTAATATGACTGTAGGGCCTATAAGATAGAATAATCAGCCTATAATGTTCCCACTGCTGGGAAACAGGCCTCCTCTCTGTGAAATTCTCTGAAGTGGGCTGTAAACTACCACGCGGGCTCAATGCGGGTTGGTAGATGACACATGTCTTCGAATATTTGGTTCTAGGACATGCCGGTTTCCTCACGATGTTTTTTTTTTCAATAGGATAGGTAAGTTACAATTTTTTCTTTGGTGTGGGTGTCTGAGGTTCCATTTAAGGCGACGTTAACCGACTTCTAATGATATTATACTGTTGATCACGTCTAAACGAGTAGTGTTCATGATTTGGAAAAAATATATGTTAAATTAGAGCATTTTTATAATAACTTAATATAGGAATATTTTAGATTATATTTATATTACAAAGAGAAATTAATTTGTAAAATCATGTCTAACGCGGATAAAAAACTGAGAATCACGTAAAATCTATCTAGCGTATTTTCTGAAACCTTCACGATTTTAAAGATAATTTAATTATCGATCTTTTAGTATACGTCTTATATTATAATACCTTTTTGTGTATGTAAATGAATAATGAGTCTAATTTGGGACAGCGCTCCTTGATGGGCGAGTCCTATTACGGGCTGGGTGTACGACGCGTTGTGTTGAGCTCAGTACCGAACACGCAAGCTAACCACTCAAGGTCACTGGCATGTATCTGCGTCTTAACGGTCAGTTGCATATTGTATAACTATAATAACAGGTAAACCTAAAGGTAAAAGGAGCGCACTAGCTTCGGGAACAGGGTCCAAGCTACCGGTGGTCAAAGTTCTAGAGAGAGGACTCTCCTTACAGAATTAAGAACTGAAGCTCAAAATTCCAAGTTTTATTACTATGAGAAAACATTTTTATTTCCCTAACCCCGAAAAGGTTCCTCGTCAACTTGCCATTAACATTTTTGTTCTCAAAAATAAATAATTTGATACCAATAAGAAATTGTTATGGCTCTCCGTTGGCAAAACATTATTTGGGCCACATTAACAGTTCTGACGGTGCGTGAAATGCAGAGTTAGTTCCACGACATTAGTGCTTATACCGCTGGTGATTTACGAGCGGTGTCGCGGCTTCGATTCCCGGCTGTGTAAAAATAGCCCGATGACTGGACGGTGGAAATGTATTGCAAGTTGTATATTATGTAGTATGTGAAGTTGATCACTTTCGTTACGAGTATTTTTCCAAACGATTTAATTGAAATTTTAAATGAAAAAACATGAGTACAAATGTTTTAGAATTATTTTCCAAGTGGTCCATTTACAAAAAAAAAAAAAACTTTATCATTATCTTTCTGAATCTTAACTAAGAATAAAATTATAAATGCTAAAATGAGTTTGTTTGTTTGTTACGCTTTTACGCTAAAACGGCTCAACGGATTCGGATGAAACTTGGCACATAGGTAGACCATGACCTGGGTTAGGACATCAGGTATTTCGTTTTTATATTTTTATCCTGGTAGTACGTTCCCGTGGGATAATGTCCGAACTCCATGCGCAAGCTAGTAGATACATACATCCAAAAAGTAAATCTATATATAGCTGAAATCACAACAAAAAATAACAATTTTTTTTTTTAACAATTTTTTTAATAAATCTACGCTGTATACGGAAGACTTACTGTCTTACGAAGGTATACGGACATACAAAAAATGCCAGTCGCGAGAAAAAAATCAGAAACACAAGAAATCTTCAAATTTAAATCACACCTCATTTCCCGCATAGACAAAATGGCAGACAGACAGACGATGCCATTGTTTATATTCCACTAGATTAGGACGCCTCACAGGATACCACCAGCCATTTGTACAAAGAAAATGATATACTAGTCATCCGTGCGTATGACGACACTCACGTCATTTACAAACATGAACATAATCCCGAAAACCCAGAAGATGGTGACCGAAGTCCTTATTCCAAAGCAATAAGTACTGTCGGGCAGGAAAATTGGGAGTTCGTGACGGTAAATGAAAAGGAAGTTGCAAATCCACAAAATTCCGAGTGGAGAATAAAATATGACATGTGTGGCCCCGGATGCAATAAAATAACAATTTTTGTGTGCGCCCCTCAGGCATAGTTTTAGTTTCTGGAATACTTCCGCGTCTTTGAGTAAGTAATTTTAAATGGTCTAAGTTTTCGAGGGGATTGTGGACTGTTTTAGAGGCTTTTGATTATTTGTGCATCTTTCAATTCTTTGGTATTCTTTGATTCATAGGAATCGGGATCGGAATCAGAATTTTCATTATTAAAATCTAGATAGAACAAAATATAGTTTTAGACAGAATTTTGTTAAGATTTAAAATTCTAACAAGACTTATATAGTGGTATTTTTAAGTGTTTTTCTATATCAACTCCTGAAATAATGTTTTTCTAAACAATATGGAAAGTGATATTGGTCGGTGCGGTATCGTTTTGGTATAGTATGCTCGGTAAACCGAAACGATACCGCACTGCTTTAATTTACGGACCTGACATTATGTTTTCGGTATAATTTGTGCAGTACAGCTTAATTCAATGAAATATAGGCGCTCGGTAAGCTTTCGGTACTGAGTATACCGAGCATGCTGTAAAACGCGTAACGTGAGCGAGTACCGCAATGGATGTTTCTACTGAAACATGGTAAACCGAAACAATCCTGCCCCGCTTCCGCGTATACTGAGATAGGCACACGGTAAGCTTATGCTGATCCCGCAGCGCTGACGTACCGACCAGTGAGGAAAAGGTCTTAGAGTTCTCATCAAACTTTTTTAGACCATCGCGACATTGCACACTGCTAAACTACTTAACAATATGGTACTACACAGTCGACAGCCACCAAATGCATTACTCACAAACATGTATGCATAACAGTGCAGACGAATGAATAATTCAAAGACCATCGAATCACACGCAACAATTATAGAGGGGCAAATAGAAATCAATTAGCGAGTGCCGCGGGCTATTGATGAATTATACCATTTGCAAGTTGAGAGAGGGGAAGGGGGGAAGTGGTAGTAGTTAATTGTTTTATTGAAGTGTCAAGGTTTCGGGGTGAAGATGAGAATATTAACTGGTTAGTAAGTTAAATGATAAGTGAAGGATTGCAGCAACTAGTTTCGATGAGCTGACGAACTTTCAATGATAAACAAAGTTATGTTATAAATATAATAATATCCAAAAATACATGTCAAAAATTTAATTTTCTTATATTTGGCAGGTGTAGCGAAATCACAGAATAATGTTACCCAATCTTTTGAATCTTTGGGTTTTCTAAAGAAAACTTGAAATCAGATTATCTACCTTGTGCCCTAATAATTAAATGTTGAATGAATATTGTTCATGGGTGCAAAAGCTTCTTGACCTGACCTTTTGCGATATAAAGGGTACATTGGTTAGCACAAAATCAGCAGATGCAAAGTTAAGATTTTAAGAACCGTAGATTTACTTAATACACACAGCAAGTTATGCTCATTAGCAATGGTCATCAAAACAGACAGATGTTAATAAAAGCGCGCCCTGTGGATCTGTGCCCAGCAAGTGATCCCACTGAATAATTGCTAGTGCTCCATTATGTGAGGGTGCAATATCATTTATTAGGGATGCATATGACTAATGTAATAAATCTGGAAATGTGCATAATATACAATTGGGTGGGTTTGACATTAGTTATGTCGTATATTATATATATTATGTTATATCGTAATATTAGGTAACAAGATGATAAACACGTGCATGATTTTTTAAATTAATATTTCAGACAAAATCTACTTAATAAATTTTTTAAATTCCCCCATTCACTGACAGAAAACGCACAACCTATCCTGCTGGGTCTAGAAGCATGAAATTTTGCACAAAAGTTACTTAAGTGTGCGCTAACGAAGTATTTTAGAAAAATGCTTGTTTTAACAGAAAATAATTAGGGTACTTTTTGTTTTGTAACAATACAAAGTTTTAATTGCTTTATAAACGCTGCTCTAGTAACCAAGACTTGTGTGATTGGCTGTTCTAAGAGTTCTGTTATTTTAATATATGTTTTCCTTGTCACAAAATTCGCTAACGGTTACTCCATTTACGACCACAACATCTTGTATCATCAATTCATCAACATTTGAATCAATTTACAACAAAGCTCACATTCCGACCCATTTAGCAACTTAACTGTCAAAAGATCACTATTCAATTGCCAATACCTTGTTCCCACGATACTTAAATAATATTTAAAGACATCGGAACACTAATCCTGCGCCTACGACATCTAATAAATCGCGGCTGACCAAAGAGCGACCCTTGGAACACAACCTCCTTACCATGTGTTTGGACTACTACACGATGCTATACAAAAGAGGTTTTGTTGCTCACAAATATAACTCTACAGCTGTGAAACCCCAAGTTGTGCAACTATAGAGTTTAGTCCTTTGTGATAAGGATATGTGGGAGTTTTTAAATGTGATAGGGTGTTTGGTGATCTTGGTGGTATTTTTGAGACAGTTTCAATTGTTTTGTGGGACAATGTCGTGGGTCATGGGAAATGAGGGAGTGTTTTCAGTGTTTAAGCTTGAATGTATTATTGACCGACGGACATTGTCGGTTAGTTTATAACGCGGTATTTAGCGCTTGTTGTTGGAGTGGGAGGTTTTGATACTTTGGGTTATTTTGAAAAATAATTTGATTAATTCTCTTAATTTTTTCTAGATAAATTTCTAGATAAAGAACGATTATATATTAATAATTTGCTAGATCAATGATGATGAAGATGGTAAATTAATGGTCCTGTTTAAACCATTTTTAACGTCGTTTTCGTTGCTGATCATACTTACGTAGTTTTGTTTAAAAATGTGATTCTTCCCACAATGTCTGATTACTACGCAGAACCTCAGAATGGGCCGGCTAGAAGAAGAAACCCAGGTGGCAGACAAGAGTATCTTCAGAAAATTAAAGTTTTGTTGAAATGGTACATACCTGCCATTAACAAAACTCTTCAAAAACATATCTTCAAGTATCAAAATCACTTCCTCCCGCAGGCATGCGCTAGCGCCGGCTGCGCGGGCGCCATTGTTCGGGCGAGCCGCGATGATATACAGCCACAAACATTCATTGTACGAGTATTGTTCCACTCGATACACTCGACTCGATACGAGAGCTCGAGTGATGTTGTCATGTAAGAATGTACCTTGTTTTTGTAAATATAGGGAATTTATTTTGGTGCTTTTGCAGTTAACATATTTCTTAGGAATGACTTTGCTCATTAATGTTGTGAAAGTTGAGTTTTACAAGAAGAAAACAGAATTACAGACAAGAGAAAAAAGCAATAAGATTCAAACTAAAATAGGACAAAATTGTCTTAGACCTTTTTTTTTTTTTTTTTGAGTGTGGGAAATCATCAAATAACTTCTCCCGCTCTGGGCGGAGCGGGAGGGCGTGTCAGACTCTTACTGACTAAAACCCACCCGTGCTCCTTCGGTTGCCCTGTTGCCGGGGGCCACGATCTCCCTTTCGGTTTTCTTCGCAACCCCGGCAGGCATCGGCCCTAGTGGACCCCTTGAAATCTGCTGACATCTCTTTGAGGCGCGCGTGGAACACAACGCGCCGTCGACCCGGGCCTGGTCCTTATCGGACGGTGAGCCATCCATTGCTCACCGCCCGCAAGCCCGCGCCTACGGTGGCCGGAAATCGCCCCGCGATTCCCGACGCCCTGGGCGTCTCCTCCTGCGGCGGTTAGGGGCGTGAGGGCGCGAAATTTGCCTTTCCCTCACGCGATCCGCCTCCTCCTTCGCGAGCATTACAGCTTCGCAGAAGGAGGTGACGGCCTCCCATTTCCTCTCGCTCCGTACCATGGCCTGAACCAGGGCCGGACGCGAGAGATCACCGCCGCCGATCGCCTCCACGAGGACACGGCGATGCTCCGCCCAAGCTGGGCAGACCTCCACCGTATGCTCCACCGTGTCCTCCGGGCGATCCACACAATGGTGACACCCGGGCGTTTCCTCCCGCCTTATCCTGTGCAGGAACCTCCCGAAACAAATTGTCTTAGACCTAAAGGGCAAATTCCGGACGATGGTTCTGTAATATACTTGCTTAGCTACCTATTTAACAAAACTAAAGAAAATCTATGGTTGGATCGGAATAATCCAAAAAGCAATAATGTTGTACGTGCTGGGATTTGAACCCAAGACTTTCAGCATGCAAACAGACACTCTACCACTGAGTTACACCCTCGATGAAACTATATATTGAATATTCAAAGGACCTTATTCCGAAACAAAGGTCTGTCTAACCGTTTTAAAGTTTCAGGAAAGAACATTAACAGTCTTCTGCCTATAAACTAAAATTCAAAGGACCATTTTAAATAAAGAGGACCATTTTCGATAAAGGAAAAATTGTACCTATCCTATATTAAATTATCAGGAAGGAACATCAATCATTTCATACATTGGGATCTGAAAAAAGGTTTAAGGAGACCAGCTAAGGATATAGGTAGTAGATAACAAATTTCTCTATACTTTCAATCCATCTATTTACTTAGTAAGTTAATGACTATCACCGAATTGACCCTTTGCCAAAAATAGGGACTTAAATTAACCCACAGCTTTTCAATTCAAGAAAGAAAAGAAAGAAAGAAAGAAAATACATTTATTTAGCACAGACGAAAACGTATAAAACAATAACATAATTATACTACAAGTAAAAAAAGAAATAAAAAAAAGGAAACAAATGAAAAGTGTAACATCATAAATTAACGGGAAAGTGTTCTTCGTGGCTGCGCCAATTAGGCCCAGTTCAGCAAAAATGCCAGACAACTAGTGTCTGACGCTGGACAATTACACGCACGTTCTCCAAACAAAGCCACACTTTTGAAATTCTAATTAAAATCATTGAATCGAGTCGCGAATCGATATGCAAGTCAATCGGGACATGGGGCGGTGGCTCCCATGTTTTTCATTACCGTTCGCCCCTCTCCGATGTCGAACAAAACCATGGTGGCATTGTCTTCTAACCATTGCGGTTGACTGTACTCACGTCAAGGTTGGCATATTCATACTGGTTTAAAATAATATGAAATTTTGCAATTACAAAAAAAAACATCTGTGATTTGTATGCAGCCTAAAAGCATTTAATGTTAAAGTTGGCAACGTCGCAAATAGCTGTCAAAATATTTACCAGTTTTGATTAATTTGATAATATTACTGTATGAAATATCACTATTAATTGCAATTATAACACTGAATTTTATGTTATAACCGTTTTTGTTGTAAAAAAAACTAAATAACCGGTGTTATGATATTAATTATTTCATATTTTCATACAGAGTAATATTGCCAAATTAATCAAAACAGCGAAATATTTGACATCTGTTTGTGACGTTGCCCACTTTCAGAATGCACGCTCTTAAACTGCACGCATTCATACTTATTATGTTTTAAGCACTGGTCCAGTGGTAATGGCCGCGACTTACAGTCGTCGTAATTTCGAACCCTGGCAGGCGCTTTACTTTGTGTAAATTATTTCATCACCACTGCTCTCAAAAAACGGTGAAGGAAAACATCGTGTGGAAACCGGCATGTCCAAGAACCAAACATTCGAAGACATGTGACATTTACCAACCCGCACTGGGCCAGCGTGGTGGATTATGGCCCATTCCCTCTCACCGAGAGGAGGCCTGTGTCCCAGCAGTGGGAACATTATAGACTGATTATTCTGTCGAGGAGATATTTATAGTTTACAGTACCTCTTCACACATAATAGTGGTAGTTTAATTACCTACAATTAAACTAAATCTTGTGTCATTTAAAAGTGCCACAAGTATCTTAGAAGTCTCCATATACAGAGAATGGTTATTTACGAGAAAATAGTTAAATCTTAAGTGTGTCCAAACATTGAGGGGCGATCGTGCGCGGCTGCCACGCTGCCGCTGTGTTTGGACGACTGCCGCGCGAGAACGCTTCTACCTGCCGCGCACAAACATTTTTAGGAAACATTCGTCACTAATTGTGTCTGGACGTATTTCTGCGGACGTTTTAAAGGCTAGGCAGATTCATATTGCTAACTGAATGTCATCTGTCAGCTGTCTCGGATGTGCTGCGCAGTACTGCCGCGCAAACATTTGTCGGTTTAGTCCTAACTAGAGCGCGGCAGAAATGTGTCCTGCAAATTTTGACGCTCAATGTTTGGACACACCTTTAGGATAACCTGTGTCCGTATTCACTAGTTAGTAGGCGCGTCAATAGTTCCAAATTTTCTATAGAATAGAATAGAATAGAATACTTACTTTTATTTCAGACTAAGTCTAGGGTTAGTAACAGTTTTACTTAACATCTAGTTAAAGTAGGTACAGGTCGTGCCATTAAAGTTGAGACTTGACCGCGCCTCCCGCCGCTCTTTCCCCCGCCCCGATGACGCTCCAGCGGGGACCTCATACCGCTAAAGAGACCCATAAATCGTCTACTGCGCAAGTCAAACCACGTGGTGCGTCAAGTCTCATCTTTAATGGCACGACTTGTACAGACACAGATAAACATAAAATTAAAATTCAGCGTGGAGCTGCATCCACCTCCGCAATATTAGGGCACCCCACCGATCTGCGAACACACTGAGAATACTGTTGGTGCTGTCGCGAACATGTGACATCAGGGATGCTAATCTTTTTCTACCAATGGCGGCAAAACCATCAATATTATTTTCCGCAAACATCCCTGACGCACTACAACGTCACGGCAGCCGCAGCAGTATTCTCAGTGCATTATCATTTCTATGATTCGATGGCCCTACTTTCTTGTACACTCACAAACTTTAAAATTCTGTATATATCGGTGCATGTGGTGCTGTTTATAAATCAAGACAGATACATTATTGAACATCATAACATACAGTTACCATCACAGGCTCGATAAAAACAAAAAACATATAGTAGTTATTATTTTACGATGTGACATCAATAAAGTGGTCTGACCACAGTGACCACATCAATGTCTCCAACAATATTATACGCCGATGCTTGTTTATAGCAGTTTTTGCGTCCATTAAGTGTGATTGATTTATAGTAAGCTGTCTAGGTACAATTTACTTATCATAAAAGTGTTTAATATTTTGTTTAGATTTTATTCAGCTGGTGACAGACGGACAGACAGACAGACGGATGGATAGCGGAGTCTTAGTAATAGGGTGCCATTTTACCCTTTGGGTACGGAACCCTAAAAAATATGTATGTTTAGGCTAAAGTATTTATCTATGGGCCTGCGTCGCATGAATTAAATGAATTAATATTATTTTAAAACCTGTTAAGCTAAGCAAATAAAAGATAGTTAATTGATTCAGGCGTGAAGCATGGCAAGACTCCGCTGTCCATCGTCTGTCTGTCTGTCCGTCTGTCACCAGGCTGTATCTCATGAATCGTGATAGTTAGACAGTTGAAATTTTCACAGATGATGTATTTCTGTTGCCGCTATAACAACAAATACTAAAAAACAGAATAAAATAAATATTTAAGGGGCAAAAAAATAAACGAGCAAAAAAATGTTTTTTTTGCTCGTTTTTATAGATGACAGAGACGAACGACTCGCATTTGGCCGGTTTTTATTATAATAAAAACAATTATTGTACACGAAGTGATTATAATTTAATAAAAATAAAAATAAACTTATGAAAATAATCTTGTGTTTTTCAGGATGAAATGACGCGTGTAAGTGACAAAAAAATAATTTTGAATAGTGGTCTAAGTTGCAGATTTACAATGAAAAAAAAATACAAAAAGATTAAAAATTTTAATTTTATATTGCACAAGCATCATGCCTAGTAAGCAATCATGAAAATTTAAAATACAGGAAAAGTTTTCTTTTCTTTTATGCGAGTCGAATGCGCCAACATTAACGCGAACCTTACCCCACAAAATAAAGTTTTCCCTGCGATTAGGAAGGAGTTCAAAGTAAGAGTTTTGTCATCGGCGCATTGTGTTGAGATGGGTTCTTTAATAACGCGCGTTTTGTCTGCAGCGTCATTCAGCCAGCAATAATGTGGAAAGTGCCTTATGTTCCGCGTTCGTGCGCCACAATTTTTCGGGGTTGATTAACTTTTATTCGATTTTCGTACTGTTTTTCTTCCGTATAATATTTAGGATGGTTTTTTATTAAATAGTGGTGCTTAAATAAAAATAATAAATGATGACATAAAAAATTCCGTCCGGTAGATTGTTAAAAAATATTGGACACGTATTTTTCTTTTTTTACGTCATCAATAGATTACGGTGATACATTGAGTTAAAATGTGCCATGACGTCACGAGTATGTAGATTTTATACTTACTTGTGACATAGCGACTCCCACTCCTCAACTTTAATGCTTTTTATCTGTATTTTTTTATTAATATGATAAAGCAAAAAATACGTGTCTAATATTTTTTTATTATCTGTTTGACGGACTAAATAGAATTTCTTTTTTTTATTGATTTGCTCTCATGCACATCACACATTTTACAATATTTTTGTGTCGGTTTTTGTACATGAACCCTGTCAGGACACTGCAAAGCACAATGTTGGTTTGCTGTTGAGTTTGTGAACATTAGGTTATCATAAATTGAGTCAAAACTTATAAAAATACGATTAAATCATCATAACACATAAACATAACATCACGCCTGTATTCCCCGAAGGGTTAGGCAGAGGTGTACCTATAGTACACCCACATTTCGCCAGTTATGTTTAAGTCCCATGTAATAGGGGGCGAGCCTATTGCCATCAACCGGGCACAAATCCAGACTCCGGGCTGCTAACGATTAAATACATTTCAGAAATAAAAATAAAATAAAATTACATGTCTAGACGTCGATATGATCTCCAATTAATAGTAATAGTAATAAACAATGTATAATCAAACACAATTACACACATAATAACATCATCTTTAAAACCCAAGACCCAAGTGCCCAGATTAAATGTGCCAGCTAAGTTAAAACTTTCTACTTCCCAATCAGGTAAATGAAAATTAAAAGGGGAATCACAAAACCCTGTTCCTTTATGATGAGTGCATTACATAATACACCCGGTTTCTGGAACAAAATTAAACACTTCCAATTTTTTTTTTGTTTAGAAGTCACGCGTCAACTGTAGTGAGTTAGTGACTAGTTGACTTAGGGCCGATTTCACCAAAGAAACAGAACGGAATCAGCAGTTCTAAAATGCGTTCAAGAGCTGTCAGTGTCAAAATTGTTATGGAATTTTATACACTGACAGCTCTCGAACGCGTTTAGATGTGCTGAACGCGTTCAATTTCATTGGTGAAATCCGCACTGAATTATCAACAGATCATCAGATCACTTGACATGCTTTTAATTTTGATATTCAGCTGTTTTTCATTCCAGAAACCGGGTGTTGGTAAGTCTTTTATAACGAAACAAACTCACATCATCGTATCCAATTATAGCTAGAACACATATCAATTACAATCAGAAGAGGTGTAAAAAGTTAATATAATTAAACACAGTCGCGACTCGAACACACAATGCCCATCAATTAGCGGCCAGTGATCCATCAGGGGGAAGCTTCAATGTTTTAATTAAAGAATCCACCCTGATAACGAGGTGGTGACAATATTCACCCTTTTTATGAGTAGGTAATGAACTGGTACTGTCCTGTGGATAGGAACCTATTGGTAATTTATGTTTGTCTACCGGTAATTAAGCTTAAGAGGAGCTCGTAGCTAAGTAATAACAGCCGCACGGTTCGATCCATCAGGTTAAGCTACGCTTGCCGGGGTTGGGCTGTGGATAGGTGACCATCTTAACATACCGAGACTCCTCCGTGCCTCGGAAAGCACGTTAAGCCTTTGGTCCCGGCTGACATTCGTGGATCTTTGACAGTCGTTACGGGTCGTCAGAAGCTCGAAAGTCTGACAACCAGTCTTATCAAGGGGTATCGTATTACCCAGTAACTGGGTTGTGGAGGTCAGATAGGCAGTCGCTCCATGTAAAATATGGTATTCAGCTGCATCCAGTTAGACCGGAAGCCAACCCCAACATAGTTGGGAAAAGGCTAGGCAGATTTACCCGTACTTAAAAGCTTTCTCTTTCCTACTACTTTGCTGTGGCCGACAGGATCTATAATAATCCAAATCCTAACTTATATAATAATCCTAACTAAAAATACGAAATTGAGTTTGTTTGTTTGTTACGCTTTATCGCTAAAACGGCTGAACAAATTTGGATGAAATTTGGCACATAAGTAGACCATAACCCGGAGATGGACACAGGCTGCATTTCCTCCTGTATCGCAGAGGAGGTCGCGGGCAACAGCTAGTCTCAATATATTTTAATTTGCCACCTAAGTTTACATTGTGGAATGCAATAAATGATTGAGTTTGAGTATGTTTTGTTAAATTGAATGCTTACCTGTGAAAAATAGTCTAATTAACGCATGGTCAGATAAGTTGGCCTTTTATGTATTGCATCGTCTTGAAACGTCAGAAGAAAGGGCAGATTTTGAAAATTGTCGAGTCGTGTGTAGCAGTCTTTGTAGTTGACTGAAAAAAAAATCTATTTATACTAGCTTTAATTGAAAAGATAATAATCAGGGTCAGGCAGGAGGACCATGATTACAAATGAAAATAAAGTTTAAAAAAGTGTAACCCGACGGTTGCAGTAATACCAACAAAATTATAATGGCATGTAACGACGGCTTTACCTTGACCATTTTTGTACAGCCTATTTCTTGATTTCTGTCTAAAATATTTTTTTGTTTCATACTTTTTATTTTTAGATCAGTGTTTTTCCCTAGTCGGGTTAGGGCGCGTTCCCACTATGTTGTGACGATTAATTTATCGTTGGAAAAGTTAGTTAAGGTAACTTAATCATGTCGTCCTATATGTGAACACCTCCATTCAAGTACACAAGCCTCGACGCTTTAAATGACACGATAATCTAGTGTCTCAACACAGGGGGAACGCGCCCTTACAGTTTTTTTAAACTTAATTTTTATATATTTTTCCGTTTTAACGCTTGATATTATTAAGATCTGACTAACTGCGTGTTGGTATCATTTTTTTATCATGCTTTTTATTGTATTAATTTTAGCTTTTAATTTTACAGCCGCGCGGTGTCCCGACGCAGTCTCACTTTTGCTTGTGTTTAAATATTTAACCATATTTATTTACTTAAACAATATAATCTATATATTTATTTGTAATGTACTCGACAAGACCTTTCTTCTGATACCAAACATGTTATGATTATGTCACCCGGATTATTATTAAAAATCTATTGATCCCTTTTTTTTTTCTTTTTTTTTATACCTCAATCTTCAAAATCGGTTCAGTAGTTTAGACGCTACGGTGGGACACACGTAAATACAAAGATTCATGGATACATACCTAGACTGCTAAAATTTGAAAAAAACAGATATAGGTACTAAAATCTTTCCAAATCGTACAAAAACTGAAACCTATTTAGATAATTTTACCTGTGCAGATGAAAACCTTGGAAATATTTGAAGAGATCTTTTAATATCCCTCTCAGCGCTAATCTCACCACTGTCTGTTTGAACCGTCCTTACATTATGCGGAATCATAAAATGTTAATTCCAAAGATTTCGATTGAAGTAATTCGACCTAATTAAGCCATATTCCAAAGACAAGCGTTATCTTTGAACTTACCTGCTTTTGAATGCCTTTCTACCTTCTGCTGGGAATTGACTTGGGTTTGTAAGTGAGTTTCAACTTTGTGGCTTGAGTGGTAGAGTTGGTTATCCTGTGTTAAGGGCTGTGAGTCGAACATTTTCGCGTTGTTGTAGGGTTACCTTGAAATAAAATCGGTTAAAACTTATAATAAGAGTTTCATCTATTCTAATAGGTGAAGTTTTCCGTAAATTTTACTATGAAACCACACACAGTGATGGAAAATGCAAAAGAAAATTGATTCAACTAACTAAACTTTATTGTCTTCAGCTCAAAGTTATCTTTTTTAGAATTGATAATATCGAGCTGAAATCAGTCTAGGCCCAGTGGCCAGGAATTCATATACTGTATGCTAGTTCAGTATGTTACAGAGGTTAATTCAGATACTGTATTGTAGTTTAGTATGTTACAGAGGTTAATTAAGATACTGTATGCTAGTTCAGTATGTTACAGAGGTTACTTCTCTATCCGTTTCAGTTTCGTTTCGTTTTTCAGTAGTGGATCCGGGGGGAGCTAAGGAGCTCAAGCCCCTCCCAAAAGCGTCCGAGTTCTTCTGTGACAAATCCTAAAGTGAACTTGATATTATTCAAATTAATCTTTTTAGCAAGTATTTACACTACCTAATTTACAATTGTCATCAATTATCCTTAACTTAATAAATATTATGTTTTCAATTTTTTTCTATAAGATGTTTTGTTGTACGGATTTTGAATCCGCGCGCCATTCATTCCGCCGGTTTGGCCGCCATGTATATTCACAGAGATATGTCTGGAAGTCTACAACTTACGAAGCCATTGAGGAATTTGCGAAATGTAATCCAAGGCTTGTAAAATATTGTGTGCTTTTTTAGTGTTTACTTTGCTAAAATCTACTCGCGGGGTCAAGCCCCTTCTAATCCTGGATTCGACACTGCGATTATTGTAGCAGTCAACTCTTTAAAACGAGCATTACTCTCTTCCCTCTTCCTCATTCATTTCTTAAACATGCAAACCTCAGCCAGGTAAAATCTCACAGCCCTACCTACAACCCTCCTTGGCCAACATTAATAAGGAGAATTAAGATTAAAATGATATTAAATTTTGATATTGTGTTGTGTACGGATTATTTCGAAGGAAATTTTAATATGGGCCTCGCTCTTTGAGTCCTTTGTGGCCTGGGGAGGCCTCTCTGTTTGTCCTGCTTAGAGGTTTTATGCGAGGTGGGTGAAAAAAGGTAAGTAGAGGTACCTATGTGATTATGTGCATGTAGAAAGATATACGTATGTCCGATCCGTGAGGGTGTTGTTAGGTATTGTATTGACAGTTTACATATAAATATTTTCAGGCAAAAAAAATCGCCACATTTTTTTTTCAATTTGGAATTTTACCGGATTATTACTTAGAACACTTTTGAAAAATTTCTAATTTGGATTTGGGGTAGTTTTGGTACTAAAAATGTGAATTTTAAATAGCAATTTTTTATTTTATTTTCAATAATAATAAGATTTTTTTATTAATTTTTGGTAACGTTTTTGCAGTAGGTACTGTAAGGTTTTATGCAATATGCAACCTTATGTAATGCAGGCTGGTAAGGAATACTTAAATAGAATTTGAATATGTTTTAGTTTGATGGAAAAATAGAATACGAATAACATACGAGAACTGCGTATTGCTTAGTCCCCCTCCTGCCCACACTACACAGTTAGGCACGATACGTTTTAGTTAACGTCCTTCAGGCATTACAGTACCTATGCGCCCTCTTCGGATCGGACAGGTTTTTTACATGTTATAGATTATTTAAATTGATATTGGTATTAAATCCGATGTTCTTTTGCATGTGGAAAATGGCATTGGCGGAAAAATCAATATCAGTTAGTTTCATTTCAAGGACTTGACTTCATCATACATCGATTTTCATGGCATTTGCAGGTAAGTGAAGAAATGTCATTGAAGAATTCTGGTTAGAACTGACGACCGCTGATGCGGTTTTGCTAAAAGACTTCTTGACGCGTATGCAAAGCAAACATTCTTTGTAATATTTATAAAAGAAAACTTTTGAAAGATAGATATATAATAAGAATACCTACATAACATATATGTAAATAAGAATATTACAACCAACACATATGTAACAGCACGCTTCTATACACCTAATAGAACACCCACATTTTGAAAGTTATGGAATAAAAATCAATCAATCTGCCTAGCCTTTTCCCAACTATGTTGGTGTCGGTTTCCAGTTTAACTGAAGGCAGCTGAATACCAGTATTTTACATGGAGCGACTGCCTATCTGATCTCCACAATCCAGTAACTGGGTAATACGATACCACTTGGTAAGACTGGTTGTCAGACTTTCGTGCTTCTGACGACCCGTAACGACTGTCAAAGATCCACGAATGACAGCCGGGACCAACGGCTCTCGAGTCTCTGTATGTTACGATGGACCCATCCACGGACCAACCCCGGCAAGCGTAGCTTAACCTGATGTGACGACTCGTGTGGCGTTATAAGAATAAGAGTATGCCTCTTAATTTGACAGCAGTATTCCTTACGTCCTATTTAATTAGATTGCCAGTCTTCAAGAAACCAATTAATTGCCACCGTCATCAGCATTGCAGTCACACCAAAAATGTAAGAAATTCACAAACAATATCTTTAACAAGTTCCTTCGTCGGGACATACTTTGAATAATTAATTCTGTCGGGTCAGTACCCCTCCCGGACTGGGTCCAATCATCGCTAATCAATTCATATTGTGCTCAGCTTTTTATAAATGGTGTATAAATGATTTACGCTGGCTTGTGTTGAAGTGGGAATGATATGTAAGTGGGATGGTGATAGGGTATCTTAAGCGAATACTTTTTAAGGTTGTAATTTGGTACAATATTTAAGACAACACTCAGTTATTTTTGATTAGGTATTGGCACAGTATAGTTAAGTAACAATATTATGTCTCGGCAGTGACTTTTAAATAATTACCTATGGCCGCTCGGTAGCTAAACCTTCTTCGGCCGCTCACTCGATACTGTTGCATGGTACTGATATACACTGAGATTTCGAAGCGCTTCGTTTCGGCCGTTCCTATGAAGACATAATACTGTTACTTATTTATACTGTGGTATTGGCAACAGCACTACGCATTTACGACGATGACGTCTCACAAGAGCAAAAATTAAGAAGAACTTTTGCTGCATCTACAAATACTTATCTATGATATTTTCGTCGTAGATTTATATAACCGCGATTAAATTAACGTGTAATCATTTGGTTTGGGTTAATATTCTACATGAACCCTTTTTTAAAGTTGCGTACTTGCATCTATTAAAGTGTGGACTACTGAATTATTAGAGTTAGGAGCATTGACATCGATATAATGTATTGGAATAAAATAAATAATTACTAAAAATCTGCCTAGCTTTTTTCAACTATGTTAGGGACGGCTTCCGTTCTAACCGGATGCAGCTGAATACTAGAATTGTATATGGAGCGATTGCCTATCAGACCTTCATAATGCAGACCGGGTAATACGATATCCCTTGGTAAGACTTTCGGGCTTCTGACTACCCGTAACGACTGTCAAAGATTCACGAATGACAGCCGGGACCAACGGCTTAACGTGCTTTCCGAAGCACGGAGGAGTCTCGGTATGTAAAGATGGTCACCCATCCACGGACCAACGCAGCCGGGGTTGGTCCGTGGATGGGTGACCTGTGTACTTTAACCTGATGCGATCGACTCGAAATAAATATATAATAACAAAAAAAGTAAAAAGCTCTATTGCAGTCATAGAGAAAACGACATAACCCATAATAAATTAAAGCCAAGAGCACATTAAATGGATCCTCATGATAGTCTCGTAAAGCTATCATCCAGTTTTGACAAACGAGGTGTTATTCAAGAGATAACATAAACGTATACAAAAATAAGATAAATGTTAGCAAGCGTTTGGTTTTATGTTTTATTTCTATGTTTATGCAAATATGGACGTGTTTTATTACTGATTTGTATACTATTCTTCTTTTGGTTATGAATTATTTAAGTGAATGTGTCATTTTAAAGAACAGTTCAGGTCATCTATTTCATTTTGGTCCTATCGGCCGTCCCCGTTCTGCGAGCAATGTGCCCCACCCATTGCAATTCTTGGCGTTATGTCGGTTACCGTGGTTTTCTTGCAAATCTTCACATTCCTACTAGTTCGATCACGCAGAGAAATTCCGAGGAGAAGTAGTATAATCTCTAGTAATATATAGGTAATGTAGTTTAGTATCACTTTCTAGTGTCTAGATAGTGTAGTGCAGACTGAAGTTATTACTCAAACGTATCTATTAAACTTACGCAACGGTTATTATTTAATAGGGGTGGCCTGTGTCAGTTTTTGATAATATGCAAATGAAGTAGGGAAAAAAGAGAGTCAAGGCTCTTTCAAACAGGCGCGACACGCGACGCGACACAAAGACACCGCTCGTCGCGCGACGAGCGGTGTCTTTGTGTCGCGTCGCGTGTCGCGGCTGTTTGAAAGTGCCTTCAATTGGGTAGTTAGCCAAGCATCCTATAGAAATAGACAATTGGTACAGTTTGTCATCTAAGATAGAGGTAAGTAGAAAGAAGGAGGTAGTTTGCATGTGGCAAAACAAGCATGAAAGTAGAATAAATGCTGTGGAAATGCGTTCCTTGTGAAGTATGTGTGGTTTGTCTATGAATGATAGGCTGAGGAATGATGTGATAAGACAGCGGTGTGATTTAAAAGAAGATGTTGTGACAAAAACTGAAAAGGGTATGCTGAGATGGTTTGGGCATGTTGAGAGGATGAATGAAAGGCGACTAACAAAACGTATTTACAAGGCTGATGTGAAGGGAAAGGCCGGTCGGGGACGCCCTAGAAGGACATATACTGACCTTATTGGTGATGTTCTTCAGAATAAGGCCAAGTGCGTAGTACTCGCAATCGGCGGGAGTGTATGACCAGATGTATGAACGTAAACAAGGCAAAAGGAGTATGTAAGGAACGTAGCAGGTGGCGTTCTGTAGTTTCTGCCTACCTCCATGGGAAGAAGGCGTGAGTTTATGTATGTATGTATGTATAATTATTTTATGTATGTTGGTGGTACATATTATTTTAATTCTGAAAAATAGCCAATGCATTTTAGTACATTTACATAAACTTTAAATCGCCAGCAACTTGCCACTCGATTCCCTACAACCCTCACGTGCATCTCTAACACGCGATGGTTTGGTCACCACTCTAGCGAGGCAAAGTGACACGTCGTTGACAGCACTATTAATCAGTAACACGCTGTTTTATTTATATTGCTATCCGTACTTACTGTCCGTCTGTATGTCCTTAGCTTTGAATGCCTAGACATTCGTTTGAATTTATGGGTTGTAAAAATATGTAGGTATCCACCGGAAAAAATTGTATAAGACTGTGGTATTTATTATAGCTCTAAAGCAGTTATTTAAAAGGAAACTTAATTAATTAATAACATAGTTCTTATCTACAGATTAATATTGTGAAACTTTTTCCAATTATTGTAATATTCTAGATACTTATATTATATTTTTATAATCTGTGATAGCATGCAATAACCCATTCAAATGTTTGGTGTCGTTGCAAATGTTGTGAAATGTCGCACTCTGTAATTATGAATAATCAATCTATCTATTACTTAGACGGTTTATGTTCTATTAACATTTACCATTTATTATCACAATTTTTTTTTTTAATTAAATGTTTTTCTGAAATTGTTATTGTTGTACAATTTCTTAGTTTTAATCTTGTATTTCCTGTGCGTGTCACAAATAAAAATATTTTCTTTTCCTTCTTTACTTTCTTTTCTTTCTTTCTTTTTTATTTTGTAATGCTTTAAATTATGTCTAAAGTAAGGGATGTATGATTAAGAATTAACTTTTATTAATTATGTTTTGAGCAAGACCCTCATTATCCAAGTGATTGTAGATTTGACTATTTAATGGATTTTTATCTTTTGGGATGAGATTTAGGACCACAGTATGCAGTTGAAAACAAGAGTCAAGATCCCGAACATAAAGGGATTAAGAATACGCTTTCAGCTCTTAGTTTAGGCAGCAAAAACCCCAATATCTTCGATCTTCAAGTTTTTCACATTTAAAGCAAACTTTCCCTCTAATCAACGCCACCATATCTTCTCCTCACATATCAAATTAACATTTCAATTTGAATTTTTTGCGGTCACACGAAACCCTTCATTAATTGGGTTACAGAGGGTTACCTCAGGGGAGGGAAGGGTTAACTCCTCAGGGATGAGGCTACAATTGATTGAGATGGATGTTGTCAGCGAACAAATTCAGAGACAACTTTTTACTCCACTTTTTTTCTCCCCTGTATTGTTTTTTAATCTTTTGTTTATAATTTAAAAAAGGGTGGTTTTGTAACCAGCCAGTTAGTTAGCTAATTGTTTTTAACTTCTTGAGAGGTTTTACGATTGGTCCTAAGATGTTCTGTTGTTTTGTTTTTCCGTTTTATGGGATTCGTGATTAGGGGAACTAATTTGCAGTTGAGAAGTGGTTATTTGTGTTCTTATCATGGTTAATTTAGAAAAAGAATTGGAGGATTTATAGCTATGATAGTATATTCAGCTTTTTGTGCAATAAATTAATGTAACATGCTAAATTAAAGTTAATAGCGACAGTAAATCATCTCGAGGAATATTATTATCTAGAAAGATATGAAAGAAAAGAAAAAATCGAGCCAAATGCAAAAAAAAAACCGGCCAAGTGCGTGTCGGACTACGCACAATGAAGGGTTCCGTAGTTAGGATGAATTTATTTATCCCAAGAACAAACTTAACCTTGTAGTTGAAAAACATGTTCTCCCATACATTAAAACTGCAAATGTAAGTTTGTACGCACAATATTGAGAAATTGACCATGTTATTTCAAGACCATAGATTTCTTATAGGTTTTCCTGTAATCTATGAGTAAAGAGCTATACTAAGTATTTTTTCCAAAATTTTAGGTCCAGTAGTTTCGGATATAAGGGGGGGGGGAATGTTCAATTTTCATCGAATTTCTTAAATATCTTTAAAAGTATTTATTTTAAAATTATATCAAAAATATGTTTAAAATCCTCGCAATAAGCCCATTCATTTGGCATGTCACACGATACTGTTATAGAATACATATGTGTGCCAAATTTAAACTAAATCGGTTCATTAGATTCTGAGCAAATTGGCTGTGACAGACGGACAGACAGACAGACACACGAGTGATCCTGTAAGGGTTCCGTTTTCTCCTTTTGAGGTACGGAACCCTAAAAAATGTTGCCTAGTAGACTACGTCTAAGATTCTAATTGATTATCGCAATCGAATCAAATCAAATTTCTACATTTATATACGTGTTTGTGTGTGTGTGTGCGATATGTACGCCTGTGCTTAAAATTCATATCTGTAATATTTATGGTGTATATAACAAAGAGTAGTCTATTTTTCTATCTATCGCTGGCATTGCACAAATAACAACAAAAAAAAAAAAGAAAAAATCAATAGACCAGAAAACGGTACCCGATATCACAGATGATGATACTAGTACGATATCCACATCTTATACCAATGAAATATCGTCGATCACTTTCCATCTGCTCCTAGTAGAGCTAACAATGCCAATAGTTCCCTCAGACAATGTTACTATCAAAACGTTCGATCGCTCGAGACGATACAGCTTTACATAAATACCTTATGTAACTAAGATCACGCTTGCACCGTCCTAATCTTTTGCAAGCGTTTCAAAGACTCCACACGCCGATGAATGGAGAAATTTCGCCAAACATTGCGAGTTTAGTTCCAGATTTGAATTTGAAGAGTCAAGTTGGGAAGGCAATGGATTGGTGGCTATGAGTAAAGATCACTGGAAGTAAAGCAATGTTCGTTGGTAAGAGACAGATGTGCGATAACCCAAGATAATCCTGTGATAAAATCTTCTACGATTTGCCTTAGCGCACGGTAGTGAGGTTCATGTCTAAAGTCCGAGTCGCTAAAGTCGACGATATTTGATACGTTTTACTTTTACGAAACATCTGCGTTTTGTTCCGAGTTTATGAAGCGTATTTTGGATTGTCGTGTTGTGTTGCAAATTATAACAGAGATAGACGATTGAGATATTGCAAATACAGGTTATGTATGTATCACACTGTCTTGACCAACTATAAATCTTATTGACAATTCTTTTCTTTGATAAATGAGCAAATTCTTTACTTAATTCGAAATGCAAATTGTTGGAAAAAATCTCACCGCTGTTTTGTAAATTTTTAACTGCAGATTAAATACCAGATCTTTTGGAAACTATAATGGCCGTGTATGATTACAGGCATAGAAGAGATATATACAATAATCTAACCAGGATCAGCGATAAAATTCTCGGGATTTTGACGGGAAAAGAAACTTAATCTACGATAAATAAATAAAATTCCCTCAAGCGATCAAAAGAACCAATCAAGTCAAAAGCTGTGACAGCGACCACGATCAACTGGTTGACAAATGACACAACTCTTGACACGCTAATGAAAGTATTATACAACATTATGCTGCAACATGCTGATGAAAATCAGCCGCTTTGTGATGCTAAGAGTTCGGAGAAAGAAGGTACTTTGTTTTGATATGAGGAAGAAATACTTGGTTGATGCAAATAAGTATGTACAGTCAGTCAGAAGACCCTATTTAGGGAGTAAAATTAAGGTCATTGTAGAATTGGATTAGAGTAGCTTGTCTTAGGTCTAGCTAGATAAATGCAAAGTATTATGACATTATAAAAAGAAAACAGTGCACAGACACAACGAGCAAAAAATATAAAGTTTGAAGTCAAAGATGAAATCAGTATGAGATTGAAAAATATCATAAAAAGGAAAAATTAATCATAACCACACAAAACGAGCTACTACATACTATGAACTTAAAAATGCAGATATTTTTAATAGAAAGCATAAAAAACGAAATATATTCGACTAATAAGTTTAATAAAAGAAGGCAATATAAAAAAATCAGTAAACATTCCAAAAAAAAATTGACATCCCACAAATTGTCTTCGAGTTCATCGTTTTAGCTGCATATAAATTTAACACTAGCAATATAAGCTTTGACACTTTTATAAAACGTGCATATTTATCCAAGTGTTGTTTACTTTCTATTTAAATTTTACTATCCGTCATCATGGCATAACGGTCATTGGGAAGTGTTTATGTGTAATAAATTAACGGACGTACAATCCGACCGGTCGGCTTGTGTGGATAATCATTAATTTCCCTGCGACATTGAATTCTTTTGAAGATCTGTCTGAAGCATTAATGTACGCGAAATTTGTTTTCTCATTACTGTCTCCGGTATATTCATTAATTTTGTTTTGTTGGTTTATGATTGGTGACGGCGATGCATTCGTTGCTACTCGTATTTTTTGCAAAATTTTACTACCGCTGTTTCTAAATGTTCTATCACGTTTTCTTTCTTAAATCCACTCTCTAAACTAAGTATTTTATGTCCATACAGGTTTTGTATAAAATTAACTTGTACCTACCTGTATATTTACCAAGAAAAACATCTCGCAACAATAAATTTTCAGAAATGTCGAGTATCATTACCATTTTACAAATCGCAGCATGCAGCGTTCAAGTTATGCTAATGTCAATCTGTTATAATTCCCGCATCACATACATTTTACTTTTAAATTCATTCATCTCCCCATTTTTTACTTCGCCTCGTGTCCACTGTCACTACTGGACATTAAAAAACATCTTAATTTCTACGTCATCCCCAACTTTATTGGGAATTTGTAAAGAAAGCGTGTTGGGCTCGTGGCACCTGTACATCTGACCTTTGACCCAGGGATGCTGTGGTCATCTCGCCTTCTTATAGTGACCCTACATTGATATGTTAATTTTGATGATCTTCGAATTTTTTACGCAGTTTAACCTCTGAATGAGAGACATTGATTGTAAAATTTGTAGTCGTTATTAATATTTACTTGCATGTTTAAACTAAATTAGGCTGTTTGAATAAATTTCTTCGTTCATGTCATAATTTTGGACACTCATTTCATTTAGATATACGGTCCGTTATTTTCGAATTATGCAAATTCACAAACATTATTTGAGGTCCGAAAAAATAAATCAAAGTAATAATATTTTCGAAGACTGACCCTTGTCCAGCGCCGTAAATACCAGCACATAGATTTTATGGGAACCCGAAATAGCTAATAATTCATAAATATCGGACACCGGACTCCTGTGTCCGGTGCTCAAAATCGCTAATACCAAAACCCGTTGGGGCCAAATACGTCATTAATTTGAACAAGTCCGGACAAAGGGCGAAGACTGCGCCCTTTCAAGACTAGAAAGACTACACGACGAAGGATAATAGTGGATAGTCTCCTCACTCGTTTAAGAATGATAAATTACCTAAATGGAGTCGGTATGTCCATTCCCACAGATATTAAAGTGGAGGACAAAAGAAGGACCCCCGAGTAGTTGGACCCATGCTGGGGTATTGAAAATATTGCAAAATACACCGTTCATTGTGTGGACCTCATGCAAATCTCTTTGAGGGCTTCTTTTGGATAGAAATTGAAAAAGTTTTATAATCATGACTTTGATGTTCTTTGTTTTAAGAAGGCTAATCGCTGATGATACGCTTGTGTACCACCCGGAATCCAAAGCTTATGCATGCTGGAATAAAAGTCAAGTAGCTAAAGTGCAGCAAACATTGATAATGAGAGTCCGACTATGAAAGAACTTGTAACGGTTATCTTTTCTGAATATTTTCGATATACCACTTTACGTTGTCACTGTTTTAAAGATTCCTATAAGTTGTTACATAGTTGGTATTTTAAACATTATTATAAATTAACTTATTGAAGAAAAAAAAAGCTTTTTTTTATTTTGAATGACAGTTGCAATAAAAATAATGATTTGGAACGCGAAACGGATGATACCTCACCTGTCACTTATAATTTACCTGATAATAAAAAGAAACGGTAATTAATTCTAGTTCTCTATGGATTAATAGCAAGGTAAATAAATCTTTACTACAAGAATTCTAGAATCATAGTAATAAAGTATTTTTTTGCATTTCTCCCAATTTCGTGGTTTTATCTATCAATCCTTTACGAATTTGAGCAGGACTTGTAGAGATACTTACTTTAACACTTTGAGGGACACTAAACGGCCATAGGCGTTATACCAATAAAATTTCTATTGTGTCTCGTTCAGTGTCCTAGAATGCGTTTATTGAAAATATTAAGCTTAATTTCAAATATATTGATAATATTATTGAAGTGAAAACTTCTTAAGACGTGTTGGGCATTTTTGAGATGGGACTAAACCATTGATTTTGCGACACTGTTACGACACCAGCTTTTGACCATTACAAAGACATCAACGCGCGATACATTATTTGCTGCACAATAAAATTGTTCAAGTTTTCACTTCTGTCGGCACTCCCGGCCGGCGGAATTGTAATAAACTAAAAAAACAGTGGCCATGCCATTATTTTTTTAGTTTATTACCATTCCACGCTAAACCTACCTATGCCAAATTCCCAGAGTCCTGGTAAATGGACCTTAATTACCAAAGATCAATTACAGGTAAAGATCTAACACGACATTTCCCAATTTGACCACTTCATCAAACTATTAAGCGAAAAACCACCTATGAAATTGTATCCCTTCATTTGCGGTCTATTATCTATAAGCCCATTATTGCTATAATATAACACCTGAGTTGTCCCGATTACGCATAATGAGTACAAAACCCTTTGTGTCCATTCAGCCACCGATATTAATAAAAAGGGATATAGTGACTAAGCCCTTTGTGCCGACTTGTTTATTCTACAGAATGACATGAATGTTTAGAAGCAAAAAAGGGAGATACAGAGTAGTAACTTCACAAAGATACTGTTGCGGTTCGGTAAGGTTAATTTTCATATTGATGCTACGAGATAAAGAATAGTTTTGGTTGGTTTATAATTCTGTTTTGGTACCCAGAGAGGTGGTATATTTGTAGAAGACGATGATCGGTGACCTCTGCCACCCAGCGCGGTTCCTGATTGACGTTTGTATGACGCGCGCAGCCGGAGAAATTTTGAGAATTCCGACTATGTTTTCTAATTGTTATGCGAGTTTATGAACTACTGTAATATTTGGGATATTTCATGAATATGAATATGGTTTTTTTTTGAATTTTTCACAATAGGTGTGAATATGCAAATCATTAATGATTTAAAACTACGTAAAAAACACTATTTGATAAATTCAATTATCAAATAGTGTTGTGAATAAATAACAACGTTTTTGATTCTATTAGGTACTTTAATGCAATCTATGTCTGTCTCATTGAACTAAATTCACAACAAAAATTTTATTGACAAGTCATTATTTCCAGTTTCGACATTCTAGAAATCAAACAAATAAACCCTTTTATTAGTTCTTATTTCACACTTTACACAAAATTTTCGACGTTCTAGAAATCAAACAAATAAACCCTTTCATTGGGTCTTATTTCATAATTCCACACTTTATAGAAAATTCGACATCCTATTTAGCTGAATTTCACAATTTACATATCCATTTGGTGATGAATTTTGCCTACTTGTATTGTAAAGATAACTCGGGACTAATGCAGTATCGGATTTTTATTGCCAACTACTCGTTGCTATAGGAACTGTTACTGAAGCCCAACTTGTATTCTCCTTAATTAACCAACAGTAGCATCAAACAGCCACACAATTTCAGTTGCCACACAAAAGCTAACAAAAAATGTCTACAATAGTCCACAAAGGTGACAATGAACACAATAGGACCTATGGGAAACAGTACAAAAGTCCTCGGTATTTATTCATTGTTTGTTTTACTAAGAAGTGACGGATGAAAACAAATAGCCCTTTTTAGAATAAGTAGCAACCCCATCTTCGTACTATCCATTATAGCCAGACCTCCAACTGTTCCCATATTCATTGATGACGCGGTTCTTGTTATACTGGTAGTTTCGTCCAGTATAACTTGGTCTGTGTCATGTTTAGAGTTGGGAGCTTCAGGAAGGTCACGGGTTCCTGGTACATAATGTGGTGCTTCACAGTTCTAATTGGCTATTATAATGATACTTGATACGTCTCGACTTGTTCCATGTTCTAGCATTTTGAGATTACTTTCTATTGTATTGGGTATTGGTTACTTTTGTTTCGTAGTTGTATTAATATCTTTGAGATCCACAATGGGTTAGTTTTCTGCTTTTGATGATGGTAAGAAGATCTGTCTCCCATCTTGGGGGTGCTAAATGGTCATTTGCATTAACATTTGGTTGGAACTCTCACTTTATGTAATTTAAATTATGCTTATTCTACCTATCTGTGCTATTGACCAGGGTCAGTTAGGTGCAGTGTTTTTTTTAAGTGAAAACTTCTTCAGGCGCGTTGGGCATTTTTGAAATGGGCAAAAACAATTGAACTCGCGACACTGTTACCGTTACCATTACCAACACCTCATTAAAAGTATTTCCTGCACAAGAAAATTGTTCAAGTTTTCACTTCTTTTTGTAAAAAAAACAGTGGAACTCCGGGAGTGTCGGCACTCCCGGAGTTCCACTGTTTTTTTTGCTTGCCGTCTCTGTTCCACTCCTGGGCAAAGACCACCCTCCACTCCTTCCATCTTTCGTAAACCCGCGCGTCCTCCTTCCAGTTTTGACGGAACCTATTCAGCTCGTTCCGCCATCTCCTACGTGGTCTGCTGTGACCCCGCCTCACTGTCTCAGGGCACCAGTTCTGTGCTATTTGTACCCACAGTTTGTCCAGCATGCGGCAGACATATCCTGCCCAGTCCCATTTAAGTAAGGCAACCTTTTGAGCCACGTCGGCTATCTGTGTTTTGGCGCGCAGTGTTGTGTTTTAATTTATTATTTTATCGTTTATTAATATCATAGGTTGTTAATTTGAGGAGCTCGTGGCTAAATAATAACATCCCCACGGGTCGATCAGGTTAAGCTACGCTTGCCGGGGTTGATCAGTGGTTGGGTGACCATCTTTAAATAACGAGTCTCCTCCGTGCCTCGGAAAGAACGTTAAGACATTAATCCCAGCTGTCATTCGTGGATATTTGATAGACGTTACGGGTCGTCAGAAGCCTGAAAGTCTGACAATCAGTCTTACCAAAGGGTATCGTGTTATTAAGTACCTAACTGGGTTGTGGAGGTCAGATAGGCAGTCGCTCCATGTATGATACTGGTTAGTTGCATCCGATTAGACAGGAATCCGACCCCTACATAAATAGTTGGAAAAAGGCTCGGCAGATTGATTGCTTTGGTAAAAAAATATGCAGTAACCAAGCTATTATTATTTGAATCTGAAATGACATAACCCACGTATCCTACAGTCCATTTAAGGACAGCTTATCTTTTTTAAATAACGATAAAAGTCACACCTCAAAACAATTCAAATTAGCGTAACCGAATAAATCTTAAACTCTAACCAAAGAATAAGATAATAACTTAAACAAATAACTATAAAAGTTACCTTAATGGTTAATGGACTTAACACTAGAATTTCCACGACCGGTCTAACGGACCCGAATGATTCATCTATCGCATTAATACAGCTTTTTATATACCTTTGGCTTTGTTTAACCCTTTTGTGCTACTCAAGGGACATCCCATTAACTTCTTAAAACCGCCATTGTTATTTTTGCGTATGCTAATCTTGGTTCCGGGTGGAAGTGTGACTGATTGGTACTGAGATTCTCATGGCAGGGTGACGGTCAGTAATGATGAGAAAGTCCAGGTGTATGACTTGACAAATTTTCGTATATTGTGTCGTTGTAAACCTTTTAGGAAGAAAAACGATTAATAACCAACTGGAAGAATAAGATTGCCGTAATGTTATTTAGAGACAGCGGTGGAAGTTTGTTAAAAATGTACCAAAACGCACCTATAACAAAGTCGCCTTTTATTATAGTTTTTCTGCCCAATTGCAGAAATGTTTTATTTCATACTAGCTTCTGCTCACGACTTCGTCCGCGAGCCTATAACCTTCCTCAAGAATTGGGCTATCCAATGAAAAAAGATTTTTTCAAATTCCCGAGATCACCCCTTACATACAAACTTACAAACAGACAAATTTTACCTCTTTATAATATTTTATTAAATTATATAATATAATTATAAGTAATGCATACGCAGCGCTGCGGTATTTATTTTTTAAATATCGCAGCCTATGCTGAGATAGGTGCCGTTTTGGCCTCGCACAGGTCTTTTATTATTTTTCTTTTTTTCTTTCGGTAATTCGAAAAAAAATGTTAGTTAGTTTTTAGATGCTCCTTTTTAATTCTTATTACTGTTTGTATTTCTTGTGCGTGTCTCAAATAATACATTTTTCTTTCTTTCTTTCAAAATGCAATGTTTATACAGTTTCAAACTGTAACTCCATTTGAAAACTAACAGTTTTTAGGTAAATTGTTTAAAAAGGAACTCTGCTTGCTTAGTGAGGAAATATCTACATAACTTTTATAAGCGAAGCATTGCATACATGCATCTACTGGCATATCCATCATCAACACATCAACATATTAAACAGGACCTAAATCTATAATAACATAATCTGTCCCCAACCCTTCGCGCGCTACGGACGGCTTTAATAATGCATTCGCCATTAACCCGCAGATGCCGAGCCCGTCTTGCCTCTAATTCTAATTGCACAGAAAGGGTGAAAGGATTACACTTGCCCGATTTTACCCGAATCTGTTTTAACTTCGTACCTTACTTTTTGGGAATTAATTAGCTACCATATTTTCGTAAAGGTGTAACTTTGAATCTTTTGTAATGGAACAAAAACATTTGATTCTGTTTCGCTGAATTAATTTGTGAACGAAGAACGGTTTGTTATTCTTTCAGTGCTCACTTTACTGGCGGTTATCACAAAGCCATTAGCTCAAAATCTCCTTTTTACAGAGCAGGACATAACATAATTAATTTTTGACGATCCCGTTGACAGAGTGGCTTTTTTAAAAGCCCGAGTCACAGAAGGTGTCCGGGGCCCGGACGCAGCTGGGACGGCATTACGCTAATCTGTGTGGCGTCGCACTTGTTAAATATTAACGCAGTCTAATTACAACCCTCGTCCCCCGCGTCCTCTAATGGCTTTTAAAACTGATTCCCGCCCTCAAGGATGCGTATTTGATGACAACTCTCGTCGTTTTGGTGGTATTCGCACAGCCCTTGTATAAATACAAGGGCTGTGCGATTTCCAGACACGTGTCGTTCTTCAGTCTAGAATGTTCTGTTTACAATCCATTTCTCGATATTGCCACCATTTTCCTCTATTCACGAGATTGAGGAGTGATGTATCGCTTACAAGGCAATAAGTCGTTTGTAACTCCTGAATGCATTAGACATATGAGACTTGTAAAAGGTGCTGAAGGGTGCATGCGTTTAGCTTTAAGTGTTTTGTAAGACCCTAATCGACGTGAGTTAAAGAATTGCGTTTAGTCTCTACTTATTTGATAACAGTTTGATGCATACTGAGAATGGTCGTATATTTAGACGGCAAAAATTGCAGCTTATAATCTTTTAAATTCATAGCAGGAAAGGTTTTAAATACTTTCCGACAAATAACATCTAAAGGAAGGGTGCTAACGGATCTTACACAGCCGCCTACAAATCCGTGCGAATATTGGTTAACAAAGCTAATAATTAATGATGTCGCGACAGCCATCTATTTGTCCAACTGGCGATCCTAAAGTAAACAGGTCATTCTTAAAGGGAACCGTTTATTTCGCTAATGGTTCTAACAACAATTACTTGAACACATTACACGTATCATTAGTACATGCGTTTATTCGTCGTTTGTTTTCTTAGTCGGGGTCTTTTGGACCCCGCGCGCGGTGGCGGGTTGATATCATTAATCAAAAGATTTTGGAGTTCGGACGGTATCTTGACAAAAGTATTTTTTTGCTTTAAGCAAATATGGGAATGTGGTGACGAGAAACGACTTCAGATTTGATATTTCATGGAGTTTTTAATCTTATTTCTTTAGAGTGAAGGGTGATAATGCTCTGAAAGATTCGATACCGTTGCCGTTTATTCTATTGTGCCGTATATTTGGTTTGATAGACATAATAGTTTTGTGTCGATCTGATATTGACGTGTGGGAAGATCCTGTAGGAAATTGTGCTTATAAAAGAATGCATGATGTTTTCCTATCATCCATCACCCGTATAGATGTCCAGTGTTGTCTATTAATGTGTATGGCCATCTACTAAAATGTTACCTATCAAGATTTTGGTTGATTGAAAGCTCTAAGAAAATGATATTGACGATATTATTCATTCTACTACTTGACCACGAGGCTTTTGGCTTATTTGTGAAAGTACATTTTATGTAATATTTTTTGGCATGTGCATTTAGTTTGTGCAGAATAAACAATTTTTCTTTCTTTGTATATTTGATGAATTAAATTGAACCATACAAAAAGTCTTTTACAGAATACCTACTAATAATTTCAAACGTTTTATATTGTTTCACATCAACCCGTTGTTTATAAACGTTTCGTGAAGTTAAGTAATGATTAGCGTCTGCTTAGCCATACATTTTTAGACGTTTACGCAATGTCGACTTCACCCACTTTTCATAAAACTCATAGGCCATGTCGCCATACATATTGGAAGTGAACCCTCCGGGAGGGATACGGGTATTACGTTTGCGCTAAAGTTAACCATCGTGGACGGTCAACGGCATTAGATTTAAAACCGTTTTGTAAAACATTGTAAAACGAAGTAAAATTGTGTTTACCACAATAAAACCTTTATTATTTTTGTGAATATTTGTAACCGTCAAAACAAAAAATAAGTGCTTGGATTTTAAAACCAACGCATATACTAATAAATCTTGTTAATATACATATCAAATTTTATTTCACGGTTTATATATTTGCTAAGAAAAACCTACATTTAAAATGAGCCCTCCGCGAGGGCTCCCGGCATCCCATATGCGACTAGGTGAACCCTCCAGGAGGGCTCCCGGGACTGAACGTGTTAAACGTCTCTTTACTTTAACTTTAACCAACGTTTTAAAATAGCGGGGCTTATATAAAAACCGTGATCAAAATAACAGTAGCAAACTTACATCTCAAGAAAAATTAAAACAATCAAATCAACAACTTTTCCCATTTTTTTATCAACGAAAGAAAAGTTACGATACCCCAACTTAACAACTGACAATCTCTTGTTTTACTCAAGGTTTTACTCAAGGAACACGGCGACATCTGTCAAGACTTGACATGTCTTATCTTTGGCGTAAAAAACCCCTGGGGTGGGTGGCACCCCACGGAAAAGACAATGCAATGTCGGGAATCAAATATATTTATGACTATGTAAATTGGCTCAATTCACCGCAGAATTCAGAATTTGGCTAAAAGGTTGGCTAAAGTAAAAGGTAAAATTTATTTTTTCGCACCAGATGTCTTTGAGTGGGGTTTTCTTGATTTTCTTTGTTTTTTTTTTTCTGGAAATTGTATTTTTTACGTCCCGTTTTCCAGTTTATTAAGGTGCGAAGAGACGAGAATGAAACGATAAAATTGGAAATTGTGTACCTATTGGTGTGTAGTAATTAATACTTTTATGACGATTCGCGATTGGAATGTCAGGACATTTTTATGTTAATTGGTTTGTATAAGAGTTTTCACACCTTTCCCTAACCGCAGACCCTTTTATACTTACTAATTAATTACTATTAGAAAACTTTTTTGGAGAAAAAAGGCGTGTTGTTGTGAGTTATTTGGAGAAACGATGATTTGTGATTAATCTAAATACCTTAATTTTTATGTAATGGTAGCCACACACGTAACAATTTTCTTGCGCAAATTTAGGTTTGCGCAAGCAAATCGTTACGTGTATGGGAAGAAATTTGTGCAAATTTCTAGGCTTGTGTGATTTTCAGTTTTCTATTCCAAGCTTGTGGAAATTTGAGTTTGTGCAAATTTGCTTGAGCATGTGCCCCACACACGCTCTAGCAAATTTGCGCAAACTCAAATCCGTTCAAGTTTCAGTAAAATTTTTGCATTAACAATGAAAGTACTCACAACACACCTGGATGGTCACTAAACAGAAATAATATCGTTACAAGCAAGTTTGAGATGTATGTCCACAATACCGGTGTCAAGCAAATTTGCGCAAGTCTTTTGCGCAAGCAAATCGTTATGGGTGTGGCTACCATAATTAGTATTAGTTTTAATTTTGTTTTTTGTAAAAAAAAAATATCCTGTTACTGTGCCCTTACTGAGTCGATATTTTTGTACCTACCAATATGGTATGCAATCAATGAACCAGAATATATGAAATGCTTTGGGAGAAATATAAAAGGTAGATTATAATTTGAGGTTGGTTGGTTATGGTTGGTAAGATTGTATACCATTTTCACAGTCATGATTCCATGCTATCTACATATTTTTGCACATATTTACAAATAAATGATTTTGGATTTGAATTTAATTTAAAAGAGATTATTTTGAAATGTAATTTAATCATAATTATTTTAATCAAGTATTTTGCTGGTAACACTAAAAAGCAAACCATCGTGAAAAAAGAAGTAAAACCTAATATTATACTCTCTCCCACTTTATAGTGAGTGGTAACGCGAGCTAGCCACAAGCCAACAGGTTTTCCTTATTACCGCCCTAAAAAAGTGCGGATATATTTTAACGTTAAGTGGATGACGTCACGAATGTCCGCAAAAAGTGCGGATAAGCGGACAAGGGACGAGACGTTTGTTTTTACACGTCCGCGCCAATTCTTGTGAATGTGGCCGGCAACATATGAGAAGGGAGAATGCAGATAAATCTTTTATTGAAAAGTTGTATTAAGGAAATACCACATTACGAGTGATGGTAATGTGAAAAAGAAAATAATAGTCTTCTTTGAAAACACCTTTAATGCAAACAGATTAGAAACGTGTGCTACGCTTGCCGGGGTTGGTCCGTGGATGGGTGACCATCTTTACATACCGAGACTCCTCCGTGCCTAAGAAAGCACGTTAAGTCGTTGGTCATTAGTATATCTTTGACAGTTGTTACGGGTCGTTAGAAGCCCGAAAGTCTGACAACCAGTCTTACCAAGGGGTATCGTGTTACCCAGTACCTAACTGGGTTGTGGTCAGATAGGCAGTCGTTCCATGTAAAATACTATTATTCAGCTGCATCTGGTTAGACTGGAAGCCGACCCCAACATACTTGGGAAAAGGCTAGGCGAGATGATGAGATGAGATTAGAAACGTGTAATGTAGAAGTTTACGGAGGAGGTCTAGTTCAAATACTTAGTGGATGCGAAATGGTTGACATTAATGACGATGATCATGAAACTTTAATCAAATTATAAAAATCTGATGGATGCGACTCTTTGAAAGGCGTCGTCGACAACATTTGTACCACAAATAAATAGAGGTAAGGGAAGTAAAGTAATGACGATGCTGATGAAATTATAATCAAAGATTGTTCACAGAAACTATAGACATTTAAATAACCTAGCTAATATTAATCCTTGAGCCAAATAGAACAGTATTTTACTCACACATTTTACATGCATGTCCCGTAAAAACTTATAGCTGTGGTATTATGTAAGCCAGTGGCTCTCGTGTGTGGCAAAATGCCTCAAGGCTCGAGCTGTCGATACTAACTTATTGCATGCGAAGCGTTAAACTTGGAGTAAATCTAGTTTTACTGTTATTTAACAGGATGTTGACTGTAACGGAGAGATGATGTTACTTCAGTTTTGTTTGTTTATGCAAGAATTTGAAGTAGCAATAATAGAATTTCGAAGAATCTACATACAGTTTCAACTTTTAAGATTTATGGTTCATACTTCATATTTCACTTCACAAAAGTATTGCAGGAATTACTTTTGAATTATGTACAACAATATCTGTACAACTTAATTTGTATTTAAATAAAATGACTCTGAACAAATATTGTAAAATTAATAGTCACGTTTTATGTCTACAACTTACCTTATTCGTTTCATCTTAAGAAAAATCTCCGGATATATTCCTCTTGTGCAACATAACTCATCAATTTCATTAGGGTCGCGCGTCGCAGTAAACCGTCCAGGGCGGGCGGCGTAGGGCGGCGTAGGGCGGGAGAGCCTCTCTATAAATTGTCACCGTCGATAGTGCTCCGGATTAACTGTTTTATTGTTTCTCCTAAGTGTTTATTGTTTTCTTTGGGATTTTTTGGCTGTAAGGGAGAAATTATGTGGTTTTCAGAAAATGTGTGAGGAGACTAATGTTTGGTTTTAGTTGAGAAGTGATTAATGATCTAGTTACTATTTATTATACATTTTCGTGAGGGGATTGTGGCTAAATAAGAATCAGCCGGATCAATATGTCTGTCTGTAGCTAACATTTCATTTAAAATGTAGAATTACTGTCTACGCCTCGGAAAGTACGGTATACCGTCGGTCACAGTTATCAGGCGAATATCTTTTCCCTGTAAATTGTGCCAGGAATAGGGATAAATGGGTAAAAAAAAAAGAAATATTATTTAGTCCGTCAGTCAGATAATAAAACATATTAGACACGTATTTTTCGTTTAATCATATAAATAAAGAAATGACTTAAATAAAACGCATTAAAGTTGGGCAGTGGGGGTCGCTACGTCACAAATAGGTATAAAATCTACATACTCGTGACGTCATGGCACATTTAAGTCAGTATATCGCTGTAATCTTTTCATGAAAAAATACGTGTTCAAAATTTTTTAATAATCTACAAGACAAACAAAAAAAAAAACGAAACATAACATCAACGATATAAACCTTCAACTGTCATTAACGAGACACATAGAATTTTTAATTGTTATGGCCTTCTAAAGGCCAATCGGCAGATGATAAGTTAAGGTAAAATTATCAACCTGCAGGCAATCCATTCGACTTCTGCTCCAAATAGAGCGAGCTGGATCACAGAAAGCATCGCCGCTGTATCATTGTGTTCAAAATTACAACTTGTGTTTTTAAGATCACACAGTACAGTTGAATGCAGTGTTCTTGACCACATTTGGTTGATGGCTTTCAATCACCGGTTATCTCGAAAACATAAAATCTGTACAAACGTTTTCTGTTTGTCATCTGAAGGATATCATGAACATGAATGTCTGCATTCTCCTTTTTAGAGTTCCGTACCTCAAAAGGAAAAAAACACAACTCTTATAGAATCACTCGTGTATCTGTCTGTCTGTCTGTCACAGCCAATTTGTTCCAAATCTAATGGACCGATTAAGTTGTTTAGTTCACATATATATTTCTGTGACCCAAACACGGACGTGTAACGTAGATAAATGAATTTTGAATATTTCGGCCCAAAAGTTTAGTTTATATTTCGCCCACTTTTGGGGTTAAAATAAGAAAATAAAAATTGCAAACTGTATCGTATAACATATCAAATGCAAGGGCTCGTTTTGAGGATCTCAATTCTTTTTTATTTTATAAATTTAAAAGGAAATACTTTAAAGATATTTAAGAAAACTGATGAAATTGACTTTTTCCCACCTTATCTCCGAAACTACTGAGCCTAAAATTTGAAAAAAAAAAAAAATACACTGAATGGTTCTTTACTCATAGATTACAGGAAAACCAGTGAGAAATCTATGGTCTTAAAATAACATGGTAAATCTGTCAATATTGTGCATACACGTATTTGCAGTGCGTAACATATTTGCAGTTGGAATGGCCACGAGCACCTCGTGAGAGAGACGAGATTAATGAGGCAGTTATTGAATTAAATGAAAGAAAAGATTGAAAGAAATTATGGTGCTTCAATTACTTTTACCTTACCTCCTCCTTTCCTCCTTCTACCCTTGTTTTGCTTTTTTTTTTTTGCTTTTACCTTTTTATATTGTTTTGTAATGTGCGTTTATTTGTGCAGAATAAACAATTTTTCTTTCTTTCTTTTTCTTTTATTTAGAATTGTATATGTTTATTAACAAAATCTCGGTGTGATAGCATTGGGTTCCCGTCAATAGAGCGCTAGCATGACCGAGCATGTGGTTCCGTCGGCACACAAAACCGATACACACACATCTTTTATTCTATAAGTATAGCACTCACTAGGGAACTCTTTAGTTTCACTGACCTGTCAGGCTCAGGCGTTACTGGCACCGACACTTTCAAGAAACCAACATTCAAAAGGTACATTTGAAAGCCTACCATCGTCTGAACACCCATTTATATAACCACCAAAATTATCAACACAACATATATTGCTGGCTTTTCATAGAGTTGAAAGTTCATTGTTTGTGTTGGAGCGGTAATGTATGGTGTGTTATGTGGAATTGTATGGGTAGTGTTGGAGTGAATGCGGTGCTGTGACGTTGTGTTGTCAATCACAATCAAGCTCGACCACCCGCACGATTAGGCGCGGGATAGTGAATGAGAAAACTATAGAGTTGACTTTGAACGCTAATGGCATTTTTAGAAATATTTAAAAGTTGAAAAATGTTTAGGTATGTTCAACGTTTAAATTAGTTGTAACTTGCCTATCTTCATCTTGGATTCAGTTTGAAACTACTTTTCAGAGTTATATTTTCTTAAATTTACCGGGCGACTTGGCATCCATTCTGTGATAATTATCAGAGTTGGTCCCTTGGTAGATTTTATTCAGAAAAATTACCAGTCTAACCGTAGGCATCTGAATACCAGCTCAATCAACCCAGTAAGCAAAACGTCAATTACCTTCAATATCTCGGGTGTCCTTCAAAATATAAATCAAATTATACTTTTGGAATAGCCAATTGGTCTACCTCAAAGCCACAAAAGAAACATTATACGACTCCACGGCACCTATATTCCCAATCATCTAGGTGTACAAGCACCACGTTTACCAGATATCTGTCTGTCTGTCCGTCTTATCGCTCCTATCTCCACACCTCACAATGGATGGAGAAAACAATATTTTTGATTTCCACATTATACTGTTTGGGTTACCGTTAACCATTCGTAGTCAGGTATTGTTTACGGCTGGTTTGTTGAATTGGGTATGGTCTGTGAGGTGGATATTGTCTTGTGCGAATTTGAAGTTCCAATGGATAGGTGACCCTTGAAGGTGTCGCCAAAGTACGGGCATAGACTATCGAAAGATTAATTTGATCTTGAACATTAATGCTATGTGTTAGACACATAAGGTACCCTGGGGAAGTTTAAAAGTCACCATAGAGTAAGGTAAATGGTAACGTTAGTGCGTCTTTTGTATGTATGTACGTTACATAGTGAAAAAGAGTCTATAAGTAACTGAGAATCAAATATATAAATGCAACTAGAGCAATGTAGCAGTAATTTGAGTTATTAAAACGTTCTCCCATTAAGACAAGAAAGATTAGTTACAGGTATCCTCTCCGAGATAGGTTTTTTAGATTTTTCTTAAACTTGAGACTGTTGAGAGGTTTACCCTTGACCATTATCTTGGCAATGGTGTGTGTTTTACAATAACGAGACAGTGTCGTGAAAACAGTAGTACAAGGTACAGAATCTTAGCGTCACATCAGATCACCGTGTCGGATCATTGTACATCAGATCACAGTTTTGGATCAGCTGTCTTGTGTAGCCTAGTAGATATCTGCTATATTAGTAAGTATACTGTGGTTGGAAATATTAAAGAAGCTTAGTGTGTAATGTAGTTAGAGGAGCTCGTGGCGTGGATGGGTGTCCACCTTTACATACTAACGCTCCTCTGTGCCTTGGAAAGCCCGTTAAGCTGTTGGTTCCGGCTGTCATTTGTGGATCTTTGACAGTCGTTACGGGTCGTCAGAAGCATGAAAGTCTGACAACCAGTCTTACCAAGGGGTATGGTATTATCTAGTTACTGGGTAGTGGAGGTCAGATAGGCAGTCGCTCCATGTAAAAATACTGATATTCAGCTGCATCCGATTAGACTGGAAGCCGACCCCAACATAGTTGGGAAAAGGTTAGATAGATTGATTTTTTTTATATTGGCATGAGTACTATGTCCTAAGTCCTATGTCCAGCAGTAAACAGGTGAATGATAATGATGATGAGTATATTAAGCTTGAACATGTTCTGGTGGTAGTAATAAGATTATTTTTCTTCTAAAAAACATCAACGAAACTTGATTGGTGGTTACCAAACCATTGTGTACCATCATGGATTTAACTAAATCAATACATTAAATATTAATCCTATACTTATTAAACGAGCAATAGTTATCGAAAACGGCTCTAAAGATATTATAATGACATGGCAGCATGGAATTAGTAAGGTACCTACTATTATGGCAGCATGGAATTTGTAAGTACCTACCTCGGCCGCCCAGATACTTACAAGATTGTGACAGCAAGGCATCTATATCAGTTTTTTTTAGGTTAATCACCTTCCAGAGTGGCAGACTAGCAATGAGCAAGTAGTATTTCGGATTCAAAGAAATTCCTTGTATTTAAAAGCGAATTTATGTCAGTTTAAAAACATAAGAAATAATTATTCAAACTCAAACTCAAAGCATATATTTCAATTAAACCTTTTACATGCACTTTTGAATTGTTAAATTCATTCCCTTCAGCGACACTCCACCTTTGATCTGCGCAGCTATTTAGCTGCTAATCCATACCTACGTACTTACAACAGGGGCGTCAAACCAGGCACGAATCAATCGTACTCCGCGGAGGAGTATGCGCGAACTCGCGGGTCGCCCGGGAGGTCGGGGGTCGCGACCTGTGACCTTATTGGGCGACCTTTGACACGCCTCCCGCCCTCTACCTCCCTGAAACCTCGCTGAAAGCACCGACGAAGGATGGCATGAGGATAATTTCAGTATATTATGTGTATGTTTAAAATTAGAGGTAAATGGTTACTTGATTCTGTTAAAAACTGGAGACAGTTAAACTTTAAGTCCTCTTAAAGATTGAATTAGCAACTGAAATATACTTTAAAATGTATTATTTCTAATTATAGGCCAGTATATTAACTCTTATAGCAATATTTTCAACTAAAATGTAACACGTTGACACTGTTTTGTTTTAAGTATAATATTCCATAGTAGGTATTGTTACAAGGACAATCATTTCGTGTTCGTTTTCCTGTAGAACATGCCTGAATTTTGTTTTTTATTGGTTAGCGTATTTAGTACATAGTGGTACGTAGTCCTATGGGTGCTTGGCTTGTGCTTTCCAGCAGATTATGGGTTTCTTCATGTGGGCAGTCTAAAATTACACCAGAGATTGAGTTAACTACTGCCTCGTTGGTCTAGTGGTCGCAAAGCGCTACCGCTGAGTATGGTGGGTTCGATTCCCAGGTCGGGCAAAGTGTTATTGGGTTTTTCCATCTGGAATTTCTCAGTGGCAGCCCGGAGTCTGGATTTGTGCCTGGTTGATGGCAATAGGCTCGCTCCCTATTACATGGGACTTTAAACATATTAACTGGCGAAATGTGTGTGTACTATGGGTACATCTCCGCCTAACCCTTCGGGGATTACAGGCGTGATGTTATGATTATGTTAGATTGAGTTAAAACGTGTTGACGACTTTTATGCCATTATGGAGCTCGTCGATAAGTACTAATAGCCGCACCGGTCGATTTATCAAGTTAAGCTACGCTCTCCGGGGTTAGTCCGTGGATGGGTGACCACTTCTACATGCCAAGACTCCTTCGTGCCTCGGAAAGTACGTTAAGCTGTCAGTGGTCCACGCTGTCATTCACAGTATCTTTGAAAGTCGTTACATCGTCATAAGTTCGAAAGTCGGACAAATAGTCTTACCAAGGTGTATCGTATTACCTAGTTACTGTGTTGTAGAGTTCAGATATGTAGCCGCTCAATGTAAAATACTGGTATTCAGCTGCATCCGGTTAGACTGGAAGCCGACCCCAACATAGTTAGGAAAAAGCTAGGCAGATTGATATACTGAGGAAAAGAACAGCGTCAATAATGGGTAGGTAAGGTCCAACAGCATCCTAAACACATTATTAGACAAAGTAGACGGACAATTTATAAGGTACACTAGGTGCGGAGGCGCGTGATGCCAACGTGTACAACGGCCACGTAATTTTTTCTTGTTTAAGGTTGTAGAAGTTGTAGGAGAACATAGTTTTTAAGTCATTGTTACTAACACTATATGGATTGTATGTACTTGTGTATGTAGTCCGAATTAAAGAATATATTATTAGTACCTGGGCGACCGAGCTCTGCTCTGGTGAAACAAGATAATGCTCATTTAATAGTTTAGGAAAGTTCATACTAATTCCATGCTGCCATGATAGTAGGTGCTTACTTATTTCTTGCTCTAAAGTTTGGGCGACCGAGCTCTGCTCAGGTGAAAATACGGAGAAAACGAATTTTTCTCAGATATGAGACCCAGCTAGATCGATTTTTCGCCCCCGTTCCATCGAAATCGTTAGAGCCGTTATATACTATTAAACGAGCAATATGTGTATATATATATATTCAAAATTAATTAATTTACGTTAAATCTTCGTGTTTGCTTTACAGAAATACACGTGTGCACCAAATTTTAACTTAATCGGTCCATTAGATTCGGAGCAAATTGGCTGTGACAGACGGACATACAGACAGACACACGAGTGATCCTATAAGGGTTCCGTTTTTTCTTTTGAAGTACGGAACCCTAAAAAAATTTAAAAATTAAACCAACTAACAATCATTGTTGCTTAGACGCGCAGAACAGCTGCTATAAACATCTTCATAATATCATATTCACAACGAGTTTGGAAAAAAATATGAAGATATGGAACTTCTAAATATTGTCATGTACCTATTATTTATTTTGATGTTTTAGCTCATCATAAATGGTTACGATCAACACGTCATGAATTTGAACAATAATTTAAAAATATATTTTTACGGGACTCCTTTCTGGACGCTTCTTTACTTATCAAGCCTGTAATAAAATATATTTTTTGCTAAATTACAGAGGCATTTGAGATGACAGTGGAAGTGTTCAATCTAACATTTCAGTAATCACTACACTTGTTAAACAACTTGATGATCACACTATCTTCATCACTAACTCCATAAAATACCAGTTTCAATAACGCACCTACCGTTGACCATCCGTTCCTCGCGTGACCGACAGTTGGTGACATTTTGACCTCCTGCACTGATTGTTATGCACCTGTTTGGAACGAAAGGTTCTTGATGACTTGATACTTTGTTGTCAAATGACTTTTTGCTTGAAAAGTGGGTCACTGTCACGATGTGCGTGTCAAATGTCACTTTCATTTGTCACGCAGCGTGATATAGTCAGCGAGGCGCTTGCTCTATGATTGTTGGGATTTCAGCTCGAAACGTTCAAGTTTGTGATTTTTAGGTAGCTTCTTAACACAATCACATTGTTAACCACATTATATTTTATGAAAATAATTAAGAAATTAAATGAAATCGTTTATTCTGTAAATAGGATATCGGAATCACTTTTACACTTGATATAAAAATTAAATAAAAAATGCTATATGAGTTCGCCGTTTCCTATCTGACTACTCTGAGAAGAAAGGCCGAAACAAACTCAGAGGTCGCAGTCTCTTTTAAAGTCCAGACATAATCTTGGTCAGGCCAAATGAGGACCATGTAGATTAGTGTCTGAAATGGTCTTTTGAGGAAAGAACCACACAGATTTGAGAGGACCTGTCCAGTCAGTGCAAGCAATGGTTAGTAATCGTGGAGCTCAACTCAGAACTTAAGGAGCTCAACGAACGAAGTTAAGATTGTAGTGCGTGCTCAAGGTTGGCTGCCATCTTTTTCCTATATACTTAATGCCGTCTGTCGTCTATCAGCCTCATTAAGTGTTATAAAAATTACATAGGTACCTATAGGCAGTAAGTATATACTCTTGTAGATTCTCTAAAGATCAGGAGTCAGGCATATTAACAGACAGGTCCAGGAATCAAATTTAATACAGGTTCACAAGAATCAGAAAGTCCGTCTTCTCCATATTATTTATTTACATTGTAGCGTAGTACATAAGCGAACGACGTCATAAGAAGACCGACCTCATAAGCTAAATGAATTATACCTTTAATTCAACACGTATCATTCGATACCTTAATAACTTCAAAACCGTGAAACCTCCTGCAGCGTACATAATATCCCTAACACGTTTAGACACACAAAACTTATTAAAAAAGAACACACATAATAAACATCCTTGTTTTACAAATCACCAAAGCATTTTATTTACAAAAACATGTATTTAAAATGAAAAAGGGCACTTCTAGTGATTTGTATCGCAGCTCTAGTATTAAAAAAGTTGGTCACGTCATAATGTGCGGGCTGCAGGTGTCAGTCGCGCGGTTGAACAGACTACCCGCCGTGACAAAATAAAAATACATTAGAGGTGTATGAAGTTTATGTGATCATGGAAATATTTGATTGAGAAGTTGATTTAATTATCGTTGGTTGTTTCGTAAGTGCTTTGTAGTTTGTAGTAAATAGGAACCGCAGTTACTGAAAAACTGCAAGTCTTAATTAACATGTTTCTGAATTCGAACGAAGTCTAAAGTCACAAGGGTAGAATATGATTTAAAAATCTTTTGCAACACGTGTGTTTCTCAACAAATACATGAGCCATTTCAAAATTCAAATTCAAATTATTTTATTTCACATAAAACATGGGCATTTATGAAACGTCAGAAGCTGGGTGCATGGTTCCAATTTGAAAAAGGGTGGTGTGAAAAATGCCTTAACTAAGGGTCAGACGGCAGAATCAACCTCTTATGGCAATAAAACAAGGTATATATAACGCGTATTAATTGATAATAATATTCTAAGAACTAAATTGATTCGCAAGAATGATAACATTAAACAATATAAAGTTTCTCGAAGACTGCCAGCTGCATGATCCCGCAGATGCGGGATACTCAGTGTACCTACCAGCTACCCATCTAATCTGCTAATCCTTTAAACGTACAATATCATAAGCTTCATAATAAAATCCGTACCGTAAACACAGTAGCGTGGGAGTCTCCTGCCGTGATTCCGCACAACATTTACCTTTGTCAACAAATAAAGTTTGTTTTGATTTGAAAATACTCTACACTGAATAGTGTGATTAAGTCGATAATAATAATATCGTCGCTCGGCATCCAATACCGCGAATGTGAAATTTTTGACGAAAATCTGATTTTTGTTTTATTTCGTTCTACACGTTCAAATACGTAATGCTGCATTTAAAAATGATTTTCGTCTAAAATATCATATTCGCGGTATTGGATGCCGAGCGACAATATTATTATTATTGACTTAATCACACTATTCAGTATAAAGTTTTTTCAAATCAAATCAAATTTTATTTGTGAACAAAGGTAAATAAAACGTCTTAAAAATATACATTTTAGCGTGATCTCAATGTTCTACCAATGCAATTGGTATACAAATAATTTGTTATATAATTTTAATAAGTACTATAATTTTAATAACACGCAATGATAATAATCAAAAGAAATAATTAAGATAAAATAAATGATTTCAAAACTCGTAAGTCAGTTTCTAATATATTATAATGTCGATAAATGTCAAAAAATAAAATAAAATGTTAATAGCCGTTAATTAATATTATAATTTAAAAAAAGAGTCTATACTCTAAGACCGAATTTAATAATTAAATTAGTCGCCAATACAAAGGCGACGATTGATTTATTTATTGAAGTCCGTCTTCCTACATTATAAGAACGATGATACAATGAACACTTGCGAATATTAATTATGGCTTAGTAATTTGTCTTGAAGTGAGCCTTTGCCCTGAAGTGGGGCAATAATAGGCTGGTATTATTATTAATTAGTTCTTTAGTCATGGTTAATCGCAAATTGCTCTACTGATAATAATTGATCTTAAGGGTACACTAGTTGGTAATTTATCCATTTTCAGACATTTTTCATTCACATTTTTCATTACTCGTCTGTCTGATGGTACCTATACCTAAGTTCAAAACTAAAAATTATATTAGCCCTGTATGGAAGCAGAATTGGGAAAAAAGTATTGGATTGGAAGTTATGAGCGTCGAAACTTCCATATTTCAACACAAATTTTAACACATCTTTGGCCGTAAATAAATAACTCATGTAGTATGAAAATGGCAAAACATAAATCGTCCAGGGATGGATAATTTATTGAAAAGTTTAAATAATTTTATTTTGAGTAGATACATCCAGCAGTTTTTTCATAATATCTATACGCTCAAAGGTCTGTTCATGAAATTTTACACGTTCATTTTCGTTATAAATAATCGTCTATTTCACTACATAAATAAATAAATAAAAACTAGATAAATAAATGCTAAATAAAAGCAAAATAAATAAATAACTTTACTAAATAGCGTGCATATTAGCCACGCCACCAATGAGTTCGAGCCGTCGACTAGTGGAACCTTAAGTGTTTTACTCCTCAAATTCTGCGGGCTATCATTTCATCATTGATATCATACATAGAACATTGCAAGTCTAGTATATAGCAGTGTAGTATTTTTTAATATTTTTTATTAACCATTACATAGTAGCGTAGGAGTCCCCTGCCGTGATTCCGCTCAACATTCCCGCAGTGATAACCCTAGAACAGGTGTGCGGAAAAGGCTGCTTAATATAATGTGGTATGATTTCCGTGATTTGTAGTTTATGGGAATTTGTTATTTTTATAATTACATATTAATTGTTGTGGGATAACAATGTGTGCAATATTTGGTATTACTGGCTGTAGTTTGTTAATTGATATCTGTAAACGACGAAAAATTAACCGGCCTAAGTTAGCTATCATCCCAAGCCACCTCATTGCACTTATCGAATTATTTTATTATTTTATTCGATAAGATCTATAGATCTAACACTAAAATATATAAATTATGTACAAATACACAGAGAAAAAAAAAATAAAGGAAAGACTTATTAGCAAAAAAAAAAAATTCGTCCGCATCTGGTGTCAGTGGGAATAGAGCAAAAAAGGCTGGCAACATTGCCACGTTGTATGTCAATTGTCTGATTTTAACAAACACTTTTATTTGTCAAAGTTAAGACGTGCTTTGGTCAGTTGGTCGTCTTAGAGGCGATGACATTTCTATGAAATCACGTGGAACGGACGTTAGAACTTATTCCGACGAAGAGTGGTCGACAATTAGCCGGTTTTTTGTTACATTTCCCATTTTCGATCACTTTGATGACATCATCAGTCCATCGAGTTGACTTGTCTGCCCACGATACTTGCCTTAACCAAAAACGTATCTTCCAAAAGTAATTTGTTGATTTGCCTCTTTGATTTAGTGGTTGCAAGCGTTACTGTTGAGCATGAGGCCCTGGGTTCGATTCCCGGGTCGGGCAAAGTGTTATTGGGTTTTTCTATCTGGAACTTCTCAGTAGCAGCCCGGAGCCTGGATTTGTGCCCGGTTGATGGCCATAGGCTCGCCCCCTATTACATGGGACTTAAACATAACTGGCGAAATGTGGGTGTACCATTGGTACACCTCTGCCCTACCCTGCGGGGAAACAAGGCGTTATGTTATGTAATTTGTTGATGTTTACGAAGAACCATATTATAGACAACAGTTATATTTTTGCATAATGATGTTATGTCATGCATGTCTAACTACGGATTTTTAGTATACATTTTCACAGTTTATTTATAATTATTATTTACCATCGTTTCCTGCCGGACATCTTACCTCTCGACCAATCTCATTTCACTCTCTACAAATGAACAGCACCAATCAGCGCTAAGTTAATTGCCCAACAAGTGTACATTCCCACGTAAACAGAAGTATCGCGTGCGCTGCCCACCTGCGCAGGCGCAAACGACGGACAACACTCTCACGCGCACTTATAGTTTCACACGGTGACAACGGTACTAACACGTAAGGCAGAAGGACCACTGGATTAATTGTAGCCTGACTCAACTCAAACTCAAAGCATGTATTTTAATTAAACTATTTACAGGCACTTTTGAATTCTCAAGGAGTCAGTCAGTATGAAAGATGAAGCTAGTTGCCCATTTCTATTTGCTAATTTATGTCTAGATAAAAAAAAGAAATTCTATTTAGTCCATCTTTCAGATAATAAAAAAACATTAGACACGTATTTTTTGCTTTATCTTATTAATCAAAAATAACTTAGAAAACACGCATTAATGTTGGGGAGTGGGGGCTCGCTACGTCACAACTCTGTATAAAATTTAGCAAGGCGTGACGTCATGCCACATTTTAACTCAATGTATCGCCGTAATCTTTTGATTACGTCAAAAAAGAAAAAATACGTGTCCAATATTTTTTATTAATCTACCTTCGGCACAAAAAAGAAATTGGACACAGGCCTATTCGTTTGGAAAAGATCTCTGAAGTCGTGTCGTGACGAAAATTGCGAAATGGAGCAGTGTGAAAAATCGAGACGATTATTGCAATGTTGCAGTAGCCATTGACGGGATTCAAATTAGAAATGTGTCATCATCAGTAAATTGTAGCGATTGTGGCACACAGAACCATGGTCTATAACTATTTGTCGTAGCGAAATTCTTGAATGTAGGAAGATCGCTGACAAAAGAACTTGCTACATTTTAACATTGCTGAGTTTTTGGATGAATTGCCTTATGCTACGATAAATAATCATTTTAAGAATGATTATTTCTGTAAGTACCTTTATACAAACACTTTTACACATTCTAACCTCAATCAATCTGCCTTTTACCAACAATGTTGGGGTCTGCTTCCAGTGTAACTGGATGCAGCGAAATACCAGTATTTTACATAGCGCAACTGCCTATCTGACCTCCTCAACTCAGTAACTAGGTATACGATACCCCTTGGTAAGACTGGTTGTCACTTTCGGACTTATGACAATGTACGACTGTCAAAGATCCACGAATGACAGCCGGAACCAACGGCTTATTGTACTTTCCGAGACACGAAGGAGTCTCGGTATGTAGAAATGGTCACTCATCCACGGACCAACCCCGGAAAGCGTAGCTTAACTTTATGGATCAACCCGTGCTGCTGTTAGTACTTAGCAACGAGCTCCATAATGGCATGAAAATCCTATCTGACCTCCACAACCCAGTTACTTGACATACACATTCTAACCTTACCTAACACCATATTATTTAGAATCACTTAAGTATTTCATAAGCAAAAACAAGTGAAGCACGTTCAAACTTTTCAAGGGTTTAAAAAAACCCCTAATTCTTATCGTATTTTGTTCAAACTGGGTTTTCTGTATTCCCTATATACGACAACACCGACACCGGATAGACTCCTGTTTGTCATAATTGGGTGATTAGTGTAAATGGCCGCTTCCGTGTGTGGCGATTTGATTTTGACTTTTGATTTCGTCGGGGGGAGGGAAGTACGGTGTTTCGATTGATGTTAGTGATTTAGCAGATAGTGTTAAGTGATTTTTGATAAGATTGTGTGACTTTTTTGCACGTATTAATTGATTCGTCATTTAGCAAATGAAGACTATTTTTGTATTTCATACGAATCGGCAATTTCTACCTGCGCAAAAGTGATATATTAATTTCTTAAATTGAGAAATTGCTGTATTAGACACAAATGCTGAATCTGTAAAGATCTACTTTCGTTGTCGATATAATTTTTTTCTTTTTCACAATAAAACAAAATTGATTAAAATCCAGAGAGACATCTTTTATTCCTCATTAATATTTAATTTTTTTTATACAATCCATACATTCTCATACACACACCGACATTATTTTACAACCGTTCACTGTACATATTATTGCGAATAAATACATTGCTTCTCTTTTACTAAATGTTTATATTTTTCTTTATTTTGTTGTAAACTAAAACAATTGTTCGATGTGTAAACAATTGATTGTAAAGTAACATTTTGTTTCTTTGATAATTTAAAACGTTTTGTTCATTCATGAAATAGTAGCAGAAAGATTTGTCTTATTATTGATAATTTTACATTAGAGATTAATAATAGGTAATTGTCTAGTCGTGAATTGCGATAGACTAATTCAATTAATGTTACGTTACAAGCAAATGTTCTACTTTTCAAACTTATAAGATTACCATGACAATTCCATAATTTGCATCAATTACAAATTCAAAAATATCTAAAATGACTATGGTCATACGAAAAAATTAAAATAGATAAATTTTATTTTTTTAAAAATCGTTGCGCTAAAGATTATAATTTATAAATAAAACATTTCTGTGTAGTTACTATTCTTATATAATTTGTATTTCTCACTATTGTTTATACATATAGACACACAATAAGTAAAAGAACAAAAAACAACTTTACTCAAACATGTTTTACATTTTTAATAAAAATTATAAAATTATTTTTAAAAATTGTTTTTTTAAAGGAACGATATATACCTATAAATGCTTTACGGAATCAGTAAATAAGAAAATACGTATAATTACGTAAATATTTGAGTTATTACAGCACCAGTCGAAAACAAAAAAAGAAAGAACCTCGTCCAATCGTATTTGTTGTACATCTGCCTATTTATGATTTTAAACTGGGAATGTTATCTGACGAAAAATATGTAGAAAACAACGTTAACATAAACAAAAAGTTTATGTACAAGAAGTATCATTAGATCACCAGGTTCATTCGATAATTTAAATAGTTGAACACGTCTTCTTTCTATCTCTGATATGCCCTCAGTTTCCATTCCCAGTTTAAAAACTTGAGAATACTTCGTACCTACTTAGCCGTATAAAAAGATTTCTCAATCTTCGAAAAACTTTATCTATTTCTATACATATAACTACACACCAACATTGCACGACCGATGTACATATTATTGCGTTATCAATCCAAAATTGCTTTTCATACAATTTCTACACAAGAAGAATCAGAAAAAAATATATAAAATAAAAAAATCCATCCATCATCGTAGAAAACTCTTAACTATCAATTTACAATAATAAAAACATTTTTTATTTACAATATTAAATAGTAAACTATTTTTACAGAGGAACAAAAAAACTTGAACTAATTCACTACGGACCCCACTGAAGAACTTTACTTCATATCCGGTATGCTACACTCTTGGCGTATGTTCAACAGATTGTCTATCATCAGGGATTTTTGCGCGTTTTTCTGAGTCTCCGAAGACGTTTCGAACTCCTCGTTCGATTTCGGAGCATAGAAAGCTGATATGGGATCGAAGGTCGGATCGGCTCTCTCGCTTTCCCTGCTGGTTCTGGACCCGAAGTACTCTTCGCTCGCTTCTGTTTCGTGGAATTCGCTCGAGGAGGTCACTGCATCCTCAGGCTGGGCTTCGCGCTGGTACCTCTGGAAAGGGTCGAACCGCTGGCTGGGCAGGTACGGCGGGAAGCCGTAGGGCGTGGATCATGCCGCTGCCAGCTGCCTCCACATCGTATGTCACATGGTCGCCATGTATGGCCAAGAGAAGGAGCTTCCGGAGAGTAGCATGTCCCTAATGAGGGTCTCTATGGGCGTCTTTCCGACGAGTCGCACGAAGAACAGCTGTTCTATGACTTGAGAGCTGACTGTCCGTAGGGAGGGCAGTCGTAGTAGGAGTTTGCCGAACCTGGTGGGCTGGTTGGGGTACTGACTCCGGCAGTACTCCTCGAGGGCGCACTGGGACTTCTCCTGTAGGCTCTCTATGTGCGGAACGTCTGATAGGCCGCACGCATCTGGAAGGAAGAAAGGAACACGTTAGGTTTTTGCATCGTTATTTATGTTTTATGGTGGACCTCGGGAAATAATCAGACAGTCTCTGTGAGTGTCTTAAATGCTAAAAGAGAGATTCTTGGTTTATGTTCTCTCAACTATTTGCTATCCTTCTTTCCCCCAAGTTTCCCTTTTCCTGTCTTTTATACCTTTGTTTCTCCAAATTGTCGTCATAATCTCTTATTATTGTTTTTAATGCGTCATAAATCTATTTTATGTCCCTCGAACGGCGAAAATACCTGTGCTTATACTAATGTTGCCATAAAAAAAAAGGTTTAATGTAATAGAAAAACGTTTGCTACATTTAACTTGGTTATTTTCGCTTAATATTATTACGTTTTGTCAATAAAATAAACTCTTAAGCTTTAAGGGTGCTGGCACATTGGCCTGCTTTTTTAACGCGAGATTTTTTTTTTTTAAGGTACGTATCTGTTTTAAGGTCCCTACTTTCTGTAAACTGTGCAATATTGTAGTATCTCTGAATTCTATTTTCTTAGACAGTTAACACTCAATTAAATATCGTTATATTTAACAGTTTTCACAATAACCTGCATCCCGAATGCATTCATTATTATTTTATGTGTTGTAATAACTTCTAAAGAATCCTAATTAACTGTCAGTTGGAGTTTTAAGTCTCTATTATCAGCGGGTTTCATCATGTTACCGCAAAAGCTTTGTATTGAGACTATTAGCACTTATGTGTTAAATTGTCGCACCAAAGCGTCAAAGGTATTATGTTATTTCTTAACGATGAATTCGATGAATCCATGGGGTATAAAGCGATTTATTATGGTGTCTTTATCGCGGAAATCGCACGTTTTCATAATAAACTGAGTATCATAATTGATGCAGTGGCGATTGTATTTATAATTTAGCTTAGAAGCGTTGTTGTCATGTAAGTGACTTTGTGTATTTTTTTGGAATAAGTATCTTTAATGTTTTTTTAAGGGTTTTTATCCATACCTACATAATTCAATACGAAAAGAAAAGTGGTTAGCGCTTGTACCTCGATACATTTACTAATAAAAGCAAAAGTTTGAAAAGCGAGTGTTAATTCCATGACAATCACTGGAAATCGCGTTCAATGCACGATTATTTTGCCGCGTGATATTCAATGTGTGGATTTCCTAAGATCATCCATGATTTATTGTTGTCTTCAGTGGCGAGGTGAAGAAGTTGGGTCATCGTACCAAGATTTGTGTTTGACATGGAGATAAAACATGATAAACATGGTGTTGAGTCACTGTTGTAGTGAAGTCTGAGTAAATATGTCATTGGAAAATATTATATTGGATAATGTATATTAAAAAGAATAAAGAGCGGTACAATGCGGTGACCTTTACCAAACCATAAAATATATTAGGTAAATAGAAAATAGTTTTTTTCAGAACGAAAGTTATAGTAGTCAGTTGAACGCTTCTACTATGGCAAAAACATTTTCCGTCTCTTTGCTGGTACAAAATGCACAAATGATTTATAACCATAATCCCTCCAACCCGTTACCCAAAAAATAACCGTCCTCAAAATCTTAAAGAAAGCTCGGAACTAACCGAAAACAAAGACAAGATTAATCCTTGATACCCTCAAATAAAAATGAATAAGCATAATAACCCGTGAATGGTTGCAGGGACGTAGGGTCCGTAGGTCGTAATGCGATTAGGCCCCCGGCACATTGGCGAGGCACATTAATATTTTTTATTGTTATATACTAAGATATGGCTCGGTAAACAACAACGTCGTTATGAGCTCGACCAGATGTCTGCTTCAGTGGCTCTGGGTAAGTGTTATGAATGTCGGGGCTGATTAGTGTGGATCGTTTCTTGTTTTGGGTGGGGAAATAATATAGTTAGTGATATGAGGAGCCTTAGATTTTGTTTGGTCTTTTTCAGAAGATCTTTAAGGCGAGAACATTTTGAATCCTTCGATGCTGCAGCGTTTGGCTACTATGTGGCATTGCTAATTCGACAATAAGGATCAAAAATGTATATGAGCAAAATAATATACGTATGTCTACACTCGATTAGTTAGCCCCCTTCATGATATGATAGATTTGGAATAGTTAACCCCTTAGTCGAATGGACCGATGACACAAAGAAACTGCATGATTGTATCACCTGTAGGCAGAAGGGTGATACAATCATGAAGATCAACATTTTTGTGGGCACAATTTGGGCGAGTAATCTATTATACAGAAGTTAACTGCCATAGGCTCAGCTTATGAATGAATGAATAAAATGCACCGATCCCAGCGTGGTTAAACTAGACTCGATAAATCGAACGAACCCCAAGATTTGCACTAGCTCCTGGAGCTTCATACTACACGGGGCTACAGAGGCCATTGCATATTAAGGAGTAGACCGTGGGGCGCGGTAATGGTAAGAAAAACGTGCCTTAAGGATATTAAAGGATTTGCGAGCCATACCGGGTATGCATCTTTGAGTAGGCAATACTCAGCTTATGATACTAAAATTGGAAGTATGTTATCCAATAATATTCAGCCAAGTCTTCTACGTTACATCTAATGAAACAAGTTGTATGTTCAACTAACATTAAAACTGACAAGTAATCATCACGGGTAATTATAAATTAACCTACTTGTGCGATGAGAATGCTTCAAGTGGATAAGACAATTATCTGTCTGTTAATTCAGGTTTATACTAGAAATATAGGTAGTTTGATGATGGAAATAATGTGCATTAAACTGAGATTCAGTTGGAGTAGACTTCATAATGGTAACGGGGTGGTAACGGTTCCAACTTACAAGTTGATGATCGTGCGTTTGACTAGGCACTTTACTTTGTGTAAATAATTTCATCACCACTGTTCCCAAAACGGTGAAGGAATGAGGAAACCGCCATATCCTAGAACCAAAAATGCGAAGGCATGTGACATATATCAACCCGCATTGGGCTCGCGTGGTAGATTAGAGTCCATTCCCTCTCGAGGAGAGGAGGCCTGTGTCCCAGCAGTGGGAACATTATATGCTGTTTATGCTATAAACTACATAATGATTGGATTTTGTTTCGTAAGAGCTTTTTAAATTTCACAATAGTTCTTGATGAGTATAAGTTTTTGGACATCTTGAAAAACTTAGTGCCTATGATTTACGAAATTGTATTGTTTTTGGTATAGGCTTTTGAGCTGATAAATGATGCTTATGAGAGAACAGGACAGAGTTGCAAGGCTACTAGAATGACATACACACATTGATAGCAGGATTTTGGATAGCAGTGATAGCTTAGTGGTGTGACCGTCGGACTACCAAGTCATAGGTCTCGAGTTTGAACCCAAGGCACGCATCTCTGACTTTTCGGGTTCAGGTGCGTATGGTATCATCACTTGCTTCAAAAACATCATGAGGAAACCGGCATACCTGAGAAATATTTCTCAAGCCAAATCAGAGGCCCATGGGAGGCATAAAAACTCTGACACCATGTTAATCATTAACCACACGGAAAAGATAGAAGATTAGAATGACAAAAATTAAGAATGATAAGGTCAGACAACTGTAAGTGTCCATAGATGCTGCTAAGCCCAAGACAACTACAGCACATAACAAAGATAATATTGATGATCACACTACATAACACAACAACACCCCACTATATCATGTTATCAATCAAAATGACGTCATAGGAGGCCCGAAGCTCCAACAACCTACATTTTCATTCAATAAAAGGCAACTATTAATTCTAATTCGTGCGTCTACGCTTCACAGCGTCTTGGGACAAGATGACGCAATCCTGGGACCATAATTGTGGTCACTTGTCCTAATTGTTCCAGCGATGCCACTAAATGGTGACAGCTGCTTGATAATTGATACACTTTGCCTGCACGAAAGAAACTCTACCTTATCAATATAGCGCCAAGGTTGACTTTAGGTTGGGAGACCTCAAAGAAAAGAATACAAAAATCTGTGGAAACGATTTTGAGGTTTCAGCTATAGTGTTACAGTTGAAACTTGAATGGGGTATTTTTGAGCTTATTGAAGGATGTTGTGAGGCGTTTGTTTGTAAGCTGGACAATAAGTTGTGTAATTTGCATTTCCGCGCAAAACGACGGAGAAAGATGGCTTAGTATGGCATTGAATTTGTAGCAACCTCAACCTCTAGAAGTTTTACGATCTTTATTTGCCTTTTTATTTTCACTTTGACTTCTGTCATTGACTGTCATAAAAAAATTACGAAATATATTTTATTATTTTTACATTTAAAACATAATTTAATTTTCCTACCCATCTCCCCACATTGGTGACCCCTCAGAACATAATGACTTCGATGTGAAGCGATGGGATAGGATCAAGCAGATCACTGCTTACTCCAACACGATATCAACAGGGTTATCAACCCTGGTTTGTGTATGTTTATCGTGTTGGAGTGGGGGTACCGCAATTTTAACCGGAAAAATCGGCGTTGTGGTTTGCGCAGATAGAAAGTTAGCAATTGACACATTTTGAATTTTGCAATTATGCAGTAAAGTTAAGGAAAAAGTACACCAACTTACTCACTAACAACAAACCCTATGAAAGTAGAATACCTTCCCTCATTTAACAGAGCATCTCTCTACTAACTAGGATAGTTAACTACGACGATTGAAAGTCACACGAAGGAGGTCAAGAGTAGGCAAGCGAAGCAGGTGGCTGCTGAGTTCAACTGACTCTTAATAGCTCTAATAGAGCGATCTTCTGCCGGCGTAATAATATAGCTTTCAAAAAAATCTATGAGGTTATTACAAACACGGGCGCCGGCAGGTTAGTTTTCAGGGGGGATCTGCAGCTCCACGAAGCGAGCTCGACCATTTTTGCAGTTCACCTCGGATATGTTAGATTATCGTTTGTCTATTCATACAAGGATTAACTTTGTCGACGTACGCAGAAAAGCTTAAAAAGTTAGAGATTTTTCCATCTCGCCTCGAATGGGATAAGTTTTATTTTGTCCATTCATACGAAAAGAGGACTAACTGTGTCGGCTTATACAAAGAAGCTTAAGAAATAAGAATTAAAATAGAGTAGGACGCAAGAGCGAGCGAAGCAAGCTCAATAGTGTTTGCACCCCGCCTAGGGCCGATTCGTCTCGACTAATGCACAGAAGCTTTAGAATGCAGAATGAATAGGAGGAATCAAAAATTTTTGGATTTCTGCTCGAATGGGTTAAGTTCTCTATTATTATGTTAGGCGTTTTCGGATATTTGTTTAGTTCTGAATGATTTTTCCACTATATTTTATTTTGAAGCCAGGACAGTGCACCATCTTGCACCCCCATCCAGGCGCCCATGATTACAAATGTAAGAGTAATTAAGGAAGATGGAAACCAAGGTACCTCAAGAATATACTTAGATAAGACTACCGTGATTATTCTTTTGTGACAAAATCAAAACTTTACAGTGGAATAAGAAACATTAATTTCGTTGGTGAGAGGAAATTCCTTTTGCCTTAAAGAATATTGGAATTGTCTAAGAACTTTTTGAACCAGATTAAATAGCTAATTTTAATTGAAGTGATATTTATATAAAAGTAGAAATCTACATAGAAGAAAGGGACCTCTCCTCTCAACTGTGAGAATCAATATATACGTATATTGTGGACGTTTATATATTTAAGCTTTATGTATTTATTTAAGTATATGATAATTTATTACGTTTATATGTGTAGGTATATTTTAGTTTAAGACTTCGCATATCCATATTTTCTCTTCTTGTTCTCACACACTATTGTCTACATTTCTTTCTCATTTCTCCTTTCACAGGTCTGCAGGAAGAAATTTCTTAAGAAATAAGCAGTACCATTGTACTCTAAATTGTAATTATGTCATTTCTCTATGTATTTTATTGTGTATACATCTACACTCGAGAGCAATGAATCCGGGTCACTTAAAGAATCCTAAAAATCTCGGAAACTAAAAATGCTAGGTTAATGCAATAAATTGTATTTAATAGACAATGTAATACTCCTTAAATGAAGGTATTAAAACTTCTTAGTTATTGTAAAGTTATATCATAAAAAAATCAAATTTGAAAAAGGGCCACTTTCGAAGATGGAACTACGAAATTACAGCATTTGGTTTTGCTTTTGTTTGTAATCTGTCATTTATGTGGGTACATAAACCATGTTGATAGTGCTCTATATTCATTATTCAAGCTGAAATTATGTCGCTTACGCCTGAAGAATGCACCAGAATACTTACAATGCTGGAAACCGGCCGGAGTCAGCGCGATACAGCCAGGACTGTCGGTGTGTCGCTGTCAACAGTACAAAGAGTTCTCCGCCGTTACGAAGAAACTGGTTCTAACCTACGCAGACCAGGAACGGGCAGAACCAGGTGTACCACAGCACGAGAAGACCGATACTTGGTGAACACCATGCTTCGAAATCGCTTTCTCACAGGAACTGAACTCACAAATCAGTTTCGACGCCTCGGAGGAAGTAACCCAAGTGCATGGACAGTAAGACGTCGGCTTGCTGAATCTAACTTAAAACCCCTTAGACCTGCAAACGGCCCTAAACTGGAGCGTGGGCATCGTATTTCAAGACTAAGATATGCCCAGAGCCACGTAAATTGGAGTATTGAAGATTGGTCAAAAGTTATGTTCTCCGACGAATCAAAATTTATGCTCTACAAGCACGATGGAAGACACAGAGTGTATCGAAGACCAGGGGAAAGATTCAAGCAAGCATGCATCGAAGAAAAAGTAGCCTACGGTGGTGGGTCTGTACTTGTGTGGGCCGGAATTTCTTCTGAAAGTCGCACAGAGCTGGTGATCATAGAAAACGGCTCTTTAACTAGCGTAAGATATGTGGAAGAAATCCTCAATGATCACGTTGGTCCATTTATGGTCAATTTAGGTGAGGATGCTATATTTATGCATGACAATGCCCGACCTCATACAGGTAGGATTGTGAATGACTACCTTCAAGAGATGAACATTACTAGTATGGAGTGGCCAGCGCGCAGCCCGGATATCAACCCGATCGAGCATGCTTGGGACGAGCTAGGCAGATGCGTAAAACAACGAAACCCTCCCCCAATCACGCTTCGTGAGCTCAAAATTGCTCTCACAGAGGAATGGGAGAATATTCCCCAAAATCGTATAAGGAACTTGGTGTACAGCATGCCAAACCGCGTAAACGCAGTAATGGAAGCACGAGGAGGCAATACGAAGTATTAAAATTCAAGAAAATCGTAATAAAGTTCAAAAATTTCATGTTTCCTATTTTTGTTTTAAGGAGAGATCAGCAGTTTTTTTCTTTATGTAATTTTGTGTTAATAAAATGTATGGTGACTCATATTTTTTTTACTTTCATTTAAGGAGTATTACATTGTCTATTAAATACAATTTATTGCATTAACCTATCATTTTAGTTTCCGAGATTTTTAACATTCTTTAAGTGACCCAGATTCATTGCTCTCGAGTGTATATATATAAAAATGAATCCCTATTTCCCTTGGTCACGGCATCACGCTAAAACGGCTGAACGGATTTGGATGAAATTTGGCGTATGGGTAGACCATGACCCGGAGAAGGACATAGGATACTTTTTATCCCGATATTCCCAAAGGATCGAGACTAATGCAGGTGAAACCGCGGGGCGCAGCTAGTAAATAATAAAAAGGGTCATTTGAAAACAGCTCATAATTCATAAGATATAAAAATTAAGATAAAAAGAATGAATTAAAAAAACGCACAGAAATTACAATTTCCTCAAAGAATCCAAGGGCAGGCAATCTCAACCCCGCGCTATCAAATCGAAAGGTGTACGACAATGATCCAAAAGACCAAAGATCAGGCAAAGACGGTGCAATAGCAATTAACCCTGCGCCCGCCGGACATCGTAACAATGTAATATATTTTAATTGAAACGACCCCGCCGTAGATGCAGTAAATATTGGTCGGAATGAACGAATGGACCTAATTGAATGGATGAAGGAGTGTCGTGTTAAATTTTAAAGTAGGTTCTGAATGAGTGACGTCATTCGTTAGCTGTGTAATTGTTGATTGTGATGATGTTGATATGTTTAAGGAGCTTGTTTTGCTTTGTCAAGGAACACAAGTTTTAGATGTGGTTTAAACTTTTCCACATAAAAATTAAACAATTTTCATTCTAAGTAACATTACTTGGATTTCAAGCTGGTCAAGTTTATGATGGTTCTTAGATGAAACACAACAAAACCGAATATATTTATTTGCATTAAACATGGTACAACAACTGTCTTAATAATAGGGTTTTGATCTGCATGTCTCGCCAAAGACTGGCATACAAATATTTTAAAGGAATCCTGTCATACTGAATTTATAAATTTAACAGATCCGTACATCGCCAACAAGATAGTATTTTCTTTAAAAATCTTCCCAAAATTCATTTGAAACAAACCCAGTAGGTACAGACAGCGCAGACTAATAAACCGTGAGCATGATTCGAAGCCCGTTCTTAAACAGTATTGATGGTAGTGTCAACAGATTTGACCCAGTGAATCAATGTTCTATCATGACCAATGAATGCTTATAAACTTATAAGTTTTCCTCTTGGCGCCGATGAGTCGAGGGCTTGGTTTGAAGTACCTATTGATAGACGGCCTTGAAGTTCTTTGTATCGGTATTGATAACGAAGAGGTAGAAATTGGGAGTGATGATCCAAAGGTTATGGATGAAAAAGAAATGAGCATTTTTATAAAGGCATATATGGAGATTGGTAGAAACGTGGATAAGTGGCAATCAGAAAACGATGCTCTGTTATATGAGATGGATACCAGTGATGTTTCATCGGTTGTGTTAAAAAGCAATGAAAACAAATTTAAGAAAAGTATAAGCATAAGAGATAGTTGTTACTCCGTAAGTATTTTAGATGATGATTTTGCGAAGGATAATGAAAAATCATTCAGTAGTCAATGATGAAAATAATATAAAAAAAATTGTTGCCTATTATCTAATGGCAAACATTTAGAGTAATTTAGAGTAACGCATACATACAGAGGTCGTAACAATTGTTTGTTAGCGAGCCAGATAGTCGAGTAGTTTAATGTATCAATCATAATTAAACCAGTTAGTTGTAATTTTGTTGATTTTAGCTTTGTTTTTATTATTATTTGTATGTTCATTTACAGCTGTGACATTGTTTGTATCTTTTAACTTAGCTTAATTTTCTAAATCGTCTGAGGAACGTCATTAAATCTCTTCTTCAGTTGCAAAGCTGTTTGCTGTCTCTGCTGTCAGAGTGACCCAAGTTATTACCGGCTAGAATATAAATAAATCGTTATTCCACAAAACGATTGCCCTCCAGATTTCAGTGTGACGAATCTCATTGACTCTCATTAAATTCTCGACTAAAGGGTGATAATCGAGAATTAAATCGATGGCCCGCATCGATGGCGAGTGTATCGTTTATGAAAATAAAATAATCGTCGCTCATTAGTCGATTTACGGGTTATGCGGGTGTTTATAGTGACACGCTTTTTATATGAAATGGCTCTTAACTTTCATCGTTCCGTTGATTGTATTTAATTTGTGTTGTGTTTTCTTTTTGGTTTATTTCCGAGTGATTGGAGCATTTTTTATCATTTGGAAGTTTATAGTGATTGCAATTGGCCGTTACTAATTGAACTTTACGCTCGTCTACGTTTTGATGTGCTCAAGTTAAGAATTTTAAACATTTGGTATTTACTTTACCAATATCAAGTCTATTAGAAGCTTACAGATAATCGGAACTCAAAAAGTAACAAATAAAATAATCCGTTTTAAACCTACAAAAGTTAATAACATTATAACAAATATCTATTAATCCTAACAGACCATAAATATATTAAAACCGCCACAAAATGAAAGAGCAAACAGCCGTCTTTAGAAATCTATAATCATTTGATGCAAGGAGGCGTAACTGCATACTGTAGGCGGCAAGGCAGATGTTTGTTCAGCGTCCGAGGATGGACGAAGAATGTCCGACAATAGACGAAGCGGTACGTACAGGAATGCTTCAAGAATTTGGTGAAGAATTTGAAAAGAGAGGCTTGTCAATGAATGTTCTACATAGGCTATCCAATTTTGATGCGTCTGATGGGATGCATTTTTAATCTGGTTTCGGAACACGTTGTGGACTTGTTTGGTTCGCTTAAGTTAAGTGACGCCTTAAATATAATACTTGTCATTATATTAGAGATAGACCCGCACGTTGTAAAGTTGGCTTTTACAAGATCTGAGAAAAACAGCAAAAGCATGTTTTCTATGAGAATGATGATTTACGACTCAAACTAACATTTTTTTCAGTTTAGCACCTTCATACATGACATAAGATTATTACAAAATGTAACCAATACTCTGTTATAGAACGAAACCCATTTAAGACATCCAATTCCACATTTTAGGGCACGCTCCACCCGATATAATCTCGAACGGTTTTACAATAATAAAATAATCTTGTAAGTAGATCGGAAATAGCGAAGCAAATTTAGCTACCACAATAGGCCCGTGGTGTTTGTCACCAAGATTGGGATCTTGAGAATAACACCCTTCTTATCTGGCACCTACGAGATGTTTATTTACGTTTATAATGTGCTGTTAATATAGGTATATTGTTTGCGTCTTCTGTTCGGTTAGTTAAGGCGACGGACGATAACCGACTTGTCATGATTTTATACTGAAGATCACGTCTAAACGAGTAGTGTTAATTATTTGGAAAAAAATATATGTTAAACTAGCTGCGCCCCGCGGGTTCACCCGCATAAGTCTCGATCCCGTGGAAATATCGGGATAAAAAGTATCCTAAGTCCTTCTCCAGGTCATGGTCTACCCATATGCCAAATTTCATCCAAATCCGTTCAGCCGTTTTAGCGTGATGCCGTGACCAAGGGAAATAGGGATTCATTTTTATATATATAGATAGATTAGAGCACTCTTTTAATAACTTAATATAGGAATATTTTAGATTATATTTATATTACATAGTGAAATTTATTTGTAAATTTATGTGTAACGCAGATAAAAAACTGAGAATCACGCAAAATCTAAATAGCGTATTTTTCTGAAACCGTCACCATTTTAAAGATAATTTAATTATTGCTCTTTTAGTAAACGTGTTTTATTAAAATACTTTTTGTTTTATGTGTAATAAATTAATAATGCGTCTAATTTGGGACGGCGCTCCTTGATGGGCGAGTCCTCTTACTAGCTGGACGTACGACGCGTTGTGTAAGCTCAGTACAGAAAACACAAGCTCACTACTCAAGGTTTCTGGCATATATTTGTGTCATAAGTCATTTTTACTTAATTGAGGTTATGAGCAACTGGGAACCTACCAAGAATTATTAAGTAGTACTATCGCGGACACGCATATCTGAACACCGTAAGGACTATTCTTGCTGGCAGCGCTCGGCCGCTATAGTAACGCTTACCTACCTACAGAAAAAAGGAGCGCTAAACCGAGGTGGTTTTCGTGTGCACGGGATTTAGTTTTCAAAGTGATTATGTATATAAATGCGTGACCGCGATGGTACTTATAGGTAACTTTTTGCACTATAACCCCAATGGGAGCTAGGCACAGTATAATAATAGCTACTTACTTATTATTATTGAACAGTAGCCAACTGTAATGTAAATAAAAAACCGTAGGCGATCCGAAAAGCTGCTAAGTAATACCTATTCATTTGTTACATCGGACATTTAGCACATAGACGTCGGCAAAATGATTCAATGACTAAAAGAAACAAAATACATCTAACTTTTATGACAGTTAATAACATTGTAAAGTATTAAATTCAAAAGATTCCTAACAATAGATCAATAGACACAAATTGGACGTCCATAGGAACCATAGACACGTGTCCGAAAGAAGAAAAAAAAAGAGACGGCCTGCCTTATCGAACAAAGTTATATTTACCGTTATGAAAATTGAAAATCGGACTTTGTCATTCCTAAAACGAAGGAGGAAGGATGTCATTTATTTGACAGATATTTCGAGAAATGCAATGTAAAGTTGGTGATGTCAAACAGCATCAAATGGCGCGAAAAATGAAAAAATGTGACATTTTAGCATTGTGAAATAAAATTTTAAATAAACACCTTTTGAGTGGGCGTTAGCGGAGTATTTGTAAATAGGTTTTTGTTGATATCACAATGGTATTTTTAACAACGGTTCCCTGCGGGGGTGTTGTCTGACAGTCTCGTAATGTTGCCACGTGCTTTTAATATTGGCATTTGTATTGTTGCTGTGACAAAAAATAATAATTTGTAGTTACAGTTTACCTGGGCTTTGTGCCCACATACTATCTAAACATGTTTCTTTATTGATTCGATTCAATTGTACGAAGAAATGGACTTTAATTTAAAAAATCAATGTAAACAGATCAAGCTTAGCCGATTGAAAAACTCGAAAGAAGATTATTCCAATCAAATGACTAATCGCATATCATAAATAGAGTAAAAAGTTTAATTTAAATACTTTTTCTCCTATTTCACGCAATGATATTTAAAGAGAGATCGAATCATAATAAAAAAGTCATCAAATTAAACTTGATAGGTATTATGCAGACAAAAACCGTTTAATCTTGGAAGCTAGAACCGTCTACGGAAAATTGATATGTAAGCATTCCATAAATAATACTAATAAGGCATTTATTGTCCATGGTCAGCGATCGTTTACTATTTTAGGCGCGAGAATGTATAATATTTTACGTGGCTACGTCATAACGAGAATACACCTCATACTGTAAATTAAATCTGCAAATTAGATTTACCTAATACGGATTAAGAATAACTTAAGGCAAATCACATATAACTTCTAAGGCACGTAACATAATATCATAAAGGTGTGTGCACATAACATTGGCGCGATATCGCACGATCGCGCGGCATAAACTACGCGGCGGGTGGCGCTACCGACTCGCCGAGTAGGTACCAACTACACTTTACGACGTCACAAAAATACTCGCTACCGTACCGACCTTTGCTGCACCTACACAATATTACCAAGTAAAAAATAAAATTATTCGATGAAGAAATTACAAAAATTGTTGAAGAATATTTTCCGGCGTTTATGTGAATTCTTTAAACATAATGATATTGTAACGGCATCTTGAATGACATACCTACATAATTTTAAGATGTATATGCAGAGAATGCGTCGCAGTTATCGTGGAACTGTTTTTTTAATAGAGTCATATTGTAACGGGACTCGATAATTTTGGAGAAAATCCAAGTTCTGGTCTGTGAAGTTTACTGCGTAACGACTTATAAACAGTGTTGAGGTAACGTACAACAGACCTATTAACTTGACAGGACTTAACTGTGCTTACTTTTATTTATATTCAGCACATTTACGTTTCCAGTAAACAGCAAGGAACTGGTGTAAGTTTATGGTCCTGCTTGTATGCTTTAGGGGAACATAATTCTCTCACACAATCACAACTTGGAATTGCTTTCTTAGCAACGTACATAATTATAATATTCCAACATATTTCGATTTGAAAATTCATCACATTTCCCTCAAATCCTTGCCTATTCTCTAAAAGAGCAAGAAGTAAACCGTCAGGTCACACGCGACGTCACACTACAAAGCCCATCCTCCTGAACAGTCATTTAGCTGACAAAAGAACAATACAGTTCCCAAGTGGGTCAGGGAGTCGTTCACAACACTGGCCCGGTGTCACGTCACTGATAGCGAGGTCCCGAGTTCGTCCCGCATAATGGCAAGCTGACACCACGCAAGACGGAATGCGGTCAGTATGTATGTTGCCTTAGTTCGTAGCGTTTTCTTTAGGAAATTGAAATTGGCGCGAACCTAATCGATGAGTATTTACTATTGCAAAAACTTGAGTACTGTAAAAAGAATAAAACCCATATTTGGCCAATAGATTCTGATAAAACGAAGTAGAGAAAGTATCTACCATGAAAAATACCATTATTTCAATTCTTAGTTGGAAAAATCAAAAAGAACACGCACGATTAATCAAGAGCCTTATTTGTCTGTTTTGTATTTGTTTGATCCAAAGATTAGATGCTATCTTCGAGTAAACATTCTTAAACATACATACCTACATACGAACTGCCAAAACCATTAGTTAATCTTTCAGCTCTGCCGCAATCGGGTGAAAATCCAATAAGTTAATATTGGTTTTTATTGATTGGGTATTAATTAGTCGGGCCATTTTATTTAAATAATTAATTATGTTGTTAATAAACAGACGAAAGGTTAATCAGTAGTTTTCGTTGATTGGATCTGATTGATTCGATTTTTATGATGATTAGAATATTGGAAATATATTTTTAAGTTATCTGATGTATCACAGAAGTTATAGTCAATTATAGAAACGGTTGTCAAATATTTATAGACATAAGACAAATTATGTTTTTACATAAGTCATAATTTTAGAAATTATGACAAATGTAAAAACATAATTTCTAAAATTATGATTGCAACGGGTTCCGGTATAACATGTCACACCCCTAAATATTTTAGTTTATTAATTATTCATAAATTTTATGATAAACTAATCAAATAATATAACATCGTAGTTTCGATTATTTTGCGACAGCGTTTTGTATAGAAAGTTTATTACCACCATAGTGATAATTATGGCATTAAAAATAACCTACTTCCCAGTTTTATGATACCCAATATAAAACCTTTTTCTTTTATATTCCATCAAAAGGAAGTTGTAAACACCTCATATACATGTAAATAGCACCAATCAATTTGAAAATGAACATTGAATCACATATTTCTGTTTAATTCCGCTTTTCATTATATTAAAACGTATAACTTTTATCTTTAATGGTACGGAACGAATACAAATAGCGTATAATAAAAAACACTACGCTGATACTATAAACCGGGCTATCGTTTACTCATAAATTTTCAACGAGCGTTGTCACAAACCGTACGTAGCTTGTACTGTAGGACTAATAAACGAAACGCGGATTAAGTTTCGCTACAAATTCCATTGCTAGCACCACACCGATTGCAATAACGTAAATTTTGTAACAAGGAAAAATGCAGCAATGTACAAGAAATCCGAAATAAGTATCCCAACATTATTTCAAAGTCGGACCCCAACTAACGCAGGTGCCGTACGCTGTGAGTTTGTAGCGGCGCGCGGCGTCCCATCGCATCGTTGTGATAACATTAATGACGTCGTAAACCTGCCCTGCATCGCTAGAGCGAGATAGAAACAACGCAGATACGCGAGAACGCGGAAGAATTAGCCTTCACTAACGATGGAGTAAATCACCTGTTAGGCTGGATCCTAGCTTTAGTAGTGAGATTAAATTTAAAGTAAGCTTAAATCACACGACGCATAGAAAACTTGTTCTATGCCGTTGATTCGTGGCTCACCGCCATCATCATGAAGAATTTGATGACCGACATGTATTATCAAAGCGGTGATTAATACTGAAAATATTTACACACCCACGTGAATACATTAAAACCTCTTTAATTCACAATTTGGATGCTAAAATGTTTCCATTTACGTAGTAAAGAGGTATTTTAAAAATACATAAGTTAATTATTAAGCCGTGCGCGTCTGTCCATCTGGGCGTGTTTAATTTGAATAACAAAGAGGTCTGACCGCGCGCTCGTGGCGGAAAAACGAAAGATTGACACTCACTCGTGTTCGGGGGCGAGCCACCGATTATGATATGTGGCGCGAATCAGAATAAAGGCATTAAAAGCCAGAATTTATTAGCTTGTAACGAATAGCTGTTTGGATACACTCGTTTACCGACAGGCATCAGTAGATATTATGTCTGTCAAATGCACATATTTTGAGGCGAACCATAAAGCTATAATCTATTATATAAGATACTATTTTGATATTAGTTACGAATTAGAAGACAATACCAAGTTATGGTCGTTATTTGTTTTCTGATTTTCTCTTGTACTGAGATCTGCTTTGCAGTCAAAACCAAGTTACGTTGCGCCTTGCACGCGTGTTAACGTATGCTGAAAAGTCAATGAGCATCTAACACCGCCGATCTCCATAATAGACACTTTGTTCTTGGAAACAACAATATTTGCCGGAGGGAAAATAAAAATAGATATTGTTCTTGATATTAAAACGTAAATCTTTCCCCATCTTAAGTATCTATAAGTTTCCATTAAACCCCCATAAAATACACACATATTACTTGCCGCGAGCAATTTTTTTGATGAATGAACACATCAGTACGGGAAGCATTGACTGATGGGAGCGCAACAAAGGGCCGATCTTTGCACTTTGACATTCACGGTTTAATCACGTACTACAAGCTTTGTAGTGGCGATCGACGAAGATCAGTGCGCACTTGACACCGACGATACCTCTTGACAAAGTCACTTCAAGCGGATCGAAAGTGCTCAGCTTAACGTATTGTCTAAAACGTGTAACACGTGCTACGAATCGATCTTTATCGATACTTTTGAACCGTCTATTATGGCACTAAGCTTTTAATAACAACAGAAATGTTGTAGCTTTTCTGATTATAATCGGTTCAGTAACGACATAATTGTTGCTCAATTTAAAGATTAAATGCGATTATTGCTCATCGGGCATTCTCTATTGTTTTTTAATGGAATTAGCAAGTGGATTGTCTTTTTTATGATGTAACTTGATCTGATTACGTGCGTGAATGGCGGTTTACAATCGATTCCGTTCGGTTTACTTGCGAACACGAGTAGGTACCTATTACTGACATAAATGAGCGCCATTTTGGTTATAGAATGAAGGTTCATTCATTTCAGTTTAGTTCTAAACTGAAATGAATGAACGATTCCTGATGATTTTCCAGAGCTTTATTGCAAAATTAAATATATAATTAATTATTGCGTTTTTATTGAAAAAATAATTTTCGTACGTGCATTTTCAATAACTACCTTTAAAAGCAAACTGTTCGTAGCATGTAGAGCAAAAATGATAATATTTGAATAGTGTAGGTACAGTAGCGTACAGTTACATTTGTGACACTGCCAACACTTAGCGTTGAGCTGGACACGACTGTACTACACAGAACGGGAGGACGGCTACTGTCCGAGTTGGAAACTAATGCACGGTTAGGGTTGCCAATTATTTTTTATATAATATGTTCTTTCAAATTTTTCTTATTGGAATAGAATAGTTACAGACTTTTACCAGAAATCGAAATTAAGCTTTTCCTTAACTGTCAGTTTTCTTGAAAACTCTCGTAGCTGAAGATTTTAGGGCAAGGCGCCGTTGTTTTCGATGGCCAATAACAAAATGAATAAAATGATTCCAAAGAAAACTTGAAAAGCGTAAGGGTTTTGGAAATCTCTTGCTATTATTGTACGACCTTTTGTAAACTACTTAGATACGTGCAAAATAAGAGTTATCCAAAATATCGCACTAAAGGGTCCCGGAGAAAGGCGCTACGCGACACCGGTAGAAAAATTTCCGTCAAGTTTTCATAGAAATTGTGCCACCAGAGTCACGCCTTTCTGCGGCAGCGTTAAATTCGAAACCAACCTTCAAAAAATCATATCATTCCAAAATTAGCACCGTATCTTTTTCAAATAAAAGAAACAAAACCCTATCAACCCTAACCGCTGACGGGGTGAAATAAAGCTCCTGCCCGTCGACCGAATGGAGTGAAAAAATTCCAGTTCAAAAAGCCACGGACGGACCGACAAAAAGTCGCATTGTCGTACTACACGATGCATGTAGTGCACGATTTTTTCGCCAGACTATTGAGGCGGTTTTGTTCGCTTTTTCGACGGTCTGTCTAGTTTTGAAGAGATTTTATAATGTATTGTTTGTGTCGATACGTTAATGAGAAATGATATGCGAACATGGTGTACTTAACAGAAATATTTGTTCAAAAATCTTCGTATTCTGAATTTTAGAGCCAGCTAAGTAGGTAATTTTTGTGAAAAAAAAATCTTATGTATACAACAAAGAACCCACTACCAGCTGTAAAACGATACAGCAGTGATAACCGATAATTTAAAACGAGGGACATTAACAATAAGAGTTGCCCTCAGGCACCCTCAAAAATCGAATTCTATACAACGAAATACGACACTGGCCGCAACCCTCATTAGAGTTGCCACTTAATTAAATAAAAAAATATTTCCAACCGTATCACAGTTCGAATTTTGAAAATTAATAAAAATGTCAAGCGTGACTAAATATAATGACGTCAGTAGCAATGCGGGCTCGTAGATTAAGAGGCGGTAATAGAATCGCAGTACCGTGAAAAAAGAGAAAAATGCCAGTGACGTCACACCCTCGCTCTGTGGCGCTGGGGTGTCAGTGCGATTCAGCACTTTCGCAGAATAAGCTTAAACGTTGAAAACCTAATTTGACGGCTCGATTAGCACAGTCGGGTTTTTATTCACGTCACATGATTGAGTTTCGTTACACAGAAACGGACTTGACTATGAATGGCGAGAATGTCGAGTGTAGTAAGCAGATTGGTAACTATTGCTAGACGGACGGTTTTCAACCTAAATAAAATAATTTTCCAGACTCATTCTGATATTTCACCAAAAAGACTTCAACGAAACGTCAAATCAATACGTCACCACATAAAAATCATTAAATAAACCCTTCCACCGCGCGCGTCAAAAACCTCACTAATTATAAAATTAATTTCACCAAACAAACGCGTCTTCCGCATCGGACGGGTCGCATTTCACGCGGGAACACGGTCCCGGCCGTGTTCGCCAGCCGTACGGCCAAACATTCTGTGTAAGTCGTGCACAGGACGACCATTGTGCTCAATTCGGGTCCCAGTTAATTGTTTTTAATTCGCCAGTACTGTATTGTAACTCTTTTAATTACGCCCACGGTGCTGCGCTAATGGCGGCTTCGTGAGCGCCTGCGCCGATCACGAAAGTCCTTTTGTTTAATTGTACAGTGCTAAAGAGATGGGCTTCGGATAAGCCCCTGTGTGGGCAAACGCATTAGTTTTTAGTACTAATTATGGGTTTTATAAGGTGATTTAGTGTCATGTGAGATCATGTTTCGTTCTCGTCAGTAGAATGAGAAATGATTTTTTTATTTGTTTTTAAAGGTGATTTTGGAGATTATTTTTTAGTTCGGAGTTAACGAACTGCGGAGTCATATTTTATAGTCTTATAATATTTTTATTTCCTTATTTGAAAAAGTCGTGATAAATAATAAAAACTAATGAGAAGACTACCGGAACATTTATTTCGAATAAAAATATGCATAATAATTATCATAAATTAGCTTCTTAGAGCTGAACCTACCTACAATGAGCGAACCAAAAGTAACAAAAACAAACGGCATAAAACCAAATCACAGTCACAGAAAACAATTCTGAGTTCCCAAATACGGGAGAATATTTCTAATTTCTGCAAAGCAGGCTCCCTTCGATTGTACTAAAGCTAAGGAGAGCACCACAGCAGTGTTTCGGCCTCATTTGGTTAATTCGCCGTGTGTAGCTCCACAATTAAACAGCGCAAAAGAAGAACTTCGACGACAACGGAAATCACGACTCGATATTACACTGATGATACTTTTAATGAGCTTTTTAGGCAATTTTATTTGTGAAACGGGAGATTTGTGTTATGAAAACGAGGGAACATTATTTTGGACTGTGATTTTTATGATTTTGTACGAATGAATAATTTGTCTTTTACTTAAATAAAAACGCTAGTCATTCTCTTCATATAAAACAAATACGATTAAAATTGACAAATTTTTATCATAAAACAACTTTTTTAGGAAAACTGTCAGAAAATCAAAAAGTCTCCTTACTCAAAAACTCAACTGTATAAAATATCTCAGTTAACCCTAAAATAGCTGTAAACCTCATTCCTCAATAGGATAACCCGAATGCCTAAAGTGTGACAAGCCACAAACATTGTAACCCTAACGCGCGGGGAGCGACCCTCGGGTCTAAACGACCCGCGGTCGCGACGCAATCCCGTATCTACCGCGACTTTTGCGTCTACAATCCGGTGGGTTGACACATGGGTGTTACAAGTGGGATAAATCTGGTGATTGTTTGAATAAAAGATTGTTTGTTTAAAAGAAAAAGTGAGGTTAGTTTATAAACCTGTCTCAGTTATGTACGTAAAGCAAAAGTTTTAAGCGTCTCTAGATAATTTATTTAAGGCACATTTTTTTTTTATCAAAAAGTAGTTCTATATCTTTTTTAAACCTTATAAATGACCAAAATTTGTCGAAAAGTACGTAAAACTTTTTCAAACAAAAAAGGGCATTCTGTGAATAATACTCAAATATTCGTGAAAAATTTCATCAGATTTATCCACGACCTACGCATGCACGTATGCAGTTTTTTAGCCGTCACCCCTAGGGGTGAGGATAATCATATCTGCACACACGTCACTTGAGTCGCGACACGTCGACTTGACACCCCTACACTCTGACCACTAATCATTGATCAAAAAACTTTTCAAAAGCATTTCAGATAACCGTTATTAAGTGTAAAATTGAATATTGCGAACTGTACTATAATACTATTAAACATCGAATTCAGTAGGGGAACTGTAACTTATAACCACAACAAAAAACTCCGCAACCAGTGATCAAGTAACCCTACGCTGCAGGGCACGCGTCAAAATGACCGCGAAAAAAATAAAATTACAGCTTCCCATTTACTGTTGATTACACTTGAGACAAAAAACCATGTGATTATTTTCACAAGGTATTAATCTCACGCGTCAAATGCGCGATTAACTTATAAATCCGCCATAATTGCGGGTACCGACAGATGTCGCTGGCGGCGCCGCCACTGGAATTGCGCGGGCGCATGCTTTATTATGTTTTTGTTCGGACAAAGAGTACCGCCTACGTTTTCCACTACTGTTTATTATCGTGACACATTTTAAGTTCGATATATTAACGCGTAATAAAAATAGTTTTTCTAAAATAGAGATAATGTGATTGAGTAAAACTTGGAATTTTTATGAGCTTAGATTAAAAACAAGGCTTTTTATCTATAGGTAATGACAATATTATCTCGATAAGACACCATTATTTGTGCATATTAAGGAATCTTGGAAACTTTAATATATATTTATAATGATTACCGAGATACCATGATGGAAATTATCGTTACCTTACCGTAACTTTCTAAAATTAACTACTTCTAGATTGTCAGCAGTTTATAAGATAGAATTCACAGACGGATAATAATAAAACTAACTGCTACAGCATTCTTGGTGATCTAAAACTTCTAAAACATAAATAAATAATTCCTCATGGATCACTCCGTCGATTGGTGAAAACCGTATTACTAGATCCGTAATTAGTAAATTAGTTCGGCAGTTTTTGAGTTTATTGCGTTTAGACAGACAGACGCGGCGGGAGGACTTTGTTTTATAATATGTAGTGATAGTTTACTTTTCAATTTGCTTAGAGTCGTTTATTTTTCAATTTTCTTTTCTAAATAAGTATTTTTTTTTCCAAACTGTTGTCAGTTTTAGTTCAGGCCAGACTTTAACTGAGAGTTATTCAATTGTTGAACCCTCTGCATTGACCATCAATTTAATTAAAAATCCGTTTTTTAACTACGGTACACCGCTAGGTGTGGACAAATTTAATTAATTCGTCCTTGTAGCGCGCGACCGCTGCATATTCATGCCGGTCACAGCTCGTTAGGTCGTCGACGGTCAGTATTAACAGTCTGTCGCCGAGGGGTCCAGAATCCCGGATTTATTTGTTACTAGAGTTTTACACCGGAGCTGTAATGTATACCTATGTTGGGGCGAAATATGCCATCTGTGTGAGAGTTCAATGGATAGCGGAATATTGATTTGTGGAGAAGAAAAAGTGAGTTTTGTTTAGAACACGCCTTATAATAGGTTATATTGATTTTAAATTTTATTTACTTATTTATCAACTTACATTTTCGATGCTAACATCTATAACTAATTGCAAACAATGCATTCCTTGTGAATTCATTCAGAGAACAACTTAAGTGAATAAGAAATAAACTGCAAAGAGAATGGCCCAAAACTTTCGGGTCAAAAGATCACTATCTACTTACCAATTTTTTTTTCTATCCGGAGCGATAAATATTAGTTTCTACGACCCGAATGTCCATATTTTACATCCTGCTAAAATATCAAAACACTGAAACACATAAGCACTAAGTCCATCTTCAACCCTAAAACACCTAGGCATCTAATTCCACATATCAATCAACTATTCATACATCCACAGAGGTGACAGTCTCCGAGTGACAGGCGGTGACAGGCCGATGCTCCCTTCCCTGCCACTAATGAGCAAACAAGCTCAAACGAGGACATAGGACATGCATCGTATGGTCTACCGCACTCTTGGTGTTTGCTTTGCCGGAATCCGCTTTGATTTACTAAAATTGCGAAGTTTGTTTTTATTTCATTAGTAATTGGATTTAGTTTTTTTGTAGCCTAAACGCTGTGTGTCACAATTTATCTGGCATAAGTCTAATTTTGGATTTCCATTTTTGACATAACATTATACCATTTTTTTGTATTCCTTGTGCTGTAATTTCCTACGGAGATATTTTTGTATTCATTTTATCTTTGCGTCATTAAACGTGCTTAAAATAACACTCAAAAATCCTTCCTTATCTTCGAGTACAAACTCAAGCACCAATTAAATTCACTTCTGGAGACAGAAACACCGTCAAAACACTTGAAAACATCTAATCTAACACTAAAACTTCCGTACTTCAAAACAGGAACGAGATTAACGCGAACGAATGAAATAACATAATCTTGTTAGGCATGCCGTCACCTTCCACCGGCGGTGCGAATAATTAGCAATCCCCTTACAAAGTAAGAGCGTTGAGCGAGATAACTGAATCTAGGCTTAACAAGTTTCACGAATTACACGATAACCTCCTCAGCAGATAGGACCGGGTTTGATAAAAACCATTAAGTACAGGGGTTCCTGATACGTTGCTGAGATAGCTTCAAGTTAACACCTCGCAACTAGAGTTTAGTGGTAAGACTAAATAGTAAATAATCTATGACTCAACTTATGGGCGGAGATAGGAGCCTACGTGAAGTTTTAGAGATTTTCGTTGTTTATTGTCTCTAATAATGTGCACTTAGTTGTATAAAATTAAACTGAGATTAGACGTCTACGGTATTGAGTTCGTTTAATTTCCAGGAAAGTTTTTTTTTGTTTAAAAGAAGCATAAGCAGTTTTTTTACTTGAAAAGTCTTTTCAAATCAAACAAATATTGGAAACATAAAAAGCTACGCGCAGTTCATGGATGTATATGTTCCAAAATAATTAGAAGGCCGTCATCCCCCGACATTTGGACAAACAGTGCCCCGCGGGGCCCCGACGTCTTTTTATCGGCGGGGGACCGCAAATTTCTATTTGCATATCTGTGCACTCATAAATCTCTGTTTCACTTATTAGCCGCGTCTCCCTAGCGGGGTCCGTTGGACCCACCACCGCAAAATAGGGTTAGTTTGAAGTGTTAGTATTTTTGGTACGAATTTTAAATAAAAATGAACATGACATTTATGGTGTTATTGTCATAAAAAATAAAAAGTGCAATTAAAAAGAAATTAAAAAGATTCTGGCATAAAATTAAGTTACTTACTACATTTTATCTTAAATGCAATCTGCAAAACTATGTTTGTTTATAGTTTCATTATAGTGTCTACAAAACTAGCTGTTTATAACGAAAACTTGATACCGACTGTTATAAAAATCTACATCACAGTAATAATAATGCTATTGGAAAATCTTTTACAAAAGCAAGAAAATCATGTCGTTAAGAACGCAAATTACATAACAGTGTTGCAGATTGCACTTAAAAGTAATTTAACAATGACATAATCATTAAAAATAGGCCTGGCGTTCATTGAAGCGAATCATACCTTTTTGTTCTGTGAAATGACATAAGATTGAGAATTCTTACATTTATTTCCATCTTCTGAAATCTCAGTGTCCCCATGTTTGTTTTTTACCTAATAAAGCCTGATATACACGATGTGATTTATTCGCCATTGACATACCATAAGTTGAAGCAACTATAAAAGTTGCCCCGTCTAAATAGTGTTTAGACGATACAAGTTCATTGTTACTTCAATTTTTTGTTAAGAAAAAAACACATTTTAGAATGATTCGCTTCAACCAACCCTGTTTTGCTGAGTTAGTGTTTTTTACTTACCGTCATGATGATGGTCGATTGTACCCCGAAGCTCCAATGGTAGTATGTTAGTGACAGGTGACAGATTGACAGTGCTACAGTGGACTGGTTACTTTAGGTGAATAATGCTCGACAGAAAGAATATGTGGTTAGTATAGTGTTATCATGATATTTTAACAGTTTACCACCACCAAGAGTAACCGCCACCACATTTATTTTTAGGACATGCAGAGTGAATTACAAAAGGAAAACAGAAACATAAAAATGCATGCAAAAGCAAAATCAAAAGATGTAAAATAAAACAACATAACGGTTTATAGTAGCCATGAGTAAAAATAAGTATTATGTATTCGATTAGCGAAATTAAAGTGTGATTTTCTTCTAAAAACTGTCGATATTGACATGGTAACATGTAAGTATTAAATTCATTGATTTTTCTCTATTTTGTGATACTAACGATTTAGAAAAAAAAAAAACACTTTCGTGTTTCGCTAAGTGTCATCTTTTTACACGGAGCTACTTATTATTGTAATGAATTTCAATTTGCAACTTCCTGCAAAATACCAAATTAAGCGGACGATGAGTAAAAAAAAACGAGTTCAAAATTCTCCCAATTGAGTCCAACACCAATGTCTAGTAATAAAACAGCCGATCTATTCTGTAACTCACTCGAAAACATAGGTGGAGTGACCTGTCTCTAGATAGTAAAACAAAAATAAAAGAAATAATAATTTAATAATTTTATTATTGTTTTAAAAATTATATATATATTTTCTTTTTTAAATAATTCTAATACGCTAATTGATAGTGTCGTGTTTTTCTATAATTTAGAAAACTATATTATGACAAAGAATTTGGGTTAACGCTGTATATGAGTTTAGTTAGTAAGCATTTCTATACATAAATAGTGTCAATCCTTAGTATCAGGTGGAATGACATGACAGCTGACTTCACCTACGTTTTCACGGTGAGATTTTCAGAATAGATTGACACCAAGTGACAAAAGAAAAACAATGGAATGTCACTTCAGTTGCAACTGTTATTTCATCACGTAAGCAACAGTTGCTCTAATAACCTAATATTTTAAACACACTGTTGATAATCAATTATTACCTTTTAAGTAATTTCGCTTATCATGGCGATCTTACGTCAACCGTGAAATGCGACCGTGAAAATTATCGTGACTGATAGTAAATCTGTAAAATCTGTGACTGTAAATTTTTCACGTGATAATTCTTAAACGCTATTGGTCATGAGCGCTCTATTTCGACGAATAGACACGCATTTTGCGTTGTGGCTTCGGTAAGGAAGATCCAATGATTAAAAATAGAGGTTATTTAAAAACAAAAAATGTTTATCAGTGAGGGTTTTTTTAATAGAGCATCAATTTGCTACAAAGATAGGGCACAGGAAATAACAAATAAATTTTAGAAAAAAAAAAAAACCTATGTCTTAGAGAAAATATAAAAATAACAGGTTTTCAATAAATTGTTCTCATAAAATTCGTAAAAAAACTTTTTTCTAACTAATTTATTCAATATTGTCAATATTCTTGAATAAATATTCAATATTAATCGATATGAATTAATAATTAGAAATTAAATTGACAATAAAGTGAGTAAAATATTCCTATATTTACTCAAAAGGAGACTTAATAAAATCGTTTCCATGTTAATAGCACTAATCGAAAATTAAATAAAAGAGCAGTATTTTTAATTCTATGTTTATTTTGACAGTAATTATGTTACTTTTAAATATTTTATTGGAAAGTTCTCTAAAATATTGAACTAAAGCTTTTAAAGGTAACAAACAGAATTCGTCGAACATTTCGTTAACAGAAATTGTAGAATATAAATTATAGAAAGTTAATTCGTACGCTTATTTGTAATACAAATATGTTACATATAGATATGTTAATTAATTGAATCGATACAATCGTTGTCGGGTATCGTATATCACAGGGAGACGCCCCCGGCGCCGCCTACGCCGTGTCCATAATGTTTATCTTTGGACGAAATCTGTAAATGTTAACGTTGCGACTTTTATCTTCGCAGCGAACGGGTTGAATCGACGAACGTTGATTGTGAATGCGGTTATTAAAGTTGGCAACGTTTTGATAAAGGTACAAATCCGTGGTCCACTGCAGGCACTAGTGGCAGGCGACGTGTCGTCGCGACACTACGGGTTTCTATTTATTTCCATAAAATACCGTATCGCTTACATATCGAAATACATAGAGAAACCAATATGTGTCGCGACGACACGTCGCCTGCTACTGCTGCCTGCAGTCGGCTACGGAATTGTACCTTAAGTTTCTTACGAAGCAGAGGCAAAGAGATCAACGGCTGCTGTGATTTAGTAGTTGGTAATCCATGTGGTTGCACTGTTAAGGTGCACTTTTGCCTAACCCTTCGGGAAATACGGGCGTGATGTTATGTTATGTTAATCCATTGTAAAGTAGACTCTTTCTTACGAACTAAATAGGTACAATATTCAATGACTCTAGTCACAAAAAAAATCTCGAAAGGGCCTGCATAAAGACCTATGGTGTGACCTATGGTGTGACCCTGACCGTGTCACGGTGGAAAAAAAAACATGTTTCTAGATAAAATGTACCATTTATGGTAATACGGTGCGTGTAATAGAAAAAATTGTTCCTCAACGAATAATGAACTATAATGAAGTTTTTGTATGCGAGAAAAAGGAAAGTCCTGAAAAACTCAAAAGTAACCTACACCCTCTTACTGACCCAAGAAGACAATTCAATTCCAAGTTTTTTATTTTATCAACTCTGACGGTCCACAGACCTTCATACTAATAATATTTCTCAAGCAATTGGTACCAGGCGCCCAGAGCACTGAAGAAAGTGCGCGGTCAAGCTTAAGAACACCATTTGAATAAGACCTTTCTCACTGTTCCGGATATTCCATGTTCACCCATTGAAAATCGGACTAGAGAGGTCAGCCAATTTTGGGCATAGGTGAGACGGCCAATTCATGTCTGCGTGCAAATTTTACTAACATGGTTTTTATTCCATGGTGTTAAGAGTTATTGAAATGTATTGGATATTGGCGACTGGTGTATATCAATTTCAGCAATGGGCATAGCGACAAGTGAGGGCGAACGTGACGCGAATGTCCATTGGCGGACCTTTTTATTGACTGACCATACGATATACCACACACGGGTAGTATCATTAGTATTACATGTTTTTTGAGGGGGAGTTTCGTATTCCGCATTAGAAATAACTGATAATGTAAACTACTTTAAACTAAGACACATGTATTCATTTAGTTAAACGTTCCTACGTAAACCGTTAGCTACATTGATGATGTTTGCTATAAACTAAAACAGGCCATGCATAAATAATTAAACTAAAACAAATGAAACGCTTAAATTCATTCCATGTTTAAATGTGACAGCTGCTAATGATCTGTATAAACACCGCTCCATTTTCAAACCAAAAAAAGAAATAAAATTTAAAAGCCCTGTTACACGAGTCAAAACGCACATCAACGCGAATTTATTGGATTAATTGAGCAATAAAAAATCTGTGGCTAAGGAAAAAGTGAAGAAAAACCAAAGGGGGAGGGAAACACTTCATTTCACGCGTTTTATACGAAGAGGGCCTATGCTGTGAGTAAGGTGGCCTATAAATCTTCTGCCGGAAACATTTTTTTGTTCGACGAAAATAGTTTCCTCTTGTTTTTCGGAATATAGTTTGGGGGAGTCGCGGAATGCGAGGGGACATTATATTTTCACTTAGTTATTAATGTTTTTCGGTATTGCAGTTTTAAAAATGTTCTTTTGATGAAATATAGGCGATCTGCCAACACCATTTGTCATTTTTGTTTCATAAAAATCTGCAGTGCTTTTCTTGTGTGACATTTTAAATGTATTTTTTATGTTGACATGAACCGAACTGCATTGCAAAATTATACAAAGAAAAGTACAAAGCAAAAAAAAACACTGTTCTCTTGTTTTCCAATATTGTGTCCATTGTTGGCGAGTTTTCTTACCAGTAAATAAAAACTCCTAAATCTCGCATTTACCATAAAGGATAGAGACAAATGGCCGCTCGGGGCCGTTAGTTCTTTATTCATTCCGGGGGTTGGCGCGTATAAATCAATGGGCGCGCGTCAATAGCAATGGCGCTAGTGGACTAAGGACCGAGATGGCGAATGCTGTAGCTTTTATAGAGACTATATGTGGCATACTCTTGTTCCTTTGTCTTTGTAGACAGGAAGTATAAAGTTATTGGTTTAAGGAAGTTGACAAGACACAAGCAGCATTAGTTACCACGAATGACTTAGGGCGAATTTCACCAATAAAACTGAAAGCGATTAGCACATCTAAACAACGTTCAAGACCTGTCAGTGTCAATATTCCACAACAATGATAACTGACAGCTCTTGAACTCGGTTCAGATGTATTGTTCGCTGTCGGTTTCATATATGAAATTCACCCTAAGTTGTAAGTACTAGCAAGACCACCTATGTAACATTTTGAAAAGGGTCATTTGTTTTTGGCCAGGGTTTTGTGGAGTGCTCAAGATTACGTGTCCAATGAATTTGATTTCTTTAGAATGGATGCCTTTTTTTGCAAATAATACAGAGACTAGGTAACTACCTTGTCTCTGCATTATTCACAAAAAATACACTAGTTTTAGATAAACTTATCTAAGACTAGCTGCTGCCCGAGAATTCGCTCACGTAAATCCTAATTCTTTTTCCAAATAAAAGTATGTCTATCTATCTAAGCAAAAACCTGCGTCAAAATCGGTCCAGCCGTTTCAGAGATTTGCCGGAAAAACAGACAGACAAAAATACCGTATAATATACATTTATTAAAGCTATTATTTTGACATTACAAACTTTAACAGACACGTCCATTTTATTAATTAGTATGCATAGAAGTTTTAATTTAAAATCGAAAGTGACCTATAGTATAGGTTACCTATCTACATTAACTGCAGCTTACCAGTCAACACACCTACTTATTATCGAAAATACTGCATACACTACGTACTTAGTTTCCAGTTCAGGATGCAATAAATACAAACGGGTAATTGCAAGATAACATCCAAATGCCTATTCAAATTAAATTATGAATCCGTGAAATACGATATCACAGCTACTTTTAAGCAGGCTTATAACAAATCTGATTAAAGTTGATAGTTACTAGATAATCGAGGCTTGTCTTTGGAAAAGAGGTCATTGTAACTTGGTTGTATTATCATAATATGACACCAAGAAGTCTCTAATGCAAGAATTTCTTCTTTTCGTCTCAGATTAAGTAATGGCAATAGACTCGCCCCCTATTACATGAGACTCAAATATAACTGGCGAAATGTAGGTGTACTGAACGTGGTGTATACCTCTGCCTAACCCTTCGGGGAACAAAGGCGTAATGTTATGTATGTATTAAGTCACTAATGCCAAACGATTATTCACATTTTTTTTCTCCAGCTTTTTTAATTGGTTGGTGACAACGGGCCTTAATCTCATTTTCAAATGATAACTTAATAGTGATTCTGCGTTGATTAGTTTATTTATTTTATTTTATGAATAAATAAATTAGTTGTAAACAGTTTCATGTAAATTTTATAAAGTAATGGTTTATATAAATAAACAAACTACGACGGCCTGTAGCGTATGCCACCTTCATTAATTCGTAATTTGAGATTTTAATTCTTGGGAGAATTCGTGAATTTATAATGTTTGTTCTTCTGTGATTTTATAATTTTATTTGGCTTATAAATAAATTAGGCTTGAATTTTTAACTATATTATTTTATTTTATGTTATTCATTAGAAACTAAATTTAGATATTATGCATTATGTTGTAATAAAAACCTATATAACATAATGCATAAGATCTAAATTCAGTTTACTTTAGTCTCTAAATCACAACCTGTTTTTCGTTGATAAAATATACTCAATAAAGAAAATCACAACAGTTTTTCCTGACAATCTCTTAGCGAATACTCTAGTACCTTGCTATAAATAACTCGAACACTTGGACAAAGTAAAATGGCGCCTGGTGGTAAAAAGCCGTAAGGGTGCATAAAGAATTAGGCTTTTAGTGCTAAGTGCGTTCACACTGCATGTATAAGTCTGAAGGGCTCTTTCTTAAATTGTATTAAAATATTATTATGTAGGCTGTATAAATTATGATCTATGCTATACGTGTAGCTACGCCATTAAAAAAAAACTTCTACTTACATCTATGGCAGGTTCAATGAAATTATGACAAGCAGGATTTTGGCGGGAAAAGTAGACACGCTTGTCAAAGCATGGAATTAGTACGTACGTGACAAGCGATAATAAAATATAATTACTGGTCCTTTGGATGATAACTTTATGTTGCATGCGTAATAAATAGTAAACTGATAAAATCTTTCTGTAATGATAATGAAGACCGTCCTTTGTTTTTTTTTCTGCGAATTCTACAAAGAAATAGAAAAATGCATCGTAGTTTTTATTAAGACCAGCTGACAACCTGACAGGTCGATATTCAGTGCATCTCTTAGCACTAAATCTTTCTGTTAGATGCAAGGAATATGTTATGAAGATGCTGGGCCATATTTCAGCTGTGTTCGCAAAGCTTTGATTAAGTAGCGTATCAGGTAGCACTTGTAATGTGTTTTATTACCTACTGGGAAATGTTTAAATCTTTGCTAAACGATTTAAACATTCAGTGCTAAATCTTTGTCCACTTTTAAAATTCTGTTGAAAAAACACTTCCGTTCCTTGCTCTTGTTTCGTGTTTATAATTTTATGTACCTATATATAGGTATATATGTAAGTATATGCTTTATGTATCTACGCGGTACATCACGGACTACCTGCAGTATCGTCTCTCATTTTCCATTTATATATATTTATTTTAGGAGTCATAGAACGACTATATTTCTTATCTTACTGTTTATACGATATGGTATATATAATAATCTCTATTAGAATAATGATATATAATCTCTATTATATATATATATAATCTCTATTAGAATAATGGGATGCTTAAAATCTTCTAAGGCCATTGTGTTGTGACACTAGCACAGAAAGCGCACTCCGCATTTCAGGTATGAAGCTACAAGTACGCGGCGGGCTCGTCTTGTCGGGCCAATCCAGTGATCGTAACATAGTCAGAAGATATAAGAGTTACGCGATAAAAGGAGAGGCAATTTTTAGATGAATATAACTGTAGGTAATTAGCGCTGTGCGACCTGAATTGCACTTTATTGTGACGCAGCAAGAGTCGCTTTTTATTTAAATGATTTTGCAGAGTGAACCATCTGCATATACAGTGGTTGTGGTATAGATTTCAACCAAGCATTTTAATTGTAGTTAATTGTAGTAACAAGGGCTCCAAATTAGGTAATGTTTGATAGTCCAACTGATTAAGCATATTTTTTTATTAAAAAAATCCGGAGGTTGTCCAGCTAAGCCATCACACAGATACATATCGTTTTTCTCTATCCAATCTCATCATTTGTTTTAACTATAACGAACTAAACTCTGCCATTTACAGCTGGATTTATAGCCCATAATATCGGGCAATTATTGCTCATAATAATCTTAGACCGTAACCGGGTCATAGTGTGCTTGTAATCAGGTTTACAGCATCTACCAGGTCATAGAGAGTACAGTAAGACAAAACTTATATGTAGCTTGAATTTGAACATTTGCATTCAATTTTACGAATGTATTTGGTTAAATGACTTTACAAGTTATTGCGTTTGCGTAAAGATCATTTTCACCTAAAGATTGATGATTTTGAAGACACTCAGTTCGGATGGTGATTGGTTTTACGAATTTTGCCGATGCTACATATAAGTTGTGTCGTACTGTACCTACCTACTTAAAGTTCGGAATAGACTTGTAACAAGACACAAAAGACGCGTGGTTAATAGTAAGCTGGATAATAAGACAGTAAGGATTTAGTGGAGTAGTTACAAATCTGTTTCCAGCTTTGCCAGTTCTGTATGAGCAACAAAGTTGCTAATGATTTGAAACATCGTGAACTCTAAACATCGTTATGTTGAATGTAATGTACAGTTAAGGTAACATATTGTTAAGTAAATTGACTGGCAACTTAAATAGTTCCAATTTTCATTTAGTGTGCCTATTTGCTTAATAATACATTTCCCTTTATAGGTACGTATATACGTAAAGGGCATTTTGAACTAATACAAATTTGTGTATGTCTGTTTAGAATTTAAAATAGTTTATATTTTAAATGAACTAGAATTAGGTCTGAAAAAAAAAAAAAACTAAATGAATTTATCACTTTTGGACTATCAACCTGACACCCTAATTGCCTAACACACTTTTAATCGCAATGTAAATTATTTTGAAGGATATTGCTAATCCGTTGCTTCATATATTCGAAAAAATTGTCTGCTCAACAACGTTAATAACGCAATGAATATTGTTGAACTGTCAAAATGATAGCCATTACTACTGTTAGTTTGTTACGCATTTACTCCGCTGTTTCTATGAAAACTTAGGAAGGAATTCTTCTAAATTGGCATTCTACTATTAATTATTGAAGCTAAATCAAAAACTGCCCAAGCAAAATTAATAAAATTTTATATGGGGCTATCTCTGAAGTATGGCGTATCAAACAAAAACAGAATCATCAAAATCAATTCATAATTGCCGGAGTAATCACGTAACAAAAAAAAAAAAAAAAGTCGATTTGAGAACCTAAACCTTTTGGAATTCGGTTAAAAAATTTAATTAAATCTTCAGTTTTCTCGACACAATATGTCCTGTTTTGTCACGGTGGTGCAATAACGAAGTTTGGGAGAAAACTAATGGCTTGTTAAAAATCTGACTTTCAACGCGATTTAACAGTTTTGTAGCAAATTGCTATGTGGTGATATTGCATGACGAAAGTAAGAGAAGTCTCAAGAATTTTGTCGCATCTCGACAAAGAGATGAGAAAATGTAATTAAATCTTCAGTTTTCTCGACAGTTGTCTCGTTTTGTCACGGTGCTGCATGAAAGTGCAACAGTATTAACATTGAGGCGTGCTCGGTAAAAACAGATTGCGGTAATGATGCTGCCTTTAATTGACTTGTTGTGAAATGCATCAGCCCTTGGCTTGGGATAGGGTGCGAGTGTGAGCGGGAGCGATTTTTAATAGGCGTTAATGTTTTTATTCCGTTATTGTAGGTATGCCAAAAGTAATTTTGTTTTGTTTAATAGTAATGGATTAGGTCATTTTATTTTTAGGATATTTCAAATGACTAATTAGGAAATGTGAACTTTTAAGATTTAACTGTTCGATCAAGTGGTATTCCATCATAAATAGGAGAACTAACAAGCTCTAAAATTTGTCCTGCCATGACACAATGTCAACGTCATTGAATCTTATAGTTTTTTTTATTTTTTTTTCTTTACTGGGAAGCTCTGCATCTCACCTGATGGTAAGCGATGATCAGGCCGAAGGTGGAAGCGAGCTTCACTCGGAATCCTCAACCACAGAGGAACTGGCTACCTTAACTCTAACAGCCCAAAACACAACAATGCTATTAACATTGTTGTTATAGCGACAGACTTACATAAGATGGTGGTAGCTAGCCAGGCGGACTTAGAACAACCTCTACCACCAACCAAACCGAGTAGAATAAATATAATATAGATGATGACGTATATCTTCAGCTCGTTTCCTCTAATTTCCTATAACATAAGACGCAAATATACAAGAGCTTCTAGACACGGAGCACGCCCGCCGCATGCCGGCTAGCCGACACAAATTTATAGGTAAAAGTTCGCGACCGATCCAACCGGTTCGCGAACAACGAACCACACAATAACAACCTTACCAGCTTCTAATACAGTCCACATTCCATCCACACATTACGAGCCTTATTGGATACTTTCTTAATTGTGTTTTAAACATCGACCGTGGGAATGTTGACCTTATTACGTGTCAGGTAAGTTTCATTTTAAATTGATCGGTTTTCTCGGCCTTGCCGCCGGTGGATCGCTCTCACCTTAGGTTCACGTGTGAACTTACATTAACCTGCTGTGTTATGTTGGTGTATCAGGTGTACTATATTGTTTGTTTGTTGATGACTATTTCAATCGGTCGCGTTGTAGATGTTAAGATAGAGTTATTGGGCGTGCAACGTCTAATTCCTTAATGTGGTTTTATGATTATTCATATTGGGTCACGCCTTTTGTTCTACGGTTTAGAAGATGGTATATTATTGTTTAAATTGTAGTGTATCATCGGTTCAATGGATTACACGGCTGTTTGAGAGTCGTAAATCAGTTCTTGTAAGAGTTCTGTACAGGCTTTTGGTCCATAAAATTATTTATTATTTTGCTTGGTAGTGTTTCATGGCGATAATTCTTGAAATTCTTCAACAGAACAGAAATATAAAGTCAAAACATCTGTTCGAGTCAAAGGCTCGCCCAGCGCCAATGTTTCTTCGTATCGCGTGACAGACAGACAGACTGTACTGTAATACATATACGGTGGACATTGATTTAATAGGCAAGCAGCGTGAATGGATGCCCTACGCTCAGATATGCTCATTTGATCTACGCTTTATTGGTATAAGCCGTTAGACGGGTGAAAATCTTGCGCGGTTTATGTATGGCAACGTGGAGATATCAGTTTCATCGTAAGTTAAGTAAATTGTGTTGAAGGGGTTTATTAATGGACGATCAAACTGGAGATTCATCATTAGAGAGATGATTTGAAGGCTGAACTAGAAGGAGCAGAAGATGGAAAGGCTTAACTCAGTGAAGGTTTTGTAAAATTCAAAATATTTTATTTCACATAAACCTACTACGCACTTATAAAACGTCAGAAGCTAGGGGCACGGTTCCAATTGGTCGATTCCTATGGAGAGGAGCCGGCAAGAAACCTCAAGGTTACTCTTTTAATAGAATTTCGTATAGAATATGGTGCAATTAGATAAGTCGTTATATTGACGTGATTACTGACAAGGCAGCTAAAATTACTCAAGCTCATATTTGGAGATTTTCCTAAACAATATATTGGTAACGTCACCTTTTACAAAAATATTTCTCATAACGCTAAAAATCTAGTCCAAAAGACACTCAACATTTCCGTACCCCGTTGAGAGCCAAACAGGTATTACTTAATAGCCATGACTCAACTAATTACGATGCGTACGCGCACCGCTCTGCGTACGATTTAACACCTGTCAACGTTGCTCTGACAGACGGACAGACGCGGCGTGTGGTGCGTCCAGTGCAAGGGTAGAGAATTTTATAGGTCTTTTTGTTGGTCGTTATGTTAATGGTTTAATAGAAGAAAGATATTTTGTTTGTATTAAATTCGATTGATGTTAAACTTTACACTAGTAGACTTGTTTTGCTAAGCTGAGCGTAGCGTAGTCTAGAGATTTTTTATTTTATTTTTTTATAAGTTGGATAAACACTTATCCTAAAAACTAGACGATATGCATCAGCTGAATGAGGACAGTGATCAAAAATGGCAGTGGCTACTGAGAAATTTGGAAAAGTACAGCAAGAGACGAGTGTTTTAATGTTCCGTACCCGAAGGGTGCCAAACGGAACCCTATTACTAAGCCTCCGCTGTCCGTCTGTCTGTCAGCAGTGTATTTCATGAACCGTAATAGGTAGACAGTTGAAATTTTCACAGATTGTGTATTTCTATTGCTGCTATAACAACAAATTAATTTAAAAATGATTGACCAGAAACGTGTTTTTTTCGGCGTTTTATTGCTAAATATTGTACGGTGGTACGGAACCCTTCGTGTGTGAGTCCGACTCGCACTTGACTGGTTTTTCTGAATTTTGAAGAGTCCAGTTGTTCAGAAGAGTATTTCGAAGGAATGATGATCAATAATACTTTCATTTCTGAGAACGTAGTTGGAATAGACAACTGCGAGGTATAGCCAAGTATTATACCAAAATATTTCTTCATCATGGCATCGCATTACCTTCCAATCTGTCGTAAACGATAACTTTTGATGGGTATGCACATACACGTAGCAATTTATCTGTAGGTTTCGAAATCACGATATCGGGACTAGGAATTATTGGTTCTGTACTGGAGCTATAAAATTATATACCTAGGGATATTTTACGTTACTTTTACAATCAATTCAGGTTTGCAACTAAGCTGCATTATTATTTCTTCCAAAAAAAAATATGAGTTTAGTTTTATTTTTAAGTGAATATAAAGATAATTTGGCGCCAATTAATGAGGATTACGACCTATTCAGTATGCACACAGACTTTTTAACTTCGCAGAAATCATTATTTCATGAACGTGCATTATACCCTATAAAAGTTAAGAGCCCTTCTTGTTTAAGTTAGTTAAAAATGTGACGCGGAACAGTTTTTTTCTCCGAGTGCCCACTACCCCAAATCGCTCCCGCTCATGCCTCGGGCCGCACCTCAAACCAAAACTATAAAACATGGCACTATGCGCTGATCTAAAAGATCAAGAAAGATAGTGTTGTTTTTTTGAGTAATTAACTCGGAGTTATCTCAGAAATTTGTTACGTATGTTTCGATATGTCGGCTCTGTCAGATGTTTGTACACTGATTGTATCATGAAGACTAGATAAAGAAAAGAAAAAATATGACAGTTTAGTTCATTAAAAATTGCAAGAAAAATGTGATTATTGGTTTTATATCTATTTGGCTATTTCAATCCTATTTTAGATACGAGTAAAATAATTTTTATCTACTACCATTTTGTGTTAGAATGCAAAACTAAAGGTATCTACTTAGTTGATGATAGGAAAATTGACTATCCATTTAAATTGTCCGTAAAATCAAACCACAACTGTCATTATTTTTCAGTCTTTTGACTTGGCCTTAAAACACGTTGCACAGTGAGTCTAACAATCAAGTTCCTTGACTGTACAAAGATCCAACTTTGGATCATAAATTATTCGCAAAATATCTTAGATCAAGATTGGATTGATAGTATTCTATATGAAAATAATAATGAAAGATCGACTCTCCCACGGTCTATTTACTTATAGATGCTCGCATTACATCGATCGGTAAATCGAATAAATTGAAACAATGGCCGATCGATTGAATCTACATCGTAGCGGTGTCTTAAGATAAATCTTAGGATTCTTTCTTTGTGTCAATTTTAAGAGGAACCTCTTATGAGGTCATGTGGATTTTTAATTTATAGGTTTCGAAAAAAAAAATCGATTGGTACTGAGAATGTGAAAATATTTTATGAAAGTTTTTTTTTAAATAAGAGAAAGAAAAAGAAAGAAAGTAGAAAAAAAAAGAATTTCTTTTAGATAATAAAGTGGAATTTCATGGAGAAAAAATGAAAATGGGTAAGTCTCTGTTTATTTTGGAAGGGTAAGTTTTACACTTTAGTAGAAGCTCGTGGCTAAGTAATAACAGCCGCACTGGTCGATCCACCAGGTTAAGCTAAGCTTGCCTGGATTGTTCCGTGGATGGGTGACCATCTTTACATACCGAGACTCTTACGTGCCTCGGAAAGCACGTTAAGCCGTTGGTTCTGGCTATCATTCGTGGATCTTTGACAGTCATTACGGGTCGTCAGAAGCCCGAAAGTCTGACAACCAGTCTTACCAAGGGTATCGTATTACCAAGATAGGCAGTCGCTCAATGTAAAATACTGGTATTCATCTGCATCCGGTTAGACTGTAAGCCGATCCCAACAAAGTTGGGAAAAGGCTAGACAGATTGATTGACTTTAGTAGCTAACAGTTTGTAATAGACAGAACAGATATTCGACATAGCTATCATTAATTTATTTGATAAGATAACTCTACATTAGCATGCAAGCCCTCACTAAACTCCTTAAGCACCACAAACTAGACCAATTACAAATTACAATTAACGGAATTCCCTCCCCTTAACAAGATTTGTCCCGACGCACAGAGTGTTCGTGACAAATGCGGTTTCGATAAGTTTGTATCGATTCAAACGACTCGATAAACGTGCATCGATAGATTAGATCGATATCTCGATATCGGGAGGGTGTAACTTATGGCCTAAGATACTTGATGTCCAGGCTATTTGTATTCAACATACAAATGAGATTTAGTTCAAGTGTTGTTCGATTTGCGACTTTGTTTGGAGGAGAAAGAGATTATGAAAGAAGCGAGCATTAATAGGTACTATCTAAAAAGTCCTTTTACGGTTTTCTGTAGGTGTTTGAAGTTTATTGAGATTTATAATATATAAAAAAAAAACAAATCTGCCTAGCCTTTTCCCGACTATGTTGGGGCCGGCTTCCAGTTTAACCGAATGCAGCTGAATACCAGTATTTTACATGGAGTGACTGCCTATCTGACCTCCACAACCCAGTAACTAGGTAATACGATATCCCTTGGTAAGGTTGTCAGACTTTCGGGCTTCTGACGACCCGTAACGACTGTCAAAGATCCACGAATGACAGCAGACACCAACGGCTTAACGTGCTTTCCGAGGTACGGTGTCTCGGTATGTAAAGATGGTCACCCATCCACAGACCAACCGAGATTATAATAGATAAGATGCAATTAAAGTGTTGGAATAGGCTCGCCTCCTATTACATGAGGCTTAAACATAACTGGCGAATTGTAGTAGGTAAACCTCTGCCTAACCCTCAAGAAATACCGGCGTGATATTTTGTTTAAAGTGTTGGACAATAGGAGAAAGAAAGAAAGAAAGAAAAAACGTTTATTTGCGGTAAACATGACGCAAAAAAAAGTTTAAAATACAAAATTGAGAAAAGGTTGGGGGAAGCATGCGTCACATCCACGGAAATCGTCTATCGCTCAGCATTATGCTACGACCCTATACAAGACAGAGCCCCAGCGCTGGTTTTAGCGACAGCCGGCGCCGACGTAATGACGTCGACCGGTGCAGCAAACAAATATTTAGACGCTGTACCAGTACAGCGTACTTAAAGAAAAATAATTTATTAAAATTAAAATGTGATTCAATATATTAAATAGATGTAAAATACATAAAACAGAAATAGACATACTTTATAATAGAACGAGCTTTTGAGTTAACGACCCTATTATTATCACAAGTAATATTTTTTAATATCCAGGGTGTTTTCATGGGGTAAGTTAAAAATAATGAAAGCTTTTATGTTTGGATGTTTGTTAGCCAATCACGCAAAAACGGCTGAAAGGATTTAGATGAAATTTGGCATACAGATAGTTTATTACCTAGGTTAGGACGTAGGATAGTTTTTATCCCGGTGACACGTTCCCGTAAGATAATTTCCGACTTCAATGCAAGCGAAGCCGGGGACAGAATCTAGTAACTTTAATTACTTTTTTGGCAATGCATTTGTGCAGGCAAGCCAAATAATAAACAACGAAACGAAATTAAACGACAAAAGCGAAACCATAACACTACCAAAACAAAGATTAATTAAAACAAAACTGCGAATTAAAATATCAAAAGCGAGACTGATAAAGGAGACATTTGCAAAACAAAAATCGCGTTTCACACCAATGGAATTTCAACCTTACAAAACAAGTAATAAAGTTCAAATTTATATGGAATATGTGTTAATACAGGAGGGTGTTGGAAAACTGTTTTGACCTGATAAGAAGATAATTTGAATAATTACGGCACACGAGAGTAAGACTTAGAAGATGAATGGCGCGTACGTCTTAAAATTAAGACAACATTGTAATTAATATCGCTGACAATTTATGGCTGCTAAAGATGGCGGCGAACGAAAAAGAATTTAAAAATGGAATGGAATTAAATTGGTTATTCTGTAAATAAAATAAGATATTCGAATCACTTTTACTCGTCATAATAAAATTAAAATAAGCTTTGTGGACTCGATGTTTCGTATCTGTCTGTCACTGAGAAAAAATGGCGAAACAAGCTCAGAGGTCAAATTGGTTACTGTGATAGTGGTATTGATGAGGAGCTCGTGGCTAAGTAATAACAGCCACACGGATCGATCCATCAGGTTATGCTACGTTTGCCGAGGTTGGTCCGTGGATGGGTGACCATCTTTATATACCGAGACTCCTCCGTGTCTCGGAAAGCACGTTAAGTCCCGGCTGTCATTCGTGGATCTTTGACAGTCGTTACGGGTCGTCAGAAGCCCGAAAGTCTGACAACCAGTCTTACTATGGGGTATCGTATTACCCAGTGAGTGGGTTGTGGAGGTCAGATAGGCAGTCGCTTCATGTAAAATACTGGTATCCAGCTGCATCCGGTTAGACTGGATGCCGACCCCAACATAGTTGGGAAAAGGCTAGAGAGATACAGTGTAGATTGATGATGTTTTTCATTCTTTGGACAAGTTATCTCAAAGTAAAGGACCTACAAGAGTGAATTTAAATTTACTGTTTTCACTGTAAAAGATGCAGGATATAACTTCAACTTTACTGTGATATCCTGCATGTTGTACAGAAATGAAAATTACGTAAAAATAACATCACGCCTGTAATCCCCGAAGGGTTACGCAGAGGTGTACCTATAGTATTCCCCATATTTCGCCAGTTAAGTCTCATATAATAGGGGGCGAGCCTATTGCCATCAACCGGGCACAAATCCAGACTCCGGGCTGGTACTGAGAAATTTCAAATGGAAAAATCCAATAACACTTTGCCCGACCCGGGAATCAAACCCAGGACCTTATATTCAGCAGTACCGCTTACGACCACTAGACCAACGAGGCAAAATTTCCTACAATAAAATTCTCGACTAAGGGCGAATTTCACCAATTAAACTGAACACGAGCAGCACACGAGAATTTACAATGACAGCTCTTGAACGCAGTTAAAATAATCCGCCCTAAAAGACTGTTACGTTAAACGAAAGTTTAGTCTAAAGTTCGACTGTAAAGATTATCTTTAATTCTCATTCTTATATTCGTAAACGACGTCCAGTTCTAGAACTCCTTTTAAATTAAATTTGAGTCGATATAAGCATCTAATTTGCAAGTTTTTTATCGGGATTCTTGAGCCGATCACTCCAGAATACGGATTTATGATTAGAAAAATGAATACAATGATGAACACTACTAAGTATCACCAATCTGCAGAATGGGTTTCATTTTGATAGTTCACGCTCGTCCATTGCGTTATTTACGTTGTTGAGCAGATGAATTTTTCAAATTTATGAAGCAATGGATTAGCAGTATCCTTCAAAACTCTCGGTTTGTTCATGGTATAATAATATACTTCGCCTTGTTTTTTTTTAGACCATGGGTTTGATATTCGAAGTTACGCAATTAGGGTGCAGGACTAATTTTATGACTTCAAAACATAAAACAGTCAATAAACTATTCAAAACGTACTCAAAAGCCTCATAACACTATTACATCCACCATCTTGTGATATATATATCAAAATATCAGCCATAACATCTCACACTACACTTGGGGACATTAAAATTCATCCAACGCGTGTAAGGGCCAGCTTAAACATTGCCCACCGTAGATCCCGCCGATAACCATTAGGATCCCTTAATTTGTTCAGAGCCCTTCACCTTATCCCTTCCGTCTCCCTTTACAGATCGTTAAGTAAGGAATTAGTGGAGCTGGATGAGCAACGAATATGTTAGTTTCATGGTGGTATAATGGCAGTTTGTGTTTGGTTTGATTTGGGATTTTTTAACTACTAACGTACGCGAATGGAGTAGGAAGTTCTAATTTTAAATTAATTAAAAACAGAATAACCAGCTAAAAGAACAAAAAATGAAGCCTAAAAAAATTTGCTATTTCCAATTTGTGACTCACTTGCACCACAGGTCACTAAACATATTTAAAACATCATTCAGTCTCTTTAATCTTCAAACGATTGACAGAAATAGAATTATGTTTTAGCGTTTAGCGTTAAATGAAATTAGTGACGTGTGGTGCAACAGGCCCTAACATTATCACAACTCTTTCCATTTTTAAACTTTTCATCATTGTTCTTTAAAAAAAAAAATTGCTAGGAGCCGCCATTACAATCTTTAATGGCATGTTAAACATTGTCATATCCAGCTGTAACATTAGACTTAACCCTTAGTTATCGCAATGTCGCTGAATCCCCTTAGTTTAGCCGATATTCTAATGTTATTGTACCCGAGATTGAATATCTCACTGATTTGTGGCTATTCTTGTTTCGTGCGGGGCTGTTAACCCTTTAATGGTCGTTTACGTGGTCAGTGTGGTCAGGTACAGAAATATTAGGATAGTGGGCTAGAGAAAATTGTTTTTAGTGGTTTGTGGTAGTTTTGCTTATTTTGTGTTCAAAGAGCTATTATGGATTCATTAAACAATGATTCATCTAGGAAACATTGTTTTAATGTGAATCAAGTCTTGACAGTACTGATAGGTTAATTTTTAACTGCATTGTTTTATTTCCTAAAATCTAAATAAAATAAAAAGTAATTTAAATGTAAATATTTTTTTTATCCTTTGCTAGGCTTTGGCTACTTTGTAGGTGTATATCATGTTTTTTTTTGTAATAATAATAATAAACAACTTTTCTTTCTTATTTCTAATTTTTTTTTCTTAATTATTTATCTATTGGTTTTAAACTTGTTAACGGACTTTTGATTTTACTAATAAGAGATTCAGTTAGCAACAATTTCTTAAGAAATTTTCCCTTTATTAACCACAAACCAACACATAAATATTAATCATTAACCCACCATTTCCTACTAACAACGACCCCTAATTCTTAATGAACATCATTACAACGATAAGCGCAACTATCATTTGATTAGCTCGTAATGACGCTAAGCTGTATTTAAGCGTGACACAAATCAATTAAGGGTCAGCTAAGTATTGGACCTCGACCCCTGCGAACAATGCTGTGTTGTGCAACCGGCGAATGTACTAAACGTATGTACAGGGGGTTGGCGAAAATCTGAATGTTGAACGTGAATTTTGTAAAAAAAAAAAAACTACAAAAATATCGTGGGATTTACCGACTATCACATTAATTTTTTTTTGAGAAAATTTTACAGAAAAGATAGGTACTTTTTTTTGTCATGTGTCGTCGGAAACAGATTTACTTATCACATTGATTTTTTTTTCAATATTATACGCGTTTTTTTTTTAATGTTGAAATAATAAAAAAATAATACAGTAAAACGATTACTTTTCAAAGGTTTTTTTTTCTTGATCAGATCTGCAGATCATTTAGAAATAAGTTAAAATAGTAATATTTTTGTTGACAACCCTAGGTGGGTTGGGTTGTCAACAAAAATATTACTATTTTTCACTTAATACTTTGTAAAATTATTTACATATAAATCTTTAATAATGATTGCAAAGTGAACAATTATTTCAAAATTAAATAGGGCGTGAATATTTCCAAACACACCGCGTAAATAAAACGCGCTCTTTACAAACTCAAACAGTGTTAAGTGTTAACCCGTCGCCGGCCGGTAGTTTGGTTAATGTAATCTCGACGCATTAAATACGAATACACCGCGATAATAGTAATATTATCGGTGTTAATGTGAGCCCCGGGGTGCCGTCAACGAGCACATTCGTAAAGTATCCCACTCTTCACTCTACGCCCTTTTACGACACAAAACTGTTGTTACACACACGTTTTACGAGAATATTACGAGTTTACATGACTTTTGTGGCTATTTTTACAATTTTTTGTAACATGTGTACTCCGAATCCAATTATTTTTCTAATTTATTTTTAAGCGACAAGTGTAAACTGTCGTTTTGTAATTTGTCGTTTTCGATATGGGAAATGAAATTCGGCGTCGTAAAAAACTTGTAATTTACGGAGACATTTTGATGTTCAAAGTTCTCTCAAAGTAATGCAACTAAATTCATTTATTTATAGAATGTAAAATTATTCCGACACCCAATTCTTTTTTTACTGACAACAAAGAATAAATTTGAAAATAGAACACGTTGGTAAAACCAGAAACGTCGGGCGCCTTATTCTGAAATTATCGGAGTAAACACACAGATAAGCAAAGAAAAGCATTTCACCTGTCGCTTTTGCAACGTCTAAACGGTTTCAACGGCTTTTCAAATCCCCATGTTAACAAACTTGGGACCTATACATTGTGGGCCCATCTCCTTATCAGACCCGAACTTCGGCGGTCGAAGACAATGGCAAGATACAAGTAGTTGGTGACGTCTGTCCTTACTTTGGGCGAAATCATTCCGTTCGGATTGTTTGCCTCGGAACTAGTGGGGTGGTAAGCGCGTACAATCATCTAATCGGTGTGAATTAAAAGGGTGTTTGCTGTCAAGAGATAGGAAAAGAGCTTATTCTTTGAGGTGTTGCAGAATTGTGGAAAAATGGTCAGGATTTTATTAAAGATTTTGAGAAATTGTATGATTCTTACTCTAAAACGACTCTCAAACCTCTAAAAAAAAACTCTTTTCGGACCACTCTCCGCTAAAACCTATTTTAAACTGACTTTAAAAAAAAGGTAATGCATTCCGAGGTTTTTTTATGTTAACTGAGACTCATGCTTTTTTTTTCAGAATATGGCCTTTAATATTTTCTTCATCAAATTAAAGTTATCACATGTACCTCGCAACTAAAATGCCTACTTACAATCATAACACCATGGAAGTAGGGAAGTTCTTACACCAATTTGTGGGAGTAGTCATAAAGTAAACTCAAATAGTAAACCCGACGCAGGCATAATGTGAAGCGACACGTAATTCAATTAATGTGGTCACCCCTTACCAGAGTGATTTGAACAAACACGGTCTAAAAAGTTATACCGCTATCATTGCGAGGGGTATTTACATATCCTGCTGAATGAAGGGGTAACTGAATATTATTAGGATGGGTTTTCTTTGAATTTTTATTTGTAAAAATAGTTTTTATCAAGGAATGCTTACATACTTCTTTCCTAATTAGAAAAAGCAAAGATGTCAAATACTTCTCTTGAAACGTAATAAAAATCTATTACCAACTTTAAGGGAAATGGCTCAAACTTCAACATCAGCTAAGACTTGGACGAGCTTCGGAAGGCCTAAGAACCAAAAGAAGGAAAATGGTAAAGTTGCGTTTTTATTAAATAAATTAGTTATTACTACTTCAGGATTATTAAGACAATATATTATGAAAGTATAAATACAAGTATTTTCGTAGAAAAATAAGTGCGTCTAAAAACCAATCAAATTCATTTACCGTTTTCGTAAACACAACCCTCAAATGCTAGGAGGGTTAAAGATTAGGCGAGCGTCCGATAAACGACATCTGTGACCGCAACCCTACGCCATTGTCTCGGTCCCGCCGACCCCTTGACTCACTGTTTTTAGCTTCTCATTTATCGATCGCAGTTGATGGGTTATGGATAATTATGCTGATTTCTGCTTGTGGACTGTGTTGTTATTTTTATATGAGTTAGGTTTTTTGAAAAATGAAATGTACGAGGAAATGATTGCATGGAGATAAGATCCTTTTGCAGTGACTTATAGTATCTTACGAATATGTTTCTAAATAAAATAGCGAAAGCACACTATTTTTCATATTTTTTCAGCACGTATATAGTGAGTAAAATTTATACGGAATTAGCACTATTTGCGTAAAGCTAGTCCTATTATAAATTTTACAATGAGACGTTGACAACAATCGGTCGATTTACATACAAGCTATTCTAAAAATAAATAGTGAATTTCTTGACGTCTTACGTCAAAAAGACGTCATCCCCCATTGTGTGGCAAACCTATTAGATTCAGGTTAAAGATCGAACGATAACAGGCAGGTTGCTAACCTATCACGTACGAGCGCTATTTAGGGTTAACTGAGCAGTAATTTATTATGGTTATAGTTTAGTTAACTGCCATTAATTACAGGTTTTATTGCGGTTAACTTAGCCTGAGATGACTGCACTTGTTAAAAAAGGTGACATTGGAAAAAGGGTGATACAAAATTGATTTCTTTCAACCTCATACACTCGTGGTCAGTTTATTTTCTTTAAAATAAAATCAATTTAAAAAATAAAAATTACAAATTGTCCATAATATTACTGACCTGGAAACAATGGTCGATAAAATATTCAATATTATGTTTCGTAACGTAACACCTTGCCATATCCAATCCGATTACATTTTGTTTATAGTTATATTTTACAAAAATAATTCGATGCACCAATGTTGGATCAATAAATTGAAATATATTAATATTATTAAACTTTCCCGTTCCCTTGGCATTTTGAGGATGCGTAAATGTATTTTTATTTTCGGTAAAAAGCGACGAAATAATAACCGATCTTTAATTTATCGGGAGTCAATCTGTACCTATTTTATGTCCTAAAACCAGCCGATCTATCTATAAAAATCTCACCGTGAAAACTTAGGTGAAGTGAGCTGCCGGGGTTGCGAAGAAGTCTGAAAAGGAGATCATGGCCCCCGGCAACATGGCAACTGAAAGAACAGGGGTGGGAAAGTGAGCTTGAAATCAGCTGTCATTAATGTCAAGCCCTAGATTTTTTTTTTGTATTACTTGGAATGACAGCTCACTTCAAGCTCACGTCACCTATGTTTTCGGTGAGTTTTTTACAGAATAGACCGGCTGCTTTACGGGTTATTCAATGTAACTACAACCTGTTTCAGAATAACTGTACTTCTAACGATGTGCCACTAAAGACAAAACACTAATCCTATAAACTCTATAGGCACTTAGCACGAAATAATGCAACAACACAGAGTAAATATCTACTAATACACCATTAAAAGGTCAAAACGGAGCATATTTTCGTCTTCAAGCGAATATTAGTTGCTGAGCAAAATGGCACACTACGATATTTTGTATTGTGGTGTTGTGGCCATTTTGTGTGAGAAACAAAAGCCTCATTGGAGACTAGGCGTTGTGATTACTGCCGTTATCATTGTAGATGACAAAAAACGGATCTATTAAGCGATTCATATTTTATAAAGAATAAAAGAAAGAAAATGCGTTTATTGGCATAAATATAAAAATATAAAAACTACACTAAGTACACAGACTAGTAGTGCAGTTCTGTAAAAAATCTCAACCCGAAAACTTAGATGAAGTGAGTTGTCAAACCCTAGATATAGCATCGTAGGATGACAGTTCACTTCAAGCACGTACGTCACTTACATTTTCATATGATGAGTTAGTTACAGAATTTTTAGAAATAGAATCAAGTCTAAAATCCAGCATACTGCAATTTGAATTTCGAAAATTAAATTAAACGCGTCGTCATTGTGTGCGTGCCAATATCGCGTTGTCGACCAGACATTCTGTACTTTATTCCGTGGTTTAACCCTCTAGCGGTATATATGACGACCTAGGCAGGGTCAGGCGGACATGCTCACGGCAGACTCTAAATAAGACGAGATAACCATCTGCTAATTAATATTGGTTGCACGAACTAATGTTCTGCTTTATTTGGTTTCGATTGGTCGCTTGGGTACTCGAAACCGATTGCGTTATCTGGGAGATTAAAGGGAGAGTTTACGGGATGAGCATTTTTGGTTACGGAAATAGGGATTCTACAGTTACTGGGGACTTAGTTTGGGAATTCATAGATAAAAGCTTTATGGAATAAAAAAAAATATATTTTGTAACATTTTCTAAATGTTACATTTTTCTTGAATTGACAGAAATTGTAGTAGGGACCTACTTATTTACTTGATAAGCAAAAGTAAAAAAACCCTACCCTCGACCCACACAAAAACCTAAAGACGATTTAAAGCAACATAAGTACATTTTGAGAAAGTGACTGCCTGTATAATGAGGTGAATAAGATGAATGAATCCACAACACCGAAAAGAAAAAAGGTCTTTCATTTCAAGCGTTGAAGCGAATTATCTCTGGTCACTGATAAAACCTGCGCGTGTTATTGTTACAACCCTTACCAACCCGTCACGATGTCATCAGATAAACAGACAGACAAACGCAATCCGAACAGGAATGTAACACCCCACACTTATCATCCTGATTAATATTTGCATTCATCTTTTTAGGGTTAAAAATTTTCTATCATTCAAATTGCGATTTTATTCCGTACTAATAAAGTCTTTATCTAATTGTTAACAGATTAACAGTTACGACTCTATTCGATTGATGGATTGACGTCGATTTCTTTCAATAAATTAAGTTGGACAAAATTGCATTTCGTGTGTTAGAAATTAGAGTGCGTTTTCTCTTGTCTGGGAAATTGCAATGATTCCGTGTTTGATTCTTTGACATGTGACGAGGGTCCAATTGGAAACGGGCGAATATCAATTTTTGCTATATTTGTTGTATTTTTTTTTGGTGTATATTAATATTATGCAACGAGTGTGACCTCAGAATTCGGTACGCATCTGTGTATGTTTTATTGCTTGTCTCCCTTTTGTTACATTGCATATTGTTTATTGTGTTTTTCGCGGAAATTGTTTGTGATTCGAACATATTGAGAAATTTGCGGCGCCATATTGAATCAAGGCAAAATTCGAAAAATGCGAACAAAAGTTCTCCGAAAGACGAAGTTTTTAGGGAAGGTGTTAATATCTTTGCTTGAATATCATTTGGTAATCAGTACTCGATAGCTAGGAAGACACTAGCTACTCTACAGTTAACATCTTAATGCAAATTCCCTCTATTTTCTCCGTATATTAATATTTATTACTCCGTCTGCATATTTGTATTGGCCAGCTGTATGCAAAGACAAGCCAAGAATAATGGTCCTACAATCAATTTCTCAACAAATTCCTATCATACATCGTGTAACTGACATTTCAATCATAAACTCGATAGTCATAGGAAATCCATATATCTTAACCACAACACCACATGTTGGTCTGCCGTTATCCAATTATTTTGTACTACCGTATACACTGCGCGGTTCCTTTATTTTTATTTTACAACGACTGGTACTGAAGTTACAATGGTTGTTAACATTTTTGGCTCTGCGAAAATTTCCTCTGTATATTTTAATAGAATTTGCAAGTAATCTGGGTACAATAGGTTGGTGATTGGCGTGGTCAGGAAGCGTTCGGAAAGCTGGTTGGTTGCCATCTTGGTTCCAACAATAAGCCAAATTTGGACGCGGCAAACTTATTGTTGAGGTTTTAAAAAGTTTTTGATTTGTCATTCAGATTGTGGGCGCTTAGAATTGTATGAGTTTCTGGGCCTGTGGTATAATATAAAGAGGTTATTTGGCTTACTTTGTAATATAAACGGATGAAAATAATGCCGATTCATTCGAGGTTTAAAATGAACAAATAATGCAGTAAGTATCATAGTTTCATAATGCAGCACGATACAGTGTTCGCAAGAAATTGTAGAACACAATTTCCCAAGAACATTTCTCCTCTTTTTCATATATTTTTGTTTTACAAATATAGTTGTCAAAAAAGAGTCCAAAATATTTTCGGTTCAGTTTTGTGTCTTTTTTTTCCATTTGTTAGTTTTTATTGTGTGTTAAAATATTTTTCTTTACTTCTTTCTTTTCTTTAGTTCATATTTATCTAAGGTCATAGATATATTAAATTACATTAAATCTCAATATAGTATATTCGCTCAATTTGTTAAATCTTAACCGCGGGAACAGGTTCCAAGGATCGGAGGCTATCGTCCGGGCCACGGCCATGTTCATAGACCATCGGCTATCAGCTAAGTAGTGACATGTTAAGGACTATTGCTATTATGCAACAACGTATTGGAATGTGCAGAACAGAGTTGTCAGAAGCTTTAGATAATATTGCGAAATTTATTAAATTATTTCACCGATTTTATGAAACCAACATATGTTTACGTACTTTGAAAACTGCAGAACACACATTCTTCATTTATTAGACATCAACAAGAAGAAATCGATAGAATAGTGTATACTGCTTCAGACTCTTGCTAACTGGTTGATGTTTTAACCACACCATGAGCTGTTCTTGTTAAGCTCATGATGTCATGACAGAAGGAACGTATACCTACATCATCATATAAAAGCCCTTACTCCCTATAGATAGAGCAGTAAAGAACAGAAATTTTTCATCAGGTCTCATTTCATAGACTCAGACTCGCCTATTGAATGAAAGAAAGAAAGAAAATATTTTATTTGGGACAAGCACAGGAAATACAAAACAGTAATGAAAAAACAAATGTGAATGCAATGCAATGCGATTAATTGGCCACAAATTGTGGCTCCGAAGTGCTACTAAGAATTTTCTTATTGAAAAACCGAATAACCTAACCCAGCTGGACCCCACGATTCACAGTTCCACTTGCGCCCACTACACCAGTCAGCCTTATACAAAATATCTCCCTGTAACCGTATCTTCAGATAACCAAGCTGAAGGCACTTTGCAGTGAATTTTCCTAAGTATACATGTCGCGAGCGTCTCATGTATTAAAGTTTCGCTGATATAAAGAACGTGTAATACTGTTGCAGTATGCAGCTTGTCGAGTGTGGTCTAAGTAAGAGGAGAAGACGGTTGAATGAAGAAAATGATGAAGGTACAATTCCGTAGCTGTCAATGCACTATTGGTTTCTGGTCATCATTTCCCTAATCTTTCCCCAAATATGTTGGGGTCGGCGTCTAATCGGATGCAGCTGAATATCAGTATTTTGCATGGAGCGACTGCCTATCTGACCTCCACAACCCAGTAACTGGGTAACACGATACCCCTTGATAAGACTAGTTGTCAGACTTTTGGGCTTCTAACTACCCATAACAACTGTCAAAGATTTACAAATGACAGCCGGGACCAACGGCTTAACGTGCTTTCCGAGGCATGGAGGGGTCTGGGTATGTAAAGATGGTCACCCATCCACGGACCAACCGTGGCAAGCGTAGCTTAACCTGATCGATCGACCCGTGCGGCTGTTATTATTTAGCCACATAGCGCGACTACGGTAGGTATTTTATATTGAAATAGAAATTAGATTTTTCTCTCCTAAATACAGATTACTCAGTGATCTAGCTAGGAGAGTAGCGATTCACCCAACAATTAATTGTACCTACACCATGTAAATTAATGTATACTTAAACCAGTAGTGTCGCGGCGACACGTCATCTGCACTACTTGCAGTCGGCTACGGAATTATAACCTTAGAAATAGATCAATATCGTAGAGGCGTCATTGCTGGTTAAGAAAGAAGGGTTGGGTTGAACAAAATCTTTTAGCAGATGCATTGCTTTCTCTGTTTTTTTTTAAATATTTTGTGCCTTAACCTGGGTCAAATAAATTTATTTTCTTTCTTTTATTTATTTCTTTCTTCTTTCTTTCTTTCTTTCTTTCTTTAGAGACAAATGAAATGTAGGTTTTAGATAATGACTTGTGTTAGGTGGGAGCTTTTCAAGTTAGTCAGAGTAATTGAAATACAATCAAGAAGGTAGATTGGTCATGTCTTGTCTTCACTGTTGACAGTGTGGAAAAGAAATGGTCCTATAGGACAAGAGTGTGAATGAGCAGGAATAGTATAAACTATTCCTGCTCATTCACACTCTTGTTCTATACCCCACCAAGAACTGAAGAACAGTTATGCTATTGACCGAATGTCAATGACACAACTGTTCTTCAGTTTTTGGTGGGCGTTGCGTTTAGATTTCGAAGTTTTTTTTTTGTTTTTGGCGTATGTTAGCTGACATATAGCAAATAATTAAATTTAATGTTTTGTGTTGCGTAATGTAAATTATTTTGCATACTATATAGAATTTGTATAGAATCAAGTTTTTTTAACTAAACAATCAGCTGTGCTACTGGGGAGTTTGTTGCGCCGCTTCTTCTTTCCATTTAAAGCACTAGGAAGTGGTTAAGGATGGGCGTGTTGGGGGACTGTCTTATGTAATTTTGACGTTCGAAAAGTGCTGATTCACAGCCTAGTTAGAATAAATGACTTTTAATTGACAATAAATGGTAGGTAATATTTAATTTGCACTTCACCAAATGCCTGCTTGATCTACAAGTATATCATTGGCACCTTATGACACCGAATGTGACCATAGGTCAACATGGTTCCAGGAGGAGACGCCCAGGGCGTCGGGAATCGCGAGGCGATTTCCGGCCACCGTAGGCGCGGGCTTGCGGGCGGTGAGCAATGGGTGGTTCACCGTCCGAAAAGGACCAGGCCCGGGTCGACGGCGCATTGTGTTCCACGCGCGCCTCAAAGAGATGTCAGCAGATTCGAAGGGGTCCATTAGGGCCGATGCCTGCCGGGGTTGCGAAGAAAACCGAAAGGGAGATCGTGGCCCCCGGCAACAGGGCAGCCGAAGGAACAACACGGGTGGGTTTTAGTCAGTAAGAGTCTGACACGCCCTCCCGCTCCGCCCAGAGCGGGAGAAGTTATTTGATGATTTCCCACCCTCAAAAAAAAAAAAAAAAGGTCAACATGGTTCAAACCCAAGGTATTTAGCCTACGTCTTGCACCAAACAATATCATCTCGGAACGCAGGGACTTCGTCCCGTCGGCCCGACACTTTTTCAAATCGTGACTCGTCCCGCGGCCTCGTCGTCACGAACTGTGTACCGTTATCCAGACGAACACACCACTCACACTAACCTGCTGCACCTATGGCTAGAAAGAGATAGTTGTATTTGTCACCACCGCCTTTAGGCTGAAGGATATGTTTGAGGGAACAGTCTTTGTTTTTGATGTGTTAACGTAAAATAGTATGTTCAATGCGGAACTGGTTTTGAATTAAAAATAGAATGGCGTAGGGAACTGGGGAACCCCGCTCAGGAATACCTATAGAGGTTTATGATCCATCATTATAGGAAGTGCCTATGAGGCAAAGAGCATTTAAGGTGACACTAGTCGCGGGCTCGAACTCACTAGTGGGCATGGCCGAAAAGCACGCTGTGTCACCTGGCATCGTGTCCGACAGAGATAGTATCAGTGATGAGCAGTTAGACACTGGTCTACGTGCACAACGTCTAGTTTGCACGCACACAAACACCGTTCCGAACTATTTTAGTAAAACGAATGCGTAAAAAATTACGAAAAGTCCTTTTGAAAATAGGGTTTTATGAAAAAACCACTGCATAAATCAATTACAAATAAAGTTTATTGAACTCTTCGACAATTGAGCTTTGTCGGTGCCGACTTTGTTTTGGAGATTTTACACTTCTTTTATTGCTTATTTACCCCCAAAGTTGCGTTAAAATTAGCAAGAAAAAGGAATCTTTGTGGGCTCCTAACTTTTTAATGGCTCATTATTTTACTATTCTGTTTCCGCACAGACAAAATTAATAATGAAACAAAACGATATCATGTTTAACTTTGGATGTACCATGTCAAACAGTGGAGTAAAACCCCCCTGAAATTTGTATGGAAAAAATATCAACTAGTGCCACCTTAAGTGCTAAAAAAAAGAGCGAAATTCTGGTGTATTTTATCGTTTTATTACCGGTCAGGAAACTTCTAGCTAAGCTCCTAGAACAATGGATTTATTTCAGTGGATTTCAGAGCTAGGACTAGTACCTACCGAAAAATGTGTAATAATCGAACCGCACCTGATTAAATTGCAGCAGGTATGATGCCGATGCAATGATGGGTCGATGTATCAGTAAGATTTTGATGGGTATCCGAAGAATGGTAAATATAATCCAAAAAGGAAAAGGAGACGTAAGTTCCTTCACAGCCTTTTCATGAATGAAGCAAGACATTGCAGAAAGAACAAAACGTTTATTATTAGAAACGATTAACGCTAAAGCTAAACAAAAGGACAGTAAGCTACAAACGTCTCCTAAAATCCTAATGAAATTCATAAGCTAATAAAAATAAATAAATAAAATGTAGTCACACGCGTCAAACGTGACTACGCGTAAACTGTAAGTAAAGAGTCGGTCTCACTATGCGACTAGATTGGGCAATAGACTGTCAAAGATATGGGCAAACTTGTCCTTTTTGGTTACACTCAAGCAACAAGAATAATGTACCCAGGATTTTTAAATATCTTAAAAGAGCATGGAATTTCTTGCCCGTTCTTCTTTATAGAAAGCTACGTTTTGGAACGGGCAACACGCTTCAACTCTCTGACTGACTCTTTTATAATTCAAAAGTACCCGTAAATGCTTTGAGTTTGACTCAGTTTGCGAACTGATGAGATTATTAGAAAAATCAAGGAAATAGTCTATCTAGGGGCGCGTTGACAACAAACTTAACCCTCGCTCACAATCCGCCATTACAATCAGCAGTCAGTCAGCGCCTCGGCGGCTGACGTTGGTTTTTCATATATCTTGAACTTGATGCTCAAATCCTATGGTTGACTCTACGTTTGGTGTGAACGCGACCTAAGCCATATCTAAATTGAATTAATGGCTCTATTTTCCGAATTTCTATAAACACAACTATAAGTAGGAGCTTTTGGTGTATGACAGGAAGGCGTTTTTAGCAAACACCTGTGAAATTGTACTGAAAAAACAAGATGGCAGCCCTAGTTCCGATTTTGATGACGCGCCAAAAGAAACAACTACGTAAATTCTGTCTGTCACAAAGAGCTTTATTTCATGCGGCATCTTTTGTTTATCTGTCGAATATAATAGGTACACCGATTGTCCAGAATCAAATGCCCGTAGAAAGGTGTGTAAGGCCCTTTAAATATAAACCAATGGGCACTTGAGCAGTCATCGATACAACATTTACGGCACTTAGAAAATTACATAACCTCTTATAAATTGTATGGGAACTAAGGTGGTCGGCCATAAAATAATTATATATTATTGATTTGTGTCTAATAAGTTGTAATTGTGATGTGACGGTGCAGTGATTGGTCAAGTTTGTTACAATGTAGTCTCGAATTGAACGTATGAGACTCGTTTTCTGTAGGTACCTACCATTTTTGCGTACTATACTGACTACATTGCATAATTATTATACAGGCTGGGTAAAACATCGTGGATCAAACAACAGGGTGATAATTGGGTTGTTAATTGCAGTAAAAAATATGAATAAAAAAATAAAAAATACAAATAATTTTTCGTGAGACTTAAAAGATATTGAAAAAAGTACCAATAGGTACTCATAAATCATGGTACCCATTGTCATAAAAGCACTTTTGTAGTGATGATACATTTCCTACATTTCCTAGAAGTAACTAAGCACCTAGGTACTCATTTTAATTAAATGCCAATTATTAAAAAAAATGGTTTAAAAGCTAGGGTCTGCCACAGAGATATTTTTTACTGCAAATAACCCCAACTATCGCTCTATTTCGATTGATCCTCGATTTTTACCCACCCTTTAGAGTTTTAAAGGTATCAATCTTTTTCCAAATGGTGAAGTGGCTTTTCGTGTGTCTGTGTGACAGTGTTGTTCTTCTAAACTACACTACAGATTTTGATCACCATCTTTTAGATAATTTAATCCGGAAGGTTTATGCGCATAGTATATATTTATTAAACTTAAATATTATAAGGAAATCCCCAAGTTCGTAAAAACCGTGCGAATTGAGGTTGGGTCGCTAGTATTGTACCTATAATTTGTATTGAGATATGGTAGGTATCTATCGGTTGGTGAATCGACATTCTTTTCAAATATAGAAAAAATCGTTTCGGAATACGAAACGATGCACAAAACTTAGATATAATACTACTACATCATTTACGAGAAATTGAGATAAAACGATGAGAATATTTAAATAATTGATAATGTTTATTCCAATGCATTTTTTATTTAAATTTTTTATTGATTACTTAGTGTTAAATCCAAGCAGATCGATTTAGATTTATTTAATCAAACAAGCTATAAATTATCGGCTCTAATATATTAATAAAAACTCGTTCAATAAGCTGTCACGAAAAAATAAATTAAAATTCTGCACGATACAACATTTTACCAGCGTTCGAATATTTTCGCTAACTGTTTTATTACTGACACCATGAATAATCACTTAACACGTTTTAAAATTAAATTAATCGTAATTGGACAAATATTCGGTGCACATCCGGTATTTGGTACGATAACAGAAATTTAGCTGAATAACAGTCTTACCAAGGGGTATAGTGTTACCGGCTTATTGTTCGCTCGAATTTACACGCATGAAACGGGCGAATCGACACTTTTAAATAATATAATTTTTTCTTGAGGCGATTCGCACGAAGTTAATTCATTTGTAGGCGAATCGATTTCTGGAGTTCTCGATTCGCTTACAAATAAATTAACTTCGTGGGAACCGCCCAAAGGAAAAAAAAAATTAAGAGTGTCGATTCGCCCATTTGGGGCGAGTAAATTCGGGCGAATCATCATTAAGCCGTGTTACCCCGGTAACTAGGTTGTGGAGGTCAAATAGGCAGTCGCTCTATGTAAAATACGGTATTCATCTGTATCCGGTTAGACTGGAAGCCAACCCCAATATAGTTGGGTGAAGGCAAGGCAGATTGATTGATTTTGAACCGAAATTTAGCCGAATATTCAGGTCTACGAATCTACCTACCTACGGCTTATCAAGCTAAAATAAGGACAATACTTCCTACAAAATACGCAATTCGTCTAGTTTTGAATACAATTACATTTGTATTAATAAACATCACGACAAATACCTACAGAGCCATTTGATAATATTAATCATCTACAACAAACCTAAATATTTCTTCGCAAGTTGATTAAGCTTCAAAATAAAATATTGAATTCTTAACGGATTTTGAAGTTTATGTAAATTTTAATATAAATTACCTTCATTTGTTTTCTGTGAAAAAATAATTGATAAGCTTGTTAAGCGTTGCTCAGTCTGTAATAATGTCGTATCTCATAATTAGTTGGTTTTCCTGTTGTAATAATAATAAAGTCAAGTCATGCAATAAAAACACTGTTCATTCAGTTTCAAACGTAAATTGTGGCGGTCGCATGCAATATTGTATAATAAAAAATGTATATTATATACCTACGTTTATAAGTTATCGCTTTGTACCTCTAAGGTAACCTACACGACTGCCAATAGGTAAGTAGGACCGTTTTCGTCGAATCATACATGGATAGATACAACGTTGTTTGGCTGCCATTTTGTAGAAGCGAATAAAGCAATAAGTTTAAATTATTTACCTTGTAGAAGGTATTTGTTAAGTGCAGCTATCTTAAGTGATGAATTATTTTGTAAAACCTTGTTAATTATGTCATATTCAAATTTATTGCATTATTGGAAAATAGACCGTGCGTCATAAAAAATATGTCTTGACAGTATTGGCGAATATATGACACATTTTAAGAAACGCTAAATGCTTTATATATTTTTCTTTTTAAACACCAGAGAGATACCGAAATAATAATAATTTTATTTTAATTCAATTACCCGCCCACAAGCAGAATTAAAATTAAAAAATCAATCTGTAATAATCCAACTACATCGCAAAGTTAGTTCGTACAACTATTACCCGACCGAGTAGAGTTGTGCCCGTAGTCGGTGAAAGTTAGCCGGCGTGGATAAAACTACATTTATTGGTGTTGCATATTCATCGTACCCCCAGGCGTAATACAGAACCATTTACACTAGACCCTTCTATGGAGGAGCGAAACCTACCCTGTTTAACACTTCCTTGTAGGTAGAGAGGAACATGGAAGCTCAAGGTATATTGGACGTTCAGTACCTACTAGGTAACTAGTTTTATATTCAGTTTAGAGTAGTGACAGTGTCGTGTTAGGTGTCGTACTTATAGCTGTTAAGTTATATCGCGATAAGGATCGAGAAAAAGTATGGCTCAGTAGGTTTGTCTATGTCGAACATGATGCGAGCCAATCCTTGTATTTTTTTTGTCAAACACAAAAAAAAACAATGGCACTTCGGGAGTGCCGACAGAAGTGAAATCTTGAAAAAAGAAAAAAACGGCAACAAAAAGCTGGTGTCGTCACAATGTTGCGAAATCAATGGTTTAGTCCCATCTCAAAAATGCCCAACGCGCCTAAAGAAGTTTTCACTTAAAAAAACTACCCACAACTACAAGGCAAGTGTACAATTATGGTGGTAGAAAAACTAGCCTTACAGATATACCTAACCTAAAAAAATCGTGTCATTTAACGCTACTGATATTTCTTATTTTTTTATCGTCTATTTCTGGCCCAGTATTAAACTTTACATTTTGCCACAAAAAATGACCAATCAATCACAAGAAAACAAAATGAAAATGACGAATCAATCTTTCTAATAAAAATCAAAGACACGACACCTGTCATGCTGCGTTTAAATTACACTTTATGCCCACATAATGACTAAAGTATACCGTATTCAACCCATCACTTTATACGTACAAGAACTTCATCAAAGGAATCGATCAATAAAAACATAATAAAATACCAAGTATTTCAATCGATAATAGATTAATTTCTTTTGGGTGTTTTTCGATTAAACTCAATAAAAACCATCGATTTGTAATTGAAACCATAGACTACTACCTAACAAATTTTACTTTGACAGAATAGAAATAGAACTATATTTATTTAAATAGTAGGTACATTCTAATTCCATTTACCTTTTCGCCAGAGATGCCCTTCGAAATGTCAAAATGCACATTCAAAATTCGAACGATGATCTCCTGGCCCAACCCTTTCAATGCGATGCCCACTTGATGGCCAGATATATTATATCTCGAATATATATCCGAACTTGTAATATCCTTCAATCACTGCCTGTCTGCTAACTTTACGCATTCAACTGTTTACTACCGTTGCGTTGCCTACACCGCAAGCCGCGAACGACCACTAAAACTATGATACAGCACTTAAATTATAATCATTATTGAAGTAGTGAAGTTGAATTTTAGTAAGGCTGCCATACGATCAGACTAGTAATTGAAATTGACAGTTGATTGTTATTTGTTTTGGCTTGTTATTTTAGTGCTCGTATTAGAATTACTTAGATGTCGTACTGAAGTAACTAGTCTATTTGATACAAGTATTAAAAGGATGTTTTTAAAAAGTCTAAATTCTACAAACGCTTGTAATCCCCGAAGTGTTAGGCAGCGGTATTACACCCACATTTCGTATTGCCATCAATCAATCGGGCACTACTTAATACAAACTCCGTAAAGGAACAGTCTGTCTAAAAATATTTTTGAAGCTTAGTCCAAATTCTAAACCTATAATTTATTATAAAACTTGGTATTCTCAATTCGCCTATCAAACAGAACCAACCAACATAGAAAATAACAATAATTTACAGGCTACTATTACTGGTCTGCTATCAAAAGTCTAACACTCCGGTGTGTGTGGCGAAAGTGTCGTCGTGACGTCGGAAGTGTCTCGTCACGCGCTCGAGAGATTATCGTACGACTAACCGACGAGTGCGGGACGAGTTTTGTGCGGACAATCGTAGGGGACGGCTAGTTGCAACGAGACGGTACAAAATACGGTAAAGTTGAGGGACGTTGAATAAAACACTGTATGTGAAAATGTAGTAGGTATGTTTAATTTTTATACTGCCCTGCTAAGCCCAAAGGCGGTACCTCTCAGATCCACCCTTTTAGTTTTTTTTATACCATTCAATAGCTTTAACAATTTCGCATCTAATGGTATAAGCGAAATAGCGCTAACTTAAAACTTTATAAAAAACACCATTAAGAAGTTTTTTATATCTCCATATTTCCTTAAATTTCAACTGACAAAAAGTCAATTTTCTCAAAACTTACTCCGGTTGAGATACCGCCTTTGTGCTTAGCAGGGCAGTATATGGGATACGTGTTTGCAAATTATGGTCGTCAGGCGCATTTTTACAAGAATCGATAACTAGTTTTTTAAAGGATTTTAAACTTAAAATTCATAATATTACATTCATATAATTGACAACGTAATTCTACCCGGACAATATTGTGCACACTAGATTGAATGTTGCATTAATTTTCTGTAAGTACCTATGTCTCATTTATAGTCCATTTTTTATGTATCCACGCGTGAAATGTGATCTTGTATAATTATCAGTTTATTAATAAATACAAACTTATTAATTATACGGAACATCTTGTTTTACGAATTTGTTTACATCTTATTTGAGGCCTTCATTATGATGTTTTATTTAATGTCATTGAGCTACCAGTAGTCTGATTTAGTAGAAAGCTAAAGAAAGATTTAGTTTAAATATGACACAGAAATTATATGTAAGGTTATAGGAATCTGAGAAAGAACTTTGTTACCTATTTTAAGTTACTTTTACCAAAGCGTAAATGAAATCTACATTTAATAACCGTATTCAGAAAACTATCATATTACAACAATAATAAAACATTAAGAATATAAATTTATAATGATCAATGAAAAGTAAGATAATAATTCTGAAGTAATACTTACTTAGTAATAATTCCTAATTTCAAATAATCACCAAGAAATTAAAATCCTCGTAATTCGCGCAAAATATCCGCATTATGCCACGATTACAACCCTAAAAGTTAATGTCGGATAAAATTATACAAGTGGCCATTAAAATTTGTCAAAGACTTTTAATATGTTGTAAAACTGGAAATTCCGCGATCGTAAGCCTGGGAAAGCGAAAGTTTATTACCTATTTCTGTATTAATTTCTAGCTAAGTTACTGTGCAGTACTTAATTGTTTAATAATATACTTGTTTTACAATTATTAAAAAAAAAATGTGGAGTTTGTGAGAATTGCTTTCTTCAATTATATCCTTGAAATGAAATTTAGGTATCTACTACATTGATATTAATTAGTATATCAATATTAGTATCTATCATGAATTTTACGAAACAAAATATTTAGCTTTTCTTAATAATTATCTAATTATCTTATCTACAATAGGTATAAATTAATATGACTAGTGATTTTTAAGTCATTGGATGTGATGTATGGGTGTATAATGTGTTAGTGTGATGTATTTTCTTTTAAAATTCAAAATAAAAGAATTCTATTTTTGAAAAAATATAGGTAATCTTCTCGTAACTTTTTCATGATTAACGGAAATTTTTCAAATCTCTGTTCATTATGGCAAAAATATTCCAAAATTACAAAAGAGTAGCTTAGTTTAAGTTATTTCTTTTCTAATTATAAATACTGATTCATTTTTGATTGCACAATATTGACGCAATCATTTTAGACCACATTCCAAACAACTAATTTCGTAATCAACTTCCTTATTATTAAGATTAAATTAAAGTCTATTAATTTCTCAAAACACTGTAGACAGCGACACATTTATCAAATAAGACATATGAATTGTTACTTCAGTAGTCGACTAATCCCCTAAACGGTCTATAGACTTCATAAATCTGTTGGTAGCAAACTATAAACACCAAAGTAATTTGATTTATAAATCATCTATCCCATAAATTACTGTTAATTACAAATATTTTTTGCCAAAATCAACTTATTTATAAAACATCGTTAATCCAAATTTATCATCGAAAGCTTAATTAAATTAATAAAAAGGGTTAAAACATAAAATGAAAATAAAACGAAAGTAGGTAGTTAGTAATAAATTACGCGCGTGTATTCATAATAAAGGTTAGTTATCTACATGAAAATAAATTAAACTTAATACGTTAAGACGTCTCGACGATATTAGTAATCGTTTTCAACGAAGCTATGCCTACATATCACGTATTTTATACGTAATATTTACAATAACGCGAGATACGCGAAGAAATCTTCGAGAACAATAAGTCGCGTTCTCCCCGAACGAATGGAGTACGACCGCTTCGGGGAGCGAGAGTTATTATCCCCCTCTACAAACATATTCTAGCAATACGTTAACGGTTAAATACGCGAGTGACTCCGAACATACGCCAAGCGTTCCGTCATAACCCGACACCTCAGTTCCGACCCGTAACCCATACGGTAACACGTCAACCTCCTTGATCCGTCTTGGGAAGCTTCCCACTTCCCTCCCACAGTTTGAAAGGTGATAAATGCGATGATGTGCTAGTCTCAGGCATTCTAGGACTACTAGTGTAGCTAGGTGGTAATCTAGAAGGTGTAGATAGGAAGCTTCCGTAAGACAGCGAGGAGTTGACGCCTAAAGACGTGTCCAAAGAGGAATAGTACCCGGATGAAGCGGTAGACGGCTGCGGAGCTGGCGGCTGCTGTATCTGCACGCGCGCCGCCTCGGTGTACGCATCCAAGTGCGTCCTCACCAAAACAAGCAATTCTCCGTAGTTAGTCACAGAGCCGCCAGCCCCCGCCACTCTGTAAAGCAACAACCGCGCCTCCCCAAAAAGACTGTCTAAAATTTTACCTGTCGTGAAGAGGACGATGGCCTTCAGACAGGAATACTCCGCTGAGTCGACGTGGAGCGCTTTCAGCTTCTCCACTTGCTCTTGGAAGATCCTGATGTGGTCCATGAAGGCCACGACTCGGTCCGCCGCCATCGGCGACGCGTGGAGTCCCGCGGCCGCCAGTAACGGCGCCACGTGGAGGGGCATGGAACACTGAGACGCGTTCAGGACGAACAGCTCCGACCAAACGAGTCTTAGCAACGCGACCTGGTCGGTAACTTGGAGTTCGGGGAAGAAGGGGATGTTCCGCGCCCATTCGACGGCGGAGAAGAGTAGCCTCGCGGCTAGTTCGCAGATATTGTCTATTCCCATGACGTTGGCAGGCTGGACGCACTGGCCGTACCGGGAGGTGGGGTAGGGTTCTGCTCTGAGGAGCAGGGAAATGTAGGAAGAGAGGTAGGGATGGCTGTTGAGGCCGGCTGAGGGGTCGCCGTTAGCCAGCGCATACTGGCCAGGTAAAGAGAGTCCCGCCGGCTGAGTCGGGGGAACTCGACCTCTTTGTACAGCTGCAACAAAAGAAAAATAGAACACTTTAGGGATTACATTCTAAATTTAAAAGCAGAACACTTAAGTATCAAGCTGTAGACCAAGAAGTTCTCACACCATTAGTTCTACATGAAACGACCACATTATATTCTCACAAATCTCAATTACATTTCCCTGAACTCGGAGTTCGCACCCAATAATTCAGCAGTAACATTCGATATATGTTACCAGTTCCTCCTTTAGAAATAATTACGATATTGTAAATTAGTTGGCTCATTACTTCATGTTTGCAATTAGTAGTCGAAGCCGTAAATACATAATTTGCACTAAAACAGCAGGCAGTTCTCTTGCTGCCTTTATGACCAGACCTCGTTTGCAATGGCAACTTTAATAGAATGCAACCAATAAACACGATTTCAATAAAGAATTTTCTATTAACTTTTAAGAGATGACTTTAAAAATTGGCTGCAAGAGGCAGTTCCCAGTACTTATAAAAGTTAGAAAATGCGGGATTTGCACAGCGATATTAAGTGCCTTGTTTTCGCATACCTCGAAAGGGGAAGGCTGCAGGGATGCATAGCACAACCACATTAATTTACCAGTTATATTTAAGTCTCCTATAAAAGTACACTCCGGGCTGCTACTACAGTCCGGTCGTCGAGAGAATGCGTTCCTGACACCTGTCAGTTGGACAATTTCTATGTAATCCTATACTATTAAACGAGCAATATTTGTATATATATTTATTTGTTTGTATATAGATTTCTACTCACGTTTTCGAAATCAGCTCTAACGATTTCGATGAAAGTTGCAACATAGAGGTTTACGGGGGCGAAAAATCGATCTAGCTAGGTCTCATATCTAGGAAAATTTGTTTTCTCTATTTTCGCAGCCTCCGGAATGTAATACAACGTTGGAATAGCTGGACGATATGTTTTTTGGATAACTCGTAAAAAAAATATTCATTAGTATGAAACTGACAGGTGTCAAGAACGCATTCTCTTGTCGACGGAACTAAGAAATAGCAAGGTATGTTAAATAGCTATGTTAGTACTAAATACTACCTACCATCTATAACTAAACAGTGGCTGCATTTGTCCTCTTGATAGGTTCTATGGCTTACGAATAATGAGAGTTACAGACGAAGTGTGGGAGGTGTGAAAAGCGCTTATGATCGAGTCGTCCTTTGTATCGATCGAGTATAACCAAAGGATCTGTCAATTTCTGTACTGTTGGCAATATTATTAATTATTCTTCGGTATGAACGAATACACCTTATACAAACTTTGAACAAATGTAAATGTAAATACAATAGACGTTGTTATATTTAGTAACCTCTTCCGCTTAACTATTCCTAAACAGCCATAAAAACCCTGTAAGCAATCGACACGTGTGACCTCTTAACAAGGCATTCTCAGGATGACGATTGACTTGTCGCGAACCCGAACACGGCGTGTTGCCACACTGGGCGCTGTTCGCAGACTGGACCAGTGTGCAGTTTTATAATAGATTTCCGCAAAGTCACGCCTGAATCAATTAACTATCTTAAATGTAAATCAGTATAAGCTGACCTCGCATTGTACGGAAATCCTATACAATGCGAGATCAACATAAACTGGAAATGAATAGCTTGATGTGTAACCGTGTGTACTTCCATAAGGGAGGGTCTACTATGCAAAGCTATGAGGTCTTTGCTTCATTATTGGTAAAGATACAAGTTTAAATTTTAACCGATAACGGTCCGTAAATTATAGGAATCGGCCTTAGTTATATTCCATCTATGTTATTATGTACTTACCTACCTAACAAAAAACATTCTAACAAAGTAAAAACACGAGGTTCAAAAACTAATTAAAAGACAAGGAAAATCTTCAACCAACAAACTTAAATTTATGTCTAAAACAATAATTACATGACAATCATGATTGATTTGTTCACAGACCATTATTATCTGTGAATTACTCGTAAATATTCACAATGACATGTAGTTATGTACCTACTGGTGTTTCTGCATGTATTTTATCGATACTTAGTAAATACCAGTTGTTTACAACACTATAACGCGTGTTTTACACAGATTCGTAAATCGAATTGACGCGTTTGTAAATCGTAATCAATAGGTACCTACTGTTTTAAATAATTGTTCAAAGTTTTTATGATAGTTGGATTTTGTAGAGAAGCATAATACGGCCGATGAATCATGGCCAGTCCGAACTTTGCGCAGAAGGCTGCGCAATAACAATTTTAAGGAACCAAATGGTGACATGAGGCGAGTGTGAGTGAGTGTACATGCGCGAAATTTCAAAAAGTCTATGTTCAGACCGGCCATGATTCCTCTTAAGAAGCTCTATGAGGCACAATGATAGAATGGGATGGAGGGATAACGATTATGCGTTATTTATTCTATTAACCAAAGGATACTTCTAGAAGCACTTGCGCGATGGCTTAAATGACATTTATAACCAATTGATCAGAATTGGGTAAATCAGAGCGGAGTAGAAAACTTAATAAGGTATCTATTGTATCTAAAGTAGCTTTTCTTGAAAGAACATAATTGGACCTTAGAATTTTTTAAATATAACCAAAAAAATTGAGATCTATTTTCGAATATGATGTCGATATTTGCTGTTCTATATTTTATTCTGTTTCATATTTAACGTCATTTTTATATTAATTACCAATTCAAGATTGTAAAAAGAACAGTAATTTCTTACGCTTGCAAAGTCTTGCATATAAAATTTTATTTATTTTAGCAAACGATTTACGGTCGCTATCTCTTTAGCTTGATGTCGATAATCTCATTAAACTTGCAATGCCAATTAGTTTTGTTTATCTTGATTGAGTTCGCATTTATAAAATAAACTAACTTTGCCAAATGATTGTTTGTGTTAATTCTTCAATCTTAGTGTTCGAGATTGAGATAAGAATTTTAAAAGTATGTTGAATAAAAACTAGATTATCATAGTGCATAAAATTAAAATGGAATCATTAGCTTGTCTCATTTTAGAAAATTGAAACAAATTTTAAACAACGCGACGATGACTGCAACTCAACTATGAGGTATGAGGAACAGGGTGTTAAGTTCACTCATCCTCTGTAGAAAAAGGAGGATCCTCCGACCAGACAGGTGTCGTGTCTGGCGGGCAACTGCCCGACGAGTTTTTTTTTTTTTTTTTTTTTATTTTTTTATTTATAACGGGCATCTCGCAGTATGACCACTAAGGTCTTGGCTGCTTAACCGGACTTTCCTGTGGGTGCCTTAAGCTGCTACACTCAAAGCCTCCAGCCAGGGGCAAAAAACTAAACTAAATTAAAACTAGGCGAACGCTCGCTAAGGGCACCCCCTGTGGGGTACGAACCTCGGCTTAGGGCGTCGCTGAGGGGAGGACAGCAAGAAGGGACAGGCTGGATCAAAAATGGTTTTAAATCATGATTATTATGCGGGGTAGTTTTAAAGCTACGTGCTCAGCGGCAACAACTTGCTGGCACCTCGTTTTCGAGCAAGGGTCGGGGAGGAGTATTTACTCAGGGACACGGTCGCGGTCGCAAAGGACCTCGGCGGCGAGGTCGGAATGACGGGAGGCGTCTGTTCTTGTGTATTGTGCTGGTGGCCCTATTCTGCTCTTGAAGGAGTGTGATGGGATCATCAGGGTCGGAAAGGACATGCCTCGGGCGGCGGATCTGACTAATTCGGGAAGGGACATAATTGGCTGCTTCGACAACCAAGGGGTTGCGATGTCTAGGAGCGGAGTCAAAGTAACGCTTGGACATGCGTTTAAGGAACTGGTGGATCGTAGGGATCTTACAGTCGAGATGGAGGATGCCCGACGAGTGATGTCGGATAGTCATATATACTTATGTCGTTCGCGCGGTAAATTTTAATTGCGCGATGCAGGATTTGTGTGACGTCAGGATTTTGTGTGACGTCAGGTCTTTGCTGCGTAGTTCGCATGTGGCGATGTAGATGCCGCCACAGATTCAATTATGTCAAATACTATGAAGAGAAGAAGTTTTCCTTCGCAAAAGGAGATGCTTTAATGCTTACTTCAAGTAATTTTACCTTTAACATATACCTTCATGTTTCTGTGACAATAAAAAAAAATCTTTCTTTCTAAAGAAATTTCTTTCTGTTTCAGATCTGCATGCGGAACATTACTTTAGGAAATTACATATTTTTTTTTTAGTTATAACTAACTCTAACTTAACCATAACTGCCTCTATGGTCTAGTGGTTAGACTACCTGTCAAAATTTTCTGCTCGGTTTGGTTGGTAGAGGTTGTTCTAAGTCCGCCTGGCTAGCTACCACCGTCTTATCTAAGTCTGTCGCCATAACAACAATGTTAACAGTATTGTTGTTTCGGCAGTTAGAGGTAAATAGCCAGTTCCTCTGTGGTTGAGGATACCCGGTGAATCCCGCTTCCACCTTCGGCCTGATCATAATTTACCATAAGGTGAGCAGGCCAAGAGCTGCCCCGTAGTGGATAAAAAAAAAAAAACAAAAAGAAAGAAAACAAATATTTCAAAAAGAAAGATTTGGAATAAAGATTACTTCTACTTCTACTACACTTCAAACTCACAAAAATCAGTGTAGCCCTGGCACGGACCCTATCTCCCGGGAGAAGTCTTGTTCCTCACCTTTGGTTCGCCTTTATTGGCCGACTGGAGTGTACACTGACGAGGAACGGAGCTCCTACCTCATTCTTATCTTAATTAGCCGGCTTGAGTAAAAATTCGCAAGAGCAAACGTGTTCGGAGGAAGGATGAATTCCAGTAAGTGCTCGTAGGGATTTTGACTATCTTCCGGGCTCTGGGATTGTTCTGAAAGCCGTGGAATACCTCTCCACTCCTCAAACACCTCAGGACATGTTGCCCCCTTGTCGCTACGATACTATGTGCCAGCGACAGTTTTCGGGGACCAATATTGAATGTGCAAGTCAACCCTGCCATTTTATCCGCGTATATCATAACATTGATCAGGCACCGGACATGGGCCTTTCATAGTTCAAGATATGATCAAGATATGTGATCCACCCAAACCCCTAGCACAATATGTTTTATTTCCAAGTTCTGCAATAGTCCTGCACCAAAGAGAGGTTGTCCTTGGGTGCACTTTCATAGTGCATACAGGGATAATCGTCGGTTAGTGTCACATTCCATTTAAAATAGTCTAAGGGGCCTCTGCGAGTTGGCTTCGGCCCCTCGTACGCCTTCCAAAGGTCCGGGACCACAGGGTCCCGAGAAATGTATGTATAAAATATATTAATAATAATAAGAGTTCCTGTATCACATGAGCCAATATTATAATTTGACTATCGCTTTCAAAAAGTAATGCCTTGCTTTATTTTTATGGAAAAAACAAACGATTAGGTTACATACGTCAATGTCGAACCGAAAGATTTTTATTCATGAATCTTAAAAAGCCATTGACATTTCTAAATTCAAATACCTGCAGAGAAACCGTCACAATCAATTTTTTAAAAAGTTCTATCAATTGCTAACCTTTTTTAAGTATCACGATCATGATTTTGCCGAACAGGTGAATGGCATGCAAATAAGTGAAGCCTACTGTAAATTCAAATAAAAAAAAAAACGCACGTAACGGTACATTTTTTCAAAACAAACATTTACAAATAGACAGCAATAAAAAAATGCAAAAATCTCGATTCCAAAACCTAGTATCTATTACTATAATGGGCAACATTTGTTTTAGTGGATTCCAAATTACGAGTCAGCTTCACAGACGTACGACGTTAAAGAATTAACCTGTTGTTTCTCAGTACAACGAGGCATTTCAAAGATCGTGACGCCACAAATCATCGATACGATCCGAGACGAATCGACGTGAAAACGCGGAATCGTCGCTTCTAATCGTTCATTCGGAAATGCTCACAGGGGAACAAAAATCTATAGCGCGCCAGGCATTCGAAGCGCGCCACGTTTTTTGGCGGGAACGCATCGCGGGCCGGGCGGCCCGGCGCGAATGCCCGCGCACGCGCGTACCGCCTTTTTATTTCTTGTCAGTGCAGCAAGAAAAAAATAAACGCGTAAACAGGTTGTATTATTATTTTTTCCTTGAATGACAAGATGACTGGAATTCGCCCCACGGTTGTTTCGTAACGAGCGCTTCCCACAGTAAAACTTACTAAATTCTGATTCTTATAAATTGTTATGACATTTGCTTTCGTAAATTCGAGTTATTATTACAACGATTACATACGGATTCATACCTTCGTTCAATATCGATATTTACCAACCAAATATCACGATACCAATCATCGAAATAACACGCATTCACGAATTACGGCACGCATCAACAATTCAATTAAAGTGTTACATCGCCGGAATAATTCCGTTTGAATTAGAGTAATTGCGCGCGTGATTAGCCGGTTTCAGAAGGAAATGTAGGCCGCGGGCTCTCCCACGCCGCGCCGCGTCGACACCTAGCCTAATAGCGCGTCATTACACTATCTGCCGATACATCTCCGGTACGTCTCGACATCGACGGAACATCACTATCTGCTCGTATAATCGATGACCACTCGGCGCGACTCCAACAAAGCGATTGTTCGATCGCGTTCAACACTAATTACGATTCGGATTTCGAACGCGCGAAAACGTCATTTCAAACTGAATATTTTCTTAATTTGCTTTAAGTATAGAGAATCAATTCGAGCCATTGACAGGTGGAAGTTTATGAATGGAAATTAATGTAAATTAGCGCTAAGAGTGGGCTTCCCGTAAGGTTAATACAACTAGGTCCATTAGCTGTGATTTGCATAAGACTACGTCTCATTTCGAATTTCTCTTGTATAAATAACACCGATTAAATCGTTCGGCACCCACGGCGCATACTTGGCGGGATTAAGTGAAATTAGCAATGTTTTTTTGTTAATTAAATAGCTACCTGATAACGGTTCAGTTAATAACGCGTCAATTTAGTGAATAAAAAATAGTTTTTACTTTTTATTAATGTGAAAGGTAAGAGCTTATTATAATTGTTTATGGTCAAAAGTGAGTCATGGACAGGAATTCTGGACTGGTGACAACAGCGAGCGAAAACAGTCTTGTTTATAAAATAATATTGAAGTTAATTTGGAAGGAGAACATTGTTATTGTTTTGGATCTTCTTTTTTAGGGAAAAATGTAGTAACATCTAAGAAAATTGCGACACAAGACACAGAAATCATGACACGTCCAACCTATTTACGTGGAGAGCACACTAAATGATGTCTTTACATTATTTTTTATTCGAGATCCGTACACAGATCACAACAAAGTTATTATTTTCGTTTTGTATAAAGAATTTTCGACCTTATGGCCTCAAGATAAGGGTGGTTGAAGATTGATTGTGATTGACCAAGTGTGATCTTGACACAGATTGCGTTTAGGAAATAATATGTCATGATATTTCTGAGATGCGACGAGTGCAATGTACCTATACCTACAGTAACATAGAATAGACGTAGTTAAGTTAGAATTGATTTATTTATTACCTACATACGTCATACTCACCTATGTAGGTAGGTATTTAGAAAATTACGACCAACTCGTGTACTGATTAATCATTTTATTTGATTAAACGAAAAATAAAACAGCACTTTTTTTGTGTACCAAAAAGCTCTCTGCCTTTCTTTAATTAAATAATTCGCTAAAACACTGTTCTCGTCATAAAAATTACCAACTTCAAAAAGTAAAAAAAAAACCTAGCATAATTACTTAATTTTTTTTCATACAAAAACAGTCATGTCCATTTGACTGACGGCTTGACACCTCTATAGTGAAAACTTCAATAATACTTACTAAACAAAAAGCATGAAATGTATGTATGAAGATAAATTAAATCTTGATACGTGTGAACTTTGGAAATATTTTTACAAGTTAAATATTATGGTCGTCAACTACAAAGATTTAGCAGTTAACCGCAATAATAATCTAACAAAATAAATTATTAATCTCGGCTAGGCAAGAAAAGGTCATCTTCCTTATTTTCTTTTGGTACAGGCATCCTAACTAATATTATCAATGCGAGAGTGAGTTTGTTTGTTATGCTTTCACGATAAAACAGTTGAACAGATTTGGATGAAATTTAGCACATGAATAGACATGACCTGGATTATGATATAGGATACTTTTTATCTCAATATTCCCACAAAACGAGACTTATGCGGGTGAAACCGAGGGAGCGCAGCTAGTATTATTATAAGGAGTTTAACAGGCAGCACTACCAACTAGGTTTTGCAACGATCGACCGAATAAGAGGCAACTACTAAAACTAAGGCAAATAAATAAAACATCAAAAAGTTATGATTGTTTTTTTTTTTTTAAGAACGCGGTTAACAATGCTGGCAGCCTAAGGTGAAAGGTTATCGTTCTATGTATACTTCTTAGGACGCTTAAAAAAATAAAAATAACCTGTTTGAATATCGAACTGGCGCCAATAAAACATTAAAACATTAAATCATTTTCGCGCCATAAAGAAAAACTGTTAAACTCGTAAAAATAGGGCCTTTTCACGACTAACGATGGACGGGCCCGTCATGAATTTATTTAGAGACTAGTAACTATAGATTTGATGGATTTTCTGCATGTTTATCCTATAAGACGAGATGAAAAAAAAAATACTAAAGTAAGCGCGCCTCTACATCTTCCAAAATCCAAATATAACACCCTCAAAAAGTACCCAGTTACCTTAACGTGGGATGTAAACCTTAGCAGGGTCCCCCCTAAAGGGGATACTGCTGGCGGTCACCGCTCAGGGCCTGGATGGTGTTACCAGGAACCAGCCAATCTCGTTCCCGCCCGCCACCAGCTTACGGCAACTTATAACTACTATTTGGAATAACAGCTTGGACACACACATGCAAAATTATCATAACCTATATTGCCGTTCTGTTACTACTGTCCCATTTCAGGACTAAGGCTAAAAAGGCACCAGCTTTTATCACCACGCTTGTTCACAGCATATTGGCAATTACAGACCATAAAAATTCCCGAGAGATCAGTTTCCCACAAAGTTAAAGGTTCCCGAAAATTACAGTTCCTTATGCCTCATATTAATTACTTATTTAGAAAGCTCCAGTGTAGCTTTTCCTTCACTTTTCCGATTCAGAAGTGGGTACCCTATTAAAAGTTCTAGTGCACTACGATACGTTTGTTTCAACTAATCGTAGTTTTATTTATTTATTGACTCAATAATTTAATACTGATTGACGTTCTGAAGTACATAATTCTAAAGTATAATTTGCTACAATTAACGATTGTCATAAGGATAACGTAACTGTAGTTAGTGTATCGTTTATAAATATTTAAATGCCTCACAATTATGGCAGGGCTGTCGAAATGCGCTCATGGTCAGTTGTGATATTTAAGCTTATTTTTAATTACTGACTTTTTTTGCAAGATGCTAAAATTCCTTGTAAGAGAGTCTGAAAATGCCAGGAAAATCTACCAATTTCCGTCATCGAGCAGAAATTTGATTATTTATTATTGTTTTATTCTAATCGGTAATTAGTTCTTGGAAAAACTCTCAAGGATAATAATATTACAGGCACATAGGCTACTCTTAATTCTAGAATATTTTTGTTATAAAAAGATGAAATACAAAAACAAAAAATACACGCAGACGACATCGCGAGCAGCAGTTAGTTGCCTATAGAGGCAATCTGCGTAGGCTTTTCCCAACTATGTTGGGGTCGACTTCCAGTCTAACCGAGTGCAGCTGAATACCAGTACTTTACATGGAGAAACCGCTTATCTGACCTCCACTATCCAGTAACTGAGTAATACGATAACTCTTGGTAAGACTTGTTGTCAGACTTTCGGGTTTCTGACGACCCGTAACGACTGTCTAAGATCCACGAATGACAGCCGAAACCAACGACTTAACTTGCTTTTCCGAGGCACGGAGGAGTCTCGGTATGTAAAGATGGTTACCCATCCATGGACCAACTCCTCCAAGCATAGCTTAACCTGATGGATCGACCCGTGCGGCTATTATAACTTGGACTATAAAGTCATCTAAAAGATGAAATAAATCTTCTATGCTAAGCTATGGAACGTTTTGATATTCGTGAAGATCGAGAGCTTTAAACAATAAAGCGCGCTAAGATATAGAAATCGAGCATAAATAAACTTGTAATAGTACATACCTTTGCTAAAGGGAAAAGGTTAGTAACAGAAAGGAGATGTGCTGACCTACTAAATGGATATTTATCAACTTTGAACTTCAATATATGAACGACTAGCTGTGCCCCGCAGTTTCACCCGCATAACTCTTGATCCCGTAAGAATATCGGAATAAAAAGTATTCTATGTCCTAAACCAGGTCATAGTCTACCCATGTGCCAAATTTCATCCAAATCCGTTTAGCCGTTTTAGCGTGAAAGCGTCACAAACAAACATACATACAAAAAATGTAAGATGTTGTCTTTATATTATTACTAGCCGCGCCCCGCGGTTTCACCCGCATAAGTCCTAATCCCGTAGAAATATCGGAATAAAAAGTATCCTATGTTGTACGGTGAACCCGCACATTTCGTTTTAAGTAGGTTAAGCTGCATCAGCGTTTGCATACGCGCGATCATTTCGTAAACTGGCTAAGTAAAATAAATCAGTGATTTTACCACACTCAACACGGGCGGTTTAATTCATAATTCCCGGGTTTCCATCATCCCAAGTGTACAGAACAATCATTCGTACGCTTGAACGAAGTGTACAGACTATCGTCGTACATATGTCGTAACTCAGGTCATGGTCTATCCACGTGCCAAATTTTATCCAAATTCGTTTAGCCGTTTTAGCGTGAAAGTGTCACAAACAAACATACAAAAAATCTGATATGTTCTCTTTAAAATATTAGTTTAGACGACATTCACACAGACCAGGGAAGCATGGCACAACAGGGAGGAGGCCTGTTCTTAACAGAAGCTGATACAAGGCTACCAATGATGATGATCGTGACGATGATATAAACGACTATATTCCGTACATTTTAGAGCTTAAAATCATTCATTGTACAGTTTTTAGTAACGCTTTGGCTCTAATACGTAAATTGTTAACAGAATTATCAGTAGGTAAGTTCGAACATTTTATTTTTTGTATAGTTTTGATCGCGTTTCTCCTCTTTAAGTGAACCAGTCACTGTTGCCGTATTCTGAATTGGTCTTACAAAAGTGAATGGGAATACTTTCGGTCTATGAAAAGACGTAGTACTGACAATAGCTAAGTTGGCACTGAAAAAAATAGCTTTTGGGAAAGTGTCTCACTGCCAAAGTGGAAATAAAATGAAATGTGATATTGAAGATGATGAGTAGATAGTAAAATGATGACGTGGATATATTCAGTAATCTGCTCCGCTCAGCTACCTCTAAAGAGTCTCAAAAAGACCCTGAAAGAAATCGACACGCGCCCCACCTCTCAACGAGGCATCCCCAGGATGACGACCGAACCGCCGCGAACCCGAACACGGCGTGCCGCAACACCAAGCACCGAGCGCAGACTGGAGTAGATAGTAGCAGCGTTATCTCTGCAGAAGTGGACCAGCACAATAATTGTATTACACACGTTCAATCACAATTTAAAGCATTTCGAAGGAAATTCCTAATCTAATGTTTCATATGTTTGAAAAAAAAAAACTACCAAAGCAAAGTTAATAAAATTTATATGGGATCACCGCGCAAGCTTCTTCTAGATACCAACTGAAAAAATAATTTTCAAAATCAACAGACGTAGAACCTCCTCCTTTTTGGAATTCGTTTAAAAATCGTTTGCACAGCAACGTCAATAATACAATTAATGTTGTTGAACTGTCATAATAAATGGCATTCCCATTGCGACACAATGACATTTATGGAAAGACTTGACCCAGGACTTCATCGATATCCAGTGGGACCCGAGGTGGCGGCGCGTAGTGTTCCATGCGCGCCCCTTGTTGACGTCGCGGGGGGAGTCTAACACCTTACTTCTTCCGCGGGCATGAAGTGGCCCACAAAAGCGGGCTGGCACCTGTCGGGGATCATGGAAGGCGCACAAGATCTCATAAACCCCGGTCCAAGTGTGGGAAGGGTTGGTGGTTTTTAGTTAGTAGGAGTCTGTCAGACCCCTTCGCCCGCCCCAAGGCGGAGGACATCTATGAGGATTATCCACGCCGGAACAAAAAAAGGACTTCATCTATACCATTTATTAAATCATACAGATTTTTACAGTCCGCACAACCCTAATTACCGGCCCTGTACTAATTTGTTCCACTGAACTGATGGATGCCAAGAAGATTATGTATTAAGTTGATTCTCAATAAACTTGTATTTGCTTAACAAATATTAATAAAATTAAACTAGTACCCAATTTAGATTCCAACATTTTGATTCCACGCAAAATTTGTGCTTGGACATAAAACGACCTAAGTCCTAATTCGTAGATTTAAAGGTCGTTTAAATTGAACCAGAATTAACATTATTAGAATTGATAGTTCAAAATCATGTTTGTAAGAGTTATGTCGTTTTGTTTTTAAGGATGTGTTTTATAGGCGTGTAACTGTTTATACGTTTTTTAATTAACAGCTTTAGCAAAAACTTAAAATAGACTTATGTTTATTTAATTATAGTGAATTCTTTCAAATGACGTTTATTTCCGAATGGTGACTGAATTATTCCAAGAATGTGTTAAGGATTCATTTATTTAAGAGCGATGATATATTCCAAAACTTGTCTTAATGATAGACTAAATGCTAATTATCATTTAAGCTTTTAATAATTTATGGGATCTCGCGTACTAGACGGCCATGACTCCGGCAACTCGTGGCCGTCTAGTAGTATTGATGGTCTGCGGCTAGTCGGCCATTGCGATCAATTAGATATGCGATTCGTATCGGATTCTATAGTTTTACTGTTCGCTACGACCAGTGGTCGGAGTCGTGGCCGTCTATTGTACGAGATCCCTAAAACTGACAGACGACGTTATAAAGGTGGCTGGGACAAATTGGATGCAGAAGACGGAGGACGTATGGCGTAGCCTGGGAGAGGTTTATGTTCATCAGCTGGCTGCTATAGGCTGAGTTTGAGTTGATTGAAGTATAAGACTACAAATTTAGCAAGACTGCCCTTTTTGAAGTGACTATTATTTGTCATCAAGAACAGATAATACGTGATATGAAAGGCATTGATAATTATTTATATATCTAGATAGAGTGTCGCACTGCAAAAGAACTAAAACAAACAAGCCAACTTTGTTATGCTGGTGTGCGTGACAGCTACGTCTTACACTCGCGCCACGTCATTGTGCTTTTCTTGTGTGTGTGCATTTAGCGGCCAACAGTTGGACGCTATTTCTTTGGACGAGTTCACAGCTTTGAGTGTCTATCTAGACATGTTTATATCTTTGATGAAAGGGTCGTTCAGTAAATGTCATTAATAACACTGTCTTTGGAATCGACAACCGGAACATACTGAGACTAGAAGTGACAGCATAACGATAGCTCTAAGGTATGAGACCATATACAGTAGAGGAAACTACTTAAACGAGAGGGAAGTACCATAAACACAACGTTTAGAGAATATTATTAGAAACTAGCTGCGCCCCGCGGTTTCACCCGCATAAGTCTCGATACCATAAAAATATATTAATATATTCTATGTCCTAACCCAAGTCATGATCTACCCATGTGCCAAATTTCATCCAAATCCGTTAAGCCGTTTTAGCGTGAAAGCGTAACAAACAAACTCATTTTCACATTATAATATTAGTTAGGCTTAGGATAGTTCCTTGTAGATCTGTAGTACCTAAACTTCTGTCAATCGGTTTTGTAATAATCACAGAAAAAGAAGAAAACGAGAATTCTCAAGAAAATGAAACATACAACAGAACTTTTTTGAAGGACTCTAACATTGAGGGAGTGAAAACTGAAAATCCATTCCGATTCTAAATTTAAAAGAGACTGTGTGCTCCGAGTTTGTTTTGGTGTTTCTTCTCAGGATAGTCGGATAGGAAACACCGGCCACATCTAGTTTTTAAAATATTATGAAGATTAAGTGTAAAGGTAGACAAAAAGAAAAAAAAAAAAAAAACCGGCCCAGTGCGAGTCGGACATCATGAAGGGTTCCTTACCGTATTAATATCGAGCAAAAAACGCGGAAAATAACACGTTTCTTATATGGGGACCGCTTTTAATATTTTTCTTATTATTTGTTATCTATATATATTTTTTATAAACAACATTTATTTCAGGTGCTTGACCCATGTTAAATACAAAAACAATATACAATTTTGTCAATAGTTATAGCGGCAATAGAAATACACAATTTATGATTTTCAACTGTCTACCTATTATATGGATCATGAGATACAGCCCGCTGACAGACGGATGGACAGCGGAGGCTCAGTACTAGGGTTCCGTTTGGCACCCTTCGGGTACGGAGTCTTAAAAGTGGCAACTTAAATAAATTGGGTGTTATTTGATTAGACCAAATCTCTTTGTGTCTAGAGATATAACAGTTAGTTTAAGAATCGTGATTAAACTTTCAGAATACAAGATAAAAAAAACATAACATAACGCGTGCTTTTACGCGGGGAATCTTTGGGTCAACTATACCAAAAGAACGCTGGATGACCTACGCATACAGTATAATAATATTTTTAGGATGCTGTTGGGATTGCCGCGTTGGTGCAGCGCTTCTGCTATGTTTGCGCAAAACCGAACTGACGGATTCCATGCCGTTATTCGGAAGAAAACCGCGTCACTGCTGTCACGGTTGCGGGCGAGTGACAACAGCATTCTAAAAACTGTGGTGGAGAGTGTCGACTCTCCGATAATTAAAAGTTTTGTGAGAAGGATAATCACTGAACGTTAGTTTGGGGAGGTCCTTTTCACAATACTATTTACCTACTCTGTCTTCCATATAATATATTAGTTACTAACACTAGGAATAAGTAATTTTAATGTTTTTTTTTTACTAACACTATGGATCATTGTTGTCTGCAAAATAAAGAATATTATTATTATTATAACATCACGCCTTCCGGGGAGAGAAGGCGTGATGTTATGTTATGTTTTGGAATGATCATGATGTTTTGTTATGAAATGTGGGTGTACCTATAGTACACCACATTTCGCCAGTTATGTTTAAATCCCATGTAATAGGGGGTGACCCTATTGCCATCAACCGGGCACAAATCCAGACTTCGGGCTGCTACTGAGAAATTCTTGATAGAAAACCCAATAACACTTTGCCCGACTTGGTAATCGAATGCTAATCTAAATCTTCACGCTTGCGACCACTAGACCAGTGGTGGGCAAACTCATTAGTCAAGAGAGCCAAATATCAACACTATAACGACTAAGATTTCTTATGAGAGCCAATCCTTTCTGTGTGTCGAAACTGTCTTAGTATACTTTTCTTTATCCGTAAAACTTTTATCCTCTTTCACTTCACAACAGTTCCTAAAGTTTAGTTCCTAAGAAGTAGGATGCCTTCATCATCATATCGGCTGATAATAATGTGAAGAAAGCATCTTACTTATTAACAAGTTAACCTTGGGAAACTTTGAAGGGTACAGTAAATAATAAATTTTCGATGTCCTGTTAATTTTTAGCGAAAATACTTCGGAAATATTTTTTTGAAATATAGTTTGAATTTAGAACAAAACTTGATATTTTTTATCTTGCTTAATGACCAAAACTGCGACTCCCGCGCGTATCTACGCTCGCACTCATCGAAATTTGTACAGACAGAGCCGCATTTTACAGGCCTAAGAGCCATATGCGGCTTGCGAGCCGCGGTTTGCCGACAACTGCACTAGACCAACGAGGCAGTAAGGATGAAATAAGTATTATCGAAGAAACTCATATCTGTACACTGGAAGGACTATTCTTGCTTGCAGCGCTCGGTCGCCATAGTAACGGTTACCTACGAAAAAAAAAGGGTCGTGTGCACGGGATTTTGTTTTCAAATTGGTTAGATATGCGTTACCCCGATGTACATACATTAATATTTTGCACCAGAAGACTACTGATTCATTAAGATACAAACATAAGTAACGCATGCCTCATGACAAGGTGAAGTGACAAAGAATGAATTATATTATAATCTTTACAGAACCATGTTAATTACTTCCCTAGAAGTACCAGTAGTAATTTTTTTTTTTTTTTTTAAAACGTCGCCCCACACTAGGAATTTCTCCTGTATCGTGGGTGCGTTTCACAAACACTTAAACTCACATACACAAACAGCCAGACCCGGAACAACTACTTGTAGGTCATACAAATTTTTGTTCCGTGCGGGGATCGAACCCGCGACACGCAGCGCAGCAGTTAATCGCTTAACCACTGCGCCAACCGTGCCGTCATATTATAATTCTTCGTAATAATGTTAATTCCTTTAACAATAATAAATTTGCTGTTTTACGTTTTTGCAAGATAGCGGAGAAGGAAGAAGGCATTGACTCAGTGTGAATAAAGAATTTGCTTTAAGAAACTTGTCACTAATAAGTATAGAAGGAAACAAAATTTTATTTACCACTTGGCGCCACTTTGACAAGAGGTCGTAAAATATTGATGACGTTCATCATTCGTTTCATTCATTCGTTCATCATTCAGTCACTACTAAAGAAAATATCGGCGCTTTGACACTTTTGATAGATGTCCGGACATGACATCTCATCAGCAGTGGTGCCACCTTGTGAGCGTCATTTCAGAACTTGAATATCTTTCGAATATTTAAGATATGATGATCAAGAGAAACCATGTTGAAAGAAAGTAGAAAGAAAATGAAAGAAAGCTTGTTGTTGTAAACAAAATGAAGATCGAAACTAGGCCCCACCAGAATCAACAAACACAATACAAGAAGACGAGCTAATAAAGAGCAAAACTACAAATGAAGACTATAATGTCATCCTAATAAGTTATCTCGTCCATCAATACGTAAACACTAATCAAGATAACATATCACGGCTAATGGCTCACAAAACGACCAACAAGAAATATCCAGCAATAAATTGTAACATTAACGAAGGCAACTCGCAGTCATTACTTACTTTAAAAGATACATATTATACATCATCCGTACATTTTAAATTGTAAAGTTTGGTACACAACTTCATTTACCGTTCGCCTATTTATTTTAGTTGTTAGCCACTATCTCGTTACGACTCGATACAACTTGATAATCCGTTATTTATGTCAGACATTTTTCAACAAGAGCCTAGCACGCGACTTGTCGCCCGACTCTTGAACACCGACAAATGGTCGACCATCCACCTTTTGTTGCTGTAACGGTTGTGTTTTGATATCATTAGGAAATTCTCGGCTTTTACGACAGTGAGAAATATTGTTTCTAATATACAGATTAGAGATTTGTCTGTTACTAATGTAGAAAGTAGTAGACTCAAAGTCAGTGACGGATGGGACACACGATTAGAACCTCGATTACTGCGACATGGAACGATAAACGTACGATTTTGATTTGTTGCACCCAGCGGTAGATATAGATTCTCTTAAGCGAAAAAGAATGTCGGAGACGATATCGACATTCGATAGAAAGTCGTTAACTCTAAGGAATGTAAACAAAGCCGCCCACCGAGAACTGCATATCTAAATGAACACTGAAAACCGGACACGGAAGACATCAAAACAGTACCAAATCAAATAATTAAAGTTATCTTAAAGATAAAGTTAGTTGGGAAACGTTAAAGATTTGTATAATAAAGCTATTGGGAGGCACGTGCTGAGAATTAAGCGCATTCCTTTTGAGCACTCCACAACCCCATTAGCTCGCGTCGGGTTTTTGTAATTATCGACTTATTAAATGCCGCGAGAGATTTATGTCAGGCTGGCAACAGGTAAATCTGTTTCGTTACACCCATGCGCTGATAAATGAACGTGCAAATGTATCGGAAACTGACGACGAAATTAATGTGCATATTACTTAACACGTTACAAACGACATTAACCCTCATTTAATCCATATTTACTTAAGTTTGACAACAAAAGAGCATTAATAAATCCACAAGAAGCTCCTAAGATGTATAATAATACATTTCCAAGATATATTACAGCAAATTGTGCATATAAAATGATGTTAGGGAGAAATAAAACGAAGGCAACATGCACAGAGTCACTGACCACAACAACATACGAGCGACGAAGACGAAACGAAGCCTTGCGATAATCATAATACGCTTGCAGATATGTGATTAGCTGTGGGGTCACGAAACGGTCGGCGTTAGACAGAGAAGACATACCGTATCCTTTTCAAGCACATGGACAGTTGGATGGCGCCGTCTCTGTCAGGCAAACGACCGCAGGGCGCCTAAACCGCTATAGTAAACTGTGACCTCACGAAATTCTCCGCGCACGATACCGACGATGATTCACGTGTAATGACGGACGTACAGACGGACTGACATATAGAGATGCGGACGCTAGATGAATTCCAAGCGACAGGTCGGGAGAAAAAGTTGTTTCAATTTTAAATACGGTCATGATTATTATGGACTGTTATCGTTAATTTTATTGAGCCATCACTGACATTAACATATTAAATTAGTTTTTGTTTTAGATATCTCGATCTGTTGTATTTATTTGTTCGTAATCTATGATTTTGATGGGAGCTTCGCTATTCCATTAAACTGTCAGCAATATATAATTGGAAGAATCCGTATTTGTTGGCATTCTGTGACCTTGATTGGTATCAGCTCGGATGACATGGAAATTTCGAATTCCGACGCAGACTCTACTGTATGTGAAGTTCATAAAATCATAAGCAATGATGTTTAAATATAAAGTGAAAATATAATGTTGGTTGCAGATGTGCTATAGCTGGATACGGTACAGAGGGCACGACCAGACGGAACAGGTTTGCTGAGACTACTAACGTAGTAACCAATATACATGCGGACCGTGCATTACTCTCAAGTATTCAAGATTATACGACGTTAGAACGGAACGAGTTGGCTGTGAGAAAATTTCACCTGTAGGAGCCCTATCAATGTTGATTTAGACGACCTTTCACGTGGCTTGGTATGAGCAAAATGTTTTACGTTATTTTATGCACAAATACAGTAAGAGTTTTTGGTCGAGATATAGATGTTTAAAGAAAAGGAGCAGAAGTTTAGAATGTTAACATGAGTAAACGCTACGGAAGAAGTAAAACCAAAAATGAAGATGTTGAGAAATGATAAATTTTACCCTATTAATTTGGAATTTTATTTAAACTTTACTGATTGCGTCTTACGATTTCTAAATTTAAATATGTTATTCATATGACAATTTTTGCCTCCATTGATATCAAATTTAATCTTAAATAAAACGAAGAACTGAACACTAAAATACATGCCGATAAACGTAAATTAGATATTAAATATGCCGCAGATAAATTTCATGAACCAATATCACACATCGTAAAGGAATTAGTATCGAGAGTGTGAGAGTACGTACAGATAAATCACCTACACAGTTCGTTAGGAACGGGCTGCGCGCCGCGGGGGTCCACGTTCGATCCCGTGCCGGCAAGTGGAACGCTATTGAGGAACCCCCTGTAGAATATTTTGACGGGCCATGTTAGGTACAGGTTGATGAATGGTGAATTTACGATTCGTTGCTCTTTTATAAGCTTTGGAATTTCTTCTAAGTTATGCTGCTGCTTCTATATTATCATCCGCACTTTCGTTAATATTAACTCCTTTTATGGTTAAGGAATTCTTCTAATTGATTATTAATTCGTTTAATAAGGATATGCCAATGAATTATTAATAATCTTCTACGAACAACGACCAAGTTGAAAGATTACATCATTTCAGGTCAGTTAATCGCCTTTGATTACACAGTTGATAACATTAATATCAGCTTTCACACCATATTCGACGAAATGAATCGACAAAAATGTAGCAATTAATTAATACAATGCTAAAACTACGTAATATTCATAATGCATGAACATATTTAAATAATTAAATAACAAAATCTATTGTTGGCGCCATTAGAGATGATACCATAGACACATTCCGCATACCAGCGTGTTTGTCGTAAGCAACAGGTTTTTCATCATCTAAAACACAGACAAAGGAATTTCACAATCTGCCACATTCGACGATAATACTTGTTCATATTTTTATACCAAAATAAAAGGTTTATTTCCCTGACTGAGATGAAGGCGTCCGTCAAATTTTAAAAAGTTAATTATCGGATACTTTTACCATTTCGTGTGGCTCGCTCGGCGATACATCATACGAACGAATATAAATCACCGGTTGATTGATAGTGGTATACATCTCACGCTCGTTCGCTAGCTCCTTTTTTAATCCGACACAAATGATTTTACACTTTGATTCCTTTTTGTGACGCCATTTCGCTTCGGAGTTTACGATTTGTTCAGAATGGATTTTGTTCACCTGAATTTGTTGGGACTTGACCACCTTTTTATGTTAAAAGTGCCTTTTGATCATATTGAATGGGTTTAGATTTAATAAAGGTTGTGTGGAAGCGTGCCGTCGAAGCTAGCCTTTATATTGTAAAAGTAATTTTAATACTGTTAACAATTTCAATGTGTAATTCTACGCCGAGTTTATGATTTTGTAAAAGCCATCTATTACGAACGGTTCCATCAATTGTGAAGTTTGACCCGAGTATTTGTGTACTATGAATTGCAATCTTTAAATCCAATATCTTCGTACGTGACCCCATGCTGCCATTTTCCAAATGGTGCTACTTTGAAGTACGCCATGCGGAAAAGTACACGAGCATGACATAAAGACTGCGTTACTTAAGTGCCTATCTATTTTAAGGGCACAATAACTCGATGAAATCTCCTTTCATCGCAATGTGAAATTTAATATTCACTACCGTACACTGTAAAGCCAATGTTTATAGTGAAAACCTATCAAGTTTCTAACAACTATTGAGCGGAGACCCGTCCGTATACCTGCACAAAAACCTTTACTAGAAGAGATTAGCGTGGCGTTTTCTATTGTAGTTGTACCCCGATTCTCATGCAAATGCGTGATAAAACGTGCGGAAATATAATTAGCTTAGCTGGTATCGAAGGGTCGTGCACCTTGCCAAAAACTGGTTTATTTTACGCCTTTTAATTAATGTTTTGGTAGTCCTGTAACTTCTGACCAGTGTCCACTAGGGTTGGGGTGTTTTCGCGACGTTCCGTGGGAAAGCGTGCGTTACGATTGTATCTTTATGTTGGTCGGTAAGAGTCTGTTTTTCCGAGAAAGAGGCCATTACACGCAGTACAAGAGCGTCGTAAGACATGTCACAGTTATTATGCTCACTAGAAGCGATATAATCTTTCGGCTATGACGCACACAGAGGCGGTCCGTATGTGCTGAGTTATTCTCGTCGTCCATAGCGTTGGTACTGATTGTTGACACGATTAAGTTGGATCAATCTGTGGGTAAAACCGTATGAAACGTTATTTGTAAGTGTTATATGTTATCGTTGAGGAACAGTTTGGTTTAAAAATGTATTTGTGGCAAACTGCCATTTGTGGAATTCCATATTTTTTTACATTTTCTTCAATATTTTGCACATATAATTAGAGTGTTTCCCTAAATTGTAGTTGCCGACAAACTTACACTTGCATTTTCAATCCCACACTTCCAACCAAAACTAAAAGAATCAGTTCCAGTCTTCAACCCATAATCCTCCATCATAAATCATAACCGCAATCCATTAGTAACAAAAAGCAAAAACGTTACATTTCTCACGCTTCAATATTTGCAAAACTAGGACTGGTCTAATCCAAACAAACCGGGGCAATACGGTCCTTACGGTCAGTTGACCCATAATAACCAGGTGTCCGAAAACCCACCCTCTAAGAACCTACGTCATTGTGACGTAGAGGCGTGTTTAAGGCGTAAGGGACAAATATTGCAATATTGCCCCTTCGATCATGCCCTGGGAACGTAAAGATGATGTTTTTGACATGTTCGGGACAATGCATATTGTGTATGGTCAGTGGTCATTTGTGCATGGATTCATTTGTGATGGCAGTCGCAGCGAAAGGTTAAGGAAGCTTGAAACTTTTGTTGCTAAGTGAACTGTTTATGGGTTAAGAAAAGTTGAGTTTAAAGTTTATGTGAGCCGTAAATGTATGTGCTACATAATATGACTTACTTTGAATGTCCAGTAATATGAAGTAAGTATATAGCAAAGTGAAAATTTTGAAACCGAAAATAATATTGATCTAAAAACCATCACTCAAGTCCAAAACCATTCAAACCTTGCATATTAATGAAAATTAAATTTATTCCAAAATACCGATCATCATTTTCGAAAACAACACGGAAGATACTTTTCAATCTACCCGCAAAAATCGCCCATTATAATTCAGGCCTGGGGGACCCGGAATCTTTCTAAATGACCGGCCTAACACAAAAACTTATTAAGATATAGCAAACAATGAGAAGTGATTGATGTGCCGTGAACAAAAGGTGCTTGTTCATTGTTCAACTGACGAGCAAACCCGAGGAATACTACATGTTCACCTTTTATGCACTTTTTAATAAACCGGTCCACTAATGCGTTTAATTAATCAATCCATATGTAAGCTTTGTCTCATATTTGCATTTGCATAGAGTTGATAACTGTACTGAAATTATGGACCATTTATGTCCCATTCTCCTGTGATAGATTAATAATGTACCAGGATTAATGACGGAAATTGAATGGACAGCTAGTAATAATAATCGACCGTTACAATAGTAAGTACTGGTAATTAGAAAAGGATGTATTGTCAAGGAGAAAGTAGGAAAGCTAAATCTGAATAACACTATTGAGTAACTCATAACATTATTATTATCTCATATCGTGATAACGACAAAAGCTCTCTTGAATTTCAAATCCAAACAAATAACTAACACGTATAAAAGGTTAAAAGCAAAACTGACCACTCATTTACAACGGTTACATAAACTAAAGAACGGACATCACACAAAAAACGTATCTCTTACATCAAATTCTATCACAATTAAACGTATTAGGTGGTAGCTTCATCCTCAATGGACCTTTTCAAAGCTAAAACGTTTTACAAAACATCCACCAACTGTGAAACAATATTATAAAAAAGTACAAAAGATCTTCTCTAATCTCCGCATCTACCAGTTTGATATCTAAGACGATTACAAAGCGACAAAAGGGGCACACTTACTTTTTTTTCTATTAACAGTTAATCTCGTATAAAAAGGAGACTGGAGTTCGCACCTTTCTATTGTTCTGAGGGCAAACAAATCGTTTGTTGCCCAAAATATGACGGGGTCGAGAGACTCAATGTTGTCCTCAAGGGTTGAATGAGAGCAGCGGGTTACCGTGTCCTTTCCGGTACGAGCTGGCCTCTGCATTATCAAAGGGAGCAACCCTAATGACGCAAAGGTGGGACTCGTAAAAAGTTTTGTAGGACTCACAGATATGGAGAACGATAATGAAGTCGGTGATCATATTTGAGAAATAATAAATGTTATGGATGGCTATAACGATGTCCATATAAAACCGGCAGGTGGTGTTTAAGCTGCCGAAATAGTTTGCGAAGAAAAAATATATTTAGAAACAAAAATTTCATGTGAGAGGTCGTCAAACGGGTGCCATTGGAGGCTATATGGGTTATAATAAGCGCCTCAGCGGGTGTTCCGTCCGCGTTATGAACTCTTCAACCTCGGTGCCCTCCGTCAAGACCGTTTCCTTTATGACATGAGGAAATTACTTCGGTCGCGTGTTATCTTTTAAAATGTGCACCTGTGCCGTTCCAGTTTTGGGTAAATAATTTTAGCTACATGCGAATTTTGGACATAAAATGTTTTGAAGTAATCAAGAGCGCAATAACTTTATCGTTATGTGAAAAGGGCAAATATCATACGAAAATTGTATTTTTTTACTGTCGCTGGACGATTTGGAAAAGCGAAAAGCATTGGTTACGCTGCAGTAGTTTGCAATTTCCTTTGTTCGTTAAAAATCAAAGAAACGCCTTACTTCAATGTTTTCACAATGTTGTATTCAATGGGCTATTAAAAGCAATATTGTCGCACATCATAAAGCTGACAGTTCGTCAAGGTTCACTCATGCCTGTGCAGCCTTGACCTGACACAAAACTATTAATACAAGCAAATATGGATTTACGTAAACAAACGAAAACCTTTTTTCTCTATCCACTAACAAACGAATCTGAAGATGAATCATTAAGTTTGTTGTTAGTTTCAAAATTGTTATCACTACCTCTTGAAACGTACGAGGTCATACGAATTCCTGAATAACATCAATCACAGCGCTGTCTTTAAAACAATAACCGGCCATATTAATTCCCTCGTAATAATAACCTATTACAGCCCATAACTTTGTATTAACATTGATCGTCAACAGTTACTTAGAGTAGTGCCCTTGGGCAGTCTCTCCACTAATGACTCGACAAGATTAATGATTTCACTAATTATACTTGTGACAATCAATGTATCTTTAAAGCGAGCTTTTTGTGCTAGCTACACCGCATATTCTAGTATTATTGATGTATTATGTAATTTATCAGTAGCAATTAATAATTTTGTTGTAATTGTAACAGAATCAGCGAAAAGGTCACGATTCAATCAAATAAATTCCATTTGGTAATTTAATGAAGACGTAGATTGACGTTTAAAAATAATAAAGGAATGAAGCAGTTAAACAAAAAACTATAAAAATAAAAAGGGAAAGTTCAATAGAACTTAAATCTAAAGAAAACGCAAATTATCTAAAAAATGTCTAGGAAATACGCAAATGTAAAGGATTTGGTGTGAGAACATTCATATTGTCATCATACTAAAGCAAAAAAACTTGCGAATTTATAGTATCTTATCACCTAATACTTACATACTGACAAAAAGTACCGGTGAACAAAAGAAAATTTCAGTTTAAAACGCGTATGAAATGTCTCAATATAGGCATGGATGTTAGTTGCTCTTCTATCTACTTTGCCAATTTTGTTAGTATGTATTTACCAAAATTTTGACCTGGTAAACAATTTGAAAATTTCATGCTGACTTTCTTCAAAATTTTATAAATTTTCTCAAAATATTTTTGACTCACCTTCTCTCCTCATGCCCATTTTGAGACATTTTCTTAGCCTGCAGTACTGGCATTGGTTTCTATGGTGTTGGTCGATTGGACAGTTTCTATTTCCCCTGCAGGAGTACGTCAGGTTCCTTCTCACGGACCTCTTGAAAAAGGATTTGCAACCTGTGGGAGAGATTTCATAATTTATTCTAATGTTATTTTTTACACTTTCACTTTGAACATATTTTGTTGGAAATTCTTCGTTGAGAAAAATTTAAATTATTTTGATAACGTCTTTCTGACATCTATTGCTATTTACGATATAATCACTTCATAAATCTGGCTTCGATACGACAGCGTGTTTAAAATTCGGAAGTTTGTTCGTATATCATCATCGGCGTGTAAAATATTCGAGACTGTCAACAAGCTTCCATATTTTGTGATCGTATGCAAACATGGGGATACCCCAATAATTTACTATACTTTACGATTGTCGGTAGTAATTACTTGTTAGCCTATTTTGTTAATATGCTTAAACCTATTAGCATAATACCATATATCAATGGCTACTCGATATCGAAATATGGCGATTTGTATGGAAGCGTTAGATATATAATACGAATTTATAAAACGGTTAAAATACCAACTTAACGATCTTAAGACTGTTAAGACCAATCTCATGAATATATTATGCGTAAATATTAGAATAAGAAACAATTTGCTTTGAAACGTGCTACGTGGCGCCTTTAGTCAAAACACAATGAAGTATGTTGGAATTTAGACAGCAATAAGGTTGACTATCGTGTGATGTTCAAGGAGATAGTTAAACATAGTTCGACGTTTAAGAAAAGAAATCGAATTTTCATATAAAACTGATGATTACCGTATCGCCATAAATTATTTATAAAACCATCTTGGTTGTCATATGAACGTAATCATCTATGAGAAACTATCACATATTTGTATACTATACTATCTTTAGCTATTTAGACATTTAGAACATCGGTGTTCTTGAAAATTTAAATTTTGTCACAGTTGCGAGGCAATTTACCAATTAAATTACATTTATATGCTTTTTCGGAATTCAGAGTACAAATAGCATGTTTGCTGGCTATTATAATAGTTGAGCTGCACGATAACTGACAAATGCGTGCACTGACTGGACAGGCCCTCTCAATCTGTGTGATGCTTTCCTCAAAAGACCACTTCAGACACCAATCTACATGGTCTTCACATGATCTGACTAAGATTATGTTTGGACTTTAAAAGAGACTTCCTCTAACCTCTGAGTTTGTTTCGGCCTTTCTTCTCAGAGTAGTCAGATAGGAAACGCCGACCTCATCTAGTTTTTAAAATATGAATGACGTGTAAAAGTGTTTCTATAAACCTATTTACAGAAATAAAATCATTTATCATTATCATTTAATAAAAAACTGTGATTGGACAACTCCGTGCATTTGTAAGGAAGTTATGCAAACATCTAATCATTATGTATTAGTACATTTAAATATCAAAGATATCCATGTTTATCGAATGAAGGGACCTGTATCTGTAATCTGTTACTTATTTCCTCGGCAGGCTTGCTGGTTTAGACTACCTATGTAGGTACTTATCTAAGAGGTACTTAGTGATCTTGGCGACCTAAATGGTGCAGTGTAAAAATGCGAATTTTGATTCTTGGGCATAAACGCATTGAAAATAAAATTGTGTATATAGAAAATGAATGATCTATTAGACAATCTTAGAGACCTGAATAATGCAGAATATGAACGCCAGTTTTATACTTGGACATAAATGCATTTACAATTAAATTGTGGATATAGAACAAACCTAATAAAATATTGAGAGAAGATTGATAGACATTTTTGTACTTAGTAAAATTATAATATCACGTCACCTGCTGTGTACCTGTCTGTGTGTGTGGTGGTACATAGTTGAACTATAAATTCATACTCCTTAAGTAGACCTGCTATTGGATTTATTGTAAGTTATACTTAAGGCTCCTCAAGTCCCATCAACACTCCAAGCTTATAGTTGTTTCAAGTTACATTAGGCATCCATTTTCTTTTATTCGAAACCCACAGAAAGTCGATACTCTACAAATCGTGCACAGACTCCGAATCTATCGATTTGGACTAGTGATCTTAGATTACAATCGAATGACTCGATATCTTAAACGTTTTGACTTCCGAAATAAAATCAGAGCTATAAAAGATATCGTTTCTTTTTAAAGTAAACTTCTTCATTTTAATTACTATTTATTTAATTATGGCTATCACGTTTCTTTCATATGGAGCTTGATATGGTAATAAAATTAGGTTATTTTTAAGTATCTGATATTTGCTTCTAAGTGGAATGAATATAAAAAATGTTGCTACTGTTGAGGGAAAATCTTCTCAAGTTAGTGTCCCTAGCTAGATTATTTTAATTCTTTTAGCGAATATTGTACTATATTACCAATGTTTATTATTTGATTTTGCACCAACTTCTCTTATTTTATTATCTTAAAATTTTATCACCTCTTTGTATTCAAAATTATTCAAATTAATAGTGTTGTCCACAGTTTCTTTTATATCTACCCACCCATAGAGTTTCTTATATTTACAAATTACGTAAACAAAATGGTTTGTTATAATATTTTACCAGCGCAAATTGTCCGTACATTAATGTCAAAGTAAGAATACTTTGTTCCTTATAGCCTTATAGACCCAGTTACAGTAAAATGTTAAAAGTTTCCTACGTCATAAAGTATAATATCTTGTTTTTTTCTTCTAGGTAACTATTATTTGTATATTGTTCGTAGTCCCAAGGTTTTTGTTATTCAGAATGAATAATGAGGAAATAGTCTTTCGAAACTATACTAATACCTATTGAAGTAGCCAATGAACGTTTACGGAGGTAATATTGAGGCATTAACCTAAAACTCGCCATATTGTTTGATGTTTTATAAATTTGGATCGATATAAGGATTTAATTGAACGAGTTGTCTTTGGCAAAGTGCACTCAGCAATTAAAATTATCTCACCATTCAAAATCGTGACCATAGATTGGAAGATGTCTGGTGAACTAAAGGCGACGGTAAAATTGTTCTAAATATACATTTAGACGCTATTACAGACAGGAAAATTGCATATAGCATTGGAGTCATTATTATTGAGGATGTTAATGGTAATAAATAAATAGCTTAAGAAAGAAAAGAAGTTTTAGCAGGAAGGCAAATTCTGACACACTAAGAAAACGAAGATGATAAACGTCAAGACGCAGCTTTTTTGGCTTAGGAAAGAAAGCTGCTATGACAAACCCACAACAACCATAATCTCAAAAATATCGCTTAACAGCCAGACGACGCTAAAGAATAAGCAGGCAACTGAAAATTCAGCGTGTTTAGGCAACAAAGCGCAGCTCTCGCGAGGTTTCTTGCTAGTTGCGATACCGTTAGAGGTTTGCTCACGTACCCAGTGCTCAGATAAGCCGCTGTGCGGTTAGCGCAGGCTGTCGGTACGTGCGACGGGTTAGACGCTCGTTAGATAATGGTTGTGGATTTTTGGATTAATTTTTACGTTTTGTTATAATTTTTGTATAATGTAAGTGTTGGATTTAGTGAAGGTGGTGATTTGAAATAAAATTTAGGTTTAAATAAAATTCTTAGGTCTTTGAGTATTTATTAACTTTCGCGTTCTAACCAATCTCACTTTTTTTTTTAGTTTCATAAACAATTTGATGTGGTTGCAATATTAACATCAACTCATTTCCGTCTATTATTTCCGAAAATCATCATCATCATCATCGGCGCACCACGTTTTTCTATTTTTCCTTTCCTCCCATACTCCGAAAATATATATCCTACATTTTGTCATCCCTAGCCATAGCCGCGTTCCAACCGCAGCGTTTCCCCGCTAGCACAGCACACCACCTCTTCAGGAACACTGCCTCCCAATTACCACTTATCGTTGGGAACATCAGCAGTTGCAAATTGTATTCCACGCGAGATGATAAAGAGTGCATCGACACAAAGATTTGAAGTGAAAATAAAAACAATGGTACAGGCTTCTTTGACATAAATCCCGAGAATTGTTCAGAAAGTGAACTGGAAGGAAATAGATAGTGCATCGCGGCTAACCAGAGTGTGGTTTGTTTCTCAAGGAGAATTTATAGAGCTGATTTAGGGTATACAGGTGTGGACGCAAACAACCTTGGAAAAGATCTCTTGGTAAATCTATTTCTTGATATGAACCGGCTGAAAGACGTAGATAATCGGATTAGTTAGGTTGGTTTAACCTTTTAAAGCAGATAAGAAGGCTAGAAGTTATACTAGTAGAGCCTATTAAAATAATCGGTAAACTAAGCCCTTAGCAACCAACATTAGGTAAAGTAGGCAACTTTTAAATTCTCATAAATAACCAAAACCTATTGGCAAACTAATATAAACTGAATACCAACGATAAATTAACAGTATTCTCCTAATAGAAGGGAATAAATAACTGTTTAATATGAACTGTCATTAAAATCATTGAAATATTTTATGACTGGTGTTCTAAAGGAAGAGAAATTTTATGAAGCTGTCGTGCTTTCATACTTGTATTAATGACTGGTAAAAGTTTCTGTACCAATAAATTTAAAATTTCTCATAGAGAAAAAGGGAATCAAAGGTGTATAAATCTGAAGAAAAGCAATTCTGATCTTGTACTATTGACTCAATACAGGTGTCTGAACTGTTCGGTTAGATTGGAAGGTGCATAAGCATAAGAATAATCAGCCTATAATGTTCCCACTGCTGGAACACAGGCCTCCTCTCGGTGTGAGGGAATGAGCCGTAAATCCACCACGCGAGCCCAGTTTGGTGGATGTCACATGTTTTCGAATTTTTTGTTCTAGGACATGCCAGTTTCCTCACGATGCTGTCCTTCACCATTTTGAGAGCAGTGGCTGCCTGTGAACTGCCTGTTTGGGTTCGAACCTAAACCTTCAACTCGTAAGTCGCGGCCGTTTCTGCTGCACCACCATTACTTCACTACTGGACTGGAAGCTGACCCAAAGCTGAACAAATAAATTTGGTAAAAAGCTAAGCAGATGATGATGATATCCAGTGTCTGACTGAACTGATCAGGCGTCGATTGGGTACATTAGGAAGTACAATACCAGTTGTTTTTAAATAGGAAGTTATAAAAATATTTGCCAAACTCATTGATACCCTTTAGCAAGGACTAAATAAAGATTTTTTTATTGTCATCTAGTAAAAGTTAAAATGGCAAAGACCTTTCAAAGACATAAAGACAAAAATGTATGCGAAATAACAATATTTTTGCTAAATCTTTGACAGGAGACTAATAGTATGTAAAATAAAGAACTAGGTATGATATCATTAAATACAATCGAAATGTGAATAAACCGACAGGTTGCTTGAATGTCAACTTAGCAATGGTTGACGCATTATAAAGAAATAAACTCGTCAAGCGATTATTACTGCTGTGTCGGGTTCGGTATATAAAACAAAACATACTGGTATTTTAGTATGAATTAATAAAGTATTTAAAGATGTTCATTATGGCTTCGAAGAGCCGGAATATAACAAAGAGAAAACATGAAACTTTCATTAGCGCTAACTAATACCGTAAGTACTAACATTCAAGATGGTGACATAGTAAACGAAAAATGAGAAATCACCGGAATCGTAGCACACATAAATTATCAAGATCAAAAGAAGGGTAAACCAAGGATCAAAATTATAAAGATAGAAAAGTCATAAAAGTAATCTTAACAATATAATAGCACTAAATATTAAAACTTTAGAAGTATTCTCAGATGCGGAACTCCATCGACAGTAAAGTGTAGTGTCCACAATTATTGGCGAACTAATGACGCCTAGATTACAGGTTACTGCTGACCTACATATAGCACGAGATATGACGTAACACCGGCTTAACCGTAATGGCGGCTTAGATGATGGATACGAGAAAATTTTGGTTGGGTTTCTGGTAAATGAGAAGCTTCTGGTAAATGGTGTGCATGAGACTTTAGAATATAAAAAGATGATAAGAGAGAGTTAGAATATAAAAGATGCAATTGAAAATTGTCTTTAGTCAAGTAGTAGGATGTAAGAGAATATCGAGACCTTTAGGACTGCTCCAACAATAAAGAAGGGATTAGGAAAATTGAACATGTAGAAACTAGTGTTAATTAGCTTTTAAACGAAATTGGCTCTGGACGTATAGTGCTTCAAAGAACTATAAAATTGATGTTGGCAAACAAGCTAGGTAATGTGGCGTCTGAATGACGAATTATCGTTTTTAAAATAATAGAATTATGAATGAAGAATTATGTTCATATTACTTAAAATGTGGAAAGTGTTATTATTAGTACCAACATATTGATACTACAAAAACTATAGAATCTCTGTCCACTATACATTTTATAACCAGTCGGGTTCAAAGTTCGAAAAAGTGTAAGTGGCAGGTTGGTATCCCATCCCAAGCATCATGCATCACATTTACGACTTCACTAGCGAATATTATAGCCACAATGAGTTATCACCGCAATAAAAGTCGCAGGGCTGTTGCGCAATGCGACTTGCGACTGACTGGGCATACGAGCGACATTATTGTACCATAAACACAATTGAATATTGCTGTACTGCTGATATTTATAGAAGAGATTCATTGAAGAATTTAGGTTCATTAAATTGCAATTATGCGCATATGTTGTTTTGTGATTTATGAATGAAGCTTGTAAGAGAATGAAGGTAACGGATGGTTTTGTCCGGGAAAGCGGTAACATTATTTACTGCCTGTCAGTTTAGAACACTCTACAGCTTATCGACCACTGGTCGACATGCTGCGAGAAACTGAAGTAATGTTTTAAGTCACCACTTTACATTTGGCTAGGTATGTTCGGAATCAGACTTCTACTGGCATCTTATATTGATGAAGGCTTTTTCAATGATGACGAACAGCATAATCAATTACTTACACAGTCATATGAAGCAGTGTTCACGAGAGTTAATGACTGTTTTTTAGATTGCCAAAGATATTTTACTAGTCGAAAAGGAATTTGAAGAAGACAACATTGAAATAGTTGGAATGCACACGACACGGTATGTGCCTCCAAGTTATGTCAAGAAAAAAGCCTCGCATAATAAGGAATCTCTTTGTAACCTCAGAGATAAACAAAAAATCAAATGCAGTGACGAGCGTAACACTATTATTATAGTTGAAACGTCAGGTGGAATTTTGAATTTATAGGCTTGCAAGTATTTTGTTGTATGCCATAAAAAACCATCAAAGTGATTAGTAGTAAATATCAGTCATCTACTCAAATGCCTTTATTGAGAACGTGACCTCGTAATGTATTACCTACTGGCAATTTTGTAACAGGCAACATTCGTATTGAACGCAAACGTCGCCATTTTAACGGTGACAAATGTGATGTGAAACATGTTATCATATTTTGTGGTGTTTGCCTAAATTATGATGAAATAAAACATGAGTCGAAATTCTCTTTTGAAAACGAATAAGATCCTAAAAATGGTCCAAACACTTTTGTAAATTAAAATAAATTGGCAGTCTCTAAATCATATTCAATTAAAAAACACAAAAAAATCACCTGTCAAATTCAAAATCAGAGATCATTATTTTTCCAAAACGAACAATATCAAAATAAAATAAAAGAAGCCTAATTTGATATAATAGGTATTTACAGCACCTGTCGGTGTTGCCAGTGTAATAAATAAAGATAGCTAAACGCCATTAAATCTTCATTTAGTGACCAGTGCTGCTGTCTTGTAAGACAAGAGTTTCCGCTTTTCTCCCAGATTTATGTATTTGTGGCAGTACTGGAGATAATTAATTGTAGATAGGTTGAATGTTTTTGTTGTATTTAGAAGAAAAAAAAAAATAATAATAACGTCTTCACAGTGACTATTTTCATTCCATGGTCTATCTGAATTGCAAGAAATACATTTTTTTTTATTGATCTCAAAACTAAATATTCAGCTACAACCAGCTTCCGCCAGCGGCTTCGCCTGCATGATATCTTTATAACTTATAGCCTATGTTACTCAGTATAGCATTTTACTGGTGAAAGAATTTTTAAAATCTGTCCAGTAGTTTTTGAGTTTATTCATTACAAACAAACATACAAAAAATCTAATCTTTTCTTTTTATAATATTAGTTTAGATATTTATTTTAAATTTATCAGGCCACATAATAATATTGTAATAATCAACACCAGTTGCAAAGGCAAAGGTATTGATATTATTTTGATCGCAGTATCATTCCAACCTCTTTATGAACTAGTACAATTTCTTCCAATACTTCCTACTCAGTAATTAAACATACACTTAAATTAACCCACCCAAAAGTACATTAAATTCGTACCGATCCTTAAAATTGAATTAGAAGTAAAACAATTATTCGAGATGGTCATTAATGCTATCCATCAATCAGTGAGTTAGGACTTAGGTCGTTAGGGCCTTCGATTAGCTATAAGGCCAAGTTCTCGATTCTAAGGTAGGTAAAGTTGGCCTTGACATGGTAATACAGGTGCAAAATAATATGGAATTATTTGTTTTAATGTCTGTAATTTTAGTTTTAATGGATTTTGTGGTTTAGGAGATTTTATAGCAAAATTAATGAAACAGGGAGTTTTAGATGCTAAAGAATTTGAAGAGTGCAATGATTATGATCTTAATTATGAAAGCAAAAGTTCACAAAGAAAAATGGATTCAAAAGAATTCATGTGTCATCTGTAAAAAAAACTAAAGCAACTAAACTAAAATACCGCAAAAGTAATTGCAAAAAATTAAATATGCATTCGAGATGCGCACATACACGTATAGCTATCAACATACGTATCGATACTCGACTTCCCTTAATCATTTCATTAAGACACGAATGCACAAAAGAAGGAGTCTAATGAAAAATTACTCGCTTTAATGACCCATCGGATCGCCTTAATGATCTAGGTCCTGTTCTTGAGAATGTATCGACACACACGGACATATGAGGCTTTCGTTAGCGAACAATTGTTATTAATTTTAATGTATGTAGATGGACACTTGATCAAAATCGGTTTATAGAAATAAGAACAAAGAGCATTGTAACTTGAAGTGAATAATATTAAATGATTCTTTTGGGTAACATGATTTATGGAAATAGGTACAGAAGTCTTTAAATTTTATAAATACGTATCTTTGGCTATTGTCAAGTGTTCGTACAGCAAAATAACTTTGATTTGAATAAAAATCTAAATTGTTAATTAATTCCCTTTGTAACCTGACGGGATTGGGTTTTAGAATGGATCGGAAACAGATTACGATACAGTTTTGTTGATTAGATTTTTTTCATTGCTTGCATTTCCTTCACAAAAGCACCTCAGTTTTAATTTATGTTACCCTGAGGCGCTTAATGAAGCAAATAATGAATATTAATATGGTTTAACAATAAACCATTTAAAACGCAACGTAAAGGACTAATAATTTACATATAAATGTATCGACAGACGGACAACGACATCCATTTTATCGTAAAACTTAGATACATAATTTTCTTAATCAATCAACATTATGCATCCCACTTTTCTTTTTAAATCAACAATCAAATTAATTCACAATAAATTCCCAATAAAACTACTCACGTTTATCGTGAAGAAAAAATATAAATTTTGTATTTACGACGTGACAAACACGCGTACTCTTTAACAATATGGCGGCTTTTAAATTTCGAAAATGGTCGTTAACGTCACACGGTCGAATGTTTACCTTATTAAGGCGTAGCTAGTACTTGTTTAATTCACATAAATAATATATTAAAAAGAGTCAAATTTTCATTAAAAGGCAACATGATTCAAGACGTTCGAGCGTTTTATTGACAGTTTTAGTGGAAAGAGGAGAACCACACACGCGCCGAACTTGGATTCAATTTAAAAAGTGGAATGAGATAAAAATAAATAAGTTCGGAAAGACACTTATGTTTAGAGTCGCTCGTAAAGATAAGGTTAACTGCCACGGTATCGCCGGACAAAACATACCATAAACTGACCGGTTGTAGTGGTCGATAGTGATGCCACCGCTTGTCGATAGCACGACGGCGTTATTCATTGCCGCGATATTTATTTTGTATAATGAAATTTAAATAATAATTTATTGCATGTTTTGCGTCAGTACAAAGCGATGTTTTCGAAATAAGATCTACGATGTGTGTTATCAAAGTGAAGGTGATAAAGTAAATGTTTTATGATTGAAAATCTATTGAATTTTAATATTTTATGTTTTCTGTTTACTACTGGAGTGAAAAGACGGTGTGGATTTTTAAAATCCGAAACATTGGAATCAAATGGAAAAAAATGGAGTATTTAAGGTTAGAATCTCTCTGTTCTAGCTGTTTTGAAAAAGTCTGATACACCTGTAAGATGTATGAGCTGCAATAAATTTCAACATTTGGTAAAACTATTCACTCGATACTTCAAAAAGTATCGACAAAAAAAAACATCGACACCACACATCCCTTCACCCAGGTGTCAACTGCGATCACTATTGTCGCTCACGGACGCGAGCATTTAAGTCAAAAGAAGCGCTCCGGTCAGGGACTTTGTCGTTATAACGCCTATAAACACTTTTAGTATAAGTTGACCTCAGAGACTGCACGGTCTCACTTCGACAGGGTTCTATTTCCATCAGCGGGGGGTCCGAGCGCTAATAAAGTGGATTTGTCGACATCAAAATAACACTTTATGAGCACAACACTAATGCGCTTTATCGATACACTCTTAGGGAGTTATCATGTGATATCGGAGCTGAAATATTGTACAACTTATGTAGATTTGTACGTTTATTAACGTACGCATTTAGTTGGATTTTTACATATTTAGTGGATAAACAAATCTTATTACTTGGAAGCTATCGAACGTTAATAGTGTCTGAGACTGTATAATGCATATTTCCTATCTGTCATGGGTAATTTTCAAATGTCAAGAAATATCAAATAACCAGACGAATACAGTGAGAGTAATGAAACCCGATTCTACGGTAAGGTTTTTGAATAAGCAAAAGCATCATACGTGAAATATCAATATATTGAGAAAAGATTTATGTAATGAACAAGTCAATATATATACAAAGTAGAAAGACATCAGCACTGGTGGCAGGCATTATACATATCATAAATTCTGAAATAACTGCAGTATAGCATATCAGTCACTAAGCTTTAAATGAACAACCACAAATTCTTCACATTAAAGACGAAATAACTTATTACGATGCTACTGAACTAACAAAGCTTAATCACAAAATAGAAAAAATTGAGTTCCACAAACATCCTCCTATTCTCATTCACAATCCGCGTGACATTTTCAGAATTACGTAATCATAACCCAATGACAGACAAAGCATAATGAATTTTCTAGTTTAAATTACATTTATCGGTTCCGAGGCGTTCGATATCAAAGGTCGGGACCTTACTGGCGCCAGGTCTGCCTATTTCGATAACATAACGAAAATAGTTTGCGACCAATTAGTTTCGTAAAAAATGTACCGGATACTTGGCTTTATTTTGGAATAAGTTAAGCTTGAACTCTGTGGTGGAGTGATAAAAGCGGTGAAGTGAATGGCGGTGTGAAGCTAGTTTTGTTGATTAAATTAGAATATAAAGTTGATAAATTAGGAATGAATGGAATAAAGAATAAGAAGTAAGGAGAAGTTGTAATTGTAATATTATTTTGTTGGAGTTCTGAATAAGTAAGTTCTGAGTACCTACTCATCTGGTTATCTGAAGTGGCAGTACCTAGATGGGTATAAAACCGCTAAATACTCATCTTTAATCATAAATGTTTTTTGCTAAGATTAGATCAAAAAGATACTGGTTTAATTGATAAAGCTAATAGTTTGAATTTAATTGTACCGAGCTCTAAAAATTGTGTTTAATTTTAAAGAAACTAGAATAATTTAAATCTTGCCATTAAGGAAGTAGTTATGTTTAACACTTTGAAGGACAGTACACGAGACACAATAGAAGTTTTATTATTATGACGCCTATGGGCGTATAGTGTCCTTCAAAGTGTTAAGTAAACTTAAAAGCACACGAGCTTATAAACCAAGGAAATCAATTAGGTAAACAAGAACGTCTAAAGAAGAATTAACGAAAAGCCGTTCCACAACCGAATCCTCTTGTATCACTTCTAAGCCTTCAATTTCAAAAATACCACCAGCAAGTATTCCCTTTATATCTTCACCATACCAACTTACAAAATCCTTTACACATTTCATAACCTCATTTGAAAGTTGACTGACAACCTGTAAGCCAGCTATCATAGTTATGCAACAAAAGCTAAAATACCAAAGGCAACAGTTACTATTGTGTGAATTAACAAAATTTAATTCTGACACGTTAGAAAGACAATGTAATGGTTGTACGGAGTATCTGCATTGAGTAGATGTAAGTAGGAAGTTGCTATTTTGTCGTAGTGGGTGCTAGTTGTTTGAAGATGGGATTGCTTACCATACAACAATAAAGCTGCAGGCTGATAAAACAAAGTTATTGGTTTAAAATTGTTTTATGGCTAAACATAAAACTTTGAATTTGCCTAATTTTATTCGGATCGAATCAGTTTGTAGTAGTCCACTGCTAAACATATAGTAGGCTGATCAATAAGTAATGATTATCGGTTCATATTTTCCATACTAATAATAAATCTGAACAGGTTTTTTTGTATGTTTGAACGTGCTAATTTCTGGAACTACCAGTCGGATTTGAAAATCTTTTTGCATTTGATAGCCCAATTCTTGAGGAAGGCTACAGGCTATTTAACATCACACTAGGACTCATAGGCGCCCAGCAAAAAGAAAAATAACCGGTTATCATTACTTTTTGATCAGCCCTAGTACCTACCTCTCTCAAGCAGTGGTAACTCTAGTGTATGAACAACTTTGACGACAAAAATATGGGCATCTGTTGAAGTGTTAAGAAATAACAGATAGACTGTTATGTTAGTTATTTTACAGAATGCAGAATGTTAGGTTAAAAAAAGCTCCCTTTGGCGAAAATTAGGGAACATCATGTATGTAACAAACTCACTAATGGATTCTCTATATGCAATATCAATCAGTGTGAATTTGCTCTTCGTTGCTGTTTAGAACATAAAGCCCTGTTTATGCAAATCTTATAATTTAAGGCCGCCCTAAATTATGATAATTTATACATTCGAAAAATAGATATTAAGTAACACCTTCCAATAAAGACTATGAGATATCTACTTCAGGTGGATTTTTTAAATACAATAGCTAAGATATACATAAATTTCTTTTTTCTCTAAACATCTTTTTAATTTGACATGACACGAAAAACCAGCATGACGTCCAAAAACTAGTTGCACTTTGTGTTGTGAATGCCAAATCAACAAAAAGTAAAAAAAAAATAACAGGTTACGAAAATAAAAACTAAAAAAACAACGACAACAAAGAGAGCGTCCCTTTTGAAAGCGTTTTGTTTACAAGCGCATATCACGAAAGTATGGTTCATGCAGGTTGGCTCACCCGAGGACCGAGGGTCAAGGCTGAGAGACCAATGTAATGACTACACTTGATGCCAACTATTATGTCATCAACGGGTCGGGTTACTATCGTGGTTGTAGCGCCTTTTTATTTTGTTTTTTTTGCGAATTCAAAATTAATTTAGTGAATTTTCAGTATTCACGTTTTATAAAAATACAATTAAAGAAGAAATGAATCGAATTCACTAGGTATTAAGTAGGTAGCTATATACCTATAGTTAATGATGTAATTTTTAAGTCCACACTTCTATATCTTTAAATAAAAACCCACTTTAAATCTATGATGTAGGTAAGTGCTTATAACAGTTACTGGAATTGTTGTAAAGCTAAATTATTTTTGCAACAATATCAATCAATTACAATTGAAACCACGGACAAGCTGTCGAGTAACGCAAAAAGATTCATCTATCACTCTATAAGTATCTTTTTTATCAATATTCACCTCCAATTCATCATAAATTCTATTTTCTAGACTTACCCGAAAGCTACTATCAAGTGCAAATAAGGACGAGAACATCGTCTAGGTAAACTATTATATTTCAAAAATCATCTCAAAATTGAAAATCCTTAAGTTAGTGAAACCTGGTCGTAGGAAATAATTGTAGTAACTATTATTATTAATAGTCTAGAGTTAACAAAGTAATCAGATTATGTATAGAAAGCAGTTTTTCTGAAACAATAAGGTGTAAAGACGGCGGCGCGGCGTTCCCAAGCACATCGCTTGCGGTCATCTACGCCACTTGAACATAATTATTTGGTGACATGCACCCGTAATTGTGGCTTACGGAGAGACGTTTCACTTGACGTTTTGATTTTTTAATGTTGCTATGACTTTGTTTTTTTTTTAGTTTTAATTTTGTTGAAATGATATTTATTGGCTGAGTTTTTATTAGGTTCTTTTTAAAGATTTGTTATTTATTTATTATAAGGTAGCTTCACAGCTGACAGTAAGTATAACATTATTATTATTCTAAACATTACGCCAATTACGAAGTCCACAGAAAAATATGAAATATAGAGAGTGACACAATTGAAGACACAATTATATTTTCTTTGTAACAATTTTACTTTTAATTAGTTAAGTAATTTTAATTTATATGTCAACTAGGTTTTATTTAGTCAACTACGTACTATAACTTATATGATACTTAGATTCTCTTACCGCTCATGTTCACCACAAAACCAAAGCGGCATAACTCAAAAAACAACAATTTCGCGGTAATTTGCATAAAAGTGAGGAACCCCTTATCTTTAGAGACAGACACTTTGTGAAAACTTTGTCTTATTGCATTCTGATTAGAACCGTCACGAGTCGAGTTCCGGTAATTGAGATTTTAAAGGTCAAAGGGGGACGAGAATTTACCGTTTTGGTTTTATTATAGTCTTTGTTAAATTTAATTTATATTGTTAAATTGATTTTTGGTTGAATCAAAAATAACATTGAAAGGAAAATGAGAATTAAACATGACAAAACACTGCGTATTAGCGTTTGCTGAAATTAACTTACAAATTCATGAAGGTTTCAAGAGGTACAATTTGGGAACATTTGTAGCCGCGGTAAAAATGGGCAAAATCGTAGTAATAATTCCGTTTCAAGTTAACTAATAGTCTCGTATCGTAACTTGTTTAGTTTTTAGCATCAAGTCATTGATCTACTATCGACGGACTTTTTTATTTTGCGACTTTTGAGTATTTCTCACTTAAAACCACGAGTTTTCAAGTTGACTTAAAAGTTTTGGCTTACTACGCATCATTTGACAGCGATTAAGTAAAGTTTGGCTAACTCTACATATTGGTAAGTTTTTGGACTTTTGTCCCATTTCCTATAACTTAGATAACTTAGTTCTGCCCTAACTATACTAATGAACTTTGCGGTAACTTCTAATCACGCACCAAGAACTGAGAGCCTAGAACCAGAGTCCTCGATCACTCAAATCAAAGGGACACCGCACAGACACACGGCTAATTTCCGTCGCTAAGACACTAGTTCACTTTCACTTCACACAAGATTACGTACCCTCACAAGTGAACTGGCCGTAGTGTTTCCCCGACGACTTGTCGCCGCAGACCACACACTCCACATTCTGGCCCTTATCCGTCGCAGAGGACCCGCTCTGCGTCGACGCGGCCTGGCTCGCGGGCGTAGACGGCAGAAGTTCGTCTTCCCGCCAGCTGCCGCGAAAGCCGAGTTCGAGAGGCGGGAGGTCAGGGGCTCTCGGAGGACAAAGCCCCGGGCCTCCGACCCCGCCGTAAACTAGCGCTCCGTGCGTGATGATGCCGGTTGCCGTCACAGGGCAAGAGACCGCGCGACGCGCTTGTGTGTCAAGGGTCGCGGTTCAGTCGCGACTGAGCCGGGTCGGGCCAGGGCGCGCCGCTCCGCCATTGGCCCGGTGGCCTGCAGGGGCAGGGAGCGAAGGCCCCGCCACCTCGACCGCGGCCCCCCTCCCCCCCGGACGCGGGGTGGAAATCTTTCAGCCGAGATACCCGAGTACCGTCGGTAAGAAAATTTGTTGGGCGGTTTGGGCTTTGTTTATTTGTGCAACGTTTTTAGAAGAGTCGTGTTTTATTATGTAATGTATAACTGTCTCTTTCTACCTCTGTTTATGAATAGAGCGAACTGGTTTGTTAGGTTGGACGTTAGTATAACGATTTTATCGTTTGTTTGGGTATTTTTTATTAATCATAATTTATGTTCTCGCCTGTTTCAGTCATATATACTATTAGGGTTTTCGCAGCATTTAATACAAATACAATTAAAGTTAGATCTCTACTTTATCCCAAAAGACTTTTCAAGGCACACTACGACTTATTTAAACCCTTTTACATTCCATATTCCTTTATTTCAACACATTCTCTTACAATATGTTAATAAAAATAATCTCGTCGACATTTCAGTGCTTGCGGCGCAGACGGTACCTGAAAATCCTACTTTGTATCAACTTTCTCGCAGCCTCCATATTTCTGCGGGCTGATAGGCACTCCGTATACTTAACTATCCACATACAGGTGATCAAGTGGCTCTCCTTTTATCTGTAATGTATGTATTATTATGGCCGTTATTTTAACATTTTGTGGAGCTGTATGAATTTAGGTTATGTTTACTTTTTGGTTATCACATTAGTGATTTAAGTTACAATTTCACGTGGAGAATTGTACTGGTAGATTAGCTGAAACAGTCATTGAGTAACATGATCGGCCGAGTCAACGGCCTAATAAAAAATAAACCAATAGAAATAAATTGAAAACTAATAAATAACACATGAACTAATAAATATTCACTTCGTTGAATGAATATTTGTATTTCCACACCAATACATGTGAAGCACAATGGCTCACATTGAGACGCAAGTTACGTTATTTAGATCTAGATCAATCTAGATGGCCGGTAGGCGGCGCGTGCGCCGGGGGCGTGGCCTCACGCGGGAGGGGGGGCGGCACTCCCGCGCACTTGTCAGCGTGACGTCGACGCAGTTTGACGCATCGCCGACGCGACACTATGATTCGAAATTTTTTTGTTAATTTTACGAGTTATGCCGTTTTTCGTTTGCGGTTAGATGTTGAGCCATGATTATTTTTTCATTTATTGTGAGATGTAATGAATGATGTGTAGTTTTGGGTTAACGTTTTATAATTAAACTGAATTGAATGTTTTCAGTTTAAATGTTTCAGGAGTCATTCACCAGATTTTATATTACCAGCATAACGTAGGACATCAAATTAAATCTTCTTTTGGTTGATATTATACGTTTAAAGTGACTGAAACAATAGAAATTTACATGTAACACGTCATTTGTTATTGAATTCATTGAATAAATTCTTACCAAATTCTAATTAGACTTTATAATACGAATAATCTTTTTCTACTATAACAACGTTCAGAAGTCTTTCTCTTTTAGATTTCGTTAATGTTATTAGGTGCATTTCATCAAAATTTGTAAATACTTCTCAAATTTATTATGTTTGTAGGTATTGCATAATCTTATACAATACAGTGTCGTAATTTCACAAGATAATAGGAACCACGTGATTACTTATTGAATTTCGACTGAAAAGAGGTTAGTTTCTACAACAAAGACATTTTGGTGACTGAGACATAAAATCAATTTAATTTCTTTCGTCTGGCTACAAGCGACAGAAATTACATCATTATTGAATGACATCAAGATTGTTCAAGATCAAATTACTATCATATATTAGGTACCGCAAAGATCTCGAATTCAATAGTCAATTTTAATGGAGCGAAGAAAATTGAACATTAAGATTGAATATAAATGATTACAATGGAGTTCCTTAGCGACTTTTTGCCAAAAAGCCTAACCTTGCTTTTTCGCATTTTAATGAAATTCTACTTGTTTAGGACTTAGCAACCCATAACCTTAAAGCCTAAAATTGCTTTTTAGCATTTTAATGAAATTCTACTTATTTAGGACTTAGCAACTGAGCTTACCCAACAGTACAATTGAGTTTTTAAACTTTTCAATAGTTATTGGTGACCACAGATATCGCTCGAAACCTGTAAGTAGTTTGTTGCCATAGTTAGTAACTTCCCTTAGGTTCAGACGACCCTAGACGAGACAAGCTATGCCCAAACTACGTGACAGATGTAGGTACCATAGGGCTGTCTCTCTGTCCCTAAATATACGAAAGTTTTTGCATGACTAGGGAAGCTACTTAGCACTTTTTCGTATAATAGTCTGGAGATTGCCTTATCTAATACAAGTTTAACTATACCAACGAGAGTAGATACAGAGGCTGGGAAATTATTATCACAAATAATATAATTATATGATTTATCGAACATTTTAGTTATGTGTCGATACAAAATGGACACAAGTCTTTTTGGCGTCTTCAACTTGCAGTTACAGAAGATATTCCGAGGCTTTTATTAGACAAGAAAGTTCTTTTTTACGGCTAGGAAAGTATGATAGAAATAGTAGAAAAATAAGTTTTCGGGGTGCAGAGAAAATTGAAGAGCAGTGGTGGTCGGTGGAAACGCACGACTTACAAGTTGTAGGTCGTCGGCGCTTTAATTTGGAGACCAAAATTAATTCATCACCACTGCTCTCAAAACGGTGACGGAAACCATCGAGAGGAAACCTTTAGTCCTAGAATTAAAAATTCGAAGACATGGGACATCTACCAATCCGCACTGGGCCCGCGTGGTGGTTTACTGCCCAGTACTTCTCACAGAGAGGAGGCCTGTGTCCCAGCAGTGGGAACATTATAGATTGATTAGAGAGAAGATTAGATGTTTAAACAATTAAAAGAATATTTTAAAGATTTGGGAAATAGTCTATGGCCTCCTAAACATGGTTACATTTCAAGAATAATGTGCCTTCACATCTCATATTTGCAAATTCGCTATGCAAGCATTACCAACCTAAATGATTGACTGAAAATAGCATATTTACCCACCCTTACATCTACAAAAACCTTTTACGTCTATACATGCTACATAACCAGCTATTTACCGCCTCAAAGCCTCAAGTAAATTTCCCTTTAAAAATAAATAACAAGAAAGCTTGGGATTTCACCCCCGAGGTGAAAGAGCGGGGGTGAAGTGAGCGAGGTGAGGGGGTGGCGAGGGCGGGTCAGAGGTCGACCCCGCCCCGCACACCTACGCATATCTATGTGTACCAAGTATTGTTACTTATAGGCTATAGATTATTGGTCCTTTGTGAGTAAAATGTCTTGAAGAGACATCTTTGAATCGAAACCTTGTCCACGCTTGAAACTATTAAACAATACGTCGGAAATGTCAAAAGTGAAACAGGCATAACTGTCAAATTGACAAGTATACCGCTACAAGGTACTTTTGGCGCGTGGGCAAAATCGGAACTAACACCGCAATCTTTTTTAGCAGAAAATGCTTTGTCGATCGCTTTAGTAGGGTTTCAAGAAAATTGCGGCCGGGGCTAGCGTCCTCAATTATTAAGATAGAGAAATAAGAAGAAAATGGTATCAAAAGATGCGTTACTGAAAGGGCGTTACAAAAGTGCAAAAAAAAGAAATACAATGGCACTCCGGGAGTACCGATAGAAGTGAAAACTTGAACAATTTTATTGTGCAGGAAATACTTTTAATAAGGTGTCGGTAACGGTAACAGTGTCGCGAGTTCAGTTGTTTTTTCCTATTTCAAAAATGCTCAACGCGCCTAAAGAAGTTTACACTTCAAAAAATGCTTTTTTTATTTGATTAAAACACCAATTTCTTAATGTGTATAGTAAAATTTAAAGGGCTTCAAAATGATACCATTCTGGTTACGATAGTATTATAATTAAGGGTAGATGTTTACCCCGTTCGGAGACACATTTTTGGTGATTTCACATATTCGTTAAAGTCATTTTCAATGCGCCGGGGGATCATGGGACCATTCTGTTGATTTTTCAATACATTTCAGAAAAAAAAAATTGCACAAATATTTACCAACAGCGCCCTCTTCAAAAGTCATTCGAGCGCCAAAAAACCTTGTAGTAGTCAAACTATTGTAACAAAGTCTAAAAGTGATCAACCTTTTTGTAGAGTGATTGTACCTACCTACTTTCTTTACTAGCATGACCATAGCTCAGTGTCTAAAACGTTGGCTAGTTATCAAGATGTCGTGTGTTCAATTCCGTTTCAGATGAGTTGTTGTGAGGAACCCACTGGTAGTCTACTTGACTTGTTGGGTATTTTAATTTGAATATTTTCTACTCAATGACTACTATGGTATATATTTTATTTCTGATGAGATTAATTTATTTTTTAATCTATTTTAGTCTGTTTTCTAAATCAACATGTTTCGACAGAATTTACAGCCATCAAATACTCATATAAACACTCATATCAGTATCTCTATGCTTGCAAAGTAACTAAACTGCGTTCGCAATTTATTTGCCAAACATGTAAACAAATACGAGTTTTAGGAAAAACAACTGTAATGCCTACTCATAAGGTTCAGTTTGGGCTACTACTTCTTATTTTTTTTATGACTTTTTCAACAGTACAAGTCAGTCTAAAATCAGCTTTATTTAAAAACGATAAGGTTGATGTTTGTTTAAGTGGAAATAACATCAATTGGAAACGAATTAATAAATAGACCCTGTGTAACAATTTTTCTCTTTAATCTTGCTGATAACCGTTACATTACCGAATTCTTGCGGTTTATCACGAAAAAACAAAGAAAACTTTTATCTACCTTCATAGAGATAAAATAAATCTTTACCGTACCTAGGTATACCATAAAAATATAAATTATTATATCTACGAGGTACTATATTAAAATTGATACTAGGATAGATATATCTAAAAAACAACCAGGCGGTTTAATAGTTACTTAGACTTAGTACCGAAAGTATATTCCTAACGAACAGAATTTTAAAAAGACCTATCCCTCAAATAAACCATATTCTCCGTTCCTTCGAAGGCGGTTGCCGACTTGCCGCAGTAAACTTATCTCGGGAGTTATCATCGATCGTGACAGCGGTGTCTGTATGTCATCCCCCTTCCCCCATTCCCCCCCATTTGGGTGACTGAGTAATTGGGTGCAGGTACCCGAGTGCCCGAGACGTCCCCCGACCGCGCTGTTCTTTCTTTACTTTTTTTCAGGATATTTTCGTGGTTTTTTGTCCTGTGCTTGTGTTGAGTTTGTGAGCTAGATTCTTAATTTGGGAAGTTGTTGAGGACTGCTTTTGTGTGAAAATTGTGGTGTTATTTTGTGTTAATTAACTTAACATTTGAAATGAGCTACTGAAGCTTATTAGATTAAACTTTTTAATTATTCGTTCCACTTCTGCCTATGATTGACGTGTAAAAGTGTTTGTAAAAATCTACTTATAGAAATAAAATCATTTATCATTTACTTGACTGCAATTAGTTGATTTTGGGAAGCAGTGATAGTCTAGTGGTGTGACCGTCGGACTGACAAGTCACATAGGTCTCGAGTTCAAACCCAAGGCATGCACCTCTGACTTTTCAGATTCATGTGCGTATTGTATAATTATCACTTGCTTCAAAAACGGTGAAGGAAAACATCGTGAGGAAACTGGCATACCTGAGAGATATTTTTCGACGGCATGTGAAGCCAAGTCAGAGGCCCATGGGCGGTTTTGAAACTCTGACACCGGGTTAGTCACTAACCACACGATAAGAAGAAGAAGTTGATTCTTATCTAATGGTGGAAATTGTACTAATGTTAAAATCCAAAACCTCAAAGTACAACAGCTTCGCTAATCTTTAAGACGAACAAATTAAGGTACTAAACGATAAAAATAGCCCTCCCAAGCAATTGCTTGACCGTACCTCACGCCAATTTAAATCTTTACATCAGAAAAAAGAAATCAACGCGTCACCGCTTAAAGCCCAAAGCGTTCCCCACCGAAACGACATGGACACTAAAAATTTCACTTACCGTAAATAATAAAAACTCTAAGACAGTCACATTACTTCAAAAGTACTTTACGTTTTGTGGGAGACATAAAACGTCAAATAAAAAAATAAAAAAACAGAAAGACTTGTCGTGTAATGTCACATGTATCAATCGTCAGACTTTGTGATAGCTTTGCCATTCAGCGGTACTCGCGATGGAATGTAATGGTAGCAGAGACATTTTGTTTGGAAGAGTATTTTTGAGCATCTGCTTAGATCATGAGGATAGAAGGTCAAAGAGCATTTGTTTCTGAAGGTCCATAGAATGTAAGTCTTCTTCCCTAAAGGCATCATTTACACGACTTCAGTAGGGATATAGTAAAGTGCAGGATATCTTGACACGTATTTAGGTCATGGAAATGTGATAAGATGCTACTACTAAACATACCATAAAAGAGAAGATGATTCAACCGATATCTATTGAGTTCACAATGACATAATAGCTGTTAACAAGGTATGAGATTCAAATAGTTAGTTTGAAGGAAAAGAAGAAGCAGAATAATTGAGAGTTAAGGATACCGAAGAAGATAGAACGCATTTAGAACAACAACATAAGGTAGGATAAACGAGCTAAACCTGACGTCACCACCACGAAACAAGCACTAACAAACAACCCTAAATATACCTTCAACAGCAATTTCAAATATTCCCAGTAAAGCTCTGAATAAATCAATCAGTCCCCATTACAATTTACACTAAGATCGATACGATAAAACGACGAACAAGAATCGAATATGTCAGCGTTAAATCACGCGTTTGTTGTTTTGTTTGTCTGTTTGTCCGCTTGCCGCTTTGTTTGTGTGCTACTGGATAAATTAAGAACGTCTGCCAATGTATCTTGTCGGGTCTTGTTTGTAAAAATGATGTATTTATCACCTTTTATTATATATTTTTGGCGCTGCATCCGTTAATGTTTCTGTCATGTGCAGTTTGGCTCGTGTGTTTTAATTTAGAGCTGAGCTTGCTTCAATTGTATTATTTCTTGTTCATAGTACTTAAAAATATCTGTATATTTCTCATCAGCACCTCAATTACACATACTTAATTGTTATTATCTGCCTTTCTGTTGTACTTATAGCCCTAGCATTTAATATTTTTCCGATGCATCATTCATTATATATTCATACGTTCATGACATCATTCTAAATCTATAATCTTCCAACAACAACATCTCATCTTCAACAACTTTCTGACCTCGATCCATTATTTTTTTAACTTATAAAATTGAATATTTCGATATATTATTTAAAAAAACATATCGATAATACTACAGTTCCTCAGTAGAACACGGTCGGTTATTTTTCTTCGATGATAAGACGTTGCGTCGGTCTAAGGTTATCTGCCAACGTCACGTGGTGGCTCCATGCAATCTTTATCATTGTTGTTGTATGTTCTTCCCTGTCTTGCGTTCTATATACTTAATAGTTGTATAAATAAGGAAGATGTTTTATAGATTTGTTTGCAAAATGTCCCTCTCGAGCAAAAAAAAAAGCGTTAATCATCATGTGTTTAAGATGTATCGTTTATTCTGATGAGCTTTTTACACGTTATAGTCGCTTCTAGTGTATCCAGATGTGCATTATGAACTCGATTGATGAAGTAATGTCCTAAAATTATAAAAGAGTTTTTTTTTAAGTGAAGTTCTTTAGGCGCGTTAGGCATTTTTGAGATAGGACTAAACCATTGATTTCGCGACACCGTGATGACACCACCTTTTGACCATTAAAAGACATCAACGCGTTAATTACCGCGGTGCATGGAGTAAAAGACATCAACGCGTTGATTACCGCGGTGCCGATATTTTTTCAAGTTTTCTCTTCCGTCGGCACGCCCGGAGAGCCACTGTTTTTTTTTTTTTTCTTTATTATTATAATCGCAATGCGTGTGACAGTCCCATCATATCCTAAATACACACCGCTACGGATTACATTTGGGCCATGAACCTGAACAGACTCACCATTTGGTTGAGACAGAATTTTATGGAATACGCCTAAATCAAGTCGGTTCTATCTCAAGACAACAAACAGATAATTTTTATCAGATTCATATCGAACACAGTCCATCGTTATGTGATGTAAGTCTTCCACAACTCCATACAATTAGGCAAGTTAATCATGAACGCTACATGGACTGCGTCCAGTACGCTAATTGCGTAGGTAATACAACACAATCACAATCTGTTTCGATTTGAAACAGATTGCTAATTCATTAGTTCATAAGTTCGAAAAAAAAATCTGCTCGACAACGTTAATAACGCAATGAATGTTGTTGAACTGTCAAAATGAAACAAATTAGGCATAATTGTTTACGAAAATAAGTTACGCAATTAGGGTACAGATCTGATTCCCATTGATGAAAAACAAATACATGGCTCATTTTTTGCCTGAAATCCATAAAGGCTACACAGAAATCCATGCTTTCATGCGACGCGTTAAAACTCTAAAAGTTTCCCGGAAAAAAGTAATTCTAAAATCCATGGTTCGGTCAGAGGCTCTCAACTATTGGTCGCGCGCGAGTAACTTGTTCATGATCCGATTTTACGCACGGACGCACGCCCGGGGCCCGACGACTCGCCGCGTCTGCAATGCGAAAAAAATTGCGATAAAAATAGATCCGGTTGGCTTTTTTTGTTTCAGTTCCACTGAGAGATGGGCGGATTGAAATAAATCGGAGTTTACTGAAAGAAGTCTGAGCTTTTTGTCTGTTTTCCTGGAAATTGAAAGTTTATTGACTCGGTTTTGAGAAATATGCGGCAGCTATTCAGTTGCAAATTATAAACAGAATTCGATTAAACTGTTTCGTATAAACACAACAATTACTTAATGTGCATCCGCGTATTAGCATCTATTCAATTCGTGCATTATTAGCTTCGTAATACCCTCAATTTTAATACCTCAAATATGCTTCAGTTATAATCCTTCAAAAAAGCGTCATCCCTCACAATCCGTCTAATAAAACCGTAGCGAGTTATATACAATATCGTAGCGCGGCGCCACCGTCGCTTTGTGCGGAGGCGACCAATTGTGCAGAACCCCTGTGCTGATCACTTAATTGACTAGCGAGCGAGAGCTTTTGGGGGAAACGATACCCATCAGCTACAATTTCACTGCATCCATCATACATCACCGCAACTCTTTAGCCGTACTAAACACCGCACAGTTTTGACTCAGCAATGGTTCTCGTAATAAAAATTATGCAAGTTTTATAGTACAGATTGTGGTATAGGATTAAAGTGCAGTCGAAATGAGATTTGTTGGCAAGTGATGGGATTGTGTGGGAGCGTTAATGCCACTTAATCTGAACGATTAACCGGGGACTGTTGGTTCGCGGTTGAGCTCAAAGAGAGGCAGTCGAGTGCATCCAGAGGTGCTAGTTATGCACGATATTGGATTTTGGGATGAGGACCTCCCTATTTAAAGATTGGGTGGCGATGGAAAATACTAATGATTTTGTTGAAGATGATTATGTTTAAGAATTGGTGAGTAAATGACTTCAAGAATATACAAAATAATAATAGTCCTCCAGACCGAATTTCGGCCATGGCGACGGATCTCAGCGGCGACGAATCTCAGCGGAGACCAGCGTTCGGCGCGAGAGATATTATAGTGCACAAGTGTGTGCGCAGACACAGGTGCACTCTCTCTACCCTCACTCTCATAGTCCGATGGGACGGCATTACGACACGACCGGAGACAGATCTGGCGCAGGACCAAACTCAAACTCAAAGTATTTATTTCAAATAAACCAATTACAGGCACTTTTGAATTGTCAAGAGGTCGGTCAGTCAGAAAGATGAAGCTAGTTGCCCATTCCAAAGCGTAGTAGGTACCTATGGAAAAGAACGGGCAGGAAACTCCACGGGACTTTCCGAGACACGCGGTTATCAAACCGCTAACTTCCAAACTCCGGGCTGTTACTAAGAAATTCCTAACGGAAAAAACCCAATTACACTGCCCGGGAATCGAACCGGACCCCACGTTCAGCAGACCCCATACTTACTCATTGAAAGCGTATGAGTATCTAATAAGGGAAAGGAGCTTTGGTAGTTAAAAGTTTCAAATAAACTTTAATACTCAACTTCCCTTGAGAATACATCAATCATTCTTCATTCTTCAGCTCATCTTCCTCTCATTATCAACTCTGCTTAAGAGCGTTTATCCTAAAAGTTCGCTAGTTAGCCACATTTCTTATTTCCATACAGTAATATTGCCAAAATCAAAACAGCCAAATATTTGACATCTATTTGCGAAGTTGCCAACTTTCAGAAAAAACTTAAACATAAAGAATTATATAGGACAGATTTCTAAAAGCCACGCAATTTTGCAGAAAAAACCCAGTCTCCAGAGTTTTATAACACTAGCGTGTGCCCACGGCTCCGCCCGCGTGCAGATCGGAAAATGTCTCATGGAAACGTACTACCAGGATCAAAAGTATTCTATGTCCTAACCCTGGCCATGGTCTATCTGTAGGCCTAATTTCATCCAAATCCGTTAAGCCGTTTTTGCGTGAAAACGTAACAAACAAATAAATGAACGAAAAAACTCACTTTGGCATTTATAATTTGTAGGAGACATAAAAATAAAGGAATTGGACGAGGAACTTATTATGAATCATTTAATTTAAAACATACTTGAATAGAAGGAGTCATTAGTTTATTCTTACTAATAGCAACAGCATTTTATTTTCATATCTATGGATGTATCATCAAGAGGCCTCCAACAATCCCATTCGTATGGATCACCCTTGACAACATCATATTTCCCTTGAGACAGGATTAATCAATACACGAGTTATTGTACTTGACCAATCTATATTGTGATTCGATCTTTTTCTGGATTTCGGAATTACAAAGGTAGATAAGCAGGTAATCTACTTAAATATTTTGTCAAAGATTTTTGAAATAACCAGGCGAAAAGACAAAATGTTTTCGTTGAATTGTTACAGAAATAATTGAGTTTGCTACAGCAATCGACTGAAACATACAAAACATAACATTATCAGCCTACAATGTTCCCACTCCTGGGACACAGGCGTTCTCTCTTTGAGAGGGGGTGGGCTGTAATCTACCACGCGGGCCCAGTGCGGGTTGAAACATACCTACAGAAAACTACCAAAATTAACTAAAACAGAAGTTAAATCAATCTGCCTAGCCTTTTCCTAACTATGTTGGGGTCGGCTTTCAGTCTAATCGGACGCAGCTGAATACCGGTATTTTACATGGAGCGACTGGATCTAACCTCCACAACCCAGTAAGTAATACGATACCCCTTGGTAAGATTGGTTGTCAGACTTTCGGGCTTCTGACGAGCCGTAACGACTGTCAAAGATCCACGAATAACAGCCGGGAACAACGGCTTAACGTGCTTTCCGAGGCACAGAGGAGTCTCGGTATGTTAAGATGGTCACCCCGACGCAGCTGACGAACTTGCTAGAAGAGGATCTAGCACGGCAGTCTGTGGACCAGAACCTATCGTATCAATCCCCTTCAACCAAATACGCAGGTGGCTACAGGAATTTACCCTCACACAAGCGGAGTACTGGTGGACCTCGACACCGGGCTGCAGGCAGTCCGAGGTAGCTATGCCATCCCTGGATAGCAGGTTAACCAGGAGTCTTTTACGCCTGGACAGGAACGGCCTGCGCCTGGTGACGGGGACCATCACAGGACACTGCTCGCTAAACAAACACTTCCACACGATAGGCATAACGGACAGTCCTCTGTGCAGAGCGTGCATGGAGGCTGAGGAAACCGTTGCGCACGTGCTCTTTGAATGCACAGGCGTCACCCAGATTAGAACAGAAACCCTCTGGTCACCCAGATCTTTCACAGATGTTCTGAACAGACCAGGAGTTTTGATTAACTTCTGGAGGGAGGTGGGCTGGTTGGAATAACCCCCCAAGCGGCCGCCATGGCCCACGTACAATGGTCCACCTGACGGACTAAGTGCGGAAACCAAACCCCATAACATAGATGGTCACCCATTCACAGACCAACCCCGGCAAGCATAGCTTGACCTGATGGATCGACCCGTGCGGCTAAAATAGAGCCGTCCTAAAGTAAAACAGAAGTAAAGCTGTATTTTTTTTCATTTTTCCATCATTTCCAAATTCCAAAGTAATGTAAGCATAACGAAAACAAATGACCCTGTGAGAGGGTGATCCATGTTAGAGTGACCACTGCGAGGGTTACTTTTCTTATTCAATTACAAGAATTCTACCTACCCCATAAAAATCCTCATTAAGATAAGTTTAAGTAACAATTACGTTACGTTACGTAACGTAACGTAACAGGGTGAGTTTACATAACGTAACGTAATTGTTCTGTCATCTTCACATTTTTAACTGAACCCTCATCTCGGCACGTGGATAAGGGTTATGGTTGTCATTACCATTATTAACCCTTAAACGGTTACGGATGCTGAGACTTTTTATTGTTGAGAACTCGTTTTTTTGGAGTTAAAAGATTAGTGAGGGGTTAAAAAGACATGATAAAAAATAGCGTTGGTAGGTCACAAGAAATATACTTAAGTAAAAATTTCGAGAAGTTTCTTTTCAACTTAAAAATAATGAACTTACTTATACAAAAAAAAAAACTTCGAATACCGTAGAAGACGTGTCATACACACACTGTTATTTTAAAAGTTAATTTAAGTCCCCTACACCTACATTACATTTCACAAGAAAATATTATTATTTATCGTACAAACCTACTAAAAAAGCTGTCAAAAAACGAACTCATCAAAATTCGTAGCCACTGAAAACTTGAGACACCAACAAAAAACATTCAACAATGAAGCCAATCAGCCTCTAAGAAACTTTCAAAAACGGTATTAATTTTCAATGAGATTATTTACAAATCCTCGAACTCAACGTCAAAGCTTCTACGGGGCCTGATCTGTCAATATTGTCACAAAACATTATGAAAAAGGTAAAAAAAGATAATAAAAAAAACTTGAAGAAAAAAACCTATGAATGTGGCCTAATTTTCGCTCTCAATACTCACTTTCTGCGTAAGCATTGAGGCGTTACATAAATTAATTCTTACATACTCGGACCTTTTTTTTACTTAAAAAAGAAACACGGAAGACCGTTACCTTTTACGTTTTTTTTTTCTTTTTATTTATGGTGTAAAAATTGGGTTACTTAACGGGAGCGTAGTCTATTGTGTGACGAGGGATTTTTTGCAAAAAAAAATTTTCAACAAAAATGTTGTTACTTTTTTTTTAAATTTTGAACACGTGATACAAAGAGGCGGTTGGCACGAGTATATTGCGATTAGAGATATTATTAATAGATCTTAGATAATTCGCAGTTATTAATGATGAAGTCATCTCGAAGTGTGATCAAGGTTAGCACTCCCATCTTTTTTTAGCAATACGTAAATATTTCTTTTATAAATCATTAATCTTTTTAACTTATAGTAAGTAAGTAAAGGAGCACTATTGTTTTCCCCAAAATCTATCTAACTTCAGTTTTATACAGGTAATACATGAATGTTCCATTCCAAACCGTTTTACACGCCATATTCAGAAAAAAACTGGCAGGACATTATACGTCTTATATGCATCTTCGTTACATACACGTTCACATAGAATCTAACGTCTGTTAGTCGCATATAGGAGAACGCAAACTAACCCGAACACATAAAATCAGTCTTGGACATGTATTCACTTCATTGTGAACACCAAACAAAACAGACAGACACGCTTTTTTCATACAAACTAGATTTCAAACATTCAAAGGGTCCTGGGGTCATGGGTCATCATCGTATTTTTCGTCCAAAGAAAAAAGACGTTACGAACACCCCTATAGAAAAAAAGATAAGTAAAAAAGGGGCTTCTTCTGATATTGTGAATATTGATGAAGAAAGAATTCTGGTTTTGGATATTAAAGATTGTAGAAGTTTCATTCAAACGCATGTGTGGTCCCACGGGGTGGGTTCACGTGTTCCATAATGTTCTGAGAATCGCGGATCGCGCTCAAACCTGATTTTAACTGAAAGTTCTTTAGAAAACTGGATTATTTCATTGGGAACTTAGACGTTGAAGTCACCATTTTTATCACTGGGATTTAAATTATTATTTATAAAAAAAAACAGACTCAGGGATGACAACATCTAAAAATTACAAAAAGAATACAGATAGGTACTGGAAAAATCATAAGTTTATGTAAAAAGAAAACAAAAAAAAGATACTCAATAAAAGATAAAAACTAACTGTTACACAAAGGGGCAAAAAGTCTCCAAAAAGTAAGGGTTACCATCTCGTCTCCATCTTAACAATACGCACGCGATAAGTACAGAATCCATGCGCACGATTCATGTACCCTTTAGCCCTGTAAAAGGGATAAAAAGGGATTGTGCCCGAGATAAACGGGTACAATAGGGGTTGAGGTATCTCGGAGGTGGGTCGTATTGATCCCGGCACGCGTTCTCGGGTTAACAGCGGCAGCGGTAGGGTTGGATGCTGCGCAGAGGCACGAGACGACGGGTTTAAGAAGTATTTAAAATCTGGTTTTGGTGTAATTCGGGGTGCTTTTTACCCCTTTTGTTGATTTTAAGTGAGAGTCATGTTTGATATTATTAAGGTTACGGTGTTTTGATTTCGAATTAATAAATCCTAAAAATAAATGCAAAAGTGAGTTTGTTTGTTTGTCGCTTTCACGCCAAAACGGCTGAACGGATTTGTATGAAATTTTGCACACGGGTAGACCGAATGACCTGGGTTAGGACATGCATTTTATTCTGGTAGTACGTTCCCGTGGGATAATTTCTGAGCTCCACGCGAACGAAGCCGCGGGAAAAAACTAGTTTATTATAAATTGAGTATCCCTACTTAATGAGGACTTTACCAGAAAGTTTCAATATTCGTTTCTTAACGATTTAATACATAAATTCGTATAAAATATTGTTAAACTAGCAGCGCTCCGCGATTTCACCCGCATAAGTCTCGATCCCGGGGGAATATCGGGATCAAAAGTATGTTATGTGTTAATTCAGGTTATTAACTATCTCTGTGCCAAATTTCATCTGAATTCGTTCAGTAGTTTTTGCGTGAAAGAGTAAAAAACATCCATCCAACCTCACAAACTTTTGCGTTTATAATATTAAGTAGGACATAACGGAACAGAACAGTAGTCAGTATTTAATTTTCTTTGACAAGTTTATGACTTTCATGTGACCTTAATGTCTTCCATGTGATTATTTGTGGTCTCTAATTAACTTGCAGAATAGCAAAACCCGTCTGTGGGGTCATAAATAAGTTTATGTGTCAAAATGCTCCTGTTACTGGTTTTGCATACCTACACAATGGGTCATAAGTTAAGTGGGTTTAAGTTTAGATTTAAAATATAAAGTTTCAAGTGCAAAAACTAAAACTTGTTTGTGTATATTAATATTAACATTTATTTAATGCAAGGAAAATATTTAGATAATATTTCGGGTAAAGTGATATTGGGTTTTTCCATCTGGAATTTCTCAGTAGCTCGGAGTCTGGATAAGTGCTCGGTTGATGGCAATAGGCTCACCCCCTATTATATGGGACTTAAATATAATTAGAGAAATGTGGTTATAGTAAAGGTATACCTCTGCTCGACCCTTCGGGGAAACGAGGCGTGATGTTATGTTATGAAAATATTTTGATAGCTCTTAATTAAAACCTTTATGCAGATAAAAAATAAATATATTAGAGAAGAAGATTAAATACCTACATGTCCCAGCATTCGATATCGGACGAAAAGACTGAGTTTTTTTTTCTTTTATAAAATTTCATAATTGATGATACTTAATTCACATTACAATCTAGCCTATTAGCTAATAAGTAATTTAAATATGACTTAAAATGCTTAGTAACTTTAAAATTAAGAAGTTAAAAAGACTGAGTTAAAGCAAAAAATAAAAAATTCTACCATTCCAAAAACAAATCTACCCATCAATTTTGTTTACACTCCAAGAAAAATTAGGTTATTTATCTCAAAAACCTGTCAAGTCCGAACTGGGGTCCCGATAAGATTGACTTAACACCTCAAGACAGGTTGATAATCTCTAAAAACAAAAAAACAAAAAACACGCCGCAAAACCGTTTGCCACTTACGGGAACTATAAAATTTTAGAAAAAAATAGGGATAAAATTAGCAAAAACTGTCGTAAATTTGTCAATGCGACCACGCCTCGGCATTGAGAGGGTTTGTTTTTACCGTTACTTTAAAATATGAGTGGCATTTCCGAGATTTATAACAAAAACATAAGGAGTAAAAGTTTGGCTGCATTGTGGCACAGTTTTAAATAATAATATTTTGATTGAATTTAAAATTGTTACATAACTCGTAGCAATTCTTAATGGTTGAGCATATTTTGTAAATATTCAAAACTATTGATTATTATTGCCGTCCGCAAATCTAAGAATGTCTTAGGCACAATTAAAAAAAATCATTATTATAGAATCTTTAGCTTTCCGAGTTATTTATTCATGGTTTCAGCCAGATCCAGCAGTTTATGCTGTGCGCTGTCTGCCACTGGTTCGAACCCAGGAAGGCCCTCTTAATTTTTATAGATTATTTCCTCACCACAGCTCTCAAAAAGGTGAAGGAAAGCATAGTGAGGAAACCGGCATGTCCTAGAACTAAAAACTTCAAAGACATGTGACACCTACCAACCCGCACTGGCCCCTCGTGGAGGTATACGGCTAGGGTTGCCAACCATACTGTTATTCACTATAAAATACTGTTTAATGTTCAACAAAAATAAAGTATATGAATATATTGTTTTCGTCGATAGCCAGAGCAATACCTAAATAAAAAGTTGCATCTACTACGTAGAACGCATGCACATGGGTATGGGCGCGGATCTCAGCTAGCTTTAATTTCTGTCTCGAATTTTTGGGACATTGATAAAAATACCTTTTACATACTAGTAAAGTTAGTTCTGTCACCTCAGTATTCATAGAGAGAGTGTTTTCAGTGCATGATGAATGCTAAGTTGTGGGACGATAGAAATAAAGTTTCACACAGTTAACAAAAAAATTGCTCTTTGTCTATTTCTCCTCCTCCGTGCCTCGGAAAGCACGTTAAGCCGTTGGTCCCGGCTGTTATTCATGGATCTTTGTCAGTCGTTACGGGTAGTTAGAAGGCCGAAAGTCTGACAACTAGTCTTATCAAGGGGTATCGTATTACCCAGTTACTTGGCTGTGGAGGTCAGATAGGCAGTCGCTCCAAGTAAAATACTGGTCAAATTCAAATTCAAAATATTTTTATTTCACATAGACAAGGGCACTTATGAAACGTCAGAAGCTAGGTGCACGGTTCCAATTGGTCGTTTCCTATGGAGAAGAGCCGGCAAGAAACTCCACGGTTACTCTTTTAAAAATAATTGGCTTTTACAATTCTTTCAAATAACAGTATGACTAGGTATGGGAGGACAGTGTAGGTCTTTCAATAAGTACCTGGTGTACTTAAGAAAATAGAAAATGGTCAACAAATCTACAGTCCACTAAGCCTACAGTGTTCTCACATTCACAAAATAGAAAAGAATCTATACAAAAGTTATATAAATTAATAAAAATAAGAACCTCTTTTAATTAAACGCAATTACATTATTGCTATTACAACTGTAATAAATCTGAATAATTATCATGTGCAAAAAAGCCACGAATAAAGAGTTGAAATTAATTTGGTATTCAGTTGCATCCGGTTAGACTGGATGCTGACCCCAACATAGTTGGGAAAAGGCTAGGCAGATTGATTGAAATATTTTTTCTTTATGATCGTGAATCATATTTTGATTTAGGATCCTCTTTAAGTAGATAATCATTACAAGCATACTATTTGCGACACTTAATTAGAGCCGACCTCGTTACATGAAAACATAAAGTAAGACCTTTGCACACTATTAGACATAATATAACAGTGTTTATAACTCTGAACTGGCTCCAATCAGATGACCCCACTAACATTTTACATCTATATTCATACAAACATGACATCATTATTAACCCTGAGATTAATAGTTTCAATTATAATTGAAATTGTTTTGCACACATTATAATAAGTCTGTGTTTCCGTCTGCAGAATCATCTACTTAATAAAAATCTCAAATTCATTCATTTACTGAATCATCACCACCTGGTCTAGAAGCATGATTTTTTTCACTAGAGTTCCCAATCCTAACAAATATTATAAATGTGAAAGTTTGTTTGTCACGCTGTCACGCTAAAACGGCTGAACGGATTTGGATGAAATTTAGCACATGAGTAGACATTTCATATAGCCGGCTTACAATTTTAAAAGGTAAAGATAAAATTTTGGGTTGTCTGGTAGGCTAGTTAAGGTTGCGCATCACTGATGGCGAATCCATGTTCGGGACTAAGTAACCCACGTATTTTAATTTGATCAATTGATTTGGTACTTAATAAACTCCTTTTTTATTTATAAAATAGTCCGACGAACTGAGAACCTCCTCATTTTTTTTTAATTCGGTTAGGTTCACCCACATTTCGCCAGTTATGTTTTAAGTCTCATGTAATAGGGGGCGAGCCTATTGCCATCAACCGGGCACAAATCCTGACTCCAGGCTGCTACTGAGAAATTTCAGATAGAAAAACCCAATAACACTTTGCCCGACCTGGGAATCGCAACCAGGTCCTCATGCTCAGCAGTAGCGCTTGCGACCACTAGACCAACGAGGCAGTCAAATATTATGTAGACTGTTCTAATATTATGTAGAACAGTATAGAATAGGTACGGTAAATGATGAATGCGTTTTTTTTTTCAAATGAAGTCCTCACAGATCTCCCTATTAATCAATCATCAGAGGATTGCCATATAAAATAATCTCGCCCCAATCAAGGGTAACATATTCGTGGTTCAAACGCTGGGAAAACAATATAGCTTTTGTATTGCCACATAAAAGAGCTTCGTATCAATTTCTTGGTGATTAAAAAACCATATTAATATTTACAGTTCCAAAAACAAAATCCACACGAAAATATACCTTATGAGACAAAAAATAAGGTTGAAGTGAATAGTTGAAGTAGTAAATATACATTTGGGGCTCGAGGCATAATTTCGATATGGAAAAGGATACTTGAGCCAAATTAATAGCTTATCTGTGATCTGTAGTTTGGTTATTATGTCACTCATTGCGTGGGCTTTCAGTGTAGTCACCTTTTGTGGAAATAGGGCTGCCACAACAAAAAAAAAATCGTACTAATATTAAAATATTATACTGCTGAAAAATTACATCGATTTAGGAAAAGGAAAAAAAAACACAGTTTTGTATTTAATTTTGTTTTGTAGGTAACTATTAAGACTGTTAAGATAAAAAATGCTCATTATAATAACTTTCCTTGAATCAACTGGAGTGAGGAAAAAACATTCGCAAACTTGACAATATTTATCATTTAGCTATTTATGATAGGTATGTATTTTATTCAATTATACATTTGTATAATTTTACTAAAGATTTGCAACTTTTACGATAAAATTTTAGTTTTAGTTATTAGAGATGAACGCGGAAATGCAACGCACAATAAAATTCTACGTTCAACCCTACTTCACCCTGGGGGTGTAATACACCCCAGTGCAGGGTTATCTGGTACATCTAGACTTTTGTTGTCGACGTAATCAGAGCCATATCGATGAGGATTATTAACTCATGGGGTCGTTTTTACCCACACGCGGTTTTTGAATGTGTTAGCATGCGTTTTTGTAGTACAGCGAAATATTGATTTATGTTACTTTTTGATCAATTTAATACGACATTTACTGAAAATCCTAACAGTTATTGGAATCATTTTTATTTATTTTTATCTTGCAGTTCCCAACATCTTCAGTATCCATATCAAATCTGACCCGGTAATTTATCATAAAATTCTTTCTTAATTCCTACATCTGTCGGAATTAACAAAAGAATGTCACTTGGACACAAGACATAAATGGGTCAACATACGCAAATTCCCAAATTCACACTAACTTTAATGCAAAACTGTAGTATTCTAAATAATAAACATGCATCGATGCATATGCGGAACTAATCCGTATCGCTTCCGAAATAACAACAATAAAGTTATGTCGTCCAGAAATCCTTAAATCGTAAAAATAATTCGAATATAGAATTTAGCCGTCATGGGAAACGTCGGCGACTTCACGGTCTCGCTAATAAGGATCGTCCAGATGACACAATGGACACATCGATTCAGAAAATGACATATGTTTTGAATACGAAATGTCATCTCAATTTTTTTTCTGTACACTTTTTTTTTAAATCCCGTAATGCATGAATGGTCGAGGGGGCCAAGGCAATTATATTTTGTGCCAAGTTTACGCAAAGAGATCGGACAATGCATGCCTGCACTTTTGTGCGGTCGTCTGCATCGTCTTTATTATGCCGACGTGTTTTGCTTTCGAATTTGGAACATTAGATCGTTATCTTTTAAAATTGGAACTTTGGCGGCGATTCGTATAATGTTTATTTCAATTTTGGATTAGAACTAGGTAGGGTCACGTCCAAAAATACGGCACGACTATTGCATTTATGATTATTCATAGACCTACGCAGAAGATTACTATTAAAATTTAGATCGGTGACGTTGAATAATATCTATTTTCAATTGGGGTATAGGATTTACCTAGCAAGGCGCTCATATATATATATATATATTTTTCAATTTAATTTAGAAACACGGAACTAGGTATCCAACTTACTTTAAATTCGGCGAGGCTCAAGATCTTTGACCAGAGGAGAGAAAAAATGTGCCAGCTGCTGTGTGGCACATTTTTTCTGTCCCCTGGTCAAAGATATGAAAGGACCAAAAAAAAGTTTAGAAGAGGGAAAGTGTTCCAAAATTCTCAGGGCGTGAGATGCTCTCTTTTAAATAGAGCTTGTTAGTGGTCACTCCATATCTTTTTTTATAAAAAAAGATTTCAAAAGATAGGCAAATTGGCAAGCTATTCACTAAGAGTGGCTGTGAAAACATTTTTTGTGTTTTTTTCTTAGATGTGCGTCCGGGGATTAAATATTTATGGCGATTATTATAAAAAAAATGTTTACCAGCCTTGTTGTGAGGTATGTTTAAATTGGGGTAGATATGTGTCACCATCTTTGGCTTTTCTAGAGATTACGTATAAAAATTGTTTACATTAAAAATATGAGTTATTTCTTTTAGTGATCAATCAGTACCTAAGGGACAACTTTCTGATTCGTTCGTCTTTCTACATCGTTCTCATTGTATATAACTTCAACATGAATGATGCAATAAATCTTTTTGTAACAATATTTTGAATTTAAAAGAGTGTCTGTGGAGTTTCTAGCCCGTTCTTCTCCATTAGCTACTACGCTTTGGAAGGGGCAACTAGCTTCATATTTCGGTCTGACCGACTCCTTGACAATTCAAAAGTGCCTGTAATTGGTTTCATTGAAATAAATGTTCTGAGTTTGAGTTTGTTTACATTAAAAAAGATTACTTATTTCTTTTAATGATCGTGTTTAGTATATTCTAACTCTATGTAGATAGTTACTAATGGAAAATTTATAAAATACGTGTAGGTAACACTTGCACTGTAAAAGGTAATACCTACAGGTCAAGAAATTCGATGCAAACTTAAAATAATTAATAGTTAACTGTTAGTTACTAAGTTAATTCATTCATCAGATGAATGTTTTATTTTATAGTCTCATAATTAAAAAAAAAAAAAGCTGTGGTTCTATTTTTTTTTCACGTTATTGATCAAGCTGTGAAAAAAAAAAAGTTTTTTTTTAAATATTTCTGTTTTAAATAGAGCTCGTTAGTGGGCCACTAAATATTTTTTTATTAAAAAACATTGTCCCTTCTTTGCCTTCTTAATGGATCTTGTAATTTGGTCTGAAATAAAATAAATATATATTTTTCCAAAAAAATAAAAGACGTTTACACACAACACACCGTTTACTTACCCATTTACGTCAAAAAGTCATAAAGAACCACGATGAATATATTAACCCCAAAATGAGGCATTTCAGTGCAAATATTATTATATATTACATCAATATCGTACCCCTATCCATCAAAGAGGGTAGGAGGGAAACTATTGACATAAAATTTACGAGATTAATATTTACAGAGACGACCCTCCTAGTACCTATACGTTATAGAGGTATGCATGCATAAGTCTTGCGCTTTCTTTGAGAAATTCCTTTCTTTAGAAAAATGTTTAAAGAGAACTCATTTTAAAAGACATTGAAGTAAGATATCATCCATGTCATCAGCATTTACACCAGAAGTCACGGTGGATCGCTAAATTGTTATTGTTATAAAAACCTAGAAAATTCTACAATTTTCTACTTTGTATAGCAATGAAACCAAAAAAAAAAAACAATTCGCCCTATCATAGCGAATCTCCCTATTTTTTTTCAAACTATCGGGTGCATTATTCAAATGTCCTAAAATCTATAAGAATAAGCCGTTGTCCGGCTTCCCCGATGTCCCCGCTGTACGTTTCTCACGGACGTGGCCACCACCGTATAATTTTGCTATAAATAAAATTGCACTGTAAAATTTCTTGGACATACGTAGTTGAGGGTTAAGATGGCAGTGGAATCTTGTTTTGTTTTTTTTTTATTGTTAGTTTGTCGTTAGTAATAATTGCAAGAATTACTAGGGACAACATTAACATAGGATTGAGTAAATTTAATTATATTAGATTTATTGTTATAAAATAACAAAAGAAAATGAAACGAAAAGACAAGTAATATTTATTAGTAACTACTTAATTTAATATTTCCAAGGAATCAATTTAAAAACCCCAATGACTTGATTCTCGATTTTTTTTTCAGAATAAAAAACGTAAACGCGTTCTTCACCAAAAATAAAAATGTAAGAAAAAAATTATTTAAAAATAGCTTCCGCCCACGGATTCGCCCACGTGTTATATCGATAAAAAGTAGCCTATGTCGTTCCCCAGGGTTAAAAATGTCTCCATACCAAATTTTATTTAAATCGGTTCATCCGTTTGGTCGTGAAAGCGTAACAAACAAACATACAAAAAAAACTTTTTTTTTTTTTCATTTAATAATATTCGTTTAGAAAAGTCCATTCCACTGTTTGTATTCGTTAGGTCCGTTGGATAGTAATCGTGGTAGCTAGCCCTCGGACCCGGTATGGATATCAAAATATAAATCATGAAGGTCCACCCATCGAATGGCGCTAATACTTCCTCTATGTGCATTTTATACAATTTCGTTTCATTTCCACATGAATAAAATTGTTAGTAAGCTATTCTGCCTTTATTTACTTAAATTTTGTGTCCAACTTGAAATATTCGGATGTAAGGACCAAAAACAGTTTAGGTCTTTATAATGTGCACATATCGCAATGAAGAAATCTATGCTTATTTTTTTTCGACGGACCAAATATAAAATAAAATCTAAATATTTTTCAAAATATTTTTATGGATCTTTTAAACAAAACGGTGTAACTTTTAAACTAAATTATCTATCGCGGTGAAACAAACTCCATAATTATTGGGAGTAATTAGGCGTCCTCATAAAATGAAAATTGTGGAAAAAAACTACCCTCGTTTGAAAATAAACATGTTTTATTAGCAAAAAACTGTTTTTTTTTTTCATACATTTTTACAATATTCGTAAAATTTCTCATTCCGTTTACCTTTAAAAAGATAAAGATATTTATATAAAAAATATTTAGATTTAAAAAAATACTTTTTTCCATCGATAAAATTAAGCATAGATTCCCTCATTTCGATATGTGCACATAATAAAGACTCACACTGCATATCGTAACGATAAAAGTCTTGGTCCTTATATCCGAAAATTATCGTATCATTGAGCTATTGAATTTTAAATAATAAATTAGAAACTGTAAATGAAATCATTAAAATCTTTATGCTCTAACTAAGCTTTTATACGTTGGTATCTCTGTGCAGCCAGTATAGTATCAGTCTGACAGTTTTAGTAATTTATGCGGCCTACCCAAATGTCCTTTCTTCGGTATTGTTCGTCGAATCGTTGAGCTCCTTAAGTTCTGAGTTGAGCTGTACGATTACAAATACGTGCACTGACTGGACCGGTCCACTGAAACTGTGTGGTTCTTTCCTCAAAAGATCATTTCAGACACCAATCTAAATTGTCTCCACATGATCTGACCAAGATTATGTCTGAATTTTAAAAGAGACTGTGATGTCTGAGTTTGTTTCGGCCTTTCTTCTCAGATAGGAAACGCCGACCTCATCTAGTTTTTAAAATATGATTGACGTGTTTTGTTTGTACAAACCTACTTACAGAAATAAAATCCTTTATCATTTATCTATAAATTATATTTCATTCAAAACTTTTCTTTCGTACTTTTCCATAAAACGCTGCTAACTATGAGGAATTGAATCCACCACAAACCATAACAGCTAACTAATCCATGCCATAAAAGTTGACGACTTTCTGGCAACTGGCAAAAATCCACCAAACTGCGTAAGTGGCATTAATGTGGCATAAATATGGCATGCGTTATCTTCACGCCATCGCGATAGGAGGCCAGCTCAACGGATCAACTGACAACCCTTTGACGGTGCAAGGATTGCGGTGCGAGTCCATTGTCTATGGTGGCACGACTGTTTATACTGTCCGTCATGATGTGGAAACGACAAAAAAAATATGTGGTCATTCATTACTGTTATTTTATACACACATACGTTCATGATAGTAATTTCAAATCGAGGAGCAAACCAGCGCGAGCGGGGTAATTGCGTAACTAAATGTAGCATTTTGACAGTTCGACAACAATCATTGCGTTATTTACGTTGTTGGGCAGACAAATTTTTCGAACCTGTGAAGCAGTGGATTAGCAATATCTTTCAAAATCATTGAGATTGTGATTGGGAGTGTGTTACGCAATTGCAGGACCTATGGGTCCAGTACGAACGCGCGAACGTTAATTCAAACGATTTTTAATTTGCAAAAATTCATTACACTCACAATATTTAGTTCGTTTCAAGACTATTCTTTATATCTATGGGTGATACTAATTATGCTTCTCGGAGAAATTAAAACTAAAATGCTAGTTAGTTGTATTTCTATACTAATATTATAAAGAGGTAACATTTGCTTCTTTGCATGTTTGTTTGTAAGTTTGTATGTAGGGGGTAATCTCTGGAACTACCAGTCGGATTTGAAAAATTCTTTTTGCATTGGATAGCCCAATTCTTGAGGAAGGTTATAGGCACAGGGACGAAGTCGCGGGCACAAGCTAGTTATATTATAAAATCGTTCTAATTTTTTTTTTATCCGCTACGGGTCAGCTCTTGGCCTGCATCTCACCTGGTGGTAAATGATGATCAGGCCGAAGGTGGAAGCAAGCTTCACCCGGAATTCTCAACCACAGAGGAACTGGCTATCTTACCTCCAACTGCCGAAACCCAAAAATGCTGTTAACATTGTTGTTATGGCGACAGACTTAGATAAGATGGTGGTAGCTAGACAGGCGGACTTAGAACAAGCCCTATCACCAATCAAACCAAGCAGAATATTTTTCCCCCATTGGGTATCGAACCCGGAACCTCTGGATCTGAGCCAGGTCTAACCATTACACCACAGAAGCGGTTATAACGTTACGTTTATTTGGTGCGTTGGTGCCAGGCCCAGTGAACATCGGTTTTGTTCTCAAGGCATGGCTGCTGGTCCTTTAAAAAATCCAGTCTAGCTACACATGATTCTTTAGTTTCTACAGTTTCCTTATCCCAGCACGTATGCAAAAAAGCCGTACTTCACGCCACAAACACCGTCCATCCAATCTCTATAATGGACACAATCCAACGCTTGACTGATTCCTTCCCTCACAGAACTCGTAAAATTTTATCACTGACGCTTAAACCAGAGCTAAACACTCCCCTTCGATATAGTAAAGATGCTGCTTATAAATATAGGAAGTAGGTGTTCTTGATAGAGTTTTGAGGTGTATCAAGACTTGGCAGCATCAATATTGACAGAAATTAGATGATACAAAACCATCTACGACGTGATCTAAGGATAATCTTCACATAATAATGAGAGTCAACGGCCAGAAAATGTACATGGACAAGAGAGTGTTACGATGAGATGTTTGGTTGACTTTTTGGCCTAAAAGTCTTCAACAGTCTAAAACAATTCATGTTGATTCGCCTGTAATGAAACGTTACAGATTCGATTTTTAGCATTACGTTACAGTACTGCCTCCCTAACTGACGAGCATTCGCCGTAAGGTAACATTTCAGATTAAATATTACAAATATTGCACACTGATTTGCTCGGTTCAGCTCCCTCACTAATGCAATGCTCGATTTGGATCATTCAGGTTGCGCACTATAATGCTGGGTTCACCTCCCTCACTAATATAATGCTCAACTCTGAACGTTACATTACAGGCGAATGCTTCCAGTGACTATTAGGTAATAAGGATGATGCCTGGGTCCAAAAAAAGAACTTCTATTTAGTCAGTCAGTCAGATAATTAAAAAAAATAGTAGACACATATTTTTTGCTATATCATACTAATAAAAATACTATATAAATAAGTTTTCACTTAAAAAGAAATAGTCCGTCAGTAGATAATAAAAAAATATTAGACACTTATTTTTTGCTTTATCATAATAATAAAAAGTAACTTAGATAAAACGCATTAATGTTGGGGAGTGGGGGTCGCTACGTCACAAGTAAGTATAAAATCTACACACTCGTGACGTCATGGCACATTTTAACTCAATGTATCGACGTAATCTGTTGATCACGTAAACAAAGAAAAAACACATGTCCAATATTTTTTAATAATCTAACTGACGTACAAACAATATTTTTTGTCATAATCCCTATTGAACTACGCGATCATTTTACAAATATTACAATTTATAAAAAAATATAATGGTGTACTATCATCGACCCGTAACTCCCGTAAGTTGCGACTGCAATATCTGAAAATTTTAATTTCAGGAAACATAACCAAATGGAAATCAAAATATATTCCAACAAAACTCAGCCCAGAAAATCTTCATATCCCTTCATCCACTTCAACCCTCGAGGGTATAATGATTAAAATAGCGATCGTCCGGTAATCCACATTGATTGATGACCAGTCCGATAGCAGATATTTTCCCATTTTTTCCCGAATCTTTGTTAAACAGGGGCGGGGATTATAAGTATACGGACCTGGAGTAGATTTGATGAATTATGTTTGCGATATGAGATTTTTGTGGTATTAAATAAAATCGCTCCTTAATTTATTCAATAAATTACGGAGCGATTGAAGAATGGTATGATTTAAACATTAATTATATGTGATGAAGACATGCATCACACTTAATTAATGTGTGCAGTGCGACATACTAAATAATACTGATAGATATAATTAATCTAAGTACTAATTAATCAGTGAAATTACACGATAATTAAATTTAGTAACAGCTATTTTAGCGACCTTGATTCGATTGCAAAAAAAAAAACAGAATTTGGCGGTTGAAAAATTAGATCATTGTTAAATTCTCTATTCAAATATTCATGGTTTTATCCAAAAGCCCAAAACAGAAAATGAACTTCTGATATTTTAGATGACCCCCCATAAACAAATATTTGCGATAAAATTCTATTTGCAAAATTTTAATAAAATCAAAATTCGAATTCACGCAACCCAATAATTGCGTATTGTAAATAAAAATTTACTGCGAATAAAAAAATTGCCATAGGTCAGTTCTGTTTGCATCACCTGCTTAAATTTAAATAATAATACAATGACACTGCACTGCGCAACAATGGCTGACCAATGGCTCACAAAGCCATGTTTTCTTTCACCGAAGGGCATATTCAAATAGGGTCCTTTGAGTCGAACGCATTCTCACGCATCATACGTGACCTCTAGTCATTCGCGAAGGATTTATAATTAATGTTCTTGCAAGTCCTTCTGTCCGAATTCGCGGATAATGGTCGCGGACACAATTTATGCGTGAATAGAAAAAGTAGAATTTCTTGAATATTGATAAGGGGCCCTTGAGAACTTCGTCCACTTGCTGACCATTGTGGACTCGACCTTCCGGTTTGTTTCGTTTTTGTAGTATGCAGTGGAAATGATTAATTGCCTATAAGTCCGTTAGATTTGAACAGGATTTTATTATTGTTATCTTGACCCCGAAAGATTTAAAAAAAATGTTTCACTCGGAATAAGTGTCGACGATGACACAGTCACATGTAATTTTAAAAATAGAACCGTAATCACTGGCTGCAATAAACATCAAGTTTTTTTTTTTACTTCAGTGATATACAGAGGAAAAAGGGATGTGACATCACTAGCTTCGCTCATAGGTTCCTATTTTAAACTCATCGGTTCTATCGGCTCGCCTTCCGTTCAATTTTCTCCACATTGCTCGACTGTCAAGCCCTCAATGGGAAGCACAGTCCAGCCAAGCCTTTGTAATGTGTCCAGCGTTACCTTGAGTCAGACATGTAACACCTTCCGAGCTATTGTCATATTGCGTGGCTATTTCGAAATATTCGTTTCAATCCGGACTCTTCGATATGGCTACGATATTTTATTTTATGCTTCGAATATTTTATTGTTAACTTGCACACTTTCTTTTTCAGTATAACATTTAAGCCCTTGTGCACATACGTTTTTTTGCCGTCAAAAACGACGATTTATTCGTCGTGTGTAGGCACGGTCGCCAGTGTTGTATGGATTGTTATAGAAGCTTGTTGACACACACGTTTTTTCGAAAGAAACCATGTACAAAGGGCCTTATAAAACCATAAAAATTATCGATTTTTTAAATTTTGTTATGGATAAGTAAGATTTTTTTTTTTGTAGACAACATTATTTTACTTGCACACTTTCTTGTTCAATACTGAAATTAATTGCAAATCATCGCTAAAAAGTATTGCAAGCTTTTTATAAATATTATTTTGTTTAAAAACGGACTCAAAAATGTACAATCACGCACAAACCTATTTAAAAATTTAATTATCTTTCAAAAGAATGAAGTTAGTACAATCGTGAACAAAATGTCATTAGCGGGGCAAAGCGCGTATTTGTCGGAAATGTCGCCCTCACGATTTATGTCGACAGAAACTGTGACGAGGATTAGAAACCCAAATAAATACAATGAGGTGGATATGTGGACAAGCCCGAGCGTTTCCGACAGCGATAGTTTTTTATTATTGTCGTAAAAATATGGATTTAATGAATACTCAGAAGGCTAATTTCTGTAATTAAAAACGTTCAAAATCTAGTCGTCATATCATTTAAGCGCCAATAAAAGTCAAAAATATTGGAGAATTAGAGGTGTTTTTGACAGATTGAGTGTAAGATTAGAATGCGAACGTTCTCAAAAATACGACTTGCCCCTCAGAAGTCATGTTTGGATATCTTGCTTAATTTTTAACAGATAAAATGTTCTTAATAGTTGACATAATTCAAGAAATACGATTCGATAAGGAAGCGGTACCTACTTATTACAAGAATACAAGTAGCAAATGTCTGAATGTTATATCAAGTCTAAATACTAGTAACTGTATTAGTTAACTTTGGTTTTCAAGACCATTTATGTGTGTAAATGTACACAAAAAAATAATTAAGCATAGCTTTACTTTATTTTCATTCCTCTAAACTAATAATATAAAAAAGAGAAAAGATTTGATTTTTTTGTATGTTTGTTTGTAATCAATAAACTCAAAAACTACTGGACCGATTTTAAAAATTCTTTCACCAGTAGATTGCTATATTATCAATTTATCATTGAGTAACATAGGCTATAAAGATGCCATGAGGGCGAAACCGCTGGCTAAAGCTGCTAGTAAAGTATATTATTATAATACGTGCACATTTTTAGTGCCTATTCTCAAACTTATAACTTTTACGATAATATTCCCTGAAAAAAAAAAAAACACGAAAATTAAAGCGAAAGCGTATCGCTTCAACTTTCGAATTCCGACAATTTCGACGCGATCTCGAAACTTCCCGGTCGGCGTCCAAAAAACTATTCAGGAAGATGTATCTCAAAAACTTTAGTCGAGCGTAGAGTATTTATGGAAATCTAAATAACAGAGCGCTTTTTTTAATTGAGTTTTTTCTATTTTTTCTATGCGTATTTTATTTATTTTCGTTTCCACAGTGATTTGTTCGACAGTATATATTGCGGTAACTTCGTTGCCAGTCGACTGTGATGTGTAAATGAAGTGTCTCTTATGAGCGTTTGAACTACTAAATATGGCCCGTTGGGGACAGATTTTTTGGTGAAATATTCGAAATGAGTGTGTTCGGATTTAGAATTTTGAAAAAACAATCGTGGTTTTTTATTGGTTTTTATTTTTGACGGTTGACGATTGACGTTTATAAGGGGTGTCGTGAGTAGTTAGATGAGGCAGTGAGATGGGTTCGTTTCGCAAATCGATTTTTAATTCTTAGTTACTTTTTTATTCTTTACATGGGAATAAAAGATTTGAGGTTATACTAGCGACAAATACGAATTTGAAATGAATTTATACCAATCACAATGTTTGTGACAACTTTATTGAAATAACGAATCACCCACATAATGATAGATTGCAAAATATAAATGAATGAATTTGGAGCAAAATAAAAGTTGTAGTAAGCTAAATGATTCATTCGGTCACTGTAAATCACCGTATTCGGTAACCTAATTGCGTAATACACGATCAATCACAATCTGTTTCGATTTGAAATAGATTGATCCATTGCTTAGTAAGATGGAAAAAAAAAACTGTTCAACAACGTAAATAACGCAATGAATGTTGTTGACCTGTCAAAATTAAACACATTATTCATATTCGCTTACGAAAATAAGTTACGTAATTAGGGTATGGATATCAATAACTTGTAGAAAATACCTACCTATGTACATATCCTATACCTAATATGTAAAACATTAAATTCTGGCAGTACTTACCTATTCCGATTTCGACGCTCAGCGTTCACGCGCAGTCGACGAGAATAAACCGAAGTAGTACAGTCACATGCAAAAGTGCACGAGTGTCCGTTGAATTAAAGGAATTATTCAATTTAAGAGTACTTAAAAAATACACTAAAAATAATTTTTTAAAGTTTTTGTAAGGATTGATGAGAATGTAAACAATTTCCAATGTTGAACATTGGCAATACAGTATGAAATCTGAGGGCATGATTATCGTAATATTCACGATTGGAAGACTGGTTTGATGATCAACGTGGTCGTTACCGCTATTGCCCATTTCTTTTTGACACCAACCAACGTATCAGGACTGTCCTAATATTAATTAAACCAAAAAAAAAAAACATATTTTATTTCACATAAACCTACATGGGCAGTTATGAAGATAGGTGCACGGTTCCAATTGGTCGCTTCCTATAGAGAAGAGCCGACAAGAAACTCCACGGTTACTCTTTTAAAAATAAATGATTTTTACAATGTTTTCTAATTACAGTGTTAATAGGTACTTAGCAAAATAGAAAATGGTCCAAAAGTCTACAGCCTACAACGTTATTACATTCACAAAATATAAAAGAAAAAAATCTATATAAAAGATAAATTAAATAATAAAATAAGGACCAATTTAAACCAAATTTAAGTCCAAACATCCATCTTCCCTTTTTCTTTAACTCAATAATTAATTTCCCGAGCCAATCAATTTCCCCACGCCTGTACCTGGACCAGACGCTCCAAGAATAGAAATCTCTCATCCCACTCTATCTCACTTCTTTATCTACATGACGTCACGAGCCGCCATTGGTCCGTCACCTTTAACCCCTCCCATGCACAAAAAATATCTCCCATTAAACTGTAAGAGATCTTTCAGCTTCAGATACCGGTGGCCGAAGTGCTATTAATGGGACATCTTATCTTACGAGGAAAATAAACTTCGGGTTTTAGGAAACGGAGTTACGGAGCGGATAATGTTCGCTCCGTGACTTTATACATATGGGGCTATGTATTTCTGGAGATACGGTTTTTTGGAGGATCTTGTGGTAGAAAATAGTAGGAACGGCCCATAGATTAAAGCACAGTATGTCGCTATTTTTTATTGGACTCGTCGTAGATTACCACTATGATAGAACACGGGTAATTAAGTCATAGACAGTTTGTCACCTCAGTCATGTGATGGGACCGGACCCGTGCTTCACCTAAGTTCTCCACCTGGGTGAAGTACAGTCAAGTAATTAAGAAAAATACATAATTTAATATATAAATAATAGGATTTATTTCAACGCATTTTTTCCAAAAAATGGCCCAAATAATTTTTTAATTAGTTTTATGCATCACAAAGGTTTGAAAATAATACTCGAACTCTATTCTGTGCACCACAAAGGCTTGTAAGTAATTAAATAATATAAATTGAATATATGAAAATTATTATTTTTACTAAACTAATTCTCTTATAGTACATATAAATAAAATTCACTCCTATTAAATCATTGTTTAGATCTTTTGAATCATATAGGGAAAACAATTTACTGCATCACGGTACACTAACCTCATCAGTTGGAGCACTGGACCTTCGTGCGTCACGTAGATGGAGAACCTAGGTGAAGCACGGGTCTGGACTCCGTGTGTTGAAAACGAAATGAATTGAAAACTGTAATGCGCTCTCAATACATTGTAGGTAGATAATTATTCGATGTTTTGACTATAACAGCAAAATCTTAAGGTAGATACTTTAATAAACAGGCAGAATGAATCTGACAAAACGTGATACAGTGCAACATTCTTATCGAAATAAAAAATATCGTTCGAGTCGTACAAAAATTCTTCATTCCATTTCTTCGAATTTTAAACAAAGAAAAACTCATTCAGTATTCAGTGCCTATTGCATTCAGCCTAACCATTGATAAAAAGACACTGGCAAAACATCACTCGTTCATTCTAAATTTAAAAATAAACCGCGCAACCCACAGATCTTTCGTCCATGACTTCTGACCGGAGTTAATGGATACCGAATACTGATACCAGCTGTCAGAAATATGAACTTTAGTGCTATTTTCTTAGTGAATGTTTTAAGATACGAGTAATCTTATCGTAAGCTTTCAGCTACTGCAGTTTGTGGTGTGTTTCAGACACAATGTTCGTTGAATATTAAACTTGATTGTGTCTGGCTGTCTGTGTTTGGGTTAGCTAGAAAACAGCTGCTCTGAATTTTGATACAGTTCTTAGAACGCCCATGAACACTCATAACTGGACAAGGAAATGTCTATGAAGTAGATAGATGAACGGATATGAGTGGTATCAATTTAGCGAATGAAGGTCTCAACGAACGATTTCCAAAGTTAGTTTTTCCCCAGAAAAGTGAACCTCCTAATAATATCAGTGTCAAAATTTGCGACAAAAAAAAAATGAATCTCGGTTTCCACCGGACACGGCGACAAAGCAAAAATTACGACATTTTTTTTCAATAAATCTAGTAAATTCCCGCCAATTCTTCACGGTGGGGGGACCCAAAAATATTTGAATTCAGAAACCGTGCAATATAAAGCAATAAATCGTAATAAGTTTAAAAATGGAACATCGCCCCATTACAAGTATGGATTTGATGCGTTCCGCTACATTGAGCGCGGAACGCGATATATTGCGCATGTAACTCGATTTAATGCAGACGTTTTGCTAGGCTTTAAGAGCTTTTTTTGGTTAGCTGATGTGACTTTCAAGTCAAATTGGTACAGCAAATTGGTATCGATATAAGTAGGTACCTATACTTATGCGTTGTTGTAATACGCCTTCGTAGAATTACAAGCGATCGGATCAGTGTTTCAGTAGACCGAATTTTTCCCGATAAGCAAAAAAAGTGCTTATCAGAAATGTAAGCACATAGAGCTATAATACTGTAGCTAGACGATAATTTTGAAACCCCGACGAAACAAAAAGGGGGGTGTCATAATTTTGACCGCTATGTGTGTGTGTCTGTTTATCTGTCTGTGGCACCATAGCTCTTAAACGGCTGAACTGATTTGAATGCGGTTGTTTTTATTTGAAAGCAGGTTTTCTTGTGATGGTTTCTAAACATGTTTTATCAAAATCGGTTCAGTCGTTTCAAGGTCATCAGCTCTTTTGTGTTAGCTGCGGTAGGGATTTTAGAACCATAATGGGTATTTACTTTACTTTCAAACATGTGTGTGACCTAAAATTTGAAACAGCCATGTATGCTATATAACTATGCAAGATTATGGAATTCTTGGTCTGATGCTGCAGCCAGGATATAGAGCACACTAGACCATCATTGAAAAAAAAAAATTACAGATGTGTTGTGTTTGGATTAGTTTTGATCAGTATTTAATTCTACGTACGGCGCAATGGTGGCAACACGATGAGCTGATGCTGCAGTCAGAATATCCAGCAGACACACACACACTCTTACACTTTTGAAAAAATAATAGCAGATATGTACTGTTTAGATTCGTTTTTGACTTTATAAATGTTCGCTTTTCTTTTCTGCGTTGGGGGTTTTTAAATTTTTTACTAAAAATTTGTACATAAAACAAATTAAAAATAACAATAAACTTTGGTTTTACTAATTTGATTGACGGACTATTGACATAAATCACATCACGCCTATATTCCCCGAAGGGTCCCTATAGAGGTGTCCCTATAGTACACCCACATTTCGCCAGATATGTTTAAGTTCCATGTAATAGGGGCGAGCCTATTGCGATCAACCTGGCACAAATCCAGACTCCGGGCTGCCACTAAAAATTCAGGTATAATTAAGTAGGTATTATACGCAGTCAGATCAATTCGATTTTAAGCCAATTATCATTTGGAATCATGAATAAAATAAAACCTAGTCTATTCAAGCATTATTCCAACTTCCCCTAAAATGTGGTTATAAAGCTGACACATTTTGTCTACGCCCCCGTCTTCGCGATTTGATATCGCAATACTATTACAAACTTTCATTTTACACTCACAGAACCTGATATTCACCTTATTACAAGTAATTTTGCGTCAATTTTATGTTTTTGCAAAGCATCTGTAAGTTTGTCGTTGTGTCTGTAAGTATGGAAATAATATGGCGCGGAGACTACGAATCGTCTTGTTATAAAAACGTGTGTTGCCAATTTTGAAGAATTTTGCTCAAATTCAGGATATTGTTTTTCTAGTATTTTCTGTATGAGGGTCTTGTTTCTGAAGTGTTAAAGTTGTATTAGGGTTTCTTATTAGATATCTTTTTTACACTAATCTGAATTACCTACCTTATTGGAAAAAAATAAAATTTAGTTATTAAATGTATTTTCAAGGATTTGTGTGAAGTAGGTACTCATTTCCTTGAAAAATACATTTATGAAGATTTGTAAAACATAAGCGTTCAACATCAACAAGTCTTCTAATTACTTACTTACCTATTCGTACAATAAGTAGAAAACAAAGTTATTGCATAAAACGTAGACACTTAGTTCAAACACAAGTACACAACCTAACCACCTTATGTATAACTTTAACTTTTTGCTCAATAAATCACTTTATAACATCTTGATAACATGGCTACTGTTTTTATTTATTTAAGTCACACGATCAGTTTGACACTTCTACAGGGAATTTAAAATTTCACAACTGGCAACTCAGTAAAAAAGGAAATATGCTCAGCAGCAATGAATTTTAATGGCAGCTTTTAAGACAACATTTATTACGAAAGCGTTATGCTATTTCTTTGTAGGATTCTTTTTTATTTTCCAAAGATTTTATGTGATTTTTATAGCTATTTATGTGGTTTGTAAAATCATACACATTTATTTCATTAGGTAGTTTATTTTTTTAATGTATTTTTCATTTCTTATGGTTTTATGTCACTTAATTATTATAAAATGCAAGATTGTCGGAATGGCATTGGTGAGAAACCAGATCAATTAATTCACATGTGATCATTAAGAGGCTATTAACTTTATTTTAATAGATTTAAGATAAAATAATTGGAAGTTATAAAAATATGCAAATACCTACCTATTTTTTGAAAGAATGTTTTGAGAAATATTTAAGTAGGTATGGTTCAATAATTTGAAGATAACCTGCCCAATGTTGCAACCAGGATCGTTTTCGCAAGTAACTAACACCAAAGATTTAAGTCGCGGTTTCCATGACAATCAAGTCAAATCTTCTCTGCGACATTGTGCGGGTTGGAGATGTCAAAAAAAGAAACGCGACCATCATCTAACGCGGCAGGGCGAAGTGGCGAATCTAAGATTTAAATCTTTGACTGCCACCCGTTTTCTGAAAATTAAATAGGAAGTAATTAGCATATCAAACAACATGTCAAAATTAAACTCCTATCAATTTGATTTTATTTGTTGTTGAAAATGTTTTTTTTTTTTGTGTTGATTGGGTGAGTTCTTTAAAAACCCGAGGTTATCTACCTTAAGAGCGAGCTTAATCACAATTGCCAATCGTAAATTAGATTTTTCAGACTTATTTTTTTATTTTACCATTTATGTACCTACAAAAATATATAAACGGACAAGAAGAAGAACAGAAAAATACAGACAATTAGGTATAAAATTAAAATGTAACTGCATGATATTTCCAAATAATTTGTGGAACAGGCACCATAAAACAATACAATTTTCTCCATAAAAGTTACCTCTGATTTCCAAGCATTTTTCGATATATCATTATGTAGATTAATGCTAATGAATATTAGGATAATTCTATAATTAATTGTACATATTAACACAAGGCAAAAAAAGGCATTTCAACAATTTTTTTTCTTTCCTGTGATATTAAACGCTTTAAGCACTTACCTACTAAACTAATTTCATATCCCGAAGAAAAAGTCTTTTTGTCGCATGTTGCGGGAAGTACAAACATATTCTTATAAAAAAATCGGTGTTGTGCAAGATGATAATTTTACTCTCTCACTTGCCATCGTCTCTTAACACTTTAAAATAAATAAATAAAATTCATTGAAATTCAGATAATTTCTTCCATACAGTTCAATTAAAATTAAAATTAAGAACGATTATAATTACCATCTTAACAAAGGATCTCCATAACAGAGAAGAGATCTTATCCGCTACAGTCTTTAGAATTCCGTTGCAGCTGCCACGCTTTCTGCAGATCAGGGATACAGTTTTCTTGCGGATGACGGCATGAAAGCCATCAGTGCGATACAGCACAAATATCCCCGATGCACTACAGAAGCGAGGTAGCTCCAACATCATCCTGAAGATGTTGTTATACTGGATACGCAGGACATCCAGCGATCTTTTGGTGTGGCTGACCCACAGATTTCCCGTATAAAAGCTTTGACAATACGCCTTAAACAACGTTATCTTGACTTGTTTAGAGTAGCGGGAGAATCTGCGGGCCAGCAAACATAGAAATGACGATAAATTAAATGACGTGTCATATAATTAGGCACACAGATACCTAATCACTGGCTCACGGTGAAGTACCCTTGACCAGTGGCAGCGTGGAAGTGGTCTCAGTTCTCAAGTGTCCTGTGAGGAAGTAGCACGTGTCCCCTACGGTGTTGAGTTACCACTGGACTTCCGGGGAGTGTCTTACTGTTGGGTTACTTGTATTTACTTTTGGTTGGCAACCAGAGGGGCAGTGCCCATTTTAATAACGTTCGCATTCCAGTCTCTGTCTCAATCTGTCAAAAATATTTCTAATTTTATTTAATTTTCGCCTTTTATTCTCGCTGAGATGAGAATGCGACTGATTTTGAATATTTTTAAATAAGAGAATTGGCCTTCTAATTTATTTTTGCTCTATCTATAGACTGTTTAATTACTTAAAGGCTCCCGCAGATAGGCGCGAGTTGTCATGCGACGTGTCGAATTACAACTCTGTTTTCATAGAAATTGTTCTACGAATGTAAATTGTAAATGTCGAGCCTTAAAACACCACGCAATCATCGTCCATTCCAAGGTTACCTGGAAGCCATAGCGGCCGTTCGTTGTAAGTTTTGTAGTGTTCAATTAATTTTTGCTATGTATTTTCTGGTATACAATAAAGTCATCATCTGTCCAGCCTTTTCCCAACTACGTTGCAAGTTGCAGCTGAATACCAGTATTTTAGATGGAGCGACTGCCTATCTGACCTCCACAACCCAGTTACTGGAAACACGATACCCCTTGGTAAGACTGACGTATCGACTGTCAAAGATCTACAAATGACAGCCGGGACCAACATCTTAACGTGCTTTCCGAGGCACGTGGAGGTCTTGGTATGTAAAGATGGTCACCCATCCACGGAGCAACCGCGGCAAGCGTAACTTAACATGATTGATCGACCTGTGCGGCTGATATTACTTAGCCACAAGCCCCTCCTGGTGAACAAAAAAGAATATACATATGTAAATTAATAAATACACTTTCAAAATCGCTTTTCAGAGTGATGACTTAAGACACTAGCGAATTGTAAAGGTTAGTCTTATTTAAGGTGGAGACAAAAGGTGACTTAGGGAGAAGTAGGTGTTCTTAGCTTAGCTTGAAGGCACAACGATAGACTTTTAACCAACGAACAAAATATGAATGATGTAACCAATATTTTGTAACCATATTGTGCTTTAAAAGAGTGTCCATGGAGTTTCTTGCCCGTTCTTCTCCATAGGTACCTACTACGCTTTGGAATGGGCAACTACCTTCATCTTTCTGACTGACCGACCCCTTGACAATTCAAAAGTGCCTGTAATTGATTTATTTGAAATATATAATTTGAATTTGAGTTATGTACTTATGAAGACCATACTTACTGGATACCGGAACAATTTGCTCGCTATTTGCATTTCCTATTCCCATAACTTACAGAACTTACCTATCAGCATATGGGTATTCTCCGTGCGTAATGTGACGTCACCTTTACCCCAAGGTATATCTTTCAGGAACCATTAGACATGTTCAAACACCCTAATGGCGGAACTCACCCCTAACCTCACTTCCACCCTTAAATTCTTGTAGTTTATTAATAAGTTTCAGTTCATTTTCTTCATAAATCACTTGAAAAATCTGCTCATTTGAAATTGGACTTTCACATTCTTGGATACAGTTGAAAATCGCTTGATTTTCGAGTAAGACAATCGATGTAAAAAATTGAACTTAATTTATAGTGGTAATAAGACTTAAAATCGTTCATAATAAAACGATTTGTAGATTCCGTTAAAGGACTTTGATTCGTAACTACATTCAGTTAGGGTTCAAATTAATGGAATGTGTTAGGTAAGAAGTTTGTAAAAACATGCATCTGTTTTGAAGACGCTCACGATGATCTAATATGTTTTGATAATCTTATCAAAACATATTAGATAATTAAATATTATTATGTTAGTAATGCATCATTTTCAGGAAGAAGATTAGATAAAGATTCAAGAAGAGTGATTAAAAGCAACTGAAATATCATGCACTTATGTGGATCTGTATGTACGTACTTCTTTTTTTTTATACTTTATTTCTTGCATAATTTATTTTGATATTTTAGAATAAAAAGAGACAGAGAGAGAGAGAGAAAACCTAATGGAGTCTGAATCTAATAAACCTATGAGATATAATTATGAAATAAAGTTTATTATGGGACATTATAGGATCATTTTGCTGTCCGTCCGTCCATCTGTCTGTCTGTAAAGACGCTTTTTCACAGGAACGCGTAAAGGTATTAAGTTGATATTAATATCAAATAACTACGTAAGTCTATGGTCGCTTGGAGCACCAAAAAAAACAAGCGTCTAGTCAACGTAATAAAAAATACGGTCATTTAAATCAAAACCTTTAAGGTTGGTACTTCCCGTTGACCTAGAATCATGAAATTTGGCAGGAAGCTAGGTCTCACAGCACATGTAAAGGAAAATCGTTAATTTGTAGTTTTAGCACATAAAAATCCCAACTACGGAACCCTTCATTGTGCGTGCTCGGCTTTTTAATACTAGAAAAAACCTTAATTTCTCAAGGACCTCAATGATCGAAATCCGATGTTTCAGCCAGGTACATATACTTCTATAACTGGGAATATTTTTCTTGGTTCCTCCAATAATTCCTGAACCATTCTTCAGCACGAATAGACACCAATCTTAAAAACATATTCGGGCCACGAACTCCTCAAGTTTTGCGTGAAGCCTTACAAACGGCGGTTAAAGACGGGCAAACGTAAGGCGGGAGGGGGGGGTAAGAGGATTGCGTTTGACATGTAATACTATTGCGGTGACCAGTACAGTGATTGTGAGGTGACCATGCTGGGTAGAAATATGACTTTTTAGAGGTACCTACGAGGAATAGGGTGTAAAGTTCTTCTTCCATAGAAAAGAGAGGATCCTCTAACTAGACGGCTGTTGTGTCTGGTGGGCAACGACGGCTGATGTCGGGTCGTTGTATAAATAATCGTCGCGCGGTAAACTCTGCTTGCGCGATGCAGAATTTTGCGTTAGGTCAGTTCGCATGTGGCGTTGTAGATGGCGCCATGAATTAAGTCACTGGTAGATCATCATCATCATCTGTCTAGCCTTTCCCCAACTATGTTGGGGTCGGCTTCCAGGTTAACCTGGTCCAGCTGAATACCAGTATTTTACATGAAGCGACTGCCTAACTGACCTCCACAACCCAGTAACTGAGTACCTTGCTAAGACTGGCTGTCAGACTTTCGGGCTTCTGATGACCTGTAACGACTGTCAAAGATCCAGTTAAGTCACTGGTAGATAGTGAATAGAATGTGGGATCACCATCTGCGTTGCCTTTTTTGGCTTGCAATCTAACCACATGTATTTCTGGGAGAGACTAGTAGGTGTTCTGTGTGATATAAGCTGGAATCAGTCTTTGTTACATTGCAAAAAGTTTGCTAACAACCTGCTAAGTGCAAGTCGAACTCGCCCACGAAATGTTGCGTACCGTATTAAGGTCGAACAGAAAACGCTGATAAAAACACGTTTCTTGTGCCCTTTAATTATTAACTTTAAGTCGGAACCATCATTACTGGGCCACCAATGCTCTGTTCTATCCAAGCTCCCTGGATATACCTAAAATGTCGACATTACTCTTCCAAGTAAAATGTTATACAACCTTAGTTTGTGTTAACCTTAAACCTCTGAAGGGGTCATTGTACTCATCATTATGAACAACTTTCACTATGGAACCAACGCTGAAAAAAATAAATCAGCTGTTCCCAACATTTTGACGAGATATGCGAAGATAAATGAAGGGAACAGCTGATTTTTTTTCGCGGTTTCAGCTTTGGTCCCATAGTGAAAGTTGTTCATAATAATGAGTACAATGACCCCTTAAGAGGTTTAGGGTAAACAAAAACTAAGTTTGTATATTCTCCGAGATACCTGGTTACCCTAATAAGAAGCCTCGAAGCAAACGGAAGTTAGTCACGAAAGACGGAAACGAAATTGTTACTTTTTCTATTGTAGAGATAGTCGTGCAAGTATACCTACTTGTAAACAGGTAGGTCCGTGCCCTAGTGATAGTTACTAGGGCTTCAGTATAATTAGATTCGGTCTTTGGTTTATGGTGCCTTCATATTTTAAGTTGGTAATAACGAACTTGACGATCTAGATGCGTTTCGGACCGACTGGCCGGAGAAGGCACAACACAAGGAAGACTGGAAAAGTATGCGGTGCACCTTTGGGACAAAATAGGTTAGCAAAAAAATAAAACTAATAAGGTGGATTAGATATCCAAAAAAAAAAAAAAAATGAAATGATATATATATTTATAATAATTATATAAATGATATAAATATTTATGATAATACATTTTTTTCTTTTTTTTTTCTTTATTCTTTTTATTATGTTGCATTCTTGTATCGTTTCTTTAGAAAAAACCGTGAGGAAATTGAGTATGAATGTGGATGGCTATAAGAGTAGGGAAGACCAAAGAAACGATGGATGGACTGTGTGAAAAATGATATGGCTAGAAAGGGGGTGACTCCCTAGATGATGACTGATAGAAAAGTATGGAAGGAAAAGGTATGTTGAGCCGACCACAAATAAATTCGCATAAGGACAGATGATGATAATAATGATTCTTGTATCGCGTCTTGCTCTTCAATAGTGCAATTTTTGAAGTGAAAACTTCTTTAGGCGCGTTGGGCATTTTTGAGATGGGAAAAAACAATTGAACTCGCGACACCGTTACCGACACCTCATTTTTGTACGCGATTGTGCTCTTTATTTATTATACGCTATGGATACAAGTATTTTTACTTTAAAGCTTTTGAAAGTATTTTTTTTTTTAGTTTTCGTTTCTGTCGGCATTCCCAGAGTGCCACTGTTTTTTTTTTTATATGAAATATAGTATTTTTGAAGCCGTTGCCTGTAAAATCATAGATGGCGAAAAATTAAAAAAAAATATAGTAGACCGGTAGGTATGTTTCAAAAACATTTCTATTCTCTAAATGCATATTTTTTGCTACTACGGACTTTATTAACAGGTTTTGTTTTTTCATTTCTCGTAAAATTATTTTTACACTCTAAATTAAGGTTACAAAATACCGTTAATTCAGCTTTTACGAGATTATAATACTGGTTCTATTGCGACCATCTCGCCATTTTGTATTGAAACAGAAATATAGTAGTTTCGCCTACTATATTTTTTCTTCAGAAATATAATATTAAGGTCTTCTTTATTATATTATATTTATTTTTATTTCGTAACAGAATAAATAGTGTGTTAGTAACATAATATAAAAATAACTTATTATCTAGTGTTAGTACCACTTAACCTCTGCACAAACTGCTTTACAACTGGAGTGCTGAAGCTCTCCGCTACAGTTCTCAGGATACTGTTGCGACTGTTTCTCACTCTCCTCAGTAGTGAAGCAGATTTTTTGCGAACAATCGCATGGAAACCGTCAGTATGGGCTTGCGCAAACATTTCCGACGCGCTGCAGTAGCGAGGAAGTCCCAACAACATAATGAAACTTGTTTTACTGGACGCGCAGGACATCCAGCAATCTTTTGGTGTAATTGACCTATAGATTGCTCGTGTATAGACTCTAGCAATAAGCCTTGAAAAAGTGATTTTTACTAGGTCTGCACATCGAGCAAATCTACGGGCCAACATGTTGCACCGGACGGCGACTGCCCTGCGCTCCCGGATCTCTATATCGACATGGTCCTTCAAGTCAGCAGAATGAAAGTAACCTAGGTATTTAAAAGTGGATACCCTTTTAATTACTGACCCGTTTATAAGTAGCTCGGAACCCACTTCACGGTATTTGCCACCTACCTATACAGTAACCTTATACTGGGTGGTAGGGACATTGACGCGAAAACTGTCACCATGGATTCAGTTCACCGTTGATTTTTTTTTAAACAACCGACGAAAAATTACAACGCAGTGGGGTTCAAAATCATGTACTGTCGCAACATTCAAAACAACAAACCTACCTTCAATGAATTGCTCGAATATCACGGATAAGAATTCGGAACGACGAAATGACTACCTACCTACCTATAGACGGCACGTGAGCCATTGTATAAAGAAACCACAAGAAGTTATTTTTGGGAGACGAGCAAATCATAGACAAAAAACCATCAAAGATAACCGTCATTCGATATTAAACGCCTATCAAGCTTTGCACAATATTCCTCCACAATATAATAATGACATTTCAATACAATCAACAATAGGAAAACATTAATGACCATGTAATATCCCCATAAAAAGTTGGTCGCATGCCAAATGTGGGTGGACATCGTAAATCTGTCAAAAAACACAAAATGGCTGACCGCAGCTGTCAATAAGTATTGAGACGTCAAAATTTGGACAACGTTTTATTAGCGGCCAGTCTTCTCTAAAATTGGCTCTTATGAAGTAAACCACAGGGTATATTTTTCAGTGTTCTTTTGGTTTTTGTTTGTAAAGGTATGTTGGTAATTTGAGATAAAAGAAACATTGGCCATTACGGGTAGTGTCACGGTAATTTCGGGCGGTGTCTCGTGTGAAAGTAGTTACATTAGTAACAATTAATTTTATGGATATTTCTGTACAATTGTCGTGGAAAACCTGGACATGTGGGTGGGTTGTGTTCCGGTACTTTGATGTCTTGGCACGGATGTAACTTCTACAATGAATGAAGTGTTAACAACTGTTTTGTAAGTATCTAATCTTTCTTTCAAACTAATTGGATGTTTGGTTGGCTAATAAGATTTTATTGTTAGAATTTCAAAAGTGACCTTTTGAGACTTGCAAAAAAATTAAAACAAGAAGGAAGAAAAACGATTGTATCGTCGGACTTATAGCTGGCTGGCTTATAAGGTGTAGATTTAGGATTTAGTTAGTAAGGCCACTCTATCGCATTGGATCATAGATCTGTAATGATAGGGTAGGTAAGATTGTTGTAAATAAATAAATAAATAAATAAATAAAATAAAAAAATAAAGTAAATTAAAATTCATTTATTTCAGGTACCACATAACCCATATTAGAAAGCATATATAAATTAAATTATTCAATAATAAATACGAAATCATACATAAATAAAACAAACGAATACATACAACATCAATATAAATATACTTTATATAATACATAGAAATATAAATGACACTTCTTACTGTCATTTCGTCAATAACTCAGAACATTTTTAACGAAAGATCAGTGAGAAGTGTCATTTTACTGCAACTTATTAAAAGTCAAAGTGTAGAAATAATTATCGACGAGATTTTTTTGTTAGGTAGGTAAAATCAAACTTCTAAAAGAATAGTTTAAAAAAAACTTGAAAACGACTTCATTTCCCGCAATTTCGACTTGACAACCCGTAGTAACCTTAAAAATTTGTAAGACGAAGTTGTCAGCGTTCCGTGAAATTAATCTGAGATCGATTGCCATCAGCCTGGCAATGATTTATTGCACCTCAATGAGCCAGTATCGCACCTGAGTTTCTTAAGAGATTAAAGAGAATATCTTTGTACAAAGAAGGCTTTGATTATTTATAAGTCTAGATAGAGTGTTGCATTATAAAAGGACTAAAACAAACAAGCTAACTTTGTTATACTAGTGTGCGTGACAGCTACGCGTCTTGTCTTACACTCGCGCCACGTCATTGTGCTTTTCTAGTTCGTGCATTTAGCGGCCAACAGTTGGACACTATTTTTTTCGACGAGTTCACAGCTTTGACTGTATATAGTGTGTCTATAAAATATGCTCATTTCAAAATAAGGGAATCTATGCTTAATTTAATCGACGGAAAAATATTTTAAAAAATCTATTTTTTTGTTTTTTTTTGTTGAGAAATTTTCCGATTATTGTACAAATTTATGAAAAAGCTTATTGCTAAAAAAATATGTATATTTTTAAATGAGGGTAGTTTTGTTCCACAATTTTCATTTTATGAAGCCGCCTAATTACTTCCAATCATTATGGAGTTTGTTTCATCGTGATAGATCATTCAGTTTAAAAGTTATAGCGTTTTGGTACATTTTTTTTTAATTCCATTAAAAAAAAAATCTTAAGGCGCGTCGGGTATTTTTGAGATGGGACTAAACCATTGATTTCGCGACACTGTTACCGACACCAGCTTTCAAAAGACATCAACGCGCGTTACATTACTTACTGTACAATAAAATTGTTCAGGGTTTCACTTCTTTCAGCACTCCCAGAGTGCCACTGTTTATTTATTTTTTTTAAATCTAGTGTGGTTTACAATTATTCATTCGACATTTTGTCAGGACCCTTTCACAAAAATACATAACCCTCTTTTGGTTCTAGCGAGGTCCTAAAACACATATTTTAGTTTGTGGCTTGCCAATAAACTGCATTCTTAACATTTAAAAAATTATGATAACAAGTCTTCATAGAAAACGTCGCAATAAATTAAGTTTTATCAGTAACAAACCACCTTGTTTAAGTTTTATGACTTATTTTATTTAAATATTGGAAAAACAGTTAAATACATTTTGTGGGCTGTTAAACTTTTATAGGCAAAAACTTTTTGGTGAGAATTTAGAGCTTCGAAGCACCCTTTATGTTATATCGAATTAGAATATTGGGTTTCTTAAAAGTAATTAGACATTGTAAATATTTTAGGATTTAAACTAGTTCATTGTTAAGTACAAACTAACTTAACTTGTACAAAAACAATCCAATTATAAGTTATTTAACTGACTAAAATATTTACGCACCAAGCTACCATTGACCTAAATTCGAAATCCGAAGTCCAAATCGATTCTAACATAAAAACAATGTAAGTACATTCAAATCGAATTCTATGCAGATTTTGTAATTGGAACACATGTGACACATTTCGTGGGAACCAGCGAACAGGTGACGTTCGAAAACCAAATGTTTTCGCTGACAGCGTACAAATCACGCATCAGGAAATGGAAAAAAAAGTTTGGACAACATTCCCATAGTCAAGCAGTGGCTAATAAGTGGGGTGGCGATTGGTATGGGACTAGTAATTATTGGTTATGGTAAATTAAGTCTAATGGTATTTTTAAATAATTTGTAATGTATCTTTCTTATTAGTGTCAATTAGATTACTGTGTTAAACTTATTTCGATGTAATGGACATGCTCCTTTTTTTATAAGAAAGAACGTTAATCAAAGTTTTATTTAAAGAACTGCTCATAGTAATGTGCATTGATATAACGAAAGAAAGGCACAGGTCAGAGTTTTCGTTTTAGGTATATTTTAATAGCCGGAGCAAGATATAGTAGCGCGTCTTTAATATCCAGGTTGGTGCCTACATGAAACAGTTCCGATAGAATCGCAGATAATAAGTCAAAAATTAAGAGAAGGATCTATTGGATGCCTTAGTTCTAAAAGTCACTAAGTTTTTTTTTGTCTACGAGTTGGTCATATTCTTTTTTCAATTAAATGTCAGTAAGTCGTTTTTTTCCAATTCCTAAAATCACTAAATCCTCTAAGTTGAATTCAAAAGTCACTAAATCCATCCAATTTAAGCGAAAAATGTGATATTTATGTGATATCGATAAGTCACTAAATCCATACATTTTTAAACTATATCCTGGTACAGGCGGTCGTTTATTTTCAGTTTTGAATTTAAAATAATTAGAAGTAAGGTTTATAATTGGGTTAAAATTAACAGCTGATGCTAATGATAAAAAGAAATTTTTAGTTTTGTTTTTGTTTGGTTGTTTGTTCTTTATTAAGGTCATTAGTTAAGAACCCAACTCCCTAACTCTACTAATTTTGCGATAAGTCTTGCATGTTAAGTATTTAATACTGATCATTTTTATCTGTTTTTTTTTTTTAAGACAACCATACCCATTAGAAAAGCCTACCCATTAAACTATTGTTTAATTTTTTCCAAATTTATTTATACGGCCATTTTCTTAAAACATTCTTTTGCACTTTAAATGATCTTATCTTAAAACAAAGAAAATGGATTTAGTGACTTTTAGAACTAAGGCATCCTTATTTTGTTTACACTACTAATTCCCGTACTCGACCGCAAGTATCGATACTCATAAGATTCGTATGATTTACTCTCTCTCTACCCAACTCCAACAAAAACAGTTATTTCCTGGTTAACGTAATATTGGTAGAAATGATGCGTCTACCGTTCCCACGGGATCGAGTTGCGGGATACAGGGTGTGAGATGTTTATTTATTTATTTATTTATTTATTTATTTATTGTGGCACTCCAACGACTTATTCACTATTACATTTATTCGGGTACTGTTACAATTAAACTTAAAATCTAGAGTGAATTTGTCACTTACAGGTGTGCACAGCACTTATATAGTTCAAGTTTTACAATTTTACATAGAGTAGGTGCATATAGGTTAAAAAAAAACAATTCTACTTGAAAACAAAATTGAAAACTAAAAAAAAATTTGAAATAACTAAATCTATTTTGTTGCTCTCTAATAATAATAATCAAAGACAAATAATAAACAAGTAAGTAATAGTATAAAAGTAAGTAATAATATTAACAATATGGATATCAACTGTGGCCACTATGGGTCAATAACAATTGTTTGCGAAATTGCGATAGCCTGCTGGCGAAGATGTCAATGCTATTGGCACGTGTATGGAGCTCATTGTACGTCCTCATCAACCTGTTCATTGGTGCCGAATGTCCGAGGTTAGTTCTTGATGGGCATGGAGTGAATACATCTAGGATGCGTTGAGATCTGGGTAAACTATGGCGGGGAACAGATATATTTATTTCGACGAGAAGCTTCGGAACTTGTATAGATCCATTAATGATTTTGTGTAGCAGAATCAGGTCGTTAGTATGCCTTCGCTGTTTTAAAGTTATCATTTTGAAATGACCTAGCCTTTGCGAGTAATCAGCGTCCAGAGGACAGCTGTTAGATTTGTACCGCAGATAGCGTGTAAAGCTTTTTTGGACCCGTTCTATGCGATTCACATGTGTTCCATAAATTGGATTCCAAACAGGTGACGCGTATTCCAAAACAGTTCGTACCAGTGAATTATACAGTACTGTTAAGGTTTGGACAGTTTTGAAATCGTAACAGGTTCTTTTTATGAATCCCAGTGTTTTAGCAGCCCTAGAAACAATAAAGTCGATGTGAGGTATGAAGGTGAGCTTACTGTCAAGGTGAACACCTAAGTCTCGGATTTTGTCGACTTTTTGAAGTACTCTTCCGTTGAGCGAATATGAAGAATTAAGCGTGAGGTGTTTTTTTGTGAATGTTATTTGGTAGCACTTATCAGCATTAAGAAGCATATGATTTTTAGTACACCATCTATATAAAGAGTTGAGATCTTCCTGGAGTAGGGCAATGTCTGTACTTGAATCAATGACCCGATATAATTTCAAGTCATCTGCGAACATGGAACAGGTACTGTGTTTTATACTGTTTGCTATATCATTGACGAATATAATAAAGAGTATTGGGCCCAAATGGGAACCTTGTGGGACTCCGGATGTTGAAAGGTAAGGTAGAGACTGATGACCCTTTACTACAACTCTCTGCTTTCTGTCGATCAGATAAGATTTAAACCACAGCCAAAGTTGACCAAATATTCCGAGGTTTGACAGCTTTTGCAGCAATATTTTGTGGTCTACTTTGTCGAATGCACTACTAAAATCGGTGTAGATAGAGTCGACTTGCTTGCGTGAGTCTACTAATTTGCAAAGATCATTAACGTAATGAACTAAGTTGGTCGTAGTGGATTTTTGAGCGCAAAAACCATGTTGTTGCGGAGCTATCACTATTTTCGAATGAGCGGTTAAAATAGGACACAAGAGAGATTCGAAAACTTTTGAAAATACAGACAAAATAGAGATAGGACGGTAATTCTTTACGTTATCAGCCTCCCCTTTTTTAAAAACGGGCACTACATGTGCTAACTTCCACTTATCAGGAAATTGAGAAGTTTTAATAGAGTGGTTAAATATTATTTTGAGTGGAAGGGATAGACTGACTGCACATTTTTTGACAAATATAGGTGGTAGACCGTTGAGAGAGTTCAAAAATAATACGTAGACAAATTACTAGACGATTTCTATTTTTTTAAACTTTATATTACTGTTATGTAAGGAGCATACTGGAATCCGCAAGTGTTATATGGCGACCTTCTTATAAGATTTATATTGATAAAATTGAAACAATCCAACGAAAATTTATTAAGCACTTAAATTACAAAACTAAAGCGGATATTCCAAATTACTGGGACTTCTGTCGATACCACAAATTGAATAGTCTGGAAGAGCATCGACAGTTAAATGTTATGATGTTGACGTTGACATACTTAAAAATAAAGACTGTCCACAACTGCTCAGCAGAATAAACGTGGCCGTCCTACTAAGGACGGACCAGACATACCACTTTGTTATCAGTACCATCGGCTTCCACTAATTATCTAAAAATGTCACCATTCTTGCATTGGATCCTTTCAATACCTCACGGAACAGATTTAAAAAAGAGATTATCCACATCCTCCATCAAACGCCAGATACCCAGCGAACTCAGTAGTGCCAGTTTAGCCATACATACACAGACATACACACACCTTCACACATATTTACGACACCCACACCGCACAGATACACGCCATGCACACACTATAAATATTAATAATTGTGTCACTCTCTGTATTTCATATTTTTCTGTGTACTTCGTAATTGGCGTAATGTTTAGAATAATAATAATGTTATACTTACTGTCAGCTGTTGAAGCTACCTTATATTAAATTAATAAATAAGTGCATCTAAAGTTCGTTTTTTAATCTCAGATAGTAATAACAAATAGAAACAAATCGTTGTTGTTTGTTTTTCTCAGTTTAGAGTTTGACATTTACACCTGTCAAGTTACTATTTGGAATAAAAAAAACTATAGTAGTGAAAACTTGAACAAGAAAATACTTGCATAGAACATTGATCCGTAAATTAATATAAATAAAGAGCACAATCCTGTTTACAAAAATGAGGCGTCGGTAACGGTGTCACGAGTTCAATTGTTTTTTCCCATCTCAAAATTGCCCAACGCGCCTAAAGAAATTTTCACTACAAGAAACGAAATATAGGTTATCTAAGGTGAATAGTGAACACCTCAAGGATACCTACAATTATTGTGGTTTTACCTCCTTATATTTTTTTCGGTACTTATAATAACGAATGAATTAATTTGTTAATTATTTAATAAATGTTGAATATGTTTTATGTGTATGTATATAAGATTTCAAGAAACTACTTTTGTTTTTTGTTATTGACAACAAGAAAATGCGCGTTATCTATTTCACATAATTTATCTATTTAGAAATATTATGTATGTGTCTTGAACCTAGATTATCTAAATTGATCTTTTATTTTCCAATTTCGAAAATTGGAAAATAAAATTTTCCAATTTCAAACTGCAATTATTCCGACAAGAAAAAATATTCCAAATTCAAACCTTTGAACCGGCCTGTATCATAGAGCCGTGAAAGTATGCGGATTATGCACAGGTGGTTCCGCCCCTCGGAATTCCGTACTTTTTGTACGAATTCCGCTCACTCTGTGCAAGGATTTCCGAATTGAAAATAACTTGCTTTAAGTTGACGTTCGGCTCTAGAACGAATGTCGCTAATTACAGTTTGTGAGAAGTTGTGCATGCTGGTTTGAGCTCTATGCATAATGTAATGGGGAAATAATTTTTATACTATAGACAATAAGAGTTATAGACTTATTCGATAAATTTGTATCGACGGCCGGGCAATGTTTGTCTGTTTAACTAAAGGGCTGAACTCCAGAAAACACAGGAATTGCATTTCTTTCTATTTTTCGCAGTTATTTTTGATCACTCGACTCAACAAGACGATTCCTTCTAAAATAGTAGCAGTTCAAATATTAAAAAAAATAAGCTTCTTTATTTCAAAATTTCTTTATCATTCATTCTAAGCTGTCATCACGAAGGGTTATGATAAGAAGGGCTAAACCACTCCCCTGATACGTTTGTTCAACAGCCGCTAATCTGCAGATCACAAGACTTACACTATCACAACATTTAACGTTGTGGGGTAGGCAGAGGGCGGTGTATTTGTACCTATTTTGCATAAAATAAGTTGAGAAAGAATACTTCAAAATTGCAAAGACCACGCCAACATACATATAGGAATAGCTAAAATGGTTAGGTTTTATTCCTACTCTTGAGTGATACGCTTTTTCAGAGATTTTGCTTATTAATCTGTATCTATATTCATATACCGTGAAACCTGGCAACTTTGCCAAAGGTTGTTTAATTTGCCTTATATCGCCTTACGATGCAAAATAATTTGTTACGTCAAAACTGTATTTTTTTAACGTTTTTAATACCCTTAAATCAAATTTGAATATTTGATTGGCAACATTTTATTGCATATGACAACCCAGCTCTTATAGAACTGTTATTTTTTGGCGGTTACTTTTTTCCCGCGCTAACTGTGAGTGACTATTATGCTCCGAAACTTTAATGAAAATAAGTGGGATGTACCTTGTGTAGATAAGTCAAACTTTAATACCACGTTCTTAATAATATTCTTTAATTAAAATCATGATAATTACGTCTCTTTAACCAATTAAACCTAATAAATCACTGTTGGCAAATATACCAACCCAATGCAAAGTTTTAGTAACGTCGACTTTGCCATATTTTTTTAGAGGCTAGGGCTGTCACAAGACAGAAACTAAAATCCTGTTATTTAGTTTTGTTTCCTACTTACCTACCCCTAATTTTACTGATGCAATCCTGACAGCAATTTCTATTTATTTTGAAAAAATCGAAACAAGGCGGGTGAATTTGCCACATTTTGTAAATTCAATTGCCAGTGTAAAATATTACACAACTGTAGTATATTTTTACTGTGACCAAGCATGCGGCAATGATGACTGTGATTTTTTATGGTAACTCTTTTAAATTTTTCCTAAATTTTGGGATGGCAATCTTACCACAAGTGATAGTTGACTTTGCCATATAAGGTTTTTGGACTAAAACATCATTAAATAATGAGAAAACAATAGATATAAGAATGTGTTTCAATAATGCATAAAATTTACTACATATCTCATTGATTGCTTTTTATAACATCATAGAGATTTTTTAAGAATAACTTTTTCAATCTTTTTTACCCACCGTAAAGTGGCAAAGTTGCCAGGTTTCACGGTACAAATAAATAAAATTGAAGTGGGATTGTAATGTCAAAATAACAGGTTTTTACTAAATTCTAAACGGATTTAGCTAAATAACAGCCTAAAACTCTCACAACCAGTCTTACCAAGGGGTATTATATTGGTATTTGTTGAAAGGCCTACGCCTTCCTTCCATACCGATTAAAGGCTCTTTCAAACAGGCGCGACACGCGACGCGACACAAAGACACCGCTCGTCGCGCGACGAGCGGTGTCTTTGTGTCGCGTCGCGTGTCGCGCCTGTTTGAAAGAGCCTTAACACTGTTATTTGAAAATATTGTAAAAGCCTATTATTTTTAAAAGAGTAACCGTAGAGTTTCTTGCCAGTTCTTCTCCATAGGAAACGACCAATTGGAACCGTTCACCTAGATTTTGACGTTTCATAAGTGCCCATTCATGTTAATGAGAAATATGAAAAAAAAAAAATACCCTGTAACTGTGTGTGGAAGTAAGATAGGCAGTTGCTCCATATTAGTTTTAAAATGTCATAAGTTTATGTAACAATAAAGTAAATATAACCCTTGCTTATTTGAAATCCAGCTAATTATTCAACAATATTTACTCGTCACCCAACTCTTCCTGAACAAAACCTAACAAACATAATCACATCATCGCGCATTAACACACACTCACACACAAACATAAATACACACAAACACAACACAGGCAATCTGATCGCATTACGAGTAATCCTCTCACTATCGAAATGCAAACGAGATCCGAAAAAATCGCGAGTTCCATCCCTATTCGATTCCCATCCCTATTCGATCACTGACGCGATTTTCTGCCACTCGAAGACTTGACAATCCGAGTCGTAATCGACAACCATTTTACAATGACCCTCCTGTTCCCCTCCACCACGCAATTTTAAGGAACTGAGAAGGTAATTCCGTGGGCTGGTGCAGGTCATACTAAAATGGTTTTGCTATAATACGGGTTTTACACCACTTATCGACACCCCGTTCCGATTTGTTATCCGATCTTTATTTGTGCTTAAAATGTTTGGATTTCATTCGTGTTATGTGTGATTACTTTTTGGGGTTTTAAATTGAGCTGCTGTTAACGTGAACGCATTAGGTAAAGCTACGATTTTCTAAAAGAGCGGTGCGGCTGCGGGGTTTTACTTTACTTTAAGATACTGTGTCAAATGGACCAAAAAAGTCACAGAATGCTAACCATGAACGGAAAAAGACATACAGAAATACAGGTGAAAAGATGGGAGGATGATCTGCCAAAAGGTTGGCGAAGAACACCTTGGGACAGGAATAAATGGAGGGAACAGCCTGAATTAGTAGCTGATAATAGATAATAAAAGGCTAACAACCATAAGACAAAAATTTATTAGTATTAAGGAAATATTATTACTTGTTATATATTAAAAGTTCCGAGGAAAAAAAGCAATGTTCATTTTTTATTTATTTATTTATTTTCTGTGTCAAAAAACGCTCTCTACAGTCCAGCCGTCCGCGTCGGTCGAGAGAATGCGTTCCTGACACCTGTCAGTTTGACAATTTCTAGTACTAATATGGATCAAATTCGCAAAACACATATTTGTAAAGGACAGGTGTCAAGAACGCATTCTCGCGACGATAACGGTTTCAGTGACGTCATTCGCCGGTAAATTTCGGGTGCTACATGAGCTGCTATTCTATGAAAACTTATCTTTACTGTAGCACTAATAAATGAAACTGCAAAACGTTTCTCCATACATTTATTTCGATGGCAACACAAGGAGTAATTATGTTAAAGCTACAATTGCTTTATTTTAAAGTTTATATGGTTTGATATGGGATATGGGCTAAAATCAGTCACAAATTAACATCACAATAAAGAGCTAATACATTTCATTCAATTAGTAGCAAGTTTACCTACTGAACGATGACTGGGAAAACTATGGAAGATTTTTAGAATTCACTTTTAAATGACGCGCCCCATTACCACAATTTACGCACATGGCGTATTACCGTGTAATACGCCGTGGTAATACGCCGTGTGCGTAAATTGCGGTACCTACTACCGCATTTCAAAGTGGCCAAGCTATATCACAAAATAGTTTACGTGTCTCTAGGTGATCAGCCTATCTATTTTGCGAAGAACCAGGTGAAGTGAGCTGGCTTGCGGACGATGAGGCTTGTGGACGGTGAACAATGGGTAGCTCGCCGTCCGATAAGGACCAGACCCGGGAAAGAGATGTCAGCACAACTGAAGGGATCTGCTAGGGCCGATGCCTGTCGGGGTTACAGGTTTGTCCGAAAGGGTTACCGTGGCCCCCAGCAACATACAGGCAACTGAAAGAACACGGGTGGGTTTTACTCAGTAAGAGCCTGATACGCCCTAGCTGAATAGACTGGCTGCTGACAGTTTTCCTTTACGCATTGAAAGGATGTCAAAAAGGCTAAGGTACAATGAGCCCTGAAACACCAAAAAAGGCACAAGGAGCTCATTCATTCAGCCGAAAGACCATTACTGGACATATACCTCCCCTTAGCACCGCCACTTCAAGTGGTTCTGTGCTTCCCGCATCCAGCAGATTCCTGCGGCCTTCACAAGGCTATCGGTCCACGTTGTCTTGGCTTTCCAACGCTACGTCTTCAGGTAAGCTGTTGCCACTCCAGAACCTTTCAGCCCCATCGGCCATCTGTTCTGCGAGCAATGTGCCCTGCCCATTGCCAATTAAGTTTGGCAATTCTTCGGGCTATGTCGGTTAAGGTAACCGACATAGCCCGAAGAATTGCCAAACTTTCTCTTGCTTCTCTTGCGGATCTCTTCATTTCTGATTCGATCACGTAGGGAAACTCCAAGCATAGCCCTCTTCATTGCCCTTTGGGTGACTTTTAGCCTTCTGACAAGTAGCTCACTCCATTTTATTAATCAATAATTGTTGTTGTCAAAACACTAAGGCGCCATCTCCACGGACGAGAGAATCGCGGCGATAGTCACGCTGTGCCGTCAACTGATCGTCGCGATGATATCGCCGCGTTTCTTTTCTTTTAGATTTTGTGAATGTGAGAATGTTGTAGGCTGTAGACTTGTGGACCATTTTCAATTTTGCTAAGTGCCTGGTACTTGTTGATAGGCCTACACTGTCCTCACATACCTATTAGCACTGTCATTTGAAAACATTGAAAAACCATTTATGTGGCTCTTCTCCATAGGTAGCGACCAATTGGAACCGTGCTGATACTAGATTCTGACGTTGCATAAGTGTCTTTGTAGGTTCATATGTTTTTTTTTTGAGGTTGTTTCATAGAGTTTCTACCTATTGAATTTGACACGGCGAGACTATCACCGAGATTTTCTCGCCCGTGGATGGCGCCTAAATAGGAGTGCCTGACGGACACGCTATAAGTTTAGTCATAGTTTGTACGTTAATTAATTCTCCATGACGTTATTTTATCGTGATTCAACAGTCCCCAGTTGCAGTAGTTCTACCAGTGTACGTATTTGCTGTCTGTCGACAGGTTGTGTTGGTAAATTAGCGCGGGTATCGCGGTTCAATCCCGCTAATTAACTGCGCGCCTATTTAGGCGGATTTGCTAATAATTGAGTGGTACACACAGACTTCGGTACGAATGGTAGAGGTCAATATTTTTTTGTACACAGATACTATAAGGCCTTCCTAGATCATAACTGAGCTGTGTAATGAGTCTGGTTCTAAGTGCAAAGTTACAGTATTAGTAATAGTATAATTACATATAAAAACTCCCTTAGAATAGAATATTTTAGCATTACTGGGATTTGAATTGATAGATTTAGGTAGTTAAATAGAGGTAAACAAAAAAAAAAAACACGACAAGACAGCTGTCAAGTAACCGACTAAACGTAATACCTGTCACTTCAGTTGTCATGCTACGTTATAGTTGTACCTTCCAATTTAGCAACGTTATAATTCGTTGACGTTTAGAGTTTGGGCTCTTTACAATAGACAGATTACAAAATATTATATTACTATCATAAATCTAACAAAAAAATTGTGCTCAAGCAGTTACATCTACGAAGAGTAGTTTAAGAATAAATGATAAAGTTTAACATACATTAATAAAAGAGGAAACTATTGTAAGAATGTAAAAAAAACGTATTTAAAAAAATTCAGTGTCATCTATAAAAACCCTTTTTAAGATTTGTTTTCCTTTAATTAACTACTAACCTAAACCTATGAAGTTATAGATCACTGAGCGAAGTCGTTGGTCTTGAAAATACTCCCGTAAAGTAATAATTATTATAGTGAAATTTAAAGATATGGTGAAATATTATGGAAGTTTTATGTGAAAATAAATTTATATTTAATTTATATATAATAAAGAAATCTAGTTGTTTTGTCAAGGCGTAAAAGTAGCCATGTCATCTGTATATGTATACAAAAAAGAAAGGAAAATTGATTTATTTGTCACAAAAATACGTGCATACAAAGACAGAACTAGGTAAGCAGAAAACAAAATAGGTATAACTTAGTACATAATATGCAAACATGAGTATAAAACAGAAATAGTCGACAGCTGCACGTCATTACTGTGACAAGAAGACTTCCACTCAACCTGATGCTGTGCTATGGGGACCCACAGCACAGCGCTGATTTTCAGTGGTCACCCGAAAAAGACGAATGGAAATCAAGTCAGGTTCAGTAATTTGTAAATAATAAATAGGTAATAAATAAAATAAAATAAACAGTACTTAGGATTATACAACGAATTATAAGAATAAATATTATTAAATAATATAAAAATTAATCGTCAGGCATCACCGTGCGTGAAAAAATAATGTACCATCAGGGTAACGCATATCTAAACAACTTGAAAACAATCCAATCCTGTGCACATGACCCTTTTTTTCGTAAGTAAGTGATACTATAGTGGCCGAACGCTGCAAACAAGAATAGTCCTTACAGTCTACAGATATGCGTTTATTCGATAGTACATACTTGTGACATTTTACTACTACACGAGAATATCCAGTGTTTTCACAGAATTAAATTTAATACATGGGCATCCTCTTAATGGGTCATTGTACTCATCATTATGAACAACTTTCACAATGGGACCAGCAAGGAAATCGCGAAAAAAAATCTGCAGTTCCCTATATTTTGACGAGCTATGCGAACATAAATTACGGAACTGCTGATTTTTTTCACTACTGGTTTAATAATTTTCTTCGTTTTATTGTTGAGTGTCCCAAATAAAATAAAAATAAAAACTTATATATTCTTTTTTTTTTTTAAGTTCAGAGTTAAGCTCCACGATTACTGACGAATCCTTGCACTGACAGGTCCACTCAAATCTGTGTGGTTCTTTTCTCAAAAGACCATTTCAGACACTAATCAACATGGTCCTCATATGGCCTGACCAAGATTATGTCTGGACTTTAAAAAGACTGCAACCTCTGAGTTTGTTTCGACCTTTCTTCTCAGAGTAGTCAGATAGAAATCGCCGAACTCATCTAGCTTATTTTTAATACGACGTGTAAAAGTGATTCCGATATCCTATTTACGGAATAAACAATTTAATTTAATTTCAGCGATGGAAAGGTCGTTGATGACCAGGCTGAGACATAAGTAACAACATTGTTATAAACACTACTCAGTAAGCTAATAGTATCCTGTACAATTCTAACTGCAACAATATTTAAACTGGCAACACAGCAGTGTTTGTAGCACGTCAACCTGTCTCACTAATTACCACGACCGTGGTTCACTTCCCGTAATTAACTGCGAATACTGATTTCATATTGTTTTGTACAATGGCTGTGTGTTATTACTATCTATACTCAGCACTCACATAGGTAAAAAACAAATCGTAAAAAGGATTTTTATAGATGACACTTTCTTGTTTAAAAATACGACAAAACTAAACGAAATTTATTTTAGATTTTTACAATAGTTTCCTCTTATATTAATGTATGTTAAAGTTTATCATTTATTCATAAACTACTCTTCGTAGATGTAACTGCTTGAGCACAATTTTTTAGTTAGATTTATAATAAAAATATAATATTTCTTAATCTGTCTATTGTAAAGAGCCCAAACTCTAAACGTCAACGAATTATATCGTTGCTAAATTGAAGAGTACAACTGTAACGTAGTATGACATAACTGAAGTGACAGGTATTACGTTTAGTCGGTTATTTGACAGCTGTTTTGTCACGTGTTTTTTTTTTTTTTTTTTTGTTTACCTTTATTTAACTACCTAAACCTAACCTAGGTTAATACCAAAGTAAAAAAATAGGGATGATGACAATTTTTTTTATTTTATTCGTCAGGTAGATTATTAAAAAATATTGGACTCGTATTTTTTCTTTTTTTACGTAATCAAAAGATTTCGGCGATATATTTAATAAAATGTGCCATGACGTCACGAGTATGTAGATTTTATATTTATTTGTGACGTAGTGACCCCCACTCCCCAACTTTAATGCGTTTTATCTAAGCTATTTTCTATTATTATGATAAAGCAAAAAATACGTGTCTAATATTTTTTTTTTATTATACTGACGGATTTTTATTTTAAAGTGTTATCTTATTTATGCGTGTTGGGCATTTTTGAGATGGGACTAAGCCTTTGATTTTGCGACACGGTGACGACACCAACTTTTGACCATTAAAAAGACATCAACGCGTTGATTACCGCGGTGTCGATTTTTTTTCAAGTTTTCACTTCTGTCGGCACTCCCGGAGTGCCACTGTTTTTTTTTTTATAGGCCTTCATCATCCCTATCCACTGACAATAAGCGAAATAGGAAGAGATATATTTGGAATTATGCCTATTTGAACTTGTTTATGACGTCGTCTTTCGGCGGAAATGATGATGATGAACCTGTCCTTTTGTAGGAAATTGAATACGAAACATACCTACTACACTATGGCGTACAGTCCGGCCTTCGCGTCGAGAGATTGCGTTCTTGACACCTGTCAGTTTCATACTAACCTTTGATCCTTATTACTACTAGAAATTGCCCAACTGACAGGTGTCAGGAACGCATTCTTTCGACGGCCGGACTGTAGTGATGTAGCATGTGCTATGTAACTGTAGCAACAAGACGGTCGATCAAAAACTAAAAAACAATAATTCTAACTACTTTGACTCGCGTAGCGCGCGAGCTACGGCGTAGCATACTGTATTACAATCTCGAGTAACAATTTTTAGTGATGACCACTTTTATTACAATTTAGTTTACATATTTTGAGTTATATGTTTTTGTTTTTTATATGTTTTATATTTTGAGTTAAGTATTATTTCATTTATGGTCCATAATTCATCAGTTTTTGTAAAAAAAATTCAAGTTTGATATTATTAACCGACTTCAAAAAAAGGAGGAGGTTCTCTGTTCGTCGGAATCTTCTTTTAGGGTTTCGTACCCAAAGGGTAAAACGGGACCCTATTACTAAGACTCCGCTGTCCGTCCGTCTGTCTGTCTGTCCGTCTGTCACCAGGCTGTATCTCATGAACTTTGATAGTTAAACAGTTGAAATTTTCACAGATGATGTATTTCTGTTGCCGCTATAACAACAAATACTAAAAAACAGAATGAAATAAATATTTAACGGGGCTCCCATACACAAAACATGATCTTTTTGCTCGTTTTTATAGATAATGGTATGGAACCTTTCGTGCGCAAGTCCGACTCGCACTTGGCCGGTTTTTATTTCTGTTAACCAGTAGTAAAGTCCCGATTTGAAACTACCTTTCCTTCTGCAAAAAAAAAAAAATTACGTAAACCAACTATACATGCAAACAGTTTATAGAAAACCATAGTTAATCCTCCTATCCTCCAATATTTTCCAATAAGCCCACTAGCTTACAATTTGCGTCAACCGTACAACAGTGCCGGATCAAAGGACGGGCCGGATGAACGGCATCAGTGGGGGATGAATGGGGCCGAACGGATGAAAGCGGATCATCCCCTTACAACCTTAGCTTGCCTGTTACTGGAACTGATTGAGGTGATTAAAATATAGGCATTAATCTTTGTGGAAAGTAATAAAGTGAGTACATTTAATTATTGAGATTTGGGGTTCATATTCTGTACTGTTTGCATTGGTATCATTGTCTACAGAATGTATTTATGTAATTTTATTTTTATATTAACACTTCCGAAATATTGTAAAGAAATTTGTGGTTCGAAATTTATTAATAATTATGTTAATTTATTTTCAAATATTTTATCATGGGTATCGTTTTCATAGGGGTCCAGACACTATCAGTAATATGATATAACATTCAAGTATTGTCATCAATTATTTACACATACGTATTTACATGATTTTTAAAACTAAGACTTAATAATAATAATATGTACAAGTATATAAAAAAGGGGGGGAGGGGGGAATAATCATAGGGCATCAAAAAATTCGTCCGCATTTTCCTATTAAGTCTTAGTTTTAAAAATCATGTAAATACGTATGTGTAAATAAAATATTATTTTGTAAATTTGGACGTTCAAAAGTGCCATACATGGGCCTATTTGAAATAAATGATTTGACTTTGACTTTGTATAAAATGCTGGCAATGCTGATTCTTTGGCCAAAGAATAGGCCAGCCCTCTGGTCACGTGAAGAGTCGACCAGTCGCTTGGCAATGTCTTGAAAAACTAGGTGTGCACTCGGACCCCATGGCCCTAGTGTCTCAACCCCAAACGGCTCAAACATATAAGTCCCAATAAGATTGGAGTATTTGCGCCGTTTGAGGTTTTCCGCACCTGCAGCAGCAGCCCCAGCACAGCCCGCCGTGCTAGGAAGATGGGATGGCGCAAGGGTGTCGACACACGTTGCATCCCACACCAAAGGCCTACCTACCTTCCAAGGCATCATGGACATTCCGTCTGGTCTCTTACCATCGTCGCGTGTCAACCCATTGGGCTCTAAAACAGCTGGCACTCCGGCGGTGACAAGAGCACGACGGATGATGTCATTGATGCTGGCGTGCCGTGCTATCCGACCTGCGCTCTTATTGCAGGATAGGCCATGGTGTCCGAGACAGTCGACACCTTCACCGCATTGGCAGAGATGCGGAGCCACACAAGGAGCGCCCAGACGCAGACAGGTAGCGAGCCGGAAGGTGGTATCACCCAACATAGTGCCTATGTTGGGTGACGGTAGCGCCTGAAGCCAGAGGCCCGACTCCCACTCACCCACAGCCAGCAGGCGGGCACGCTCAGCAGTATTGGTGGACGTATTAATAAGATAGTTCCGTACCAACCTGCAGGGCGGCTCATCCCACTGCCTCTGGGAAGATGTGTTCACTGGCCGATCTGTATTCGGGCAAGTCGCTTTCCAGGCGTTCTCCGCATCGGTCAAGCACGGCACTTCAGAGTTAACCAGGCAGGGGGCTAAAATTTTCCCGGTCAACTTTTCAGTGCTATGGACAGAGGACAGGAACGCGGGTAAGCTAATACTGGTAATTTTGCGGACACCGAGGCCACCAAAACGGATGGGTAGAGTGGCTTGCAGCCACGCTCGGTCATCCAGGGCCACATTCAAAATGGATGATAATGTGCTGCGAATGATTTGGTCAATTTTGTCCAAGAGGTGTGACTGCTTCCATAAGGGGGAAGAGCGTAGAAAATATATAAAATTTGGACCAAAACAACAGTATCTAATCAGGGTGAATGCCAAATGTAAATTAATTTTGGAGAGTCTGTCCGAAACGTCATTGAAGTTTTTGATTTTTTCGTTGATGAAAGGAGTAAAACTGTCTTCTAAAACTGGGGAACCTAGGAGCTGAAGTGAACTTTTTTCTAAAATTTTGATTTGTGGGGCTATTGCATTAAATTTTTCAAGGGTCAATTGTCTGTCAGTAATGTCAGAAAGGAAAATTTCACATTTTGATGGGTTAAGGTCCAAGCCAATGGATTTAAATTGTTGTTTGAGGAGTTGTAGGTCTTTCAAAACAGTGTCTACATCACCTCCTAGCGTTCCATCATCCAAATACCACACGTTAAATTTTGAATTTAGTTTTTGGATAATTGGATGGATAGCCAAGCTGAAAATGACTGGCCCGAGAGGGTAATTCTGTACTTAATATTTTTGTCAGTCAATTCTATCCGGTAAATTGCAGTTTCTTCGGTTTTTTTTTTGAAGTTTTCACTTGGTAGGCGTAACTAACTGCCGTAACAGTTTGGATTTCTGAATTTGTTTTCAAGGTAATGTTTTTCTATATAACATGAACTGGATGATAGCATTCAGTAATTATAACCACAGTAAGCCAAGGTGACATTGTGATTCTCTTTGATTTTTAAGTATATTCATTTTCATACGGCGATTGTGTGATCCATCAGGTTAAGTTACGCTTGCTGGGGTTGGTCCGTGGATGGGTGACCATCTTTACATACCGAGACTCCTCCGTGCCTCGGAAAGGACGTCAAGCTGTTGGTCTCGGCCGTCATTCGTGGACCTTTGACAGTAATTATGGGTTGTTAGGAGCCCGAAAGTCTGACAACCAGTCGGTATCGTATTACCCAGTTGGTTAGTTGTGGAGGTCTTGCAGCTAAATCTTGTAAGACTGAAATCTGACCCCAACATAGTTGGGAAAAGATGGCTTGAAAGGAGTCAGCTACCGAGATGGCGACTGATAGAGAATTATGGAAGGAAAAGACGTCGACCACAAATAAATTAGGATAAGGACAGCAGAATGACGATGATAACGGCATATAATTTAAAAAAACACCACAAAGTTAAAAATAACTTTAATTTCAGAAGTCCGTGTCTTGGTTTTAAATTTTCGTCCTTGTCACCGACTTCCGAAATTCGGTTTAAATTAAAGTTATTTTTCACATTGTGGTGTTTTTTTTTTTTTGTAAAGTCTCTCTATTTTTCATGTTTTTGTTGTGGTACCTACCTCACACAAATTCGAATACCACTACCTGTTATGTAAATAACAGTGACAGGAACTTATCATATCATCTACATAGTGGCAAAAAAAACAACGTATTATTGAAGCTAACTCAAAAACTACCGAAGCAAAGTTAATACAGTTTATATGAGACCACTTCTGAAGTATGACAAACCAAACAAAAAAGGAATCATCAAAATCAATTAATTACTGGCGGAGAAATCGCGTAAGAAACATAAAAAACACACACAATCGAATTGAGAACCTCCTCCTTTTGGAAGTCGATTAAAAATATTAAATAACAGAAGAAACAGTTCCTAAATTACTCCATTATTTTCAAGCTCATACGTAGACATTCAACTTCTCACAACAAAGACTATCGTTTCTAAAAAAGTCAACTAAGTACACAAAAAGTAACCCCAGACTCGCAAAGTAAATACAACAGCATATAGGCTTTATCCACACACGTCGTGCACACGCTGTACATAGGTGTAGTATGCCTACATCCAGCAGGTCGAGATCAAAGAGAAGGTCTAATGAGGGTGGTGCTCTGTGCTGTTTGATGTCAGTTGAGACTCATTTCTGAATGAGCTGTTATTATTTGAGCGTTTTCGTATTTTGTAAACGCTGGTTTGCATGTGGCTTTATGTTTGTGAACTATGAATTTGTATCTGAGTGAGTGTTTGTATTTTAATAATATAAGACGATTATTGTGAAAAAAAAAAAAATGCTGCACCAACCCTAAATAAATTAGAATATGAGCAGGAGTATGATAATTTTCTCTTTGTAAAGATAGCAATCATCTCACAACTAAAGAAAAAACCTTTTACATGAAATTGTATTTACTTATTTAATATAGTAGTTCCTGGGTGACCGAGCTCCGCTCTGGTGAAAATAGTGAATGCCCATTTATAGGAAAGATCATACTAATCCATGCTGCCATGTCATTATTCATTATCTTGTTCTAAACTTTGGGCGACCGAGCTCTGCTCGGGTGAAAATACGGCGAAAACGATTTTGCCCAGATAAGAGACCTAGCTAGATCGATTTTTCTCCCCCGTAAACCTCTGTATTGCAACTTTTATCGATTCGATCGTGCTGATTTCGAGAATGTGAATACAAACAAACATACAATATTGCTCGTTTAATAGTGTAAGATTTCCTTAAGTCTTAGTTATAACAGTCTGCTACGAGAACTTGCATGTAAGTTATTCTTGAATGATGCATGCAATTTCGATTAGCCATGACAGGAAAACCGGAAAACCAGCGAATCAACTTCTATTTTAGAATCGAATTTGTTATGAATGTAAGTGGCATGACATCCAAAACACCTAGTAAAAATACTTCGGAAATAAATACTAAAACAACTGAAATACCTATTCTTTTATTGCAATAATTTAGCAACTAACCTACTCAATTCTAAAGAACTTACCTAAAACCTTTCAAAAACCCAACCATAGCTTTTAAATCTACGTAAACCTCCCACACTATACGGTTGCGAATTTTCAGCGGTTTTCAGCGGACAAGTAGCAAGAAAGCGGCGTCTTGCTGAAAATCAATAGAGCGAGGGTGGTGACCCCGCCCCGCGCCACACGCGGTCAGCTCCACTACCTTGACATTGCAGGTCGGGCTACAAGCTAAATAATAATACAATAATAACATATTTATTTGACGTAAAAACTAAACAGATACAGGTTGACAGTTAATTACACGTGGGAATAACCTGATACATAATATTGAACAATGGCGCCCATGCTCGGAAAAATCTGTGTTACAGGGGTCATCCATTCGTCCAATATGGATGTTATAATAGTTACTTACAATTTTATAATATTATAAATGGACGGTTTTTCAGTGTAGTTAGGTATCTACACTAATAAAAGAGAAAAGGTTTGTATATTTTTGTTTGTAATGAATAAACTTAAGAAGTACAGGACTGATTTAAAAAATTATTTCACCAAGTAGAATTCTTTATTATTACTGAATAACTTAAGCTATATAAAATGTATAAAGAATCCACGCGGGCGAAGCCGCTGGCGGAAGCTAGTAACCAATATTTTGTTAAAATATTTTGATTTAAAAAAAAACAACCAACTTTCAAAAAAACACTATTAAGTAAATTTTGGAAGTCGGTGTCTTTGATTTTGAATTTTCGGTTTTGCCACCGACTACCGAAATTAATGTTATTTTTTACTTTGTAGTGTTTTTTTGAAAATATAATAATAATAATCTTAATTTATTTTTCGTGTGGTTAGTGATTAAAGTGCCTGCTAAACGGTCGCCAACCGCGTCCCGAAGGAGATGTCTTTGGTAGTTTACACAACCATGTAGATGGTGGTTTACGACCAAATTTTAAACAGCTCTGACGGTCGCCAACCAAGGTCACCTCTGTCGGGGACGCGGTTGGCAACCTCGTAGCTGACACTTTACGTGGTGTCAGAGTTTTAAAGCCGCCCTTGAGGCTCTGACTTGGATTCACTTGCCGTCGAGAAATATCTCTCAGGCACGCCGGTTTCCTCACGATCTTTTCCTTCACCGTTTTTGAAGCAAGTGATAATTATACAAAACGCACATGAATAAAAACAATAAGAATACATACTTCACATTACTTCACTAAGTCGGTATTTCTTTTCTACTACTCATTATGAGCGTAGTAGGTCAAAGACCGGTATGAAGCCGTGTTAAGTAGCCGTTCTAAAATAGCCCTTATTGCAATGGAATAAAGTAGAGTTAAGTTAATTGCATTGACACTGCTCATTTCCATACGATTGTGCATTTTCCGGGTGCGTCGTATTAACATACATATCAAGTAAGTACCTACATATATAAGTGTAATCAGTCTTATGTTTACCTATGTATAGAAAAAACGGAACGCTCATTATTCTTTTTTTTTTTTTGAAGATGCTCCTACATAATACCAGTTTTAATTCCAGTAATGTTTTAATTTCTGGATAACGTTATATAACGTTTATTTCAAACAGCTGGATGAAGCTGGATAACCGAGCATTGCTCGGTTTTTTTTTTAAACGACTTTTTCTAAAAATGAAACCTAGCTAGATCGATTTATGACACCCGAAACCTGCATACTAAATTGCATGAAAATCGTTGGAGCCGTTTCCGAGATTCAGATTATATATATCCATATATACAAGAATTGCTCGTTTAAATGTATTAGATAGCTGTATGAATGCTTAGTATTTTTTCACTTTTAGGAATTAATTTAGTTTTGACTTTCTACTTTTACCTAATTTACAATTTGGTGCACCAAGTGACAGTAAACTGCTGCTTACTAGCGAAAAATATTGTAAATAAATCACTTCAAGTTCACTATCACTATCACTATCTACCTACATCCTCAGTATAACAAACTTGAAGTTGTACTATATAGTACATACTAATTCCATGTTTGAGACATAGTCACGGCTTCAGTAATTACGCAAGGCGTGACCCTACCAATGACGCGGGGTCACGACCCGGCCCGAGTCACCATTGGCTGAAACGACACACACACATTTACAGCGATTTCATGGGCTTTCAGTTATGTTAGGTCGTTTTCAGTTATGAATTTACGATCTCATAGGGATTACTATTTCAAATGGTATTGAAAAAATAAGCCGTGCTATACACTTGTTCACTGTTCAGGTGCCTCATTAATCGGCATAGCAGGGCGGCAAAATCAAATATACCTAATAATTATGAAGTAATTGCATCGGGTCGGCTTTTTTGTTAAAAAAATACTGCTGAAGCGAATGTGCCTATCAGGACAAGTATATATATGTATCACGCCTAAAGTAACAAGTAAATGAAACGATATTTTTAATTTATACACAGCAAAATATATTAGTAATGATACGACTTATGATTAATGCGCTTTGGCCCATGTTCTTAGAGTTGACTTTTCCAATCTGTGTTTTTACAAACTACCAAAGTTTGAAATCACTAGTTTCCGCCAGCGGCTTCGTCCGCGTGCTATGCATCTTCATAAATTACTAGCTGTGACCCGCGGTTTCACCCACATAAGTCTCAATCCCGTGGGAATATCGGGATAAAAAGTATTCCAAGTCCTAGGCCAGGTCATGGTCTACCCTGGTGCCAAAATTCATCCAAATCAGTTCAGCCGTTTTAGCGTGAAAGCGTAACAAATAAACAAACAAACTCACTTTTGCATTTATAATATTAGTTAGGATGTTACTCAGTGATAATATGGCAACCTACTGATGAAAGACTTTTTTAAATCGATCCAGTAGTTTTTGAGTTTATTCATTACAAACGAAAATACAAATCTTTTCTCTTTATTAGTGTAGAAGAAGAAAAAGATCTACTGGTCTGACTGCCTCGTTGGTCTAGTGGTCGCAAGCGCTACTGCTAAGTATGATGTCCTGGGTTCGATTCCCGGGTCGAGCAAAATGTTATTGGGTTTTTCAATCTGAAATTTCTCAGTAGCAGCTCGGAGTCTGGATTTGTGCCCGGTTAATGGCAATAGGCTCGCCCCCTATTACATGGGACTTAAACATAACTGGCGAAATGTGGGTGTGCCTGCTACAGGGACACCTCTGCCCAACCCTTCGGGGAAACAAGGCGTGATGTTATGTTTATGTTATGTTAAGAAGAAAAATATGTAAATAACGACCTACTGTGAAATTCTACGTTGCATTGACAGGTTTTAATGTTTGACTGAATCAGACTTTAATTAAATTGGAGATATCGTTTTTATTCACTAGTTTTTTAATAGTTTCAAAAACTTAGATACAATAAATACATTTATACGCTCTTCTGATAGTGTCAGAAGAGCGTTTATTCTCAATTCGAGAGAAACCAAAAAAAAAAACCATCTGTCAAAAATATCTTTTCCCGATATCAACAAAAAACCGTTTATTATCATAACCGCTATATATTTCGTTGCTCCAAATCGTAAGAGATAGTAGTGACTGTTCTCTAGGGACACTTTCCCTCAGAATACGATTTTTTGGGGGTTCTTTTAACACCATATTATTCTTATCTGTGGTACTTATTGACGTCGTATATTTTGTGTATTGTCTATGCGTTTTGACGTTTTTTATGGAGGGAAAACTTACCTATAACTAAAATGTATGGTAAACAAGAAACTCTAAAAACGAAGCATTTGTTGCAGAATTCTTTTGTTTTATGTAGTTTCTTGGGTGTGAAAATTACTGTACCTACACTGCAGAAATCTTATTTATTTATTTGTTTACATAAGTAAAGAAATACAAATCTTATGTTTGGTGAGTGCTATGTTATGCCAAAAGGCGTACAAATATGGTGTGCAAATCTAGCTGAGGATTATAAATTAAAATTTCCTAAAAATATTTGAAAATCATGCGTATTTATGGTATTAAATTGAACAATTACACATTATCTTATATTCCAATTATTTCAGAATTAAATGAGGAATTATTAAAATGTCAAAATTCGATGTTAAAATTATATAATGTCTAAATTCGATGTTAAAATTATTAAAATGTCTAAATTATTTAATGTCAATATTAATAATTGTACTTTATTCTAAATAATTCATTATAACAATGTATTAGCATTAGAAGGCCTATGTTCATTATGAATCAGATTTGGATGTCCTGTTTCACCATGTGAGGATATGATCTGTAGCTTATCTGGCTGATAATTGGATTCAATTTAATTCTATTTTTGATGTGTAACATCTTTTCCCTCGCTTTCCTGCAAATGTTTTTCTTACTTTCCCGCAATCTATGGAAATGATTTCGTGAAAAGGGACGGAAGTGTGTAACGGAAGCCGGGGAAGCGCGCGCTATTTGATTTGACCAATGAACGCGCGCGGTGCTAGAGTTGGCCGTCAGATGGTACCAACCCATTTTCCGAGAGGTTGGTACTGTCAGCCAAGATGTCAGATGTTACACATCATATGCTACTACTGTAAGGCTCGCTTGTTTTTTTTTTATTTAGGTGATTGATAGATATTACCATATCCGGAGGCTGTGAAGACCACAAGCTCAGTCTTCTTAAACTTCCTCCCCACATAATGAAGGAAACATAACTCAACTAACATACCTACTTATAGTACAACATTATTATATGAAACGTATGATCTCAACGTTCTTTATCACCAACGCAGGACGTAAACAACTATTCGTTATAACATTTATAACGTTCATAAAGTTTTATCTTGCTACTGACATGTCTTGTGCTTATCGGTGGCTAGGATACGTCCCCTGGCGAGGTCTGGGGAATGAAGTTGTTTTCTTTTTATAGTTTTGTTGCTGGGCGTGGAGTGGGAGTTTCCTGTACTGAAAGTACTTCTTGGATCCTGCAGAAAGCCGAAAGGAATGTGGTGATATTCAAGTATGATGTCAGGTATTCAACGAGGAAATTGTGGAACACACTTAGGACGAATTTTACCGATCAAACTGATCGCGGTCAGTAATTCTAAACCGCGTTCAAGAGCTGTCAGTGTCAAAATTGTTATATTATACACTGACAGCTCTCGAACGCGGTCTAGAAGTGCTGATCGCGTTCAGTTTCATTGGTGAAATCCGCGCTTATTGTCTGCGCCACCACTGAAGTCCTTTTGACGCGGCACTAGTGTCATGTCATTGCACAACATAGCATTTTAAAAAAAGTTCCACTATTTTCCGCGGGCCTTCTTTCGTGGCACGCAGTCTGTATTGGCAATGACTTTCATTTTGACAATTCGACAACATTCATTGCGTCATTTAGGTACGTTGTCGAGCAAACGAATTTTTCAAACATAAAGCAATGGATTAGCTATCAGCAATTTCCTTCAATAGAAGGTATACCTATGTTACGCAATTATTGGAGTGCAGGTCCCAATACTAACATTGCTGACTAGCGTGTAAATCTTTTACCACGGCTTGTTTTAATCGCAGTATTAGCATTGTATCTTAGAGAAAAATCTGTGTGACATTTCTCTATGCCTGTTGCCAGTCCCTTTTACTAAAAAAACAAAATGTTCAAAAAAGAAATCAGAATGGTAGTTTGGTAAATAAGACAGAATGCATTTTGTATTGTTTATAAAAGTTTATTTATAAAACAGAGCAATATTGAAATGTCCCAATTAAAACACAGACGTGATAGTCACAAGAGTACCTAATGTTAAAATAAACGAGCATGATAAACTTTGACAAGAGCCCGATAACAGTAAGTAGGTACGGTATATAATGTAAATTATTATGTAAGAATATGTACTGCGCGTAAATATGTATTTAGAACACAGCAGCTCAATAACTCTGGTATAATTATGGTTACAAAATTCGGTCATGCAACAAAAGTTTCACAGTTGTAGCCCCGAAATTTCTTATGGAACAAATCTAATTTAGAGAGATGTATTAATGATTCCATTGTTTATAATTCTGTAAATACATATCTGTTATAGTCGCTTATCATATTTTGGTCAAGATACAACTTGACACTAAACTGCAAATTGCAATTGAATTTCGCGAGCTACAACTGCGGATCCACAGTTAATAGTTCACGCTCGTTTGGTGAACTATCCACTTATACCTAGTTATCCATAACTATTCAAAAGGTAGATTCATGAGTAGTTAAATTAATAATAACTGTATTAGCACCGCAAACGTAACGTAATTTCGAACGATTTTTTAAAATCGAAAATACATTTTATTTCCTACTAGATGACCTGTTGTTAACTTCGTACGTACCACGTGAGATCGATACAAAATTTAGTTTTTTCGATTTTTCATCTGTTCCTTTGGGTTTTTCGTAATTTTTTACCGATTCCAGAAGGAGGAGGTTCTTAATTCGGCTGTATGTTTGTTACGTGATTACTCCGCCAATTATGAATTGATTTTGATAATCTTTTTTGTTTGGTTTTTTGTGTTCAGAGGTGATCCCATATAAATTTTATTAACTTTGCTTTGGTAGTTTTTGAGTTACCTTCAATAATACCTACGTATTTTTTCCCACTTAGTATGGATGATATGATAAGTTCCTGTCTCTGTTATTTACAAAACAGGTAGTGGTATTCGAATTTGTGTGGGGTAGGTATCGCAACTAAAAAGTGAAAAATAAAAACTTTTTACAAAAGAAAAATGAAAACCACCGACTTCCAAAAAATCGTTACAACGTGATAAAAACTTTAATTTCGGAAGTCGGTGGCAAAAAACGAAAATTCAAATCAAAGACACCGACTTCCGAAATTAAAGTTATTTTTCACGTTGTAGTGATTTTTTTGTAAGTCGGTTGTTTTTTTTTTGTAATTTATTTTCCTAAACCATCCGTAAAACAAAAAAAAAAAAAACGAATCGGTCGAGCCATTTTCCTACCTACCTACCTATTACCCTCAATTGTCAATTAATCTGCCTAGCCTTTTCTCAGCTGTGTTGGGGTCGGCTTCCAGTCCAACCGGATTCAGCTGGATACCAGTATTTTACATGGAGCGACTGCCTATCCTGCCTGCCTAGGAATTACCCACAATTGATTTTTAAATATCTATAGATAACTATAGTTATAGATTATAGCGATATTCTACAACACAATATCGTGATTGATTTGAATAAATAAAATTATATTGTATGCGAAACCATTTTAAAATCCATCGAATTAACGTTACGTTTACTCTGTGCGTTTGTTCCCACTGAAATGAAAAGTCACTCGCTCACAAGTTTTAAGTGAAACGCATTCGTTGAGCATTAAATTTGTCTCAATTTGAGACAAATGCTCAACGAATTCGTTTAATATATATATAGTTTATATTAACAAAATACCATTAACAAAACACACTATTGAAAATGATAGATACGAGTATCTCATCCCTGCTAACCCGTAACATTAAACAGCGCAGCGCGTTTACGTTTGGCATGTTTGCTGAAGCACATAGGGATGGCTTTCAAGCCATCATGCGTATAATAGCAAACTTCTTGTTGCACACACGAACAGTATCCTAATTGCTACTGCTTTCCGTTTTGATGGTCCTTTCCAAAATTAGTGGATAAGGACAGCCATAGGCATCAGTTAGGTATAGGTACTAACAATACTAACATAATTTTAGGTACAATTTTGTTACCAACCCACTAAAATTTTATCATTTTATGTTCTTGTGATATTATGATTATATAACTTACTAGCTGCGCCCCGCGGTTTCACCCGCATAAGTCTCGATCCCGTAAAAATATCGGGATAAAAAGTATCCTATGTCCTTCTCCGGGTTAAGGTCTATCCATATCCCAAATTTCATCCAAATCCGTTCAGCGGTTTTAGCGTGATGTCGTGACCAAGGAAAATAGGGATTCATTTTTATATATATAGATATGGAGATACTCAGACATAAATAAATAATAAAATAAATAAATAAATTATTGCTAAGAAAACCATACGCGCGCCGCTCTGGTTTGCTTGCATTCTTTCAAGAGCTTTCCCGTCGTTTCCTCGAGAGCCAGTTCTTTGTTTACTATCGTAGAAATATTTCCACAAAATGCTATTTCTTAGATTACCTCTACTAATAATATTTTAAAGAAGTGGAAGTCTATAAGCCGATGCAAGATTTCTTCTATATATGATCGGATTCACACAGTCATCTTGATTCAATAATTGCAAGATGCTTGCCGCGTTTCATGCTTCTCAAAACTTTGTCAGCACTAAGTAAAGACAGCATGTTAGGGTGTAAATCAAGGTATATTATCCTCCACCGCATTTCCTAAGGCTATCATCAAAGCCATAACGCACTGCAATCCATTCCACTAAACATATCACTTCACAAAATTCGCACTTTCAAGTCACTCCACTTTTTAACACCTTATCCTCTTGAAGGGTTATCAACCACCTCTCTGCCAACACCATATTGTCATATATCATTATATTATTACTTGTTATCGTCATATTATCTTGGAACCAGTGTTTCTATATCCCAAAACGAGTAAAGAAACTTTTATATTGACAAATTTTTTAACAACCAACCCCTAAACGACCACCAATATCGTCTGTTTCAAGTTAACTGGATTGACAAAACGTTCTAAAGATGCTTTATATAGGTAACCTTAAGCTTGGCCCTATGCTGGCCTAGGGTTAATAACGATACACTTTTGCTGTGGGTTCACGGTATCTACCATTCAACCCCAGGTCAGGCATACTGACTGTACTTATTGTTTCATGATAAATGAGTTTTGCTTTTTATTCATTATCTTTCAATGAGGTCGGTGTTGTTTTTTTAAAGGAATTTGAGTATTTTTTATAAGTATTAAGTATTTTAATTATTTCTTGGTGAAAGTTGTAGGATACAATTTTCTAGGAATCCTACAAAGATTTCTATCATTTCTTGCAGAATTAAGTTCTCATTAGGTTCTTCTAAAGATTTACCTATTATTATTTATATTATAGTAGGCTTTGCTATCGGTTTGATAAGGTGCTTTTAAGTATTAGTTTATTTGCCTACCAATAAGTTTCTAGTCTAAATTACCTAGGTACTTCAGTATCTAAGTATCGTTGAGTTCGTCGTCCCGTATCTCATGTCATTGACTTGTGTAAGAGTATGTTTGTACAGTAAGTTGGTACATTATAATTATGAATTATTATTATCGTTATGGAAAATAGCATATCATGATGAATTTCCAATGAATTTCCGTCTTTTTGTAAAAGAAAGTCGTGTCACTTAGGTCAAACTGCTCAATCAATACATATTTTTGTAATAACCTATAGGTACCTATAAAAACAATTAAAAAATAAAATATTTTTCCGATGCAAATAACAAAACAGCAATGCCATCTATTGGGAAATAGTACAAGCTGATTGAGGATAAGTGACATCTAGCGGATTTTTTAAATAAGTACAGGATGAAATGCGAGCTGTACTTTCAGTGAGTAAATAAATAATCCACTAGACGTCATTAAAAGCAAAGATTCTATTTCACAATAAAAGATGGCGCTATTTGAAACAGTACCAATTTTATATCAAAATGTTTATTTAATCAGTAACTACTAGCTGACCCGACAGACGTTATCCAGTTCACATTTCAATAATTCTTACAGAAAATTCACCAATTTTCCTCGCAATTTTTCAATGTTTCGAACACTCGAGAATAGCCATGGCATGGTTCACTATTCTGGAGTGTTATAGTTTTTTAGGGTAACGAAGATATTTTTTTAATATTAAAAATAAATGATGTCATAAAGTTGGTACTAAATGAAAAATTCGACTAAGCTTTCGCCAACGTCCATACTACGTTGAATACACCGGTTCTCGTCCGATCACCGAAGTTAAGCAACATCGGGCGTGGTCAGTACTTGGATGGGTGACCGCCTGGGAACACCACGTGACGTTGGCTTTTTGCATTTTGTTAATTTTTGGCTGCTTTTGCTGGTGTTCAAAAATGTATACAATTTATTTTCAAGATTCTCTTAGTTCTTCGAAACTTCACAATAGACTTCGATGGAGTTTTCATTCACCATCATAGAGAATAAAATTATTCCAGAAAGTATGACTTTATCTAAATATTTTGAAAATTTGAAAAGTCATCACATCAATATATTACACAGGATTGCACACGTGCGAAGGACTCTTGTGTAAAACAAAACCATATTTACTTCTATCATTTTATTCATAGTTTACACATTACATTTGTATCTGACTGCTTAACAACGAAGATACAATGATAGAATAACAAAAAAAGACAAAACATCAAAAAGGAAATGCAACACAAAGACGCCAAAATGTACGTAGTAAAAAAAAATCAGTTAAAGACAAAAAAATGCACTTACAAACTATAGGTCATACTACAAGAAATTTTTCATCAAATTTGGTTGGCACACACTAGCCCTCAGTTATTTACGTAGACATTTTAGAATTTAGAACATGATCTATTGGCAGACACGCACTTAACACAGGAATATTCTCTATACTGTATGTCATTAGACTAATTAGTTTCAAAACATCCAAATATAGTATTATTTATGTACATTTTCAGTTACGAATAGATTAAACTTTACTGTACAAGATTCATTTAAACTGTCATTGCAAGACTATACATCGAATATTTCAGGATTTACATCATTGGCCACCCATTACTATTGCAAAATGTACAAGAATTTGGCAGGGATTTATAATATTTCGGGCCTCAAAGCTCGTTAATTATTTGACTACGGATATCAATCATTTATATAGGGTACTGAACATTTATTACTACTAACATGTAATTTTATAACAAATTGAATTATTTGACTAATCGCAGTAGGTACTTGCGGGCGCATTTGATGTAGTACACAGATGAATTGAAACTTCTTTTTACATCTAACTGCACACGCCGCTTTCACGCAAACACATATTTATTTATATAGACAGTAACACTATTATATTATATTAAACAGCTGTCGAAAATCATGAAGAACTAGTGTGTGCTATAATTAGAAAAACACCACGATTACTATGAACAAAGTCAGATCGAATTATGTAAAATTTCAACATTTACCTACTTGTACATAATTCCAGTATTCCCCTTAAGTTTTAAACGACCAATCTTAATATTTCTGCTCCCTTCGCAGAGATCAACAAGTGAACTTTTCACCGAATTTGTTAATAATACGTACACAATTTACTTATACACTGATTCCTTTTATTTTGTAATACATCAGGTATTTCCTAGCATTGCCCTTCCCTCGATTTCTACCCACCCTCTTGTTATATAATCTCCTTCATAGTTTACTATAGTAATTTACAAGATAAATATTAGGATTTGTTACAGCTTGAGTAGTGCAAGTAACAATTGGAGCCGCTTATTACTCCTATTTCTTCATTCTGATGATGCCAGCTTTAATCTTACGACATTGCTTGTGCGCATCAAGTTGTCAAAAGCTGTTGTTTCCTTACTACTTTTCCTAAAATACTACTTGCACTTAATCAAAAAGTAAAAAGAACTTTATTTGAACGACATCAAAGACAAAATTGAGAAATCAAATAGAACAGAATATCAATGACAATTGGAAATAAACAATTATTAACATCGATCGAGCCATCCTAATTCTAATTTTGTGACACCCTACATTATTACATGTCAAATAATTATACAAAAACAAAATACTGTCGAAAATCCATGATTCAATCATATTATTATTTAAAGGAACGAATGTCAATTTTAAAGAAAAAATAACAATCTGATTTTATTGATCCTACTCAATCCTACCCTATATAACACATGAAAACTTAATTGAAATAAATGAGTCCCTAATACTCGCTACAGATCTAAATAAAAGCAATAAAAAATAAATAACAAAAAGACATGATACTTAATAATATTGTTCAAGAATAGTAATTTAAACATTTATTATTATTAGCTCACTTTGGCTAAACATCGATTTTAAATCGATACAATTTTTATTGATGACTGTATCAACTATACACAATTATTCACAGAAATGACAATTTTATATAAACTCTTACGCTAAATGAGACCATATACAATTGAATACCAATTTATTTATATTAGATTATACTTAGCTACCTATATTATAATTCTTTTAAAGTCAGCAAGTCTTTGAACTTTTTAGTGTCACTTACTATTAAAATACATGATTCCTGCAACTTAATTAAGGCTTTATCCCACTTCGACAGCTTTATTTCACCCTCTTCTGTTTCGTCACATGTCGCCGAGAAATATCTCTCAGGTATCCTCGCGATGTTTTCCTTCACCGTTTTTGAAGCAAGTGATAATTATACAATACGCACATGGATCTGAAAAGTCAGAGGTGCGTGCTTTGGGTTCGAACTGAGACCTATGACTTGGCAGTCCAACGGACACACCATTAGCATGGGCGTAGCCAGCATTTTTTATTGGGTGGGGCAAAAGTAAATAAACTCTATAATAAGTAGTAGAAATTTCTCTCGGTAAAACTCGTATAACTAGCATGCACGCTCGATTCATCGATACTACATTATTTCGCGCGGTAATTTTGAATTTTTCCAAATGAATAATTAATATTGTCATTTATTAAACCTAAATTTTTACCTTCGAGTCAAGACCAAGGTAGGGCAGATGCCCTACCTAGCCCCACCGTAAGTACGCCCATGCGGCACTAGGCTACCCACCCTACAAATCAGATAAATGGGATAAGCCTTAATGTTTATAGAAAACCAGATAGTAAGGCCTTGAATAAAAATTAAGTATATTTTTGTAATAGATATAAGTTTAGAAATCAGTCGCAGTACCATTTAATTTAGAAGTAACGAATTTATTTTATATTAGTATATGAATTTAGAACATCAAATTTTAGCTAACCCGATAATGACTATGGTCAATCTGATCCTACCTTATGGTGGCACTTCACATCGCTGTTCGGTGTTCGCGTTTTTTCTGATTTATTCAGCTATAGTGTTCTCGAACACACCGTCCACACATTGTCATGAACAGTGAATAATGTGAATATGCCGAACATTCAACAATAAATATTTTTCTTATCTGAACGCAAAGATGGACGTGTTGAGGGCAGGCCGGCAGCGGCGATTTATTATTTCCTCTTGTGTTAATTACCAATACATGTTAGGCGTTCATAGAACACTGCATTCCACTGAGCAAGCCATGTGTGGACGGTAAACGAAGTTATTCGGTATATTCGCAAAACTTTGATATGTGACCAAAAACTGACAACCGGCGCATAGTGTTCGTGTATTTGCGTATTCATCTTATTTGTGAAAAAAAAAAGGCAAATATAGGCGAATACGTGAACACGAATAGCGATGTGAAGTGCCGCCATTAGACGAGGCCATTTACCACATTCATGATTCGCAACAAACGATCAAAGGGTTACCTACGTCGCGATAATGCGGTCAGCGAAAGCCGCCATACTGTTAAATACACTGGGATACTCGAAATATGCTGTTAAAGGGAAATGCTTAACTCCATATCGATACCCTAGTACATACATCTGACTTAGACATATTAGAGAGACAATCACAAAACTTTTTGAAATTTATGGAACAGTAGTCGCGTTCAAATACAAACCATTTCATGAGATGTTTTGTATTTTTTGAAGAGGGGATGCATAATATTTGTGCAGTTTCATGGTCTAATAAACCAAGTTTGAGAACCTCACTCAAAGCTTCCTGAATATTACTAATAAATTGATCGAGACAGGCATTTGCTTGAGTAGGTTGGTCAAAATGTATGTTGTAGTTGTACTTATGGATTATTTTCTGAAATTCAGTTAATGCTTTACTCTCCTTAAGTTTCATTTTTAGTCTCCGTCTTTTTGTTGTAATTAGGTACGAAGAAAAATGTCCAGATTTGATCTTGGAATTCGATATAAACATACAATTATACATTTATAAAGTGGTATTTCAATTCCACAGCATTCGAACGATCTTTCAAAGAACATTTCACTCAGTAATGGAACTTTTTTAATTTCCATATAATGTTTACATAATATACCAACCCCGCCTCGCCTTTGGTTTGGTCTGGAGTAGAAATCAGCTAGCTTAAATCCTTTCAAAGAGAAGTTAGATTCCGCCCCTGATCTGAGAAAAGTTTCAGATAGGGATAATATGTCTATGTAAATTTTCTTATTTAAAAGTTCGCAAAGAGAAATTTGAAGAATGTCTACTTTACTAAGTGCTCCTGCTATGTTTTGATGCAATATAGTTAGGTAGGTTTCAGATTCGCCTTTACTATTACAAAATTATCCTGTATAACTGAATTTGTTGTTAAGTTGGGAGGTGACTGGTACATATGCCTATCATTAGTTAATAATGGGTTTGGCTTTTTTATTCGAGAGAAATGATTAAGAATCGATTGCTGTGAGCATTTTTTGGAAGAAATTAGTTTGTTTACGCTGTTGTGCCATGCCACCTTATTGACGCCGTCATATTTAATACACAGAGCATGTAAATTATTATAACTAAAGAATTTATGAAACTAAGGAATTTTACCATAGTTACGTAAAGCCTTCTCCTTCTATAAAAAAAAAATTGTGTCACAATGATATTTTAAACTATTATGACTTGTATTTATTTTCGTTTGCTTCCATATTTTTTTTTAACATTAATGTCCTAACTGCATTGATTTCATAGTTTCGACGTGCACACTTGTATCAACTGAGGGAGCATTCTAAGACATCAATTTTCAGCATGCAAACTTTAAATTTGTCAAATAATTATTACAAATATAGTATCTCAAAAATCTATTCTATGATATAAGTACTCAATTTGTAATGTTTTTTTAACCACTGCTAAGATATTCATAAGCAAACATGAGAATTGCTCTCCTGTAAAATTGGTGTAAATGTAATTTAGTAAGAGTGTGAACTAGGGTATCGATATTACATAACATGCAGCGGGATAATTGTGTATCAAACTTACAGTAGCAATGGCTTTCATTTTGACAGTTCAACATTTGCGTTATTTACGTTATTGAGCAGACAAGCTTTACGAACATATGAAGCAGTGAATTAGCAATATTCTTCAATCAGATGGTAATTGAGAGTCTTTTAAGCAATTAAGGTGCTGATCCCATAAGACCGAATTACCGCGACGTCAGAGTATAATAAGAATAGTTAATCCATTTTACGAATACCTTTACACATTCCTTAAACACTATTAACACAAAGACTTTCGTTTTTAGCAGAAAATCACCTCGTCTTCTCACCTGCACTTGTTTGCAGTTATAGTTTCACACTTAAACATTTGTCATTCCACTTTGAAAACTTACTAAGTAGTGGTATAGGCAGCGCTTCAGGTTGTGAATAAAATATTTAATTTTGATTAACTTTGGTTACAAAAATAGCCACATATTGCTGTAACATCCGAAGCTAAAAATGTTTTTGTATACTTTATAAACCTCTGAACATTGCAAGCTGTCACCGTACATTGTCTATATACTCTGTACATTTATGCCTAGCGTAACCAATATACTTTGTACTTTAACAACCTTGTGCAGTCGGCTATGAAAACCTTGAACATGCCACAGATTAATACAAATGGTTCACTCCGCACAAGTACGCGGCGGGCTCGTCTTGTCGGGCCAATTCAGTGAGTGTAAGTACTCTGAAGACCTACGAGTTATGCGATAGAAAGAGAGGCAACTTCTAGGTGAATATAACTGTAGGTAATTAGCGCTGTGCGACCTGAATTGCACTTTATTGTGTCGTAGCCAGAGTCGCTTTTTGTTCAAATGATTTTGTGGAATGAACCATCTGTATTAATCTGTGACCATGCTTTGAACTTTGTCACATTATGCAAAGCAAATGATGACAACGAAAAAGGCAGTACGTTACATCGATCGACAAGTCCAACAGTGACCAACGATTTCGTAAGGCGACTGCACAATCGCCACCACCACCCAAACCACTGTCAAAGTAAGTAATTCATCTATTTCACTTCACTAAACACTAAGCGTCACTGTCGCGTCACCTCAAGTGTCAATTTTCACGTATTATGAGGATCTTTCTGAAGTCCCAGGATCATTCTGGCTCAGCGAACATAAATGAGAACTTTTCGTGGGAGGTAGGTGCGATGACGCGAGCCTCTATTAGGCTTTGCACGACCCATGTAGTGGACACCAGAGGGATGTTATCTTGATTGGCTTTGTTCTGTACTTCGTGAGGACAGTCCCATTCTGTCACCAGTGCTAGGGCGCCGGACATATTGAGGTCTTCTTCGTTAACCACTCGGGTTGTAGCACCAGCTAGGGTGCATACTCGCTCCCAGAATTTCACGAAGGTGTCCTGGTCTCCGCATAGTAAGATGATCTTGTCTTTGAAGAATGTTGCGTTGCGTCGGCCTGAGGGCGGCACCTGGAGAAATGGTATAAGTTAGTCAGTTAGTTAGCAGTCAGATTTAAGATTCAGAAAGAAAAATATACCAACAAAAATAATATAACATAACAATATAACGCATGTATCCCCGAAGTGTTAGGCAGAGGTGTACCTACAGTACACCCACATTTCGCCATTTCGCATTTTTCACTTATTGAAATCTTAATAAATACGAATAGTCCGAAAAACACCTTTGTGAAAATTATGGCGGCGCTTGTAAAGTATAGATTTAAAAGACCTGTCAAATCCATTAAGTTGGAACTAGTTGTTATTTTTTCCATACAAATTTCGGGGGGTTTTACTCAACTGTTTGACATTGTACATCCAAAGTTAAACATGATATCGTCTGGTCTCATGATTAATTTTGTCCGTGCTGAAACAGAATAGTAAAATAAAAAGCCATTAAAAATTTATGAGCCAACAGATTCGTTTTTCTCGCTAATTTTAACGCAACTGTGGGCGTAAATAAGTAATAAAAGAAGTGTAAAATCTCCAAAACAAAGTAAGCACCGACAATGCTCAATTATCGAAGAGTTCAATAAATTTTATTTGTAATTGAATTATGCTGTGGTTTTTTCATAAAACTCGATTTTCCAAAGGATCTTACGCAATTTATAACGCGCTCGTTTTACAAAGTTCGGAATGGTGTTTGTGTGCGTGCGAACTAGACGTCGTACGTGTAAACTAGCGTCTAACTGCTCATCACTGATACTATCTCTGTCGGACACGATGCCAGGTGACACAGCGTGTTTTTTGGCCAAGCCAACCAGTGAGTTCGAGCTCGCGACTAGTTTAATCTTAAGTAAATTGAATGTTAGTTCTCTATTTCGCCACGTTCATTGTCATTATCTGTGTCGTACTACACAACATAGCAGTTAACGTCACCATTTTGCATGTAACATAACATTCCCCAAACGGTTATTCAGAGGCACCCACATTTGGCCAGTTATGTTTAAATTCCATGCAATAGGGGGCGTGCCCATTGCCATCCACTGGGCACTGTTGTACTTGCACTATTGTATGTTCCAATGTTTTTATTTATTTGATGGACATTGAACGGATACCCGACTATCGACTAGTAGAAGGAATATCGACTAAAATATGGAAAAAGAAAAAAATAATAGGGACATCGTATAGGTACTTTTAAAATGCTTCTAAATATGTTAGTACCATATCTATGCATCCATCACATAAATATTTTTTCTGTCATTGCTTCATTTTAATTATTTTTACCTATTTTGGTATAGTAATCTTATTCCAGGTGTATCATCTTATACATATAATTATATTTTTAATGTATAAAAAATATTGTAAAACATTTTAAAAGAGTAACGGTGGAGTTTCTTGCCCATTCATCTCCATACGATAACTACCTTTTGAAAGGGACGACTAGAAACTATTAAATTTTTTGTAAATATTGACGTACAAAAGTGCCTTTTATGTGTCCAATTAAAATAAATACTTTGACTTTGAATAAAATTAAATGTTGCGCCGAAATCAAATAAATTAGGATCAGGACAGCAAATGATGATGACTGAATGGATATCCGCTGCGAGGCTCTGGATGTACTTGTATTACTAGAGTCTGGCCACTCTCAGTCTCCAATGGAATAAATGGACAACCCCAAAAAGTTTTATATATGGTATACTTTTACATCAGTCAGTTATGTCAGTTTCGGGGTACTTGAAATGTCAGATTGCTTACGCTGTAAGTTGTTTTCACAAACTAAAGTAGAAAAATGGTTAAAGCTATTAAAAGTAGAGTGCGGGAGTTATTATATAATTTATGAAATGTAAATTCCAAGATGTGAAGGAACAGCACGATGTCGTCCTTAACCAAAAACGACAATGTTTACAAGATATCGAAAAGTTGACGTGTAAGTAGATCTAACGATTTTGATATTTTGCGTTTTGATTTTTGCCTAATAGGCTATGTCGTACCTATGCTCTAAAGTGTAATTATTAATTCACTGGAGTAAACTGACAGATGCTAATGTCACTTTGTAAAATAATGTTGCCACATTTATTGTAATAGTGAAGTGATGCGTTCAGTTCGTTGTGATTCAGCTCATTCACACAAAGTCAATAGGAACATTTTTATTATAAAAAAGTAATTAATTGTAATCATAAATTCTATCAGAGACGATGTACACGAATTATTGGGCTGGACATTATTGGGTCGGGCATTATTGCTTCCCTACGTGACGGACGCGGGACGCCACCCGCGCGGCCATCTTGTTTTGCTTGTCTTTCATTCGGCTTCTAACCTCTGGTCTGAGTGCACGAATGTTTCTTTTGCCCACGCGCTGTTCATTGTTGTTTTACGTTGTGTTTGTTGTTATTGTTAAGTTTTGTTTTGGTAACCTGTCTTTGTGTTGCTTCGTTATCAGTACGAAAGATATGAATCCTCAACCAGGAACATCACGCCAGCAAGACTTTCTGTCTCCAAAGAAAAAGAGAACAAAGGTTGCTCTTAGCGCCAACGAAAAACTGATGTTACGCAATGTATACAAATACGTTTTTGAGGAGAAATCAGCCTTATTACAAACAGAGTGTGAATCTCCGAAAAAAACAGAATGTGTGTCTAAAACGGCTGAAATCTTAGGCATTAGCTCAGCCACTGTATACAGCGTGTTAAAAGAATACAAAGAGAATGAACGCTTTAAATCTCCTCAAAAAACTGGACCAAAACATGACTTTAAAGATAAATTAGATGATTTTACGTTTGCGGCTATTAGACGAAAAGTTCACCAATTTTTTTATGAAGCTCCCACCATTGCAAAGGTAATATTTTTTTGACTTTTTTTGTTTGAAATTAATCTGGACTAATTAATCTTGCTAGAAAATTGCGTTTCTCGCTTTGTATAAATACTTGTTTTTCTTTGCAGGTCCTTAAGGCTGTTAATGATGACTCGGACTTACCCAACTTGTCATGGGGTACAATGAGAAAATTTTTAAAACATTTAAATTTCAAATATGCCACGAAATCAAGGAAAAGTATCCTAATTGATAGACAAGACATCATATTATGGCGCCAGCGATACCTTCTAAAAATTAAAGCCTACCGAAGGGAAGGAAGATACATCTATTATCAAGATGAAACCTGGGTCAACGAAGGTATCTACGTAATTTAAATTTTGTGTTTTTCATACTTAATTATTTTTTTGAAAAGCTAAACAAACCGTCCCCTTACTCCGTAGCCTCTTCCGACTTCCGCTCATACATGTCTATGAGGTATTTATCTTATTTAATATTTTGTTGTTTTGTAGGTCATACATCAAAGGAGTGGGTTGATACAAATATACAATCATCCCGGCAAGCATTTTTAGATGGCTTGACCACTGGTTTGAAAGCCCCCTCGGGGAAAGGGAAACGCCTGATCATCGGCCATATTGGCGGGGAAGAGGGATTTGTCGACGAAAGTTTATTAATGTTCGAGGCCAAAAAGGGTACAGAAGATTACCATAAGGAAATGAACGCTGAGTGTTTCGAGGAATGGTTTAGGGGGGTTTTGCCGAAACTAAAACCCAATTCTGTAGTGGTCATGGATAATGCCCCCTACCATTCCCGGAAGATAGAATCACTACCTACAATGTCATGGATTAAAGCAAGAATACAGGAGTGGCTGGCAAGCAAAAATATTCAATTTAAAGAGAACATGACAAAGGCCACTCTTATAGAAATCGTTCGGCAGAACAAGGATTCACACCGTGACAAGTATGCTGTGGATGAGATGGCAGCGGAGCACGGAGTCACTGTCTTACGCCTGCCCCCTTACCACTGCGAGCTCAATCCTATTGAGCTGGTTTGGGCGCAGGCGAAAGGATACGTCGCCAGAAACAACACAACATTTAAAATGACAGAAGTCAAAAAATTGTTTGAAGAAGGACTTAAAAACGTGACTGCCGAAAGATGGAGCAGTTGTGTGGGTCATGTAATAAAAGCAGAAAATAAAATGTGCAATCTCGACCATATAATTGACAATGTTATGGACCGTTTTATAATAAGTGTTACTGACAGCGACAGTGATAGTGTTGATATATTATGTCTGACGACGACGAATAGAAATATATCCAATGCATTTTTGTTTCATTTAATATAATTCGCTTTTTGAAAGAATCGGCCTATAAACTACTAATATTTTTATATCGATTAAACAAAACTAAGCTTAAAATTTCTTATTAAAATATATAAAATAATGTGATTTGATTTAGAACGTAAAGAATGAATGAGCGAGTGATTGATGTCAATCTTCTTGTCACCACACTATTTTCTTTTCATAAAAAAATGGTAACACCGTAAACGTCAGATTACTCCAGTGAATTAATAATTAGACTTTACCTCCATATGATGACAAAACTGTATGAAATCAACACTGCATCATGCTAAAGTGACTATTCTTTACCAGGAAAAATCAGAATGTAAACAAAATAACCTATTCAAAGTATCAAATTATTTTTTCGTAGGACAGATGATGTTGCCGTCTATAGATTTTCAAATTCCACTGTTTTTTACTCACTCACTCATTACAGACTCAGCGTGGTCTACTTACCCAGTTAATGAACCTCTGCTTGAGTATAGACCAGCCAGCCGGTAGAGCGAACGAGTCGATATCGTGCAGAGTGTTGTCGATGCAACTCATGATGACCCAGCCGTGCGACACTGAACGGATATCCGCTGCGAGGCACTGGATGTACTTGGCGGTGAGGCAGGGACGAGGCGCGATTAACTTGCAGACGGTGTATTTGTTTCTTGGTACGTCGTCGAAGTGGCTGGGAAGTGGACAACGAAAATATGTTAGTTTTTGCAGTAAAGGTAAGTTATGAATTGTGAGTTCATTGGTTTGTGTGAAGCCTGAGACTCATGGATGAGAGATGTTAAATAAATGATAGATTCGATCACACCTGGCTATAATCAGGAACAAACAATTATATTTCATATCTAACCTCAGACAAATAAAAACAGCTACGAACAATACAGTGAAGCATGCCAAAACTACACCTCCGCTCTCTGCACACACGGTCACACGCACACATTTACAACCGTTTACAATGAAACTAGAATCAAACTATACCTCCCTAAGTGTTTTCCCTACATGTTTACGAAACCGGATTCACCTCACTATCTAGCCCGTAAAGTAAGTTTCGAACCAAAATAACTCCACAAATGTTTACCGGCATTTTTTAGAAACACACGTACATATTTTTTAAGTTATAATTTATTTCTTTCTATTTACCTGTACACGGTTCCTCCACCGGCTTCCAGCTGTTCCTTGAGGCGCTCCTTGTTGAAGGGTCGGTCGCAGAACTCCAGGTCTTCAGTGTCTGTGCCGGCTACTGAGGAGGTCGTCTCGCCGTCCTCTTCGGAAGAGTAGTGGCGCGTTTCCGCGCTTTGAGTGGCCTTTAAAATAAAGAAACACGACTTTATAAAACAAAAAGTTATAGTAGCTAAAAGTAACTGCAACATTATTTAAAAAATCTAGTGTTATGTTTAGATTTACATTTAGATTATTTCTATATTACGTGTCTCTAACCATTTAATGATAGTTTTATAGCAAACTACTCTCGTAAGCATCTATTAGTTTTTTTTCAAATGATGTTTTGTTTTTTTTTGCTTTAAGTTGCGTTTTATCGTTGGCCTATGACTCCATTCTCGTGGTTTCTCCAGAGATAATTCCCTCTTTATGTTTATGGCAGCATATTAGAGTACGTCTATTAGTGTTCAAATTCAAAACATTTGTTTCAGTAAAATCATTTATTGTTTGCTCATTCCAAGACCTAGATCGCTATGGAGAAGAATAGTCAGGAAACTCCATATCATACTCCATTTAAAGGGCCAAATAAATAAAAACTGTAGGATATTTCCCGTCGACCTAAAATCATGAAATGCACGAAGCAAGGTCTCACAGCAAAAGTAATAGAAATCGTACATTTTTTAATACAAAAAAAAAAATCCCTTCACTGTGCGTTGTCCGACAAGCACTTGGCCGGTTTTTTAAAACTAATGTTACCTTATCAGCCATAGCAGCGGTACGTGTCCGTCGCGGCGTCTCAGTGCAGGTCAACAAGAAGTGCAGTCCCGCAAACAGCTTGGAATCCGGTCCCGGTATCGGTCCCATTTTAGATACCGTGTCCTCGTCGTTCTCAAACTTAGTCAGCTTGGAGTTTTTCTTGCCAATATTCTGTTTCGAAGCGCCTTTTAGCTGCAATGGTCCGGCTGGGGAGAGGCAAAGTTAAATAATTATGTGACTTATTTCTTGCAGGGTAAGTAAGATTATTGTTTGAAACGAATACCGTTAACTTCATATCTGCTTCATATCTGTTTTTTGGATCTTAGATTTCTTCATGTTGTGTCAGTGACACTGCTGACAAACGGGTGAGTTATATAGAGAGAGTACAAGCTGCACTGGTAGGATTTCTTAAGGTGGCACTAGTTGATATTTTTTCCATACAAATTTCAGGGGGGTTTTACTCCACTGTTTGACATGGTACATCCAAAGTTAAACATGATATCGTTTTGTTTCATTATTAATTTTGTCTGTGCGGAAACAGAATAGTAAAATAATGAGCCATTAAAAAGTTAGGAGCCCACAAAGATTCCTTTTTCTTGTTAATTTTAACGCAACTTTGGGGGTAAATAAGCAATAAAAGAAGTGTAAAATCTCCAAAACAAAGTCGGCACCGACAAAGCTCAATTGTCGAAGAGTTCAATAAACCTTATTTGTAATTGATTTATGCAGTGGTTTTTTCATAAAACCCTATTTTCAAAAGGACTTTTCGTAATTTTTTACGCACTCGTTTTACTAAAATAGTTCGGAACGGTGTTTGTGTGCGTGCAAACTAGACGTTGTGCACGTAGACCAGCGTCTAACTGCTCATCACTGATACTATCTCTGTCGGACACGATGCCAGGTGACACAGCGTGCTTTTCGGCCATGCCCACTAGTGAGTTCGAGCCCGCGACTAGTGTCACCTTAAGACAGCGTTAGCCCACATAGCAGCATCATGCTGAGATAGGAGCCTTTTTGGCCTCGCACAGGTCGTAATTTTTTTTTTTTTTTTTTTGTTAATCTAGAATGCTCCTTTTTTATTTTTGTTAATGTTTGTTCCTTTTTTAAATTATGTTTTGTATTTCCTGTGCGTGTCCCAAATAAAATATTGTCTTTCTTTCTTTCTTTTTTTTACATAGGGGCCGCAGTACTTACGACGAGATGTTTGACGTCACGGTGTCAAAAACGCGCTTTATCAAAACCACGCCATTTTTACCATACACAGTGTATTCATGACGTCATTCGACCTATAATGCTGCCGCTATGTGATACTTATGGCAGCACCACCGTCTTAGGAAACCCTAGCTTTAGTGCAGATACATATAGAGGTATCAGGAACAGGGTGTAAAGTTCACTCATCCTCCATAAAAAAGGGAGGAACTTTCGACCAGACGGGTGTTGTGTCTAGTGGGCTACCCGACGATCGATTTTGGGACGTTGTATATATGCTAGCCACGCGGTAAACTCTGCTAGCGTGATGCAGGATTTTCGCATGTGATGACGTAAATGCCGCCATACAAGATAGTTTGACCAACTTGACCAACACCCAACAATCCAAGCCGTATATTGGAAGTAATATTTATGTATGTTAGAGGATTTTTATAACTGGAAGACCTATGACAGCAGATGAAAGAATTGAAATTCACATTTGGGAAATTTGGATTATTTATTTATTAAAACTTTATGCACAAGTAAAAAAAAAAAAACTATACAAAAGCGTACTTAATGCCTGAGACATTTTCTACCAGTCAACCTTCGGGTGATGCAGGGACAAAACATGGTAGGTGCAACATAATTGATAGATAATTCGAAAAAAAAAAAAAAAACTAATACATAGATACTAGATGATGTTTTTCTTCAGGATTCGTGTAAATATGACTTTTAATAATAAACTTGTTTCTCACTTAAGCGCTCACCTTTAACGCCGTCAATCTTCCGGGGCGTGCGTTGCACTTCAGGCTCCACCCCGGCCACCTCTTCAAGTCTGACGGGCGGCGCGGAGTTGCTACTCTCACTCATTTCACTGCTTTCGCTCGCCAAGCGTTTGCGACCAATCGGTGTGCTCTTGGTTTTTGCACCTAAATAAGGAATTTTTTGAAGTTGTTGCATAGGTAAACTCAACTTTATGTGAAGGTATTAAGGTTATTTTTTCAAAAACTCATATTTGTTTGGTAATTAAATCTGATTAGTTATGTTACTCCTGTTGTCATGTCAATGCTATCAACTTATCTTAGTTTTCTTGACCCAGAGCAATGCTTATCTAAATACCGATCTATTAATAGGTATGTCTTTATCTTAGAGAAACAGTATTTCATTCAACTTATGAGGGATATCTGCTGAATATGATATTAGAATGTGCTAATGTTCATAAAAGCTGGTTTGGTCTACTTCAATTGTATGTCTGAACCTTGGCTTGAGTCATTCAGAAGATATTTTGGCATTATTTCCGACTGTATTTCATGTATCAGAATTTTATTTTATAAATAAATAAGAAATTATTAAAAAAATATATATATATATTATTCACAATAATAAAAATTGCAATTTGGAATATGAAGTTATTGAGTAGAATATTTGCTTTATTATAAATACTGATAATTAAATACTATTGATTATTCTCAAAAAATACTACACCTATTGAGACAAATAAAATATCAAAATATTAAAAAAGTAGCCGCCCGAACAGGGACTTGAACCCTGGACCCTTGGATTAAAAGTCCAATGCTCTACCGACTGAGCTATCCGGGCCGTAGGAAGCAGGCCGAAATAGCAGTGTATATTTAACAGAAAATAAATAAAGAAAAACTGAATTGTTTCGTGTGTTGTTGTATGGTTCCTAGTGCGACTGTTGAGCATTAGGTCCTGGATTCGATCCCCAGGTCGGACAAAGTTTTTGTATTATTATTTTTTCTAATGGAATTTTTCGAAACCAGCCCAAAGTAGGGCAGCACCGTAGAAACGGGTTTTGTCGACGGAAGAATAGACAAAAATGACGTTCCGTGTAGACTACAACGGCAGCAAAGTAGAAAGAGTCAACTGCACGGTTTACGAAATTTACTCTTTTACATAATTCGACTCAGAATTCTTTGTTTTGTCATAAGATTTTTTTTTTGATAATCTATTTTTACTGATATTAAATCCGTCAACTACAAAAAAAAATCTCAGTGTCGAAGTACCTTATTTTTGAACAAAAAAATATTACAGTAATTTTGGCTTTAACCATTTCCTTGGTAATGCCCTATTAACAAAATTATGGAAAATAGCAGAAAATAGCTTTGTTCCTCGATTATCACAGTTTGCGTTCAAAACGCTCTCCATGTAAAATCATGATTTTGTTGATAACCGAGTACATAATTTGTGGCCGATAAGTAAAAAGTTTTCTACTGTCTTTAGCATGGCGATTACAAAATCAAATTGTCTTCACTACCTCAGACAAGTGTCACTTGTCAGTGTGATTTTGACAGTTTGGGATAAAAAACTTTCTTCTGAAATAGTCTATTTAAAAAAGGACCTAGACAAAGATAGTTAGAAACGAAAGACAAAATAACAGATTGTAGAATGATTTCTACGGTGCAATGTCAAAAATGGAAAAACGCGAGAAAGCGTCATGTTACGCGTGCTGGTAGGACACTACGTAATACACTATTTCTATTTTATTAATGTCCCTCGGGTATCATCGGATTTCCGAATACAAACGATTGCTAATTTCCTTGTCTATCAATTATTAGATTTATCGTGTATAATAATTTGAATTCAGAACTAAGTACTTAATTGTTGTTTTGTTTTGACTTCCATGTGAACTATATAGAGCTGTAAAATTATTTTCCTATCTGTCGTGTCTGCAACTTTGGCGGCTTTCCTTCTATTTTTTAAAATAAATTACATTAAGTTAAGAGAGTATTAAAAACTCTATATACTTCCAAGTTGATTGAGAGCGTCCGGTTTGCACCAAGTGCATTGATAGAAACAACGACTAAGGAAACAAGGTTTGCCGAGGGAAATTAAGAAAGCCGAAGAAGGGACTTAAATCAGCGGAAAAGGTGGACTTTCTGTTCTGTGCTCGTAATTATAAATCTATATTGTATTAGGTACTAAGCATCATTTATTCAAGTTTGTTCATCTTTTTTATAAGACTTTTTTTTGTTTCTATGACAAATAAACCTATTTTCTTCCTTGCTTTACACCTCTGTGTTCCATTCATGTGTGATGTTATGTTGTATTTCGTCCTTTACCTGAAATACCGGAAGTAGATGCTTTAGGACTCTTTGGTGAGGCGACACGTTTGCGCGCGCTCGAACTACCCTTATCTCGGCTTCGAGCGCTGCGTGGACCCTGTAATCAACCACAATAATTATTTAATAGAGAACCGACATGAGAGCCCAATCAAGATCAAGCAAGTTAGGTTACCAGTTTGGCAAAGTATATCGTCAGATAGAGTAGAATTCATCAAAATGAATCAATAGAATGAATCAATATTGTAATTTGTTATGGAGAAAAACCTTTAGGCCGTGTCCTATTCATAAGTTTTGTTTGGAAAACTGGAAAGCGCCCTCTGTTGGCACGACAACGCCTTCAGGTTCACCGGTCTGACGCGAGGTTACAGTGCTAGTAGTAAAAAAAAAGGTGGAATTTGAAAATCTATAGGCGGCAACACCATCCTGTCCTACGAAAAAAGAATTTGATACTTGTCTTTTTGTTAGGTTATTTTGTTTATATTCTGATTTATTCCTAGTAAAGAATAGTCACTTAAGCACGATGCAGTGTGGATTTGATACAATTTTGTCATCATATGGAGTTAGAGCATAGGTACGACATAGGCAAAATATCGAAATCATTATATCTACTTACAAGCCCGAAACTGACATAACTGACTGATGTAAAAGTATACCAAATATAAAAAATTTGGAGGTTGCCCATTTCACAGATAATATAATACTACGTACAGATACCCAATCCCATACAAAGAAATGACACCTCCCCGGGTCTAGCTCTTTTTCTTCCTCCATTTTGTAACAGATGGCAGCATGAGCGACTCACAAATTGCCAGACTGTAGTTTTATAACGCCATCTAGGAGTCGACTTAGATACTTATGGCATTAAGATATATTCTCTACAACGCACGGTACGTTCAAGGACAAGTGTAATAACAATACAACAAAAATATCTCGAGTTGGCGGAATAGTTTCATTTGTGTGAGTGCGCTAACAATCTTCACGCTGCAGCGAATGCCTCTTTATGTTTTTTTTTTTTTGTATTTCTGTGCTTAAATCTAGATTTTCTTCTCCTCGTTACCAAATCTATTATTGCTAAAACCCTAAATCTGAAATCACGTGTTCTTCGTCCGAATTCATTTTGACCGATTCCCTTGTCCAGCAAACTAAACTATCACAAAAATTACTCACTTTTGGCTATGAGAATCTTAAACAATTCTGCAAAAAAAAACTCTAAAGGAGGTGGGTAAAGATCGGGCTTTTTTCGCCCATCGGTAAATTTATATTATGGGTATTTTTTTTAAATACTTTACTCAGTCGAAATGAAATTTCTAGGTTTTTTCAAAAAATATTGTTATTAAATAGACAAAACACAGAAAAAAAAACTATACTAAACTATTTGTAACAAACGTCTTTGATTATATTTCCTTTTGGCTTTAACTGTCTGAATCTTCACTGGACCATCCAGTAGCAGCGTCATGAAGTGTATCAGCATACCCAAGACTTGGTGTTTTTGTCTGAGTTTGATTATGGCGCCAGTAGATCAGATCAGAGTCACTTAGCAAAAGCCATATCGCCCTTTTTCGTGCCCAGCTCTTTTCATCAACTGTTTGTTGTAAGTAATTAGGCTTCTTCACTAAATCTAGCATTCGTTGGGCTATTACATTGTCGTTCTCAACATTGTTAAGCCTTGCTGGGTGAAAATCATTATAAATTGCACACAGGATTCTAACATAATCTCCAATATATGGTATTTGAACCACTTTTTACAAGAATCGCACTGATTTCCAGGCTTATTTTTTTAATAAAATACACAAAACGCATACAAAGCTACGTAAAATAATGGCAATAATACAAAAGAAATATTTTTATTACAATATGACACGCGTGAGATAAAGAAACGTTTGAACACGCAGGTGAAGTATGAGTTTGACTGATTCGCGGATAAGCTATTTTGTTTTGTATAACGAGGCGCTCGATGCACCAAAACAAATGAATGCTAGTTTAACAAACTATTTAAAGCAGAATTGGGTAGCCTAAAAAACATAGTGGTACATAAAGCGCTTCACAGTTTTTTTTCTAATCAAAGTTCAAAGAAGTGCTTAAAATAACAAAATTTCAACGTATTTGCTAAGTTTAATGTTTTTTTTTTTAATATGATTTGCTATTTTTTTTCTTACTTATTTAGAATATATGTAAAGGTCAATACCTAAACTTCACATAGGTATAATAACATGGCTTCATTAAATACTTTGAATTTTCATGACTATCATAGGCGAAAAATGAGCTGATCTTTACCCACCTCCTTTAAAAATAATTTTGACACAACCAAAATGGAATTTGACAATCGCGACACCACGTGGTACCTACTTGTTTGCCCTACCCCGTGAATTTTAAAGCCGTACGTACGTACGCATGCAGAGCAGCCTCGACGTGTTTTATGTGGAATTTTTCAGTTTTTGAATGGAAAATATGAAAAATTATTACCAAAATGATGAGTTTAATGGGTTTAAGGGCTTCAGAAAGGGGTCGAAATTTTCATTATTTTTGCGATTGGACACACCATTTTCGAGATATAAGCAAAAGAACAAAAAAAAAGATAAAGTACTGTTTTTGCACCTGATGTCGAGGTGTTGGTGTGAGTTTTAGTTGATGAAAACTAATTTTAGTCCACAACTAATCGTGATTAAAAATAGTCAAATTTAGTTAGACAATCAAAATTTTTGGTGAAAAACGTCAAATTCAGAATAGGAAAATTGCCATTTTTACTAAATTCGTAACTCAAGTTGTGTCACTTTAGTCTATTTCAGAATGGGAAATCGTCGTTTGACGGGAATACATTAAATGATTTTTAGTCTATTTTAGAGGCATTTGTGAGAGAATCGGCACCATTAGCTATCTATCTACTTTTAAAACGTTTCGTGCAATCTTTTTTTATAGAAAGATTTAGAAAGGTATTAGTAAAATGAAAAAAATATAATGAAGTACTTGCCAAAAACCTGTTAATAGATTTATTTCAATTCTTATATTATTACGTACAGTAAGTACTAGATTATAAAAATATGTTGTTTGATTTTCCCACTAAACGTAAAATAATAACGATTGTGGTACAGTATGTGATGACAAATTGAGTAAAACGCCATCTATTGCAGAGCGCTAAACAAAATGATTTAATTTTTCATTCTTTGGGTTCGAATTCAAGTAAAGGTTTCATTTATCTTTTTTGTTGAGAATACGTGATTTATACGTTTTAATGGATAAATCAGCATTAAACAAGGAAGTTTTGATTTTTACTTACTAATCTTACTTAAGGCAAAATCTGCCGTTTGTCGCTTTTTATTGATTGTTAATTTCATAATTGTTATCTATGCTGCCATCTATGATTTTTTTTCAAGACTAATTATAATTTGTCCGAGTTGAATACCCATGCCCATTCATTCCATTGCAAACTTAGCGCGGCCAGACTCTACAAGGATCTTTTGGGGCTTGAATGTCATTGATAGGGGGGCGTTGTTGGCAAACATTTGCGAAATTGTACTGAAAAAAGTTAGTCATGTATAAATTAAAAATCAAGTACCATTTTGGATGACATGAACAATGGGTGGTATCTTCTCTTCAATTGCTGCGTTTTGTATGTGTTTCCGGTTACTCTGTTTAATTTATGAATATTTGTAATTCAGTGTGTAACTGACCTGTATAATATTATCGAGGTCCAGTTCTCTGTTGGCCCGGCGCCGAGGCGTAGAGGGCGCGGAGGGAGAGCGAGTGCGCGCGGACTCTTTGAGCGAGCGCGCTTGATCTTCAGTTAGGTATAGCTCGCTAGCTGTTACCATTACTAGGGTGTCGCTGGAAGAAAAATAGGTTTTTATTATTAATCGGGCATAGAAAGGCTATGTTTGAGTAAATATCTTAAGACTGCACTATGACTCGCGAAGTTGCTTCGACGAAGTACTGGTTGAAATTGACCGAATTCCGAAGTACGTGACTCGTATATACACTTGTGCAAAGAACTACAGGACGCTTCGAGTCCTTTGACTCGGGCGCAAAAACCGATAACGATCGGAAGTCCCCTGAGGCGAGCCGAGGTTGCACGAAGCGAACCGAAGTGACCTTCTACACCCTCGTATTCGCTTAACTTCGATCATCTTCGCGAGTACTTAAATTGAGATTTACAGGTAAATTTAGTTACAACTACTGAATATGAAATCATCATAATTTTCTTGCCTATATCCAATTTACTTGGGTTTGGAACAGCATATCTCAAAATAATAACCAGAATAAAATTTACATTAAGTTATCAGTCTTCACACAATTCTAAGGCTTGGTTGCATCACAAATTTGAATCACTTAATGCGCTTAGTGCTAAACATATTTAGCTAATCAATATTTTAAATGCGAAAGTGAGTTTGTTTGTTTGTTACGCTTTCACGCTTAAACGGCTGAATGGATTTGGATGAAATTTGGCACATGGGTAGACCATGACCTGAGTTAGGACGTGCGATACTTTTTATTCCGATATTCCCCCGGGATTGAGACTTATACGGGTGAAACCGCGGGGTGAAGCTAGTTGATTATAAAGTCGACTAAAAATAACATGTCGCACCCTTAGTAATATAAGGGCACAAGTAAATATTGAGGTTTTGAGTTTTTGTGTTAGATGGGCTCAACATCAACTGTTCTACCACGGAGAGGGTGGTGTGAAAGAGACACAATTACAGTATTTGCTTTAATATTGTCTTTTTTCTTTTTCTGTGAAAGCCAAGTGGTAGAACAGTTGATATTGAGCCCATCTAACACAAAAACTCAAAACCTCTATATTTCGAGTTGTGCCCTTATATTACTAAGGGTGCGATGTGTCTAATATATTTTTCTCAAACTTCATTAAAAAGGATAACCTACTACGTGGGAAATTAAAACGCATAGGTAAAGTAACTCACCCATCAGTAGTACATTTGTAGGTCACAGTCCCACTATCATTCTCCTCAACACCAAGTACCAACCCAGGTTCATAATTCTGCTCCTCATCAACCATAGCATACACCGACTGACCCTCCAAAGGCAACGTCTTCATATCACCGAAAATTATGAAATCGTCCAACAACACCTTGCTTTGGCCATCGTCGAATTTGATCAAATATTTGTTTGGCTCAGTTATCTCCAACACTTTGCCTGAATAGTAACGTTTGTCCACCCATTTGGCCAACACCACCGTTTCTGGAGCAAATCCTGGGTATTCGGGCTTGACGACTGCTTTTTCTACTGGAGTTGCCGGTCGTGGTGACGTTGGTCGTCGTTTCGTCTTCAATTTGCTCACTGATTTTGGCGTAGCAACCAAAGATGATAGAGGCTTCTCATCTTTTGGAGATTTTACTGGCGAAACTTTGCCGTTTTCGCCGTTAGTTGGCACCATTTCGGGAGAGTTCATCCCGTGCATATATTCGGGTTCTTCAGGCTGGGTTGGCAGCAAAGCTCGCTTAGTTTTCCCAGCTATATGCCGTCGACCACGCACGCGAGTCTTTTTCAACGAGCTCTTCGGCGTCGCCTTATCGCATTTGTTCACTTCCTCTGGACTAGCATTCCCGTTACTCAAGGCACTATCATTAGAAACAGATGTTTGAATACCAACGGATACTTTATCATCACTCAGACCCTCATCTACCGAAGTATCTCTGATATGCGAGAATATGTCATGTAGCTTCTTCATTAAGTCTTCATATCCCTTGACTGATGTTGTTGGGTTAGAGATCGATTTTCGCGGCGGTTGCGGTACGACGAATGCGCCGTCACTTGTTCGGTTGCTAGAAGTTGACGTCGAACTGACTGTGGATGCGAAAGAGGTTCTATTCGGCAAATTGATCATTCCGCCACTGGTAACGCTCGACGGAGAATTGCTGACAGACACATCAGCCATGTACGGATCTATCGTGAACCGTTTAGAAATCCTCTGGTATTCCCGACACATGTCCATACCGAGATCATTATCTGTTCGCACGACGTAGAGAGACAGAAATTCGTTCTCCTCGTTATGAGTGATATGGACGTCAAACACGGGTATTTGTGGCGTGTTGATTGGCAAAGAATGGCCGTTCGCAAGTGGTGAAATCGTCGACGGAGTAGCATTGTTGCTAGAACGGAAAGAATCATTCTTCCCTCTCTTGCTCTTAATAGACTTAAGTTTCGTCATATCGGGAGTATCACTGTCCTCACTATTTATTTTGCCTTCCACAATCTCACTAGGAGTAGATGAGTCTCCATTGGACAGTTTCGAGATCAATTTGGATGTGACAGTTGGCATAATGTGTTCTGGGCTCTCCAAGTTAAGCGATCCGATGCTATCAGTGCTTTCCTGGTCTGTAGTTTTCTCAATATGACAATCCTTTGATCTTGGTTGCGAGTAGTTGCCCTGATCTGAGTATTTGTACCCTTCACTTCTAGTTTCACTTATTTTTCCAGGATTAAGTTCTTCGTTCCTGTTCCTAACAAGCACTGGGTCGCTGTTGCCCGGAGTTTTTGCTTTATCGCCATTTTCTGCGCTGTCGGGAGTCGGCGAAAGTTCAAGATGAAAACCTTGAGAGTCGTCAAACTCGGAATTTTCCTCGGCAATTGTCTCTGGTACTTTCGGGGGAGGTATTTCTGCAACGAACTCTATACTGGGTCGCGAGCTCGAACTATCGGAAACAACTAAGACTTCCTTTGGCTCATCTTTGGCCAGTTCTATTTGTACTTTGCGCGGCGTTTTTCTGGACTTGGTGATGTCGACGCTGGCTGGTCGGGATTTCGGGGTCTTTGGCGTTTTGGGTTTGGATATTTCAGCACTGTTGGATCTTTTAAGCCTCCTAGGGCTTGACCGGACGGGAGTACGAACGCGGGAGGTCGATGGAAGCTCTAAATCTTCGAGCTTCCGTTTGGTTGCGCTTGTAATCTCGGACACTTCATTGTCTAGCGATTGGGTGGATACGGCGAATTCATCATCGGTCAGTTCTAGCTTTTGGATTTTCGCGCTGCTGTCTGAAGGGTCGTCTGACAGTTTTCTTTTAGGTTGGGCGGTTGGTTCTTCTGTAATTTATTTAAATTTTTATTTAGTATTTATTTATGTACACACTGTTAATTATATGAACGTATTTGTTATCAAAAAACATTTTTTTTTTCGATTTCACCTTTTGTATCTGACGAAATAACGTTGACGTCGTCAGTTCCACTGCTAATAGTCTGAAAATTATAAAATATACCCAATAAAACAAAAGGTTTCATGTCTGTTTTGTACACCACAAAAATTATAAAACAAACAGTTATTTATAAAGAAATTCTTATTTAAATGCTCCCACGTATAAGAGCTGTGGCAAACATTGCGGTATCTATTTCAAGTGCATTTAACATGGCGACATGGGTAAGATCCTCCCCACTACGGCGAACCGACATGAAGAGCAAAAAGTAGTATGCAGAAAATATTTTTATTTGTAAAATAAACAAAAACAAACCACAATATCATCATCAGGCTCGTAAACAGGACTATCTGGAAACAGATTTTGAGAATCATCCTTATTTTCTTTAGTCCCCAAGCAGTCTCCTGCGGCATCCACAAGAGGCACTTGAGGGGTTGGTTCTGAAAAATAAACAATTTTCAAAATTATTTATGGTCATATTATCTTTTAATAAATTAACTCATCTCTAACAATATTAAAACTATGAAATAGTGATGTATCTGAAACATTAGCAGTCAAATTGCATTAAATAGCAGTCAAATATTTCACCGCTTTGATTAATTTGGCAATATTACTGTATGGAAATAAGAAATATGGCTAACTAGTGACCCCAAATATTGATTAAAAATGCAATAATTAATATTGTTACCCCAAATATTTAGTTTTACATGTAAAAAAAAGATTTGGAAACTTCAAATGCCTTTTTTACATCAAATTCAGTGTTATATTTGCAATTCATTATTAACATTTTAATTCACAAGTTAGCCATTTTCCATACAGTAATATTGCCAAATTAATCAAAACAGCAAAATATTTGATAGCTATTTGCGACGTAGTTGCCCACTTTCAGTATAAACGCTCTTAACTGATGTCAAAGTCAAAGTCAAATCATTTATTTCAAATAGGCCCATGTATGGCACATTTGAACGTCAAAATTTACAAAATAATATAATCTAGTCACCCCTTCCAAAAGGTAGTTCTCGTATGGAGAAGAATGGGCAAGAAACTCCACCATTACTATTTTAAAATGTTTTACAATCGTTTGTATAAGTACGTATATTAGTTAAATAATTATATGTGAAGACAATGCACCTAGAATAAAATTACTATACCACAATAGGTAAAAAGAATTAAAAATGAAGCAACAACGGATAATTTAATTATGATAGATACATGGTGCTCACATATTTACAAACATTGTAAAAGTAGATGATTTTCCTACCTTTTTAAAAATTATTAATAAGTCTGTGTGTGAGGAAGTAATCACAGAATGTAAAATCAATATCATATAACACAAAATTATAAATTTTACAATTAAATTAGCAACCTGTTTGATTTTAATAAAATAATAATAATAAAAAAATTATTTGCCATAAAAACAAAAATACAGATGGAAGTCTAGGTTCCTTATGAAATAGGTACAACACATTGTATAAATCAGGTTCTATGTTATATCTAAACTCAGTGTTATAACCCTGTCTCTTAAACTAGGTAAACCTGTATCTTAAGAGACAGAGATTTTGTCTTGATTCTAAATAGTCCTATGGAGCAGGACCAGCATGTTTCCAAGCACTCTTATCTTGGGTATAATCCTCTAATTTGTAATATGCTTGTTTGCAAAGTGTACTTTTAATATGAGTTTTAAATTTTCTTTCATTTAATTGCAATATTTCACAAGGTATTTTGTTGTAACATTTAACACAGTACCCGATAAAAGATGTATGTACTTTAGATAATCTGAAAAATGGTTGATCTAGTTTATCTTTATTTCTAGTATTAAAATTACGTCTATCACTTATTTTATTAAAAAGATGTGGATTTTTCCTTACATACATAATATTTTCATAAATGAATTGGCAAGGTACCGACATAATATGAATCCTTTTAAATAGTTTCCTGAGAGATTTGCGGCGACGTAGATTATCTGCTCTGACAGCTCTCTTTTGCAAAATATAAAGATGGATTCAATGTCAGCAGCCTGACCCCACAGTAAAATACCATACGACGTAATGCTGTGGAAGTAGCTAAAATAGACCAATTGTGCCGTTTCTACATCTGTTAACTGTCTTATCTTTCTAACAGCATAAGCGGCCGAGCTTAGCTGCCCCGCCAGAGATGACATCTTTAAGTACCTATTTATGTGTAGGGTAGTCCATAAATGAGAAAATATTTTTACAGCAATTTTTATTTCTTGACTTAAGTATTAAACAAGTTCAATAATTTACTCAGAATTAATAATTATTTTCCAATGAAAGTTAGATTTTTTTTTAAAGCTCTGTTCTATCTGTTTAGCCTATTAATTCTAGGCTGATAATGAAATTATGTAAGTTTGTAATCACATCATAAAAATATATTTTGTTTTTTCTTATCATCGAATTTAAATGAGAGCAATGCCAAATACTATATTAGATATTTAAATATAGAAATGGTTAGTGTTAAAAAAAAAAAAAAAGCAAGCAGTTTAACCAACTCGCTAGTTGCTATCAAGGATACAGCACTCAAGAGGCCCATAATTTTAGAAGTTATTCAACATAACTTTTGTCTATACTAAACTTGTTCCTAGGTGAACATGTTGCAACTTGTCTGCAAACAGACCCAATGGAACCGTGTTATGTGAGGCTGTCAATGTTCAAGGCCTTGGATAATTACTACTTTGAGTTTTAAATTGGGATTTAGTATTTCTATTAAAATATATTCATATTATGGACAGTACATTCAAATATTGCCATTTGGAGCAAATTCCATTTCAACAATCTAATATCAATCTCAAGCATCAGATAATTTCAACTTCTTAAAAAAAACACAGAAACATATAATAAATTATTTTTAATCAATTTAAAAAAGATTTTAAAATAATCAATAAACTAGGTAGTAATTTGTAATTTAGATTTAATCATATTAGTTATTTATGTTAAACATTATTGTGTTTTTAGCAGCGATGGACTTAAAGGATGCTAGTGTTCTACCATTGCTAAAATAAGGTTCATTATCACTTGTATCAATGTATGTGGGTTACTGTACATACATGAAATGTTAATGATTGAAGTTCTTCTATGTATTTCTGATAAATAATAACAATTCTACACAGAAATACAAAACTTTTTTGTAATTCTCTATTTAAATATATAGCATTTCATAAAAGAAAACCCAATCTTATGATACAGAACTGCCACAATGAGTCCAACTTTCATTATAACCTAAAAAAAAGATAAACCACAAATGAAATTGGTTTAGATATATGCATAATATATCGAAACATTCATAAGAGATCAATATCTGCTACCATTTCTCAGAAGAAACAACAAAAGCGAAGTTAAAAGGAAATGTATTCGTAACTCAAAAATAGATACAAAACCTTATTGATGTTTGGATTATAACCCGACCAAGAAAAATAGGTCAATTATAGGGCATGTAATAATTATGTTAATCTAAGAGTTTTGCTAATTTTATGACTATCCTCGGATACAGAATAGGAGACACTATCAAAAATATTATATCGGTATATAAATTCTATTTACATTCGATGGTAACTGCGAAAATATACGATAATTCTCATTGGATTGATAGTTACATGACGGCATTTTAATTTCGGTCGGGTTATAAGAACGAACGTCAAACATGAGTGTGAAAATAATAGGCAATTGCTGAATGAATACTACCGTTACCTGACTCTGGTAGGTTACACTCCATTTCAACGATGGTATCCTTGCTTTCTTCCATATTTTATTCAATCAAAAACAAGTAATTGATCCAAAAGTGGCGCGAGTTAACACCGTAACATCTGTCACTTAGATTACGTTGAATCTCCAAACATTTCTAAGTAGATAAATAAATATAGATATAACACAATGGAATAACTGGAACTAATACACGTTGAGATTATAACAAAACGCGGGAAACTACTTGGAAAATGATATTTTTGTAAATTTTGCGAACAAACCGACATAAGCAGACCGCTCGCTTGTTGATCCGGCCTGAGTTGCCTGACTGCGGTTTCATAATATCTACCAAAATTGTTAAATAAATCATTTGCGTTCTTTTTTTTTAAAACACGCATAGCTAGAAAGTAAAAATAATTTTAAAAGAATAGGTAGGTTTTATTTGAAAGTAAGTTTTTTACTCATGGTAATTATTTGCAGTTACTAAAAATCAAACAGTCTAGCAACACCAAAATGTTCGATCTGGAAAAATAATATAAAAGAGCGCGAAAACGCGAATGGTTTACATTTTCACTTATTTTTTAAAGCGCTTACAAAAATGGCATCGAGCGGCAGGGCTACTCGTCTTCTAAAAGCAATGGATTTTCTAGCGAAGAAGACTACTTTTGATTATGGTACTGTTCTCAGCAAGGTACGATATTTTTATTTTATTTATTCTTTCAATAAATTAAAAAGGAGGAGCTCGTGGCTAAGTAATAATAGCCGCACGGGTTGATCCGTCAGGTTAAGCTACGCTTGGCGGGGCTGATCCGTGGATGGGTGACCATTTTGACGTACCGAGACTCATTCGTGCCTCGGAAAGCACGTTAAGCCGTTGGTCCCAGTTGTCATTCGTGGATCTTTGACAGTCGTTTCGGGTCATCAGAAACCCGAAAGACTAACAACCAGTCTTACCAAGGGGTATCGTGTTACTGGGCTCTGGAGGTCAGATAGGCAGTCGCTCCATGTAAAATACTGGTATTCAGCTGCATCCGGTTAGACTGGAAGCTGACTCCAACATAGTTGGGAAACGGCTAGGCAGATTTTTTTTTTTCAATAAATTATAGATAGGTACATATTAAATTGACGATGTACGAGGCGAGCCATGTTTTTTAAAATAAAAATAAGTAGTTCCAGGCACGTTATTCATTAGGTTTTATGTTATAATATATATGTAAGCCACATTCTTCCTTAGATACCAATTTTTTTTTAAATATTTAGTTGTCTTTAGAAATTAAGTTACTGTAATGAACCACATAATTGTGTTTGTGCCTAATTGTTGCACTAACATAGATTTTAAGTAATTTGTAATAGTAACACGATACGGGCCTTTGAAGCCTGTTAATAAAGTTAGTCTATAAATATAATATATTTACATATAATATTTCTGTTGAACATCGCTAACAGTGCTAAAAGAGACAAATTTATTTTGTTACTCATTATTATGTACCTAATAAAAATACCAATATAGATACTTACATAAAGCTTATTATGGGTACCTTAGTACTTACTATTAAATCGCCAAGCATCGTTACTAGGTTGGATCGCTACGGTTTGATCTAATGGCATTGTGTTTGTTTTCTTCACTAAATTGGGATTTAATGACACTGATAGTGATCTTAAAATTATGCAATTTAGGCAAATAGGTAGGTATCAAATTTTTTTGGAATAATAATAATTATTTTAACAGCTGCATCTGCATTTACAGATAGTGTAGCTGCATCTTTAATTGTTTTAACTAGTAATATTATTTTAACCGCCATTTTAATTAATCGCTGCATCTTAAAGTATTAAACTAACATTTGTGGTTACCTTATAACGCAGTAATCGGAGTAGGTAGATTTATTTTTTGTACTTGCGATACGTTTTCTTAATATGGACACTCCCGGAATCCCGGAATTTGAAATATATATGATTAAATAAGTTAGAAATTACTTTGTAAAAAGCTATTCACGTTTTAATGAATTATTATGAACAACCATGATATCTCTTCACTCCTCCGACGGGTAAGCATAAGATGGACACGTTTCAGGTTAAGAAATTATTTAATTTTTTAATTTTTAACTATTTTGTATTATATTCGAAACTTTCTGTCTCCACTAGTCATGTTGAGCATTACACTTGAGCGGCAACATCGCGCGTTACACCTGAGCGGCAACATCGCGCGTGTGCGCATCGGAAATTAGCAACGAGTCGCTGATGTTAGTTTGACAACGTCGTGCGGTCACTGCTAATACATAAGACAAGATTTCTTTTATCCTTGTTAATGCCAGCAGTCGTTTCAGCTGTGCACGTAGCTTTAAATTCCCCGATTAATAATCATGATCAAAACTTAGATCCAGCCCGTCCCATCTTTGATTTCCTCCCTCCGGTGACGCCCTAAGCCAAGGCTCGTACCCCACAGGGTCCTTAGCGAGAGTTCACCTAGCTTTTTAGCTTATTTTGTATGCCTCTGGCTGGAGGTTTTGAGTTTAGCAGCTTAAGGCAACCACAGGATTGACCGGTTAAATAGTCATGACCTCAGAGGTCAGCTATGAGATGCCCTACAGAAAAAATATCCTTGTTAATAAAAAATCAATTTATTTTTTCGAATAGCTCCTACGATCACTGCGGTTATGAGACTGAAATTCAGCAAAATTTAAACCAAAATCACATCATACATTGGTTTTTCGGTTGAGTTATTGTTGAAAGTTAGGAAAATACTATTTATTAATTTAATCAAGTACCTATTTATGCATAAGTTACCTAGAACAAAGAATCTATAATGATGGCAATTTATTTTGAAAGACCAAAAGTGATGTAATTTTTTGATTAATTATTTAATGTACTTTATGAAGTCTGTTATGTAAATGCATAATTATTGTCTAGACTGTGTAGCAATTACCAGTTAGGTACCTACTGATATTAATTTAACGCTGTAATAGATGAAGTTGTTTAAAAAATACAGCGTAAGTACGATCTATGCAATAGAACGAGTAAAACAAGTGTAGAGAAAAGCATTGTACACTAGTTTGCGTCACTACCACCATATTATGCCATTGGTCCCAAAGTGAAATTATAACAAAATGCCGAACTTAGATCCATGATCCACGTTTACGTTTACAAAATCCGTCAATGTAAAATTATAACAAAATCCCAAACTTAGATTGAATACACAACACAATACAATAGACGATACAATTTTTATTTTTAGGTAAAATTGCAATCTGTTTCAAATGGGACGTTTCAAGGCACATTCATTGTGGACAAAACTATGTGCAACATGGGAGGATCACTACATGGAGGATACGTTGCGTCTGTGATCGACGTGTTATCGTTTTATACACTGGTCAGCAACATTGATGCCAAATTGTCCTGGACCACCAGCATGAATGTCAAGTAGGTGGTTGTACCTACTTGTACTTCTCATACAAAATTTTTGTTTTAAGTGTTTTAACATTGAGTCCTAAGATAACAGTTTTATCTCGTTTTAACATAAAACAAGTAGAAAACGCACAACAGAATCTGCTTGTGGACGGTTCTCCAAAAAAAAAAAAACGCTATATACCGACATTTTGTCTCGTCACTGAATTCGGTTGAGTAGTAATTCTGAACTGGTAATCAAAAGTTGTCTTTAAGCTTACCTATTATACAGGGTGGCAGGGATATCGCCGCGAAAATTGTTACCATGATTCTGAACTCCCTTTTTTTTGGATGGGAAATTATCAAATAATTTCTCCCGCTCTGAGCGGAGCGGGAGGGTGTGTCAGAATCTCACTGACTAAGACCCACCCATGTTCCTTCAGTTGCCGTGTTGCCGGGCGCCACGATTTACCTGTCGGTTTTCTTCGCAACCCCGGCAAGCATCGGCCCTAACGGACCCTGCCACCTTGTATACTTAATTTAATTAGTGTTTTTTATAATATTTTAGAGCTGGCTTCTATTGATTTCCGTATTTTAATAATTATTTTTGTCAACAGTTACGTCGGATTAGCTGGCGATGGTGAAAAAGTAAATGTTGAAACCAAAACACTGAAAAGTGGCAATTCTTCAGTGGTAGAAACGTATTTCACCAACGAACAAGGCAATCTTTTGGCAAAAGGCACCACGTCATTTTTGAACGCTAATGATAAATACCAGGGAATAATAAAAGAACTTTTAGATTTTGATGTATATGAAAATTAAAAACAATATTGATAGTGTAATTCACTTATATCACTTTTACAATAAATAAATGTGAATTAGGAATAATTAATGCATTTGGATTATCATTAACTACCAATTATACAAGTATTTTATGGTAATAGCAACCCTAATACTAGGCTGTGTACAAAAATGTTTTATTAGCTCTACAAGTTTCTTTTGGCGCGTGGCCATAATCGGAACTAACGCCGCCATAATTGTTTTTTCCAATACAGTTTACAAAACAATTGCACAAACAAATGTTTACCAACAGCGCCCCCCTGTTAACGTCATTGGAGCACCAAAAGATCCTTGTAGTAGTGATGTCCATTTGTAACATTTGTTTGTTGGGTAGGTAGATCGATAAAGCGGTAGGTACTATTGAAGAAACGCATATCTAAGTAGTTTGAAAACAAAGGGTCTAGCGGGATAAGCACATGAAAACTGCACTCGCGTCTGATGAAGGGTTTTTACCTTATTTTTATTGGTTTTCATCTAAAATAGCCATACACTTAATCTCACACCCCTAACCCCTATGGTAAGGAAATAATGAGGGTGGCAACCCTTAACGAAAACACTTTTTTTTCTCAGTATCTATTCCAAATATCTTCATGAAATTGAAACCATATATGACAAATTAATAAACTAATTATAATATATATATATATATTTAGAATTTTTGCAATATTAGAAACTGTAAAAAACGAGTAGTATATTTTTTGGGGGTGGTTTTTTATATTAACCCCTAAATGACACCAAACAAAAAAATATATCTTATTTGTTAATTAGTTAGCTATTACATATAAAAGTTAGAAAAGGGTTGAATTGGTGGAACATAGCTTAAAAAAATAAAAATCAATTACGGATACGTGCATGCATATATATCAATTTTTACCAAACTACGTAAACACCTGTGCACTATCTTTATATCTATCATTGTAAATACGTTCTCATAACTTTTTAATGTCAACAAATATGTATACCTACAAATAAACTATGAACAATCAACGTTTCGTAACAAAGAACATGTAATGACCTGTTCATTTTCATGCAAGTTTACAGGTGACAAAACATTTGAAAGTCCGGATCATCCAAATCACTGCCGTAACTGTCATTTTCAACCCTATCATCACACCCAGAAGACGTAATCGGTTTTACAAGTCTATATTTTATCATTCTACATTTGTGACAAAACACGGATCCCATATGTTAAGTATTTTTACAATAAGGTTGATATCTATTTAAATCTTCATTTGTAGTGATACGTTTCAACTTTCCACTGGCTTTTCTGACACTTATTTTACAATTAACACATTTATCATCTTTATTACGTTCATTTGTTTTCTCCATTATTTCTGATCGCAAATGTTATAGTGAAAAACTGAACCACACTTAATACACAAGTAATATTCGAAACTCCCGAATACGTATATTTCGCCTGCCAATTATGTTTTGACTCGCTAGTTCACTTCTTATAACTTGACAAAACTTGCATGAAAATGAACAGGTCATTACATGTTCTTTGTTACGCAACGTTGATTGTTCATAGTTTATTTGTAGGTATACATATTTGTTGACATTAAAAAGTTATGAGAACGTATTTATAATGATAGATATAAAGATAGTGCACAGGTGTTTACGTAGTTTGGTAAAAATTGATATATATGCATGCACGTATCCGTAATTGATTTTTATTTTTTTAAGCTATGTTCCACCAATTCAACCCTTTTGTAATTTTAATATGTAATAGCTAACTAATTAACAAATAAGATATATTTTTTTGTTTGGTGTCATTTTAGGGGTTAATATGAAAACCACCCCCAAAAAATATACTACTCGTCTTTTACAGTTTCTAATATTGCAAAAATTCTAAAAAAAATATATTATAATTAGTTTATTAATTGTCATATATGGTTTCAATTTCATGAAGATATTTTGAATAGATACTGAGAAAAAAAATGTTTTCGTTAAGGGTTGCCACCCTCATTATTTCCTTACCATAGGGGTTAGGGGTGTGAGATTAAGTGTATGGCTATTTTAGATGAAAAACAATAAAATTAAGGTAAAAACTCTTCATCAGACGCGAGTGCAGTTTTCATGTGCTTATACCGCTAGACCCTTTGCGTTTCTTCGATAGTACCTACCTCCTTAACTTTAAATGTGTCTACTAGGCTATCATCTACTTATTTTGTATGTATCATTTATTTATTTTATTAATGTTAGAAATAAACGGTTATGAATGGGAAAGTTTTGCACTTTTAATTTGTAGTCAAACTGCCAAAAGCTATATATATATATATATATATATATATATATCCCTAGGTTTCTAAGAGCAGAATAACCAGAATTTGATTACAAAAATCACTATCAGCTTCGCCTCCGCTCGTCGCTTCAAAAGCACTATTAACTGACCAGCGACTTGCGCGCTGCTCGGACGATTATACATGTATAGGTACTTAGGTACCTATTACGGCCTGTGCTACGGGCACCCTGCAGCAGAAGTGGCGGGACTTACCTACCTAGGTACTATTTATGGACCCCAGCATGTTCTACCCAGTTGCGGAATGCAGATACGGCATTGCTGGCTAAAATACATACCTACTACTTAGCTATAATATTGTCAAAGGACATAGGTTTATATTCCCATTTTCTCTCCGGGGAAAATATACTGAGCGCACTGTGCCTATACTTCGGACAAGTGTGACCAACTCGAACAACCGCGTATAGCATGATCATCCTAAAATGTTCCCATTGCTGGGAATCACACGCCTCTTCTTCAAAAGACCGTGTATTCAAAGCCAGATTGTTATTTTGATCGATAGGTATAAGTACATAAGTAGATACCCACACACGTTATTTCCATTTTCGAAATTACCCACATAATTCTTGTAATTTATTCGTAAATTGTTGACAATGTACAGCGGTGGTATTTTCGTTTTTGGCGCTAAAACATTTTACAAAGAAACGAGGCGGGATGCCATTTCTGCTTTGCCACTGGAGATGTCTTGGAAAATATTTTCGTGAGTAACTGACGACGAAGGTCGTATTTCTTAAGTTAACTTTTTTGCGTTGTATTTTTTTTTGCATGTATACATTATTTCTTTAGGTCTAAAAACTGCGTAAAGTAAAAATTTACATAGGTGCTGCCCCGCTTGTGTAATAGTCGTAAACGTGACGGCTGACTCTGAGATAGGGCTTTGCGTTTGATTCCGGGGTCGATCATAGTGTTATTGGTTCTTTTATAGAACATTTTAGATTTATGACCAGCTATTTACATCCAACCGCACATCAGTGCTAAGGATAACACTTGCACTACAAAAATCACCTTTAGTGCTACGACATAAAGTCGGCGTCAATGTCAAATTGTTACCACTAATAGGTAACTGTTCAAATGTTATGATAGAATACAAAAATTCATAAAAAAAAACAATAATTCGATTATTTTCTTGCACAGATATTTGGACGACACATCACTACAAATTGCAGCCCGCACGCACAAAACATGGGCGCGGGTTATTTTAACGAACAAAAAACTAAGGAATCGACTCAACAAATTCGAACTGGCAATTAAACTGGGCTCTGAAAGCTTAGCAAAGTTTTACAGGAAAAATAAAAGAAAACTGCGTAAGGAAAAGGGAAAAAATTATTTGCCGCTCGGCAAAACTACTGGTAAAACAATTTTTTTCGCTATTATAACACGATTTGTCCATTACTTAGGTACCTTTTAACGGTTTGTTTTTTTTATTTAATAGTCTGCAAAAAAGCAAGGTCTTGTAGACGTACAAAACCGCCATTTTGGATTTTTATAGGTAGTTAGGTGTTGCGTCGTTTCATAAGTAGGTATTTTGTTTTTTTTTTCAGTGTGTGCTTCAGAGAAAACGTTAGTTAAATCAAAAAGAGGAGGAGAAGAATTTGCTGTTTACGCAAAAAGGTTCAAACTTTACTGACCCACACCTACCTACAGTATCATAATGAAAGTGACTACAATATTATGTTCCCATTGACATTCAAAAATAATCTTTAAATCGAATCTGGACATTAAACCGATAAGATCGTACTTACCTACTATCAAAATGTACTTACGAAAATACATTATCTAAAATATTTATCTCAGCCTTTGAATTATGACCTTTTACATACCTTTTAGCTAAGAGCCGAGATAAAACCGAACTGCAGTAAATACAGTCAATGTTAAAAATACGTTACATGCACTTAGTGAAATACGGAGGAGCTCGTGGTTAAGTAATAACAGCCGTACGGGTCGATCGAAGGTTAAGCTACGCTTGTCGAGGTCAGTGTGTGGATGGATGAGTCTCGGAAAGCACGTTAAGCTATTAGTTTTGGCTGTCATTCATAGATCTTTGACAGTCTTTACGGGTAGTCAGAAGCCCGAAAGTCTGACAACCAGTCTTACCAATGGGTAAGTATCGTATTACCCAGGAACGGGATTGTGGAGTTCAGATAGGCAGTCGCTCCATGTAAAATACTGATATTCAGCTGCATCCGGTTAGACTGGAAGCCAACCTCAAGACATTTGGTAATAGGCTAGGTATAGTTGATGATTTTATTAAATTAAAACCTGTTTTCTCCTAAGGTAGATATTGATTGCTGCTTTGTATACCATCTTCGCTAAAATATTTTTCCGATACTATACGAGAAACTAGGTTCAGAATTTTCCCAAGTGATTACATATTATAGCCCCTTACCTAACTGTACCATTAGTGTACATGTACAGCGATACGATCCATACATTATCGTGTGAAGTAAATTGTAAAACATTTCATGTGTGAACCAACCCGACGTGATAAACGAGTATACAGGCGACGCTTGCGTTTCCACGCACATTACATGGTGTGGAAATATACCGAAATTTACATCAAAGTACTTTTGCCAAACTTCTTGGCAGTATATGGTTAGGTATAAATGAGACCAAAGATGTAGTATAGTCTGGTTATAATTATCCAAAGGTGCATCTTATATACTAACGACTACGTGTTAATAACAGATAGTAGAAACATTTAATAGATATTGAACGTGCGATAAAGAACATAAGATTGCGATGTGGATTGTAGATACAGCACAAAGATATTGTACTGTAACAGTACACCCCCCTTTAAAAGAAAAAAAAAAAAGTAAATATTATGGTAATAGTGTTTACAATATAAATTTGATCTAGACCTTACTAGTTATTTGCTGATGTATATAAATAATAATGCTATTGTACGCGGTGGAATTTGATGACGCCTGTTGTGGTGCGATTTGCTGACGTCTGTAATTTTGACTTAGCTGTTGCACGAGTGTTTATTATTTTTTTCCGTTAAACTCTTCATTCTTCTGTCCAGTGTTTTCATTATGCCATAAATTAGGATCGCACCGATTGTTAAAATAATCTGTCCCATCGCAACATTTCTTGTCCACCGTAAGTCCTCCTGGATCAGGTTACGGAGTTTGTCCGCTTCGTTTTGATTGAGGCAACTGTCCGTATTGTATGTTATCTGGTCCTTAGAACTTTGATTTCCCATTTTAGATGTCTTGTTGTTACGAGTAGTTGTGAATTAATGGTATATGTTAAGATCTATGCTAAAATATATACGAATAACTTGCTTCTATCAGCGATTTTTATAGACGTACCACTGGCTTTACCTTACGTCCCGATCGTGTAGCGTACGTGTGTGAATGTCTGTCGCAATCCTTTGAATCTGGCACGTAGTTTGATTCGTCATTGATCATGAAAGCTGGTTTCAATCTATCAATTGATATCACTGTCTCCTTATCCCTAATTCTAATGCAAAATGTTTTATCTGTTCTACTAATTACTGGGTAGGGTCCTTCATACGGCGGCGTCAGGGCTTTCTTCATTCTATCACACCGAACAAATACGTGTGAGCATTCTTTGAGTTCGGGATGCACAAATATAGCTTGGTTATGGTTTTTTCTTTTCGGAATTGACGTCATTTGTGTGATGCCCTTTTGAATTTGTTTTACAAATTCTTCGCACGTTGATAACTGTGCTGCTGATGACTCAAAAAACCCTCCAGGGAGTCGTATTGGCGTTCCATATGTCATCTCTGCTGAACTATAACCTGTGTCTTCTCGCAAGCTACTCCGCAACCCGAGTAAAACTGTTGGGATTTCTTTTAACCAATTTTCGTTGGATTCTCTTGTCATTAACGCTACCTTTAAAGTTCTATGAAATCTCTCTATCATTCCATTGGATTGCGGATGATAAGGTGTTGTCCTAATTTTATGTATTCCCAAAAATCGAGAGAGTGACTCAAATATTCTTGATTCAAACTGCCGGCCTTGATCCGTAGTAATGCGCAATGGACAACCAAAACGAGTAATCCATCCTTCGAAAAGCGTCTTGGCTACTGTTTCTGCAGTTATATCTTCTACCGGAAATATTTCGGGCCATGACGTACAACGATCTATGATTGTGATTAAATATCTCTTCCCTTGTGAAATCGGAAGTGGCCCGACGATGTCAATATGTAAATGCTCAAAACGTTGCGCTGTCATAAAAGCACCAGGAGGTGATATCGTATGTCGTTGTATTTTTGATTTCTGGCAGGCTAAACATGATCTACACCAATTATTGATATCTTTGTTCATATACGGCCATAAATACCTTTGGGTTATCATTTTTCTCGTAGTTCTTTTTCCTGGATGGCTCATACCATGAATGGTATCGAAAATTTGTTTGCGAAAATGCTTTGGTAAGTAGGGGCGGCTTTTTCCAGTAGACGTGTCGCAGGTGATGTTTATTGTGGAACCCGGAAGCGTAATGTTTTTGAATTTTAATCTTTTATTGTCACGTAATTTACTAAGTTCATTATCTGTTGATTGACATTTTTCCAATTCAGCGTAATCGATAGGTGATGGCACGTATATTTCCTCTATTCGAGATAAGGCATCGGCGGTAATATTGTCACGTCCGCTTATGTGTTGGATGTTGGTACTGTACTGTGAAATGAAATCTAACTGCCGGACCCGTCGCGGTGTATCGTTTGATGATGGTTTTTGGGAGAATGCGTATGTCAAAGGTCGGTGATCCGTAAATATTGTAAATTATCTTCCCTCGATTAATCTGTGAAAATGTTTGACGGCCATGTAAATTCCCAACAGCTCTGTCAAACGTAGAATATTTTTGTTGAGTTTCGCTCAATTTTTGTGAAAAAAAACCTAATGGTTCCCAATTGCGTCCGGATTTTTGTTGTAAAACTCCACCAACGCAAGTAGCACTAGCGTCGGTCATGAGCGCTAGTGATGCGTTGCGGGAAGGATGCGCTGTTAATACCGCGTTTTTCAAGCTTTCCTTGCATTTTTCGTAAGCTTGGTCTGCTTCCGTTGTCCAAGGAACAGGTGAATTATCGTTCTTTTTTGAACCATGTAGAAATTCGTTTAAAACTCTTTGATTTTCCGCTGCGCGTGGAATATTACTTCTGTAGAAATTGACCATGCCCAAAAATCTTCTTAATTCTTGAATCGTTTTCGGTTTGGGAAATTCCATGATTGCTTTGTAATTTTCCTCGGTAGGTTGTATTCCTTGGCTCGTTATATGATAACCTAAGAAATCTATTTCCCTTCTGTGAAATTCGCATTTTTCGAGATTAATGGTTATTCCATTCTCGTGTAAACGTTTGAAAACCGTTTCTAAATGCTGATAATGCAAATCTTCGCTGTCCGATGCGATGAGACAGTCGTCTACATATATAAATACGAAATTTAAATCTCTAAATAAGGAATCCATGAATCGTTGAAATGTTTGTGCCGCATTGCGTAATCCGAAAGGCATTCTTAAGTACTCAAAAAGTCCGAAAGGTGTGATGATGGCTGTTTTCTCTATATCCTTAACAGGAATACAGTGGTATGCTTTGCGTATATCTATCTTGCTTAGTATCTTCTTATTTTCTAATATGTATGTAAAGTCAGTTAATCTTGGTAGTGGGTATTTGTCCGGAACTGTCGTGCTATTGAGCATTCGATAGTCTCCGCACGGTCTCCATTCGCCATTTTTCTTTTTAACCATATGCAATGGGCTTGCCCATGGGCTATCTGACGGTCGGCAAATTCCGAGTTCTATCATACTTTGAAATTCCTTTTTGGCTATGTCGTATTTTTCTGGAGGTAATGGTCTTGCCCGAGCTGCGACGGGTGGTCCTAAAGTGATAATGTGGTGTTCAATCTTATGTTTGGGCGCATTGCGTAGAGAGGACTCTTTCGTGATGTCTTCGTACTTGTTTAAAAGTTGCGTAATACGTGGATTCGTTCCCACTGCGATAGTACGAATTGCTTGTTGTGCCGCTTTTTCTGAAGTTACATGCGTTGTCAGCTCTGTAACTTTGTCGATAAGTTTGCGACCAGCTATGTCGACTAATAGTTTATAGTGCTCTAGAAAATCTGCTCCAATTATTGGTTGTGTAACATCGGCGATTATAAAATTCCATTTATAACATCGTTGTAGTCCTAAATTCAAGGTAAGCGTCTTCTCGCCGTAAGTCCTAATTTTAGTCCCATTTGCAGCGTATAGTGTGTATTGTTCATTTTGAAAAATTGAATATCTCTGTTGCTTGCTAATGACTGAGATATTTGCGCCCGTGTCAATCAAAAACTTCATACCACTTTTTCGGTCGGTAATGGTGAGGCGATTGGATGGGTGGATTGCACAGAGTTTCGCCGTTGTCTGTGCTCTTATTCGTTTCCCTGGTTCCGTACGTAAGTCATTGGTTTCCAACCGCATGGCTTAATGCAGTTCCTTGCATATTTTCCGAATCTTCCGTGGTAGTAACAAAATCGATTTGCCCCTCTATAGTTTGTTCTCGGCCTCAAAATCGGGAATTGTTGACGTTCCTTGAAATGATTGTGCGTGTTGGGTCGATAGCCATATCGACCTTGCTGAATTGCGTCAATATCTATCTGTAATTTTGCTAGCTGGGTTAAAATGCATGCTGTATTGTTGTCGTTTGAAGTGTCGTTGCTAACAGCTGATATTTCGGTTACTTTTGAATTCATTATTATTTTGTCTGCAATTAGGCTCAGTTTGTCAATTTCCATGTCTTCCGTAACTGCTAGAACCGTAGTATGTTCTATGTTCTATGTTATGGGGTTTGGTTTCCGCACTTAGTCCGTCAGGTGGACCATTGTACGTGGGCCATGGCGGCCGCTTGGGGGGTTATTCCAACCAGCCCACCTCCCTCCAGAAGTTAATCAAAACTCCTGGTCTGTTCAGAACATCTGTGAAAGATCTGGGTGACCCGAGGGTTTCTGTTCTAATCTGGGTGACGCCTGTGCATTCAAAGAGCACGTGCGCAACGGTTTCCTCAGCCTCCATGCACGCCCTGCACAGAGGACTGTCCGTTATGCCTATCGTGTGGAAGTGTTTGTTTAGCGAGCAGTGTCCTGTGATGGTCCCCGTCACCAGGCGCAGGCCGTTCCTGTCCAGGCGTAAAAGACTCCTGGTTAACTTGCTATCCAGGGATGGCATAGCTACCTTGGACTGCCTGCAGCCCGGTGTCGAGGTCCACCAGTACTCCGCTTGTGTGAGGGTGAATTCCTGTAGCCACCTGCGTATTTGGTTGAAGGGGATTGGTACGATAGGTTCGGGTCCGCAGACTGCCGTGCTAGATCCTCTTCTAGCAAGTTCGTCAGCTGCGTCGTTACCTAGCGAGCCGCTGTGTCCTTTTATCCATTGCAGTGTCACTGTGTTGCGACTAGACACCGTTACCTGTTCTAGTGCATTGTGACATTCTAGTATCAACTTCGAGGTAATATATTTTTTCTTCAGCGATTGGAGAACTGAGGCGCTGTCGGAGAGTATGCGTATGTGAGTGTCCGTAACTCTCCTGGCCTCTATGGCGTGGACCGCTTGTATGATGCCGACACATTCCGCCTGGTAGACGGTGTTGAACATTCCTAGTGGTCTGGATATCTTTATGTTGAGATCGTACGAGAAGACTCCGACTCCGGTACCAGAGTCGGTCTTCGATCCATCAGTGTAAACCCTCAGCTCTTTCGGGCATGAGTAGTCACACTGTTCTTCTGTAAGAATTATGTTGTAGTGCCTTTGAAAGTGGTGTGATTTCGGTGCTTTGTCGCAGGGTGATGCCATCATTGGCCGACGCTTGATTGCATCTTCCTTTATGCGTGTGTGCTTAATTCTGGAGTCTTTGCTTAGAGTTCCTGATAAATGTAGTCTAAAGGCGGCCAGGGCCGCCTCCTCCCGCACAATGAGATGCAGAGGCGGCAGTCCAAGCATTGCCTGTAAGGCGGCAGTGGGTGTAGTTCTCATACTGCTAGTAATTGCGACACAAGCGAATCGCTGCAGTTTTTCGAGATCTTTTTGGGCTGTGCTCAGGTCTGTCCTGGGCCACCAGACCAGTGAGCCGTATGTGATAAGCGGTCGAATGACTGTAGTATATAACCAGTGGGTGACCTTGGGGCTAATCCCCCAATTCCTCCCGAGCAGTCGTTTACACTGCCACAGGGATATGCTGGCTTTCGTAGTGATATAGTTCGTGTGTTTTGCCCAGTTCAATTGTTTGTCCAAAAAGATGCCCAGGTATTTGGTTTCAGTTGAGAGGCTAAGGGTTGTTCCAAAGAGTCGTGGTAACTGTAGTGTCATCAGTTTCCTCTTTTTTGTGAAGAGAATCAGTTCGGTTTTTGTAGGGTTCACTGAGAGTTGGTGCCTGTTGCACCATTCCTCTACTATTTTCAGGGCTTGACGCATGAGATTGCATAGCGTGTTTTCATGGGTCCCGTTTATTATAATGGTTATGTCATCGGCGTAGCCTACGGTGAAATAACCTTTGTCATTGAGTGTTTGGATGAGGCTGTCTACTACTAGGTTCCAGAGCAGCGGTGAGAGGACGCCCCCTTGTGGGCAGCCCTTCGCAACAATGGCCCTCGTAGTGTCGTTTACTGTCACTTGTACAGCTCTCAATTTGAGCATGTTGGTGATCCAGCCACTCAGGGTCGAGTCTATGCCGTGTTGGTCAAGGGCCATATTTATGCTTTTGAACATGGTTTTGTCAAAGGCGCCCTCGATGTCAATGAAGGCGGCCAGTGCTGAGCATTTGTGGTCCACTGCGCATTCAATTTTACCAACCACGCTGTGCAGCGCTGATTCAGTTGATTTGCCTGCGGAGTACGCATGCTGTTGTTTGTGAAGTGGTATTACCCGGAGAGGTCCATCTCGGATGTGCCGGTCACAGAGTCTCTCGAGGGTTTTCAGTAAAAAAGATGTAAGGCTTATAGGTCTGTAAGCTTTGGGTTGTGTGTAATCGGTTTTTCCAGGCTTGGGTATGAAAATGACTTTCACCTCGCGCCATGCGAGAGGTGTGTATCTAAGTGCTATGCAGGCTCGATAGATCACCACCAGCCATGGTGTCAAATAATCTACCCCCCACTGCAGCAGGGCTGGGAAGATGCCATCCAGTCCAGCCGACTTGTATGGCTGGAAGGTATTAATAGCCCACTTTACTCGCTCTTCTGTCACTATATTGTGGGCTCTTGACCAGTCTAGGTTCCTTGGGATCCATTCTGATTCAGCCTCCCATGTCCTGTCTTCCAGGATTCTGCAGTCTGGGAAGTGAGTTTCGAGAAGGACCTTGCTGGTTTCATTGTCAGTTAGTGTGTATGAGTTATCGGGTTTTTTAAGCGCGCCGAGGGTTCGGTCCTGATCGGTTGATAGGATCTTCCTTACCCTAGCGGCTTCATTATTTGTCTCGATGGATTCACAGAATTTACGCCATGCTGTCCTCCTGGCGGTTCTGATTTGTTTTTTGTATATATATTGGGTTTCTTTGTATAACTCCCAGTCGTCCGGGAGTCTAGTGTTTTTGGCTCTGTTAAATTGTTTACGTAGCGCATCTCTGAGTTTACTAAGTTCAGCGTTCCACCATGGACTTCTCTCGTTCTTGATTTGTGGTGCTCTTAGTATACAGCATGCGTGGTATGCTTCAGTTAGGTAATCTGATAGTTTTGTTACTGTGTATTCTAATTGTGCTTGGTCTCTTATGGTTACTTGTGTTAGGTGTCTATCTAATAGGGAGGCCAGTAGGCGTTTGTACCCGGGAACATTGGTGCGCCTCGGGTTACGCCTCGATTCTGGTTTCCTAGTTTTGGTAGTTAGTGTAAAGCGGATCCTTCTGTGATCTGAGCAGGAAGGCTCGTCCGATACATGCCAGTTTGTAATAAGATTTGTCGCTTTTTCTGTAGCAAGTGTTAGATCTATAATTGTTTGTCCTCGGGCTGTGACCCAAGTGGGTTCTGAGCCGCGGTTTACAATATTTAGGTTAGTAGAAAATAAATAGGTGGATAATACCTCTCCTCTGGAGTTTGGTGCGTCGCTGCCCCAGAGCGGGTGGTGTGCGTTCGAGTCGGTGCCGATGATCAGGTCTAGTTCGGCGCGTTCACAGTGCTGTACCAGGTCGGCCATCTCTTTGGGTGGGCAGTCCGCATCTGTGCCTGGCATGTATGCCGAGGCCAGTACAACATCTGGAACGCTACCTTCGGTCTGGAGCCTGACAGCTGTCAGGTCTCTGGAACAGAATTGAGTGAGTGGTGTGATAGGAATTTCTTTGGGTATGTAGACGCAGGTTCTTGGCTTGTCTGAGTTGTGTGTGTCGAGTATTAGCTTACCTCCGATGTTACTGAGGCCGCATACTCTATTGTTTCTGATCCACGGCTCTTGGATCAGTACGATTGTTCGGGGTTTTACCTCCAATGCCCTGCGTAAGCTAGCCGTGGCAGTCTGGCTGTGTTGGAGGTTGGTCTGTATTATATTTAGGGGTGTCGGCGATGGAGAGGAGTTAGTCGGAGATGGATCCATCGGACAACCTATCCCCTACCTCCTCCCTGTACTTGTCGTCGTGCTGTTCCACCGGCGATGAGGCGAGTAGGCGCTCGCTCCAGCCAGGTGATTCGGGCGGAATGGTGTCGACGACGTCAGCCATGGCCGCACGGGCCATGACCTCCTCCAGTTGGTCTATGTCTGGGTCGTTCGTCTGTGTCAGCGTCGGTTGTGCAGTCTTAGTGTCGCTGTCGGTCTGGTCGTCAGAGGGTTGGGTCGTGGGCCAGAAGCGTACGTATATCGAACCGAGTAGGTATGATATACGTCGCTCCCGGGCCCGGACTTTTACGGCTTCCTCCGGTGGGACACCCAGGGTCAAATAAGTCCCATAGTTGTCGCCACCGACGGTAGTCGCCCTGTACAGTGACCACCTGGCGATGTCAAACCAGGTATTCTGACGGATCAGAATACCTTGGAGTCTGGCTACGTCACCTCTATACCGAGGGACAAAAAGCGAGACTCGGACACGGGTGGGCACGTCTGATTGTCTCAGTACCGTGAGCGTCAGGTCAGTGTTCGGTAGTCGAATGTGAGGTACGTTCTGGGTCAGCCAGGTCAGGGCATATTCGTCTTCACACCACATCTGCACGGTGCCATCCGCTACCCGTGGGTATCCGCGGAAGGCAGGGAGTGGTGCTGTCGAGTCTGTGTCCATGAGTCGATTTTCGAGGTCCGTTTTGATGAATTCGGCCTCATCCCTAGTCAGGTCTCTGGAGGGGGGGGGAAGGCAGATTGCTACGGCCAGCCTCGCAGGGATGTCCTTCGTGGCTCGCGCATAGGTCCTCTGCTCCCCTTGAGCGGAGTGGACCCTCACCCGTTTGGCGTCCCCCTGGACCATGCTTGGAGAAGCTGTGTCATCAGGGCGCCCCCTCTTCGCCGGCCCTGTACCGCTCGGTCCAGGTTGTGGTTTAGAGGTGCCAGGCTGTGTCTTTTTTGCCGGCGACGCCGGGTGTTGGGTACCACCACGCTTGCCCCTGCTGTGCTTAGGACGAGGTCGGTCGTGGGATCCGTCAGTGTCTATGGGTCGGCTGTCGGCCCTGGCAGACTCTGTCGCGTGCGGAGGATTTTCGCGCTGGGTTGCCCCTTCGCAATCTTGCCCCCGCACACGCGGTTCCGCGTCCAGCCGCTTTGCGCGCTGAGTTTCCTCTTCGCGCTCTCGCGGCCGGTCGCGTGCGTCCGACCCCTTTTCGCGCTGGGTTTCCCCTTCGCGGACTTGTGGCCGGTCGCGCACCTTCCCTTCGGCGTCCGATCGCGCTTCGCGCTGGCTAGTGCCTTCGCGGATATTGCGCTTACGGTCGCCAATTCTTTTCTTCCGGGCCAGGATTTTTTCGCGCTTTGTCAGCGGGCGTACTTCATCGCTGGCAACCGGAAGAGTTTTAGAGTTGCCAGGTCCGTCATCTTTCCCTGTCCCTGTAAGTCTGTGTTGGTCTTGGTCTTTGTCCGGGTTCGTTATACTGTTCCGCATGATGCTCTGTTGCCAGAGACTCGTGGGAGGCATAGCCCGAGTTATGGGTGTTGGCGCGTTGGTCGCAGCCGGAGAGGAGTTTGGAGGCGCGTTGGTCGCAGCCGAGGTCGAGTATATGGGCGCGTTAGTCGCAGCCTGTTTTGTGGGCGCTAAAACAGCAGCCGGCCGCGCTGAAAAGCGCGGCATTAAGTTCTCCACAGAGCAGTTTGAGGCCCCCCCCATAATACGATGGGGGCTAACCGCCGAAGCGGTGTGGGATTCCCCGGCTTGGCCGGGACCCACCTGGGTAATATCTTCACAAGACTGCATGTTCATGGAATTTTTTGGGGGGTGGGCGTTTTTGGAATTGAGATAGATACAAGATACAAGATACAAGATATTTATTTTGTAAAACATGAGTGTAGAATTGTACAGGTCTTAAAAATAATAAGAGGTAGCTACATGTTTTGCCAATCATGGCGTACAAAATTAGTCGCACTAAGACAACTATTACAAAAAGATAATTATAAAATCGTTAGTAATAAATTAAAACAATGACTTACAAAAAAAAATAATAAAAAAAACATAGGATTAAATTAAAATGTCAACAATTTAAATTCAATTTAAGTAAAATACAGATTAGAAAAATAATAACACAGGTACACATTCCAAATTCTATTGCAGAAGATTATCATTTAAAAAGTCATCTACGCTGTAATAGCACTTTTCCAGTAAAAACCCTTGAACGGACTTTTTAAATTTGGTTAAAGGTAAACATTTAACAGCATCAGGTATTTTATTATAGATAATGGGTGCCCTACCAAAGAAGCTCTTTTTCAGTAAGGCAGTTTTGCACTTGATTGGACACAACAAATTCTGATATTGAGAACGAATTGGGGTTCTTTTCACGTCAGAAAATTTATGAAAAAATTGCGGATTTGCTTTTACGAAAAGTGCAGTTTCTAAAATGTACAAAGATGGTAAAGTTAGAATTTTTGATTGTCTAAAGTAATTTATGCAACTATCCGTTGTTCTTAGACCAAACATTGCTCGTATACATCTTTTTTGCATCCTGAATATAAGTTCTTTATTAGTTGACTGTCCCCAAAAAATAACACCATATCTTAAAGTAGAAGCGATCAATCCATGATAGGCTGTTAAAAGAGTGTCAGTATTTACTTTCCTTGATAATTGGAATAATAAATATGCAGATTTACTAAGGCGCTTGCAGATCTCCTCTGTGTGATGTTTCCAAGTTAGTTCACTATCTATAGTGATACCTAAGAATTTTGCATGTGTAACTTCTTCTATCACAGAGTTTTTGTAGGCAATGTTAACTGGTGAATGCTTTCGGCGCTGGTGAAAGTGAATAACTTTTGTTTTATTTAAATTAATTATAAGGTTATTTTTGTCAAGCCAATTTATAATGTCACTCAGAGAATTATTTATGTCATTTTGATAATTATTAGGATTCATACATTCCACAATGGCCGTGCTGTCATCTGCGAATAGTACCATTTTATGATCTATAGTTTTAGGGAGATCATTAATATATATTAAGAATAGTGGTGGCCCCAGTATGCTACCTTGAGGTACACCATATTTTATATATCTTGGTTTAGACACATATTTTATCTCCAATTTAGTAATAGGACAGATTCTAGCAATTTCTGTACATTGAGTTCTGTCACTCAAATATGATTCTAAGAGTTTCAAGACGTTTCCTCTTATGCCATACCCATGTAATTTTTGCAGCAGAATTTGATGGTTCACGAAATCAAATGCTTTGGTCATATCTGTTAGAATAGCGCACACAGGATTGCCTTTATCTACAGATGTCATTGCACTAGATAGCAGGTCAAATAAAGCCATATTAATGTTAGTATTTTTCCTGAAACCTTTTTGTTGACTGCAAAGAAGTTTGAAATTTTCTAAGTAAGAATAAATTGAATTATAAATTACCTTCTCGATTATTTTTGAAAATATCGATATCTTAGCAATAGGTCTATAGTTTTGAACATCACTTTTATCATTTTTTTTATATAGCGGTTTAATAATGACATTTTTTAGGCTACTTGGGAAAACACCATCTGAAATACAAAGATTAATTATATGAGCCAATACAGGCGCTATAATTTCCTTAACGTATTTAATTACTTTAGTTGATATGCCATCAAATCCTACCGTGTTTGTATTTTTCAGGCTGCTAATTATTTTGATTATATCAGAATATGAAACAGGTAGCATAAATAGTGATTGAGAATTCGAATTTTCAATGTTATAACTATTATTAAAAGTTCCCTTAGTTTTAATATTATTTTCAATGGCCTCTATAAAATAATTATTAAATTCATTTGCAATACTCAAAGGATGTGTAAGAGTCAAATTATCTTTCTCAATTGACAGTATTGGTTCTTGAGGTAAATTAAATTTAGATTTGTTAATGACTTGCCAAGCAGCTTTTGATTTAAGTTTTGAGGTATTAATGAAGTGGTTATTTTGAGCTTTTTGAGTTAATGTTATTATTTTTCTATAAATTGAAGAGTATTTTTTAAACGCAAGTCTATTTTTCGTGTTAGGATTGAATCTATATGTCCAAAGTAACTGCCGTTGCTTTTGACTGCAAATTTTTATTCCACGAGATATCCACTTATTTTTTTTATTGGTATACACAGTAACAATTTTATTCGGAAAGCATAAATTGTATAGCAAAGAAAAGTCATCCATAAAAAGATCATAAGATTCATTGGCGTCTTTGGCTTTATATACTTGTGAGAAAGATAAGCATTTAAGATGGTTTTTAAATTTTTTTAAATTGTCTGGTGAGATATCATGTTTATTTGTTTTCCAGTATTTTAATATACAAGTTTTTTTAACAGGAATCCTTAATACTTGTGACGTATGATCCGAAAGAACTAAGTCCATTACTTCAGCTTTACAGTTTTTGCGGTAGGTGTGAGCAAAATTATCTATGCAGGAGTTACTACTTAGCCTAGTCGGTTCACATAGTTCCAACTGTAGATGGTATTGCAAAAGAAAGTTTTCGAATTCTAATGTTATTTTATTTCTTTTTAACACATCTATATTAAAGTCTCCAGCTAAGATAATATTTTTATTACCGAATGAACAATATTTTCGTAGAATATAGTCTAGTCTCTCATAAAATATGTTGTAATTATATTTAGGTATTCTATATACACATATAATAATGACATTAGAAGATGTCAGTTCTACACCGCAACACTCAAAAGTACCTGTCACAGATTGCTTAGCAACATCCAACAGTTCACGATACTGCAGTCCTGTTCTAACAAAAATGCAAGCGCCACCACGTTTAACATTTCTAGTGAAGAAGGCAGCTGGGCAGAAATTAGGTATATGTAATACATTCTCGTTGCCTGTCTCAATGAAATGCTCTGTAATACAAATCACATCCACTCTGGTTCCGTTACTTTGAAGCTCATCTAGTTTTACAATCAGCAAATCCGTTTTATTTATAAGTCCTGCAATGTTTTGATGAAGAATATCAAGATAATTATTACAGAAAAAACTGAGATGTGTTTTGTGTTATTTCAGGTTGTTCTTTCCGGGAACAATCAACTATTGATTGCACGGTATTTACGTAGTCAAGATCCAAGATGAGGTCTTGCAAGTCAGATATTACGATACTAAAACCTTTATTATTGAGATTACCCTGCCAATGGTTGTAAGTATCATGTGTGTAAGGGAGATTCAGATTCGAGTCTAAGATAAACGCATAGCTGAAAGTTTGAACGTCCATGTAGATTAAACTATTAAAAGTATCGATCCTGCTATTGAACATAATATTAGAATTATCCATGTATTTAAATGTAGGTAGACATATAATAAAATTGGTATGATTTAATTGCAACAATTTTTCACGAATTAATGTCACCAGTTCTATATACTTATTTGTTTTTTTAAAATCCTCCTCACCAATAATAATAATACAGTAATCCGAGCTAGTAAAGTTACGGACTTTACTTTCAAGATTTTTTAAGATATACTCAATTCCACATTTCGGCGTACGATAATGACACATATTATAATTACGTAGATGTGTGCCTTCACTCATTGAATATATTCTATTGGACAATTCGCTGCTCACGACACACATGTTACGTTTCAAATAAGTGGAAGATGTACTAGGACTATTTTTACAAATTTGTGACGGTATTTTTTTAGTACTTTCAGTATCAATATCAATAATTTGAGGAGTACTTTTTATATTTTTATTAATATTTGTGAAAGTTGAAGAAGTTGGAGTCTTTTTTGCTTGATGGTTCGTTAATGTATTCTTCTTTGGAGTTCTGATTTTGTTCTTGACTGGACTGCTACAAACGACTTTATATGTTTTATTTAATTCTAATAATTCAGCATTGCTTTGCTTCAAGTTTCCATTCTCTAGAGACAATTTATCTATTTCTTTGTGAGCGCTTTGTAATTCAGTTTTTAGACTTTCTATCTCTTTCTTTAGTATGTTTAATGTTTCAACGTCTTCATCCTCAGACATATTTGGCAGGGAATTTGTGGTACAATCCAATGTTTGCGACGTCACATTATGACTATCATTATTGTCAACATTTGAATCCGATTGAGTGCGAGTACGTCGGAATGTAATATTTTCCAAGAAGTTCATGGTGGCGTATTGATTTATTTTAACATTGATTGTGTGAACTCAAAATAAATCCTAAAAGTATTTCTCACTCGGCGGAATTCGAACGCACCTCTCCTCGGTCACGTATTCATAGGTAGGCCCCTTAACCACCAAACCAATTGCTCAGTTATAACATGGACTAAAATTGTGATCTGATGTAGTTACGTTGTAGTGATCTTTTCCATGTAGTTCTTCCTCCAAATAATAGATGTCACTTTCATCAATGTTAAAAAACAATTAGAGCTTTAATAGTCTGACAACACTATTGTAAGTTTGGTCACACAAAATATTTCGTTGTTTGTATGTTTGGTACTAGATGGCGCTTTAGACAGAAATTTTCAAATGTTATGATGAAAAAAAACGACTTTTTTGCGTCCAAAGTTAAAAAAAAAAAGTCACTAGCACTTAATTATATTGCTAATTATGGTGAGTGTATTGCACTTCAGCTTAGATATTTGCACAGCGAAATACCTGTCACTCAGAAGTTCTTGAGTAATAGAATGTCAAACAAGTTTCGAAAATTCACTGATCACTGTTTTAAAGTTCGTTATTGAAGTAGTCACTCACTAGAATTTACTTATAACACTGTCACTACTGTTCCGCAAGTCAGGCTTAATAATTATTTACTTTAAGCATAGAAATTCTGACTGTCTATAGTTTTAAATAATTTTTTTGTTGGAGCACAACTTATTGCAATGTTTACTTAACAGCGCCACCTGGCGTTCATGAGGTTACCCTTCCTCTAGGAACGACAGGATAGAGGGATAGGAGGGAAGGCAAATGGTGGATGGAGCGTGTAGGTTCCTTGGGGGGTGACCCTAGGTCTAGGAGTTGGCCTAGGGATTTAGGATCGACGGGATACTTATGGATGGGGAGGGATGGCTTGGTTTGGTATTGGGTACATAGGAAGGGGTGCGTGGGTTACCCTAAGCTTGGGATTTGGCTTTCGGGAACTTCTCTTGTCCGGGATCTCCTTAGAAGATGCTCCAAGTGCGGGACAGCCCACTGACTGTCAAAGCAACTGACAGTGGTCGGTCCCGCAGCCGGAGTTGGGCTATCCGCAACCTGCCCACCCGCTCGGTTGCAAGAGAAGAAGTGCCTGGCAGTCTGGGTCGCCCCACCACGGATGTACGTAAACATTCGCGTTGGAGCAATCCAGCCTCCCCCGAGGACCACCCGAGGAGAACCGTAGTAACTGATGTTGGTAAAAGCCTGAACCATAGTTGTTTAATTGTTTCGTCACTGATTTTTCCTCTCCCGAGGACTCGCATTTGACGTAATAACTGCGAAGGTTTTTGATCACCGAGTTCTGTCTCTGATATTAATTTTTGAAACTGCCGCTGTTCTGTTTCTTCGTAACAATCAATTAAACGTTCCTTGATGTTTTTGTATTTATCTGTAGTCGGTGGCGAAGTGATTAGGTCACTAACCTGTAGTATTTCTTCCTTGGATAACTTTGCTATTACCGTACAGTATTTGTATTCGTCTCCTTGCTTCTGTGGTGCTAATATGGCTTCTAGTTGCGTGAACCATAATCTGGGTTGGTCTTTCCAAAATTCCGGAATGCGGGATAAAACCGAGGTGCCAGCAGCTACTTCAAGTGTTCCCTGCTGATTTATGTTCGCCTTGCACGGTGGTTGCGCCATGTTTCTTGCTGCGTATTCGTTCGTCGGGGTCACCAATTTGCCAAACTTCTTGGCAGTATATGGTTAGGTATAAATGAGACCAAAGATGTAGTATAGTCTGGTTATAATTATCCAAAGGTGCATCTTATATACTAACGACTACGTGTTAATAACAGATAGTAGAAACATTTAATAGATATTGAACGTGCGATAAAGAACATAAGATTGCGATGTAGATTGTAGATACAGCACAAAGATATTGTACTGTAACATACTTTATTTATTGGTGTTAGGAAGCTTTTCGAAATGAGAGCTGTATGTCTTCGTTAAGATATTTTATTGTAACTACAACCCACTGAAAAGAAAAGAGCTTTCATAATATAGGAAACTAGCGGACGTCACTCGGTTTCACCCGCGTAGTTCCCGTTCCCGTGGTAGTACGGGGATAAAATATATCCTATGTTACTTGCTGATAATGTAGCTATCCATTGCTGAAAGAATTTTTCAAATCGGTCCAGTAGTTTTTAAGTTTATTCGTTACATACAAAAATACAAATCTTTCCTTTTTATAATATTAGTATAAATATAGACTAAAACTTCTTTAGGCAGACCTTTGTTTAATTGAAGGTACATACACACATCAAAAGTGTCTAGGGATCAACATATATTTTTGCAATAACTTTTCTCCTGATTGATATTAATTAAAATTTTCTTTAAGGATTCATCAAATAAAGTGTTTTCGTTTGTCACAGTAACGATAAACCAAGTCACCTTTGCATTAATAAAGAAATTTGCCATTTTCCTAATAAAGGGATTTTTGACATTTGAACCACTAACATTAAAGTTCGAAAAAAAGACTGAAATAACAGTTTTCTTTAAAATTTTATTGGGTAACTTAAACAATTAATAATCCGTGTTTCTACCGCGAACACTAACAACACAAGAACATCGGTTTGGCATACTCAAAATGAGTTCATCCAAATCACGCTGTGGAATGGCCGCCCATGTTCGTTGCAACAACAAAAAAAGGTCTTCTTGCGACTGGATACCCTCCATATTCGGCAGAGCTCTTCTCTGTAGCATATCCCATGCATGCTCAATCGGGTTCAAGTCTGGCGACTGAGCAGGCCAGAGCAGGACATTGATGTTAGCTGCGGCGAGAGTCTGTCTTACAACTCTTGCGGTGTGCGGTCGTGCATTATCATGCATTAACTGAAATAAGGGACCGATTTGCACTTGTAGAGGAACGATGACGTCAGATACAATCGTCTCAGCATAAATTTGAGCGTTGAGGTTGCCTCTGATCCAAATCAACTCAGTTCTTCCGCCGATCCAAATACCCGCCCATACCATGATGGTTCCACCACTATAAGGATGGACTTCCTGGCAGGATTTTAATCGCTGTTGGCGTCCAGGGGTTCTCCAGTGTCGTATACGTCTTGTATCCGGTCTCATACCAAAACGAGACTCATCAGAAAAGCACACGAAACGCCATTGTTCTTCTGCCCAATTTCTGTGTTCAAGAGCCCATTGATATCGAATCCTACGATTGTGCATTGCTATAGGTGGTACCCGTAGCGGTCTTCGGGAATGAAGGTTCACTTCATGCAAGCGGTTTCTGACTGTTTGGTCGCTAATTAAGTTCCCTGAAGAGTGATGAAGCCTCACGGCTAACATCATGGCGGTTATTGTTGGAGCTCTTCGAGTTAAGATTTGAATGTATCGGTCTTGTCTCCGTGTGGTGCAGCGATACCGTCCTCCATGGCGCTCAGCCACGGTACCAGTGCTTCGGTAACGTGTCCAAAGTCGACTGATAACACTCTGACTTGTATTCAGAGCTAAAGCCACAGTACGTTGCCGGGAACCAGCTTCTATCATTCCCACGGCTCTGAGCATTTCTTCCCTGCTTAAATGACGTCGCCGCTCCATAATAACGTTGGTTTTAATCAGTAGTAGGGAAACAGTAGCACTAATAATGTCTTCAATGCGTTGTATGTTTTTATAGGGAAAATATTGACAGCTGATTTTCATCTTTTACTCGAATTTGACTAACAGTTCCTGTTTCAAATTATGAAATGCACCAAAAAGGATCCATATAAATTTATATAATCATAAATTTATTACAAAGCCACATCTCAATCTCAAGAAATCCGCATAAAAATGCTTGATCCCTAGACACTTTTGATGTGTGTATTATGTATTTCTAACACCCGTGCTAGGTACCTGATTACGGCCAACTGACAAAGTTAAACAACGTAAGGGAACGGTCTACGGTCAATTGATACTTGTGTCTTCTCTGTGCAAGAAGATGCCTGTGCCCTGCAGCGGGACAGTAAAATATCGATATGTAATGAATACCTACCTTTATTTTTTCAAATATCCTACAAACATGAAAGGTAAATACATACAATACATACATATAAGACATCGTAACCATGCATGATTTTTCAAATTTTCCATGCAATGACTGTAAAATGTAAATTTTATTTTAGGGATGAAAGATTTCTGACGTTGGAAACCTAATAAAAACAACGTCAACATTTAATGTAAGTTAAAAGGCAAATCAGCCTATAATGTTCCCACTGCTGGGACACAGGCCTCCTCTCTGTGAGAAGAGGTGGACCATAATTAATCAGGTGGGCTCAGTGCGGGATGTCACGTGTCTTCGTCCTTTTGGTTGTAGGACATGCTGGTTTTCTCACGATGTTTTTCTTCACCGTTTTGAGAGCAGTGGTGATGAAATTAAATATACAAAGTAAAGTACCTGCCTGCCGCCTGGTCTTGAACTCACAACCTACAATTCGTAAGTCGGGGCCGATACTACTGGGCCACCACATCTCTAAAAAGCCGTTCACATGAACTCCGTACTTTATTCGAGGCCTGAGACTCCAAGGTACTGTAAGGAAGTCACGTAAAAAATTAAATAAAACTTCGCTCCACTGAATATTAGTACGTGCAGAAAAAGATTACTCCAAACTTTGCAGGAGTATCTTTATTTGCATAACTTTTTTATTGCTTTTGACTGTTTTACTTGACTTTTGACCTCATGTTCGTGTGTCTTTATTATTATAGGCAAAGGCACAAATTCGTGGAAATTATTGTATGATAACATAATATCACGCCTGTCACCTGTTCTCCCTGAAGGGTTAGGCAGAGGTATTACCTATAGTACACCTCACATTTCGCCAGTTATGTTTAAGTCCCATGTAATACGGGGCGAGCCTATTGCCATCAGCCGGGCACAGATCCAGACTCCGGCTGCTAATGAGAAATTCCTGATGGAAAAACGCAATAACACTGCTCGACCTGGGAATTAAACCCTGGCCTTCATGCTCAGCAGTAGCGCTTATCACCACTAGATCAAGGAGACAGTCGAACTATTGTATGATGTGCGTTTATAATAGAGACTGCATTTAGCACTTGGCTTGTCTTTTAAAAACAGTCCTTTCTAGAGGAGCACTGAAAATTGTCGGGTTATTTATACTTATTTCTTTTTTTCAGATGATGCAATTCTATTTGTAGTGTATCAATTTAATTGATATGTGGTGATTGACAGTTGACAGTAGTGAGGTAGCTGTCACTAAAATGTCAACTGTCAATCAGAGCAGAGCTCGGTCGACCAGGTACTAATCAGCTTAAATACGGGATCAACAGGATTCTACAATGGGACTTGGAGGTAGCCAGATTTAAAAAAATGGTCTGAATTCACCCTCTCAGATATCTCGATGCTTCTATTTACGAGTAGTGGGCGTCTGGCCTAAGTAGTGGTGAATCTTAATACTTAATTCCCACCGAGGTATTTAATAAATTCAAAACGGACCGATTGTGTAAAGACGCGGAGAAGTAATTAGTTTGCTTGTCATACCCCTGTCAAAATATTTGGAGGACAAATGCCCGCGAACCAACAAATTCAGTGCGGGGCACCTCTCCGTGATAAATGGTCGCACTCTTCATTAGTGAATGAGGTTTAATGGCGATAACTCGTGCACAGACTATAAAGTAAATCGATTATTCAATTATCGAATAGATAGTGTTGTACTCTTGTTTACAATGGGCAATGATTGTCTATTCATTATGTTGGTTTAAATTGATACATTGCATGTAGGTAATTACGTAGGTATCGATGTGTTAGGTTAGATGAAGTAAAGGTTTGTGCAGACCAGCGCGATATCGCAGGCGCCATCAAGGGTCGCACTGCTTGTAGCGCCCGCGATATCGCGCCAGTTTGCACGAGCCTTAATGTCTGCATAATAGGTTTTGTATGGATTATCGGCGTCGATTGGGCTATTTATGATATTTAGGTACTTTTAATCATATTATTAGCTAGTTAAGAGGATAAGTCATAGGCAGCAGGTGATCTATCTTGGTGGTGCAATCTCCACACCAGAAGACCATACTCAACAACAGCATCATCTGCCTAGCCTTTTCGCAACTATGTTGGGGTTGGTTTACAGTCTAACCGGATGCAGCTGAATACCAATATTCTAAATGGATAGACTGCATATCTGACCTCCACAACCCAGTTACTGGGTAATACGATACCCTTGGTAAGACTGGTTCTCAGACTTTCGGGCTTCTGAAGGCTCGTTACGTCTGTCAAAGATCCACGGATGACAGCCGGGACCAACGAATTAACGTGCTCTCCGAGACACGAAGGGGTATGTAAAGATGGTCACCCATCTACGGACTAACCGCGGCAAGTATAGCTTAACTGGATCGATCGACCCGTGCAGCTGTTATTACTTGGCCACAAGTCCCATCCCGCTGAATTTTCTTCATTCAAATTTAATCTAACTCCTATTGACGAACTTCCTTTAAATTGTACACATAAAATACTTCACAGTGTCCCTAAGATCTAGGTCAAGTGCCATAAAAGAAGATTTCAAATCCCACACATCCCGAAGTCAACGAGATTCCAAGATGGCCCCGGCTTCAAATTGACACATCCGGCGGGCGCTTTGACGCGGGCCCTCGCCGGAAGCACACTTACAGCCTCCTGATATCCACTCCAGTGAAGACCGTCTTCCTGCTAAAGTGTCGCCCTCTGACGATTTGTGTGTCGATCTTTGTAAGTGAGATCTATTTTGTTGTGTCCTTTGCCTCAACGAGGCGTTTACGAAACTTTTTTTTGGCGCGGGAAAATGAGGAGGTTGTTCTCTTTTCATAATCTTTGGAAGTTGGTGAGGCTGTATTTAGATTAATACTGAGGAAATACTAAGTAGCTACTAGAATTTGGCCGGCCATTAAAGAGTCGAATTTCTGCAAGAAAAGAACTATTGTAACTTAACAAGCAACATGCACCGCGTGTGATTGCTCGCAAAAATGGTTCAGGCGTACCATAACTAAAAGTTAGAAAATCATCTGCTCAGCCTTTTCCCAACTATGTTGGGGTCGGCTTCCAATCTAACCAGATGCAGCTGAATACCAGTATTTTACATGGAGCGACTGCTTATCTGACCTCCACAATGCAGTTATTGGGTAACACGATACCCCTTGGTAAGACTGGTTGTCAGACTTTCGAGCTTCTGACGACCCATTATCTACAACTGTCAAAGATCTTATCTTTAGCATGATGAGCAGTATAGCTCTTTAAAAAAAGCAGTAAATTGTTCAGTTTGAGTTTACTAGATAGATATTGGTGGAGCATCTGGGACCACTTAGACTGGGACAAATTAGAGAATTCTGAAAATAATTTTCAGAATTTTCAGAACCTACAACTGCGGTCGGTTTTTTTTTTGTTGGATTATTAATTATAGGATTATTTAAACTGACATGATTATTTTCACAACTAAAGTAATTTAAACCGGGATATTTACCATATTTATGGTTTTAAAAACATGGTAAATAAACCGTTTAAAATAACTCTAATGGTAAATTAATTGTTGCAAAAAAGTTTGTGCTCGCTCGTCTACTCTTAGCAGAACTAATATAATAGTAATAATATTATTTACGAAATAACTATGAAAACTTGCCCAGTAGTTTCACCAAGTTGTAACCAAGTTCAAACTGTTTTGATGTTCATGTTAAAGTTTGTGTGTTTATGTAAATATAACAAACATAACCTGAATTAGCTATAACTAACCTTGTGTTGGTTTAGGCGGTAGGTAAGTAAGTACGTACTGGACAAATATTTGAAGGTGTTAGGTTAATCGCGGTGAACTGGTCGCTTATGGGTAATTTGTTTTAATAAATTAAATTTCCCGTTTATTTTGCACTGGGTTTTTTCTATTGTTGTTGCATATGTATTTAACCAAGATAAAAAATTGTATACTTAGGTACACATTAGGCACGAAATTGTATGCTATTTTAATAATTTTAGTGTTTTTGTTGATGGGGAAAATTGTACACAAGTATTCATACCTATCATTAAAAGTTGATAATTTGTAGTCTTGGCTTTTTATTGGTCTGAGAATAGCGAATGTCTTGATAAAATTATGAGCCAGTCAGCTGGTAATGAGGCTGCTCAGTCCAACACCCAGCGTTCTTTATTTTTCTTTTCTGGGTGGGAAATTATCAAATAACTACTCCCGCTCTGGGCGGAGCGGGAGGGCGTGTCAGACTCTTACTGACTAAAACCAACCCGTGTTCCTTCAGTTTCCTGTATTTCCAGGGGCCAAGGTAACTCTTTCGAACAAATCCGCAACCCTGGCAGGAATCGTCCCTAGCGGACCCCTTCAGTTGTGCTGACATCTTTTTGAGGCGCGCGTGGAACACAACGCGCCGTCAACCCGGGCCTGGTCCTTATCGGACACCCAGCGTCCTGGGTTTATAATAACCGTGGATTGTGAATTGTGGATGGTTATTACGCTTCTGCTTGCCCTTTCACGCACATTTTTTTTTTTTGGGGTACAGAAGTACCTCAAGAGGAAAAAATGGAACCCGTGGAGGATCACCCATGTGTCTTTCTGCCTGTCTGTCCGTCTGTCACAGGCAATTTGCTTCGAATCTAATGGATTGATTAAGTTGAAATTTGGTACACATATGTATTTCTGTGACCCAAATACGGACGTATAACGTACATAATTGAATTTTGATTATGGGGGTCACTTTTGGGGGGCAAATATGAAAAATGAAGATTTGCAAACTGTATCGTGTGACATATCAAATGAAAAGGCTTGTTGCGAGAATCTCATTTTTTTTACAATTTTAATATCAATACTTTTAAATATATTCAAAAAAATTGATGAAAATTAACCATTCCGCCCCTTATCTCCGAAACTACTGATCGTAAAATTTAAAAAAATACAGAGAATGGTTCTTTACTCATAGGTTACAGCAAAACTACTAATACGAACATAATGTTATATTGCTCATCGTCCATAGCGAATAGCGTGATAATTTATACCCTATAATTTGACCAGACATACAGAGAATATCTATGCAAAATTTGAACGGAATCCATCCAGTAGAATTTGCGTGTTGCTGGAACATACAGAAAAAAAAATTAAAACTATATTTTTGGCATTAGAATCGATCCCTGACGTCGTAGCTATTACTTTTTTTTCAAAAATATTCAATATATAGTTTTGACTTTGCTAAGATTTTATTATATTCATGAATTAACTTCTATTGCTTTGTTTTACTTTTTCAAACCCATCTTTGAATCAGCAAAGTTTAAGCAACTGAGGGTTCCGGGGTACCTAAGCTGCAAATGTCAGGAAGCATTCGATCTCAGCTGCCTCAGATTAGACTAGCATATTTTATTGATGATGAACGCTGAATACAAAGAGAACAGTCATAGTCAGTTTTTAGCCCAAAAAACGCTGAATCAGTTGAGTGTTACAATGACGAATTTTTTGAAGAAACGTCCTGGAAAAGGCCTGTCAAATATAAGAAGGAAATATTGCCATTATTACCACTAATGGAAATCGGGTTGGTAATCACAGTGCGTTGCTTGCATCGATTTACATCTCTGGTTGCAGGAGTTGTAGGAGATGGGAAAAAGATGTCTAAACATTTTAATGTTTATATAAAATAAAAAAATAAAATAAAAATAATAATGAAAAAAAAATATGAAATACCTAGTTACTTAGACTCCTTTTCCGATATACCTACTAGGATACTACTTGTAAAAAGGGGAAGTGTTACCTTAACTTATTTTCTGGGAATTAAATCATTGATATTGTAAAATGGCAGGTATTTTCTTGTATTTTTTAACTATGATGTTGTTTTAAATTCACCACGCTGTTAAGATTTGTTCTGTAATAATATCACTCATTAAAAACTGATTGATGATCAGTGTGTGCGGCTAATCATCGTCCTACAGAAATCAATCCGCTTAGCCTCTTCCCAACTATGTTGGGGTCGGCTTTCAGTCTAACCTGATGCAGCTGAACACCAGTATTTTACATGGAGCGACTGCCTATCTGATCTTCACAATCCAGTAACTAAGTAGTACGATACGAAGCCTGGTTGTCAGAGTTTCGGGCTTCTGACGACCCGTAACGACTGTCAAAGATCCACGAATGACAGCCGGGACCAACAGTTTAACGTGGTTTCCGAGGCACGGAAGAGTCTCGGTATGTAGAAATGGTCTCCTATCCACGGTCCAACCCCGGTAACCCTAGCTTAACTTCGACCTGTGCGGGTGTTAGTACTTAGCCACGAGCTCCTCAAACATCCTGCTGAAATAATTGTCCTAAATAATTTACTACTGATGACGAGAGGCAAACATCGATAGATCTACCTAACCTTATTTTTTGATCTTCCTAGCCCTTTTCCCAACTATGTTGGGGTCTAGGTAGATCTTTGACAGTCGTTACGGGTCGTCAGAAGCTCGAAAGTCTGACAACCAGTCTTACCAAGGGGTATCGTAATACTCTAGGCTGTGTAGATCAGATAGGCAGCCGCTCCCAGGAAACTACTGATATTCAGCTGCATCCGGTTAGACTGGAAGCCGACCGCAACATAACTGGGAAAAGGCTAGGCAGATGATTCATAATCAAGATCACGAATATCAGCATTGAGGGAACGAGTGTAAAGAAGAAGAAAATAACCTTTTATAAACTTAAACTGACAATGTGTAAACGTTAAACTTAGTATGCAACAGTAGCCTAGCTACTTACAGCACATTCGCGGCATATTTCACTAAAATGAAATATGACTGCGTGAGACCTGACCGAGAGGAATGCATATTAGCTTCCAATGGTTGGGCAATTGGAAAATATATCTACTACGTGGGTATGTTCTGGAGTACGGAGTTTTGGTCTTCCGTGATTTGTTGCTAACCAAATCGATAACTTTACATGCTTGCTGCTTCTCTTCTTGACGCCCACGGCCTATAATTTGATGATAAGATTCTTAAAATACAGTAACTTCCCACCCTGTCGTGTAGCATCGCCTGCCAGCGCTTTTTTTTTTGGGTAGGTAATTACCAAATACCTTGTCCCGCTTGGAGCGGGAGGGCGTGTCAGACTCTTACTGACTAAAATCCACCCGTGTTCCTTCAGATGCCATGTTGCCAGGAGCCATGGTACCTTTTCCTTTCGGACATTCCTGCAACCCCAATGGGATCGCCGGCCTGCGCTATTATTTCGTTTTCCCTTAGCGTTCTGACTTTTTTTTCTTTTTGCTCGGCTTCCAGCGTGATGATACATAACTTATAACCTTTCTCAAGAATCGGGCTATCAAATGCAATAAGAATTGTTCAAATCCGACTAGTAATTCCAGAGATAAACTCGTTCAAACAAACAAACTGTTCAGCTTTATTATTATCCAGTAGATAAGTCTGTTCTTAACTATATACACAGGTTCATTAAAGTTATCTCTTCTAGCAATTTTAAATGCCAAATTATTAAACATTACGTAGTTCTCGATAAGATTCTGAATATGAAGAAAGATCTAGAAAAGGTCAAAATAATTTGCAGAATTTACTCGTGTCTGCTTAAGGAATTGGGAAGAATATTATCTTCCTTCTTATGGTAAGATAAGCCATACAATTATGAGGTACGCTATCTTATCTTCCATAACAATCATAGACTGAATTGCAGTATTTAGGTAAGTAGGTAGTATTTTTATAGATTTTATGTATTTCCCATCGGTAAAATTGACGAACTTCCATACAAACGTTAAGCCCCTATCTATTTAGGGGATGATTTTTTTAAATTCTTCCTTAGTGATCAATTTCACTATACAACGTATTCCTTTTGATGTCTCATAACTCTAAGGTTATATGTTTTATGTAAAAATAATACAGAAAGTTTTAGAACAAGGTGTTGCAAAAAAACATAGGTTCGAAGATAACATAACATTAGACTTTCGATGTGTGTATCTAAGTTTCATCGATAAGTAAATCATTTTCATTCATATTTAAAGCTAAGAAAATGCGACGTTGTCATATTTCAAGTATGGGTGTTTTACATAAATAATCGTGACTTTGTCGAATTATTTTGTATGAAAAATAATTAATAAGCCATTCATAAGCCAGCCATTCATTTACATAGTCTCATTAATACATACATACATTTAGAGTTATGGGATATAAAAAGGAACACTATGTATAATACCGGGTTTACACGGTTCGATTTTAGTTGATCAACTTCTAAGTCGAAAGCGATTTGGACCGTGTGAACCCGGTATTAAGAACTGTTGTACAAATTCATGCTTCTGAACTCAGTGGCTTAGGCTGTGCGTGATCTGTCAGTGAAAGAATGCATTTAATATTTTTATTTTGTAGTTTCAGATAATTTATGAACAGTTAAAAAAAAAAGCAAGAAAAATCATCATAAAAATAATATGGCAACACGAATTCCTTTATTCTGTTAATAATTATCGAGATTTAAGCGTAAATATAGACGTCGAAGTGTATCTTCTCTCCGCGGGCGCTCTTCATCCGAAGGTTGACGAAATTAAACCCAAGGCCACCTTGCGTCACGTTGGCGCTTGCAGTTGAGTGTGTCATGTCGAACGCCAGAATACCCTGCGAATTGGACAATGTTTGTTCAAGTGGGCGATACGGAAATAATTTTAGTTACTATTTTTTTTTGTGCGTAATATTATGAGCTTGAACCTTCTTTTCTTTCAACAAGTGATACCTACATGCTGAAGAATTGTCAAAATTAAATGGTAGTGGGCACATTGCTCACTGAACAGATAGGCCAAAAGGTTCTAGAGTGGCGTCCGTGTACCGGAAGACATAGCATTGGAAGAACTTGACCGATGGCCTTGTGAAGGCCGTACGGACCTGGTGTCAGAGTTTTAAAGCCGCCCATGGGCCCCTGACTTGGCTTTACATGCCGTCGAGAAATACATCTGAAGCATCCTCACGATGTTTTCCTTCACCGTTTTTGAAGCAAGTGAGAAATATGAAAAGTCAGAGTCAAAAGTAGAAAGTCAGAGTCAGAGGCCTTGGGTTCGAACTCGAGACTATGACTTGGCAGTCCGACGGTCACACCACTAGGCTATCATTACTCTTTAGCCTAGTGGTGTGACCGTCGGACTGCCACGTCACAGGTCTCGAGTTCGAACCCAAGGCACGCGCCTCTGACTTTTCGGATTCATGTGCGTATTGTATAATTATCACTTGCTTCAAAAACGGTGAAGGAAAACATCGTGAGGAAGCCGGTATGCCTGAGAGATATTTCTCGACGGCATGTGAAGCCAAGTCCGAGGCCCATGGGCGGCTTTATAATTCTAAAACCAGGTTAGTCACTAACTACACGAAAAGAATAATAAAAGCTTTAATCTGGTAAAATACCGATAACCTATTGCCTTAAATAATTATCATGGAAGTAAAACAAAAGTGACACCAAAGTCAAAGTCAAAGTCAAATCATTTATTTTAAATAGGTCCATGTATGGCACTTTTGAACTACCTTCAGGACATATGTTATCAAGTGACCGTAACGACGATAAGGCACTGATTACGGATTTTTTTGTATGAACAAGGGACGAGAAGAAAATATTCAATTTTGTATGATGTTGAAACTGGAGGAGCTCGTGGCTAAGGAACAACAGCCGCACGGGTCGATTCATCCGGTTAAGCTACGCTTGCCGGGGTTGGTCTCTGGATGGGTGACCATCTTTACATACCGAGACTACTCCGTGCCTCGAAAAGCACGTTCAGCCGTTGGTCCGGGCTGTCATTCGTGGATCTTTGACAGTCGTTACGGGTCGTCAGAATCCCGAAAGTCTGACAACCAGTCTTCCCAAGAGGTATTGTGTTACCCAGTTAATAGGTTGTGGAGGTCAGGTCAGATAGGCAGTCGCTCCATGTAAAATATTGGTATTCAGTTGCATTCGGTTACACTGGAAGCCGTCCCCAACATAGTTGGGACAAGGCTAGGCAGATTAGTAAGACTGATATTGACATACAAATAATATAAGTCTTATCACTGTCCCGATTGATTGGGAATCTGACACCCAAATTTAATAAAAAGTTAGGCAGGTTAGCAAATTTAGGAATCGGAAGTAGTTGAACTAAGGTAATAAATACCTTTTTCAACATTTTGTAAACCAACTCTCTCCAGCACGCGTATTATGACCACAACAGAAACGGGTTTGATCGACAGAAGAATAGACAAAATGACAGATTCACAATCACAATCTGCCATTTTATTCATTGTTCCATACAAAGTAAATCATTGTGAGTCACACAATGATTCACTTGATTCACATTTTGTTTACACTTTATCCCTAAAACACAAAATAAAATGAATCTACAGGAAAATCGTTACCTACTATTTAAATGTTTTTGTAAAATCTCGACTTTCTTGGGGATCGATCGATCGGTCGAGAACTGAATATAAAAAAAAAAACTTGACTGTGTACAGTCAGCCTCAAGAAGAATTCATTTAATTGTATACAATCTTGGTTGCATCTTCTTTTTTTCGAGGCGATGGTAAATACATGTATTATGTTAAACGAGTTGGGTCCAGTAAGCGGCTAATCGCGACATCAGTGGGATTTTTTAGGTCTGCAGATGTGCAGGTGTTCATACACCTTCACTTCTGAGGACCTAAAAAAATGTTGGAGTGTCCAAAGTGTATGGACACTCCAACATATGGGACATGGTTGGTTAGGAGCACCGCATTCGTACTGGATATCGGCGGGACCTATTATCCCCCATTTTGCTAGATTTTCCTTGCAGCGGCCTACTTGGATCCACAGTCGATTGATACTTGGTTCCATATTATTGTATCATTGTGTAGCCACAAAACATTGCCGTCAAAGTCAAAGTCAAATCATGTATTTCAAATAGGCCCATGTATGGCACTTTTGAACGGCAAAATTTACAAAATAATAGAATTGATTCTAGTTGCCACTTCTTAAAGGTAGTTTTCGTATGGAGAAGAATGGGCAAGAAACTGTATATACTATAACTGTACTATATACGTAATTGTAGCTACACATTTATACAGTATTACGGAACAAAATTTGAAGAAAATATAATGAATTCTTTTCGATGTATAGGTACATTTTTTGAGGCTAATTCTCGTTCTCGTCATTAAGTTTTCCTACTAAATTACATAAAACATTTTTAAATTTTTCTGTTGCTCATAATAGACATGTGTGACTCTTGGATATTTCCGTACTTGGTTCAGAAAACCCATAGATAGCAAGCAGCAGCAAGCAGTGCAAGCAGTGATTGCCTAGTGGTGTGACCGTCGGACTGCCACGTCACAGGTCTCGAGTTCGAACCCAAGGCACGCGCCTCTGACTTTTCGGATTCATGTGCGTATTGTATAATTATCACTTGCTTCAAAAACGGTGAAGGAAAACATCGTGAGGAAGCCGGTATGCCTGAGAGATATTTCTCGACGGCATGTGAAGCCAAGTCCGAGGCCCATGGGCGGCTTTATAATTCTGACACCAGGTTAGTCACTAACTACACGAATAGAAGAAGACCGGTATTTGATTGCATAAGCGGTTGTTGATAATAATGACTACATACATTTTATCAATAACAATAAAAGTACTGCTTGGAAACCGGTATTTTTAATATACGAACCTGTTTTTTGAACTACATTAAGTATAACTACAGTTAACAAAAAATTAAGATAAAGAAATATCGGTGTATTCAATAATTGCCGGCAATTATGCATAGGCCAAATTGCATGTTCATATCGATATTGTTTGCAAAGATAATGTAATAATTAATTAATTAATTGAATTAGTAATCTGTTATGAATTTTATATGGGTGTATTGAATTAAATTATTTGTATTGGAATAATAATTTACGAAAAATTCTATGAATATAACTATGTAGATAAGTATTATTGAAACACATATATACACTAAGTAAATTAATTAGTAAAAAAAATTCAATTTATAAATTCAATTGTTTTTTATTATCTTTAAAACTTTTAAATGGTAATGTAGAAACATTACATTACATTTAAAAGTTATTAAGTTTATTATAAATTATTAAACCGTAACTAAAAACCTCACCTGAATAGAACGTCCAAAATTAGAAGGTACAGCCGGCAACGCGAAGTACAGATTCTCTACCCTTTTTCTGAAGACTTTAGAACTGTATTGGACATCATGATGGTATACCATTGGCCTCAGCACAGAAGTACCCATGAATGTATGGTTACACTCCACAAATACTACAGCTGCCAGCAAAAAGGCTAAAGCACACAGCTTCATTTTCAAAAAGTAAAAAAGAAAGAAAGTTAGAAAAGATTTGAATTTCGAATCAGACGTCTGAACGACTCGACGGACCGAACGTGAATGGATACTGAAGTTAACTGAAGTTGTGTTTATGCACGTTTCTACCTTTTATCTCTGTATGATAAACTGGGTGTTATAGTTTGTTCATATGTCACAGTTAATTATAATTTCATATAACTTATCTGTATGACTTTGGTTATGTTATCGCAAACTTTGGTCGTGACCGCGAATTTCGATTTTGATTGTTAGCTTTGAAGTATTGTCACTGTTTGGTTCCCATAAATGTGGACGCCTTGTGGCTTAATAATAACAGCCGCACGGGTCAATCGAAGGTTAAGCTGCGCTTGCCGCATTCGGTCCGTGGATGGGGGACCATTCATGATATATCGAGATCCATCCGTGCCTCGTTGGTCCCGGCTGTCATTTATAGATCTTTGACAGCCGTTATTTGTAGTCTGAAGCCCGAAAGTCTGACGACTAGTCTTAGGCTAGTTTCACAACTGTTCGGGAGACCCGCACGGGTAGCGCCCGCAGTGCTCTGAAACGAGAGAGCTAGTACAATACGGTTGCTAGCAATGTACGGGCTCAACCCGGAGCGGGTCGCGTACGGACCAATCCGCGTCGCTGTGAAATAATGTTCTGGCGCTTCACGTGTGTTTCCATTCCGGGAGCCCCCCACACGGGCGGCCCGCACGGGTCTCCTGGACAGCTGTGAAACCAGCCTTTCCAGGTTATTACCCATTAACTGGGTTGTGTAGGTCCTTATTATATTCGCAAGAGGAGACGCCCAGGGCGTCGGGAATCGCGAGGCGATTTCCGGCCACCGTAGGCACGGGCTTGCGGACAGTGTGCAATGGGTGGCTCACCGTCCGATAAGGACTAGGCCCGGGTCAACGGCGCGTTGTGTTCCACGCGCGCCTCAAAGAGATGTCAGCAGATTTGAAGGGGTCCACTAGGGCCGATGCCTGCCGGGGCTGCGAAGAAAACCGAAAGGGAGATCGTGGCCCCCGGCGACAGGGCAACCGAAGGAACACGAGTGGGTTTTAGTCAGTAAGAGTCTGACACGCCCTCCCGCTCCGCCCAGAGCAGGAGAAGTTATTTGATGATTTCCCACCCTCAAAAAAAAAAAGGTCCTTATTATATTACATCTCATTGAGATCACAAAACAAATTAATGTTCGTATCGAAGAGAATCTTCATAGGTGTTTTGGTCAGGTAGGCAGTTGCTCCATGTAAACTACTGGTATTCTATCCTTTACTATTAAATGAGCAATATAATCACGTTCCCGAAACCAGCTCTAACGTTTTTGATGAAAGTTGCAATATAAGGGTTTACGTGGGCGAAAAATCGATCTAGCTAGGTCTCATATCTGGGAAAATTAGTTTTCTCCATATTTTCACTCGAGCAGAGCTCGGCCATCCAAAGTTTATAACAAGATGGCTATAGTAGAATAATGACATGGCAGCATGGAATAAGTAAGTAACTGCTATCATGGCAGCATGGAATTAGTAAGTACCTACTATCATGGCAGCATGGAATTAGTAAGTACCTACTATCATGGCAGCATGGAATTAGTAAGTACCTACTATCATGGCAGCATGGAATTAGTATGTACCTACTATCATGGCAGCATGGAATTAGTATGTACCTACTATCATGGCAGCATGGAATTAGTACTTAAGTACCAACTATCATGGCAGCATGGAATTAGTAAGTACCTACTATCATGGCAGCATGGAATTAGTAAGTACCTACTATCATGGCAGCATGGAATTAGTATGTATATATGGTATGAACTTCCCTATACTATTAAATGAACATTATCTATTTTCACCAGAGCAGAGCTTGGTTGTCCAGGTACTGTACCTTTATCCGGTTACGCTGAAAACCGACCCTAACATAGTCGGCAAAAGGACTAGGCAGATAGATGATGACGTTTGTATCCCGGATAATACGGTTAGGTAGTTTTATCGGTGTTTACCCCTCTTCACCATTAGTAAATTATTTAAGACGATTCTTTAAACAGGGTGATCATTAGCCACACACACAGTGATCATCAAACTGTTTTAGATGAGTGATAATCTGGCAATATTGCATATATATATATTCTTTTCCAACCATTGATTTAATTATAAACCTTAAGACGAACGCGTTAATTAATATGTTTTTATTTTTTTTTGCAATTTGCAGATCTGTATCATGTTGATCTAAATATGTTTTGCAGCCGTATACAATATTTTTTAATTGACTTATAATCATATAAGTCTTCAGTACAACTCTCTTAGATCATATTACCCTAATGAATGACTATTTTCATGAAATCATGACATTTGAAGCCAATGAGTCGCCGACGGAACGAAATGTTGCGATTTTAAATACACACATCAAAAGTGTCTAGGGATCAAGCATTTTTATGCGGATTTCTTGAGATTGAGATGTGGCTTTGTAATAAATTTATGATTATATAAATTTATATGGATCCTTTTTGGTGCATTTCATAATTTGAAACAGGAACTGTTAATCAAATTCGAGTAAAAGATGAAAATCAGCTGTCAATATTTTCCCTATAAAAACATACAACGCATTGAAGACATTATTAGTGCTACTGTTTCCCTACTACTGATTAAAACCAACGTTATTATGGAGCGGCGACGTCATTTAAGCAGGGAAGAAATGCTCAGAGCCGTGGGAATGATAGAAGCTGGTTCCCGGCAACGTACTGTGGCTTTAGCTCTGAATACAAGTCAGAGTGTTATCAGTCGACTTTGGACACGTTACCGAAGCACTGGTACCGTGGCTGAGCGCCATGGAGGACGGTATCGCTGCACCACACGGAGACAAGACCGATACATTCAAATCTTAACTCGAAGAGCTCCAACAATAACCGCCATGATGTTAGCCGTGAGGCTTCATCACTCTTCAGGGAACTTAATTAGCGACCAAACAGTCAGAAACCGCTTGCATGAAGTGAACCTTCATTCCCGAAGACCGCTACGGGTACCACCTATAGCAATGCACAATCGTAGGATTCGATATCAATGGGCTCTTGAACACAGAAATTGGGCAGAAGAACAATGGCGTTTCGTGTGCTTTTCTGATGAGTCTCGTTTTGGTATGAGACCGGATACAAGACGTATACGACACTGGAGAACCCCTGGACGCCAACAGCGATTAAAATCCTGCCAGGAAGTCCATCCTTATAGTGGTGGAACCATCATGGTATGGGCGGGTATTTGGATCGGCGGAAGAACTGAGTTGATTTGGATCAGAGGCAACCTCAACGCTCAAATTTATGCTGAGACGATTGTATCTGACGTCATCGTTCCTCTACAAGTGCAAATCGGTCCCTTATTTCAGTTAATGCATGATAATGCACGACCGCACACCGCAAGAGTTGTAAGACAGACTCTCGCCGCAGCTAACATCAATGTCCTGCTCTGGCCTGCTCAGTCGCCAGACTTGAACCCGATTGAGCATGCATGGGATATGCTACAGAGAAGAGCTCTGCCGAATATGGAGGGTATCCAGTCGCAAGAAGACCTTTTTTTGTTGTTGCAACGAACATGGGCGGCCATTCCACAGCGTGATTTGGATGAACTCATTTTGAGTATGCCAAACCGATGTTCTTGTGTTGTTAGTGTTCGCGGTAGAAACACGGATTATTAATTGTTTAAGTTACCCAATAAAATTTTAAAGAAAACTGTTATTTCAGTCTTTTTTTCGAACTTTAATGTTAGAGGTTCAAATGTCAAAAATCCCTTTATTAGGAAAATGGCAAATTTCTTTATTAATGCAAAGGTGACTTGGTTTATCGTTACTGTGACAAACGAAAACACTTTATTTGATGAATCCTTAAAGAAAATTTTAATTAATATCAATCAGGAGAAAAGTTATTGCAAAAATATATGTTGATCCCTAGACACTTTTGATATGTGTATTATATTTGTGTAAACATTTAGGACTAAGTATTGTATTTATTTTATTTTTTATTTGTTATTTCACTATATGCTGCACCGGTTGACGTCATCACGTCTGCGTCGGCTGTAGATGAAAATCAGCGCTGGGGCTCTGTCTCGCATGGGGTCACAGCATTTATGCTGAGCGATGGCCGTTTTGCGTGGAAGTGGCGCATATTTTCCCCCAATTTGTTATTTACGTGTTTTTTTTATTATCTTACTTTGCGTCATGTTTACCGCAAATAAACGTATTTTCTTTCTTTCTTTCTTCATTCTAATTTAAGGAGTTGTATTGCTTACTCTAATTATTATAATTCTGTAAAACCATATTTGTTACGGTCGCAAATCATATTTTAATCAACATATAACGTGACACTGACTTGCAAATTGCAAAAAACGCACGAAATTTTTTATTTCGTGAGCTACCTTAGCGCATCCCCTTAACAACATGGTGCACTTAAAAACAACATTCAGATGAAGATACCAAAAAAATCCCTGCCATTCTAAATCCTCTATATATTAACAAACTAATAGCAGAGAAAAAAGCTAAATATAAAATGAAGTCCGAAGTCCCGTCAGTTTAGTTTTACCGCGAGGGTTTCGGTTCGAATCTCTGCGGCTCGGATTGGCTTGGAAATAACAAAATAGTAAAAAACCGACTTCACCTGATAGCGTGTGACAGACCGACAGACGCGACGGTGGGAGGCTGCCTTTACATAGAAGTGGAGTTTTTCCCCTCATTTATTTGTTGGGTTTTATCCTCATGTATATTTGACTGGCCTTTTCCGGGACTTTTCCTTAAAAAAAAACTCGTCATTGGAATGCTGAGATGATTCAGTTTTATTAAGGCTATAAAATTCTCTGACTAATGATAAAATATTTCTTTTCAGGAACTTCAGTTCCAACATGCTATTGTTATACATGTTACAAATGTATGTAAAACTACCTTTAATGAAAATAAAATTTTAAAAGGTTTAGATTTGACTGTCCAAACCTAATCCTGGAGAAGTTTTGAGAGCCCGATTGCTTGCTGACATTTAGGTGCAACTCAGGTACCTACTGGCCAATAGTAAGAAGGTACTGAATAAATTGTGGTGAAGGAAAAGAAAACAGAGATTGGAACAACATAATTTCACTACAATAAACAAACTCAAGCGTAAATATAAACATCGTAATGCAACTCCTTGGCGCGATCACTCTTCATCCGAAGGTTCACGAAGTTGTAGCCGAGGCCGCCCCGCGTCACGTTAGCCGATGCGCCGGAGTGTGTCAGGTCATAAGCCAAGATGCCCTGAAATAAAAGAATATGTGAATATGTGTGTGTGTGTGTGTGTGTGTGTGTGTGTGTGTGTGTGTGTGTGTGTGTGAATGTGTGTGTGTGTGTGTGTGTGTGTGTGTATTCTTCTCTTCTTATTTTGTCAGTAGCAGTCCGGAGTTTGGATTTGTGCCCGGTTGATGGCAATAGGCTCGCCCCCTATTACATGGGACTTATATATAATTGCTGTACTATGAGTACACCTCTGCTTAAGCCTTCGGAGATTACTGGCGTGATGTTATGTTAGTTTTGTGTTTTATATTAATGTTCTGACGCCCGACTTGTAGTTACCGTCATCCTACAAAAACACAAGATGTACACACGGCTACATATCAAGCTATATCCAAATGTCCTTTCTTTGGTATTGTTCGTCGAGTTGAGCTTCTTAAGTTCTGAGTTGAGCTCCACGATTACTGACAAATGCTTGCACTGACTGGAGAAGTCCACACAAATCTGTGTGGTTCTTTCCTCAAAATACCATTTCAGACACTAATCTACATGGTCCTCATATGGCCTGACTAAGATTATGTCTGGACTTTAAAAGAGACTGCGACCTCTGAGTTTGTTTCGGCTTTTGTTCTCAGACTAATTAGATAGGAAACGCCTAACTCATCTAGCTTATTTTTGATATGACGTGTAGGAGTTATTCCGATATCCAATTTACAGAATAAACCGTATCATTTTATTTTATTTAATAAATTTCCAGTATAAGCTGACCCCTTATTATATGAAAATTCTATACAATGCGAGATCAGCTTATACTAGAAATGTATAGCTTGATATATAGCCGTGTGTACAAGGCGAAAGATGTTTCGCTTATGAGATCTCTGGGTTGTACAATAAACTTTACTTTTTAATTCATCGCTATTCCCTATCAATTATTATCATTATTATCTCCCTCCATACCTACTTACGTGTGAGAATACCTACGTGGCTGTCTGCTTCAGGGAGGAGATGACTAATCAGTAATCACTAATCAGTGTCAGGTGATAATAACATCCCTTGCAACCACGGCTGTTATCCTCGAAAGCTTAGGCAGGGGTGTACCTAATAGTACACCCACATTTCGCCAGTTATGTTTAAGTCCCATGTAATAAGGGGCGAACCTATTGTCACCAATCGAGCACTAATCCAGACACCGGGCTGCTACTGAGAAGTTCGAGATCAAGGCGGAATTGAGAAGTGTCAGGTAATGACCCCATTTAGACTCTAGACAGACGGACTGCATTTCTATTGAAAATTTGCAGTTGACATGCAGTCCATTTGTTTAGAGCCTTAATGGCACAAACTACACCACTTTTCCTTACAAAAGAAGATCACCAACAAATTACCTGAATATTTCTTGTATAGCCACGGACAGCGGGCAGCGTGAAGTTCAAATACTCAATCCTCTTCTGGAAAATCTTCGAGGAGTACCGAGCCTCCTTGTGGTACACTAGGGGCCGCAAGAAGTTGGTCCCCATGAAGGTATGGCCACATTCTGCGAAGACCACAGCAGCAAGCAACAGCACTACACTGTACACCTTCATTTTGTAAAAAAGTTTGAAGACCTGGTTTTTGCTCAACAGTGTGAGGTCGGGTTTTCGAATGTTGATCGCAAAGTACGCGGTTATATTTTTACCTGTTATCGGCAAATTTTGCATCATTAGAAGCTGTAATTAGAGATCCTTAATCGTTTTTAGTGTAACGTTTATTGAAAACTGTAAATGATTTTTGTCTTTATTTTTAAAATTTATTTCCGCGACGCTATTAGCATCTTCGTAGAGAAAGTGAATACATTAAGCCCTTTTTTTTTTTTTTGAGGGTGGGAAATCATCAAATAACTTCTCCCGCTCTGGGCGGAGCGGGAGGGCGTGTCAGACTCTTACTGACTAAAACCCACCCGTGTTCCTTCGGTTGCCCTGTTGCCGGGGGCCACGATCTCCCTTTCGGTTTTCTTCGCAACCCCGGCAGGCATCGGCCCTAGTGGACCCCTTCAAATCTGCTGACATCTCTTTGAGGCGCGCGTGGAACACAACGCGCCATCGACCCGGGCCTGGTCCTTATCGGACGGTGAGCCACCCATTGCTCACCGTCCGCAAGCCCACGCCTACGGTGGCCGGAAATCGCCTCGCGATTCCCGACGCCCTGGGCGTCTCCTCCTGCGGCGGTTAGGGGCATGAGGGCGCGAAATTTGCCTCTCCCTCACGCGTTCCGCCTCCTCCTTCGCGAGCATTACCGCTTCGCAGAAGGAGGTGACGGCCTCCCATTTCCTCTCGCTCCGTACCATGGCCTGAACCAGGGCCGGACGCGAGAGATCACCGCCGCCGATCGCCTCCACGAGGAATACATTACGCCCTGAACATCGTTATACATTACGCCCTGAACATCGTTTCATTTGTTTTTGGTATTGCTCATTTGTTTTGACCTCAAAGCTGCGCGCAGTGTAGTGGTGAATTTTTAGGAGACGTGTAATCAGCAGAAGACATCTTGTTCTTCTGATTGATCTGAACAAAAACGACACGAACACAAAAGTAAATAATATAATAGTAGGATTTTCTTTCCACGGATGCTGGGAAAACAACTTAACTATGTACCTACTAGCCATTTATAGCCCCACGATTCTTCAAATGACATTTTCTACTTTCTACAAAGATGTACAGGAAATGACAGACGTGAAGGTTGACGGGTAGACAGCGCTTAGGGCATATGCAATAATGCAATATGCTTAAAGTATTAAATTAATAAATGTACAGAACCCTTTTTGCCCATTAAACTCGACCTTACCCACTATTATTGATGTTAACGTCACTAACAATAACAAATGCATTAGTTTACTTAATGGCCGTGTTATCAGCTGGTGAATGGCGTCCCATATTGATATAGTTATAACTAATTATCTGTTGATTGTTTAGAAAATTATGTACCAGTTAGTTGTGTTCATTTAAGTAGGGTTGGATGTCAATAGTTTACTATGCTAGTGAACTAAATGGTTTGAGGGAATTCCCTTTTAAGGAGAAATGATGCGTATGCGATTTGGTGCTGAGTTCACACACACGTTTATGAAACGGAGAAATAACGTTTTTGTGGAGTGCGTAGGTATTAATTGTGCTGTTCATGAATCTAAAAATGAACTGTAAATAAGTATCCTATAGATATGAAAGAAAATAATGACAAACCAGTGGAATAGGGATGATGCCTGTGTTCATGAAAAAAAGAAATTCTATTTAGTCCGTCTGTCAGATTATAAAAAAAAAAACGTGTATAATATTATACACGTATTTTTTGCTTTATCATAATATTAAAAAAATTACTTAGATAAAACGCATTAAAGTTGGTGAGTGGGGGTCGCTACGTCACAAGTTAGTATAAAATCTATATACTCGTGACGTCATGGCACATTTTAACTCAATGTATCGCTGTCATTTTTTGATTATGTAAAAAAAGAAAAAAAAAATGTATCCAATATTTTTTAATAATCTAACTGACAGACAAAAATAATATTTTTAGTCATCATCCCTATTTACATGAGATAATTATTTGGTTTTGCTGGTCAAAAGCAGGACAAAAAGTGAACCTTACCAGTGGAAGCTTCAGGTTTTCTGACTTTGCCATCACTACCCGGGGTAAAGGTGGTGACACACAAGATAGTTTGTTGTTTTGTATACATTATTTTTGCGTGATGATAAGTAGTTTTATTGGAAGTGGACTTAAATGTATTTTTGTTATCTTTATAAACAATTTGTTGGTATGACACAAAGCTAATTTCTCAATTACCTACTATAAAACGAGATTGATTTCTAAGGATTTTTTAATACTTAACCAAGTTACACTAAGCTAATATGAAGGACGTTTTATTGGTAATATCAGAGATTGCTTACTAAGACAGTGAGCAGTCTTATCAAAGTCTAGTTTAAGCCTAAATAGCACGGCAATTTTGTAACGCGGGGTTTCTTGACGCGCACTGGATTTTCAACGCTCGGCTTAGTGGCGTGAATTGAAAATCAAATTGTGCACTTTTTCAACACAAAACTCTTGTTAAAAAAACCGCTAGTGATACGTAGGCTCACCCCTTTTAGAAATGAATTTAGGTGATACCTAAACTTATTTTCTTGATTCTCATTATACTGATACAATTCGGTGTAACAGTCGTCCAGTCGTTTTGTAGGAAAAACCTCACGGACTCGTTTGCCGGGAGGTATCAAAATATTTTTCCAAAAATAGATTTGTGGGCTTTGTACAATGCGATACCAGTTTGGCTGGTGACATGATATTTATGAAGATTTTCTGTCATTTTTTCATTTCTGACATTGGGTGTATTTTCGAACTGTCATATTTTTGTCATAAATAATTAAATACATTTTTTTTAAACCTTGTATTGCGTTGGTTTACTTGTTATTTAGTCATTTGAGTAGGTACAGCTAGCGACAAAACTCGATTAACTCTTCAGTTTTTTTAATCTTATTTATTGAGCTTTTTTCTTTCTTTTTCGTGTAGTTAGTGAGTAATCTGTTGTAACAGTATAATAATAATATATTTATTTGACATAAAACGTACACAGATACATATTTAACGTGGAAATTGCCTGGTACATAATATTGAACAATGACCTCCATTCCAAACCTGTGTTACAGGAATCATCCATCCGTCCATCATGGATGTTATAATAGTTACTTACAATTAAGTAATGTGCACATTTGTGAAAAAAAAACTAGACTAATACAATTGATTTTAGGGATAAGAAACGGAGAAAGAAAGTAAAAGGGGTTTAAATTCATTAACAACAAGGAAAAGGTAGTATCTATTTATGTGCCTGGTGTATGGGTGTAGGTATGTAAATGTGAGTGTAGATGTGTATGAAAGAGTGGAGGTGTGTATGTGTAATGCCAATGGTTTTAGTAATTCTTCTCTATCGTCATAATTTAGGGTGAAAAAATATTCCTTTATTGTTCGTTTGCAGTAAGTTGTGAGTTTTGATTTTTGAGCTCATTTTTAATTAAAATCTGAATAGAAGTGAAACTAAATGAGTTCTATAATATAAAATGCTGAAATAGAAAATATCGAATAATTTTGAGTCAATTTAGATTATGTGTGAAAGTACCAGTTCTAATCGACTTTTGTCGCTGACCGTAGTTGTGTTTGAAAACTTTTTCATTTAAAAAGCCCCATATTTGTGCAATGGATTTCTGTTCACCTAAACGAGAATATGTAGTGGTTCACAATAAACCATTTTCCTTCATTCGCAAATCGTTATTTGATTGAATACATACAATAAGCATCCATAAAAGCATAAGTTAATGAACCGCAGTTTGGGGAAATATGAGAAAGAATGAGTGTGAGGTGGTATATTCTTTCCAAATGCGTCACGTTTTCCCGAAGTTCACTTGTCCGTAGAAGTCCCCCTATGAACATGCCATGTCTAAATCTAGTCGAACGAGGCTGTCAACCAATCGATACTAATTCTAATACAGTACAAAGTTTCTACACTGAAAACGATACGGATCTTCCTAGAGCATTCCTATCAAAGCTCCCCATTGTTATCAACGTTGGCAGCCCACTTTCCATACAAATAGCTTCACAATACGCGATAAAAACTTCCAACAACATTGTTCAAGCGTTTGGGCGCTCAATTTGTTCGCTTTAGCTAAGACGGGAAATGTTCAACAATGGCCACAAGTCTCTAGCAGGTATGGCTAAACTTGTATAAATTAAGTTGCCAACTTAAATTGACTCTGCTATCACTACCCAGGGTTAAGGTGGTGACACACAAGATAGTTTGTTGTTTTGACTACGCTGTTTTGTGTGTTGATAACTCGTTATTTCATTGGAAATGGACTTAAATATATTTATATTGTATATTTTATTGTATATTGTATTTTTATTATCTTTGTAAACAATTTGTCGATATCTTTATACGAGTTTTTGATTATCATGGGTATTATGCTTGCATTTGGATACTCTTAATTTGCAATTAGAATATCTACATGTAAACAGACGGATAAGAACGCAATATGTTACTATTATTAATAACAGTTTAGGTAAGGGACACTAATGTCACTGACTGAATCATCATTATTTCGTTATTTCGGCTTCACATATAATTCTATATATATTATATACCATTTTATTTATTATTGTATTATTTTATTATATATTTTTTTATTATTTTACTATTATTTTTATTTTTATTTGGTATATTTTTGAAATGTAAAAAATATTAAAAGAGTAAATATGGAGATTCTTGCCCTTTCTTCTCCACGCAAAACTACCGTTTGTAAAGGGCAACTAGATTCAATAGCTACTATTTTCTTGTTAATTTTGTCATCCAGAGGTACCTTTTATGTGCCTAATTGAAATAAATGATTTGACTTTGACTTTCGTTTAAGAACTTAAACAGCTGGCAGACGGACAAATTTATAGAAGGTTAACCACAGTCCACACTTTCCCTGCTCTATTCAACAGGTTCAAATTAAATTAGTGAGCGAAACTCAGCAGACGTGATGGGTATCGTTATCTAAACATGATAATCAAAATAAAACCAAAGATAACCTTTTTTGGGTTCATTTACCTCTGATGGTGTAGTTATTTGAAGTAAGTATGAGTTGACAAAATCTGTTTTTTTGTTTTATCGCGTTAAGTTATCAATATTAATCACGTTTGTGAATTTTACACAAATGAGTTTTTTATTTTAACTAATAATAATAATACCTACGATATAACATAATAGAATAGTAATACACTACTTTCCTTTTTTTTTTTAATTCTCTATGCCCCACATTTAAGGTAAATTAAGGAGAATATTAAAAAAAAACCTCTGGATCCATAAAAAAATAATATGTACGATAGTACATGGTATATATCAAATGTCATTTTTACTTTATGTTATTTTTACTTGTTTTAGTCATAAGGATATTGATAAGGGCTTTTGGTGAAATAGAGATTTTTTATTATTTATTATACCACTTTATTTACATGAAGAAAGCAAGAAAATCAATTAAATAAAAAATACATAGCCAATAATGGGGATATTTAAAAAAAAGTTATTTCATATTTGTTAAATTTACCGGCTTTTACCCCACATAAAAGCCGGTAAATTTAATCAACTTTGGGTTTTTGCCCATACATTTGTGAGCATCCTCCATATTTCCTTCCTTTCTTTACAGTTTTAGGAGTCACATATCCGCGCCCTTAGTGTGCACCAACCTGTACCACCTTAGTCAAAGTTCGATATTGTGTGGAACAAACATTGTTCTATAGTTAGTTGACTTGAATAATTGTTAGTTGCCTGTATCCTTTCGTGATACATTGTTGATGAAGACGAATTGAGATGATTGATGCTGGAGAAGCGATAAGATTCTCTTCTTTTTCGTGTGGTTAGTGACTAACCAGTACCCAATTGGGCAATACAACACATGCTGCCTGCGGCATTCTGGCATGCCTGAGAGATATTACCCGATGGCATGTGAAGCCAAGTCAGAGGCCTTTGGATGGCATAAAAACTCTGACACCAGTACTCTAATTGCGTAACTTATGTTTGTAAACAATTATGCCTAATTTGTTTCATTTTGACAGTTCAGCAACATTCATTGCGTTATTTACGTTGTTGAGACGATTATCCCTTTATGCACTACGAAAGTGCACCCAAGGACAACCCCCGGTTGGGGCAGGACTATTGCAGAACAAGAAATAAAATATATTGGGCTATTGGTTTGGGTCACTTTAGTGGATTGGTTATCTAGAACTATGGAAGCCTTATGGCCCCTGCCTGATCAATTTTTTATTATGTACACGGATAAAATGGCAGGGGGTGACTTGCACATTCAATAATGGGTCCCCAAAAATGGTCGCTAGCACAAAGTGTCGTAGCGACAAGGGGGCAACATGTCCTGAGGTGCTTATGAGGAGTGGAGAGGTATTCCACGGCTATCAGGACAATCCCGGAAGTATTATTATAAACAGACTGATGTGGCGAAGATGCCGTAGTTTAAAAAGACTAACGTTATTTCAGAAATTGTCTCACCCCATTTCTAAATCAATTGATGATGCCAGCGTTTGTTTTGCTCACTGTACTTTTTATTTAAATGCCAAGAAGGGCAATTTTTTGTCAATGCCGTGACAAAATTGTCTTACTGCACTTATGACATAAATCGGGTGTCTGTTTTCAGTTCGTTTGGCAACTACTATTCGTAAAAGTACTGAATTCAATATACGTCGGTATGTAACCGACATTTCGCTGCAGATTCTCAACATTCGTCATACCAAAATATGTCGCATGTATGGAGCAAAAACTGCCTGCATGTGTCGATGTGAAAATACATCGCAGAATTTTCTCGAATTTCTTTACATTTTTGGAAAAAAACGCCTAGTACATATATTACTAATATTATAAAGAGGGAAAATTTGTATGTTTATTTGTTGGTTTGTAAGTTTGTATGTAGGGTATAATCTCCGAAACTACCAGTCGGATTTGAAAAATCTTTTTTTACTGGATAGCCCAATTCTTGAGGAAGGTTATAGGCCGAAGTCATGGGCAGAAGCTAGTAGCTTATAATTTGAGTTTAGGTACAGTTATTTTAGGTTTAACCTATTTCAACCAGCAGTTCATTTCAGATCAGCTATTGGTTCATTAAATCACTCAACACTGTTCATGTTTATCACAGTATCATATCACTGAGAACATTTGCTGTGCCCGAGGTCCAGGGTACAATGTCCAGGTCCAGCACAGTTCATTAGAAATGTCTCAGTAATAGTCCCAAGTCTCCGGGGAAAACCATTTGACTCGCCCCCTATAACACGGAAATTGGAACTATCAGCAGTTCTACAGAACTAGGTTGAGTACTTTAAAATTTTTGACAGTTACAAATAAAAACTAAAAATAACAAATGATCATCGCCCCCCTTTTCGCCTACCTTTCACATCTAAACGAGCGCAATAATATTCAATTGGAGCATGCCACCCGGCCAAGATGATTGCAGTAAGGAAATTAAGTTTAAAACTGTGCAAATTTGGCACATGCAGCTGTTGATAAGGTCGGCAGCCATCTTTGATGACCTTTTTCTAGTTGCATCTTACAGTTTTGTCCCTGCCTTTTATTGAGAAAATGCATTTTATTTTATATTGTATTTTTTTTTTGTATTGGGGCTATCACATCAAACCATATCAGTGCTCGTTCATTTACAAGACAAAAGGACACTTAGGCGTCGAAGTAAGTACTTGTCCGCATCTCTGTCATCTGGAAACGTGCCAGTCAGCCAGTCTTCGTGACTGGCTGCATTGCCTCAATGAATGGCAATTGTAATTCTTTGGCCAAAGAACGAGCCAGTCCTCGGTCACGTGAAGTGTCGACCAGTCGGCGAGAAATTTCCATAAAAAGGAGACGCGCACTCGGGCCCCATGACACGAGAGTTTCGACCCCAAACGGCTCAAAACTGTAGTTACCCATAAGGTTACAGTATTTGCGCCGCTTAGTACTCGTTTAGATGCTGATTTTAAAACATGCAGAGTAGGTAACAAACAAATTCGAGAGAATGTTGCTCAAATCTATCGATCAACAACGTCTCAATGATTGGACAGTGGTTTGTTTTCCATGTGTGACAGTCGAACAAAGAAATTCATTTTCATTCATCATAATATATATATATGTTGTAGGATTATTAAATTGATAATTCGAATTTTCGCGAAAACCCTAGGGATATTGCGAAAACAAGGATAGTTAGACAATGGTGAAAACATTTCTGCGTGCAACTTGGTACGAGGACCCTAGGGAAATTGCGAGAACCCTAGGGATATTGCGAAAACACGGATAATTAGACAGTGGTAAAAACATTTCTGCGGACAACTTGTAGCGCTTGGGTTTTCGCGAAAATTCGAAATATCAAATCTGCCCAAAGTCAAAGTCAACACTTTTATTGCGAACTAAGTGTACAATATACGACACATGCATGACACCACCACACACCACCACCTGCGACATATACATGTCATAAACGACATTATTAAATACGAAAGTCAGTTTTTTTGTTACGCTTTCACGCTAAAACTGCTGAACGGATTTGGATGACATTTGGCACATGGGTAAACCATGACCTGGAGAAGGATATATAATACTTTTTATCCCGATAATTTTACGGAAACGAGACTTATGCGGGTGAAACCGCGGGGCGCAGCATGCTAGTGATAAAACATAAAATCATAATAATGATAAATATTTTTTTTGACTTTGGAAGGCTTGCAGATTAGGCGCCAAATTGTTTATTTTGTAATAACGTGATTTAATGCGTTTATCGCTAGTCTAGCATTATTAGTCGAAAAAACATATCGATAGAAATAGTGTCACATTTGTTATTAAACTGCTAGAATTATTCTAGCAGTTTCTGTTTAGTTAGAAGACAGTGACAAGTGTGGGCTTTAATTGCAAAATGGTGTAGTTAATTGATATTCATAAGAGCTAATTATTGAACATTGGCTTTTATGATAACACATGAAATGTATTGCAGAAAGGTCACAGTCTCAAAATATCTAATAGCGTACCTCTACTTACCGCAAGATAATACTTTAAATCTAAGTTGCAAACTGAAAACTCGAAGCAAGAAAACTTTCAGAAACTTCGAAAGAAAGTAGATTCGAGCTGTTAATATTAAAATCGATAAGAAGGGACGCTGTGAAAGTCGTGAAGGAGCGAAGAAAACTGATTTTGAAGTTGTGTTAATTTTGTTTCAGCCGATTATCGAGTCAGTAACTTTGTAAGGTCTGTTAATTGCTGATAACTGCTCCGGAGTTTGCAATGTTGATTGTTTCAGGCTACATTGCCCATTGGCAACTCGTTTGAGTTTCGCTTGCGGAATTTCGAAGTATTATCGCCTGTGATTCTGGGTATAAAATGTATTAAGTTTGTTACGTTTGATGGTGGTTATGGTCGTGGGAGATTTAGTTATGATTCTTGGGTATAGTTGAAATTGAAAACAGTTTTTCATTTGAAAGACTAAAATTAAGTATCATTTGCACGATTCAGTCAGGGAAAGAAATAACGTTAAACACTGAAGTTCTTTAAGTCCGAAGTTAATTATTAAGTAAGTAAGTAAGTATTTATTTGCATAAAACATGGTATACATGGTGTTACAATAATTTACAATAAAGATCTTCCATGTTTTGCCAGAATTGTACTTAGCATGCATGTATTTGAACATCATAATCATTTCAGCCGAAAGACGTCCACTACTGGACATAGGCCTCCCCAAGCACCGCCCAAAGAATTGCCAAACCTAAGTGGCAGTGGGCTCGCAGAACAGATGGCCGATGGGTCCGAAAGGGTCTGGATTGGCGACTGCGTACCGGAAGACGTAGCGTTGGAAGGCTTCCCACAGGGTGGACCGATGACCTTGTAAAGGCCGCTGGAATCAGCTGGATGCGGGAAGCACAGAGCTCGTCAAATTATTTTATAATAAAAAAGTAAATGGTTACGATTGTTAACGCCATCTATTGACACGGAGTTGACAACAACACAACCAAATCGAATAGACGAAGGTTCGGCGGTAGCAGAAGGAGCGAGAGCGGCGCAGGGGGAGGGGAGCACTCATTGTTCGTCTTCGAGGAACGCTCCCCAACGTTCGATTCCTTCATTCGCTCGTAACACAGTTCGAGACACAAGAAAACATAGTAGTAGAGATGGGTTGTAACAGGTTTAACACGATATCTGTTATCACTGTTACTGTAACATAACAGTAACAGATCTAAATATCTGTTATTAAATAACAGCCTGTTATTTTTGTTAGGGACGATAAAAACGTATTTATATATCAATTGAATATTTTCATTATTTCTATTCGTTTTAAGTTTTTTTTTTATAATGGTGACTGGTCAGTAACAGGTAACACGAACTGTATTTTTAGGGATGATAAATACTAAGTGCTTCTCTCTTTAGCGTAGTTTAACCTCTTTAGTTAGAGTGAGAAGTAAACATATTTCTAAGTAAATAAAAGGTGTATCTCTTTAGCAAGGATCATTCATGGACGCAAGTCCCTACCGGACATGGCTGTTTCGGGAGGTTCCTGTTCAGGATAAGGCGGGAGGAAACGCCCGGGTGTCACCATTGTGTGGATCGCCCGGAGGACACGGTGGAGCATACGGTGGCGGTCTGCCCGGCTTGGGCTGAGCATCGCCGTGTCCTCGTGGAGGCGGTCTGCGGCGGTGATATCTCGCGTCCGGCCCTGATTGGGGCCATGGTGCGGAGCGAGAGGAAATGGGAGGCCGTCACCTCCTTCTGCGAAGCAGTAATGCTCGCTAAGGAGGAGGCCGAACGCGTGAGGGAGAGGCAAAATTTGCGCCCTCACGCCTCTAACCGCTGCAGGAGGAGACGCCCTGGGCGTCGGGAATCGCGAGCCGATTTCCGGCCACCGTAGGCGCGGGCTTGCGGACGGTGAGCAATGGGTAGCTCGCCGTCCGATAAGGAACAGGCTCGGGTCGACGGCGCATTGTGTTCCACGCGCGCCTCAAAGAGATGTCATGTCAGCAGAATTGACGGGGTCCGCTAGGACCGATGCCTGCCGGGGTTGCGAAGAAAACCGAAAGGGAGAGATCGTGCCCCCGGCAATAGGGCACCTGAAGGAACACGGGTGGGTTTTAGTCAGTAAGAGTCTGACACATCCTCTCGCTCTACCCAGAGCGGGATAAGTTATTTGTTAATTTCCCAAAAAAAAAATATGTTAGCATTTTTTAAAATGAATATTTAGCTGATTCGATCGAACCAGTAAGTTTCATGCTAACGAGTTTGCATTGAACTAACAAAGTCAGCAAAACTTATAAATATACAGATTCTATACAAACATTTTCTAAATAAAAGATCTTATCAATACACTTGGGGAGAAGCAAAGCTTCAAAACTAATTTCCCGAATAGATAGAAGAAAAAGGGGAAAAATATATAAAATTCAAATTTTATTTTTTAACTTCCTTTTCAATATTATAGTAAAAAATATTAAATTGCGGGCATCGTTACGTTCAGAAATAGACATTACCGTAAAATGAAACGGACTGGCGAAGATATCACCCAGAAAAGTTGGTTCCAACATAATTTTTAACGTAATTAAAACTGTTATTGCTTCGGGGACCTTTCTCTTTCCATTACGGTTAGCTCTGTTTTTGCTTTTAGATTTTTTGCACTAAATGTGATCTAATTGGTCCTACGAGACGGTATCTCGTTAGATTAGCTAAATATTATTACGGCTTCTTCCATTTTTCGTCGCGGAATCACCCTTTGTTTGCGGATAATGAATATTTTAATGGTTTATTCTTCATTTTTTAGGGTTTCTTTTGTTTTGGTTATTTTACCCAACGGTGCCCGAATTTAAAACTTTAATTTTTTTCAGTTGAATGATTCAATGATTCAAACGTCGGATAACATTTACATTTTGTTGTGTTGCGGTGAGAAAGTCGTCAATAGTAGTCATTCACAAAATTAGACTAATACTAATTTTACACAGCTCAAAATATATATGTCTTTAATTTAGATTTATTGGTGATTCCCGGTGGTGAGACCCGAATTTGCTCACCCGAAACGGGCGAATCGACAACTCTATTAGCCAATTCGCCAACACGCCGACAAATAAATTAACTACATACGAATCGCCTCAAGAAAAAATAATATTACGTATTTAAAAGTGTAGATTTACCCGTTTCGGGCGAGTAAATCCGGGCGAATCACCAATATAAACCTGTATTTACAAATAAGATAGTCTTATTTCAAAATAAGTACTTCCATCAGCCGTAAACAACACCGTTTCCAAATCATAATGTCTAAAATTCTATGAACAAAAACGTTGCGTTCAACTGTTGTAGAGAAAATTACTTTCAGTGCGACATCCCATAATGTTATTAGAAATCCCTTTTAGAGATTTATTTACTATAAAACCTATTTATGTCAGTGTTTGTGTATTTTTGCCGCGAGAACGGCGGATAAAGATTTTCATAATAGGATATTTATTTCGTGAATAGGTTGTTTTCAAGACTCTCAAGTTACTTTGCTGGCTGGTTCAAGCCTTTATTATCTAATAATGTGTTTGTTTGTGGAAATGGAAACTAAAGCTATACGTAATGCATTAATATAATTGTTATATATTCTGAGGTTATGTATCATCACTAGCGATAGCGACCCACCGCTTCTTTGCACGGTTTTCAACGATTGACAAAACATCGTACATAAAACCTTTAATGAATTATACACCGAAAACTTCTTCATGAATTACTCCGTCCATTGGTGAAAATTGTATGGAAATCGGTTCAGTAGTTTTTGAGTTTTTTTTATCCATAACGGGGATGCTCTTGGCCTGCATCTATCTCACCTGATGGTAAGTGATGATCAGGCCGAATGTGGAAGCGAGCTTCATCTGAAATCCTCAACCACAGAGGAACTGGCTATCTTGCCTCTAACTGCCGAAACACAAAAATGCTGTTAATATTGTTGTTATGGAGACAGACTTCGATAAGACAGTGGTTGCTAGCCAGGCGGACTTAGAACAAGCTCTACCAACAACCAATGGTTTATCGCAGACAGACAGACAGACGCGGGGGATGTTGTTTTGTAATAATGATATGTAGTGTAGTGATGTGTATGTGGTGATCCATAAGATTAAGCTACGCTTGCCGGGGTTAGTTTGTGGATGGTTGACCATCTTTACATACCGAGACTCCTCCGTGCCGACATAGGGCTGTCCCTTTCCTTCAGTTCGCCTTCTTTTTGCATGTTATTCGTTTTATTTTCATTGATGCGATGTTATGATCCGTGATACCGGTAAATGACCTCTGCACTACAGTTGTTGAGTACAGGTTGCACCAAGATGCTATTTTAGAGAATTGAAAATAAATCAATAAATAATAACCTCAAAGAGATGTCAGCTAAATTACCGGGGTCTGCTCGGGCCGATGCCTGCCGGAGGTGCGTAGAAAAAAAAACCTAAAGGGAGATCGTGACCCCCGGCAACAAGGCAACTGAAGGAATACGGGTGGGTTTTAGTCAGTAAGAGTCTGACACGCCTTCCCGCTCCGCCCACAGTGGCAGAAGTCATTTAATAATTTCCCACCCAAAAGAAAAGGTACAGTACATACCTGGTTTGTTTTCTCATAGTTTTTTAATAGTCAAAGTACCTAATACCTGAGAAACAGATAGGTACATGTAATATACAGCCAAGGCCATAATCTGCCCGCATACTGTGTCTTTCTGTCGTTGTGATGTTCTATACATTTAATAAGTTAAAGTTGCTTTTTATGTCTGTCTGTATGTCCGCGTTGTTTTTATAAACTACGCAACGGATTTTGATGTGGTTTCCCACATCATTTAGAGATTTTTTTTCGGAAGGTTTGTGTATAATATCTTTATTAAGGCGACGATAACTGACTTTTAATGATTTATACTGAAGATCACTCTAAATGAGTAGGTTAATGATTTGGAAAATAAATATACGTTAAATAAGAGCATTTTCTTAATAACTTAAGATAGGATATACACTACTTAATATTTTAGATTAAGTATGTTTATATTACATAGTAAAATTAATTTGTAAAGTTATGTCTAACGTGGATAAAAAAAAAAACACTGAGGATTACGCAAAATGTATCAAGCGTATTTTTCATTTTAAAGATAATTTCCCTGTTGATCTTTGAGTACACGTGTTTTATTAAGATACTTTTTGTTTTATGTGTAATAAATTAATAATGTGTCTTCTTTGGGAAAGCGCTCCTTGATGGGCCGGTCCTATTGCTGGCTAGATATGGCTAGTCTTAATATTTAACTCAGATTTACTAAAGAAATTTTCATGTTTCGTGAAGTTGTAAAAACCATGCGGAGCAGGAGCGCGTCGCTAGTTTTAAATATAAGAGTATCGGTACCTTTTTTTCCGGGTGGAATCGAAACTGGGTACCTGTAAATGAAAGTCCGATAAGACTTCATGAAGATTTACGATTGGTTTACGTACGACAACCTGGATGATATGGCTTACGAGTTAAGCGGGGTAAACTTCAGTAAATACCTATATTTAATCAATGAGTAAATAAATAAATAAGAAAATGCTCATTTCACTATTATTTTCTTCTTCGAAAATATTAATTGAATTATTATTTGTCCGCCATGTTTGTTGAAGTGCGTACGGATGACTTTTACGTAATAATACGCAAGCGTGTGTCGTCGCTGTTGGGCAGAGTACGCGGCAGCAACAACGATATTCTGAGGATAATTTCGTGTAAATATCAATGTCCGATGCACTCGAGGCGCTTTGGGCTTTTTTGAGATAGGACTAAACCACTGATTTCGCGACACTGTGACGACACCAATTTTTGACCATTAAAAAGACATCAACGCGTTGATTACCGCGGTACCGATTTTTTTTCAAGTTGTCACTTCTGTCGGCACTCCCGGAGTGCTACTGTTTTTTTATTTATATTTATATTCTTTACCTACTTACATAGTTTATAAGCTCTTGTTGTAACTAACCATAATGGATCACGTTGTCTGACAAATAAATAAATAATAATTATTATTTAACTTTACTAGCCGCGTGTTTTTTGTCTATACTAATATTATAAAAGGGTAAAATTTGTTTGTCAGTTTGTAAGTTTGGGTATAGTGTTGAGTTGGATAGACCAATTATTGAGGAAGGTTTTAGGATCGCGGACGAAGTCGCAAGCAGAAGAAAAATGATGAAATACTAATTTTATAATTTGTATACAAATATCCAGGTTCTAAAGTATCATTTATCGTTCTCTAGGTTCCGGGCTTCGTATCATTCAAATGTCATAACTATCGGTTCAGTGGTTTAGACATGAAAAGGTAACAGAGACAGAGTTACTTTCATATCCATAATATTAGTATGGTTAAAATCTCTCACAACAATATACACTGCTAAAATAAATAAATCATCATTTACTTCTAAAATGTTAAACAAATATGTATGTATCTTCGTTCCACGTGATTTAAATAGGTGAACGTTTAATATTTAATAACTTGGTCCTACGAGACGAGCTGTTGACACATTATCAAATATTCTGCTCCGAAAGGAAACTTGTATGGATTTTCTATTATTATGGTATTGTTTGTGAATTTGTTTGTCACTTTTGAATTATAAAGGAGTCGGTTAGTCGGAAGGGAAAAGCTAGTGGCAGTGCCATTCCAAGGCGTAGTAGGTTCCTTTGGAGAAGAACGGGCGAGCAACTCCATGGACAAAGGATCTCGAGGTCTTAGATTTTAATTTAAAGTTTGAAACGGCAAGAGATTGGACTGTACAGGGTGGCAGGAACATCGACGCGAAAACGAAAACCATGGATTCAGTACATGATTCAGAACCCCACTGCAGTCAAATTTTTCGACGGTTATTAAAAACAAGTATGCTGTTTCATAGAAAAGTGCAATACCGAGGTCATTTTTTTTAAAATAACCGACGACTAGTTTCAATGCAAGGGGGTTCAGAATTGGGCACGCCACAATTGCGGCGATAAGACCTCTCTTTGAGGAGTGGCTAGAGAGGCGCCACGGCGTCCTCACCTTCCGCCTGACGCAGGTCCTCACCGGACACGGCTGTTTCGGGAGGTTCCTGCACAGTATAAGGCGGGAGGAAACGCCCGGGTGTCACCATTGTGTGGATCGCCCGGAGGACACGGTGGAGCATACGGTGGAGGTCTGCCCAGCTTGGGCGGAGCATCGCCGTGTTCTCGTGGAGGCGAACGGCGGCGGTGATCTCTCGCGTCCGGCCCTGGTTCAGGCCATGGTACGGAGCGAGAGGAAATGGGAGGCCGTCACCTCCTTCTGCGAAGCTGTAATGCTCGCGAAGGAGGAGGCGGAACGCGTTAGGGAGAGGCAAATTTCGCGCCCTCACGCCCCTAACCGCCGCAGGAGGAGACGCCCAGGGCGTCGGGAAGCGCGGGGCGATTTCCGGCCACCGTAGGCGCGGGCTTGCGGACGGTGAGCAATGGGTGGCTCACCGTCCGATAAGGACCAGGCCCGGGTCGACGGCGCGTTGTGTTCCACGCGCGCCTCAAAGACATGTCAGCAGACTTGAACGGGTCCACTAGGGCCGATGCCTGCCGGGGTTGCGAAGAAAACCGAAAGGGAGATCGTGGCCCCCTGCAACAGGGCAACCGAAGGAACACGGGTGGGTTTTCGTCAGTAAGAGTCTGACTAAAACCCACCCACGACACACAAGACAGTTATTTGATGAATTCCCAAAAACAAAAAAAAAAAAATGGGGTTCAGAATCATGTACTGAATCTATGGTTTCAGTTTTCGCGTCGATGTCCCTGCCACTCTGTATACTCAACGTAGGAAACCCTTTATTTGCCGATTACGGCATCTACAAGAGGACAGAGGTTACAAAAATGACCTTATCGACCTTCGAAAGGTCAACCATGATACGCACCGAAAAAACCCTTAATACCAAACAGCGATACAGTATTATTGCTAACAACAACAATAAAATTGTTTTATCGTACCAATATCGTGCGTTTTATTTGTCGCTGATGTTCGCCGGGTTAGCTCTGGGTTGCCAGCTTTAAAAGAATTGGGAAAAAAGGGGATTAAATGTGGGGTGATTTTTAAATAGTTTTGCCTGTCAGACTGACAGTGACGTTTGGATTCTGAAAGGCTAATCAAGTGCCTAATCAGTCAATCTTTTGTAGAATATCACGAAATATTTGATTGACAGAAAGAACAAACATTTTTACCATTGATTTGGCATTAGGTATGGGAAAATTACGTTCAACAAGTAAGGAGGTCATGATTCTTACGAAAAAAAAAGTGTGTGTGTGTCAACTCCGACGCTCGTGGAGTTTACTCCTTAATACGATTGTCTTTGAAAATGCAATAGGCAAAGAGTGTAATTAAACGCAGTTCTTAAAAAAAAAAACCTACACAGCGATGCCGTGCCTAATAAATATTAGTTATTATGAAAAAAAAAAAAAACATTCTTGATTATTTTCAGGGGTTCATTTCCCTGGTTTTCTAAAGCGTGTTATGGCCGGAGTCCTATACAAAATAGAAATGTCTGCTTTCACTCCTCATAAAATTTCCATACCGGGGGCATGAAAATCGATTCCAAAAATAATCGTACACAATAAGTAACTGGCGCAAAACTCAGTCCTTTTTTTTTTTTTTTTTTGAGTGTGGGAAATCATCAAATAACTTCTCCCGCTCTGGGCGGAGCGGGAGGGCGTGTCAGACTCTTACTGACTAAAACCCACCCGTGTTCCTTCGGTTGCCCTGTCGCCGGGGGCCACGATCTCCCTTTCGGTTTTGTTCGCAACCCCGGCAGGCATCGGCCCTAGTGGACCCCTTCAATTCTGCAGACATCTCTTTGAGGCGCGCGTGGAACACAACGCGCCGTCGACCCGGGCCTGGTCCTTATCGGACGGTGAGCCACCCATTGCTCACCGCCCGCAAGCCCGCGCCTACGGTGGCCGGAAATCGCCTCGCGATTCCCGACGCCCTGGGCGTCTCCTCCTGCGGCGGTTAGGGGCGTGAGGGCGCGAAATTTGCCTCTCCCTCACGCGTTCCGCCTCCTCCTTTGCGAGCATTACCGCTTCGCAGAAGGAGGTGACGGCCTCCCATTTCCTCTCGCTCCGTACCATGGCCTGAACCAGGGCCGGACGCGAGAGATCACCGCCGCCGATCGCCTCCACGAGGACACGGCGATGCTCCGCCCAAGCTGGGCAGACCTCCACCGTATGCTCCACCGTGTCCTCCGGGTGATCCACACAATGGTGACACCCGGGCGTTTCCTCCCGCCTTATCCTGTGCAGGAACCTCCCGAAACAGCCGTGTCCGGTGAGGACCTGCAAAACTCAGTCCTATGATTATAATTTCGTACATAACAGAGCCAATTCAACAGGAAAATCAGTTTCAGTACTTTTTTTTTTGTACCTTTTATCTGGCAACACTAGCTTAGCCATACAAAATGCTCGCGCTCGCGACATTTATAGCTGTAATTATGACTGATTTAGTGACTGACCAGCCTGCCTCGGTGTTGCCCGTTTATCGGAAATAAACGAAACCGATATTTATTATAGCCCTGTATGTTATTGTCTTTTAGAATGTGTTCGGTCCAATATTACGCCACATAATTCTGAATTGTTGACGTGTCATTAAATGTTATGCTTGAAATGAAAGTGAAACCAGCGGTTATATGTAACTCAATATTGGAACCGATATTTGCAAGCCAATATTTGTTTCACAAATTTATTTCATTGTGTTCTTTTTTCAAACGTTTTTAAGTCGCCTTTAATACTCGTGCTATCTCTTTCATTTTAAGGTGTATTGTAGCGACAAAAAGACTTTTAAGAACTTTTGATAATTCGAAGGAAAAAGGCTACGTTCCAATGCTCATTCCTTGAGCAGAAGAGGCCTTTGATCTTTGTCGGGACAGTGATAGGACTTATATTATTTGTATGTATCAGTCATGTAAATACAGTATTTTTATTTTCTTAATGTCCCCCGGGAATCATCGCATTTCCGAATTCATACGAAAAATAATTTCCATGTCTATCAATTATTAGATTTACATAACATAACATTGCGCCTTGTTTCCTCGAAGGGTTGGGCAGAGGTGTCCCTGTAGCAGGTTCACCCACATTTCGCCAGTTATGTTTTAAGTCCCATGTAATAGGGGGCGTGACTATTGCCATCAACCGGGCACAAATCCAGACTCCGGGCTGCTAATGAGAAATTTCAGATGGAAAAATCCAATAACACATTTCCCGACCCGGGAATCGGACCCAGGACCTCATGCTCAGCAGTAGCGCTTGCGACCACTAGACCAACGAAGCAGTCAGTCGAGGCAATTATTAAATTTATCGTGTATAATAATTTGCATTCAGAACATTTGAATACTTTATTGTTGTTTTGTTTTGATTTCCGTGTGAACCGAACTATTTTCCTATCTGTCGTAGCATTTTTCTTCCCATTTAAAAAATAAATAACATTAAGTTAAAAGAGTATTAACAACTCTATATGCTTCCAAGTTGATTGAGAGCGTCCGGTCTGCACCAAGTGCAAAGGGCAACTGATGAAAATCCGACGACTGACGAAACACGAGGTTTGCCGAGGGACATTAACAAAGTAGAAATACTGTATTTAGTATTTACCAGTATCCTGTTAGACTGGAAGCCGACTCCAACACAGGATTAGGTTAGGGTAGATTTATTTATTTATTGATATGGCACTTCAACGACTTACTCATTAGAACATACACAAGCAAAGATCACATACAGGTGCACAGCACTAGCAGAGAACTTAATGAAGAAAACATACAAGCTAGAATTACAGTTAGATATAAAAACATACTAAACATACTTACTTCGCGACAAAAATGCATTCCTCCATTACCGTTTAGATGATAAATGATGATGATGAGTATTTGTGAGCTTTGTTTACAGTCAATCAACAAATCAACTCAGCTTATCGTAGTCCCCTGCTGAACATAGGCCTCTCGCCATGCGATAAGGACCAGGCCCGGGTCGACGACGCGTTGTGTTCTACGCGCGCCTCAAAGAGATGTCAGCAGAATTGACGGGGTCCACTAGGGCCGATGCCTGCCGGGATTGCGAAGAAAACCGAAAGGGAGATCGTGGCTCCCAGCAATAGGGTAACTGAAGGAACCCGGGTGGGTTTTAGTCAGTAAGAGTCTGACACGCCCTCCCGCTCCGCCCAGAGCGGGAGAAGTTATTTAATAAATTATCAAATAACTTCTCCCGCTTCTCTCTCAACGCTCTGAGCTACAATACCCTGTCCTCAGCCTTCCGCATCCAGTCTGTCCCAGCCACCATTTTAAGATTGTTCACAGTGGATATTCTGATTTGTTTGTTGGACGATTACAAGCTACCTTTAACTTAGTACGTAGTAAGCACTAGAAACTTGTACCCCAGGGTTGCGTAACAGTTTTGGATGTTGCAACTTGGAAACTTAAAGCACTAGTTATGTTGCCTACATAAACATAAGTAACAATATGGTAAACTGTGTGGCTAATCGACATAGTTCGTAAGTTTTTGAGTTGGGATCATCCTGGAACTAATACTGAATTGTTTAGAATAATTACTTAACAATTCATCCGGATGGATGAAGTTATACAGACAGAATAATAGTTATTGAAATGCTCTAGTAAAAAACAGGACTTATAATTTTGGGTGTCGCATTTAGTTTTCGTTTCCATTTTTAGAAATACTCTCAAAAGATAGCTATGATAAGATAAGATATTATTTATTTTGTAAAACATGAGTACAGTAGTCTTATAATTAATATGAGGTGGCTACATGTTGTGTCATTTTATTATGGGGTACATAATTAGTTGCACTAGCCAAACAATACAAAAAAAAAACAGTGTCAAAATTGAAATTAAATTGCAATAACAATGACAAAATTTTAATTTCTTTCAAAATTACAATCTTAAAATCAGATCCTGAAAAGATTGAGAAAATCAAATTCAGTAAGGTAATCATAGCATTTTATTTTTATTGGGTCTCGCCAGAAAGAGCAAGGGTGGCTCTTTTTATACTGACCCCATGACAGTTAACCAAGGAGTATAATATGCTTTAAACAGTATGACATTACAAGATGGCGGAAATTAATAGCTCCAAGCATTATTACGGAAGGTTACAATGACACATAGATCCCACATTCGTTATAACTGGCGCCCAAGACGCGCGTCTTGACCATGAAACGAATATTTGTTTACAATAGTGAATGAGCACAAAACATATTTCCCTAATATTACTAAGGCTCAATTTACGTTGCCGCGGAACGGAATGGAAGCGAGATTTTGTTACGATATTGTACATAGCAAAATTAACTTTATGTCAATTGTGTAACGTACAAACTAGATGCGAGCTTGTAACTGCGGGAATTTTCGAGAATGCGCAAGAATTTTCCAGAAAACGCGCGACCTGTCATTTGGCTCGTATCTAGTTTGTTACACTATTGCCATAAAATTAATTATGCTTTGTACAAAAAAATTCGCTTCCATTCCGTTCCGCGGCAATATAAGTTAAGCCTTGGTCGTCAATAACAAAAATAGAAAAAAATCTTTCGATTACCTGCAATGTAAATAACAGTGACAGGAACTTATCATCTCATCCACATACTAAGTGGGAAAAAAATACGTTTTATTGAACCCAACTCAAAAACTATCCAAGTAAAGTTAATAAAATTTATATGGGACCACCTTAAGAGCAAACGCTTTCAAACAAAAAAAAAAAAGAATTTTCAAAATCGGTCCATAATTGACAGATATAACCTCCTCCTTTTTGGAAGTCTGATAAAAATAGCCATTACTGCTTAGAACTCTTTAGTGACAAAACTATTTATATTAGTTAGTTATATTTAGTTTACAAATTCAACAAAAATAAAATAAACGTTGTTCCCTATTTAACTTTACCATGTTTATATCACAGTTCACAGAAATCCTTTTACACTGTCGACGCTATTTAAAAAACTTCTTTGAAACACGACTTTCCTGGTATATTTCATTTATTTTCCCCTTTTTGTTTAAAAAAGAATTAAATCTCAAACAAGTTTCTTTCTAACGACTTCAAAAAAAGAAAGAGGTTCTCAGTTTTTTTTTTGTATGTTCCCCGATTACTCGAAGACGGCTGTCCAGCCGTCTTCGAGTAATCGGGGAACATACGATTTGAAAAATTCTTTTTTTTTTTGAAAGGGTCTTTTTAGTTGGTCTCATTGTCATTTGGTCACGATCTGGTGATGGAATCGTGGAGAAATCGAGGGAACTCTTCAAATGTTATAGGCACACCTATAGCGATTTGGGTATTTTTTATAGTAACTCATGCATTTGCTCTTGGAAAGCACCATTTGGTGAAGTGGAAATAATGATGAAGGACACAGATGGCCATCGCAATTACTTTAATATGGTTAGTAAACATTTGATGCTCGTCACAATTTATATGGTGTAGTGGAGCTGATAGTAAAGTACCCGGAGAACTCCTCAACAATTAAAGTCCCTGCATCGGGAAAAGCAATATTTTGTAAAAGGTGATGAAACAGTTGACTTTAGGCTATTGTAACTTAGATAGTAAATTACAAACCAACCCACTAAAAAGAGAAAAGAAAAACTTTTTTACAAAAAATAATTAATTACGGAAGTCGGAAAACTAAAATACTGATCTAAAAACCCCGTTTTCAAAATTAAAGTTATACAAATTAAATTAAATTTAGTTGTTATTACTTGTTGTTAATTGTTATTAGTTGTTTATTAAAGTTAGTTAATGTTGACTGGTAGAAAATGCCTATGGCATTAAGTCCGCCTATGTACATTTCTGTGCTTGAAGTATTAAATAAATAAAGTTATTTTTCACTTTCTAGTTTTGAAGTCGGTTGTATTTTTTGGAAAAAAGTTTAAAGATATAATTTAGGAGAGAAGAATAATGAAGTTGAGGAAATAACGTGATAATATCATACATGTCCCAGAGTTTGAGTGGACGCGTTGTTGTTCTAAACGATGCAACAGATTTTGATGACTTTTACTATCATTTAGAGAGTTTATTCCGGAAGATTTATGTGTATAATCTATATATATAAAAATGAATCCCTATTTCCCTTGGTCACGACATCACGCTAAAACGGCTGAACGGATTTGGATGAAATTTGGCAAATGAGTAAACCATGACCCGGAGAAGGACATAGGATACTTTTTATCCCGATATTCCCAAAGAATCGAGACTAATGCGGGTGAAACCGCGGGGCGCAACTAGTTTATTAATATTAAACGTACATTTAATAATGAAATCTCGATATTTGGTAATGTCCTAAAAACCGTGCGAAGCAGAGGCGGGTCGTTGGGGCGGTTTGCCGCGCTCGTGTCGGACCACGGACAATGCAGGGTTCCGTAATGGGGATAAATTTCTCCCAATAACAAACTTATAATATTGCAGTTGAACAACATGTTCTCCCATACATTCCCATTGCATATGCTTGCTCCAAAACACCATGAGCTCCCCTACCAGTAGATAATACTAAGTAGATTTCGATGTTATTCGCATTGCTCGCTATCGGTATATTTAAATGTATTTGATTGGAACACACACAGTTTTTGAAGATGCTACCTGATTTAGCAGTCCAGTATATACAGAAATAAAGCTCTTTCTAAAAGCAGTTAAGGTTTCTATTTGCTTGTTAAGTTCAGGTTATAAGTATAAACCTGTGTAAATGTAACCGTATCAATAACAAGACTCAAATAAAGAACTAAACCTGTTGGGTTTAAACTTGGAAGAAAATCGATGATTTGAATTAAAATCTATTTCAAAATAGATTTGGTGCGTGTTATAAGATAAAGCGATTTTTGACTGTTTTCGTATAAAAAATCAAATCTATATTAAAGTTCTGGACAAACGAAGTGAATCCCGCGCGGGATGCGGGACGAATGTTCGGGACAAAGATTATTTACGTCCTATCACTACAAACTATATGCAGGTGCCATTCGGAGACTGAAAATATGATAATATGAATAATCTGTTCCACAGAACCGCACTTATCAAAATTTTGTTTCACTGCAGTTAGTGGAAGTACTCAGGTGCGGTTCGGACAAGTGCTGTTGAAATCAGTACTCTGAGTGGTATACCTCTGAAATTCGCTCGTCCCGATTATATCAACTAACTTTAATGACGGTGCTTAAACTGGTGGGAATTGTCTCGTGACTTAATCTGAAGAACAACCGACGCGCGTAGTTACGTCCCACGTTCTGCGCGAGATTCGCTTCAGGTCAAATATTAATATTAGCTAAATAATACACTATATAGTGTTTTACTATGTTTTAGTAAAGTAAGGTCGATGTCCAATTATCTACACTAATAATATAAAAGGAAAATATTTATATTTATTTATTATTTATTTAATACTTCAAGCACACAAATGTACAAAGGCGGGCTTGATTCTCAATTTTACGTAATTTATTGTAATATAACTTAATGTTATTAAATTTTAATATTGCTATGTATTAATACCTGAAATAAATGAAAAAATAATGGAATAAACATTTTCTACCAGTTATAATTTATTGAAGAATAAATATATATTTAAATATAAATATATACTTATTAAAAACTATAAATACAATATATATACACCTAATTATATATAAATATAAGCAAAAATAAATATACTAAAACAAATAATGGGAAAACATTACCGTTGTGATGATACTGCCAGCATTTGCGAATGTACTCGCGATTCACCTTTTTTTCGATAGGGCATCTCATAGCTGACCTCTGAGGTCATGACTAATTTAACCGGTCAATCCTGTGGTTGCCTTAAGCTGTTAAACTTAAAGCCTCCAGCCAGGGGTCGCGGTTCACTAGTAGAATGCTATATTACCGCTGAGTAACTTAGGCTATAAATGAATGAATGAATACTTATTTGTTAAACACAGGTATATACATTTGGTCTTCAGAAATAATTAAAAAAGAATTGAAAAAAATAAATTAAAAAATTTAATATATATATTTTTTTGAATTTATAAAGATATCACGGGAGCGAAGCCGCTGAATGGATAGAATGGAAGCTTGTAACAAATAAGTAACAGCTATCAAAGCAGTTGCATAGGAAATAGTACTTTAATTCACTTTTATAGGAGCAACTTTATGTTACTATGGAAAAACGTTAATCGCTAATATCTCATCCCTCAAACCTTTCGTTAGTCTGAATATCAGTGGGGATTAAAAGCAACCGTTCTGTAAATTTATTAAATGTTTCTGTGGCGCACGATAGCGTCATTCCAATAATGTTTGTAGTAGGTACTTTGATAATTTATCTGTTAATTATAGAATGTTAATAATTTGTCTTCGCTTCGGCGATGAGATTTATTTATGTTACCGAGAAAAGGAAAAGTTTTGTTTAGTTTTTAGTTGTTGGTTTACTTAGGAAAATTATGTTGAGAAAGAAAAATAATTGTGTAGTTTTATGCTAATAGAATTTTTTTTTTTTATATTTATTTAATTATTTTATGTACGCACAGTAAAATAGATACAGGCATATGGTTAGTTAAAGACAGCATGTAGTTTGCTTCGGGCAGTAGCCATTTTGAGCAGTAACACATAAAATGTTTACATTATCTCACCAAAATTATGTCTGGACTTTAAAAGTCACTGTGACCTCCGAGTTTGTTTCGGCCCTTCTTCTCAGAGTAGTCAGATAGGAAACGCCGACCTCATCTGACGTGTAAAAGTGTTTTTACAAATCTACTTTCAGAAATAAATTTATTTATCATTTTTACAAATTATAACAAAACATTCAACAGGCATAAAACCAATTGACTAGACGAATGATAGTATTTGATGAAGGCCTACGAGATTGCTAAGCGCTACGACGGCTACGCTTTTGTGGCATGTAACCGATGCGCTACAAATTCGTAGAATGTCATTAGGAACAGATTTGACAAACATTCGGTACCTCTATTTATAATGCTGTTTTATACCTAGACGAACATTATTTTGCTATAATTAAAAAATAATTAAAAATGAAGGAGGAAGAAATAATTAAAGACTTAAACATAACTAGCGATGTGTGGATGTACTAAAGGTGTGGTGTTATGTTATACTGACTAAATACAACGTGGCAGTGACATCGACGCGAAAACTGTTACCATGGATTCAGGACATGATTCAGAAACGCCCTGAGTTGAAGTTTTTAGTCGGTTACTTAAAAAAAAAAAAGTTTTGCATTTTTCTATGCAACAGCAGATGTTTTTTTTTAAATATCCGACGAAAAATTTCAACGCAAGAGGGTTCAGAATCATGTACTGACTCTATGGTTTCAGTTTTCGCGTCGATGTCTCTGCCACCCTGTATAATAGGTACTTGCTATACATACAAATCCGGAATCCCGCAGACATCCCAAAAAAGGTCGCAATAGTGTTGTGTTTGTTGTAGTTAGCGACTCGACGGAATGGTTGACGATGTGATTCGCTCAATTGATTGGCCGCTCCACTCTCAGGGTTGACACATTAACTGGTTCTATACAGTAGTGACGATAGAGCAAACGTGGCCGTCGATGACATCGGCTTTGCGAGGCCTATTTCATTTCACGGTCGGAAGAAAAACGGTAAATTTAATGAGCTGAATTATACACTAATGTATAAGTATATGAGGAGCTCGTGGCTAAGTAATAACAGCCGCAAGGCACTTAATCCATCAGGTTAAGCTACGTTTGCCGGGGTTGGTCCGTGGATGGGTGATCATCTTTACATACCGAGACTCTTCCGTGCCTCGGAAAGTACGTTAAGTCGTTGGTCCCGGCTGTCATTCGTGGCTCTTTGACAGTCGTTACGGGTCGACAGAAGCCCGAAAGTCTGTCAACCAGTCTTACAAAGGGGTATCGTATTACCCACTTACTGGGTTGTGGAGGTCAGATACGCAGTCGCTCTATGTAAAATACTGATGTTCAGCTGCATCTGGTTAGACTGGAAGTTGACCCCAACATATTGGGAAAAGGCTAGGCAGATTGATTGTATGAGTATATGAGTTTTATTGCTAATCAAATGATGACAAAAATTACGTAAACAAACTTTATTCCTAACAAGTATAGCGCTACAAGGTTCTTTTGCCGCGTGGCCAAAATTGGAACTAACGCCGCTATCTTGTTTTCTCAATACAATTTCTGTGACAATGGGGTGGACAACTGTCAAAGTGGCGCTAGTATAGCTTTAACCAAAATAGAAGTAATTTTTAAGGAACATTTAATTTGACATTGATTTGACATTTGATTTGACAATTGATTTGATTTGACAAGGTCTGCTTTTCTTCCTTGTAAAGATGCACAATGTCATTGATGTCGATGTCGATGACGGCGTTTCTTCAATTTAGCTTTTAGCTCACTTATCTGCCATGTCGAATACATGTTTTTTTCACAACAGTTCTTTCAATATTATAAAAAAAACGCAGTCAACAAGGAAAGCTAGAACACAATACAAACTTGACAGGTGACAGCTATATTAGCACCATCTATCTAAAGATTTTACCGGCCAACCCCATTTCACAAATGTTTACCAACAACGCCCTCCTGTCAATGTCATTCAGGCGTCAAAACATCCTTGTAACTAAAGAGTTACAGTACGGCCGACGAATCATGGCAGGTCTGAACATAGGCACTACGAACTTTCGCGCGTGTACTCTCACTTACACCTCATGTAACCATTTGGTTCTTAAAAAATGTTATTGCCTTCTGCGCAAAGTTCTAACCGGGCATGATTCATCGGCGGTACTGTCATTTGGACAACGATATTGTTCGGGCTCCTCCGACCACTCGGTAATCTTCGGCTGCTGTCGGGCGACGGTGGAAGGCGGCGACTAGAGGGACGGCACGCGCGCGCACTTCATACGTTTACCAACATCGACATTATTATTGTACCTATTTGGATTATATTTATTTAACTCACAGTCCACTGCTTTTGAGTTGAGTCCTTACTTAGGTCCCTAACAATATACACACTTATCTATTTATCTAGCTTTCGTCATTTCTTTTCTGATTTTGGAGTTTAATTTGTTTTATTTTTTCCATTATGTGGAAAGCGGTCATGGACGGGTATTGTGGCGGCATCTACATTGCCACATTGTAAACTACGCATCACAGTGACGTCAAGCAAAATTCTGCATCGCGCAAGCAGAGTTTACCGTGCGACCGCATATTACGTACCTGTGTACAACGTCCTGACAAGAATCATCGATCAGTGGCCCATTAGACATGACACCCGACTGGTCAGAGGATTCTCCCTTTTCTAAGGAGGATGAGTTAACTTTACACCCTGTTCTTCCTAACTCTACAGTATTTTTAATCTTGAGAATCTGAATTTTTTGATTGTCGAGCGGATTAACTACAGACTATTACATAATTCAACGTAGTCGAGTATTGATAGTATTTATTCAGAAAATAAAAATCAAAACATTGTTTATTTTAGTAAATAACTTTTGAATGCTTGCTTTATTAAATATTTAAAAAATCAGACACGGTTGATGGCAATAGGCTTGCCTCACATAACTGGCGAAACGGGGGTGTTACTAAAATAGCAAGTTATGTTTAAGTCCCATGTGATAGGGGGTGAGCCTATTGATAGGTACACCCCTTCGGGGATTACAGGCATGATGTTATGTAAAAAAAAAAATACCTCAAACATAATAAACATAAATAAATAAATAATTTATTTTAGACCAAACACTTGTTAACATTTTATAAACCTGCGAAGCTGCGTGACAGTTTGTCGGCAAGATTAGCGCTCGTCTTAAAACATTTGGTAATTAATCTAATTAAACATCAGTAGGTACAAATAGTATAAGTAATATTAATAGTATAAGCGACAACCCTACCTCGTTATGATAAATTAAGCAAAAAAAAGCAAATAACGTCTCCATATAATATTACGGGCATGATTCAGCTTGTATAAACGTAATATTAATATTTACTATATACAGAAACTGTCTACGCATTCCTATGAACGTTTAGGTACAGTCGACAAAGAGAAAAGTAAGCAGGCAGCTTACTACAGTGAGGGTTATCTGAAATGACGCTCACTAGGTGGTAGCACTGAGTGATTCAGGTACGAGCACCTGTCAAAAGTATCAAATTTTCTTTAGTCGTGACTGAATGATGAACGAATGAGTAAACCGAATGATGAACGTCATCATATATTTTGTATTCATTTTCTTGTTAAAGTGGCCGCATCATTATGTAAAACTTATTTTTGTTGATCGATTCTAAAAGAATCACGTCATACATCCTAAAGCCCCGAGCCGGCCTCGAGCGATGCGCCAAGCGAGACTCGTGCGCGTCACCTGTTTTCGTTCGTCATCTTTTTTCATTTGTTTTCTCCGCAGTCGCTGTTGCTACACGTGTGTCGCTTGAGCATGTATCTCATGGCCACTAGGTAAGACTCAAAATACTTACGTTAAAAAGTCGTCCACCGACTGAGGTCTGCTTGCACCCTTTTGCGTGTGCTACCTATTCTAGATGTTCAAAAAGTCCATCACATACACAATTACATTGAGCGAGGATGTTTATTTTTTGCCTGCATACCTAACGGTTTTGTCGACTGTCCTCGTAGGTACCTATTTATATTTTGGTAAGTAATGGAAGCTTATTATTAAACGTTGCTGTTCGGTCTGGGTCATGAATTATTTAGAGACATTCTCGTACATTTGTTAAGCATTTTTCTGGATGGGGGATGAAGAATTATTGAAATGTCTGGTAGTTTTCGACAATAATGAAACGAAATGAGTGTGAAATATTCTGCTAAGTCAGCCCATTCAAGTTGTAAACGAATTCATCACGCGTCAATAAACATCGTATTCAGTCACTTTTCTTTTTTCAAGAAGTAACATAAAGAGCTCAACAGCAAAAAAAAAATTAAGAACCTTTAATCAATATTGTTAGATATGAGTAGGTAGAATAGATTAGATAACTGGAACTGAGAATCCATACTTGATTAATTATATTATTATTATATATTATATATTATATAATATTATTACATATATTTATATATAATCTTTTATTTTCGAAAGTAACTCTGTCTGTCTGTCTGTATATTACTTTGTCATGCCTAAACCACTGAATGGATTTCGACAAAATTTGATAAGGACATAGATGGCATTCTGAAGAAGGACATAGACTACTTTTTGTTTCAAAATAATCTTATAGCGGGTGATATAGGAAATTGCAGACTTAGTGAAATATGAAAGTTTGTATGAGAAACCCAGCATTTCTTAAGTTAGGCATCCTCTTCTTCTTTTTGTGTGGTTAGTGACCAACCTGGTAACCTCGTTATGCATAATATTAAAATAAAAATTTATGCTTTTGGTAAGAAATAACGAATTATGTCTTACAGCATTTTTGTAAAATCATCCCCCAAGGGGGTAAAATAGGGGATGATTTTAAAATTTACATACTTCTGTATACTTCATTAAACTAGATTTAAGGGATGGGAAATAGTCACAGTCCGTATCTTGATAACATTTAGTCTTCATTTCATTAAAATCGGTCCACAGGGTCAAAAGTTATTACAATTTATAAACTGATTATGTATGTATGTCTAATGTCTAATATGTGAAAGCTTCCAGGAAATTATAGTACCTAGTTTTTGATTACGTGCTAATTTATTTATTTTTATTTTTTATTATACAAATTATGTATTAGGTATGTTGAAACTGTTTGTACTCCCCGTCACTTGTCCTTATGGGTTCATTAGAAAACCAGCGTCAGACAGCATCTGTCTGGAATTAATGCTGAAATAAACCTTTTTGGCGCAGCCGTGAGGCACACACTGTTGTTTTTAAACATAATTTTTTATTTTATCTTTGTTATTTGTGTTTTGTATTTCACGAACTGTGTCCAAATAAATGTTTTTCTTTCTTTCTTTCTTTCAGCATTGTCAACCCAGCCTATTGCGATAGGTTGGGTTGCCACTGCTGGAAAAAGGCCTCTCCCAGGGTGCGCCACAACACTCCTCTGTCCTCCGCCTTCCGCATCCAGCCCCCTTTTTAAGGTAATCGGTCCATCTAGCTGGGGGACGTCCCACACTACGCCCGCCGATACGCGGTCTCCACTCTAGGGCTCGTCTCCACCGTCCATCGGTCCTTCGATAAACATGGCCAGCCCACTGCCACTTCAGTTTGCTTACTCTGCAAGCTATGTCGGTATCTCCGATTCCTTTCCAGAATATAAATCATAATATTATTCTAAAAGCCCGGCTATAATTAATTTAAGACTCCCATATTTTTACAAAAGGTACATTTTAAAGAAAATACAAAGAATTGAATTTTAATGTAACTTTCAAATCTTTCTCGAATCTATTCATGCCTCCGCAGGTGTGTTTAAAACTTATGTGACAGTTGTGAACGGGAATAAAATAATATTTCACATTTGTAACGTTTCAAATAATATTTACAATGTATTTGTAATGCCTAAATAAATGTTTCGTGGAGATTTATTAGATTTAACTTTGTTTAGTTTTGTAATTGTAAATCTGGTACTGTTTGTAAATATTTCATTTGTATTTTTAGTCTGATTCTGTTTAGCTTTTATATACAATAATTATTTATCTCTGTTTCATTTTTTGGACAGTTGTTAGTTATTAAAAAAAATCTTTATTGCAGACCACGTGATCCATATGGAAAAAATAAACAATTTTAAATTAATAAGTTTAAAAAAAAATACAATGAAAAGTACCTAAAGAGACTCACGTCTTTCTTTCTTTGCACAGTACCTATATTTACATGGCTATTTCCAACCATCGTTTGTACTTTATGGAAGCAGTTTTATGAAGTGGTAAACTTAACCATTAAAATCAACAATAAAATGAACCAGTCATTTTATTTTATTGGTGCCAAAGAAGCAATTTTTTACATCATCATCATCATCAGCATACAGCAGTCCACTGCTGGACATAGGCCTTTCCAAATGCACGCCATTCAGTTTGATTCTTGGCAACTCTCATTCAGCCGCTACCAGCCACCCTGCGAAGATCGGCGCTCCACCTAGCCTTTTTTTTTTTTTTTTTTGGGTGGGAAATCATCAAATAACTTCTCCCGCTCTGGGTGGAGCGGGAGGGTGTGTCAGACTCTTACTGACTAAAACCCACCCGTGTTCCTTCGGTTGCCCTGTTGCCGGGGGCCACGATCTCCCTTTCGGTTTTCTTCGCAACCCCGGCAGGCATCGGCCCTAGCGGACCCCGTCAATTCTGCTGACATCTCTTTGAGGCGCGCGTGGAACACAACGCGCCGTCGACCCGGGCCTGGTCTTTATCGGACGGTGAGCTACCCATTGCTCACAGTCCGCAAGCCCGCGCCTACGGTGGCCGGAAATCGGCTTGCGACTCCCGACGCCCTGGGCGTCTCCTGCGGCGGTTAGGGGCGTGAGGGCGCGAGATTTGCCTCTCCCTCACGCGTTCCGCCTCCTCCTTCGCGAGCATTTCCGATTCGCAGAAGGAGGTGACGGCCTCCCATTTCCTCTCGCTCCGTACCATGGCCTGAACCAGGGCCGGACGCGAGAGATCACCGCCGCCGATCGCCTCCACGAGGAGCTCCACCTAGCCTGAAGGCGTCCTACCTTACATTTGCCGATTCGCGGTCTCCACTCAAGAACACATCCACCCCAACGGTCATCGGTCCTACGGTTAATATGGCCAGCCCACTGCCACTTCAGCTTGCTTATTCTGTGAGCTATGTCGACAACTTTGGTTCTCAGCTAGTTAGTTACTTCATTTCAGATTCTATCCCTCGGCGATATTCTAAGCACAGATTGTTCTACAGCTCGTTATGCCACCGAGAAGCAAATACTGCATATCATTTATAAAACATTCCGAAAACCTTCCGAAAGATATTCAACCAGAAATTGTATTGTATTCCAACATGTATCGCCCGGTTATATTTACGGTTCGGATAAGCCAACTCGTGTTCAACTGACACGGGGTTTTTATAAAAAAGGTGTGAAAAGGGTCCCTCAACACATCTCGGAGGCGTCAAATTATTGTCAACGTCATTATTTTCCACGTAATTTCTTTCAGGTTTCAGGTAAGATGTGTTTTTATTTTGGAAATATCTATTTGTTGGTTCACGTTTTCGGAAAGTGTGACTTGTGGTTTTGGATGTTTTCATGGCACTTTTGCTGATGTTCAGATGGGCTTTTCATAGTCTTTCAGATGATCAAGGCTATTCACATAATTATCTCAACACTCTTGGCCGTGCTAAGCTGCAATGGTATCAGAGTTTTAAAGCCGCCCATGAGCTTCTGACTTAGCTTCACATGCCGTGGAGAAATATCTCACAGGCATGCCGGTTTTCTAACGATGTTTTCCTTCACCGTTTTTGAAGCAAGTGATAGTTATACAAGACGCACATGAATCCGAAAGGTCATAGGTGCGTCCTTGGGTTCGAACTCAAGACGTGTGACTTGGCAGTTCGACGGTCATACCACTAGGCGATCACTGCTATCCTATAAGATAAATTGCTATTTCTCCTGTAACATATCTAATTTCAACTAATGCTTCAACCTCAGAAAGCCCTGCGTTGATGACAAAATTACACAAATTCTGTTAAAACCAGAAAAAAAACACCTCGTCTTTAAAATTAAGACAAATTCGGCAAGTAATCTAACATTTCAGAACTCAGAACCCTCAGCTACATTTGCAGAATAATATATTTTGACAAAATCTCTCATTATTATGACAAACTTCAAAGCTCACAAAATTAATTTCCAATGTTTCTTTTTCATCTCGTTCAAGTTTTTCATCAAGTGTCTTTCTTTGTCTGTTCCGAGATTACTTATTTCACAGCCAAATACCTACTTCTTTTTCCTGTTTTAATCTTGTTTTAATTTAAAAATATCGCCGTCGCTACCTGTCTGCTTCTGTCGTTAATTTGATTTTTGTACTTAAAATTTTCGCGCGCGTCCGCCATTTTGTGCAGTAGATGATTATTTATCCTGACTGTGTTTTTGTTGTTATCCACAGTAGTATTTACAAAAAAAAAAATCTGCAAAGCGTGTAATAATGATTGTAAAGCTTTATATAACAGGAAGCAAAATAATTAATACATTATTAAGACAGTTTCATTCATTGTCACAGCCGAAATAACCTAATATTCTACTCCAGAAATAGGGAACACATTACTAAATTTCTACATTACGCTTCCCATTTACGAAAACAAGAAATAACAAGGATCAGCTAAAACGTCTGCGAGTATATACTTATTTCTCTCATAACCTAACAATTCCATTTCCCGCCAAGATGCGGCCGGCATCTAACGAACTGTCACATTTTCGCGCGAAAATGAGCGTCTCCATAATTAGGTTCAGGCCTCACTACCAAGATGTGGAACGATACGCAATATCGGGGTCGGTAGTAAGTTTTATTGGATGTCTTGTTAAGATATTTTCGGAAAGGAGTCGGCATTCGGTACCCAATGTTGTAAATATGTATGTCCATCTATTTCGCGGAAAAACCTTATTATACGGATTCTGGGGTTGACATTTTCATTAATATAACAGATTTTGTAGTAGGTAACTTCTGAGTATTTTATTTATTTTTCCTTACTAACAGTTTACAACGAATACTTCAAAACTGACTGACATCCCTATTTAGAAAATGCCACATGAATTTCACAGAATATCTTTATTTTTTTCTGTATTTCCAAGAATTTCAAAAGTCTATTGTAATATCCATGGCCACAATGCATGGTACAGGGTCGTAAGATTTCCATAATAAACATCAGGCTAGGCCTTCCGATAAATAAAGTTCATTACATACATATGAAATTATTTAATTAACACTGTCTTTATTAGAACTCGCTGTTTCTGAGAATTTTCTTTAATTGCGTTACGCAATGTTTACTTGGTTCAGAATATGATTAGGAATTTCGTGATTGTGGTTCCCATCTTGTTGATCTATGTCCAATTACTGTTTTCTTATTATATTAGATGTAACACCGTCTCGTGTCTTCGTCAATATCAAAGTGTAGTCTTTAAAGCTTAGCGTCGAAACTACCTTTTCATTGTTATTCATTATCGTCATTTCAGCCGAAAGACGTCCACTGCTGGACATAGGCCTCTCCAAGCACCGCCACTTCGACCGATTCTGTGCTTCCCGCATCCAGCGGATTCCTGCGGCCTAACAAGGTCATCGGTCCATCTTGTGGAAGGCCTTCCAACGCTACGTCTTCCGGTACGCGGTCGCCACTCCAGAACCTTTTAGCCCCATCGGCCATCTGTTCTGCGAGCAATGTGCCCTGCCCATTGGCACTTAAGTTTGGCAATTCTTCGGGCTATGTCGGTTACCTTGGTTCTCCTGTAGATCTCTTTATTTCTGATTTGATCACGTAGTGAAACTCTAAGCATAGCCCTCTCCATTGCCCTTTGGGTGACTTTTAGCCGTTTGATCAAATCAAATCAAATCAAATCAAATCGTTTATTTGTGATTCACAGGTATAAAGATCTTATAAATAGAATATGTTCATGCCATGATCCGCCACATAGGGCATACAAATTAGACAAAACTACACAACATATATATACAACTAAACAAAATAAATAGGAAACAAATAGCATTTACTTAATACTAATTATTTTGATATAAAATCACTAACACTGTAATAACAGTTTTCTATCAAGAATTTTGACAATTTATGTTTGAAAATATTCACATTATTAGAATCTCTTATATTTTTTGGAATGCTATTAAATATCTTAGTTGCCATATTAAATACACTTTTTCCATACAGAGTAGTTTTAAATCTTGATAAGGCCCATTATGAGCGACCACGGTTAATTATTATTAGGTACTTAATTATATTGTAAAATTATATCAGGAATCTTTTGATGGCGATAGGCTCGCCCTCTATTATATGGGACTTAAAAACCCTAACTGGGGAAATGTTGGTGTACTATAGGTATACTACATAATTACGGGCGTTATTCTATGTTATGTTATGAATCTTTTCGAAAGGTAATCTTTTTTGTGTTCACAATCAAAACAATGTTTTATTCATTATGGGGAATTAAAATAACATGTGCGTAAATAACAACATATTATACCTAATTAATTAATCAAAAGTAACAAAATTATATACTAACTTAACTAAAATTATTCACAAACTAAAATATTGCGTCAAAAAATTCATCCGCGTCGCTGTCGACTGGTGGCAGCATTGCCACTTGTTTTGGCAATGCTTAGCCTCTGGCCAAGGTAAAATTCAGGCCTTGGGTCACGGGAAGTGTCAACTAGCCTTTTGGACATTTCAAAAGAGACCATGAATAGAATCACTAGAATTTTAAATGATAATATGGCATCACAGCGGAATTTATTGGAAAAATGTCAACTAACTTCTGGAGGGCACTGTAAACCGATCTAAATCTGTTTATGGAACGCGTATAATGAAATGGGGCTGCAAAAGCTGGAGTTCGTATGTCTAGTAGAACAGTAAGATTGTTTCTTACCCGACCTTACTTTCTTCAACATATATACGTATACCAACTATATGTAGATTATTGTCCTGTGTTCGTAGTAGTTACTGAAACATATAAAGTTGAAGTTTTCGAATCGTTTTTAAGGCACTTGAGATAAAGCATTTGGTTTTATGATTAGGTCTGGAGCTGATCTCGTGAGGATAACGATCTTCTGCAGACTATAGCCATTTATCTAACTACTCGACATTTGAAGTCCAATGCCCCTGCATTTTTTTATATTTATTTATTTAAACTTTTTACACTTAAAAAAGGTACAAAGGCGGACTTAATACCTTAGGCATTCTCTACTACCCGGGTGTCAACATTTTGTGGATGGCCCGGAGGACACGGTGGATTATACGGTGGAGGTCTGCCCGGCTTGGGCGGAGCATCACTGTGTCCTCATGGAGGCGAGTGGCGGCGGTGATCTCTCGCGTCCGGCCCTGGTTCAGGCCATGGTACGGAGCGAGAGGAAATGGGAGGCCGTCACCTCCTTCTGCGAAGCAGTAATGCTTGCGATGCAGGAGGCGGAACGCGTGAGGGAGAGGCAAATTTCGCGCCCTCATGCCCCTAACCACCGCAGGAGGAGACATAGCAGGCCGATTTCCGGCCACCGTAGGCGCGGGCTTGCGGACGTTGAGCAATGGGTAGCTCACCGTCCGATAAGGACCAAGCCCGGGTCGACGGTGCGTTGTGTTCTACGCGCGCCTAAAAGAGATGTCAGCAGAATTGACGAGGTCCGCTAGGGCCTATGCCTGCCGGGGATGCGAAGAAATCCGAAAGGGAGATCGTGGCTCCCGGCAACATTGCAACTGAAGTAACACGGGTAGGTTTTAGTAAGTAAAAGTCTGACATGTCCTCCTAAATTATTTGATAATTTGCCACCCAAAAGCAACAAAGAAAAACAAAATTAAAAATATATCTTAATGCATTATACATAAAATAGGTAGGTTCAACAGTACATAAATAGATTATAAACTTATAATACAGATATTCTATTTCACGAAGTCCGTTCGGCTTTGATTGTAGTAGTGACGTATCCCGACAAGCGCGCTTGTGTGTGTAAAAGTAGGTAACGTTAGCAAAAAAATCTGATATATATTCAAGTCGAGATTTAATAATCTAAATAAAATTTTGGTTATAAAAGTATATACATTTTGTAAATAAATTAGATTAGGTTGCAATAAATACAAAAATATTAAGAATATGTAGGCATTTAATTAAGCATTGGTGTTACAGAATGGAAACGAAACAAGTAGGACTATTCAGTATTTTCAATCACTATCAGATAAATTTTCGATTTCCGATTCCGTTTTGCTGTCGTCAGAATCATCTTGTACATTGATTATAAATTCAAAATCGAGATCAAAATATTTCAAGTAGTCTTTTTAAATTTTTTCAACATGAGCACAAGTTTTTTGCCACTTTTCACTGCTAACTTGGCCCAAACTTTCATTGAACAGTCTTTCCGTATTCGTCATGTTTTGCTCGATATTTTTAGATGCGACATAATTTTTAACGATCCCCCAAATATTTTCAATCGCATTTAATTCTGGGTGATAAGGGGGAAGGCGTAAGACATCAAAACCCTTGCTTTTTATAAAATCGTCAATCTTGTAGATTACGTGTTGGGCTTTGTACTTCTTTATTGTATCGTACAATTCCAATTTAAGAAGAGATTCATCAAATGCTATTATACCCTTATCCTTGAGCCATTGCTGCATATCGGCTTTCTTTGTAGATTGCGTCGGTAGTCGTTCAGCCCGTGTGTTGTGATAAGATGCATTGTCTAAGAAAATGACAGAGCGCGGAAGTAAATTGGGTAGCAACTTTTCATTTAGCCATTTTACATAGTTATCATAGCTCATATTTGAATGATAATCACCAGCTGTTGAGTTAGCCTTATAAACCAAGGAAGCATTTTCAATAAAACCATCCTTGGTTCCCACGTGCACTAAAATAAAGCGAGTGCCTGTGCTAGTTTTTTTTTAAATCGGAGTTCTTTCCTTTTTTTTGCCCAGGTGTTGTTTCGCACGTGTGTCGAAAGGACGTAGCTCTCATCGGTGTAGACAATGGGCCGACTTTGAGAGCGGTACTCTGTTATTTTTTTTAAATATTTTAAACGCCACATTTGTATATCATGACGCTCCGTCAAGACTTTACGGTTGTTCTCTGTTTTGCGCCACTTGTAACCTAATTTCAACAGTAACTTGCGAACAGTTTCTAAACAACCTTCGAATCCGATTTTTTCATTCAATGCTGTTCTTAACTTAGCTAATGTTGGAATTTCTTTATGGACAATATGGAAATCTTGTACAGTACTGCGAACCACATCGGCTGTAAAATTATCTATATCCACTTTATTATCTCGCTTTCTCCTTTTCTTCATAGGTGAAGTGAATTTTGATGAAGTGGATGGCAATTCCTTCTCTTCTTTTAATATTCTTTGAATTGTTTTTTGGCTCACACCCGTAGCTTCAGCTGTACGGCGTGTAATGTCTCGTAAATGAGACAAATCACAGTTGAGTTCCATTAATGATTTTGTAAATTCATATTCTTCTGGCAGAAAATGATAAACACTAGCTATCATATTTCGACCCTAAAACAAAATGTAATCAAAATAATTAAGTAATATAAACATTTTATAACACAAAAAAACATTCATTTTATAAATACTTCTATTGCTATATTGAGTATCTTTGTATAACATTTTAATTGAAAACGTATAAATAAATATTACCTCACTATGGACAACTCTTCTTCGTTTTGTTGCCATGCTGACCTTACTCCGTGAAACAATTTGGCGCGAACTAAAAACCACTACTGATCCGGACCGTGTCCCGATCGACACTGAGCGCTCTCGAGGTTACGCACACAAAAACAATGTGCATGTGCACGCTTGACAACATTCATAGCCAAACGGACTTCGTGACATAGAACATCTGTACACATACATACATATCTTTATTTCTCGGATTAAGGATCGCTAATCGCTGAAAAAGTTTTTAAATAGATTGAATGGAAACAATTTTTGCAGTCGAGACAAAATCGTTTTTGAAAAATGAATTGATTACAGTATGAATTTGTAATGAAATCACTTTAAAAATGCATTTAGTATTCATTACAATAATCATCCATTCCCCTCCGCAAATCTATAGAAACCATCTTTGTTTTTATTTTACCAGCAGATGTTCCCACAAATTAATTCTCCTTTCATTCCGTGTAGAGCTTAATGTTGTTATCTTTTATTTTTCTATTATCTATTTCTGGGGGAGTGTCTGCTCCTGATTACTGTCTCTGCCTGATTTGGGGCTTCATTCATCCTGTGAAAGGGGGCCGTGTACTCGGGTAGTTGATAATTTCGGCTCTCTTTGTGATTGCACCGCTCTTTTTTTGCGTTTATTTTCAGTAAGTGCGCTCTTCAAAAGGTTTTGATTACTTAGAATATTGTTGTGGTTTGGAAATCATTATAGAGGATATTTTTTTAACCAGTTTGCAAACTTAAACACGTAACTTTACTCATCATTATGAACAACTTTTACTATGGGACGAAACCTGAAATCGCGAACTTCAGAAAATCGGCTGTGCCATACATTTAGGCATGCGACCACAGCTTAACCTTGACCGTTTTTTACCTGTCTTGATAACTGTCTAAAATATTTTCTTGTTTCATACAAGTCACACACATACATACATAGTAGGATTTTAATTTTTGAACTTACTTTTTTATGTTAAGAAATAGTAACGGGTACTAATTAGTTACAAATTGTAATTTTACAACTTCGAGACAAAAAAATGACTGTTTGTTTTATGATAAAATTATATTTAGAATTGTTTATCCATGAAATCTGTCGGAAATATCCATCGCAAAAGAAAATCCAAATCCGTTGTTTGCTTCCTATAAGAAAGCCTTCATTCAGAATCAGGATATAGGTAAGCGCAAGTTCCTTGAGGAAATATACCAAATAGTCCCCGAAATCTATTCTATACACCGGCCAAAGGAGGTAAATAATAAAAAAAAAACCTTAAAACACAAACAGGCCCGATAATGCGGGTATCTGATGTAGGGGGAAGTCCTACCTCGAATGATGCCACGGGGTAAAAAAGAGAGATTTACCCCGGCTAAGACGCTTACAGGCGAACTGTGATTGATGACACGTGCTTCCTGGAGGCGTATGAGCGAATGCTGGTTGGAGTGATGTGGAAATAATTATAATATTAGATTTGTTGAGTAAAATTGCTAAGTCATTGCAAGATAACACTGCATCTAAAGGGTCTGTTCTCAAACTTCATTGATTTAATCTTTTAACGAGTTTTGTATTTTAGCCAAGGGTAACCTAACCTAACCTAACTCGCAAACTAAACATTGTTTAATACATACTCCTGTAAGTTCTCTTCATAAAGTTGGTTATGCAACTTACAAACTTCGATAAAGCTACTGGCTGAAAATTATATCTAGAAAATAGTATGAGAAAAGCGATACTTATATGTATAAATGAACATCCTGAGCATCATGTCAATCCCGCTACCACCTTTCTGACCGGCAATTTTTTTACTGAATTATGAGCTGTCCTCATAGGTACACCTAGGAATGAGAAACAGGGTGTAAAGTTCACTCATCCTACACAGAAAAAGGAGGATCCTCCGACCAGACGGATGTTGTGTCTGGTGGGCTAATGTCCGAAGTTTGATGTTGGGACGTTGTATATATACTAGTCGCGCGGTAAACCCGGCTTGCACGATGTAGGATTTTGCGTGACATCAGTGTGATGCATAGAGTTCACATGTGGTGATGAAGATGTCGAAACACACCTACCTATACTGGTTCAAAGCTGATAAGAGAAAAGATAGTTTGAAAATATTTCCCCTAATAAACTGCAGATTTACAAATCCTACCCGACTCCACCGCAACCCAAACCGTATTTCGTAACCATGCAACCCCAAGCCATGGCTGTGACGCGAAATGAAAGGGTTTGGTGGCTAAAACGCAATCAATCTGCTTGTCAGTCAGTCAATCTTTTTGTTAGTGTGTGATATTAATTTTTATTGACGTTTGATTTTGATTTACATAATATTTTGAATATGGCGATGACGTTATGAGAGAGTGGCGAAAATGAATTAAAAGATATTGAGAATCTATGGAATTCTTTCAGTTCTTCGAAAAGAGTATGTCCTGTTTTTCAGGATGTTACTAAAACAAGCTTTGCTGTACATATTTCATTGCTGAAGTGAATAGACGGACTGTTTATCAGTCAATAATATTAGCGACAACGCATTTAGTTTAAAAGAAAAACAAACAATAATAGCTTTTTAATTTTTACTAGGTTGCCAAGAATCGTTATACTTTATTTTCAAACAATATAATATTTACTAATAATATAATAGTAGAGTAATAATATAATAGTAAAAGGCAAACATCGCAAACGCGCATGTAATTACGCTTTTTTTATATGTTGTTAGGTCCCCTGAGAGTAGCTTATACCTAGGCTTGCAACCCTAAAAACCTTGTGCTACTCCCATGGTGCTCGAATAACTGCAGAATTCTGGCACTTGTTTCAGTTTGTTTTAAAATATACCTGAAGGAGGCGTTTTTAGGTATTTTTCTTCTATATTTTTGTGAAGCAAGCTTTTCTACAATCTGAGCCCGCCCAAAAACGCGTCCTTAAAGTTTATTTTTCAAAAAAACTGAAACAAAATTCAGAATTTTGTAGTTTTTCGAGCACTAGACATGGGAGCAGCACAAGGATTTCAGGGTTGCAAACTTGGGTATAAAGTGTTCTCAGGGGACCTAACAACGTATAAAAAAACCGGCCAAGTGCGTGTCGTACTACGCACAATGAAGGGTACGGTAGTTGAGATGAATTTATTTATCCCAAGAACAAACTTAACATTGTAGTTGAAAAACATGTTCTCCCATACATTCCAACTGCAAATGTAAGTTTGTACGCACAATACTGAGAGATTTACCTTGTTATTTTAAGATCATAGAATTCTTATAGGTTTTCATGTAATCAATCTATGAGTAAAGAGCCGTACTATGTATTTTTTTCAAAATTTTACGTCCAGTAGTTTCGGAGATAAGGGGGGAATGGTCAATTTTCATCGAATTTCATAAATACGAGTATATTTAAAAGTATTTATTTTAAAATTATACAAAAATATGTTTAAGATCCTCGCAGTAAGCCCTTTCATTTGATATGTCACACGGTACTGTTAGCAAATCTTTTTTTTTCTAATTTTCTTGTTTGCGCCCAAATTTTGACCTCTATATTCAAAATTCATTTATTTACGTTACACGTTCGTATTTGGATCGCAGAAATACATATGTGTACCAAGTTTTACCTTAAAATTTTTACTAGTAAGAGACCTAACTAATATATAGATATGGCACGAACTACTTACATGAAAGCACTCTAAAGTAAGCATCACCATAGTTACACATAGTGGTTGTAAATGAAAATGCACTTTACATTACCTAAAGTAAATTCTATAAAACCACAACACTTTGTCCAGCAAATCACAGTTTTATTTTTGTCCTCAGCAACAGAGTGTGAAGCTCCATAAACATGTTGCCGGCAACAGTTGCCAATAAAAACGTTCTAAAACGTTCGTTGCGTACAATTGCAACAAAAACGAAGCTAGTTCGTCCAGAAAGTGCCGTCACATTTTTTTGTTGTAAGCTTGGGGCTGTTAGAAAAGCGATGAATTTTTATTAAAATACAAATATTTTTTTATGTATTTGGTAGGAAGGTTTTCGTAGCAAATTGATATTTTTTTTTATAACTAGACAATAAGTAGATACCAATTGAAATAATTTCGGTTTTTTAGGATTCCGTACATAAACGGTGCCAAACGGAACCCTATTCTAAGCCTCCGCTGTCCGTCTGTTGTCAGCGGGTTTTATCTCATGAAGGTGGACAGTTGAAATTCTCGCAGATTGTGTATTTCTATTGCCGCTATAATAACAATGAATCAAAATAAGGGAACCAGTATCATTGGTATTAGTGTGATACCGGTACCAGACGTAGTACCTGTACAATTGGTATTTCTATCGGTACTGTTTGTACGGGTACCAAACAAATATTACAATAAGTAAGAGTGAGGAAACAGATACAGTAAGTAAAAAGGATAGCCTATAAGCATTAGAAAAATAACTTTAGGGTTTCCAACCGTACGCGCCGGGTACCTGAATTTAGTACCGATACCGGCATGGAACTGGTACTCAGGTATCGAAATAGCAGAAACCGCTAGAAACCGATACAGAACCTGTTCTTTCAGCACTAGTTCCAAGCCCTGGGCAGCACGTTTCGTGGCCTTGTGCGATAAAAACTGAAATGAACAGCATAAACAACAATGTCCTGCGCAGACCGCGAACAGACAACGGATTTATAATAGCTGGAACTGAAATAATAGGCTGCTTTTTCAAATAAGAAGTGGGATAAACCTGTTAGTAGGTACATATTTCTTTTTTGCAGTGTCTGTGTTACCCATTTCCGTTTGCCTCGAAATAAAAATAAATTGTTTATTTTATAAAACAGGATATCGGAATCACTTTTAAACGACATATTAAAAAAAAATAAGCTAGATGTTCGGCGTTTCCTATCTGACTACTCTGAGAAGAAAGGCCGAAACAACCTCAGAGGTCGCAGTCTCTTATAAAGTCCAGACATAATCTTGGTCAGGCCACATATTATGAGGACCATGTAGATTAGTGAAAGAAGCACACAGATTTGAGTGGAATTGTCCAGTTAGTGCAAGCATTTGTCAGTAATCGTGGAGCTCAACTCATAACTTAAGGAGCTCAACTCTTACTTTTGCTATGTTTAGTGTGTTGTAAAAACGCTCTACGAGGGAAGATATTTTAACAGCTCTATGAGCAGACAGCCTTGCTTACCAGACTTACTGATTAGTTTATCCTTTTGCCTCTTATAATTGTATTTTATTTTAAAACCGTACGTTTTTACACAAATTGACGGTAGAGGAATACACTGCGAATAGTAACCATCCCTTGCCACGGAATAATTATAAATGTTTCTGTGAAATTGTTTTAAAAACTCTTTTGAACGTCAAAAAGAAATAAAAATATATTCAAAATTAGTCTTCTTTTGTTTTCGGGTGGTTAAAATGATTTAGAAATAAAATATCAATTTGCCTGACTGCACAAATAAATGGCACTGAATTGGTAGTAAAACAGTCGGTATTATTCTTTGGGTCGAGTCTAAGCGGGTTGAGGGCGCGATTCCTAGTGACTATATAACCTGGTGTCAGAGTTTTTATGCCACCCATGGCCCTCTGACTTGCCTTCACATGCCGTCGAGAAATATATCAAACTTCAAACTTGACGAGGCGTGTTTCCTAACCGACTACTCTGAGAAGAAACACCGAACAATGGTGGCATTTACACTTTAAAATATATAACCCCCGATCCCGATGTGTGAAAGGAGAAATGTCACATCCAGGCTACCTCTGCTTCCGTGTCCATCGTTAACTTGTCAACACTGTAACCACACTATTTTTCTTAAGCTTTTAGGATTATTGTTGTCATACTTTATTTATTCTTTGTTTGCCAATAAAATATGGTAATGATAGCTTTTTCTATGCATTTTCCTTTCAAAGTTACATTGGTTGCCTGAGGATGCCTCGTTGAGAGGTGAAACACGTGTCGATTTCTTCCAGGGTCTTTTCAAGACTCTTTAGAAATAGCTAAGCGGAAAAGGTTACTAAATATATCCACATCATCATTTTAAGTTACATTGTGTTATTTTTTACATATTTTTACTGTAAATAGGGTTTTAAGCTGAATCAATTAGCAACATTATTACAGTGAGTTTTCCTCAATTTTCCAAGAGTTGTGATTATTTATTTTCATTCTTGCGTTTTCCTTGTTTATTTTCTGGGAACTCATAACACGTTTCTCAATTAAATTGCTTATAAACACACGAGAAGATTCATCTTTCATAATGAATATGCTGATTCCTATTAACCTCTGGTATGTATTTATTTTTATTTTTACTTCGATGGTTCTAGTTTATCATTTGTGCCTTCGGGTTGCAGCTTTAATATAATAGCTATATGTAAACTGGCACGCCCTTTATGCCTGGAGGCTTTCATTCGGGTACTAAGTTCTGTTTACTTTATAGTTTTTATTTTCGTTTGAGTATAGATTTCGATGCTTTTTGTTGGTATATTGGCGTGTGTTAGCTGACATATAGCAAATAATTTAATTTGATATTTTGTGTTGCGTAATGTAATGTATGTATTTTGTATAAGTACTATTGTATGGAATCAAGTTTTTCCAACTACACACAACTTTCTTTCTAACAGCTGTGCTGCTGGGGAGTTTGTTGCGCCACTTCTTCTTCCCAGATAAAGTACTAGGAAGTAGTAAAGGGTGGTCGTTTTGGGGGACTGTCTTATGTGATTTTGACGTTCGAAAAGTGCTGATTGTCAGCCTAGTTTAAATAAACGACTATTTTTTTTAAATCACATTATAACATTTTCACTAGGACTGGTTTTCTGTCAATAATACAGTCAACCGCACATAAGTGATAACAATATGACATTAACAACGCCTTTATGTCGTAGCAGCAAGGATGATTTTTGTAGTGCTAGTGTCATTATACCGATGTGCGGTGGACTGTACAAAGGGTGGTATGCGGGACATTGCGTTTGCCAGTCCATGCTTTAACGGTTGAGCTATTGTGTGAAAGAAAATAAAAAAGAAAGAAAACGTTAATTGGACACAGTTCGTGACACACAAAATACAGACAAAATAAAATACAAAAAAAATCGTATGACGATCCAGGATAACTAATAATTTATTTTTAAGGTTCCATACCTCAAAAGAAAAAAACGGAACCCTTATAGGATCACTTCGTTGTCCGTATGTCTGTCTGTCAGTCTGTCGCGTGGAGACATCAAGTTGAAATTAATATAAAATACGTGAGTCTACAGTCCCATGGAGCTCTAAAAAAATCAAGCTTCTAATCGACGCAAATAAAAAGATACGGCCATTTATGCGACATATTTTGATACTCTCAAATAAATCAAAACCTACAGGGTACTTCCAATAAGGTCTTATAGCACAACTAAAGGACAAAGTCCGAAAATCGTAAATTTGTAGTTTTATCACATTTTTTTTTGGTCAGGTCAGAACTGTGACTAACCGTGCGCGAGCCGAGCAAGCGAAGTGAGCGGTCCCGTGGCAACGTCAGGGGATCGCTACACCCAAGTTAGTCGCAAAGGGCTACTAAGTATTTTTAGAACCGCAAAATAGGAATTGTTTAATTGTAATTGGTTGTTGTTAATAATATGTTTAGTAGACATGCCATATTATATGTCAATTATGCTACTACGAACCCCCATGAGAGAAATATTCAATGCCGATTATCTAAAAACCCTATCAATAACAGTTTCACAATAAACCCATCGAGTACAATAACCTTAATTCAATAATCGATTTCGCAGCAATCGAATTATTTCCCGCATCGATTACAGCCGCTTATGTAACGATTGCCCAGCGCAGCAGCACAATATAGGTAGATACAGAAGGGCGGCTCCATACTACTAGCGGCGCACGCACACATAGACGCGTACGTACGGCGATGACAAACAAATGGCGCGTGCACTCGCTTTACATGAAGCGTGACTATGTGTGCGTGCGTTTACGCTCGTTGCGTCGAGCCGGCCTTCTTTACCGTTCTATTTTGTGGCTGTATACAAAGCTGCTGGTATCTAAACGTTAACAAACGGGACTGGGAAATGAGCTCACAACATGTAGTGTTGCTAGCATTCCCTTGGGAAGTTAACGAAGGGGATAGTGTTGGGAAAAGATTCGTAATTAGCTGCCGCGAATTTTTATTCTTTTTGATTAGCTTTTCTTTTAATTTTTCTTTCAAATCTACACTATCGTAATTATGTCGTTTGGGCCCAGTAGGTGGCTATCATCATCTGAGGCGTTGTGCAGATTATCAAGGGTAATCTTTTAATTTTAAATAGCCGATATAACTACATATCAGCCGATAGTATGTAGATTGTAGAATAAGTAGTTACATGAAAAAAAAAAACTTTACAATCTTTGATTGGGTAAAAAATAAACATTTCAATCTTTTACATTTTAATGTAAATAAAATAGGCCCAAAATCTATCCTTGGGGTACGCCTAATATATCTTGCTAATAAGACTTATTGCAATTGCCATTAGCATTGATTTGCATATTACTAATATCCACATACATTTTCCTGTTACTTAAATAAGATGAGAAAAGTTGTGAAGTAAAAATAATAACACCAGCCTATTTTTTCCCACTGCAGAGATAAGGCTCTTCTCAGAGAAAGCATTGATCACCAAGAAAAAAAATACCGTGTCTGTTTTGGTATTTGATGTAATGCAGCTCATTCCTGACTGAAACAGAAGAAATGAAAAATATGAAAAGTAGTTAATTAAAAATCAACACCTACTTATTTATGCAAATATCATTATGTGACAGTTAAAAGTATAAATATTGCAACGTCAAAAGTATCGATTCCTGCTAAATCGATATTCATCGAAAGTCTCAATCTTCCCATCCCTAATGTAAGTACGGATATGTACTGAACCTGTGCTCCTTAGGGAATACCTTTGCCGCGGTTAAAATATATATTTAACTCTAATAAGATCTAGTACATCTAAATTGACCTAGTTAACATCGTGATGTTGAAGTGAGCATTTAACTTGGGGAAAACATTTTAATTCGTTATGCATGTTTAAGGGTTTCATTTAAGGAAGTAAAATTATGATGATATTATGTGGCTATTGTAGTAACACACAGCAACATGATACCCGGTTTTATGAGCTGGTAATAGGAGTTTGTGGCTACGTAACAACAGCCGCACGGATCCCGGGGTTGGTCCGTGGATGGGTGACCATCTTTACATACCGAGACTCCTCCGTGCCTCGGAAAGCACTTTAAGCCGTTGGTTCCAGCTGTAATTCGTGAATTTTTGACAGTCGTTACGGGTCGTCAGAAGCCCGAAAGTCTGATAACCAGTCTTACCTAAGGGGTATCGTATTATCCAGTTACTGGATAATACGATACCGAATTGCGATACCGATTGTGGAGGTCAGATTGGCAGTCGCTCCATGTAAAATACTGGTATTCAGCTGCATCCAGTTGGACTGGAAGCCAACTCCAACATAGTTGGGAAAAGGCTGGGCAGATTGATTGAACATGATACCCAGTTTTAGAACCATACTTAACTTTTTTGTCACTAATAAAATAGAAAAAAGGAAATGTGTTGATTGAATGCTCTCGTAAAACAAGAATTTTGTTCATAAAAGAAGATCTAGTATTTAGAGGCTCATAGCTAACTCTACGATCGTGATGAAGATAATATCCTTTTGTCAATGAATGTAACAACGTCCTCTCCTCGCATCCACTTTTATGTCCCATTCCTGCTCTATTTCCCTGCAAAAACTCTTCAACACATTTGTTTCGATTTCATTGACATCCGAAATTTGGCGCTTCCCAACATCAGTTGCTAGATCAATCATTTACTTCGATTTGTATAGCACTGTTGCGCCCCCGAGTAAATGATACTCCTCCCCGACCCTTGCTCGAAAACGAGGTGCCAGCAATTGTTGCAGTTGAGCACGTAGCTTTAAATACCCCGCCTAATAATCATGATGATAATCCAATTTTGATCCAGCCTGTCCCCTTTGCTGTCCTCCCCCAGCGATGCCCTAATCCGAAGTTCGTACCCCACAAGGGGTGCCCTTAGCGAGCGTTAGAATAGTTTACTAGCTTCTGGCTGGCGGCTCTAAGTGTCGCAGCTTAAGGCATTCACAAGAAAGTCCGGTTAAGCAGCCAAGCCCTTTGTGGTCAAAACTGCGAGTTGTCAAAGTTATAAAAAAATTAAAATAAAAAGAACTGCGTACCTCCTCTTTGGGCCTTGATATTTGACCACCAATTAACATCTTTTCCATCTTTAATATAACAAGAAAGAAATCCAAAGACATTGTTGATTTTCATCTGTACTCCAACGAGACGTTTATGCTGATTTATTCACCCCCCATAGATCTATGGCTTTGTTTCACCATAAACTTCCATTCACTATCAAACATGCGCACTATGTATTGAGATTTGTGTTCGGAAGATAAGGAAAAAACAAAATGGTAATGGAATTTTCCATATTGAGTTTACAGGCATAAGAAAAAGGTGATGAGGTTATCACAGATTAGCACAGATGGGACACTCGGCAAAAAAAATAAAATAAAAAGTGTCTCTTGCTACGACACAATAAAGTGCAATTTAGGTCGCACAGCTAATTAACTTCAGTTATATTCACGTAAAAGTTGCCTCTCTTTCTATCGCGTAACTCTTATATCTTTTGTCTACGTTACGCCCACTTAATTCGACAAGTTGAGCCCACCGCGTACCTACTTGTAGCCTTCATACCTAAAATGCGGAGTGACCCATCTGTATTCATCTGTGGTTTTGTGTCTGATATAAGCCCCATTTACACGGTGCAAGTTTCTGGAACGCAATGATGGCATGCCATAAACAATGCAACACTGTTTTCAGGATGCTGTTGCGACGGCCTCATTTTTGCAGTGCATCAAAAATGTTCGCGGTAACCCATACCGATGGATTTCATGCCATCGTCCGCAAAAAGACGGCCTCACTCCCGAGCAGAATAAGAGGCAGTCACAATAGTATCCTGAAGGCTCTGGAGGCAGATAATTCCTCCGCCATAATAAGGTAACTTGTGCGAAGACTTTTACCATACTTAAACCATTACCATTTCTCATGGTGTCTAGATGTTGGGTGGTCTTCTCACAAATTCTTTTTAGTTTTAAGTTACTAATAATAGTGGTTTAAATGCAAACATGTTACTAACAATTTATAGATCTTTTGCTATCAGTAATAAAATGATTTTATTTATTATTTATTTATTTATAAAGCACGTTCAACTACTGCCATTCAAGAATTGCATGGAAGTGTTTACACGCGTGTGATTTCCATAAAATGACATACCGTAATTGAATGCAGGTATTGCCATTCAATAATTGCATGCGACTTCTGTTTATACCTTGCAAATTTTGCTTTGGCTAAACACAGAGCTGCACGTCCACGCAATTGATTCAAGTATTGTTCGTATTTGCGCTGCTATATTTAATGAATTTTTATTGAACGTCTTCTCAAGATGTTTTTACTTGTTTCTTTTCCCCATGTTTTAGTGATAGAAATTTTTCATGTACTATTTACACCTATACCAGTTGTGAATGGCAACTACATAACTTGCCCGCATCGTGCAACAATGTACGTGGTGTTTAAACGGTGTCAGTCAATTGTTGCTTCCATTTTATGGTAGGTATGCCACAGGCAATAAACTTGCACCGTGTAAATGGGTTTTAAACACTCAGAGGCAATGTAATAGAAAAATATGGATTTAAATATCTCACGTCTTTGAAATGATGAATGAATACGATCGGTTTGTTTGAACAAAGGATCGATATATATATAGGAACGATCAGAAAGATAGAGAATAATGTGGATACAAAAAAAATATATATATAAAGGCGAATAAATCACACACTAAGAAAGAAGACACAAAACTTAACCACGACGCATCTTACATACAAAACCGATACACAATACTTATAAAAAACCAATTTTAAAAACACCCATAAAATCAGAATATAAGTCGATACTCCTTGCAAAGTTCGTAACAACTTTCCGTCACAAAATAAATAGGTACAGAAGGCCGACTCCATACAACAAGCAATAATAGATGCACGCACACATAGACACGTATGTACGAAGATCTCAAACAAATGCCGATCGCGAGTGCCCTCGCACTCGCTGTACGTGAAGCGTGTCTATGTGTGCCAGGGTTTTTGCACATTGTATAGAGCTGAACTTCTGTAGATAATGTATTTTGTGTTACCGTCGCCGGCGAGTGGAACTCTTTTCCCATGCAAATACGTCATTAGGTTCGAACGATAACAATTTGCTGTGAAGCCGAATTTTAATGCATGATAATGCCTCCTTCGATAAACGAAAAATCCTAAATCTTTATCGGGAATTTCGGTACTGTTTGCTTGGCAGATTGAATTTAGGTTTATTTGGTAATACGGTTTTTTGTTTTGAAAGCATTATTTACGACTAGAATTTGTCTCTGTTTAAACCTTCGGGGAAATACAGGCGTGATGTTATGTTTACATTATAAAAACTGATGCAACAATTTTAATACTGGAAGTTTAAAATTTCTGAAAAAAAAAAAAAAGAAAAACATTTCGTTCATCGCCATTGAATGAAAGAAAGAAAGAAATAAAGAAAAATGTTTAATTTGGGACTCTCACAGGTAATACTAACAGTAATAAACATATAATATTTTTTAAATTTATTTATTTAAATCAGATATACAGGGTGTTTGGTGCATCGTGTGCCAAATCGAAATGGTCGACTGGGGGGTTCACCTGCTATCCTTTCAGACCCCTAAACACTTCTCATGCCCTGTGGATTTTTTTTCATTGACTTTTTATTGTTTTATTAAAAAAATACCCAAATTTTACATTCAAGTGCAAATTTAAAAAAAAGTGTAAGTCGTAGACTCTGAATTTTAATTTTATTTAGTCAATTAAAGTAAAAAAAAAGAAAATTAAAAAAATCTCAAAGAAAAAAAATCCACAGGGCATGAGAAGTGTTTAGGGGTCTGAAAGGATAGCAGGTGAACCCCCCAGTCGACCATTTCAATTTGGCACACGATGCACAAAACACCCTGTATATAATAATAATAACTATTTCTTTTTAAAGAAAAAAAAAACAAACAAAAAAGAAAAGGAAAAGAAGAGAAATAAAGGAAAAGAAGAAAAGGAAGAAAGGAGCATTTACAATTAACGAAATCCCGAAAAGGTCTCTCAATTTGAATTAATATTTTGGATTGTCGGTGATGTTAATTTTAACGAAGTGTCATTATCATAGGTAGGAGTTTCTCTTGTGCCGCGTTCCAATGCGGACGTGTTTGCGTATTCTGTGCATTGACTAGCGCGGCGCAAGCTGTCGCTCGTAATTTACTCGCTATGAGCAATGAACTTGTGGCGCATGAGCTGCGTTTCTACAGCAGAAGTTAGATGTGATGGACGAGGTATCCGCTGATGCATCCCAAAACACCATCACCGATTTCCGCAAAGAATTTAGCGAGTTGCACAACAGTGTGGCGGTAAGTAGGTCATCAGTCGAGGCGTCTAACGTAAGAGGTATTCCTCGTAGCGCTCCCGTTTTAAAACGCTCCCATCTAAGCGCTCCCGTTTTGTTCCTCCAAGCGCTCCCAAAAGGAGCGCTTCGAGGAACGATTAAAAATATTAAAATTTATTTCCTCGAAGCGCTCCCATGATTAACTTTCGGATAGAGATGGGACTATACTAACTGAAATTATCGATAATAACTAAGTAATAAGTAGAACACATTGTTATAATATACAACTAGCGGCCCGTCCCGGCTTCGCACGGGTTTGGTAATTAATTTTTTTTTTTGTTTTTTTGTAAATCCTTTAGTCCACCAAATAGATGAATATAATCTGCCGAAATATGTACCTATTCATATTTTTTTATTGTTTAAAAAGCTTATGATTTCTCTCCATTATGTTTCCCATTACTACCCCCCTCCCCGCACACCTCAATGTTTTGTAGGAAGTATTTCGTAGAAATAAGGCAATAAGGTGTCTATGTCTATCGTTTACGTCAATGGTAGAAATGACTTTCCTTGTCCTAGGCGGGGCGAGAGAGTGTCAGACTCTTACTGACTAAAACCACCTACTGACTAAAATCACCTGCTCTGAGCCGGGACCCAGTAACGTTGGAGGAACAAAGCGGGAGCGCTTAGATGGGAGCGTTTCAAAACGGGAGCGCTTCGAGGAATACCTCTAACGTAAAACTGTGTCGCGGAGCTGGCCTTGATGTATCGTCGACAAATTCCGCGTCAGCAATTTCGCCGCCCGCGTGCCCTGCGCCCGTCACCGCAGCTTCTCGCCCCGTCGCGCTGCAAGTGTCTGCAGCCCTGGCGAAACCTTCACAAAAGGATTTCGCTGGCGTCGCCGCGAGTGCCCCAGGCGCTGCGCTTCAAGTATGCAACCTTTGCCAGAAAAGGCGCCGAATAGATCTGATGTTGAGGGTTTCGTGACAGTGCAAAGGAGGACTGGGGTCCCTGCCTGACCAATATTTTATATAAAATACACAGGTAAAATGGCAAGGGGTGACTTGCACACTCAATAATGGGGCCCCAAAAAACGGTTGTTAGCACAGTGTCGTAGCGACATGGGGGCAAAATGTCCTGAGGTGCTTATGAGGCGTGCAGAGGTATTCCACGGCTATCAGGACAATCCCGAAAGTACGGTCAAGATCCCTACCAGCATTTTACTGGAATACTTCCTTCCTTCAAGGTATTATTATAGGTAACTAAAATCATAAAGTAACGAATTGACTATTCTAGGAACCCATAAATAAATTATTTTATTTTGTCTAAAACATAATCGTTTTTGATACCGTTAAAAATCTTTAGGTAAGTAGTTTTATCGCAAAGTCGTATAAACAAGATATTCTTAACAAATATCCATTTTAACTTCGGTCGGAACCTTTTAAGAAATGAAATGAAATGAAATTGTTTATTCTGTAAATAGGATATCGGAATCACTTTTACACGTCATATTATAAAAATATTAAAAATAAGCTAATTGAGTTCGGCGTTTCCTATCTGACTACTCTGAGAAGAAAGGCTAAAACAAACTCAGAAGTCACAGTCTCTTTTAAAGTCCAGACATAATCTTGGTTAGGCCATATGAGGACCATGTAGATTAGTGTCTGAAATGGTCTTTTGAGGAAAGAACCACACAGATTTGAGTGGAGTTCAACTCAGAACTTAAGGAGCTCCACTCGACGGACAATACCAAAGAAAGGACATTTGGGTAGGCCGCATAAACTACTCAAACTGCCAGACCATAATTAAAACTGAGAAATGAAAATAATAATGATATCCACATAGTCCTCACATTCACAATAATTAATTAAAATAATATACTACTTTACAAAGTAATCATGTCATTTAGAATATAATTTTCAATAATGTCAATGTGTATATAAAACTGGTATATTTTGATGATTTTACATAATAATTAAAATGTGAAGTTTTATCACAAGACTTAGCAGAGCGAGTAGCTCTGGCGGAGGAGCAAATAAGGCTCCCTTATAAAGATTTTGTATCTTATTTGGAAAGAGAATACTAAGCGAGACTTGTATTCTCGGGAAAATTTTTTGAATGAATTGAATTGAATTTGGTCAACGACTTTGTTAAAAGATCATTGTGTAGGCACTCATAAAATAATGTAAAACCACTACTAGGTCACTTCGTCGTTATTTATATTAATTTGTAAGAAACCTACGAGCACGAAGGGTTCAGTACCATATTATTAAAATCGAGAATAGAACGCCGAAAACACAAAAAAGTTCGTTGTGTGGGTACTGCGGACCCGCTTTAACTATAAAATTTATTTAATTTTTATAAATTTTTGTTATTGCAATTGAAATACTGTTGAAATACTGTCTACCTGTTAGCCCGCTGCAGACAGACGGGCGGACGGCGCGCTTAGTAATAGGGTTCCGTTTGCCACCCTCCGGGTACGGAACCCTAATAACGCTAAATTAAAAGTACCTAAATCTCTTTTTGTACTTAGACGCGAGTCGAATTGCTGGCAATGTGGGTCAGCTGATAATTACTATAATATTAATTCAAAGGTCTTCTACACAATATGTGTAAATTATTATTGAAAATAAACAGTTATTGCTATTTAAAATTCATATTTTGTGTACCAAAATTATCCCTAATCCATTAAAATTGCAAGTTTTCAACAGGGATCATAAGTTATGACTTGTAGACATTCGCTTAAAGACGGTCGCCCGTGTCCAATGTAACAACCGGGAAAATTCCTCATTGAAAAAATTTGATTCTATTATTCCTGTAAATTTCCACATAAATATACTCTCAGTGATTAGAAATGGAAAAGATCCTCCCCTTCTCTTCCCCTTTCCCTTTTTCTATCTTTTTCATTTCTAATCCCTCCAACTTAGCCACACTAAGTCCCTCTCAAACACAACAAAACAAAGCCTCATAATCCCGACGCCATCTTTCAAAAAGACACATCACCCAAGTCAACTCAAAAACCACACGAGCAAAGTGCAACTTTGAACTTGTTCATAAAGGGCTGACGCAGACGTCTCGACGACATTTGACGACTTTTAACGAGAATATCCGAGTGAACTTTGCGCCGCGTACAGACATTGCGAGGCGTGCGCCGCGAATGGTTTGCTACGTATGCTTACATTAGAGCGGTTCTGCACTGCGTCCGATCCGAATCTGAGAACATATTAAATGACTATCCGAATTTCTCGTAATAGTACGATTTGTAGAACGTGTTACGCATAGTGCGTTCTGAAGGCCAGTTCTCGTATTTCTATTCTATTTTTACATTCAAGTCGCAATCTGTCAAACTTGTCAAAAATGTTGGTAAATAGATTGTAATTTTGACAGATTGCGAATGAGATGCGAATACGAACGTTCTTAAAAAATACTTTGTTTCAATTTAGAACATTTTGTGACGTAATAAAGTTTAGTTTAGTGTTTTTTTTATTTGGGTATCTATATTTCTCTAAGCCTACGTTCGCACGAACGTAATAAAATCGCGGCGATTTTTTTTCGTGCGCTTGATTTTCAACGCTCTGCTTAGCGCCGAGAGTTGAAAATCGAACAATGTGTTTTTTCAATGTGTTTTTTTCAATAAAGCACTGTGCTCTATTTTAATTATTAAGTTACTTATTGTAAATGTGCACATTTTTATAAATAAAAGATTTATTATTATATTATTATTATTTTTTTTTTGTCTTTGACACATCTCGGGACCCTGGGGTCCCGGACCTTTGGAAGGCGTACGAGGGGCTGAAGCCAACTCGCAGAGGCCCGTTATACGTTTTGAATGAAATGAGGCACCAACCGACGATTATCCCTGTTCGCGCTATGCAAGTGCACCCAAGGACAACCCCCGGTTGGTGCAAGACTATTGTAGGATATGGAAACAAAGATATTGGATTATGGGTTTGGGTGGCTAAGTGAACTGGTTATCTAGAGCTATGGAAAGACTATGGCCCCTGCCTGACCAATATTTTATATAAAATACACAGGTAAAATGGCAGGGGGTGACTTGCACACTCAATAATGGGCCCCCGAAAACGGTCACTAGCACAAAGTGTCGAAGCGACAAGGGGGCAACATGTCCTGAGGTGCTTATGAGGAGTGGAGAGGTATTCCACGGCTATCAGGACCATCCCGGAAGTACGGTCAAGATCCCTACCAGCATCTTATTGGAATACTTCCTTCCTCCGAGCACGTTTGCTCTTGCGAATCTCCACTCAAGCCAGCCAATTAAGGCAAGAATGAGGTGGGAGCTCCGTTTCTCGTCAGTGTTCATTCCAGCCGGCCAATAAAGGCAAGCTAGAGATGAGGAACAAGACTTCTCCCGGGAGAAAGGGTCCGTGGGGTTGCTACTGCCCAACAGCTCACCACATGCTGCCCTGCGGGTTTTTGTATCTCTCTTGGTCTGGCTCCTCATCCCAGACCCGTTCCGGCAAAGTAAACTCTACCGGCACAGACCTAGAGTTCGGAGCGCGCAAGCCCCACCACGACGTCAACGTAGAGATACGGCGGTGGGGTTATTATTATTATTTATTTGTCTTTGACACATCTCGGGACCCTGGGGTCCCGGACCTTTGGAAGGCGTACGAGGGGCCGAAGCCAACTCGCAGAGGCCCGTTATACGTTTCGAATGAAATGAGGCACCAACCAACGATTATCCCTGTTCGCGCTATGCAAGTGCACCCAAGGACAACCCCCGGTTGGTGCAAGACTATTGTAGGATATGGAAACAAAGATATTGGATTATGGGTTTGGGTGGCTAAGTGCACTGGTTATCTAGAGCTATGGAAAGACTATGGCCCCTGCCTGACCAATATTTTATATACAATACACAGGTAAAATGGCAGGGGGTGACTTGCACACTCAATAATGGGCTCCCGAAAACGGTCGCTAGCACAAAATGTCAAAGCGACAAGGGGGCAACATGTCCTGAGGTGCTTATGAGGAGTGGAGAAGTATTCCACGGCTATCAGGACAATCCCGGAAGTACGGTCAAGATCCCTACCAGCATCTTATTGGAATACTTCCTTCCTCCGAGCACGTTTGCTCTTGCGAATCTCCACTCAAGCCAGCCAATAAAGGCAAGAAAGAGGTGGGAGTTCTGTTCCTCGTCAGTGCTCACTCTAGCCGGCTAATTAAGGCAAGCCAGAGGTGAGGAACAAGATTTCTCCCGGGAGATAGGGTCTGTGGGGTTGCTACTGCCCAACAGCTCGCCACATGCTGCCCTGCGGGTTTTTGTATCTCTCTTGGTCTGGCTCCTTATCCCAGCCCTGTGCCGGCAAAGTAAACTCTACCGGCCTAGACCTAGAGTTCGGAGCGCGCAAGCCCCACCACGACGTCAACGTAGAGATACGGCGATGGGGTTATTATTATTATTATTATGTGTTTTTTCAACGCGCTGTGACGAGAGTGCGTCCCAGCGCGTTGGATTCTCAACACTCGGCTTAAAACCGAGAATTGAAATCCGGTGCGCGATAAAATCCCGCCGCGATTTTATTACGTCCATGCGAACGTCGGCTAATTCGTATCGGATGAGATGCATAAGAACAGGTAGCCTGTATGGACGGGGTGCTCACAGTGAGCACCCGTCGCTGTGGTGAATTTGATGAACTCAACGAATACCTTGAGTTTTTGTCATGCGTGGCAAACCATTCGCGGCGCATGCCTCGCGGTGTCTGTACGCGGCTTAAGAGAGAATATCTGAGTGAACTTTGTGCAATTAGTGGCGGGAACCGAACGGTAATAACCCTATGGTTAATGATGGTGTCGTAATTAAAGCATATGGGATAGTTTTATGAAAGGAACGGCGGCATTCATAGAATAATGAGGGTTGGGTTGCGAACATTTTAATGGTTTGCAAGTTTTGTTTTTAGTGCCGAAACTTGTGTTACTTCCGTGTGTTGATTTGACGGGTTTATTTTAACGCTGTTTATTAGAAAGAATTGTTATTCTAATACTTTTTATTAAGTGAAAAAAATGTATATTTTTGTTTGTAATGAATAAACTCAAAAACTACTGGACCAATTATAAAAATTCTTTCACCAGTAGAATGCTATATTATCACTGAGTAACATAGGCTTTAATTTATAAAGATATCACGCGGGCGAAGCCGCTTGCAGAAGCAAGTTTAAAATGATTCTGATTGCAGCCAGCAATTTTGTTTCTTTGGAGTCCAGGGGGGCGGAAAAGTCCGAAAGGGATACCAAGGCCCCTGGCAACATGGCAACTGAAGGAACACGGGTGGGTTTTAGTCAGTAAGAGTCTGACATGCCCTCCCGCTCCACCCAGATCGGGAGAAGTTATTTGATAATTTCTCAACCAAAAAAAAAAAAGACGGTTCAAAAAAGGCGGGGATAACCCAGTTGGGTTATCCCCGCCTTTTTTGAACCGCCTTTTTTTCTATATTTTTTTTCGTTATGTTAATAACCAATGGACGTAGCACAGCATGTTAAGGTGCATTGCCATCCGAAAAAATATTCGCTTTTGTTCAAAAAGCTAGCTAACTTGTGAACGCTGGTTTTTGACGTGCGACGCAAAAAGAGGCGTGTTATAAATTTTACCGCTATGTATGTGTGTCTGTCAGTGGCACCGTAGCTCTTAAATGGGTAAACCGATTTGAATGCGGTTTTTTTATTAGAAAGCAGGTTGTCTAGCGATGGTTTTTGGACATGTTTTATCAAAATCATCCATTCAGGATGTATCTTCCACAGGTCTGATCTATTTGAAATTTGGTAGGTGTTCTGTTACTTCATTGATATTAGAAGAACACAGTAACCTTGAACTGATGCTGCAGCATCACCTAGAATTTGCAGAATATCCAACTCTCTTAACAACTAACAGCACAGGTATCGTGTTTGGGCTCATTGGAATGATCTCAATGCATAGGTTATAAATAAATGGGGAACAGGGTCTGGTGATGGAGTAGGAAAGAGAAATGGGGAAATGTTTGTGTCGCGGGTTCACTATTATTTGAGTAACATCACGCGAATGACCTAATAACTACATTTCATCATCATCTTTGGCAGCCTTGTTCCACCTACAACTGAGTATAGGATTAGTCAAAATAAATTAGTTAGTTAGTGGTCAAAATAAATTAGCTAGCAAAACTCCGCAGATGTGATAGGTATCAATAACCAAACAGGACAAAAATGGACCACCTACGAATTCTTTTTTGGGTCAGCGACCGCTGGTGGTGTTGTTACTTGAAGTGACAACGTATAGCTAATTTACTTAGAATTATTTTTTACTTAAAATTATTTTTTACTTAAAATTATTTTTTCTTGTCATAAATGCAATCAGTAAATTATAACTAGCTAAATAATTTGCTTAACTGTCATCATGTACCCTTGATTATTGTGCGTTATGTTTATGTTGATAACAGTTATAAAAATATCCCTTAAAAGCTTTGAAATGTGAATCGCTAGCCTTATAAAGTATTAGTAGAGTTAATGCGGCTTAAGATAAGTGTATTTTTTTTCATTGTACCGATGTTAAAGAAACATATTTGAAAATAAAATTAAATGAATTGAAGTAGAAGTTGAAAAAATCTATTTGTTTTTGTTTTAACTTGTTTAGAAATCGATATCCATCACGTCTGTAAAATATACACAAAAAAAAAAACAGATTTTTTAAATTGATATTCCAAGTGACCAGATTAACTGCGGTTGATGACTGCAAAAAAAAAAAAACTTTTCAAGTTAATTTCTTTTTTGTTTGATCAGCGATATCCATCATGTCTGAGAAATTTTGCTAGCTAATTTAATTTGACTCTGTATAGTATACAAGTACCTGGGCAACCGAGCTCTGCTCTGGTGAAAATAGAGAATTCTCATTTAATACTATAGGAAAGTGCCATACTAATTCCATGCTGCCATGATAGTAGGTACTTACTAATTACATGCTCCCGTATTTATAGTCTATTATCTATGTTCCATGCTGCCATGTCATTATTCTAAGGTAGCCAGCCATCTTGTTGTAAATTCTGGGCGACCGGGCTCTGCTAGAGTGAGAATACGGAGAAAACGAATTTTCCCAGATATGAGACCTAGCTAGATCTATTTTTTGCCCCCGTAAAGCCCTATATTACATCGAAATCGTTGGAGTCGTTTTTGAGAACATGATTATAAATATATATATATAGATACAAATATTGCCCATTTAATAGTATAGGATATGAAAAAAAAAAACCCTGCCCGATCCGAAAGGGGCACATAGGTACTCCAATAAAATTACCAAAAAGTAATAAAAAATCTTATTATTATTGAAAATAAATTTTTAACACCAAAATATCGAGGAACTCATGGCTAAGTAATAACGGCCGCACTGGTCGATACAACAGGTTAAGCTACGATTGCCAGGGTTGGTCTGTGGATAGGTGACCATCTTTACATACCGAGATTTCTCCATGCTTCAGAAAGCACGTTAAGCCGTTGGTCCCGGCTGTCATTCGTAGATCTTTGACAGTCGTTACGGGTCATTAGAAGCCCGAAAGTCTGAAAACCAGTCTTACCAAGGGGTATCGTGTTACCCAGTACTTAACTGGGTTCTAGTTTTTTTTTTTTTTTTTTTAAAAAAAACGTCGCCCTACACTAGGAATTACTCCTGTATAGTGGGTGCGTTTCACAAACACTTAAACTCACATACACAAACAGCCAGACCCGGAACAATTACTTGTAGGTCATACAAATATTTGTTCCGTGCGGGGATCGAACCCGGTTCTGGAGGTCAGATAGACAGTCGCTCCATGTAAAATACTGATATTCAGCTGCATCCGGTTAGACTGCAAGCCGACCCCAACATAGTTGAGAACAGGCTAGGCAGATAATGATTTTTGGTACGAAAATTACTTGAAATCCATTAAAAATGAGCAAATTTTCAACAGAGGTCATAAAGTTATAACTTTTAGAAACCCGCTAAATGACGGCCGCCCGCGTTCTATGTAATCACCCAGTAATTTTAACAATGGCAAAAAAAAAACCTTTTTTTTCTTTTTTCTGATGATTACCGCATAAATAAACTCTCAGTACGATACCTAACAACACCCTCAAGTACCAGACAGGGATTTTTTTTACATGCTGATGCTGTATAATTGGATAACCACAATCAATTAAGAAAGTTATGGATGCAAGCTTGGTTTCCGAAACTACGTCATAAATGAGTGGTGTTATAATTACGCGATGGAGCAATATAACTGTAGAAGTTAGGAGTTCGCGTTTTGTCGCTTCCTTTGTTAACATTCGGAAAGTCTCGGTTCACAGTTTCCTCTCGTGTATATCCGTTAATGTTTGTGCGTTTTATATCAAAAGTGTTACTTGCTGGTTTTGATTATCCATTTTCATAATTACTAACTCTCTTAGGTTTTATGAAAGTCAGCTAGGTTTTATATTTTGTTCCCTCAAAACATTTTGAATTCATTGTCTCATAATTTTAGAACATGTAAGTCATATTGACATTTGTATTCAGACACTCTCAATTCGTTTTTTTTTTTTTTTATTATAACAATCTTCAGAACACCTAAAGCACCACTTACCCCACATATGGCGACATCTGTTGAAGTGTTGGAACTTTTAAAAAGGAATGGAAATGAAGGTGGAAATTAAAAGGTCAATTAATCTGCTTGCCTTTTTCCAACTATGTTGGGGTCGGCTTCCAGTGTAACCAGAAGCAGCTGAATATGTGTATTTTACATGGAGTGACTGCTTATTTGACCTCCACAACCTAGTTACTCGGTAACACGATACCTCTTGGTAAGACTATTTGTCAGACTTTTGGGCTTCTAACCACCCCGTAACGACTGTCAAAGGTCTACTAATGACAGCTAGGACCAACGGACGAGTAGACTTCAACAGCTTAGTTACTGGGTAACACGATTTTATTTCACATGGGCACTTTCCCTTGGCTTCATTAGTGGTCAGACTGTTGGGCTTCTAACTACTCGTAACGACTGTCAAAGATCGACGAATGATAGACGGGCCCAATGGTTTAACGTGCTTTCCGAGACACGGAGACGTCTTGTCATACAAATTAAGAGCTTAAAGGATAGAATACTTGAACAGTACCACGAGTGAATCTTTTAAGCAGACTCGCATCGGGGCGGAATTGTTTCGGGGCGAAAGTTAACGAACACGAATTTTGATGAACCCATACTCAGACAGTTATTTTTGTAATTACAACTTTAAATAGGAGACGGGTATTAACGAGGCCACGTTATACACTTATTGGGAGCGAGGTTTAAAATGTGTGGCTTAAAGGTTGATTTGATAATCTTTGGGTTTTGGTACCATCACGCTTGTTCTTCCAGAAGGGTAAAGCAGAGGTGACCAGTTCACCCGAATTTCGCCAGTTTGTAATAGGAGCAAGCCTATTGTCATCAATTGGGCACATATCCAGACTCCAGGCTGCTACTGATAAAGTCATGTAGAAAAAACCCGATAACACTTTGTCCGACCTGAGAATTGAACCCAGAATATCAGCAGTAGCGCTTGCGTCCACTAGAACAAAGAGAGTTAGGGAGGGTATAATAGTTAAGTGTATAAATACAGGCATTCCGACCTCGCCGAAGAGATCCTTTGAGATCTCGACCGCGTCCCCGAGTAAATGATACTCCCTCGACCCATGCTCGATAACGTAGTGCCAGCAGTTGTTGCAGCTGAGCACGTAGCTTTAAATTCCCCGACTAATAATCATGATCAAAACTTTGATCCAGCCCGTCCCATCTTTGATGTCTTCCCTCCGGTTGACGCCCTAAGCCGAGGTTAGTACCCCACAGGGGGTGCCCTTAGCGAGCGTTCACCTAGTTTTAATTAGCATAGTTGAATAACCCCTTACTGTGGGTTTTAAGTGTAGTAGCTTAAGGCACCCACAGGAAAGCCCAGTTAAGTAATCATGATCTCCGAGGTCAACTACGAGATACCCTACCTAAAAAATAAAGGATAAGTACAGGCGCGTAGCTACCGTCGTATCAGTCGTATCAAAGATGTGTTACTAATTATTTTGACAGATGTTGGGACTTTTCGAAAGCTCTACAGAAAATAAGACTGCGTTTTCTGCGCATATCTGTACTTACACCCCATAATGGAAGCACAGCACGTACCCAATAAATACTCGCAGAAATATGAGTAATTCTACAAAAAAAAAAAAACGCTTTTCAATATCCCAAGACATAATTCAAACATTAATGTCTTCAATACGAATTCATGGTGTTATAAAGCTAGGATCAGTCTGAAGTGTGGGGGTTGAACTCATAATCTATATTTTATGCCAGTGGGTTGCGAGGCTGGAGCTGCTATAATGTTATATTAGTAGCTCTATATAGTTTTCGATTTTTGCGTTGGGTACTTTTGATTTTTGGAGGCAAATTAGGAAGGAAATTTTTAATGTATAACATCTCTCCTCTTGCTTTCCTGCAATAAAAATCAAAATCTAAATGATCAAATCTGTGGGAGTGATTTCGTGAAAAGGGACGGAAGTGTGTAACAGGAAGCCATGGAAGCGCGCGCTATTTGATTTGACGAATGAGAGCGCGCGGTGCTTGAGTTGGTACGGTGGTGATGATGATGAGATGACGATGACGATGACGATAACGGTGATGGTGACGGTGACGATGACGGTGACGGTGACGGCGGCGATGATGAAATATAAGTATGTCTAGAAAAAAAAAAACATTCTTTTTTAAATAAAAATATTTTTGTTAATAAAAAGATTGCTCGTTGACATTACTGAAACTACAATAGCATTCACAAAATGCTCAAAACTCAAACTGCCTACTGTAACCTTATAACCAATATGCTATGTTATAACCAAAATCTCAACTATTTCAGTAGAATTCAACCCGCTGAGTTATTGAATGTACGTAATGGACAAGGGAACGTCGATATTCAAACCAGTCTGTAAATTGAATGGACGTTGAGTTCCCGCAATTATAAGGAGAACTGACAGTTACGAGGTTGCAGTTTATGTCGATATAAAGGACGATTAGAAAAAAGACCCGTGGTAAGGTTTGTGCAGTTTTTTAATCATCATCTGACTAGCCTTTTCCCAACTATGTTGGGGTAGGCTTCCAGTCTAACCGGATGCAGGTGATTACCAGTATTTTACATGGAGTGACTACTTATCTGACCTCCACAACCTAGTTACAAGGTAACCGTAACGACTGTCCAAGATCTACAAATGACAGCCGGGACCAATGACAAGTAGAAAAAAGAGCAGTGGTAGTGTTTATACAGTGATTTAAGTATTGCAAATACAACTTTTATTTCCTTTATCTTAATAAAATATTTTTTAATAGTATTTAGGTGTGCAGCAATTTTCGGATGTTGTCCTATGGTTTGGTTTCCGTCATAATAACTCCTTTAGTTTTAGTTCTTAAATCGACAGCTGAATCGGACTTGTCAACATCTTTCATTTGTACGGCCGATGAATCATGGCCGATCCGAACTTTGTGCAAAAGGCCGTGCAATAACATTTTTTAGGAACCAAATGGTGACATGAGGCGACTGTAAGTGAGAGAACATGTGCGAAAGTTCGCAGAGCCTATGTTCCGACCGGCCATTATTCGTCGGCCGTATTGTAGAACAAAAAATTGTTAATCAAATCAATTGTCTATTTAAAGGACATCGAAAGATCGTTAACTTAATCTATTGTAATAGGATAAAATAAAATATCGATACCTACTACCGATTCGGCCATTAAAGCCTCCAGCTACATAAAAAGTTAATTACAAAAATTGACTATCTAACATTAACGAAATGATAAAAATGTACAATAAAAAGGTGAAAGCAATACTTTATAAATTTATTGTAACATCTGGCGAAGAAAATGGACATAACAATTTGTAATGAACTAATTAAAAATGAAAAATTAGTATGTTTTTAATGTTTGATTGCGTTTTGAAGGAACAAATTTAGTTAAAAATAGATTATTTCGAGTTTCTTAAATGGAAAAAAGAGTTTTTTGTAATTACCAATTTATTGTTTTCACTGCCCGTTGGTCTCGCGGTCGCTAGCGTGACTGTTAAGCGTGGGGTCCTGGGTTTGATTCCCGGGCCGGACAAAGTGTTATTGGGTTTTACCATTAGGAATTTCTTAGCAACAGCCCGGAGTACGGAAGTTGGCGGTGTGATACCCCCTCGGAAAGTACGTAAAGCCGTTGACGTTGCGCCTGATCCCTCTCCGGTCGTTTCAGATTGACGTCCCAACGGACTATGAGAGTGAAGGTAGAGAGAGTGCACCTGTGTCTGCTCACACACTTGTGCACTATAATATCTGTCGCGCCGAAGGCTGGTCTCCGCTGAGATTCGTCGCCATGGCCGAAATTCGGTCATGAGAACTATTGTTATTAATATTTTGTGCTGTCTGTTTTTTGGGGAGGTGTTATGTTAGCCTTACCTCATTCAGAAACGTTTTTCAGAGGTCTTTTTCTGCTTATAAAGCAAGTTGAAGGTTTGGGCACTAATCAAATGCGGTAGATAATTAAACTATTATGCGGTAGGTACAAATTGTAGTATATAAATTGTTAGCCGTGGTTCTTATGGCAAAACACAGATAACAATACTCAAAATACAATAGTTCAGAAACACTATTTATTTCCTCTGAAAAAGGGAAAACTTTAATCGAAATAGGTTTTCTGTCTTTCGGTATAATTTAGGGTAATCTTATACAGTGTGTCAAATAGCAAAAGTGGTCGCATTTGGACCGCATTTTTCCGCTGTACATATTCTCTGAAAGCGAACTGGAAGGAGGCATTGGAATGCGGAACGATGTCCCACTGCGTGCTTTATTGCGTTCTGCTCTGAGTTATAGACTGTAGATGAAAAGGAAGATAAATTGTATGAGAGTAAGCAAGCGTTCAAATTCATAGCGCAGTTTCACCGCGGATCTGGTGCTCTTGCTGGTAAAAATGATTTGAAGAAAAAAAAAATATATTGAGGACCTCGTGGCTAATTAACAATAGCCGAATGGGTCGATCCATCAAGTTAAGTTATGCTTGCCCGGTTGGTCCGTGGATGGATGACCATCTTTACATACCGAAACTCCTCCGTGCGTCGGAAAGCACGTTAAGCCGTTGGTGTCGGCTGTCATTCGAGGACCTTTGACAGTCGTTACGGGTCGTCAGAAGCCCGAAAGTCGTACAACCAGTCTTACCAAGGGGTATCGGATTAGCCAGTTACTGGGTTGTGGAGGTCAGATAGGCAGTCGCTCCATGTAAAATACTGGTATTCAGCTGCATCTTGTTAGACTGGAAGCCAACCCCAACATAGTTGGGAAAAGGCTAGGCAGATTGATTGATTGTCTTGAAAGCAAAATAGACCTTGTCGTTCTATGACGTACAAGTAACATTCAATCTTAATGTAAAAGAATTAAAAGGTTCAATATACATATTTCTACCGCAAACAAGTAGTACCTATCTATCAAATTGCTGTTTTGGTGTGATAAGTTCCCATAGGTGGCAGTATACAAGACGTTCCTATTTTATCCGAATCCATGAGTTAATGTAATAATTTTAAGCATTTATTTATCAGTTATCGTATCCTATACTATTAATAACAAATAAATTAACAATATTTGTATATCTGTATACATTTGAAATCACGTTCTCGGAAACGGCTCTAACGATTTCGATGAAAGATGCAATATATGGGTTTACGGGGGCGAAAAATTGATCTAGCTACGTCTCATATCTGGGAAAATTCGTTTTCTCCGTATTTTCACCCGGGCAGAGCTCGGTCACACAAAGTTTAGAACAAGATGGCTACCTTAGAATAAAGACATGGCAGCATGGAATTAGTATGTACTATACATGGAATTAGTATGAACTATTCTGTACTATTAAATGAAAATTCTCTATTTTCACCCGAGCAGAACTCGATCGACCAGTTACTTTATGTTTTTTGACATGTCGCTATCTCCTATCACTTGCACAAACCCCTAAGTTTGCGTGACCCACCAACAAGAGAAAATTCCCAAACTATTTGGAGTCTTAAAAAACAGTTTCCTAAAAGAAATACAGTGTTGGATTTAGACTTTTTTCACTCAAATGTGGTGTGAAGTGAAAATGCCTGCAATGTAATTAACATTTTCTCACATCAAAGAAATGCAACCTATGTGATCTACAATATTAATAGCTTGCTTAAATAAGGATTTTTATTTTCAATTTTGAAACGAATGAAACTAAAAAAATGTGTCATGAATCTATAGGTACTAAGGTGGTCCAATAGATAATATCAATGCGATAAACACAAGTTAGGTAAGTCTCTGACGTCGGGAGTCGCAGGCCGATTCCTGGCCACTATAGGCATGGCCTTGCAGACGGTGAGTAATGGGTAGCTTGCCGTCCGATAAGGACCAGGCCCGGGTCGACAGCGCGTTGTGTTCCACGCACGCCTCAAAGAGATATCAGCAGAATTGACGCTAGGGCCGATGCCTGCTGAAAATCGAAAGGAACACGGGTGGGTTTTAGTCAGTAAGAGTCTAACACGCCCTTCCGCTCCGCCCAGAGCGGGAAAAGTTATTTGATAATTTCTCACCAAAAAAAACGATGTAAGTCTTTGAAGAATCGTTACTTTCCCATTGTGGCCTTTTTCTTGTTTAATATTATTGTAGAGTTTCCATATTATGTCAAGTACTTCAAGAATTATGAATATCTTCGATTCGTCGACTTTTATGTGATGATTCAAAATCAATTGATTTTTTTAAGGTCTAAAGCAATACCCTCTGATACAATTCAATGTTTTCTATTAGACCTTAGTCTTTTATTAGACTTTTCCAATGTTGCAGGTCACAAAACTCATTTTTACTAATCAAGTTAAGTCAGCCATTAACTTTATCATTTAAGTGTCTATAAAAAAATATTTAAATAGCTAGTATTAATAAAAGAAGTAAATTGGGCTCTATAAAGAGAAGTTTATGAAGATAATTATGTAAGATTAATAAAATTGTTTTAGGTTATGTATGTACAGCAAAAATATGAAAATAAACGAGTAAAAATCTCGTAATCTCATGAAACTAAAAACATTAGGCTTTAGTATGTATTCATAAAACTTTAATAATGTCGCTAAATCCACAAAAAACTTATTTTCATAATAAAAATGACAATAGCTAACAATAGAACTTTTTCACAAACAAGTCTTGTCGTCACAAAATGGCGGGAGCACAAAATGGCCGCCTAACAAAAGCATAGACAAAAGAATAAAGGCCTGGCTCTCCTCGCGGCCCTTTAATGAGGGTTTTGGTCATTTTACGCTCATTTCGATGCAAATTCAAGGGTTTCATGATATTTAGAGGGCTATGCAAATACAACCGAAAGATTTTGATTAAAATTTATCAAGACACTAGTTATGTTGCTCTGGTTTGCTCGCATGATATGTTCAGTGCGTATCGACCAATAGCTTTTCTCTGTCTTTTTCTTTACGTGAAAAGAGTAAAGAAAATGGTTATTTTCTTTACCCTTTAACGAAAAATATTGAAAAATTGCAAAAATGCGGCTACACTCTTCCATTTTTTAAATTTTTTCCCTTGTTATTTTCATCATATTGCACCAAAAAAAAAACCGACGCGCGTAATCGCTCCAGTCATCTATAAACATTATTTTAGTAAATGAATCTTAAAATATAAAAAAAAAGTAGCAAAACAAAGGAAAAAAATACTTGCGAATTTATTCTCTCCAGCCAATTTTATCAAATCGTGTTTCCATCGCGCATAATGTCAAGTATAGAAATACAATAATACCAATATATTTCCCAAGATTTTAATATAATTGTTTACTACTCCAAACAAGCTTAATAAAAACATGTTTGTGTGTATAAAAAGCTCGGTGCCGTCTTAAAAAGCAAAAAGGTATTCATATTTTGTTCGATTTTATGGTAGTACCTGCCTGATTGAAAGATACTTTACATGTATGCTTTCTGGCTTGGTTTGCCTTAACATATTCTGCCGCTCTTTGCTTAACTTTACCTACAGATAGCGCAGAAGTTTTTTTTATAAGGACTAAGTTAACAGTATACAGGGTGTAAGGGACAGCCCTCCGCAGACTAACAGGGTACATTTTTTTTTTGCGTTTTTTCATTTACTATTTCTTTCTTTCAATGAACAGACATTTGAATGGTCATACCACTTAATACACCCTGTATTAAGTGGTATGACCATTCAAATGTCTGTTCGTACTCTATACTGTATATTTTAAAGGATCTAAGCAATATATGGGAAGTATTAGGAATGGCTATTAAAAGCATTTAGTTAGATTTAATACACTGTAGTTGAGAAAGATAATGCAACTGTTCTATTTAATTTATTTTAAAACATAAATTTATTACCGAGTCAGGATTTGTGACAAGTGGCAATGGTTGATGGCAATAGGGTCGTGCCCTATAACATGGGACTTAAACATAATTGGCAAAATGTGGGTGTACTATGGTACACCACTGCCTAACCCTTCAGGGAATACAGGCGTGATGTATGTTATGTTAAGAGGAGGCTCCCTAAATTGTATATTAATTTTAATCAATATTTTGAAACAGACACGCTTACAATCAAAATGGAACCTTAGATAGATAGAATATTCTTCACACACAAACACACACACTTCACACACACACACACACGTTTACATCATCATCATCATTCATTCACTCACATTGTGTTTGTGTTTTTAGTATATGATTAATTGGATCTTTTTGACAGTTACGTAATTGTAACATTTTCACTCGATTCATTTTTCTTTAAATTATTTAAATAATAAAATGAAGATTACTCGGCTTTTATGCCGAAAATAAGTATTCATAGTAAGAAAATATAATTTATTATCCAGCCATAAAATATTTCTCTAGATTAATTATTACTTTAGTTATAAACGCAATAAGGATTGAGACTAAGACCATTTAGTTCCGTGCTCGAACACGATCAAAGAGCTCACGCGATATTCAACTTTATCGCTGATGTGTTAGCGTTCAGCAAATCATGGAGTGGCGGGATGCTTGGGGGCGGATTTTGCGTGAAAATTGTGATTAGAGTGCCTGGTCTTAATTACCAATGTGCCTTATTCTATTTATATGTAATTTATAGGTTTATCTTAGTCATTATAGATATCGATGAGGGAAAACATCTCGAGGAAATCTGGACTTACAATTAATATTGGTCTGAAACCACCAACCCGTGTTGAGCAAGCGTGGTGATCAGTGCTCGTGCCTTCTGTGTATGAGAAGAGGCATTTGCACAGCTCCCAGCAGTGGGACAGTTACAGGCTGTTATTGCACGCCTCACAACTCTTCAGCGTGTGTGAGTGCTCTTTCGTTTCTATACTCTCAATTATACATGCAATTCATATTAGCAGAGAAGTTTTAAAAACTTGACATTATGTTATAAGATTAATGTATTTTTAGAAAGATTTTATGAAAGAAGAAAAAATTACATGTAGTGCTTTCGTGCGTCTGTTTGTCGGCAGACACAATGAATTAATCTAAATCTTCATCTACATTTAAATTTTCTTTCACCCTTCGGATGAGCCTCACAACCATTCAAACGATATTAACAAAAATCGATGAATATTCTTAGATTTTTTTTCCGTAAAATTAATCGCCAATATGTTTCTGTCAGTGAGGTGTTCACTTTTGGATTTTCATTATTATTTTATATTTTTGGTTTAAGTGTTATTTAAATGAGTATTTTGAACAGCTTTTAGCTTTATTGCAACCACTTTGATCACTCGATTAGTAAGATTATGTAGGTAAGTTGCCCGTTGACCGATAGTCCGACACCCCTCCATGCGGTGCCACGTTCATTGTTAATTTTATATCGAGCTTCCAAGACCACGGGCCCCGACTCCCGAATGTCATACGTATAATTATCTATGACAGCCGTCGGGAAGTCCGAATCCCAAAAATCTGACAGCCCGTCGAATCGTAGGATATCTATCGGTTTTCGTTAGTAATTGGGCGGTGGAATATGGAAGTCAAATTGGTTTATAGAAAATTCAAATATATTTTTTAAACAAATTATGTGTTCTGTGGGCATCATTAAAAGTTATAAGAAAGTTCCCATCTCTTGTTTACTGAACTAATATTATAAAAAGACAGTTCTTGTTTTTTTTAATGTTGGTATGTTTGTTTGTTACGCTTTCTCGCTAAAACGGCTAAACAGATTTGGATGAAATTTGGCAAATGAAAAGACCAAGACCTAGGTTAGTACATAGGATACTTTTTATCTCGATAATCTCACGAAATTGAGACTTATTCGGGTGAAACCGCGGGTTGCAGCTAGTCTTGTATAAAGGCGAACTGCTAATATGAGAATAGTTACCAAATAGCGGTTAGAAATTATTAGCTACTCAGCAAGCTATGGGCGCCTGACGTACAGTTAACCGCACACCATCAGTGGTATCATATTTCTGTAGCACTACGGAAATCACTTTTACTGCTATAAAATTAAGGCGCCGTCAATGTCAAATTGTTACCAATACCAATTGTTGCTTGTGTGTATTGTGTATTCACAACATTGATAGTGACTTTTCGTGTTTGTCTGTGTGACCGCATTGTTCTTCTAACTGCGCAACGGATTTTGATGCTGTCTTTAATATGATTCAGAGAATTTATGTTGGGACATTTATGTGTATAATATATTAATATTAAACTTATACATAATAAAGAAATTTCATTTTTTTGTCAAGTCGTAAAACAGTGTAAAGCAGGGACGGGTTGCTAGTATAACATTAAGAAAAAGGTGCGGTCGGGGGACCCCCGTCTGGAACGAAGTTCCTTACGCGATACTCGCACGCACACACACACTCGTATATAATAGAAAGAGACAGAGAGAGAAAAAAAAATCACATAAAGGGGGCGATTAAAAGCGGCATAACGCTTTTTCCTTACGTGACGATTTCTACCAGTCAACTCCTACCGCAAGTCACGTTATGAAACTTAGTTCCAATAATGTGTCATTCCTCTCTACAATAACCACAATACCTAAATACACAGTATACCCATAGTTTTACTCATTCAACAAGAGTAAAAGTTTCATCAACACTGCCAACATTGTTACCCGCAATATTATTATTTTTATCACCCCATTCTCCTAACGCAGTGCAAACAAACTTGGACTCGCTTTCAGATTAACTTTCGCGAAGTATCAGAGATCGCGTTAAAGAAAATGCGCCCTTATCTTGTTATAAAACCATTATTGTTTACAACAGAATCGTTTGAGGTTTGATTTGTTTATTGTTTTGTTTACGAAACACTATTTTGATTTTAATGTTGTTTTGGGTTGAAATGGGTTGCCGATCAGAAATGTTGATAAAGGAAATCTATTGGTATAGGTCTTCTTATCTCTTGTACGTGGGTAGGCGGGCTAGGAGATTTAAGTAAATGGAAGTCAATAATATTCTGCATAATCATAAGTCTCTGATCAAATTAAGTCCCCAGTACACGTTGGGCGAGCCAGTAGGCCGAGCGCTCGGCCGTTTACGTTGGCTCAGCGGTGGGGCATCCGAACTTGTACAATAATGTAAATGACGTTCTAGCGAGTATGTGAGACGCAAGCGCAAATCAATCAACTCACTAAACTGCAAAAGTGGTCATAATTATCGCCAATAATTATCATATCATATTATATCAATACCGGTTTTTCGATCAATCTCCTCGATCTTCATCTGTTTTCTATTTTGGCGGGCTGTCGCTTTAGTACACGGGGTACGTCAAGCAAGTTGTCAAATTCGTTCTAAAATCGACTTTAAGTTTTATTTCCCTGAATCTTGATAATTATCAAACTGAATTGAGATAAATCATGATTTGAATTAAACTGCCATTTTCTATAAAACAGGGTCTATATGAATTGATTAAAATGGTACGTCTGTTGCGGTTTCCACCCTCTTCGCTGAAATGTGTCGGCCAAGCGTCAAAAGAAATTGAATTGAACCAACGTGATCTTCCTTCTTTCGGATAACGCATTAGGTCGACAACATACTTCCGGAATTCCGAAACGGCATTCCGTTTCGGAATTTCGAATCCCCCCGCACCTATGTGATAGGTGTCGAGCCTATTGCCACCAACCGGGCACAAATCCGGATCCCGAGCTACTACTGAGAAATTTCAGATGCAAAACCCCAATAACACTTTGTCCAACCCATGCTCAGCAGTACTGCTTGCGACCACGGCACCAACAAGGCAACATTGTATTTACAAAATACCTACGATGCTGCCTGAAACGCTCGCTAAGCCCCGTAAATTTAAAATTTCAGGCCTCCAAGAAATACATAAAACATAAAATACGTCAACGTAAATATACGACAGCACTGAAACTTATCCTGTGTATAAAGAACAAGATAATGCTCGATATTGAGTGGGTATAACACTGAGAGCATAGATGCTTCGCAGCTAATGTTTCAGATAAAACGAATTGCCTCCGAAGTCTTTGCTAGAAATTGCTCTGTAATTCCTACATTTAGTAGGTACTTAGTTTGAGTGGGCCTAAAATGTATACAGTGCTTGTCTTGGAATTTGTTTTTTTTCTCTTATATTTTTATTTTGTGTTTGGAATATTCTTTTTAGTGGTGTAAGTCAGATTTGGTACAGAGCTGAATTTTACTTCTCTCTCGTATATGTTAGGTACCTACTAGATTTATTACAGCTACATAATCATTGTCGCACTCTTCAGACAAAAGCAGCGTCCTGATTTTCATCTTGAGAGTTCAGAAATACTGTTTGGTTCATCTGATGACTGTTGAATTTTAATCGACTTCCAAAAAGGAGTAGTTTATGTAGTATACCGAACAATAAGCATAATGAGTATAATTTATCATTGTTCCCACTGCTGGGACACTGGCCTTCACTCTACGAGAGAGAGTGGGTGTAATCTACAGCGCGAGCCCAGTGCGGGTTGGTAGATGTCCCATGTCTTCGATTTTTTGGTTCTAGGACCGGTTTCCTGACGATGTTTTCTTTCACCGTTTTGATAGGTGGCGATGAAATTATTTACACAAAGTAACGCACTTGAATTAGCTCGAACCCAAAAGCGGTTCGTAACCAAGCAATAAATATCATTAAATTTTCAAGTTAAGTTATTTATTTATATCTTTATTGTTACCTATATTCCATTTGACTTAGATAGTGCTCCAAATACTGATTCTTTAAAATAATTCATCTGTGGTTGAGGTGTCCCGTTAAAGTCACTTCCACCTGACCGGCCTGATCATCACTTTCCTTCAGGTAAGATGCAGGTCAAGAGCGTACTAGTAGAGATAAAAAAAAACAATCTGCCTAACCTAACCTATCCTAACCGAATGCAGCTGAATACGAGCTACTGCTGTTTCTTTAAAAGAAACGTTGCATTTAATCAAAAATGATCAACGCAAAGCGCAATTTTAGGCCCCAAAGACTAATAATCATGGGGCAAGGTCCAACCCCTTTTCACCCCGGATTTATATTAAATTCCTTAGTCCAAATTTGCCGAAACAATCCCTATGGGGCTACCTAGCTGCGATTTTATTATTTCTTACCCCAATTTGTATACCTAGGCGTATATAGTGGGGAAATTGTATTAGACTGTTTTATTGCTAGACGCGGAATTTTTGTTATCTTCGACTCCTAGGATTTAGGTTCAAAATATTCAAATTAAGGAATAGGCTTTCAAAGAGAAGGGTGTGGCATCCAAAAAAAAAGACTAATTTCGTTCTCTCATTCTGAAAAACCTAGATACCATATCATCACGCTGTTAATCCTCGAAGGGTTAGGCAGAGGTGTACCAGTACATTCACATTTCACCAGTTATGTTTAAGTCACATGTAATAGGGGGCGAGCCTATTGCCATCAACCGGGTAAAAATTCAGTCTCCGGGCTGCTACTGAGAAATCCCTGACAGAAAAACCCAATAACACTTTGCCCAACCTGGGAATCGAACCCAGGACCTTGTTTATGTTCAGCAGTATCACTTGCAACCACTACACCAACGAGGTAGTCTAAAAATTAGAAATTAACGTTAAAATAATATTAATATTTCTATTTGGACATATCATTCTTGGCACAGATCTGATGGCCAACCACAGCAGTCGGCGACTTACATCATTCCTTTTTTTATCAAACACAAAAGATACACAAAAGAATTTAACGCAAAACATTTATTTATGAAAGCTCAATACCACAAAAAAGGATAATTCACAAAATATGTATAAATTGTCATAACCGTGAAGGCCTAACCAATGGCCAAAGAATATTGAATCTGGTAACTGTTATTTTGTCAAAATATTCTGTTTTGTTCGTTTGTTACCAAATATAAAATGTATGAGTCGTAAGCCCCTGGCTGAAAGGCCACACGTTAATATTAAAATGATCGTACTTCGTGAGTGATGATAGGGTTGCTAACGGACGTTTTGAAATTATGGACAATGTTTAGCTCTGAATTTCGGTTCGACCGACAAACCCATATGGCCCGATGGCGGTAATAAAAAAAATACACCATACTACTTTTCATAATAATTTCATTTGTTTCACAATGATAGTCTAGTGGTGTAACCGTTGGACTGCCAAGTCATAGGTCTCGAGTTCAAATCCGAGGCACGCTCTGACTTTTCGGATTCATGTGTGTATTGTATAATTATCACTTGCTTCAAAAACGGTGAAGGAAAACATCGTGAGGAAACCGGCATGCCTGAGAGATATTTCTCGACAGCATATGAAGCCAAGTTAAAGGCCTATGGGCGGCTTTAAAACTCTGGCACCAGGTTAGTCACTAACCACACGACAAGAAGAAGATTAGATTCAAAAGTCTAGAGAAAACTAGGTCAGATAAGTAAGGGGGGAAACGATCAATTGCTATAGTAGTAATATTGTGAATCGCTTCAATTGTATTTGGTATAGACGATCAATTTGCGCATAAATGTGTATCAATCACGTGAAAATTTACAATTGCAATTTATCGTTTCGGGGAGGTTTCCACTCAGGATCCATAAAAGTAAGAACGATTTTATTGGGTACTATAATTATGCAAGGTACACATTTGAACAAAATGAAAAGTTTGTGGCACTATACAACAGTTATGTCTGCCTTCAAGAGGCGATGTCTGATTTTATTTCTTTGAATGCTTTAATAAGATGAAAGAAAGTCAGACGTTACCTCTAGCCTATTTCTCGAGATTAAAGTTACGGTAGGCTAGAAATAAATGGCTAAAAACGATGGGCTAGGGCTCGGCTATGAAATCAATTTTAAATTACTCGGTACTTAATGGTATGATTCCGAAACCCGCTGCATGCGGCAGTGCTACCTTAGCAGTTATGTCGCGTCAGCTCTGGTCCCCATAAATTTTCTATAGATTTATATGAGATAACATACCGAGTACGCGACAGGGTCACTCTGCCGCCACGCCAGACTAGTAGAGCGGCGTTTATCACAGTGATAACACGTGAACGTTGGCAATGAATGGGCAACAAAACTGCGAGACACCACGAAGAGCAGGTGCTCGGAATCAGCGGCAGTGGCAGGCAGCACTGCTGCGTACTTCTTTGGTCCTACTTATACTTGATTGTGACTTTGATGTGGCTTCAAATTAAGAGGAGTAGTCCACAACCAAAGTCTCAAGCAAATACTAATTTAAAGTCAACATTTTTAGAAAACTTGTTTCAGGTAACCCTATTCAGGTATCATGATTACATGTAAAGTCCAGTAACATTATTTTAGAAATTTCACTTAAATATTTCAAAGGATTTCAGACGTGAAATTGTCAAGTAGGTCTGGGGATCGAATGCTACATTTTTAAGGTTCCGTAGTAAACAAGGAACCCTTATAGTTTCGCCATATCCGTCTGTCTGTCTATCTGTCTGTCTGTCTGTCCGCGGCTTAGCTCAGAGACTCTTAGTACTAGAAGGTGTAATTTGGTATGGGTATACATATTAATCACGCCTCTTGGTTTTGGGTGTGTGAAAAAATTCACAGCAGTAGTATATGTAACGAAATTAAAAGGAAAACTATCGCAGCTAAGTAGGCTTTACAAGTTAACGAATAATAATCGACCAACTTACATTTGCGGTTGCAAAAACATGTTCTCCCATACATTTCGTATGGGAGAACATGTTTTTCAACTACAAAGTTAAGTTTGTTCTTGGGATAAATTTATCTCAACTACGGAACCCTTCATTGGGCTGGTTTTTTAAATTAGGTTACGTGTCTAAATGGTAGGTAATATTACTTATTATGTATGTTATGAAGTCGGACGGCTCGTAGTTTAAAATATAAAATATTTCATTGACTTTCGAAAAAAAGAAATAGGAAAATGTCGTAAGGAAAGTTTTGAGTATGAATGTCGATGGCTATAAGAGTAGGGGACGACCAATGAAATGATCAATGGACTGTGTGAAGGATGATATGGATAGAAATGGGGTGACTCCCGAGAAGATGACTAATAGAAAAGTATAGAAGGGAAAGACATTTTCTGCCAATCAAAAATAAATTGGGATAAAGACTGATGATGATGAGACTGATGATGTTTTTCAAGAATATTGCAAACATGCAGTAAGTAACATAATTTAGAAAAAAATCGGCTAGGAGCGTGTCGGACCATGCAAAATGAAGGGTTTCGTAGTTGGAATGAATCTATCCCAAAAACAAACTTAACTTTGTAGTTTAGAGACATGTTCTCCTATACCATGTTCTACATACGTCAATTTTCCTACTGCAAATGTAAGTTTATTATGGCAAAAAAAAAAGTGATAAAAATACAAATTTAGGATTTTCGGACATTTTCCTTTACTCGTGTTATGAGGGCTTTGCATCTGGCCATATTTGATGATTTGATGATTCTAGGTCAAAGTTGATTTATTTGCGAATATTAAAATATGTCGCTTAAATACCCGTATTTTTTATTATGTTGACTTAGAAGCTTAATTTTTTTAGAGCTCCAAGGAACCACTGTCTCATATTTGATATATATTTGATATTAATTTTAACTTGATACTTCCTCGTGTTCCTCAGAAAAAGGGTGACTGACTGACAAGACAGACGGACGGCCAACGAAGTGATCCTATAAGGGTTCCGTTTTTTCCTGTTTTGATACGGAACCCTAAAAATATCCTCTTTCAAATATAATTTATGAATAACAAATACTTATCTCAAATGAAAATCATAACATGTAAAATTAAAATTCTCTACCCAAGAAATCTTAGAAATTACTCTTGATTAACACCATACTTTATGGGGCAGTTTATCAGTTAAATAAATAAATAATCAAGTTTTCTCGTCACGTTCTATGCTTAAGGCGTAGCAAATTACTGAGTAAACACAAAATTATAATTATTAATTTGGGAAAGGGAAAATTTGTGTTACTTTGGACTTTTGAATGCCAAGTGGCTTGTGGAATAATTTGTGATATTTCCTTCGTGATAAGCAAAGGTTCTAAAAGTGATTCTAAGAAAACAAGATAAAATGGTTTTAACGATAGAATTACTGGGAACACGCCTCTAATCACAAACCCATTTATAAACTTTACCCACAATATTGCTTTTAAAATTTGAAAAGTGAGATTATCTAATAAAATTATTATCTCTCAAGTCGGCTTATTATATTTTATGAGCAATATTTGTATATATATATATATATATTTTAAATGTTTCGATGTAAGTTGCAATGTAGGGATTTACGACGGATCTGAGAGATCCAGAGCAGAGCTTGGTCGCCGAGGAACTATTACTATAAAAAAATATAATAGAACTAGTAATGGAACATTTCAGACTCGATTTTGATCATTATATTAGAATACTGCCTCGGGGACTGATGAGCATTCGCTTGTTATCTTCGATCAATAATAGTACTTGTAATGTAATATTTTAGATTAAATTTTGAGCATTATTGCGAACTGTAATGCTCAGTTCTGTATCCCTCACTAATGTAATAATGCTCGAATCTGAATTGTTACATTACAGGCGAATGCTTTCGGTGAGGGAGCACTTTTATCTTTTAGATTCATAGAAAATAGGTACTAGTGTAAAATTAAATTAAATTATGTTATATTAAAAACGTTTTTGAATGGTAAATAATGATTACCGTCTGCTTAACCATACATTTTTGGACGTTTAAAAGCCTCTTAACTTTTTCTTATTCTTCTTTTCGTGTGGTTAGTGGCTAACCTTGTGTCAGAGTTTTAAAGCCGCCCATGGGTCTCTAAATTAGCTTCACATGCCGTCAAAAAATATCTCTCAGGTATGCCGGGTCTCTTAACTTAAAGCGACGTTTATAAATAAACTCGTAAGACGTTTGTTACTAACATTTCGATTAGATTTCCTCACAGCTTTAGACTCTCAAGTTTTTCTCTCTAATGACTTGGAAAAGCTAGAAGCCAATAAGCTATATGCGACCTCAATAACTCTTCCTCACTTAATCTCAAGATTAAGGTATCAAACGGAAACTTCTCCAAATATTTTCCACAAAATCCTAGCCCAAATTCCAGACTTTTATCTCAGGTAGAAACAGTGCCAAAAAACCCTTTAATTCCTTAAAATCACAGTTACATCTAACAAAAAGCGGCGTCGCCCAGCTTATTAGGACATAGCGTCCACATTTCAACGTGGATTTGAGCGGGTCCGTAATTTGGGGAAAAACCGGGCGTACCGGGAGTTAGGGGCGTATGAGGAGTACGGGGCGTCCGTAGACTCGGTCCGGTGGGATCAGGGAGAGGACACGTCTAGAGATTTGCTCCAAACAGGTTGATGAATGACACTCAATGTTTAAGGTCGGGTCCTGAATGGTAGTATTTTGTTTGGGAATGGTGTGATTTTTAGACCCTGATTTTAGGTTACCAATCTGTTTATACGAGTTATTTTTAAGGCTGTGCAGACTTTTATTTCAAACTAGCTGCGCCCCGCGATTTCACTCTGAATATGCTCTGCCCATTTGCCGAATTTCATCTAAATCCGTTCAGCCGTTTTAGCGTGAAAGCGTAACAAACAAACAAAACTGTAAAGTTATATTACTAGTAGCTGTATAGATTGTAATTAATTTTTAAAATAAATACCTATTAATTAAAAAAAAGAAATGTGGTGGCACTCCGGGAGTGCCGACAGAAGTGAAAACTTGTACAAGATTGCCTTGATGGAAGAAAAATACTTCTGTAGAACATTGGTCTGTAACCTTATCTAAATAAAGAGCACAATCGCGTTTACAAAAAAAAAAAAACCTTCCGAAACCTTTAAAGTTAAAATACTGGAATTGAACATTGAACATTCCGTAACTTACTATAAATAAAGAGCACAACTGCGTTGACACACCAACCACGCGCCTAAAGAAGTTTTCACTTCAAAAAATCCAATGCACAATCATCATTGAACAAGTACGTTTCCAAATCCTAACCTTTACTGTAGAATACATTATTTAAATTGCGGGTATACTTACATAATTTCACTCCGCACATTCCAGTTTTCACAACACCAATAATTCGCATATTTATCTCATCTACTCGACGTCCGTATGTCACTGCAGGGATCCAGCAGAATATCAGCATCAGGTCTATAAGTCTTGTCACGTAAAAAGAACGCTGGCCGTTTACCTGCGCACTGAGCGATATATCGATTCCAGCCTATTCCAAAGTACTAAGTAGCTAATAAAGTATCACAATAAAACGATTACATTTATATTATAAAAAAATGGCCTCATACTTAAGGACGCTACTGTAACCGTGCGCAGACATATCCCCTGTACTGTCACCCAGCGTTCTTTTTACGCGCTATGTGTGCCTGGCACTGCTGAGTTGGGCTCCCATTTGGTGCAACCTTGAGATATACACTGCACGTTATTTAATTATTTTAAAGTGTGTCATAGCTAATAGTGTCATTAATGTCTTGTCTCCTTCGTTTCTTTCTAGCTATTTCCTAATATTTATGTAATTATAGTTATTCTCCTGGTCTAGTGGTCGCAAGCGCTACTGCTGAGCATGAGGTCCTGGGTTTGATTCCCAGGTCGGGCTATCTGAAGATGTTTGATTTTGGGCCACCTCTGTGTACATTACATAGATAAAGAGGAAAAAATAGGGGATTGTCATAAAAATACAAAAAAAATCATTTGAAGACGAGTATAGCCGTACAAAAATGATAAAATTGGGAAATTTTTTAATAATAAAATCTCGTTTGTCTAGAACTTAATAGCGTTGACTGCCTCGTCGGTGTAGTATATTAACTACTAGACCAACTAGGCAGTCAAAGCTAATAACTACGAGACCAACGAGGTAGTCAGTGCTAATAATTACTAGACCAACGAGGCAGTCAACGCTAATAACTACTAGACCGACGAGGCAGTCAACGCTATTAACTATTAGATCGACGAGGCAGTCAACGCTAGTAACTGCTAGACCGACGAGGCAGTTAACGCTAGTAACTGCTAGACCGACGAGGCAGTCAACGCTAGAAAGTATTAGACCGACGAGGCGGTCAACGATAGTAACTAATTAAACCGACGAGGCAGTCAACGCTAATAACTGCAAGGCCGACGAGGTAGTCAACGTTAATAACTACTAGACCTAAGAGGCAGTCAACACTAATAACTTTTAGACCGACGAGGCAGTCAACGCTAGTAACTGTTAAACCGACGAGGCAGTCAACGCTTGTAACTGCTAGGCCGACGAGGCAGTCAACGCTAATAACTGCTAGATCGACGAGGCAGTCAACGCTAATAACTGCTAGACCGGCGAGGCAGTTAACACTAATAACTACTAGACCGACGAGGCAGTCAACGGTAATAACTACTACACCGAAGAGGCAGTCAACGCTATTAACTATTATACCAACGGGGGCAGTCAACGTTTGTAACTATTTGACCGACGAGGCAGTCAACGCTAGTAACTATTAGACCGACGAGGCAGTCAACACTAATAACTGCTAGACTGACGAGGCAGTCAACACTAGTAACTTTTAGACCGACGAGGCAGTCAACGCTATTAACTTTTATACCAACGAGGCAGTCAATGCTAGCAACTATTAGACCGACGAGGCAGTCAACGCTAATAACTGCTAGACCAACGAGGCAGTCAACACTAATAACTACTAAACCAACGAGGCAGTCAACGTTTATAACTATTAAACCAACGAGGCAGTCAACGATTTCAACTATTAGACCGACGAGGCAGTCAACACTAGTAACTATTAGACCGACGAGGCAGTCAACACTAGTAACTATTTGACCGACGAGGCAGTCAACGCTTATTACTGCTAGACCGTCGAGGCAGTCAACTCTAATAACTACTAGACCGGCGAGGCAGTCAACGCTAGTACCTATTTGACCGACGAGGCAGTCAACGCTTATTACTGCTAGACCGGCGAGGCAGTCAACGCTTGTCACTATAAACCGACGATGCAGACAGCGCTAATAACTGCTAGACCAACGAGGCAGTCAACACTAATAACTACTAGACCAACGAGGCAGTCAATGTTTATAACTATTAAACCAACGAGGCAGTCAACGCTTTTAACTATTAGACCGACGAGGCAATCAACACTAGTAACTATTAGACCGACAAGGCAGTCAACGTTGGTAACTATTTGACCGACGAGGCAATCAACCTTATTACTGCTAGACCGACAAGGCGGTCAACGCTATTAACTATTAAACCGACGAGGCGGTCAACGCTAGTAACTATTAGACCGACGAGGCAGTCAAAGCTAATAACTGCAAGGCCGACGAGGTGGTCAACGTTACTAACTACTACACCGACGTGGCAGTTAACGCTAATAACTACTAGACCAACGAGGCAGTCAAAGCTAATAACTACTAGACCGACATGGCAGTCAACGCTAATAACTACTAGACCGACGAAACAGTTAACGCTAATAGCTAGTAGACCTACGAGGCAGTCAGCACTAATAACTATTAGACTGACGAGGAAGTCAACGCTAGTAACTATTAGACCGACGAGGCAGTCAACGCTAGTAACTGCTAGACCGACGAGGCAGTCAACGCTAATAACTGCTAGACCGACGAGGCAGTCAACGTTTACAACTATTAGACCGGCGAGGCAGGCACTGCTTATAACTGCTAGACTAACAAGGCGGTCAACGCTAGTAACTATTAGACCGACGAGGCAGTCAATGCTAGTAACTATTAGACCGACGAGGTAGTCAACGCTAGTAACTGCTAGACCAACGAGGCAGTCACGCTTAAAACTATTTGAACGACGAGGCTGTCAACGCTCGTAACTATTAGACCAACGAGGCAGTCAACGCTAATAACTGCAAGGCCGACGAGTTGGTCAACGCTAATAGCTGCTAGACCGACGAAACAGTCAACGCTTATAACTGCTAGACCGACGAGGCAGTCAACGCTTGTAACTGCTAGACCGACGAGGCAGTCAACACTAATAACTACTAGATTGACGAGGCAGTCAACGGTAATAACTACTACACCGAAGAGGCAGTCAACGCTATTAACTATTATACCAACGAAGAAGTCATCGCTCGTAACTATTAGACCGACGTGGCAGTCAACGCTAATAACTGCTAGACCAACGAGGCAGTCAACACTTATAACTACTAGACCAACGAGGCAGTCAGCGTTAATAACTATTAAACCAACGAAGCAGTCAACGCTTTTAACTATTAGACCGACGAGGCAGTCAACACTAGTAACTATTAGACCGATGAGGCAGTCAACGCTAGTAACTATTAGACCGACGAGGCAGTCAACACTTATTACTGCTAGACCGACTAGGCGGTCAACGCTATTAACTAATAAACCAACGAGGCATTCAACTCTTTTGACTATTAGACCGACGAGGCAGTCAACACTAGTAACTATTAGACCGACGAGGCAGTCAACGCTAGTAACTATTAGACCAACGAGGCAGTCATCGCTTATTACTACTAGACCGACGAGGCGGTCAACGCCAGTAACTACTAGACCGACGAAACAGTCTACGCTAATAACTGCTAGACCGACGAGGCGGTCAACGCTAGTAACTATTAGACCGACGAGGCAGTCAATGCTAGTAACAGCTAGACCGACGAGGCAGTCAACACTAATAACTACTAGACCGACGAGGCAGTCAACGCTAATAACTACTAGACCGACGAGGCAGTCAACGCTAATAACCGCTGGACTGACGAGGCAGTCAACGCTATTAACTTTTATACCAACGAGGCAGTCAACGCTTGTAACTATTAGACCGACGAGGCAGTCAACGCTAATAACTGCTTGACCAACGAAGCAGTCAACACTTATAACTACTAGACCAACGAGGCAGTCAACGTTTATAACTATTAAACCAACGAGGCAGTAGACGCTTTTAACTATTAGACCGACGAGGTAGTCAACACTAGTAACTATTTGACCGACAAGGCAGTCGACAGTTATTACTATCAGACCGACGAGGCAGTCAACGCTAGTAACTATAAGACCAACGAGGCAGTCAACGCTAATAACTGCTAGACCGACGAGGCAGTCAACACTAATAACTACAAGACCAACGAGGCAGTCAACGTTTATAACTATTAGACTGGCGAGGCAGTCACTGCTAATAACTGCTAGACCGACGAGGCGGTCAACGCTTATAACTATTTGAACGACGAGGCAGTCAACGCTAGTAACTACTACACCTACGAGGCAGTCAACGCTAATAGTTACTAGACCTACGAGGCAGTCAACACTAATAACTACTAGACCGACGAGGCAGTCAACGCTAGTAACTATTAGACCGACGAGGCAGTCAACACTCATAACTACTAGACTGACGAGGCAGTCAACGGTAATTACTACTACACTGAAGAGGCAGTCAACGCTATTAACTATTATACCAACGAGACAGTCAACGCTTGTAACTATTTGACCGATGAGGCAGTCAACGCTTATAACTGCTCGGCTGACGAGGCAGTCAACACTTATAACTACTAGACCGACGAGGCGGTCAACGCTATTAACTATTATACCAACAAGGCAGTCAACGCTACTAAATATTAGACCGACGAGGCAGTCAACGCTAGTAACTATTTGACCGACGAGGCAGTCAACGCTAGTAACTATTAGACCGACGAGGCAGTCAACGCTAATAACTGCTAGACTGACGAGGCAGTCAAAACTAGTAACTTTTAGACCAACGAGGCAGTCAACGCTAGTAACTGCTAGGCCGACGAGGCAGTCAACACTCATAACTACTAGACTGACGAGGCAGTCAACGTTTATAACTATTAGACCGGCGAGGCAGTCACTGCTAAAAACTGCTTGACCGACGAGGCAGTCAACACTAATAACTACTAGACCGACGAGGCAGCTAACGGTTATTACTACTACACTGAAGAGGCAGTCAACGCTAGTAACTATTTGACCAACGAGGCAGTCAACGCTTATTACTGCTAACCGTCGAGGCAGTCAACTCTAATAACTAGTAGACCGACGAGGCAGTCAACGCTTATAACTGCTAGACTGACGAGGCAGTCAACGCTAGTAACTATTATACCAACAAGGCAGTCAACGCTAGTAACTATTGGACCGACGAAGCAATCAACGCTAGTAAGAATTAAACCGACGAGGCGGTCAACGAAAGTAAATATTAGACCGACGAGGCAGTCAACGCTTTTAACTGCTAGACCGACGAGGCAGTCAACACTTTTAACTACTAGACCAATGAGGCAGTCAACGTTTATAACTATTAGACTGGCGAGGCAGTCACTGCTAATAACTGCTAGACCGACGAGGCGGTCAACGCTTATAACTATTTGAACGACGAGGCAGTCAACGCTAGTAACTACTCCACCTACGAGGCAGTCAACGCTAATAGTTACTAGACCTACGAGGCAGTCAACACTACTAAATATTAGACCGACGAGGCAGTCAACGCTAGTAACTATTAGACCGACGAGGCAGTCAACGCTAGTAACTGCTAGACCGACGAGGCAGTCAACGCTTATAACTATTTGAACGACGAGGCAGTCAACGCTCGTAACTATGAGACCGACGAGGCAGTCAACGCTAGTAACTACTACACCTACGAGACAGTCAACGTTAATAGCTACTAGACCTACGAGGCAGTCAACATGCATAACTTCTAGACCAACGAGGCAGTCAACGGTAATAACTTCTACACTGGAGAGGCAGTCAACGCTTTGAACTATTATACCAACGAGGCAGTCAACGCTTGTAACTATTTGACCGACGAGGCAGTCAGTGCTAGTAACTATTAGACCGACGAGGCAGTCAATGCTTGTAACAGCTAGACCGACGAGGCAGTCAACGCTAATAACTACTAGACAGACGAGGCAGTCAACGCTAATAACTGCTAGACTGACGAGGCAGTCAACGTTATTAACTACTATACCAAGGAGGCAGTCAACGCTTGTAACTATTAGACCGACGAGGCAGTCAACGCTAATAACTGCTGCACCAACGAGGCAGTCAACACTTATAATTACTAGACCAACGAAGCAGTCAACGTTTATAACTATTAAACCAACGAGGCAGTAGACGCTTTTAACTATTAGACCGACGAACCAGTCAACACTAGTAACTATTTGACCGACGAGGCAGTCAACGCTAGTAACTATTTGACCAACGAGGCAGTCAACGCTTATTACTGCTAGACCGTCGAGGCAGTCAACTCTAATAACTACTAGACCGACGAGGCAGTCAACGCTTATAACTGCTAGACTGACGAGGCAGTCAACGCTAGTAACTATTATACCAACAAGGCAGTCAACGCTAGTAACTATTATACCGACGAGGCAATCAACGCTAGTAAGAATTAAACCGACGAGGCGGTCAACGAAAGTAAATATTAGACCGACGAGGCAGTCAACGCTATTAACTGCTTGACCGACGAGGCAGTCAAAGCTAATAATTACTAGACCGACATGGCAGTCAACGCTTATAATTACTAGACCGACGAAGCAGTTAACGCTAATAGCTACTAGACCTACGAGGCAGTCGACACTTATTACTATCAGACCGACGAGGCAGTCAACGCTAGTAACTATTAGACCAACGAGGCAGTCAACGCTAATAACTGCTAGACCAACGAGGCAGTCAACGTTTATAACTATTAGACTGGCGAGGCAGTCACTGCTAATAACTGCTAGACCGACGAGGCAGTCAACGCTTATAACTATTTGAACGACGAGGCAGTCAACGCTAGTAACTACTACACCTACGAGGCAGTCAACGCTAATAGTTACTAGACCTACGAGGCAGTCAACACTAATAACTTCTAGACCGACGAGGCAGTCAACGCTAGTAACTATTAGACCGACGAGGTAGTCAACGCTTATAACTGTTAGACTGACGAGGCAGTCAACGCTATTAACTTTTATACCAATGAGGCAGTCAACGCTTGTAACTATTAGACCGACGAGGCAGTCAACGCTAATAACTGCTAGACCAACGAGGCAGTCAACACTTATAATTACTAGACCTACGAGGCAGTCAACACTAATAACTTCTAGACCGACGAGGCAGTCAACGCTAGTAACTGCTAGACCGACGAGGCGGTCAACGCTAGTAACTATTAGACCGACGAGGCAGTCAATGCTAGTAACAGCTAGACCGACGAGGCAGTCAGCGTTAATAACTATTAAACCAACGAAGCAGTCAACGCTTTTAACTATTAGACCGACGAGGCAGTCAACACTAGTAACTATTAGACCGACGAGGCAGTCAATGCTAGTAACAGCTAGACCAACGAGGCAGTCAGCGTTAATAACTATTAAACCAACGAAGCAGTCAACGCTTTTAACTATTAGACCGACGAGGCAGTCAACACTAGTAACTATTAGACCGATGAGGCAGTCAACGCTAGTAACTATTAGACCGACGAGGCAGTCAACACTTATTACTGCTAGACCGACTAGGCGGTCAACGCTATTAACTAATAAACCAACGAGGCATTCAACTCTTTTGACTATTAGACCGACGAGGCAGTCAACACTAGTAACTATTAGACCGACGAGGCAGTCAACGCTAGTAACTATTAGACCAACGAGGCAGTCATCGCTTATTACTACTAGACCGACGAGGCGGTCAACGCCAGTAACTACTAGACCGACGAAACAGTCTACGCTAATAACTGCTAGACCAACGAGGCGGTCAACGCTAGTAACTATTAGACCGACGAGGCAGTCAATGCTAGTAACAGCTAGACCGACGAGGCAGTCAACACTAATAACTACTAGACCGACGAGGCAGTCAACGCTAATAACTACTAGACCAACGAGGCAGTCAAAGCTAATAACTACTAGACCGACATGGCAGTCAACGCTAATAACTACTAGACCGACGAAACAGTTAACGCTAATAGCTAGTAGACCTACGAGGCAGTCAGCACTAATAACTATTAGACTGACGAGGAAGTCAACGCTAGTAACTATTAGACCGACGAGGCAGTCAACGCTAGTAACTGCTAGACCGACGAGGCAGTCAACGCTAATAACTGCTAGACCGACGAGGCAGTCAACGTTTACAACTATTAGACCGGCGAGGCAGGCACTGCTTATAACTGCTAGACTAACAAGGCGGTCAACGCTAGTAACTATTAGACCGACGAGGCAGTCAATGCTAGTAACTATTAGACCGACGAGGTAGTCAACGCTAGTAACTGCTAGACCAACGAGGCAGTCACGCTTAAAACTATTTGAACGACGAGGCTGTCAACGCTCGTAACTATTAGACCAACGAGGCAGTCAACGCTAATAACTGCAAGGCCGACGAGTTGGTCAACGCTAATAGCTGCTAGACCGACGAAACAGTCAACGCTTATAACTGCTAGACCGACGAGGCAGTCAACGCTTGTAACTGCTAGACCGACGAGGCAGTCAACACTAATAACTACTAGATTGACGAGGCAGTCAACGGTAATAACTACTACACCGAAGAGGCAGTCAACGCTATTAACTATTATACCAACGAAGAAGTCATCGCTCGTAACTATTAGACCGACGTGGCAGTCAACGCTAATAACTGCTAGACCAACGAGGCAGTCAACACTTATAACTACTAGACCAACGAGGCAGTCAGCGTTAATAACTATTAAACCAACGAAGCAGTCAACGCTTTTAACTATTAGACCGACGAGGCAGTCAACACTAGTAACTATTAGACCGATGAGGCAGTCAACGCTAGTAACTATTAGACCGACGAGGCAGTCAACACTTATTACTGCTAGACCGACTAGGCGGTCAACGCTATTAACTAATAAACCAACGAGGCATTCAACTCTTTTGACTATTAGACCGACGAGGCAGTCAACACTAGTAACTATTAGACCGACGAGGCAGTCAACGCTAGTAACTATTAGACCAACGAGGCAGTCATCGCTTATTACTACTAGACCGACGAGGCGGTCAACGCCAGTAACTACTAGACCGACGAAACAGTCTACGCTAATAACTGCTAGACCGACGAGGCGGTCAACGCTAGTAACTATTAGACCGACGAGGCAGTCAACGCTAGTAACAGCTAGACCGACGAGGCAGTCAACACTAATAACTACTAGACCGACGAGGCAGTCAACGCTAATAACTACTAGACCGACGAGGCAGTCAACGCTAATAACTGCTAGACTGACGAGGCAGTCAACGCTATTAACTTTTATACCAACGAGGCAGTCAACGCTTGTAACTATTAGACCGACGAGGCAGTCAACGCTAATAACTGCTTGACCAACGAAGCAGTCAACACTTATAACTACTAGACCAACGAGGCAGTCAACGTTTATAACTATTAAACCAACGAGGCAGTAGACGCTTTTAACTATTAGACCGACGAGGTAGTCAACACTAGTAACTATTTGACCGACAAGGCAGTCGACAGTTATTACTATCAGACCGACGAGGCAGTCAACGCTAGTAACTATAAGACCAACGAGGCAGTCAACGCTAATAACTGCTAGACCGACGAGGCAGTCAACACTAATAACTACAAGACCAACGAGGCAGTCAACGTTTATAACTATTAGACTGGCGAGGCAGTCACTGCTAATAACTGCTAGACCGACGAGGCGGTCAACGCTTATAACTATTTGAACGACGAGGCAGTCAACGCTAGTAACTACTACACCTACGAGGCAGTCAACGCTAATAGTTACTAGACCTACGAGGCAGTCAACACTAATAACTACTAGACCGACGAGGCAGTCAACGCTAGTAACTATTAGACCGACGAGGCAGTCAACACTCATAACTACTAGACTGACGAGGCAGTCAACGGTAATTACTACTACACTGAAGAGGCAGTCAACGCTATTAACTATTATACCAACGAGACAGTCAACGCTTGTAACTATTTGACCGATGAGGCAGTCAACGCTTATAACTGCTCGGCTGACGAGGCAGTCAACACTTATAACTACTAGACCGACGAGGCGGTCAACGCTATTAACTATTATACCAACAAGGCAGTCAACGCTACTAAATATTAGACCGACGAGGCAGTCAACGCTAGTAACTATTTGACCGACGAGGCAGTCAACGCTAGTAACTATTAGACCGACGAGGCAGTCAACGCTAATAACTGCTAGACTGACGAGGCAGTCAAAACTAGTAACTTTTAGACCAACGAGGCAGTCAACGCTAGTAACTGCTAGGCCGACGAGGCAGTCAACACTCATAACTACTAGACTGACGAGGCAGTCAACGTTTATAACTATTAGACCGGCGAGGCAGTCACTGCTAATAACTGCTTGACCGACGAGGCAGTCAACACTAATAACTACTAGACCGACGAGGCAGCTAACGGTTATTACTACTACACTGAAGAGGCAGTCAACGCTAGTAACTATTTGACCAACGAGGCAGTCAACGCTTATTACTGCTAACCGTCGAGGCAGTCCACTCTAATAACTAGTAGACCGACGAGGCAGTCAACGCTTATAACTGCTAGACTGACGAGGCAGTCAACGCTAGTAACTATTATACCAACAAGGCAGTCAACGCTAGTAACTATTGGACCGACGAAGCAATCAACGCTAGTAAGAATTAAACCGACGAGGCGGTCAACGAAAGTAAATATTAGACCGACGAGGCAGTCAACGCTTTTAACTGCTAGACCGACGAGGCAGTCAACACTTTTAACTACTAGACCAATGAGGCAGTCAACGTTTATAACTATTAGACTGGCGAGGCAGTCACTGCTAATAACTGCTAGACCGACGAGGCGGTCAACGCTTATAACTATTTGAACGACGAGGCAGTCAACGCTAGTTACTACTCCACCTACGAGGCAGTCAACGCTAATAGTTACTAGACCTACGAGGCAGTCAACACTACTAAATATTAGACCGACGAGGCAGTCAACGCTAGTAACTATTAGACCGACGAGGCAGTCAACGCTAGTAACTGCTAGACCGACGAGGCAGTCAACGCTTATAACTATTTGAACGACGAGGCAGTCAACGCTCGTAACTATGAGACCGACGAGGCAGTCAACGCTAGTAACTACTACACCTACGAGACAGTCAACGTTAATAGCTACTAGACCTACGAGGCAGTCAACATGCATAACTTCTAGACCAACGAGGCAGTCAACGGTAATAACTTCTACACTGGAGAGGCAGTCAACGCTTTGAACTATTATACCAACGAGGCAGTCAACGCTTGTAACTATTTGACCGACGAGGCAGTCAGTGCTAGTAACTATTAGACCGACGAGGCAGTCAATGCTTGTAACAGCTAGACCGACGAGGCAGTCAACGCTAATAACTACTAGACAGACGAGGCAGTCAACGCTAATAACTGCTAGACTGACGAGGCAGTCAACGTTATTAACTACTATACCAAGGAGGCAGTCAACGCTTGTAACTATTAGACCGACGAGGCAGTCAACGCTAATAACTGCTGCACCAACGAGGCAGTCAACACTTATAATTACTAGACCAACGAGGCAGTCAACGTTTATAACTATTAAACCAACGAGGCAGTAGACGCTTTTAACTATTAGACCGACGAACCAGTCAACACTAGTAACTATTTGACCGACGAGGCAGTCAACGCTAGTAACTATTTGACCAACGAGGCAGTCAACGCTTATTACTGCTAGACCGTCGAGGCAGTCAACTCTAATAACTACTAGACCGACGAGGCAGTCAACGCTTATAACTGCTAGACTGACGAGGCAGTCAACGCTAGTAACTATTATACCAACAAGGCAGTCAACGCTAGTAACTATTATACCGACGAGGCAATCAACGCTAGTAAGAATTAAACCGACGAGGCGGTCAACGAAAGTAAATATTAGACCGACGAGGCAGTCAACGCTATTAACTGCTTGACCGACGAGGCAGTCAAAGCTAATAATTACTAGACCGACATGGCAGTCAACGCTTATAATTACTAGACCGACGAAGCAGTTAACGCTAATAGCTACTAGACCTACGAGGCAGTCGACACTTATTACTATCAGACCGACGAGGCAGTCAACGCTAGTAACTATTAGACCAACGAGGCAGTCAACGCTAATAACTGCTAGACCAACGAGGCAGTCAACGTTTATAACTATTAGACTGGCGAGGCAGTCACTGCTAATAACTGCTAGACCGACGAGGCAGTCAACGCTTATAACTATTTGAACGACGAGGCAGTCAACGCTAGTAACTACTACACCTACGAGGCAGTCAACGCTAATAGTTACTAGACCTACGAGGCAGTCAACACTAATAACTTCTAGACCGACGAGGCAGTCAACGCTAGTAACTATTAGACCGACGAGGTAGTCAACGCTTATAACTGTTAGACTGACGAGGCAGTCAACGCTATTAACTTTTATACCAATGAGGCAGTCAACGCTTGTAACTATTAGACCGACGAGGCAGTCAACGCTAATAACTGCTAGACCAACGAGGCAGTCAACACTTATAATTACTAGACCTACGAGGCAGTCAACACTAATAACTTCTAGACCGACGAGGCAGTCAACGCTAGTAACTGCTAGACCGACGAGGCGGTCAACGCTAGTAACTATTAGACCGACGAGGCAGTCAATGCTAGTAACAGCTAGACCGACGAGGCAGTCAGCGTTAATAACTATTAAACCAACGAAGCAGTCAACGCTTTTAACTATTAGACCGACGAGGCAGTCAACACTAGTAACTATTAGACCGACGAGGCAGTCAATGCTAGTAACAGCTAGACCAACGAGGCAGTCAGCGTTAATAACTATTAAACCAACGAAGCAGTCAACGCTTTTAACTATTAGACCGACGAGGCAGTCAACACTAGTAACTATTAGACCGATGAGGCAGTCAACGCTAGTAACTATTAGACCGACGAGGCAGTCAACACTTATTACTGCTAGACCGACTAGGCGGTCAACGCTATTAACTAATAAACCAACGAGGCATTCAACTCTTTTGACTATTAGACCGACGAGGCAGTCAACACTAGTAACTATTAGACCGACGAGGCAGTCAACGCTAGTAACTATTAGACCAACGAGGCAGTCATCGCTTATTACTACTAGACCGACGAGGCGGTCAACGCCAGTAACTACTAGACCGACGAAACAGTCTACGCTAATAACTGCTAGACCAACGAGGCGGTCAACGCTAGTAACTATTAGACCGACGAGGCAGTCAATGCTAGTAACAGCTAGACCGACGAGGCAGTCAACACTAATAACTACTAGACCGACGAGGCAGTCAACGCTAATAACTACTAGACCGACGAGGCAGTCAACGCTAATAACCGCTGGACTGACGAGGCAGTCAACGCTATTAACTTTTATACCAACGAGGCAGTCAACGCTTGTAACTATTAGACCGACGAGGCAGTCAACGCTAATAACTGCTTGACCAACGAAGCAGTCAACACTTATAACTACTAGACCAACGAGGCAGTCAACGTTTATAACTATTAAACCAACGAGGCAGTAGACGCTTTTAACTATTAGACCGACGAGGTAGTCAACACTAGTAACTATTTGACCGACAAGGCAGTCGACAGTTATTACTATCAGACCGACGAGGCAGTCAACGCTAGTAACTATAAGACCAACGAGGCAGTCAACGCTTATAACTGCTAGACCGACGAGGCAGTCAACACTAATAACTACAAGACCAACGAGGCAGTCAACGTTTATAACTATTAGACTGGCGAGGCAGTCACTGCTAATAACTGCTAGACCGACGAGGCGGTCAACGCTTATAACTATTTGAACGACGAGGCAGTCAACGCTAGTAACTACTACACCTACGAGGCAGTCAACGCTAATAGTTACTAGACCTACGAGGCAGTCAACACTAATAACTACTAGACCGACGAGGCAGTCAACGCTAGTAACTATTAGACCGACGAGGCAGTCAACACTCATAACTACTAGACTGACGAGGCAGTCAACGGTAATTACTACTACACTGAAGAGGCAGTCAACGCTATTAACTATTATACCAACGAGACAGTCAACGCTTGTAACTATTTGACCGATGAGGCAGTCAACGCTTATAACTGCTCGGCTGACGAGGCAGTCAACACTTATAACTACTAGACCGACGAGGCGGTCAACGCTATTAACTATTATACCAACAAGGCAGTCAACGCTACTAAATATTAGACCGACGAGGCAGTCAACGCTAGTAACTATTTGACCGACGAGGCAGTCAACGCTAGTAACTATTAGACCGACGAGGCAGTCAACGCTAATAACTGCTAGACTGACGAGGCAGTCAAAACTAGTAACTTTTAGACCAACGAGGCAGTCAACGCTAGTAACTGCTAGGCCGACGAGGCAGTCAACACTCATAACTACTAGACTGACGAGGCAGTCAACGTTTATAACTATTAGACCGGCGAGGCAGTCACTGCTAATAACTGCTTGACCGACGAGGCAGTCAACACTAATAACTACTAGACCGACGAGGCAGCTAACGGTTATTACTACTACACTGAAGAGGCAGTCAACGCTAGTAACTATTTGACCAACGAGGCAGTCAACGCTTATTACTGCTAACCGTCGAGGCAGTCCACTCTAATAACTAGTAGACCGACGAGGCAGTCAACGCTTATAACTGCTAGACTGACGAGGCAGTCAACGCTAGTAACTATTATACCAACAAGGCAGTCAACGCTAGTAACTATTGGACCGACGAAGCAATCAACGCTAGTAAGAATTAAACCGACGAGGCGGTCAACGAAAGTAAATATTAGACCGACGAGGCAGTCAACGCTTTTAACTGCTAGACCGACGAGGCAGTCAACACTTTTAACTACTAGACCAATGAGGCAGTCAACGTTTATAACTATTAGACTGGCGAGGCAGTCACTGCTAATAACTGCTAGACCGACGAGGCGGTCAACGCTTATAACTATTTGAACGACGAGGCAGTCAACGCTAGTTACTACTCCACCTACGAGGCAGTCAACGCTAATAGTTACTAGACCTACGAGGCAGTCAACACTACTAACTATTAGACCGACGAGGCAGTCAACGCTAGTAACTATTAGACCGACGAGGCAGTCAACGCTAGTAACTGCTAGACCGACGAGGCAGTCAACGCTTATAACTATTTGAACGACGAGGCAGTCAACGCTCGTAACTATGAGACCGACGAGGCAGTCAACGCTAGTAACTACTACACCTACGAGACAGTCAACGTTAATAGCTACTAGACCTACGAGGCAGTCAACATGCATAACTTCTAGACCAACGAGGCAGTCAACGGTAATAACTTCTACACTGGAGAGGCAGTCAACGCTTTGAACTATTATACCAACGAGGCAGTCAACGCTTGTAACTATTTGACCGACGAGGCAGTCAGTGCTAGTAACTATTAGACCGACGAGGCAGTCAATGCTTGTAACAGCTAGACCGACGAGGCAGTCAACGCTAATAACTACTAGACAGACGAGGCAGTCAACGCTAATAACTGCTAGACTGACGAGGCAGTCAACGTTATTAACTACTATACCAAGGAGGCAGTCAACGCTTGTAACTATTAGACCGACGAGGCAGTCAACGCTAATAACTGCTGCACCAACGAGGCAGTCAACACTTATAATTACTAGACCAACGAGGCAGTCAACGTTTATAACTATTAAACCAACGAGGCAGTAGACGCTTTTAACTATTAGACCGACGAACCAGTCAACACTAGTAACTATTTGACCGACGAGGCAGTCAACGCTAGTAACTATTTGACCAACGAGGCAGTCAACGCTTATTACTGCTAGACCGTCGAGGCAGTCAACTCTAATAACTACTAGACCGACGAGGCAGTCAACGCTTATAACTGCTAGACTGACGAGGCAGTCAACGCTAGTAACTATTATACCAACAAGGCAGTCAACGCTAGTAACTATTATACCGACGAGGCAATCAACGCTAGTAAGAATTAAACCGACGAGGCGGTCAACGAAAGTAAATATTAGACCGACGAGGCAGTCAACGCTATTAACTGCTTGACCGACGAGGCAGTCAAAGCTAATAATTACTAGACCGACATGGCAGTCAACGCTTATAATTACTAGACCGACGAAGCAGTTAACGCTAATAGCTACTAGACCTACGAGGCAGTCGACACTTATTACTATCAGACCGACGAGGCAGTCAGCGCTAGTAACTATTAGACCAACGAGGCAGTCAACGCTAATAACTGCTAGACCAACGAGGCAGTCAACGTTTATAACTATTAGACTGGCGAGGCAGTCACTGCTAATAACTGCTAGACCGACGAGGCAGTCAACGCTTATAACTATTTGAACGACGAGGCAGTCAACGCTAGTAACTACTACACCTACGAGGCAGTCAACGCTAATAGTTACTAGACCTACGAGGCAGTCAACACTAATAACTTCTAGACCGACGAGGCAGTCAACGCTAGTAACTATTAGACCGACGAGGTAGTCAACGCTTATAACTGTTAGACTGACGAGGCAGTCAACGCTATTAACTTTTATACCAATGAGGCAGTCAACGCTTGTAACTATTAGACCGACGAGGCAGTCAACGCTAATAACTGCTAGACCAACGAGGCAGTCAACACTTATAATTACTAGACCTACGAGGCAGTCAACACTAATAACTTCTAGACCGACGAGGCAGTCAACGCTAGTAACTGCTAGACCGACGAGGCGGTCAACGCTAGTAACTATTAGACCGACGAGGCAGTCAATGCTAGTAACAGCTAGACCGACGAGGCAGTCAACACTAATAACTACTAGACCGACGAGGCAGTCAACGCTAATAACTACTAGACCGACGAGGCAGTCAACGCTAATAACCGCTGGACTGACGAGGCAGTCAACGCTATTAACTTTTATACCAACGAGGCAGTCAACGCTTGTAACTATTAGACCGACGAGGCAGTCAACGCTAATAACTGCTTGACCAACGAAGCAGTCAACACTTATAACTACTAGACCAACGAGGCAGTCAACGTTTATAACTATTAAACCAACGAGGCAGTAGACGCTTTTAACTATTAGACCGACGAGGTAGTCAACACTAGTAACTATTTGACCGACAAGGCAGTCGACAGTTATTACTATCAGACCGACGAGGCAGTCAACGCTAGTAACTATAAGACCAACGAGGCAGTCAACGCTAATAACTGCTAGACCGACGAGGCAGTCAACACTAATAACTACAAGACCAACGAGGCAGTCAACGTTTATAACTATTAGACTGGCGAGGCAGTCACTGCTAATAACTGCTAGACCGACGAGGCGGTCAACGCTTATAACTATTTGAACGACGAGGCAGTCAACGCTAGTAACTACTACACCTACGAGGCAGTCAACGCTAATAGTTACTAGACCTACGAGGCAGTCAACACTAATAACTACTAGACCGACGAGGCAGTCAACGCTAGTAACTATTAGACCGACGAGGCAGTCAACACTCATAACTACTAGACTGACGAGGCAGTCAACGGTAATTACTACTACACTGAAGAGGCAGTCAACGCTATTAACTATTATACCAACGAGACAGTCAACGCTTGTAACTATTTGACCGATGAGGCAGTCAACGCTTATAACTGCTCGGCTGACGAGGCAGTCAACACTTATAACTACTAGACCGACGAGGCGGTCAACGCTATTAACTATTATACCAACAAGGCAGTCAACGCTACTAAATATTAGACCGACGAGGCAGTCAACGCTAGTAACTATTTGACCGACGAGGCAGTCAACGCTAGTAACTATTAGACCGACGAGGCAGTCAACGCTAATAACTGCTAGACTGACGAGGCAGTCAAAACTAGTAACTTTTAGACCAACGAAGCAGTCAACGCTAGTAACTGCTAGGCCGACGAGGCAGTCAACACTCATAACTACTAGACTGACGAGGCAGTCAACGTTTATAACTATTAGACCGGCGAGGCAGTCACTGCTAATAACTGCTTGACCGACGAGGCAGTCAACACTAATAACTACTAGACCGACGAGGCAGCTAACGGTTATTACTACTACACTGAAGAGGCAGTCAACGCTAGTAACTATTTGACCAACGAGGCAGTCAACGCTTATTACTGCTAACCGTCGAGGCAGTCAACTCTAATAACTAGTAGACCGACGAGGCAGTCAACGCTTATAACTGCTAGACTGACGAGGCAGTCAACGCTAGTAACTATTATACCAACAAGGCAGTCAACGCTAGTAACTATTGGACCGACGAAGCAATCAACGCTAGTAAGAATTAAACCGACGAGGCGGTCAACGAAAGTAAATATTAGACCGACGAGGCAGTCAACGCTTTTAACTGCTAGACCGACGAGGCAGTCAACACTTTTAACTACTAGACCAATGAGGCAGTCAACGTTTATAACTATTAGACTGGCGAGGCAGTCACTGCTAATAACTGCTAGACCGACGAGGCGGTCAACGCTTATAACTATTTGAACGACGAGGCAGTCAACGCTAGTAACTACTCCACCTACGAGGCAGTCAACGCTAATAGTTACTAGACCTACGAGGCAGTCAACACTACTAAATATTAGACCGACGAGGCAGTCAACGCTAGTAACTATTAGACCGACGAGGCAGTCAACGCTAGTAACTGCTAGACCGACGAGGCAGTCAACGCTTATAACTATTTGAACGACGAGGCAGTCAACGCTCGTAACTATGAGACCGACGAGGCAGTCAACGCTAGTAACTACTACACCTACGAGACAGTCAACGTTAATAGCTACTAGACCTACGAGGCAGTCAACATGCATAACTTCTAGACCAACGAGGCAGTCAACGGTAATAACTTCTACACTGGAGAGGCAGTCAACGCTTTGAACTATTATACCAACGAGGCAGTCAACGCTTGTAACTATTTGACCGACGAGGCAGTCAGTGCTAGTAACTATTAGACCGACGAGGCAGTCAATGCTTGTAACAGCTAGACCGACGAGGCAGTCAACGCTAATAACTACTAGACAGACGAGGCAGTCAACGCTAATAACTGCTAGACTGACGAGGCAGTCAACGTTATTAACTACTATACCAACGAGGCAGTCAACGCTTGTAACTATTAGACCGACGAGGCAGTCAACGCTAATAACTGCTGCACCAACGAGGCAGTCAACACTTATAATTACTAGACCAACGAGGCAGTCAACGTTTATAACTATTAAACCAACGAGGCAGTAGACGCTTTTAACTATTAGACCGACGAACCAGTCAACACTAGTAACTATTTGACCGACGAGGCAGTCAACGCTAGTAACTATTTGACCAACGAGGCAGTCAACGCTTATTACTGCTAGACCGTCGAGGCAGTCAACTCTAATAACTACTAGACCGACGAGGCAGTCAACGCTTATAACTGCTAGACTGACGAGGCAGTCAACGCTAGTAACTATTATACCAACAAGGCAGTCAACGCTAGTAACTATTATACCGACGAGGCAATCAACGCTAGTAAGAATTAAACCGACGAGGCGGTCAACGAAAGTAAATATTAGACCGACGAGGCAGTCAACGCTATTAACTGCTTGACCGACGAGGCAGTCAAAGCTAATAATTACTAGACCGACATGGCAGTCAACGCTTATAATTACTAGACCGACGAAGCAGTTAACGCTAATAGCTACTAGACCTACGAGGCAGTCGACACTTATTACTATCAGACCGACGAGGCAGTCAACGCTAGTAACTATTAGACCAACGAGGCAGTCAACGCTAATAACTGCTAGACCAACGAGGCAGTCAACGTTTATAACTATTAGACTGGCGAGGCAGTCACTGCTAATAACTGCTAGACCGACGAGGCAGTCAACGCTTATAACTATTTGAACGACGAGGCAGTCAACGCTAGTAACTACTACACCTACGAGGCAGTCAACGCTAATAGTTACTAGACCTACGAGGCAGTCAACACTAATAACTTCTAGACCGACGAGGCAGTCAACGCTAGTAACTATTAGACCGACGAGGTAGTCAACGCTTATAACTGTTAGACTGACGAGGCAGTCAACGCTATTAACTTTTATACCAATGAGGCAGTCAACGCTTGTAACTATTAGACCGACGAGGCAGTCAACGCTAATAACTGCTAGACCAACGAGGCAGTCAACACTTATAATTACTAGACCTACGAGGCAGTCAACACTAATAACTTCTAGACCGACGAGGCAGTCAACGCTAGTAACTGCTAGACCGACGAGGCAGTCAACGCTTATAACTATTCGAACGACGAGGCAGTCAACGCTCGTAACTATTAGACCGACGAGGCAGTCAACGCTAGTAACTACTACACCTACGAGGCAGTCAACGCTTATTGCTACTAGACCTACGAGGCAGTCAACATGCATAACTTCTAGACCAACGAGGCAGTCAACGGTAATAACTTCTACACTGAAGAGGCAGTCAACGCTTTTAACTATTATACCAACGAGGCAGTCAACGCTTGTAACTATTTGACCGACGAGGCAGTCAACGCTAATAACTGCTGGGCTGACGAGGCAGTCAACACTAATAACTACTAGACCGACGAGGCAGTCAACACTAATAACTACTAGACCGACGAGGCGGTCAACGCTTTTAACTATTTGACCGACGACGCAGTCAACGCTTATAACTGCTAGACTGACGAGGCAGTCAACACTAGTAACTATTAGACCAACGAGGCAGTCAACGCTTATAATTACTAGACCGACGAGGCAGTCAACGCTAATAACTTTCAGACCGACGAGGCAGTCAACGCTTATAACTATTCGAACGACGAGGCAGTCAACGCTCGTAACTATTAGACCGACGAGGCAGTCAACGCTTATAACTGTTAGACTGACGAGGCAGTCAACGCTATTAACTTTTATACCAATGAGGCAGTCAACGCTTGTAACTATTAGACCGACGAGGCAGTCAACGCTAATAACTGCTAGACCAACGAGGCAGTCAACACTTATAATTACTAGACCGACGAGGCAGTCAACGCTAATAACTTTTAGACCGACGAGGCAGTCAACGCTAGTAACTGCTAGACCGACGAGGCAGTCAACGCTTATAACTATTCGAACGACGAGGCAGTCAACGCTCGTAACTATTAGACCGACGAGGCAGTCAACGCTAGTAACTACTACACCTACGAGGCAGTCAACGCTTATTGCTACTAGACCTACGAGGCAGTCAACATGCATAACTTCTAGACCAACGAGGCAGTCAACGGTAATAACTTCTACACTGAAGAGGCAGTCAACGCTTTTAACTATTATACCAACGAGGCAGTCAACGCTTATAACTATTTGACCGACGAGGCAGTCAACGCTAATAACTGCTGGGCTGACGAGGCAGTCAACACTAATAACTACTAGACCGACGAGGCAGTCAACACTAATAACTACTAGACCGACGAGGCGGTCAACGCTTTTAACTATTTGACCGACGACGCAGTCAACGCTTATAACTGCTAGACTGACGAGGCAGTCAACACTAGTAACTATTAGACCAACGAGGCAGTCAACGCTAGTAACTGCTAGGCCGACGAGGCAGTCAACACTAACAACTACTAGACCGACGAGGCAGTCAACGCTAATAACTACTACACTGACGAGGCAGTCAACGCTATTAACTATTAAACCAACGAGGCAGTCAACGCTTTTATCTATTAGACCGACGAGGCAGTCAACGCTAGTAACTATTAGACCGACGAGGCAGTCAACGTTAATTACTATTTAGTCACTTATTATGTCCTTTATTTCATTTAAATACATATAATTTATATTTTTAAATATTAAAACATATAAAATATAAAAACATTTAAAAATATAAAAAATAGTAGCCCACCGGTATCGGGAACAGGGTCCAAGCTACCGGCGGTCAGGGCTCCAGGGACAGGAACCTTCTGACAATGCGAACCGTGTCCAGGAGTACCGCTCTCTGGATCAAGCCCTTGATCCAGCTGCCCAACGAGAGCCTCCTTAGGTGTTGGTCGAGGTTCTTGGCGATTAAGCCATTGGCTGTCACGACTATCGGCACAATGATTGCTGATTCTACATCCCACATGTCGACAACCTCGCGAGCCAAGTCAAGATACTTGATTTGTTTATCTTTCTCAGCTTTCACGAGGTTCTCGTCATGCGGGACCGTTATGTCAATAATCATTGTGCGCCGCTCTCCTCGATCCACCACCACTATATCAGGCTTATTGGCAGCAATAGTTCTGTCAGTGATGATGGATCGATCCCAGTACAATGTGATATTTCCATTTTCGAGAACTGGGTCGGGCACATACCTGTAGTACGGCACTTCCGATTCCACAAGGCTGTACTTCAGAGCAAGTTGCTGGTGGATAATCCTGGCTACAAGGTTGTGTCTATGCAAGTACTCTTCATTAGCTAGACGAGAATACCCGGAGATAATATGGCGGATTGATTCTCCCGGACGGTGGCATGCCCGACAGAACCGTGCCGTTCTTCACAATGAATCTCCGGTAATTGTTCGTCATCATAACTTCGTCCATAATTGCACAGACAAAACCTTCGTTTTCCCCAAAGAGGTCACCAAAACGCAGCCAGGTTACGGACGCTGGTAAATCTACATTGGGCCCATGCAGGGCCCGGAAGTAGCGTCCGTGAAGCTCCTTACTCTGCCATATCTCCATGCGATCCTTAGTGTCAAGCACTACAGGCTTGCGCCTATTCTCTTTAGCCAAGGAGAGCGGGGTAAGGCCCTTTTCCACCACGACCACATCTCGATGCATCCCCACGTCGACTCCAAGGAAATATTCCCTGAGACTGCATATCTCGCGATTGTGGAGGGTCTTAGCGTTTAAAAAGCCTCGATCTCCACACTTTCGCGGGATATTATTATTATTATTATTACCTAATATTTTATATTACCTATATATTTTACCTATTTTATATTCTTTGTTTTAGATACCCGAGGCTAGCTTATTATGTTGTGCTTGTTGGGTACAAACTCAGCGTACAATCCAACAACAAAAATCATAGCAGCACACTGCTATTAATATGAATACATGTGTATGGTGCTGTCGGTTTCTTGCTCAAACACGCAGACACTTCATACCTGAAGGACCTGAACAACAGAATTAATGTATCGAAGAGAGGTAACATTAGCAACTTACCTATTTTTTTTTATTAAATAATTATTTAAATACCTAATACATAATGTATTACTTTGTTTTATTCAGATTCCAGCAGGACTAGTTTGCTATAGTTGTTGGGTAGCAGTACGTAGATATGCGGAGCATGCTACAAGGAATGAAGATAACTGGCAAACTCCAAGCCCATCTGACCTTCACCAATATTATGTGTAGAATATTGCTACACTGAACGCCAACTTACGTTGTTAGCGGTCCCTGTGAGAGCAGAAGTTGCAGCAAGAATTTATCTCAATGAGGTTATATTTTTTAAACTGCTATATACACCCGGACATACCTTTTGAGGTTTTTGTGATGTTTCTGTTTATATTTTGTTTTGTTCCTTAATTAATAAACGATAACAAAGTAATATCACTGTGCACTTGGTAAACTCTAATCAGTGACTATTAGTCATTGTAAATCTTAGAGCTAAGCCTCACTTATCAGTGCTAATTTACTTTTTCACAATGTAACTATAATCTTTTTGTTGCCCCTGTAAGTAAATTGTTTTCTTGTATTGTTTCAGTTACCAGAGCATATGCTTCTTTGTTCCACTGCTGGACACATGCACAGGAAATTATAGAGAAATGAAGGAAACAGTTGTGCAACAACTTCATATCCAGCCACCAAGTGCATCAATAGCACTTGATGATTTTACTATATACATTATATAGAATATATAACTACTTGTGTGTACAAGTGCTCATTGTTTTGTGTCGGCTTGTAACAATGTAGAACGAAATAGAGTGCCGGAATACTTAATAAAAAGTGAGTTTCTTGCTGTGCTCACACAATGACAAGCGATAAGGCCGCCCATTGTATATTCTGTAGTGTTTGATTTATTTTTTGTTATGTATTTTTGTGGTATGCAATAAAGTATATATAAATATAAATATGAATGACCATTGTGTGGCATTTGGGTTGGGCTCGGTACCACGAGAGCATAAAAGCACCGGCATCATTCCTGGATCGAATATTAATAAGAGATGATGTGGAAAATGAATAAAATCATAAGTCACAACAATTTGTTTTATTTACATACCTCTCATGACTGATTTCTCATCCACTTAGGCTGCCTGTTCACTGAAGTGGAGAACCCCTGTGAAACGGAGATGTGCATATGTGTGCAGTTAAGATTCTATTGGTTAATATTGGCACAAGTCTCCGCTCCGCAGGGCTTCGCCGCTCCAATAAACAGATTCCCCTAATGTCGCAAATACTAGGAACTAAATAACTTAGAACTTGTTTAAAAAATATGTACTTGCTGCCTAAAAATAGTTGGGGTTTCTTCCCAGCTGTAACTGTGTAAAAGAAATAGTTAACTACTTTAAAAATAACTTGCAGTAGTTAGGTTTTGCACAGCTCACTGCTCTTCTATGAATGATCGAGGTCCAGATTGTACTGATAGGCACTGAAAAATGAAGTAGCAGGACTGTTTTACAAAATAACGTTCAAGTATTCGTTTCTTGATAAACCTTGATACCGATTTAACCAATCTCTAGCTGCTCGAATAGGTAATATTAGGTGCTGCCGCAATTGAGTAGAATATCCTGTAGTCCTATTTTATTATAATTATTACGAAACTGGAGTACTTTCTAAAATCGTATGTTGTTATTTTATCGCTGTCAGTCATCACTCATTACATAAGACACAACATCAATCAAATGTCATTGTCAATGTCACATAATTCGCATATTGCTGATTCACCATATTTACGTAGTGTTACTCTCCTTGACAGAGATATTTTTAATGTACAATTAAACGAAGTAATATTATATCAAATTAACATAAAAAATCGGTTACTATATTGTATAGCCATATTCACATATAGTGTACACAGAGCTGGCCCAGGCTCCATACATTTCTGGAACATCTCCTTTCTCAGTAGCAGTCTGGAGTCTGGATTTATGCCCGGTTGATGGCAATAGGCTCGCCCCCTATTACATGGGACTTAAAACATAACTGGTGAAATGTAGGTGAACCTGCTACTGGGACACCTTTGCCCAACCCTTCGGGAAACAAGGTGTGATATTATGTTATGTTATGTTATAGTTATTATTTAATCATGCTTTTGTATGTTGTGCTGTGTCTTTTATGTGCACCGAAGAAGCATTTATACACAAAACATTTATAACATTATTACTTAGGAAGTTAGGATAAAATTAATCCCTGGTTTGATACAAAATTATCACCAGATGATTTTTTTTAAGTATCGATCCAGATTGATTGGGTTGATTTTACCAGGTTCTTATTTCATCTTTCATTTATCAGTCACGGGCTCGGTACAAAATACCGCTTTAAATTGTACCCCGAAATTCGACCCAATCATTTTGATTTTTATAAAACAGCAAATTATTAAAAAAAAAAAACTGAAAAGACAAAAACAAGCATTATGTTATAATCTATAAAATGTTGGTATTGCAGGCGGGGTATTGCAACCTGAAATTATGGTGTAAATTTTGTTTGTCCCCGGGTTGATAATTTGATAATTTGCCTTATTTCAAGCTTTTTAGTTATTTGCAGATGCAATATATACATATTATAAGCCTATATCACTCCCACAGTTAAAACGAATCTAACGACACCTCATAAGATAAAATCCATCAAGCCGTTTAGGCTACAGAGCGTGCCAAAGAAATAGACATACATACATACTCTCGAAAAACATTACCCTCCTTCTGGGGCAGTCGGGTAAAAAAAAAATTATTGCCTGCAAACTAAAAGACACTACTTGCTCTCCACTTGACATGAGCATTTAGTAAATTATCACCTCAGTTAGTAAATTAAACACCCACAAAAATTAATTCAATTCTCCTGTTCACCCAGACAGCGCAAAATATATTTTCAGCATACAAACCTATTTTTAGACGAACACCGAATTAAAGATGTCCGACATAGGAACAAACGCGACCACAGCCTCAAGGCTTACGAACGTGAGGTGAATAAGTAGAATTCCTTTAAATTATGTAACGCGAAACCGTAATGTGCACTTAGTAAGCTTTATTTATGCGATTTTAAAACCTATTTGCTAGACTATTAGGCCGACTGTCCACTGTCGACTGTGGAGCGGAGAGGAGAGGAGCGGAACTGTGCCAATATTAACCAATAAAATTGCATAAAATATCCGCTCTGCTTCAGTGGACTGGGATTTGTAAACTAGTTTAAAAATAACCGGGAAGCGGAGCGGGGAAGCAGAGCGGGGACGTGGAGCGGAGAAGCGGAAAAAAACGGCCGCGGGGCATTGCAGCTCGCTCAAATTACTCGACGCGTGAATTCGGCCTAGCTCCGCACAGTCCGCAACTCCGCTCAGTCTGCAACTCCGCTCCGCACTACCTCGCTCCGTATCAATAGGCAGACACAGTCCGCAATTCCGCTCCGCATTACTTCCTCGCTCCGCTCTGCTGCCTCGCTCCGCGTCAATGGACAGGTAGCTAAGGCTACCTGTCCATTGATATCCTGCCCCATAAGAGGGGCAGTATCGCCCTTTTATTACAGGTCTACCAGACGTACTGATACGCCGTTGACGGTGACGGTGAGGTTAATATCCAGTCAAGTCGTACTCAACGCTTCTCCTTCATAGTAAATTATGCGCACAGTCAAAGTGTGAAACTCTCTGCCAGCGTCTGTGTTCCCATCTACATATATACCACTCTTCAAAGCAAGTGCGAACATGCATTATCTAGGCACGCTCGGTCCATCATAGACCTCCATCGCTTTACATCAGGCGAGATCGAGGTCAAGAGGCCTTAAGCAATAAAAAAAAAAGTGGCTAAGATGTCGTGATCGCTTTTAAAGCTCTTCATTGCTGGTTATTAATCTAGTATAGTAGCTCTTTGTAAAGGTGCTCGACCAGAGCAGAATTACCACCATACTTACTTTTGGCGCCTAGAAGTGTTGCTCAGTATTTTTCTCAAATAATTGCGCTGAAATTCCAGAATCAGTGACAACCCACGCCAATAATTAAGTTCATTTGTTTCTTTTCTACTTTAAACAGCTCTATTTGCAAGCTTTTCACGTTCGTCCATCAATACCCCTGTTGCAGGCCGCATCAGTAATATACTATAGTTATGTACCTTCTTGGTTGCCAAATGTCGATGTAAAAAGTTCGTTCCAATTTTAGGGTTCCGTAGTGAACAAGGAACCCTTACAGTTTCGCCATGTCCGTCTGTCTGTCTGTCTATCCGCGGCTTAGCTCAGAGACTCTTAGAAATCTGTAATTCGGCATGGGTAATATGAATATATATACATAATTTATTAATCACGCCGGCAAAGTGGTAAATGTTTTTTTTTTAGTACCATCCCTTCTCGTAATGTGGTGATGTTTTTTTTTCTCGTCTGTCCCTTTGTGTGGGGTGTTCGTTGGAAAGGTTGTAAACCATTTTTGTATTCAAGGATCCATTTGCGAAATATTAAGCTTTAATGTGCTAATTATTTGTTAGAGTTAAGTGCCAGCTAGGTGGTTGGTTTTGGATATGAGAAAAAATTCACGGCAATAGTATATACATACGTATTTATTGAATTAAAAGGAAAACTATCACAGCTCTACAAGTTAACGAGTAATAATCGACTAACTTACGTTTGCAGTTGAAAAAACATCTTCACCCGTACATTCCGTATGGGAGAACATGTTTTTCAACTACAATGTTAAGTTTTTTCTTAGGATAAATTCATCCCAACTACGGAAACCTTCATTGTGCGTGGGATATATGAGTTTTCACTGTAATTTATTCGGCCGCTTTGCACGACAGATATGGGTTTTTGGTAACATTGCCGGCCGCCTACTCGCACGTATTTGCTCAGTACAGCATTTTAGATTTACCTCGAAGAAATTATAAGAATTTTCAACCATGTTTGACGAAAATAACATTCCATCTTTCAAAACCATACTTCAAAAATCCTTTCCCTGTTTAGAGAATTGGGTAATAACTTTTCAGGGGTGTACCCCGAAACCCTTTAAGATGTAGGTACAGTCGTAGGCAGTTAACTTTCCTCTTCAGAACTTCAAAAGCCATGTTTTTAATTTCCAAACGAGTGAACACGTGGCGAAGTCGGGGCACTTTTCTAACTGATTGTACATACTGTGGTTATGGTTGACCAACTGGTGTGATTATTTGCATGACGGCACAGCAAGTGGCGCCCGTCTAGTTTTGCCATTTTAAATATTATATTAATATAAACATTTAGTGCTAAGTATTGTATTTATTTTATTTCTTATTTTGTTTATTTCATTATGCTTTACCGGTTGACGTCATCACGTCAACGCCGGCTGTCGTTGAAAACCAGCGCTGTGGCTCTGTCTCGCATTGGGTCGCAGCATTATGCTGAGCAATGCCCGTTTTGAGTAGACGTGACGTATATTTTCCGTCGACATGTTCTTTTCGTGAATTTGTTCTTTCTTTGCGTCATGTTTACCGCAACTAAACGTATTTTCTTTCTTTCTTTATTAAAAAGTTTTTAGTAACCACACAAAGAGGTTAGATAAAAGTGACACTGGCTGATTACTGGCACTCTAGTGGAGCGTCGCATCGATGGTTGCGTGACGGCTTTCTTCTAATGAAAGATGATGTCAGGGGCGTCGCTGTTCTACCACGTCCGCGACGAATTGCTATATTCCAGCACAATCCTGATGTTATTGAAAATGCTGAACCACTCATACGATAACCACTTCTGGTAAAGGCTATCCTGCAACGAAGTGTGATCTTCAATTCGTAATTTCATACGACATAATGTCTGTAGTTTCATACGAAATAATAAAGACATAATGTCCAGCTGTCCAGCTGTCGACGATTTTTATCACCGCAACATTGAATCAGAAGGTTATGAGTTTTTTATCTTATGAAATAGTAAGTAAGCCGAACCGTCACCTGAAGGTAAGCATCTATTCACCGCTGACTATGAATCTATAATACCAGTGGTGTCGTTCAAACTGGAACATAGCAACGTTATTTAGCGGCAGTAATATCTACGCTGATAGTACTTCCTTGGACGTGTTTCTTTACGAAGAGCTTGTGGCGGCATCTACATCCCACATACAAATTACGCGTCACACCGACTTCACGCAAAATCCTGCATCGTGCAAGCAGAGTTTACCGCATGACGAGCATATATACAACGTCCTGATATCAATCATCGAGCAGTAGCCCACCAGACATGACACCCAATTGGTCGGAGGATCCTCCCTTTCTATGGAGGATGAGTGAACTTACCTGTTCCTCATACCTCGAAAAACTCTTATATTTCTTTTGGCTGCTATTTAATTCATCATCCTCCTCCCCCGTATGTACCACATACTAAGGTTAACTCCGTGAAAAGTTGGCGCGTGTTCTATTAGAACGCGTATATTAAAAGTTCGCCAAGTACCTTACATTAAGAAGCTTTCGCTACCGTCCTCGGTGTTAGCTTTAGTTTATATTCAAATAGAAATGGTGAGTGTGTAGTTTAGTTTGGAATTCGTTGAGTTATGTGTAGCACGTGTATGTAAATATGTTTTTTTTTATATAGTTAACGGCGTAGAATATAGCCTTTGCCAGAAGTGGTCATCGTATTATTGGTTCAGCAACTTTAATATTTAGAATTTCGATGTCACCATTGGTCACGTTGTTGACTTGACATCATTTGTCATCATCAGAAGACAGCCGCCACGATACCATCGATGCGACGCTCTACTAGAATGACTGTCACTAGCTTCCGTCACTCTTATCCGATCTAAAACTAGACGAAGCCACTTGCTGCGTACTCATAGTAATAAGATTTTGTTCAGTTCCTTGGTACAGATATTGAATTCTCTCTTGCAAGCTAATGCGGGAACGCGAGCATCCAGAACATTTCTTTTCTAGGAGGTTTTATTTTCAAGGATGAACGGGAAACTTGGAGTGTTGAGCCTTCTGACAAATCCTGTGGCAATGTACAGGTAGATAGCAAGGCTCGGAGATGGCTAGATGTGTAAAAAATGGTCATCCATCCGTTGACAGATCGCCACTAGCGCGGCTTAGCCTTGTAGATCTATATATCAAGTAATCATACTCAGACAGTCATTTACTCCTAAATATGATGACAATGACATCTACTTCATATTTCAAATCATTCATAACATCCATAATGATGACATCCACTCACATATATTCAAAATTTGCTTCTGCCCGCGTCCGCGTGAAATTTCTTGTTCATCCGACCCACCGCGTCGCGTCGTATCGTCCGCCCGCACTTACGGTTACTTCATTTTTGCTTAGCGATCTTTCTGTTTTTTCTTTTCTTTTTGTTCGCTCCTAACGGTCGTAGCATGATATTATATAAGCTGTAACCTTCCGCAAGAATGAGCCTATCAGATGCAAAACGATTTTTGCACGATTCATAATGCGAAGCATTAGAGAGTGCTCTGCGATCGAAAGATTTGTTTTTGCCTCCTTTTATGCAATGAGATTAAAAACTGAAAGCTCATAACAGGTGGCAGCACAGTTGTACGTCTTTAAACCGCCATTGTTGTGTTTATGTTTACTTTTGTGTCACATCACAAATTATGAAAAAACTAGATAAATATGTGTGAGACTTGGAGTGTAGTACTATTAAAAAAACGAGCTAAGGACAGGGGAAGCGTCTACCATAGGTAAAAAAGTAGCTTTAGTCAATAAATTATGAACGCTTTATATTTTATAGGTTATTTTGTGTTTGTTGACTTTAAGTTCATTTTTTGTTAAAGACTGGAGACGTACGATAGGAATAACCTGATCAGAGTTGAAAACCAACTCGGGCATGATCTTCCTGACTGTAAAATCTAAGATAAGATTCTAGCACTGATCAAATATGATAATATAAACACGCACATACTTTACTATAATTTACATAGTATCACATCACAAGTGCCTGTATGTAATGAAAACAGACTTAGTTCTCTTGGGAGCATCACCTATAAACCACTTTCGCCCATAAAAGGCTTAAAGGATAGCACATCATCTCGACGAAATATCAGATTCCAATTTTTTTCGGAGACCTTTTTCCCACAGTTTTCTTCTTATAAAATCTTTGGCAAATACATAGGTCCCCATATTTTTGCAGAAAACAGCTGCGTAACTGGACTCAATAATTAATTATGCGGAAAAGAAGTCGCTTGTTTAAAAAAAAAATGTATGGCTAGCTGTCAAATTATAAGACGCTGAAGATCAGCACCATCTGAAGTGAGCAAGTGGCAGTTTTTATCCCCATTGTTTTTATCCTGCTAGTATATACACAGAACCTACTTGATTTATATATCACTGTATAGATAATTTAATGGAGATTAATACTGTACGATTCAAAAAATTATTGAATGCAGCAGAAACGAAAAAAAAAAATATCAAAATAGTTTTTAAAAAAATCCCGCCAATCAATGTATGAAACCCGAAAACATTGTAGCTTGCGAGAAATTGCGTCCTAAATTAATTGTGCAAAATTTTTTTTTTTAGATTCCTTTTAACCATAGAAATAACCCTATTGATAATGGCTCTTTTATTCAAAGTAGATTAATTATAATTAATAAAAAACTAACCAATATGATATCTATATCTATATTTCTAATTTCGACCCTCTTTCGTTGCCTAGCAACCAATAAAACAAACCTAAATTGTCTTTGACAGTAGGTATAGATTGCGAGGTGATAAATGTTATCCATATTGATGGGTAAAAAAGCAGTCAAAACATATTTCTTGAAAAGTCGTTTAAATATTTTTTTGTTTTTGAATGAGCGTTAAAAATAATCAAACTTTTATTAATCTTTAAAAACAAAACACTTAGTATTATTATCATGAATATAAAAGTTAGCCAAAATCAGTCATGTTGAAGTTAATTAGTTAGGTTTTTTTTTTTTTTTTTTTTTTTATTTTATCGGACATCTACATTATCCAATTTTATCTTTTATTATCTAAATCATGTTACACAAGAGTATGACAAAACTAAAAAAATATAATATCCTAACCTAACTAAAACTATTAGACTAAAACTAAACTAAAATTAAACTAAAATATGGCGTCGAAAAATTCCTCCGCGTCGCTGTCGACTGGTAATGTACCCAAGAGACTGGCCGCATTGCCACGTTGTATGGCAATGCTTAGCCGCTGGCCAAGGTAAAAACCAGCCCTTGGGTCACGAGAAGTGTCAACCAGTCGTTTGGAGATTTCATTGAACAGACCGTGAGCACTCGGACCCCACGGCCCTAGGGTTATGAGGCGTGCACTTTTGTTTTTTTTAATATATTTTTTCAAATCTTTCTGGTAGTTCCAGCGATAAGCGTGTTCAACAAAAAAAAAAAAAAAACAAACAACATTTTCTATATTAACATAGATGAGAAATTCCAGCAAAAACTTGAATTTGTGAACGAAGTATCTCAAAAGAAAAAAAAAAAAAGCAAAGCAAAGCATTTGCAAAGCATTTGCAAAGCGTTTGATAAAGGACCAACTAGTCCAATATGAGGGGATGCAAACTGTGCAAACATAACTGTGGCAAATAGCCCACACATACTTGAGTAGCCCCCAGCGTTACTTGAAGTGTTAATATATGAGTAGCCACGAAAACTGCGAAAGGAATTTTGGAAAATTGTATGGTTTTAACAGGTGACACTCGAAAAGACTAGGGAAGCATGGCACAAAAAGACAGAAGCCTATACTCAAGAGTGGATTGAACAAAACTTCAAATAATGATATTGATGTAAACAAAAGAAAAGAAAGAAAGAAAGAAAGGAAATTAGTTTATTTGTTACAGAAACACGTGCATAAAAACAATTAACTCGAGTGATAAAGAAAATAGATCTACACGAGCACAGAACAGAAATAGACGGCAGTTGCACATTGTCATGATTGTGACATGAAGGCTTCTACTCAATATGCTGCTGTTGTATGGACATTAATTTTAAGATTATTATGTCCATTTCAATTGAGTTATTCAATTTTCATAATTTTTATTTATTGATTTTAATGTTATCAATCTGTTCTTTTTTAATATTTAGGATGCAATTTTTGTAATTATCATTGTTACACATGAATTAACAAAAAAAATTGAATAACTTTAATTGTAAATATACTTTTTGGCTTTGTATTAATATTACGTAAAACCATACGCTGCATGTTGTGTTAGCCTGTAAGTAATTGTTGCACTTATAAGCGTACTATTAAGGAATTTATTTTAAATGTATTGTGTAAACAATTGTTGGGTAACCTAAATAAATATATATAGTTTCAATGTTATTTTACCTACGTTTATACCTTTCTTGATAGATTCAGGAAAGGAATTAGGAAAGTATTATCACCATACCTGTTCCTTCGTCAAGAAGTGTTACCGTATTTTGGTCTAAAGATTGTTTTGGGGATGTCTAATAATGTCCACTATAATATAATAGAATGTATTAGTTTATTTCACTTAAACCTACGTGAGCATTTATGAAACGTCAGAAGATAGGTGCGCGGTTCCAATTGGTCGTTTCTTACGCAGAAGAGCCGGCAAGAAACTCTAGGATACCTTTAATATTAGTTAATTGATTCAGGCGTGACCTTGCGGAAATCCATAATAAAATGATGATGTGGATATATTTAGTAACCTTTTCCGCTTAGCTATTTCTAAAGAGTCATGAAAAGACCCTGGAAGAAATCGACACGTGTTTCACCTCTCAACGAGGCATCCTCAGGATGACGATTAACTTGTCGTGAACTCGAACACGGCGTGTTGCCACACCAAGCACCGAGCGCAGACACTGTCTGCGCTCGGTGCTTGGTGCTAGGTGAAACACGTGTCGATTTCTTCCAGGGTCTTTTCAAGACTCTTTAGAAATAGCTAAGCGGAAAAGGTTACTCTTCTCTCTTCCAAGGCTTTTCTTTTTCTCTTCTTTCAAATACCACCCAATAAAGATAAAAAATCGTTTAAAACGGAAAACTATTTTAGTTTAGGAATTTTCATGATTGAGAACAAACAACACCAATTAACTTTCAAATTGATTGAAATTATAATCCTTTGTTTAACGAAAAGGCTATGTAATTTGGCTTAGACTTAAGTTTGTTAATTACTATTGAATTCTGTTTGGTTTTTGTCGACAAAGGTTTTCGCAGTTTACGTAGGAAATTAATTTTTGTATAACAGGATGTAAACAAAGTGATGCTTTAGTTACATTTTCGTTCTTTTTCGTGTAGTTAGTGACTAACCTGGTATCAGAGTTTTTATGCCACCCATGGGCCTCTAACTTGACTTCACATGCCGTCGAGAAACATCTTTTAGACATGCCCGTTTCCTTACGACGTTTTCCTTCACCGTTTTCTAAGCAAGTGATAATTATACAGTACGCACATGAAGGAGCTTGTGGCTAAGTAATAACAGCCGCACGGATCAAACCATCAGGTTAAGTTACGCTTGCCGGGGTTGGTCCGTGAATGAGTGACCATCTTCACATATTGAGACTCCTCCGTGCCTCGGAAATCATGTTAAGCCGTTGGTCGCGGTTGTCATTCGTGAATCTTTGACAGTCGTTACGGGTCGTCAGAAGCCCGAAAGTCTGTCAACCAGTCTTACCAACGGTTATCGTAGTACCCAGTTACTAGGTTGTGGAGGTCAGATAGGCAGTCGTTCCATTTAAAATAATGGTATTCAGCTGCATCCGCTTAAACTGGAAGCCGACCCCAACATAGTTGGGAAAAGGCTTGGCAGATTTTGGGTACGATCTTGAGACCTATGACTTAGCAGTCTGACGGTCATACCGCTAGACTATCACTGCTAATATTTGGCCCACTTGCATGTTATCAGCTAACTCAGGGTTACTCCAATAATTCTCTTTGGATTAATCTTAACTTAGCTGTTAACTCCGAGTTATTTAGCTAACCCATGAAGGCGTAAGTCGGCGTTAGTGAAATAATGGTCATAGAACACTAATCAAATCGGAAAGTAGGGATCGTCATCGTATCGCCGCGGTTTTTGTCGCAGCTTGTCCCGAGGTGAGGCAATTACGTTACGATTCCGATTAGTGTGCGTTGCAGTAGGGAGTTTCATTCAAAGAATAATTAATGGCTCGAGTTGATACGGTGACGATCCGTTTCCGAGTTGATATATGTGCTATTTCCTTAAAATTATTTATATTACTATTTTGCTGTCTCAAACTATACAGCGTGTATCAGAAAGGTGTGGTACAGACCATCAAACTAAACAACTGTCTCCATAGGACCAACATCGTCATCACGAAAATATAACCAGCAATCCCTTACATTTGGGTCCATTAGGTATTAAAGTTTTCTATGGGATAGTACTGTAGACTAACTAGAGCGTTTTAAAAGTATTCAGAACCCTACGCTGTTTTCCCGGAAGACAGTTTTTAATTTAAATACACATAATATAACATCACGCCTATATTCCCCGAAGGGTTAGGCAGAGGTGTACCTATAGTACACCCACATTTTGCCTGTTATGTTTGACTGTCTCGTTGGTCTAGTGGTCGCAAAGCGCTACTGCTGAGTATGAGGTCCCGGGTTCAATTCCCGGGTCGGGCATGGTATGGTATGGTGTAATCGGGTTTTTCCATCTGGAATTTCTCAGTAGCAGCCGGGAGTCTGGATTAGTGCCCGGTTGATGGCAATAGGCTCGCCCCCTATTACATGGGACTTTAATTTAAATGTTGAACGACACACAAATACACACAAATTCCATGTACTTACTAGAGCTTAAATTTTTATGCCATGTCAACAAAAAAAAAAATGTTTTGCCCCATCCCCCCAAATGCACGGGGCATTTGGGGTCCAGTCAGACGGTACGGGGAGTTCGGTATCACTTCAAGACCAAGATTACCATTCGTCATCCGGTTGCCTCTCCGATTAAATTTTACGTGTATATTGCTTTAACTATAACAAGATTATTGGTGACTGAGCTAACATAATTATGATCTTATTTGTGTACAATTCGATTATAATTTAATGTAGGTACAAAGCTTCTAGCACCACCATTTTTTATCGACTTCCAAAAGGACGAGGTTCTCAATTCGACTGCTGTTTTTTTATAATGCGTAATTTTTCCCATTTAGTATGTGGATGATATGATAAGTTCCTTTCACTGTTATTTACATAGCAGGTACTGGTATTCGAATTTGTGTGGGGTAAGTACCACAACTAAAAAGTAAAAAATATTTTTTTTAAACAAAAATATGACAACCTACTTCCAAAAAAAAAAACACTGCTAAGTAAAAAATAACTATTTCGGAAGTCGGTGGCAAAAAAACGAAAATTCAAAACCAAAGACACCGACTTCCGAAATTAAAGTTATTTTTCACTTCGTAGTGTTTTTTTTGGGAGTCGGTTGTTTTTTGTTCGCCATTTTAAAAGCCACACTTCTTCCCTGCGTTTATAAATCAAACGTGAGAAATGGGCTCTAACTATCGCCGCTACAGATGGCGTAAGTTTTGACGCACACTTTGCAGTTCGTAACTTTTTAGCAGAAGCTTCACAGGCCCTGGCACGAACGTGCAACGTAAACGTAACGTAAATTCGAACGGTTTTTTAATAGAAAATATGACTATCCTATAGCATTTTGATAAAAAAAATGCGAAGATCGTAATATCTTGAATTTATATATACTGACGAGCAATATAAAAAAGTCACTTGCAAAGTGCCCAAAAAATCTAAATATCTCCTAAACCACGCAAGTAAGCTACATGAAGTAAAATATATCTTGAAAACAGCTTTGTAGGTGTTTTTTTATGTGTTACTAAATACACTTGAATGATGCTTTTTACTTCAAGAAGCTATATTGCGTGGTTTTGGAAATATTTCATAATATGTTAGTGGCTTTTTTATATTGCCCGTCAGTGTATTAGGTACATGTGCAAAACTAAGCCGACGTTCGTACAGACGTAATAAAATCGCGGCGGGATTTAATCGCGCACTGGATTTCAACTTTAGTTGTTTGGCCGAGCGTTAAGAATTCAACAGAGTGCATCGCAGCGCGTCGAAAACACACTCTGTTACATTTTCAACTCTCGGTGCTAAGCAGAGCGTTGAAAATCCATTGAACGAAAAATCCCGCCGCGATTTTATTACGTCCGTGCAAACGTCGGCTAATAGTTCCACTTTTAAAATCGCTCGACTTAACGTTACGTTAATATATTAACTCCACGGGTTTACGTTAGGCCCACTGTTTCCTTGATTTTCTCAGTAACTGTACCTCGAAGTTTGTGTTCTACTCATTACAGGGACCTCAAAAATGTTTTGTTTGACAGTTTCAAACTAATTAGTACGAAAGTGACGGTCAGAAGTGCCGATGACTTGCGGGAAAAGAAATAAGTTCCAAGTTTGTGGTTGAGTGTTAAATAGTTTGGTGAAATGTTCGACATTTGCCGCGATATTTCTAGCACTTAATGGTAGGGTGGTTGGTGGGAATTCTAGCTGTGTTTTCGTACTAAAAATAAAGTTGTCTGGTATATTTTGAGAAGTGTTCATGAACTTTACCTGCGTATAGTGAATAAGCTATTAAGACAAGAATTTCCAAGTAATCTTCTAGTCATCACTTTTGTCTTGTCATCCCAAAAAGCTTGGATAAAGCATCAAGATTTTAAACCATGTTACTAGACTTGACTCGTAGGAATATCTTCAAACACTCATGACCTGCGATCAAAAGGCATCACTCTGACAGCTGTGGACGCATACATGACACGCGCTTCATACGAAAACACTCCGTATTTCATGTCTGAAGCAGCAGTAAGCGACCATTTTAACAAGACACATTGTAAAATAAAACAGCGAAGAAATAAAGGGCTTCTGAACCTGGTCGGGTGAAACTTGAAGACATGTATCGCCCGCAGCGGACAAACCCCCTTTGTCTGTTGAAAGAAACAAAAAGTGAGCGATTGTTTCCCGCGCTTCTTGATGTGTTCCATTTTTGAATTTGAAGTTTTTGCTCCTCTTTTTTTGTGGCCAGTGTGTCAAGGAAAACGAAAGGTTTGTTTTAAGAAAACGGTTCGCAAGAAAAAATAATATTGTTCTGCTCTCATTAAAGTTTGCGAGTAAAAACTCTTTAGCTAAAATTATACATTTTCGAAACAACCCAGAGGGCCTCTTTCACCGTTTACTGATAAAATTACAGATTAATTTGTAGATAAAATACCTGTTTTACAAAATAAGATAATATCCTCGGCAGGCTTAAAATTAAAATAGGTACATCAAAGCTTTCCTCATTACGCAATCATGGCCATCCGTTTTTGTGATTAGTTCAAAAATAACAAACAGAAACAAGACCAACTAAAAGTTAAAAGGTTGATAAAGGTTATATACAAAATGACTACTTCGTAATATATATTTTAGAAAAAAAAATAGAGACAGAATTAATTGCCTATTGTGAGCAATAATTACACCTAATTAAACAGAGGAGCTCTTGGCTAAATAATAACAGCCGCACAGGGCGTTCCATCAGGTTAAGCTACGCTTGCCGGGGTTGGTCCGTAGATGGGTGACCGTCCTTACATACCGAGACTCCTTCGTGCCTCGGAAAGCACGTTAAGCTGTTGGTCCCGGCTGACATTCGTGGATCTTTTACAGTCGTTACGGGTCGTCAGAAGCCCAAAGTCTGACATCCAGTCTTACCAAGGGGTATCGTATTACTCAGTTCAGGCAGTCGCTCCATGTAAAATACTGGTATTCAGCTGCATTCGGTTAGATTGGAAGCCGATCCCAATATAGTTGAGAAAACGCTGGGCAGATTGATTTTTGTTAGAGTAATTTTTTTCTAGGGACATCGTCTTCACATAGAATTAATGTATACTAAATATAGTAAAAAAGTAACTGTAGCATTTCATGTCCATTCTCTCCATATGAACCTTTAATAAGTCGAACTATTCTCAATTCAATTTTGACGTTCAAAAGTGCCTTTTAAGTGCCTATTTGAATAAAATTATTTGACTTTGTCTTTGAATTTACAGTCCGTTCATTATAACTTGTCCTGTGACGCGATTGGTAGCACTGTATTTTTCAGTCTTAGTTTTAATAATAATAGAGTTCAACTGCCCCGTTGATCTAGTGGTCGCAAGCGCTAGTGCTGAGCATGAGGTCCTGGGTTCGATTCCCGGGTCGGGCAAAGTGTTATTGGGTTTTTCTATCTGAAATTTCTCAGTAGCAGCCTGGAGTCTGGATTTGTGCCCGGTTGATGGCAATAGGCTCGCCCCCTATTACATGGGACTTAAAACATAACTGGCGAAATGTGGGTAAACCTGCTACAGGGACACCTGTGCCCAACTCTTCGGGAAAACAAGGCGTGTTGTTATGTGTTAGATTTCAAAATGGTGACTGACAGATTTGTACACCAAATGACTGCAAAATTTAGTGCTACCATAAAGCATGAACATTCATTTAGTTCTGTTTACTTTTTATTAATTTTCGCTTGAGTATAGATTTCGATGTTTTTTTTTGGTATATTGGCGTGTTAGCTGACATATAGCTAATAATTTAATTTAATGTTTTGTGTTGCGTAATGTGAAATTATTTTAAATAAGGACTAGTGTATAGAATCAAGTTTTTTCTAACGTGCGTTGCGCCACTTTTTCTTCCCAGCTAAAGCACTAGAAAGTAGTGAAGGGTGGGCGTTTTTGGGGCACTATCTTATGTAATTTTGACATTCGAAAAGTACAGATTCTCAGCCTAGTTTGAATAAATTATTTTTGAATCATTTGAATTTGAATATATACAGCAAAAAAAAAAAACTGACGAATCGACCTAACCCTCGTATTCTTTAGTCTTACCATTCATAAATCCTTTAATCACAATAGAGGACTAACAGATATATAGCCAGCTGTAATTAGTAAGTACGTAAGGCCATTAGGGGCTATGGCCCGTGCTAACACGGCCAACTAATGGGTTATTGTGTGTGGCCCATAAATACTTATTACCGTCTGTTTTGAGAAAAGAGGGATAGGATGTTTGTCTGGATTTTGTTTGAGTTCCGTACGCTTTAATTTTGTTTGGTATGGTGTGGCAATATTAATATTAAATATTAACAAAATAATAAAAATAGGGACTTATTTGAACCAAATGACATGATTGCCACTTCAGCTGTAACAAATATAATTTGATAAGAAAAAAAAAATAGAAAATTGTAGGTATATAATGTAAAATAATGAAAAGATTATGTCAAGGAAGTATGTACAGAAAGTAAAATAAAATAAGTTACATACAGTATACAGAAAGTTAGTAGACATTTACATTGTTATGCCGTTAATGAGGTACCAGGGAAGCCACATGTGCAGAAGGAATTATTGCCAAACTTCCTTGTCTTCAACGTAGTCTCTAAACTTATAATAAGCTTTTTTGATAAAGACACGTTTGATGTGGGTTTTGAACTTTCCATCGCTTAGTTCTGTAACCGACTTTGGCAACTTGTTATAAAAGCGGATACTGTTTATAAGAAAATACTTACTAGTTTTAGTTAATCTAAATTTGGGAGTCACAATTTCATGTTTACTACGTGTATTATGGAAATCGCTTCTTATTTTGAAAAGTCCTAGGTTTTTGAGAACATACAAAATGATTTCTAAGATTTAAAGAGATGGCTGAGTCAGTATATCAATCTCTTTGAATTTATTTCTAAGATTTTTGTAGATCGCGCGAATTGCCCTCTTTTGTAAAATTAAAATTGAATCTACGTCAGCTGCCGATCCCCACAGCAGAACGCCATAAGACATAATACTGTGGAAATAAGCAAAGTATACTAACTTGGCAGTGGCTACATCAGTTAACTGCCTTATTTTTCTTACTGCATATGCAGCTGAACTTAATCTACCTGAAAGAGCTCTAATGTGGGCGCCCCATTGCAATCTCGAATCTAGACTAATTCCTAGAAAAACAGTTTCCGTAATAGCAACTAGTTTCTTGTCATCAAGTTTTAAATTTAGACCTACTTGAGGTATATTTGGTAATGAGACATTAAGTCATTTCTACTGTATGTCTACTGTATGGCTCCAATTATTTACAATAAATTACCAAGTGGTTGAAAAGACTTGATAACAGTGCTATTTAAGAGTAGACTATGTCATTTTTTATTGGATAAAGCGTACTACAGAGTGACTGAGTTTTTATCAAAGAATTTTTTTTTTGCTGAAATATAGCAAGGTAATATTCTAATAATTATTCTATATTGACATTTTTTTATTTAATTTATTATTTTAGACGAGAATGTGACTGAATACCTATTTGTATATGCCGTCTTAATTTATTGACATTTTATTATTATTAGTGACCTTGACTTTATATTTTCATTTTGTTAATGTGACATTTGATTATCCACCTAAACAATTTTGTATGCCTTCTGGCGGGACGTAGTATGGACCGATATTTATTTGTAACATCTGTATCATTTTTACCCTATGTTCACAAAATTAATAAATGAATTGAATTGAATTTAAGACAGCATATTGATATCACTAAGGGAAGGGACAGAGAAGTGGACGAGACTAGTAATGGAATGGTACCCGCATGACAGTAAAAGAAACAAAGGTGGACAAACTAAACGTTGGGAAGACGACATTAAAAAGATAGTTGGTTCAGAATGAACACGCACTGCAAAAGACAGGACAAAATGAAAAGCTTTAAAGGAGGCCTTTCTCGAAGGACGAGTAGTAAAAGGAAAACCGGCTGCCGTAACAATTAGCTAAAAGTTAAATTTAATTAAGTAAAAATGTTATTATTATGCATGTTGTTAAGTTACAGCAATAAAGGCTTTATTTTATTTAATGATATCACTCATTCCTGACCCAGTGTTCGCAGTCATAAGAGCCAAGCATAAGTTCCCTCAGTCGTTGTCTTGCGGAGTAAAGATTAGGCTGTTCTATATCAAGTTAAGTATAACTTTTCAATCTACCAGTAAGTATACTGGTAGCTCGAAACTAGTATATGATATATATGACAATAAGCTGGCTTCCGATACTCGATTCGATACATTAATGTATGTATTTACGTAACAGATTTTTTGCTTCCGTCTAATTCATTGAACAACAAACAACGACTTATCAAGTTCATCAATTTAGATATTGAGTAAAAATATGTTTAAAGTAAATAAAAGATAAAAGCGGCGATCTGTCCTATAGAAACAATAAGATTAAGTCTATCCAATTTAACTTCATATAAAATTATAATTATAATTTATACTACCTGAAAAGGATGACATTAATATTGTTGGATAATTGTATTAAATTAATTATTATTGACATTGAATTTTGACATAACTATAATTTTTCTATTTAATTGTGCCAATATAAAAGAAAATATTTAAGTAATAATAATGTTTAATGCATGCTAATTTAGAATAATAAGGGCAGGCGAATGATAATTGCAATGCTTGTAAAAGGCTGCTATGTCATAAGTACTAACATAACATAACACCAAAATTGTACACTTAGTTCGCAATAAACGTTTTTGATTTTGATTAAGAAAAAAAAAAAAAGGTTTACTTGTCACAGAAACATGTGCATATAAAAAAAAAAAAACATAAACAAGTTAGTCCGCTAAGACAGCGAAAACCAACAAACCGACATGCTTACCCCACTTTTCACAAGGAACCCCAAAATTTGGGCACCCTGCAAACGATGTATTGTAATGTTGTCTTCACAGTGAGTTTTATGAGAAGCACTATCCCGTGCAAGCACCCGTAACGCGTTATGTTGTGGTTACGTCTCACTGTGCTCAGTTATTAATAAGGGCTTCACATTTATATGGGGTAGGCACTGTACTAAGTGGTATGACGCCATAATAATTAAGTCATGAGTGAAGGGTTTCATGAGGTACCTCTAAATACAAGCCGATCGGCCGTTTTATTCTACAATATATATATATTTAAAAAAAATGGCAATGGCACTCCGGGAGTGCCAATAGAAGTGAAAACTTGAACAATTAAGTGTGTATTTAAAGAATCGTCAGAAAATATTTTAAACTTTAATAAAAATACTTGCATAGAACATTGATCCGTAATATAAATAAAGAGCACAATCGCGTTTACAAAAATGAGGTGTCGTCACAGTGTCGCGAAATCACTGGTTTACTCTCATCTCAAAAATGCCCAACGCGCCTTAGGAAGACTTTACTTCAAAAAGAAAAAATAAAAAGAAAAGAAACTGGCCATGTGCGTGTCAGACGCAAAATGAAGGGTTATGTGGTTGGGATGAATTTATTCCAAAAAGAAACTAAAGTTTATAGTTGAAAAACATGTTCTCCCGTAAATCGATATATGAAAAACATGTTCTCCCATAAATCGATACACGTCACGGTCGATTCTCCATTTGCAAAATACATTTTTAATGGTAAAAAAATATATTTTTACGTGATAAAACTATAAATTCAAGATTTTCGGACTTTTTCCTTGACATGTGCTGTGAGCCCTTGCTTTTTGCCAAATTTCATGATTCTAGGTCAAAGGTAAGTATATATGTTTTGATTTCTTTGCGAGTATCAAAATATGACGCATAAATAGCCGTATTTTTTTGATTGCGTTGACTTAGAAGTTTGATTTTTAGAGTTCGAAGGGACCGGACTTGCGTATTTGATATAAATTTCAACTTGATATCTCCACGCGACAATGAAGTGATCCTTTACAGTATACGAGTTCCGTTTTTCCTTTTGACGTACGGAACCCTAAAAAGTGACAACATTGTTACAGACATTAGGCTTACAATATATACAATCGTAAACATAGGTTCATAATATTGTGAAGTTAATTTTACAAACAGTGTAATTCTAAGAACGGAATTTTGAAATGTCTGTCCGTAGTAATGTGCCAATACAGTTTTATATTATTTTATGATCTGATTAATCTGGATATTTGTGTTAAAATGGTGAAGAATAGAGGAAATTCCAATTAGGTAGGTACTGTTAACGCATCAACTGAAATGAAAAACCTTTAAATCAGATCATAGAAGCAACAGAATTCGGTCCGAAGCTCGTTTCTTACTTAATAAAAAGCGACCCAAAAGTAAAATGATACAGAGCAAAAGCAGAGTAAACAAAATGAAATACTCACGAAAAGAACCCAGGTAGTAAAAAAAGACTGCTTTTGCACTAATACAGATTACTTTATGTAATTCGAACATTTTATTAAGCTACATTCAATTTCGGGATTACTCGAACCCAAATCTATTCTTAACAGTAATGAATAATTCAACTTTTTTCATGTAGATCTTTCCAACTAATCAACGTATAAAGTCCTGAATTACGCGAGAGCTGTATAATCCTCATGAATTACCAATCGGGCCGAGTATTCCGCTCGAATTTCGAGTTTTTGGCCCCGAAATTTCTGGCAAAGTTGGTGGAGTATAAATTTCTTCGCCCCCTCTTGTGTTCCCCCTTTTTTCCTTTAAAGTTATTTATGTGACAATCTATTGTTTCGAGCTCGGAGCATTTAGTTTTAAATTAACGATGCTATGCGAAGAATTACGGCTGGGAGCGGGGCAAAGACAAAACCCTGGGAGCCTTGCGTTTTGTAATCGGCAGATATCGGCGCTTCATCTGATAAAAGGTGAAATTTTATTAAATCGATTTGCTAGAGTCGTACTCGATTCGGTGTAGGTGAGGTCGATTCAAGTTTTATGGTGTGCCCGTTATTGGATTTTTTATGGATGTTTGTTTTATTTTAAATGTATTTTTATTGAGTTAGAATTTTATTGGATTTGCTTTTCGTGTCCGGTTAGGATTATGTTTTTGCCAAACGTACAAAATTTGAGTTTGACGATTCATCAGTTTTATTGAATTTTTCAGTGTTGCACGTTTTGTTTTTCTTATTGTTTCACTAGAAATATTTATATATACGCACTTGCCTTCACCCGCAGCTTCGCCTGCATGGAAGTCAGGATTTATCCCACAGGATCGTACAACCGGGATAAAAAGTATCCTATAAACTACTTCTGCCTCCGACTTCGTCCGCGAACCAAACTCAAAAAACTTAAACTCAAAGCATTTATTTCAATTAATCCATTTACAGGCAATTTTGAACTGTCAAAGAGTCTGTCAGTTAGTCAGAAAGTTGAAGCTAATTGCACATTCCAAAACGCCTGGGTAGCTTATAACCTTCCTCAAGCATTGGGCTATCCAATGTAAAAATTGTTTTTTTTTATATCCGACTGGTAGTTCCGGAGATTACCCCAAACACATACAAACTTACAAAGAAATAAACAAACAAACAAATTTTAACTCTTTATAATATTAGTATAGATCTGTGTGCCAAATTTCATCCAAATCCGTTCGGCTGTTTTTGCGTGATTGAGTAGAAAACATCCAAACCCACAAACTTTCACATTTATAATATTAGTAGGATTATTCTGATAGATTATTGAACCCCTTCTGTTTTAAGATTCTCAATAAAACTTTTGTTACAAGACGATAAAGTTAAAGTTCCATAAATACAGCGTTATTACTTCGTAGTTATTAAAATTTACTTCGTCCATTAACTACGTTATTTTAGTTCATAGTTATAAAGTTCTTTGTTTGCGAACGATGTCGTGGAAATACTTTCGAGTTCTTGAGGAATTCTCAAGAGGTTTCAAAGTCTACCTAGCAGTTTTATTATTATTTCACTTATTATTGTAGGTACATATTTTTCTTATTATGTTGTTTAGATTATCTTAACTAATTATATTTGTCCACATTATGTAAGGATAGGAAGCATCTTTGACATAATTCAGTGAACAACAGTGCAAAGTGTCAGAAGAGATTTTGAATGAAAACTGGTGAATTAGTACGTGTTAATTCACCAATTGAAGAGAAGAGAATACTTCAAAGACTAACAATTAAATTATATATTAAAACTAAAACTCTGAATATTTAATAATAAAAAAATTATGATCAACTTATATCGCTGACTCTACCTGATAAATTAAAGGCCTGTTTAGATAAGCGATATCGCTGTCGCGCTCGGTAGCGATACTGGTCCGTCTTCTGGACCAGTTTGGACCACTTTGGACCAGTATCGCTACACATCGACAACGGCCTTAAATCATCAAACCGTCGTCGCCGTGAATGCAGTCACAGGCAAACTGCAAAACAACAATACTTCCATAAATCCTACAGAAACGATACCAGTCCCATTTCCCTTTACAATTTACCATTTGATTCGCCAAATACTCCCATTGATACCCCATAACACAAGTAAACTCCTATTACCAGGACCGGTTATCATGGTCTTCCATCACTATAGTTTATGTACAAAGGAAATATCACATACGAATTTATTTCGTACGTTCGCCCACAAAAGTAAATCATAAAAGGGCGTTATTGGACATTATTATTGTCCCAGCCAATGTTATTAGTAACGTGTTGCGGTGTCAGTGTGATTCCGGACCATTAGTGGAATGACTGGATGGTCGACCGACGGTGTGAATAAGGTTTTATTAAATTGCGTGCGTCTTTGTAATGGGTTTGGGATGGAGGTTTACGGTGGGACATGGCTTTGATTATAGGGATCTTATGTTTTGTGAAAATATTTACGTACCTAAATTGTTTTTGTTTTGCACTTAATTTATTGGTATGTGGTGTCTGTAACACCGTGCTGATACTGAAACTCAAGCATTCAGTAACTTAATTTGTGTCTATTATTAAAACAATTTCAATAAAATAAACAGAAAACAAACGTATTTTATCCTCTATTCTAACTTTGCACTTACTTACTGCATGTTAATCGCCTTGAATGTTTATGCTGCTATTGTTTAATTTTGAGCTTTGTTTAAGCTCCTAAAGCACACCTTTGCTGTTCTAGTCATTACTCAAAAACTATGATTTCGTAATCTAACAGCAGCATCCGTATATATGTGCGAGATAATTTAATTTTTTGAAATTAGAAATAACTAAATGCAATAGTTGTATTTTTAAGTCAACTTCCGTTTTATAAAAAGTATTGTATTGACTTTCCGTTGCGCGCCGCTTCCCCACCTACCGACCGAGTCGGGTATAAAATAGGGTGCGCGGCGCTCGACAGATCAGAAGTTGTCTAGTAGCAGACACGGTACGAAGGTGCTCTGAACTGTCAGGTAACGTTGAGTTTATTATTACTTTATACTGTTACTATGTTTATTGCTATGTTGACGTGACAATTAATTACTTATTTACTGAACAGTTATATAAATTGTGTATTTGCTGTATTGCTTCCTATTTTTACTTATTCCATACCTTATGATTCATGTTACTATGTGTTATGGTAAAACAATGTACTTGCTTATGGAAAATATATCAATTTGATTTATTTAAACTATTACTTTCGTATTATTTCCACTACATCTACCACATCAGAAGTGGGATTACGAATATAACAGAACTACGCCTATGAATGTTTTGATTTCAGGAACTTCAAAATGAACGCGGAAGATTCTACCGCGGGTCAGGCTGAGCAATCGCAAGCTGCATCAGGGTCTGCGCCAGCATTTCAAGACCAGCGTGCTGGTAGACAGCCATCACCGATCCTGAGTCAAAGAGCGTCGCATCAACCTACTGGCCGTTTTGCAAACGTCAGCGGCAGAAACACTACGTCCTCATCATCCACGCGCGATGCAGTTTCCGGTGGTTCCACGGCCACGTGCGACAGCCGCGAATCAAGGACAGTAGACTTTGTACCTCTTAATTTTATGCAAAATATGATGCAGGAAATGATGACTCAGTTAATAAACACTACCGCTCAAGCTTTTAACCCACCAAATGTGCGGCCTACTCCACGAATGCGAAGTCTTGAGCATATTTATGTCCCTGCTTTCAATCCTGACGATCGGACCGATACCGTACAAGTTTGGTGCCGAAACGTCGAAGAGCTCCAAGCTGAATATGAACTCTCTGATAGAGAGCTACTAAACTTGTCTCGGAACCACTTACGTGGACGAGCCGCTGAATGGGCTCGTCGTAATTATTCAAGTTTAATTAGGTGGTCTGAACTTAAAGCTGGTCTTATTGAAACCTTTGCAGATGAGGCTCGTTACTATGACGACCTGACGCTGTTCATGGAATATACCAGCGAGCAGGCCAGCGACTTCGCCGAGTACGCAACCCGGAAATGGGAACTGGCGAAGAAGGTGATTGGTGTGGAGATGACTGAACAACGCCTCGTCGAAGCAGTTATTTCGGGTATGTCTGACTTTCGTATTCGTTCTGATTTGCTACGACTTACGCCTAAAAATTTGCCACAGCTAATTCAAAGTCTCAATTCATATAAGCGAAAGAGGCCTGGTGGTGAGCCTAATCACAACATTTCGTCTAAGCGGTCTAGAACCACTTCCTCTTCAGATACTCGACGATGTCATAAATGTCATAAAGTAGGTCACCTTCAAAAAGACTGTCGCTCAGTCACAAATAATAACGGTCCTCGGAAAGATACTGCTCCCAATCCTAATATTAATGCTAAGCCTACTGAATCAAAGCCCTCTAAACCGACAATTTGTACTTTTTGCAATAAGAAGGGGCACACTTTTGAAAACTGTTTTGGGCGCATAAATAAGCAAACCAAAAACGATAAACCCTCTAATGTGAATAGTTTGAGTTTAAGCAATACAAATTTGCAAACTATTCAAATCGAAAGCCGTGATTATTCTTGCCTGTTAGACAGTGGTGCAGAATGCTCCCTTATGCGCGACAGTATTGGCGATTCGGTCAAGGGTAGGATTATTTATGAGATTTCCGTTCTGCGGGGTATTGGAGACAATGCTTTCAGTTCATCACGAAAAAAGCTATGCATGGTGTGCGTTGATGGCCTTAATATTGAATTGGACTTTATTCTAGTTCCTGATAGGTATATTCAATATGATGTATTGCTTGGTCAGAATCTTTTTGATGTACCTGGAATTCAGGTAACTTTCTCAAAGAACAGTGCTAAAGTTTATAGAAACTCTTATAGTATTAATTGTCTTCGACAAGATTTTGATTTTGAAACATTAGATGTGAACCCTGACATAAATTCGGAACATAAAATTCAGTTACGTAATCATTTAGAATCACATTCTAACACGTTCACGTCCGGTAATGCAGTTTCACAAGTAACAACTGGCGAACTAACCATTCGCTTAAAAAATCCGGACAAAATAGTACAGAGGCGGCCATATCGATTGGCTCCAGCCGAACGTGAACATGTTAAAAACTTAATTAAAGACCTAAAAGATAACAATATAATTCGTGATAGTAATTCACCATTTGCAAGTCCTATATTACTAGTTCGAAAAAAAGATGGTAGTGACAGAATGTGTGTCGATTACCGAGAATTAAATAGTAACACCGTTCGTGATCACTTTCCACTTCCCATTATTGATGACCATATTAGCAAACTATCTGGAGCTAAATACTTTACAGTTTTAGATATGGCGGCAGGGTTTCATCAAATCCCAATAGCTAATGATTCAATAGAAAAAACTGCCTTCGTCACACCTGACGGGCAGTATGAGTTTCTTCGTATGCCGTTTGGCCTTTGCAATGCACCCTCGGTTTTTCAAAGGGCCATTAACACAGCACTAAAGCAATTCGTTGACGATTTTGTTTTAATTTACATTGATGATGTGGTAATTTATTCTGAAACTGTTGATCAGGGTATTGAACGTCTAAATCTTGTACTTGATGCCCTACAAAAAACGGGTTTTTCTCTTAATGTTAAAAAATGTAAGTTCCTACAAACCGAAATAGAATATTTAGGAAGAATTGTCTCCAATGGTCAAGTAAGGCCAAGCCCTGGTAAAGTTAATGCATTGTTAAATTCTCCCATTCCAACAAACATTAAACAAGTCCGGCAGTTCTGCGGATTAGCCAGTTACTTTAGGAAATTTATTCCTAACTTTTCACTAATTATGATGCCTTTGTATAATCTCACCCGTAATAATGTCAAGTGGAACTGGACATCTGAACATAATGTTGCTAGAAATAAAATTCTTGAGTACCTATCTTCTGAACCTGCATTAACTTTGTTTGATCCGACAAAGTATGTAGAGCTACACACAGATGCCAGTTCCGCTGGACTAGGAGGTATCCTTTTTCAAAAACATGACGAAAACCTCAAAGTTATTGAATATTTTAGCATGCGCACCACCGAGACTGAAAGCCGTTACCACTCTTATGAGTTGGAAACGCTTGCCGTAGTTAGATCCGTTAAGCATTTTCGCCATTACTTACTTGGCAGACCATTCAAGCTTATTACTGATTGTAATTCTCTCAAAGCCTCGCGGAATAAAAAAGAATTGCTTCCCAGAGTCCACAGGTGGTGGGCGTATTTGCAATCTTTTGATTTTTCTATTGAGTACCGCAAAGGTGAACGCATTCCCCACGTAGATTATCTAAGCCGCAATCCGACAACTGTCAACATAAGTAATGTACAAAATTATAGTGAATGGTTAGAAGTAGAGCAAAATAATGACCCTGAAACTAAAAATATCATTGAGTCAATCCAACAGGGTACCATCGATAAAGATGTTGCTTCTAGTTACGAAATACAAAATGGTCTATTGTATCGTATTATTTCTGTACATAATAAAGTAAAAAAACGACTCTTTATTCCTAAGAGTTATAGATGGCACATAATACAAATTTATCATGATGCACTTAAACACTTTGGCTGGGAAAAAACACTCGAAAAAATCAGAGAGCAATTTTGGTTCCCCAATATGTCCAAGTGTACTCGTAAATATGTTGACAATTGTCTGACTTGCAAAATTAATAAAAGTCAATCGGGATCACGACAGATTACGTTGCATCCAATAGAAAAGCCGCCTACTCCCTTTCATACCGTCCACATGGACACCACTGGCAAATTGAGCGGTAATAAACCTACTAAACAATACGCGGTTGTTTTCATAGATGCATTTACAAAATATGTTTTCATGAAACCCGTTAGTAATTTAACTGCGGGAGCTACTGTAAATTGTTTGAAAGAGCTAATTTACACTTTTGGCACTCCTAAGCGTATTATTTGTGATCAGGCCGCTTCTTACACTGGTAAAGAATTTTCAAATTTTTGTGAACATTGGTCTATAGAATTGCATTTTATAGCTAGTGGTGTAAGTCGAGCAAATGGACAGGTTGAGCGAGTAATGAAGGTTTTGACTAACTGCTTTACAATTGTTGAAAATACTACCAAAAGAAGTTGGAAAGATGCTGTTGGTGAAGTACAGTTAGCAATTAATAGCACTTTTAGTAAAAGTACTGGTCATACTCCGTTCCAACTTCTTATGGGCTGCGATCAGTCACCTCCTGCCATATCAGCTTTACTAAATGATGTTGAGCGCCTGGACCTCGACACATGCCGTCAAGAGTCAAAAATTAAAATGGACGAATTGGCTCAAACCCGGAAAGCTGATTTTGATAAAACTAAAGCTAGAATTGTACCTTTTAAAGTCGGCGATACTGTTTTAGTCAAACAAAACCCGCGAGCAATTAACAAGCTTGACAGTAAGTTTAGAGGTCCTTGCGTCATTACAGAAGTAAAAAACAATGATAGATACACAGTAAAGGTTCATAAAACTGGTAATGAGTTATATGTTTCTCATGATAACTTGCGAATTGTTACTCCCGATATGGGATGTGAGTTGACTGAATCTTTAGATACATCTGATTAATAACTGTTTATAGATTTGATTTGGTTGATTAAGTTAGATTATCTTGCATAATCAGTAATCGCCTGGCCAACGATCATTGTTATGCCTCATAATCGCACTTTTGTTGTCATGTGATTTGACAACTGCCATGTGATTTGGCGATTGTATTTTGTTGTCATGTGATTTGACAACTGCCATGTGATTTGGCGATTGTATTTTGTTGTCATGTGATTTGACAACTGCCATGTGATTTGGAGATTGTATTTTGTTGTCATGTGATTTGACAACTGCCATGTGATTTGGCGATTGTATTTTGTTGTCATGTGATTTGACAACTGCCATGTGATTTGGCGATTGTATTTTGTTGTCATGTGATTTGACAACTGCCATGTGATTTGGCGATTGTATTTTGTTGTCATGTGATTTGACAACTGCCATGTGATTTGGCGATTGTATTTTGTTGTCATGTGATTTGACAACTGCCATGTGATTTGGCAATTATGTTTTGCTGTCATGTGATTTGATAAGCAGCCATGTGATTTGGCGTCTGTGGTCATGTGACTTGACCAATCTTATTTGTTAGCCAATGCGATTTGGCATTAAGAACACAAGATTTGTTCATTCAACTGATGTACTTTAAGTGATTTAAGATTTGTAATTTATGTTCGCGAGCCATGACGGCTGCTCGTCAGAATGGCCGTGTGCGAGATAATTTAATTTTTTGAAATTAGAAATAACTAAATGCAATAGTTGTATTTTTAAGTCAACTTCCGTTTTATAAAAAGTATTGTATTGACTTTCCGTTGCGCGCCGCTTCCCCACCTACCGACCGAGTCGGGTATAAAATAGGGTGCGCGGCGCTCGACAGATCAGAAGTTGTCTAGTAGCAGACACGGTACGAAGGTGCTCTGAACTGTCAGGTAACGTTGAGTTTATTATTACTTTATACTGTTACTATGTTTATTGCTATGTTGACGTGACAATTAATTACTTATTTACTGAACAGTTATATAAATTGTGTATTTGCTGTATTGCTTCCTATTTTTACTTATTCCATACCTTATGATTCATGTTACTATGTGTTATGGTAAAACAATGTACTTGCTTATGGAAAATATATCAATTTGATTTATTTAAACTATTACTTTCGTATTATTTCCACTACATCTCCCACATATATTTATTTAGACGTAATACCAGAATAAATACGATTGCTTTTGTGTAGCGCCAGTTATTATTTTCTTTTGTAATTTTCGGGGCATTTCCCTCGGCGCCATATTTTTCTTTAATAATTTACCGACTACCCATAAGTGGTTGTCGATGTTATTAATTTATTTTGTCACAAAAGGTACGTATTACCTATTCATGTAAACAAACGGTACCGGATTATCTTAATAAGAGAAAGGTCGGGAAATAATTAGGAGACCATTTTATGTGCGTAGTTACTAATCCTGCCTTATTTATATAGGTATTTATGTACCTACTGTTACAATACAACACGGTTATACCTAACACCTTATTAATTATTATTATCAATTTAATATCCACGTAGAATTTGCTAGGTACACACGGCTACACATCAAGCTACACATTTCCAGTATAAGCTGACCTCGCATTGTACGGAAATCCTATACAACACAAGATCAGCATAAACTGGATTTGTTTAGCTTGATATGTAGCCGTGTGTACAAATAAATAAATTATTTTTATAACCTATCTTAAACGTTGACTGCCTCATTGGTCTCGTGGTCGGTCAAAGCACTCAGCACGCGTAGCATGACCACCGTAGAAACGAGTTGTGTCAACAGAAGTAAAGACAAAAATGACGTTCCGTGTAGACAGGACGGCAGTAAAGTAGAAAGACTCAACTGCACTTTTTACGCAATTCACTCTTTTCATAATTCGACTCAGAATTGTTTGTTTTGTCATAGGATTTTTTTTTCTTTGTTTGATTCTCAATTTTTATTGATATCAAGAGTGTCGAAGTATCGTATTTTGGAAGAAAACAATATTACAGTAATATTGGATTTAACCATTTCCTTGGTAATGGTGCCGATTCTCTTGTACACCGAACTAAACTATCACTAAAACCCCTTTATTTTTGACTATGAAAATCTTAAAACTATTCTGCAACAAAAAATCCCTAAATTTAAATATAATTTTGACACAACTTAAATCGTATTTGACAATCGCGAGTCCACGTGGTACTTGTTTGTCCTACCCCGTGATTTTTTTTAGAGCCGGAGGCGCGAAGGCTCGACATATTTTATATGGAATTTTTCACTTTTTGTATGGAAAATAAGAAAAATTATTACCTACATGTTCAGTCTTAGGGGTTTGAGGGTATTATAAAGGGGGTCGAAATTTTCATTGTTTTTGCGATTAGACACACCATTTTCGAGATATAAACAAAAGAAAAAAAAGATACAGTACTATTTTTGCACATGAATTCGAGGTGTTGGTGTGAATTTTAATTATGATAATTATTACTTATCACAGTTTTGCGTTCAAAACGCTCTCCTTTACAGGAGAGCGTTTTATGATTTTGTAGATAACCGTATATACTTTGTGGCCGTCGAGTAAAAAGTTTTCTACCGTCTTTAGCATGGCGATTACAAAATCAAATTGTATTCACTACCTTAGTGATTTTGACAGTTTGGATAGAAAACTTTCTTCTGAAATATCTGAAATATCTACATGTAAAAGGACCTAGACAAAGATCGTTAGAAGCGGAAGACAAAATGACAGATTGTAGAATGATTTCTACGGTGCGATGTCAAAAATGGAGAGACGAAATGTCAATTTGTATAGAAAGAGCTATGTCTATTCTTCGTAGAAATAGAAAGCGTCATGCTACGCGTGCAGGTCACTTTAAAAAACGACGATAATCAACTTTTAATGATTTTATACTGAAGACCACGTCTAAAAAAGTAGTTTTAATGATTTGAAATAAATATATGTTAAATTAGAACATTTTCGTAATAACTTAACACTTTTCGTAAGAAATTAATTTGTAAAGTTATGTATAACGCGGTTAAGAAAAAAAAAAACTGAGAATCACGCAAAATCTATCAAGCGTATTTTTCTGATATCTTCAACATTTTAAAGAGAAATTAACTATTGATCTTTTAAGTATACGTATTTTGTTTAAATATCTTTTGTTTTATGTACAATGAATTAATAATGCGTCTAATTTGGGACAGCGGTCCTTGATGGGCGAGTACTATTACTAGCCGGACGTACGACGCGTTGCGTGAGCTTAGCACAGAACACGCAAGCTAACCACTCAAGGTCACTGGCATATATCTGCGTCTTAAGCCGTTGGCCCTGCGCTTGATCTCTCTCCAGTCGTGTCGGATTGCCATCCCATCGGACATTGATAGTGAAGGAAAAGAGAGTGCACCTGTGTCTGCGCACAAACTTGTGCACTATAATATCGCCCGCACCGAAGGTGTATCTCCGTTGAGATTAGTTGCCATGGCCGAAATTTGGTCTAGAGACTATTATTATTTTAAACGTAGCTATTCCTTAGCCTCTCAAAAATAAATTCTTCTACTATTTTCTGGAACTAACAAATGTCACCGCAATGCTCACAAGAACTATCGCAAAACTGAATCATTTGGAATAATAAGGGCAGAAAGATGAAATTGATGATTAAATGTTTTCCAAAACTACAAAAAAGATAATATCAATCAACTCAGCCTATCACAATTCACTGCTGGCATCTCCCAGGCTGTGCCACAAAACCCTATCCTCCGCCTTCCGCATCCAGTCTGTCCCAGCCACCTTCTTAAGGTCGTCGGTCCATCTAGCTGGGGGGCGTCCCACACTACGTTTGCCGATACGCGGTCTCCACTCCAAGATTCGTTTATCCCACCGGCTATGGGTCCTTCGACAAACATGGCAAGCCCTAAGATAATAAAAGTGCCTAACTATATCCTGTTATTCACAACTCCACAGTTGAGTCGCCTAACAAAACAACGCGAGTAACAATAAATCACGACCACAAAAACAATACCTACACAGTTTTCCACACAAACTTTCAACAAATAAAAGTGCAAACTTTTTGACAAACAGACTACAGTCGAAGACGTTAATTATACGGAACATTTCGCTGCAAACAACCGCTCTGAAGTTTGGACGGGTTGGGCTTGGCAATACGCTGGATATACTCGGGACTTCTGAGCTTCTTTTTAGGGTTCCGCACCCGAAGGGTGCGAAACGGAACCCTATTACAAAGTCTCAGCTGTCTGTCTATCTGTCAGCGGACTGTACCGCAATTGTTGAAATTTTCACAGATTTTATGTTTCTATTACCGCTATAACAACAAATATTTTTTTTATTTTTTATATTCCTTTATGTATTATTAGACTAGAAGAAGAAGTTCAAAATTACCCTGGAGGTTGGTTTTCTTTCACAAAAAAACAGTCATCGACTTTACCCCCGCTTCTAACAATCTTCACTCAATTCAATATTCCACCTTATTTTTGTTTTCCCAAATAAGTACAAGAATACAAACTTCGTGACAGCCACAGAGATTCGAAGTCAGTTCATTACACGCCACATTGGCGTGCTCACAAACAACCTCTTGAAGTCGAAGTCGGTTTGAAGTTGGTTGAAGTCTGCTGAGTTTTGGCAATACGCCGCGTATAACGAACGGTAACAAAAATAGTTGTGAATTTCGGTTACTTTGTTGTTGTGTACGGATTATTTCTGATTTGACTAAAAATATTCTTTTATAACCTTTTTTTTTGCAAAATAATAGATATTTTTTTTATTCAGATAATTAGCATGAAAATGGTGGTTAAAGAAGATGCTTAATTTTAGATTGGAATGGTAAAAACGGTTAAGAATGTAAATAAATATTCTTTTTCGACAAAATCATAGCATGTTTTAGATTATTCTGTGAGATGGAAACTCTCATCGATCTGGTATGTTACCCAGCCCCGTCCAATTCACTAGTTAGTAGTAATACATAGGCTAAAAAAACTACCAAATTCATTATTCACCATTTCACTATTAGTACTTAGGCAACCGAGCTCTGCTCTAGTGAAAATAGAGAATGCTCATTTAATAGTATAGGATAGTACTTACTAATTCCATGCTGCCAATGTCATTATTCTAATGTCAATAAGGTCAAGTCATTATTCATTATTTTGTTCTAAACTTTGGGCGTCCGAGCTCTGCTAGGGTGAAAATACGGGGAAAAATAATTATCCCAGATATGAGACCTAGCTAGATCGATTTTTCGACCCCGTAGTCCCCTATATTGCAACTTTCATCGAAATCTTTAGCATTGATTTCGAGAAGGTAAGTAAGTACAAATATATAATACATACTAATATTGCTCGTTTAATATAGGATAACCGTTGAGTATGTCGATACTCAATAATAGCTTTACCAACTCGGAGCCTACATTTTAAAATCCGGACAGTAAGCATCCTGAGTGTGATAGCGGACAGGTATGACACTCAGGACTGTCCGTTCTTCAAAACATTGTATGCCTTTATGTGCGTACTAAAATAGTTTTAAGCACTATTTTACTTACAAAATGGATCCTAATGTCTAAAAAAATATATATAAAATAAAATTAACAAATGATAATCATCTTATAATGTTCTCACTGCTGTGACACAGGCCTCCTCTCGGTAAGAGGGAGTGGGCCGTAATCCACCACGCGGGCCCAGTGCGGGTTGGTATATGTCACATGTCTTCACATTTTTGTTTCTAGGACATGCTGATAAATGATAAATGATAAATGATAAATGATTTTATTTCTGTAAATAGGTTTGTACAAACACTTTTACACGTCAATCATATTTTAAAAACTAGATGAGGTCGGCGTTTCCTAACTGACTACTCTGAGAAGAAAGGCCGAAACAAACTCAGAGGTCACAGTCTCTTTTAAAGTCCAGACATAATCTTGGTCAGATCATGTGAAGACCATGTAGATTGGTGTCTGGAGTGGTCTTTTGAGGAAAGCATCACACAGATTGAGAGGGCCTGTCCAGTCAGTGCACGCATTTGTCAGTTATCGTGCAGCTCAACTCAGAATTAAGGAGCTCAACGATTCGACGAACAATACCAAAGAAAGGACATTTGGGTAGGCCGCATAAATTACTCAAAACTGTCAGACTATAATTAGAACTAAGTGAGAAAAAATTAAAATCAAAAAGAAAAAGGAATGACCCACATAGTCTTCACATTCACAATAATTTAAATAATATAATACTTTAAAAGTATATAAAATTCATTAATGTCAATGTGTATATAAAAACCAGGAAATAATCTTGGTCAGAGCATTTTATTTGAGGACCATGTAGATTTGTGTCTGAAATGGTCTTTTGAGGAAAGAACCATACAGATGTGAGTGGACCTGTCCATTCCACGCACGCATTTGTCAGTAATCGTGTAGCTCAACTCAGAACTTAAAAGGAGCTCAATGATTCGACGAACAATACCAAAGAAAGGACATTTGGGTAGGCCGCATAAAGTACTCACAACTGCCAGATGATCATTAAAAGTAACTGAGAAAAATAAATATATATATATGACCCACATAGTCCTCACATTCACAATAATAAAAAATAATAAAAAAATATTATACTTCACAAAGTAAATATTCATGTCATTGTGTATATAATTTTAAAGTTAGCAAAAAAAAAAAATAAAGTTCCGAAAGTAAAACACAAAAAATTATAAAATTGGAGCAGCTCAATCCCATGCCTTTTTGTCCTCAATGTAATCTTTAACGGCATAAAAAGCCTTCTGGCACAACTTGCGTTTAGTAAATGATTTGAATTTATTAAGACTTAGATCTTGTACGTGGCTTGGAAGTTTATTATAAAAGCGTATACATTGACATCTAAAGGAGCTACCTATTTTCTTGAGCCTTGTTGTAGGTACAACAAATTTGTGTTTGTTCCTAGTATTTATGTTATGGATATCACTGTATTTTTTATACAATTTTTTGTTTTTATGGGCATATAAAAGATTATCAAAAATATACTGAGAAGGCACAGTCATTATATTTATCTCCTTAAATTTATCTCTGAGAGAGTGTCTAGGACTTAATTTATAAATAGATCGAACAGCTCTTTTCTGCAAAACAAAGATAGTTTGAATGTCGGCGGCATTTCCCCACAACAGAATACCGTACGACATTACACTATGAAAATAACTAAAGTACACTAAACGGGCTGTCTCTATGTTAGTTAAATTACGAATTTTTCTAACAGCATATGCTGCGGAGCTTAGCTTTTTTGACAATTTATCTATATGTGGGCCCCACTGAAGCTTAGCATCCAAAGTTAAGCCCAAGAATACTGTGCTATCTTCAGGATTCAATTCTTCGTCCTTTATCAACAATTTAGTTTTCACCTGCCTAACATGAGGTAGGGTAAACTTAATGCACTTAGTTTTTTTTTCATTCAGAAGTAAATTGTTAACATTGAACCAGTGAACTACTTTTGAGATTGCCGTATTTACATCGTCAGTAACTAGCTGCTGACGTTTAAGTTTAAACAAAAGTGAAGTGTCATCTGCAAACAACACTATATCATGGTTATCCTTTATGAGGTAAGGCAAGTCATTAATATAAATAAGAAACAAGAAAGGACCAAGAATTGAGCCCTGTGGGACTCCCATTGTTACTAAAGATCCTGGAGATCTTTTTCCATTAATGTCAACGCTCTGAATCCTATTACTCAAGTATGAAGTAAGAAGATCCAGAGCGCTGTTCCGGATCCCATAGTGGCGGAGTTTCCTGATTAACGTGTCATGAAGAACGCAATCAAATGCCTTGGACAAATCACAAAAGATGCCCAAGGCATCACATTTATCTTCCCATGCATTATAAATGTGACCTAAAAGTTCAACACCGGCGTCAGTAGTTGAACGACCCCTTGTAAAACCGAACTGTTTGCTGTGTAATAATTTGGTTGGTTTTCCTTCACTGTTTTTAAAGCACTAGTGGTGATGAAATCATTGACACAAAATGTTCGAACTTACGTCCAGACTCGTAAGTCGCGGAATTCCAATTCCACCGTTGCTAAAATAAAATGAAAATGTCCATTCTACACGAACGAAAATCAACTATTTCCAATACTGTATTCTTTTTTACCGTTTTTCGTAGACAGAATAGGAATAATGGCGAATATTTTATGCATTGGGGAACGTAAACTTAGTCGTTTATTTGCGATTCATTAGAGTTGTTGTGAATTCTGTAGTTGTGGAGCATTTAGAAAACGTTTTAAAAACTGCATTTTTTTCTGAAGTTTGTGAATAAAAATGTGAATAAATGCTGGTTTTAAACGCCTTTCCTATGATGTGTTCTTTTCAATACAGAGTGACGCGTCATACTTCTGTAAATACCTTCGTTTCAACTATGGATACGCCACATAGAACTACGCAACTTGAGTGATAGAACCAAAACAATCAACTCAGCTTCTCCCGAGATGCGCCACAACACCCGATCCTCCGCCTTACGCATCCAGTCAGCCCAGTGCCTTTCCGAAAATCTCCATAAATCCAGCACCTATCATCTATCGCAAACAGATCTACAGTCCCAAAACCGCATACCCCTAAAATGTCGTCACGAAATAAACAAGGGTTCCGCAGTAAAGTCGATAGCTAATTGATTAATCGTCGTTTGTGACGTATGTTAGCGGTCAGGTTCTATTCGGAAAGTTTCTCTCAAAGGGTGTAGTTGTGTGTGCTTGTTCCCGAGTTGTGTTTGGAGCGGTTTGGTGAAACATTTCATAGTTTTCTAGTTATAGTGGTAAAGTATTCTCCTAGTTAGTTTTTTTTAAGAGAGACTTGAGCTATGGTGACAGTATAGTAACTTTAACCTATTTAACGTATCTTGGGTTTCAATAAACTCAGCATATCGTAGTTCACTGCTGCCAACACCTTGTCGTTCGCCTTCCATATCCAGTCTGTCCCAGCTATCTTTTTAAGATCATCGGCCCATCTAGTTGGGGGGGGGAGGAGGGGGTCTCACTACAATATCAGTTTTTTTCTGTGTAAACTTCACAGACGTGTTGGGTATCGAAATCTCAACAAGATAAAACAAGAACTCGAAGACGACTACGACGAGAAGACTGCCTCGTTGATCTAGTGGTCGTAAGCGCTATTGCTGAGTATGAGGTCCTGGGTTCGATTCTCGGGTCGGCCAAATTGTTATTGGGTTTTTCCATCTGGAATTTCTCAGTAGCAGCCCGGAGTTTGGATTTATGCCCGGTTGATGGCAATAGGCTCGCCCCCTATTACATGGGACTTTAACATAACTGGCGAAATGTGGGTGTACTATAAGTACACCTCTGCCTAACCCTTCGAAGATTACTGGCGTGATGTTATATTATGTTATAAAACAAGAAAAAATTAGATTTTCTCAACTACTTCAAGTAACTAAAATACCAGTGGTCATTGACCCAGAAAAAATATCATCAATTTTTATAAGTAAAAACTTCTTTAGACACGTTGGGCATTTTTGAGATGGGACTAAACCATTGATTTCGCGACACTGTGATGACACCAGCTTTTGATCATTAAAAAGACATCAACGCGTTGATTACCGTGGTGATTGGAGTAAAAGACGTCAACGCATTGATTACCGCGGTGCCGTTTATTTTTCAAGTTTTCACTTCTATCGGCACCTGGAGTGCCACTATTATTTAAAAAGTTTTATTGTGTTTAGATATCGATACAAATTACATATGTGAAGTTTTGCTAACTAAATAAATTTGATCGTGTATTTGCTTCTAGAGTTGTTTTACTATCCGACTTCTTGTTTTGTATGTATTTCTCAATAAAATGTGTATAGGGAGAATTACATCAATTAAAAAGCTTCATTGTTAATATCTCTAATATTTTTATTTTAGAATCAGTTTTACACATTTTGAAATGTTAGGCAACCTTTCCTTAGGTAATCTGGTCTCCTGAAATACAGACCTACGACCCTAGTTTAGGCACCATTTCAGTCTGCCACAATATTAAATATTTATCCAATTATTGCTCTGTTTTTTTTTTGTTATATTGTGGCGAGAAAATAAACGACTTAATTATTATTTCCTTTATTTCATTTTTACACATATTATTTTCATTTTTAAATATTCTTATAAAAACATTTATTATTATTTTTCTGTAGGGCATCTCATAGTTGACCTCTGAGGTCGTGACTATTTAACCGGTCATAAAAACAAAAAAAAAAAACATTTAAAAAATATAAAAAATAGTAGCCCATCGGTGTCCGGAACAGGGTCCAAGCTACCGGTGGTCCGGGCTCCTGAGAGAGAAACCTCCTAACAATACACGCTGTGTCCCGTATTCCTCCAGCTGCCTAACGAGAGCCTCCTCAGGTGTTGGTCGAGGCTCTTGGTTATTATGCCATTGGCCGTCACGACTGTCGGCACACTGATTGCTGTATCCACATCCCACATGCCGACAACCTGGCGAGCTAGGTCAAGATACTTAATCTGTTTTTCTTTTTCAGCTTTCACGAGATTCTCGTCATGCGGGACTACTATATCAATAATCATTGTGCGATGCTCTAATCGATCTATCAACACTATGTCTGGCTTATTGGCAACAATAGTCCTGTCAGTGATGATAGATCGATCCCAATACAACGTGATATTGCCATTTTCGAGGACTGGGACGGGCACATATCTATAGTACGGTACTTCCGATTCCACAAAACTGTATTTCAGACCAAGTTGCTGGTGATTAACCCTGGATACAAGGTTGTGCCTATGCAAGTAGTCTCCGTTAGCCAGACGAGAACAGCCAGAAATAATGTAACGGATTGATTCTCCGGGACGGTGGCATGCCCAACAAATGTCAACCGTGCAGTCCTTCACAAATTATTATTATTATTATTTCTTTTATGTACATATCGTTAACATTTATAAATATTTTTATAAAAATCATTAAAAATATAAAACATAGTGGCCCGTCAGCATCAGGAACAGGGTCCAAGCTGCCGGTGGTCAGGGCTCTAGAGAGAGGAACCTCCTCACTATGCGTGCCGTGTCTAGGAGTACTGCTTTCTGAATCAAGGCCTTGACCCAGCCGCGCAATGAGACCCTCCTAAGGTGTTGGTGGTGTTGGTCGAGGCTCTCCGCCATTAAACCATTAACCGTAACGATTATCGGTACAATGATTGCAGAGTCCACGTTCCACAATATGTCAACAACCTCGTGTGCTAAGTCAAGATACTTATTTTTTTTTATCTTTCTCAACTTTTACGAGATTCTCGTCATGAGGGACAGCGATATCAATGATCATTGCACGGTGCTCGCGTCGATCTATCACCACAATATCAGGCTTTTATTGGCTACAATAGTTCTGTCAGTGATGATAAATTGATCCCAGTACAATGTGGCGTGACCATTCTTGAGAACTCGGTCGGGCACATACATGTAGTATGGTCTCCACAAGGTTTTACTGCAAGGCATAAAGTTATACTCGTGTGCTAAGTCAATAAACATTTATAAATATTTCTTCTTGTTTAAATAAAAGAGTAAGATTATTTTTTCCGACACGCTCGCAAACGGCGTTTGCGACTTGCGCGCAAATTAGCTGTAAACGAAGCGTCACGGAAATTGCCGAATACCCCCGAAACCGTGATCAGCTTGGCCGACTAATCGGCTAGTCAGCTAGTCGGTCAAAGTCATAATCGGCTCATCTCTAAAATCCTCCAAATCCCTATCAAACTCTCAAAGATAAATGGTTGGAAATTATGTTTCCATCAAATAAATAAACTTGGCTCCAGCTTAACTTTTCAAAGTAATTTCTGCTCGAGTCTCCGCGAATCGTCAGACTTTTAATTATTAATGAGTAACCTTCATTAAATAAGTTTGGAGACAAATTCTCGCATACTTTTGATGTTGCTGTGTCTATGTAAATATAAATCTTTATTTGAAAAAGGAAATCTGTTTTTCTGAAGTTATACGTACGTTGAAGAGATTATATTAAAGTTAAGGACGAGGTAAGTTGAAAATGGAATGGGAGGAGATCAGATAGTAACAAAACTGTTGCCGCTACAGAAGATGAGAAGGTTTCTAGAAACCAAAACTTCAGAAACCTTTCGAACTTGACAACTTGATATAATAATATTATCATTCTCCTGTTTATCCCAATTTATTTGGGGTCATTGCAACTTGTATGGCTCTTCCATACTTTTTATTAGTCATCTCGGTAGTGGGTGACTGCCCCCTTACTAGCATTTTTTTAAAGTGAAAACTTCTTTCGCGCGCTGGGCATTTTTGAGATGGGAAAAAACAATTAAACTCGCAACACCGCACCTTTACCGACACCTCATTTTTGTAAACGCGATTGTGCTCGTTATTTATATTACGTTACGGATCAATGTTCTATGCAAGTATTTTTACTTTAAAGGTTTTGGAAGTTTTTTTTTTAAACGCGGTTGCACTCTTTATTTAGATAAGGTTATGGACCAATGTTCTATAGAAGTATTTTTCTTCCACTATAGCGCTCTTGTTCAAGTTTTCACTATCGTCACTACCGGAGTGCCACTGTTTTTTTTATCCATAACGGGGAAGCTCTTGGTCTGCATCTCACCTGATGGTAAGTGATAATCAAGCCGAAGGTGGAAGCGAGCTTCACCCGGAATTCTCAACCACAGGGGAACTGGCTATCTTACCTCCTACTACCGAAAACAACAAAGCTGTTATCACTGTTGTCATAGCGACAGACATAAGATGGTGGTAGCTAGCCAGGTGGACTAAGAACAACCTCTACCACCAACCAAACCGAGCAGAAAATGTTGCCCCCACTGGCAATCAAATCCGGGACCTCTGGTTCTGAGACAGGTGGTCTAACTCCTTGACCACAGAGGCGGTTACATCAGTTTCTTTATCAATACCTTTGCTTTATTCTAAGATCGGCTGCAAATTAGTGAATGTCTGAATGTGCCTACCTACTTACCAAATTTTTGTTTTTGCATAATTTGTGTTTATAAAAGAACATAGCACCCCCGGAAATAACCTCGGGTAAGGCAAAGATTTTTTTAATAATAACATACTCTTCTGCCCATCCCTTTGGGGAAAGCGTGATAGCAATAACATTATTACCAGCAACCACAATATTTAGTAGGCAACACGATTATTATTTAGTATGCAGCCGTGTGAGGCAATACTCAATATTCCGGCTCACGTGCCTACGTGAAAGATTTACAAACAGCGTGATTGCGGAGTGCCCCTTTGTGTCCCGTTTTCGACGGGCGTGACAGGACGAAACTGGTTTAGTCCAGTTACAGACTTGGCGGGAAAACGCTGTGAATTTAATGGCGGTTATTTTTTATTGTAAAAGTGGCTTTACAGGGAGCCATTCTCGTCTATTTCCTGGCAGGAAGCTATAGTTCTGCTGGTTTTCAGTTTGCTCTAAAATATTAACTTTTTCAGTTTCTAGAATAGCTACTATAGGCATTTTGCTTTACTTATGAGTCAGATCAGTAGCCAAAGAACCTCTCTAGCATACCTTTGGTTTGCTATTCCATATTTTACTATTATTTAGTGGTACCAATAGCACCCATGAAACGTGAAAATAAAGGTACTTTGCGTGTTTTGTTTTCGTCTGGCGTGACGGTAAAAAAAAAAAGAGTAAGTATAATATTAAGCGACATTGGCTCATGCATTTTATATAACATGCCTACTTCTTGCATATTGTGCATTCCTGTTCTAATATAAATGCGTTTTTTTTTTTTACATTTCCGCCCTTTTTTAAATTATGGATGACAAACATGTCTTGTAGATAGAAACATTATCTTTATAAAAGGTGGGATAGCTATGAAATTATCCCACCTTTTATAAAGATAAGGTTTTAGTAATATTCATATATTGCACAGTACTTCGGAGTCGGAGAAAAGTACTTGGGACTATAGTCCGCGCAGAACTATTGTAGTTGGCCGCGCTTTAGGTATGTGAGCGGTGGGACGGAGGGGCAGCTGTCATTACTCAGTACGGCGCCGTACAATGACACCGCCCTTCCGTCCCACCTCTCACATACCTATGGCGCGGCCAACTAGTTCCGCGCGGACTATAATCCATATCCATACTATACCATTTATTATACAAATACGAAAGTAACTTTGTGTGTGTTATCTTTTCAGTCCTAAAAGTACAATTCCGTAGATGACTGCAGGCAGCAGCAGCAGGCGATTTCATAAAAATTGGATTCGATTTAATATAAATACCAACATAGAAACCAGAGTGTCGCGGCGACACGTTGCTTGCTGTTGCCTGCAGTCGACTACGGAGTGGTACCTGTATCGGATGTACAGCTGTACCTTAGCACACGGATTGACCATGGGCCCCCAGGCCATGGTCAATCCGTGTGCTAAGAAGCCGTTCAACCACCACCCCATAAAGCAGTTTTTGTAATAAATATATTGTATATTTTTGAAGTGAAAACTACGCGCGTTGGACATTTTTGAAATGGGTCTAAACCATTGAATTCGCGACACTATGACGACACCAGCTTTTGAAAATTAAAAAGACATCAACGCATTAATTACCGCGGTGCCGATTTTTTATTCAAGTTTTCACTTCTGTCGTCACTCCCGGAGTGCCACTGTTTTTTTATCTTCCTTTAGCGTGGGAAAAGATGGAGTTATACAGGACGTACTATAGCTCCATTTCTAAAATAATACTGCTTTATGGGCGGTAACCTAGGGGGGTTAAGATATTTTATAATAAGTTGGTAGGTACTTTTGAAGCCTCGTGCAGATTGGCGCGACTTACGACGGACCGGTAATTGTTTAACCGTGAAGTTTTCTAAGAAATTGTTTTGTTAGAGTTGCGTCGTACCTGTTTGCAGGAGCCTTTATCCCGGTTTTACGTTTCCGTAGAATAATTTCCGATCTCCACGCGGGAGAGGCCGCGGGCGTAAGTACAGTCCGATTTAAACTTAATGGCGGCTCGGAACATGAGGCGAGTCGCTGCGCAGTAACGAATTCATGGGTCAGCGGGGGTGAGGGGTGGGGTATTGCGCAGCGAGCAGCGCACTTCCGAGCCGCCATTAAGTTTGAATCGAACTTGTACAAATAATTCATAGACAAAGAAATATTATAATGACGCAACTGTTTTTTGGTTGCCTTGAATTAAAAGTAATAATAATTCTATATATGGTCTTTACCGTTATTATTTCACAAATCTTGCTATTACTCAGCCATTTATTTATAAGTTTTGCAAAATCGCGTTCCTCATGGCAAAGCCCTATTATCGTTGATAAGCTGCCGCAGGATATACGATTATTTTTATAAGTTAGAAATTATTTATGATTGGATGGCTTCTGACGTTTGAATATGTCGAATTTAGCTAATAAATAGATGTCTAGATGGTTCTAGATTCACATTAATAATTGGTATTGTAATTACCTACTATCTCATAATAGTTTTTAGTATTTATATATTTTATTTTATGTTATTATGTTAGTCAAAGAAATTTTTACTTTGATTACCTATTACCTAATAATAATAGTTTAGGAAAATATATATTTATTTATATTTTTTATTGTAGGTACACAAACGCCGCCATTTTGTTTTTTCAATACTTTACACAAATGTTTACCAACAGCGCCCCCATGTCAACGTCAATCAATCGTCAAAAATCCTTGTAGCAATATTAGTTATTCTATACATCATGCCTTGTTTCCTCGAAGGGTTGGGCAGAGGTCCCTGTAGCAGGCACACCCACATTTCGCCAGCTATATTTTTAAGTCCCATGTAATAGGGAGCGAGCCTATTGCCATCAACCGGGCACAAATCTAGACTCCGGGCTGCTACTGAGAAATTTCAGATAGAAAAACCCAATAACACTGCCCGATCCGGGAAAAACCAGGACCTCATGCTCAGCAGTAGCGCATGCGAGCACTAGACCAACGAGGCAGTTATTCTATTAATTTTAATATTAAAGCGTTTTCTCGTCTAGCCGTATTGATTTCTTCCTTTTGACTCTCTATTAAACAGTTTATTTTAATTCACAGTTCTTTATAAAGATGAAGAGAATTTTTGCAGCGTCTATTTAGTTAAGCTTTGAGTGATCTCTGTTCACTAAAGTCCGTATTCTAGAACGATGCTCAATTGAAAAACTTGTCTTCGATTATATTGCAACTTGTGACTCGCCCCTGCGAAGTTTTAACGACTTGACAAAACATCTAGATTTCACTACTATATGTAAGGTAATATAAATTAATTATATACATAAACCTTCCAGAACTAATTCTCTAAATCGTCGCTCAGTATCCAATACCACAAAAGTGAATTTTTTGACAAAAATCAGATTTTTGTTTTATTTCATTCTAGACGTTCAAATACGTGATCCTGCATTTAAAAATGATTTTAGTCAAAAATGTGACATTCGTGGTATTGGATGCCGAGCGATGAAATTATAGTGAAAACCGCATCAAAATCCGTTGTGCAGTTTAGAAGAACAACGCTGTCTTACAGACAGACACGAAAAGCGACTTTATTTTATATCAAATATCTATAGATATATCAGTCAGAATTAAATTGTCAAAATATTGAGAAGAGAACATAATAACACAAACACATACACACACAACACAATACATAACACACACATAATTAGATACATTATTTTAGAATATGGACCTTAGGGAAGCTAAAAAGAATTTCAGATAAACCAGTAAAGAAAAAGATTTAATATGGTTTTTTTGATAGACTAAAAGCTTTGACTCAGGTCTGCGTACAGCTTGAAAGTAAACAACTAATTACGTTGAAAAAATCACGTTTAAAATTTTTGATAGTTTCAAAATAATCCTGTCAGTATTTTTATTAAAACCAACTACTTGGCAACATTTGGCGCGCGACATGTTGCACAACATGTTGCTCAACATGTTGAAAGATAGCGCGGAACTTTTGTTTAGCAACGTTGCAATTTTTTGACAATTTATAATCTAAGGGAAAGAATAGTGATAGATTGTAAACTAACAAAGTTCATAATATTATAGTGACATAATATACCATCGGGATCGACCAACAAAATACGTATTCAAATTATGTACCTTTCTACGATATGTTTTTCAAAAGTTTTCAACAAAAAAACGCTGCATACGAACACAGCCTTACAAGTCCGTTACTCTGACAAATCTGGTTGAGTTGGTAAAAAAGGGTAAATTACCTTTGTATAGACAACAGAGAAACGGAGGAATTTGTCTCGAGTCACGATTGAATGTGAATCAAGAACATGTTTATTTGTCATTGATAAAACAATTCAAATGTTATTTTTACGATGTTTTCTTTTGTTTTTAGACTTGAATGGAATTTGAATTAAGAGTGTGATTGTTGGTTTGGAAAAGTTAATAGGTTTTATTGGAATTCGTTTCATTCATTTCATTTAATTTATTCAATAACAATTTACATTGTGTCTGAATGTTTTACAAAGATAATTGAAAAATAACGATTTACATAATACCAATAAAACACAAATAATTAAAATAATAACAAGTTAAACACAGGATTAAATTAGTTCCACACAAATACATGTTACCTACCTAATGATAAACAAATAAAATTACAATTCAACTCCTTAACATTCCCGTCCAGTAGCCTAATTGCGTAACTTATTTTCGTAAACAATTATACTTAATTTGTTTCATTTTGACAGTTCAACAACATTCATTGCGTTATTTACGTTGTTGAGCGGATTTTTTTTTCAACTTATGAAGCGATGGATTAGCAATCTGTTTCAAATCTAAACAGATTGTGATTGTGTTGTATTACGCAATTAGGGTATTGAATAAAAATATTTTATCTAAAATTTACTACATTAATACAAACATGTCAGAACCAATTACTATTGTCAAAAACATTAAAATTCACACATGCCTTTATTTAAATGTCACAATTAAATTCGTTGATGTCAGCATTTCGAAAATTTTACATAACACATAATACCTTTATTCCCCAACGAGTTAGGCAGAGGTATACCTAATAGTACACCCACATTTCGCCAGTTATGTTTAAGTCCCATGTAACAGGGGCTAGCCAACCGGGCTCAAATCCAGACTCCTGGCTGTTACTGAGAAATTCCAGATGAAAAAACCCAATAACACTTTACCCGACCCGGGAATCGAACCCAGAATCTCGTGCTTAGTAGTAGCGCTTGCGATCACTCGACTTACGAAGCAGTGTTACAGATTTCTAGAGAACGTTACGGCAAAATTTTGCCTTGAGGAGTAAAGCACAAGCACTGATCTGCATTTGTGCTTTGCTTATTAGCATTGTTAGGAGCTCGTGGCTAAGTAATAACAGCCGCACGGGTCGATTCATCCGGCTATGCTACGCTTGTCGGGGTTGGTCGGTGGATGGGTGACCATCTTTACATACCGAGACTCCTCCGTGCCTCGGAAAGCACATTAAGCCGTTGGTCCCGGCTGTAATTCGTGAATTTTTGACCGTCGTTACTGGTCCTCAGATAGGCAGTCGCGCCATGTAAAATACTGGTATTCAGCTGCCTCCGGTTAGACTGGAAGCCGACCCCAATATAGTTGGGAAAAGGCTAGGCAGACTGAGATATGTTAGCATTGTCAGTTTCAGACTTTGAATTCTAGGTTTTCTCAAAATATTTCGCTTTTTAAAAGTCAGTGTCTTTATGAAAGTCAGTGTAGTCAAAAACTTCTGTATGTCGTCGCGTTTGGTATCAATTTTTTTTCGTAATTCAAAATTGTAAAGTCATTATTCAAACTAGGCTGAGAATCGGCACTTTTCGAACGTCAAAATTACATAAGACCGTTCCCCAAAATGCCCACCCTTCACCACTTCCTAGTGCCTTTAGCTGGTAAGAAAATGTGGCTCAATAAACTCGTGTCATTTTTCATGAATTGTCAAGATAATAAAAGTCAACCAATAATACAATCTTCATTCCGTAAAAACATTTATTAGCTCCATTAAAAAAACAACCAACTTAAAAAAAAACATTAGAAAGTGAAAAATAATTTTGACTTCCGAAATTAAAGTAAATTGTTCACTTTGTAGTGTATTTTTGGAAGTCGGTGGTTTTTTTTTTTCCAAAAAAGTAGTAGTTATCCCACACAAATTCGAATACCACTACCTGCTATGTAAATAACAGTGACAGGAATTTATATTATTGAAACTTACTCAAAAACTACCCATGCAAAGTTAATAAAATATGGGACCATCTCTGAAGTATGATCTACCAAACAAAAAAAAAAAAAAACATCAAAATCAAAACGAATATAAAAAAATAAGCCGTCGCAGAACGCCTCGCAGATGTGAGACATCGAAATTATTATGTACAGGTAATATGCACAAAAGGATAGTTTACGACAGGAAATAAATATGACGACTGATCTGATATGTCGATCTGACCCACAGCTGTAGACGTTTCGCATTGAATAAAAAAAATACAAACATATAGTCGAACTGAGAACCTCCTCCTTCTGGAAGTCGGTTAAAAATACAATTCTCCAAGATTCTCTCTATACAAACCAACATCCTACCATGTACCTACGTAAGTACGCCTTAAGTACTCCCGTGATCACGTAGCGCCTCACTTAAGGCAGTACGTGGTACAAGACCGCTAACTCTAAGTACTCTACTTATTGCGTTTTTCTATCCATCGCTTCAAACGGTTTCATTTGATCATGCTGTTTAAACATTGATAAAATGTGGTTAGGCTGTAGTAAACTCAGTAATGGAGGGAAAAAATAAAATGTTTTTCTGATGGTAATAAAATTCTGGCTGAGCGTTTATTGATTGGTTTTTTATGATAGTATAACATAACGTCTGCCTTTCGAAACCCCGCTCAATAACCGACTTCCAAAAAGGAGGAGGTTATGTGTTCGTAGGTTGTTTTTTTTTTTCTTTTTTTTATGTATGCTCACCGATTTGTCCGTCAATTATGGACCGATTTTGAAAATTCTTTTTTTTTGTTTGAAAGGTGATCCCATATAACCGTAGTGGTATTCGAATTTGTGTGGGGTAGGTACCACGGTAGCTCAACTAAAAACTGAAAAATAAAAACATTTCACAAAAAAAAAGGTAACAACTGACTTCTACAATTGAAATACATTTTTCGCTTTCTAGTATTTTTTTTGGAAGTCGGTTGATTTTTTTTTGTAAAAAGTTTTGTTTTTTATTTGCAGGCTTGGTATACACCTCTGCATTGATAGTATACTTACATTTCACCAATTATGTAATTAGTCTAATTAAATTGGTCTAATGAATGACTTTAAATGACATCATGATGTTTGAGACCAATTCTTACTTAGAGAGATGATTTTTATTAATTTATTCATCTTTAATTCAGGCACATTACCCATAATTTGTTTGTATTACTTACAAGGTATGTTAGTATAATTAATTAAGACAAACTTATACTACTAGAAACAATAACAAAAACTGGCACTCCGGGAGTGCGCGACAGAAGTGAAAACTCGGCACCGCAGTAATCAACGCGTTGATGTCTTTTACTCCACGCACCGTGGTAATAAATGCGTTGATGTCTTTTGCATGGTCAAAAGCTGGTGTCGTCACAGTGTCGCGAAATTAATGGTTTAGTCCCATCTCAAAAATGCCCAATACGCCTAAAGAAATTTTCACTTCAATAGTACAACAAAACTTACAGAACACTATATCTATTAAGCCATCTTCTGGGGACACTTGGCAACAATACATGTACTGCGCACAGGTGCCCCATCAGGTGGCCTTCAATCTTACTAGCAACAATGCTCAGGAGACTACTGTCGCTGTCTCGCATCCGACGCAGTAGTGACGCGGATCTTTTACGCATGATCGCAAATAAGTCATCTGTACGCGCACACATCCCTGACGCGCTACAGAAACATGAAACGAAACATAGTAGATTGTTATACGAGCGGCTAAAATAACGCATTCTATCGAGGTAGTTTTACTCCCGAGCTGTAGCGAGGGAGTAAACAGAAACCAAGTTATAATGGGTTTTAGCGCCGTGTCTCGCGCACTCTACTTTTCACTACGATTGCGAGAAAACAAAATAATCCAATACAATATTAAATAGTTTAATTTATTAGAAAAAAAAAAAAAAACAATTTGTTCAATCTGAATTCTTAAGGAAATTTTTTATCCCGGTATGCGGTAGAAAAAGCTAGTTTTACATAAGAATAAAGACTTTTTCGTTTTTGTAGGCTCGTTGGTTATTGACAAAAAAAAAAAAACTTTTTCCCCTCCACCCGCTCTGGTACGCTACAATGACAGGACTTTTTAAGCAAGAGGAATGAAAATCATATTTAGATCAAAATACAACCTGACACTGACCTGAAAATTGTAATAGTAAGGAAAAAATAATTTCGCGGGCTACTTTTTCAGATCCACCTTAATTTGAATGATTCGACGTTCGTTATTCTTACATTCTCAGCAGCCAGTAACCTGAAACATATCAACTTCAATACCGTCACATAAGCACCTACATGCTCAATGTTGTCCTCTATAACGATGCATTGTTTCACTACGTGACGGCGAAGAGCTTTCAAGTAATCAGTACTTAATGGAAAATGTATTAAGTTTAGCTCTCTTGGACCGTGAGCACCTCTGGAAGGTATGAATGGCTTATCCGTGATGTTTTAGCTTACTGTAAGACTGTTTGTAGTGTAGATCTATCTTTGGCCACAAAAGCGTATACACCGTCAAGCAGCGAGTGATCATTGATATGAGTAAGGGTTCCCATTTCGGTACGGAACTCTATGGAATCATGTTTTACCTTGCAAAATATGCTGACATGTTTATTTTGTTTAGGAGTTAAAATTAATCATCGTTTGATTAACGCCCACTTGCACCACAAATTACTGAACACATTTTACGCTGAACGAATTTAAATCATCGTTCTATTTCTTTCAGCTGGACAATTTCTAGTAGTAATAAGGATCAAATTCGCAAAACACATATTCGTTAGTATGATACTGACAGGTGTCAAGAACGCATTCTCTCGATGGCCGGATTGTAGTAGTTTTCGGATGAACATTAATTAGATTATTATTAGAAAAGTCTTTGTGTCTTGCTCAGTCTTATCACAGTCCGTCATAACAGTAGATTTACGTTTTTGTTAAATCCTATTATTAAAGTTTTAGAGGCATTATCTTTATGTCTAGACAATTTTACTGTTAAATTATTACCTAGAGTACCGTTTTGAGTCATTAAAGAGACTTAGAACTACACTAAAAAGGATTTTACCAAGATAATAATTTGGTCCTTTAAGTTTTGAAGGTATTTGTTAGATTGTCCTTTTGGGATAAATGATTAAGCTATACCTAAAATGTGCTGGACAGATACTGAAGGAATATAAAATTATCAGGCACGTATAGCCGCATCTTACTGTTGCCGACCCTCTAGACATTATTCCTTTAACCTAAGATTTAAATCGTTAGATTTGCCTTCATCGTACTTTGCGAAAAGTGTCAATCATTACTGAGAAGAGTGAGCTCACACATTTCGTATTTGGCGTTTCCTTGGTAGCATGCGACATTGTGTGTGTCAGAGGTGTCAAAATGAAGCCGAAACGCGAGCATTTTTTTATGTGATAGGGTGAATCTAACGATTTAACATACATACATAACATCAGGCCTGTTATGTATGAAAAGTTAAGTAGAGGTGTACCTATTACAATGTAAACCCACATCTCACCAGTAATGTTTAAGTCCCATGTAATAGGCGGCAAGCCTATTGCCAACAATCGGGCACAAATTCAGACTCCGGGCTGCTACTGAGAAATTTGTGATGGTAAAACCCAGTAACACTTTGCCCGACCTGAGGATCGAACCTAGGACCACATGCTTAGCAGTAGCGCCTGCGACTACTAGACCAACGAGGCAAATTCAAATTCTAAAATATATTTTTGAAAATCTAAAGAAAATCATTAAGGTTAGAAAGGCAATGGCATTCTTGCGGCCAGAATTGTGCCAACCTGTGACCAATGATTGAAATCCTGCTCCAAATCGAGCCACAGTTCAAATGGACTGTGACTTTCGATCGTGGAGGTCGTAAAATCGATTGTAAAATCAAGCCGGCAACCACGGGTCTTTAATAATATTATGTGGTTCAAGTAAGGGTAGTATTTTCCTGTAAATCTCGTAAAATGCTACTCAGGCCTTCGAGAAAATAAGGTCATCTTGTGCTAGAGTGTGGAATAAAAATATTGTGAAGTGCTATGGTATCTGGAAGTTTTCATTAAAATAAACAGCAACCGTCTCATTGCAGAGCGAATTTTACCTTTAGACCCAGGTTTAAACCATCGAGCCATTTTTGAATTACGAACTTTATTCCGACAAATGTAAAATTTCTAATTACAAACTCTGATTTTGAAACCGAGTCTACGGCTCACTTGTACCACAAATCACTAAATACGTTTAGCGCTAATCATACTTAAAACGTCATTCACTCTCTGTCATCTTCAAACGGTTGACAGAAACAGAACAATGTTTTAAATTCGTCTAGCGTTAACTGCGTTTAGTGATTTGTTGTGCAAGCGGGCCTAAGTTGACAATTCACACAATTGACAATTTAGGCCGCTTGCTTTTCCTGCCGGGGTTGCGAAGAAAACCGAAAGGGAGATCGTGGCCCTCGGCAACAGCGCAAGTGAAGGAACAGGGGTGGATTTTAGTCAGTAAGAATCTGACACGCCCTCACACTCCGCTCAGAGCGGTAGAAGTTATTTGATAATTTCCCACTTTAAAAAAAAACCGCTTGCTTTTAAGAACGACATGTGGCGACATCTACATCGCCACATGCTAACTACGTCACGAAAAAATCCTGTATCGCGCAAGCAGTATTTACCGCGCGACTAGCATATATGCAATATAACATCTCGACATCAATTGTAGTTTCTAAGTTTTTTGCCCTGCCTGGAGGCCTTAGGCATTAGACCGGACCCTTAGACCTCCAAGAGGCAATAGAAAAAAAAAATAACCACTTCAATCGTCGGGCAGTAGCCCAGCAGACACAACACCCGTCTGGTCAGAGGAGCTTCCCTTTTCTTTAGAGGATGAGTGAGCTTCACACCCTGTTTCTCATACCTCTATACACAGTTGGAATAAAGTTTAAAAAACCGGCCAAGTGCGAGTCGGATCATACCATACACGAAGGGTTCCGTACTACCGTACAATATTTAGCAAATAAATGAAAATACTAAACGAAGAATATAATTATTTTTCATCATAAATTGAAAAAATCACAAAAAAATTGGTAATGATACTATAAAAAATAAAAATAAAATTCATTTATTTCAGGTCTTTGACCAAAAAATACAAAAACAGTACCTACACATATTTGTATTTTTTTTTAAGTTAATATTTGAGTCACAGATAAATGTCAGATCAAATCAATTAATGTCAAAAGCATACAGCAAAATAAAAATTAAATTAAATACGACAGTTACAAAGTTATTTATTGCAGTTGCAGAAAATCAGCCATATTTAAATAAAATACCTTATGAATCGGTGTTGTTAGTATTTGTTGATTAAAGACAGTATAATTATGATACATGAAGTTTCAAAATCCTAATTTGTTTAATTGTTGAGATAGAACTCGTACAAAGATGTTCTAAAACAGACAACTTTCACGGTCTATATCTATTTCTTTATATTCGAAGAAAAAAAAAAGAAGTTGTGTTGTTGTTGTTGTTGTAATTGAAGTATGGGGGGTCTCCATACAATAAACTTCTTATTTTTTTTTTTAATTTTGAAATTTATTTAATTTTTATTATTTGATATAGCGGCAATAGAAATAGTCTGTGAAATTTTCAACTGTCTACCTATTATGGTTCACGTGATACAAGTCGCTGACAGATAGACAGATGGACAGCGGAGGCTTAGTAATAGCGTTCCGTTTGGCACCCTTCGGCTACGGAACCCTAAAAATGGCTCGATGGTTTAAATCTGTGTCTAACATGACGCGTTAGTTAGAACTCATTTTGTAATTCGAGGCAGAGGTTTTGCAATCGAAATCATTATGATGAATCTCATAAGACTAACCACTGGGAAACCATGACAACCATAATTATCTATATTGTCTGTTTCATGTCTATCAGTTTGACTGCATTATTCTTATAAACTACGCAACGAATTTTGATTCAATGCGATTTTGACAATCATTTATAGCATTTATTCCGGAAGGTATATGTATAAAACATTATATTTAACTTAGAAACAGAGTACAGAAATTTCGATCTTTTGACATGCTGCTATTTCACCCCTGCAAAGCACAGGTAAATAAATCAATCAATCTGCCTAGCCTTTTCCTAACTATGTTGGGGTCGGCTTCCAGTCTGACTCGATGCAACTGATACCAGTGTTTTAAAATGGAGCGACTGCCTATCTCATCTCCACAACTCAGTCACTGGGTAGTAGTGATAGCCTAGTGGTGTGACCGTCAGACTACCAAGTCATAGATCTCTTGTTCGAACCCAAGGCATGTCCACCTCTGACTTTTCGGATTCATGTGTGTACTGTATACAGAGTTGCGACTTATTTGAAATACTTGTGTTTAAAATGCAAATACAAAACGCAAAATACGTATTTCATTTTTTGTATTTAAATACCTTTAAAAAAGCTAATTGCATTTTATTTGAAATACTTTTCGAGATACATTTTATTTATATTTGTAAAATGCAAAATACTTTACTGCTAAGTTAAGCCAAAATTACCATTCTTTCATGTAAATGGGTCAGCGATACGACAAATAGCCACTAGAGGCGCTGCAAGTGCATCACTTGCAGCGCCTTGCGAGTCTGTATGCAAAGTGACAAAACAAAATGAACGTTATCTGTGGAACATGACGCTACGCGCTATGCCCTGTATTGAGATTGGTTTTACTTCAATTATCGGTCTTCCTGATTCAACAATTAAAAGTGTTGCTTTAACACAAATTTCATTTAAAAGTATTTTAATTGAATAAAGTATTTTGAAAATACGAATTTTGCATTTAGTATTTATAATACTAAAAGCAAAAGTATTTTGCATTTTAAATGGTAAATTAGAAAACTATTTGCATTTTGTATTTAAATACTTTTTAAAAACTATTTTGTACATTTCTGATTGCATAGGTATTTATCACTTGCTTCAAAAACGGTGAAGGAAAACATCGTGAGGAAACCGGCATGCCTGAGAGATATTTCTCGACGGCATGTGAAGCCAAGTCAGAGGCCCATGGGCGGCTTTAAAACTTTGACACTAGGTTAGTCAGTAACCATACGAAAAGAAGAAGAATTCACTGGGTAACACGATGACCCTTGGCAAGACCGGTTGTCAGATTTAAATATAAAAAAAAAACACAAATGTTTACATGGTTGTATATGTAATCAATAGAATATGGTGTTTCAAAAGGTACGGAGTATGTGATAGTTGATTGAAATCGTGGATCTAAATCGAGCTCCCAATTTATATTGAGTGTACTTTGAGCCGTAGAGCTACAATGTTCAGAGGAGTTAGTTTTATTGGCGGCAATAAGTTCATGAGAGTGAGTGTGTGTGTCTTACCAAGGGGTATTGTATTACTCCGTAACTGTGTTGTGGGGGTCAAGTCAGATAGGCAGTCACTCCATGTAAAATACTGGTATTCAGCTGCAATCGGTTAGACTGGAAGCTGACCCCAACATATTATGTAGTTGGGAAAAGGCTAGGCAGATGATGATCTACACAGAACTTGATCTTTTAGTGATAAATCCCGGCCAGTCTTTAGCACAGCATCAGCTATAGTCGGTGTAACTTTTTGAATTGATACAACAAGTTTCAATATTACATAAGTAACAGATAAGTATGAATACATCGTTCTAGAGAGAGCAGTTAGAGAGCAGTGGTGGCCCAGTGGAACTGCCCTGAATTACGAGTTTAGATTCGGAACTAGGCAGGTGCTTTAATTTGTGTAAATAATTTCATTACCACAGCTCTCAAAACGGCGAAGAAAACCATGAGGAAACCGGCCGAACCAAATGTGACATCTACCAACCCGCATTGGACCCGCGTGGTAGATTACAGCCCACTCCTTCTCGAATAGAGGAGGCCTGTGTCCCAGTAGTGGGAACATTATTGGCTGATTATGCATTGTTCTATATTACACACATACAGATCCACTCTTAGGCCCGATTGCACTGTAAATCACATAATGCGTTTAGCACAAAACTTATTAAAATTTTCCTTCGGTCTCTGTCATATTCAAAAGGTTGACAGAAACAGAACGAAGTTTCAAATTTGTTTAGCGATAAATGTGTTAAGAGATTTGTAGTGCAAGCACCCTTAAACTGAAGAATGTAAATAAATAAAATAGACCAAAAATAGAAATAAATTACACCCGAAATCAGTCAAAGATCACACTAAGTTTCCTCACTAAGTTACCTTAAAAATACAAAAGCAAAACACAACATGACCCATCCTCTACATTCGTACCTCCTCACTATTGGCCGGATCGCGGACGACTGACGTTTATTCCACCGTTGGCACATCATTTACACTCGAACGCTCGCCGCTCGATGTCGGACGTCGAAAACGTCATTCCGACGAATAAGGGCGTCGACGCGTCAGTGACGACATATTGCTGAGCTTACTCCAACGAAATCCGAATGGCTGCGTTGACGTGCGGTTTGATCGAGTTGTCGTGACGTAATTGCTTGAGACCTGAGGAGATGGTCTAATCAGGTGGAGTGGAATCGTGAGAAGCATGTAGTAAGAGGGAGTGATCTGTGTTGGTTTTGGAAATATTTCGGTGAAATCTGAGTTCATTGTATCAACATATTTAGTAGTCTTCCTATTCAGGTACCTATTGTTGGTCGAATTATTGTATTGAATCGATAATAAGTACTTGAAAGTATGTTTCTTGACATTTAAAAATTCAAATGACGAGGTGTTCGAACTTTGAACTGATAGAGGGAGTTTATCTGTTTAAAGTTCGAACACCTCGTAAAGTAGATGAATAAATTAATGTCTTTTATATTGAATCATAGGAAAAATTTTGGCGTGTTATTTCACAATTGTCTTACGCCTAGAAAGTGTTGATTTCTCCTTTTCTTTAATCATACGTTCATATCCCAACAAAAATCCAATAAAATAATAACCCGCTACAGAAAATCGTTCCAAATCTTAACAGTATGTTTAACTTCTCTAAAAAACCATTACCGAAGTATTGAGTTCAATCATTCCCATGATGCGTTCAGCCATAACTTCCCGCTTTCAAGGGACTGCTAAAACAATGAGGAGTTCTATAGTTCGTGACTTTTGCGCAAAGTTTCCGATACAGATCTCTACGACCCTAATATAACAAGATAAGGTTGGTTTTCCTTTGGTAGGAGTTTGGGTAACTTTGTCAGAATTAATAAGAGATTAGCCTTGGGTCGGCGTTAACTATGAAGGTTGCTATAATATTGGTAAGTTACTAAGTGGTTTTAGGCGTTAAAAGACATCATCAAGGGTCGATCAGAACTCTGCAGATGTTGAAGGGTGCTTAATATCGGATAGCTAGTGTCCTTTTTGTTACGTTAAGGGTAATATAACGAATATATTGGCAATATTGGAAACTTTCGGGATGATTTCGCTTTTGTTCTGTTTTAATTTTGTTATTTTTGCGTTACTGCTTCGTTGGTCTAGAGGTCGCAAGTAGTACCTACTGCTGAGCATGAGGAGCTTTAAAGTGCTATTGAAAGAAAAAAAAAGGAAAGAAATATGACGCAAAGAAAGCACATAAAAAAAAAAGAACAAGTTGGGGGAAAATATGCGCCATATCCGCGTAAAACGGCCATCGCTCAGTATAATGCTGCGACTTTATGCGAGACAGAGCCTCAGCGCTGGTTTTCAGCGACAGCCGGCGTTGACGTTATGACTTCGACCGGTGCGGCATACACCGCGGTGCGTATTGGGTTTTTCCATTATGAATTTCTCGGTAGTAACCCGGAGTCTGATAATAATAATGTTTTTATTTTTTATATTTTTAAATGTTTTTATATTTTTTACATGTTCTAATATTTAAAAATATAATTTATAAGTATGTAAATGAAATAAAGGATAATAATATAATAAAAATTGTTTATTTCTCACCACAAGCCAAAAAATACAAACAATATTTACATATAAGAAGTAGCCAACGATTTTTGGTTGCGGATCGCTGGTGCCTGTGGTAGGTACACCTGTAATACAGGTCTCCAGGTCCCCACCTGTTTAAAGTTGCACATTTGATAGCTTACATCTGGTATCACAGCAAATAACAAAAAATTCAAACAATTAGTGAGCTTATTACAAAAAGAGACAAGAGAGTATTAGAGTAATATAAGTAAAACAATTAAAAAGTTAAAGTACAAACGTTGGTGGTTTTTATGAATGTAAGTTTGTGTGTGCGTGATTGTATGTGTGTGTGTGTGTGTGTGTGTTGGAGAGAGTGTTAGAGGATGAGTCTGATTAGACTAATAGCCCATTATTACATGGGACTTAAACATAACTGGCGAAATATGTGTGTTACTATAGATACACCTCTGCCTAATTCTCCGGGGAATACGGGCGTGATGTTGTGTATGTAGTCTTGCTATAAGTAAAAAGTTTCAAGCACTAAGTTTTGTTTCTAATTTTAATTCACGTTACCACTAAGTACTTAAGTTTCTAGTAAGTTTGAATAGAACTTAATAGAAAAGTGTGGCGGTATCTACAACCCCACATGCGAACTACGCATCAAAGACTTGACGTCACACAAATCCTGCATCGTGCAAGGAGAGTTGCGTGATCAGCATATATATAACATCCCGACATTAATCGTCGGGCAGTTGCCCACCAGACATGACTACCATCTGGTCGGAGGATCCTGCCTTTTCTATAGATGAGTGAACTTTACACCCTGTTTGTTCCTCATGCCTCTAAACTGGTGGCCCTGAAGAGAGACGAGATCTCACTATGGAAATGTTTCAGAAATGAATGGTTGTTTACTGCGAGTGGGAGGAAGATTTCAAAACTAACGAGTCTACTATCAACAAAACTATTAAACCAAAAACTTCATAACTAATATCGGCACTAAGAAAAACTCACTCATCCGATGGGCCATCGCATTTACTAAGGGCAAACGTACGCACCAGGACTTTCAGCTTAGTGTGTGTACAGTGTGTGTTATGTTCAAGCCAATCGAGCCTGGTACCTAATAGCTACCTAAAACCCTACTAACAACCTAGCCCTATAGAAATACCTAGCACCCTAGTTATTCTAACGCCCTAACCTACCTTACAAACTATACCAAACGTGAGTTACGTTGGTTATACGTACAGGAAGTCTGTTACAAGGAGACCTTTTTTTTTGGGTGGGAAATTATCAAATAACTTCTCCCGCTCTGGCCGGAGCGGGAGGGCGTGTCAGACTCTTACTGACTAAAACCCACCCGTGTTCCTTCGGTTGCCCTTTTACGGGGCGTTACAAGGGGACCTACGGTAACAGACGGAATTTGGGAAGGAATAGGGGTTTGTGTACGTCGTGCGATGTACACAGAAAATTGTTTTTTTTTTTTGTCCATCACAAAGTATTGAAGTCGTAAACCGATCTCTCACAATGAAAAAAAATTAAATCTTTTTTTTTGATACTTTCCAAGCTATCATCTACAGCTTTTCTCTTAGTAAACTTTAACAATTAATTACTCGCTTGATAATAAGCAGCTTTTTCATTTTTACCTCTAGCAAAAAGTCTGTTAAAACAAATAAGGTATTATCGTTTTTAAAAACAAAATCCCCTTTAAAAACAATCCACGGCCCTCTCATTAATTTTGTGGAAGATTTCTTCAGAAATATATATATATATATATATACTCTTCAAAGTTGAGAAGATTAGAAAGAATTTAATACATTTTCTCATTACATTTTCAGCAGTTTTTCTCCTAATTCTGCGGTGAACTCATTACTGAGGAATGAGTGAAGTCTAAACCACCTCGCACACTATGCGACGTGTGACTGCGACAGTTCGACGACAAGACGCAACGACAAGCTGTGGCTGTCAATTATCATAATACAGCATGTTAATTAATGAAAAGATTTCCCATTAATTCACAATCGTCCATTCATGCAAAAAAAAACGTTCGGAATTTTTTTTATAATAAAATATTATCGCGCACTTCTCTTTCAAAGTGGAAAGATCTTTTACGTAGCAATTTAATATTTTTGGAATATTTTATTATTAAAAAAATACATTTTATTTTCAAAAGGTAAGATTTATTTTTGCATGTATTGTCGCTATACTATTGTGGGCTAACGGGAACGCCTTTCATCAAATAACATATTATATTTAGTTCGAAGCTCACACTTGGCGTCGAGTTAGAGAGTCGGCTCAATAGGCTAGGGGAGTCGCATGCTCTCGCTACTTGTCGCAACGTCTAGAAGCATGGGGCACGGACCCGATGACAGGCGGCATGCGACACGTCAGCGTTTTGTCGTCGAGCTGTCGCAGAGGCAGGTCGGATAGTGTGCGAGGTGGTTAAGTTGAGGAGATAATACATTCAAAGTACCGGAGTACCCAATTTGTAAGATTACAAGGTCGTTTTCATTTTGTCTCCATTACACGCTCGGACGAGCTTTGTTACAGTCTTCAGATGAATTCTAATAAACTTGTAACTATTGTCGGAGGATTTTTGGCGAGCTTCCGAGTTTACGGATGCCTTAATAAGGTTGTATTTGGTATTTTCTGTTCGGGTATGTCATCTATTTACATTGAGTCTTGGAAATTTGAAATTTTCAGACGCATTTCTATAAGACCGTATAGAGATTCTTCTGTACGTCCTCATGAATGATAACTGTATTGAACGACTTTGAGTTTTATACACGATCCTTTTGTTTGTGTCCTTCTCAATATTATTACCTTATTAAAATTTAACAGTGTAGTTATTAGCTGATAAAATATATTCTATAAGATTGACAGCTACTTTTGAGAAAAAACCTTTTCCTGTAAAGTTTGGATTTTGGTGCTTACAGTTACGCTATTATTATATTATCATTCGTTTCATTCATTCGTTCATCATTCAGTCACGACTAAAGAAAATATAGGCGCTTTGACACTTTTGACAGGTGCCCGGACCTGACGTCTCAGTCCTGCCACCTAGTGAAGGTTATTTCAGAAACCCCTCATTGAAATGTGGGAATCAAATTAAACCTTCAAACAGTTGGTATACACGGCTACATACTCGTATCAAGCTACACTTCCAGTATAAGCTGACCTCTCATTATACGGAAATTCTATACAATGCGAGATCAGCTTATACTGGAATTTTATAGCTTGATATGTAGCCGTGTGTACCAGTGTTATTCTAAAGTACCAGGTATATTATCACTAACTTTGAAACGTGGCAAGAGGTACCGATATAACTTACATGATAATACATACATCTAGTTGGTAGTTTCAAACTCCATCATGTTCGGAAGCGTATGGCGCACGTAAGTGGTCCCAGTCTCATCGGATTATGTGGTGAGCTTCACATTGTCACAGTATATTAAATACTGATTTTAATACTTTCATTTACCTTTCAATAACGTTTTATCCATGGGAATTTGTATATTATGCAACTTGTCAATCATAAATCCTGTAGTTATTCTTTACTATTAAATGAGCAATATTTGTATATTCATTATATATTCATAATGACGTTCTCGAAAAACTTTTTACAAAAAAAAAATCAACCGATTTCCAACAAAAAAAAAACTACAAAGCAAAAATAAAATATTTTTCACTTTTCAGTTGTGGTACCTAACCCACACAAATTCGAATACCACTACCTACTATGTAAATAACAGTGACATGGACTTATTATATCATCCACATATTAATTGGGAAAAACAATAAGTATTATTCAATAATACGTATTTTTTTCTCACTTAATATGCCTACTCATAAACTATCCAAGCAAAGTTAATAAAATTGGGACTACCATTTAGAAAAAAAAAAAAAAACAAAATCGGTCTATAATTGACGGAGAAATCGGTGCACATACATAAAAAAAAACAAACAAGCTACGAAAATACGTATAACCTTCTCCTTTTTGGAAATCGGTTAAAAACGGCTCTAATGATTTCCATGAAAGTCGCAATATTTTGCTTTATGGGGCGAAAAATCAATCTAGTTAGGTCTCATATCTGGAAAAATACGTTTCTCTATTTTCACCAGAGCAGACCCCGGTCGACCAGGTACTTAGTTATAGTAAAATAAATAATACTAGCCTATCATTGTCCCACAAGTAAACGCCTCTTCTCATACAGAGAAGGCTAGCATTGATCACTTCGCTTGCTCAAGAGTTGGTGATATCAGATTTATCTATATCTACACTATAAAATCATTTCCCTAGCCTTTTCCCAACTATGTTGGCTTCCAGTCTAGCCAGATGCAGCTGAATACCAGTATCTTATATGGAGCGACTGCCTATCGGACCTGCACAGCCCAGTTACTGGGTAATACGATACTCCTTTGTAAGATTGGTTGTCAGACTTTCGGGCTTCTGACGACCCGTAACAACTGTCAAAGATCTCTTTGACAGTTGTAACGGGTCGTCAGAAGCCCGGAATACACAAATGATAGCCGTAGATACAAATGACAGCCGAGGCCAACGGCATAACGTGCTTTCCGACTCACTAATCACGGTCTGGCAGTTTGAGTAATTTATGCGGCCTACCCGAATGTCCTTTCTTTGATAGTGTCTGTTGAATCGTTGAGCTCCTTAATTCAGAGTTGCTGCATGATTACTGACAAATGCATGCACTGACAGGACACAGACAAGTCCACTCAATCTTTGTGGTTCTTTCCTCAAAATACCATTTCAGACACCAATCTACATGGTCTTCACATGATCTGAGCAAGATTGTCTGGACTTGAGACTGTGACCTCTGAGTTTGTGCGGCCTTTCTTCTCAGAGTAGTCAAATTTAAAAGCTGACCTCATCTAGCTGTTATAATAATTAATATGATTGTCATTTTTGTATACGAACCTACTTACAGAAATAAAATCATTTATCATTTCAAAATTCAAAATATTTTTATTTCACATAAACCTACATGGGCACTTATAAAACGTCAGAAGCTAGGTGCACGGTTCTAATTGGTCATTTCCTATGGAGAAGAGCCGGCAAGAAACTCCACGGTTAGTCTTTTAAAAATAATTGGCTTCTACAATTCTTTTAAATAACAGTGTGACTGTAGAAAATACTAATATCTAAGTAATTGCAGCAAAATATAAAATCTTTAATACAGTATATAGATACAATTCGATACCCATCAACACAAACACAGATAAAGGTAAAAACCCACTGCCAGAAGACGTTTTATCTTTTTTACTGTCTCCCGCAAATATTCCATAATTTGAACGGAGCTTCATAATTTCTGTAGATAAAAGAGCTTTCTGATTTTCTGTCAGAACAAAAAAAAAAACCTGTATAGTCCTGATTTCTTGGTAAAAGAAAATGCAGCGTTGAAAACTTTGATGTTTCCTTCATTCAAATTTTAATATTTTACTTTCCGCTCCCTTTTCGTAAAAGGTGTCAGTTCTATGAATCACTTTGAGTTTTCGTCTCCCGAGGTATTTTCAACTGCTATTTCTGAGAGTACAGGGTGCAATTTTCAGTCCAATTAAAATTGTTGCAAAGTCAAAGTCAAAACATTTATTTCAAATAGGCACACAAAAGACACATGAATTTCAAAATTTCCAAAAAAAAAAAATGAATGGTAAGTGGCCCTTAATGAAGAAGAATGGACAAAAAACTCCACAATTAGGTACTTTTTTGAAATGTTTTAGAATTTTTTTTTAAGTCTGTCTTTCAGAAATTGAGAACCTATTGTAACCATCAGTGATCGGAGTAGGTAGATTAATTTTACGTTTTCACATCATGAATAGTTAAAGAAATCATAACATGGATAAGCCTTTTTTCCGGGATTTCATTTTGGTACTTACGGGATTGAATCAAATATTGTAAAAGTAAGGCTTTTTAAACTAGGTACTACATTAGAAATTTATAGAATGCGATAGATAAACATTTAAAATTGTTTTTTTCTTATGTATCTAGTAATAAAGTGAATCTTACTGTTGTGCGTCCATTCGAAACTTACATAATATGACTAATTTTGTAGTTATTTCTTGTAAGTATATTATCTGCTGCTTCTAATTGTTACTATTCTTGAATAAATATATAAAAATATATTTTTATACTTCTTAATATTTTTTCACATTCAATGCAATAACAGCAAAAGGGTTAAACATTTCTTATTAATATTGATGTATTCTTTATTCTACACATTACAAGCTGTAAATAAAAAAATAAAAAAAATAAAAAAATCTTCTCATCTTCTTCTTATCTTTTTTTCTTCTTGTAAATTCCTTAAAAAAATCTTAATATTCAAAATCCCGGAAATCCGGAGGCATATCCATACTAATATATACGTGCCAGTTTATTGACCCCAAATCAATCTACCTACTTCAATCACTGGTAATCATATGACTTATGCACACCACTCCTTCGTGGTTTACATAAAAGTTGTTCAGATACGACTGTATTTTATTACAGGCATGAAATAATAGCACAGTCAACCTCGTAATTGCTTTATCGCCAATGGTTCAATGTCACTTGGACGTCATAAAACGATAAGGTCTATTTGTGTGTTGTATTTGTGTTTGTGTGATTCCCAGGTCGGGAAAAAGTGTCATTGAGTTTTTTGCAACAGGAATTTGTCAGTGTTTTGAGTCTGGATTTGTGTCTGGTTGATGGCAATAGGCTCGCCCCCTATTACATGGGACTTAAACTTAACTGGCCAAAAGTGTGGGTGTACTATACCTAATGTGTGCCTAGCCCTTCGGGGAAAATAGGCGCGATGTTGTGTTATATTTGTTTATGTGACAGTTGGACAGTTTGAACGGCAGTAAAATTTATATTTTCTGGGAGCTGTTGTCAAAAGTGGTTAAGGAATTACGACGTCGATTATACTTACTGTCTAAAGCCAAATCGGAATTTATCAACTAGTTCAACCAAACTCCAGTGATTGTACAAAATTTTACTCATTCCTCTAATGCATTGAACAAAATCGAGTGCGCTGGCTGAAATTTGAGCCGGGCTGCATAGTCGGATACGAGTACATTTTTGCATTGTTCTAGAAAACTCTATTTAGATTGAAGTTATTGTTGCTGCTACAGATTGGAACATTTGAAAAGCGTATGAAACTCGCCCAATTGAGAGCCAGTTTTCTATACATTTTTATTTTATCCCAATCATCCTATACTAGTAAATGGGCAATATTTGTATATAAATTATTTATATACATATTTGTAATCACGTTCTCGAAAACGATTTCGATGAAAGTTGCATTATTATAGGGGTTTACGGGGGCGAAAAATCGATCTAGCTAGGTCTCATATCTGGGAAAATTCGTTTTCTGTGTATTTTCACCCGAGCAGAGCTCGGTCGCCCAGGTACTATTTATAAACTGAGGTATAAACAAGTTTTTTCGAAACTAGCAGTCGTGTTTCCACAATCATTACTTGCCATAGTAAAATATAGCGCAATGTAACACGAAGTTAAAATCCTCTTTCCCCTTCACTGAGATCAAACGTCATCCCCTCGCTTTGCAGCAAAAAATATTTCCCCATCTAAAATAGGAAACGCATACAAAATGAGAGGATATTGCAGCTTTCCCTGGCATCTTTTTAAATATGCAAATTTAAATACGATTACGGTGAGCGAGACAGCAATATGTTTAAAATTCTTTAAACTATCAGTTGTGGGAAAAGGATAGAAGTACGTCCTTAGTTTGGACTCAAATTTAAAAATGGTTTCAACCCAGATGCATAATTTTAATACCCTTTGCGAGATGAGTGATTTAATCCTGCAGGCAAAGGTAATGGAATTATGAAGATTTCGGTACCTAGGTTTAGTTGGAACCCCGGCTCCACACTCTCTAGGAGGCAAGACGAGGTGAAGAGAGCATGATAGTGTGGATGGCGCCCTCGCCTCCTCTCGCCTCGCCTTGCGCGCGTTCCGCTCGGTGTCGGTTTTTTTGATCGGAGTCAAAGGACGCGAGCCGCGAGGCGAGCGAACGAACCACTTTCATGAAATTATATCAAACAGAACCAATTATTTGGGATCCGAAAAATCCGTGGCATAGGGCTAAAGTCAACGATGCTTGGAAAAGGATAAGTGACGCAATAAATATACCAATAAAGGAATTTAAAAAAAATCGTCAATGGCCACTTTCAGAGGGCACCTAAGGAAAAATAAGCTTCTAGTAAATTAGGCATTGATGTCATTTATATTATAAACCTATTGGGAAGCACACAAAACAGCGATCGTCGTCAGTTCAATCACGTCCATCTTTAAGTAGACGTGGCGGGTAACTGAATAAAATGAGAGTGTGGATGGGTGCCACTCGTGTAGCCTCCGCTTGCCGCAACTCGTGCAAGGGCCTCCACGAGGCGCTCGCGAGAGTGTGGAGCGATAAGAAACATGTGAAAGAAATGAGGATGCAGAATGTTAAAACAAAGAAAATTCAGAATATCAAATGCACCTGAAACAAACATTGCTTGAGGATTCACAGAGTACAAAACATTGCATATTTTTACAAAAACAAATGCATATTTCATTCCACTTGACCGTAGGACTAAATTACAATACACTCTGAATATAGGTGCAATATTCAAACTAGGAAATCTCGTTGTATATGCAGAAACAATCTCTCCAATACCTATCCTTATATTTGACACCACCGATCCTGACAGTGCCAATACTTAATACTCAACTGAGAAGAGTCGGAGCAATGCAGACCTGGCATTTATTGCACCAAGACTGATGAAGCTAACTATTCACAACATATTGCAGATTATAAATAAGAAAGGTAAATGAAATAGCAATTATGAAACATTGTAGGTATGTGAATAGAATTAACCTAATTAGAAACCAAATGTTCAAATGTGAAATAAAAAAACAAATGCAACAAATAAATTATTTCTATTTATATAATTGTAAAAATTTCTACGTCAATTTACCGTGTTAAAGCCATTTCACACAACTGTTAAAGAATGACAGTTGTGATTTTAATACACGGACAATGTAACTTGGCAATCAATTTGCTTAGCATTTAAAGTTCCCTGATTTTACAACACAAATATTTTGGTAAGTACAATCACTTCAGCGGAATTCCTATTTGACTCCCATCCCGACAAAGATCAGTGACATTCAATCTAAGAATACTGATAAAACGTCGTCAGGTGAACCGTAAAAATTATAATACCTTGGCCTCTAATATAATTTGTCAAGTGCAAACGCAATAAGGAGAGCCCTCGTCATGCGCGACGGAATTAAATATTTCATGATTCCATGGATCGTGGAAAAGAAAGACGAGCCAATTATAGGATACGATCATGGCTGAACAGAATACGAGTATCTTTAAGAAATTGCTGATTCAAGTATTTAAAGAAAAAGAAAGAAAGAAATAAATATATTTTATATGGGATACGCACAGAAAATACAAACAGTAATAACAACTAAAAAGAAGCATCCAAAACTAACAATATTAAGTGATAGTTATTTATTTATAAATACATTTATTTATTTTATATTTTTATTTATAAATATAATAAAAATATATATAAGTAATTGGTTGCTGCACTTACAGTAAACACCAAAACGTGCAGCAACATAACATTTATTTTAAAAACCTCTATAAGTTCTTTTGTTTGTTATTTTTCAAGAGATCAGGGTAAGGAGTGTCAAAAAGTAGTTGAGAGAAAGTCAGGGACACCTCGGTTTAAAATTCGTTACAAGATGAACCATGAAATAAATATCATAAATCAGCAAGAAAGTCAATTGGGGAAAAAATACACAAAATCAGCAAAGGTAAAGTCAGTTTGTTTGTAACGTTTTCACGCTAAAACGGCTGAACGGATTTGGATGAAATTTGGCATATGGGTAGACAATGACTTAGGCTAGGACATAAGTTACTTTTTATCCCGATAGTACATTCCCGTGGATAATTTCCAACATCCACGCGGGCGAAGCCGCGAGCAATGCTAGTAGTTACATAAAGACGACGTACGAAGTTATGGTGGGTATTATGTGAAACGTGACATAAAATGTAACACAATAAAATCAAAGTCCAATCATTTATATCAAATAAGCCCATAAAAAGGCACTTTTGAACGTCAAAGTTTACAAAAAAAAAAAAAATTGAATTAATTCTAGTCGCCACTTCCAAAAGGTAGCTTTCGTATGGAACAGAGTGGGCAAGAAAATCAACCGTTACTCTATTACAATATTTTGTATGGATACATTAGTTATGTTTATAATTATATGTGAAGACGATGCACCTAGAATAAAACTACTATAACACAATAGGTAAAAATAATTAATAAACATTTAATTAAAGAATAAACAGTTAGGCTTTGTTTAAATGTGTGTTATATTTCACGTTACATTGCATAGATTTGAACGGTTTGTTCGTTTCAACTTTTGTTACATTTTATGTCACAGAATAATGTTTACCCACAATTATTTTCCATGAAAAACTAGCGTATCCAAATCCTAGCACATCTGTAACCGGCGCAGTATCGCTGCCCCGGGGGAAATCAGGGATCACGCCGCGTTGGGCGTTAAGTCTCATGATGGGTGTGTCTGAACCCTCCCGCGTCTCTCCTGGATTTGCAGCTGTCCAGGAATTCTTTGTTTTCACGATATTTGGATAAATGGACATAACCTGGGAGGACTGAGATGGTTTCCCAAACAAATATTGAAAAGCGTCTAGCTCCTATACTATAATAAACTAAACATATTTGGGAGTTTTTCTGAAAGCCCTTGAATTGAGGTTTCTAAAATTTTGGAAAATTTTGGAATGGGCAACTAGCTTTATATTTCTGACTGACTGACTCCTTGACAATTCAAAAGTGCCTGGAAATGGTTTAATTGAAATAAATGCTTTGAGTTTGTGCTTGAGTTTTTCTTTTGGACTTCGTTTCTCGACCCACCCTTTAAAAGGTAATGTAATGTAATTTAAAATAATTATTATAATTTGTTTACCTTTTTTTCATTACTGAGCCCTGCAGGGGTTGCAGGTTATGTCAGAAAACAAAAAGAAAATTAAAAAAATTGATAATTCAAAGTATTCATGTCTTTTAAAGTTTCCTTTTTTTTGCTAACGCTGCAAGCGATGACTACCGCGATTTTTATTTAAAAAATTAATTTAAAAAGTCAACACTAATTAAGAATTCAACTGTGAGGATTTTCCCTTAACAAGCGGAGAAATTAAAAAAAAAATATAACGCACCGCTTAAATTACAAGTAGAGACTGAATTTAAGCAGATGAGAATCCAGCTGTTGTATATATTTTTAATACATTAAGTCATAAAAATATCAACATTTATTATTATTTTTTAAAACCATCTCAATAAATAAGAACATTAAATACAGATCAGACCATTTTGATCCCTTAAACTCAACGTTCAAACAATGAATTATTACTACAGTCAGCCTCAAAAAGATGTTTACAGGGGCCAGAAAAACTGAAATTTGTTTTTTCAATTTATTTTCCCTTTTTTTTGTATGAATTATTGAAATATGAACAGGCCAACGTCTGTCGGGCCTACTATATAATATTTCGTTCAATCGAGGCAAGTAAACAAGTAAAAAGTTTTTTTGCAATAAAATATTTAAGTCTCGTGTATTTCACATTGATTACTATACGAAGTTGGAAGTGGAAATGTACTCGTATGAACGGAAAGTGAAAATTGTAAATAGTTTGTCCGAAAAATTTAAATTGAAACATGGTTTGGTTTTTCTACTTTTTTTTTACTGGTTTTAATCGGTAAAAATTGAAACACGATAACTTTATATTATAACAGTGCCTACTGATCGTTTTTTATAAACATTATTTCAAAAATGTTAACTTCGTGAGAATTTGAAATGCCTTTTTCATTTATTTTTTTTTTATTTTTTCAATAATTATAAAAATGGTCTAGAAGGAGATAGGGGAGGTCCTTGCCAAGCTGTGGGATAAGACAGAGGCTAAAAAATAATAAAAATTAATACATATTTTTGCCCTTGACTGTACGCGTACCAACATAAGCACCAAAACTAAAAATAAGTTAATTATCTTCATGAATTTCACTAAGCCTACCTATTATACGACTTAATAAGCATTTCGTTTTACTAATAACTTTTTAGATAGCACAGCTCCTTATTTCAAATTAGATTTAAATTAATTAAAGTTATATTAATTGCTATCATTATGTAATCACTATTAATTGTATTTAGCCAGACACTCAACAATTCTCTTTATGTCTAACAAAACGAAACTTTAACTTTCTTTTACTCCTTTCAAAGAGGTTTTTGAACGTTTAGGTTTATTATTTGGTGTTTTTTTATTTTTAATCCTAACTCTAATCCTAATCCTAACTAATATTAGAATGCGAAAGTGAGTTTGTTTGTTTGTCACGCTTTCACGCTAAAACGGCTGAACAGATTTGGATGAAATGTGGCACATAGGTAAACCATGACCTGGATTAGGACATAAGATACTTTTTATCCCAACATTCCCACGGAATCGAGACTTATGCTCGTGAAACCACGGGCCGCTGCTAGTATTTATATAATGGTTGTTTTAAATACAAAAGTGAATTTGTATATTTGTTACGCTTTCACGCTAAAACGGCTGAACGCATTTGGATGAAATTTGGTACATGGGTAGACCTAGGTTGGGACATAGAAAACTTTTTTTTTATCTCGATATTCCCACGGGATCGAGACTTATCCGAGTGAAACCGCGGGGCGCTGCTATTTCTATGGTTCAAAATAAATATACTGATGAAAGAAAATAATTATAAATTAGCTTCGCAGATAGTGAACCTGTGAAGTTTTTAATTAAGCCATATTTTTGAGGAGGTTGTAACTGTTAGAGAAAATTTCTAAAACACTATGCTTTTTTATTATTATATATATTATTTAATTTTTGGTTGAAGTTTTACATAAACTTCTATTATCAACTTTAGTGATACTTTTGAATTTGTTTTTTTTTTAAATTAAGCATTAAAATGGGTGTAAAAGGATGCTTAACGAGAATGTCAGGTTATTTAGGGGTTTTTGACGGTCTACTGAACTCTCCGCAATTATTATTTTTTGCCGAAGACGTTCCTTTTTTTAAATAAATTATAAAAAGTTGGCTGAACTGTACTTTATAGACTGCGCGTGAGAAGCTCAATTTTTTTTAAGCATTTTTTCATGTAAAATGCTTTTGCAAAATATCACAAATACCAAACGTCTAGTTTCCGAGAAAAAAAATGCAAGGGCGAGCCTAGCGAGCTTGAGAAGTGGGGCACCCCGGATCGGACAGGTTAGGTTCGAAGGGGATAACCTGTCATATCCTTTGTGTTAGATTACTTTAAACTCTGCAGATAGAACCTTCGAGACGTTTGAAATTGAAAAAACAACTGTATCTCTGGCGGGGGGAGTGGGGGTATAATTTTCATTTTATTCACTAATAAAAAAATAAAAAAAGGTGGCAGCACAGTTCTACGTCTTTGAACCGCCATTGTTGTGTTAATGTTTACTTTTGTGTCGATTACAAATTATACGAAAACTATATGAATATGTATGAGACTTGGAGTATAGCACTATTAAAACGCGGGAAAAGTCAATAAATTATGAACATTTTATAGGTAATTTTGAGTTCACTGACTTTAAGTTCGTTTTTTGTTAAATACTGGAGGCGTACAATAAAAATAACCTGATCAGAGCTGAAAACCAACTCGGGCATGATCTTCCTAACTGAAAAACGTCAGAGATAGCACTTCTAGCACTGATCTAATATGATAATATAAACACACACATACTTTACTATAATTTACAGAATATCACATTACAAGTGCCTGTATGTAATGAAAACAGGAGTTCTCTTGGTAGCATTACTTATAAACCACTTTCTCCCATGAAAAGGCTTAAAGGATAGCACATCGTCTCGACGAAATATCGGATTCCAATTTTTTTCGGACAGCTTTCTCCTACAGTTTTCTTCTTATAAAATCTTTGGCAAATATATGGGATCCCGTATTTTTGAGTAAAAAGCTGCGCAACTGGGCTCAATAATTAATTATGCGTAAAAGAAGTCGCTTGTTTACAAAAAAATGTATGGCTAGCTATCAAATTATAAGACGCTGGAGATCAGCGCCATCTGAAGTGAGCAAGTGGTAGTTTTTATCCCCATTTAAGTTTATTGTGTTGTCTTACGAATTCCACGGGAACGAAGTCGATGGCAGAAACAAGTCACCAATAAATTCAATAATGTCTTTCTAGGGCAAAATAACAAATTATTGATTTTAATTCAAAATTTACACATCAGTTCCCTAGATAGCGCTGGCGTCGAATTAGAACGCGGTATGGTTTCGTTCACAACGGATTTATAAATAGCAAATGTTTACTTATCGCAGTAACCGGACAGCCACTTGGTCACCGGACCTACTAGCTTCCATTCAGCCGCCAGCTAAGTCCGGAATCCGCGCGGATCGCCACAAGTTTTAAACTCTACTTTCTCTGTGTACGTACAGGACACCGTCGGGTCCCTGTGCGCACACAGAGAGAGCAGCCCCGTGCTGCCCGGCGAGTTCGCCGTTGCGGTCGCGGAGGCCAATTAAGCCCGTCAGCATGCCGAAGCCCGGCAAGCGCGGCTCGTTAGGCCGCGATGCCGGGAACCAGGAAGAGGCCCGCCCGACGTTGGACCGGGCGATGTCGTTGCCCAACATAGGCGACGCGTCGTCCGGTGCGCCGCCGGTCGGCCCCCCGAAGATTTTAAAGAAAGGAAAGGAGAAGAAGCCAGCAGCAGCCGCAACCAAGAGGGAGGTGAGTGCCGCCGTTGCAACTGGCCCATCGACGTCATCGGCGCCTGCGCGCGCTGCGCCCACGCCGTCGACGAGCCGGGTGCACGCCGTTCCAATCCGCCCAGCCGCGTTCCGTCCGGTGCCGATACAGGCTCCGGGACCGGCCGCAACCACCAGCCGCGCACTACATGCGCGTGCCCCGACGCCGTCCACGCGCGCCACCGCGCCTGGACAGCAACGACTGCCCGCCACGCGCCCCGGCGCGACCAAACTCGATTTCCCCTCGCTGCCCCCCCCGCGTACACCCGTAACAGCGGAGCGGGCCCGAGCACCACCGACGCGAACCTCCGCACCGCCACCGAGGTTTGTGTCCCCTACGCAACCCCAAGCCGCTCCTCGCGCCGCCGCCCCCGCCCCCCGCCCCTCGCTGGCGGGTCCGGTTGCGGCTGAGCGCGAGCGGGCGACCGGTGCCGGGCCGCTTGTACGGCCGGCACAACTACATGTGAAGGCGCCCGAATCTCCGGCGCCACCCCGAAGCTCAGCATACGATTCGCCCGCGATGCTGTCGACATGCTCCTCGCGTGCGGGGTCGAGCATGTCGCTGGCGTCAGCGGGCTCGGCCGCCTCTGGTCGCGGAGACATGTCCCCGGATATGACCTCGCGATCCGGACAGCGGCCCATCGTGGGAGAAGCCGCCTACTTAACCACATCGACACTGTCGCTGGGGCTCGATTTCGAGTACCAGCTCGAGCCCAGGCCCCAGCGACGCAGGAGAAGCTCCGGCGAGACCGTGTCGGAGGAGGCGAAACGGTATTGCCTAGACCCGCCGCGGCCACAGCGCGAAAGCGCGCCGCGGGGTCGGGACGCGCCGCAATCGCCCTCCTTCTCGGACGCGGTCCGCCGGCGCACACCACCAATGTCTCCGACACCTTCCGTGTCCCCCACTGGGGTGAGTGCAAGTTTGCCTCCCCCCGCTAAAACTACTGCCCCCCCTGTTGCTACCCCGGGCGCCCCGACGACTTTACCGTCTGCGGCGCCGGGGAAAAACAAGAAGAAGCTGCGTTTTCCTCCGCTGGTGGTGGAGACGCTGCCGAATTGGGCCGCTCATTTCCGGGCCATCCGGGAAAAGTTGGGCCGGCCCCCGAATGCTCGTCCCTACGGGACCGGGGTGAGGTTCACCCCGGAGACCGAGGATGAGTACCGGCTGGTCCAACGCTACCTGACCGGCCTGGAAAAGAGCAGCGGCGTGAGTTGGTTCGCGTACTCGCTGCCGGCGGAGAAAAACCTCAAGATCGCCATCAGGGGCCTACCGGCGGACACGGACCCGAAGGAGATCGAGGAGGAACTCCGGGAGATGGGATACCAGCCGGAGTACGTGCGTCACATTAAGGGCGCACTTGGACGACCCGGCTGCGTGTTCCACGCGATCTTGAAAAAGACCCCGGATGTACGTGAAATCTATGGCACCACCGTGTTTATGAACATGCGTGGTGTCAAGATCGAGGCTTGGCGAGGAAAACGTGGGCCTGCACAGTGCCACCGGTGCCAGCGATTTCGCCACAGCTCGCACCAGTGTCACCGCCCGCTCGCTTGCGTGCGATGCGGGGCAGAACACGCGGCACGCGATTGTCCACGTCCGCGGGAGGAGCCGGCCACCTGTGCAAACTGTGGTGGCCCGCACCCCGCGAATAACACCAAATGCCCCGTTTTCGAAAAAGAAATTCGAAATAAGCGAGCGGGGACCGTCGCCATCACGGCCACAAGACGGGTCCAAACCGGACCACAAGCCCAGAAGGCGAACGTCATACAGACAGATGGCACGACGTTGATGGCGGCGGCAAATGAGCCCACCGGCAGAACGCAAGCCCCCTCCTCTGGGCGGAGGAAGAAGAAGCGCGGGGGGAAAGGGAGGAAGAGGAACTCCCCCCCGGGCGCAAAAGAGGACCACCCCACGGCCGCCCCTGCCTCGGGGAGCGCGCAGGCTGTGAACAAGGGAACCGACGGAGAGCGACTGGGCGAACCTACAACTGGCGCCAAGTCATCGCAGCGGCAGAACGCCGAACTAAAAAGGTTCGCCCAGAAACCGCAAGGCGCCGCCACCGCCGCGGCTAAAGTCATGAAGACGCCGCGGCCAAACACAGTGCAGGATAATTTCCCTGCACTGACGCGTGGCGGCGCAACAATCGCCACCATTGCCGATACATCGGCGAACATATCGGCAAAAAATGCAAACATGCGATCCCAACACAACAAAGAGTTCACAACCTGCGCAATAAAGCTTCTGATGGATCTTATCAGGGCTTTGAGGCAGGGCCGAGACATAGAGGCAGTGGTCTTCGACGGCCTGGCCACTCTGCTCGCTCTCTGTGATGGCTAGGCCGTTGCGGATCATACACTGGAACGCCCGCGGCCTAAGGGAAAAGGTCGCCCTCCTCCGCCACCTCCTTCGGGAACAGGACGTCGACGTGGCGCTCGTCAACGAGACACACCTGGGACCCGAAGATAGGGTCAGGGTCCCAGGCTACCACCTGTATCGGAAGGATGAAAGGTCGGCACTAAACGCCCGCTACCGTGGTCTGGCGGTACTAGTGAGGCGGAGAGTCGTCCACCAGGAGCTCCCCCCGCCGAGCCTCAGCACGTTCTACGCGCTGGGTGTGCAACTACATGTTGCCGGCGAGGACATAAACATCTACGCGTGCTATAAGCCGCCCGCGTCTCCCATGGACATGGTCGAGATGCGGGCCCTACTCAGCACGCGTAACGGGAACGCGGTCCTCCTTGCCGGCGACTTAAATTGTAAGCACCCGGCGTGGAACTCTACGAACACCAACAACGGGGGGAGACGGCTCTTCGCGGACGCGGAAGCCTTCGGGTATACGGTGTCCGGCCCGGAGACGCCGACTCATTACCCGGACGACCCAGGGCGAATGCCGGATGTGCTGGACGTCGTAGTCCACCGAGGGCTACACCGCCAGATCACCCAACAAGTGATAGACGACGAGCTGCGGTCTGACCACCAACCCGTACTCGTCGTCCTATCGGGTGTGCCGACCCGATTGAAGCCTATAGCGCCACGTCGACGTACCGATTGGACACACTTCGGAGAGATGCTAGACACCACCACGCCAACTCGGCCCATCGTCACCTCCGCGGACGTGGACCAGACAGCGGGTGACGTCACTGCTTGCATCCAAAGCGCCTTACAAGCGGCGACAACTTCAGTGCCGCAGGGGAGAGGGCAATTGCCGCCCCTGCCGGCCCATATCACAAGACTGATCGCCGAGAAGAGGCGCCTACGCAAGCAGTGGCAACAGCTAAGATGCCCAAGTCTCAAGACTAGACTCAACCGTCTCGCGGAGAAGGTGAAGGCCGAGTTGTTGGCCCACACCGCCGCGGGCTGGGAGGAAAGAATAGACGCGACGACGGACAGCTGGCCGTCGGTTCACGCGCTCTGTCGTCAGCTTACGAGTACCCCAGTCCCGCCGCGCCCTCTACTGAACAGAGACGGGGCGCTCAAGTACGCATCAGAGGACCGGGCGGAGGTCTTCGCCAGTCACCTGGAGCGTCAGTTCCGACCGAATCCTGCGACCGACCACGACCATGTCGCAGCAGTCGAGCAACACCTTGGAGGCTACTTCGCGACGCCGATAGCTCCCGAAGAAGACCCCATTTTCTTCTCGCCTGGGGCAGTGAGACGCGCCATCCTGCGGACCAAGCCCAAGAAGGCCCCCGGTGCTGACGGTATCACCAATACAGTGCTGCGCCACCTGCCGTTCCGTACAGTAGCGGCACTGGCGCGCCTGTTCACGGCGATACTGCGCACCGGGACCTTTCCCGCGGCCTGGAAGGAGGGGCGCGTCATTATGCTGCCCAAGGCGGGGAAGAACATACTGAAGCCGGAGAGCTATCGGCCAATCACCTTGCTGCCATCCATCTCCAAGGTGTTCGAGGTGCTCCTGCTGCGACACCTCACACCACACATCGTGCCGCGACCCGAGCAGTTTGGGTTCCGGTCGGAGCACAGCACGACGCTCCAGCTGTCGAGGGTACTGCACCACATGACCGCTGCGTTAGATAAGAAGGAATACTCGGTGGCAGTATTCCTCGACATGGAGAAGGCCTTCGACCGTGTGTGGCACGAGGGCCTTTTATACAAGCTCGCCACCTCGGACGCGCCCCGTCGCGTAGTAAAGGTGGTGTCTAGTTTTCTCTCCCACAGGACCGTCAGGGTGGTGGTCGACGGTGCGCTATCTAGCGCCCGCCCGGTGCTCGCCGGCGTACCCCAGGGTAGCTGCATTTCGCCTGCGTGCTACTCACGTTACACCGACGACATCCCCACCACTGAAGACGCGCTGCTTGCGTTGTATGCAGACGACGCCGCGTACATTACTAAATCGCTTAACGCGAAGTACGCGGCGTCCAAGATGCAGCGCGCCCTCGACGCGCTCCCCGCATGGCTGTCGAAATGGCGGCTTTCGGTTAACGTGGGTAAGACGCAGGCGCTCATTACCGGGTGCGCGCCCCTCCCACCACCCTTGACGCTACAAGGAGCGTCAGTCGATTGGTCGCCCCGGGCTAAGTACCTGGGTGTGACCATCGACCGCCGCCTCACGATGGGGCCTCATGTCCGTAAGGTCGTCGCGCAGGGGAGGGTCGCCCGCAACCTCCTTTACCCAGTGCTCTCTTCCAGCATCCCGGCGCGCGTCAAGCTGAGCGTGTACAAGATGTACATACGCCCAGTCTTGACGTACGCCGCCCCCGCTTGGTTCGCCCTCACGAGTGAGTTGAGCCGAAAGCTGCTCCGCGCGCAGCAACATCTTGCGCTGCGGACCATTATTGACGCTCCTCATCTCGTGAGGAATGATGTCATCCAGCGGGATCTCGGAATCGAGAGCCTGGATGAGTTTGTGCGGCGACTCGCGAAGGCCATGTTCGCGCGTGCCGACGCTTCTGCCTGGCCCCATGTCAGGCAGATAGCGCCCTTGCACGCGCGGCCGCCTGACGCGAGACCCCTGCCCCGCGACCTGGTAGCGGACCCTTGACCCCATCGCACCGGAAATGACGCCTCGAGTAAGCAGCACCCAGGTTACACGCAGCTTACTCGATATAATAAGACTCTACAGATGTACACATACATCTGTTGTGCGGCGTGTTCTAAGTTAATATAGGCATGTCGCGCAACTGCATACAGACAACCATATCTATACATGCATCTATACACAACACGAGCGGGCGCGACGCGGGCCGCGACGCACGTAATACACTGAGCGGTGTTACTCTACAACACTAGCCGCTCATACATACGAGACTGCCTGCCTCTCAATCCGCAAACGGCTCGATCTGTGAACGGGGCGAGAGGTAGACTACATATTAACATGTAGGTGTGTCGAGTCGGCATCCTCGTCGCTGGTCGTCTTCGCTGGGCCTCCCCCAGGTAACTGGGGGTCTCACCTGGCGGGGACTGACCGCCGGGATGTCGTGAAGAAAGCGGCGCTACAGGAGTTAGCGCCGTGGCGCGCCTACAATAATATTCAGAGCAACCATTCACACAGACGCATCTTGCTTGCAAGGTGCGTCGCATTCTACGACGCCGTCCGAGGCGCACATAACTGAGGGGCCCATATTAATGGGTCAATGTATGGCTCCCGCGGGCGAGGGGCGACGCCCCGACCCCGCTCGCCACGCCCCCTTGCGGGGACGTCGCGACGACCCGAGGAGTCGCAGTAACCAGCCCGTCCCATCTTTGATGTCCTCCCTCCGGTGACGCCCTAAGCCGAGGCTCGTACCCCACAGGGGGTGCCCTTAGCGAGCGTTCACCTAGCTTTTTAGCTTAGTTTGTATGCCCCTGGCTGGAGGCTTTGAGTGTATCAGCTTAAGGCAACCACAGGATTGACCAGTTAAATAGTCATGACCTCAGAGGTCAGCTATGAGATACCCTACAGAAAAAAAAATGGTAGTAACATAACATACCTACTGTACCGGTAGGTCACTCGTGACTACTGCGTATACTGTGATTTTTGTATAGTTAGTTTACAGAAATGTAACTAACTAGTTTTAATGCAATACAGAAGATTTTTGACCCTTACAGACCCTTCTGCGGTTGCCAGGTGTATTTCTGCATACCCATATTGTTGCCACTATGAAGGAAGTGTCTTCAAATCTCATTTTAGGGCAAGCATATTGCCATTTACCGCGGACAAATCAAAATGAGAGCAGTAGTGGCCCAGTGGTAACGGCCCCGACTTACGAGTTTGTAGGTCATGGGTTCGAACCCAAGCAGGCGCTTTACTTTGTGTAAATATTTCATCACCATTTCTCTCAAAACGGTGAAGGAAAACATCGTGAAGAAACCGAAAATGTACTAGAATAAAAAATTCGAAGACATATGACATTTACCAACCTGCACTGGGCCTGCGTGGTGGATTACAGCCCACTCCCTCTCACCGAGAGAACGCCTGTGTCCCAGCAGTGGGAACATTATAGGCTGAATATATCTTAATATCTGGATGACCGAGATATGCTCGCCTGTTTTTTTTTTAACGACGTTTTCTAAAAATGAAACCTAGCTAGATCGATTTATACCCCTCGAAACCCCCCTGCATAAAAAATTTCATGAAAATCGTTGGAGCCATTTCCGAGATTCAGAAAATATATATACATATTGCTCGATTAAAGGTATTCGATATCCAATCAAGACCATAGACTCCTACTAAGAATTTTCGAAATGCAAAAAAAAAGTAACACTCCGCCGAACTCTGGCATCAAATTACACAGGACCGCAGGAACACAGAACCAACGAGGCATGTTAAAACATGATACACCCTGAAAAAAGCTATCAGATTTTGACGTAAAAAAACGTAAAAATGAAGTTAACAAACAAAAATCAACGCTTTGCTAAACTGCATAAGCTAAAACAAGCTAAAACACAAACTTAACAATTCCGTCTTAAAGCAGCATAGGAGCAATATTAATGTTTAAGTTATCGGCAATACAAACAGAACTTGTATCAAAATGAGCGGAACCACCAAGATTGCAGTTGCTATGGTAACATGTGAAAGCGATAAGGCCGCCCATTATGTTATATGTTTTTAAACAGTGGTAGTAGCCTAGTGGTGTGACCGTCGGACCTCTGACTTTTCAGTTTCATGTGCGTTTTGTAAAATTATCACTTGCTTCAAAAACGGTGAAGGAAAACATCGTGAGGAAACCGGCATGCCTTTTTTTTTTCGGGTGAGAAATTATCAAATAACTTCTCCCGCGGCTTACTGATTAAAACCCACCCGTGTTTCTTCGGGTGCCCTATTGCCGAGGCCACGATCTCCCTTTCAGTTTTCTTCGCACCCCTGGCAGCCATAGGCCCTAACAGACCCCATCAATTCCGCTGACATCTCTTTGAGGCGCGCGTGGAACACTACGCGCCGTCGACCCGGGCCTGGTCCTTATCGGACGGTGAGCTACCCATTGCTCACCGTCCGCAAACCCGCGCCTACGGTGGCCGGAAATCAGCTTGCGATTCCCGACGCCCTGGGCGTATCCTCCTGCGGCGGTTAGGGGCGTGAGGGCGAGAAATTTGTCTCTCCCTCACGCGTTTCGCCTCCTCCTTCGCGAGCATTACCGCTTCGCAGAACGGGGTGACGGCCTCCCATTTCCTCTCGCTCCATACATAGCCTGACCCAGGGCCGGACGAGAGAGATCACCGCCGCCAGTTTTTTTATTTATATTACCGACGAAAAATTTCAACGGAGGGGAGTTCAGAATCATGTATTGAATCCATGGTAACAGTTTTCGTGTCGATGTCCCTGCTACCCTATATAGTCTTTTAGCGTGCAAAGACTGAGGTTTCTCAGCAGTTTAGTAAAATATCTCTCCTTCTTCTTCTCTACTTAATAACAATCTTAAATTCATTCATTGACAGACAACTCAAAGCCACTGGGTCTATGAATATGATATTTTACAAAAAAAAGTTTCTTAAACAACGAAAGTTTAGCACAATGAAAAGATTTTTTGAAAATTCATGCCCAAAAGGGGTTGAATTGGCGATAAAAGTTTGTATTGGAGTTCGTCATTTTTGTCGACGGGAAATCTCATTGAGCGCACAGCTTCTTCTTAAGTAAAAGATCCGAAAAATAACCTTAACAATTCTGGCATCTGGCTAGTACAGTCGACTAACAATAACCTTACTTTCTACATAAGTATTGGAAACCATAATAATACGATGACAAATGGTGACGATTTCTATAGGTATTGCATCACTTGACAAGGTAACAAGTTAAATTATGATAAATTCCAAAAGTGATCAACGTTTTCGTTAGGTGTCTGTGCTCAATTTTGAATTTGGATCTGTCAAATTCCAGGCTAATCACAATTCAGATCTAACCATCATTCATTCGTTTATTCTCGAACTAAATCTTGTATTTAAATATCAGTTGCATTACGTTGATTCCATCAATCGCTGTGCACAGAAACCGTTTATGTAATGAATTAGTCGGTACCGGTAATTACCCTCGTCCCGGTGCCGACCGCAATGCGGTCCAGTGGTCCAAGGTTTGCAAACAGCTTTTTATAATTCACCGTTTTCCAGATGGTGCACCGTGTTGAACCGTGTAAATAGTTCGCTTCGAAAAACGAGTAAACGTTGACATTGTGTTTTCTTGTGTTGTAAATTGGTATTGTTTTAGTTTTTTATGTCTTTATGTCTTATTTCACGAAAGGAACTGGTGATCTGTTAAAGATTTTAAACAATAACTTATAAAATGCTACAATATCCGCAAAAAAATTGAGTACCCCAAAATAAAGTTTGAGGATATTGCAATATAAAAAAATAAAAATAAAATAAGTAAAACAATTATTCATTTTACCATGCAATCTTGCAAACTTCTCTCTATCCATAAATTAAACATAAATTCATGATTTTGGTACGTTTTTCGTTCAAAAACGAATTTACATTTGACAAAAATATATTTCAAAAGTTTCAAAAGATGACAGATCTCACGTAAATCAAAGTTCAATCGAGAAAAGTTAGCGAATAGTTAAAACTACTGTAGCAAAGTTTGAGCATATTGTTAAAACTTTTCTTATAAATAAAATTGTTCTAAACTTTTCTACATCACGAAAAACTTATTTCATTATGAATTTTCATTTCGTTTTCTTAAACTAGAGTATGCATATTATAAACTGTTGAGTTTTTATTATTTTATCTATTACCATTTTGATGTTGGGTATGTTGAGCATCCTGAATAATTATTACGCCAGAAAGAGCATGCCCAAAAATATGCAAAAATATTATTTGTCCAATCCTTAAAATGATTTGCTTCATAAAACGAAATAATGTTGTGCAAATCATTTTGAATTTTATATGAAGTCGTAAAATAAATAGAATAACATGTTGAAACGTAAATAAAGATCCGTTCCCTGGTTCCTGAAAATTTATAATTCTGTTGTTGTTCGGCTTTGAAACAATGATATTTTTATAACTGTTTTGTTCAATCAAATTAACTAGCATGAGATTTTTAAGTGCGTGGTTTTTTTATTAAAAAATTTAACGCAACAATAGTTATTTATGATATAAGTGCGGAAAGTAGGTGATTTCCGACGAGTGTATAAGTAGACACGAGTCCGAAATCATCTTACGCGCGTGTATCATACAATGTTTTACTATGCATTGTGCGAGGAATTAAAAAAAAAAAAAACAGTGAACCTTACAGTAGTCGCATATGATGTGTAACGTATGGCTGACGTATATTCCAACAATTTCTTTATCATCATCATCGTCGCCATCGCCATCGTCATGACTTTGACTTTGACTTTGGCTTTGGCTTTGGCCTTGGCTTTGGCTTTGGCTTTGACTTTGAATTTGACTTCAACTTCGATTTGACCATTATCATCGCCATCGCCACTGCCTTTGCCATCGTCATCGTCATCGCTATCGCTATAGCCATCGCCACTGACGCCATTATCATCATCTAATTTGTAAACCTTTTCTCAAATAATAACCACTCTTTGCGTCGGGCTGACAACGGATTTAAAAATTTAAAAAAAAAACAGAAAAGTAAAAAGTACTTGTCAAAAAAGTGACACTTTCCGCCCAGTTTGGCTGCTGGAAAAACGTTCTTTTCGAGCACATGTATTATAAAAATATTAGTCAACCAGCCAGCAAGGTTTGAAGCTAGTTTACATCAAACCTTAGAGTACGTTTGATGTAAAAAACTTAAGATCTTACTGGCTGGTTGACGAATATTTTTGTAGCGTTTAATTAAATCTTCAAACTTAATCAAAACTAAAACCAAAATACTCATCCAATTTCCCACCTTCCTTTAACCAAACGGCCCGAAAAACACTTCTTCCAGCTTTATCTGCAATTGTTCGTTGTAAGTGCACTAACTCTTCTAGCGAATTAATGGTTCATTACCTCAGGTCTTACCTTATGGAGAACAGCTGAGTAGTCTTTACGATGGTTTTACAACTGCTCCCGGTGCTTGCTAGCCCGCCAAAGTTATGGTCTCCGAGTCTTCAAAGTGTCTTATGTAATTGTGTTTTAGAAATATAATGGGTTCGGTTACGGGTGTGGGTTTTAGAGCTGTTTTAAAATGGTTATTACTGGTCGGGAGGTAGTTTTGATGTTTTGTTTGAGCATTTTGTAGATTTCTTAATCTCAAAAGTTTTAGTTTATTAAGACTCCTTGCTATTGGATACTGCTGAGATTGAAGTCCTGAATTCAATTCCCGGGTTGGGTAAAGTGTTGTTGGGTTTTATTTATTAAAAAAATAAAATAAAAAAAAAAAAAATTACCCTTGTTTTTGCACACAATATAGACAAATAAAAATAAAAATAAACTTTAACAGTATTGTGTACCTCTCGGCTGCGCCAAATAGACCCAGCTCAGAACAAATGCCAGACAACTAGTGCCTTAAGCTAATTTTCAACTGAACCTTATGTTACGAGTACGTCTTACCTCACATTTCCTACCTTATATCTCAAATTTCTCAGTAGCAGCCCGGAGTCTGGATTTGTGCCTGGTTGACGACAATAGGCTCGCCCTCTATTACATGGGACTTAAAAACATAACTGGCGAAATATGGTACTATAGATACACCTCCAACTAACCGTTTGGAGAATACGGCGTGATGTTATGTTATGTTAACAAAGTTCTCTATCATAGCCTTAGCTGTCATATTTTCCAAGAGGAATTCATAACTTCCTAAATGTGTTAATTAAAAGTTATTATAAAAACTAAAACCCAACTACGACAAAATGTCAACTAATAGTATTGTTCAATTGGGTTTTAGTTTTTATAACTTTTTAATGATAATAATGCATAGATCTCATTTTGCAATTGGTTTAAAATGTATCAATTTTGATGTCAATCGAACTAAAAAGTCGACTGAAAAGTAAAGTCACACGTAATTTGTTCGATTTATGCCTTAACACGTGTGAATCCGGATTTTTAATAAGCCTGTCTGTCTGTCTGTAATGTCTTGTTTATACATTTAATTTTTTATTTCATTGACTTTTTTGTCGTAGTTGGGTTTTAGTTTTTATAACTTAAAAAAAAGTTATTTTGGGCTAATAATATATATATATATATTGCATTTATATATATTTGCAGCAATCATGAGGAAAAGAACGGCATCATTGTTACGCTGGATTCGTGGGAGTGCCAATGGTATCCTGAAGGTGATTGGGAATAGGCTGGACGGCGTTTTCCTGGAGTATTGGACCCGTATGCATAGCTACGGGTCTGATACTGCAGGAAGATACATGAATTGATATAATTGTAGGTTTTATTTTGATTTTGTGTTTGTTTGTAATTTAATGTAAGTACCAACATAGTTACGTAAGTTGTATCACTAACGAAGATCTATGGAGCAAGTTTCCGAAATAAACGTTTTATTATTATTATTATATATTTGAATTATGCTCGTCAAGCGCTTTCATTTGATGATACTCAACATGGCAATATTAAAACCATTTTTTTAGTTCCTGACTTTTTGTCCTCTAGAGGGCGCCATATTGAATTTACATACATACATAAACTCACGCCTTCTTCCCATGGGGGTAGGCAGAAACTACAGAACGCCACCTGCTACGATCCTTACATACTCCTTTTGCCTCGTTTACGTTCATACATCTGGTCATACACGCCCGCCGGTTGCGAGTATTACGCACCCGGTCTTTCTGAAGAACATCACCAATAAGGTCAGTATATGTCCTTCTAGGGCGTCCCCGACCGGCCTTTCCCTTCACATCAGCCTTGTTGATACGTTTTGTTAGTCGCCTTTCATTCATCCTCTCAACATGCCCAAACCATCTCAGCATACCCTTTCAATTTTTGTCACTACATCTTCTTTTAAATCACACCGCTGTCTTATCACTATAAGACATTAGCATTAGCATTACATTATTTTACATTAGCATTATATTGAATTTAATGCAATGTCATATAGCTTATAACTAGCGGTTGATCAAGATGCTTCCAACGATATCTCATTTTTTCAAATTATGATCAGCAGTTTAGAAGTTATGAGGTAACAGATGAACATCCATACATACATTCATACCGGTTCCTTTTTGCTTCGCCGTATTCGGGTAAAAATAAATTGTGTCCCCAAATAACCAAAGACAACACTACCTCAACAAAAAAGGATCAACGCTAATCGTTTCTCGAACATCGAACCTCACATGACGAGTCAAAGATTACGTCGAGCTACAGTGTAAGATAAACAGCTAAACAATAGAGGGAGCTTGACAAAAAGCTTGATTGATAGACTGTGGCCTGAAGCTGACAGCCGTGATCGATCAACAGTGATTACCAGTTATAATGTGGTGATAAATCTAGGGTATATGCGACCTGGGAAGAGGTTAAGTGTGTGTTGACGGATGGAGGGATTTTTAGGGTTCTGTCCGGTGAACGATTTTGTTTTAAAATATGAAGCAATTTTGTTGGATATTTTTTTTGGATGTTGTTTTAACACAATATCAGTGTAGGAAAACGGCATAACCCCGAAGGGTTAAGCAGAGTATACCTTAGTTTACCTTCATTTCGCCAGTTATGTTTGAGTCCTATGTAATAGGGGCGAGTCTATTGAATGGCATAATATTAACTTGTGTATTACTACAGACGTTGACCTGTAACATATTAAACAGCACGTCAGTGGTATTAAAACCAGCACCCCAAGTGCGTAATACACTTTATTTCACAATCCGAAAAATTTTGAAGGAAATTCGTAATAATGGATTACGAATTTCCTTCGGATGCGTTTCGTAATTATTCTTAATGTATCGCGCGTTGATGTCCTTTTAATGGTCAAAAGCTAGTGTCGTAACAGTGTCGCGAAATCAATGGTTTAGTCCCATCTCAAAAATGCCCAAACCGCCAAAAGAAATCTTCACCTTAAAAAAAAAAACTTTTATTTAACTACATACCGAATTGGGACATTGTAATAGTTTCGTATACGATACAGCGTGGTGCTTTAAGGGTGATATTAATTTAACATACGTATACGGATTAGCGTTTTCTTTTTATGAAGATATTTTAATTTCATTAAACGTTACAATTAATTGATTTATTTACAAATTTCTAAAATAGCGTCCTGGTGCAACCTGTACTTAACAACTGTAGGAACATACTATCATTATCATCTGTAGTCATTTACCGGGGTCACGAATCATAACATCGCATCAATGAAAATAAAACGAATAATTTGCAAAAAGAAGGCGAATTGAAGGAAAGGGAGAGCCCTATGTCGGCGAGCGCTTATAAAATTTAAAAAAGCATCAATTAACAAATTATTTTTTCTTATTATATTTTTATGATTACTAGCTACTAGCCCTACCCGTGTGTTAAATTAATGTCACCATTGTAGCGGCACGTTGTATATAAATAAATAAAAATATATATGTGAACGTAAACGAAGCAAAAGGAGTGTGTAAGGATCCCATGGAAAACAGGCGTGAGTTGTATGTATATATATATGTATGTTGTATGTATATATGTGTATCTAAAAAGTAATATTATTACAAGCTTACCTTAGAATATTTACTACGAAAATATAACCCACTTATTACGGATTAATCTTAATTAATTACCTACAGATAGATATAAAAGAGTCTGTATGAAATGAGGGCGCCAATATGGAACTTAGGTGAATTCGAATGGGAAATAATTAAAATATTTTAAACAAATTGTTAAAAATGCTGCTTGTGGGTGGGTGACTCAAAACGTATTAGCACTTGTCGACAAAGTAGTGCCGTCATCATAGGTCTGCATTACTTATTAAAATATTTAGTTCCAAATGTCACCACGTCAGACTCTTTTATGTCGACCTGTACGTAACAATACAATTATCTGTCAAACTCGAGATTGTGATATATACAACAGTTCTCTCGCAGACAAAACTTTGACAGAAACTGTAGGCTTTCTTTGAATCAAACTCAGCGAACTATGATGAGTAATAAATTAAGCTGAACTAATATGCACTTATCCTGAGTGTCCTGCTAACTTGCAAAGAACTCTGAAATAATATCTGAGGTGGTTTTGTTATTTGCCAAAGAGATCTGGAATTACACAATTACAGTACATTACAGTTGCGGCAAGCAATTAGTGCATTGATTGACGATCGTGAAAATGTGGGCCGAAGCGAAGCCGAGGCACACATGCGTGAGTCCATCAATGCCTGGTTGCGGCCAAGGCTTGTTTAGAATTTTTTTTCAAACAATGCGCGGAAAATCAAATTAAGTAAATTAATTATAAATTCCAGAATCAATTACGAACAAATAAATTTTTCACGCGCCAAAAATATGTTCATTTGTTTGTTTTTTACTTTAAACGGCTTTATTTGTTAAGTCAGTTAAACATTTAATAAAATCTTTGATAAGTTAGCTTCTTGGTGGCCATGATGAGTCTAAGTAAAAAATTTGTTTATATTTGGTTGCCATTTTTAAATATCACGACAGTTATGTGTTTTCACAGTAATTTATTTGGCCGCTCAACACGACAGATATGGATTTTCATAGTAACATTGCCGGCCGCCTACTCGTTTATTTTGACCAGTACAGCAAATCCGACTTCTCGAAAAAGGTTGTCAAAAAAATATTTGAATTTCCTAGCTTATTTGAGATAAATTATTTCCCCCAACGACCTTAACAAATAAAACCATGAAATCATTAAAAATTCATTAAAAAAACCACACCCTCCACCCAATCTAATAAAAAGACAATCACATTTCGAATTCTTGGCGAAAAAGAAAAAAAATCTGTAATAATAAAATACCAATAACGGTTATTAGGGATAGAATTCTTCTAGCAAAAATTATAGCCACAATGTGCTCCCTTCGGCCGTGATATTAAATTTTATCATTATAGTGGTCGCTTCCAAATATCTTTGTTAAACAGAGCATGAATTGCTTCGTGTAGTTTTTCAGCCAGAATTTATTGCTTTGTTGGAACAACTGGTATGTATTACAATGTAATAATGAGAGTTTAATCTGTTGTGTGGGAAAAGGTGAGGTGAGGTGGTAATGTAATTTCAGGCTATTTTTTACAATTCAGGGTATAAGTTGTTTTCCAATAGAAAAGGAACGAGCGTGAAACACTTTGCTTGCGTACTGTAGAATGTTGGTAATTTCAGGAGGTTTTTCATAACTTATTTAATTTACTTAAAGTAAAATAAAATAATTAAGTAAGGCATATTTATACAGGCTTATTGGTTTTATATCGGCAACCCGCTAAGGGGATGTAGGAGAGTTCATTTGCAACCAAATTAGCATAGGGGTCTATGCCAATCTCAACCATTTTTGAGTATTTAAAAAAAAAAATGTATTATGTGTACAGGGTTAATGGTTATACGTAACCATTTTCAAGTAATTTAACATTTTATATTTTAAAATGTGGGATATTAAAATGTAACCAATAACACTGATATATAGGGTTAATGGTTATCGTTGGCAATACATTAAGGGGATGTAGGAGACAATATTTAAAACCAAATGACACCGTTTGACTCCTATGCAAATGTCAAAAATTTTCGCGTAATTTGACATTTTATATTTTTATTTCATACATTTTAAAAGTCATTATTTGGCGTGCACTACGAAAACTTGATGATACTATAATGTACTACATGTTTATATTACTCATCACTATCCACAAAAAAGTCCATGAGGCTATAAGTCTAACTAATATAGTTAAGTCACAATAATCGCTTTGTGTTCAAATTAGTCAATCAAAACACGGGTAGGATAGAAAAAAAAAAAATGATGATATTCGTATCGTGATATTAATCTTTATCCAACTAAATATGTAGTTTCATAAACAAGGTTGATTATTATCACGCTATGACCCTTAGGAGCAATAAATCCAAAAGTCAGTTATTCAAACTAGGCTGAGAATCAGCACTTTTCCAACGTCAAAATTACATAAGACAGTCCCCCAAAACGCCCACCCTTCACCGAGCCGAGCAAAAGTAAAAAAGTTAGAAAAAACGCTAAGCGAAATTGAAGTAACAGCACAGGCGGGCGATGTAATGCGTACAAAGGTGCGGGCAGAAGCTAGTATTTGCTATAAATTTAAACTTAATAGCTCTACGCGTGATAAAAGGGTCTTGACAGACAGACGGACGGACAAAAAAGTGATCTGAAACGTAACGGAACCTTATAGGGTTCCGTTTTTTTCTTTTGAGGTACAGAACCTTAATAAAAGTAATAAGAAAATAATGAAAGTCTTGTACTTAAACATCATTATAATCTTAACTTTCCAGGGAATTCCTTCAAGGGACTTAAACGCCTTATTGAGTTACACACATTTCAACATAAACGAGGCGTAACTCGATTTTCCACAATTTCCTTAGAAATAAAAGTCTACGCAACAGTCTAAGATTAAGTTATGCTTGAAAAATCATTACTACAAATTAATAATTTTATTTTGACTTTAATCATTGACTTTTATTTAACAAAATAACTTTATTTTCGGAAGTCGGTGTCTTTGGTTTTGAATTTTCGTTTTTTGCCACCGAATTCCGAAATTAAAGTTATTTTTCGCTTTGTGGTTTTTTTTTGGAAGTTGGTTGATTAACTACTAAGTGGGAAAAAAAATACGTATTATTGAAGTCAACTCAAAAACTATCAAAGCAAAGTTAATAAAATTTATATGGACCACCTTGGGAGCATACCCTTTCGAACAAAAAAATAATTTTCAAAATCGGTCCATAATTGACGGATAAATCGGTAAACATAGATAAAAAAAAAACAAACGCTACGAACATATAACCTCCTCTTTTTTGGAAGTCGGTTAAACAGTCTTTAAACTAAGTATCACTCTATGAAAACGATGATGACGCGCACCATTAAAACAGTCTCATAGTCAAAGTTGTTAAAAACTGACTGAAAAAACTGTTTTGACACAAGACAAAAGTTGACAAAACTAATGTAAATTGCTGCAAACATCTTTTGGCGCTTGAATTAAATTAATAGAGGGGCGTTATTGGTAAGCATTTGTGGAATGGTTTCGCGAAATTGTGTTGATAAAAGAAGATGGCGGCGTTAGTTGCGGTATTAGACAAGCGCCAGAAGATTTATCAATCAATCAGTTTTAACTACTGCAGACAAAACTGTTGTGGCGCAGGTGTGCACCTGTCTCACACGTTTTCTTTTTAGGTTGGTTTATAGAATCTGTTTCTTTTAGGGTTCCGTACCTCAAAAGGAAAAAACTGCACCCTTATCGGATCACTCGTGTCTGCCTGTCCGTCTGTCACAGCCAATTTTCTCCGAATCGAATGAACCGATTAAGTTCAAATTTGGCATACATTTGGGCGTGTAACGTAAATAAATGAATTTTTAATAAGGGGATCACTTTTGAGGGGTAAATAAGAAAATTAAAAGTTTTGCAAATAGTACCGTGTGACATATCAAATGAAAGGGCTTGTTGCGAGTATCTTAAACATACTTTTATATAATTTTAAAATAAATACTATTAAACATATTAAAGAAATTCAATGAAAATTGACCATTCCTCCCTTATTTCCGAAACTACGGGGCCACATTTTTGAAAAAAAAAATATAAAAAAATACGTGGAATGGTTCTTTACTCATAGATTACAGGAAAACCTATAAGAAGTCTATGGTTTTAAAATAACACGGTAACTCTCAATATTGTGCGTACAAACTTACATTTGCAGTTAGAATGTATGGGAAAACATGTATTTCAACTATAATGTTAAGTTTGTATTTGAGAAAAATTCATCCCGATTACGAAACCCTTCATAGTGCGTAGTCCGACACGCACTTGGCCGGTTTTTTTATAACTTACTTTGAACAAAAAAACTTTAACAATAACATATTAACTCGCAAGTTACATCTACACCAACCCGCATGCCTTCACTTAAGTGATTCCAGTACTAAGATTCCTAGCTATGAATATTTTAGCAGCCCATTTCACTTAGCCGACTTTAGCAACATGCGTGAGACAACGACCAGATGGGTTCGCCTCAACTTGAAGATTAATGGGCCCAATATCGTGAATTTGGCGTTATAGCAACCCTTTTGTATTAATATTTAGTTATGTCAACTATAGCAAATACGGATAGAGCTGGTTTTGAAAACAAAAAAAAATTAAGAAATCTCAACCGCTATTAATACTGCTGTAGCTCAGAAATACTACCCTTTGTGTTTCGGATTGAAGAGTATGTATGGAGCTAGGTAAATCCAGGACTGCATCAGTACATGGCACTTTGTTCCTAATTGACGGATTTTTAATATAATTTTTCGACAAAAAAAGGTTAAAAAAAATGTGAATATTGATTGCCAATACATTTATTATCATCACTAATTTACTAATCTTGTCAAGAGAAGCTTTTTGCTACAGAAGACCACAAAGTGCCTACTGACAAAAGTACATTTGTACGCGCAAAGGTATCAAAGAAAACCACAAACAAACAACATACAGACACACAAATAAACTTAAGTGGTGGAAATGTTCAGTCAACCGAACTGCGGTCGAAAAGCTAGTCTCGCAAATTCAAAAATTGCCGCAAGTTTGCCTCGGCCTAGGCAGAAAGCGACATGAAAATTCAATTTCCCAATTACTGTGTTGAAATTCTAGACTAACCGTTAGCTAAGGCTGTAGCTTTTATCCTGTAACCTTTGAGAGGTCGTTAGAGTGTTTAAAAAAAAAGCGTGTTTATTATGTTAATTTCCTTTGAGTTGATTTTTTCTCAAACATACTTGGAAATTCGAGCATTATTTTGACAATTTTCTTCGAGATAAATTTACATGTTATACTGGATAAATACATGCGAGCAGGCGGTCGATAATGTTAGTATGAAAATCCATATATGTCGTGTTTAGCAACCGTATAAATTACTATGAAACCTCATATCTGAAGTGTAATTTCATAAAAATGGAACGGAGTTTTTACTTTGACACATGGCAACCAAGGAGGTAACTTATAAAAGATTTTATTTAAATTTCGATTCGGCTTGCAAAGAGAGCTGTTTCAAGAAAAAAAGAAATAAATGAACATAATATTGGCGCGTGAAAAGTTATCATTGTTCGTCATTCATTGTAAAATTTCTAATTAATTTACTTAGTTTAAATTACCGCGTATTATTTGAGAAAAGTACTATACGACTCTCGGCCGCAATCTGCTATTGATAGACTCACGTATGTGTGCCTCGACACACATTTTCAAGTTCGTCATTAATGCCCCTTTTGCACGCCACGGCAGTAACGCCAACGTGTGACAAGCAATCAATTGTGGTATTAAAATCTGCTTGTAACTCCTACGATATACATATTTAGTATAGTTGGAGGTGTAAGGTAACAGGAATTCTAAAATATTGCAAAAATCTCTTTTACAATAAAACATGTCTAGAATATGCAAAAATACCCAGTAAGAAGAAAAAGGAAAAGCACTCACACATAATCATAAAACGCTTATAGAATCAAGGCTTTGCATAACATAGACAGATTAGGTTATAAGGGCATATTGTCCGCGTTGGCCTGCTGCTGACTATGTCGTCCCGGGCTCGATCCCCTTGTTGGAAAAAATCTGTAATCTGCACAAGAGCAATAGACTCACCATATGTTACATGGAAGTAATATAACTAGTAATCAATTTGAATGTAAAATACAATAGACGTGGATATATTTAGTAATCTGTTCCGCTTAGCTATTTCTAAAGAACCATAAAAAAACCTTGAAAGAAATTGACACGTGTTTCACCTCTCAACGAGGCATCCTCGAGCGCTGAACGCAGATAGTCTGCGTTCAGCGCTCGGTGTGGCAACACGCCGTGTTTGAGTGTTGAGACGTGAAACACGTGTCAATTTCTTTCAGGCTTTTTTATGGCTCTTTAGAAATAGCTAAGTGGAACAGGTTACTAAATATTCACGTCTAATGTATTTTATAATGGATTTGTATTTTATCTGAATCAATTAACTAATTTGAGTGTACTTTAACCCTCAGTATAATAATAATCATTACCCTTATTTCCCTTATTCTTAAAAGGAATTCTACTCCAAAGCCTAAAAATTATTGACAAAAAACGTACCTCATTCGTAGATCTAGCTCTAAAATGTTAAGCGCAAATAATGTACGCCCCTCTGTCTAGCGGACGGGTGCCATACGTTCCTATGGAATTGACTGGGAATTTCAGCCATTTTGTTTCGAAATAGGGTATCGAAATCAATGGGAGGCCGTTTTGGGGAAATTTGGTTCAATAGAGATGCTTTTGGTGGCTCTTTGCAATCTCTAGTTTGATTTTTTCGGGTCGATTTCTCTTTATGATTTTGATTTCTCATTAACTTTGAAGAATTTATTCCAGGTTTATCTTTAGGAAGTTTCCAATTTAGTAATACATTGATAAAAGGTTTTGTTTGAAGGTGGTCAAGGGTTCTGATTATGGTAAACAAAGCGCCTACAAAAAGTGACATTCTATCAGCGATTATGATCATGGAAATGTCAAAAATGTATTGGACTGACATAAGCTACTGAAAAGCGGCATCAATCCTTTTGATGATTTTTTCTTAATGAAAGTCGTTTTAGAAACACAAAACGCTTTGACAGCGATTGTCACATGTGTAGGCCCTCTGATACCTTGTCAATTAAGCTTTTTCGGTCTCTCGGGACTGTTAATGGTACAGTCAACCTGTTTGCCTAAGATAGGATGCTTACATAAAGAAACAGGTTTCCGGCACAGAGAAACCCGTGCAGGTCGTTACCGATCGGTGTTGGAGGATGCTTACATAAAGAAACAGGTTTCTTTTTGTTTCTTAATGGAAACCTATTTCTTTAAACCGTATGGCTCGGTCTAGGTAGTCGGCACCGATAAGTTGAAACCAGTTTCTTTATAAATGAGTGCATAAGATAATGTAGGAATATTATACCGATCGGTACCGACCCGCACAGACTTTCCTGTACTGGAAACCTGTTTCTTTATGTAAGCACTCTAACACAAGTAAGTAAGTACCTACAATGCAACTTGTAGGTTACTAGTGCATAGAACTACAAAAGTAAATAATTGCATAATGTCCGATTTTTAGTTTTCCATAACCCAATAGGGCTTACTCCGATCGGATCCCACTTTGTGGGATTTATTAGGAACGTGGATAAAATTAATATTTTGTTCTGAACAGGGTCCTGGTGCCAACTGATCCCGCTACGAAATTCAACTACTTCGAACGAGCAACTTCTACAGAAGCATTATCAGCCTATAATGTTCCCACTGGTGGGACACAGGCCTCCTCTCCTTGAGAGGCATGAACTGTTATCTAACATGCGGCTCCAGTGCAGGTTGGTAGATGTCAGATGTCTTCGAATTTTTGGTTCTAGGACATGCTTTTGTTCACTTCAATTCAGTTCACTCACGATGTTTTCCTTCACCGTTTTGAGAGCAGTGGTGATGAAAATATTATTTACAAAAAGTAAAGCGCCTGCCTGGGTTCGAAACCACAACCTACAACTCGTAACTTGGGGACGTTTCCACTGCGCCAGCACTGCTTAATTAAAAATAAAAGTTGTATACCGCGATTATTACTTTGACGCGTAAAAAATAATGAAATTACATTAAAAGCGTATACTGACTTGGTAACTACAACACCCGTGTAAAACATTTATGCAAAAATGAAACTGCGCTTGCTTTTAATTTTTGAAACGCAGTCAGCTTTGAGCGTCGGTCGGCATCTAATTAAACCACAATTTTCTCTCAAAAGAGAAAATTACATTCACAAGGAAACACCACTTTTATACTAAAAGCCAATATGAAAGAAATACATGTATTCGTATTAGTAATTACATATATATAAACTTTATGCAATAAATATTTAAGTTGGTTTTAGAATAACAAAATATTGCTGAAAAGGTCATAAAGTTATTTCAGTTGTAATGTAATAAAATTAAACTATGTTCATATGAAGATACAGTTTTAAATCGTAAATCATATCAATTTTAAATATTGTATAGATATAATGGAAATCTAATAAAATTTATTAAATAAATATGTAGCTAATATAATTATTGGGTGCTTAAATTCTTTGTTAGCTTGATATTTCAGAGTTCTCAGACATTTTATGCAATACGATGTGCTTCTCGAAAAAATCCTGTTTGTATTGGGGATATTGTTTCTCATTACCTACCTGATTACAGCAACTTTAGAAATTGCTACAATTTTAATTTCAATTAGAATTTTCCTTCGAATTTTCCAATGAGAAATATTATACTGTTCATTTCTCAGGTAGCATAAACCCACTTACTTGAAAAGTAGGGAATGCATTCAGGCTACAAATCACACACGTTGCGCCGATAGCTCATATTCAGTATGACAGATGGCGCTAGTCGCTTCGTGTAGAAGTCCTCAGGGCACTGCCCATACTTGCAATCGCAGAGATAGATATTATAGGTAGTACTTGGGTATTCCAGATGCATGGTTCGAGTTAAAGTTTTCTTGCAATATTGTGGATATGATTTGTTACTATAAATAGCAATTTTAATTGATTATCACCATGGATTAAACTTAGAAAAAGCACAATCAACATCGAAAAAAGTGCACCCGTATATTATCAACAACAGAACAACTTACCAAAGTTTCATTGCAATCGGTCGAGCCATTTTCGAGTTTTTGTGAAACTAACGCACGGCCATTGATTTTTATATATAAAAAATATTATCAGGACAAAATTCTGTAATACAAAATAGAGTCACGACCGTGATGTAGTTCCAACCAAATTTTAGGAATGAATAAGTGCTATTTGATGAACGCACTGTTTAATTCATCATAAAAATTGCAATCTAAATGAAGATGACAGATCGCAGTTTCTTGGCCTTTTCATACGAAGGTCTTGACGATATAAATTCATAAAGACTTTCCCATTTAAAGGGTACGCGATCCCCTTGCCATGGGGTTTCTACCCCATCGGTTGTAAAACAGTGCAACACAAACTATTGTATTTTGCCAACTTACTGTACTCTCTCTCCTTAGTCGGCAAACAGTCTGTATTTATCGTTCTTAGGGTCGCCATCTTGGATCGCTAAGATAGGACTGAAATTATGACATCATGAAATTTTATTTGAGAATATATATAGACGATAGTGAATATTTACGGTAATGTGTGATATTTGTAAATTGTAAATAGTGTTATGAATGTATTTTATGTTATTTACGGCTATTTCTATTGATATTCGTTATTGCTGATCAGTGATCAACGTGATCAGTGATAACTTAGAATGTTTAAATATTTTATAATGACTTTGATATTTTTTTTGTTTTTTTTTTTTTTTATGTCGTTATTAACATGATTTACATTCATAGCAAATCGTAATACTATAATTTAAAATTCGAAACCTAACAAAACAAAAACTTTAAATGCAAAGAATATCGAAATAATCGTAAAGGTACATAGAAATTTCGTAACCTATGAACAAAACCCAAGTACCTACATAAAACCATTTCCACGAAAATAACATCATATACAAACTTAAAGGTAACTAAAGACATCTGTGAGTGGAAACGCCGGAAAGTGGAACGCCCTAGGAGGACATAATATAGTGACCTTATTGGTGATGTTTTTCAGAAAGGTCAGGTGCGTAGTTCTCGCAACCAGCGTGCCTGTATGAACGTAAAACGTAGCAAAAGGAGTATTGTAAGGTTCGTAGCAGGTGGCGTTCTGCCTTCCCCCCATTGAGAGAAGACGTTAGTTTATGTAGGTCTTATTATTTGGACCTCCATATGGGCAGTTCTTCTTCATGTCGCTGGTACGACAGTTTTTCTTTTTGCTGACCCAAAACTGCTTTTTCTGTGGCAGTTGCGGGCTTCCAATTAAAAACATGACACTTTTTGCTATGAAACATACATGCTTTTCGAGATGTTCTGTCTTGCCTGTAAACATGCAAGCAAAGTTGCATCTTCTTTATAACAACTTCCTATCAGGTGAGTCAACGCCCTGTTTACCAACCTATTAGATGGAACCCAAAGTATCGTTCAGTGTTTGGAAGCTCTTGCTCTTAGGATAAACCAACTTTAGTTGAAACTAGAGTTTAGTAAGTTTATGTATGTGTTCCAACGTTCCAAGTGTGTATGTGTTCCAACTTTATCATCATCATCATTTCAGCCAAAATACGTCCACTGTTGGACATAGACCTCCCCCAAGCACCGCCACTTAGATCGATTCTGTGCTTCCCGCATCCAGCGGATTCTTGCGGCCTTCACAAGATCATCGGTCTACGTCTTCTGGTACGCGGTCGCTACTCCAGTACCTTTCGGACCCATCGGCCATCCGTTCTGCGAGCAATGTGCCCTACCCATTGCCACTGAAGTTTGGCAATTCTTCGGGCTATGTCGGTTTCCTTGGTTCTCCTGCGGATCTCTTCATTTCTGGGAAACTCCAAGCATAGTCCTCTCCATTGCCCTTTGGGTGATTTTTAGCCTAATGATAAGGCCCATTGTGAGCGACCGAGCGTGTTCCAACTTAAATACCTCCAAATATCAATTTCAGAAACTGCAACCAATTGTCTATCTCCGTGGTGACCCTAATTCTCAGCAAAGCGCTCCGAATTTGCTAGCAATGTCGACGAACTCCAGAATAAATAAGGGCTTCCGTTTGTCACAAACACAAATAAAACAGTGGCAAAGGATTCCGTACCATATCACCCATAATATAGCCAACATAGGCTATAGTTAATTTTATAGCCGATTGATAGTCTTCGCCTTATGGGCCTTGGTTTATAGCTACAATAATTGTGAGGGGATTTTGCCCTTTTGATGTCTTGGTTTTCCCCTAAAGCACAGTATAAAAAAGTAACAGTATTATATCTCAGCAAAAACCTTTAAATAATCACTTACGGCCGCTCGGTAGAAAACCTTCCGCGTCCGTGCGTAACTAACATGTACTCAATTCTGTTGCGTATTGATATATACTGAGATTTCAAAGCGCGTCCTTTCGGCCATTTTCTATGAAGATAAAATACTGTTACTTATTTACGCTATACCCAAAGTGTCCATTTATTTGAACGATTCTTTTCCAATGGAGATGATAGGGGCAAACGCAACAATGAGTATGATTTAAATTGAAAGCGAAATCGGTTGTAAGAAGTATGAAGTAAAAAATAAAAGCTAAGTACAAAAAAAAAAAAACTAGACGAGGCTTAAGAGAGAAATCTCTATAAAAGGTTCTGAAACCATTGGGGGTTTATAATTCAAGATCAAGAATAAATAAAATCCCACGAAATTCAGTACAACTGCACGTATGTATGTCGTCTGCAGCAGCACATCACCGCGCATGCGTGCAACGGGTACTGCTGTCCCCCACTTAAACTTTCCATTACAAAAGTTGATGAAAACAAGGAGTTGCATACGTGAAAATGTTCTTTTTTTTTAATTCCAGTTGCATAATGAAATTTAGTACAACATTATGACACTCATTTGGAAGCTATAATGGTTACTGTGAAACTGGCTGTTTTAATGTTAGCCATAAGCTAACTGTTTCAGATTTTTTTTTAAAAAGGTCTTATAGCATGGGTTTAGATAAAGGTATAAACGAAAGTGAACTTAGCGTGCCATATAAAGAGCTAGTTCATAATTCGTAGCGCTTGTTATAGTAGAAAATTGTGAAAACATGAAAATAAGGACCAAAGGAAACGTTACACAAAAATGGTAAGCCGACAAAACTGTCAACACAAATCCCGAACACCCATTTCAAAAAGAGAATCTATCTCTAAACCAGAAACATTTTCATTCCCTTCCTTCCCGGAATCCTCATGATTTCCATTCACACGTCAACCGGGCTTCGAATTTCGAATTCCTCATTTTGCCGTGTATGATTATAGCGCCAATTAGGCCGTTGTCTATCTACCGTGCAATCCGGCTGTCCGTCTGTTTATCTACGCCAATTATCAGCGGGTTGGCGTGATATCGTCATTGGCATTCGTCTTGGGTAGGTATTGAACCGGAATCTTTAATGGTCTGTTCAGTTCAATTGCTTTATTGGTGATGGTGAGCGGTGACTATCGTATGTGTTAGATGCTATGCTTGTATGAGTATTCATCGTCGACATCAGTGTGTACAATGTTCACACGTGTGTATGTGTTATAATTGACTTCGTTGGTTGTAGACTACGAAAATGGTTAAGACCTATATTAGATCGGATATTCGGATGCATATTTACCTAAAGTTGAGATGTTGACTAGGTATGCACTTTTGTACCGAAAAAGCCCCGGGATTCCGGGATCGACAAATTTAGAGTTCTGATTATAGAATTAACTGTGTACGTATATGGAATGCATTTTTGTATAGATTGTAATAATTTTGCAATTCCGGAATCGCAAGATTTTTTTTTTTTATGTAGTCATGTAAGTTACTAGGTTGCTAAACTGGCATATCATGTAGCGAAAAACAATACGATGCAATTGAGTTTCCTTAAAAAAAAATCTTTACATTATATTTCTGTTTTTATGTTAACATCGCGAAAGTAATCTTCCTATAAGGGTTGATTAGTCGTTTCTCTATCATGTATCCGCTTAGTTGTGCGTTCCCGGATTTTCTGGAATTCCGGGATTTTTATTAAGAAAGGAAAAATGGAGCCGCTTACATAATTTCTTAGGCAAAAATTTACTTTAAGTAAATATGCAGCCGATTATCCGATCTCTGGTTATTACCGAACTTGGAAGAGGTTTATTAATAATCCTTGAGTTATTTCTTGACAACGCATTTTCGAATTCTATTTGACCATTAAGGTTGGTTTACGTAACAACAATAATTAGGAAATTCTGAATACCAACTACTATAACTCAATTTATATAACTGCGCCTGTCACCGTCAAAATTTTACAGTATATGTGGTTTAAACATAACATAACATCACGCCTTGTTTCCCCGAAGGGTTGGGCAGAGATGTCTCTGTAGCAGGTTCACCCACATTTCGCCAGTTATATTCTTTTTAGTCCCATGTAGTAGGGGGCGAGCCTATTGCCATCAACCGGGCACAAATCCAGACTCCAGGCTGCTACTGAGAAATTTCAGATAGAAAAACCCAATAACATTTTGCTCGACCTGGAATCGAACCCAGGACCGCATGCTCAGCATTAGCGCTTGCGACCACTAGACCAACGAGGCAGTCAATGGTCATGTGGTTTAAATAATAACAATAAAAAATTTACGAATAATAAGACAGAACTGTGGAGACGACACGAGCTATGTAGACCTTATTAAGAGGCGTCAAGGCACTGAGGAGGTAAACGGGCGGGTGAATTCAATAATAATAACCTACGCTTTTGACAGCCCCAAGCGCACAGTTATAAAAATCGAGTTATACTAGCATTTGTTTTCCCTAAATTGATTTTATGTTCCTGACATGTTTGTGTGGCATGTCGTTTTTACAGTAGAGAAAATTTAACTACTCCCAATTACACTAAAACATCATCGCACGTCAAAACTTCACTGCAGAAATTTTAAGGGCCAAAGATTAACTCCCAACTCCTAGCTTTCTATTTTCTAGCTTGTTGGAAAAAAAATCGTACACAAAAACGACGTAAGAGGCTTACGTGAAGTTGTGAACGGAACATTCTGGATTATTGAGGCAAACTTTTGGTTTTAGAAATTGGCATTTCTTAGCGCTGACGCTTGCTGTTTTGGGAAACTGTGTTTAAGCCGTTTTAGGTTTTTGGTTTTGTTCGTTTGCTGTTGCAAATTGGGGGAAGAGTTTATCTTTATGCAGATTTAAGGTGAGTTATTTTTAGCTGCATACACATATATTTTCTTGTGGGGGTAGACAGAAACTACAGAACGGCACCTGTTACCATCCTTACATACTCGTATTGCTTCTTTTACGTTCATACATCTGGTCATACACGCTCGCCGCTTAAAGGCGACGATAACCGACTTTTAATGATCTTATACTGAAGATACCGTTTAAATGAGTAGTGTTAATGATTTAGAAAAAATATATGTTAAATTAGAGAATTTTTTAAATAACTTAATATAAAAATATTTTAGATTATGTTTAAATGACATAGTGAAATTAATTTGTAAAGTTATATCTAACACAGATAAAAAACTGAGAATCACGCAAAATCTGTCAAGCGTATTTTTCTGAAAACTTCATCATTTCAAAGATAATTAAATTATTGATCTTTTAGTATACGTGTTTTATTAAAAATACTTTTTGTTTTATGTATAATAAATTAATAATGCGTCTAATTTGGGACAGCGCTCCTTGATAAGCGAGTCCTGTTATGGAATGCGTTGCGTGAGCTCAGCACAGAACACGCAAGATAATCACTCAAAGTCACTGGCATACTTATTTATTTAAAAACACATACAACTATCATCTGCGTCTTAACATTTTATGATGATGATAAATGATGTACTATGTACTGTGTATGAGGGGCTTGTGACTAAATAATAACAGACGCACTGGTCGATCGATGGTTAAGCTACGTCTACCGAGGTCGGTCTTTGGATGGGTGATATTCATTATATACCGATACCCCTCCGTGCCTGGGAAAGCATGTTTAGTAGCTGGTCATGGTTAACATTTGTATATCTTTGACAGTCGTTACTGGTAGTCATAAACCCGAAAGTCAGACAACCATCCTTACTTACGCATTCAAATCGGTTCACCCGTTTAAGAGCTATGGTGCCACAGACAGACACATACACACATAGCGGTCAAACTTATAACACCCCTCTTTTTGCGTCGGGGGTTAAAAACGGGTTGCACCGATCCTAAGTAACATGGGATAAGAGCAGAGAGGTTATAATTGTAAACAATAGATAAAGTATTAAAATAAATAAACATTAAAAAACGGCTCAGCATTAGTTGAAAGCCATTTCCTTATCGTCAATTTGGGACTAGCACGGATTTGCACGCTCTCGAGGTCAAATAATCCATGCACGATAGCAGAATTTGAGCGCTAAATCTAAAGTCGTGAGTCATCATTTCCGTGCACCTCCTTACAAATCTGAGCGAGGAAATCACTGAAACTAGCGATGCCGTAAAATGAAATCGAAATCTGGAAACATGTATAACAATTTTTATCTGCCATTTCTTCTAGCTGCTACATTCGTATTTAAATATTATAATCAGTTTACTGTGAAAAGCCTGAAGGTGTAGGAGGAATTAATTGAGAAGCAAATTGACTATACCAACATAAATTGTCTTCATATGCAAATTACCAACATCGTATGAAATGGCTATGACATGGCAAATTGACGTACGGTAGCACTTATGGTTCACAATTAATTTCCCTGACTGTACCTTTAATAACTATTATACCTAAGTCTACTCTTGACTAAGGTATTAAAGTTGCCTAAATCTCTAAAACATGTAAAAAACCCTTTCCGATCCATTAGTCTGTTGTTAGGTATCGTACTAAGAGTATATTTATGTGGTAATTTTCAGGAAAAAATAAAAAAAACGCAACAATTTTTTTCAATAGGGAATTTTACCGGTTTATTACATGGGCGAGGGCGGCTGTAGTTAAGCGGGTAGAACAAGTCATAACTTATGACCCCTCTTGAAAAAACTCAATTTTTTTTTGGATTTGGGGTAATTTTGGTACTAAAAATGTAACATTAAATAACAATAACTTTTTATTTTCAATAATAATGTATAAAAAACCTTTTTTGTAATGTTATTGCAGTAACTATGTGTCCCTTTCGGATCGGACAAGGTTTTCTTTATTAAATATTGTATTGAACACTTTTATTAGTAGTTACTACTTTGAATTGTTTTTCAAATCTGCTCCACCAATTAAAGTGACATTGTTGAAAATGAATGGAAGCACTTGAAATTGGAAACAATGATTACATTCAAACGTTTCATATAAACTTGACACGAAGTTATTTGGCGAATGTCAATTGTTTTATACTTTTACTAATCATTGAAGTGAAGCGTATAGTTTAATAGCATAACATCATGCCTTGTTGCATTAAAGGGTCAGGCAGAGGTGTACCTATAATACACTCACTTTTCGCCAGTTATGTTTAAGTTCCATATAATAGGGGGCGAGCCTATTGCCATCAACTGGGCAAAAATCCAGACTCCGGGCTGCTACTGAGAAATTCCAGATAGAAAAACCTAATAACACATGCCCGACCTGGGAATCCAACTCAGAACGTCATTTAGCAGTAGCGGTTGCGACCAGCTTACCAAAAACGCAGTTTTTCCAAATAATTATTGAATTATTGTGAAATTGTGTGATTGTTAATCAGATCTTTAAAAGTGACGATGTAAATGGAACAGACATAAATGATATTAAGTGATAGTAGTTCGCATATTGACATAATCGGCACTGATGCTTCAATCCGTAATGTTGTGTTGAATCATATTAATGAACTTACTCGTTTATCCTATGCGAGATGATTTTTAAGAAGCATAAGGCTAAACCAAGATCTGTCGTATTTCATCCGCTCGCAGACATGAGCGTTTATTCTGAAAGTGGGCAACGTTGCAAAGAGATGCGCTGTTTTTATTAAATTGGCAATATTACTGTATATGGAAATAAGAAATGTGGCTAATTAGCGAACTATTTTAGAATAATGATTATGAAATGCAATAAATAATATCGTAACACCGGATATTTAGTTTAAGATATAAAAAAAGTATTTGAAAACTTTCCAAATGCCTTTTTTACACGTAAAATGGGTACAACATGAAATTTGATTTTATAATTGCAATTCATTGTTAATATTCTAGTTCGCTTGTTAGCCACATTTCTTATTTCCATACAGTAATATTGCCAAATTAATCAAAACAGGTAAATTTTTGCTATTTGCGACGTTGCCAACTTTTAGGATTAACGCTCTTAATATTTTCATACTCTCACTCAAATAACAGAATAATTAGAACGAGAACAGAATATAACTGAAAATAAATCTTGAACACATTCAAACGCACCATTTGTAGAAACGTAACTAAATGATGTGAGTTTCTATTTAGATTCGGACAATCAAATTTACTGCTTGAATAATGTAGTGCCAACGAACATCGTATGCTATTTTGTTCCCAACATATACAAGTATATAATGTTAGGAGTTACGACGGGACTTGGATGAAGGGAGAAGGTGTTTTGGGAATGCTTGTATGGCCAAACTTGGCATACGTTTTGTGTAAACTGAATCCAGTTAATTGATTCAGGCGTGACCTTGCGGAAATCCATTATAAAATACAAAAGAAGTGGATATATTTAGTAACCTGTTCCGATTAGCTATTTCTAAAGAGTCTTAAAAAAAAACACGGCGTGTTCGAGTTCGCGACAAGTCAATCGTCATCCTGAGGATGCCTCGTTGAAAGGTGAAACACGGGTCGATTTCTTTCAGGTTTTTTTTTAAGACTCTTTAGAAATAGCTAAGCGGAACAGGTTACTAAATATATCCACTTCTATTGTATTTTTTAAACTGAAACCGCTTATTACCTTTATTTTGGTAAATTTTTATTATCTGCAGCTCTATGATTTGAAGCAATTAATGAATATTGTTTATGGTTTAATCTTTCAAATATTTTTTTATCTAGACTATTTAGAGAAGTGTCTAACAGCTGTCTGTATAGCGTGTTATATGACCGTCTATTGCCATTTCAGTTTTAGGACTATGCGATGGACGGGACCAACAGGAAAAAGAAGAGTAGGCAGGCCGGAAAGAAGGTGGGCTGATGACATAATAGAAACAGCAGGGAAAGACTGGCAGACTACTGGCAAAGACAGAGACACTTGAAAGAAGATGGAGGAGGCCTTAACCCAAGGAGGGGTCCATAACCTACAAAATCATTAATCAGTACTAGTATCTAGAAAATTTGTAAAACTACTAACAATTAACTACTAACAACGAAAAAAAAATCTACCTAGCCTTTTCCCAGCTTCGTTGGGGTCGGCTTCCAATCTAACTGGATGCAGCCGAATACCAGTATTCTACATTTTACTACTAACAACATTTACAATGTAATTTAAGGATATGGATATAAAAGGCAATTTTTTATTATTTATTTAGAGATGTAACAGTAGGTACCAAACTTTCTTGTGGTGGCATCTAAATGGCCACATGCGAACTACGCATCAAATACCTGACAGGCAACTCCCGTAATTTTTAAAAAACGTTCCCATTCCAATCTCATTCCTTCAATTTGTCAAAAATACAATAAATTATTTACTAACATTTTAGAATACTCTGACAGATTGCGACTTGAATGTAAACCTTATGTAAGTACGAGAATTGGCCTTCTGACGTCATACGAAAATCCTGACGTCACACAAAATCCTGCATCGCGCAAACAAAGTTTATCGCGCGATCAATAAATATGATATAATTATCCGACATCAATCGTTAGGCAGTTGCCCGCCAGACACAACACCCGTCTGGTTGGAGGATCTTCCCTTTTCTATAGAGAATGAGTGAACTTTACACCCTGTTTCTCATACCTCTAAATTCTTTAAATCGTTTGCGTCTCTCTCGTCTGCAATGCATACATTTAGATTTAAGGTGACATTATGGAGTCTGGATGCCTTGAGTCTGGATTTGTGCCCGGTTGATTGCAATATGCTCGCCCCCTATTACATAGGATTTAAAACATAAATGGCGAAATGTGGGTGAAGCTGCTACAGAGACACCTCTGCCCAACCCTTCGGGGAAACAAGGCGTGATGTTATGTTATTTTATTTGACATTATTTTATTTTATTGTATTTGTAAAATTTCTATTAATTTATTTTTGGCAATGGGTGTTATTTACCTGAAATAAATGAATTTATTATTATTATTATTAAATAGTTTCTGGAATTTAAAATCCTAAATACAGTCGAATTTATTTTGGAAAAAGATTGATTTTTTTTCAAGTCGTTTTATGAAATACCCTTTGGCACCGGTTTCCTGAAAGTCTACTTCTTCTTTTCGTGTGGTTAGTGACTAACCTGGTATCAGAGTTTTAAAAAAGCCGCCTATGGGCCTCTGACATGGCTTCACATGCCGTCGAGAAATATCTCTAGGCACCACACGATGTTTTCCTTCACCATTTTTGAACCAAGTGATAATTATACAATACGCACATGAATCCGAAAAGTAAGAGGTGCATGCCTTGGGTTTGAGACTAAGATCTATGATTTGGCAGTCTGACGGTCTCACAACTATGCCTTTGAAAGGAATGCAATTCTTGGAAATCTTTTTCAGTTCAAACGTGCTTTCATCTCACTTTTCAAAGTAAAAGTCATAAACACACAAAAAATTCAATCAACCACATCCATTCTTCGTAATCATCTCCGTAAACCGACGGAGGCAGCTGCGTATTTCGCTTGGTGGACCGTCAATTTACACAACGTTGATTTATACAGATAGCGTGCAACGTAACGCGTATCTCATACTGTATATATGTACAATTTTGCGCCATTATGACTGTGTTTGTGCCGAGTATAATGTTTGCCCTGGTTTGTATTTGTATTTATTTTTTTGATATTTTTGGTGATGATTTTGAAGAATATTTGGAAGATTTCTAAAGAGGTAATGATAAATATTAGTCTTGCAGCTTAGGATGATAGCCTTAGTACACGCCGGTAGAGTGAATTAGCTTGAAAGAAAACATAGATCAAAAACGGAGGCAGTTGAGTATTTCGCTTGGACCGTTGATGTTTACAAATAGCGTAACAGGTAAAAATAAAAAGTATTTGGAGGTGTAGATATTAACGCCTCTAGCCGCCGCGGCGGTTCAGAAGACGCCCTGGGTCGATTCCCGGCTGCCGTAGGCGCGGGCTTGCGGACGGTGAGTAACGGGTAACTCGCCGTCCGATAAGGACTAGGCCCGGGTCGACGGCGCGTTGTGTTCCACACGCGCCTCAAACAGATGTCAGCACAACTGAAGGGGTCCGAAAAGGTTACCGTGGCCCCTAGCAACATACAGGCAACGGAAAGAACACGGATGGGTTCTAGTCAGTAAGAGTCTGACACGCCCTCCCGGTCCACCCAGAGCGGGAGAAGTTATTTGATAATTTCCAACTCAAAAAAAAGTTGTAGATATTGAAGAATTTTAAGATATTTTTGACAACGTATTTGTAATATTTGGACGATGCATTGCATGCTATTATGTTTGTACTTGCAGCTCTCTTGGTGGACAGTCAATTTACCCAACGTTGATTTATACCGATGATAGCGTGCAACGTAACGCGAATCTCATACTGCATACGGACAATTTTACGCTATTATGACTCTGTGTGCCGAGTATAATATTTCTGCTGTGGAGTTTTTATGGAGAAAGTTTTTGAGGCGTCACGTTGGGCATTTTTGAGATGGTAAAAAAAATTGAACGCGCGACACCGTAACCTACACCTCATTTTTGTAAACGCGATTGTGCTCTTTATTTATATAATGTTACGGATCAATGTTCTATGCAAATATTTTTACTTTAAAGGTTTTGGAAGTTTTTTTTTTTTAATTCTCACTTCTGTCGGCATTCCCGAAGTGCCACAATTTTTTTTTTGTGACCGAATTTTTCAAAATAGATAAATTTCAAAGGGTTTATTTATTGATTTCTAGTTTCGTCATATTGAATTCATAGCTACCGACGATTTATCCTCGGGTCTTTGGAATTCATAATATTAACTGTTCAGTATCGTAGCACAAAATTGGATTCGAGTTACACAAGAAGAATATTTTAATCTTCTGAATACCTATCAGATTTAAGAGAGGCCTGAACCCAAGTAGCTGGATGATGATAAGGTATTTAATTGATGATGACAAACTATTTCATTTAAAAATAATAGCAATGTTCAACTTAACACAAAAATATTATGTGTATGCAGCAGTTTATCAACGCAGCTGCTGCAATATAATATCTAGTAATATTATAACAATGGATTCCACCACAAAGCCAGCACATTTCACCAATTTTGTATAGTTTTAAACCGTATTCATTGCTTCTTTTAAGAAGATTAAAATTAATGTAATATTCCAGTAGTTATTTTGTGCACACAACATTTTTGATATACCAAAAATTGAGCGCGTAGTGGTCACGGGAATTTGGATAAAATCATGTGAATAATTTATTACCTTCTGTATGGGCATGAATTTAAATTATAAAGTGTCCTTTATCGTCATATTGATAACGATGTAATGTGGCAGTAAAAAATGAAGGTTATGGTCGAAGGTAAGACAACATGGAAAGGACTTGACTAATTCCAAATCGTCATTATTATTTTTGAAGTTTTATTGTAGTAAAACTTCACAATAAATTTTAAACTAAATTTAAATTAATACTTTATAATTTAATATTATTTTATCCCACAAATAATACCAATTAAATGTATTTTTTTAATTTATTAAATTTTTAATATTATATTTTATTATTAATATTATAATTATTATATTTTTAATTTGAAAAAAAATGAAAAAGTGATATTCAGAAAGATATGCATTTCTAGAGTTGTAAGAGTATATGTCTTGCTTGACGACAGATCACGCCACTAACTTCTTTTTTCCTTTTCGTGTGGTTAGTGACTGACCTGATATCAGAGTTTTTTATGCCCATGGGCCTCTGACTTGACTTCTTATGCCGTCGAGAAATATTTGTCAGTACCTTGGTTTCCTCACGTTGTTGTTTTTCTTCACTTCGCAAGTGATAATTATACAATACGTACATGAATGCGAAAACTCAGAGGTGCGTGCCTTGGATTCGAACTCGACACTTAGGACATGGCAGTTTAACGGTCACACTAGCAGGCTATCACTGCTGTATCACGTCCACTGCAGCAATATTTGAATATTTGCTAACACCTCTAAGCAAAACACAGTTCTTAACATCTTTTTACAACAACAACTACAAGTAACGCATTAGGGTGCGTTTCCTCAGAAGAGGAGACGAGCGGAGCTGAGCGGAGATATTCAAGAATCGACTAATCACAGACGAGAACAGAGATTCGATGTTGATTTCAACCAATGTGATTGGTCGATTCATGCATTTCTCCGCTTCTCTCGTCTCTGCATCAGTTGAAACTCATCCTTACCTACTTCAGAATTAGAATGATGTCAAGGTGTGAATCCACGATGGTGTAGGTACTTAGCACTACTGTGATAAATATCTCTACTAAAGCAAATCCTCTTTTTAATTAAAATCTCCTTGTTTTATTTTCAAGCCCTAGGGATTGATTCACGGCCGCTTCTTCTTAATTTTTATTGCCTGAAAGCGCTAAATCCTAATGAAATTAGCTAATTGTACCTAAAATACAAAATGTATTTCAGGCAATCTCTTCTTGAGTACTTTTATATGAATATTCATTAGTTGAAGATTCGAAACACCTTAAAGAGGTACTGAGATCTGTAGCAGGTACATCGCTGGGAGTTTTAGCAAGAAAATGAAGTATTAAAGCTCCCGCAGAAACAGATGGGACGCGATAGCTTAGCGCGACGAACCTATTTCTATGTGAACTTAATGGAAATTATGAAAACATCTGTAGAAATTACTGCTTCATTGGGTACATACACAACTACTCTAGCTCGCTGTTTATTGTTTGCTCCGGACCGAGCGGCGGTCGCGCACCTGGGCATGTCTGTTCGCGGCTGCACCAGTGCGTAGTTACCCATACTACTCGAAATGCTCCCACAACCTAGGCGATTAATCTGCTGAACGCTTTGATTGCTATGTTGCCATATTTATGTATGTAAATCTATGATAAATGTTTGCATGAAGTTTTTTTTAAATGTTGTTGTTAGATTGCTGCGCGCTTTGGCACTTATTTACTGTAGAGTAGCAAGCAATTGTTAAATAAATAAATAGTATATTAAAAACAAGGTATTAGAGTAAGTAAGGTAATTAAAAGTGAATCCAATATCCTATAAACTTACAGCATACAGCCCATAACTAACCACTTTGAAAACAAAATCCCGTGCACACGATGATCACATATGTTACCACCCTAGTTGTATAGCGGCCGAGTGCTGCAAGCAAGAATAGTCCTTACGGTGGTTAGTTATGGTTTCCCGCGGTGGTACCTATGCAACAGATGCTTTTCGTTTCGGTTTTTCGGAGTTGGTCCCACAGAAAAAGTGACAATCGCCCCTCGAAAGATTACCTATGAATTCAAAGTCAACTTGTATTAACATATAATCAGCCTATAAATTTCCCAATGGCAATGCTGAGACACAGGCCTCCTCTCTGTGAGAGGGAGTGAAGAACCTTATCTAAGTCTGAGCTTAACATAAGTATATAAATGTTCATCTGCGTAATGATAGTACGTACTTAGATTTGTGTTAATCGCGGATGTTAATAACATTGAAGTTGTTATTTTAAAGTAAATAAAAGTGAAGTATAATCAGCCGGTAACGCTCCCACTGCTGGGACACCAGCCTCCTCTTTGTGGCAAGGAGTGGGCTGTAATCCACCACCCGAGCCCAGTGCGGGTTGGTAGATGTCACATGTCTTCGATTTTTTGGTTTTAGGACATGCTGGTTTCCTCACGATGTTTTCATTCACCGTTTTGAGAGCAGTGGTGATGAAATAATTTACACAAAGTAATGCGCCTGTCAGGGTTCGAATCTACGACCGACAAATCGAGAGTATTTAAGTGTATATCTATGCCGGCCGTCACTACTGCTCTCTGCAGCTTGTATTCGATATTCTTTCTTATTTCAAAACAAATATCTTACTAAACCTTTATTTCCTTCTCACAACGGAGCAATAAGAAACCAGCTAAGTACCGTACCAATAATCGTAACTTATAAAATAAACATGATTAATCCTTATTGTTGCTAAGCGCTCCTTATGTTGGTAATAAGAATAACTCTTAATAAGGAGCAATTTGGAGCGTTTATATTAATAATAATATTATTATTAAGGAGTATAAACAAGATGAAGACCTTTTAATTTTTAATTATGATTATCTTCATTAGGGAAGTTATTATTTTACCCTTCAAAATATTCGCTAGCGGAGTTTTTTTTATAAAAACATTTTTTTTTTTGTCGGTAACGGAATATTTTTCGTTAAAATAATATTTTTGGAACGTGAAAGGTGGTTGTGTTAGGCACTTTATTTTTGCTTTACACAAATTTTATTTTTTGATGGTAATTGAACTGGCCTCCACAAGTACCTACCTACAACGATTTATAGTCAGCAGCCTGCAGCAGTCCTTCCACTGCTGGACATAGGCCTCTCCAATTGCACGTCTTCCAGCTCGATTCTCGGCAACTCTCATCCAGCTGCTACCCGCCACCCTGTGAAGATCGTCGCTCCACCTAGCCTGAGGACGTCCTACCTTACGTTTGCCGACAACGATACCTAAATGTACCGATACATCCAATAAATACCAGGACAGCCCATGCAAATTCAAATTCAAAAGTCATTTATTCAAACTGGGCTTAGAATCAGCACTTTTCGAACTTCAAAATTACACAAGACAGTGCCCCAAAAACGCCCGCTCTTCACCATTTCCTAGTGCTTCAGCTGGGAAGAAGAAGTGGCGCAAAAAAGTCCCCAGCAGCACAGCTGTCTGTTCAGTTAGAAAAACTTGATTCTATACAATAGTTAATTGATTCAGGCATGACCTTGCGGAAATCCAGTATAAAACATAATAAACATGAATATATTTAGTCACCTGTTCCGCTTAGCTATTCCTAAAGAGCCATAAAAATCTTGAAAGAAATCGACGTGTTTCACTTCTCAAAGAGGCATCCATAGGATGACGATTGACTTGGCGCGAACTTGAACACGGCGTGTCGCCACACCAAGCGCTGGACGCAGAGCGAGCTCTGCATGGATGCCTCGTTAATATGTGAAACACGTGTCGATTTCTTTCAGGGTTTTTTAAGGCTCTTTAGGAATAGCTAAGCGAAACAGGTTACTAAATATATCCAAGTCTATTGAATTTTTTTCTATACAATAGTAGGTACTTATGCAAAATAATTTACATTACGCAACACAAAACATTAAATTATTTGCTATATGTCAGCTAGCAGCGTTGGTATTATCAAGTACCTAAGGGCTTCGAATATGTTCCTCTGTAGGTAGATATAGTACCTACATTATATATAGCATCACGCCTGTAATTCTCGAAGGGTAAAGCAGAGGTGTACCTATAGCACACCCACATTTTGCTAGTTATGTTCATGTCCCATGTAATAGGAGGCAAGCCTATTGCCATCAATCGGACACAAATCTAGACTCCGGACTGCTACTGAAAAATTCCTGATGGAAAAACCAAATAACACTGTACCCAGTAGCTAAATTAGAAAGAAAGAAAATACGTTTATTTGCGGTAAACATGACGTAAAGAAATAACAAAACAAAAAGAACAAGTTGAGGGAAAATATGCGTCACATCCACGCAAAACGGCCATCGCTCAGCATAATGCTGCGACCCCATGCGAGACAGAGCCCCAGCGCTGGTTTTCAGTGACAGCTGGCATTACTGTACGAGATATCTACTGACTAACTAAGAAGAAACATTTTTAAGCAGAATTAACACAGACATTACAACGCAAAAACATTTCCAATAAAATGTTAACACTGATTAAAATTCAACAAAAACGACAATAAATAACGATACCAAAGTAAAAAACAACGAGAGACAAGACAATTAATCCACACCCATCTGTATCCTAAAGCTCGGTGCACATTATTTGTTCAAAAAAATGCGTAGGTACACACAGAAGCGAGCCTGTGGTCGCAATAAACTGAATTTATTATCAGTCCTACGGTACTTTTATGCGATCGCGGGAAAGATTTGTCGTCGTCCCGTGATTTCCCCCGGGACCGCTGTGTTTAGTGATATTGTGTATGCGCCTTTATATTTCAATCAGTCGATTGGCAGTTTGGGACCTTGTTACCTGTAATCATTGGTGGATGGTTTATTAGATATGTATGAGTTGTTGACGGGGTTGGTCAAAGTTTTCATTCTCTAGGGGATGTAAAAGGGATGGCCGGCGAAATTTTTATTGTACCTACTTGAGCGCCCTGCGGTTTCACCCGCATGTGTCAATTTCGTGGGAATATCGGGATAAAAAGTATTATATGTGTTAATCAAAGTTACAAACTATCTGTATGCCAAATTTCATTTAAATCCGTTCAGTTACACTGTCCTTTCATACCTATTAACACTGTAATTTGAAAACATTGTAAAACCGTTTATTTTTTAAAGAGTAACCGTGGAGTTTCTTGCCGGCTCTTCTCCATAGGAAATGACCAATTGGAAAATTGGAACCGTGTAAGCTTCTGACGTTTCATAAGTGCCCTTGTAGGTTTATGTGAAATAAAATATTTTGAATTGAATTGAATTGAGTTGTTTTTGCATGAAAGAGTAACAAACTTCCTTCCATCCATCCATCCTCACAAACTTTCATGTTTATAATATTATATAAATATAATTTAATTAAATATTAATTATAATAATATATCAATTAAAATAAATTTATATAGGATAGGGTTGTAGACCAAAAAGCCTAAAGCCAATCTATTCACGGCGTAGGCTTAACGAACCCTGACTGGCATAGCCCAGATAGTCAGTCCTACCAGTCTTTTCTATTCAAATGTCACCTTCAAAATGTAGGTGAAGTGAACTATTATTCCACCTGATGCTAGGGATTGACACTATTGACTGCAAACTTTAAAATCACTTCACTAAAGTTTTCACGGTGAGATTTTTACAAAAAACAGGTCGGCTGGTACTAATCTTTTGTTCTAAAGGCCTGGACTCCACCACAGCCAAGATATGCGGAGATGTCCGAAGTGGAGACGAGACGAGATGTTTTTCAGCTAGAGTGTATCCACCGAAGCTTTGCGGAGATGCGTACTTGGAGCGGAGATGTGTGCTGGCTAGAGCGAAACTGAGCTGCGTGCGGTAGGCGAACGTTAGAGGTTGACCGCTCACTGCCCGCCGCTCACATCTCTTCTCGTCTCCGCTGCGCGCCGTTGCCAGCTTGCAGAGCTCAGATCTCCGCTTTGTATTGCCGCCGCGCCACCCAGCTCAATCTCAACGAGGCATAGCTCACATCTCCGCTTCGATCACGTCATACAAATATGATACTTCTCCGCTCAGCGGTATCCCTGAAGCAAAGTGGAGACGAAATTAATGTGTTAATAATGAAATTCTATTGGTTGTTAAAACACATCTCCTCTCCTCTTGTCTCGTCTCTGCTTTGGTGGAGTCCGGGCCTTATGGTTTATCTTTCTGGTTTTTTTCCTTTTGGTATGATTTTGGTTCTAAACATATTTTCTTTATTTCTTTCTAGGACAAAGTGATGAGAAAGGCAGTGGTTATTATTATGAAGCCCAAATACATAAAAGAATCGCCTTCTAATATTAATTAATTAATATAAATATTTATGATATAAGAGTCTTAATCTATATCTATACGAAAATTATGAACAGGTATTTGTTTGTAGGTTTGTATGTAGGGGGTAATCTCTGGAACTACTGATCCGATTCCGAAAATTCTTTCACTAATGGAAAGATACAGTCTTGCCAAGTGTCATAGGATATAATTATTTTATGTTAAAATAATAAATTTCATGCAAACGAAGTCCGGGCAGAAGCTAGTATTAAATAACTAACTCAATTGTAATTATAATAAGAAAAAAATAAGTATGTAAAAAAGAAGATGTTCTGATAAAGGAGATGCTCCATTTTGTAAATTAACTAATCTAATCATGGAGTCTTCACAATAAATACATCGAACAAGTACCTGCACATGTACTAGAAATTATAGATGTATGTAAACGTTACGTAGCGAGTAGTCTCAAAACTAGACTCGCACAGATTTCAATACAATTTGCCTTAAACCGATACACCTGTGGTTCGTAGATATAAACTGAGAACTTGTGATCAATAGGTGTTTACTTTGAAAGCTTGGTCAATATTATTCCCAGCGCTGATAAAGAGGGTGACCACTATCCTTACTATAATAATTCATTTATTTCAGATTAAGTCCATTAAATGAAATTAAAACACAATATTGATTTAAAAATCACACATACACAATAAAATAATAGGTAATGAATTGACTCAGGCGTGACAGGTATAAATTTTGAATTAGGAACCTATATTCAAGGCACGAAAAATTTAATGGGAGAGGCAACCGGATGGCGAGTGGTAATCTGTGTCTTGAAGTGATACCGAACCCCCCATACCGTCTGAATGGACGGGGGCGGAGATATGGGGAATGGAGCCTAACATTTATTTTTTTGATATGGCATTCAAAAAGCTTTATCATGTGCATGGAATTTGTGTGCTTTATTTTATGGAGTCCAAAATATTTTTTGAAGTTTAAGCCTCTCGAATATTCTGTTTATTTCTATATTATTCTAAGCATGATTATCAATATATTATCATATAATAATATTAACTTACTATTTGTTAGCGCATAGTATTCACACAAGAGCCCATGTGTGAATACCACCTTTAAACATTTAAAAGTACATGTTTTTATGACCTCACCCATTTATACTCCTGGGTGGAGATATCTGTGAATCTCCACTGGCACGCGTAGCATGACAACCATAGAAATGGGTTTTCTACGGGTTTTATCGACGGAAGAATAGAAAAAATGACAGATTGTGATTGTTTATCTCTAAGTTTATTCTTCTGTCGACAAAACCCGTTTCTATTGTGGTCATGCTAAGCGAGCTGAGCTAGTTTTCTTTGCTTGTCCTACCTGGGTCCAGAGTCTATTGAGGTAAATGAATAACAACTCCGAGTTTTCAGCATAAATCAAATGAGCTTAAATCTTACAGTACGCCATAGATTAAATAGTATGATATTCACTTTTCGCAAAACAGCCTACAAAAATGTACCTAACTCCACTCCGCCAGTGTCCATCCATCGATGCGGGCGTTCCTCAATCTCTCGTGAATCAGGACAATCCGCTCGTGTCTCTAAATGTCTGAACGGATCATACAGGCCGGTGGCACGGTCAGCACTTTACGTAAACCCTGCCCTAGACAGTCTCGTCCTCAATACTGGACATGCCACGTATTTGCCGATGTCAATGGAGGATTGAAGTTGTGTGGCTGAGTCGATTTTAGATAAGGTTCGTATATTATGACACATTTTAAGGGTTATATGGCATGCTAGTAGAGAAATACCTATATAAAAATAAAAATAAATTAGGTAGGTATACTTGACAAATCAATACAATATACAATTTAAATTAAAAACTATTTATAACATGTACAAGTAGATAAAGAAAAAAAAAGTGCTTATTGAGCATAAAACAATGTTTTCTTTATTTGAATGAAGATTCTAAAATAATAATTAATAAATTAAAATATATATGAGCAACTAAACTTGTTACACTATGAATTAATGCAGAAGTTTTATTTTCTTCTATACAATAAATGTAACTAGGCAGGTAAACAAAAATAAAGAGAGAGTTTTTTAGAAGTTCTCCAATAAAGCCTGTCCACATTCCAGCGTCCAATAACAGTTTTGTTTGTCTTATCTGGCGAATACGTCGATGCTACGGTCTTTTTTTTACTCCTTTACTGGCGAGTTTCGAGTTTCGAGAATAATTGGTAAACCCTTCTCTAAATAACAAGTAGTAGCGGCTTCTGTACACTACTAGTTTTTTTATTTTTTATTTAATAATCTTAAGAGCGTTTATTCAGAAAGTAGGCAACGCTGCAAATAGCTGTCAAATATTTCGCTGTTTTGATTAATTTTGTAATATTACTGTATGGAAATATGAAATATGGCTAACTAGTGAACTAAAATATTGATTATGAAATGCAATAATGAATAATTATATCGTAACACCGAATATTTAGTTTTAGATGTGAAAAAAGCATTTGGAAACTTTCCAAATGCCTTTTTTACACCTGACACGGTTACAACATCAAATTCAGTGTTATAATTGCAATTCACTAATTAGCGATATTTCAGAATTCCATACAGTAATATTGCCATATTAATCAAAAGTGGTAAATATTTGACAGATTTTGCGACGTTGCTGACTTTTAGAATGAACGCTCATAAGTAAATAATATCTTGGGAAAAAGACTATTAGAAGACTGATTGGTCATTTCAGTAGGTATACTAATATTAAAGACTAGCGACCCGCCCCTGCTTCGCGAAGTTTTTAAGACTTGACACAATTATTTATTACATGTAATGTAATATACTCATCATAACCTTCCAGATTAAATTCTCTATTATGATAAAATACACCACTATTGTATTTTATAATATCCACTTCTATTGTATTTTATAATAGATTTCTGCAAGGTCACGCCTGAATTAATTAACTATCTCTACTATGATGGTGAAAACTCCATCAAAACCCGCTGCAAAGTTTAGGAGAACTACACGGTCACACAGACAGACAAAAAAAGTGACTTTGTTTTATACTATTAATGTGTAAAACGGTAAAAATATTGGGGTGTTGAAGTTTAAATCGGAATATCCGAAATCCGCGCAGACGAAGTCACGGGCTTTGTTCTAGTTTTATTTGAAACGCTTTAGTACCTCCTGTCAAAATATCGCTCGCTAAATTTCCCTTAAAATATGACATAATATGACGTCACAAGTGCCTATGAGACAACGTACACATCTCAATTACCCCGAAACGAAGCAGCAACGGCTTTTAACCGTCTTTCAGCTAAAGGGGTGGTTCCGTACCCCAAGTTCCGGCCGGACGCGATAATTTCAGCCTTTTTTGTGCCAAACGCCGGACAAACAGACCGAGTGATGTTCAAAATGTATGGTAATAAAGGAAATGTTGTGTGTTCTTGAAGCCGGTCGCTTGTTCTTATGTTCCGGTTCGTATCTTGCGTTTTTTGTTTTGTTTTGTTTTTGAGGTAAGAGGAAAAAGTAGGGTTATTTGTTTTAAAAGACGTGGTGGGTACCTAACTCAGCTCGTATACATTTATGAAGAATTTATATTTTTATTTATTTCAGGCATAATCTAGTCCATAGTTATCACTTTTACATTTAAATTATAAACTCACAGATAAAAACTCAAAATACAATAGTTTTTAAATATTTAACTTATTAAAAAACAAAAACAAATAAAATTGTCAAAAAATGATAAAATATGAGATTAATATGAGAAAGCATTGCTGTTGTCAAAAGTGCCATACATGGGCCTATTTGAAATAAATGTTTTGACTTTGACTTTGTTTGATAACATTATAAGGGTCTGATTCGCAATGTCCAGTTGGCACTATCATAAAGTCAAGTCCCAACTATATTGGGGTCGGCTTCCAGTCTAACCGGATGCAGCTGAATACCAGTATTTTACATGGAGCGTGGAGCGACTGCCTATCTGACCTCCACAACCCAGTAACTGAGTAATACGATACCCCTTGGTAACTGACTGGTTGTCAGAATTTCGGGCTACTGACGAACCATAACGACTGTCAAAGATCCATGAATGACAGCCAGGACCAACGGTTCGGTAGCGTTCGGAGCTTCGGTATGTATGGTAAGATGGTAACCCATCCACTGACCAACCCTAGCAAGCGTAGCTTAACCGGATGAATCGATCCGTGCGGCTGTTATTAATCAGGTACGAGCTTCTCCTAGTACTATAATAACGAAAAACGAAAAAAAAAAAAAAAAAAAAACAGAATTTGCACTTTCGGATAATGTGGTGAAAAGGCAATCTATTATAATGGGAACTACAAAAACCACCGATTACCGAATATCCTTTAAAGTTAAAGTTCGCGAGCACATTCGTAAGAAGCTGGCAGTATCATCACAGCGTTAATGTTTTCCCATTGTTTGTCTTATTTGATTTAGTATATTCATGTATTTATGTATAATTAATTGTGCTTATTTTTATATATATAACATAAAACATAACATAACATCACGCCTGTAATCCCCGAAGGGTTAGGCAGAGGTGGACCTATAGTACACCCACATTTCGCCAGTTATGTTTAAGTCCCATGTAATAGGGGGCGAGCCTATTGCCATCAAACGGGCACAAATCCAGACTCCGGGCTGCTACTGAGAAATTCCAGATGGAAAAACCCAATAACACCTTTATATATATAATTAGGCATATATATTATATTTATAGTTTGTAATAGGAATATGTGTATCTTGATATGTGAATATTTTTTTAAATTTTAAATTTTTCGTAATTGCACCTACCACTGTTTGTCTCTGCATCACCCAAAGGTTGACTGGTAGAAAATGCCTATAACATTAAGTCCGCCTATGTATAGTTCTATGCTTGAAGTATTAAATAAATAAATAAACCATTCCTGCACGTTTGGGTACATCCTGGGGTGACGCAGATGACAATTGGCAGTTAAATTTCATCCACTGGTCAATAAGAAACAGTAAACAGAAAATATTGTAGGTTATTGTGTACATTCATACCAATATTATTAATAATATAAACCCGAATGTAACTCTGTCTGTCTCTTCGTTACCTTATCACACCTAAACCACTGAACTGATCGTTTTAAATTTGACAGACAGTTAACCTGGAACCTGGAGAAGGACTTTTCATTCTGGATTGCAGACTAAGTCTAGGACAACAGCTACGTTATGAAACATTACCAAAAACAAAGGACAACTAGAAAAATATCTAGAGAAAACAAATTAAAAGAAAAAAAAATGAAGAACAAATAAATTTCTAATTACTGCAGAATGTAACAATATTATCCTTATATCAAACAGATCCTTAGTTGACAAAACAGTACGGAAGACTACTTTTAACAGCAAGCAAACACTTGCAGTGGTAGAAAAATAAATAAAAAACCTCAGTAATTTATCTTGGCTGTTTAAGCTTCACAGAGTTTTTGTTTCGGCTCCATTTTAATTAGTTTTGCTGGCTGTACCGACCGTGAGATTTAAAAGTAATAAAATTATTTGTCTCTTACATTTTCGTATGTACTTACTTTAAACGAATTGTTTAGATTTTTTACGGTTTCTCGGATAGAAGGAAAATGCTGTGTTTTTCTTTATTTATTAATGTTCTTTTTCTGTGAAAAATTTTCAAAGGAGATAAATATGTTTTCTTGTCTGAGTTTCAGGAACTTCCATTCTATAAATGTAATCTTATTTATAAGTAGCTATCTGGATTTATATACTAACAGGTAGGTATTATTAGAAGGTAAGGCAAATTTCGTAGGTTGTCAACCTCTGCTACCTACGTAATACCAGACTATTACTGTCCCACAGCTGGGCAAAGGTACGAGTATTGATCACCACACTTGCTCAAGACGAATATCTATAAATTCACAGAAGGCGCTACGTAACTACTATCTCTATAAACCCTAAAAGGAAATTCTATAGCCCAATTAAATAATATCGCCAGTTATGTTTAAGTCCCATGTAATAGGGGGCGAGCCTATTGCCATCAACCGGGCACAAATCCTGAATCCGGGCTGCTACTGAGACATTTCAGATGGAAAAACCCAATAACAGTTTGCCCAACCCGGGAATCGAACCCATGACCTCATCATACTCAGCGGTAGCGCTTGCGATCACTAGACCAACGAGGCAGTCGAAAAAAAAATAACAAATAATATTCTGTATTATTGCCCGTTTTCAACAGCCCAATTTTCTTTAGGCATAAACCTTTAAAATTGGAAAGAAACTTGTCTCGAGAAATAATATTCTGCTAAGTGAAGATTGGCCAGCCAGCACCGGGCCTTGATACTGGCAACGGGCCATCCCTTCTCCCAAAGAGAAGTCCTGAGTCCATGCAATAGGAACATTACCTATAAGTTTTTTTATGTTCCGGGAGCATTCACCTGTAATGTAATGTTACAGGTTCGATTTTGAGCATAACGTTATATAACTGCCTCCCTGACTGATGATCATTTGACTGTAATGTATTGATCTTACAAGTTGTATCAAAATATTACAGATATTGCGCACTGTAATGCTCGGTTCTCCTCCCTCACCGATGTAATGCTCGAATTGTAACATTATAGGTTGCAGACTGTAATGTTCGGTTCGCCTCACTTATTGATGACTGCTCGATTCTGTAACATTACATTACAGGCATTGTTCAATTGTTAAAGCGAGATTATCTTAAAACACGTTTACTATCAATTTATCTTTAAGAAACAATGAAACAATTGAAATAAACAACACTATAAAATCAGTTAATAAACTGTTCACGCAAATCTTTTACCTCAAAACAAAGTTTATAATTAGTACTAAAATAGCAAAAACACACAACACCATATCCCACATTAACATATTAAGATTGGATTTAAAAACCTCTAATTTCACAGGCCGTCGCCCCCACTTTTGTTTTGTGAGTAATAAAATGTCAGGATGAAATTCGAAATGTATGTATTATTAGAGCTGCTAAAATTATTGTGATTTTATAACGAAATATAGCTCCATTGACAGTCTTTTTTATTTTTCTGTGTCTGTTATAAATGCTGAATATAAGCTGATACTTAAATGGGTTTCTTTTTTTTTTTTAACAATAAATCACCTCTATGATTGCACCATTATTTCTTTGCAAGCATGGGCGTAGTACATAGGTGGTTTTATAATAAAGTTCTTCATATTTTACCGTCCTGTGGGCATGCAATGGTACAATTCCAAATAAAAAATAAAAAATAGGTATTTCATTGGAATTACAAAAAATAAAATGTAAATGTCAGTGTGGTCACAGCAATAAAAAAATATAAAATAAAATAAGACTCTAAGTAAGCGAACCAGGTTCACAATAATTATGTCAATCAGAGTATGTCAATTAGTGAATCATCATTAAGAAAATCGTTAATCGTGTAATAAGTTTTCATAATTAAAATTTCGTGTAGCGCTCGTTTAAATCTTAATGTAGTTATATTTTTTTTTAAATATTAGATACTCTTATTATGTACGAGTTGGGCAATAAATGAATACCAAAACATTTTTTTTGCTCTAACGCGGTTTTACATTTTACTTGACATAATTGATTGATGTATTGAGTCCGTATTGGATTTTTCCTGACCTCTGATATTTTTTTTTAAATAGTTGATGTTGGTTACATATCACAAACAAAGCCGTTTCCATTATATATAAACAAGGCAAAGTGAAAATTTTAAACGATTTAAAATAGGGAATACAGCTATCAGTTGTCTTATTTAGGTGGATAATCCTCCGAATTCAAACAGCAGACATGTAAGTTCATTACGCATAACATTAGCTGTATTTTCTTAAAAAGAAATGCACAATGCACATAATATGTTATACTTAGGTACATTATTTATGCATACACGATGATGCCTGTTGATTAATTTTTATGTTATTTAATCATATTTATTCATATAATTCGTTGTAGAGTTTTATTATATTCGGGCATAACCAAATACTTCGAAATATTTTATTCCGAATTTCGATTTTCAAAAGTCCGAATATCATAATACCTAAGAATTATAATGTCTATTATTAAAAATCACGAAATTTATTTTACCGAAAGTCGTAAATGCGATTTGTTGGTTTTCCGATTTTCATAAGTTCAAAAAATCAAATGCTCGATGGGTTCTCGGTCCGAAAAACTATATTTCGATTTTCAATACTTCGAATAAACTGCTAAAATTAGGGTTTTGATTCAATGAGTATATTATTGAGTTACCCATATAAATTCAAAACTCAAGTAACGTTTAATGTAATTTAAAAATATCTTCTTTGTTATTAATATTTGTGCATTAATTTAAATAAAAAATTGTTTTCTTCTTCTCCTTATTTATATACCTGCGTCGGGTACCATCTACTGTTATTGATTCCTTTGGGTTAGGTTAGGTTAGAACAGTGGCCATTAACGCCAGATCCCCTCTATTGTTGGTGAATCACTTGGGTTAGGTTAGATTAGAACTGTGACCAGCGAAATAAATTATTTTTATTAGAAAGAAAATATTTTTATTTGTCTTGCTATTCAGTTTTATAAGGCGTTTTTATTTCGGGATTCTAATTAATCGGTACTTTAATAATCGGGATTCGTGTTTATGATGTTTCGAATTATCATTAAGTCGGACTTTTTGTTATTCGATCTCTTGAAACTCGGTAGTTTGAGAATTGTAATTATAAACGTTAGGAATATTGAAATTATAAAAATGTGGCAGTTTGGAATTTTGAATATGGGAGTCACTTTTGGGGGCATACAAGAAAAAAATAAGTTTTGTTTACTGTATCATCGTATGACATATCAAATGAAAGGGCTTGTTGTGAAGATCTCAATTTTAAAATATATAATTTTAAAGATAACTATGAAAATGTATGAAAATTTACAATTTCCCCCTTATCTCCGAAACTACTGAGCCTAAAATTATGAAAAATATATAGAGAATAACATGGTATATCTCTCAATATTGTGCGTACAAACTTACATTTGCAGTTGGAATGTACAGGAGAACATGTTTTTCACCTACAATATTAAGTTTGTTCTTGGGATAAATTCATCCCAACTAATAAACAATCCTAACACGCAATTGACTGTTTTTTTTAAATAAATTTCATGTATCTTGAGCAGTAAGAAACATCTCCCGGAATGGAGGAATAATTAGCCACTATGCAAGAATACTATTTGCTGTGACTGCTCAAAAAATAATCAGAAAAAACTTAATTCGTTAGTGTTCAGGTTTATCACGTTTGAGACTAAACAAATACTAATTCATTATCGTGCACAGTTACAAAAGGGTAGGTTTTAAATAAAAAGAAATTCGCTAAGCCCTATATTTTCCAGCCATTTTTATGGTCACAAACTGGCAAAAAGTTCCTCCCGGCTTCGTTTAATGAGAGCCGACGAGAATGTATGCTTAGTAAATACTGCGACCACTTAGAATGTGGACCTAACGGTGTGTGAAAAGGGAGGCTTTATTCCCTGAGTATTGTGGCTGATGTTTTTATGTTGTTCGGCTGAGAATACTGCGGTTTTTTTTAGATGAATATTATGTAGAGGTATGTAATGAAATGTTTTGCAAGAAAAAAGCAGGAATGCGTCCACATTGTCTTATGAAATAACGTCAAAGAAAATACAGATGATCAACGCAAAATTACCGTCTCCTCAAAAACATTTATATTATATTTTTATCTTAGGCTCTATACTTTTTTTTATCTAATTAGATTTGTTACAGCTGTAGTGGTAATCATGTCATTTGGTTTAAATAGGTCCTTATTTTTATTATTTTAGTTATCTTTTGTATAGATTCTTTTCTTTTAGATCATGTGAATGTGAGAACGTTGTAGGCTGTAGACTTGTAGACCATTTTCTATTTTATTAAGTACCTGGTACTTGTTGATAAACCTACACTGTCCTCTCATACCTATTAACACTGTAATTTGAAAACATTGTAGAAACCATTTATTTTTAAAAGAGTAACCGTGGAGTTCCTTGCCGACTTTTCTCCATAGGAAGCGTCCAATTGGAACCGAGCACATAGCTTCTGATGTTTCATGAGTGCGCTTGAAGGTTTATGTGAAATAAAATATTTTGAATTTGAATTTTCATAGAGTATGAAATGAGGAAACGATTTTATAACCACGAGAAAGAAAATTTTATATCGTCATCAATGAATTAGGTCTGCATCTATTAGTGAATGTTTATAAGCTAAATTATGAATCAGAATTAAATAAGCGGGAATCCCAGGCATCACGTATTGTAAAGATTCTATAGAGCAATTTTTTTTTCAGGTATATTTTAGGACGGCCCTAGAAGGACATATATTGACCTTATTGGTCACGTTCTTCTGAAAAGTGAGGGGCGTAGTACTTGCAACGGGCGTGCGCAAATAAGTAGGTATGCAAGGATCTTAGCAGGTCGCGTTCTGTAGTTTCTACCTATCCCCTTGGGATAAAAGCGTGTGGTTATGTATGGGACCGTTCAAGTATTACGTAAGCACTATAGGGGGCGGGGGGTCTATGCTTTGCTTATTTTTATGACATGGGGATGGGGTGGTCTAAATGGTGATTACGTCAGCAGTAATTATTTACTTTTTTACACATATGCAACCCACACATTGTCTATGCTTGAAAACGAAACAAATATATTTCTAGAATTATAACTGCTGCTCATGAATATATAAAAAAAAAAAACAGAATACTTATATACCAATGTTTACGTAAGCACGGGAGGGAGGTAAGAGCTTTGCTTACTTCTGCTGACAAGGGGGAGGGAGGTGTAAATAATTGTAATAAATCTGCTTACGTAAGTAATACTTGAACGGCCCCTATGTATTAAAATTTTAAATTATCTACATCATAATTGAGCATAGTCCACACTCTCAGTGTCTGTTAAAAGAGCACTTTGTCCAAGCACAGCGTTGTGGTCACAGTTTTTACGCTTTCGCTACGTAAAGGGCTAATTAGAAAGTTAGATTTTTATAATGAAAAGCATTATTTCTGCATATTCAAAGCTTTGTGATGTTACTAATTGTTTGGCCCCGTTTGAGGTGTTAACGAGTTTAAGTGAAAATTTTTCCTCGTTGGAAAAAGTAAAACCTTGTGTACTTTCAGTTTGTATGTTATTAACGTTTAATTGTATACGGTTGGGGCTTTCTGCAGCAATGGTGAGGCAGACGGTGTCAGTTTTTGTAAAAAAAAATGCTTAGATAATAAAGCTAATTCTCGCTCATGTTTATCTAATAAAAAAACTTATTTACTAAAAAAAAAATCAAATTCAAAAATATTTATTTGCTAGAATGTGGTACATAGGGTGTTACAATAAATTTGTTTCAGCATATCGTGCCATAACATGGCGTGCAAATGTATTAACAATTAGCGATGTCAATTAATCTAACTTATAAATTACAGATTCTATTGATTTGTTTTCTAAATAGTCCTTAATCATATAATATCTTTGAAATAGTAGTAGTTTGAAACGTATTTTTTTTAAACATTGTCAGCGGTAAGTCTTGAAAACTTTTTGGTAAATGATTCTAAATAATAATCGATATGCAGTATACATTTTTCTTAAATTATTTTAATTTTATCGGAGGCAGCCGAAGTCTATCTTTATGCCGTGTTCGGCTATTTGGCCTGTCAGTGCTCGTTTCAAATAAATTGTAGTTTCTTTTAACAAAAATATATATTTCAAAAATTATATAAACAAGGCAGAGGTAGAATTTTAAGTTTTTCAAATAGTGGCTTACAGCTGTCTAAAAAGTGAGATCCACAAATTTAAGTACCTGGTAATTGTTGACAGGCCTACACTGGGTTTTTTGCCAACTCTTTTCCATAGGAAACGATTAATGGAACCGTGCACCTTTTGACGTTTCATAAGTGCCCTTGTAGGTTTGTGTTATTTAAACTTTTCACATTCAAAAAGGTACACAGGCGGACTTAATGCTTTAGGCATTCTCTACCAGTCAACCAAGGTTGGTGAAGAAATTGGATGGCAGGTGCTCTGTTTGAGAGGAAAAAAGAAACAATTATTCAATGTATATCATTAGAAAAAAAAATAGGTAGGAACACAAATAGGTTATAACCTATAATACACATACATATTTAATGTAATATACATATAATCATTATATATATACATATATACAAATTCAAGGGAGAGAGATGTTGAGATGACTCTACTCTATTTATTTTGAAAAAAAAAAAAAACTGCTATTTCCGTTTAAATGCATACTGACTGGTGGCCGACCTGATATCAAGAGGATGCGCATTCCATAGAAGAATGGACTGAATATGAAAGGAAGAATCAACAAAGACGATGATTGATGTATTACTCAGAAAATTCTTACTACTGGAAAAATCTTAGTTGTATATTTTATTGCTAGTTGCTGTTTACATATTTTAATCATCTTACTGTATATTAGTCGGTAATTTAATATGAATTTGCATTAAAATCTATATAGCCACTAGTAAATAATTTTACAGTTTTTAAATTTATATAATTAAAAGACTAATTAACTATCTGTATAAATAAAAACAAAATGACATTTAGGCGTCGAAGTATTCGTCCGCATCGCTGTCATCCGGAAACGTGCCCAGAAGACTGGCAGCATTGCCACGTTTAATGGCAATGCTAATTCTTTGGCCATTCTTTAGTCTGTTAATTGAAATGTCCATTTGGTAGTGCACCTAGCTTTTGACGATTCATAAGTGCCCATGTACGTTTATGTCAAATAAAATATTCTGATTTCAATTTTGAATTATCGTCCTATTGCTGATTTATTTTCACCAGTATGTTCAGTAATTACACAAATTAAAGCTCCTTTTGTTCGTCGGCATTTTTTCCCGTTTGCTTACTTACATTAACGAATGAATATATATGACTGAATTAGTCGTGATAGGCAAACGGGGCACACATAGTCGCCGAAGACGGTTTATGTTAAAAGAAAAATAAAGTATAATATCTTATCGGTAATTATATTTTCGAGCTGTTTAGGGTTGAAAACTTCGGTTCGAGTCCAACGAAATCTCCAAACGGCCGGTTGACACTTCCCGTGACCCAAGGGTTGGCTTTTACCTTCGCCATAAGCTAAGAATTGCCATACAACGTGGCAATGCCGCCAGTTTCTTGGATATATTACCAGTCGACAGCGATACGGAAGAATTTTTCGACGCCATATTTTAGTTTGTTAATAGTTTTACTTAGGTTAGGATATTATATTTTCATTTGAATAATCTGTCATGTAATTTAGAATAAAAATTATTATAACCAGTGTTTAAATTAGTATAAAATAAAACTACTAAAAGTACAAAAAATAAGTAAATAATAGTTGTTTTAATTGATCAGTTACAATGACGCTTCCTCAAAACCACACTTCAGTCTTTGACACTTCAAAATACCCTCGAATTTACAGTAAAAGATAACAATCTTGAATTTGATTGATCAGCCCTTCGAAACGCGTGATTCGTCGAAGTGACTTCGGAAATGAAAAGCGGCGCCCGGGGTAAAGTAATGATATTTTGTCTGCATGTAGGTGGTAGAACTCGAGGGAAATCAATGGGGAACATACTCGAGACACACGGATTTATTAATTTTGTGACTAGATGTGTTTGCGTTAATGAAGAGTGTGGTTGAGTGATCAGCTGTTAGTTTGATGGAGGAAATTTGAACTCACTAAATTTGGATTTAACGGGCCTTGGACTTCCGTTTTCTTTCGATGGGAGAAAAATAATAAGAAGTTCTTACTACTGGTCTTTTATATTACTGATATTTTGGTACCTACATTAAAAATGCATGGGACGTGCTTCCTTTCCGTAGAAAAGTAATAAAGGCTTTTTCTACGAAGTTTTTGTTACTGAACATATAAAATCTTTAAACGTTAAATTATCCCAAAAAAAAACCTAATTTTCATACATTTACAAACACAAAACACATTGTATTTCCATGTCAATACCTTCGGATAAAAAGATCAAGCAAGGCCCATTATAAAAAAGTATTTCACTCACCCACAATTTCGCTCCAGATTTTAATTCCACGTCTTAGAAGGTACAAGTACTCTTTTCACGTAGGTAGGTACCTATTACGCACGCCGCGTACCAGGTTCCTACTTAATACTGATTGCTTTCCCCCGAATAGGGATTACGGCGCGTAATTTACCCGTTACTAGATTAAACCGGTATCAACTGGTATTATCGACTTTTTCGGATACGCGTAACGAGAAGACTTCGAAATTAGATATTCTGTGGTGTATCACTTTATATGATTTACGTGTACGGTTATTGGATATTTTTTTCGGTTGAAGTAAAATGCCTGGTGAAATGTAGTGAGCAAGCGTGGTGATTAAATACTTATACTGCTCGTTATTTCTATGTATTAAAAGAGGTCTTTGTACTGCTCTGATAAAAGGTGCAGGTAATTTTTTAATAGTTTTTTTCACAGTCATAATCGATTAGCTCTTGTATGCATGCTAAGCCTGTTAAATAATTTTTAGTTTTCAAAGATATTCAAAGATATTGCTGATGTTGGCGATAATACCGTGAGGCTGAAATAGGACTGGGCGGGCCACAACTCAAACTCAAAGCATTTATTTCAAATAAACCAATCACAGGCACTTTTGAATTGTCAAGGGGTCGGTCAGTCGGAAAGATGAAGCTAGTTGCCCATTCCAACTCGTAGTAGGTACCTATGGAGACGAACGGGCAAGAAACTCCACGGACACTCTTAAGTCAATTTTCGGTGCTACAGCCATTTCAAGCAACTATCAAAGAATGACAGTTGTGATTCGAATAATTTAAGTAGGTAGTCAATTTTAAATGACACAAGGAGCAAGGAGCGCCTAGACGCAGAGTTTATGTCTGCGTCTAGGCGCTCCTTGCGGGGCTCCACATCGCTGTCAGTGCGGTGAAGCAGTCGACCGCCTCGCACACCATGACCTTTCCTGCATTAATAGCGCTCGTCACCGCCGGGATGCCAGGTGTTTTAGAACCCAATGGCTTGGTACGCGACGATGGGAAGAGGCCATACGAAATTGCCATAATGCCTTGGAAGTTGGGTAGGCCTTTGATGTCGGATGCAACCTGTATCGACACCCTTGCGCCATCCCATCGAATATTTCGGGACATCACCAAACGGTTGGTCGACTCTTCACGTAACCAGAGCGCTGGCCAATTTTTAGGTCAAAGAATCAGCATTGCCATCCAACGAGGCAATGCTGCCAGCCTTTTGGACACTTTTTCCGCTGACAGCGATGTGGACGAACTTTTTGATGCCCAATGAGCTCTTCGCTCCTATCAGTGATATTGAAATGTTGTGACAGCTGAATGAGTTATATTTTTACAATATGAGCCGAATTCATAAAGTACATCGTCATATTGATTATAGTATGCAAATGCAATAGTGGCCTTAATCACTGGAGATTTTTCCAAAACAAGGTAAAAAACATTATCGTTCGTTTATCAAAAAAGTTATCAAATATTGACGGCATGCGACATGACGATTTTTTACTGTACCTACATAGTGAACAGCAAGTTGATCCGGTGTCGTTCTTAACGTATGAACGAAATCTGCCTGCAACTTCGTCCGCATGGAAGCCAACTATACGTAAAACATAATAATAATAATAATAATAATAACCCCACCGCCGTATCTCTACGTTGACGTCGTGGTGGGGCTTGCGCGCTCCGACTTTAGGTCTGTGCCGGTAGAATTTTCTTTGCCGGAACAGGTCTAGGATGAGGAGCCAGACCAAAAGAGATACAAAAACCCGCAGGGCAGCATGTGGCGAGCTGTTGGGCAGTAGCGACTCCACGGACCCTATCTCCCGGGAGAAGTCTTGTTCCTCACCTCTGGCTTGCCTTTATTGGCCGGCTGGAGTGAACACTGACGAGGAATGGAGCTCCCACCTCATTCTTGCCTTAATTGGCCGGCTTGAGTGGAGATTCGCAAGAGCAAACGTGCTCGGAGGAAGGAAGTATTCCAGTAAGATGCTGGTAGGGATCTTGACCGTACTTCCGGGATTGTCCTGATAGCCATGGAATACCTCTCCACTCCTCATAAGCACCTCAGGACATGTTGCCCCCTTGTCGCTACGACACTTTGTGCTGGCGACCGTTTTTGGGGGCCCATTATTGAGTGTGCAAGTCACCCCCTGCCATTTTCCCGTGTATTTTACATAAAATATTGGTCAGGCAGGGGCCATAGTCTTTCCATAGTTCCATGTGACCAATCCATTATAGCCACCTAAATCCATAGCCCAATGTTTTGTTTCCATGTTCTGCAATAGTCCTACACCAACCGGGGGTTGTCCTTGGGTGCACTTGTATAGTGCATAGAGGGATAATCGTCGGTTGGTGCCTCAACACTTAAAAATGTCTAAGGGGCCTCTGCGAGTTGGCTTCGGCCCCTCGTATGCCTTCCAAAGGACCGGGATCCATGGTCCCGAGATTTGTTAAAATAAAAAATATAATAATAATAATAATAATAACCCCACCGCCGTATCTCTACGTTGACGTCGTGGTGGGGCTTGCGCGCTCCGAACTCTAGGTCTGTGCCGGTAGAGTTTACTTTGCCGGAACGGGTCTGGGATGAGGAGCCAGACCAAGAGAGATACAAAAACCCGCAGGGCAGCATGTGGCGAGCTGTTGGGCAGTAGCGACCCCACGGACCCTATCTCCCGGGAGAAGTCTTGTTCCTCACCTCTGGCTTGCCTTTATTGGCTGGCTGGAGTGAACACTGACGAGGAACGGAGCTCCCACCTCATTCTTGCCTTAATTGGCCGGCTTGAGTGGAGATTCGCAAGAGCAAACGTGCTCGGAGGAAGGAAGTATTCCAGTAAGTGCTCGTAGGGATCTTGACCATCTTCCGGGCTCTGGGATTGTTCTGAAAGCCGTGAAATACCTCTCCACTCCTCAAGCACCCCAGGACATGTTGCCTCCTTGTCGCTACGTCACTATGTGCTAGCGACCGTTTCCGGGGGCCCATTATTGAGTGTACCAGTCACCCCCTGCCATTTTATCCGTGTAAATATAAAACATTGATCAGGCAGGGGCTATAGTCCTTCCATAGTTCCAGTTAACCAGTCCACTTTAGCCACCCAAACCCATAGTCCAATATCTTTGTTACCATATCCTGCAATAGTCCTACACCAACCGGGGGTTGTCCTTGGGTGCACTTGCATAGCGCGAACAGGGATAATCGTCGGTTGGTGCCCCATTTAAATCAAAACGTTTAACAGGCCTCTGCGAGTTGGCTTCGGCCCCTCGTACGCCTTCAAAAGGACCGGGACCCCATGGTCCCGAGATATGTTAAGACAAAAATATAATAATAATAATAATTTATTTCTCTCAAAAAGGTACAAATTTGGTACATGGTATTTATGTTAAAGGCAGAATTCAGACCTTTGTGAGAGCTGGAGTCTATACTGGGTTCGGGATCTGTATGACAGATCTCCAGGCTCACACAACCTTAAAATTACAACAATTAATTTGCACTTACGTACTACAATACAAAATTGGAAAGCTCCAATTACTGAGAGGAAGGGAAATTAATATACAAAACAAAAGGAGATGTGCTATGAGTGTCTTTGGGGAGTGTTGTGTGTCTGTGAGTGCAATATAAGTCCTCGAACCCAGCACCCACGAAGGGCACTGGGCGCGGGCACCTACATGCCCGTGAGTGTGTGTGTGTCTGTGTGTGGTTAACAAGATGAAACGCGATTAAATATTAATTTGAGTAGGTGCATATTCACGGTAGTCGAAATTATTTTAAAATATTTAGTAAATGTTCAGTCTCTGCGTAATCCAAGTCAAGTAGCCATTGTGTAACAGTTTTTTTACATTTTGATCTGCACATAGGGTGTATATTTAAAATTTTATTAACCTTGTTATAGACGTAGCTACTAAGGAAAGGGAAACTACGTTGGGCCGAACGACAATTTGTGCGGATGGAGGGACAAACAGTATGTTTACGTCGTTGGGAGACAATTTTGCACGGAGCGTAGGTAGTTTGAGAGTGTGTAGTTAAAACAAGGTTAAGGATAAATAATTTTCGAACAGAGAGAACCGTACTTGTTTTGTAAAGATCGATGGTAGGAAAGCGGTAAGGTAACCGCCATCCTACTTTCAGGAGCGCCCTTTGGGCACGTTCCAATTTAAGCAGGTGAGTTTTTGCTGATCCACCCCAAGTAATTATGCAATATTGTAAAAGTGATTGACAGAGGGAGAGATATACAAGTCGTAGCACCGCAGGGTCCGCAGCGTGACGCAGGGACTTAAAAATGTAAATCAACCTGCGCAGTCGTGAAGTAAGTGTGTTTATGTGTGTAGAGACATGCTTATGGCACTCGCCAATAGGTTTAGAGATATGTGGAACAGGGGGTAAAGTTCAATCATCCACCATAGAAAAGAGAGGTTCCTCCGACCAGACGGTTGTCGTGTCTGGCGGGCAACTGCCCAACGATTGATGTCGGATAGTCATATATATGTCGTTCGCGCGGTAAATTCTAATTGCGCGATGCAGGATTTGTGTGACGTCAGGATTTTTGTGTGACGTCAGGTCTTTGATGCGTAGTTCGCATATGGCGATGTAGATGCCGGCCACAGTGTAGCTTTATATCAGTGAAATAATTTTAGTAATCGGCTCAATTATACTTAAGAGCTTAGCTCTTACAAACAAACAAACAAACCTCTATAAAATAACGTACGAATTATTTGTGTCTCTAAATTCAAGTGGAAGGCAAAGTCAAGAGAGAATAAATAAATGTTTCATATATAAGGTGGTTCTTGGAAGTTTACATTTTAAGAACGAAATATTTAATCACTTCTTTTCAGACAGCAGTCAGCAGACATAGAGGGCAGGATAGGAGGTGAAGGATAGTTTACGATATATCTCCACATCCGCAGCCGCACCACTTTACCAGTTTGGAGTTAAATCTTCCCGCTCGGGTCAGGAGACGGTTCAGGGACTTCCAAGTGGACCACGAAAGTCAACTAATAATAACAAGCTACGTTAACCAATTAACAAGACTCTATAATAAACCTCAACTGGCACTGTGAAGTATCGCAAGGTACAATACTCAGTTCACTATCGACCTCCGGTCTCCAGAGGGGAGTGATGTGGCGGCATATTCAATGCTACATGCGAACTACGCATCAAAGCCCTGACGTCACACAAATCCTGCATCGTGCAAGCAGAGTTTACCGCGCAATCAACATATATGTACCTTCCTGACACGATACCCGTCTGGTCGGAGGATCCTCATTTTTCTGTATAGGATGAGTAAACTTTACACCCTACTCCTCATGCCTCTATAAGCTAAAGCAACAAAAAATAAAAGAACATAAATTCAAACCGACCAATCCAAACACTTTAAAGTGAGTTTTCAACGCGCAATGTAAATAAAACATAATTTTAATAAAGTGGGCAAACAGCATTGCCAACTTAATAAGCCACAGCGATTTATGCTTTCATAACACAGCCTGGTTACGGAGATGTACGAAAATAGTCGAAGGTTCACGAATAAGAATTTCATGTTAAAATAACACCCTAAAACATTTTTGTTCTGAGTTTTTCTTGAACATTAATGACATCGGTGAAGAAAAAACATCGTAAGGAAACCTGGACTCATAGTGTAAGGATCGTTTTCAAAATGTATGTACTTTTTTGCGTTATTTTTATATTATCGTAGCACAAAAGTAACACAATCGAAGAATAAGGGCAGAGTCACAACGAAGTCGACGAATCTAATCAATTTTTTTTCTTGTACTTCTTTCCATTATTGTGGATGTTTTGATTTTAAAGGCTCTCAGTAATATCTTTGTCGTTCAACAGGGGTTAACGGCATCTTTCCTTAAATGGAAATGGAATTACTATTCTTATTTAAGTGAATATACTATGATAAGCCCTAAGTGTCACGTGACCCAAAAATATTATAGTAACACTATGGTCACACAACTGAACAAAATTAACGTTTTCCTAGCCTTCAAAAAATTATATTCTTGTAATTTTACCCTCGAGTTACTCGTGAAAAATACATATGACTTTATTATAGCATTAACTACACTGACATGCTGGACTGTAAAGTATAGCACTTACCGAATTCACGTAATTTGGCACTTTTAACACAACTTCTTAAAGTCCTTTACGACGCGCACGAATCGAAACCCACAGTTACTAAACAGAATGGCGTAGCCGAAAGAAACTAGCACCCTCTCGTTGTAACTATTTTGATGCATAGATTTCCCATACTAATTTTGGGATTTACTTCTATTATTAAAAAATATCAACGTTACAAAAAGGAATCACACAATGGAATGGAATATGAGACACGTGTTTATGAGAAAATAACTAAATTGTTTATTAAAATTGTAATACTATTAAAATTATTAAAATGTACATACATATTGAAAACGACCCATAAGTCTGGAATCACCAACCCGTTTTGAGCAGGCGTTGTGATCAATGCTCGTGCCTTCTCTGTATGAGAAGGACACTAATAGGCTGACTATTATTATTATTACATGAAACTTTGTAGAGTAAAAAAAAATTTTAGGTATATCTATTTTAATTTTAGCCTACATTGTCCCACTGCTAAGCAAAACGCCTCCCTGAAATCCTTCCAAGCATCCTTTTCCAGGGCCTCCTCCATCCAACACTGGCGGTACGCATCTAGGTCGTCTCGCCACCTCTTCCTGGGCCGGCTTCGGCTCCACCTTGTGGAGACTGTTGCCCAACGGTCACGATGAATGCGGCTGACATGACCCGCCCAATCCCATTTTAGCTTGGCAGCCTTTTTACCTAAGTCTAAGATCCCTGTTTTGGAACGTAGCGTGGTGTTTCGTATATGTTAGGTATGTTGGTTTATTCTTTTTTTGAAATAATTATGAAACAATTTAGTGATTCATTTTTGCAAAAATGTTTTGTTTTCTGTTATCATTTCAATAGAGCATCAGCTGATTTGTTAGTAAGCAGACCAATAGCCTGATAAGACTAATCTTATCATTCTATCCTTCTGAATGGTTTTTAGTTTTCTTGAGCATGACCAATTTTCCAACATAACTACCTACCTACCTTCCCAGCGATGACACACAAGACATAATAGCTCACACGACAACACACTTAATAATAGAATCAGTTTGGTGGGCTACGTTGCTAAGAGCCATCTTCCATGTCGCTACTCGAAAGGTACGTGTTATAAACACAAATCACCGATGAGTAGCCAGAATGTCACAGAACTAGTGTTTCGATACACATATACGTACATGAGCGGCACGAGTCAAAGGCAGAGGCAACTGCTGCTGCCGATAGATTTAAAACAAAAACAATGTTTTCTCAGCCGCCATCTTGGATTTGCATTTTGACCTCACGACTTTAACACCCTCGAAAACCATGAAAACGTTAGCCATGATGAAAAAAAAAAGAAAAACAGTGGCACTTCAGGAGTGCCGACAAAAGTGAAAACTAAAAAAAAATACTCCCAAAACCTTTAAAGTAAAAATACTTGCATAGAACATTGATCCGTAACGTAATATAGATAAACAACACAATCGCGTTTACAAAAATGAGGTGTCGGTAACGGTGCAACGCGCCTAAAGAAGATTTCACTTCAAAAATTTCGCAGTCATCTTAAGTTTTAATTTTGACTAAATGCTTTCTCTCGTATTCGCAAAGAAAAAGTGGCATGGGAGCAGAATGCTTTTTTATTTTTGAAGTCACTGGCCACTGTTTTTTTTTTTCCACCAGTTTCCTCCTACCTCAAGCCGCGTTAAAGAACTTTGTTCCAATAAATAAATACCATATCCAAAGCACAGCCTACATTCGTGGCAGCAACTCGCATCAAATGCAAGGTGCAGTAACAACGCTTCGTAAATCGTGTATAGTGGAGCATCGTCAATACTAACTAAAATGAACCTTTGCGGGGTTTAGTAAACTTAATTATGTGCTTCTTGGAGCATTTCTAGTTAATTTGTAGGGAAGTGTTCTGGGACTGTAATGAATGAAGATTCAGTTTCATTTTGTACACAAAAATTAAATTAAATCATCAACTACATTTTGTCGTATTCGTATGATTTTTGAGATTATCCTATTTTAGGTGCTGAATACACAAAAACCTCAATTTCAATTAAATCAAATGCACTTTTGAATTAACAAGAAAGCCAGTCAGAAAAATGAAGCTTAAGTCAAGTTTTTCTTGATTCTGCCACATATTTTCGTGAAATATTACTACCTTGCAAATACCCTTCCATTTAATTTTGTAGCAGCATGTGTAGAGCAAACATCTATAGAATGTTACAAATAAATGCATCCAACTTAATTAAATGTCAGCTTTTCTTGTTCGTTCCCTCAATTTACATGTACCCACAAATATTTTTGCTTCCATATTTGCCGTCATATTAGACAAACATGGGATATTTGCGGTTCTAAGTTTAATAAGGCCCAGATGGGCCCCGACCTCACCTTTGATGTGTTTCACATCAATATTGGGACCCACGATAGAGGACCCATGAGAATTACGAGAGCAAGTAAGACGGCCTGTGTACCACATGGATTATTAATACAAGGTTTCAGTTTATTTAAAATCTTTTTTTTTTGTCAAGCGGAAAAAACACACGGAACTTCTGAATTAAAGTATATTTAGAGCACGGGTATAATTTTGTAAATTATTATTATTACAACTCAATTTTTCAGATATTGTTTGTGTGTTGGGTTGAGGAATGATATGAAAAGGCAACGGTGTGGTATAAAACAAGATATTGCAGTGACAAAAATTAGAAAAAGTATGGTTAGATGATGTTGAGAGGATAATGATAGGCGACTAACAAAAGGTATAAAGCAAATGTGATTGGAAACTCCGGGAGAGAACAGACTAGGAGGATATATAGTGAACTTATTGGTGATGTTCTTAGAAAAGGTCAGATGCGTAGTACTTGTAACTGGCGTGCTTGCATGACCAGATGTATGAACGAAAACGAAGCAATGCCAAATTCTGTAGTCAAAGTCAAAGTCAAATTATTTATTTCAAGTAGGCCCATGTATGGCACTTTTGTAGTATCTGCCTATCCCTATGGGAAGAAGGCATAAGTTTTATATGTGCATACAAGTATGGACTTGTAGTTAAAGTACTGCCTATCAGTCTTGAGTCGATTCATAATGGTTTGATTAGTAATTTTTTTAGTTCGAACGGAAAAACACACGCATTAAACTTCTAAATTAACATGTATTTAGAGCATAGATATTATTTTCTAAATTGTATACATAATTACTCGATTTTTCAGATGTTTGTGATTTTAAGACAAAGACGAAACTGAAACGAACTCGTCCTTTGTTTTGACTTTAATGTGTTATATAAAAACCGTTTTTTGGTGACATTATTATGTGATTTTTGTTATGTGAGAGTATAACGTGTTCTGGGATCTAAATATTTATGTAATCAACTGCTTGTTGTAGGTATGTGGTTTGAAGCAGTACTTGTGACAAATCAGCAGAAAATTGTTTTATTCAAATGGGCAATATTGTTAATATTCTAGCCTACGGGTAGGTTCTACCCTACCGTAGGGATTTTTTTTATTTATTTCGATGGTGTCATGGTGAAAATAATCATCCTATACCAAGGAATTAATGAGTTTAGGCAATAGGGTGGTGTGTCAAATACATTATTAAAGTGTGACTGGAATAATTTTGTAGTAGTTACTTTGTAAGTCGGGTTTATTTATTTTGAAGTTCTGTTCATTTTCTTGTCGTAAATGAGTTTTAGAAGTTCCTACAAGAAAAATACGGAACAACTTAACTAGATTTTTATTTTATTGAAATAGTTTAATAAGACAGTCTGTATGATTAAAGTTGAGTAAATAATGTACTCAGTGATAAAATAATGTTTAATTAAATAAAGTTTTTTCTAAGATAATTTTGTTTTATTCATCATCTTAAAAAATCTCATGAATATGAAAAGCTAAGTTACTTTTAACATTAATTACAATTTAATACACCTCTCTATTAGTCCGTAAAGCACTGAAAAAGGCGTCTCAAAATTAAACTCTTAAAAAAATGTGTCTATTCACTTCTCTCAGACACAATCCAGTAATGTGACGTCATTTGGAAACTAGGGAATCACGCGTTTTTCCGCGTTGCACTGAGCATGTACCTATATAGGTTTGTATGTAGGTAAGTACGCGTTATGTTTATGGTAATTTTTAAAAGGTTTTTGCGGTTGGTAGAAGGCACATAAAAATACGTGCAATACAGTTTTTACGTGTATACCTATAGATTATTCGTTATTTCATAGTCTCTACAAAAGGGATAAGCAAGCAAAATAAATAAATAACAAAGCCATAGCACCCTTTGACAAATAAATGTTTTCAACTACTGCAAGCAAAAAAAGGTTGATGACCACTGATAATTTAACTCCCGAAATGACTACAGAGATGAACGACTAATAGAAAAATATGTAAGAAAAAAAACCCGACTGCAAAAACAAATAACTGAAAAGAGAAGGACAAGCACTGACCTTTGTTTTTTGTAAGTTGTTGCAGGCGGGGACAGCAAAAGTTATACCATATTTCAGGTTATTGGTTATTTGTTTTTGCAATCGGGTTTTTTGTTTTTTTTTTTCAGCTTTTGTTTGATACCAATATTGTAGTATTTTTTTAAAAAAAACGCCCGCCCCTCAATTTTTTGTATTTGCAGATGCAATATATAAATATTATATAGCCTATGTCACTTCCACAATTAAAAAGAATCTAACGGCACCTCATATGTTAAAATCCATGAAGCCGTTTAAGCTACAGAGCGTGCCAAAGAAATAGACATACATACATACTCTCGAAAAACATTACCCTCCTTCTGAGGCAGTCGGGTAAAAAGACGTGTTGCGTTGACCTCAAATAAATTAGGATAGATAAATCACTGATAATCTAAAAGTTCAGTCGAGAAATAACGTTCAACCTTCTCAATCGTCAATTCATCCTTTCAAAAACCATATTTCAAAAGTTTCATATCAAGAACTATATGGCCCAGTTTTGAATACCAAAAACCTCAATTAAACATCAAAACATTCTAAATTAACTTCCCGAAACAAACTACGCTTATAAAACTACAGAAAACCTCTAACACAAGCATCATAGCTCGAAAATTATTTCAAACGGTCCAAAGTTAAGGAACGCTTCGATCTAAAGGGACATCCCTTGGGTTCTCAACGACCATTCACGATGACCTCTTGAACTTCTACCTATCCCCTCTTTGACAGTCTTAGGGTGATACATTCTAAGGGGGGTGGTAGTTCAAGTGTTTCTGGCCACGTTATACATAACAATTGGTCGGTCCCCTTATCTAAAAGGATCATTTTTCACGTCACTGCAACCGCGAGGCGACATTTGTCACAACTCCTTCAAGGCTTTTTATGGGTACCTTTTGCTACCTAGAAAACAAAGATTTATATTGCTAACGTTTTTGTTTTTGTTCGTAAATTGATGTAATTGGATTTTATTTCGAATGTTTTTTGTATTTGGGTAGTAGCTTTTTCTGTTGGGAGGATTGGAAAATAGTGTCTTAATAATATATAAATGTAGAGGTTGAGATTAATTGTAGAAGTACGCCTAGTTCTAGGTATACCATATTAAGTTGAAAGGGTGTAGATGCTGGTTTTGAGATTAAAACCTGCCCTGAATTTCAGAATTGAAAAAGAAATATTAGGCTTTATTCATTATCATCTTTGGCAGCTTTGTTGCACTTATGAAATGGTGATTATTATAGACTCCTCCTGTTTGTACCGTACTTCTCTGGTGTGGTCTGATTTCTCTGACTGCTTCGTTGGTCTAGTGGTTGCAAGCGCTACTGCTGAGCATGAGGTCCTGGGTTCGATTCCCGGGTCGGGCAAAGTGTTATTGGGTTTTTGTATCTGAATTTTTTCAGTAGCAGCCCGGAGTCTGGATTTGTGCCCGGTTGATGGCAATAGGCTCGCCTCCTATTACATGGGACTTAAAACATAACTGGTGAAATGTGGGTGAACCTGCTACAGGGACACCTTTGCCCAACCCTTCGGGGAAACAAGGTGTGATATTAAGTTTATGTTATGTTCTTTGGTCTGTACAAGTCTCAACATTTCCCTCATTCGTATGCTAAGGAAAGAAAAATAAGAAACCATTCAGCTAATGAAACCTTCAAATCTCCCACCTAATCCATACACATTCATACTCTACATATTATAATAAAATATACCTAATAATATGTGTAAAATGACACTACTGATAATTATCTTGTAAAAATTAATGTTAATGGCTATGATGTATGTAAAATGATCCGAGGGGATTGGCGCTGATAGCCGAAATACAGGTTTTTGCTTAGTTCGGCTACAGATAACTCATTTGTACTCAAAACTAGCGTAGGTTTAATTTGTAAAACATTTCTGAAACAACCAAGACAATTAAATTTTATAAAAAATAATCAAAAATAAAAAAGACCATTTCTTCTCCATAAAATTTAATCCATCTCATATTTATGACAATAAAAGTATGAAACTAAAAATCTAGCCCGCTCAATGGAGCTGTAGTATTCAATCGAGCCGAATGTAATTAAGCGTTTGAGCTAACAATCGCGTGGTCTGCCAGCCCTGATAGCGGACTGGCTTAACTCCTCAAGTGAAAAGGCAAGCGGTTGAAGCTTTACACTATGTGAGCTAAGGTTGCCACTTGCCACATTATTGTTTGACAAAGTATAATTTTTCAGCAATATTTTTAAAGTATCAAAGCCGTGTGCCCGATGGCAAAAATGACGAATTTTAATACAATATTTCATCCCCAATGTAACTTCTTTAGGGAATGAATTTTCAGCAATCCTACCTCATTGCTCAACTGAGGAACTGTAAAAAGAACTCATGCTTCTAGACTTCTAAACCCAGTGGTTTAGGCTGTGCGTTGTCTGTCAGTGACTGATGAATTAATGAATGAATAAAATTCAAGATTTGTAAGGCCTGAATTCCTTATGTTGATGTCGGTCGCGTACGTCGGTCGCGCGTGCATATATTTATACATTATGTTCTATTTATATTATCTGTGGTTCTATATAGCACCATACTGCGGCGCTGACGTCAGCGGCGTACGTACGTTGCGTACGCGACCGACATCAGCGTAAGAGGAATTCAAGCCTTATACGTAGATTTCAGTAACTATAAGCAGGTACTTTTCGTGTTTCAAGCTGTAGATTCCAATAGTGTAGAAGTTATGTTGTAACTTCATAATTTGTCATGAGTTTTTGTACTACTGATATACGTATGTTACCTTAATCTGCCCTCAGCATCACTTGCCCTGGGGTAATGTAGGGGTGAAAGGACAATTGTTTTTTTTTAATGGAAATTTAAAACTGTACGTGTTTAGCTGTAGCTAAAACATTGAAATGAAATTAAATGAAATTGTTTATTCTGTAAATAGGATATCGAAATCACTTTTACACGTCATTAAATCGCAGGGTATTTTTAAGTGTAATTAGTCAAAACATCCAAGGAAAGAAGACATTGAATTAAATTAAAATTATAATCAGAGCTTCTTCCTAAGATAACTACGATGACGTTGTAAGGTAAATAAATATAATTATCTTACTATTCTCATATTTCCGCGTGCGTGACAGCCCTATCTCAGACCGGAACTATGTGTTTAAGGCGGACAATGTAGCAGTAACTTGTTAAAATCGGATTATAGAAATGGTTACGAGTTTTGATTTAGGTGATTGTTTTTGCGGATTTCCTATACGTTCAATTTATTTGTAAAAGTTATTCAGTTAGTGTGTCCTTATTTTGGTTTGGGCGTAGGCTAACCCCCTTGTGCCTTTTGTGTTTGGTTTGGGTATCATTTAGCTCCCTTCAAAATGGTTGAGCTGAATGGTGCTGATCCATGCGTCATGTTCGTGAACGGGCGCTGTCAGTTGAGACTGGTCATCGCTTTGTTGCCATGGTTTATTTTTCATTTTTATATTTTTTTGTTATTGTTATTTGTTTTATCTTTTTATTACGGACGCTTCTAACGGCTACATTGTTCTCACATGTATAATTTCAACACGAATGGTGTAACCGATATTTTGTAACAAATTTTTTATTTATTTAAATGAGTGTTTGTGGAGTTTCTTGCCCGTTCTTCTCTATAGGTACCTACTACGATTTGGAATGGGCAACAAGTTTCATATTTCTGACTGACCAACTCCTGATAGTTCAAAAGTAAAGTTTTTTCAATTTCATCGTTTTTATTTAGAAGTGCTGACTTGGTGCCTGACTAAGGATATAGAGTTTATAATTTTTTATTATGATTAATGATTGTATTTGGTAATTTTTTTTTTTTTCTACCAGTAAGTATCAAAATACTATTAATAACTTCTAATTTGGTAATAATGGAAAACACGTGACAAATACGCCTAAAGGTTTATATAAATAGTAGTTTTTATTGGCTGATAAACAGCATACTAGGTTCTATCTGCCCAGTACAGTAATTATGCAAAGATTGAAATAGTTTGATGCCTTCACCGTACATATTATGTCACGTGAAAATTAAAAAAAAACTAAGAAAAGTGGCTTGACACATCGCATATATGGCGTTTCCATAGCAACATGCAACATTGTGAGTGTCAGAGGTGTCAACAAAAAACGCGACCATTTTTTGACGCAGTATGGCGAATCTAACGATTTAAATCTTTGGTAATTATTATGGTAATACCCATCATTTTACGTTTACCTTTGATACCCAAATTGACTTCGATGAAAAATTTAAATAACAGATTGATCTGTTATCTCAATTTTTAAATGAATCTACTTTTAGGGGACTTACCCCAGACTAATTTTACGAATGAATAAATGTTATAGTTTAACAACGTTTATTCAAAAACCATTTATAATAACTCAAAGTTAATCCGAAGCTATGAAAACCCGAATGATCCCCGCTGTAAAATTAAGATACCATTTGATACCATTATAATCTGAATTATGGACTCCCGAAGTGTCTGAACCAACAGACCAAAGGATTGTGTACTGAGTACTATTAAGCTATGATTCTTATCTTAAAGCTTTCGTGTTTTGAGGTAAGAGAGAAGTTGATAATTATGAAGTTTAGTGAAATAAGTGGGTAGGTTGTGTCTTTTTGTCTTTATTAAGTCTAAACTAATATTAGTTTAGACTTAATAAAGCGAAAAGATGTGATTTTTTGTATTTTTGTTTGTTTGCAATGGATAAACTCAAAAACTGCTTGACCAATTTTTAAAATTCTGTCAAATTATAGAAAGGTTATAAGTGAGAAACATGGGCTATAATTATGTTATCGACTTCCACGCGAACCAAGTCACGGGCAGAAAATAGTAAATAAATGACTTTCTTTCCAAATTTACAATTTACATAGGCTATGTTAATATTAAAACAATATTTTTTTATTTAGCCTACACTGTCTCACTGCTGAGCAAAGCCTTCCCCCAAATCCTTCCATGCATCCTTTTCCATGGCCATCTCCATCCAACCCCTTACGTTACGTATCTAGGTCATCTCGCCACTTCTTCCTGGGCCAGACTCGGCGCCGCCATCCATCCTCAGGCACCCACCATGTGGAAACTATTGCCCAACGGTCACGATGCATGCGGCTGAAATATTGTTTTTAAATTGCATAAATCATTGATTATTATCTATCACCACTGGCCCCCAAGCTAAGATGAAACTCGTGTCATGGGTGCCGGGCTCTCTATGAATACATATATATTATTAAAAGTATGCACGTAGCATTTTAGTTTAATGTTTACATGTTAAAACAGATTTCCCCAGTTTTTTTATAAACAATTTATAGGTAGTCTCAAGAAAATGAGGGGCGAATCTAATGCCATGCCTAATTTCGACTGCTAATGAGAATTTACACATAACATCACGCCTTGTTTCCCCGAAGGGTTGGGCAGAGGTGTCCCTGTAGCAGGCACACCCACATTTCGCCAGTTATGTTTAAGTCCCATGTAATAGGGGGCGAGAATTTATTGAGGAAAATAACAATGAGTTTTAATGTGCTCAATATTATTGCTTTTAATAATATTTTAATTACTGCTTTTTTTAAAGTCCAGCATGATATTTCAATATTTCATTTTTGCTTTGATTCTGTAAATATCTTGTCAGGCAATCGTATGGATATGGTATCTCATTTGTAGCGATGACGTATCAACAGTTGCAATAATTAATCCTTCTGAGTGCTCTGTGACACACGAACATTTATTTACAAATTTGTCTCACTTATATTACTTGTACAGTATTACTTTTTTTTTTAAACATTATCACAACAAATTTTATGGATGTGTAATATCTTTCCTCTCGCTTACCATCAATCTGTGGGAGTGATTTCATGAAAAGGGACGGAAGTGTGTAATCGGAGGCCGGGGAAGCGCGCGCTATTTGATTTGACCAATGAACGCGCGCGGTGCTAGAGTTGGCCGTCAGATGGTACCAACCCATTTTCCGAGAGGTTGGTACTGTCAGCCAAGATGTCTGATGTTACACATCATATGCGACTACTGGAAGGCTCGCTCGTTTTTTTTTTGCAGTACACGTAAGGGATTTTATTGGGCTACATTGAAGTAGTCACCTTAAGTTATGCCAAAGTAGAGTTTGACAATTTCTCAACTTCAAATTCTCAATTCAGAAACCAGTTAATAAATTATTAAAATTTCGTTCCTTCCCATAATTACACAAACAAAACTGAAATACTCTGTCACTCTTTCCCTCCCGTATGTTACAGTTTTTTTTTTTTCGAAGCAATCAGCATTAAAAACTTTACGTGAATCAAAGTGGGAGCGATCATCAAATAAAATATTTATTTTGCAAGCGAAACACGAAATCAACCGTCTGATGTGTGACGTCACTGATTTCCCGGGGGAATGCGGTCACCGATAGAAAATTTGATTTCAATTTTATGTATGTTTTGATTTAGAACAGAGAAGGTGATTGTTATTTTTGTATTTTTTTTATCTGTAATTCATTTGAGTATATTTAGATCGTTTTTTAGTTAATAGTTCATCTGATCACAATCCAAATGTTTCCAAACTGTGATGCGGAGCACTTGAATTTTAATGATGATGGATTTTTAATGATTCTGTTTTTCTTTATTTTATTCATTAAAAAAAATAACAGCTTACTCGACGTAATTCAGGAGTTAAAAGTATTTATGTTATAAATATACCAAATTATAAAGAAATAATAACATCCCTATTTTAACAGGGTTTTGACGTCTAAATTACCTGGAAAATAGTATAAAATAGTATTTTTAACCACAAAATAAAATACCGACCTGAAAAAATAAACACAAAAATAATAAAATTAAAGGTTCAGCGACGAAACATAACATCACGCCTTATTTCCCCAAAGGGTTGGGCAGAGGTGTCCCTATTTCAGGTTCACCCACATTTCGCCAGTAATGTTTTAAGTCCCATGTAATAGGGGGCGACCCTATTGCCATCAACCGGGCACAAATCCTGACTCCAGGCTACTACTGAGCAATTTCAGATAGAAAAACCCAATAACACTTTGCCCGACCTGGGAATTGAACCCAGGACCTCATGTTCAGCAGTAGCGCGTGCAACCACCAGACCAACGACGACGAAACCTGCGCCAAATATCACTGCATTTACTGAAATTTCCCCAAAATCCGAAAACAAACCAGCTAATAAAAGTTGAAGGAACCCTACACATTGGTGCTAATACAAAGGGTTCCGTAGACAAATGCTCGTCTGTCGTTCGTTCGATGTAAGGAATGAGCTCCGTTAGATAAGAGAATGGGGCGCCACGTACTCGCAAAGTAGACACAAGTAACATTTAGAAAAGACTGGAAAATGTTAGAAAAATATAAAGAGTTCAGTTAAATCTATGGTATTCAAGAGCGAGTTTTTTTTTTTTTTTTCGTCACAAAAGCTTTATAAAAAGTGCACTTCAGCAATGAACTCAGCCAATCGCAGACCGCTGTTGGACATGGGCCTCTCCCAGGCTACGCTCAACACCCTGTCCTCCGCCGTCCGAATCCAGTCTGTCCCAACCACTTTTTAAGGTCGTCGGTCCATATAGCTAGTCCTTTACTGCGCTTGCTGATACGCGTCTCCTCTCCAGAACTCGTCTGCTCCACTGGCCGTCGGTCCTTCGACAAACATGGCCAGCCCACTGCCACTTCAGATTGCCTACTCTGCAAGCTATGTCGGTAACTCCGGTTCTTTTCTGGATAATTTAATTTCTGTTTTTATGTGACGGCGAAAAGTTAGATAGAAATAACTACATGAACTTTGCGCTTTTTTTTGCTTTAATTAGTTGTCTATAAGAAAAACTCATTAGAATCTACACGAGTTTTTCAGCAGCTTATTTTGTTTTTTTGCCGTCCAGAAACCGGTTGCAGTTATTACAAAACTACCACTGCTTGCGCACTGGATCAGATCCAAAACCGAAAAATGACGGTTTGCCAAATTAAATTGTCCGTATATTCAAGTTACAACTGTCATTTTTTTTAAATTCGTTTAGCTATAATACGGCAAATTGGCGTAGGGTGTCATCTTGCTTAACAAATTTCCTTGACTGTCCGCTCAACTGTCAATTTGTCTTTAGAAGTCGATAACAATAAAATTGATATTATGTCTCATTAGTGACAATTAAAATTCATAACGGGTTCCACACTGGATAAGAACTCCGTTCGAATTTGGAACGTGTGACATTTTGTTCGAGTCGTCATTTCTCGGATTAGAATCGAATGCAGTGCGGCCAATGTGAGGCAAAGTTAGGCAAACAGATAAAAGTGACAACACAGGCAACTGTGCATATGGTTTGTTATCTAAATGTAAACAGCGATATTAAAATATGAAAAAAATAATCTTATCAACTCAATATCGCCAAATGCCTTGTCGTTCAAATAAATCTACCTACTTATAAAAAAAATCTACCTACCTAATAAATAAATAGAACATTTAAATAATTCGGATGGGTTGACATTGAAAAATTATATAAGAAAGACACGCTCAACTTTAACCTACTTCAAAAAGGTTCTAAATTCATCGGAATTTTTATTTATATGTGCTCTGCGATAATTCGTAATCAGAGATAACCAGAAATATTGTAGTTCGCCTCTAGTCCGTTACAAACGTCAGATAATTCTTAGAAATTACTTCATTTGAAGACATAGGGCGGAGGTTCGTAGGGTTTCATATAAATTCGTACAATTTGTTATACGGATGACATCATTAACCGTAAACGTGAGGGGAGCAAATTTACTATACTTACAGCTACAGTATGACTGGAGGAAATTATTCTATTCATCTGGCATTGAAAAGAAAACTTGTTTTATACTTATTGTACAAGATAAAAATGAACATACGATGATAAATTAAATTGCGTATATCCAATGACGTTCCTAGTCTGCATACAGTTCCACCGAATCGCACTTATAAAAATATTGTTTTAGTGCGGTTAGTGGAAGTGCTTAGGTGCGGTTCGGACAAGTGCTATTGAAATCAGTGCTCTGAGTGTCACTTATAGCTAGTCAAAGCAAACTTTTTGACCGCCTCTGTGGTCTAGTGGTTAGATCACCCGTCTCAGATCCAGAGGTCCCGAGTTCGTTTCCCAGTGGGATAAAAACATTCTGCTCGGTTTGGTTGGTGGTAGGGTTTATTCTTAGTCCGCCTGACTAGCTACCACCATCTTATCTAAGTCTGTCACCATTAAAACAATTTTAACAGCATTGTTGTGTTTCGGCAGTTAGAGGTAAGATAGCTAGTTCCTCTGGTTGAGGATTCCGGATGAATCTTGCTTCCACTTTCGGCCTGATCACCACTTATCATCATGTGAAATGTAAGCCAAGAGCTTCCCCGTTATGGTAATAGAAATATGGATTTTAGCAAAAATCACTTTTGTTATTTCTGTGTCAGGAATTGATAGTTCCAACACACCCCTATGCATAAGTATTACCAGTGTTTTCATTTATTGTCGTATTGTCGTCTCCATGTATATTATCAATACCTACTTAAAACATATGTGAGGTTTCGCAAATTAACTTTTCTCAAACATGCTTGGAAATTCTAACATTTTTTTGACAACCTTCTTCGAGATAAATCGACATTGCTGTACTGGTCAAAAACAAGCAAGTAGGCGGAAATCTGATGTCGTGTTATTTAAAAATGAAACTAACTTTTTACTTCGACCTATGGCAACCAAGGAGGTAACTTATCAAAGATTTTATTTAGTTTTCGAACTGATTTCGCAAATAGAGCTGTTTAAAGTAAAGAAGAAATAAATGAACATATTAGCGCGTGAATTTTCTTTGTTCGTCATTGATTCTGGAATTTCTAATTAATTTACTTAGTTTGAATTTCTGCGCATTGTTTAAGAAAAGTACTATACAAGCCTTGGCCGCAACCAGGCATTGAAGGACTCACGAATGTGTGCCTCGACTTCACCTCGGCCCACATTTTCACGATGATCCATAAATGCCCTAATTGCTGGTCGCGACAGTAATGTACTATAATGTGTCCTTGTAGAACAGAATCACAAGGAAATTGAACGTCAACTTGCAAAATCGTACTAATTTGGATAGTGACCAAACCTGTTTGCATCACAACGAATCCCTCTTTTACATCTAAAAATAATCATGACGAAATAATAGGAGTAATTTATCGCAATATAAGTGACCAACGAAATAATTGCAGACACCATTATCTAATCCTGCCCAATATCAATATCATGCAACCTGTCAACACAAACAAGACTTTATCATTATAGAAATAAGACTCGATTCCGAAGTGATAAAGTAAGGAGGATATAGGTACCTTATCAGTTGATAAAAAAAGATATAAATTAATATCGATAAAACATAGTAACGAAATTGAAGTATTCATCGCAACAGATCGGATAGTGAAACTCGTGTGAAGCGAAGCAAATACAGAAACAAAGATGACTAACTCTTGCAAATATTACACTGAGAGGACTTTGGGATGGATGTTGAACAACAAGATCATAGTTCTCTTGTCACTTCTATCATTCTCGCTATTTGTGTCTACGTTAGTTTTGGCTGGTCAAAAGAACGGGTTAAGTGATGAGCTGGACCAATGTAGGAACAGTTTAACAACTGCGGTACCGACTACAACAACAACAACAGAGGCTGAGACGACTGTTACAGTGCCTGAGACGACTGTTACAGTGCCTGAAACAACTGTTACAGAGCCGCAGACGACTGTTACAGTGCCTGAGACGACTGTTACAGAGCCTGAGACGACTGTTACACAGCCTGAGACGACTGTTACAGAACCTCAGACAACTGTTACACAGGCTGAGACAACTAAAAAGGATGACGAAAAAATTAATTTATTAAAACTAATAGGCGGTGCTTCAGGTTAATCTCTGATTTGTATAGTGAAAGTGCTTGTGTGATATTCGGAGTGGAACGAAGTTTATTTTTGTACTAAGTAATTCTGTCAAGTGAGAACTTTTTAATGGATACCTGCCATAATTTTTCTGATCTATTAAATTTGAAATATTTTCATTTTACGCCTGAGTTGATGTACACTGCACAATGTACAGTATCCGGCCGTTATTAATAAGGCACTTCGAGTTTAAGATAAAGTTCGGTTTTGTAGTGCGTTGTCTCTGTTACACATACCAGTGTGATACTCTCTTTCTAATGCTTGATGTGTCATCTATGATTAGTTTCTTCTAGCGATCTTATACCATGAAGAGATGATAATATTATATTGCATTTGATTACTGTCAAGTGTGGTTGAGAAAGATGAATACAGATGGGACACTCCGCATTTTAGGTATGAAGCTACGAGTAGGTACGCGGCGGGCTCGACTTGTCGAATTCAGTGTGCGCAACGTAGTCAGAAGATATAAGAGTTACGCGATAGAACTAGTGGCAACTTCTAGGTGAATATAACTGCAGGTAACTGCGTTACCTGAATTGCGCTCTAGTGTGTCGTTCCAAGAGTCGCTTTTTATTTAAATGATTTTGCAGAGTCTCCCATCTGTACTAATTTGTGGTATAGTTTTGTAATTTGAGTTAGGGTCAATTATTTTTGAGTTTAGATAAAGAAAATAGATTTAATAATATGCATAATAAGTTAGTAGTTATTTTAAATAGATAAAGACTGCAAAGTATATTTTGTTTCACACTTATACTCCATTTGAAATAAGATTAGACATTTAAATAAACCTTTTTTATAGTCCATTCAACCGATTTTGACTTCTATACCGTGGGCATTAGGATGGCATTAAAAGCAAAAAAGTGGTAACAATACCAACTGTTTACTGCAGCTGCCATTTGTCATGCCACCAACGCAATAGAACACCAACGAAGTTAAAATCGGTTGAACGGACTGTAAGTCTTTAAGAAAGGTTTATTTAAATGTCTAATCTTATTTCAAAAGGAATATAAGTAGGTACTAAACTGCGGAGATGTCATAATGAAACTAATATAAATAGCGATTTTACGTAGATATCGATTTTGTGAAAGTTTTAAATTATGTTTACCATATTATTACCAAGCTTTAGGATATTTCTGGACACTCTTACAGGAGTGTTGCCTTTAAAATGTTTAATAAAAATGTATTATTCGAAACTGTCATTAATTTAAGTCCTATAAATTAGACAGTAACTGGATTGTTATTAGAAAGACTCTAGGGTCTGACATGTGGTAATAAATTTTATATTATGAATATATTTTGTAAATATTTGATACGTGAACAATTTTAGTAATGTAATCGATCAGTATAAGTATATTATGATAAGATAAAAAAAAACGTTGTGTTTTATTTTCGTAACGATTCATGAATATCAGTCTTAATGAAATAAAATGAAATGACATGGTATTAAAATCTGTAAATTAGTTTGAAAAAGTAGTGGCATTCCGGGAGTGCTGACAAAAGTGAAAACTTGAACAAGATCGCCTTGGTGGAAGAAAAATACTTATATAGAACATTGGTCCTTAACTTTATCTAAATAAAGAACACAATCGCGTTTACAAAAAAAAAAAATGCTTGCGAATCCTTTAAAATAAAAATACTTTCATAGAACATTGATCCGTAAAACAATTTGAATAAAGAGCATAATCGCGTTTACAAAACCTTTAAAGTAAAAATACTAGCATTGAACATTGATCCGTAACGTAATATAAATAAAGAGCACAATCGCGTTTATAAAATGAGGTGTCGTCATGGTGTCAATCAAATGGCGAAATCAATGGTTTAGTCTCATCTCAAAAATGCCCAACGCGTCTAAAGAAGTTTTCACTTCAGAAACACTTACACGTCTACAATATCTTAATTTAATTAAAAACTAGATGAGTTTAGCGTTTTCTATCTGACTACCATGCGCAGAAAGACCTGAACAAGCTCAGAGGTCAGTCTCTTTTAAAATCCAGACATAATTTTGGACAGAACTTTATTACTTATGATCAAAATTCGAAGACCAAAGACCATCTCAGACGAATGTCCGAAATGTTCTTTGTTCTCTTATAAAATTCTGAGCTAAACACCAAGTTCTATATGAATCCCACTATCCTATACAGTAGGTATCCCTAGAATGAAGGCTCGGATACCGGTTAAATTTTCAAACCGTTATTATGTACTTGACGCAAAAACCTTTACAATCGGTTTCGCTCGTAGAAACCAATTTTTTAAAACCGATTTTGGGGGAGTCTTTATATAAAGGTTTTTTCAGATTAAACGGTTTCGAGCAATACTAACCAAGATTTTGTAAAAATGGTTAAGATATTTGAATTCTGGGTTGAAAGAAAACTAGTTAGGAGTCTTTCTTTTTGTTATGAAAATTCTGATAGCCTTATTTAAGGTTGGTTTGACAAAAGTCGATTGGTTTAGTTCTAAAATAACGTAACATGATGATTATTGTCGAAAGATAGACAAGCTACTGACAAAGTCATAAGCATATATCTTAGGTAGATAGTATAGCATAGGTCTTAGGTAGATTTCCAGTACAGGCAGGATATTTAACCTATTGACCACCCCAGTCGGATAAGTACGAGAAATATTTTCGTGCCCGTGGCGACTCAGTCGTATTTATACGACTGAGAACCTATTCCTCTTTTATTTATTATGTCATTGCATGTCGTAGGTATTTATTTTTTGATTTATGAAATGGGCGCTGGGGGCACGGTAATTGATAAGTAGACAAGATATTAAGATATTTAAATACAAGGTTAAAAAGTTGAGTTTGAGTTTCAATTTATTGAAAACGAAATGTTTTTGTTTATTTCATAGTATTTGAGCTTCATGCCAACATTACTAAACAGATTGCACCAAAAAAAGACCATAGGACACTTATTATTTGGGTCGGGCAAAACCTATTAATCTATATTTTTATCTATATGTTTATGTTTACATATGTGTACCCGAGATAGGTATTGAGTTCGAGATATTGAGTAATTAAGTGATAGCAACAACACAAAAGGAAACTCAAGTGGCTATCTGTAAATTACAGATTAAATAATGTGGCAATCTTAAATAGGTCCATTATCTACGTGACGTTATTTCGAAAGTATTAGTTACTGTTATTAATCCCCATTCCAAATTAAAAGATGTTTTAATTTTTCCATATCGTCTAAAGAGTTAATTGTTATCACTTAATTACTCAATATCTCGAACTAACTTCTGCCCACGACTAAATCCGCGTTCGACTTCGACACTCGGCAATACTGTAGCTTCCCATTCGTAAAAGAATTTTCGGAATGGGATCAGTAGTTCCGAAGATTAGCACACAGAAAACTCATAAATTTTACTTCTGTATAGAGCAGGGCAGTGGTGGCCCAATGGTAACTGCCCATTGGGTCGAACAAATGGGAGATCGTGGCCCCCGGCAACAGGGCAACCGAAGGAACACGGGTGGGTTTTAGTTAGTAAGAGTCTGACACGCCCTCCCGCTTCGCCTAGAGCGGGAGAAGTTATTTGATAATTTCCACCCAAAAAAAAAAACAAAATGTAGGCGCTATACTTTGTGTAAATAATTTCATCACCACTGCTTTTAAAACGGTGAAGGGAAACATCGTGAGGAAACCATCATGTTGTAGAACCAAAAATTCGGTGACATGTGACATCTACCAACCCGCACTAGGCCCGCGTGGTAGATTACGGTCCACTATCTCTCACAGAGAGGAGGCCTGTCCCAGCAGTGGGAACATTATAGGTTGATTATACTATAGATAAACATGGATGATTTTATTTATAGATGGATTTTCATGGATGGTTTTGCATGACCAGAATAATGAATGTCCTGTGGTCTTTTTTTGGTGCATTGGTGTAGTGTTGGCATGAAGCTCAAATACTATGAAATAAACAAAAATATTTCGTTTTCAATAAATTTTAATCTTGTATTTAATCATTAAGGTATTGACCGCTTGGTTTTATATCTACCTATCAATTACCGTGCTCCCAAGGCCCAGTTCATAAATCAAAAAATAAATACCTATGACATGCAATGACATAATAATAAATAAAAGAGGAATAGGTTCTCAGTCGTATAAATATGACTGAGTCGGCGGGCACGAAAATTATTTGTCGTATTTATCCGACTGGGGCGGTCAGTAGGTTAAATATCCTGCTTGAAATGGAAATCTACCTAAGACCCTAAGCGAATGACTTTGTCAGTAGCTCGTCTATCTTTCGACAACAACCATCATGTTACGTTATTTTAGAACTAAACCAATCGACTTTCGTCAAACCAACCTTGAAATAAGGCTATCAGAATGTTCATATCAAAAAGAAAGACTCCTAACTAGTTTTCTTTCAAACCAGAATTCAAATATCTTAACCATATTTACAAAAGCTTGTATCTTGCTCAAGATCTTAACTGAGGGCAGGATACAATCTCTTTATCGTGTATTTTAAACCGCAGTTTTGTGAGAACAGCTTAATTTAGTACGAAAAGTGCTGTCATTGGCCACACCTTGCCCTCTAGCGGCAAGCCATCGAATTAGAATATAAATTGAACTCTTTATATAAACATTTATAATTTGCATTTAAGGGGACGTTTTAAGGCGATGATCGTAGTAACGCTGCGTTCACACTGAAGTATAAAACATGTATTCTACGTGTTGTGTATACTATTTTCATTTATCGTTTTCACCTAAAACAAGTTGTAAAGACTAGTTATGTACAAAACTTGTCAAAAAGGTGAACAAAATGGTTAACAAAATATGTCTGAAACAACGTTAACCACGCACATGTGCCACACGTATGTTACACGACATGTTTTTTACATGTTGAAAACAAGTATCATAATACTTATATTTGGATGTAAATGCAGGGTTAGAGACTGGATTATTTCCAGAGAGTTGAACGCATTACACTTAAAACAATACGTTTATGTATCATTGCTTAAAAATATCTGTCAAACTTTTTTTGAGTTTCAAACATTTTAGAAACGCATTTTTGACGTTTGCTTTTTTAGGTTATTATTGACCGATCAGATACGTAATAGCTGGTTGATGTTCTTTGATTTCTGATATAAAAGAATTCAATTCGTAAGTGATTTATTATAAAAAAGAAGGGATTCTTTTTTAACTATATCGTTATAAAACATTTATAATTCCATGGCCACGAGCTACATGCTCAAGCGACACGCATCTTACGACAGCGACTGTGGAGGCAACAAATGAACGAAGTTGTTTAGACCATGCCACGAGTCCCCGAGACATGACTTGCAGAGCGACGCGCGGCGCACGGCGCTCTATGGTTCGTCTAGAACATGCTAGCTGGACAAAATTCAATATCGAATATGAAATTCTTTTCTAGTATCATCGACAATACCCACGATCCTCCAATTCCAAGAATTATAATGCATCTGGGGTTGCGCTCATTAAGGGTCGCAGGTTAGTATAAAAAAAGGGTAAGTCAACTGATTATCTTTAGGAATTTTGCATTTGAGGCGAATACTTATAAAAGCGACTTTCAAAGTGGTTTTGGTTTAATTTAGTAATGATTATTGAAGTTGTTATTAAAGTTAAAGGTACTGTTTTATTATATAAAATGGTTTTTTAATTATTTTAAATCAAATTCCAATTTTAAAATGTTTTCCCCTTTTTTTATTTATTTATTATTTATTTAACCATTTATGCACACACATATAAACAGACAAGAAGAAAGGAACAGAAAAATACGTACAAAGGCAATGCTTATTTCTAAAGAAATCTCTTCCAGCATACCTGCGATAGGAAAATGATGATGTGGATATATTTAGTAACCTTTTCCGCTTAGCTATTTCTCTCAACGAGGCATCCTCAGGATGACGATTAACTTGTCGTGAACTCGAACACGGCGTGTTGCCACACCAAGCACCGAGCGCAGCAGCGAGCTCGGTGCTTGGTGTGGCAACACGCCGTGTTCGAGTTCACGACAAGTTAATCGTCATCCTGAGGATGCCTCGTTGAGAGGTGAAACACGTGTCGATTTCTTCCAGGGTCTTTTCAAGACTCTTTAGAAATAGCTAAGCGGAAAAGGTTACTAAATATATCCACATCATCATTTTATTATGGATTTCCACAAGGTCACGCCTGAATCAATTAACTATCTGCGACAGGAAATTATAAAAAATGAGATATAGACAACGTGTGTAACCGTAGAAGATAAAACAAAAACATAAACCAAAGAAGAAAAAAAAATACAATTTACTATTATATTATATACAAACTACTTACAATACAAGAATATACTTACATACATACTTCTAAAATAAATATCACTACAATATATATAATTAAAATGTTATTTAAGATAACTATGCAACTATGACCAAGTGGAAAGACAGTGTTCTTTCACTCTTCGTTTAAATACTTCAACAGTACGACAGTCCCTAATGTCAGGTGGAAGTGAATTCCACAACCGAACCGCGTACACAGTGAAGGAGTAGGAAAAGAAGTCGGTTGAGTGGAGGGGGGGATTTAAGGAGGTTTTTAAGATGCGACCTGCAAGGTGCATCAAAAGGACGGGCGTAGGAGAAGCGTTCCCGCAGATAGGAAGGAGTTATACATATATTTCGGACACGGAAAGCATTGCCAACGCATGTCGCAGACCTAAAACTTACATATATGGTAGCTTGAACCCTCTTCTTACAAATCATAATAAATCTAGCTTGTGGACTGCTGTGGAACAATTTTTTTTCTGCTACACCTCTTCTAAATCTCAAGATTAGAACTTTTTGAGGAGTGGCTTAAACAGGACAAAGAAAACCGGAATAGCAGACTGTTTGCTCTAATATCTTCAAAATACGACCTATCCGGTATCACTAAAGATTCTTCTAGGGCTCTGAAGAAGTCAATCAGCGCATTTAGCGCAAATATAGAACGAAAAAAAATTAAAATGAAAATGGTGAAAATTAAATTCTGTTGAAAGCTGTATAAATTAAGTTACCACATTCACTTAACAAAATTAAATAAAAATTATCATATTTCCCTTACATTTCTTTTATTTTTTACAATCACAAAAAAAAACCTATTGTTAAATAAATATATTTTTTTTACTCTAGCGTAACGTACCTTAATACTCACCGGTAGCAACACAAACGACGTTCGGCTAATCAGTTATAAATATTCATAGTCATAAGTAGCTCCCCACCTATCGAACGTTTACCAGTTAGCCAATATTACTTGACCCGCGACCACTCATTTACCACTTCCCATTAAACCTTTAAACTCTTCCACAAAGACGGGGTGGGGAGCTCTCGATACTTTGGTCGTCTACTCTGCACCAAGGAAAGGGATTCCGATACACATTATACGATATTTCAATTCTGTATTTATATTTCCTTCGGGAATATGGCTTTAAATCCATGTGGAATGTTCTGGTAAAAATATTTTTTGCATCTTGTTTCCGGTTGGTGGAACTTGAAAATTTCGGGTGGGAATTCCAGATTTAAAAAACTACTGACCCATTTTATTTTGAAGTAGCAGGTTGTTGCTCGCGGCCTCGCTTGTTTCGACACAAATTCCCTTTTCTAAAATAGTAAATAGCCTTAGTTACTCCTTATAATATCAGCTATCTGCCAGTGAAAGTCCCGTCAAAATCGGTCCAGCTGTTTTGGAGATTACCCGAGATAAACAATAGACAGAAAAAAAATTAAAAAGTGTTTTTTTTTGGTGTAAATACCATACGTATATAAACTTAATTTAGTGAAAAGCTGTTATCTTGTTATTACAAACAGACATTTCAATTTTATTTATTTATTTTTATTTGTATTTGTGTAGATCTAAATATTTAAATATCAGAGAAGTGCAGTCTTGTTTCGTCGTGTAATTTAAAAATCTAGGCAATCCGAAATTACGCGACGGAAAGTTTACGTGACATTGACATATTTACGCCGTCGCCGTCGCCTGCCATTCTTTTCGCCACATCAAGCTGAAAAAGAAGTCGGCAATTTTATTATATAAAATTAAATATACATACATAGGAACCTAAAAACGTGGAAATTTCAGGTGTGTCGCAGCGCTTTATTGAAATACAATATTAATCAATTTTATCATTCAATATTACCTACTTACTTTTCGAATACTTACTTTTATAATACTTACTTACTTTTTATTTACATTTCGAGGCATTTCGGTATCTATCTAATATAAATGTAGGTAATAAGATAGTAATTATAACATATTTTTCTAAACTAAATCTTAATTAGTTATATGCTCCCGATAGATAATTTACTATCGAGACAGCGAGTTTAGTAGAACACTAATTGTATCCGTCGTTTACACTTTTTTTCTATATTTTTATTCTACAAAATATTAATTACTTTATCCTATAATTGAATCTAGATCGCTCAAGTAATAAAGTTATAAGCTTCACCCGGCATGGACGCATATCAACTTAATCCCGTATTTACGAAATAAAAATACTCTTAATCTGATTATTACTGCCCAGTGCCCACGCAAAACCTATAAATATTTTGATTATACTGTTATCCTGAGGGTTTGCTTTGACTTACAATTTATTTACTTTATCATACTTAATAAATGTTGAAATTACATTAATAAATAAATAAAAATGAAAAAAGTGGACATTGGAAGTGGACGTTACATATTCTTTACATAGTTTATATATATAATTATACATTTGTAATCACGTCCTGTAAAACGGCTCTAACGATTTCGATGAAAGTTGCAATATATGTGTTTACGAGGGCGACAAATCGATCTAGCTAGGTCTCATATCAGAAACACAGTGCTACGGTATTTGTTTTAAATTTCGTAGCATTATGCTGAAGTAGTAGCCTTTATTACCTCGCACAGGTCTTCTTTTTTGTTTACACTATTTTTTATTTTATACATTTAAATATTTTTCTGAAATTGAAAAAATGAAATTGGTTTTATAATTTTCTTGAATGTTGTATTTCCCGTGTGTGTCCAAATAAAATTATTTTCTTTCTTTCTTTCATATCTGGGAAAATTCGTTTTCTCTATATTTTCACCCGAGCAGAGCTCGGTCGCCCGAAGTTTAGAACAAGATAATAAATAATGACATGGCACCATGGAATTAGTAAGTACCTACTATCATGGTAGCATGGAATTAGTAAGGAACCTACTATCATGGTAGCATGGAATTAGTATGAACTTTCCTATACTATTAAGTGAGCATTCTCTATTTTCACAAGAGCAGAGCTTGGTCGCCCAGGTACTAATGAATAATAATATTAATGAGGATATTAATTGGTAATCATCAGGGATTAGTCTTTTGGTTTCAAGCGTTTTTTCTGCAGTAGTGAGACCAGTTATGAACATGTGACAGACAAACAGATTCACTTTGGAATTATTAGTTAATCTTAAATGGAAGGTAAAGAAATAAGGCTTTAAATTATTTTCATTATAATCTAGGTACTTTACTTTTTATATCCTATGGAACCACGTAACGTAATTGGATTTCTGTCAACGTAATTAAAATCTAGATTAAATAATTTGGACAGCACATTATGAAAAACAGTATTTTTTACTTTATTAATTCAATTTTTATTTGAACGATAGGTAATTAAGATTAGAAATGATAAGAGGATTGTCACCGATAATAAACAATTGCCAGTGATAATATATTAAGTTGTTGGTTTATAAATTGTTTTTTTTTGTGACGTTTTTCTGCCACATTCTGGAAATATTACTGAACTCACGGCTACATATCAAACTGTACTGTCCAATATAATGTGATCTCGTATTGTATAGGATTTCCATACAATGAGAGATCAGGGGGCCTACCACCAGCTCATAAAGCAGTATTATTTTAATATTACTTCAGTGGGAGAAAGAGATGGAGCTATACGTCCTGTAGAACTTCACCTCTTTCCCACATTGAAGTAATATTAACATAATACTGCTTTATGAGCTGGTGGTAGGCCCTCAGATTATATTGAAAATGTATAATAATCGGAAATGACGCCGCCATCTTCTTTTTTTTATCTATAAATAAAATTTCTCAAAAAAAAAATACCAACAACTCTGTCAATTTCAGAAAAGCAAGGCTAAGAAACATGGAATACTTTAAAATAGCAAAGTGCGTAATATTTTTTACAACTAACAAAATATACACTAAAGCCTGTTCAGAGAACATAATTACAAAAATTATATTATTTTATTATTACCAACAAATTCCTTATTAATGAGGTTTTTTATGAAAATTCACGCCACCAGTTGGCGAAATGGAAGACCTCTTGTCAATGTAGCGCACGTTGACAAGAGGTTTTCCATTTCGACAGTGAATATACTCGCAACCGGCGTGCGTGTATGACCAGATGTATGAACGTAAACGAGGCAAAAGGAGTAAGTAAGGATCCTAGCAGGTGGCAAACTCAAACTTAAACTCAAAGCATTTATTTCAAATAAACCAATTACAGGCACTTTTGAATTGTCAAGGGATCGGTCGGTCAGAAAGATGAAGCTAGTTGCCCATTCCAAAGCGTAGTAGGTACCTATGGAGAAGAACAACAAGAAACTCCATGGACACTCTTTTAAATCACAATATGTTTACAAAATATTGGTTACATCATTCATGTTAAGGTTATAAATGTGAGAACGATGCAGAACGATAAAAGCGTCCGTAATAAAAAATAAAACAATTCAAAAATCAAATTAAAATAAGCCAACGCAGCTAGAAGATGACCAGTCCCTACTGACAGCGCCCGTTCACGAACATGACGCATGGATTAGCACCATTCAACTCAACCATTTTGAAGGGAGCTAAATGATCTAACACACACGCCACCGTTTAGAGTGAGCATGACATATTCTCAGCTACAATGGCACATTCAAGTCAATGAAAGACGTACCTAGTAAATGGTAGCTTTAAAGTAGGTACATAATACTCACACGTTTTATGAAATGATATAATGCTAAGGGATTGAATTTATACAATGCGAAGATGATTAGTTTTTAAATCTGCAGCAATTCCAACAGTATTTTCAAATGCTAATCAATTAGTTTATGCGTCCTTGTGGAGCAGGACCACCGTTCTGTAGTTTCTGCCTACCCCTATGGGAAGCAGGCGTGAGTTTATGTATGTGTAAAATATATGATGACGTTTATAATTTGTTTTATTCATTCGTTCATCATTCATCCACGACTAAAAAATATAGGCGCTTTTCCATTTTTGACAGATGCCCGGACCTGACGTTTCAGTGCTGCCACCTAGTGAACGTCATTTGATATATGCCTGGTCCTCGAGCTAGCACATAAACGATCAGACATTGCGTTTTATCATTTTTATTAAGGTAGAATAGCGTTTTTATAACCGAGTAATTTTTTATACTTATTTACATTTCACCAATTAAAAAAATCTTGTAAAAAGCAATCGTGCTATTAACATGAAGATTTCCTTTGAAGATCTGATATTCTTATGAATGTAACGTATAAAGATAAGCTTCCTTTTATATAAATAAGTTTTACAGCGGCCTAATGAAAGATTCCATCGGTGTTATGATAGAAGATGGCGGCTGTATTCTGAAGAAATGTGAGGAAAACACAAAAATGTGGAGTTATATAATGGTTGTTAGCTGGTTTGTATATTTTTTTCAAAATTTTATTTACACTAATATTATAAATAAAGCGGAAGCTAGTAATTAATTAAAGTTGGTCTGTATCATCGTGTACAAATGGGCTGAGTTTTGCCAAATGAGCCATACCCAATTTCTCACCAATTAAGATAATTACGTCAAATGAATTCAATAGTCCAAATATGGTACCGTGGGCTGCATCAATTGGGTACCCCAGTTGTATTAAAATTTGAACACTACTATCCAGTAAAATCAGTATGAGATACATCCAAAACTTATGTAATTTTTTTTTAATTATTACAATTACTACGGAAAATGACAGAAAATTTTATGTTCATTCGAATATAATGTAAGTATCTTCACAGAAAATAAATTAAAGTAATCAACATCACCATTATCATCAGTCTACAGCATTTTTAGTGAATCAAATACAGGTCCTTGATTTCATGGATTTTATCATCAACAATGTCAAAGTCAAAGTCAAATAATATATTTCAATTAGGCACATTAAAGGCACTTTTGAAAGTCAAAATTTACAAAAATATGGAATTGATTCTAGTCGCGGGTTCCAAAAGAAAGAATGAAAGAAAGAAAATATTTTATTTGGGACACGCACAGGAAATACAAAACAGTACCTAATGGAAAAAAAAACAAACATTAACAAAATTAAAAAGGAGCATTTTAGAAGGTAGTTTTCGTATAGAGAAGAATGAGCAAGAAAATGTAGGTCGAAATCAACTGTGTCGGTGAAATATTATATTTTACATTACTTTAAATATTTTTTACCCCACTAATAAAATGCAATATTCTGCGGTACCTACGCTACTTTATTATAATATTCACAAAGTAACGTAGAAATTATTCCAATAACTTGCATAATCCTTCTCAGAGAAGTAGGGACTTTGAGCAGTCGTTTACTTATTTCAAAGTTAGTTCTTGTGCTTATATTTTTGTATTATGTATTCTTCTTACTAATAAAGCATATTATTATAATGAACTTAGATAGGTATGCCAAGCAATAAAATGGGTAATGATTGTGGGAAATTGACGTCAACCTCAAGAGATCTTGTACATAATGATTAGATATAGTTCCTTGCTCTTGTTTCATGTATATTATTTTATATAAATCTATATATACAACGTGACATTTTAGTAGTCTTACAAAAGTAGCTCATTTTATGTTTCCAAAAACTGCTAAACATTTATTATATTATTTTATAGATTGTAAAAAATTTTCAATTGCTCCTAGAGGTATTTTATGTCGGGTGCATTGAGTGTCCCTTTGACGACTAAATGTCACGGTGTATTTAATTTCTTTAAATAAATGTTTAGTGGTCCTTGGATATAAGATATATATCCTTGGATATAGATAGAAGTGGGATGCTTTTGTAAGACGTTTAAAATGTCATGGTGTATATTTATTTATGTAGATAAGTAAGTATATGCTTTATGTATTTATGTAAATGGTACACCTCTGACTACCATTGTATTGCCTCTCCTTCTCCCTTTAATCCATCCGAAGGTTGTCTATAAATGATCGCTTTTAGCGATAAGACCGTCCATTATGTCACCCTACGTAAAATGTCTAAAATATCTGTAATTTTTATGGTGTCGTTTATGTCGGAATCAGGTATGTGACTCTTTCGTTATTATCAGAGATATTTTAACTACTGTGGGCGTACTGTGGGTAGTGTTGGTTATTGTGCAATAAAAAACCGTTAGCAGTCCATATCACATTATAATTTACTATCAAATTAATCACTCTAGCAATTCACACACTGTAGTACACAACACGACTATTCGGAATGCGCGACAGTTTCTAAACGTCTTCACTACTTGACCGCCACCGATGACGGTCCGGCCGGTCCGAGCGTTATGTTCAGATTCTGTCGAAAGCCACTAGGCGGCGCTGGCGTCCCGATTAGTCAACTCAGCAACGTATTTTCGACATATATAATAAGTGTTGGCTTAGTGGACTGTAGAGATCTGTAAAGACACGCATACAGGAGCTGCGTGACGCGGGCTGGGACAAGACGCTCGGTGAACTAGAGCCCAACCATCAGGCATTTTGGGAACTTCAGAGGAAACTCAGATCCCCTCAATCTTCCTCGATGCCCCCCCTGACCCGTCCCGATAAGAACATAGCCTTCGAGGACGTTGAAAAGGCTGAATGCCTGGCCGACAGCCTCGAGACTCAATGCTCACCCAGTTCCCTGCCAGTAGACCAAGCTCACCTCCTAGAGGTCGACGCTGAAGTCGAACGTAGAGCCTCCCTGCCCCCCGTTGATGACCCTGATTGTCCACTGCCTCCCGTCGCTCCAGACGAAGTGCATGACATTATCAAAGGTCTTAAAGCTCGTAAAGCTCCCGGTTCAGATGGCCTCACCAATAGGGTGATCCAATTATTCCCTGCCCACCTGATAATGCTTTTGACTACCATCTTCAATGGTGCCTTAAGCAACAACTTCTTTACCCAGTCGTGGAAAGAAGCTACAGTCATAGGTATCCCAAAGCCCGGTAAACCCAGTACCGAGCCTTCTAGATACCGTCCCATCAGTTTGCTCAAGCTTCTCGGAAAAACCTATGAGAGGCTTATTTATAAGCGTCTCAGAGACTTCGCTGAGACCAAGGGCCTCATCCCCAACGAACAGTTCGGATTTCGAACTGAGCACGCTAGCGTGCATCAGGCCCACCGCATCATTGAGTTTATAAGCGATGGTTTCCAACGCGGCTCTCTGACGGGTGCAGTATTCTTCGACATTGCGAAAGCATTCGATAAAGTCTGGCACAACGGCTTATTATACAAGCTGTACCAACTCGGCGTGCCAGATCGTCTCGTACTCATCTTACGGGACTATCTATCGAACCGCGTATTCCGCTATCGTATTGAAGGAGCACTTTCCTCTCCCCACCCCATTCGCGCAGGAGTCCCTCAGGGCTCCGTGCTAGCTCCCCTCATGCTCACGCTATTTACTAGCGATATTCCAAACCCAGGTAGAAGGGCGCACTTCGCTCTGTTCGCAGACGATACGGCCATCTACTTTAGGTCTAGATACCCCGACAATATCGCCCACACTCTCCAAGGCGCAGTCAATCGACTCGCTGCCTGGTTTCGAAAGTGGCGCATAGAAGTCAATCCCGAAAAAAGCCAAGCGGTTCCCTTCTCGAAACCGCGCACAAGGCATAGAGACCCCCTCCCTCGACCCCTCACTATGTTCGGTAAGCAGATCACTTGGGAGAAGCGAGCCAAATATCTAGGTGTTGTCCTCGACCATCATCTCACTTTCGCTGAGCACGTAAAGATGGTTCGTTCGCGAACCGCTTTCGCTCTCGGTAGGCTTCATTCCGTCCTAAACGCACGCAGCAAGTTGTCACTTAAGTGCAAATTGTGAATCTACACAGCGTGTATTCGTCCCATCATGACTTATGCGGGTGCCGTCTTTGCTCATGCAAAACCCCACCATATCCATAGGATGCAAATGCTCCAAAACCGATTCCTCCGTAGGGCCACAGGTTCCCTCTGGTATGTAAGGAACGAGAGTTTCCATCTCGACCTTAGAATTCCCACGATCCACCAATTTCTAAAACGACTTGCAAAGCGTTACTTCGATTCCGCGGTCAAACATCGCAACCCTCTGGTTGTCGAGGCCGCTAGTTATGTCCCAAGTAGGATTAGCCGTACCCGCCGACCTAGGCACATTCCCACCGACCCTGATGACCCCATAACCCTCCTCCAGGAGAGCAATAGGGCTACTAGTACTCTACACAGATACAGACGCCTCCCGTCATTCCGACCTCGCCGTCGAGGTCCTTTGCGATCGCGTCCGCGCCCCCGAGTAAATGATACTCCTCCCCGACCCTTGCTCGATAACGAAGTGCCAGCAGTGGTTTCAGCTGTGCACGTAGCTTTAAATTCCCCGATTAATAATAATGATCAAAACTTTGATGCAGCCCGTCCCATCTTTGATGTCCTCCCTCTGGTGACGCCCTAAGCCGAGGCTCTTAGCGAGCGTTCACCTAGTTGTATGTCCCTGGCTGGAGGCTTTGAGTGTAACAGCTTAAGGCAACCACAGGATTGACTGGTTAAATAGTCATGACCTCAGGGGTCAGCTATGAGATGGCCTAAAAAAAAGAAAAAGGTTAGTGGACTGTAGATTTTATGACCTTTTCTTTTATGTTAAGTACCTGGTACTTGTTGAAAGACCTACACTGTCCTCCCATTACTACTACAATTGTTATTTGAAAATATTGTAAAAGCCAATTATTTTTAAAAGAGTAGTCGTGGAGTTTCTTGCCGGCTCTTCTCCATAAGAAACGACTAATTGGAACCGTGTACCTAGCTTCTCACGTTTCATAAGTGCTCATGTAGGTTTATGTGAAATAAAATAACAACATAAACAACATAACAGAAATACAAATATTCTCTTGGTATTTTTCTGATCCGGTTCTTCTTGTCTGTTTGTGTGTACATCAAGAGTTAACCGTCTCATTGGTGCTACTGCTCAACATGAGGTCCCGGTTCCAATTCCTGGGTCGGGAAAAGTTTTATTGGGTTTTCCATCTGAAATTTCTCAGTAGCAGCCCGGATTCTGGATTTGTGCCCGATTGATAGCAACAGACATGCACCCTATTACATGGGATTTAAACATAACTGGCGAAATGTGGTTGTACTATTGGTACACCTCTGCCTTACCCTACGGGGAAATACAGGGGTGACGTTATGGTAAACTGTTAAATAAATAAAATAAGTAAATATATTAGTATAAAAAAAAAACACAATTTCTTTCCAGAATAAGACCACAAGCCTCTTATACGTCGATACTGAGTCAGTCATCTCATCAAAGAACGCGTACAAATGAGATCGTTTCCCTCCCAAATTCCTCTTCCCCGGAGCCATCAATTGCTTGCTACAAAAATTGATCAAATAAAAAATGCGGTGGATATTTTTTGGTGTGCCCTTTGAAAATTCTTCTCTTTTGTATCACAATTTGGGTGTGAATAAGGTTATTGTCAATCAGCGAGTGAATTTTGAAGCCGGTTGGAAGGTTCTGCTGATTCCTGATTGACAGAGGGTTCGAATTTGGAACTAGTGAAATTGATCGCTGCATTTATAATAATACAAAATGGCTGCCGAAAATAATGTATCGGTTTTTCTATATTTTGTTTTTTTTTTATTTGCCTGAAACTGCGAAATTATAAATGTCATCCGGATATAATTTTTTTATTGTAAAATACGAAGATCTCTTACTTCTTTAGGATGGTCGCACATCTGATCGGGTGTAACGTTTGGTCGCGTCTATTTATTCGCTCGACGCACTACCGCGATCTTTGGTTGAGAGTTTACACTCCCCAATCCTTACGGATGATTTTTTTATTATCTACTTGTCCGCTCTGGTGTTACGTGACCAATGATACGTGACGCATCTTCCGTCAGATGTGCGACCACCCTTAGTACGCTTATAACTCGAGAACCTCGAAAACTAGCCGATTTTTTTTCGATTGTTTTTCTGGATACATTTTGATGTATCCTGTCCACAGCTAGTGGGTACAATGTGTATCTTGTTAACTTCAAATGTCAGTCAGGCGAAACATAACGTTTGTGTCACCGTATAACTATGAACTTCATTAGTTTATAATCTATCGGTATTAACCTCTTTTATCTGTGCTGTTGTATAATAAACTGTCGAAAAACATTGTGAACTGCAACAAACTATTTACAATTTAACGCATTATTTTATTATCGATACATGGGAAACCGACAAATTGTTAACTGCTATCAAACTTGCTTGCGACGTAACTAACTTGCGCTAATACTAAATAGCCTGCTTAGTTGCGAGCAAGTGGGAAGTAGCGCTCGCCGGCCGCTGCTGCAGCACCGTCCGCTTCGTACGCTCGGCTCGCGCGGTTGATCACAGTTCTAATCTAACCTGACCCATTTCACCCAGTTCACAATTTTTAGGTAGTTTATAATCAAACGGAAATAATACCGATAGATTATAAACTAACGGTTCTCAAAATCGTACGGTGACATATACATACAATTAAGTAGGCACCTACCTACTAACTAACATTTGAATGTATACAGTACCTAAACTATAACTAGTCTAATGAGGCGACCACCTCGTTTGCAACAAACTAACACCGAAATACTACAATATATTACACATTGCTACATAGTTGACAAAGACGGTACATGATACAAAAGGCTCCAATGAAACTTGTTTTGACATATAATAGCTGAAAGTTCGGTAGTTAGCGCGCCTAGACGTTTATGATTTACAAGTCATAAGCTTATGGCGCAGAGCGTTCATTGTAAAAGTTGGCAACGTTGCAAATAGCTGTCAAACATTGATTGAAGTGGAAACTTTTTAGGCGCGTTGGGCATTTTTGAGATGGGACTAAACCATTGATTTCGCGACACCGTGATGATACCAGCTTTTGACCATTAAAAAGACATCAACGCGTTGATTACCGCGGTGCTTGGAGTAAAAGATTTCAACGCGTTGATTACCGCGTTGCCGATTTTTTTTCAAGTTTTCACTTCTGTCGGCACTCCCGGAGTGCAAATGTTTTTTTTTTTTTGGATTAATTTGGCAATATTGTCTACTGTATGGAAAAATGAAATATCGCTAACTACTCGTAGTGACCTAAAATATTTATAATGAATTGTAATTATAACATTCAATTTGATGTTGTAATCGTTTTTGGTGTAAAAATAGAACCGTAGATCCTTGACAGTCATTACAGGTAGTGAGAAGCCCAAAAGTCTGACAACCAGTTTTACAAAAGGATATCGTGTTACCTAGTAACTGGGTTGTGCAGGCCAAATATGCAGTCAATTCAAGAAAATTACTAGTATTCAAGCTGCATCCAGTTAAACTGGAGGACGACCCCAACATAGTTGGGAATAGTGCCAGGCAGATTGAAACTTAGGGCAGTTTGAGGACGTTAGAAGGTTTCAAGGCTTACGATAATAATTTAAAATTTCTTGCACGAACAAATTACAGTACAGGTCAATGCACATTTATCTTAATCTGTACTAATTATAAAGCTAAAGAGTATTTTTTGTTTCTTGTTTGTTTGTTTGAACGCGCTAATCTTTAGAACTACCAAAAGAAAAAAAAAATCAATTCCGACGATTAGAAAAAATATTTTTTCTATGATAGCTCATTTCTTAAGAAAGGCTTTAGGCTATTTAACATCATTCACGTGACGAGCCATAGGAGCCGAGCAAAAAGAAAAGTCTGAAAAAATGTTATGCGATACTGAATTAACAGCGCGGGCGTGCGATGCGATATGCGACGGGGGCACAAATGTCACGCGGGCAAAGTCGCAGGCAGAAGCTATTGATATGATAAAAATTAAATAGAATGACATCACTGGGTAAAAAACATGACGTTTTGTTTTTAAATAATTTTCTTTTTTATCGCAAGAACCGATTATAAATTCAAAGATAAGTAAAGGAATCTACTTTCACAGTTGCTTTTAAAATATACCTAATGAAAAACTATTATGCTTTCAAAGGTCATGGAGGTATGGATCCAAATGATTTTGGAAATTGTATCGAATCAGATACATGCATCATACATTTCATTGAGGAAACACAATACTACGTTGCATGGCGTTAGAAATACAAAAATAACATGTTAGCAGAAGAAAATTATTAGAAATGAAGAGATCAGGAGGAGAACCAAGGTAACCGGCATAGCCCAAAGAAATGCCAAACTTAAGTGGCAAGGCACATTGCTCACTGAACAGCTGGCCGATGGGGCTAAAAGCTTCTAGAATGGCGACTGCGTACCGGAAGATGCAGCGTTGGAAGGCCTCCCACAAGATGGACCGATGACCTTGTGGGGGGCCGCTAGAATCCGCTGAATGCGGGAAGCACAGAACCTGGTCGAAGTGGCGATGCTTGGGGTCTTTCGGCAAAAATTATGATAATGACGATGAGAAGGAAATTCCCCAAAGAAGCCCTTCCTCAACGATTTTACCGTTATGTTGAGCTTTTACATAAAAATAAGGTACCTAAGTCCTTAGGTATCATATCTACATATACTTATATCTCTCTTCTTCTTCCATCCCTGGTCCCGTTATTTGGGATCGGATCTCCTCACTTTTCTGCGCCAAGTTATTCCGTCTTAGTTTGTCTGTTTTGGCAATTGGGTTTTCTTGAGGTCTCTTTTTATATTTCTGCCTCTCTTTTGATCCGGCTGATTTAGTGCAATTTGGACCACATGATCTTCATTTCGTCTTTGAATGTGTCCATACCATCTTAGCATTTATCTGTACATTTATTATAAATTAGAGTTTTTCGTGTCTGTTTTTGTGACCGCGCTGTTCTTCTTATCAACGCAATGGATTATGATGCGATGTTCCCATAATTTAGGGAATTTCTTCTGGCAGGTTAAATTGAAAAGAGTATGCTTAGATGGTTTGGTCATGTTGAGAGGATGAGTCAATCAATCTGCCTAGCCTTTTCCCAACAATGTTGGGGTTGGCTTCCATCTAACCGGTTGCAGCTGAATACCAGTATTTTACATGGACCGACTGCTTATCCACCACAACCCAGTAACTGGGTAATACGATAACCCTTGGTAAGACTGATTGCCAGACTTTCGGGCTTCTGACGACCCGTAATGCCTGTCAAAGATCCACGAATGACAGCCAGGACCAATGGCTTAACGTGCTTCCGAGGCACGGAGGAGTCTCGGTATGTAAAGATCATCCATCTACGGAACAACCCCGGCAAGCGTAGCTTAACCTGATGGATCAATCTATGCAGCTGTTATTACTTAGCCAGGAGCACCTCGCGGGCCGTGTCTCTAGTAAATAAATGATGAAAACAAAAATCAGCTCAAAACGCTTAAAACTTGTACAGCACTCTGCGGTCCCACCTGCCCATGGTGTGTAGACATAACAGTCTCAGAGCACTTACATACTGGCCTTGTTCTAATGACCAAAGTTTTCAGCGTAACCAACTTAATATATACAAAATCACCATACCTATAACATGGTAGCTTAATGGTGCTCAGATATAAGGACATTAGTATCAAATTGGCTTTTGGGGATTATAATGTTGTTTGTAACCGATTTGGTGTGTTCTCGGGTTTGTTTTATCTCTATATTGATGTTTTGTAGGTGTTAATCTGTTATTTGGACTGCCTCGTTGGTCTAGTAGTCGCAAGCGCTACTGCTGAGCATGAGGTTTTGGGTTCGATTCCCGGGTCGGGCGAAGTGTTATTGGGTTTTTCTATCTGAAATTTCTCAGTAGCAGCCCGGAGTCTGGGTTTGTGCCCGGTTGATGGCAATAGGCTCGCCCCCTATTACATGGGACTTAAAAACATAACTGGCGAAATGTGGGTGAACCTGCTACAGGGCCTGCTGCACCTCTGCCCAACCCTTCGGGGAAACAAGGCGTGATGTTATGTTTATGTAATCTGTTATTTGTGGTCATTTGTGATTGTTGCAGGCGTAGAAATTAATTATTTAGTAGGCTAAATAGCGACATTTTCTTCTTTGGACTTTGAAGTTCTTCTTTATCGAGTTGTTAGTGACTAACCTGGTGTCAGAGTTTTAAAGCCGCCCATGGGCCTCTGACTTGGCTTAACAAACCGTCGAGAAATATTTCTCAGGCGGGCGGGTTTCCTCGCGATGTTTTCCTTCACCGTTTTTTAAGGAATGGATCATTTGGAGTTAAGAGTCCTATTACATTTTTTTACGGAAATTCGTAATTTTTGACGTTGTAATTTTCATTAAAATTATGATATTTTAATTATTTAATTACAATAACGATAGTGCCATTCTCTTTCTTATAAGTTGGAGTTACACATTATTTTCAAGTGATTTGCTGAATTGACGCGGAATATATAGTACTTGAATTTTATTTATGGTAATTTTTTCTTATTATATTGAGAAACGAAAACTAATGAAACGTATTCATTGTAGGTAGAAGTTTTATACCTTATTAGTTTATTTGATAAAATTTTGTTTATTTGGAATATAATTGACGCTGAATCAAGACATTTATTGCTTTTCTTTATGATTTTTTCTGTGAAAACTAAAGAAATTCTAGAACTCCAATAAACAAATAAAACATTCAACTTATCTTTTAGTAATTTTAGTTTTTATTTGAATTGAATGGAACAAAGTGAATTTAAGCGTCAAAGTTCCATCACCAACGGATTTTCTTGTAAACTGAGTTCGTAAAATATTTATAGTAAATTACACGAAAAGAAAAATTAAAATATGTAACTCCAACTTACAAGAAAGAGAATAGCACTATCGTTATTCATAATCAAATAATTAAAATATAATACTGTTGCTGAAAATTACAACGTCAAAAATCATGAATTTGCGTAAAAAGTGTAATAGGACTCTTAAGATCGCATTTAAAACAAATACTTGTGACGTAACTAATCCCATACCTAGTCACGTTTTTAATAGAGGTCTAGTTTTGTCTTTTAGAAATAAATAAAGAAAGAAAAAACTTTTATTTGCGGTAAACATGAGGCAAAAATAGTTTAAAATACAAAAATGAGAAAAGATTGTGGAAAGCATGCGTCACATCCACGCAAATTGGCTATCGCTCAGCATTATGCTACGACCCTATGCAAGACAGAGCCCCAGCGCTGGTTACAAATCATGTTAGGATAAGTATTGCATGTGAGATGTATTTTATACAGATCTGATTGAATATAGGAAATTCTTAAACAACTATTCTTCATTAGTAATGACGTAGTATATACATAAGAGTATTTCTCCTTACTGTATACCAAAAGAGAGACTACTGAATAAACAGTACAGTGAAGTTTCTTGCCGGCTCTTCTCCATAGGAAACGACCAAATCGGAACCGCGCACCTAGCTTCTGACGTTTCATAAGTGCCCTTATAGATATATGTGAAATAAAATATTTTAAATTGTGAAATTTTTGAGTAGGTACAATTAGCGCCAATATTTGTTGCAAGCAACGATCTTTTACAGACAACTCTAAATAAACTGAACTCTATTGGAATTCTGCTGACCCGTATGATAAAATGGCGTGAAAGTATACACAGAACAATAACGTGTCGGGTTTAAAGCTCATAAAGTAGTTGCTTCATTGTTTACGAGTGTAACTCACCCGTTTGACTTTAACAACTTTTGCCGCAGAACATACGGTCTACATACAAAACCGCTTACCCAGTGGTCAGTAGGTTTTACGTACTTTTTGAGTAGTGGCCTTTATTTAGTACTGGATAGCGAGAGGCCTAACTGAAATACGTGCCTAGACCTAGAGGTTTAGGCACGTATTTCAGTTAGGAGGTTAGAACCAGTGGTTCCCAAGCTGTAGGTCACAACCCACTGGTATCTCGCCAGCGAATATTGGGTGGGCCTTAAAAATTTTATTTTGAGTAGCTCGTGGCTACGTACTAACAGCCGCACGGGTCGATCCATCAGTTTAAGCTACGCTAGCCGGGGTTGGTCCGTGGATGGGTGACCATTTCTACATATCGAGACTCCTGCGTGCCTCGGAAGTAACGTTTAGCCATTGGCCCCGGCTGTCATTCATGGATCTTTGACAGTCGTTACGGGTCGTCAGAAGTCCGAAAGTCTGACAACCAGTCTTACCAAGGGGTATCGTAATATCTTGGTACTGGGTTGTGAAGGTCAGATAGGCAATCGCTCCATGTAAAATACTGGTATTCAGCTGCATCCGGTTAGATTGGAAGCCGACTCCAACATAGTTGGGAAAAGGCTAGGCAGATTGATTTTATAGTTATGCCCTTTTTTACTCCATGACTGCCAAGAGGTGAATCCCGAATGTGGAAGCTTTTGTTAGGTGGGTCGCGGTCAAGTCAACTTTAGGAACCACTGCTCTAAACCATATATCTTTCTAAATAGACCTCTCTAAAGAGTTTAAAGGTCTAGTTAGTAGGTAGTAGAAGATCTGGGAAAGAACTCGCCCCGGAAAGTACCTACGAAGCAACGTTTTTGCATTTCAGTTGATCTTGGAATGTTTTCGATGTAATTATAGGTACTAGGACCAGAGATTCCATCACGAGCGCGCTACGTAAACATAACGTGTTTGGACACGTGCGTGCATTTTGGACACGAACGTACGTGAACCGATGACCTTGTGAAGACAGCAGGAATCCCCTGGACGCGGGAAGCACAGAACCGGTCGAAGCGGCGGTGCTTGGGGGTGGCCTATGTTTAGCAGATGATGATGATAGAATTTTGGTTTAAATTTTTGTGACAACCTCAATAATTATAACCCACAGATAATTATGAGAATAGTCTTTAAACTAAGCAAATGTTATGTACGAAACAAATATATTTTCAATTTTCAAATACACACATCAAAAGTGTCTAGGGATCAAGCATTTTTATGCGGATTTCTTGAGATTGAGATGTGGCTTTGTAATAAATTTATGATTATATAAATTTATATGGATCCTTTTTGGTGCATTTCATAATTTGAAACAGGAACTGTTAATCAAATTCGAGTAAAAGATGAAAATCAGCTGTCAATATTTTCCCTATAAAAACATACAACGCATTGAAGACATTATTAGTGCTACTGTTTCCCTACTACTGATTAAAACCAACGTTATTATGGAGCGGCGACGTCATTTAAGCAGGGAAGAAATGCTCAGAGCCGTGGGAATGATAGAAGCTGGTTCCCGGCAACGTACTGTGGCTTTAGCTCTGAATACAAGTCAGAGTGTTATCAGTCGACTTTGGACACGTTACCGAAGCACTGGTACCGTGGCTGAGCGCCATGGAGGACGGTATCGCTGCACCACACGGAGACAAGACCGATACATTCAAATCTTAACTCGAAGAGCTCCAACAATAACCGCCATGATGTTAGCCGTGAGGCTTCATCACTCTTCAGGGAAGTTAATTAGCGACCAAACAGTCAGAAACCGCTTGCATGAAGTGAACCTTCATTCCCGAAGACCGCTACGGGTACCACCTATAGCAATGCACAATCGTAGGATTCGATATCAATGGGCTCTTGAACACAGAAATTGGGCTAAAGAACAATGGCGTTTCGTGTGCTTTTCTGATGAGTCTCGTTTTGGTATGAGACCGGATACAAGACGTATACGACACTGGAGAACCCCTGGACGCCAACAGCGATTAAAATCCTGCCAGGAAGTCCATCCTTATAGTGGTGGAACCATCATGGTATGGGCGGGTATTTGGATCGGCGGAAGAACTGAGTTGATTTGGATCAGAGGCAACCTCAACGCTCAAATTTATGCTGAGACGATTGTATCTGACGTCATCGTTCCTCTACAAGTGCAAATCGGTCCCTTATTTCAGTTAATGCATGATAATGCACGACCGCACACCGCAAGAGTTGTAAGACAGACTCTCGCCGCAGCTAACATCAATGTCCTGCTCTGGCCTGCTCAGTCGCCAGACTTGAACCCGATTGAGCATGCATGGGATATGCTACAGAGAAGAGCTTTGCCGAATATGGAGGGTATCCAGTCGCAAGAAGACCTTTTTTTGTTGTTGCAACGAACATGGGCGGCCATTCCACAGCGTGATTTGGATGAACTCATTTTGAGTATGCCAAACCGATGTTCTTGTGTTGTTAGTGTTCGCGGTAGAAACACGGATTATTAATTGTTTAAGTTACCCAATAAAATTTTAAAGAAAACTGTTATTTCAGTCTTTTTTTCGAACTTTAATGTTAGTGGTTCAAATGTCAAAAATCCCTTTATTAGGAAAATGGCAAATTTCTTTATTAATGCAAAGGTGACTTGGTTTATCGTTACTGTGACAAACGAAAACACTTTATTTGATGAATCCTTAAAGAAAATTTTAATTAATATCAATCAGGAGAAAAGTTATTGCAAAAATATATGTTGATCCCTAGACACTTTTGATGTGTGTAGTTTCAATTTAAAACGGTACGTTTACACATCGCGTTAGTGCTAAGCCCACCGGTTTGAACGATATGGGTATCGAACTATGACTAAATAAATAATAATAAAGGTTTTGTTCACAAAAAAAGTACATAAACACTTTTATAATGTACATTACAATTCATTACAAGTTGCAAAATCTGTACAAAAGTATTTAACCCTGTCTCTTAGACTAGGATAGCCTGTATTCTAAGAGATAGAACTAATTAATTACAGGCACTTGAGACACTATATCTGGTATATAGCAAGAAAGTGGTGTCACTGCTCCACAGAGTGCGTGTGAGTAGCAACAGTATCCTGAGTGTGATAACGGACAGGTATAAGTGTCCATTCTTCAAATATTGTATGCGTTTATGCGTGCACTAACATAGTTTTAAGCACTATTTTAATCGGGCCCTATCAGAATACCAGCGCTGCGGTATTTGTTTTTTTCAAATATCGTAGTATTATGCTGAGATAGGAGCCTTTTTAGCCTCGCACAGGTCTTCTTTTTTTGTTTACACAATTCTCTCTTTTTAAATTTTTATAGGTTTTCTAAAATTGTTATTGTTTATAAAATTTTCTTAATGTTGTATTTACTGTGCGTGTCCCAAATAAAAAAAAAATCTTTCTTTTCTTTCATAACAAAATGGATCATGTTGTCTGAAAAAAAATATTAAAAGAAAAAAAAATGTTTTTATTATATATATTTATTTGTTGTTGTTATTTATGTGTTTATTATATAGTTGTGTTTTGAATTAAATTAATATTATTATAAACTGGAAGAAAAATTTGTGTCGAGTGAATTGTTTACTTCTGAAGAAAGCATGCATTATCATCGACCGCATCATCGCTTGATAATAAGCCAGATAGCGTATCACAAAAGGTAAAATTCAAAACAGGAAAACTAAGTAGGAAAATCCGATCTACAGACTGGATTTTACCGGTTTTGTTTGTTTTTTTTTTATCGGTAAGGTATGCGTAGGTTTTATTTTATGTTTCACAAGGAAATAACATAAATTAAATAGTACCACTGTAACCTTTACGTGGTCTGAGTATCAATCAGATCAAACTATCGTTCGACTAAAAGTATACAGTACATGCGCGCTGAGTCTAAGCCCTGCACATGTGTATAACCATCGAAACGGGTTTTCTACGGGTTTTGTCGACGGAAGAATAGACAAAATGACAGATTGTGATTGTTTATCTGTCATTTTGTCTATTCTTTCGTCGACAAAACCCGTTTCTATTGTGGTCATACTAAGCGTGCAGTGGTATCGCCCGGGCAACTATGAGCGGTGATTGCCCAGTGTTAACGGCCCCAATTTGCAAGTTGTAGTTCGTGGGTTCGAACCCAGACAGGCGCTTTACTTTAAGTAAATAATTTTATAACCACCACTCTCTAAACGGTGAAGGAAAACATCTTGAGGAAACCGGCATGTCCTAGAACCAAAAATTCGAAAACATGTGACATCTACCAACCCGCAGGCCTATATCCCAGCTGTGAGAACATTATAGGTAGGCTAATTATGCTGAGTCTAAAATCTTCATAAACAAACAAACAACACATCATGCCTATTTCCACGGGCTATTTATATTAATTGAGAGCATTAATAAACAATACTTAGTAGGGCACAAAATGGACGTCGAACACGCACAGTTTTCTTATTAGAGTTCCGTACCCAACCGGCTATTACTAGGGCTCCGCTGTCTTTCCAACCGTCAGTCAGCCAACCCTGTGAATCGTGATATATTTTTGAATCGTATTATGTTGACATTTGAAATTTTCACAGAACGTGCACTATTATGGCTGCTGTAACAACAAATAATAAAAATAAACAGGTTGGGTTTTAAATAGACAAACCAAAAACCCCAACGCAGAAAAGAATAGCGAACATATAAAAAGTCATAAACGAATTCAAACACTACATGTCTGCCATTATTTTTTCAAGAGTGTACTAGTGTGCTGGATATCCTGACTGCAGCATTAAACCATGAATTCCATAATCTTGCATAGTTAGCTATATAGCATACATGGGTGTTTCAAATTTTACACACACATATGTTTGAAAGTAAAGTTCCATTATGCGTCTAAGATCCCTATCGCAGCTAACACAAAAGAGTTGATGACCTTGAAACAGCTGAACTGATTTTAATTAAACATATCCAAGAACCATCTCTAGACAACCTGCTTTCAAATAAAATAAAAAAACTGCATTCAAATCGGTTCACCCGTTTAAGAGCTACGATGAAAGAAGGAAGAAAGAAAGAAATTTCTTTTATTTGCGGTAAACATGACGCAAAGAAAGATAAAAAAAAACACGTAAATAACAAATTGGGGGAAAATATGCGTCACATCCACGCAAAACGGCCATCGCTCAGCATAATGCTGCAACCCCATGCGAGACAGAGCCCCAGCACTGATTTTCAGCGACAGCCGGCGCTGACGTGATGACGTCAACCGGTACAGCATATAGTGAAATAACAAATCAAAAATAAAATAAGTATAATACTTAGTCCTAAATGTTAATACAAATATAATATTTAAAATGGCAATATTTCCTTCCGTCGGCGACTCATGCGCCGCAGACTTATTGCAATCTGTGCGCGTAGCTGTCATAAAACTATTTGCCACAAACAGACACACGGTGCCACAGCCAGACAGACAGACCCACAAATAGCGGTCAAACTTATAACACCGCAGCTTTTTGTTGCGTCGGGGGTTAAAAATAAACCCCAAATAAGAAGCAAAAAATATTATGTAGTGTATTGACAAGTGCGAGTCCGACTCGCACTTGTCTCTATTTCCGTGAACCGTCAATATTATGATAACGTTGTGAATAAAAAAACCTTTTGAACATGACATCCGACCTTATGGCTTGAGAGACTTTAATAATAATGTTGTGATGCAAATAAACTTTAGAACTGTTTTTTTAATCTCCTAGTATTTAACCGACCTCAAAAAAGGAGGAGGTTCTCAGTTCGCTGGAATCTATATTTCTTTAAAATATTTTTTATTTTTTTTCGTTTGTAGGGGTTGTCCCTAAATTTTATTAATTTTGATTGGGCAGTTGTTACCTTCAATAATACGTATTTTTTCGATTTAGTGTAGAAATAACTATTCACTATTATTATAATAACTAATAACTTCCTGCCACTGATATTTGCATAGCAAGTAGTGATATACGAATTTGTGAGCAGTAGGTACGACAAGCAAAAAGTGAAAAACAAAAACTTTTTTTTACATAAAAACGATGGTTTTTTAAGTAAAAAATAACTAATTTTGAAAGTCGGTGGCAAAAACGCAAATGCAGTGCCAAAGACACCGACTTCCCAAATTAAATTAATAATTTTTGAATTTCGATTTTTCACTGTCAAGTATTTTTTTTGGAAGTAGGTTGTTTTTTTTTTCTTGTTTAATAAACAAGCCATGCGTCCAATGGGATGTCCCATCAGCAAAGATGACGAACTTACAACCTTTCATTTCCTTATAAATTTCCAAAAATCCTTCCTCCTTCATTTTTATGGAAATCTTGTGCATGCTTCTAGACCCAGCAGTTAACGCTCTGCGTTATCTGTCAGTGAGTGAATGAAGTAGATATTTGCTGACATAAGTTTTTTTAAGTATAACCTACTTGTGTGAGGATTTTGTATTATTTCTCCCCATTAAACAAGAAAACGAGACAAATTTTGGTTTATTTCACGCCGCAGTTAGTCATAGGCATTTTGTTTAGTAGAGCACTTCATACTACATCATACTTATACTACATCATACTTCATACATCACTTCAATTATACACTTCCATCCCACTGAGTTAACCACAAAGCTTTACCTTAAGCTACAATGATACAACAGTGTTAACCTGTTACAGTCAGTGGCACTGTTGCAAACCAAAAGCCCAGAGAAGCAACGAGCATACATCAAAGCAAACACCAAATGCAGGCACAAAACGCATCTAAAGGCAAAGACAACGTCTCACGTCCCACATTTGATCAAAATGACGTCATTAACGTTCTTAAGGCTGATCCACACGAGCGTCTTTGGCTATAACTCAAACGCACCACAACTCTAGTAAATCCTACTCATTAGTCGTCTCGACCAACTAATGTGTTCTCGTCCTATTAAGTGACGGCTTACTTGCTCCCTGTGTAGGTACTCCGCTTTTGTCATGTAGGAGAATCTTTTGTGATATAATGGAAGCTATTTTTGTGGTTAAGTTAATTGAGCATTTGGATGTTCAAACTTGCGAAGGAAAGTTACTACTTTGTTTCTAAGAATTATTTTTATTTTGAACTAGCATGCTCTGCTACCCGTGTGAGCATATACAGTATATTAACTAACAGAGGGCGTTCCCGTTAGCCCGTAATAGTATAGCGCACATACATACAAAAAAAAAATAACTTCAGAAAAAATATATATATAATAAAATATTAATAATTTTTAAACTGATACGTAAATAAAAGAAACACTCTGTACATGCGCACTTACTTTACTTACTTTTTTTTTCTTTAAGTTTAAAAATTCACAAAAAAAATATTACTTAATAATACTTTTTTTTTGTGAATTTTTAAATTTAAAGAAAAAAAAAATTTTTTTTTCAATGTTAATATTTTATTGCATGTATGAACGGTATAGCGTATATTTTGATGCGGTTTTCACATCATAAATGAAATCATCATTTAGAAAATTTATTCCGGAAAGTTTATGTGCAAATACATTCATATTTAACTTAGATATAGCACAGAAATCTCAATGCTTTGACATATCACCACATAGTATATTTTATCAGTGTGAAGCATGGGGTCGCTAGTTCATATATAAAAATTACTACGGCTTATAAGCATAGGTACATGTGTTTTTGTTAATTGAGCCAAGTGCACGCATTTACTTTTTCAATGTTGTTTCTACATTACACATTATTACACATTATTTGTTTTTACATTATTTTATGCATTGGTGTATTTCTTAATTCATTTTTTTTTTTGTAAATAATTCTAATATATAACAGATGCCGCATTCACATCTTTTACCCTATGTACATACAAAGAAGCCATGAACCCGAAGAATTAGGTAGGTACATAAAATCGACACACAAAAAATATTTACAAAGTAATCTATACATAGGCGGTAAACTATTACGTCAACATACAGGTAATATCGCGCACAAAATAAATATTTTTCATGCTAGCAGACATTTCTATCCATCATTGTGTTGCCCCCAAATCTTCAGGTGAATTTTCCTTAACATGTCTATAAATGATGACCTGGTTCATATTTTATTGAATGGCAGCTTTTTCTATCTTTTTCCTCGTTTTTTGAGAAAGGATATGCAGAAAAATATTTCGCAATTGCGCACAGTTTTGGATAAGATTTGATTTAATATTTTGCGCAAGGTGTAGCAATTCGTTTTCTTCAATCCAAGGTAGGAATAAATGATTTGATATTTAAATACATACAGTAGGTACTGAATAGTATAATATTCTTTATCAAAAATCATTTATGGACGATAAAGCAAAGTTAAGATAGTCTGTTAGACCGATTCGCTGTTTGAAAATATTCATGAAAAAGTGTCAGAGACAAAGTTAAAAATATTGTATTAAAAATTGTGTGATCAAAATTAGAACTAATACCGAAATTAGACTGGATTGTCATGGCGTTGTAGAGCTTCGGGAATGTTCGTAGAAGCTCGCAAAGATGATTTCCATGCCATCTTGCGAAAGAAAGCGGCCTATTTACTACACTGCCTGCATGGTAGTAACAACCGCTTCGCTGCGAGAGCGGACCGTTCCTTTCAGGGACACTGGATGGGGATGACAGTCATAGTGCATAAATAAATAATTCGTGAAAACTAATAATAATAACCTACTTATTTAGGCACCATTGTTACTAACACCAAAATACTAAGAAAATTATCGAAGTTGGGCAGTTGTCCCACCGCCGGTCGACGAGGAAGCGACTAACTATCGGTACTACACACGTACATATACATTCCGTGTAAACAAAAGAGATACATATATTAATAGTTGATACCGCCGTTGACTGTTCACACCGCCAGCGAGGACTCGTTCCACTAATTAGTTGCTGAGACAAGAGCTATCAAAGATAATACTCTCTCAGCGACAATTGCTCAGCGATGCTCGCTTGGCGGTCAGAACTCATGCGGAGAGACTAAACAGCGGGAATTTCGCCAAAAGCGAGTGGTGCGAGTAATCGCCCGTCGTACTTGGACACTCGCTGATAGCCCAGCGACAAAACTATCGGAACTACACACTCGCTGCTCGCTATTTGCCGTCATTTTCAGGCGCTGGCTCTACTTACTACTCGTTAATCGCCGGCGGTGGAACAATTGACTTAGTCTGAAATAAAGTTTTATTTTATTTTTACCAAAAACTGTAAATGTTATTCAAGCGCCAACAGATCCAGTGTAATTGTGGTATCTCTTCCATAAAAGCCATTAATGAAGAGTTGTAATAATTTTATTATAATTTTAAACTACTATTACACAGTATCTGCCTCGTTGGTCTAATGCTACTGCTGAGCATGAGTGGTCCCGGGTTCGGTGCCCGGGTCGGGCAAAGTGTCATTGGGTTTTCCATGTGGAATTTCTCAATAGCAGCCCGGAGTCTGAATTAGGGCCAGGTTCGCTCCGTACTACATGGGACTTAAACATAACTGGCGAAATCGAGGTGTACTATTAGTACATCTCTGCCTAACCCTTCGGAGAAATACGGGCGTGATGTTATGTCATGGTAGTACACAGTGATCGTATCTTCAAAATATTCCAGTAGTGATAGTATTGTCAGTTCATCTTCATATATAAGAACTGAGACATTCAGCTGACCCTGCAACATTTTCATTGGTCTACCAGTCTATGCGCATCAATAATCATCTACAGTAAAAATTTTATTAATGTCACGTGACAAACCTCGTGTTTCGTCAGTCGTCGGATTTCTATCAGTTGCCCTTTTCACATAGGCGCAGTCCATAATTTCATCTTTCAGCCTGAAGGCGTAAAAATGTAACAGACAGACAGACGGTTACTTTCGGATTTAAAATATTAAATAAATGTACGGAAGATGATCATGATGAATCACTATTCGTATTTAACTGTTAAGTTCCCACAAGAACCGGGTGTTAAAGAAAAATCGATTCAAATAATCTAAGAAGAACAGAGATGATGAATGATTGCCAACCAAATACAGCCGCATTTGTTCAGCACATTCTAATGATGATATGTTCTACTTGACACAAGACTATAAAAACAAACATTTTATTATTTCAAAAGCACCTATTTTACGGTATGGGGAGGCACTTATAAAAATCTTTTAATTCAAATAGAACGTGCTCAAAGGGTAATTCTAAAGGTTATGCATTTTAAGCATAAAGACTATCAAACCGCCCTGCTGTATTCTGAAACCCAAGTACTCACTGTGCGACAGTTTTTCATTTTGCGTGTAGTCTTACGCCATCACTCCATCCTACCTACCCCTCGACTCAAACATCCTTCGAAAACGTTGAGGTCGTCCGGTCTGTGACTCCGTCCAATGGCGTTCCGCATTTGCTAGCCGCCATTACTCAGTTCTTAGTGCTCATTTTTATAATAGGGTACATCGATTAATTGATATTTACATGTTGACCAAGTTTGCGCTGAAGGCAAATTCTGCAACCAATTAAGGTTGCAGAATTTGTCGTACGACGATACAGAAGATATTCTAACGATCACATCAATTCATTGAATACCTTTCTGAATACTGATACAACCTGTAATTTTAGGGGCACTGAGTTACTTTAACCTGATTGCATTTTAGAATAGGTAATATTCAATGTTTGTGAGGATCTTTGGCTGCTGAGATGCAAATACAGTATGACACAACTTAGATGTAGCATCGGCTAAATTCGTAAAATCGATCACAGTGCGCCTTCAAAATCACAAATCTTTATTACTACTTTAGGCGTAAATGATGTTTACGTAAATGCAATAACTTGTAATCTCATATAACCAAATACATTAGTAAAATTGATGCGCAGATATTGTCGATGTTACATCTAAGTTGTGTCGTACTGTGTATGTTTACTTAGTTCAGGAGCTTCGTTGCTCTAGTGGGACTGCCTCGTTGGTCTAGTGGTCGCAAGCGCTACTGCTGAGTATGAGGTCCTGGGTTCGATTCCCGGGTCGGTCAAAGTGATATTGGGTTTTCCATCTGGAATTTCTCAGTAACAGCCCGGAGTCTGGATTTGTGCCCGGTTGATGGCAATAGGACATGGGACTTAAACATAACTGGCGAATTGTGGGTGTACTATAGGTACCTCAATCATGCTTAGTGTACATATGACTAACTTTATGGATTTCTCTTTGTAGAATAAACTTATTATTTATTGTTTTTACTAATTACCGACAATAACCGGTTAATAGATAGATAGATAGATAAAACATTTATTCAGTGCACACAAAAGACTTTCTGGTTGAGTAAAGTTCTCGATGTTTTTGGTTGGTATATTGGCGTGTGCTAGCTGACATATGGCCAATAATTTATCATTTAAATTATTTTTTGTGCTGCATAATGTAATATTTTTTTTGCATACAATTGTATAGAATCATTTATTTTCTAACTTGAACAGACAGCTGTGCTGCTGGGGAGTTTGTTGCGCCACCTTTTCTTCCCAACTAAAGGCACTAGGAAGTGGTGAAGGGTGGGCGTTTTGGGGGACTGTATTATGTAATTTTGACGTTAGAAAAGTGCTGATTTTCAGCTTAGTTTGAATAAATGAATTTTGAATTTTGAATTTTGACACATATAAACAAAATTAAATTATAACAAATTACATGAATATATATAAAAACAAGATGCCAATCCAAAACAAAAAAGAAAAATCATACGTATAGAAATGGAGTGACATTATGACATACTTCGAAATAATCAAATATACACTCGAGAGCAATGAATCCGGGTCACTTAAAGAATCCTAAAAATCTCGGAAACTAAAAATGCTAGGTTAATGCAATAAATTGTATTTAATAGACAATGTAATACTCCTTAAATGAAGGTATTAAAACTTCTTAGTTATTGTAAAGTTATATCATAAAAAAATCAAATTTGAAAAAGGGCCACTTTCGAAGATGGAACTACGAAATTACAGCATTTGGTTTTGCTTTTGTTTGTAATCTGTCATTTATGTGGGTACATAAACCATGTTGATAGTGCTCTATATTCATTATTCAAGCTGAAATTATGTCGCTTACGCCTGAAGAATGCACCAGAATACTTACAATGCTGGAAACCGGCCGGAGTCAGCGCGATACAGCCAGGACTGTCGGTGTGTCGCTGTCAACAGTACAAAGAGTTCTCCGACGTTACGAAGAAACTGGTTCTAACCTACGCAGACCAGGAACGGGCAGAACCAGGTGTACCACAGCACGAGAAGACCGATACTTGGTGAACACCATGCTTCGAAATCGCTTTCTCACAGGAACTGAACTCACAAATCAGTTTCGACGCCTCGGAGGAAGTAACCCAAGTGCATGGACAGTAAGACGTCGGCTTGCTGAATCTAACTTAAAACCCCTTAGACCTGCAAACGGCCCTAAACTGGAGCGTGGGCATCGTATTTCAAGACTAAGATATGCCCAGAGCCACGTAAATTGGAGTATTGAAGATTGGTCAAAAGTTATGTTCTCCGACGAATCAAAATTTATGCTCTACAAGCACGATGGAAGACACAGAGTGTATCGAAGACCAGGGGAAAGATTCAAGCAAGCATGCATCGAAGAAAAAGTAGCCTACGGTGGTGGGTCTGTACTTGTGTGGGCCGGAATTTCTTCTGAAAGTCGCACAGAGCTGGTGATCATAGAAAACGGCTCTTTAACTAGCGTAAGATATGTGGAAGAAATCCTCAATGATCACGTTGGTCCATTTATGGTCAATTTAGGTGAGGATGCTATATTTATGCATGACAATGCCCGACCTCATACAGGTAGGATTGTGAATGACTACCTTCAAGAGATGAACATTACTAGTATGGAGTGGCCAGCGTGCAGCCCGGATATCAACCCGATCGAGCATGCTTGGGACGAGCTAGGCAGATGCGTAAAACAACGAAACCCTCCCCCAATCACGCTTCGTGAGCTCAAAATTGCTCTCACAGAGGAATGGGAGAATATTCCCCAAAATCGTATAAGGAACTTGGTGTACAGCATGCCAAACCGCGTAAACGCAGTAATGGAAGCACGAGGAGGCAATACGAAGTATTAAAATTCAAGAAAATCGTAATAAAGTTCAAAAATTTCATGTTTCCTATTTTTGTTTTAAGGAGAGATCAGCAGTTTTTTCTTTATGTAATTTTGTGTTAATAAAATGTATGGTGACTCATATTTTTTTTACTTTCATTTAAGGAGTATTACATTGTCTATTAAATACAATTTATTGCATTAACCTATCATTTTTAGTTTCCGAGATTTTTAACATTCTTTAAGTGACCCGGATTCATTGCTCTCGAGTGTATTAGGTGCGATGTGCGTCTGAAGGTTGAACCAAATGGGAGTCCAGCTCAGCATGTGTCAGGCAAATATACCTGACGCTGATATTCTGCTGGATCCCTGCAGTGACATACGGACGTCGAGCAGACGAATGAAGCTTGACATTCAAGTTGACATTTAAACTTGAAGTAAAACTGATAATTGCTTTATAATAATTATTAACACCACATAAAAGCTATCCTAAGGGCGCGTTCCCTTTTTATATTGTACACTTACTTCTTATTAGTAACGAATAGGCAACAAGCAAATTAGGTGGTTTTAAGCCAATTAAAATAGACTCGCAGTCTATGACATGCGACTTTAACCAATCGGTTAAATGTTGGTTTAGCAAAAGCATGATCAGCCTATAATGTCCCCACTGCTGGGAGACAGGCCTCTTCTCTTCGAGAGGGAGTGGGCTGTAATTTACAACGCGGGCCCAGTGCGGGTTGGTAGATGACACATGTCTAAGAATTTTTGGTTTCTTCACGATATTTTCCTTGACCGTTTTGAGAGCAGTGGTGATGAAATTATTTACACAAAGCAAAGCGCCAGCTTGAGTTCGAACCCACAACGTACAACTAGTCGAGGCCGTTACCATTGGGCCACCACTGCTCTAAAATGTTGGTTTACTTTAGGCCTTTTTGAATACAGGCGTGAATTTAATAGATACAAACATAAAGTAACACCTTTTTCCTATGGTGGTAGGCAGAAACTATAGAACGCCACCTACTAGGCTCCTTACATACTCCTTTTGATTCGTTTACGTTCATACATCTGGCCATACACGCATGCCAGTTACGAGTAATACGCAGAAGACCTTACTGAAGAACATAACCAATAAGGTCACTATAGGTCCTTCTAGGGTGTTCTCGCGAGCGTGTTAGTCGCCAAATCGTGACCAAACCAAACTCAATGGTACATGTTATGTAAAAATAAAACAAATTCTTTTATTTGCAGTTGCAGTAACTTTCAGCATGTATTATTGTAGTTCTATCAGGCGTAAAAAGATAAGCAACATATGATATGTGGGTCATTAGTGCGTATCCACAACCTTTGTGATGATACTGTGACGCTGCACGCGATTTTGTTCGTCAAGTATGATTGGAGCCACCCTTACGGGCGTAATGATAATGGAGAAAAAAAGCCTTCTTACATATGACATACTTATGTATTAGGCTTGCTTTCTGCGTTTCATTTGTAATGTTTTTTTATAGAATGAGCATAGTTTTATCGTTTCATTTCAACATGAATGATGTAACCAAAATTTTTAACAAAATATTTTGTTTTAAGAGAGTGGTGTATCTTGCTCGTTCTTCTCCAAAGGAACCTACTAAGATTTGAAATGAGCACCTAATTTAAGTTTTGTTGATGCAGCTGAATACCAGTATTTTAAATGGAGCGACAGCCTATTTGACCTCCAAAACCCAGTTACTGGGTAACATGATACCCCTTGGTAAGACTGGTAGTCAGACTTTCGGGCTTCTGACGACCCGTAACAACTGTTAAAGATCTGTAAATGACATCCGGGACCAATGGCTTTACGTGCTTTCCGAATTGAATCACCAGAAAAGAGAAATCTGGTACTTATTCTTACTAGGATCCTTTTGAGTTGTCCTTAAGACTTAGACTTAGACTTAAGAGTTAGGCTTAAGAATTAGACTTAAGACTTAGACTTAAGACTTAGACTTAAGACTTATACTTAAGACTTAGACTTAAGACTTAGACTTAAGACTTAGACTTAAGACTTAGACTTAAGACTTAGACTTAAGACTTAGACTTAAGACTTAGACTTAAGACTTAGACTTAAGACTTAGACTTAAGACTTAGACTTAAGACTTAGACTTAAGACTTAGACTTAAGACTTAGACTTAAGACTTAGACTTAAGACTTAGACTTAAGACTTAGACTTAGGGCTTAGACTTAAGACTTAGACTTAAGACTTAAGACTTAGACTTAAGACTTAGACTTAAGACTTAGACTTAAGACTTAGACTTAAGACTTAGACTTAAGACTTAGACTTAAGACTTAGACTTAAGACTTAGACTTAAGACTTAGACTTAGGACTTAGACTTAAGACTTAGACTTAAGACTTAGACTTAAGACTTAGACTTAAGACTTAGACTTAGGGCTTAGACTTAAGACTTAGACTTAAGACTTAGACTTTAAATTGAAAACTTAATTTGTTTATGTTCTATGAGAGTTTTCTATAGAATTACTTATAAGCTTACGCATATAAGGCTCAGCCCTTATTTAACTTTAGACCTTTACTTCAAAACCTTTGACCCATAAGAGAATACAGGGTGTGTTTGTGTTCTTATCAAACATTCATAGCCAAACGCACAACAAGTGCTTTTCACGAGCGATAAAATATAAACTGGCTGAACTAATCGAAACTTTACGACATTTAATTTTAAATCTTAATACGGCGAAACAAAGTTGAAATTTTGTTGCCGGAAAAGATTTAAGGTCTATTTTTAATGTCATTATGTACTGAAATATTCTATTATCAAATGTCAGCATATTTGTTACTAGCACATTTTCACCTTCTTTTTTTGTATGAGTTTTTTTGAAATGTCAACTGATTTGACGTGACCTTTAATTGGCTAGTGTGTAATATACATGGAATTAGTAAGTAATAGTAATAAATCTCTCGAAATAATTTTACCCTTTCTAGGGTTCCGTAGTAAACAAGGAACCCTTATAGTTTCGCCATGTCCGTCTGTCTGTCCGCGGCTTAGCTCAGAGACTCTACTTCCCCTATACATAAAGTGGGGATGACTTTTTTTTCCTCATCTATCGCGTAGTGTGGAGTGTCGTTGGAAAGGTCGTTCAAAAATATTTTCAAACCATTTTTGGATTCAGAGAACCGTTTTCGAAATATTAAGCTTTAAAGTGCTCATTTTTGTTAGGGTCAAGTGTTGCCCAGAGGGGAGGGACACTTGACTAAATGGTTGGTTTCGGGTTTGGGAAAAAATTCATAACAATAGTATATATAACGAAATTAACAGAAAAACTATCACAGCTAAGTAGGCTTTACAAGTTAACGAATAATAATCGACCAAGTTAAATTTGTGGTTACAAAAACATTTTCTCCCATACATTCCGTTTGGGGGAACATGTTTTTCAACTACAAAGTTAAGTTTGTTCTTGGGATAAATTCATTCCAAATACGGAATCCTTAAGCACACGCACTTGGCCGCTTTTTAAATACCCTTCTTCAAAGCTATGGCTATCCAATGAAGACAAGATTTGTTCCGTATTTGCCCCATACAAAAATCCGTGTTCGTCCCGCTTTTTTATTCCTTTTTGGCCCCGAAAATCATTTTTAATCACCACGCTTGGTTTTGTGACCGCAATATTTCTTTTTACTAGAACATTTGAAAGTGCGTTTCGGTTTATTATTTTCTTCTGATACGAGTCTTAATAAGGGTTACAAAAGACTGGACAATGATGACGTCACAAGAGCTGGCCTCATAGAGTAACTCAGTTAGAGGTGTAATGGATATGAGGAGACCTTTTTCCTGTTGCCACATTACGGAAGATAACAAAAGAATCCAAATACCGAATTAAAGACTAGTTTATGAACGAAAAACTAATTCAGTTAATAATGTCAAACGGATAATAAATAAAGTATCGGTAACTTTTTAAATAAAAAAAATAAAAAACCGGCCAAGTGCGGACCACGCACAAAAAAGAGTTCCGTAGTTGGGATGAATTTATCTCAAATACAAACTTAACATTGTAGTTGTAATACATGTTCTCCCATATATTCCAACTGAAAATGTTTCAGATACACAGACTTCTAGGTTTTCGTGTAATCTATGATTAAAGAAACATTCTCTTTTTTTTCAAAATTTTAGGCTCTGTAGTTTTGGAGATAAGGGGGTAATGGTAATTTTTCATCTATTTTCTTAAATATCTTTAAACATATTTATTTTAAAATTATTAAAAAAAAAAAATGTATTTGAGATTCTCGCAACAAGCCCTTTCATTTGATATATCACACGGTAGATACAGTTTTAAAAACTTTATTTTTTATTTTCTTATTTGCCCCCAAAAGTGACTCCATATTCAAAATTCTTTTATTTAAGTTACAAGTCCATGTTTGGCTCACAGAAATACATACGTGTACCAAATTTCAACTTTATCGGTCCATTACATTTGGAGCAAATTGGCTATGACAGACGGACAGACAGACAGATAGCCAGACAGACAGACAGACACACGAGTGATCCTATAAGGGTTTCGTTTTTTCCTTTTGAGATTCGAAACCCTAAAAACTGCCCAAAATCAACTTATTTAATATTTATTATGAGACCGATTTATACTCATATTTAATAAAATGCCCACTGCATTAGATATCATACACCACAGTCCGTTCGTCTAGAGAATGCGTTCCTGACACCTGTCAGTTGGACTATTTCTAGTAGTAATAAGGATCAAATTCGCAAAACATATATTCGTTAGTATGAAACTGACAGGTGTCAAGAATGCATTCTCTCGACAGACGGACTATAGACCTAAGTCCAAAATATCAGTGATTTTTGGTATTTCATATTAATGGATTTATTATAGGTATCAATGATCACATTTATCACAAGTTCTTACTCCCCACACCTTACACCATAAGGCTTTACAAATAATATATTTTACACATACAATTACAAACGCCATTTACAAAGTCCCCTTGTAATTTTCACGACAGTCATAAAACAAGCAGGAATACTTGCATAGCCTATTTCAAAGTCGTCATTCCTTTGTACATAGACACTTTTACTGCACACCATTCAGCTTCACGCAAGAAATCCAAACATACTTTGTGACACAAAACGGAATAGGCAAAAATGACACATTCCTATTCAGGCAAAAGGCGCAATGTGTAAGGGTTTGAACGATAACCTTTTCATGACGTAGTGAGTCTACGGCGTAGCTGTGTGCTACGCGCTACGCTCCAGTTTGCTACGAGACCCGCAGCGGGGAGGACGTTCATCGTTCACTTTCGTAGCGCTACGATGCGATGTTCGCGGTTATAACTTGTGTTCGGTTTTCTTAAATGAATGTTCGCGTTTTTTAAATGAACGGAGTCTTTTAAAAAGTGTGTAGTGAACAGTGCTGTTTTAACATTTGTGTAGAGCTTTTTGTTCAAGATTTTTGTGTGAGTTGTAGAATTTTGTGTTTTCTTTTTTTCTGGAACAGAGACGTGAAAATCTTTAGGCGATATTTTCTTGTTATGTTGGTTAAGATATGTGTGGTCTTTTGTTCCTCCAAAATCGAGAAACCTCTTTGTCCTAGCGATAGTTGGAAATTTTCTAGGTCTTACTTTCCGATAAAGTTACTTGTGGGTTGAAGCAATTTAACTTTTTGGAGTACTCAGAGTTTCATTGTTCAGAGTTCAGGACTTAGTCTAGAGTTTGCCTGGAGTCTCGATAACGGTAAACCAATATTGTAATATAAATATTTGAATAGTTGTCAGTCTGTTGTAGATATTCTACAAAATTACAACAATGACGATAAAACAAAGACTCCATTTAAAGCACTGTTAATTGGAGGATACCAATTATTCTCCTGTAGACACTAGAATAATTATCTAGCATACTATAATATTTAGTATAGAATTTGGTCTGTTTAAAGGAACGTATATATTGAGAGACAGTATTGAGTTAACAAAAAAATATTAATCAAATTGTGCTTTCTTTCAAAATGCTACGAAAACTTTAGCCAATATTTCATTTCCAGCCAAACAGACTGTACATTTGAAACACCTGGACACACAATTACACAGTCAACATAAATTTTAACTTAAAAAAAACACCAGATTTCACGAACTTCCATTTAAAAATATAAAAGTCGACACGTACGCAAACACGCGGCGTTCGCGTAAAAAAAAACAAATGAAAGGGTGAAGAGATTAAATAAATCGTGACTGAAATAAATGAACATTTAAATGAAAGAACACAGAGTGACTCTGAGTGTAAAATGTACTGTTTTGGGTGAAATCGTGTGAATAGTTTATGAAAACGGAATGAAGAACGGGAAGACGTACTTTTGGTCGATGCTACAGGCCTTAGCTTTGTTACCCACTATGGCGTTGAAAGGTAAGGTTTGAATAAGTTATTACTTTATAAAAATAACCATTCATTTGATGGGTTAAAGATGCAGTAGTTACAAAAAACAGTGTTGGAAGGACATTCAAGTTTCTTAAGGACCCTTTACTCATTCATACTAATATTATAATTGCGTAAAAACTCTCTGTGTTTTGTCTTCTTTTGCCCTTAAAGGTTTGAACCGATCCTAGCACAAACAGGTAGCTGAACTTTAGTATTATGAAAGGGTAGTTTAATACATAAAATACTAGGCACTTTTATTACCATTTACAAAAACAAATTCTCAACTAGTACTGCCTTAAATGCTGCTCTAGGCAGGTGGATCAGCTATCGCAGTAAGATGTTATCAGTGCCGGAATGTTCCCTATTTCATGTATCCTGATAATACTGTTTAACTGGGTATAATTTCTCAGTTGTCTTTTACGATGCCCAAGGGAGTGCTTTGGAAGACAGTGGACATACGTAGATATATCATGCATGTTTAGACAGTAGATCTTCAGTCTAGCTCTTAGATGAATGTTACCATTTTAAACGACGTCGGCATCTACATGAAAATTATCAACCATGGTTGATAAACTTCTTACTTAACATACGGATAAACCGGCTAAGTGCGTGTCTGACCACGCACAATGAAGGGTTCCTTAGTTGGGATGAAATTATCCCAAATACTAACTTAACATTGTAGTTGAAAAACATGTTTACCCTTAATCCAAGATTTTTATTTTACTTTATTAAAAAAAAAACCGGCCAAGTGTGAGTCGGACTCACGCACGAAGAACTCCGTACCTATCTATAAAAACGAGCAAGTTTTTTGTATAGAAGCCCCCTTAAATAATTATTTTATTCTGTTTTTTAGTACTTGTTATAGGGGCAACAGAAATACAACATCTGTGAAAATTTCAACTGTCTAACTATCACGGTTCATGCTATACAGCCTGGTGACAGACGGACAGTCAGACAGACGGACGGACAGCTGAGTGTTAGTAATAGGGTCCCATTTTACCCTTTGGGTACTGAATCCTACAAATATGATAAAACTACAAATTAACGATTTTCTGACTTTCCTTTATTTGCGCAATGAGGCCTTGCTTCCTGACAAATTTCATGATTCTAGGTCAACAAGAAGTACCCTATAAGTTTTGATTTATTTGCGAGTATAAAAATATGTCGCATAAATGGCCGTATTGTTTATTGCGTTGGCTTAGAAGTTTGATTTTTTAGAGCTTCAAGGGACTGTAGACTTACGCATTTAATAATAATTTAAACTTGATACCTCTACGCGTTCCTGAGAAAAATGGTTTTGACAGACTGACAGACAGACAGAGGGACAACGAAGTGATCCTATAAAGGTTCCGTTTTTTTTCCTTTTGAGATACGGAACCCTAAAAATCAATACATAAGTTTGTAGGTATGGTTATGATACGAGTTTCTATGACCACAGTCGAACAGGATTTCGCAATGAAAGCTGCAATGATCGGGAATGTTTAAATTGTCATTATCACCATGCTTGACAGACAGATTGTTGGAAAAGGTATATTGTTATTAGCATTCAGACGTACGCTGCTGGGTATCCTATTGACGTACAGTAGATACACGACCCTTGAACAGGCACACGGTATGGAGTATTAGACAGACCCTGACACATATTAGTCGACCTCACTTTACTACCCTAAGGGCCTTTTCTGATTTGTCGGCGCAGCAGCGGTGCGACACCAGCATGCTCGGATGCCGAAAACATACTGCCTGCATCTGCAAATGTCAGTAAAAAATATGGTGAGCAGCTTGTGCCGTCGCGAAATAATGTCCTCTTCGAGTTCGAGTGATGAAGATACTTTAGCTTAATACGCGTCCGGTTCGGCAGAATGCGGAACAGTCACTAGACATGCATGCTGAGACGCGGTAAGCCGAATCTGTACGGCGCCACTCCCGTGCATACCGTGTTAATCAGGAACGCTCAATTGACAAATCAGAAAAGGCCCTAAGATTGAGGTTTACTAATACCCACATCATAAAGCGACATCTATTTGTCTTTGTGACAGTCGTAGTTTCAACTTTATTGAAGTTTCAATTTCCTGAGAATAGGGATGATGCCTGGGTCAAAAAAAAAGAAATTCTATTTAGTCCCTCAGTCAGATATAAAAAGAATATTAGACACGTAGTTTTTTGCTTTATCATACTGAAAAAAAAAAAAACAAGTTGGGAAGTGGGGTCGCTACGTCACAAGTAAGTATAAAATCTACATACTCGTGACGTCATGGCACATTTTAACTCAATGTATCGCCGTAATCTTTTGACAACGAAAAAAAATAAAAAATACGTGTCCAATATTTTTTAATAAACTACATGACGGACAATAGATGTAAAACAACCGACTTAAAACGTTTTAAATAAAATGTTGCCGTTTTAAACCCCAAATAAATAGTTATATACGGTTGAAAACTCGCCTACAAAAATAAAACAACTGTGTTTTACACTTCCTTATGGGCAATTTTTGGTCACCTGACGTCATGTTTCGTTTTAATTAGTTTATAGAAAATCAATAGAAAGTACCTACCAACATTACCTACTACACGAAAACTTAAGTATGTAGGTATACGTACCTATACTTATAATACCGGCGCACAGTGGGCTGAAAATCGGCTTTCATAGACATTCGATTTTTTTTTCGAATAAGTCAAATTTTTTGATTGGAATTGTTTAAAACAATCATGACCTTGAGGTATAATTGGTATGACGTCATAGAACATAGTGGAAGATAGACTTTTGATTTTTTTTCAAAATACTTGTATGGGAATTATCATAAAATCTTCAATATCTCAGCTATCGCATATTTGCGCAAAAGAATTCTTTCACACAAAAAATCTCCTATTTTTTTGCCAATTTTTGATATATTTCACTTTTATGGCAGAGGTGCGATGAAAAAGAAAAAAAATAATTTTATTATTTTTATTTCTTCATTTATAACGATTATAAATGAATTTAATTACGCATTAGAATAATATAACAAAGAATATATAGCACAATAGTCTAGGCCATCGTGAGCCGCTTTTTTAGTCATTGATTTTTATACTACCTAGCAGAAAAACAGCATCTTATACGTAAAAAAACAATTCTTAAATTGTTGACAACAAATACTCGACTTTATCGGAAGCCTGACCCTTTTAGCCTATAACAATTACCGAGAATTATTGCTAATAGGTACCTACCTATTAACTAATAGGTAGGTGATCACTGATCACCTAATTTAAGTTTTATTATGACAATGAAGGGTTTTTAGGCTGATTACTAATCGTTCTCCAGAGGTAGAACTTACAGAATCACTGTGCCTAATGGGTTATTATCATTAGGGTATAATAACAGTTAAACATATAATATACAACTACAAATATGACTTACATTTAAATTTTAAATAGTTTTATATAAAAAAAAATAGAACAAAAATAGTACCTAAATCTAAATACATTCTAAAAATAAAATTTAATTGATTATTTACAGACATGCTCTAAATTAATACTAACAAAAGTAAAACTAATAAAAAGTTAGTAAATAAACAAAAAACATCTTAACCTACTGTTAGTCACAATCACTACATTCTGATTCTGATTCAGATTCGGAATCTAATTGATTTATATCGCAAAATTCGACATCGGGTTCTTGCAGGTTATCCAAAAGATCCCGAGTTTCAGAGAAGAGAGCTTTCCTGTTCTTTACATCCATAATTGGTCTAACTGAAGAAATGAGAGGGTCTGAAGTGAGAAGAAGCATGTTTAGAATGTCTTCATTAGAACATTGTCTGCTCTTTTTTCTTGAATGATGACATCTAAATCTTCGAAAGTCCTTATTACGAGCCTCTGATGCTTCTTCTGAAAGACACCCAATTGGTACTACTGCATTACAAGCTATAATATCTGCCCCATGTACAAGTAACTTGTGCACAGTTGACGACATGTAATACCAGTTATAAAGTGCCAAATACCTCTCTGCTGTCTTTAGGCAGTACTCTTTAAATTTTTCAATATATATATTTTCTTCTGATGTAATAGCCTGTAAAATAACAGCAAATCTCCGAATCAAATTCTCATCCAGACCCGTAATGGCTGCGGTTTTTTCCGGAAATTCAAAAAATCTCCGTGCTGTATTTCCATCGTTGGTTGTTCCTGAGCCTTGTTTAACCACACCTATGATCAGGTTCAGTTCCCGCTTGAAACCGTCTTGGATTGTTTTTTTCCTTGCCTGCAGAATAGCTTTATCTTCTTCCCCTTTTGCCATCCATTTTTTAAGATCTTGTCTGTAAGAAATATTTAAAAGGCATTCCATGCAATTGATGCGTGCATGTAACGAAGACAGCCCAAATTCGTATAAATTCTCAGAAACAGGCCTTTTTAACACTTCCGTTAAATTGTTCATCTCTGAAGGTTTTGCCAAACATAAATAGCAAACTGAGCTGGCTTTGGCTTCAGAGATGTAAGTGCAGACCTTGCCATCGATCATGGTCATCTTAAGGTCATGGGTGACCTTGTTGCTGCCACTATCTGTCGGTCTCAACGCTTTTATTTCTTCTTTCATACTGTCTAAATGCTCATTGACAACCAGTTTGCTTTCTTTCATGAAGCTAAATCGCACGGGACGACAAAATGATGAAGAACAGGGTTTCGGGTTTTTCCATATGGTGTCACTGCCATTGATTAGTTTCAATGGAACTAATGATGTCATGAAGACACTAGAATCATCATTTTCACTGTCCATTGTCTGTTTATATCTGCTCTGGCTAGACGCACCGTCAAATCCCCATTTCGATATTAATATTAACTGTTTCTGTTCTACGCACTCAGGTAAACTGTCGAAGATTCTTTTGACTGTTAAATCTAATAATCCTTGAAGAGAAATTTTTGCTGATGAATCCGTCACTGTTATTGTTTGTTTGGAAGGATAACATTGTAATTTCGCCTGTTGAACTTTGTAATACAATAAGATGGATACAAATCTTTTACGCCTTCACGTATGGCTGTTTCTCTCAATGTTATATATTGCCACTTAGATAATTTTAAAGAGAGAAATATGCCAAGTGCCTTCTCGGGTGTGAAAACTTGCTTGGCCAACGATTGATGAATTAAATTATTGAACTTATCAGCAGCTCCTGGATTTGTCAACATGAATTCTAGTGCTGAAGCAATATTCTCCTTTCCTTCTTGTCTCATCTTTATGATAGCAGCATATGCTATCTCACTGGACTCACAATTTTCTTGATCTGTAATTCTCCTTCTTTTTTGTTTCTTTCCTAGATCTTGAAATGGTTTACGAGTTGGTGCCTTTCTTTTTGTCATTGTTCCAACTGATATTGCTGCTGATGTAGATGTGGAAGGTTGAGGAGATATGGCATTTACTTCAGAATCCACAATGCCTGAAGCAGCAGGTACTTTTATGCAACTAGGCCAATCAATATCAGTCTCAAGCCAGTTTTTGTGTTCCTTTAAGAAACACTCCAGTTTTCTGTTGGCTTGCTTCCATTTCCTTGTAATAGCTAGTGTAATCCTTCTGCAATATTCTTTTAATGTTAAATTATCTTCATCGGAGAGATTTAAGTTCAAACGAGAAACTACAGCATTATATAGTGCAAGGCTGTCACTGTACTTCCCCGAATTCTTCAAAATCATGAAGAAATCTAGGTAAGTAGATAAACTCTCCATTTTTTGCAAGCACAATTTCACTGTTAACACAAGGGGAAATCAATGTGAACTGAATAATTGTTCCCAATACTGCACTTTAAATACCTGTGAGATATCTGTACAGAACTAAATTAACCCTAATGATTATAACTCATTAGGCACCTGCACAGTGATTCTGTAAGTTCCTCTGGAGAACGATTAGTAATTAGCCTAAAAACCCTTCATTGTCATAATAAAACTTAAATTAGGTGATCAGTGATCACCTACCTATTAGTTAATAGGTAGGTACCTATTAGCAATAATTCTCGGTAATTGTTATAGGCTAAAAGGGTCAGGCTTCCGATAAAGTCGAGTATTTGTTGTCAACAATTTAAGAATTGTTTTTTTACGTATAAGATGCTGTTTTTCTGCTAGGTAGTATAAAAATCAATGACTAAAAAAGCGGCTCACGATGGCCTAGACTATTGTGCTATATATTCTTTGTTATATTATTCTAATGCGTAATTAAATTCATTTATAATCGTTATAAATGAAGAAATAAAAATAATAAAATTATTTTTATTTTTTTTCTTTTTCATCGCACCTCTGCCATAAAAGTGAAATATATCAAAAATTGGCAAAAAAATAGGAGATTTTTTGTGTGAAAGAATTCTTTTGCGCAAATATGCGATAGCTGAGATATTGAAGATTTTATGATAATTCCCATACAAGTATTTTGAAAAAAAAATCAAAAGTCTATCTTCCACTATGTTCTATGACGTCATACCAATTATACCTCAAGGTCATGATTGTTTTAAACAATTCCAATCAAAAAATTTGACCAATTCGAAAAAAAAATCGAATGTCTATGAAAGCCGATTTTCAGCCCACTGTGCGGCGCCAGATATGAGTTCAAACTTTGAACTTATATCTGGCGCCGATAGTACACACACTAGATTAAAATACATAATTAGCACAATGCCGTCCGTTTTACTAGTGCATGAAAGAGATAACGTTATGTCTTCAAGGCCGTCGAGCCGGTGCCGCCGCCGCGCGTGTACAGTGCACGTCAACGAGAATGCGAGAATGTGAGTTTGGATTTAAACCAAATCAAATTGATTATTTATATCGTTTGAATACAAAGAAAAAAAAAAATTGTACCAACACAGAGCTTTTAACTTATAAATAGAGTTTTTATAACTTAGATAATTAATACCTACGCTTGGTCGGACGGACCAACTAGAACTAAACCCGCTAAGTATATCAATATCAGTATATCACACATTTAAAAAATCTTTACACAGTTTCTAGGGACTCCGTGATATCCCTACCTCGGTAAAATCAAGAAAATGTAATTATAATTAAGAAAAAACATTGTCATCAACACCAACCGTTTTAAATCGAAAAAAAAATGGTTTATTTTGGTTTTAAACGGTATTTTCGTTTTAATCGAAAAAAAAAAACAAAATAAGCCAATAATCCAAATTACAGGTTTCCAGTACTAAGAGTCTCGGAGCTAGACCGCTGAAAGACAGACAGACAGACGGACATGGCGAAACTATAAGGGTTCCCTGTTTACTACGGAACCCTAAAAAATGGGTGATAGAGACGACGTCTTACAAATACGAAATAAAAACGCTCTAATCAACAGACTGGTACTGTAAGTGGGATATCAGCGGAATGATAAAATTAACAGACAAACAAGTTTGCAGTAGCAAGAAATGTATTGTGTTCGTAGACATCTTAATTACTACTAAATAATGGATTGTTTCTTGCCCACCAAACTAACGAGAAAGCCAGCTGCGTTAATGTACCAATATATTTACATTTCTTGTCAGAAATGTTTCAAGGGATTTCTCAAGAAATACTAGAGTTTTATAGATACCTTATTTTTGTTTTGTCTGAAAAATTTATATTATTAAATAAATCGATTCTGTGAAAAAGATCTCGTCGCTTGAGAACTTACTTAAGACGAAATAAAAGGTACTAAGTTATTTTTTTCAGAATAAAGTAAAACTAATCTAATCATATATTCGGTGTGTTCGTGTGGTTAGTGACTAACCTGGTGTCAGAGTTTTAAAGCCGCCCATTGGCCTCTGACTTGGCTTCACATACCGTCGAGAAATATCACTCAGGCATGCCGGTTTCCTCACGATGTTTTCCTTCACCGTTTTTGGAGAAATTGATAAATTATACAATACGCATATGAATCTGAAAAGCGTGTGGTTGCTCATACCTACATAATCAAGTAGGTATAATTCAGGTTTCTTTGACTTAATATTTAATATCACACTTCCTTTACCCAAGTAATCCACCCTCTACTTCACGAGCAAAACCACAGCAAAAGGCCAGTTTAAAGCTAAACTAAACTTATTCATTAACGCCAGGCTTTTGGGCAGGCAGTTAAAATTCATATCTTATTAACTTAGCTTAGCACCACTTACCAAGTTACTTCTAACTTAGTGGGGCTTAATTAGAAGATAAACCGCAACGGTTATAAGTGCTTCATAATTTTTGGATTTTATTTACTTAATGGATTTTTGGTGGATTTGTTATGATTATTGTAGGTAATAATTTATGTTTATTGCTTAAGTTAGATATTTAAAACGTTAGATAAAGTTATTTTAAACGTTATAAAAGTTTGTTTAAAGATATTATTTACTAATGATATGAACTTAAAAAAAATTAAGCTGCCTCGTTGCTCTAATAGTCGGATGCGCTACTGCTGAGCATGAGGTCCGAGGTTCGATTCCCGGGTCTGGCAAAGTGTTATTCGCAACCCTAAGCCCGGAGTCTGGATTTGTGCCTGCAGGGTGGCACAGAGTCACAGAGCCTAAAAACGAAGGTCTTTAATCAGTGCGTCCTGCCTACAATGAATTACGGTGCCGAAACGTGGTCACTCACGTTACGGCTGGTTCATAAATTTAAGATCACTCAGCGAGCTATGGACCTATGCTTGGAATCTCTCTGAGGGATGAAAAAAAAAACTGGAACGAGGTGATACGGCAGAGAAACAACTTGTCGGCATAGCTCACAGAATAAGCCAGCTGAAGTGGCAATATTAGCCGTTGATCGGATGACCGTTGGGGTAGACGTGTTCTTGAGTGGAGACCGCGAATCCGCAAATGTAAGGTAGGACGCCCTCAGGCTAGGTGGAGCGACGGTCTTTGTAGGGTGACTGGTGGCAGCTGGTTGAGAGTTGCCGAGAATTGAGCTGAATGGCGTGCAATTGGAGAGGCCTATGTCCAGCAGTGGACTGCTATACGCGAATGATGATTATGATGATAATAGTTGGCAATAGGCTCGCCCCCTGTTACATGGGACTTCTTACAGAACTGGTGACATGTGGGTGTACTATTGATGCAATTCTGCCTAACCCTTCGGGGAATACAGGTATGATGTTATGTTATGATCTAAATTAACATAACACATACACATAATATAACATCACGCCTGTATTCTCCGAAGGGTTAGGCAGAGGTGTACCTATAGTACACCCACATTTCGCTAGTTATGTTTAAGTCCCATGTAATAGGGGGCGATCCTATTGCCATCAACTGGGCACAAATCCAGACTCCGGGCTGCTACTGAGAAATTCCTGATGGAAAAATAAAATAACACTGTACCCAGTAGCTACATTAAAATGAAAGAAAATGTGTTTATTTGCGGTAAACATGACGTAAAGAAGTAACAAAACAAAAAGAACAAGTTGAGGGGAAATATGAGAAATTCCAGATGGAAAAAACCAATAACACCCTGCCCGTCCCGGGAATCGAACCCAAGACCTCATACTCAGCAGTAGCGCTTTACGACCAATAGACCAACGAGGTAGTCAAATCAGTCATAATCTAAATTGTATGTCAAAAATTACGTTACTGGCTAAAAACCTACAAAAAATATCTGAAGCTTCTTTATGATATCTACGTTAAAGATTTCTTGAGATAGCGTGGGATTGTACTGAGTTTATGTCAATAGGATACTCTATTTATGTTATCAAATGAAAATAGCAAAATAACACGAGTGTATTTGTAGTACAAAAATAACTGCGAATATGAGAGTAAATTATCACACTCCAATTTCGCTAATACTATTTTTGTAACATTTCCAACGGACAAAAATAAAATCATTTGGTTACACCTACTGACACCTGCGGCCAGAAATGGCAATCAATTTATTGCCATTTCTTAATAAAAAATTCACAGAGATTTTTCAAATATTTACCCTTTTACAGCCACAACAGTATAAAAATATTTGGCCACTTCTGTTTCTGTTTACCCAATAAATGTAGAAGCATGAGTACCAAACAACAATGAACGGTTCAATCCACAGTTAGGCGGTAAAACGCCTGACAGAGTCGATTGAGCAAATAGTACGCGGGAATAAATCGTGCGAACCAATGCGAAATGTAACGGTGGTTGTTGAGGAACGTTTACACTGACCGAGGACTGAATAATTATGATTAGGGTAAGATAATTTCAAGGTTCAGCATCGGTAAGGTGTTTGGAGGGGCTTGTGGCTAAGTAATAACAGTCGCACGAGTTGATCGATCAGGTATAGCTATGCTTACCGCGTTTGTTCCGTGGATGGATGACCATCTTTACATACCAAGACTCCTCCGTGCCTCGGAAAGCACGTTAAGACGTTGGTCCCGGCTGTCATTAGTAGATCTTTGACAGTCGTTACGGGTAGTCAGAAGCCTGAGAACCTGTCTTACCAAGGGGTATCGTGTTACCTAGTAACTAGGTTGTGGAGGTCAGATAGGCAGTCGCTCCATGTAAAATACTGGTATTCATCTGCATCTGGTTAGACTGGAAACCGATCCCAACATAGTTGGGAAAAGGCTAGTCAGATGATGATCAGTAAGGTGTTCAGAAGTCTGGATTCGTGAATAAGAAATAGAATGGTTCCATAACACACTTGGGATTACCAAATATCTGCATTATTGTCTCTCTTTATTCCTTTGATCTATATAAATATAAACATAAATACAGATGGTTAACTTTGCATTTTAGGTATGAAGCTCGGGCTCGACTTGTCGGGCCAATTTAGTGAGTGTAACGTAGTCAGAAGATCTTAGAGTTACGCGATAAAAAGAAAAGCAAATTTTAGGTGAATATAGTGTACGTAATTAGCGTTGCGCAACCTAAAATGCACTTTATTGTGTCATAGCAAGAGTCGCTTTTTATTTAAATGATTTTGCGGAGAAAACCATAGTTAATTTGTGCTCTACGTAAAATTTCTACATTTAGATCTGTAATTTATATGGTGTAGTTATAAAATTGTTTTTAATCTAGAGTGATAAGAGGATTCTTTGGCGCCTGAATGACATTGACATGGAGGCGTTGTTGGTAAACATTTGTGAAATTTTCACAAAACCTGTATTGAAATAAACAAAACACGGCGTTAGTTCCGATTTTGGCCACACGCCAAAAGTTCCTTGTATAGCTAAATCTATCTATGTAATGACAAAATTAGGTGTACTTTCATCCGAACCTACCACTCTGGGTTAAACAAGCGTGGTATTATGTTAATAACAGCCCGTAACCCATACTATCATAGTGTTTGTATGTTAATAACAAATATGACCAAGCTTATGGCTAAATGATTTATTTTGTCAGAGGTTTTACGGCTGGTCGTTAAGCATTTAATGTTTAAATTAAAGGCTAATGAAGTCTACACTGAACGTACCTTGTGGATGACTTATTTAGGTATCTATAACTTCGTAATAAAGGTCTGAAAATATCTTGTAATTTATTTTTTTAGTTTTTTTTTTAATTGCACTTGTTTCTGTGAACAATAAAAAAAAGTGGTGGCACTCCGGGAGCGCCGACAGAAGTGAAAACTTGAACAAGATCGCCTTGGTGGAAGAATAAATACTTGTACAGAACATTGGTCCGTAACCTTATCTAAATAAAGAGCACAACCGCGTTTATAAAAAAAATACTCTCCGTCCCTCTTACGAATTTTTGATCAGGTCATTTGTCCTGATGCGAGTTTAACATTTTTTACCCATTACAAAAAAGTGCACAACGCCGCTAAAGAAGTTTTCACTTCAAAAATCTTTCTTTTTCAATATCAGCTCATGTTAGATAATTATGGTGTTCCATAATCTTATATAGGGCTGTACCATGATATGTGAGATCTAATACCACAAATTAGTAAACTTCAGGTGCTCAAACAACTCCTTGATTTGTACTGCATATTCTCGACTGCCTCGTAAGTATAGGGGTCGCCAGTGGGAATCGATCCAGAAACTCATGTTCCTGATGAACATGAGGTCCTAAAGCAATAGTGCAATGTGATATTGGGTTTTTCCATTAAGGATTTCTCAGTAGCAGCCCGAAGTCTGGATTTGTGGCCGGTTAATAATAGCATAATCAGCCTATAATGTTCCCATTACTGGGACACAGGCCTCCTCTCTTCGAGAGGTAGTCTGGTGTTGTCTACCTCACGGCCCAGTGTGGTGTAATAGATACAAAGAGTTGTACCTATTACACCACACTGGGCCGTAAACCACGAAGGCTTAGGCAGAGGCCTAACCCTTCGTGGTTTACAGGCGTGATGACATGTTATGTTATTATTGACAGAAACTAAACAGTATGTTACAAAATAATCCCCATACTGAACCATTTTTTCCCACTTCCTCTAGTAATACTGTCATCTGACGTGTTTACCACGTTCTCTCAATATATCATATCGGAAGTGACAGCCGGTGATACTTATTGCCTCACTCTCCTCACTCCAGCAATACGCACGTACAGACCTGTTATAAATGTGTAACTGCACGTATTTTCCTTAATCGTTATATTGTGTTACAAACCATTGTTACATTGTGTGCAGGTGCTTAGGAATTAATGGTAACGCTTTGGTTAATATACGGTTTTCTGTGTGAGGTGGGTTATTTCATATTTTGTATTTAGTTTATAGCTTATTTTCTGTTAGAAATTTTTACGTATAAACTCCATGGTTTTTATGTTTGCATAGTCTTAACATTAGCGTTAGTCAGACCCTGGTGAAATTCAGAGGGAAGCAGAATATTAAAATAAAATGTGTGCGGTCGGGGGACTCCCGTCAGGAATGAAGTTCCATGCACAATACTTGCACATACACACCAACTATTATATAATAGAAAGAGACAGAGATAGAGAGAAAGTCGCATGGAGAGGGCATAACGCTTTTTCCTTACGTGACGATTTCTACCGGTTAACTGTAACGTTACAAATAAAAAAGATTAAACTAAGATTAAGATTGAGATTAAGGCTTCACACGACGAGGGATGCTCGGGATAGGCGGGGTCAGGTTCAGGTAGACAGACAGGTAGGCAGGCAGGCAGACAGGCCGGCAGGCATGGAGACAGATAGGCAGGTAGGCAGACGGGGTGTGGAGGAGCCGGGCTGTAGCGTCACACGCCAAACGGCAAGCCCTGTCGAGCGAAGAGGTGGGTGTGAGTAGAAGCTAGGTAGCGGAGGCACTCTCGTGGTACCTAATGCTAGCGGGAGGGCCGCGTCAACGTTACGTGTGACGGTAGACTATGATGATGGGGTGGCCTCTCTCGGAGGGTGGCGTCGCCTGGCGTCGCGCCACTTGACATCGGAGGCCTCTCTTACTGGAGTGATGTGTGCCGCTGTATATTGTGGCGTCTTACGCTCCGCGGCCAGGAGGGTGAAGCCGGACCTCCTACAGAAGTACGTTAAATGATACTCGGTTTATAGTTCAGACACACTCAGAGTTTATTTATTAGGTAACACAGTACGTGGGAAACACACGTTAGACACACTGAATTGATCAAGCTAAGATTGAAGTACTTAGATAACTTTGTTTAAAAAATTAGATTCAAGGGACTCAAAAAAACAAAGGCTTCACCAGCATAGCCAAAGGCAAACTGAAAAACTTGAAGCCTGGTTTTATCGTTTTGTGTCATATCTTAAACGTTTTCAAACATATATCAAGTAATGATGGCCAGAACGAATAAAAACGGAGGGAGACTTATAGAGAGGGAAGCCTACTTTCACCGGCTTTATAAAAGGTCTAGAAAACGATAAAGTATGTAGTCCATGGTCTATGTCTATGGTTTAGAAAAATAAATTGGACAGATGACAATTTAAATTGAAAATATCAGAATATAAAATATTCTAAATTTTTTACAAAGAGGGAAAGTTAGTAGTTTAAAATAAGTTTTGAAACAATCAAAGGATAATTAAAAGTATGCTTTTCAGAGGTAACAATGTTAAAAACATATATATACAACGTGTAAAGTTAAATGCGCAAAACCTGAAAATAGTTTGATCAGAATAACGAGCAGAATCAATTGAACCACTTTTTAATATAGGTCACTTTTTTCAAAAAATCTTTATTAAAAACGTTGCCGTGTCTACTTATTAATAGACCAAGCCATCACATGCGCAAACCCGCCAAAATAGGTAAACAAACAAATTGTTGTCGACCAATTTAAATTTTCTCATACGCGAGATATAAATAGCTTTTATTTCAATGCAAATACGAATCTTACGAACTAAAACAACACATAAAACCATATTTTTTTTTAAATGTTTTTTTTTCTCCCTGAAATAGGTCAATTGAATTAAAAATCAGTTGGGGTGTCTGAGGTTTTGCGCATTTAACGTTACACGTTGTATATTGTTATAAGATTTTAATATGTAAATATATCTAAAGTTGAAGATAGATATATTTACATATATCTAAAGGTGGCTTCACCTTTATTTAGTATAAAACATAAATAGATTAGATTATGTGGTTCTGCGCAGCAGAATACCACAGGGGGCATAACGCTTTTTCCTTACATGATGATTTCTACCGGTCAACTCCTACCGCAAGCCGCGTAATGGAACTTCGTTCCAAAAAAGCAATAGCTTTGATTCTTAATGGAGTTCTAAGTGAAGAATGTTCTAGTCTAAAGGTTAATTTTCCAAGATATTCTTATAAATAATAATATTATTATTAATTACTTGTAGTTAGCATTTTAAGTGCTTTTGTTACGTAATTACTTCTTGGCCTTTTGAGTCATCTTTGTACCACTCAAACAGTAATAACTTTCTTGAATTTCTAATTCTCCAAAAGAAAAAAAAAATTGCCCACCGAGAAATACAAGACCTACCTACAACAAAACTAATTATTTACTGTCTCGTCCGTTGATCTGGGAGGTCGAGGTTCCAATTACATTTTTGGTGACGAATGTTTAGTAGCAATCAGAAGTCTGGAAATATACCCAGTTTACGGCACTAGACTTATCCCTTTACATGACGTTAAAAATACCATTTAACATGTAGGTGTACTCTGCCAACCCCTCCGGAGAAAAGAAGCCTGATATTCTCCTTTGTTTACATCCACGCCTCGAATATCAGTCTTCTTCAATACAGGGTGGCAGGGACATCGATGTGAAAACTGTTAGATTTTAGTAGATGATTCTAAACACCCTGGGTTTAAAATTTACGTCGTTTATTATAAAAAAAAAATCTGCTGTTCCATGCGTCGATGTTCCTCCCATCCTATATACATGCTCCTTTACACAAGCCAAGGCGTTTTTTGTGTGAAGCCCATGCATTAGCATTTGGTGACAGGTGCGAACTGCCGCGGTGCCCGACACACGGTCACACCACACCCGGCCTTGCCCATTTTATTTTACTTATTTTATTGTTGTTTTAGAGCTTTTTCTTTATCGTTCACATTATTTTATAAACGGGAGTTTGGAGTATCGTAAATTGGTTGATGATTAGATTATGTTCTTTTTGATGTTTTGTTTTTTAGTCTTTTTTTTTAGTTTTCAAGTTTCTAAAGCTTGTGATAGGTGTTTTGTGATTAAACTATCTAACATTATTCGATGGGATCTATTTATATATATATATATATATCTATATATATATGCATTACAAAAAATGGAAAATATTTTCTTTTAAAAAATGGGAAATATATCTTTTGAATGATGAATAAAAGTTAAATAAAAAAGTATCCACCATGGTACCATGGTGCTAATAGTGCCAACAACAACATTCATTGTTTTTTAAAATTATGTCATTATGATTGTGTTTTAGTTTAATTCTGTGATTTCCTGTGTGAGTTTGAATAAATAAATTTTCTTTATTCATTCATCCATTGTTTATTTCAGAAGTCGTTTGTACACAATAAATGCCTAGCACAATGAGCAAGCACATTCCAAGCAGTGAGGGTCAACAGATATATATTGTAGATGAAGTACCTACTAGCATAGGTATTGGGAGAAGACACTGGCCATGGCCCCCTCCTGTAGCACAGTTGTTTTTACCTAGCGCAGGAGTCAGGGCTTCACTTTGTTTGTAAACATTTTTTATGCTAAAAAAGAATTTTATTATTTATTATTATAATATTTAAGAGTAGTTGTGGCCCAGTGGTAACGGCCCCGACTTACGAGTTGTAGGTGAGTTCGAACCCAGGCAAGCGCTTTAATTTGTGTATTTAATTTCATCACCACTGCTCTCAAAACGGTGAAGAAAAACATCGTGAGGAAACCGGCATGTCGTAGAACCAAAAAATTCGAAGGCATTTGACATCTACCAACCCGCATTGGACCCACGTGGTGGATTACAGCCCACTCTCTCTCACCGAGAGGAGGCATTTGTCCCAGCAGTGGGAAAATAATAAGCTGATTATATCGATACTTAAGAAAATGAGCTTAACGAGATTTTATTGATTTCTGCCAACTAAGTGTAGACTTGAGCGGTATCTAATGCCTCTTATTTTCTATAACTGACAAAGAACATGGTGAGTGAGTGAATACAACAACGCAAAATAAGTACTAAAATACGGTCCAGTTTTTTACTTGTAGCTAAAACTCACAATCTCTAACGGTAGACCTTTTGTTTTGTCCCACGAATTGTAGCATTATCACCGTTTTAAAGTTAAGCCTCCTAATCTCGCATAAAGGGTTGACCAGGGGACCAAGTTCAACAAAACGGACGCAAAACCCAAGAGCATAGTAAAGTAGAGGAAGACCCGTTATTATTTATTTAACCTTAGGAAATACGGAGATGTTTCGAGTGACAATATTTTTGCTTAGGACGTTTCCTGTAAAGTCAACTCCATGACTCTCATTTAAAGAAGTGAGCGTCAGGATAGAGTTTCGGGGCCATTGTGTAACAAACATACAATGACAATCGACAGCAATGCCTCTCATTTTGACAGTTCAGCCAAGTTCACGTTGTTGATTTTACATTCTGTGATTACTTTCCTTACACACTGACTTATTAATTGTATTTTTTTGGAAAATCGTCTAATGTAACGTAATCGTAATCGTAACGTAATCGTTTGTAAATATGTGAGCACTATGTATCTATCAAATATTAATTTATTTGTCGTTGCTTAATTTTTTTTTTTTTACCTTTTGTAGTAAAGTAATTTTATTCTAGGTGCATCGTCTTCACATTTAATTATATGACTAATGTAACTATACAAATTATTGTAAAACATTTTAAAAGGGTAATGGTGGAGTTTCTAGCTTCTTGCCCATTCTTTTCCATACGAAAACTTCCTTTTGGAACGGGCGACTCGAATCAACTCTATTTTTTTTTGTAAATTGTAACGTTTAAAAGTGCTTTATAAAGGCCTATTTGAAATAAATGATTTGACTTTGACTTTAAGCAGACGAATTTTACAAACCTTTGAAGCAACGGATTGGAAATTTCTTTCAAAACCCTCGGATTATGAGTAGAGGCTGTTACACAATTAGGGTGACCTTATATAATTTGAAATAGAGAACACATGGTGATCAAATGTGGTGATCAATTTCTCTATTTTGAAGCATAAAAGGCTTTTTCCCCGCTGTGTGACGTTTACGCGCTGGTACCTGGTCTAAGCTGTGCCAACAATGATAGATTGTTCTAATGGAGCAGTCTTGAAGAATTCTCCCCTCTTCGCTTCTTGGTTTAGAAAAACAAATATTAAGTTCACGTTAGACCAGAAAATACACTTAAAATAGTAGAAGAAAAATGAGTTTTTAAACAACCTACCTAGCCTTTTCCCAACTTTGAAGGTCGGCTTTTAGTCTAACCGGATGAAGCTGAGTACCAGTATTTTACATGGAGCGACTGTCTATCTTGACCTCCATAATCTCGTTACTGGATAACATGATACCCCTTGGTTTTAAAAAGTTTAGACCAACAGTCTGGCTGCATGACACACTTTTCGGTTTCTGACTACGACTGTCAAAAATCTACGAATGATAGTCAGGACCAACGGCTTACGGTGCTTTCCGAGGCACGGAGGGTAATGTATGGTCACCCATCTACGACCCGTCTGCGGCAAGCGTAGATTAACCTTCGATTGACCCAAGTGGCTGATATCATTTAGCCACTAGTTCCTCAGAAAAAGGAATGGTTAACGATTAATAATATAGACTGTCGCCGACCAAGATAAATGTTCCAAACTTCATTCCAACTTTGTAGTTAATTCTTACAAAAAATCTACCAAAAGCAAGGGTTCATTTGCTAACTACCTGTGAAATAACAAACTTTGAAACTAGGTTAGTAATAACAAAGAGAGTTTCTGTACTAAGTCGGCTCATCAATGGTAGGGTATCGACACCCAATTCCAAACTTAATTTCCGAGAAGCTAAGGCTTAATTTTGCTTACAAGTGTTTGTAGAGTTAATTATTGAATGGAATTGATTACTTTGATGCTTCTCAGGTTGTGAATGGAATTCGAAGGTATTGTACTAGTAAAGTCCAGAAGGATTTTGTTGACTAAATTAAGTATTTCTTTGAGTCGATAAGCAACTGAGCAAAAGTATTTTGAAGTAAAAACTTCTTGAGGCGCGTTGGGCATTTTTGAGATGGGACTAAACCATGGATTTCGCGACACCATGACGACACCTCATTTTTGTAAACGCGATTGTGCTCTTTATTTATATTTCGTTACGGATCAATGTTCTATGCAAGTATTTTTACTTTAAATGCTTCGGAAGTTTTTTTTTTTGTAAACGCGATTGTGCTCTTTATTTAGATAACGTTACGGACCAATGTTCTATACAAGTATTTTTCTTTCACCAAGACGTTCTGTTCAAGTTTTCAATTCTGTCGGCACTCCCGGAGTGTTTATATTTATTTTTAATGTAAACTTCTTTAGATGCTTCGAGCGATTTTTGGTATGGTAAATCATACGAATACTATTTATTTTGTACACTTTAACTTGTCGCAATAATCTGATTGGCGAAACGATGGATAGACTGTGTGAACGATGATATTTTCAGAAAGGGGGTGACTACCGAGATGACGAAATAGAGAGAGTTTATAGGAGTTCGCAAGCCCCATCACGATGTCAATGTAGAGATGAGAAGGGGATTAAAAAAAAATTGATTCAAGATACAATCATAGATAATAATATTATTTATTATAAATACAAAAAACAATATATTTACATTTAACATATTAACATAAACAATAAAAAACAAAAACCATCGTACTTTCACCAATTACACTTACATTAATGGCTGACGACTGTAGGTGACCAGTCGTATGTATCACAGTCAAGCCTGTCAGCTATCATCATCAGCACACTGTTGGGGCTGCTGGGCACCCTGCGCACCAGAGACGAGCTCCGCTTACGCATCGTTGCATAGAAGCAATCGATATTAGTTTCGGCAAACATACCCGAGGCACAATTTTGGAGGTGTCAATTGACCCAAATCTAATTGCACCTTTATCGCTTATTTAGTATCGGTCGTAAAATTATTGTTCAAATTTTTCGGTAGTCCATGTCATGCCCATTGATAACGGCCCCGACTTACGATTTGCAGGTCGAAGGTTCGAACCCAGGCAGGCGCTTTACTTTGTGTAAATAATTTCATCACCACTGCTCTCAAAACGGTGAAGGATAACGTCGTGAGGAAACCGACATGTCCTAGAACCAAAAATTCTTAGACATGTGACATCTACTAATCCGCACTGGGCCCTTGTGGTAGACTACACCCCACTCCCTCTCGAAGAGAGGAAGCTTGTGTCCCAGAAGGGGGAACATAAAAGACTGATTACATATACAAGTCTGATAAAAAAATATAAATACCAGTATTTTTTATGTAAACAATAATATTACTTGTTTGTTTTAAATGTTTATTCGTTTAAATGTGTTCACCGTGTTTGTACTATAATGTTAATTCATTATCATAGCGTGGCTTACGCAAAACATTTTGATAACATTCATCACTATTTCAAGTAAACAACTATGTTTTTCAAACATAAAATGAACTGGGCAAACCGCACTTATTAATTCAATTATCAGTTAACATGTTGGTTTACGAGGGAAAAAAACGAGTGTTCCTTCCAGTAGTCGCATATGACGTGTAACATCCAACATCTTGGCTGTCAGTACCAACCTCTCGGAAAATGGGTTAGTAGCATCTGGCTTATTCCTAAAATCCTCCCTAAGGGGGAAAAGTGGAATTTATAAAAAAAAAAGTCTAGAACTCTTCCCTAAAAATCACCCTTTGGGGGGAAAACTGGAATCGAAAAAAATACTTATTCCACAAATCCCCCCTTTTTTTTTTTTTTTTTTTTGGGTGGGAAATTATCAAATAACTTCTCCCGCTCTGGGCGGAGCGGGAGGGCGTGTCAGACTCTTACTGACTAAAACCCACCCGTGTACCTTCGGTTGCCCTGTTGCCGGGGGCCATGATCTCCCTTTCGGTTTTCTTCGCACCCCCGGCAGGCATCGGCCCTAACGGACCCCGTCAATTCTGCTGACATCTCTTTGAGGCGCGCGTGGAACACAACGCGCCGTCGACCCGGACCTGGTCCTTATCGGACGGCGAGCTACCCATTGCTCACCGCCCGCAAGCCCGCGCCTACGGTGGCCGGAAATCGGCCTGCGATTCCCGACGCCCTGGGCGTCTCCTCCTGCGGCGGTTAGGGTTAGGGGCGTGAGGGCGCGAAATTTGCCTCTCCCTCACGCGTTCCGCCTCCTCCTTCGCGAGCATTACTGCTTCGCAGAAGGAGGTGACGGCCTCCCATTTCCTCTCGCTCCCTACCATGGCCCTAATCAGGGCCGGACGCGAGAGATCACCGCCGCCGATCGCCTCCACGAGGACACGGCGATGCTCCGCCCAAGCCGGGCAGACCTCCACCGTATGCTCCACCGTGTCCTCCGGGCGATCCACACAATGGTGACACCCGGGCGTTTCCTCCCCACAAATCCCCCCTGAAAGTGCACACTGAGGGGGAAAACTGGACTTTAAAAAACAAAAAGTCTTGAAATTCGCCCTGATAACGCAACTAAAATTTGAGAAGTGCCTCTGCTACCGACGCTGGGCGTCGGATTTGTTCGCCGGTGCTGGTTGCCAAAATGTTTACCGTAGACGCCGGCGGATCTTTTACTTAGATAACCTAGAGTGCAGGAGCGAACGAAGCGATCTTGGGAAAATTTTGACTTATTCCGTTCTAACACCACTTTTATATATGATAAAATTCCCTAGGGAGTAGTTCCTAGGGAATGCGATATAACCGAAGTCACAAGCAACAACATAAATTACTTTAAGAAAATCACAAATTGAAAATACCACGTTATTTTAAATTACAAACAATGGGTACCTAATGTACTATTGGTATTATTTCTCCTGGGCCTTTTCCTGCAAACGAAACAGCAACTTTACGTAAACAAGATCATAAAACACGTCCCCCCTGAGGGGCATTCTGTCAGGGGGGAATAGTGGAATAAGCCGTAACATCTGACGACCAACTCTAGAACCGCGCACGCTCATTGGTCAAATCAAATAGCGCGCGGTTCCCGGCTTTCTGTTATACACTTCCGTTCCTTTTCACGAAATTACTCCCACAGATTGCAGGAATGCGAGAGGAAAGGTGTTATACATCAAAAATATTTCAAACTCGCCATATTTCAAGTACACTTCCAGCGGGCTTATTCCACTATTCCCCCCTGAGAGAATTCCCCACAGGGGGGAAAACTGGACCCTAATGTAAAATAAGTCCAGAAAGTCCCTTTTTTCATTTTGAGTTATTCCACTATTCCCTCCTGAGAGCATCTTCCTCAGGGGGGAAAACTGAACCCTAACGAAAAAAAAAATCCAGAAAGTTCTCTTTTCATTTTGGATTATTCCACTTCCCCCTTATTTTTAGTTTTGATTTATACGCTCTTAAATAATAAAAAAAACTCGTAAAAGAATTATACAATTTTTTTTATAAACAATATTAAGCATCGGCATGCTACTAGAAGTTGAAGCCATAATTATAAAAATATTGTCAAGACTTCGAATGCTATAATGTGCTCGTTAACAGATCGATGCATTAACTAACTTGAAAGTTAGAATGGCTGAGAGCGGCTCATACGTTGCCTGCATTAGATGAGAAATAATAGGTACCAATAGTATATTAGGTACTCACTGTTTGTAATTTAAAATAACGTGGTATCTTCAATTTGTGATTATCCTAAAGTAATTTATATTGCTGATGTTTATCACATCAGTCTTCAATAGAGCGTGCTGACATTTTATTCCAGGTATATTGTTTTCACATATAATTATATATTAATAATATATACAAAAAACAAAAATGGAATTCGAAAAATTTATGGAATGCTATGGAATTTCTCAGTGTCACTCCTGAGTCTGGATGGTCTGGATTTGTGCCCAGTTGATGGCAATAGGCTCTCCCCTTATTACATGGGACTAAAAAATAACTGACGAAAAGTGGGTGTACTATGTACATCTCTGCCATGGGGTCTCAACTCGAACAAATTATAATTAGTCTTGAAAAAAATTCATAGATGGCAGCATAGGCAACAATTATGAAATTAACAATCACTAAAAACTGATAAACGTCTGAATTTGGCTGAAGTAAGATTAGTAAAAATCAAAACTTCCTTGTTTAATGCTGATTTATCCATTTAAACTCATAAATCACGTATTTCCAACAAAAATAATAAGCGAAACCTTTTACTTGAATTCGAACCCATAGAATGATAAAGTTAATCATGAGCTCTTTGCAATAGATGGCGTTTTACTCAATTTGTCATCACATACTGTATAAACGTTTAGTAGGAAAATCAAACAAGATATTGTTATAATTTAGTACCTACTTTACGAAGAAATAAAGGAATTGAAAGAAATCTATTAACTTGTTTTTGGCAAATACCTACCTTCTTAATTATATATTTTTATTTTACCAATACCTTTCTAAAACTATAAAAAACCGGCGAAGTGCGAGTTGGACTCGCGGACGAAGGGTTCCGTATCTATACTAAAGTGACACAAAACTATATTTTAGTTTGACAGTACTAAGATGGCACCGAGTTATTAATTTTGTGAAAATGGCAATTTTGCTATTCTGAATTTGACGTTTTTCACCTAAAATTTTGACTGTCTCACTATAAATTTGACTATTTTTAATCGCGATTAAAAAGGTGTAGAATAAAATAAGTTGTCAGCAACACTGTAGATGTTGGTGTGAATTGTTCAGGTACCAAAAATATTTTTTTTCTGTTCTTTTACTAATACCTCGAAAATGGTGTGTCCTATCGAAAAAATAATGAAAATTTCGACCCCCTCTATGAAAGCATTAAACTCAACATTTTGGTAATAATTTCCATATTTTCCAAACAAAAAGTGAAAAAAAACACGTCGAGGCTGCCCTGCCTGCGCGCATATGGCTCTAAAAAAATTCACGGGTTAGGTTAGACGTGGAATCGCGAGTGTCAAATTCGATTTTGGTTGTGTGAAAATTATTTTTAAATTTAGGATTTTTTGCAGAATAGTTTAAGATTCTCATAGCCATAGCAAGGATTTTTTGTGATAGTTTAGTTAGTTTAGTTCGGTGTACAAGAGAATCGGCACCATTAAGCTTTAAAAAGCTAATTTTTATTACAGTCAAGTGTCCCCCCCACCCTGCCAGCTAAATGGTTGGTTTATGTGATAAAAGATCACAGGAGTATTTATAACGAAATTAAAAGGAAAACTCTCTATCACAGCTAAGTAGGTTCTATAAATTAACGAGTAATAATCAACCAACATAAATTTGCGTTTGCAAAAACATGTTCTTCCATACATTCTGTATGGGAGAACATGTTTTTCAACTACGAAGTTAAGTTTGTTCTTGGGATACCAACTTACCAACTACGGAACCCTTCATTATGCGTGGTCCAACACGTACTTGGCCGGTTCTGTTTGATATTTTTAAAAACATTAAGTCGTCGTGCGCACGGACGTAATTAAATCGCGGCGGGATTTTATCGCGCACTGGATTTTCAACTCTCGGTGTTAAACCGAGCGTTGAGAATTCAACGCGCTGGGACGCACTCTCGTCCCAGCGCGTTGAAAAAACACACTTGGATTTTCAATTCTCGGCATGTCGGCAAAGCGTTAAAAATCAAGTGCACGAAAAACAATCGCGGCAATTTTATTACATCAGTGCGAACTTGGGCTTACTGTCAAAATAAGTTCGGACGAAGAACGCGTGATTTCAGTTTTAGGGTATTAGCAATAGTAGATTTGGTAACGAGGAGATGAAAATCTTGATTTAGCATTGAAATACAAAAAAAATCATATAGAGGCATTCACTGCTGCGTGAAAATTGCTAGCTCAGTCACAAAAATGAAACTATCCCGCCAACTTGAGATATGTTTGTTGTAATGTTATTATACTTGTCCTTGAACGTACCGTGCGATGTGTGAATGCCATAAGTATCTAAGTCGACTTCTAGATGGCGTTATAAAACTACAGTCTCTGGCAATTTGTGAGTCGCTGATGCTGCCATCTGTTAAAAAAATGGAGGAAAAAAAATAGCCAGCTCAATAGCCAGACTTAGGGAGGTATCATTTCTTTGTATGGGATTGGGTATCTGTACTAGTATATTATCTGTGTCTCTGCCTAACCCTTCGGGATTACAGGCGTGATTTTATGTGGTGTAATGAATACAAAATATTATAAAACATTTTAAAAGAGTAGGTAACTATAGGGTTTCACATATCTTGCACATTCTTGTCCATACGAAACTTCATTTTGGAAGGGGCAACTAGAATCAATTATATTTTCATTGTTACTGTTGACGTTCATGTGCCTTTTATGTGCTATAATGAAATAAACTCAAACTCCAGGCATTTATTTCAAATAAACTAATTACAGGCACTTTTGAATTGTCAAGGGGTCGGTCAGTCAGAAAGATGAAGCTAGTTGCCCATTACAAAGCGTAGTAGGTACCTATGGAGAAGAATGTCAACGGACATTTTTTTAAATAAAAAAAAAATGGTTACAAAATATTGGTTAATTTATTCATGTTGAAATTATATAGGTAAGATGTGCACGTAAAAGCGTCAAGGCGCTCCTTACGGAATAAATGATTTGAATTTGACACAAGCGAACCACATTTCACCAAATACACTAAAACATCACTAGATATTAAACTAAGCACTCTATGAAGTTGAACTACACAGACGAGCAGTCTGTAGATATAGCATCAAACTTTGAAGTGATCTATGTAAATGAGACCGCTGAGAGAGGCTGTCAAAACACAGAACCGTTAACCGCTGGTATTTGGAGAATTGTAATGAGCCTGGAAGTAGCGGAGTTGTAATATATTTGATGATTCGGTCTTCACCTCAAATTAAGCAGTGACTATGCTACTTCTTGTTGAGTATTTTCCTTTTCTTTTTCTTAAAAAATGTTAGGGTTTTCTGTGGTCTAAGATTTAACTTTACGTCGAAACTACTAATGGAACTGGTAGCGAATGTCTGAGGCATTAAGACCGCCTTTGTGCTTTTTTTATTGCGAAAAGTTTCAACAAATGTCAGCAGGTTGCTCTTCCTGAATAGGTGTAAATTCATTAAGATCCATCGTGGCCTGTCTTTGTAAAAGGACGTGTGAAAAGCATTTCCTGTGTCACTAAATAAACCTCATTTTCCAATAGGAAAACTCCCATATCCCATAATACTTTTAAATACCGTTACGCTCTAAAAGTAATAAGTAGTAAGTGTAGTTAAACTCCCTTTTTCTAAATAAAAATACGCAACTAACAACCTTTGGTACAATTTACACGTCCTCGATCGAATGACGTCAGAGCTGTGTTGCAACTTGAAAAAAGAATAAAAATTCACGTTGATTGGGTCTCGGAGACCTGATAGCGAGTTTTGAAGTGTTAACTAGATTTTTTTTGTTGGCAACTTTATTAGTTCAGTGTTTAATGGCCTGTTGCTTCCGTTGATAGGAAAAAGAAAAAGATAGATTATGTGGGGTTCTTGAATAATCTGTTCTATTTTAACGTTGTGGGTAATTTATTTTAGCTTGGTTTTTAATACGGAGTTTGAACTTTTCTCTTTTTAGCGTTAATAAATTAGCAATCATATAAGAATTGAAATGGATTTTTAGCTCTAGCCGGACTGAAGCGTAGCCCGCGGGGAATACGGGAAAATCGCTTTTTGTTCGGGAAACCTGAACACGTGATCGCCGGTAGAGGGCGCTTTCCGGTTTTTCGAAAAAAACTGATATTTGCACACGACCGATCGCGTATTCGCACCACTATCGCTTTTAAATAAGACGAGCCCTTAAGGGTACAATAGTCGGTGATTCTTCCATACATACGTAGTATGGTGATTACTCGTCTGTTTGACGGTGTACGATCCAAACTAAAAATTACATCAATTTGCTTTGTCATTATCTAGCCCTGTATGGAAGCAGAATTGGCAAAAAACTATTGGTTTGGAAGTTATGAGCGTCAAAACTTCCATATTTCAAAACTAATTTTAACTCATCTTTGGGAGTAAATTAAATAACTTAAGTAGTATGAAAATGGCAAAATAAAAACCATACAGGGATAGATAATTTATTAAAAAGTTCAAATCATTTTATTTTGAGTAGAAACATCCAGTAGTTTTTCATAATATCTATACGCCGCATATATCTAAAGGTCTGTTTATGAAATGTTACGGACTCGTTTTCATTATAAATCATCGTTTATATCAAAAATAAGTAAATAAAAACTAGAAAAGAAAAAACTAAATAAATAACTTTACTAAAGAGCATGCATATTAGTCACGCCACCAACGAGTTCGAGCCATCGTCTAGTGGAACCTTAAGGAGGAGGGGAACTTGCACGGATAATCGCGTGAAATCCGTATCATTAAAATAATAGTTACGTGCAATTGGCATTCTTGGAGAGTTTTTTTTTTTTCTGGTAATATAATGGACAGGATGTAAATAAGTTTTATAGTGTCTTTACAGTTTTCTTGATTTCTGATGTAAGTTTATACGATCCACAATGTTGAATGAACGATTTACAGCCTTTTCAAAGGATTTTGAACGCGTGACTAGCCCTATAAATGCAGCTATAATGTACATAGTATAAGTATACTAAAGTTTATTAACCTTTTAAATGACCTCTTTCCTAGTTCCTTGCGGAATAAAGCCGAATAATAAATCATGACCCAAAGTTACCAACTCTTAAGAAGTAAAAATATTCAAAATTGTATGAATTTAGCTTGCAAATTAACCTTTTGATTTACTGCTAGGAGTTTTAAACATGGCTTTTTTAACGTTGTTGTTACGCTTATACTTGCAGAAGGGTTTATTTTGAGTATGGTCCGATTACTTTAAATTACTAATTATTATTGGTTGAAATTGAGACCATCAAAATTCAAGGGTTTTGAAGATTTTATTTTTTATTTTATTTTATTCAAAAGGAACAACAAACAGCTACAATATAAAACATAGGAACAAGAAATACATAAAAAAATACAGACAATATTGCAGCCCACAACGCTGTTCACGGATTAGCTACAGGACAGTGACAGAGAAAATAATCGCTAGGGTTACAAATACATTTTTTTTTATTTTTTATTAACTAACTTGTTTATAGTATATCCATATAACTTTTATGAAATGGTACACAAAAAAAAAGAAGGAAAAAAAAGAAAGAAGGAAATATGTTCAAGAAAGCTCCTTGAGTATACAACTTCTGAACGTATAGGGAGCACAAACAAAAATCTATGTGCTCAAACAAAAATCTATGTGCTGAAAAGTCTATATGCTCAAAGGTCCTATTGTAGGAATCGACCATTCTGCGAACAGGCGGAATGGTCGATTAATTCCTAATCCTTTAGTTTATAGGTTTGAAAATTTCGTTAGCTCAACAACGTCAATCATTAATGGATATGGTTGAACTGTCAAAATTAAAGGAATTGCGTTTAACTGTCATTTTATTTTATATGCGTTGCGCAATTTCCTTACGGAAGACAACCTACTTCTCCGCGTAAAATAAGAATAATAATCATTTATTTGCAGAAAATACAGTTGTTATTAGTTGTAAAAAGTTGGTGGTTCAATGCACTGTCCATATTTTGCTTGTTTAGGGCATGCAAATTAACTTTACATTAGTACCTAATAGGTAATTACTTATTTTAATAATATGTTATAGGTACAGAAAAATATCAATATTCTAATAGAGTTTTTTTTTTTTAATTAAGATATATTTTAAGTTCCAATAAATATAAGTACACAAATATTAGAATTTTATGTAAAGTACCTAATCATACCTCTTCACGGACGAGAGAATCGTGGCGATAGTCACGCTGTGCCTTCAAATTATCGCCATATCAGCGTGTGGAGATGGATTCAAAGAGTTGCTACTGAATTTGATGGCACGGTGAAACTATCGCTGCAATTCTCTCGCCCGTGGAGATAGTGCCTTAACGCGACACTTACCTTTAATGATTTCATAGTGAAGATCACGCCTAAATGAGTAGTGTTAATGATATGGAAAAAATATGTTAAAATAGAATATTATCTTACTAACTTAATCTGTGAATATTTTAGATTATGTGTATATTACATAGTGTAATTAATTTGTAAAGTTATGTCTAACACGGATAAAAAATGGAGAATCACCCAAAAACTATCAATCGTATTTTTCTTAAATCTTCACCATTTTAATGATAATTTAATTATTTATCTTTAAGTATATGTGTTTTATTAATATACCTGTTGTTTTATGTATAATAAATTAATAATGCGTCTAATTTGGGACAGCGCTCCTTGATGGGCGAGTCTTATTACTGGCTAGACGTACGACGCGTTGCTTGAGCTCAGCACAGAACACGCAAACTGTAAAGCTCACTCAAGGCCACTGGCATATATCTGCGTCTTAAGGACAGCGGTTGATCATAAAGCTTACGATTAAAAATAACAATCTTACGCTGGTCAAAGAGGCGATCGTTATTATAGCTTTATCCGTTATTATAGTCCATAATGAAAAAACCCAATTAGATTCAAATAATAGCTTCAATTAATATATTGCTTTACTCTAGTTTTTCACATTCTACATTTTTCCACGTGGAAAATAACCATCAGGTTGGATTAATTATGTTATAATCGTTTGCGTGAGCAGAATGAATAAATCAATGGGTGCATTTCACCTACATTAATACCTACTATTAACTGTTTATGTTTTCATTACATTCTAACGCATATGCGATAGTATATTTAAACTAAATACCATAATGTAATGTAATGTTCGACACCAAATAATAGCAGCAGAACGGCCAATTGGCCATTTTGACCATCTCGTTGGCCCCTACTGGCTTTGCACTGGTGATGTAGGATCCGATGGGATCGATCCTAGACCCCCGGTTCAAGCAAGTGTCAATGCGGTTTTTTATGAGACAATTTTTTGTAAGAGCCCGGTTTCTAAATTTGTGCTCGGTTAATGGCTATTGCCTCACCCATTAGTTACTTTAGTTTGGCTGTTTGGTAGCAAGAGTTAAGAGTTCATCATTTCTGCCCATCCAAACCTTCCATAGTCAAACATGCACACAAAGTTAGGTTTTTGTAGTTTTTAAATTCAAATTGTTTATTGTTACAGATTCACAGATGACGACAAAGAAATTTTCCGAGGAGCCAGAATTTGAGCGACCTATTGGCAACCACACTTTCTTCTTAGGAAGAGAAGCAGTGCTAGGTTGTGCTGTCACGAATCTCGGCAAACATAAAGTAAGTTTAAACTACTTTTTCTCTCGTGTCGTGATTAAAAGATTATTATACAAGAAGTGTTTTACAATGTTCACTCCTTCTGCAAAATCTAAGTATGCATCTAAGTATGTAAATAAATACAATCGAAGTGTCTGTTTGTAACGTCAAAATAACAGCTTTTCACTAAATGCATATGAATATTTATACGGTAATTACAGCAAAAAAAAAAAAACTATTATTAAAAAAAAAAAACTACAATTTGTTTTTTCCGCAACAACTGAGTTGTGGAGGTCAGAGAGACAGTCGTTCCATGTAAAATACTGTGTAAAATAGGTACTGGTATTCAGCTGCATTCAGTTAGACTGGAAGCAGACTCCAACAGTCAGAATTCACAAAAAACTTTCCCCATACATTTCGTAGGACATGAGAATCCAACTTACTTTTTTATGATGGATAGACTTGCATCAGTATTTTCTTGCATTCTGTACTTTTTTTTTTTTAATCTGTGAATACAGATCAAAATGTTTCATAAAGTTAAGAACGGTCTCCTAAGACCGTTTTTCTACAACGCGGTTAAGGTGCGCCCTTACTGCTCCATCTCAAAAATCCAGTCTGTATCTATATCTTCATTTATTTTGACGTTCAAAAGTGTCTTTTATATGCCTATTTGAAATAAATAATTTGACTTTAACTTTGGCTCTTATATTGTGAGACAAAGAGGCCAAGCACATACGTTAAAGCGTAGTTATCCTTCAAAATTGAAAACCCCAAAGTTCCATAACCATATACCTTAATGATTAAAGTTAGATGGTTCTCGATGCGAGCACGTTAGGTTAATGTGAGCACATCACGATACCGGTCATTAAACAGGCCAACTGTAATCAGTATCATAGTTAATGGATTTTCATTTTAAAATGATTGTTATTGTCTATGTGCGTGTGTGTTTGATGGGAAGGGTATTTAGACACATTGCAGTATTGAACGATTTATTTGTTGTTTTTATCTTACACTAATTTATTTTATTTATGTATACACCACACGCACATTGCAGTATAAAACTGTCTTGTGGTCTTGTTTTGAATTTACATCCGTCACCTTACACTTCAGGTGCCGGTGAAAACCAGCGTCGGGCACTAGTTGTCTGGCATTTTTGTTGAACTGGGCCTGTTTGGTGTAGCCGCGAGGCACACTTTCCTGTTAATTTATTATTTTACACTTTTTTTTTTGTTTCGTTTTTAGGGTTAAAAGGAAAAAAGGGAACCCTTATAGGATTACTCGTGTGTCTGTGTGTATGTCCGTCTGACACGGTCAATTTGCTCCGAATCTAATGGACCAATTAGGTTGAAATTTGGTACACATATGTATTTCTATGACTCAAACACGGACGTGAAACGTAAATAAATGAATTTTGAATATGGGGGTCACTTTTGGGCCGATAATAAGGGCCGATGCCTGTCGGGGTTGCGAAGAAAACCGAAAGGGAGATCGTGGTGTCCGGCAACAGGGCAACTGAAGGAACACTGGTGGGTTTTAGTCAGTAAGAGTCTCACACGCCCTCCCGCTCCACCCAGACTGGGAAAAGTTATTTGATAATTTCTCAACCAAAAAAAGGTACTCAAGTCAATATAATTAATGTACTTTGAATGTAGCAAACATTAATAAATTATAAATGTCAACAGTAAATAAAAAGAATTTAAAAAATCTATGATATAATATATTATATTTTATGTCAAAATAAATGATTCTGTCAGAAATGCCTTAGTATTATAATATGCTTGACATAATTGACTATTTTAATCATAATTGAATTCGCATAGTTCGCTTTTACCTAGTTGATCAATCTGCCTAGCCTTTTGTCAATTATGTTGGGATCAGCTTCCAATGTAACCGGATGCAGCTAAATACCAGTATTTTATATGGAGCGACTACCTATCTGCCCTTCACATCCCAGTTACTGGGTTACATGATACCCTTTGGCAAGACTACTTGGCAGACTTAACTCGTTGATATCCAATCATATTTAGTTCCTTTTCAAATAAATTAAATTCTCCAGTACAATATCATCATCATTTCAGCCGAAAGACGTTCACTGCTGGATACAGGCCTTTTTATTTTTTGGGTGGGAAATCATCACGTAACTTCTCCAGCTCTGGGCGGAGCGGGAGGGCGTGTCAGACTCTTACTGACTAAAACCCAGCCGTGTTCCTTCGGTTGCCCTGTTGCCGGGGCCCACGATCTCCCTTTCGGTTTTCTTCGCAACCCCGGCAGGCATCGGCCCTAGCGGACCCCGTCGATTCTGCTGACATCTCTTCAAAGCGCGCCTGGAACACAACGCTCCGTCGACCCGGGCCTGGTCCTTATCGGACGGTGAGCTACCCATTGCTCACCGACCGCAAGCCCGCGCCTACGGTGGCCGGAAATCAGCTTGCGATTCCCGACGCCCTGGGCGTCTCCTCCTGCGGCGGTTAGGGGCGTGAGGGCGCCAAATTTGCCTCTCCCTCACGCGCTCCGTCTCCTCCTTCGCGAGCATTACCGCTTCGCAGAAGGAGGTGACGGCCTCCCATTTCCTCTCGCTCCGTACCATGGCCTGAACCAGGGCCGGACGCGAGAGATAACCGCCGCCGATCGCCTACACGAGGACACGACGATGCTCCGCCCAAGCTGTGCTGGATACAGGCCTGAGGCCTCCCCCAAGCACCGCCATTTCGACCTGTTTAGTGCTACCCGTATTTAGCGGATTCCTGCGGCCTTCATAAGGTCATCGGTCCACCTTGTACACAACGCTACGTCTTCCGGTATAATATACGGTGGTTTAAATTATTCTTAGTAGTGTTGTTCAGTATAACCTTGTTTGTGCTGCCTTGCCCTGGATTCGATAAATAGCTGTAGGTTTTTCTAAGGCAAAAAAAGTAACTGCAACATAAAATAACGTCACGCCTCGTTTTCCCCGAAGGGTTAGGCAGAGATGTAGGTGGGTGTAAGTGTAGGTGAAGTATGGATCCATTAGTATACCCACATTTCGACAATTGTGTTTAAATCACATGGAAAGGGGGCGAACCTATTGCCATCAACAGACAGACAGATCCAGACTCCTGGCTGCCAATGAGAAATTCCCGATAAAAAAACCCAATAACACTTTGCCCGAACCAGGAATCGAACCCAGGACCTCATGTTCAGCAGTAGCGCCACCCTTCGGCTCACCTTGCCTGCCTAGATCTAATATAGAATAGACAGATTATTTCAAAACGGTGAAGGAAAACATTGTGAGGAAACCAGCATGTTCTAGAACCAAGCATTTGAAAACGTAAATATTCACCAACCCGCACTGGGCCCGCTTGGTGGATTACAGTCCATTCCTTGCCACAAAGAGGAAGCTGGTGTCCCAGCAGTGGGAATGTTATCGGCTGATTATACTTCACTTTTATTTACTTTCAAATAAATACTTCAATGTTATTTTCAACCGCGATTAACACAAATCTAAGTACTTACGTATTACCATTACGCAGATGAACATTAATATACTTATGTTAAGCTCGGACTTAGATAAGGTTTATATTTTTTTTAAAATGATGGCTTATATTTCTAGAATATATAATAAATTCTGATCTTTAGTCTTATTTGTCAAACTAAAGTAAAAAAATCGTACAATATTATTTAAGAGAGAATATCTATCAGCTGAAGTACCAGGTAAGTGATAATGATTCAGTTCTGTATTTACAAAGTAAAGCTAAAATCAAGCCATGAACAGTAAACTACATCAGACTCCATCGTCTAAAAGGCCACAGCTGAGACTGCACATAACTGCAGCAACTTTAAGCACTTTCCCCAGATAATTTACCCTATTTAGTCACACTTTAGTTACACACAACTTCGACCAACATACCCTATTACAAGCCCAACATGGCTACCAACTATAACACCTTCGGAGCCAACACTTAAAGCCACTTGTAAGCCAGTTCCTAACATGTTCAGAACTTTCACACTTAGCTTGATATATCGCCAATAACCAACGTATATGGGCCAACTTGTACAGCCTATAAAATTAACATCAATCTGTATTTAGGGTGTTAATATTCAAATGTTTTTTTTTTTCATATTTAATGGTTGTATTTTTATGAGGAAGTTGGTGTTACATCAGCTTTAGAAGGCCATAAATTATGTCTGGAAGTTTCTAGAACAATTAGGGTGTTATATAATAATGAAGTGAGAAATTCTTGAGAAAATTTTTGCATTGTAAAAATAGCAGCGGATAGAATTATTGTTAAAATAATGACTGCAGAAATAATAATATAAATCTAAAAAGAAAACACGGGGAATGGATGTTTATTGAACCTAGTTTATCGAACTAGCAAGTAAGGGCATTGCTGCATTGCGTCTTGTCTCATCTTGTCAATAATGTTTAGAAAATAATGTATACTTTCACTGGCAGAAGAAATAGGAGCATTACAAGCCACACGATATACTTGTTTAGATCCCTTATAAACTGTATCATAATACACTCGCGCTTACTTTATTTAAGCTAGAATGAGAAAACGGATAAGATCCAATCCTGAAAACAATTTTTTTTTAAAGGAGTGTATTTACACGTTCGGAGAACATGTTTTTCAACTAAAATGTTAAGTTTGTTTTTGGGATAAATTCTTCCCAATTACGGAACCCTTCATTTTGTGTGGTCCGACACGCACTTGGCCTGTTTTTTTTTATTGGTTTGTAATAGATACCTAATTCGTGACACCTTCATGTCACCTCATTAGTCAGTCTCTCTATAGTAAGTGGTCACTACCACCAATACACATCTGCAACACCAGAGACATTGCAGATGCGTTGCTATCACGGAGACGAAGCTGAAATGTCTCATGGATCTGTAACTACACATACCTACCCTTCAAACCAAAACACAGTAAGGCTAAGCGTATGATGAAACGTAGGTGACGCAGGTCCACACAGCGCAGGGCAGAGCAGAATATGTAATGTATGAACGTACTGACAGCTGCGAACGTTGCGACACTGTCATATGTCTGACCTGCTCTGCGTCTCGTTGTTGAGCCGGCATAGATTTTTGCGCGACACATGCAGGTCGTCACTTGTTTTTTACCAATGATTCATAATTTTGTTTCAATAACTGATTATTTGTTTTGTAGCTAGGACGCGAACGTGTCTGTGTAGCTGCGTCGTAGCATGCGCTCGCACTGCTAAGTCCAAAATTACATAAACATCCTAATAATATCACGATAAATCCGAAAAAAAATAACCTAATAATTTCCATATTAAATCTCTAAACAGGGAAAGAATTCCCGCGAAAAAGGAAATCAACGTCAAAATGGCCGTGTCTATTACGGAGAACGAACACTGGAAACAAAATTTTCCTACCGTTGTCTGTAGCAATTAGAGCCACAAAAATTTACCGATTATCCTTCATTAAGAGTTGTCACACTGGCTGGCTCGATGCCTAGAATAACAATGCACGAAATAGTGCTGCACCTTTTCACGTCGTGAATTTTAATACCCGGTACACACGGTGGCTGAATACTGTACTATTCTGTGTTGCCTTTGCCTATTTGCTTTCTTTTAGTTTTTGTCGTGATTTCATCTTATTGTTTGCTGTAACATCTGCTTCTTTTGATTATGGGAGTGTGAAATTGATGTTGTTAATTAAAATGCGTTTGAAGTTATGTAAATTAAAAAAATATTTTAAATAAAATTTGTGTTTTGCATTTGAAAATTGCATAAAGGCTCTTTCAAACAAGCGCGACACGCGACGCGACACAAAGACACCGCTCGTCGCGCGACGAGCGGTGTCTTTGTGTCGCGTCGCGTGTCGCCCCTGTTTGTAGGAGCCTTTATGCGATCCAGCCAGTGTAACAGGCTAAACGTGAAATATTATTAATTAATTTTATGTTCACAGATAACGATAATTAAAAATATAAATACATCTAAACATAAAATAAAAAGCTGCTGTTGTTACTTTTCATTTACAAAACTAGCTGCGCTCCGCAGTTTCACCCGCATAATTCTCAATCCCATTAGAACATCGGGATAAAAGATATCCTATATAATTTTCAAAGTCTTGGTCAATCCATGGCCTAAATTTCATCTAAATCGGTTCAGCCGTTCATGCGTGATGCCGTAACCAAGAGAAATAGGGATTCATTTTTATATATTTAATGTATAAATACAAGCCAATCAATTTGCGAAAAGAAACAGATAAAATATACACATTTTCAAAATCACCGCTAAATCACAAAACAACGCAGCAATATTTACGACACTAAAACTCCACAGTGATCCCCCGGAAGAAATTTGACAGGCCAGAAAAGTATCAGAATGAAAGATAAGGGCTAAACACAAAGGGATACGAGGGTCGAAGACTTAACTGGATCCCTGACCTAAAAAGAAATCTTCATCAGTGATATCGAATGTTTGAACTGATTTCTAACTCGTCTTGTTTTAGTTTGTGATGTTTTTTTTGCTTTGAAAATGTGGGCCATTTTTTAGTACAATTTATGCGTGAAAATGTACGGGCGTTTGCCCTGAGGGATTTGCAATCATAATGAGTTGGTAAAATTATAGTAGTCTACTATACTAATATATTATAATAAAGCTGATGAATGAAGAGTTTGTTTGAACGCGCTAATCTCTGGAACAACTAGCCGGATTTGAAAAAATATTTTTGTATTTGATAGCCTAATTCTTGAGGAAGATTTATTTAACATACATTAATGTCGAATATCGACTATTCACCGAATATTTTATTTACAAGAAAAGTAAAGCCATATTATGAAGTAAATATGACGTATTCCACAATCGATTTAATGGTTACGCACAAGCTAGGTCATCAGTGTCTATTATATTTCCAATTTTACTGTCTAATTTCTAGCTTTCGTCGCTATTATTAAATCAAACCATTAGTGCCTTTGACAGTCCCCATATTTTTCATGCCTATTTCGTTGGTAATGTGTTTTCCACAAATTAAAAGTAAATATTTTTCTATTCATTTTCATGTCACTACCCAATTTCGTTACATTATTCCATAAATTCCATTTGTCGACGTTATGTACATGGTAGGTTACTAAGTATATAATTACATGTCTGACATTGTACGTGAGGCATAATACACGATCACAAAGCCTGCTCGATGAATAGACCTTAACATATTAATGTAGGGCGCAAATGTTCTTTCTCAAGTTATTACGCCTATCATATATAGGTATCTGTTAGAAAATATCCTTACATAATTATAAAACAAAGTACCCTGCCGCATCTGTTTGTTTGAACGCGATAAACTCAAAAACTACTGAACAAATTTTCAAACAGTTTTCACCAATGGACGGAGTGGTTCATGCGGAAGGTTTTAGTGTATAATTCATTAAGGTTTTATGTAAATTGGCTGAAATTTGACGATTATTGTTGAAGATATCGGAAAAAATCATGCCGACTGGGAACTTTATTGGCGTGCGCCGCGGAAATGGTAAAAGTTACATAAAATGTATGTTCTACAGTATTGTTCACTTTAAAAAGTTCAACAAAAAAATTTCAATGGCATGTCTATCTTCTAAAAATGACTCACAATAACCATTTTTATCTTTCAGAATTTGATAAAAATTTCATTATTATTTCCGAAGCTATTTTGACCGGTATTATATTAATCCTTATCCAGTAAACTATGTTATTTAAATTGAACATTTTATTTAAATTTAAATATGCCTTGTCATAATTTCATTTAAATTAATAGTTTAAAAGATATCACAGATTAAAAATTACGCGTGACAAAATAATTATGGTTGACCGTAACGCGGGCGTAGCGGTAGGAGTCAATGACCTTTTCCTCGGCTTTTAGGTATGTAATCCCGGTATCGGTAGTACGTTCCCGTGGGGTACTTTTTCGACATTCACGCGGGTGAAGCCGCGGGCAAAAGCTAGTACAATATAATCTGTACTCTTTACAAATACATACATATAAATAAATAAAATTGAAGTGTCTGTTAATATTGTTAAAATAATAGCTAGCACGCGACGCGACACAAAGACACCGCTCGTCGCGCGACGAGCGGTGTCTTTGTGTCGCGTCGCGTGTCGCCCCTGTTTGTAGGAGCCTTTATGCGATCCAGCCAGTGTAACAGGCTAAACGTGAAATATTATTAATTAATTTTATGTTCACAGATAACGATAATTAAAAATATAAATACATCTAAACATAAAATAAAAAGCTGCTGTTGTTACTTTTCATTTACAAAACTAGCTGCGCTCCGCAGTTTCACCCGCATAATTCTCAATCCCATTAGAACATCGGGATAAAAGATATCCTATATAATTTTCAAAGTCTTGGTCAATCCATGGCCTAAATTTCATCTAAATCGGTTCAGCCGTTCATGCGTGATGCCGTAACCAAGAGAAATAGGGATTCATTTTTATATATTTAATGTATAAATACAAGCCAATCAATTTGCGAAAAGAAACAGATAAAATATACACATTTTCAAAATCACCGCTAAATCACAAAACAACGCAGCAATATTTACGACACTAAAACTCCACAGTGATCCCCCGGAAGAAATTTGACAGGCCAGAAAAGTATCAGAATGAAAGATAAGGGCTAAACACAAAGGGATACGAGGGTCGAAGACTTAACTGGATCCCTGACCTAAAAAGAAATCTTCATCAGTGATATCGAATGTTTGAACTGATTTCTAACTCGTCTTGTTTTAGTTTGTGATGTTTTTTTTGCTTTGAAAATGTGGGCCATTTTTTAGTACAATTTATGCGTGAAAATGTACGGGCGTTTGCCCTGAGGGATTTGCAATCATAATGAGTTGGTAAAATTATAGTAGTCTACTATACTAATATATTATAATAAAGCTGATGAATGAAGAGTTTGTTTGAACGCGCTAATCTCTGGAACAACTAGCCGGATTTGAAAAAATATTTTTGTATTTGATAGCCTAATTCTTGAGGAAGATTTATTTAACATACATTAATGTCGAATATCGACTATTCACCGAATATTTTATTTACAAGAAAAGTAAAGCCATATTATGAAGTAAATATGACGTATTCCACAATCGATTTAATGGTTACGCACAAGCTAGGTCATCAGTGTCTATTATATTTCCAATTTTACTGTCTAATTTCTAGCTTTCGTCGCTATTATTAAATCAAACCATTAGTGCCTTTGACAGTCCCCATATTTTTCATGCCTATTTCGTTGGTAATGTGTTTTCCACAAATTAAAAGTAAATATTTTTCTATTCATTTTCATGTCACTACCCAATTTCGTTACATTATTCCATAAATTCCATTTGTCGACGTTATGTACATGGTAGGTTACTAAGTATATAATTACATGTCTGACATTGTACGTGAGGCATAATACACGATCACAAAGCCTGCTCGATGAATAGACCTTAACATATTAATGTAGGGCGCAAATGTTCTTTCTCAAGTTATTACGCCTATCATATATAGGTATCTGTTAGAAAATATCCTTACATAATTATAAAACAAAGTACCCTGCCGCATCTGTTTGTTTGAACGCGATAAACTCAAAAACTACTGAACAAATTTTCAAACAGTTTTCACCAATGGACGGAGTGGTTCATGCGGAAGGTTTTAGTGTATAATTCATTAAGGTTTTATGTAAATTGGCTGAAATTTGACGATTATTGTTGAAGATATCGGAAAAAATCATGCCGACTGGGAACTTTATTGGCGTGCGCCGCGGAAATGGTAAAAGTTACATAAAATGTATGTTCTACAGTATTGTTCACTTTAAAAAGTTCAACAAAAAAATTTCAATGGCATGTCTATCTTCTAAAAATGACTCACAATAACCATTTTTATCTTTCAGAATTTGATAAAAATTTCATTATTATTTCCGAAGCTATTTTGACCGGTATTATATTAATCCTTATCCAGTAAACTATGTTATTTAAATTGAACATTTTATTTAAATTTAAATATGCCTTGTCATAATTTCATTTAAATTAATAGTTTAAAAGATATCACAGATTAAAAATTACGCGTGACAAAATAATTATGGTTGACCGTAACGCGGGCGTAGCGGTAGGAGTCAATGACCTTTTCCTCGGCTTTTAGGTATGTAATCCCGGTATCGGTAGTACGTTCCCGTGGGGTACTTTTTCGACATTCACGCGGGTGAAGCCGCGGGCAAAAGCTAGTACAATATAATCTGTACTCTTTACAAATACATACATATAAATAAATAAAATTGAAGTGTCTGTTAATATTGTTAAAATAATAGCTTTTCCTAAATGAATGTGAAAGTACTTATAATATTTATTTTTTTTATTTTTGTCTGTCGGTCTGTTTGTTCCGGCTAATCCCCGAAACGGCTGGACCAATTTTGACGGGACTTTCACTGCCATATAGCCGATATTATAAAAAGTAACTGAGGCTACTTTTATTTAAGAAAAATAAAATTAGGTTCCATGCGGACAAAGCCGCCAGCGGAAGCTAATCGTTTTATATTTTTGTACTACAAATGACTACGATTTCAGTTTATATTGTTATTTTTGGCTAAGCCTACATTATGATTAAAACAAATAAAATGTGTTTATTTTCATATCATTGTTTACGTATTAAGCAAAGCAGTTTGATGTGATTTTACCATCGTGTTACCCATTAACTAATGGGTTGTGGAGGTCAGATAGGCATTCGTTCCATGTAAAATACTGGTATTCAACTGCATCCGATTAGACTGGAAGCTGATCCTAACATACCTAGTTGGGAAGCCTAGGCAAATTATAATTGGTAGTACATATTGGTTTACTAGATACACATGTCTAGAAAATTTAATGTTTGTGTTCCAAGCGCGCCATTCGCCATGTTTGCTGTGAATTTGAATTTGACGGGAGATTCATAATTTATCTTGTAGAAAGTTTTTGTATATCTGTTTAGGCATGTGTCGTAATCGAAAAACATTAGGTAATAAGGTTTATTTATTTTCTTTGCTTTTACGTTTAATTACGTTTTATTTTATTTTACGTTTAATTTTATTTTTTGAACTTAATAAATTGTTTTTGTATATTTCTGATTTCCGATCGAGTGTCCATCAAAATACGGTTAATGTTTTCGTTTTTTAACGATGTTCACTATCAGTTCCCGGTTTATGCACTGTAAATCAGAAAAATGCGTCAAGTGCAAGTTTCACTCACACACGAAGGGTTCTGTACCACCGTACAATATTTAGCCCAAAAAACACGTTTCTTGTATGTCTCTTTAATTTTTAATTTTATTATTTGTTGTTATAGCGGCAATAGAAGTACACAAGCTGTGAAAATTGTCTACCTATTACGGCTCATGAGATACAGCTCGCTGACAGACAGACGGACGGAAAGACAGCGGAGTCTTAGTAATGGTCCCGTTTGGCACCCTTCGGGTACGGAACCCTAAAAACCACTGTTCTACAACTTCTTTTAAATTAAAAATCATTACCTATTACTCTGTTTTCAACAATATTATCTAGGAACAATTTGTTCGATAAAAGTGGTACCATTACTTACCACCTGTAGTTTTGTGATAAGCGTACGAACATTAAATGACTGCAGACAAAAGCTTGGCTTACCTAACCTTTTATAAGAGGATTTACTGAAAATCTTCGCTAGAAAAGTGTGTGATTTTGGAATTAAATGTGCCGTTCATTGAAATCAGTTCAAAGAAAAGTAAAAAGTAATGGAGTACTTTATTTGTTTCTTATCAAAGAGATTGCATTAGAAGCTTCAGCAACAAAAATCGTTCACTTCAGTATTTTAAGGGTATCCCCCTTAAAATACTGAAGTGAACCAATTTTGTTGGCTAATGTACCCCGCGAAATTAAAATTTTCTTACATTTTTTTGTAATTTGCGTCATTTTCGTGAACTGGCGCCTTCAGCTGAGACTGGTCATCTCTTATCTGCCAGGTCTTATTTTTAACCTTAAATTTTCAATTGCTTTTGATTATTTTTTGTACATTACTCTCACATATAGAAGCAACAAGAATAATGCATCCAGGATTTTGTAATATCTTTATTTAAAAGAGTGCCCTTGGAGTTTCTTGGCCGTTCTTCTCCATATGAGATCTACGTTTTGGAATGGGCAATTAGCTTCAACTTTCTAACAGAAAGACTCTGACAATTCAAAAATGTCTGTAAATGGTTTAATTGAAATAAATGCTTTGAGTTTGAGTTTGAGAGTCAGGTTCTATGTTGATTAAAATTTGATTCGCAATCGTAAGATGCAAGCCGTTGGTCCCAGCTATCATTTGTAGATCTTTGATAGTGGTTACGGGTAGTCACAAGCCCAAAAATATGACCACCAGTCTTACTAAAGGGTATCGTGTTATCCATTAACTGGGTTGTGAAGGTCAGATAGGCAGTCGCTCCATGTAAAATACGGGTATTAAGCTGCATCCAATTAGACTGGAAGCCGACCCCAACTGTGTTGTGAAAAGGCTAAGCGGATTGATTACAAAAAATACAGAAAACATATTAGCTAATCATTTTGTATCAATTTAGATGATATATACGCATGTGCCAGGGACATCGACGCGAAAACTGTTACCATGGATTCAGTACATGATTCTGAACCCCGCGTTGAAATTGTTCGTCGGTTATTTAAAAATGAAATCTGCTGATTCATAGAAAAGTGTAACTACGCGGCCAAAGTGTTTGGAACAGATGATTTTTTTTGCTGCGTTGAAATTTTTCAGAATCATGTACCTACTGAATCCACGGTAACAGTTTTCGCGTCGATGTCGGGATGCCACCCTGTATATGAGTTTCAGTGTTAATCGATTTTTGTTGCTGACTGTACCTAGCTTTAATTTTAATTAACTATTTTAAAAATCAAATGACATTTCTCATTATAAAACAAGTGCGTGTCGGACTACGCACTATGAAGGGTTCCGTAGTTAGTATGAATTTAACCTAAGAACAAAATTAACATTGTAGTTTAAAAACATGTTCTCCCATACATCCCAACTACAAATGTAAGTTTGTACGCACAATATTGGGAGATTTACTATGTTACTTTTTAAAATTTTGTTACTTATCTCCCAAAAGTGACGCTCTTACTCAAAATTCATTTATTTACGTTTTTTTTTAAAATTTGGTTCACAGAAATAAATAATTATGTGTACCAAATCTCAACTTAATCGGTCCATTAGATTCGGAGCAAATTGGCTGTGACAGACGGACAGATAGAAAGATATATACACATTTTTTCAGTCGGACATACGGAAACCTAAAAAGTACCTACATATGCATGACTTCTAAACAAGCATTAGTTACGTTTTGCTTGCTGAATTAAATGTATTATGTTATCAAACGTAGATACCCACTTAGTACCCTAAGTATTATTCCATTTTAATCTCACGTAGGTAGGTAACCCTTTATTTGGGTCTAAAAAGTTAACAACAGAACCTTGATACTAAAACTATTCTATTTCATGTTACTTTGGGAACAAAACTACGTCAATGTTCTAACGTAAACACGCGTTGAACTAAAATGTTTTGATGACTGGAAAGTTATTCTTGAGTATTTACGTGGGGAGTAGGTAAACGACGTGGAAACGGAGTGATTTTGTGACACGGTAGTTATTATTGTTTCAGTCCGTAAACATCCTTTTTAAATCGGAACCGGAGTGATTTTGTTATACATATGGTAGTCATAATACGGTAGTTGCCTAGGTAAAAAAAAGAAATTCTATTTAGTCCGTCTTTCAGATAATAAAAAAATATTAGACACGTATTTTTTGCTTAATCTTATTAATGAAAAATAACTTAGAAAACACGCATTAAAGTTGGGAAGTGGGGGCTCGCAACGCCACAAATCAGTATAAAATCTAGCAAGCAGTGACGTCATGCCACATTTTAACTCAATGTATCGCCGTAATCTTTTAATTACGTTAAAATATGAAATATACGTGTCCTATATTTTTTATTAATCTACCTTCCGGACTAAAAAAAATTTTTTATGAAACAAGCCTATTGTTTCAGTCTGTAGACATCCTTAAGTGATTTTATGACACTGTAGTTATTATTTATTCAGTTTGTACACATCCTTTCTTAAATGCGGAAACGAAGTGATTTTGCGATACGGTAGTTAATATTGTTTCGGTCTGTAAAAGTCCTTTTTTAATGCTGAATCAGTGATCTAGTACGAAGCTATATTGGTAAGGTTTGAAGGGCTCATTTGACATTGACCCCTCTCAGTAAAGATGTGGTTTGGGACCAAATTACCTTTACTGATTAATTTACAAGACTGCTGATTCTCAAGCTCTTGATGTTCGTGATGAAATTACCATCCACCGTTCCACCATATCTATTCCAATATATTTTTTGTACTCCCTCAGGATGTAACCTTGAATATGTTTAGGTGTAAAGTTTTATTTACAGGCTTTTTAATCTGTTGAAATAACTTCCATTCGACAATTCTTCTAGAAAAAATAAACTTTCTACTTTATAAAAGGGGATGTGGGTTCAAAACTAAATCTTGTGTGTCGTTTTTTACGTTTTCTAACCCCTTCTTTGTTTCTTCAGGTAGGATGGCTAAGAGCAGAAGATCAGACAGTCCTCACAATGCACGACCGAGCAGTCCTCAGCGCGAGGTACTCAGTCCACATGGACGCGCCCAGGACTTGGCAGCTAAGGATCAGACCCCTTCGGGCAGAAGACCGCGGATGCTACATGTGCCAGATCAACACGCAGCCCAGCATGAAGTGGCAGATTGGATGCATCGATGTTTATGGTGAGTGGAACTTTTGGAAGTTGGTCTTACTTGCTTAAATGGGATTTTATGTATTTTCTATACTTCAATGACTTAAAAGATCCCTCGGTCTAGTCTACCACAAGAGAATTGGTTACTCACAAATAGAAAATAACAAGCTACTCTTTGCTATAATGTGAAGCGTCATCTATTTAAAGCACATAAACAGAATTTACAGTTATAGAAACAGTGGAAGAGTTTTTTATTCGAATAGCTTTGAGCCAAGTAATGCTTGGCTTGATATAAGCAAGCTTAAACACACGGTACGAAAACTGAAGGCCACGCGTGATAAGGAAGATCCTCTTTTGAAACTAGTTAACTTGATTCCATAATATTGCGGGCAAGCATAAAATATCTTTGTTATTAAAACTTTTCTTAAAGCTGTTATTGTTTTCGAATTTCTTATCTCTCTTCTTTTTTGTTTGCTCTTTCTTACCTAAAACAAAACAAAACTCAGACATAAAACTAACATTTCTCGTAGTCCGTACGCCGAGATAAATCCCAGTTCTTTAGTCGGCTGACCACCCAGTTGAACGGGCTCTGACAACCTATCCATCACCTGTCAACGTTTAGCTGTTCGCTACTGTGAGTTGAAAACACGACCAACTTGATTTTGTTTTATTTTTCGGTTTCTTTTCATCGTAGATGTACTTCAGTTTTTCTGTTGACTGCTTTATAGCGTTGTCGTGAAACAAGAGGCTTTAAAAAAACTTAGAAGGCTCTAAATGTTGGTCTACAGAATAGCCTTTTCGAGCTCTGTTTGGGTAAATTTTTTGTTTAATAAAATTTGACGTAATTTTGCTCGACAAATGGGATACGGGAATACTGAATGGAATACGAACTTGACAGTCTATGAGAAATACCAATGACTTACATAAGATAATTTTGTCAGCCTTCGTTAATCTTCAGCAGTATATCAATCTGCCTAGCTTTTTCCCAACTATGTTGGGGTCGGCTTCCAGCCTAACCGGATCCTGCTGAATACCAGTATTTTCGACTCTCCAACAAAACAATCAATCTGCCTACCTTTTTCCCAACTATGTTGGGGTCAGCTTCCAGTCTAACCGGATGTAGCTGAATACCATAATATTACATGGAGCAACTTTTACTCTCTAACAACGGTCACTATAATATTATTTTCCTTGTTTAGATGTGTATATAAAAAATGGGTGGAACTTAGCTGTTCAAGATTGATCGTTCCTCACACCACTTTAGTAACAAGCTCATTTAAAAAAAGATTACAAACATTGTTAAAAAACCACAATAAAACTTCCACCCGACTTTCGAAGGATGCTTGTTACACATTTGTCCACCACCCCTAGTTCCCAATTCCGCCATAGATCAACCAATTAAGGCGAGGTTAACAACTTAAACGTCTTTTTATCTGTTCTAAGTGACGGATAGCCGGCTTATCCAGTACACAACTCTTATAGGCGGCGACCGTGCCTAAGCTCACTTAATCCGACTAGGAATAGATTAGAAACGTCTTGAAGATATGGGTCACTCAGTTTAAGTGATAGGTGTGGCTTCTTGAATCGCGTGTGCTGCAGTTCTGTACGGGTCGTTTTTGGAGGATTAGGAGTGTTTTCGAGGGTTAAATTACTTGTGAGGGGTTTGTTAGAGGTCACTGAAATGTGGATCGTTTTGGTCTGAGACTCAAGTTAAATTACATCCAATCAAATCAACCTGTCTCTCGGTGCTAGCTAGTTTTAATCTATTAATTTATGATGTCCGAATAGCCACAGATTAAAAAATGGAACAGAATTTTTTATGATATTACCTGCCAAGTAAGTTAACGGAAACTTAATCGTAGGTTTTGACTCAGGCCCTTAGTCTTTCCAAAACCCAAAAGTAAGCTAAGATTTTTTGCTGTCAACCCGCTCATGAATGTCTTAACGTTCGCTCATGAATGTATCGACACATTCGCGCCTTGACAAGCATATTACCCTTATGTTTCCAACTATCATACTCGTGAAAAGTCGTAAGGGAAGTCATAAGCCCGAAAGTCTGACACCTGGCATGACTGTAAAGGTCAGATGGTAAACGTTCCTTAATCGTTAGTAATATTCAGGTGCATGCCTGGGTAGGCTGAAAGCCAACCCAAAAATAGTTGGGTAAACACACATTGGGATGAAAGTTCGTATATAAGTACGTAAGTAAAACCACGCGTGACCTTTGACGGATTGAACGAAATAATTAATAATTCATATCAACGTAGGGGAGTAATTACACTATGGGAAGTAGACAAAAGGGAAAATATGTAGTAATGACCCTATTAATATAGTGTTGATTAAAGATTTAAATCGATACGATTTAAATGCCGCCGCGTCAAAGATGGTTGCGTTTCTGTTTCGTTTTGACACTTCTGACACACACAATGTCGCAGAGACTTGACTTGATTGTCAAGGAAACGCCATTATTATTATGCTAGCTTACTCTGCTTAGTATGGACACTTTTTTGCGCGACTTAGTACGATGAGGGCAAATCTTTGATTTAAATCTTTGGTGTTGACGATCTTTGCTTTAGTTAATAGATAGCGAAGCTATAATTTATGTGTATATTATTTAAAGTTATATTGGGTTCCTTATTCTTAAAAATACCTATGAAAAAACAAGATATGTTCGAACTGCAAATCTCCACGTTGGATAGGTAGCCCTTCCCGTCAGCCTTTCAATCAGAGTCATTGTATTTGCAGAGATTTTTAGCTGATGAAGATTAGCTGAAGATTTTGCATCACGCTTTTGCCGTCACGACCAAGCGTCAACGTTGCGTATTTCATAATGTTAAAGTCATTAAGTCACAAAAAGTGCACTACTGTTTTTATAACTTTACTTTAACTATCTTTTATATTATTTTCACTTAATTTGGAAGAATTATATGGGTCTGGGCCCATAACCTGATATATTTATTAAATAAAGCAAGTGAAAATAATTTGTAACGTTCATTTATTTGAGAGATTACCATAGACTACAGAGTTTATTTATGTTATTAGTGAAGTAAGTTTAGTAATATGCTCTGGTAGTGATGTAACAATTGATACACGTACCAATAATAAGATTATTCTTGGGAGCCTATCTGTCTGTTGCTGATCTTTCTCGAAAATTATATAAGTATTCAATTTTTTATACAAAGTTGATACTTCCGTGTTAGACACATGACCGTTGGTCATTACAAAACCCATAAAAACCCAATATTTTATGTTTATTCAGTCCAATTTTCTAGGCTTATTCAAAACCAAAAATATCCGGTCCTCTGACCATTCGACCTTTTTCAAGACATGACAGTAGGTCAACACATTATAGTGGGGTCACATTAAAATTATAATAGAGTCCGGAAATCAGAATCCACCCGTGTGGCGCGGGCCTTGGCAGCGATCGATCACCGTGGTCTTACATGTGCCAGAAACTGGAATGGAATAAAATGGGTGCGGCGACATATAAGGTAAGGTGGGTTTAGTTACCTACTACATTATTAGACTGTCTTATGTGGGTCGCATCGGTATAGTCGACGTAAAGGTCGATTGATTTAACACTTTTCACAAAAAGTCCTGGTAAATTGAAAATTCACTAAGGTTGAAAAAAAGAAGCAAATTTTTTTTTCAAACTCTCTTCAACTGCCTAGCCTTCTCCCGACTATGTTGGGGTCGGCTTTCAGTCTAACCGGATACAGCTGAATACCAGTATTTTACATGAAGCGACTACCTATCTGACCTCCACAACCTAGTTACTAGGTAACACAATACCCCTTGGTAAGACTAGTTCTCAAATTTCTGGGCTTCTAACTACCCGTAACGACTGTCAAAGAACTACAAATGACAACCAGGACCAACGGCTTAACGTGCTTTCCGAGGCACGGAGGGGTCTTGGTATGTAAAGATAGCCACCCATCCACGGACCAACCGCGGCAAGCGTTGCTTTACCTGATCGATCGACCCGTGCGGCTATTATTACTTAGCCAAAAGCCCGTCAAAAAAAAAACACTACTAAGTGAAAAATAACTTTAACTTCAAACGGTGTCTTTGTTTTTCATTTTTTTTTTGCCACCGACTTCCGAAATTAATTTTGGAAGTTGGTTGGTTTTATTGTAAAAAAGTTTCAATTTTTTACTTTTTTGTTGTGGTACCTACCCCTTGCGAATTCGAATACCACTCACTACCTGCTATAAAATTAACAGTGACAGGAAGTTATTAATAATATCGTCTACATAGACTAAGTGGGAAAAATACGTATTATTGAATATAACTCAAAAAATACCCAAGAAAAGTTAAATAAATTTATATGGGACCACCTAGGAAGCTATACTTTATTTTTTATCGACGATTTGAGGACCTCTTCCTTTTTTTGAAGTCGGTTACAAATAGACTTTATGTCTTAGACAAGTGGCAATCGCTTTCAAACCGTTTTGTATTTCTAAAACGACTTTCAATATCAAAATAAAGTATTCGGTACGAAATAAAATAAAATAGACAAGCAATATTTCCACTTGATTGGCATTTTAGAACTGAGATGTTTTCTGTATTTTCGGAAAAGTTACACGAATAATTTCCTAAAATTAATTGACTTTGTTAAATTGAACGTTTATCAATTTACCCACTTATTGCTAAATTACTATTTATACTGTGGCTATCCCTATGAAGTACATGTGCGACTATGTGCGTACTGGATCATAATTTTTCTCCCACAATCAGTATAACTAATTTTAAAAATAAACAATGTTTTATACATAATTGTAAAAATTCATTGTATGTGTTAACCGCCACTTACGAACTACGCATCAAAAAGACATGACGTCACACAAATCCCGCATCGCGCAACGTCGGGCAGTTGCCCGCCAAACATGACCCGCGTCTGTTCGGAGGATCCTCCCTTTTCTATGAGTGAACTTTACACCCTGTTCCTCAAACCTCTAAATTGATGACCCCGAGTATTATAATTATAAACAAATATTCTAATTGGGGTGTTTGGTAGTGTGTATTAATTCCGGGACATGTTGTATGCGTTTGTTTTTTTATTTTTGCCTATAGTTATTTTGTTGACATTAATAATGGTGATTTTGACATTATTGTAATAATTTTGACATTATCATTAAATATTTTGACATTATTAGTAATTATTACCAAAATATGCAAATGTAGGTATGTACTAACACTATCTAGTGTTTAAAATGTGTATGTAATTACTTACTAACAAATTGGATTTTATGATCTGTAAATTATATGATTTTATTTTTGATTTGATTTACCATCGCACACGGCTGGTTGCGTTTAGTGAAAAGTCCCGGGAAATTCCGGAACCGAAAGTACCGGGAAATCCCGGAAATTGGCGTCGTATTAGCAACCGAGATTTTGAAAACCAAATCCCGGTTCTTTCGGTACTTTCGGGAAAAGATACAAATGTCACCCGTCTCTCTGGTTTCAAATTATCGGCAATCATTAAAGCTCTTCTCGCAGTTATTATGATAGACTTGATTAACCACGGTAGGAATAAACCAATACAAATGAAAATGCATCAAATTTTAGACGAAGTAACCGTAACCATCGCATCAAGAACCACAGGATGTGCTACCTCTACATGTTCACAGGCTCCGCAAACCACACCTGTTACATGTAGTACAAGGCCAAATTCAAGAAAGTCGGCCGACCTATTTACACATGAAATGAAAAGCTAAAACAGGACTCGACCTACTTCGACAAGGAAATCAATTTTTGAATGGACACAGTTGAAGACTGATATAAGATTAAGTAGACTACTAGCAAGATGTACAAGAATCCTAAAACAGATACTACTATCTGTTTCAGGATTCTTTTTTGATTATCTCTAGACCTCAGACGAAAACATTGAAAACAAAGAGCAGGCGCACCGGTGAAGCTGGACCTGAACTGGCCTGGCGGCGATGTCGTAAAAAGATGCCCATCCATAGATAAATATCACCCGTCTCTCCAATACCCAAATCCTTCCATATCCTGAGGGCACGTCTTCCCTACCATTACCGCGCCCCTGGTCTACTCCTTAATATGCCTGGTAGCCCCATGAAGCATGAGGGTCCAAAGGCTATTTGCAAATCTTGGGTTTCAATCGATTTATCGAGTCTGCTTAAACCACGCTGGGGTTGGTGCATTAATTCATTCATTCATTCATCTGAATGCTACGCTAAAACTCCACTGTTACTTTTCATTTTTTTATAGATATTACATAAATAAATAATAATTTGGATATGCAGAATTGTAAAAGTCATGTTGGTTTAAAGAATTGGTTTGATGAAACTGTTTTTTAATAAATGTTCCTGTTATAAAGTAGGATTAATTACAAAAATGTTTTAATGTTAAGAAAATGTTGCTGGTAGAATATGCTTATTAACCAGAAAAAAATTATACTAAAGACTAATTTTGTGTCTATACAAGAAATAAAACGTTTTATTTGATTTGATTTTTATTTTTTTTATTTTGTCCTGTAATTTCGTCTTTCTCTTACTTTCTCCATTTTAACACTTTCAACTCTACTATCTTAAAGTATCGAAAGTACCGGGAATCCCGGTTCTTTAGCCAGAAGGTCCCGAAAATCCCGGTTCTTTAAAACAGTACCGGTTCTGCATTCCCTAGTTGCGTTAGTTAAAAGTACCAACATTTTAATCACCTGAAAGCACGAAAAATGCACAAAAAACACCTTATTGAAATCATATTTCATTACGCAAGTTCTGTCTAATTTATGGCAAAATTTCGAAGTAGACGGTCCAGAGTTTAGCAATTTTGTGTTCCCGCGACATTTGCATGCCCGGGCCGGGATTTCTTTTTCAATTTCGAAGTTGTTCGTGACTTTATTGGGTCGCTGTGTCACTTAAGTCGACAAGGCGGTAAAGAATGGTAAACGTTTTGATTCATGTTACGTAGGGAGATTAAATTTAGGTGTTAGAGGTAAATTCGGGTATTGTTTTACATATAAGGCCAATTGTCAAGGAAGCTACTCCAAAGTTACTTGTTACAAACTCAAATCACCAATTATTGGTAACCAGAATGTCACAATGCTAGTATTTTAATGAAGCTAAACGACGCGACTTACAAACGCGTTATTAAGGCCTAGCATCAATACGATTTTATTTTTTGCGACACGTTTTTAGAACCGCGAATTCGCTGCGGGGAGCGGGGTGTATTTTTATTATCGCAGTGTGCGCGGGGTCTATAACCGTCAATACCATACGAAACTCCTCTGCCTAGCTATTAAAAACAAGCGTGATGCTCTGCAAAGAAGTTAGTTCATTAATAGACGAGAAACTTTTATTTAAAAACTTTTTCGGTGTGCTAGATATGTAAATAACAGTGATAGGAAGTTATAGAAGAAAAAATATGTATTATTGACGCTAACTCAAAAACCACTCATCGAAACTGGACCAAATGTACCTATATGGGACTACCGTAAATACTAAATCCGTTCAAACAAAAAATAATGATTAAAATCGATGCATAAATGAGGAAGTTTTGAGGTAACAAATCAAAAAAAGTATACATCTGAATTGAGAACCTGCTCTTTTTGCTACTATTATTTTACAAATTAAATGAAACAGTTTTCTTGAGAACCTTTTAATTACAAGAATTACTCGGTGCACTGTGACACTTTCTCTAGTTCACCGTATAAAATGATACCTTGTTAGTAGCGCACTGCTACTGGTTAGAATTTAATATCATAAACTAGGGTTAGCACAAATCTGCGGTTTAAAAGTTCTATAAAAAAAACAATGGTGAGAACGAATTTTGCCAATGAACGCGATCAGCACATCTAAACTGCGTTCAAGAACTATCAGTATCAATATTCCACTACAATAATGAACGCGCTAGCTACCACCATCTTATCTAAGTCTGTCGCCATAACAACAATGTTAACAGCATTGTTGTGTTTCGGCTGTTAGAGGTTAGATAGCCAGTTTCTCTGTCATTGAGAATTCCGGGTAAAGCTTGCTAGCACCTTCAGCCAGATCATCATTTACCATCTCTTGTGCAGGCAATAATGTATCGCGCATTGATTTCTTTTTAATGGTCAAAAGCTGGTGTCGTTACAGTGTCGCGAAATCAATTGTTTAGTCCCATCTCAAGAATACCCAACGCGCCTAAAGAAGTTTTCACTTAAAAAAAAACTCTAATGACTTTCTCAGTAATAGTTCAGTAAAGTTATACTCAAAACTTCTACCTCAGCTTTATTCTATTCCCCCACGAGTACTTAGTCACAGTGTTTTCTTTAACAACCCTGACAAAGATACTTTGCAAATCGTTTTTTACTGTCTTTGAGACACTGGAGATCCTACTTCAAGCTTTCTAAATATAGATTTTACTTGCGTGTGTTTCTTAACTAGCGAAATAGTGATTACTGGGTATATAAATTGTGATTACTGGGTGTACAAGTAGTTATTGCTAGTTGAATAAAATGTTATTGCTAGGTGTTTAAATAGTGGTTAGTGAGTTGACTAGGAGTATAATAGTGAATTATTTCTAGGTTACTTTTAGTATTACGTATTAACAGTTTGGTCTTAATGACTGTGTTTATAGAAGTAGCTAAATTGGTAGTTACATTTACTTCTAACTAGCTGCGTCCCGCGGCCTCACCCGCTTGGACTCTAAGTAGCCTAAGTTACTCCTTATAACATCAGCTTTATAAATCGGTCCAGCCGTTTCTGAGATTAGCCGGAATAAACCGACAGACAGAAAGAAAGACAATTTTTTTTTTATTATTTTTTACGTATTCATTACGTATAAATCTGTTGAGTGTCAGTGTATATATGTGTATGTATTTTATTAAGTCTATTTAAAATAATTGCTTTGTTCTTGATGAGACATAGTTTCTAGGTTTGATGTCGGGATCAAAGAAAATAGGCTATTTTAAGCCTAACTTTATTTAGACAATAAGTCTGGCGCTCTTTAGTCTTGCTCTATTTTATAGAAAGTTTACTATTAATGAAGAATAATTTGTTCTTCGTTGCGCGATATTTCGGGTAAAAGTAATAAGTCTGTACCGTCTATCAACGATATATTTTACAACATTTTAAACTCTATTATAATAAAAATAAAATAATAACAAGTTGCCTATATTTCCTCTGAGCTTAATATATTACAAGTAATGATATTTCCTTAATATTAATAACATTTTGTTATATGGTTGTTAACCTTTCATTATCGATTATCAGGGTGCCAGGTCAAGCTGTCTTGCGACATTGGCCTCCACTTATTTCTGTCCCAAGCCGTTCTTCGCCAACCTTTTGGCAGATCATCCTCCCACCTTTTCACCTGTCGTCCTCTACGTCTTTTTCCGTTTATCGGGTACCGTTCTGTGACGTTTTTGATCAATTTTTCAGTCTTTGCTCTCATCATATGGTCTGTCCATTTACATTTTAGTGTTGTTATTTTTACTCTAACGTCTGCCACTTTAGTGATGTTCCCATTTTTCTTGCAGTTTTAGATTCATCATGCTCCTCTCCGTATTTTCTTTGGCATACACTCTGGTTGTGTATTTTTTTTTTTGTGATAATCGCCAGGTTTGGCAGCCATAAGTGAGACATGGAAGAATGAAGGTGTTTGATGTATAGCTTCCTTTTTTCTGAAATGGGTACAGTTTTATTTTTCATTATTTTTTTAAGAGACCAGTATCTATGCCAGGTGTTATTTATTCTTGTGTTTACTTATTTAATGGATATATCCCTGACACCTATAATCTGTACTACTAAATATAATACAATACAATATTGAGTATGAATGTGGATACAAGTATGAGAAGACCAAAAAAATAATGGATGAACTGTGTGAAACATGATATGGCTAGAAAGGGAATGACTCCAGAGATGACGACTAAAAGACTAGAAAAAACATGTTGCACCGATCACAAATAAATCGGGTTATGGGCAGGAGAATGATTATAAATCTTTGAATAAAATTCCTACGTGTACCTATATACATTTTTGTTCTCATGTAAATAATTATAACTTAGTTTACCTAGCTGAAAACCAGAATCAATACAATCACATTTTCATACCGCAACAAACGTGAGGATATTTCCTTTATTTGTCTGAGAGATATTTCTCGACGGCATGTGAAGCCAAGTCAGAGGCCCATGGGCGGCTTTAAAACTCGAGCACCAGGTTAGTCACTAACCACACAAAAAGAAGAAGATCACAACAAAAAGATTTCAGAAAAGTATTTTTCAATGGAGTTCAACGAATTTATTGAAGGCAATGGATAAGTTGGAAACTTGTTAAAACTTACCGCACGAACACAATCTCGGAACTTAAAATGTCGCATTGCTGATCTTGGAGTCAAAGAAAACATAAGGAACGAGTCAATATAGGGAACGAATATTATTTTACTGGAAAGATATATAGAGTGGATATCATCACAGACTGAAAGAAAATAATATTTTTCGTATACGTATCGTATGCAAACATTGGTGTCCGTTCACCTATTTATTTATTTATTTATTTAACCATTTATGCACACACATATAAACAGACAAGAAGAAAGGAACAGAAAAATACGTATAAAGGTGATGCTTATTTCTAAATAAATAAAATTGAATTGAATGTCAAAAAAATGAATGCATGAATGAATGAATGTCATTGAATTGTTGAATTGAATTTATGCGTGATTGAGTAAGAAATGTCTTAACAAACTTGAAGTTAGAGAAAACCTAAAGCGATAAGGCCGTCCATTGTATGTTTTGTAATGTTTAATTTACTTTATGTAATGTCTTCTGGTGTATAATCAAGTATATATGAATAAAAAGTAATGAATAAAACCTGTAGATTGAACCATGCATATTTAAGCGGATGGTGAAATGCCTTATCAGTGCAGCTTAAAATGTGTGGGACGAGTTAAAGGGCCCTATTTAATAAAACTGTCTAAATTCACACAAAAGAGAAAACGATGAAATAAACTCACAATTTGTCGGATTGTCGCCTAACACCTGTCGCCTGTCGGTTTTACTAAATAAACCCCAGGTCATTAATACACCGCGTAATTTTGAACCCAGGGATTTCAAATCACACGGTATACTAATGATGAACTAGCCGATTTCACACGACGCTTACGGCCGGTCGAAATAACATGTTCCATCTCGTGCTGCAGCTGTAAACTAAGCTAGTATACTGCTATTGACATCTTGTTACCTTTGCGAATGCCTCTGTCTTAGACTGCCAAGATACGTGTATACTTGGCACCTTAGGTACTGAAGGATTTGTCTGCTTCACCGTGACGGTTATAAGCTTAGCATTGTCTTAGCTAATTGTTATTGTGTCTGGTCAATGAAATTGACCGTGCGTTCATAGGTAGGTAATATTTGGGTTAATTAGTCTAGCGGGGGATTGAATGCAAGGTGACTGTAATAATTAAAAATAATCTGTTACAATCTGATGAATATCGAGTACATTTAAGGAGAAGCAGTTGGCAAATTACGAGTATAATCGTTTGCCGTTTTTTTTTGTGAATGGCATCTCGCAGGTTACTCTAGGAGGTTGTTGGCTGCTGAACCGGACTATCCTGCGAATGCCTTATTAAATTAAAGCCTCCAGCCACATTAGCCTGAGTGAAATTACAGATGTTTTACTTAAGACTGCACATGCACGCTTTATACGTTTAAAGTAAGAAGCACTTTGAATCCTTAAGTTATTTAGAAGCACTCAAGAGCCCAAAAAAATGACCTACTAACAAGTCCATTCGCGGAACCGAGAGAAAACATTAAACAGCGCCACACATACATAGTAACATCCTAAATGGCACATCAAACAACCGGTACATATTGCATTTTAAAATGAAAAATTCTTAAGTAAAACGCGCCTCTCAAAGGGGAAGAAATAAAAATTCAACATTAAACATTTCCCGAGGAACTTGATATAAATAAAGTTTGTGCTGAACTCCATCTGTGAGGTCTCAAGTGGCGACACAGATGTAGCTGTGATATATAGAAACATAATAGTGTGAAAACTTTAAGATTGCTTTATATCTGAACTTGTATGCGATGAAAATCGAATGTTTTCTCCGTTTGATAGAGGGTAAACTTCGTTGGTGTTAGATAAAGAGGAGTTTTGTAAAGCCCGGTTTATGTTTGTTTAGTTTTCTTGAGGTGGAAGGACCAAATTTTGCACCCAATTCGATGGGCTCTTCATTGGGTAAGGAATCGATGGTAACTTTTTGTATGGAGTCTGTTCATTTCTGAGTTATTTTAGTGTACTTTTTTTATCTTTTTAATGCGACTTTGAAAGATGTTGCCATTGAAACGTTACGAACTACATAAGTAGAGATTATTGCACTCCTACTGTATGTATACTGACAATGATTCTGGAAATCCAACTACACAATACAATGTGTTCCTTTTGATGTCCCATAACTCTAAGGTTATATATAAGTAAAAATAATACAAAAAATCCTAGAACAAGTGTGCCAAAAATACATAATTTCGAAGATAACATAACATTAACTAACATTAGTAACTGATGGTACGTCGGGTGCAGACACGCGTACTACTTCTATTTACTTTTTAAAAGTATTTCACATATCTACTTTATATTTTATTTTATTTAATAATTATTTCTGTATCTATCTATCCATGACATCACTGCGGGCCCTATCAGAATACCAGCGCTGCGACATTTTTTTTAAAATGTCGCAGCATATGCTGAGCCTTTTGGCCTCGTACAGGACTTTCTGTTATTTTTTTTTTAATTTGTTTTTTTATTTTTTTATTAATGTTTTAATGAGTGTGTTTTAGTTTAATTTGAGATGTCCTGTGCGAGTCCCAATAAATACTTTTTCTTTTTTTCTTTCTCTTTCTTTATTAGACTCTCGATGTGTGTATCTAAGTTTCATTGATAACTAAGAGTAAATCATTTCTATTCAAACCAATAATTTATATTTAAAGCTAAGAAAATGCGACGTTATCATATTTAATGTAAAGGTTTTTAAATAAATAATCGTGACTTTCTCGTTTTTGTATGTAAAACTAAAAAAATAAACATATGGGTGTTGGTTCTTTGACATGGTCTCATTATTACCCTAGAGTTACGGAATATCAAAAGGAACACGTTGTTTAATATTTTTCGGTGATCGGCCGGCTTGCCAGCCGCCGCACATACGACGCAGTGCGGCGTGACGTTGCACGAGCCGGGCTTGTGACCGGGCTGACCACAGCAGAAGCAGCGAGCACTGCGGTCCACCTCCGAGGTGCATCTAGTTCCCACGTGGTTGCCCACCTGGCAGCGGAACCATCTCAGACGTCTGGGTTCCAGCAGTTTGACCTGCGCGGAGACCCAGCTCAAAAGCCTTCGACCTCCCCGGCTGTTTATTTATTTATTTAATACTTCAAGCACAGAAATGTACATAGGCGGAGTTAATGCCATAGGCATTTGCTGACTTTGGAAGGTTTGCTGGCTATTTCTTTAGCCACGGACACGGGGCAGCTCGCATCTCCGTGAAGTCAGGATGGATAGTGCCCGTCCTCACCTGCTCGGTAGAGTACCCCCTAGTCCTAGCGACCGCGGCACCACCTCTCCTTCCATCACAGAGTCGTCCAGGCCCAGGATGTGAATTTCAGCGCATTTGATGGGCCTGGACTTGGTGGGCCTTAAAAGCGGATGAGGCCCGCCTTATACGCATTTAAGGATGCTCTAGCTTTTCGGCCAGAGCATCAGCGACCGGGTCACTGGCCGCGCCGGGGACGAGGTCTCCTTGAGGTCCACCGCTGCCCTCACCTTGGCAAGAACTTTGCGGTAGGACACACCCTTCTTTTCCGCTTCCGGCTGTAGTGTGATCACTACAGCTGCGGACTTCGGGGCGCAGAGCCTAATCGCGACGCTTCGCTCCTTGCGCCGCTGCTGCCTCACTTTTATTTTAGCCGCCCTTACTGCCTTACTGTAGTGATGCTGCTGCGGGGAGAAAAGGAAGGCGGGTAAGGCAACAACACAGCCTAGCGATGTGACCGTCGGACTGCAAAGTCATAGGTCTCGAGTTCGAACCCAAGGCACGCACCTCTGACTTTTCAGATGCATGTGCGTATTGTATAATTATCACTTGCTTCAAAAATGGTAAAGAAAAACGTCGTGAGGAAACCGGCATGCCTTTTTTTTGGGTTGGAAATTATCAAATAACTTCTCCCGCTCTGGACGGAGCGGGAGGGCGTGTCAAACTCTTACTGGCAACGGCAAGCCTGAGAAATTTCTCGACGCCTTGTGAAAGCAAGTCAGATGCCCTAGCGTAGCATGAAAACTCTGATACCAGGTTAGTCACTACACAACCATACGAAAAAGAAAGAAACTGTTTCATGTTCTTAATAAAAATCAGATATTACAAATATTGCTGTAGCTACTAAACGTATTAACGTTTACACAAAGGAAAAGTTTCTTTGATGTAGTGATGGGACATCAATTTGCTACAGTCGAGTGACTCGACTCGCTGGACATATTGTCGCAAACTTGTAGTAAAGAGAGAATTAGGTATTTGCCCATTAGGTTGGTTTATTTTTTTATATCCTCTGATGAAACTAAGCTTGATAACAATCGTGTTTTGTTTTAAAGCGATTAGATAATATTCACTAAAATCGTAGATACATATTTGACTAACTGTAATGACAAACAATATCTCATTTATTTTATGTTTGTTTAATTCATTTCTAGGCAGCTTTTATTTTAAAAATTACCAAAATGAAGATGATTTATTAATTATTCCTAATACCAACCTTATTCAAAGTGAATTAATAAAATAGCTAAATTATACATACAACGACAATCAAAAAACAAAAAAATATAGTACAATAATTACTTCCTACTTAACTTAATTAGGCAAATTATTTCGTAATATTTTAAATCAACGAATCTACTTTAATGTCGCTGTTGAAAATAAAATCGATCTTTTAATTATTATTATATAAAGCACCTGTTATTTCCCAACACTATTAACTATGGCTGCAATGTACTTAAGGTTTAGCAGTTTACTTTTATTCACGTTTCCATTTTACAAAACATTAAACGCAAACTTAAGATACATAATTTAATTAAAGATTCATGAGAAGTTTGTTTACATTTAGGAAACAACTCACATAATACATACGGTTGTATATTAACTGCAGTTCTGACGATTTAATAGTTATTCTTGTGCAAAATAAAGCCTCTCCTTGCATAGAACTACTTTGTTTCATACTTTTATGACTATTAAATATACTATACTATTAAATGAGCAATATTTATATATTTGTTATCACGTTCTCAGAAACGGCTCTAACGGTTTCGATAAAAGTTGCTAGAGTGTTCTTAGAGGAGTTTACAGGGGCAAAGAATCGATCTAGCTAGGTCTCATATCTGGGAAAATTAGTTTTCTCTATAATTTTCACCCGAGCAGAACTTGGTCACCTAGGTACAGTGGGCTGCATCACCCCAGTACCAATTGATGCCTCCAGTACCACTTTTTTTTTTTTTTTTGAGGGTGGGAAATCATCAAATAACTTCTCCCGCTCTGGGCGGAGCGGGAGGGCGTGTCAGACTCTTACTGACTAAAACCCACCCGTGTTCCTTCGGTTGCCCTGTTGCCGGGGGCCACGATCTCCCTTTCGGTTTTCTTCGCAACCCCGGCAGGCATCGGCCCTAGTGGACCCCTTCAAATCTGCTGACATCTCATTGAGGCGCGCGTGGAACACAACGCGCCGTCGACCCGGGCCTGGTCCTTATCGGACGGTGAGCCACCCATTGCTAACCGTCCGCAAGCCCGCGCCTACGGTGACCGGAAATCGCCTCGCGATTCCCGACGCCCTGGGCGTCTCCTCCTGCGGCGGTTAGGGTTAGGGGCGTGAGGGCGCGAAATTTGCCTCTCCCTCACGCGTTCCGCCTCCTCCTTCGCGAGCATTACAGCTTCGCAGAAGGAGGTGACGGCCTCCCATTTCCTCTCGCTCCGTACCATGGCCCGAACCAGGGCCGGACGCGAGAGATCACCGCCGCCAATCGCCTCCACGAGGACACGGCGATGCTCCGCCCTAGCTGGGCAGACCTCCACCGTATGCTCCACCGTGTCCTCCGGGCGATCCACACAATGGTGACACCCGGGCGTTTCCTCCCGCCTTATCCTGTGCAGGAACCTCTCGAAACAGCCGTGTCCGGTGAGGACCGGCGTCAGGCGGAAGGTGAGGACGCCGTGGCGCCTCTCTAGCCACTCCTCAAAGAGGGGTCTTATCGCCGCAATTGTGGCGTGCCCAGCGCTGGGTTGCGACAATCGCACTCTCCATGATGCCATGAGATCCCGCCGGAGCTCCGTCCGCTGTGCCGCGATTTCTCGCGGCAGCGGAGTTAAGCCCCGGCGTTTCGCCTCCTCGCGCCACTCCCAAATGTGCGCGAGGACCTTTGCCTCCAGATCCCATGGCGGTAATCCGGCAAGGAGGCTCGCCGGCCTCCAGTACCACTTGGGTGCAAATTGATTTAGCCCTGTACTTACTTGTACTTTAACGTTAAAACCGTACATAAAATTAGTGTTGTAACGCAACCTCGCCTCCGCCTCCGCAAGAGCAGGGCTTCTGCAAGAAATCGTACCTCCGCCTCCGTTAGTTTTTGTGGAGTTATAACAAAGGTTTGTTTACGTTACGTCTTGCGTCATGCGCACGAAATGGTCAGAATCGTGTTTGTGCAGCGGGAAAGCGAGTAGGAGTGGAGGTTTCACATGATACATGTATCAACTTGGACATAGTAAACTTAACTGGTAATGTACTATGATGTCCCATTTTGAATAAAGACTTTTTGAATATGATTAGGTAGATTTTATTTCATTATAAACATTTTCCTCCTTCTGGGGTAGTCTAGTAATAATTGATTAATTATTGATCTTTTTCCTCACCTCCGCTTCTTCACCTTCGTATCCGCCTCTGCTTTTGCTGAAAAGACCTCCGTTATAACTCTACTTAAACTACAGCTGCACCCGGTAAGACTGGCGCTGACCGCAAGATAGTTGGGACAAGGCTAGGCAGATGATGGTTAAACCTTAAAAAAAATATTCTTATTTTAATGAAAAATTATTTACATTAGACAAATGATATTTTTTTTCAATGACCTAAATCCAAGCATATTAAAAAAAAACAAATTTAATTTAGTTGTAATTAAACGGTGGTCAGCCACCGTTCTAACCACCGAGAAATATAAAACGAAATAGTATTCTAAATACAAACTCTCGTCCGAGTCGCTCTCGTGGTCCCCTCAATTCCCAACACTACTTGTACCGGCCGCCGTATACTTAAAGTTTACCAATTTACTTTTATTTGCACCTCCATTTTGCATGACTCAGACGGAAGTCACCAGTATTTCCAATTTCCAACTTGTTCTATATTGGAGCCACTTCGGGACGTTCGAATCGTTTTAGCAGGTTTTTTATTTGTAATTTCCTTAGTTTTGTAGCAGTCAAAGTGTCAGAGTATTGGTTGGCCTCTTTAGTGTTGTTTTTTAACGATATTAAAAGCTCTTCTGTCCTGCCAAAGGTTTAATAAAAACTAAAGTAATTTCATTTGAAAATATCCTGAAACTTCATAATGTACCAAGATTGTTGTATACGCAAAAATGTCAATGGTATTTATAAGTATTTTATTTTGTGTCTGCACATGCTAATTAATACCTTAAAAAAAAAAAAAACTATACAGTCGCAGTAAACAGTTTTGTCACAAGCTATTCAATCAAACAATTAAACTCGATTGACATTTTTAACATTTTCAACAATACCGATTCGAAAAAACCCGTTACTGAATATTACATATAAACATTCGCTCCATTTAATCGGATTACAAAATAAACTTTTTCAGTCCTCTCTATTAAATCCACTTACAGCCTTGTCATTTACATCGTATATTAAACATATATTTAACTAGATTTTGCCCGCGACTCCGCCCGCGTGGATGTCGAAAAATATCCCACGGGAACGTACTACTGGGATTACATACCTATATATAGCCAAGGAAAGGTCATTGACTAATACTGCTGCGCCTGTGTTGCCGTCAACCATAATTATGTAGTTACGCGTAATTTTGAATCTGTAATATCTTTTAAACTATTCGTTTAAATGATATGAAGTCAAGCATATTTTAATCTAATTTAAATGCCCAATTTAAATAACATATTTTATGTTATGTATGGATAAGGATTAATGTAATACCGGTCAAAATAGCTTTGAAAATAATAATGAAATTTTTATTAAATTCTGAAAGATAATAATGGTTACTGTGGGTCATCCTTAGAAGATAGACATATGCCATCGGGAACTTTTTCGTTGAACTTACTGAGGTGAAAGTTACATACATTTTATGTAACTTTCACGATTTCCGCGGCGCACGCCAATTGAGTTCACAGTCGGCATGATATTTTTTCCGACATCTTCAACAATAATCATTGATGGTTTTTTTTAGCCAATTTACACAAAACCTTAATGAATTACGCACTGAAACCTTCCGCATGAATCACTCACCCGGATAAAATTAATTCTTGTCGATGTATACATATTTTTGAGGCTTGTACCTATAGGTGATGATACTAATTGTGCTTATTGCAAATGTTTAAACCATGGGATATATTTTCGATAAAAAAATCGTTCGACCTTACGTTACGTTTACATCGCACGTTCGTGCTGGGGCCTCTAAATAAAAGTGTAGACGGGCTTAAAATAGACAAGAGTTTTAAAATAAATTGTAGTTAAAAGATTTTCCCGTCCTGTCCAATGCCAATGAAGTTTTAATTCCGTAGTCTATACAGTTAAATCCGTAATGATTGATCGACCAGTTTTTGCACTCAGGGATACAACATTTTGGCAAGCGAGTGTAGAGTTACCATGTGCTGGTTTTGGGATTGGGCCTGGTAACAGTCCACTAAAGTTGATAAGAAGTTTTAAGATGGCAAGGCAATATTCGATTTTATATCATACATAGCGACCCGCCCCTTCTTCGAACAGGTGCAATGTGACAAACAAATAAATTTTTAACATTGAATTTACTAGCAACCCATTCCAGCTTCGTAAGGTTTTTACGACTTGATAAAACATTGAGATTTAGTTATTATAAATAAGTTAAATATTAATGTATTATATACACAAAAATCTTCCGTGTAAAATACTGGTATTTAGCTGCATTCGGTTAGACTGTAAGCCACCATAGTTGGGAGAAGGCTAGGCAAATGATACAGATAAACCTTCCGAAATAATAAATGCTTCTAATTATGGTAAAAATTACATAAAAATCCATTGCGCTGTTAAGAAGATCTAAGCGGTCAAAGAGACACACGGAAAGTGACTTTGTTTTATACTATATATATATCGATATTTCTAATTATATAAATATTTCTAACTATACAAATTAATTATAAAATGTCCCATGTGTCATATAAAGTCTGGCCACCTTACGGTGACACAAAATAAAATTTTAAACCACGGATCATTGATCAAACGTTGATCGCCCCTGTCGGATTTTGATTGGCCGTCGCAAATGCACGTGAGTCTCTATTCCCTTACAATATTGATACATTTTGAGCACTGTTTTAAACGACGTTTATATGGAGAACTTGTTAGTTTCGTCAGTGAATGTTAAAAAAGTTTTAAAGATTTATTCACTATGCATCTTTCAGTAGCAGCTCGGAGGAACGTTACGAGCAGTCAGTGGCAATAGGCCTACCCCATATAAAATGGGGTTTATACATAACTGCTGAAGGTAAGGTGTACTTATAGTCTGGGGCTTTACTCCCGAAAACGATTCGATTTTGATTTTGTTTTCGATTCGAACTCGATTCTGATCCGAACTCGATTTAAAACCTTACTCCCGAACCAATTCGAATCGTAAACCAAGATCGACTTTAGGTTTGAATGTTATCAGCGTCGTTAGGCGTATCCGGCGTCACCGTCAAGTGCTATTGTCTTCGCTTAATTACTTTTAAGTAGTTGAATGTTTTTACTTTTCTATCACTTTCCCACGTAAAAAACAATACCCTAGTGCTTTATTTACACATAACAAACAAAAACGTATGAAAAAACATATGATTTATTATTATTTTTAGGAGTAAAGTGTAACCAAACCACGACTTGTATTTAGTTAGACTGTGCCACGAGCTGTCAAGAGTCAAATCGTATGCGAAGAGCGCTGTTGTTTAAACGTTTGTATGTCTGCTGCTGCAGGAGTTTATTTAGTTTCAATTCATATTATTAGTGAAAGTACAAGATAGATTGACTTTGGTACTCGTAAGTGTTTTAATGTATGGTAAATATTAGCGTGCGTATACGTTTTAGAGTTTGTGATAGTTTATGTACTTTAAGAAACCTTGTGTGGCTTGATAATGTCTATTCCATCTTATGTACAAATGGAGAAGTTGGTGCAATTTTTAGAAGAAAATCCCGGCATTGCCAAACGGTTTATACGCTCTGCACAAGCAGCTCGCCAATAGACAAAACAAAAATGGAAAGAGGTCACAATTTTATTAAATTAATTGTGTGGCGCAACAAAAGACTATAAGTCATGGGCAAAAGTAAGTCAAATACAGTTGAGATAACGTAAATATTTATGCTATCCGAATGAATGGTAATGGTGTACAGTCTCGTTTGGTTAAAACATACTTATAGTTTGAAATGTCAATTCCTCTGGTTTGTTTCTTCTTGTATGGTGTTAAATATTCTACCAACACATCAAACAACTCGTTCGACAAACGATAATTTCTCCGATATTCTTCCGAATCCATTTCCACTGCCCGGGTATTATAATGAATAATCCTTTGCATATTTCTTCTTGCACGAACATCCATACGATTTGTTTCCTCAAGAACATTGAAAAACAATGCAAGGCGAGCCATAATAATAAAGAATTTGAACAAATATTGCAGTAAATAACACTAAAAAACCTCACTCGATCTGAAAAAGTACCTTTTTTGCGATCGTGTAATTTGACGTTTATTTTCGATCCAACAACTCGATAATCATCTGTCAGATGTAGTGAATAGTCCCGGGAAATCCCGGAACCGAAAGTACCGGGAAATCCCGGAAATTGGCGTAGGTATAGGAACCGGGATTTTGAAAACCTAATCCCGGTTCTTTCGGTACTTTCGGGAAAAGATACAAATGTCACCCGTCTCTCTGGTTTCAAATTATCGGCAATCAGGTCTTCTCGCAGTTATTATGATAGACTTGATTAACCACGCTAGGAATTAACCAAGACAAATAAAAATGCATCAAATTTTAGACGAAATAACCGTAACCATCGCATCAAGAACCACAGGATTTGCTATCTGGCACATGTTCACAGGCTCCGCAAACCACACCTGTTACATGTAGTACAAGGCCAAATCCAAGAAAGTCGGCCGACCTATTTACACATGAAATGAAAAGCTAAAACAGGACTCGACCTACTTCGACAAGAAAATATTTTTTTAAATGGACACAGTTGAAGACTGATATAAGATTAAGTAGACTAATAGCAAGATTTACAAGTATCCTGAAACAGATTAGACCTCAGACGAAAACATTGAAAACAAAGAGCAGGCGCACCGGTGAAGCTGGACCTGAACTGGCCTGGCGGCGACGTCGTAAAAAGATGCCCATCCATAGATAAATATCACCCGTCTCTCCACTACCCAAATCCTTCTATATCCTGAGGGCACGTCTTCCCTACCATTACCGCGCTCCTGGTCTACTCCTTGATATGCAATGGCCTGGTAGCCCCATGAAGCATGAGGGTCCAGAGGCTAGTGCAAATCTTGGGGTTTAATCGATTTATCGAGTCTGCTTAAACCACGCTGGGGTTGGTGCATTAATTAATTAATTCATTCATCATAATGCTACGCTAAAACTCCACTGTTCCTTTTAATTTTTTTATAGATATTACATAAATTTTAAATAATAATTTGGATATGCAGAATTGTAATAAGTCATGTTGGCTTAAAGAATTTAAGGGTTTATTGAAACTGTTTTTTAATAAATGTTCCTGTTATAAAGTAGGATTAAGTACAAAAGTGTTTTAATGTTAAGAAAATGTTACTGGTAGAATATGCTTATTTAGCAGTAAAATTTTACTAAATAAGACTACTTCTATGTCTATTAAACAAGAAATAAAACGTTTTATTTGATTTGAATTTTATTTTTTTTATTTTGTCCTGTAATTTCGTCTTTCTCTTACTTTCTCCATTTTAACACTTTCAACTCTACTATCTTAAAAAAGTATCGAAAGTACCGGGAATCCCGGTTCTTTAGCCAGAAGGTCCCGAAAATCCCGGTTCTTTAAAACAGTACCGGTTCTGCATTCCCTAGTCAGATGGCGTTTGGAGTAGGTACGCACTTTTCGATCTTAAATCTCTTGATTGAAATTAGTTTCGTTTCGAACCACCGCACGATCGTGCGCTAGTGTTGGATTCAAGAGTATGAATCGGCATTGAATTCGAATAGAACTCGATTGATTCAGGACTCGAAGCTGTCAGGAGTAAGGCCCCTGTTCCAAAAGTATTTGCTGAAAGTGTAAACAAACCTTGTTCAGATTAAATTCTTATACAATTACTCCCTAAAGAGAACTAGTAACACATTCATCTGTATTTAGGTTTCAACTTTGTAATTCACCACTTTTTCCAACAAATATTATTGTTTGAATAACATTATTAAATTTTAATTAAAACATCATTGACGAAAATTTAGGTTTTAAAATGAACTTCAATAAAATGATGATGTGGATATATTTAGTAACTTGTTCCGCTTAGCTATTTCTAAAGAGTCTTAAAAAGACCCTGAAAGAAATCGACACGTGTTTCACCTCTCAACGAGGCATGCTCAGGGTGACGATTGACTTGTCGCGAATTCGGACACGGCGTGTTGCCACACCAAGCACTGAGCGCAGACAACAAGTTACTAAATATATCCACATCATCGTTTTATAATGGATTTCCACAAGGTCACGCCTGAATCAATTAACTACCTTAAACTTCAATAGTCAAATGAAAAACATTTTAAAGATTTTTTATTAAAATTTATTTCACATAATAAATTATTACTAGTTAGGTATCTTGTCAAGTAGATTTAATTTGATAAGTCCAAATAAAACTAGCTAACCTTATAAATAACAGACGTTTGAAAGTTTTAACAGCCTTGAAGAGTGGCCTAAATAGATAATAGCTCAGTAAATATATGCGTGGGGCTGTAATTTGGAAACGTAAACAGTCAATTATTTATTACGTTTCATGTCTACTCTATGTAGATTTCATTTGTATCGAAGTATATTACATGTGCGGCTTTTCGGTACCTATAGTCAGTTCCAAAATTATCTGGTAAAAATGTACACAAATGGATCAGAAATTGCACCTGCGGATGCCAATTTGTAGTGCCATTTATAAATTGAGTGCTTTGGTTTGATTATTCCGATAAAGTTTAAAACATCTTAAAGATTTTTTCCATATTGACAATTGCGGTTAATTTTATTCGATGATTTTTCAATTACGATTTAATAATGTTATTGAAATAATCATTGTTGCCTGAACAGGGTTTGTTTACTTTTTCATTAGATACTTTTAGAACAGACCTTACCTACGTTTGATCAAAACGTCAATTTATAACCTATACAGGTTATGTAGTCTACTGCAACACTTGAATTTTATCAGAGAGCTCTGTATGTGCTAAGTGGCCAAAGAATTTTTCATTATTTCCCTAGTACCAAATGCATAAAGTTATAACCCGCAAAATAATGACAGTACTAAATAATATCAATAATTAGCCAACTTAGCCCATATTATGTGATATCTTACAAAATATCATTCAGTATGTATGTAAATCAATATTTTTTAAGTTTTTTGAGGAAATTGCTACCAACTTACTTCACTAAACGCCCATGGGCGTTATAACAATAAAACTTATAATGTGTCGTCCTTGAATGCGTTAAATAAATCAGTGTACCACAGTTTACTGATAGTTATAGCCGTTAAAACTCTAGAAATTAAGTAAAATTCACTCAATATTATTGTTTCATACGACTCGCGTTCATGCCGCTTGAAGCCTTTACAATATAAATGCGAAGGGTTTAAAAATAGTGCAGCATACATAAACGTAGTATCGAACCGACACAGCCAGTACGACGACGGCATCATATACGAGTAATCGATTGTTTTTTCCTTATATAGAATTTCTAGGCTGCAAATAGAAACACTATTAAAAATAACGTTATTGTTGTTGTATTTTTGAAGTAATACTTCTTTAGGCGCGTTGGGCATTTTTGAGATGGGATGGGACTAAACCATTGATTTCGCGACACCATGACGACACCAGCTTTTGACCATTAAAAAGACATCAACGCGCGATACATTAATTTCCTGCAAAGTAAAATTGTTCACGTTTTCACTTCTGTCGGCACTCTCGGAGTGCCACTGTTTTTTATTTTATTTTGCGATGTACGATCTTATCTGTACGATAATTCGGCCTAGATTATGTTTTTCATGGATTGGTTACTTGCGATTCCATAAATCAACAATTTCACTGCGATTAGCGATGTATTTATTTGGAGAAATAGTTATTTATATCATCAAGCAGAAGTTAGTCCTGACGAATATTTTGTTAACAAACAGATAGGTAGGTTTACAGGCTCACTATTTTCTTAGTGTCCCTCGGGTAACATCGGATTTCCGAATACAAACGAATGCTAATTTCCATGTCCATCAATTATTAGATTTATCGTGTATAATAATTTGAATTCAGAACTAATTACTTTATTGTTGTTTTTTTTTTATTTCCGTGTGAACTATATAGAGCTATAAAACTATTTTCCTAACTGTCGTGCCTGCGACTTTAGCGGCTTTCCTACCATTTTTTAAATAAATTACTATATGTTAAAATAGTATTAACAACTCTATATACTTTCAAGTCGATTGAGAGCCACTGGTTTGCACCAAGTGCAAAGGGCAACTAATAGAAATCCGACGACTGATTAAATACGAGGTTTGCCGAGGGACATTAAGAACATATTTGTACTGTACTGTCGTATATATGTGACCTTTGACCGACTTTTGACCCTGTACCAAAACCAGGCACTGCAAAAGATATGCTGTTACATCTTTACTGCCGTTAAATAGATTTGCATACAGAAAAGAAATTTAAGAAAGCCTAAGTAGCATTTTGCAATTCAAGAAAACTGAAGTGGTCCTAACTCGAAAACGAATGAAGAATTTGACTAATTTAAACCTCGGATAACACGAATAATTCATAGCCCTCGTTAATTAGTTCCTTAAAAACCGCTTCTTATTTTTAATTACAAAAAAGTGGAAAAGAAACTTCAACCAATATATTTTTCATTAATCAATCTGACCCAATTTAGGGTGGCGTGACCAAATCTTGACATTTTGCACGTTTTAGTAATTTATATACCAGTTACTGATTAACGTTATACATTAGAAATTTAAAAAGCAGACAGGTTTTTTGTTTGATAAATGCATCAAGAAGAAAATCGGATTTATTTTTAACATTAAAATTTTTGAGTGAAATATTTTTAAATTGTTCAAAGTACTTGTAATAAGATTTTAATAAGAATAAGAAGTCTAGTCGTGACTTTTTTTATTTTAAATTTAAATTTTGTTATTTGATTTAATAAACTATACTAGAATTTTATTTTAAATTCTATAATAATTGCAATCAGTTATCTCAAAACATCCTCGATTTTACAATAGTTTTTAACTGTTATGAATTAGGACATCAAATAATAACATTCCCACCCCCACTCTAAGTAAAAACAATCAAAATACCCGCAATAACTTATTCAATTCCAGAACAAAACCTTAACAAACGAATTTACGACATTAACAAAGATTTCAGAATCATAAATAAAGCAAAACTTAACAAAATTCAAGTCTCAGTTGAATGCAAATCGTTGGCGTCGAACGAAAACGGTTAAAGTACCGAAAAGTTTTCTACAACGTGCGCGGTACGATAAATCACAACAATATTGTGAAAATTCACCTTTTTTCACCCCTCTTCACATTTTTTCACCCCTCTTCGCCGTGGTTCACCCCCCGGCAGTGGTACAAAAAGTTTTCGCGTTAAAAATTGCCAGCCTCTTGCGGTGAGTCGTGCCTCCGTTTTTATGGTACACTTTTTGTTTTAGGTTATATCGTACATTTTTTATGTCTAAGTCTGGAAGGTGTTACGATGCTGTTTAAATAAATGCTTAACTTACTTTTCATGTTGGACTAGGGAATTCGGGCTTAAGGCAAGCTAGGACCCATAAGGGCCTTTAAAATGGTAATTCTTTTTCGGTCTCTTTAAAAAATAAGTTTTAATTTTGTTGCCTGCGATAACGATACTCCAACCATTAAATAAATAATTCAGTACTAGGCTGAACCGCCACATAAATTGTCAGGTAAATAAACTTATCTTTTTGTCCACAGTACCTCCTGATATCATGAGTGACGAGACTTCTGGTGACGTGTCAGTCCAAGAGTTGGAGAATGCGACCCTCACCTGTAAGGCGACGGGCCATCCACCTCCAAAGATCACTTGGAGGAGAGAGGACCACGAACCTGTGCTGCTGAAGAAGCCGCAATCTAGGGAGTTTGATAAAGGTAAGAAGGTGAAGGGTTGAACCTTATTACCCTACCTTATAACCCAATTTTCCCGCAACGTGTTATATTCGTGTATATATGTATTTATTTATTTGCGTCATGTTTACCGCAAATTAACGTATTTTCTTTATTTTTTTCTTTTAACCTGGATAAGCTAAAAAGCCCTTCAATTCCTTCAATCTTGAGCTTGTTTCTATTTAGAGACATTCTCTTATCGATATCCATCTCGTTTACGAAGTTTAGTTAGCTAATTTAATTTGACCTGTAGATAATTCAAGCTTGCTTAGATTGAGACCTTCAATTATCGTTTACCATTGGGTGAGATAGTGTTCAAACAGGTCAAAGGTTATCTTTAAAAGATCTTTTCTGGCGATAATATCACCCATTGTGTCACCCTATGCTAAATTTCTGCATTTATGTGGTATACATAATAAAGAGTATTCTATTGTATTTTTATCCGTTTAACTTATGTTGTCCCACTGCTGGGCAAAGGTCTCCTCCATATTTTTCCAATTTTCTTTTTGCTGTGTCTTCTGCGTCCATTCGGTTAGAAACGAGACCATTCATCACGCTAGCGTTTCTTAGGACTACCTCGGGGACGACATCCGTCTTCAGGCACCCACCGTGGTACGATCCTGGCCGATCTTTCTGGATGCAGCCTACTGGTGTGACCCGCCCAGTCCCATTTCAGCCTCACAGACTTATCGTCAGCATCGGCGATACCTGTCTTGAAGCGTATTGCGTAGCATCATGCTGAGATGCCTTTTTGACCTCGCACAGGTCGTTATTATTCTTGTATGTTAGTTTAAAATGCTCCTTTTTTATTTTTGTCAATATTTTTTTTATTACTGTTTTGTATTTCCTGTGCGTGTCCCAAATAAAATATGTTTCTTTCTCTCTTTCTTTCTATTATGGTGTTGCGAACGTGGTTCATGAGTTTGATTTTTAAGATGCTACGCTGCATTGTTCTTTGGCAAACCATGAGTTTGAACTTCTGGGCCTCGGAAAAAACCAAGTCCGAGCTTCATAGGTTATATACAATATAAAAAATAATACCTATTTCGGCTATTAACTCAAAATGAGATGGCAATCAAAACTTTTACTCAAACGTTCTCAAACCATTTTATAATAACTTCCTTTGACACAACACTCAAAACCAAATCCTAAACCTTACCACAAAAGACAACAGTTCAAAGCAGAACATTTGTGTAAACATAACTTTGTTTACATCTTAAAGTTTAATCTTAAGATTAAGCCCGACATGTATGGGATAACCGGGCACAGGTGCCGGAACAAATTGGTAGGTAAGGGAAACGTGTTGCTGCCATTACCCGGACCGTTGACTGTCTAAAATACTAGATAGGTACACGAAGCGAAATCAGATCCTTCGAGTCGTTTTGCTGTTTTCGTTAAGTTTTCTTTTTTTTTTTTGCGGTGCTCGGCAGTTTGACGTTGGATAAGGATTTTTTTAATAAGTTTTTCGAGTGGAAAGGAAAGTTATGGGTTGTGTTTTCTTTTTTTCTGTAGCAGAAATGTTTGAATGATATTTTATTTCTATGATGATAGGTACCGTTTAACTATTTGTTTTGACTCTGTGTAACATCACACCTGAAGGATTAAGCTGTGTGCTATTTGTCCGAGACATAAGATCAAGATCGATCGATCGATCGATTAATATTTCGAACCGACAAAACCTTTTACGGAAAATAAAAAACACACCATTCAATCTCATCATCTGTTCCGTATTATAAACAGATATTCTGAAAGATTTTTAACTGTGTAGTCGACAGTAAATCTTACATTCTAACTTACCACTCTATTGAAATCTCACACTAATAAACAAAGGACCAATCTCAAAACAGGCCACCTCATGATATTCCTAGCTCTATGTCACGTTCTTGTTCTTAATTCAAAGTAGAAAATGAGCGGGGTAGCAGCTCAACCAGACATATTTATAATGTCTCTTTACATATGTACCAAGGTAACTTTCCTTAATAAGCTGGCTTCTTGCCGCGATTTCGGCTCGTTTGTTTTGATAATTAAGTACTTTGCAAGGGCAAGTAAGTTTGCCTATTTTTTAGAATTTATCCTCTTCTATTATGTGTACCTAGTGAAGCGTTTTTTAAAGTTTGTATATTGTGTTTTTCTGAAATATTGTTTCAATATGAACAGAAAAAATATAGCGGTAAGGGTAAATAATATCTCGTTGGTCTAGTAGTCGCAAGAGTTACTGCTGAGCAAGAGATCCTGGGTTCGATTCTCAGGTCGGGCAGTGTTGTTAGACTTTTCCGTCAGGGATTTTTCAGTAGCAGCCTGAAGGTTGGATTTGTACCCGGTTGATGGCAAAATGGCTCACTATTTCGTGGGATTTAAAAATAACTGGCGAAATGTGGGTGTACTATAGGTACACTAGCTCTGTCTAACTCTTCGGGGATTATAAGCGTGATGATATGTTATGGTAACTGACTAAGTGCACGACGACACGTCTTAAGTTCAAATCTTAATATTTATACTTCCTGCCGGGGTTGCGAAGGAAAACCGAGAGGGAGATCGTGGCCCCCGGCAACAGGGCAACCGAAGGAACACGGGTGGGTTTTAGTCAGTAAGATTCTGACACGCCCTCCCGCTCCGCCCAGAGTGGGAGAAGTCATTTGATGATTTCCCACCCAAAAAAACAATAGTTATACTTGTTGTATCTTAAATAAACGCATAAAATATATTTAATTAGTATTTATTTAGCACAGAGCAACCCAATCATGTCATGGTAGGTGTAAGAAGAGAGAGAGAGAGAGAGAAAATATAAGTGCAAATGAGTAGTGATCTAAAGGCTGCGTTCCAGGTCTCAAACTACTTTTGAAATGAACTGCATAAAAAGTAATAATATTTACGGTAAAAGTTGATTATAATAATGCCACCAACCCATTATCATCATCTTCGTGCCCTTGTCCCATATTACGTGGGGTAGGCGCACCACGTTTTCTCTTGTACCGTATTACGTGGGGTCGGCGCAACACTTTTTCTCTTTCTATTCTCCCCTGTCAACCCTTACGCTATCATTCACTCCCTTCTTTTTCATATCATTCCCCACCCAATTCTCGCTCTCTTGCTCCTCTTCATCCATCAATATTTATATTCATCACTCTTTTAGTCACATGTAACACACCCAACTTTCTAAAAACATTAAATTTGTACGTTATCATGATGAATTCCCATATAGTTTACTAATATAGATTATTTAATAAACTAAATTAGTCTATCAATAAACAGCCCCTAACTTTCAATCTTCGGGCTTGTTAACAGGTTGTTAGTGATGCACAAACCAAAACAGGTAATTCCCGACATTACACTATATTGTAACCACATTACCTCAAAATATTCAATGTACAAACATAATATTGAACAGCAATTTAAATTAAACCAACACAACATAACATCACGCCTGTATTTCTCCAAAGGGGTAGGCAGAGGTGTACCTTAGAAAACCAACATTTCGATGTAATAGGGGGCGAGCCTATTGCCATCAGCCCGGCAAAAATCCAGATTCCGGGCCCCTACTGAAAAATTCCTAATAGAAAAACCCTGTCCTGATGTAGGTAAAATTGTAAATTCACCCCATTTTACAACAGCCAAGTCTATTGTCAATGCAAGATCTCAAGGGTTTCTTTACCAAAATCATCATTCTCTTGCCTTATCTATATCAATTTATTTGGAGTCAGTGCAGCATGTTTTTCTTCCTTACTTCTCTATTAGTGATCATCAAGTAGTCAACCCCTTTCTAGCCGTATCGTCTTTCACACAGTCCCTCTATCATTTCTGTTGTCTTCTTCTAATCTTACAGCCATCCAGATTCATACTCACTTTCCTCACGACATTTTCCTCATTTCTGTGCATCAGATGCTGATACCATGACACCCGATTTCCTCACAACTTTTCAGTTACCACAAACACACTTCCAGACTTCCTCTTATGTATTCATTTCTTATTTTATCTATTCGGCGTTCTTAACGGACAAACATAACGAAAAATTGTAAGCTCCCAAACTTATTGCCTCAGAGAAAGTCCAAGAGACTGAGTAACCCCCATTGTTCAGTCCTTTAAGGTAATGTACGAAAGGGGTAGTGTCAAAAATTAATTATACATGGCAAAATAAAACAGGCTTTTATTCCGCAAATGCATGAATTATTGATGATGAGTATTTGTAGCAAATAATGAATAGGCAGAATCTATTAAAGGATGTGAGTGGCATATCTACTGGCTGTATATTTTAATTTTCGTTTCTTTTTTATTTCTTTGATTCTCTTTAAAAATGTATCATACTGTTTTTTCATTTAATTAGTAATTAGCATCAACGGGCTATCTGACCTGTACCGGCGTCGTTTTTTTTAATTTTTTTTTGTTATTACTTTCGAAATAACTCACAATGAACTATGTGTTAACCATAAGTAATGATATTTGGGTGTAAAGTTTACTCACACTCTATAGAAAAGTGAGGATCCTCCGACCAGGCGGGCAACTGCCCAACAATTGATGTCGGGGAAGTTATATATATGGTGTTCGCGCAGTAAACTCTAATTGTGCGATGCAAGATTTGTGTGACGTCAGGATTTTGTGTGACGTCAGGATTTTGTGTGACGTCAGGTCTTTGATGCGTAGTTCGCATTTGGCGATATAGATGTCGCAGTATTAAGATTGCTTAAAATTGTTTCATTATCCAGACAAATATGTTGATGTTTTTGTGATGTTTCTGTTTACATTTTGTTTCTTAATTAATGAACAATAAAAAAAAATCGTCTGATAAATTATTTTAACAGTAAATAATGAAAATTAAAGTTATCTGGAGGTTAAAAATCGGCCCATAGTTAAGTAAACTTTATAAAATTTTACTGTAGTTTGATCCTCTGCATAATAACACAAACGAGGTTTTCGATTTAAAAAAAAAAACAAAAAAAAAAATAGAAACCACGACGCACCAAAATCATTTAAAATTACCACATAAAAATGAGAAAAAAATAATTATTTACTATGTTCCAACGGTAACAAACGAAAAAGTCTTTAAAATACATGAAGTTTATAATTTATTGTTAATTTGTGGTGTACAATAAAGTATAAATACAAAAATTAACAATTCTCTAACAAATGTGTTCATTTAAACTATTATTATCAACAACTAAACTTATAACTGTAACCTTTTGCCTATAAATAACCACAAACTACGTCATTATTATCGTAACATCATAATAAGTTGCGTAGGTGTGACACTATGATTTATAGATACGAATCGATAAGCGTTTAGGAATAGACGACCTATTTTTGGAAAAATATTTATGTATTGTTTGATCCCTTCAGTTTGATAAAGGATCTTGTTTGAACAAAAACCCTTTTGACATTTTCGAATGGCATTTATTTAATCAAAACCCAAATAATTCCCATTTTGATTTCCTTAAAACATTCTTGAACACTCTAATGTAATGAATGCACTTCTTTTTGTGAACTTTTTAAATAATTCTTATTTTGGGATTCTTATAATACTAAATAGTCAAGTAACTACTACCATCTTGAATGTAGCGCTCGCTGGTTGCTACCGCGGCACCGCTCACTTCGCTCGCTCGACTCGCGCGCGGTTTATCACAGTTCTATTCTAACCTCACACGTTTATTTGGGGTATCCTAGCTTAACAGTTACTGCAACCAACTGTGGGAAAATACATTTTTTTTAAAAAGAGGCTCATTTGTTTAAAAAGTGTGCATCATTAGAAGCCCAAGAAGTTTTTAGAGGATCAGTTAAATATTCCCTTTTCGAATGTCTTTAGGAGTCATTCAAACTCAAAATCAAAGCATTTATTTCAATTTAACCATTTACAGGCACTTTTGAATTATCAAAGAGTCGGTCAGTTAGTCAGAAAGTTGAAGCTAGTTGCCTATTCCAAAAAAAATAGATCTCTATTGAGAAGAACGGGCAAGAAATTCCAAGGACACTCTTTTAAATCAAAATGATGTATTAAAAAATTCCTCATACATTATTTTTGTTGCTGTAAAAAAAATATATATATCAAAACAATTTACAATATAAGCTTGAAAATAGGCAGAGAGTTGACCAGTCTCCACTGATGGCGCTCGTTCACGTACATGACGCGTGGATCAGTACCGTCCACCTCAACCATTTTTTAGGGAACCGAATGATCCAACACACAGGCAACCATTAAATAGTCAAACCCTCGTGGGTTTCAAGGGGAGAAAAGCGAAATAATAATAATAATAATAATACACACTCGATCCTGTATTGCGCGGCTGTTGCGGCATGTCGTTTAGCTAACGTCAAGTTTCCAAACTGTGACGGAGCTACTCGACCCAAACCAGTCGTACCAGCCTGGCAGTGCAGGATCGAGAGACGTATCGATGGGGCCAGGGTTCTCATCGGCAAACTATACTGCTTCAGGGAGGGAAATACACGACCACGAGTGATGCGCTTTGTAAGGCGGGCATTCTCGGGGACTGGAATCAGTCCACAAAACTATATGTCCCGTGTCACAGAGCGCATCGACTTCCTGAAGCAGAAAGTTTGTGCATGGGCGAGTCGTATTCGGCGGTATAAGCGGCGGGTTGATCGATACACGCAGAATCGCATGTTCCAGAGCGATGAGAGGTGGGTATATAGAGCTTGGGAGCGACCTGAACAAAATGTGACAGACGTGTGCCGCCCGGATGATGCCACCACAAGTGCATTCTGGCGCAGCATCTGGTCGGTGCCCGTTTGTCATACTGAGGCTGGCTGGATGCAGGATGTCGAGCGAGTGTGTGAAACTATACCAGTAATGGATGCTGTGTTCATCACACCATTAGACGTAGCCAGAGCAGTCCGTCCGTTACCGAATTGGAAATCACCGGGACCGGACGGACTGCACAACTTTTGGTTAAAATGGCTGAGTAGTTCGCACACTCGCCTGGCATCCCAATTCCAGTCATCCCTAGAGTCTGGGTCGCTACCTCAGTTTCTAACAACAGGCGTTACCCACCTGCTCCATAAGTCAGGTAATCCCGCGGAACCCAAGAATTATAGACCGATCACATGTTTGTCGACGGTCTATAAACTTCTTACATCCATTTTGAGAACGAAAATTAACACACACATTGATAGTAACTCAATTATGTCAGCCTCTCAAAATGGATGTAGGAACGGATCCCGCGGTACTAAGGAGCTTCTCCTCATCGACATGGCCATAAGCCAACAGGTTCGTCGATCCCGCAAGGATCTGTCGACATGCTGGATAGACTATAAGAAGGCCTATGACTCGGTGCCACATACATGGCTCATGAGGGTGCTAGAGTTGTATAAAGTAGATACAACTCTGCGCACCTTCCTGATGTCGTGTATGGGGCAATGGAGGACGGTCCTTCGCTACCCAGGATGTCGACAGACCCAGGGGAATGACGAGCCTGTATGGATTAAACGGGGAATATTCCAGGGCGACAGTTTAAGTCCACTCTGGTTTTGCTTAGCTCTGAATCCTCTAAGCACAATGCTTGAGGATTCAGGTCTAGGCTATAGGCTGAGGAGAGGTGGTCAGGTCATATCTCACCTCCTCTACATGGATGACTTGAAACTCTTTGCCCCCAACAAGTTGCGACTGATGGAGCTACTGAAGGTAACTGAAACATTCAGTGGCGCCATCAGGATGGAATTTGGTGTGGACAAATGTGCAGTCATGCATGTAAAGCGAGGGGAGATTATGGAATCCGAGGGAATCCAACTCTCGGACTCCATACACCTCAGATCCCTCTCCTCAGCCGAAAACTATAGGTATTTGGGTATGTCGGAATCGCTAGGCATCAACGTTGCTGACATGAAGCAATCGTTGAAGGAGCGCTTCTTTGGTCGCCTGAAGAAGGTATTTATTAGTTTTCTTTCAGGCGGAAACAAGGTGCGCGCCTTCAACGGTTGGGTCATGCCGGTCTTGATGTACTCTTTCGGCATACTCAAATGGATTCAGACCGAACTTGACGCCCTGGTCAGGAGTGTACACTCCTGACCGCAAACCGGATGCATCACCCACATTCATCGGTGATGAGACTGTACATCCCGCGGAAATGCGGAGGTCGAGGGTTTTTAAATGCAAAGACCCTCCACAACCGCGAGGTGTGCAGCCTCAGGGAATATTTTTTTAAAGCCGATGTGGGTATGCACCGTGATGTGGTCGCAGTGGACAACGGGCTCACCCCGCTCTCCATGGCTAAAGAGAACTGGCGCAAACCTGTAGTACTTACTACAGATGACCGCAAGGAGGTATGGCAAAGCAAGGCGCTTCACGGGCGCTTCTTTCGGGCTCTTCACGAGCCCGGTGTAGATTTCTTAGCGTCCGTATCCTGGCTACGTTTCGGTGACCTTTTCGGGGAAACCGAAGGTTTCATCTGTGCAATTATGGACGAAGTTATCTTGACGAATAACTACCGGAGACATATTATGAAGGACGGTACGGTTGACGTGTGTCGGGCATGCCATCGTCCGGGTGAGTCCATCAGACATATTATCTCTGGTTGTTCGCGTCTAGCTAACGGCGAGTACTTGCACAGAGATAACCAAGTAGCCAGGATTATTCACCAGCAACTTGCTTTGAAATATAAACTTGTAGACTCTGAGGTACCGTATTACAAGTATGTGCCCGACCCAGTTCTTGAAAATGAACATGTCACGTTGTACTGGGATCGGTCTATCATTACTGACAGGACTATTGTCGCCAATAAGCCTAATATAGTGGTGATAGACCGATTAGCGCGCCACGCAATGATAGTCGATGTTACCATTCCACATGACGAGAACCTCGTGAAAGCTGAGAAAGAGAAACAAATAAAATATCTCGACTTAGCACACGAGGTTGTTGACATGTGGAATGTGAGCTCAGCTGTCATTGTGCCGATTGTCGTAACGGCTAATGGCCTGATGGCCAAAAGCCTCGATCAACATCTCTCGAGGCTCTCGTTAGACGGTTGGATCAAACGCCTGATTCAGAAAGCAGTACTCCTCGATACGGCCCGCATTGTGAGGAGGTTCCTGTCTCTGCAGCCCTAACCACCGGTACCTTGGACCCTGCTCCCGACACCGGCGGTATTCTATTTTTTATATTTTTAAATGTTTTTATATTTTATATGTTTTAATATTTAAAAATGTAATTAATAAGTATTTAAATGGAATAAAGAAAATAATAATAATAAAAACGTTTATTTTCTCCACCACATAATGAAAAATTTGTATAGTATAGTACATGATTGTTTACACAAAAAATACATTGATGTAATGTTACTAATAGTAAAATAGCCAGTTTATAACTAACTAGGTGTAATTGAAATAACTGAAAACCTGAAACCCGGTCTTTGTATTCATCATTACGAACAAGTTTTACTATAGGACCAACACTGAAATCGCAAAAAAAAATCTGCGAACCTTGACCAGTTAAACGTTGTGTAGCGGCCGTACAGCGTCATCAATTGCAATGTAAACGTTTATTCATAGAAAACGTGCAGAAGACGTCGGCAAGAGCCAGTCGTTCCGTGAGCCCCACTAGGGTCAGTATTATTGTATCGCGATTTAACTCACATGTAATAATTAAGTGTCATTGTGTAACTATTGGAAGATTAAATAAAACCACATGTGAATTCTCTGTTCGTATATTCATTTACTTATCCTGCCACCTAAGGAACACGAAGAGATAGATGAAAATGAAAGAATAAACTATGCAACGTGTAGACACGTTGCATAGTTTAATCTTTTATTTTTAACTATCGATCATATGCAGGGGGCAGCTTTTATTTTTACATACATAATCTCCTGCTTGAATTATAAATAAAAAATAAATAAAAAAATACTTTATTTCAGACCTTGATCCATTTGATGTTAGTAATACACACTACTTATTAGCTATGTTAGTAACAAACAAAAACAACATTTAATTCATATATCTGCTGCACTCACCAGACGCACCGGGTATATGTACATGTACACGTGTCCAATGCGCCATAATGGTGCAGCACGGCTTATCACTAATGACCTTCAGAATATCATTGCCGCTCTCACGCACTGCGCATCATAGAAGCAGTCTTCTTACGTAAAGTGGTACTGAAACCGTCAGTACGTGTTTCCGCGAACATTCCTGACGCGCTACAGTAACGTGGGAGCCCCAACAACATCCTGAAAGTATTATTATACTGAACTCTGAGGGCGTTGTATGCCCTCTGCGTATATCGAACCCACAGAGTTAGAAAAGAGTTATTTTTACTATGAGTTAAAGTTTTATTATGAGTATGAGTTTTATTATGAGTCCTTTATAAAATAATCGGTTATTTTGTACCCAAGGACCAAAATTCTGATCACAATGGCAAAAAAAAACTTATAAGGGGTTGAACTTAGAATTTATGGTCCTTAGGGGCGATTGTAGGTAGCGATAAAGGGGCGTTAAGGCGCTTGTTAAGAGATTGTTATTGTCAGAGAAAAGAATTTGACGTGGTCCTTTAACCCTAAAATTCCCTAAGGAACTGTTGTTTTAGGAGTTACTAGACTGTCATTGCATTATTAAATAATGTTAATTCAAATTCTCTATTAAAATAATTTTTAGGGTTTCGTAGTCAACAAGGTATAGTTCTGCCATGTCCGTCTGTCTGTCTGTCCGCGGCTTAGCTCAGAGAAAGCTGTAATTTGGCATGAGTATACATATTAATCACGCCGACAAAATAGTAAAATAAAATCATGAAAAATTTACCCTATCTCTCCTACACGTAAAGTGGGTTTCTTTTCTTTTTTTTCGTCTATCCAATGGTGTGGGGTTGGAAACGTCGTTCAAAAATATTAGAGTTTGTTAAAGTCATTTTTGGATTTAGGGATCCGTTTGCGAAATAACCTTTAAAGTGCAAATTTTTGTTAGAGTCATGTGTCACCCCTGCCAGCTAAATGGTAGGTACTGGGTATGTGAAAAATATCATAGCAGTGTACATATAACGAAATTAAAAGGAAAACTATTATAGCTAAGTAAGGTTTACAAGTTGACGAGTAATAATCGACTAACTCACATTTGCAGTTGAAAAAACAAGTTCTTCCATACATTCCGTATGGAACATGTTTTTCAACTACACTGTTAAGTTTGTTCTTGGGATAAATTCATCCGATCTACGGAGCCCTTCATTGTGTGTGGTACAACACGCGTTTGGCCGGTTTTTTATATGTACCTACTTTCTGAGTTTATATTAGAAATTGGTGAAGGATAACAACGTGTGGAAACTTGAATCTATGTAAACGACTTAAAGCGTCAACCCGTCTTGAGCAAGAGCGTTGGTGATCAATAATAATTATGCTCATACTTTCTCTATATGATGTCCTCGCCCTGCAATGGGACAATAATAGGCTGGCATTAAAACATGTATCAGAAATGTGTGGTCTTATTTAAGATTGTAGTACAGACCATCAAAATTAACAACTATATCCAGAGGACCAACATCGTAATTGCGAAAAGTATATCAGCCGTCTGATACATTTGGGTCGAATAGGTATTGAAGTTTTATCAAGTCCATTCTTACCAGGGGGTAACATTCAAAGACGTGAAAAGTGGGCTCTCATAGTGATCACTAGTGATCAGTGTCACTAGTTTGCCATATTTCATATTTCCATACAGTGATATTGCCAAAATTAATTAAAACAGCGAAATATTTGACAATTTTATTTGCGACGTTGTCCACTTTCAACATGCACGCAAAAGTGTGCATTCTGAAAGTGGGAAAAGTCAAAAGAAAGGAAAAAGGTGTGGTAAATTTTTTTTTTTAAATATGACCACACCTTTCTGATACATGCTGTTTAGTAAACCAGATTATGCCCTGGGGGTAATAAGTCACTTTGACAGCCCACTTTTCACGTCTTTGCATAGGTATAAATATTCATTTAACATTAAAGCTTGAACTAATGGTTGTATTTCGATACGGTTCTGGTATATTTTGGGAATTATGTGTACCAGTCACGCAAGCCTAACAGTATATTAAGTCATTTCACTCCGTTTACTTTAGCTAAGGCCGTTTGTCCACCGCTACGTCAACGGGACGTCAACAAGAATGAGATGACGGCACCGAAGTAGCGATACATATATTTACTACGAGGCCACCGTACGCCCGTCAACGGGACGTCACGTTCGGTTCGAATAATCTCGTTTCTCGTTGACGACCCGTTGGCCGTGGCGGTGGATAAACAGTGTAAGTCTAAAACAAACGTTATGTTTTATGAGGAACCTATTTGGAATACTAAAATGTTTGTTCTCCATTTATGAGTAGGAGTGTCATGTGTGGGTTCAGTAAACAAAACTTATCTGTGGCAGGTTGTGTGAAAGTAAAGGATTTGTATAGAATTTTGAATTTGTGTGTAAATTGCTGTTGCTATTTGTGGTTGATTACGGTTTTTATTTTTTTTGCAAGGCCTTTTTATTAAAAAAAACATATATTCACACCTTCATCCCATGCGGGTAGACAGAAACTACAGAACGCCACCTGATACGATCATTACCTACTCCTTTTGCTTCGTTTACGTTCATAGACGCACGCCGGTTGCGAGTACTTTCACCAATAAGGTCACTCACTATAGATCTTTTTAGGGCGCCCGGCATTTCTACTTACATCTACCTTGTAAGAGTATTGGTGACTGACAAAAGGTATTCTTTTGGCAGTCGCCTTTCATTGATCCTCTATATATGACCAAACTATTTAAGCATACTCTTTCAATTTAAAAATATGTCTAGTAAAATTAATAATGTTAAGAAAAAATATTAGAAAGAATAAATTAGAAAAATTATAGCTAGGTACTCTCAGTAGTACCTTCAATATAACTTCAAGAATGGGTCGATAAAATCTTTAAGATACGTTATTGTGGTTTAATGATCGATCGACGAATCGCACAGCGTATTGTCGTGTCGACAGTTTTCATTCAATTGAATTCAATGGCGTAGCTTTGGCATTGACTGGCGTTGGAATTGATGTAGGTAGATCGATGGACTATTATTGTGATAAACTCACTTGTAGAATCTAAGTATTTCCTGGAAGATGTTAATGAGGTATTACTTGGTAACGTGAAATAAAGATTGAATAAATATTTAGTTTAGACTTGAGACCTTAGGAGAGTCGAGTGTCCTGCCGGGGTTGCGAAGAAAACCGAAAGGGAGATCGTGGCCCTCGGCAACAGGGCAACCGAAGGAACACGGGTGGGTTTTAGTCAGTAAGAGTCTGACACGCCCTCCCGCTCCGCCCAGAGCGGGAGAAGTTATTTGATGATTTCCCACCCTCAAAAAAAAAAAAAAAAAGGAGAGTCGAGTGTATCACAAAAATTATAATTTAGGTCGTGGGCTGTCGTGTCTATTATTACTACCAACCTTCTACATAGAAGAGGAAAGAGATTATCAGGTTTGTACCGTCAGATAATAATAATAACATTATGATAAAGAAGTTATCATTGGCAGCATAACAAATAGCAGTATGTATACTTCCACCGATAAGCATAGGCATCTAGGCTTTGATTTAAATAGTTAGAATCTTGGTGGATTGTTGATAATAGCAGTATGCAGTAATTAGCCGAAGCGAGAAACTAGCCTTATATCTATATCTCCCACTTTATTACTGATAAACTTATTTGGATAGTAACACCCAGTTTCTGAATTGAGAATTTGAATTTGAGAACTTGTCAAACTCTACTTGAGCATGAGGTGACCCGCGAAATTCAAAATTTGTCATGTATTTTGAAAACAATTTTTTCCCGGGCTACATTGAAGGAACCACTCTAAGTAATGCTAAAATAGTTATCAAGGTCTCAACTTCAAATTCTCAATTCAGAAATACTCTGTTTCTATATACCAATTCTAAGTAGGTAAAGTTTTAATAATATACATAAATACAATTTTTCTTTACAGCAAAATAAGCAAGAATTACATTCACGACATACCTGTCAGCAGTAATTTCACTTATATCGTTTGCTAAGCAAAACTTAAAAGAAAAACTTAATTTTTCTTCTATTTAATATTTCTGTTTTTCTCTGCATTTATGAGCTCGTAGAGCCAACGTTCTACGCTTGCGTGTAACCCACTTAAGTTATTGGTATAACTAACGCTACTGTGGTGATAATTACTGTAATATTGATCACCAAGGAAGGCTTTTAGTGGTAATAGATGACTTATGTGGAGCAGGTGTGAGAAAGAAAATATTGTTAACTTAGGATCAAAAAATGTTTTAAAAAGCTGGAAGGACCAGATTTGGTAAAAAAATCCAACTCAGGGGTTGTTGTTACCTCACCGGACACGGCTGTTTCGGGAGGTTCCTGCACAGGATAAGGCGGGAGGAAACGCCCGGGTGTCACCATTGTGTGGATCGCCCAGAGGACACGGTGGAGCATACGGTGGAGGTCTGCCCAGCTTGGGCTGAGCATTGCCGTGTCCTCGTGGAGGCGATCGGCGGCGGTGATCTCTCGCGTCCGGCCCTGGTTCAGGCCATGGTACGGAGCGAAAGGAAATGGGAGGCCGTCACCTCCTTCTGCGAAGCGGTAATGCTCGCGAAGGAGGAGGCGGAACGCGTGAGGGAGAAGCAAATTTCGCGCCCTCACGCCCCTAACCGCCGCAGGAGGAGACGCCCAGGGCGTCGGGAATCGCAGGGCGATTTCCGGCCACCGTAGGCGCGGGCTTGCGGACGGTGAGCAATGGGTGGCTCACCGTTCGATAAGGACCAGGCCCGGGTCGACGGCGCGTTGTGTTCCACGCGCGCCTCAAAGAGAAGTCAGCAGATTTGAAGGGGTCCACTAGGGCCGATGCCTGCCGGGGTTGCGAAGAAAACCGAAAGGGAGATCGTGGCCCCCAGCAACAGGGCAACCGAAGGAACACGGGTGGGTTTTAGTCAGTAAGAGTCTGACATGCCCGCTCCGCCCAGAGCGGGAGAAGTTATTTGATGATTTCCCACCCACAAAAAAAAAAAGGGGTTGTTGTTATTATTGTACCTAACTTTTTATTTTTTTTACTCCGTTCACTATATTAAGTTCCTACTAGCTTTTGCCCTTGGCTTCGCCCGCGTGGATATCGGAAAATATCCCACGGGAACGTACTACAGGGATTAAAATAACCTTATATGTTAATCCAGGTAAACAATGTATTAATTCCGTAATCAATTGTTTTGTTAAAACTCTATTAGTTTACGCGGTGCACGCCTGTAAAGCTCCTAGTCGTCATGATTTTTTCTGACATCTTCAACAATTATCGTCATGTTTCAGCCAATTTAGACAAAACTTTAATTAATTATACACTTAAACCTTCCTCATGAATTACTTCGTCCATTGCTGAAAATTGTATGAAAATCCGTTCGGTAGTTTTTGAGTTTATCTTGTTCAGACAGACGCGGCGGGGGGGACTTTGTTTTATAATATGTAGTGAATTTGCTATACATAACAAAGGCAAGCCGCAAGTCTTAGTCGATTTAGACAAAATCAAAATAATATTATGTTTTCATGGCGGTCCTCGGAGTCAACTCAAATATAAAAATCCAGTTAACGTTTTGTTTGTCTTATTGTGTCTATCTTTTACCCGCGGCTTTGCCCGCGTGGTGATCGGAAATTATCCTTCAAAAGCGTACTACCGAGAAAAAAAATATCCTTTGTTCTAATCAAAGTCATAGTCTACCCAAGTGCGAAATTTCATCCAAATCCGTTCAGCCATTTTAAAGTGAAAGCGTAACAAAAAACAAACAAACTCACTTTCACATTTATCATATTAGTTAGGATTATAATTATAATATTAAAGTATTGATAGTTTGCATTTACACATTGCACACTCTATGGGTATGTTAAAGCGATACTTTTTAATTATGATCATCTTTAAATTCGTACTTACCTGTGACAAACAACAAATCAATTATTATAATCTATTCATCAGTATGTACTAAAAATCAACAGGATTTAAAATTCATAACAATACTCAACTTGTAGGTAAACGGTCAGAGAATAAGTAACGATTTCATAACTACAGTTATTTCCCCTAGTTAACAGTTACTACTTCCGTGCGGTTATAAACGGTAAGCCTCCATTACTGAATATAGGTCTTTCCTGTAGGCTATTATGATTTACGACCATAGAGGTTATGCTGTAATTTGGAAGCTTATCGTGTGAATAGCATTGAATGCAATAGTTGTTATCTGTGATCTGAAGGCCAATTCTCGTGCTTAAAAAAAAAAGTTCACATTCAAGTCGTAATCTGTCAAAGTTGTCAAAAAAAATTTTTCTTCTTCTTTGGCAATTGAGCCGATTTCGACTATTCTGCCAGCGTCATGTGATGACGGAAATGAAGCAAGGTGAGCCGTCGAACTTCGTGGTAATTGTTAGTAGTCAAAAATTTTGGTAAATAGATTGTATTTTTGACAGATTGCGAATGATATGAGAATGCGAGCGTTCTTAGAAAATTACGGGAATGACCCCTCAGATTAGTGCTTAAAGGTATTTATGATACCTAAACTCTTAGAACCAGAATATACTTGCAGACACATAATTTTAATGAACCACTAAGATAGCTCCTCAAAAATTACAAGAGATATTTTTACTTTTATTACCCGAAATTATGTCTAACATTATAATGAAATACGTTTGAAGGTGAAAATTGGAAACTAACAAGGTTCCTTCTTCTTTAATGATTATAATCATTGTCTGTTACATGAAATGGTTTATTTATAAACGTTGCTTAGAGTTAAGGGACGTTTAGACGACAAAGAATTTATGGATAAGCAGCCATTAATCATCAGTTAACTTTAAGCAACGTTTATAAAGTAAACTCCAAAGTGTTTGTTTGTTTTGTATTAATTATTGTATTGTATTTCTTTCTCATCTAGTTGAGAGCTACACGGGTAGTTCTCTTCCTCTTTGGCGCGTGGATCGTCGACAAATGGGCGCGTTCCTGTGCATCGCGGCCAACGACGTGCCGCCCGCCGTCAGCAAGAGAATCATACTTAATGTTAACTGTGAGTACTAATATGTATTTACTGTTAACGGTTTTTAATATTGTGGTAAATAGGGAATGGAGCCAGTGACTTATAATGGAAAATAGATGAACAACTAGGAAGAGGCGTTCAGTTTTGATTCAACACCAGCAGTGGTGAAACAAAACTGAACGCCTGATGGAGGAAAACATCGTGACGAACCCGGTATATTATATTTTTGACCATATTTCGATGAAATGAGACATGCACCAATTTATCAGCCGAAAGGAAATTTTCCTCTCATAGAGATCAGGCCTTTATTACTCAAAACTTTACAAGTCTACATTTGTACAGAATTGTTAAATTGTATAAAAAATTGCAATCAATAGCAATCTTTGTCGCATTTTTAAAAGCGTAACACAAAGCTTGAGGGCTATGTGTAAATTGTAGTCTTGTCACTACAATTTACATATTTGTGAGGTTTTTCCTTAACAATTGTGTGGCTTAGAGTTTGTAAACTTGGTAAAACTTATAAACTTGTAATTTGTAATTATAAAATTTCGTGGTGTAAGGCAGTGGCAGTGGGAACGTTATAGCTGATTACGTTACGAGATGCAATTTAGAAATAATCTATATTATAGATCTGGCATGTCGCTTAACAATGGGAATATGTAACATTGAATATTATACAAAAATTTACGAAATAGCTATTTTATTTTCAGGTTTGGTCCGTAACAGTTGTTCATAATGATGAGTAAAATCACGTATTTAGGTATCGGCCACTTATTACCAGTCACGAGATTATCGATAGTTTAAACCTAAGCGGATACTCTGAAAATCCATCCACTTACTAACGGCAACAGTAAATTATGTAATGAATCTGCTAGAATAGTTGCAGAGATAGCTTTGGATTTCATTGTTTTCCACGAATTTGCTATCGGAAAGTCGAGTTTCAAACAATCAGATAAAGACTGACGCTGATAAATCGTTTGAACTTTCTGTGGTCATCAAACTTTCATACGTGTTTAGCATACGAACTGATATGAACGATTTAATTTCTGACGCTTTACATGGAGCTTCCTACAGATCGATTCACAAAGTGTTCGTGTAGATTTCTTAAATCACATTTTTTGGCAAATGACTAGATTTTTTAATTTTATTCATTTATTCAAAGATAACTTTTCGTCGTCAGTAGATGTTAGTAGTACAAGTAAGTATATATTTAAAAACTATTCACACAAAAAAAAACAATAAATTATACAAAAAATGCAACCGACTTCCAAACTTCAAAGTGAAAAATAACTTAGATTTCGGAAGTCGGTGTTCTTTGGATGAGTATTTTAGTTTTTTGCCTCCAACATGCAAAATTAAAGTTGTTTTTCATTTCGTAGTTTGGAAGTCGGTTGCATATTTTATGTAAAAGTTTTTTTTTTTCGCTTTTTAGTGGGTTGGTTTGTAATCATCATCACCTTTTACTAAATATTACTTTTCCCGGTGCAGGGACTTTAATTGTTGAGGAGTTCTCCAGATACTTCACCATCAGCTCCACTGCACCATATGAATTGTGACGAACATCAATTGCTTACCAACCATATTAAAGTAATCGAATCGCAACCTGCGAAATACATATTATTGAGTAGTTCCGGTGGCCATCTGTGTCCATCATCATCAGTTCCAGTTCACCAAATGGTGATTTCCAAGAGCAAATGCATGAGTTACTATAAAAAATACCCAAATCGCTATAGGTGTGCCTATAATATTTGAAGAGTTCCCTCGATTTCTCCAACATCCCATCATCAAATCGTGACCAAATGACAACGGGACCAACTTGAAAGTATAATCTTTCAAAAAATAAAATAATTTTTCAAATCGGTTCTGCTGTCTTTTAGTAATCGGGGAACATACATAAAATAGAAAATAAAAAATCCGACGAACCGAGAACCTCCTCCTTTTTTTTGAAGTTGGTTAATAACAATCAAAATACTATAAAATCAACAATAGTCAATATTATCAATCGGTCAACAATCTAAGAAAGAAACTGTTGCTGTGTGAGTTTTTTGCTAAATTTCTTATCATTATTTAAGGAAGCACTCCTGCACGCGTAGCATGACCACCGTAGAAACGAGTTGTGTCGACAGAAGAATAGACAAAAATGACGTTCCGTGTAGACAGGACGGCAGTAAAGTAGAAAGACAACTGTACTTTTTACGCAATTCACTCTTTTCATAATTCGACTCAGAATTGTTTGTTTTGTCATAGGATTTTTTTTTTCTTTGTTTGATTCTCAATTTTTATTGATATTAAGAGTGTCGAAGTATCGTATTTTGGAAGAAATCATATTACAGTAATATTGGATTTAACCATTTCCTTGGTAATGGTGCCGATTCTCTTGTACACCGAACTAAACTATCTAAACTATCACTAAAACCCCTTTATTTTTGGCTATGAAAATTTTAAAACTATTCTGCAATAAAAAATCCCTAAATTTAAATATAATTTTGACACAACTTAAATCGTATTTGACAATCGCGAGTCCACGTGGTACTCGTTTGTCCTACCCCGTGATTTTTTTAGAGCCGGAGACGCGAAGGCTCGACGTATTTTATATGGAATTTTTCACTTTTTTATGGAAAATAAGAAAAATTATTACCTACATGTTCAGTCTTAGGGGTTTGAGAGTTTTATAAAGGGGGTCGAAATTTTCATTATTTTTGCGATTAGACACACCATTTTCGAGATATAAGCAAAAGAAAAAAAAGATACAGTACTATTTTTGCACATGAATTCGAGGTGTTGGTGTGAATTTTAATTATGATAATTATTACTTATCACAGTTTTGCGTTAAAAAAAATCATGATTTTGTAGATAACCGTATATACTTTGTGGCCGTCGAATAAAAAGTTTTCTACCGTCTTTAGCATGGCGATTACAAAATCGAATTGTCTTCACTACCTTAGTGATTTTGACAGTTTGGATAGAAAACTTTCTTCTGAAATAGTCTACATGTAAAAGGACCTAGACAAAGACCGTTAGAAGCGGAAGACAAAATGACAGATTGTACAATGATTTCTACAGTGCGATGTCAAAAATGGAGAGACGAAATGTCAATTTGTATAGAAAGAGCTATGTCTATTCTTCGTAGAAATAGAAAGCGTCATGCTACGCGTGCTGGAAAGTAAAAAAGGCTATGAGGCGGTTTCTCAAAAACTCAATGACATTACCATGTACCCATTATAGACCTATCCTTTATCCAAACAACCGAAACTATCAACAGCCCCCTTTCCCCCAAAAACCAATATAAAATACCCCCATCGGTTTGTTTGTCACTTTGAATAATATAATCCGTTCAGGGTTGCTCCCGTCACGAATTTGGATGGCATCCAATATGATACAAGTCCCTCTATGTAGCAGTAACTAGGAAACGTGACTGTGCACCGAACGGTTCCTACTGAATAGATGCAAGATTTATCATTCCATTTTCAATTTTGAGTTCTTTTGTTTTTAAAGTCCAGCCGTCGAGAGAATGCGTTCTTGACAGTCAGTCACTGTCAGTTACATACTAACGAATATGTGTTGTGTGAATATGATCCTTATTACTTCTTGAAATAGTACAACTGACAGGTGTCATGAAGGTATTATCTCGATGGCCGAACTGTAGTAGCAATAGTACTGTAGTCACATTTTTTTTACTCTACAAATTGTTAACATATCGAGTTTTATTATTTGAGGGGTTTGGCGTTGATAACTGAAATACAGGCTTTCGCCTAGTTCGGCTATAGATGTTTAATTAATTTGTAACGAGAAAATATGTCAATAAGACAAAAAAAATGTAAACAAGTGGGTCGGAAAATATAACTGAATGGCAATTTTATTTATAGTACCACTCACAAATTGATTGCTTAGATTTGATATTATTTGAATACTTGAATCCAAAATTCTAATTTTAAACCATCTTAAAGATGTTTTTCATTTAACAATTTGAGGTTAATTTAATAACCTTAATATTCGTCAATAATTTTCTAATTACAAATAAAGTCATTCACATAGTAATTGTTGGAAAAAGTGGTGAGGTATAAAGTTTAAATCTAAATACAGATGAATGTGTTACTAATTCCCTTTAGTGAGTGAAATGAAATGAAATGAAATTGTTTATTCTGTAAATAGGATATCGGAATCACTTTTACACGTCATATTAAAAAAAATAAAAATAAGCTAGTTGAGTTCGGCGTTTCCTATCTGACTACTCTGAGAAGAAAGGGCGAAACAAACTCAGAGGTCACAGTCTCTTTTAAAGTCCAGACATAATCTTGGTCAGGCCATATGATTACGTAAGGGTTTCTTTACAATTCCATGAGATGCTTTTGGAACAGAACATATATAAGAAGATGTCAATGTCGTTGTGATTGAATTGAGCTTTGAAAGTTCTGCCTCCATAAGATTTTCTAGCATCAAGCAGGATCGCTGTGTTTCGGTTTGTACCGGCATCTACATCGCCACATGCGAACATATGCATCACACTGCGTCACGCAAAATCATGCATTATCCAAGCAGAGTTTACCACGCGACTAGCATATATACTACGTCCCGACATCAATCATCAGGCAGTTGCCCACCAGACACAAAACCCGTCTGGTTGAAGGATCCTCCCATTTTCTATAGCGGATTAGTGAACTTTACACCCTGTTCTTCATAGATTTATTGAGTTTGGGTCCCCGTGAAGTTGCATTTGGTTTATCAGACTCTTAAACCAAGCTGTTGTATGACCTACCTTTAACCTTTGCTCATTAGTCGATTCATTTACGGATTCGAATCTTTGAATCTTGTTGCAAAATGACTAATAAGCCGATTATTGTGGTTCATAATAACGTTCATGTTACTTTTTATGATGATTAGTATTATTTCTGAAAGAATTTTATATTACACCAGCTGTAGGCATTGGCAGAAGTCAATATCGGTTCTTCGAAACATTCAACGCCATAAGAAAATATTCATATTCTTAAAACTGCAAAGTGAAAGAAGTTTTGACGGCATAAGATTAACTGCAGTCAACAGCCGCTTAGTATGGTTGTATTAAAATTTAAAACAAGTAGAAAACTAGAGATTTAATCATATTCTATGAATTTTAATGAGTAATAATGAAAAGACAGGGCCTGAGAATTATCTTTTAGTTTCAGATGTTAAAAAAGTTTTACATTTTTTGTTTGAGCCTTAAAGAAAATTTCGCAGGAAAAAGAAAGTGGCGAGTCCGGGGGTGTAAGTTCTTTTCATTTAGAAATTCCCCAGAAGAAATTGTAGACTCTTAAAGCCTAAAATCACAAGGTAAACGACCTCTGTCCTCTGTTTATATTACGGAAAATCTGGCGACCGAAGCAAACCATCGACTTTGGTTCGGCGTCAACTTTTCAAAAGTGGATATTTCTTCGAGCGCTCTAATTGCTCTGAAATAGCTGTTTATTTATGTTGCTAGAACTTAATATTTTCACAAGGTTTGTTTAGCTGTTGTTTTTATAGGAGCTAGATTGGGAAAGTTTTTTGCTATGGCATCTCTTGCCACTCTGTAAAGTAGTGCGTGAAGTTTGAACAGCGCCACGTATAGACGTCAAGTTTCTGTCGGGTTGAGGGAGACGCGCGGGTGAAGTGCACCTGCACCAGATTCGAAGAAATTCAGAAATTTTTTCAATCTAAAAAACGAATACAAAATTTTAAATTAGCCTTTAGCCATCGTCATATGGAATAAGGTAAGAAGTTTCGTGAAGAAGAAACGTGTAAAGCCTGCTTTAAACTAGAAGCTTCTTCTACAAGTGCCGTTTGTGGAATAAAATTAATATTTGTAAACTGTTCCACGAATGTAAACTGTTAAAATGATAATAAAATGTTGGATAGATGCAATAAGTGGAATTAGCTTAGGTCCAGTTTGTCCAAGTGCGGTTCGAAGTGGAACTTATAAGCAACTACCAGGGAATCATAAGTGTCTAGAAAATCGTCTCAAAGTATCTTGAACATTGGAACGAATGTCTTGATGCGAACAGCTGTTGCCTCAATAAAGTCCTCGTAGTACGTTCATAAGAAAGATCTGATTGTCAGAACGTGTCTACTTGGTTGCTCTCATTGTGTACAAGAAATGAAATGTGTGTTTTTATACTATGTTTATAAAGTTCAATTATGTTATGATCAAGAGAGAAAGTATTAGAGTGACACAATTTAGATTACTACCAACACGCTGAGAAGTCTGTACTTGTTTCCGAAAACTTTTGCAATCATTGTGATTTAAACTGCCTATATATATTCAAAAATAACGACTATCTTCATAGTCATTATGCTCAAGGAAAACCTCGTATTAATTGTATGAACTTTTCAACGTAATACTACGTTGATCTCAAACAACTGGTGTATGGTAAAAAAAAATCATATTGTGCAAACTCGGACTGAATGTATGAACTTTGAATGTAATGAGTGTGTAACAGTGGAACAGTTACAAGCTGATATTTTATAATTCTATATTCCAAATTCACATTTCCTTCTTTGTCAACAGTTGCACCCACAGTGAAAGTGCCAAATCAGTTGCTGGGTGCTCCTCTGGGCACCGACGTCAAACTGAAGTGCTACGTGGAAGCACATCCGAACACCATCAACTACTGGATCAAGAATAGAGGGGAGATGCTACTAGATGGGTAAGGATACTCTTATCAGGTACATTTACAGATGTTATCATGTTATGCTGCCTGTCCACTAGAGCGCAGAAGAGAGGAGAGGAGTGGAGCTATGCCTGTATCAACCAATAAAATCTAAACTCCGGAGTTAATAGATTCTATTGGTTAATATTGGTACAGCTCCACTCCTCTTTTCGTTTTTCCGCTCCAGTGGACAGGCAGCCTTAAAGACGGTTCGATTAAACGAGCAAATGCACAAGTCTAACCCCACTATATCAAATTCATTTTATGTAAATAGGTAAAGAGCATTCTTTCGTTAGTCTATCCGTAGCAAAATGTCAAGAATATCATGAAAATAATTCTCAATAACTTGTTCTTCATATTTCTATGTTCGTTTGGCCTAAACCCACTTAAACAGCAACGACATGGAACGTGAATTTACACTTTTCTATGGTAATCCATTGAAGAATTACTAGTTGTTACATAAATCTAGACCCAAGTCTCAATATAGCAGAACTCATAAGCCGATTTCTGACAACTTTAAGCTGTTTTCTTGTCAAACTCTTCATCATCTGCCTAGCCGTTGCTCAACTATGTTGGGGTCGGCTTCCAGTCCAACCAGATGTAGCTGAATACCAGTATTTTACATGGAGCGGCTGCTTATCTGACCCCCACAACCCAGTTACTGGGTAACACGATATTCCTTGGTAAGACTGCTTGTCAGACTTTTGGGCTTCTGATGACTCGTAACAACTGTCAAAGATCTGCAAATGACAGCCGAGACTAACAGCTTAACGTGCTTTCCGTGATTTAAGCACGGAGGGGTCTTGGTATGTAAAGATGGTCACCCATCCACGGACCAATTGCGGCAAGCGTAGCAGACTCGTGCGGCTGTTATTACTTAGCCACAAGCCCCTCCTCCACTTGTCAAACTCTTGCAAAACATTAATTTAAAATATTTTTGTATCTGATTTAAGTTTTCTTCTAGAAACTTTGCGCATTTTTACTTAATTTGACAGAAATGTGCTATCCCATGCAAAATAACGTTAATGCCTTTTAGAATTGTGTAGTCCAATGACTGGAGGTATCGGTTTAGCCTAATAGCCGGTTTGCGCAGGTGTAAAATACTGATTATCAAAATAAACTATACTTAAGCAAGATGTTAAAAGCAACAATGATTTCTCCCCCAGAAAGCTGTTTATCTTCCTTGACAGACAAAATTATTTCGTGTTTCTGAATAAATGAATAGACTTGTTCCATTCGCTATATTTCACGTACGCACACATTTGAAATTATTTATTTATTCCTACCATCCGTGTTTGCCTTTAGTCAATACGCAGGAATCACAAACACTGATTCAATTATTTGGTTCAGTTGATAACGTAAAGCATGCCAATTGGTTGTCAAACGTAAACCATTTGGGTAAAGAGGAACTCCCGAATACTCTCGATACAAACGTTTCGTAATAACGGAGAGGTATCTTGTGATTTTTTTTAGGGTTCCGTAACTCAAAAGGAAGAAACGTAGCCCTTACTGGATTACTCGTGTGTCTGTCTATCCGTCTGTCACAGCCATTTTGCTCCGAATCTATTGGACCGATTAAGTTGAAATTTGGTAAATACACATATGTATTTCTGTGATCCAAACACGGACGTGTAACGTAAATAAATGAATTTTGAATATGGGACATTTGCAGTTGGAATGTATGGGAGAACATTTTTTTAACTAGAATGTTTAGTTTGTTCTGGGTATAAATTCATCCCAACTTCGGAACCCTTCATTGTGCGTGGTCCGACACGCACTTGGCTGGTTTTGTTAATTCGTATACAGGTTAATTTTATAAATAAATAAATAAATAATGCAGCGTTGGAACAGTGTCATGTTGGAAACACGACTATTAAAAATAAATAGTTGTAGACACCACATAGTATGACAACTATCTAAATTGCAAAGAAATAACACATTGGTCTACGTTCCGTCGAAAATAAATACAGCCGTTCATTCCAATGACTCCCAATTTATACTAGAGGAGCCTTTTTGTTTTTTTTTTGGGTGGGAAATTATTAAATAACTTCTCCCGCTCTGGGCGGAGCAGAAGGGCGTGTCAGACTCTTACTGACTAAAATCCACCCGTGTTCCTTCAGTTGCCGTGTTGCCGGGGGCCACGATTTCCCTTTCGGATTTCTTCGCAACCCCGGCAGGCATCGGCCCGAGCGGACCCCGTCAATTCTGCTGACATCTCTTTGAGGCGCGCGTGGAACACAATGCGCCGTCGAACCGGGCCTGGTTCTTATCGGATGGCGAGCTACCCATTTCTGCTAATTTTTTTATGCTTTACCCTTAAGCGGCATCAGATTTTCCATCAACCTCAAAGTATAATGTTTCATAAACCCAAAAAATAAAGTTAGTAAATCTTCCCTTTTTGAAGAGAAAATACGTTCATTTCCATTCTTGTTGTGTTATATAAAAACACCCTGGGGTCTGTTTACACAACCCACATTCATACCATTTACGTTTTATGTATCGACATTTAGTGATACTGGTGTTTCAAATTACCGTGCATAAATATTTACAGAGTTATTTTGGTAGCAAGATATTCCTTAAATGTAAGAAAAATACTGTCATGATTATGAGGTTCCTATTGGCTGGTGGAGTTGTGATTTTATCGATCATTCCGGTATATTTTTAACGGATTTCAAAAAGGAGGAGGTTCTCAATTCGACTGTATGTTTTGTTTTTTTTTTGTTACGCGATTAGTCCGAAAATTATGAATTGATTTTCATGATCCTTTATTTGTTTTCAGAAGTGGTCCCATAGAAATTTTATTAACTTTACTTAGGTAATTTTTGAGTTGGTTTCAATAATACGTATTTTTCCCAATTAGTCTATATGGATGATGTAATGATGTTATATATGTTCATGTCACTGTTATTTTCATAGCAGGTAGTCGTGTTCGAATTTATGTAGGGTAGTTACCACAGCAAAAAATGAATTAAAAAAAAACTTTTATCAAAAACAGAAAACTTTAAAAAGTTTTTCTTTAAATCCTGTTTAATTTAAGACTTCCTTATAATTCATCATACAATATATTATTACGTATCATAAATTATGTATGATGTAAGTATAATTTAAATGGAAACTAAAAAGTTATTTTCCAAAAATGTCAGGTCCAGAACCCAAAGCTGTTTTGACACTTTTTATCATAGAGTTGGTAAGAATTTCTGGATAATATTTCCATTCACAAAATAATTATATGTTCAGACCGGAATTGTACGAAAAGTAATTATTATGCTTTTCTTTCGTGTTTATTACGCTGCAGTTAACTAGAAGGTAGTTACGAAACAAAATTATCATGTCAGTTATCAGAGCTGCATAGTTAGAACATTATTTCTGGAAATTTATTACAAAACCTAGTCTGTTGTCTGGTGAAGTTTTAATAAAACTTCGTCAATTAGCAGTGTAGCATGTTGTGGATAGTTAAAAATTTACATTGAAAAATGTGTAGAATAATGTTACTAGCTAATATCTTTTTTTTATGAGATATAAGAACTAACGAGTACCGTGCGGTGACGGACTTAAAGAATAGTACCATCCTATTTTGTTCCGTGAGTGTAGTAAAAAGCTCACATGTCAACTCGGAAACGGATCGTCACTGTATCAACTCGAGCTATTGAGTATTCTTTGTATGAAGCTCCCTACTGCAACGCACACTAATCGGAATCGTACGTAATCGCCTCGCCTCGAGACAAGCTCACAAACAGCGGCGATACGATGACGATCCCTTCCCGAGTTGATACGTGTGTACCTTTAGAGACTAACTAGAGAATAGGCAGCAGCGTTTTCTGTGCATTTTGAACACTATACTGCGAAAGCCAACCTACCTGCCAAGCGTGGCGATTATGGCAAACCTCCCCTTCAATGATAAGCACCAACCCACCTGCCAAGCATGGCGATTATGGGAAACCTCCCCTCCAATGATAAGCACCAATAACAAAAAGTCCCTAGTACCCGTTGACCCACCTACCCTTGGCTACGGTAGCGGTCAAGGCCATGGCAAGAGGTGCTACGAATCCTCGGATGAGTTCCGGCTACCACAATCATTGAAAACTGGACCTACAACACGGGTACACTCCGGACCAATGAATTGGGGGATGCCTATCTCCAGCAGCGGACGTCTTGCGGTTGAAATGGTAATGATATATGAACACCGCTAGTGTGTAACAGGGTGCAACCCCATCGTGAAAGAAGAATTCGCGAATTATGGTGTGAACCGCGATTTGTGACACGACTTATAACAAGACCTACTTATATAATAACGCATAAATAAAATGCTTTTAAAGGTATGAGGAACAGAGTATAAAGTTCACTCATCCTCTATGGAAAAGGGAGGATCCTCCGATCAGATGGGTATCGCGTCTGGCGGGCAACTGCCCAACGATTGATGTCGGGGAAGTTATATATAGTGTGTTCGCACAGTAAACTCAAATTGCGCGATGTCGGATTTGTGTGACGTTAGGATTTAGTATGACGTCATGTCTGATGTTCGCATGTGGCGATATAGATGCCGCTAGATGTTTATCGCAGCCTTATCCTAACTATCCCATGGCAAAGGGTCAGACAAAACTGAAATACAAAAAAATACGGACGCGCCGCGGCCCGCGGGTATAATCTACCTAATGGTCATTATGCATCAAAAATTATCTACAAATTGGCATTATTACATTGCCCACTTGGCACAAGTATTAAAACTTATCCCACCACCTTCTCAAAGTTAAGCCATGCCAGATTTAAGTTTAGGATCAGTACTTCACCTTATTTCTCTATAGAGTAGCCATATATCGATAGAAGAAAATCTTCAAATAGAAGTATTTAACAATGTTACTTTGTTTCAGGCCCAAATACACAATAACAGAAGAGAAGCAGTCCTACCAGGTGACGATGTGGCTAACTATTAGACAGTTCTCCAGGAGTGACATCGGTACTTACAACTGTGTGAGTACCAACTCACTTGGCAAGAGTGAGGGGACGCTCCGACTTTATGGTGAGCCGTACATTTATTATTGTATTAATTTAGGATCTCCATCAAAAGATATTTATACAAGAGAATGTTGAGAATGATAATATTAATGTAGATCGTTTTATTTACCCCTTCACTGCATTTGCACACACATGTAATGGTTCTGTTATGATATAATTAATTCTAATTAACTTGTCTTTTTATATTCACTTGTTTCTCTGGCAATAAACCAATTTTTATTTATTTCTTTATTACAGTCGCTATCACAGTTTGTAGTCATAGTGGCAGTCGGTGACTAAAGAACCAATGACAGAATGAAGACTCTTTCAAACAGACCCTTGACAGTGACGATTTCTAGTGTATTGTGTACATACTTTAAATATAGATGATTTCGTTTTAGATGTAAATAATGTATATTATTTAAGTATACTGGTAAAGTTTCGCAGTGATTAAGCAATGAATGTAAATTCAAAATTCAAATTAAATTCAAACCATTTAATTCAGGTAACACAGACTCATATTGACGGTGGAAATTTCGAATGTCATAAGAGACAGGGAATACAATGTCCCTTACGGCATTGATATTATAATAGTCACATATACGGGTGACCACTGAAAATCAGCGCTGTGCTGTGGGTACCCCATAGCACTGCATCATGCTGAGTGGAAGCCTTCTTGTCACAGTCATGTCGTGCAGCTGCCGACTAATTTTTGTTTTATGCTCGTGATTTATTATGTACTTTTTGTTGTTTTCGTTTACTCTTGTCTTTTATGTATGCACGTGTCTCTGTGACAAATAAACCTATTTTTCTTTCTTTCTTTCTTTCTTTCATATAGGTACTCTTAAGATCCTGTTAGATTTCCAAATCTTATTTTTTAGATCAAGCTAAGAGAAATTGTTTGTTTACAGAAATAAAACTCAACTCATACTCAGAAGATTTTGGCAATCAGATCAGCGTTGCTGGTGGTAAGTAATTAATATATCCCAATAGCATAACGATATCTATCTATAGAGCCACATACCTGTAGAAGTCGTGTTGGTAAATTACTGTCATTCACGTGAAAATGAAGTTTTAGATATCACCTCAAACTAGTGCAATCAAATTCCCTCCGCAACGGCTATAACAGTAGCAGTATTGTAAATATTCCTATTGATGCCTCTTACAAAATATTTCATTGAAACTCTTCCGATATTGGAAAACGGACTATTCACGCCAATGAATAGGTACAGTTTATTCATTTCATAGCATAGTTTATAAAGACTACTCGCTAAGCAAAGTGCGACACTAAAGTCTGAGCCTAATTTTCATCTTATTCATGCTTGAGGGCACAAGCGCCCTCTGGCTTCTTTTAAAGAACTTTGCGACTTGTATTATATCGTATTTCTTGCTTATACTTGCCTATAATTAATGGAGAGCTCGTGGCTAAGTAATGACAGTATTGACAACTGCACGGGCCGATCTATCAGGTTAAGCTACGCTTGCCGGGACCATCTTTACATACCGAGACTCGTCCGTGCCTCGAAAAACACGTTAAGCCGTTGGTCTCAACTGTAATTCGTGAATCTTTTACAGTCGTTACGGGTCGTCAGAAGCCCGAAAGTCTGACAACTAGTCTTACCAAGGGGTAAGACTGGTTGTCAGACTTTTATTACCCAGTTACTGCGTTGTGGAGTCGGCAGTCGTCCGATGTAAAATACTGGTATTCAGCTGCATCTGGTTAGACAGAAAGCCGTCCCCAACACAGTTGAAACAAGGCTAGGGAAATTGGCTTACCTATAATAAATAATGTTTTGTCTATAATTTTATTTGATAACACATAGAAGATATCTTCAACATTTGATTTACATAATTGGTTGAATAAGTCGATATTCATGAACATACTGTTTTAGAAATTACAGGGACTGCTTTTGTGCAAGTATTAGAAATGTTTGTATCGGTAAATAATAATGATACAACGATCCATTCTGATTTCGGTTACGGTAACTATTTCTGTTTCTAACGACAGGTTACGAACATGTGCTCTGATGATATTTGACTAACCGTGTTGATAACAATACAGACAGTTCCTGTTCTGTCAAATTTTATTAAAGAAATGGAGAAAATATTAATAATATTTTCGACCCCTTCTCGATGCTGGTTTTTGTTAATGTTTTTTTCATAACTTATATAATATTTTTACCATGCAAATGAGCCCCTAATATTTACTCAAACGCACAGTCCTTTCCCAAAACACAACTAAACCTAACCCTTCCCTACCGCAGGTCTGACGGAGGCGGCGAAGGGCGGCTGCCGACCATTCCACCGGGAGAGGACGATGTTAGCCCTGCTGCTGTGTTACGTTACCCTGCTATACTTGTATACGTAGTGACTCTGTACATACTGTTAGGATGGCTTTTGGGTGTGATGTAGGGAGAATGTCAATTGAAAGGAAAGAAAATCCAGTTCATTTTGTATGGATGGCCTGTCTTAACCTTCTGCTAGTACCCTTGAGATTAGAGATCAGAATCAGAACGACAGACACTAGGTACGATAAAAGCTTACTTTTGAATTTTATTTTAAATAAGGGGTAAATTCGGATCCAGTGTTATTTTATGAAAATAAGACCTTTTAATTTTATTGTAACCGCAGCGATGTTCTGCCCGAAAAATTTTTTCCTGGGAAGTATCCGAAATAATACAATGTTTATAATATAACCAATATTAGTGCTTCAGAATATTTTGACAATATAGGAATCCAATCAATGTGAGGACTATTTAATACGTTAATTGTTGATGTGTATTATATTGTTCGTTTTGTTATTGTTTGAACGACAAGCATCATTCTGAAGTTCGGTCATTATAATATAATGGGTGAACCAACATAGTACATTACTATCGCAGTCAGCAATTAGGGCATTGATGGACGCCGAGGCACACATACGTGAGTCCATCAATGCCTGGTTGTGGCCAAGGCTCGTATAGTAGTTCTCAAACAATGCGCGGAAATTCAAACTAAGTAAATTAATTAAAAATTCCAGAATCAATGACGAACAAAGACAAACTGTACGCGCCAATATATTCGTTTGTTTCTTCATTACTTTAAACAGCTTTATTTGCTAAGTCAGTACAAAAAACAAAAATTAAATAAAATCTTCGATAAGTTACCTTCTTGGTAGCCATGTGTTGATGTAAAAAGTTAGTTCCATTTTTAAATAACACGACAGATATGAGTTTTCATAGTACTTTATTCGGCTGCTAAAAACGACAAAAATATGGATTTTCGTAGTAACATTGCCGGCCGCCTACTCGGTTGTTTTTGACCAGTACAGCTATTTCGATTTATTTCGAAGAAGGCTGTCAAAATAATGTATGCATTTCCTAGCATTTTTGAGAAAAATATATTATCGTACGTGCAATACGTATATTTCTGATACCTTACTGAATCTCCGTTAAAAAATGTATCCGACGTCAAGTGTCATGTTAACTTAATTGATGGGGTTTTGTTATTTTATTTGATCAATCAGAAAACAAAACATAACATAACGCCTTGTTTCCCCGAAGGGTTAGGCAGAGGTGTACTTATGGTAGACCTATATTTCGCCAGTTATGTTTAAGTCTCATGTAATATGGAGCTAGCCTTTAACTGAAAAATCCAATCAGGAATGTACCTATATATTATTTGACAGCATTTTACTGGGTAATCAGCAGTTCTGTTGTGTAAAATCCTCATGTTAAGACATCTCCTCCACATTTATTATGTACGCATAATAAATGTGGAGGATTCAAAGTGAGAAACTCTGCCAGCGTCTGTGTTCCCTTCCACTTATAACCCGTCAGTCTTCAAAGCAAGAGTAAACAGGCATCTTCTGGGCACGCTCGTTTCACCATAGACCTCATACTTCGATTTCCATCAGGCGAGATCAAGCGCGGGATCAAGAGCAGGCCAATTCTGTAATAAAAAAATAAAAAAAACTCCCAATACCTTTCAAGTAAAAATACTTGCATAGTACATTGCTCCGTAACGTAATATAAATAAAGAGCACAATTGAGTTTACAAAAATGAGGTGTCGGTAACGGTGCCGCGAGTTCAATTGTTTTTCCCATCTCAAAAATTTCCAACGCGCCTAAAGAAGCTTTTACTTCAAAAAAAGAAAAAAAAAAGAGGCTGCTTTTCAGATTAGCATGCAGAGACTTCAATAGGCTTTCAGAAAAACCAGGTAAGTTACGCAGGAAAACCTTCGATCTCAAGCCTATTCAAATCCTTGTTTCCAGTTAATGTTATTTCCACTTATACAAATATCAACTTTATACTTGTGTAAATATAGTTGAATTCGGAATGACCTGTTTCATTGATAAAGTCATAAAAATATTTAAAGTTGTCGTCTGCGTTCAGCGGGCGGTGTGGCAAGCCGCCGTGTTCGAGGTCGCGACAAGTCAATCGTCATCCTGAGGATGCCTCGTTGAGAGGTAAAACACATGTCGATTTATTTCAGGGTTTTTTATGGCTCTTTAGAAATAGCTAAGCGGAAAAATTACTAAATATATCCACGTCTGTTGTATTTTATAATAGATTTCCGCAAGGTCACGCCTGAATCAATTAACTATCTGTTGTAGAGAAAACTAAACTTAAGGAGTGTATAAAGTTGTTTTCCAAAACCGAATATTTTTTTACATAGTTGGAAACTAAATAACAAACGATACGATATTATCTTGAATCTAGGAACTTACATGACACCCAAAACGTCTCACGCTTATAAATAAAACGAAGGAACGTAATTCAATTACATTGTTTCAATTCTTGTAAATATTGTCTTAAGGTGTATCTTTAAATGTAATGTAATGACAACGATAAAATAATTGTGAGATTAGATCGTGTATTCGCTTAGACAAACCAGCCAAATTGAAATATTGTTTACGTATGAAAATAAAATGTAAAATCATCGCTCGATTATAAGACTGTTTACAACAAATAAAAAGCATTAAAAAGAAATAGGTTCTTTTTATTTCTTTACATTAAAAAGTACCTTTTTTCTTTCAGATTAAATAATTTATTATAATTTTATTATAAATGCAAAAGTGAGTTTGTTTGTTTTTTACGCTTTTACGGTAAAATGGCTGAACGGTTTGGATTAAATTTGGCACATCGGTAGACCATAACCTAGTTTAGGACATAGGATACTTTTTATCCCAGTAAATGCAAACGAAGTCACGGGTAGAAGCTAATAATTGTTGCTGTTTCATAGAAAAGTGTACCTACGCAGTCAAAATATACTTTCAACGCAGAGGGGTTCAGAATCATGTACTGAATCCACCATACAGTTTTCGCGTCGATGTCCCTGCCACCCTGCATTGTGACACCACTTAGTAATTAATGTTGCCATTTCAGTTGGATCTAAAACCTTAAGGATTCTAAACCACCATTCCGAAGCTTTCATCAACTAACCTGAATACCCAGTTGGTTTAACGGCTTTTACCTCGTCTTTGGCAGATCGTATCCTGGCGTGTAACTGCATTTCTAGAAATAGGTCGGTACGTAGGTACCTAGAGTACACTACGAGTCAATGACTGCGCATTGCGCTATGTCGGTTAGCGCCTTCAAACACGAGATGCATTGAAATAGTCAAGAGTGCAGTGGTGATACCATCTGCCACATCCTGGGTGCGTAATGCTAGACTGTATATTACCACAGATATCCATAGTCTGTGCTGGACCGCTTTGTGCTTGTTACACTAAAGAGCAAAATGTATTTCAACACAGTCATTCTCTGTATCATTATACATTATGCTCGTCTTTTCCAAAGTAAACTACAATCAATAAAAGCATATACATAAATATATATATATATATATACAGCGACGGCGTAGTCGACGGAGCCCCGCTTGATAAGTTACCTCCTATTTATGATTGGTTTAAAAAAAATACCGCGAAGGGGATAGCCATCCCCTTTGAACCTAACCTGTCTGAGTCAGGGTACCCTAAGTTCTGAGCTCGCTTCGCTCGCTCTTGCATCCTAAGTTCTCCTAATAACAGTAGGAGTAATATTGCAACTTCCGCAGCTTGACTAAAAAGTCATTGTGGCTGTCTGTACTCGTATGTAAATATATATACAAGTACAGACAGCCACAGTGACTTTTGCTCCACATTCTAAAACAAAATGTGTTTCAACACAGATATTGTCTGTGCTGGTATATACTATGCTCTTCATTCATTAAACAAACTACCTACGAGCACAGAGCAACCCGTGTCTGTGGTAATATATAGTCTGGCATTACGCATCCCGGACTTCCTCCCTTCTACCGCCTAGTTGCTGACTGCCAATATTTTTGCAAATAACGTAAAATCACACCTATATTCCGCGAAGGGTTAGGCAGGAGTGTACCTCTAGTACACCCAAATTTCGCCAGATATGATTAAGTCCCAATATTTTTGCTTGGGCATGATATATCATGAGCAGTGGTGGCCCATTGGAAACGGCCGTGACTTGCAAGTTTATAAACTAACATTAATTTGTATAAATGATTTAATCACCACTGCTTTCAAAATGGTTAAAGAAAACATCTTGAGGAAACCAGCATGTCCTGGCACCAAAAATCGTAGACATGCGACATCCACCAACCCGCACTGGGCTCGCGACGTTGACAACAACTCACGTCCTCTCACAAAAAGGAGGCCTATGTTTCAGCAATGGGAACATTGTGGGGTAACTATTCTGTTATGCTATGATACCTTTTGTGATGGCACGTAGATACTATATTAGGTATGTTATAACATAATATAGTATCGTGCACATTTCGTGTTCTTCGTGTTTCGTGTTCGAGAGAAGAACACGAAATGCGTTTCCACACTTTTTCAGCGCTATACACATACTTGATCAAGCTTTAACCAGTTTTACCACACAAATTGATTTTGGCCGAAAAAGCAAACAGTTTACTCGTTCATTCGCTTGGACACTAACTGGATTGAGTCTAACGTGCCATCGATATGTTGACCAAGTTGGTGACGGAAATACATTCACTGCATGTGTTTCTGAGATTCGACAATTTTTTTTTGTTGGTTTTGTGTGGCAAACAAGCTGGCACCACTGTTAATGTGTGACCATGGTTTTGGCATGTATACAGTCAGCCTCAAAAAGATGAATACATCGACAGTAATTAATTTCATTGTCTACAATATTTCTTCTATAATAATTAATCAATGTGTAGCCACAAAACAAATTACACATTGGGTACTTAATTTAGCTACACATCGATACAGTATTATGGAACACAAATAATAGATAGTAAAATTAATGATTGTCGATGAATAAATCTTTTTGTGGTTGACTGTACTTTTTGGAAACTAACTGCCTTTGTAGTTATTGCAGATGCTGGAGATGAGTCGTTTCAAAGTTCTGTTATGTTGAAGTTATGGTTTGTTGCAGTTCCGTATTTAGATATTCCTAGTGGTGGTTAAACTTCAGTGTAACACTGTGTGATAATACGACATTATGATAAAAGGATAGGTTGCGTAACCAAGTAAAAAAAAAAAAAACAGTGGCACTCCGGCAGTGTTGACAGAAGTGAAGATTTGAAAAAGATCGCCTTATTGGGATAAAAATACTTGTATAGAACATTGGTCAGTAACCTTATCTAAATGAAGAGCACAAACGCGTTTACAAAAAAAAAACTTCCGAAACCTTTAAAGTAAAATACTTGCATAGAACATTGATTCGTAATGTAATATAAATAAAGAGCATAATCGCGTTTACAAAACCTTTAAAGTAAAATACTTGCATAGAACATTGATCCGCAACTTAATATAAATAAAGAGCACAATCGCGTTTACAAAAATAAGGTATCATCATGGTGTCGCAAAATCAATGGTTTAGTCCCATCTCAAAATTGCCCAACGCGCCTAAAGAAGTTTTTACTTCAAAAAGTTTACTGCTACAAACAAAATCTGGCGAAGAGGGGTATTATTGATTCATCGAAGAGCCAATGTGAGTGCAGTGCTCCTGAACAAAGTATGTCCTGTTTGTTGGAGTGTCCCAAATGTCCGTTCACCCTTGACGATTTGAACAACGAATTTCATGATGCAATAAACTTGGGCCCCTACTGGGCCCAAACACCAACGATATGAAATGAAGAAGGCTGCATGCTAACGTCTTAAAATTATTCGATGTGGTGAACCTAAGTGAGATGAAACTTGCAAGATTGATTTTATGACAAAGATAACTGATCAGCCAAAGATTTTTTAACGTTAATTTATATACCCAAATATACAATAATAACGAAATCAAACCTGAACATTGAATATTTTTGACAAAAAGTAATTGCTACGAGGTGTATTTCTTTGTTTGTCTAGATGTATGTTCCGGATTGGCGCAAAAACGGCTGAACGGATTTGGATGAAATTTGGCACACAAATACATAGTTTATAACCTGGATTAACACATAGGATACTTTAATCCCCGTAGTACGTTGCCGTGGGATATTTTCCGACATCCATGCGGGTGAAAACGCGGGCAAAACTAAACTAATATTATTAAGATAAAAGATTTGATTTTTTAAGTGTTTTTATGTTTGTTTGTTTGTAATGGATAAACTCAAAAACGACTAAACCAATTTTAAAAATTCTTGCACCTGCAGAAAGCGACGTTATTAGTGAGTAACATGGGCTATATTTCATCCACTCCCACGCGAACCAAGTCGCGGGCAGAATCTAGTCTAAAATAAAAACATATAAATTACGTAACTAAATAAAAATGATCATCTCATAATTCATTCTCACCACGAAATATAGCTGAAAAGAAAAAAAATATGGCAAAATTCACACCGAACGAAAGTAGCAACATTAAAACCATTGAAATACATAAAATGTCAAACGCGACGAACACACGTTATTATATATTTTCGCACGAAACATTCGAATACTTTACAATTTCTGAGCGTGACCGCGTTAAGGAAATGCCAAGATTTTTCTTTTGTTTTAGAAACTTTGCCGACCGGAGTAGGTATAAAAGAGTTTATATTTTGAAGTTCCTTCATAAATAGGCAGTTTGGTTTTGATTTGAATGAGAATGAGTTTTAGCTTCGAATTGGTCATTCAGCTGCTTCATTGCTAATACGTGAATTTACAAAGAAGAAGCGATTCACAAATACCCCAGGATGACATTGAATCTTCAATGTGTAGCGTACTGAAACAACTTTTACATAGCATTATCGAAAGGCTCAGCCGTAAAATGACCACTTCTCAAATATCAACAACTTATTGAAGTAGTTACCTATGCAAAGAAAGAAAAGAAAGAAAGAAAGAAATCATTTATTTGCTGATAAAGTAGGTATACATATGTGTTTGATTCTTTGTAAATTGTCCCGATACATTTTGCCTTACAGCATGCAAAATATTAGATTTGAATTAAATAATATAATTACAACCATTACAATTAGTATTTGCAAGAGCACGGGAAAATCTATACAATGCAAGATTTCACAAAAATCTGAATCAGTAAAAATTCAATAATAAAATAGCACAAATTCGCACACTATTCCATAATTGTAAACAACAAAAAAACTCAAAAATAACAATTTCACAGTACGACCAAAGCCAGCGACGGTGGCGACGCAAAACGAAGAAAACGTAATTTATTTCATAAAACATTCAGTTGCACAGTTTTGTTTCAAGCTCCTGCGTTGTACAACTATGCAGCTGAGGCGAGTTAGTTCCGTTGATGTGTTCGCTTTAAACGCTTAATACGCTTTATACGACAAAATTTCTTTGTATAAGCAGATTTACGCATTGTAAGGTTTAAGTTGAATGTAGGTAGGTAATATGATTTGTGTAACAGTTTCCTGCTTCCGTGTTTAGTACCAGTACGGTGCGTTTTTATCGTGCACCGCACGCGCGACAGTCCCAACATCATCCTGCGCGCTGGCGGACCGGTGCGGTGGTGGAAGTCTCCGATGCTGGCTCGCTGGATACGGTTGCATGCAGTCGTATAGTGATTTGTCACCACCATCGGGGAGTCCACTCAGACCTGCCACTTACTTTTTAATTAAATAGGATAAAATAAAATTGCTATTATTATTATATATTATTTAATTAAATTATTATATGTCAATCAATTATTTATTATTACTAACACTAGTTTGTAAGAGTATAGATGTAATCGTAGGACATAAATCTGAAATAAATGATTAATATTTATCACTGAAAAGATTGAAATTCATAAAGGATGTAATTATTTCTAATATAAGTAAGAGCATAAATTAAACTTGAAGTTTGAGTTGAGAAAATCTGTTTTCTTTTGTTTTATCTTGTTTATACATCAAAACAATCACATCTGTGAGGTTTACAAAAAAAAAAAAGAAACAGATTTTTAAATAGATATTTCAAGTGACTACGCTAACTACGTTTGAAGAGCCCATAAAAAATAGCCGGCCCAGTGCGTGTTGGACTACGCACAATGAAGGTTCCCGTAATTGGGATGAATTTATCCCAAGAACAAACTTAACGTTGTAGTTGAAAAATATGTTCTCCCATACATTCCAACTGCAATAATGTAAGTTTGTACGCACAATATTGAGAGATTTTCTATGTTATTTTAAGACCATAGACTTCTTATAGGTTTTCCTGTAATCTATGAGAAAAGAATCATTCTCCGTATTTTTTTCACTCCACTATGTGCTAACACATCGGTATTAAAGTTAATACCTATCGTGTGCGCTCTTTGGTCGTGTTCTTGCACGGATCTAAATGTCGCATGTCTCAATTTTTATTTCGTTTATAACTAAAGTAATAATTAATCTAGAGAAAAAATATCTTATATTTGGATAATAAACTATATTTTCTTACTATCAATCCTTATTATAGACATAAAAGCCAAGTAATCTTGTTTTTGTTTCAAATTATCTTTAAAAAAAGACATGATTTTCGAATGAAACATAGATAAAAAAAATAAAAATATTCCAATTGCGTAACTGTCTTATATTTGGAAAGAAACAGATCCAATAAATCATATACTAAAGTTCCATTTTGATTGTATGTGTGACTTTTTCAGAATATTAATGCAAATTAACACACAATTTATGGAGCCACCTCTTAATACAGTTTAATAAATCAGTTTTGTACCATTATTAATGCCAATGATTAAAATCGAAACAATTTTGATCAAAGGCTAAGAAATAGCTAAGGAAACAATAAATTAAGCTATTTCTACAATGTTTTCGACTCTCACTACCAAAGCTTACGACCACCCGTAACAAGCCTCGAAAAGCCACACCAAAAGGAAAGGGTGTGTATAATTTGTTAGCGTGACACAAACAGGTGGTACATAACACACGGTACGTTCATACAATATTCAAGTGTGTGGTCCTTCGTGTGGTCGTTAAATGTTTTGACCTTTCGGTTAGCTATTGATAGTGTTTTATGAACGAACGAATTAATCATTCATTAGGTATTCGTATATGGAGGGTTAGAGCTTTGGAAATCAGACATTAAAGGTAGCAAGACGGTTCAATTATTGGAGAGGTTCTTGTGGCTAAGTAATAACAGCCGTATGGTTTGATCGATCAGGTTAAACTACGCTTGTCGCAGTTGGTCCGTGGATGGGTGACTATCTTTACATACCATGACCCCTTCGTGCCTCGGAAAGCACGGTAAGCGATTGGTCCCGGCTGTCATTCGTGGATCTTTGACAGTCGTTACGGGTCGTCGAAAGCCCGAAAGTCTGACAACCAAGGGGTATCATATTACCCAGTAACTTTTTTTTGGAGGTCAGATAGGCAGTCACTCCATGTAAAATACTGGTATTCAGCTGCATCCGGTTAGATTGGAAGCCGACTTCAACATAGTTGGGAAGAGGCTAGGCAGATGAAAACGGTTCGGTTGTCGCAATAGAATTCAATTTCCTATCTATAGTTGTAACGAGTAGGTATTTGTGTAAATAAAGTACAATACAGTATTTTCTAGTGTCAACAGAATCTGGTAAAAGTCTTGTGGGTCAGCAACCTAATTATTTTCCGAAAACAAAGAACCATTCATGATTTGTAAGCCACAATCTCATGACACCTAAACATTATGTACACTATCAAAACGTTAAGGGAACTGATGAAAATATTTTCAGGGATTTGGAACCACCCTAAAATTAAAAAAAATCAACAAGACATTACCTTTTTCTCAACAAACTGTACATTTTTTATTCCCAACTTTTTGCTTGTTCAATTTGAACTCGTAAACAAATCTATGGTCATAATCAGTTCAAAGTTATATATTTCGGAAATTGGCGCCAGCGCCGCCTAGCGGCGGACAATAGAGTCTACAACATAACGCTCGACCAAGGTTAAGCAGAGTTTGTCGGTGGCGGTCAAGCAGTCTTCGTTTCGTATGGTTAGTGACTAACCTGGTATCAGAGTTTTAAAGCCACCCATGGGCCTCTGACTTGGCTTCACATGCCGTCGAGAAATATATCACAGGGATCCTCACGATGTTTTCCTTCACCGTTTTTGAAGCAAGTGATAATTATGCAATACGCACATGAATCCGAAAAGTCAGAGGTACGTGCCTTGGGTTCTAACTCGAGACCTATGACTTGGCAGTCCGACATTCAAATCACTAGGCTATCACTGCTTCTAAAGTCAAACAGTGAACACAATTATTTAGAAACTGTCGCGCGTTCCGTATAGTTGAGCCGTGTATCTACAGCACACTGTAGTGTAATTCATGTAATCCTAAATTATTATTTGATTTGAACTGAAAATGGTTTTTCTATTGCGCAATAACCTACACTACCCACAGCACGCCCACAGTTGTTAAAATATGGCTGATGATAATGAAGAGAGACGTACCTTCTCCGTCATATTTTTGACATTTCCATCATCCAAATGTCAATTCATCGACACTAAATCAATAGAACTATAAACAAAAATGATTCCAGTATCAAACGCGGCATCGTTAACGTAAATCAGGGTGACATACGTCGATTCACGAGACATTCCCATGGGCGTCGAATGAAATATTACCGCAGTGTTACTACCGCATTACGGATACTGATGTTACAGGATTAATATATGCTTATTGCATGGTAAAGGGGCACTGATTGTAATGTATTTAAATGTAAAATAACTCCTTTTACATAATACACACGACTAAATGAGCTCGAGTTTGCATAAACACACCTGCTTTTATGAGCTTTATATACAATTTCTACGTTTATTTTGGACATCACTGACATTGGTAAAATAAAACATCGTGAGGAAATCTGGAGTTATCTAAAAATCAATTGCAATGCGTTAGTTTCGCAAAAACTCGAAAATGACTCGACTGATTGTGATGAAACATTGGTAAGTAGTTGTCTGTGCGCAGGAGAAGTTTCCAAACAAATAAAACGAGGGCATTGAGACACCCACATTTCGCCAGTTATGTTTAAGGCCCATGTAATAGGGGGCGAGCCTATTGCCATCAACCGGGCACAAATCCAGCTACTGAGAAATTCCAGATGGAAAAACCCAGTAACACCTTGCCCGACAGCACTTTGCGGCCACAAGACCAACGAGGCAGGCACTAGTTAGTAGTTAATATTTATTTATTTTAAATAGATCGGCCGAAGGCAGTAACACTTCTTAAACATAATAATTTATTTAACACAGTCATGCATTCTTCTCACAAAAATTCAAGCATTCTGACAGTATCATCTTCCATTCATTCGCAAAAATATCAAGATCTGTGTTCAGGAGAGCGTTAATAGCGGCTTATGTCCGAGGAATAGGTGACTTGGAGTGTTCCACAGTACGGCAAGTTGGAACAGCCAGTAAGCGGTGTTTTCTGCCACGACAGTAATATAAGTTTGAAATCGCCAATCTGTCTTGAGCAAGCGTGGTGATTAATGCTCGAGTCTTCTTTGTATGAGAAAAGACCTTTGCCCCACAGTTGGACAGTAACAGGGATTATTGTCTATATAGAGCTTGTATTAACTGTCTGCATAGAGGTACAGACAGTTAATTTTATTACTAATATCCGCTCGCTCGACGCTTCAATATTTTCAGAGGAACCCGTGGGTTAGTATTGAAGTTATAATCCTATAGAAGTGTATACACGTTTTATTACAGACATTTTAGAAATGTGTGTCAAACGGTGACATTCATAATAATGATCCGTGAACATCGGATTTAGGCTATGGTTAGATCCGTCTCACTGTTATATATATTAACTCTATCTAGCACAGGTTCGAACCTAGACAGGCGTTTTACTTTGTGTAAATTATTTCATCACCACTGTTCTCAAAACGGTGAATAAAAACATCGTGAGGAAACCGGCATGTCCTAGAACCAAAAATTCTAAGTCATGTGACATCTACTAACCCGCACTGGGCCCGCGTGAAAGATTACTCCTTCTCGAAGAGAGGAGGCCTGTATCCTAGCAGTGGGAACATAATAGGCTGGTTAAATAACACACACAAAGACCACAACTGATAACACTAAGTAACGAAATATTAATAAATCACACAACATAATTCTATTACTCAATTTCTTCATACACATTTATTACGTTCTATTCACACTAATCTGTGTAACGCTAATTGTTCAGAACATACCGCCGTACGTATTTTCTGGGGGCGTCTTCATCAATCTTCCGTCGGCCATGACAGATGGCATTTAAGGCGCGAGATATCATTATGGAGTGCGATGTCGATTACTTTTGGTTATATGGTTCATAAATTTGTTGGTTGTGTGTGTATTCGAGAGTAAAGGAGGATTATTGCTGTATCGATTGTGTTAAAGAATGTTTTAAAACGGCCTCCATTAGTACCGATTGAAAGGTGAATGGGTTATTCTGACCTGAAGCCCAATAGCGTTAAGTTATGGGGATGGAAATATCTCATCAAAGAGAATATTTCGTGTTATGAAAACTTCTCTTGATTGTTAGTACATAAGGAGCTACAGATAAATGTGAGTAAGTGTTATAGAAATTCTGGTATTTCCTCAATTAATTAACTTTTATGAATACTGTGCCTTGCAAATATCTTCTTTCAAGCCTATAAATGGACATTTCAAAACATTGACCTCCTATACGCCATTTTAAGAACAATATAATTAACTCCGAATTGACTAACAATTGGAAAAAGTCGTGTTGCAAGGAAAAGTTCTCCCTTGCAAAGCTCTTTTCATTGGAAGATATCGTATGGCTATTGGGCTTCAGGGCAGACACCTATAGTTCAGTGCCCATTCTCCTTTCATAAAGTTTGCTCCATTATTCTACCTGCTGTTAGTGCTGGTTTATAGCCAGTGACACTACCAACCTTGTCAACTGACAAGAGGGCATAAACAAAGTGACACTCTACCAGCATTGACATAGACTATAAAAATCTTATGGCAATCCTGTTGAAACTCGTTGTAGAAATACGAAACGCTTTGAAAGCGATTGCCATTTGACTACGCCCTAGGTTCACTTTATCTAAGAACCCAGATTGAACTACTAGCTTCTACTCGCGACTTTGATCGCGTGAAATTTCGGCCTGCAACCCACCGCGTCGCATTGCGTCGCCCACCTGCGCAATTACTTCGTTTTTGATTAGCGTACTTTCTGGTTGTCTTTTTTCTCGGCTCCTAAGGTTCGTAGCGTGATGTTAAATAGTTTCCCCCCCTTCTTCAAGAATTGAGCTATCAAATGCTTAAAAAGTTTTCAAATACGACTGGTTTTTCTAGAGATTAGCGAGTTCAAACAAACAAACAAACTCTTCAGCTTTATAATATAAGTATATAGATTAGTAATAATAATAAATAAATAATAAAAATAAAAATGTTCATTTCATCAACTTATGTAAATTACATTGTTAAGTTTGGAGTCACGGTTTAAGCAAAGATTTGCTTGTATTGGGTGGTTCCGCTTTTCCAATAATATTAGTATAGATTCTAGTTAAACAATACGCAGATTTAGAAGCGAAACCAGAAGATTTGTTTATGATTTTACTGTGAATATTTTGGGACTCTGTAACTCCTAACTATGATCTGATCAGCAGTTAACCTAATCGTGCAGCATTTGCTTTGGAAATTATCAAATAACTTCTCCCGGTCTGGGAGGAGCGGGAGGGCGTGTCAGAATCTTACTGGCTAAAACCCATCCGTGTTCTTTCAGTTGCTTGTATGTTGCCTTACCTTCTGGTCAGTTTATAAGCAGGTGTTCCATTTGAGACCAGAACCAAACGCCTCAATTAGAATATTATATTATAATCATAATACATACACTGAATTTTTACTATGATATATAAAACATTTTTTAATTATTAAATTAGTTATACTGATTGTGGGAGAAAATTGCGGTCACATTACAAATCTACGCACGCACACAGTCGAACACATATAAGGTTTGTTTTGATTAAACAGTGGAAGTGTAACTGTAATTTACGTAGTTTTAATTAGTTTTGGGAAAAAAATACCTATATTAAAAATGGCAGAAATTTATTCAGTGAACGATTCCGGACAAACTACTTTCATAATGTGCACTAATTCAGTTATACATTGTATATTTCACCGTAAGATTGTGAGAACCGTTAGTTAATAATCTATCGATATTATTTCTGTTAGATTATAAGCTGTCGAAAAATTGTGAACTGGGTGAAATGGGTTACGTTAGAGTAGAACTGTGACTAACCGCGCGCGAGCCGCGCGAACGCTACTTCCAAATTGCTCGCAGCTATGGGGGCTATTTGGTATTGGCGTAAAGTGCGTTACGTCGCAAGCAAGTTTGATACCTGTTCACAATTTGTCGGTATCCCATGAATAGATTATAAACTATCGAAAAATAATGCGTTAAATTGTAAATGGTTTGTTTGTTTGGTTTGGTTCGGTTCACAATGTTTCGACAGTTTATAATCCAACGAAAATAATACCGAAATATTATAAACTAACAAAGTTCATAATTATGCGGTGACATATACCTACAGTGTTGTATGTGTGTGTTGTGTGTATGTGTGTGTGTGTGTGTGTTTGGGTGTTGTGTTGTGTGTGTGTCGTGTTGTGTGTTGTGTTGTGATATATGTGTATTTATCTCTGTCTTTTTAACATCACTCTAAGTTTAAAATTTCATTCGTAAAATGGTAGTAATTTAAGAGTCAATGACCATTCAATAGACTGAAATATAGCCAAAATAAAAAAGCTTTTTCTTAAACTTTGCTCAATAACCCAAAAAATACGAAATCAACGCAAAATAAACATAAAGTACTTAAGAAAAACTTTTAAAAACTCCTTTTCCGAAAACTTCCACTATCCTTTATCTTTCGGTTTTTTTTTTTTTTACAAAAATGACTAGTGTAAACCAAGGAGCCGCTGGGACAGCCACTTATCTGCAAGATTTATAATAATATCATGACAGTTAGAAATTCTCGTCTCAACTAACAAAGACAGGAAAAAATTCGTGAAGAATGGACGAGTTTTTGTGAAAAAAATGTTTTATTCATCTTTTGTTTGGTTGGTGATGAAGGGGGTTCGGTGTGTGATGGACGGAGGAGGCTTATTTACAAGATGACTTATGCTGAACATACAATCTTGTGTCAATACGCCATTGTTATCAGATTTCATTAAAAAATACTAGATCAGATCGGACCAAAATAAGATCATTAATGCAACATGTGAGATGGTTGAGCACGAATTTCATGAACTCAAACTCAAAGCAACATTTATTTCAATAAAACCATTTACAGGCACTTTTGAATTGTCAAGGAGTCGGTCAGTCGGAAATATGAAGCAAGTTGCCCATTCTAAAGCGTATTAGGCACCTATGGAGAAGAACGGTCAAGAAACTCCACGGACACGCTACAAATAAAAAAAATTGTTACAAAAAATCGGGCCAAATCTTAGTGGGTGTTTTCATGACGAAATTCAAAACAGCAGAACTGCCGCACGTAACTTATGAAATACCTCTTTTTACTGCTTCAAGGAATATAAGTGTGCATTATATGCATAAATAATTGTTATGACAGCAGTGATAGCCTAGTGGTGTGACCGTCGGCATGCCTAGTCATATGGTACTCACACTATTTTAGCTATCACTGCTTATTGCTCCATCAGACTGCCAAGTCATAGGTCTTGAGTTCAAACCCAAGGTACGCACCTGTGACTTTTTGGGTTCATGTACATATTGCATAATTATCTCTTGCTTCAAAATCGGTGAAGGAAATTGAGGTGAGGAAACTGGCATGCCCGAGAGATATTTCTCGACGACATCTGAAGCCAAGTCAGAAGCCCATGGACGGCATAAAAACTTTGACACCAGGTTAGTCACTAACTACACGAAAAATAAAGAAAGATTGTTATGCAATGCCTAAATAGTACTTATTTTGATCACAACCCTATGGTAATTGCAGAGAACTACCTCTACCAACTCAGCCCTAGCTCAACAGCAGCCTACTTCATAGAAACGTATTGAAACCTCACTAGTTTCGAACCCAATCAATTAGCACAAATGTTTTTAGTGGTGTGATGGTGTAGTTATGTATGCGGCGCACTATAACCTCCTAAAATATGACCTAAAACGTCGGCCTAAATTCTCTATTAGAGGAACATACAGTGACCATTTAATTGAGTGCTTTTAGAACAATGTTGTAGGATACGACGCTATGGAGACACACTTTCAATCACAATCTGAATGATTTAAAGGATATTGCTAATCCATGTACGCTAAGCTATGTACGAAAACTTTGTCAGCTCAACAACGTCAATGAATGTCAAAGTCAATGAATGTTGTTGAACTGTCTAAATAAAAGCCATTGCTACTGTAAGTGTGTTACGCAATTACCCTGAAGGAACTAATTTGATTAGATAGGTATAATATCGAAATATTATTTAACTCATTTTCTTGAGGTAATTCTTTGGGTTCCATACCCAACGGGACTCTATTCATAAGGTTCCGCTGTCCGTCCGTCAGTCGGTCACCACAGGGCTGCATCTTTAAACCGAAAATCTTTTTCACAGGTGTTTACTATAGCCGCTATAACATAAATAATAAAAATATATTTGAAGTTAAAACTTCTTTAGGCGCGTTGGGTATTTTTGAGATGGGACTAAACCATTGATTTCACGACACTATGATGACACCAGCTTTTAACCATTAAAAAGATATCAACGCGTTGATTACCGCGGTGCGTGGAGTAAAGGACATAAACGCGTTGATTCCCGCGGTGCAAATTTTTTGAACAGACAGACGGACAGAGCAACTTAAACAGTCGAGAAATATCTCTCAGGCATGCCGTAAACCAAGCGCCTTAAAAAAAGATATAAAAAAACTTCTTTCCATTTTACACAATTGTAATTTTTATTAATTTTTTTTGCCCGTCACTCAACTCGGGCGCAGATAATCAAAATGTAACGCTTTTTCGTAAAAACCTTTCATGCCATTCACTCCTTTTATTAAATTCAATCGTACCTATACTTTCAAAAGCAATAAAAAGCCTTCCTATTCAATAAACAAATTCATTTGATTCACATGGAAATTATGTTCTTTACAAAAATCAACGGGATTCAATTTCTGTAGCCGTATTTAACCCCTTTTCATCGAAACTTAACATAAAAGTAACATTTCATATAAATGTGACGCTGTGAACTATTTGAATACATGAGGTAAGGATGTAGACACATTTGTGGGAAAACTAAACAGATTGTGGTTTGATTTTCACCCTCATGTTTTTTACAGCGAAAAAGCTTTCCGCAAATCCCTATTGACCCACGCTGGTGAAAGTGTAAACAATCTTATTTACTTACTCTATTGTATTCTATTATAATTCCGTTTATTAATATTCAATGGTAGCTAATTTGACGTCAGTTATTAAACGGATGTATGTAACATTGTTTTGCTACGATTAAAGTATCTCATTGACTAACGTCATAATCATATAATGCAAATGCAAGGAGTAGTAAGGAAACATGGTCAGCTATAAAATCAATCACTGGTACTGCCAAGCAAAAATCATCTGCAGATGATTTACTAAAGAACAGTAATAGCCCCCACGATGCCGTTGAAACTGTGAACAATTTTTTTGTGGATGCCGGAAGGCTACTTGCGGACAAGATAAAATCTTCTGACAATTCCGAAATTACCCTGCCTACTTTAAATGATTTCAGTAGTCCCCGCGTCCCAAATTCTATGGTACTGCTCCCACCAAACGAATCAGAAATTGAAACTCTTATCATGAATCTTAAAAATGACTCTGCAGCGGGCTGGGACTCTATTTCGAACAGGTTGCTAAAAATGTCAAAGCATATTATCGTCCCACACTTTACCACGATCGTTGGACTATGTATAGAACAGGGCGTTTTTCCTAGTGTATTCAAAAGGGCACTCATCACACCTGTCTACAAGAGTGGAGCTCGAGACAGCGTAACAAACTACAGACCAATTTCTGTGTTGCCAGCGCTCTCAAAATTACTAGAAAAAGTATTAAATAACCAACTAATAAAATTCTTAGAACAAAATAAAATATTATCTGACTCCCAATTTGGTTTTAGGGTAGGGAAAAGTACAGATGGAGCAGTTAGCTCCTTAGTAGATTATATTACAGCCTGTCTAGATTATAAAAAAAAGTGTGTCGGAGTCTTTATTGATCTGGCCAAAGCCTTTGACACTGTCTCGATCTCTGCTCTTGTTGACAAGCTGGAAAGGTGTGGAATAAGAGGAATGGTACTTAAAATCTACAAAGACTTTCTTACTGGCCGTCTGCAGAGGGTTAAAGTGGGTAGTGCTGTTAGTTCGGATGTCGCGGTCGTCTACGGAGTCCCACAGGGTAGCATTCTCGGTCCCAGTCTCTTTCTGATTTACATAAACGACTTGTGTCAAATGACACTTAATAAAGGCAAAATATTTACTTATGCCGATGACACAGCTTTGGTTTTTCAGGGAGATACGTGGGATGAAGTCCAACGAAATGCGGAGATGGGACTCCATAAAGCCAGCTTGTGGCTGAGACATAACTTGTTAACGCTTAACATATCAAAAACCTCATTTGTGCAATTCACTAACGCTCGCATAAAACAGACCAATGTGGCTGTCCGGATTCACACATGCAAATCACCTTTCACTCAGCAGTGCTCGTGTACAACTCTGAGCAAATCTAAAACTGTCAGATACCTTGGGGTTCTTTTGGACGAGAAAATATCCTGGCAGCCGCATATCGAGATGGTTTCGACACGAGTCAGGAAACTTACATGGGTGTTTAAAAATCTGAGGCATGTGGCTGACAGTGATATCCTCCGTACAGTTTATTATGCATTGGCTCAATCAGCTATTGGTTATTGCATTGGGGTTTGGGGAGGTGCATGTAAAACGCATCTCTTACGCCTGGAAAGAGCACAACGGTCTTTGCTAAAAACAATGTCATTCAAACCATATAGATTTCCAACGAAGACATTATACGAGATGTGCCGGGTATTTACAGTGAGACAACTTTTTATTTTCCAGATCATTACGAAAAAACACGTATCTACCCCATACGAACCAGGTAAACTACAAAATAAGCGAACAATTCCAAATGTAATTGAATCTGTTAAATGTCGCACAGCTTTTGCAAGACGACAAAATGCTTTTCTTTCTGTTTATTTATATAACAAAATTAATAGAATCTTAAATTTTTATCCGCTAGCACTACGCGAATGTAAACTAAAAGTAAAGAAGTGGCTCTTTACTCTTGATTATGAGAATGTAGAGGAAATAATAAACAACTAATGACATTTTACAAAGGAACACATATACATACACTACTCATACACAAACACGAACGGGAACCCACCCACACGCACATGTACACACCTCCCACACACACACAGCACGATATAATTTAAGAATAAATAACTTTTATTTTTGTTTTAAATATTTTTTCATACTTTTCATTTCTGTGTATTTAATTTTGTTTTTACTTCTTTAAAATCTTATTTTGTAGCACATCCGTTTGTCTATTCCTATGTTGACATTAGTACCTAAGTCAAACAATATGGGAGAGGGCGCTGACTCCTGACATACAGGTTCACCTAGTTCGGTAGTCAGAGGCTTCAAACAATTTCGTGTAACTTATTATGTCAATAAAGAACTATTATTATTATTATTATTATTATATATGATTGAAGTTGCGGCCGGCATTCGGGTTCCAACAGTCAAGTCGTACAGACGTTGTAATGCTAAGTGTAAAACTGTGTTGAGTGATCATGTGCTGTGTACAATTGTGTTGAACAATTAAACGAAGAAGTATAAAAGGGACGTATTATTACTAGTTTGGTACAAGTGAAATGTCATTAGTCTTCCTTATATTATCTGTGGCTTTACAAAAGGTTGGGAGAAATGTTTATATTACAAATATCAAAACACCGCCTTCTTAGACAAGCAAAACCTCCTATCTACTTAACTCTTTGCGACCATCGCGTGTATTGATGATAGCAAAATTATGATTATGGAAATATTTATCTGTCTGTACTAATAGTTAGTTACTTCATGATTAGTAGTCGAAACTACATTATTTTGCCTGGCGTTTAGACGATTGTCCTGGAGGGATAACAAGTAGCCAGGCAAACCTCCCTGATTCCGCTTTTTGTGTTAAAAATAAAATTTTAATAGCAGGTGACAAATTTAATCACCACGTGCCAAGTATTATTAGTACATATTAAGTATTAAAAAGGGAAAATGTTATTTGTAAAACGTCTATCCGCATTGATCGGTATTTCCTTGTTCTCTGTTGAACACAACACATTTGACAGTCAGCCACAGCGTGTTACTAAGAAAACGTGTCTGAAGCCTTACATTGGTGTAGACGTGTCACGTCGACGACGTGAATATATGAAATAAACGATAAACATTGTGTTTTCGAAGAAATATTATTGAAAAGGACAGAATATTTGGAAAGAGATTGAATTTCTGTCAGTGTGAATGAAATTATTTGTATTTTGATGTTTAGAATTATGAGTCTTACCGATGGAATAAGGCATAATGGCATTTCATGTAAGTCTAGCAGACACAAAGTAGAATTATTATGGATTACCTCATAAAGGCTCCCGCAGACAGGCACCACGTGACTCTCGTCCCATTGAGTATTTTTTGTAGACCAATTTCCACTATATTTTCATAAAAAAATGTTCTACTAGAATCACGCCTGTCTGCGGGAGCCTTAATTCCTTTATCATCCTAAGGTTGAATGTCACTTGCACGTCATTCAACGACAAGGTGTATTTTGCTATGTGACAGTTAGTTTCAACCTTAATAAAGATTTAATTTACTGTGAAATTTTATCAAAAGTGGGGAAGCAATGAAAATATTTTTTTTAAATAAAAATTCACGCCACCAGTTGATGCCACTTGGACAAATAGGTCTTGCATTTCAACAATGAATATTAAATAACTGAAGACGTTCATCATTCAAAAATGTCATGACTAAAAAAAAAATAGGCAATTTGACACTTGTGACAGGTGTCCGGACCTGACATCAGTGCTGCCACCTAGTGAACGGTATTTTAGAAAAACCCTCATTACTAGGTTAACTATACATACAAGGCACCACTGAACATTTTATTTCTAAATCTGATAATCACTGTAATATATACAGTATAGTGTTGGAAAGTATAAGATCATGTTCAGTGTATCATTATCCACTTTACAAGGTTACAAAAAAATGCTCATCAGTTGATTGTAAATCTGACGCAAAATTTATGATTTAAAATACATAGCAAACCTAATTTTACTCTGAGCTCAATTTTTTTGTCCGTTTTGATTGCAATTCAGGCTGTTGATCTAGGTAATCCTATCAATCAATAGACAACGATATCGTAATGGAATTATGAATATAAATATCGATTTTTTGTAAAAATAGTATTACATTTTGATTGATTGGTTTCGATTGTTAAAATTATCGCAATCTAGATTTTCAACGTTTTTGAGGATTAACCACAATTTCCAGTTGCTTTCAAAATTATTGCTATGAAATAAAATAAAAAAATGTGAATATCGTTTCTGTGTGTAGCTGTGAATTATGAGCTAGCAAAGATTTTCTCTTGTTTTATTTTAAAATAAATGAAAATCGTTACGTTTAAATGCATTACTAATGACGTCACTGCTAGTTTACGACCACAACTCTCCCTAATCCAGAAAAGAAAAACAGAATCATATTCGGTCGTTACCCAATCTTCGTGGAATCCTATTATAAGATCAAAAGTGACAGTTAATTATACATACCTATCTACCTACGTTATTATGAGGAACAATTATTTTCCCCATTTCCGCAAACAATCTCGCGGAGGTCAAACCCTCGATTTAGGTAATCCCATACAAGTATGAGCCACTATTTCCTCTAAGAGCGAGCTTCAGGGAAGTTATTATTTAAGCCGGCGCTTGGCGCTGACGGGTTTAGCTAAGATGCAGGTTATAAGCGAATCGACTGCTAGAAATGAGACACAGTGTAAACTTTTTCAGCATAATAATATCACGCATGTAATCCACGAAGTATTCGGCAGAAGTGTACCTATAGTATATTTTACCAGCTATGTTTAAGTCCTATGTTCCCAATGAACTATGCATCAACAAGTTACTCCCATTTTAAAGCATGGAAAGTTAAGTTCCAATTACTGAGATACCCTTGTCTGAATTGATTTTGTCGCAACCTAGATATTTCAAATGACGTTGTGGTGGCATTTATGTCGCCACATGCGAGGTACGCATCAAAGATCAGGTCTTTTCATCACACAAAATCCTGACGTCAAACAAATCCTGCATCGTGCAGAGTTTACGGCGCGAACGACATATATATGACTATCCGACATCAATCGTTAGGCAGTTGCCCGCCAGACACAACACCCGTTTGGTCGGAGGATCCTCCGTTTTCTATAGAGAATGAGTGAACTTTACACCCTGTTCCTCATACCGCTAAAACGTCCTACCTTGTAATGCAAAACACTATGTAGTATACATACAGTAGGTAGTGGGCAGGGCACATTGGTTGCAAAACAGGTAGTCGATGGAGCCGTTGGAAGGCCTCCCACAAGGTGGATCGATGACTTGGTGAAGGCCGCAGGACTCCCGTGGATGCAGGAACCACAGAACCGGTCGAAGTTGTGGTGCTTAGGGGAGGCCTATGTGCAGCAGTGGACGTCTTTCTGCTGAAATGATGATGATAACATACAGAGCACGAACTCGCCTCGGTAGTCGTTGCTAGAGGCGGCACAGTTAACGCTTTCCTTACAAACTAAGCGTGTCACCAGTTACTTGTGCTACGACACAAAATGATGTGATGACTGATGAATTTGAAGCCGATCCGCGACAGAAGTTGTGCGCTCAACGCACTTTCGCCACCACGAATTCTGTTAGTATAGCCATCTCTAGACGATGCCGTCGCGGCGAATTTTTGTGGAACATACCATCTCATTTCTTAATTTATTTGTCGTAACCATAGATATTTCGAATGATGTGCTATCTTATAACACAATACATAATAACATGTACTTCATAAAATATCTAAAATTTCTCAAGAACCTCTACATTTTTCGTACGTTGGACCATACAACAGACCTAGACGACAAATCCGTTCAAAAAGCTACAGTATGATAAAATGCACTTTCCGTGCAATATGGCGTTCGAAATTACAGAATGTAAAGCTAATGTTTGACATTTTCTATACAATCTGTCATAGAGAATGCTGTATTATACCCTAGGGGCGGAAATAATCTGGGTAAAGACTATTTTGTAGTTTTATTTTGAAAAAATGCTAAGAAATTTACCGTACCTAGGCGTTAAGACCCTTATCTCACTAGGACACCATAGTGGTGCAACCATGGTCGTACTGCCAGCAAAATGTGTGGTTGGTCGCGCAACCAATCGGGTGCCTAGTGAGATACCCACTATAAAGCTGTGTATATTTTGCTAGACCATGGTTGCGCCACCATGCTGTCCTAGTGAGATATAAGCCTAATAAAGCACATGAAGCTTTTGGAAAAGTTCTATAAAGCCGTTTTTTTTTTTTCACTACATCATGTGCTTTTTCACAACTATGTTGGCGAGGGCTTCCAGTCTAACCAGATGGAGCTAAATACCAGTATTACATGGATCGACTGCCTATTTGAACTCCACAACCCAGTTACTCGGTAATACATTAGTAAGACTAGTTGTCAGACTTACAAAGATCTATGTTGCAAGTGACAGCTAGGGCTATGGTTAACCATGGTTAGTCACCAATCCACGTTTCGACAAGCGTAGCTTTACCTTCGATCGACCTGAGTGGCTGGTATTACTTAATCACGAGCCCCTTTTTGCCAATTTTTTTCACTTGCTGACAATTAAAAATCTTTCATACTTCTCCTCTCGAGGAGCAGTGATAACGGCCCACACTTAGAAGTTTTAGGTCGTTGGTTCGAACCCAAGCAGGCGCTTAACATAGTGTAAATAATTTCATCACTACTGATTTCAAAACGGTGAAGGAAAACATCGTGAGGAAACCGACCTGTCCTAAAAACAAAAAATCGAAGACATGTAACATCAAGTTTCAGATAGTTAATTGATTATCTGCGTACAGCGCTACACGCCGTGTTCGGGTTCGCTACAAGTCAATCGTCAGCCTGAGGATGCTTCGCTGAGAGATGAAACACGTGTCGATTTCTTACAGGGTTTTTTATGGCTCTTTATGAATAATTAAGCGGTACAGGTTACTAAATATATCAAATGTCTATTGTATTGTATATGTGACATCTACCAATCCGCACTGGGTCCGCGTAGTAGATCCCTTCAAGAGAAGAGAACTGTGTCCCAGCTGTGGAAACACGATAGGCTGATAATGCACACTTCATCCTAAATCTCTTCTGTATCTCGATGATCGATTATAATTTTGCACATAGGTACATTGAATGTACGTAGAAATAGTGTATTTCTAAACTCGTATAGACAGGAGAGTATATAGGTATAGCAGAACATGATCGATGGGATTTGTTATGGGTTCCGCGCACGGTAACGTAACAGGTAAGACAAAGGAAACATGCAACTTAACTCCATTAGTGATAGCACGGGAGCTAGGATGATGCATTTTTTTTTTTTCGTGCACGAAATAATTATTGTAGATGAAAACGTTAGAAAATCGAAGGTACCTAATTCCTTCGATTCTTTATTCCTTCCTTTCCAGCTTGCTTTTGTGCAGTATTTTTTTCCTAAAGATTTAATAAATAATTTAATACCTTGACTTAGATAAACAAAATCTTTGCTACATCATTAAAAGAGTGTTACGTAATTACTATGGCTATTTTGACACTGAAAAAAAATTCCATTCATTTTCGAACAATATGTGCCAAATAAAATTGATTAACCTTCGAAACGTGAAGGAAAACAGACACAAGTTAAATAAAACTTGCTTTGCAATAATTAAAATTATATTTTATTAATATTAAAAAGATAAAGTTTTGAAAAATTGTAATTAAACCTTTAAAAAGCTTCTGTAATCACAAACAGGTCTTAAGCTAAACTAACTGACTTAAGGTTTAATTAATTATCTTAAAAAAATAATTGATAATGAAAAATCTAGACATAAGACCAAGCAATTTATTTTGTAATTAGTTAATTTAATTTTCAATCAAAAAGCTTTTAGGTAATATAAAACTTCAAAGTTTTTTATTTCGTAACAAAAAGTTGACTGTCGTCCTTTAAAATATAGACTTTACCAATTAGCCAATTCTGAGATTTTTTTGATGGACGTTTCTTATGTCTGAAGTTGTTTAAGTACTAAATATAACACTGGTGTGATAAAAAGGTCCTCATACTAATAGTTCGTAATTTTTTTTTTCATAGCTGATCATTCGTTTTTTTTAAAAATAATAATTGACTTATGTAATTCCCTAAATAAGCTTTACAAAAACCGGTTTCATATCCCGGTCTACCATCTTTTTTTCATGCAGCACGGCTTTTAAATTATTTAGAAGGGAAACAAAATAAAATCGCACACTATCTCATTACATTACAATTTAGTAGAAAAGTCTTGTATTTAGCTTATCTTTCAGGCACTTGAATTTTGTATTTTTTATTATCTTTTCACTCTCGAGCTCGAAAGTCTGACAATCAGACTTACCAAGGCTTCGTATTACCCAGTTATTGAGTTGTGGAGGTCAGATAGACAGTTGCTCCATGTAAAATACTGGTATTCAGCTGCATCCGGTTAGACTGCAAGCTGACCCCAACATAGTTGAAAAAAGCTAGGCAGATTGATATTATTCTCTTTTCGTTGTATCAATTTCTGCATTAATTTCAGGGCTTGAAGTGTCCTTACAAATAAAGTTTTGATCGTGACTTTAACCTTTTATAGAATCGCAGAGATTATTAAGGATTATTAAGATAATTTTTAATTGTGTTAAGGGAGATGGGGTAAGGTAGTCTGCGAAATTTAAATTTTCTTATGCTTTTTGCAATTTGCACGTCAGTGTCAGGTTGTATATTGATCGAAATATGATTCGCGAATATAACAAATATTACATAATTATAATCATTAGAATCAGCAATACTTAAGTTAAGTATTAAGTTGGCGACAAATGTCATGATTTCATGAAATAGTCATTCGACTGTATAATATGAACTTAGACAGTTGTATTGATGACCCCGTCGATTCTGCTGACATCTCTTCGAAGCGCGCGTGAAACACAACGCGCCGTCGACCCGGGCCTGGTCCTTATCGGACGGTGAGCTACCCATTGCTTACCGTCCGCAAGCCCTCGCCTACGGTGGCCGGAAATCGCCTCGCGATTCCCGACGCCCTGGGCGTCTCCTCCTGCGGCGGTTAGGGCGTGAGGGCGCGAAATTTTCCTCTCCCTCACGCGCTCCGCCTCCTCCTTCGCGAGCATTACCGCTTCGAAGAAGGAGGTGACGGCCTCCCATTTCCTCTCACTACGTACCATGGCCTGAACCACGGCCGGACGCGAGAGATCACCGCCACCGATCGCCTCCACGAGGACACGGTGATGCTCTGCCCAAGCTGGGCAGACCTCCACCGTATGCTCCACCGTGTCCTCCGGGCGATCCACACACTCGAGCTACCCTACACTTTCGTCTTAAGTAAAGTCAATATGTAACGATGAGCCTGGCATAATCTGTCTAGGTTAAAATCTTCTTTAAATAAACAGAGAGGAAAAAATAAACAGTGGCACTCCGGGAGTGCCGACAAAAGTGAAAACTTGAACAAGATCGCTCTGGTAGAAGAAAAATACTTATATAGAACATTGATCCGTAACTTTATCTAAATAAAGAGCACAATCGAGTTTACAAAAAAAAAAAACTTCCAAAACCTTTAAAGTAAAAATACTTGCATAGAATATTGATCCGTAACGTAAAATAAATAAAGAGCACAATCGCGTTTACAAAAATGAGGTTTCATCATGGTGTCGCGAAATCAATGGTTTAGTCTCATCTCAAAAATGCCCAACGCGCCTAAAGAAGTTTTCACTTCAAAAATACCTTTTAAGAGAATGTTTTTATTTATTACGAAGCAGTAAGGCTAGGCGCAAACGAGCCAGGTGAACTGCTTGTCGCTGGGCTACCGATGGCTGTTGCCGATGGCTCGGTTCCGCCTAGCCTAATGTAAAGAGAACCACATAAGCTATTATTGCTTTTGACAAATTATACCATTTCTCCTGTCTCACATCATCCTATGAATAAGCAAGTAAAATCTTATCATCATCAAATGAGCTTGATTCCAACGCGTTAAGGCGTGTACGCACGAACGCGCAAGAACATGGTGAACATGAACATCGAATACTTTGTTCGCATGTGCGTACCACTAACAAACATCAAACACTGTGTTCGTAAATAATGTTCGTGGCGATCCAATTTCGAATACATGGCATTTAAAGAGAGCGGGGCGGGTGAGCGCGAACTGTGTTCGTGTTCGCTTTGCTAATTTACGTCTACAAGAACGAACCAAATGTTCCGTGTTCGATGTTCGTTTTCACCATGTTTTGTTCGTCCATGCGTAGACGCGTTTAGAGACCATCCTCCACCTTTTTCCACGCCAGGCAGCGTTGAGTACCTAAGAAACATGACAGAATTCAACTTCGACTGTTCATAAATCACAAAAAGCAAAAACCGGATGCTCGCTCCCGGTCTACGTTGCACTCACTTAGCCGCATCGGAACAATATAAAGTGGGTTACTATCTCATTACATTTTCCTTTAATGGAAAATACTTATTGACTACAAGCTGGCCAAACGAGAATAGTTTGGTGAAAAATACTTTTTATTTTAAAGTGCTTTTAATTGTGAACTGCTGTATGATTTTAGAACAAAAGAGCAAACTGCTGCAACATGCTAATTAAACCTAAGAATTTGTTTTATTTGCGGAAAAAATATTAATTAATGTTCTGTCCAGTCTTACCAAGGGGTATCGCGTTACCCAGTTACTGAGTTGTGGAGGTCAGATAAGCAGTCGCTCCATGTAAAATACTGGTATTCAGCTGCATCTGGTTAGACTGCAAGCCGACCCCAACATAGTTGGGAAAAGGCTAGGCAGATGATGTTCTGTGGTGTAGTTAATAAAGATAGGGTTCCAAATATTTTGTATGCTCGAATAATTACTACCTACGTGTTTTCGGTTCCTATTATACTTATTTTTCAAGGTGCTTACATAAGGAAAGTATAAAATCGTTGGCATTCTGTTAATAATAAAAGTCTTATTCATAAAACCGGCAATGACCGATAAAATAGTCTGTTATGTTAGCGATCTAACAGTTTGAGAAAATTCAAAAGTAAAATTTCACTGAAGATGTTGATATTCTTAGTTTTTTACATAAAATATCATAATACATATATAGCACGGCGTTGGAACGTAGGTGTGGCGTGAAAGTAGCGTAAATGAGGCGTGGGTGTAGCTTTGGGAGTGCCAAGGATTCAGAGGAACCAGACGAAAAAGAAAGAAGGCACTTTTGAATTATAAAGGAGTCGGTAAGTCAGATAATATGAATTTAGTTGCCCATTCCAAAGCGAACCTATGGAGAAAAACGGACAATAATCTCCATGGAAACTCTTTTAAATTATATTGTTACAAAAAAAAATGTTACATCATTAATTCAAAGAAAAAGAGCATTCCAAGAAATTGTGATATTCACTAACCCGTACTGGGCTCTTTATTACGTCTTACTCTCTCGTTTCAAGAGAATCAGCAAGCAGTGGAAACATTATCGAAAAAGTAGCAATAGGCTGGCCCCCTATTACATGGGACTCTTACATAACTGGCGAAACGCGGGTGAACTAAAAGATACACATCAACCCAACTCTTCGGGGAATGATACAGGTGTCATGTAGAAAAAGTAAAAAAAAATGTTACAAAATTAATGAGTAAATTATTCATTCAGCACCAAAAAAATACTTCCAAGCTTTAAACTGAAAGCTCATTTGCTCATAAATGGTCAACGAAAGGAACATTAAAAATAAAATACTTTCCGTCTAAAAGTTAGCCTACCTTTAAAAACACTAGAACTGGGTCATTTTGAATACACTGCAAATGAACTACGTGTTTGCGAAATGTAAAAACGCCGACGTTACTCTGTACAGTGTGAAGTGCACAAAAAGTGTTGGTACACGAATTAAAACAATTATGAAAACTTCCGCCGTATCTCGTTTGTGAGTGGTGCTTTTGGATAAGGTGATACTTTCCAGAATTTTTTCAACTACAATATATCATACTTGTATTCCCCAAAGGGGTACCCAGAGGACTCTAGTACAGTCACAACATGTTGCCAACAAACATAAGATCAAAGATCTCATGTAACAAGAGATGAGTCTATTGTCACTATTGGTGCACAAATCACGACACCGGGGAATATTTTGGTAATTGGTAAGTTACATATAGAGTAAAAAAAACTGTCCAAAGCAGTGACGTTAAAAAGCCTCATTTTCAGTAGGTATAATTGTAATTGGAGTCAGATTGAATCAGTCACACTCACTGTCCCAAGGTAATTGATAATCCTATTACCATACGTTCAATATTGCATTGTGATCTTCTTGGTCATTAACTAATTCAACAATAGCGAAAATTCGTCTGTCACCCTCAGATAACTATTACATATCATTTTCAAAAGTTCATGAAGTACATGGACGTATGAACTTCATTTCCAGCTAATAGTGCTGTTTAAAAACGTTGAAACAAACTATACTCCCGGTCCTATTATTTCATTTTGGTTAATTTCGCTGGAATATTAAATAAAAGATAACTACTAGCGCATTACATGTCATGCACACGGACATATAGGGCTGAAATAAAGTTTCAACCAAGTACTGTATTGACTGATCCGTTTTTGCTCCTGTAATACAGAATACATTTGAGGAGCTTGTGGCTAAGTAATAACAGCCGCACGGGTCGATCAATCAGGTTAAGCTACTTGTGCTGAGGTTGGTCCGTGGGTGGGTGACCATCTTCAAAATACCGAATCTCCTCTGTGCCTCGGAAAGAAAGAAAAGAAAAAGAGAAAGAAAATACGTTTATTTGCGGTAAACATGACGCAAAGGAAGATAATAAAAAAAAAACACGTAAATAACAAATTGAGGGAAAATATGCGTCACATCCACGCAAAATGGCCATCGCTCAGCATAAATGCTGCGACCCTATGCGAGACAGAGCACCAGCGCTGATTTTCAGCGACAGCCGGCGCTGACGTGATGACGTCAACCGGTGCAGCATATAGTGAAATAAATATTTACATAAATATAATATTTAAGATGCAGAAAGCACGTTAAGCCGTTGGGCCCAGCTGTTAATCGTGGATTTTTTTCAGTCGTTACGAGTCGTCAGAAGCCCGAAAGCCTGACAACCACTCTTACCAAGAGGTTTCGTATTAGCCAGTTGCGGAGGTCAGATAGGTAATTGCTCCATGTAAAATACTGGAATTTTGCTGACTGAAAGCCGACCCCAACATAGTTGGGAAAAGGCTAGGCAGATTGAAAACAGAATACATTAAAAAAAAACATAGATTTGTTGGGACATTTGGATTTGGATCCGATTGGAGCTGGAATCTTCACCGTTGAACATTACACTGGGCGTAGATGTGCTTCTAGTATTAGATGTAAATGCGAAAGTAACTCTGTTGTTGGATTTCAATGAAATTTGGCACACAGATAGACCATGGGTCCGACATCCAGGCAAGCGATGGCGCGGGTAAAAGTTAGTAAGACATAAACAGGACAAGTGAAGAGAGTAACAAGCAATAATGCCAGCTACGTTACAACGTACTAAGAGGTAGTGTGTTAATATAAAGCAAATTCACATGAAACACGATACATTGCTACACACAGCTTAATCCCGTAGTATTCCGTGGAGTTTGTCTTAGACATGACGTAGTGAAAGCTGCATGGCAATTGCGGATATGCGTACAATTGTAAGTTAGAGAGGGTCGCACACCTGCAATTTGTCATGCGATTTTGTATTTTGTTTCCACTCGATAGGAGTTATATCGTATCGTATTTTGTCATTTTGGTGACGTTTAGGTTAAACTGGCCAATAAGATAAAAATTATTTATACAATAGATAGAATATACGAGCTATGTAACTAACAAACATTGACTCAGTCTAGTGCTTCTGCATACCATCACTCACTACACTCCCCCAAGCAACCTCTCAAATATACTCTTACATTTCTTTCATACACTTTCTCCGGTTACTCACACACGTTTTTTGTTACTAAATCATGTAACATGTTTCTTAATTTATAGTTCGTGTATCCAAATAAAAGGCATCTAGCAGCGGGAAGGCCCTGGTGACCTGTCATGCAGGTTTTTATTTAAAGCTACCTTAGGCTCCAGTCTCTCACGAAGTTTGCTCCTTGTTCGTGCATTACTGTTAAGTTTAGCTTTAGGTTCATAACTCGTGTAGAGAAAATAAACGTTTTATATTATTAATATTACATTGGCCTTTAGGTCGTCCTCATTGACGGGGTCCGCTAGGAAGGATGCCGTTTTTTTTTGGGTGGGAAATTATTAAATAACTTTGCCTCTCCCTCACGCCTTCCGCCTCCTCCTTCACGAGCATTACCGCTTCGCAGAAGTAGGTAAGAGCCTCCCATTTTCTCGCTCTTTACCATGGCCTGAACCAGGGCCGGACGCGAGAGATCACCGCCGCCGATCGCCTTCACGAGGACACGGCGACACTCCGCCCAAGCCGGGCAGACCTCCACCGTATGCTCCACCGTGTCCTTCGGGCGATCCACACAATGGCCAGGACATTACCCGGACATTACCCGGGCAGGACCGATGCCTGCCGGGGTTGCAAAAAGGAACACGGGTGAGTTTTAGCCAGTAAGAGTCTGACACACCCTCTCAATCCACCCAGAGCGGGAGAAATTATTTGATAATTATAATTTCCCACCCAAAAAAAAGGTCGTCCTCAAAATGTGACACTTAATATAACTTTGTATAAATCATGGAACCTTTAGAGTTGATTAATTCAAGCGCAAAGCGGAACTCTATGGCGCGGCGCATGCTTCGTATAGCTGATGTTTGTTTGTATTCATGAATGCAACAATCTTTCTTACAGAAATTATAATAAGTGTGTGCTTTGCCTTATAGACGCTGCAGTGCAGACTAAGCCGTATCCTATTCTTAGAATACACCTCCGTGCTAAGCCAGAAATTGTACTTACCTATTTGAATTTTATGAGGAAATTCTTTATCTTTGAAATGAGATAATGAACAATATTAAGGGGGATCCGCAATGGTAGCCCGCAAAATTATTTTTTTCTTACGTGTTCTGTTCCATTGAATGACTTTTTCAAGAAATCATGATGTTTGAGAACAAATCTAACTTAGATAGACTTTGAAACTAATGACTATGTCACTTTGAGATATTTACATACACAACATGTTTGTTATGGTCACGATTCATATTTCGATCAAGATACAACCCGACACTGGCAAATTACAAAAAAAAACCTAAGAAAATTTGAGTTTCGCGGGGTACCACTGCGGATCTTTCTTATGCTGATAATTTAGACTTCATGTGACAAAATACATACAGAAAATGAATGAAAATAGATTGTAGTTGTTACTACAATATTATAATAAGGTACATTATGAGAGTTAGAATGTAGGGGGTAATTTTTGGAACTACAGATCTGATTCTGCTGCACCGGTTGACGTCATCACGTCAGCGCCGGCTGTCGCTGAAAACCAGCGCTGGGGCTCTGTCTCGCATGGGGTCGCAGCATTATGCTGAGCGATGGCCATTTCGCCTGGATTTAACGCATACTTTCCCCCAAATTGGTATTTACGTGTTTTTTTTTTGAGTCATTTTTACCGCACCACTTCTATCTTATTCCGAAATTTTTTTCACTGAACGAAAGCTATACTTTTGCTGAGTGCCATAGAATATGTTTTATATTAAACAAGAAACTTCATGCGGACGAAGTCGCGAGCAGAACCTAGTACCCAATATACAATGTCGCTCAGGGCATATGCCCCGCCCGCATTTTTCTGAATATTCATGAAAAATTACTTTAAAAGGGGTGTCTAACGTGACTTTTTTTTTTTCATTTTTTCTATTTTTTTTTTCTTCAAAATCCCCCTGTTATTTTAAGATCTTACACACGTTTTTTTTTTATAAAAAAATGTTTTCACCTTCTTTTTTTGCATAGTTGGCAAATTTTAATAAAAATGATAGTTAATCCGATAAAATAACTCATAAGCTTATAGAAATAATAAACAGAATTCAAAATGAGCCAGTAACATCGGAGATAATGGCAAACGCTACTCAAAACATAAAAAATTGAATGATATGGAAAATATTAAAGATAGACCCCCCTTTTAAAGTAATTTTTCGATAATTTTTCATGAATATTCAGAAAAATACGGACGGGCACATGCCGATGGGCGACATTGTATTTATTGCATTCCATAATGTGAACAAAGTTGGTAGGTTTACAAATACAAGATCATTGTGGAACCTGTTGGCTACAGCAGAGTAACTCTGCCTAAACCTTTGGGAAATATAGTCGTAATATTGAAATACATACAGAACACAGTCAGCATAGCAAAGGAATAGGTACATACATACTGCTAAGCTCAAAGGCGGTATCTCAACCGGAGTAAGTTTTGAGAAGACTTTTGTAAATTGTAATTTAAGGAAAAATGGAGAATTAAAATCTTCTTATTGGTTTTTTAAAATGTTTTAAGTTATATAGCACTATTTCGCTTATACCATTAGACGCGAAATTGTTAAAGCTATTAAAAGGTATAAAAAAAAAAACTAAAAGGGCGAATCTCAGAGATACCGCCTTTGGGCTTAGCAGGGTAGCATAGTAGTCATCAAAATATTTCTCGGTATTTGGCTGTCAACTGGTAGCGAACTCAAAATGCTCGTAGGAGCGTCACGTTGAATGGAAAATACCGGCAATGCTCGTAAATACTTTGACCAAAGTAAAAGCCAGCATTCGGGAATACTCGCTTTTACTCGGAAATATTTGGACCGTGCCGTTCAATGTACGTACAAACGAATGCTCTGTTAATTATTCTGTGATGACGGATATTGAAAGGCGTCCAAAGACCCCATTGTTTTTATTTAAACAATGTTTCTGATTTTTGTTTTTGCTGATTATAAATTATATTTTGAAATATTTACATTATTAAAATAATATTAATATAATACTGTCTTTTGCGTGTAAGTGCGACCGTATGTGAAGCTTTTTTTTACTCGTTTTACCTATTGTTTACTCACAGTTTAACGAGCTCTAGTGCAAAAAATTTGCCTGCTCAGTCAACATTTTAGGTGGCGCAGTAGACTTGAAATATTAAAAACCATAGAAAATGGGTGCTGCGTATTATAGGTGTCAATATCTTGAATTATAAATAGTTCTATGTTACTTGAAATCTCCAAAACTCCTTGTAGTCGAAGAGAGAACACACAGAATAGAGAGAGTCTTGTATAGTTTCAACAATACAGGAGTCTTAAGAGAATAAAAAAGCGGTGGCACTCCGGCAGTGCCGACAGAAGTGAAAACTTGAACAAGATCGCCTTGGTGGAAGAAAAATACTTGTATAGAACATTGGTCCGTAACCTTATCTAAATAAAAAGCATAACCGCGTTTACAAAAAAAAAAAAACTTCCGAAACCTTTAAAGTAAAAATACTTGCATAGAATATTCATACGTAACGTAATATAAATAAAGAGCATAATCGCGTTTACATAACCTTTAAAGTAAAAATATTTGCATGGAACATTAATATGTAAATTAATATGAATAAAGAGCACAATCGCGTTTACAAAATTGAGGTGTCATCACAGTGTCGCAAAATCAATGGTTTAGTCCCATCTCAAAAATGCCCAGCGCGCCTAAAGAACTTTTCACTTCAAAAAGAAAAAACTAACGCCATTTTTGGTCCACCCTACCGTATAAGGGTTCCTTCATTTTTAGCGTTGCTTGAGGTCATATTGACACCGCACTAGCGGGGCTTAGACGGTCATACCGAAACTAATCTCATGTTGACGCTGCGTTCGCGTAGCGTATGTTAGACAGGGACATCTTGATACAAAGGGTTTCCAAGGTATTTGCTGAACCCAAGCATTCGGTCTCATTACTAAATAAGGTTTTTCTTTCGAGCCAGTTTGTTTTATAAGAACCTGTATTCCGACCACCGAGAGAATGCGTTTCTGACACCTGTCAGCTGTACAAGGTTACTAACTAATAAAGTTTAAATTCCTAAAACACGTATTCTTTTTTACAGTCAGCTGCAGAGAAATCTCACCCCCTAGCAATGTATTTTTACATTGCTAGGGGTTGAGATTTCTCTGCAGCTGACTGTACTAAGCTGACAGGTGTCAGGAACGCATTTTCTCATCGGCCGGAGTGTAACTTTGATCGAAATACAGTTCTTTATTCAAAAATGAAAAGTTAGTCCGGTACTAAGTTTTGTATTACGCACTTTATTTTAGTTGAAATAAGGTTCGAAATTCTAAAAAGGCTCGTTGGTCATGGGTGTAAAGAAAAACTGTATTTTGTAATAAAGTCGATAATGACTTTGTAGCTTACACTGGACCGTAAATTTAATACTTGCTAAGTTTACAAGCACACAATCTTACAAATAATTAAAATAAAGAATACTACCCCAGTTTTCACATCACTACAAAATATTATTAACACAGTCGCAAAGACTTTCTATATCTTAGTACTTAAAAAAAAAAGTAGTGTATTTAAAGGACTCGGACAAAGAACTAGCAAGCATCGCTAGCGCCACACATTATTACTTTAGTCTGCTGGTCAACGTCACAACGTGGTAAGTAGCAGCGGAATATTTATTTTTCATTTTTATTTTTACGAAAAGTAAGCTATGAGTAAACTTGTTAGTTACATTTTTCATTTCACCTAATTCCAGGGGATTTTTTTGTACCTACCTCGGTAAACATAATTAAAAATTTTATTTGTTAATAAAATCAAAATAGTTGCATAGGCAAAACTGATTGAGTGAGTGTGTGATTTTCAAATTAATATACTTTTGATTACGTGTGTCAACGAACCCATATGAAATCATATTAGTAACTTGCGAAATGTAGGTGAACCTGCTACTGGGACAACTCTGCCCAACCCTTCGGGGAAACAAGGCGTGATGTTATGTTAGTAAGCGTAACCAGCAGGAAATAAAAATTTAACGACCAAGAATTTTCAAAATAATTGACAATTTAGTTCCATCTCACTTTTATGAGTCTGTTTAATATTCTGAACATAACTTAGAACATTAAAGTATGTTATAACCTTTTAGAGAAGAAATTATTATGATGAAATTATAAAATAAAATGGTATCTATCATAAATGTGCTTCATATAGTTGATTAAAAATGGTTCTGAGAAATAAATTAAATGGATAGTGAATTAAATTGTGTGATTTAAAACATGGTAAATTAGCTGTAAATAATCGTAAACAAGCATATTATGATTTAAACATACCGGCGCAGATTTCCTCGTATTAAGCCATAATTATCTATTATACTTTTAGCTTACAATCGGAATTGCGTTACTATTTCACCGAAAATTAATTTAGACCAATTATGTCAATTATCTGGTTCATCCGAATTGCATCGGGTAAATAGTTATCTAGTAGGGAGATATCGATTTCAACGCTGAATTTACGCTTTATCGTATTATCATTTCAAACTAAAATTACGATTAATCTACTATTAATTTGCATTTAAGAGCTGTCAAAATTGTTAAGGAATTTTGACACTGACAGCTCTTTCTTGAACATGGTTTAGAAGTGTTGATCGCGTTCAGTTTCATTAGTGAAATTCGTACTTAAAGACCATGTTTTCTTAATTTAATACATTCTTACATGCATTTAATAAATAGAGATAAATAAACTTTTGCTTCTTACATATTTTTCATTTACCTACCTATATCCTTTATATACTATTGAACAAGCAATATTTGTACATTATATTTGTTTTTACATATATTTGTACTCAAGTTCTCGAAATCGGCTATAACGATTTCGATGAAAGTTGCAATATACCGTATATCTAGCTGGGTCTCATATCTGGGAAAATGAATTTTCTCCGTATTTTCACGTGAGCAGAACTCAGTCGCCCAAATTTTAGTGTGAAATTGTAGTACATGAGAATAATGACATTAGAATAATGACATGGCAGCATGGAATTAGTAAGTACCTACTATCCTGGCAGCATGGAATAAGTGGGTACTATACATGGAGTAGTATGAAATTTCCTATACTATAAAATAAGCATTTTCTCTTTTCACCAGAGCAGAGCTTGGTCACCCAGGTACTATTTCTTAAACAATATTTTTTTTGCACATTATACAATTTTTATTTTTTCTATGTAAAAAAAACAGTTTCATATATTTCCGAAAAATCTTAATAAAATATCGTTACTAGTGATGTACAGTTATCCGGTTATTCATTAGAAGAGTGTCGGTGTGTTCAGTCCCCGGATATTGCAGCTTGTCGGTCCGACTTGTACGAACGACCGAAGATATTTTGGACCTGATTGAGTAGCTTTTCTAATAGCTTGGATTTTTATTTTTATCTATTTTGGTAGAGAAATTACTTTATTTGTAGTGAATTTTATAAAAATAATTTATAATGGGTACCTACTTATGTAACACTGTAAATGAAAGGGTTTGTTTACCATTTTCTGTTTTCAGCATTGCACTGTTTTGCAGAACTGTTGTTATGCAATGATAAAAACTCTTTTATTTGGAAAGAATCTTCATGCAAAGGTCTGTATTCAGTGTTGAAAGGATATAATTTTGTTATATAGAATAATGTGATTCTATGTGATTCTTACCAAAAATATACTTTTGTCAAATTTAGGTCGAAAACGTATTTCAACATAACAGCATGCCGTCACTGAGCCTTTGACAATGCAATATATATACCCAACAGATAGTAGCACACATGCCTTAAAAAGGGATGATGACTAAGAAATATTTTTTTATCCGTCAGGTAGATTATTAAAAAAATTGGACACGGATTTTTTGGTGTTTTTACGTAATCAAAAGATTCCGGCAATACATTGAGTTAAAATGTGCCATGACGTCACGAGTATGTCGATTTTATACATACTTGTGACGTAGCAACCCCCGCTCCCCGACTTTAATGCGTTTTATCTAAGTAGGTAATTTTTTATTAATATGATAAAGCAAAAAATATGTGTCTAATATTTTTTTTTATTATCTAACTGACGGACTAATAGTTTTTACGAAGTGAAAACTTCTTTAGGCGCGTTGGACATTTTTAAGATGGGACTAAACGATTGATTTCGCGACACCGTGATGACACCACCTTTTGACCATTTAAAAGACGTGTTGATTGCTGCAGTACGTGGAGTAAAAGACATCAACGCGTTGATTACCGCAGTGCCGATTTTTTTTCAAGTTTTCACTTCTGTCGGCACTCCCGGAGTGCCACTATTTTTTTTTACACAGTCATCCTCCCTGTTGTAGCTGTATTAACTCCCCAGTGAAACGAAACAAATGAACAACAACAAAATGTCAAACCGATAACAAAACCGAGCCATGAAAAGGACAAACAAAAAATTCAGCTTCTAAATAAATTCGTACTCCAACAAAACTACAGTGTCACTAACAGATTAATCGTTCCACAAAACTAAACTCTAAATCGATGCCATTTGAAAAGCAAATACGATGTGATTCAAAAAGAAAACTAATTCTAACAAGTTTAAAGTACCATTAACATATTTTCCGTTGAAACTGTTCCATGGAACTTAGTTTTAACACAATCTGTTTCTTCTCCCCTCCGTTAAACCGACAACTTCTTGGTTCATTGTAACCGAGGTGAATGACGCTTCTGAAATGGTTCGTTGTGCGAAACATTGTTTTTTGGGAGAAATTCTTCGTCTTCGGTACGATCTAATCTAAACTAATGTTATAAAAAATATTTGATGTTTTGTTTGTTTTTTTGTAATCTAAACTCAGAAACTACTGAACGGTTTTAAATTCTAGTGATGAAGTTCTTTCATCACTAGAATGCTTCATAATCACTGGTCATTTCCTATGGGCACAGTAAAATTTTAAATACCTAAGTAGGAGAGAGGAAGCTTATTACTAAATATTTAAAATGTCCTATCTATCTATTTTTTTTATGCAGCAGTATTAGTAATTATATTTATTAATTTTATTATATTATATTTATTTATTTATTATTTAGTATTATAATTATTTATTTTTTAACTCATTTATTGATTCTCTGAATATAATACGTCTAGGTCAATCTAATTTGTTTTTATGGCGCATATAATGTTTTGTTTGTTTGTCTTCCCGTGTGTTGTAAAACCCTGTGTATTTGCGTACTAATTTGCATAATTCCAAAATATAAATACTAATTACGGTGAGAATTGTGTGTTTCTGCAAGTGAGACTTGCAACTATCTGTTTATTCTCGTCGTCTAAGTCGCTTTCAAAGCGTTTTTTTTTGCGTCCATGGCTGTGTATGGATTTTAGAATTGTTAATGATAATGTTGTATTTAAAAAATGAAAAATCAAATCCTTTTTATCATCAGACGCATGCAGTAGGCAATGGATTTTGATAAGAATTACTAATCACACACTGATTTCACTATGATAATGCAAGACTTTTTCATAATAAATATTATAAATACACCCACTGACAGACAATGCACAAGCAGTGGGTCTAGAAGCATGAAATTAAGCATAAAAGGGTGAAATAGGCGATGAAAGTTTGAATAGCAGTTCGTCATTTTTTCCGGTGGGAAATTCCATCAGAAACATGAGTTGTCTTATAGAAAGCTTGACTCTTGAATTTGCCAAATACAATTCGAACTAGCCTCACATTTCACTCTGTAACCACCGTGAATCTAAAACAAAATACCCTATCTTCGAAAGAGTACAGTCCAAGTCCTTAAACTTCAATACGCTCCACAGAAAGATTCCAACCTCAAAAGTAATGTCGGACTAAAAGCCCGCTAGTCGTCCAGGGCTAAGATTTATGTAGCGTACTGAAACAAAGTCGGCGGCCGTGACGGACTACCCGTGAAACGGAACGAACTACTGCTCGTTAAAAGTTGGAATAAAATAGTGGGTGAAACTGTTGGTTTTTGAAGATTTCGGTTTGTCTTTGTTCGGAGCTTGGAGTTTCTGCAAGAATAAAGATTTTTGGATGATTTATTATGTAGAAGTGTAACGCGCATAAGTGAAACGAGCAGTTCAATTTCCAGGATGGGCAAAGCAAAAAGATGTCAGCAGAACTGACGGGGTCCGCTACGGCCGATGCCTACCGGGGTTGCGAAGAAGTCCGAAAAGGGGATCGTGGCCCCCGGCAACATGGCAACTGAAGGAACAAGGGTGGGTTTTAGTCAGTAAGAGTCTGACACGCCCTCCCGCTCCACCCGGAGCGGGAGAAGTTATTTGATAATTTTCCATCCAAAAAAGAAAATAAGGATAGACAAAGAGTTTCTGTCATCAGGACTTTCTTAATAACAGCTAGAGGTCTGAATTTATGGGCGGTTGATAGCAATAGGCTCGCCCCCTATAAGACTCATACTACTTTAGCTATCACTGCTTGTTGCTCCATCAGACTACCAAGTCATAGGTCTCGAGTTAGAACACAAGGCACGCACCTCTGACTTTTCGAATTCATGTGCGTATTGTGTAATTATCACTTGCTTCAAAAACGGTGATGAAAAACAAAGTGAGGAAACCGGCATGCCTGAAAGATATTTCTCGACGGCATGTGAAGTCAAGTCAGAGGCTCTTGGGCGGCTTTAAAACTCTGACACCAGGTTAGTCACTAACCACACGAAAAGAAGAAGATATGGTACTTATTAGACATCAGACTGGTTAACTGCTGCTTTAAGCTAGACGAGGATATTTAGAGAGATCCGCTGTTGTAACATGCTAAGACATCGCTTTGTTTCCTCGTTGACTGAGGTAGATTTTATACATGTACAAACACGTACACTGCTGCAAGGATTTTTTGACGTTTAACTGACGTTGACAGGGGGCGCTGTTGGTAACCATTTGTGCAATTGTTTTGGGAAATGTCACAATCAATTATATTGAAAAAAACGGTCCAGTGCGTGTCAGACTACGCAAAATTAAGGGTTCTGTAGTTGGAATGAATTTATCCCGAATACAAACTTGACACTGTAGTTGATATACATGTCCTCCCATACATTCCAACTGCAAATAAGTGTAAGTTTGTACGCATTGAGAGATTTACCATGTTATTTTAGGACCATAGACAGGTATAGGTTTTCGGGTATAGGTTATAGATTTTCCTGTAATCTATAAGTAAAGTGCCATATTATGTATTTTTTTCAAAATTGTAGGTCCAGTAAGTAGTTTCGGAGATAAGGGGGGGAATGGTTAATTTTCATCGAATTTCTTAAATATCTTTAAAAGTGTTTATTTTTAAATAACATAAATAATATTTTTAAAATTCTCGCAATAAGCCCTTTCATTTGATATGTCACACGGTACTGTTAGCAATTTTTTTTTTTTAATTTTCTTGTTTGCCCCCCAAAAGTGACCCCTATATTCAAATTTAATTTACTTATATTACACGTTCGTGTTTGGGTTACAGAAATACACATGTGCACCAAATTTCAAATTAATCGGTCCTTTAGATTTGGAGCAAATTAACTGTGACAGATAGACACACGAGTGACGTTTTTTCCTTTTGAGGTACGGAACCCTAAAAATAAGATAGCGGCGTTAGTTCCGATTTTGGCCGTGCGCCAAAAGAACCTTGTAGCGCTATATGTTACACTAGGTTCCACCAGCGACTTCGCCCGCGTGGTATCTCTTAATTTATAGCTTATGTTACAGAGTGATAATATAGCATTCCACTAGTGAATGAATTGCTAAAATCGGTCCATTAGTTTTGAGTTTATTCATTACAAACAAAAATACAAATCTCTTATCTTTATAATATTAACTGTAGTTAGAATGCTCTTTCTCCTGACAATTGTTAGGAGCGAACGCTATATATTCTGAACGCACAAACAAAACAAATTTTATTATATTCTAATTCTAGCAAAAGCTTAGCACATACGCTTGTCTCCAGTATCAACAGCTCGCAGGCTTTCCTCAAAGACACATTCACTGTTTTAGCTCCAACTAAAGATACAGACGAATCAACTTCCAGTCTCACTAAACCAAGTTATATAGGCTGGTATGAAACTAAGTTGCGATTATACAATACTTCTCGCGTAAGAGAAGAGCGTGATGTGAAAGAGAAGTAGTTTTATCTCGTACATGAAACTATTGTAATATGTCCACAACGCGCTTAGAGTATCTGTTCTTAAATTATATGTTAAACCTTGTTTATGAAGGATTTTTTTATTCAAGAAGTTTCAAAGCTCCATAGAAAAGTGTTACGTGATAACGACGAGAAGTATAGTAGTTATTATTACAATAGCTGCGCCCCGCAGTTTCACCCGCATAAGACTGGATCCCGTGGGAATATCGGGATAAAAAGTTCGATGTCCTAACCTAGGTAATAGTCTTTACATGTGCCAAATTTCGTCCAAATCCATTTAGCAGTTTAAGCGTGAAAGCGTAACAAATGAACACACAAACTCACTTTCGCATTTATAGCATTAGTTAGGATGCCAATCAATCAATCTGCCTAGCCTTTTTCCAACTATACTGGGGTCAGCTTCCAGTCTAACCGAATACAGTTGAATACCAGTGTTTTACATGGAGCGACTGCATATCTGACCTCCGCAACCCAGTAACTGGGTAATACGATACCCCTTGGTAAGACTGGTTGTCAGACTTTCGGGCTTCTGACGACCCGTAACAACTGTCAAAGATCCATAATTGACAGCCTGAACCAACGGCTTTACGTGCTTTCCAAGGCACGAAGGAGTTTCGGTATTTAAAGATGGTCACCCATCCACAGACCAACCCTGGCAAGCGTAGCTTAACCTAATGCATCGAACCGTGCAGCTATTATTACTTAGCCACAAGCTCCTTGAACGAGGCTGTAAACCTAACATTGGAAAGAAAAAAACAATTATCTTGAGCCACCTGTGAATAACATAGACCACGCGTGAGATTCAAAACAACTATTCAATCATTATAAACATATACCTACATACACACATAAACTCACGCCTTTTTCCTATGAGGATGGGCAGAAACTTCAGAACGCCACCTGCTATGATCCTTAGATACTCCTTTTGCTTCGTTTACTACATCGTTTCGTTTCGTTTAATACATTTTTTTTTGGCTGGGAAATTATCAAATAACTTCTTCAGCTCTGGGCGGAGCAAGAAGGCATGTCAGACGTTCCTTCAGTTGCCATGTTGCTAGGGGCCACGGTATTCCTTTCAGGACCCCGTCAGTTCTGCTGGAATCTCTTTGAGGCGCGCATGGAACACAACGCACCATCGACCCGGGCCTGGTTCTTACCGGACGGCGAGCTACGCATTGCTCACCGTCCGCAAGCCCGCGCCTACGGTAGCCGTCAATCGGCCTATGATTCCCGATGCCCAGGGCGTCTCCTGCGGTGGTTAGGGGCGTGAGGACGCGAAATTTGCCTCTCCCTCACGCGTTCCGCCTCCTCTTTCACAAACATTACTGCTTAGCAGAAGGAGGTGACGGCGTCCAATGCCCTCTCGCTCCGTACCATGATGCGAGAGATCACCGCCGCTGATCACCTCCAATACGGCGAAGCTCCACCCAAGCCGGGTAGACCTCCACCGTGTCCTCGGGGCAACCCACACAATGGTGACACCAGGGCGTTACGTTAATACATCTGGCACGTCGATTGCAAGTAAATAATTACCACAACAAATAACCATTTTTGTGTGTAAAGGTGACCGTTTAACCCAGCAATCAACTACAACTACCTGTGAGTATCAGAAACATGACAACAACAAATGAATCAATCCCACAAACAAGCTCTTGAACTATGAAAATCGACGCCAGGATTTCTGTCTTCACCTGTCAGGCAAGAAAATAATATTTCCCGCACATGTCCCAACACAACATTACATACATATATTGGTACCTTAAGGAAAAAACACGTTAAGTGATTCATGCAAATATTCACCCACATAACTGAAAAATATTCCCAGCTCCACGTTTGAACAAAGGAAAAACGTGGTATACAAAAGGTTGATAGCTACCCCTAATAGACAGGATGTCATCAAAGGAACCAGACATCAGCTAAACGAGGTAAAACATTCGAAAAATAGCTCCGCCAAAGATGATAAGTTGCCACATAAAATTGTACGGGGAGGTACTGTTGGTGTGTGTACTCGCTTTGTTCTCGCATATGTGATTAGTGAAGAGACTGTAGTAGTCGGATTTCAAGTACTTCTCACTATTTCTTTTAATTTTTTTCCACAATGGTAAACTTCGTCCTTTCAAATCGATGTAAATAATAGGAAGCATAGAAAAAAACTTTTAAACGTGGAAAGGAAAAGCCTGTTATTTTATTTTTACACGATAATTGTTTTTTAGCTGAATTTGGTTAGACTGGAAGCCGACCCCAACATAGTTGGTAAAAGACTAGGAATATTGGTTAACCTAAACAGGTCTATTATTTGAAGTACAATAAAAAAACAAATAAAACATTTGCTTTGAAATTTTTTATACTGAAAAATAACTGTCAGCGTGGGTTAAATATTAACAAACCAAATATCAAAGTAAGGTTTTTAATGAGTACTTACCTACCTATACTTTAAATAATCTGTGTTACATATTTTTTTAGGGTTCTGTACCTCAAAAGGAAAAAACGGAACCCTTATAGGATCACTCGTGTGTCTGTCTGTCTGTCTGTCCGTCTGTCCAAGCAAATTTGCTCCGAATCTAATGCGCGATTGAACGTGTAACGTAAATAAATGAATTTTGAATATAGGGGTTACTTTTGGGTTACAAACAAGAAAATTTAAAAAAAAAGTTTTGCTCACAGCACCGTGTGACATATCAAATGAAAGGGCTTGTTGCGAGTATCCTTAACATATGTTTTATATAATTTTTAATTAATATATTTAAGAAATTCGATGAAAATTGCCCATATCCCCTTATCTTCGAAACTACTGAACCAAAAATCTTGAAAAAATACTTAGTATAGCCTTTTATTACCCATAGATTACAGGAAAACCTATAAGAAGTCTATGGTCTCAAAATAACATGGTAAATCTCTCAAAATTGTGCGTACAAACTTACATTTGCAGTTAGAATGTATAGGAAAACATATTTTGCAACTACAATGTTAACTTTGTTCTTGGGATAAATAAATTCATCTCAACTATGGAACGCTTCATAGTGCGTAGTCTGACACGCACTTGGCCGGTTTTAAATTATAGTTTGTCATCCGTGAGGTTTGGGTAATTTAGTGTTAATTATGTCCCACCCACATAACGTGCGTACATAAAAACCCCACTTTTTATCAAAATACCACAATTTATTTTTATTTGTGAATCGTTTGTGACTTTAAAAAAAAAAATTAATACAACATTTCAGTATAAACTATGGAATTAAAAAAAAAAGGTCTAACAGTAAAATAACACTCCTAGCATACATGGCGTCACGCGAATATAGTCCCCATGCATCAAGTACTAACTACGTCCATAGATCAAGTAGTTCAAAATAACTAGATTAACAACACACTTCTAGCCAAAAAAGAAAATGTACACTAACAAAATAAGAGAGAAAACACACAAAATAATCCTAATAAAGTACTCAGGAGAATCATTTTCAGCCAACCGCGCCTACCTCGCTACGCGGATTTGGTCCTTATGAATTAAGCATCATTCTCTTTAAAGAACCACTGGAACAATAAGCACTGACGGCAGACGCGAGCGAAAACAAAATGACACACCGCTTCCATAGTACCAACCGCGTTACGCGAAAATGGTCCTTATGAATCAACCAAGATCCGCGTCCATACATCAAGCGGTTGAAAGCACCACTTAATCCACTTCACGGGTAAGTGTATGTGTGAGATATGACGTCATTCGTCACACAACTCTGCCACATGTGATACTGGCTGTGACGATTCACGTGTTCCGTGTAATTTGCCGTGAGCGCTATATTTTGTGGCCTACCGAGGTATAGTACGATATAATATCCTTGATATGTAATTGTTCTGTATTTTCTGGTACGTAAGAGCGTACACGTGTAGGTAGATTAAACCTAAAAGGCTTGAGGAACATCTTAATAAATCCTAAAATATCGTAGATATGTAAGCAACGGGGCACATATAATCAACAAACAATCAAAATTGTTTGGTCTTCATTCTGTTCAGTATGTTGTAGGTAATATAAATATATTACATTTTTAAGTGCCATGTCATGTAGCCAAAAATGTAGCATTTTATTTTTAAAGTCTGCGATATTCTAACCCAAATAAAAACCGCTGAAAGTGCACCGCATGCAGCGCCAGTGTTAAAATTTTTACGATCGCTGCTTGTCACCGCGTGAAATGCCAATTAAAGTTTATGACGTCAGAGGCATTTTAGTAGAAACCACATAAAGTCCTTTGTGTAGTTCTCACCACAGAGGCAAACATGACTGTAAAGAGAAAATACGATGTAATAAAACATGTTTGATATTTAATATTTTTATTTCTCTCGCTTTCATCAAAATCAAACTCAAAATCTAAAAAAATCTATATAATTAAATCTGTGGGAGTGATTTCGTGAAAAGGCACGCAAGTGTGTTACAGGAAGCTGTAGAAGTGCGCGCAGTTTGATTTGAACTATGAGCGCGCGCTGTGCTAGAGTTTGCCGTCAGAAACGACCTTGACGAGATCCCGCCCCTTTAATGTTGCTTATTACCTTAATAAAATACAATTGACGTGGATATATTTATATAACTTTTACGCTATTTCACGCGGTCGGTGTGGCAACATGCTGTGTTCGTGTTCGCGACAAGTCAATCGTCATCCTGAGGATGCCTCGTTGAGAGGTGAAACACGTGTCAGTGTTGTTTTTTCAGGGTTTTGTTATGGCTCTTTAGAAATAACTAAGCGGAAAAGTTAAAAAATCACGTCTATTGTATTTTATAATGGATTTCCGCAAGGTCATGACTGAATCAATTAAGTAACTATATTACCTTAATGTTGCTTATTACCAAAGTGAGATGTTAAATGTTACACATCATAAGCGACTACTGTAAGGCTCGATAGTTTTTTCGTTTCTTTTTTGGTACAGCATGTCGTCATAATTTTGTCACTTATATAGTTAATTAGAAATATCATATTATTGTACCATAACCTAGCATTTATGAAACCGCGAAAAGTCTAACCACTTTATTATTTGAAACACAAAAAAAACATGCTTACAAAAAAAAAACAACCGACTTCCAAAAAAACTACGAAATGAAAAATAACTTAAATTTCGGAAGTCGGTGTCTTTGGTTTTATATTTTAGTTATTTGCCACCGACATCCGAAATTTTTGTCATTTTTCACATTGTAGTGTTTTTTGGAAGTCGGTTGTTTTTTTTTATGTTTTTATTTCAAGCTTTTTAGTGGGTAGTTTGTAATTTATCTAAGTTACAATAGCCTAATCTCAACTACTTATCACCTTTTACAAAATATTGCTATTCCCGATGCAGGGTCATTAATCGTTGAAGAGTTCTCCTGGTGCTTCATCATTAGCTCCACTTCTCCATATGCATTATGACGAGTATAAATTGCATGGCAACCATATTAAAGTAATCAAATCGCAACCCGTGAAATACTTATTATTGAGTAATTCCGGTGGCCATTTGTGGTCTTTATCATCAGTATCATTTCACCAAATGGTTCAACAGCAACTGCACGAATTACTATAAAAAATACCCAAATCGCCATAGGTTTGCCTATAATATTTGAAGAGTTCCCGCAATTTCTCCAGAATTCCATAATCAGATCCTGGATTCCTTATCATAATACTACCCTTGAAATATTATCTTTCAAACAAAAAAAGAATCATCAAAATCTGTTCATAAACTACGAAGTTATCCGTGAACACACATAATAAAAAAATATGTACGGTCAAATTGAGAAACCTCCTCCTTTTTTGAAGTCAGTTTAAAGGAAGTACAACTCGAAACGAGGTTGAGTGACACCCACAATCTTTATCAAGACTTCTTATCGCTTTGAACAAGTAACTCAAGTTATAATAGCTTAACCAAGTCTTAAAGAGACCACTGGTCCTAAGGGACTGTTAATAATTACGGTCTACCTTGTCTTGTGACAGAAAATGGATTGGTACAGAAGGTCAGCTTCATACGCGGAGCGAGAATAGGTGCACGCACACAATATTCCTCCTTCAGATCATATTGAGATCATGACGACTAATCTCAGCGAGGATAATATATATATATATATATATATACCGCCTTCGGTACGGGAGATATTATAGTGCACAAGTGTGTGCGCAGACACAAATGAACTCGCTCTTCCCTCACTCTTATAGTCTGATTGTCGGACATGACTGGAGAGAGATCACGCACAGGGCCAACGGCTAAAGACGAGAGCGTCCGGATAGCCTGCGAAATTTAAATTTTCTTAAGTTTTTTGCAATTTGCAGGTCATTATCAGGTTGTATGTTGATCTAAATGTGATTCGCGGCCGTATTAAATATTTATTTATAGAATTATTTTAATGAAAATCATCAATACAACTTTCTAAGTTCTTTAAGCTTTATTGAATGACAACTTCATGAAATCATGATGTTTTAGGATTATTTTAAAATAAGGAGTTGTATTGCTGAATCTAATGATTATAATTCTATAAAGCCTTATTTGTTACGGTCGCGAATGATATTTTAATTAACATACGACCTGATGCTGACTTGCAAATTGCAAAAAACGTAAGAAAATTTGAATATTGCGGGCTACCTTAGCGAATCCCCCTTAAAGTGCTTTCCGAAGCACGGAGGTATCACACCGCCAAGTTCCAAACTCCGGATTGTTACCCTGAACCCCATGCTCAGCAGTGGTGCTTGCAACCACGAGACTAACTGGGCAGTCCAAACTGGACTGCCTAGTTGGGAACACACACTGTGAGGTTAGGCGATCTCAAAGAAATACCGGTGGCGAGTGCGCTTGCACTCAATGTGAGTGAAGCGTGTTTATGTGTGCGTGTGTTTCCGCTCGTTACACGGAGTTGGCCTTCTGTACCTATCTATTTCGTGCTTCAGGTTAGAACAATTCCATGCTATTAAAATTTATTGTCTGTTATTATTTCTGATGGGTCTATCTTTAAATTTAATCGAACAATTATGAGGAAATTATTTTCGTGTTGATTTGTGAATGTGTAGTATGATTGAAGTAGCTAATGGGTGAAAGTTCGTAGAATCGATTTTGATTTCATTTCAGTTGTGGAACTGAAAATCTATTAGATCTTTTCAAGTTATAAAACCTTTTATTATATCAAGTTAGCTGTTAGCTTTAGAAGCCTTTTTACTGAGAATTGCTGTTGCGTTTCGATTCTTATTACTATACAAAAAAAATTTATCTTATCTGTTCAAAATATTACGTGCCTTGGAAACTATAGTCAGAATTCTTCAACCCTAAAGAACTAAGTTTTTCAATATTTGGTTTGTCTAACTCTAGCATTAAGTACTTAAAGTGATTCCTTCAAAGTAGCTTATGAAATTCAAAATTTCTTTCTTTTTTTTTTGGAAATAAATTTTGATTTTTGCGAGCGTCGCCAAAGTACAGTTTGACAAGTTGTCAACTTCAAAGTCTCAATTCAGAAAACGGGTGTTAATCTTTATTGCTTAGTGAAAACACTTTTGCGTACCAAAGGACCACTAAGCAAATGAACAGAAAACCAATTAAAAATAATCTAAAACAATAGAACAGCATTGTAATGCAAATGTATTCAAACTCAGTACCTATCGGCTAATGCAATTCTGCAAAACACCATTTCCCGTAAGATAATAACATTTCATAATGTCCTAACTCCGGTTTAAATGAAGCCTAATATTGGCTAATAGGCTATTAATAGCCACATGGATACTCAAAGGCCAGCCAATGAGATTGCTAACGAAATCATGGTTCCAGTACAAAATGGATGATGATTTAGTCACAGGTTTTAAATTGAATTACAGTTTTGGATCATTGGGAATACGCGCTTCATGTTGAGTATAAAATAAAAGTATTTCTGAATTCTGATTCTGATGAACTAAGATGTTCAGAAGTTGAAATAAACAGAAAAAAATAGACGTAGGTAAATTGACTATTTAGTTGTAGTTGATAAAAAACACATTTATGCAATATAAAATTCATGACGATTGGAGCGATTACCCGCTACGAAAGCGTAGCTGGCGTAGCACAGCAGCTACGCCGTAGCAATTACGTAACCCTTATTCTTAACATTGTTAATTCACGCCAACTCTGTCAAATTTCTTACAGAATGGTAAAATAACCAAGCAAAATGTTCAGAACCTAAAATCTGGATTTGGAATCTGGATTTTTCTACAAGAAAACTCCAGAATCACCATGTTGCTACTGTACTACCGAAACTATACCAAAGCCACAAAGGTACAAGGGTCTGATTTAACAGAACAACGACCTGCGCCAAAACAATCCATACATTAAGGAGCCAAGTGGGGTTTGTAAAATACCCGCTATGAAAGCGAAGCAAGCGTAGCACATCAGCTACGCCGTAGCAACTTCGTAGCGCTTTTTCTTAACGCTGTTAATTCGCCCAAAGTTTATCTAAGCTCTTATAAATTGTTAAGAATACTAAAAATACCTAAAACACCTTAGTTTTTCAACAAGAAAACTCCAGAAACACAAAATAACTATGTAACCACAGCTGTAACGAAACTATCCCCAAGCCACATAGGTACAAGCCGCAAAGGTACAAGGGTCCGATTTAGCAGAACACCGAACTGTGCCAAAACAATCCATACATTAAGGAGTCAAGTGGCGTGTGTTTAAAGGAGCGGCCGTCACGCCGGGTCGCAGACTTATTGCTTCGAGTTAGCTACGATTTCTGAACTAACAATTCACGCCAACTTTTTGGGGTTTGGGTCAAAGTAGAAGCAGTAAAGTTCGTTTTTATGTTTCAAGTCTTGTTTTTTAGTTTTTCTACGCATCTACAAAACCAACATAGTTTTCTAGAAAGAAAGAAAGAAAGAAAGAAAAATAGGTTTATTTGTCACAGAGACACGTGCATACATAAAAGACAAGAGTAAACGAAAACAACAAAAAGTACATAATAAATCACGAGCGTAAAACAGAAATTAGTCGGCAGCTGCACGACATGACTGTGACAAGAAGGCATACATACATACACACATAAGCATAAGCTACATATATACATAAGTTTACGCCTTCTTTCCATGGGGGTAGGTAAAAACTACAAAACGCCACCTGCTACATACTCTTTTTGCGTCGATTACGTTCATACATCTGGTTATACATGCACGCTGGTTGTAAGTACCGCGCACCTTTTTTTTTGACCTTTCTGAATAACATCACCAATAAGGTCAGTATTATGTCCTCCTAGGGCGTCCCCTTAAGGTATTTCTACATACCTTGTAAATACTTTTTGTTAGTACCTTTTTACTCATCCTCTCAACATGACCAAACCGTCTACGCATAATCTTTTCAATATTTGTCACTACATCTTTTCTACGTAATTTTCTATATCGGCAATAAAGCAGCCTCTACATCTTTTAAATTGTGGCACCCAAAACGGCACGAAAATGTCGGAAATACGACGAACACTAGGTTTTATTTGGCGACGCATATTGCTAGTCCTCACCTATGTGGCGTATACGACGCTGTATATTCTTGACACTTGAGCCACCTTTACCTAAGTATACGTCCTTGGTCCTTTTGTGAATTGTTGGAGCTTATTTATCTTTATGCCTTTCTTGGAGAGGTACTAGGTAGGCTTCCGAATGATAATGAGGCAGACTATGTTCTATCGATATTGAGGATGGATTAGGTAAAGGTAAAAAGAATTTGTATCTGCCCAATAACTGCTTTTTTTTTTGGCTGGAAAATCATCAAATAACTTCTCAGACTCTTACTGACTAAAACCCACCCGTGTTCCTTCGGTTGCCCTGTTGCCGGGGGCCGCGATCCCCCTTTCGGTTTTCTTCGCAACCCCGGCAGGCAACGGCCCTAGCGGACCCAGTCGATTCTGCTGACATCTCTTTGAGGCGCGCGTTGAACACAACGCGCCGTGACCTGGGCCTGGTCCTTATCGGACGGTGAGCTACCCATTGCTCACCGTTCGCAAGCCCGCGCCTACGGTGGTCGGAAGCCCAATAACTGGTATGGAGTTACACGAATGTGATAATATATTTTTATTTTTTGCTTCTTTTTTGTTTTCACTACCTGCTGCAAAAGGGCCTCGCTATATTTTTATTGTAATATACCCTAATTTTATTAGTATTGATCGGTAGCTTGTATTTGTGGTGCAAACTGTAAATAATAGTTGTTTTTTTTTTTAAAGTTCATGTGAGCTTTATTTCCAATTGTTATTTTTTTCCATATGGAACACCACACTTATCTGTTGACAGAAAATAGTCATTTTTAGAAAAATCCTTTATTATTGAAGTTTTACGTAGTCGTTTGACATCGTCCTACAGTGACCTTGACCCAACTCAAACTGTCATTTCTCCTTATCACTCAAAACTTACCAAACCCCAATAATAGTTAACACAAATCTGCTCCAACTAAACATTTAGAAACACCAACAAAATTATAACTCAGCTTGAAATAACAAGAGAAATAATTAATGTTGTACCCGTTAATTTTGCACAACAACAATTTATCAGGGGTCGCGAAATAGGAGGAAATCTCACGTTCTACTAATAAACTTTGGTAACGACTGTGATCAATGGAGGGCTCTTGTGATTGTGATTAGTAATAGTCAACGTGTGTAGCTCTTGGCGGGTCTTCAATGTGCATGTCATGGTTTGCTTATGGGGTAGATAGAGATATAGCTCATGATGGACCCACATTATTACCGAACCTGACTGTGTAGTAAATGAGTTTTTTTAAGTTGTAAGTTTGTGGCGACTATTCCACAACGTTGTTAATCGAGATTTAAGGGAAACGGTGAAACTTTTAGCAAGTCAATATAAGTTTTGGTCCTAATATCCGAAAATGAAACTAAACATATTTGGAACTATTACTCATTAATATTTAATTCTTTATTTTTCCCACAGTAACGAATCAAGTTAAACCACAACAAATCCTCGTCAATGTAATGCAAAACAATTCCTTTTTACAACCAAATAGTTCGTAGAATGGTAATAAAATTTTCGACGCTGACAAATTTGGATACAGGACCATATTGAATTTCGACGGAATTTTTACATTCTAGTATAACAGGGGAAACACAATTGTGGTGGCAACACTTTACGACATCCTATACCTTCTGGAATATGGGATGAAAGATGTTTATGGATGAATAAATTTATGTATTGTGCACAGACAGGCCTTCCTTGGGAGATGAGAAACTATTTCGCTCCTAGAACTTGTTTTTATTCTCTTCAGGGTAAATTGGGAATTGTACTGGTGGTGAAGTGGCGGAAAAAAATGTGGTTAGGTTATATAAGACGGTAAGTGAGATGGAAGGAGCAGGATGAATAAGGAGCTGTTCACATAGACGAGGCGAGATGTAGTCAGCGGAGCAACGAGTATGGCGTGAAAATTAAAACGTTTCCACAACACAATTATATCACTAGAAATAGGGACCAATTAGTTCAACCAGGTTTCAAATTGGCTAAAGTGGACTCATCTTTCATGGGGTACTGTTTAAAATTTTACAATAAAATACCTCCCCACATACTTCAACTGAATGAAACGAAATTTAAATCTTATATAAAACGCACACCATGCAGCCAAGCATATTAAAAGTTGGGGGATTACATCGCTGATATAAATGCTTGGCTAAACGCTGGTCCTGCTCCACAAGGGCGCATAAACTAATTGATTAGCATTTGAAAATACTGTTGGAGTTGCTGAAGATTTAAAAACGACTCATCTTTGCATTGTGTAAATTCAACCCCTTAGTATTGTATAATTTCATAACATGTGTGAGTACTATGTACCTACTTTAAAGCTACCATTTACTAGCTACGTCTTTCATTGACCTGAATGTGCCCTTGCGGCTGAGAATATGTCATGCTCACTCTAATGTCTCGCTGACGGTGGCGTGTGTATTGGATCATTTAGCTCCCTTCAATGGTTGAGCGGAATGGTGCTAATCCATGCGTCATGTTCGTGAACGGGCGCTGTCAGTAGGGACTGGTCATCTTCTAGCTGCCATGGCTTATTTTAATTTGATTTTTGAATTGTTTTATTTTTTATTACGGACGCTTTTATCGTTCTGCATCGTTCTCACATTTATAACTTTAACATGAATGATGTAACCAATATTTTGTAAACATATTGTGATTTAAAAGAGTGTCCATGGAGTTTCTTGCCCGTTCTTCTCCATAGGTACCTACTACGCTTTGGAATGGGCAACTAGCTTCATCTTTCTGACTGATAGTTCAAAAGTGCCTGTAATTAGTTTATTTGAAATAAATGCTTTGAGTTTGAGTTGAGTTTAACTATGAAGATTACCTCGAAAACTCAAAATGCACCCTACTCACATCGTTTAATATTCTGCTGTTCTTTGTGCAGAACAACCTGCTTCTAATTTGTTTTGTTTGATATGACAATACCCGCTCGTCATTTTACACGTGCAGCCTGTGGACTGTTATAGTTTGCGTGCACATAGCGGTCTACATGTCTAGTATAATAACGCACTCAGGATAATGTTGGGGCTGCCATGGATGTAGCGCGTCAAAGATGTAAGGCATATAGATGGTTTTGCGGCCATCATTCGTAAAAGAAGCGCTTCTCTGCTTGCTCGTCTTTGTGGCGGTACCAACACTACCTTGAATTTATTCACAGATAGATGGGAGTCTCCAATGCTGCGACATTGGATGAAACTCCACACTAAATTAAACTTGTATGTCTACTAGTTTATAAGACTATTGTTACTTACACTATGGGAGTAGCCTGAAATGAAAGCTATAATAATAATAATAAATAACCTCAACACTTAAAAATGTCTAAGGGGTCTCTGCGAGTTGGCTTCGGCCCCTCGTATGCCTTCCAAGGGTCTGGGACCCCAGGGTCTCGAGATATGTTAAAGAAATTAAAACAATAATAAATAATACTATTATGATCACGAACAACTACCGTAAATATAGTGTGAAAGACGGCACGGTTGACATCTGTCGGGCCTGCCACCGTCCGGGAGAATCAATCCGACATATTATCTCTGGCTGTTCTCGTCTGGCTAACAGAAACTACTTGCATAGGCACAACCTTGTAGCCAGGATTATTCACCAGCAACTTGCTCTGAAAAACAGTCTTGTTGAATCGGAAGTACCGTACTATAGATATATGCCCGACCCAGTCCTCAAAAATGGCAATATCACGTTATATTGGGATCGATCTATCATCACTGACAGGGCTTTTGTTGTCAATAAGCCAGACATAGTGGTGATAGATAGATTAGAGCGTCGCACAATGATTATTGATATAGCGGTCCCGCATGACGAGAACCTCGTGAAAGCTGAAAAATATAAACAGATTAATTATCTTGACCTGGCTCGCGAGGTTGTCGACATGAGGGATGTGGATACAGTCATTGTGCAGACAATCATTGTGCCGATAGTCGTAACGGCCAATGGCATAATAGCCAAGAGCCGCGACCAACAGGAGGCTCTCGTTAGGCAGCTGGATCAAGGGCTTAATCCAGAAAGTGGTACTCCTGGACACGGCGCGTATTGTTAGGAAGTTCCTTTCTCAGGAGTTCTGACCACCGGTAGCTTGAATCCTGTTCCCGACATCGGTGGGCTACTATTTTTATATTTTTTAAAGTTTTTTTTAAATATTAATATTTAAAACAAAATAATATGTTTAAAATGAAATAAAGGAAATAAAACTATTATGCCAAAGTGTAATTATAATTTTAGTTTTAAGATAATTACGTACTTTGTGTAGCAATATTTTATTTTAAGCTACGCTTGATGGCACATAATATTGTTTAAACTTATTTATATTTTCTCTATAAGTGAATTTGTAATTCTTTTGAGAAAATAAATATCTTTAACCGTAACTTCGGAGAACAGTGATAACGTAAAAAAGCGGTAAACTTATTCAGAGTGATGATCATTTGTTTCTCACTGTTGAAGCTTACCCCAATACATACAACTTTCAAAGCCACAGCCTAACAGAAGTCTTTATAAACGCATTGTAAATGTGCCGTAGACTGCACAAAATAGGCGTGCAGTGGCAACGCTATGTGGGGTAGAATGTATGCTGTCTTTGTCTGTTGTCGTAGACAAAGCTGCGAGGAGCGCAGATTTGTCTGTAGCATGTGACGTTATCCTACCGTCTTAACAGTGTGAACTACGCCTTAGAGGAGTAGTTTTATTGTATTCGGTACCTAATCAGTAGTCTGTTATTTCAGCCTTGAGCTAAGCCTTTATAACAGTAGAGTTTTTCATACAGTAGAATAATACTTTATTGTTTACCATTTGAATAGTACAAGCTATCTTTGAATGTGTAATATTATAAATATGTATACAATAGGAAACCTTATCGCCTTAAGATATCTTTCTGAGAACAGATCCCAATCTATGTGTTCGTTCAATGCTTCGGGTTCGATTTCGACTAACAAACATAATTATCGCTTTTCATTCTTTGAAAGCTAAAACAAAAAACGATGCCAAAACATTATGTAACACAAAGCGGTTTTATTAAGAAATAAAAAATAAAGGTACAATATCGTGATTTTAATCCACTTTCTAGGTGAACCCGTTTATTTTATTACCCTTTTTGTACCAAGTATTTACTATCATAATATTATCACCCTTTGTTTCATAAAAATTTGGTTACACGTGGATACCCAAAAATGGGTTGTAATTTCGAATACTTTAACAGAATTTTTTGGTCCTAACATCCGTAATTATAATTAGTTCAAATCTTGCACCAGTTCTTAATTTAAACATGAAAGACTTTTTCCAAAATTTGAAGACTAAGCTTGTTGTGTTTACTGAAACACGGCAAGCTTAGTCTTCAAATTTTCAAAAGTTGTCGGGCAAACTACGCCATAGCATAGTGCAGTCACTATGCCAAAAAGATCAATAATTTTCAGAGTGTTATTCACGTAGTTTGCCCGACAACTTTTAAAATCAAACAGAGCTCTTAGAGTCATGAATAAGCTCACCAAGTGGCGAAGTTCGAACATTAATAAACAATTTTACGTCTCATGAAAGTCATAAACTATAAAATTGAAAACCGAAAAATATCTCCAAACTTCTCATAAAAGCGAACGACATGCCACTACATGTTTTCACATCATCCAATCCCAAACTTAATTCCGTAGTTGTCCAGTAAAAATATCGTAAGCGCAACAGCCTGGTCTATAAAGTGGAGTAAACATGGCGGCTATGATCCAACTTTGGTCAACTGACTATAAGACATAGTCTACTTGGTCGTCTACTTATATAAACGACTAGTTTGTGTTTATGTTTAGGGATATTCATCCTGCAGTTTGCCATGATGAGGGTTTCAGTTTGCGTCCAGTTTGTGAAAATTAATATAGACTAGAAAATTAATATGTTTTCTAAAAAGGAGTCGATAAGCCCGATTACAACAATAGAAAAAAAAATCTTTGAGATATTTTTTTTTTTTCATTATTTAAAAAAAATTAATTCGTACTCGATGCTCAAGGCACACGCCTGCTGGGAGAAATTTCGATGAATTATAGCACCTTTGTGATCTCCGTGTAATAAGTTCTAAGTAGATGCTTTTTAAAATTTTGTGGTTACATAAATAACAAATAAAGGTTTAAAATAAAATATGTAAAACGACCACGCGTATACAAAAAACAAAACATTTTCCCTAAGCTTTCATTTACTCTAAGTAGCAACCTTCCTCGCGTACTCAAATACTTCACAATTAAAATTTCAAACAAATACACCCGTTGGCAACACAAAAATCCCTAAAAAGTAACATGTAACAAAGCTAATAACTTGTCGTGGGTCTGGCAACATTAAATAAAGGGTCCATAATTATTAATGCCAATCTACTTCACAATTAGCCAAAGGGTTTTAATACCTTTGTATTCCTTACCTTGAAACATTTGCAATATAATTTAATTTCATTCTGCTCAACTTTCCTACCATTATTTGAGTTTTGGGGGTTAATTTTAGTTATTATATTATCCGTACTGCAAACAATACGTAAATAACAAGCTTTGGTTTCTATTTATTTAACATGGACGGTTTGATTACGAGCATTGTATTGTGGAGCAAAGTTTTCATGCAAAGATGAATGCTAGAGGAATATAGAATTTACATGCGCTTTGAATATGAAAGGCTAATGAAGAAAATGGACTAATTTGTTATGTTGGACTAACAAGCTTGCTGTTGTTGCTTTTATTAAACTACTGGTAACAACCAGTTTAGTAACATCGGGTTATATAATGATTTGGTCCTTCAGTCCTAAACAGTGACAGCATCGTGGCACGGTCACGGTCACGTACATACTGAGGAAACCGGCGTGCCTGAGAGATATTTCTCGACAGGATGTAAAGCCAAGACAAAAACTCTGACACCGGGTTAGTCAATAACCACACGAAAAAATAAATAAACTGGCACGGTTTTTATAAAGACCATCATAATACTTGTTAAAAATGTAAAAAAATACTTGTCTTTATAATACCTACAACATCGCAGTATTATACAAGGTAAACCTGATTTAGTCCACAGTTATTGGTCCTTTTTTCCCCAAACTTTTTCCGCGTATAAATCAAATTAATGCAGTTATAAATAACGCTCTACATTGAAAAATAACTAGGTACACGTATTTTAAATCTATCTACACGGTATGGCGCAAAAAGTATTGTAATATTCACGTAATTTGGATGATTCATGAGCCATTAGGTAGCGTTATTGAACTTTCTGGAAAAAAGGTAAGGATCCCTTACGACTGAGGGCAGAGGACCAATATTAAGTCGTCGGCCTCTGGTCTTTTTATTAATAATGTTATAAGTTATTTTATTCGTGTGATGATTTGTGAATGATACTGTTTATTTATAAGAGAAGTGAACTGTGCAGTTTTCGAGAATTCTGTATTACCTTAATACATTAAGATTTTACCCGGAGCTAGTTTGCGAGTTGGTGATGGTTTTACTAGAACATTTTACAAAACAAAATTGTTTCCAGCAATAAAAACCACATACATAATAGTTATTTATGCAAGTGTTGTCTAGTAAGGGGTATTAAAACACGAATGTGGGTTTATCACACGAGGTGAAGCCGAGTGTGATAATAGTATCACATGAGTGTTTTAATATCTAATTATGTGCAGTTGCATACAAGATTTTATCTACACCTATGATATGAATCCTCTATGAAAGGTTCTGAAACCATTGAATTTTTGTAATTCAAGATCAAGAATAAATAAAATCCCACGAAATTCAGTACAACTGCACGTATGTATATCGTCTGCAGCAGCACGTCACCGCACATGCGTGCATCGGGTACTGCTGTCTCCCGCACTACTTCTTTCCATTACAAAAGTTGATGGAACAAGAGTTGCATACATGACAATGTTCTTTTTTTGAAATTCGACTTGTATAATGAAATTTAGTGCAACATTATAACACTCATTTAGATGATATTATGGTTACTATGACATTGGTTGTTTTAATGTTGGCAATAAGCTGTTTCAAAAACTTTTATAGAGGTTTTAAAGCATAGGTGTAGATAAAGATATTTTAAACAATTTTTCATAAGTTTAAGTAGTAATTTGTGTTTACGTCTAGTAGCTACCTACTTGACAATCATCCATTTCAATTACTCATCACAGCAGTTGTGAGATAAGATAAGATAAGATATTTTGTAAATATGGGTACAAAACTTGGTGACAGTAAAAATATTATTAGCAACAGCCATATTTAACCAGAAGGCAAACAAAAGTTGCAGGAAAGTCCGAAAGGGATACCGTGGCTGTTGTTGGTGTGTTGCAGGGGGCAACATTGCAACTGAAGGAACACGGGTTGGTTTTTAGTCAGTAAGAGTTTGACTCGCTCTCCCACTGCGCCCAGAGCGGAAGAAGTTATTTGATAATTTCCCACCCAAAAAAAAAGCCATGCAAAAGTACAAAAATACATTAGAGATGTTAAGTAGATAATAATGATAAACAATGTCAATATAAAGATTGACTAACTATAATTACAATGAGACGCAACTTTTTGCACGATTTCTAATTAAAATCCATCACATCCATGTCTGAATCTTCGTCCAAAACCGTAAAACCCATCTTCTTATACCGCATTTTCTACCTAAACATAGATAGGTAACTTATGAAAGTACGAATGGACGCCAATCTAGTGCTGTCTTCAATCATTCCGGGATTTTGTCGCGACATCCCATTTCCGAATTCGTGACTCTCATATATAACTGTAGGTACGTATCTTTTATGTGTAGGTACATCTGTTATGCTATCAAGGTGTGTGGGTTATAATTTTGTAGGTAGGATTTTTATATGAATAAAACTGTTATGAATGTTTTGGTCTTTCGGTACAGATTTTTACAGAAATAATATTATCTCATTTGTTTTTTTCGTTTGCTCATTACAGTGGTTATTGTCTTATTTATTTCTAATAATAAGTATAGTTATTTACAGCATTTTGAAAGCCTAATTTCGACGGAAGTCGCTAAAAGCTTCTACATATAAATAATTTATGAGGGCTAATTACACAGTATAATTGGTACTTGCGTAAAGTCATAAACATAGTTGACTTTAAAAAAAAAAGACTGTCCTTTAATTTATTTGACTCTTACAACACAGACAGTCATATTATCTGTCTCTCAAAGCCAATTTTGGCTTCATTGATGACAAGGTATATTGTAGCCAATTATCATTCCGTTATTCCCCGACCAATATGGAAATTAACAACACAAGTTATTAATATATTTTTTTTAAATATTCACCAATAAGTGAGGCGTGAAAATTAAAAAGTGGCACCGGAATATTATTAATGTGCATATCTAAACGTGAAATTCCGTCATGTTCTGAAATGGCGGCCATTTTGTAAATATTCATGAATTTATATTTATTCGCTAACACGCCGTTGCGACGTGTTTTGATTTTTGAGATTAGATTTTTGCTAGGTACGTCTATATTTTGGCGTTTTGTTGCGGTTTTCGGATAACATTAATTATTTTACCAAGTGATGTTCTTCAGAAAGGTCAAGTGCGTAGTACTTGCAACCGGCGTGCGTTTATGACCAGATATGAACATAAACGAAGCATAAGGAGTATGTAAGGATGTTAGCTGGTGGCGTCCTGTAGTTTCTGCCAACCCCCACGGGAAGAAGGAGTGAGTTTATTTATGTAGTTTTGTGCTGAAGTTACATACCCATATTATTTTAGTTACCTAGATGCAAAATAACGCTTTATGCACTAGTCATAAGAATTAATTTATATAATATCTTTTCAGCACTGAAGAGTACAAGAAGTATTGGTACAATTATGATAATAATATCCAACTAGCTGATCCGTCAGACGAATTGTCCTGTACCAATAAACCGTGAGTCATGATCTTGAGCTCATACAATAATACCATAGAAAAAAGGATATTCAGTTTTTCCCACACTTGAAAATTTTCCTGGAAACTTTTTCTTCCTTTAAAACATTATTCGGACTATTAAAAATTGCCAAATCGGTCCAACCGTTTTCAAGTCATGCGATTACGAACGAATAGCATTTAATTTGTATACGTAACTAGCAGCGCCCCGTGGTTTTATCCGCATAAGTCTAGATCCCGTGGGAATATCAGGATGAAAAGTATACTATGTATCCAAGTTATAAAGTATCTGTGTGCCAAATTTCATCTAAATCCGTTTAGTAGTTTTTGCGTAAAAGTAACAAATATCCATCCGCACAAACTTTCGGGTTTATAATATTAAGTAGGATTATTAAGTAGATACAGAATACCACGAATTTGTAAAACCAGTCAGGTAACAAAATTACATTTTTTAAACAAAGATTTGTCCACATTTGATTTTAATTTGCGTTATAATAATTTATAAATCGTCATTTTTGTCACTAGATACGACATCAAGCCGAGTATTGAGTCAAGCAGTTCCAGTAAATACCCAATTACTGGTACAGAATTCAAGCAGCCATTGCAAACAGGTTTCTACGTATTTTCAAAGTACACTCTTAGCAACGTAACTTAAAAATTATAATTAGTGTAATAAAATTATTGACTCGCTTTTTATTTAACAAAGAGCGAGCGTCAAATGAAAAGAAATTCTGGCTAAACCCAAAATAATATCTGATAGTTCCACTAAGGGTTTATGTTATTGGCGATAGCTTTGGCTGTGTCCTAATAATAGGATACTAAGAAGATGGAAAAAAGGTTATATATGAGTATACTCTTAAGCCATGTCCAATTTTTGAAGTGAAAACTTCTTTAGGTGCGTTGGGCATTTTTGAGATGGGACTAAACCATTGATTTCGCGATACCGTGATGACACCAGCTATTGACCATTAAAAAGACATGAACGCGTTCATTATCGCAGTACGTGGACTAAAAGACTTCAACGCGTTGATTACCGCGGTGCAGTTTTTTTTTCTAGTTTTCACTTCTGTCGGCACTCGCGGAGTGCCACTGTTTTTATTTCTCTATTTTCATACCGAGAAGATAATTTTTTTTTGTCTCCTGCTTCTTACGGGCTGACAATTACAAGCAATAATTCCCAGAGTCTCTTCGGTATTATTGTGTTAGTCATTCACATAAAAATAACATTTGGAATAAAAAGTCACTATGGTCAACAGCGGAGGGATTATTTTCTCTTCTCTAATATTAAAAACACTTTATTTCTCTCACAAAATAAAACAAAAATTTATCACCACTGCTCACGTACTGCTTCATACTCTTCAAATTGTTTATTACACGTAAAATTATAGTATGCAAATCCTTCTGGTCTATCGCGCGATAGCCGTATATCTGTCCCATGCACAGCGATAAATTACAAATTTTACATCCCGGTACCGCCCCTCGTTTTGAAAAGGTGTAAAACTTTTACGGGCTGTAAAATTTAAACTGTGCTCTTGGACATGTTTAAATAAATATTTTTATAGCGTTAGTGTGGTGAGATATTCTGATTTATGAATTTGTGGGAGATTAAAATTTAACGTATTTTGGAGTGGATGTACGAATAAGTAGGTCAGAATTTTCAGAATATACCTGCCACTGACTAGTTTAAAAAAAATATATATTAGGTACCAACGTTCAAAAATACATGAACTGTATTTACATAATATTAAAAGAGTAAAGGTACCGAATAGTTACTTTGGCTACTGACAGCCAAAGTAATGGTTTATGCCACCGGTTTATATTTTGGACAAAAGACCAATAATTCTGTAGATAGAATCATTGGTCTATCGGGAGACCAAGATGTTCAAGTGCAAGATGTTCACTAAATGAATTTTGAAAATAAAATGAGAATACATTCATACACTTAAAAAGACATCGCTCCTTTATCAAATTCATTCTGAAGATTAATCGTAAAACAAATCAAGGTCGTGAAAAAATCGACTGTGACCTCTGAGTTTGTTACGGTGTTTCTTCTAAGAGTTGGTTAGTAAACGACGACTTAATCTAGTTCCTAATTGTCTGGGGGTACATAAGGTGTCAAGATGAGCCAAAAACAAAAATTATTGTTTCTTTTTACGTGTATTATTTAAAACCTATTTACAGAAATACAACATCATTTATCAAATAAAGAAACAGAGAGATAGATAATAATACTAAAAAATAAAACATAACAGACAGTCTCGTTAGACCTTCACTTCAATACATTTATCTCAATTCCCGTTGTATCTTTGAATATCCTTCGCAAATACAAACTAGGTTCATAATATTTAAATTCTTCCATCTCAAGAAAAGCGGCGTCCAGATAGTGAAAGAGTTGTACGGATATTGTCCGTTACTACAATGCAGATTTTGGCATTTTTATTATGAACGAGAAAATGTTTTATCTTTTTAGATAAACAGTCAGTATCCACTGTTGGTCTGTCGGGGCGTACATAATAATAGCATATTAGCATAATCAGCCTATAATGTTCCCACTGCTGGGACACAGGCCTCCTCTCTTCGAGAGGGAGCTGGCTATAATCTACGAGCGGACCAAGTGCGGGTTGGTAGATTTCACGTCTTGGAATTTTTGGATCTAGGACATGCTGGTTTCCTCAAAATATTTTCCTTTACCGTTTTGAGAGAAATGGTGATGAAATTATTAACACAAAGTAAAGCACCTGCCTGGGTTCGCACCCACGACCTACAACCATTACCACCGGGCTACCACTGCTCCAAATAATAATATGTTTATGTAATTCTGGTTTTAGTTTTATTCGAGCATTCACGTGGATAAACCTCATGGAGGACTTTAATATAAAAATATCCATGTTCCAATTATCCATGTTTGTAAAGAAATAAATGATTTGGTTTGAAGCACAAACACATAATCTAATAGCAATTGCCTTCTGCTTTTTGATCAAATTAGTATAACAATTAACAAATTTTAATACGTTATTTTTTCTCGGACAATATTTAAGTAGTGCTAAAGTACGAGAGTAAGAAAGAAGAGAGCTAGACGTTTCTTTTAGTTTTAGTTTTTCGGTATATCCCGACTAATTTTGCACTCAATTGGTGGCCCAGTTCATCACTTGCTTACGAAACTTTAATTTAAAAGTAAAAAGACATAGACTTTCGAGAGAGTAGCTAAAAACCTTTCAGTGTAAACAACTACTATAAGACAGTTCATTCTAAAAGTTGGCAACGTTGCAAATAACTGTTGAATAGAATATTGATAATAATCAATTGCAAAATTATAACACTGAATTTGATGTTATAACCGTTTTAGGTGAAAAAAATGCATTTGGAAAGTTTCCAAATACTCTTTTAGGGTTTTGTACCGGGTTCTGTACTTATAGGATCACTCGTGTGTCTGTCTGTCTGTCTTTCCGTCTGTCACAACCAATTTGCTCCAAATCTATAGACCGATTAAGTTTAAATTTGGTACACATATGTATTTCTGTGAGCCAAACACGAACGTGTAATGTAAATAAAATTAATTTTGAATAGGGTCACTTTTGGGGGACAAACAAGAAAAAAAAAAAAAGTTTTGCTAACAGTACCGCGTGACATATCAAATGAAAGGACTTGTTGCGAGAATCTTAAATATTTTTTTTTTATGTATAATTTTAAAATAAATACTTTTAAAGATATTTAAGTAATTCGATGAAAATCGACCATTTCCCCTTAACTCCGAAACTACTTACCGGACTTAAAATTTTGAAAAAATACATTGTATGGCTCTTTACTCATAGATTACAGGAAAATCTATAAGAAGTCTATGTTCTTAAAATAACATGGTAAATCTCTCAATATAGTGCGTACAAACTTACGTTTGCAGTTGGAATATATGGTAGAACATATATTTCAACTACAATGTTAATTTTGTATTTGGGATATATTCATCCCAACTACGGAACCCTTCACTGTGCGTTCCGACACGCACTTGGCCGGTTTTTAAATCTAAAACTAAAATATTCGGTGTTACGATATTAATCATTGCATTTTATAATCAATATTTTAGTTCTCTAGTTAGCCATAATTAATATTTCATACAACAATATTGCCAAATTAATCAAAACAGCGAAATATTTGACATCTATTTGCGACGTTGCCCACTTACAGAATGCACGCTCTTAAACTTAAAATCTGTTGCCACATCGGACATTTTCATAATAAAAAACACGAAAATGCCAACGAAAAGAAGCCGCGTCGCTCCACTAGTGCATCTTAATCTCTGGCTATAATTCCTTCACGTTGGCATTCATGTTCTCAAGTATAGCATAAGTCGCACATAATGAAATAAGTTTCAGTACTTCGCTTAAAACTCGAGATTTTTAATGCCTTAATATCCTGTCGCTATCAAAGTTACTCTACTTACTTTATTGCGATGATACTCCTTGTTACTTTGTGCAGAAAGTGATTTCGTTAAGTGGAATGGTTTTGTTTTTCTTTCGTTCATGAGATCTTTGTTTAAATTTATTTTCAAACTAGCTGATTGTTGTAAGTCAGATAGACAGCCGCTCCATGTAAAATATTCAGCTGCATCCGGTTAGATTGACCCCAACATAGTTGGGAAAAGGCAAGCAGATTGATTGATTGATTGTTGTAGGTATCTATGTGCATTTGAGATTATTATATTTTTCATGAAGTTTCATGGGGTTTAAGGACCAAGAAATCGCTCCTTCTAAATTGGTATTCACCTGCATCCAGTTAGAGTGGAAGCCGAACCCAACATAGTTGAGAAAAGGCTAGCTAGATTGATTTTTTTGGACCAAAAAATCATCATTTGATTGAGCGTAAAACCTCAAAATTATACAAGAACTTGTTCCAAGTTTAAAGTAATAGTAATATTTAGAACTAATCTCAAAAAAAAATTCAACGTAAGTTCTACAAGAAAGAACATAATTAATGATCACAATTCTTTAAGACTTCGTGCACGAAAAAAATACCTTTTTCGTCAATACCTAAAAAAAAAAACTAACCTATCTAATTGTAAGAAAGCTTGAAATAAAAGTCTGTGTAAATAAAAAAGTACAGTTTTCGTGGTGCTAAACCATTCGTGTAAGTCACAGCATAAAAATGTTGGTTTTATTTTAAGGATAGCTGATGACTAATGTGTGATTTTTAAATTTCTTGATAGGGTTTGCTACATAATAGGAAAAATAAATTACTGATAGGGTTTAAAATAAAAAAAATATTTCATTTTTTTTTCTGCTATGTTTTGTATGGAAGATGAAAAAAGTGGTTCCCCTATGTACAGGTAGACCATATAATGATGTTGATGACATTTTTTTCATTTTCATAATCAAAAGTATTTTCTTCTAACGAAACGATCAAACGTATTTTTTTGGAAAACTTGTTCCGAATTTTAGTGATTTTCCACAAAACCTTAATTTATTTGAAAAATTCCTTTTCCACTATGTACAAGACAAAAAATTCGACTTTTTAAATCACAAATAATTTTGTTTAAATTTTGTTACCCTTTCTCACAACTAATGAACAAAATTGATCAAAATCAGTAACTGCTATAACCTTAACTGCTATAATCATTGCCTATATTTCTTATTCTGATTGGGGGCTTGCGTTTAATTGAGAAGGATATTTGCACTAAAGAAACTACAAAAATACTATAAAAACAACTATTTACTTAAGCCTTGACCATAAGGACACTTAATAAAAAAAAAAAACGTCGTCACTTCATAAAAACCGTTATTAAAACCGGCTTGTCATAACATACTGACAATATTTCATGACAATTCCCAGCAGGAATTATTCGTAGAACTGATATCCTCTTACTGAACTCGGTTTTGTACCACTCAACGTAATGAAAATGTTATTTTCAATTGTCAAGGGAGGATTACGTTTCAACGATACTCCGAGATGTATCAATAATATGAAATTATTTTATAGAAGTATTGGTGAAATTTTATCTTATTTCATTTTGGAGGTAGATTGTAATATTTTGTGAGGACTAGTTGCAGGAGTATTTGTGTACTAAGAAAAACTTTAAGAAATAGGTGTATTATAATTTACTACGTTGTGTAAAAAGGATTCCAACAATTAAAACTTTATGTTGAATACCTACACATAATAATCTAAGGCTAATATTTGGATGGTATTGTATTTTAAACCCCACTTTTTAGTTATAGAAATGCAAAAAGAAGTACCTTTGACAAAATGATAATTATTTTAAAATGCAAAAATATTGGTCAGCATTCACTGTTAGCTGTACCATTAAAATTGAACCTACATCGTTCCCAAATCTCGATTTCTAATAATTTTAGAAAATGATTATCCTATTAAAATTAAATAAATTTACTAATACGATACAATTTAATAAACACCGCTTACTATTAAATCGGCTATCAGTTGCGAATTGGCCATAGTAATTCTGCACTACTAATTCCTCCATTTGTATTTGCCTACATTTTAATTGGCTAGTAGTAATCTGAATTAATGCACCCAGTTGATAATAATATGTAATATTAAATATTTTATGTCGAGTATTCTGCTAGCTGTATTTGCAATAATGTACCTTATGTGAAAGAAATTAAATATAGTTGGGCCTTTTATGCAAGAAAACGAGTGAATATTACAATAATTTTCTATGCTTTTGTGGTTTAAATTGTAAATCATTGGAAATTACTGATGTGACATAAAATGAATGATTTCCAGTTTAACAATAGCAGGTAAGCATTTTACACTTCAATTCTTTTCCACAATTCACAACGTTGTCCTCAATAAATTTAAAAGTCTCTCACAAACTTCCCAAGTCCAAAATTCTAAGCACCTTAACTCGAAATTCTTGGCCAAAAACAAAAGAAAATTCCACCCATTTTAATCTCACCCAAAGATATATACTATGGGAGACTCCTTTAAGTCACCCGACTTATTTACATCTCCTACTTTAATAACAGTACTTTAAATGACCAAAATTCCGTTTTAACGATTAAAACGGGAAAGTTTTCAGACTGAAATTTATCGTAAGGACGCTCAGTTATTTTTCAATTTGGTAGATCGTGGGTTGGAGTAACGCAAGCGGCGATTACGTTGAGAGAAGTTTCAGGAAATATTGTCCGGGATGCGAATTGTGTTCAGAGTTGGCCATAGTTGATTCCTTTTTGTTTTTGTTGAATTGAGGGTTTTGAAGCTGTTTAACCATTAGGTAAAAACACACACAAACACACAGACAGATTGTTACAAATTGATTGGGACAGATTGTTAGAAATAATAGATCTGTCCGTATAACTAAGGTAGATTGATGGGATTAGATGGGAGGCTGTGAGTTCGAAATTCATCCGTTGCACAAACGTAAACTGTAACAAGTTCCTTATGTCTAGTTATAATTTTATTACAAAATTTTAACTGATAGATTAGACCACGATTTTAAAGTTATACTTTTTAGGGAACTGGGCAGGCCACATCTGCAAAGAGATGGCGTAACGATTTAGACTCCTACCTTCAGGATTGGGCTTCAATTGCAAGACAGAGAAAAATTAAAAGATGGAAGGGAGCCTTTGCTCTGAAGTAAGACACAACAGGTAAATAATAATTTAAAAAAAAAACCTAATGAAGGTAAGAAAAATGAAAAAAAAAAAAAACGCAGAGGTTAACCGGGTTGTACAAGAAATGATCTAACCGAACTGGTTGAGTAAAATTTAAGAGAAATAAATAAAATAAACATTTAATTTTATCCATTTCAGGATAAAATGAAATGGTTTTTTAAAGAAAAAACTCATACATATTTGAAATGAAATGTGGCAAACTGTTATTTCTAAAGCTTGAAAGTATTTTTTTTTCGAAATTGATTTTTCGTTATTACTTCACCCAGAATCAATGTAAATATAAGAATTCCCGCGTTTCAGCGTGATAGCATGTTTTAAAGAGTTTTTGATTATAGAGGCAGATATTTTCTTTGATAAAAATCACCTACAAAAAGGACACTTACAAATTACAAGGAAAACTTTCAATAGAAAAAATACAGCTTGAATCACTTTGCTACTTTTTCGTATTTAAAAAGCTGTTTCGATTCGTTCCAAGTGTTTTGCAACTAGCTGTTTTATTCATACCATTTCATAGTTCGGAAACTGCAGTTAATTTTTATTGCTATCCTGAAGGAATTGTACTGTTTAAAAATGGTAGTTCTTATTTCTATATAATCGTGGAATCTGTGCATTTTATTTTTCTTTATTCGTAACTAGCTTTTGCCTGCGGCTTCGCTCACTTGGATGTCAGGGAATATCCCACGGGAACGTAATACGGGGGTAAAAATGTGTTTATCCAGGTAATAAACTATATATGTGTGCCAAACATTATTCAAATCCGTTTAACCGTTTTTGAGCCAACCTCGAACATACATCTAGACAAACATTCCCATTCCCCGTAGTAATTTTTTGTTTTTTTTTTTTCAAAAATGTTTGAAGTTTAATTTTGAGTCCGTTACTATTTTATTATTAGAAATCGATTTTCTTCGTTTAATTTTTATCATTTATTTAATAAAACTTTATGCACAAGTAAAAATACCGTACAAAGGCGGACTCAATGCCTGAGGCATTTTCTACCAGTCAACCTTAGGGTGATGCAGAGACAAAACATGGCGACAGGTGCAACATAAGGGATTGATAACTCAAAAATAACTATAAAATACAAGGATAAATACACAGATATATACATACATATATGTAAAAACAGAATAAACTTTGTCAGGAGAAATAACGATTTTATTGCATTGTGTTCTTCTCAGTATAATAAAGAATTCTACACTTCACTATAATTATTGTTATGATCAGTCAATCCACAGTAAATAGATCGGCTGTAATCTACTCATCGCATTGCTGATATTAAAGTAATAGATATCTATCCATTTTTCTCAGAATCCACTTCAAAACTCAAACTGAGATCGGAGATTGCGTTTCCAAGAAAAATACTATGAAATGAATTGAAAGAGAGAAAAATATTTCTTCTGCACAAAAAAAGACGCATATTAAACTGTGACATTATTTCAAGTTTAATTAAAGTTTGTGATTATAATTCTGCTATGCAAGCCAAACCATTTGGTTTGGCTTGCATAGCAGAATTATAATCACAATAAATAATGAACGCGTTCGAATATGATAATATTAATAATAACTCCTCAAATCAAATCAAATCCATCCTCAAATCAAATCGTCTGCAACCAGATCAAGACGATTTCAACAACGACAACTAAAAAGATATATGAACTGCACATAAATCTCAATACAAATGACAAAACCAAACAAACAAGAGAACAACAAGTCTAGAACATTCCACGAATACATTCGTGTATCTCACAATTTATCTGTGATATTTTATTTTCTGAATAAACCTGGGAATTTCCCCATAATATTTCACTGGAACAACTGCACCTGCGTTTTACATCTTGTTGGGGAGAATTTTAGAACAATGCTAGCTGAATGGGCTGTTCATCATTTGTACAGAGTGGTATTTTTTCAGTACTAATATGCTTATTGCCTCGTTTTGGTCTAGTGTTTTAGCGCTGAGCATGAGTTCCATGGTTCGATTCCTAGGTCGGGCATAGTGTTTTTGAGTTTTCCCGTAGGAACCTCAATAGCAGCACGCAGTCTTGATTTGTGCCCGGTTGATGGCAGTGGGCTCGCCCCTATTACATGGACTTAAACATAACTAATGGTGAAATGTGGGTGTACTATAGGTACACCTCTGTCTAACTCTTCGAGGATTATGGGCGTGATGTTATGAGATGTAATAATTATGCTTACCTACATAATGATATTTTTCAATTTAGTGACTTTGTCGTGACATGTTTTTCGCATCATACGGTTAACCCACCGATGGATGGTAATATTTGGATTACGAAAGCCAAGGGGAGTTTTCGTGCTGCTAGGAAACAATGACGCTTTCAAGATCATACTGTTATTATTGAACTGCGGTTTATTGTACTGGGATCGGCAGCCTGACGACACAAACCTTGTTTAGATTTTACTAGCAGTGCCCCGCGGTTTTACCCGCGTAAATCGTGATTCCGTGAGAGTATCAGGATGAAAGTAACCTGTGTTAATCCAGGTTATCAACTATCAGTGTGCCAAATTTCATCCAATTCCGTTCCGTAGTTTTTGCGTGAAAAAGTAACAAAATAATATTCATTCATCCATCCATCGATCCTCACATACTTTCGCATTTGTAATGTTATATTTTTACATTTGTAAATCTCGGGAGTATGTATCCCGGGCTTTTGAAAGGCGTACGAGGGGCCGAAGCCAACTCGCAAAGGCCCCTTGGACAAATTTAAACGAAATGAGGTACCAACCGACGATTATCCCCGTACGCACTATGCAAGTGCACAAAAGGAGAATCCCCGGTGGGAACAAAACATTTGACTATAGGTTGGGCTGGCTATAGTGGATTGGTTATCAAGAACTATGGTAGGACCATGACCCCTGCCTGACCAATGATAATATTATTATTATTAGGATTAGGATAGGATTTGTGAAACGCGAAAAAAGGCAACCGTATGATAACCGTGTGAACCCTCTGGACTTCTGGAGTAAGTAAACAAAACAATGAATGTATTTTAATGTCGTTGCATTTCACGTGGTTATGGTATTTAGGCTACGGCTGTATACCGACTCTTTATTTGTCAGCATCGGTATGTAATTATAAGAAAATCATTTGCCAATTTGGTGATCCAGCACCCTAATTGCGTAACAAACGATCAATCACAATTATTTTGAAGGATATTGCCAGTCCATTGCTTCATATGTCTGAAAAAAAATCTGCTTGGCAACGTAAATAACGCAATGAAGATAGGCGAACTGTCAAAATAAAAACAAATTGCGCTTGATCGCGTGTTACGCAATTTGGGTGCAGGTTGGTGATCGACTAATCCGGGCCTCAAATTCCTTAAATCATGACGGCTCTTTTCCTGCACATCGTGCTTAAATAGGTACATACAATTTTCCGGCAAAATCAGAATTTTATTGGAAAAATACATATTATTTTGACGGGGAGCTCTGTTATTTGAATTCGTACGCGCATCTGTCGCGGGGTACACTTTATTCATGTTTGTCGGTGAAGCGCTACACGATAGTATTCTGATAGTAGATATCTACACCGTCGTATGTTTTTGTCTAGAAATCTATAATTTTTGGTTGTTTTTAAATGAAAAAGCGTGCTTTATTCATGAAACCAGAGTAAAAACAATGGCCCAATAGCCTGTTGTCAGAATATTAGTTTGATTTTTACAGTCATGTTCTCAGATAAATAGATTTACTAACAGGTTTTATTCTGCAGTTAATTGCCACTAAAAAAAGGGAAATTGTACAATTCAATTCTCAGATTACCTGATACTTATAATTCATTTTGACGGAAGTGGTAGATAAACGTTTTTTAGTAGACAAATCTGCACGCACGATTGGCGGCGCTGGCGTGCTTAATTCTATACTGTAATATTTAAAATATTAAATCTATATTAATAACTTTATCTTTGTCCATTTTTTTATCTTTTATCCAGACTTGTCGTGCGCGCAGTCTACAAACAAAGTATTCCTCAGGACTTATTTTCATAGCATAATAATTATTCAGCTCTAAGCGACTAGGTATGTCTATTATTTTAGCTGCTGATCTTACCGATGCTCAACAGCATAACACGGATTTGAAAGCAGAATTCAAACTCCCTAAATATTCAAATCATACTAACATTCCTCAAATATAATTTCCTTTAACTGTGGCAAAGTTTACGCTAAACGGTAGACGTTTACGACCTAATATATTTCTGTTATAAACATGCAAGTAATAATGACACAAAACCGGTTCCGGTTTTTGCTGTCATCGCGAGCAGCTCAAAGTTTTCGCGGCAATTAGTAATTCCAGTTAGATTAGCATAATGCAGACAAAGTGTAGGCAAAAACACAAATATATGAGGAAACTCTTGGAGTTGGTTACTGAGGAAATCGTTTAGTTGGCAAGCTGAACTAAATGCTGGAAAAGCGGGGGATGATTTAGTAAATTTTTAGTGTTTTGGGAAGTTAAATGGTGTTGATTTTAGGAGTAATTAATTGGCGCATTGCAAGTCTTCTAAATGATTTAATCAGAACCTGAAAAATGAATAAACATCTAGTGTTGAAACACTTGTTTCAAATAATGCCAAACAATTATAAATCTGGTTTATTTTCATTTAATTAAGTTGATTTGTAATAGTTATTTTATGCACTGTAATAGCACAAGTTTATTCAACTGGTAACATTTTTCTAGATTTTTTGACGCTTGTCAATTTATAGTAAATAGAGAAAAAAAAAGACATCCAGCTGGTAACAATTAAGTAGATTTGTGTTTATTATATACTAGTTAATTTATTATATCTAAATAGAAAACAAATGATTATTTCATAATTAATTCACCTGGTAACATTTTCGTTCAAAAAAAATATAGATAAAAAAAAACAGAAAAAAAGACTGTTTGATTTTTTTTTTAATTCGGAAGTCGATGTCTTTGGAACAGTATTTTAGTTTTTTGCCACCGAATTCCGAAATTAAATTTATTTTTCACTTTTTAGTTTGGAAGTCGGTCGTATTTTTTGTAAAAAAAGTTTTTTTTCTGATTTTCACTGAACAGCTCCATTGATTTTGATCAACTAGTTTGTTACAGTATAAAAATTGTTACTAGGTCAGAACTTGCTTTGATTCTGAAAGAAAATTAGAAGCCAAACAAGGAACATCACTAACTCTCTGATATGCAAAATAAAAACCCATTTTGAAAAATGACAAAGAACCTAAAACGACCAAACAAATTATACAAATCCAAATTCAACCAATTGAAATCTATCCGAGCAATTTACCACGGGTACCCGTACCAAAAAAAACCTTACCCTGGAATCCAGGAGAACGAAAAAAAAGAAACAAAAGTGAAAGTCACTCATAATAAGGCCCGTTTATTCCCCGTTAAGGGTCAAGCCACACCTGAAGTAAATTGAATTCCATGAATAAATTTTCCCCTGTGCAACATTGAGGTGTAAGTTACGAGCTGAAGATCCGGTTTTGTTGTGGGGGAAACTGTAGGTGTATTTTTGATATCAAGATTTAATAATCAAATTCGTTTATTTTGTTTCAGTAATCTGATGGTGGTGTCTGGCAGACATTGAATCCTCAATTGCCTACAACAACATTTAAAAAAAAATATTTCATCGGTTATTAAAAAAAATCTGCTGTTTCATAGAAAAGTGCACGCAGCACGCGCATGTCAAATTGTATAGAACAGCAATTTAAAAAAAATAACCGAAGTAAAATTTCAACGCAGTGGGGTTCATAATCATATACTGAATCTATGGTAACAGTTTTTGCGTCGATGTCCTTTATCACCCTTTTTGTTTTTTTTTTTTTTTTGTTTGGAATTATCAAATACCTTCTCCCGCTTTGAGCGGAGCGGGAGGGCGTGTCAGACTCTTACTGACTAAAACCCACCCGTGTTCCTTCAGTTGCCATGTTGCCGGGGGTACGATCTCCCTTTCGGACTTCTTCGCAACCCCGGCAGGCATCGGCCCTAACGGACCCCGTTATTTCTGCTGACATCTCTTTGAGGCGCGCGTGGAACACAACACGCCGTCGACCTGGCCCTGGTCCTTATTGGACGGCAAGCTACCCGCGCCTACGGTGGCCGGAAATCGGCCTGCGATTCCTGACGCCCAGGGCGTCTCCTCCTGCGGCAGTTAGGGGCGTTAGGGCGCGAAATTTGCCTCTCCCTCACGCGTTCTGCCTCCTCCTTCGCGAGTATTACTGTTTCGCAGAAGGAGGTGACTGCCTTCGACATTTCCTCTCGCTCCGTACCATGGCCTGAACCAGGGCTGGACGCGAGAGATCACCACCGCCGATCGCCTCCACGAGGACACGGCGATGCTCCACTCAAGCCGGGCAGACCTCCACCGTATGCTCCACCATGTCCTCCAGGCGATCCACACGAAGGTGACACCCGGGCGTTTCCTCCCGCCTTATCCTGAACAAGAACCTCCCGAAACAGCCGTGTCCGGTGAGGACCTGCGTCAGGCGTAAGAGGAGGACGCCGCCGTGGCGCCTCTCTAGCCACTCCTCAAAGGTCCCTGCCATCCGGTATAGAGAAAAAAGAATATACATACCATCACAAAATATAGCCTCAACAAAGTCATTCAAACCTTGCACCACACACAATCTCAGTGCTGGGGCAACATTTCATCGGAAACAAGAACTTATTGCCCTGCGGCCCGTAAATAACTTAATATTATTAGATTACAAATCAAATGTGAATCTTGTTACTGCTACTTTTTTGTTATTTCGGCAAGATATCGGATTTTTGTTTTATTATTGACATAATTAATGTAACCTAATATTGTAAATTGTGGGTAGTTTGAAACTAAAATACGTTTTGCGGTCGATGGAACTAATAATTTTGTATTTAGTTATAATTTCTAATGGTTCGCAGTTTATTTTTGTAGTCCTGTCAAAATGTAATTATTATTATCATTTGGTAGACAATCACTGGTAATGACAGAGGAACTGCAAAGTATACAGACATAATTATATATTGTAGAATTTCTTGTGCAAGTATTTGTCCAGGGAATAAACTAATTGTACCTATATCGTTTTTTGCCAGCATGCAATGTTCCTAGATTTATGTTTGGACTTCACATGACATTTCAACTTTTTCTCTTATCAGCAAATTATTTCCAATGAGGGGTGCTCTTTATCGGGACGAATGACAGAAAAAAGGGGAGGCTTGATTCCAGGCTGAAATCATGGTGATAATAATAGAAATACACTCGAGAGCAATGAATCCGGGTCACTTAAAGAATGTTAAAAATCTCGGAAACTAAAAATGCTAAGTTAATGCAATAAATTGTATTTAATAGACAATGTAATACTCCTTAAATGAAGGTATTAAAACTTCTTAGTTATTGTAAAGTTATATCATAAAAAAATCAAATTTGAAAAAGGGCCACTTTCGAAGATGGAACTACGAAATTACAGCATTTGGTTTTGCTTTTGTTTGTAATCTGTCATTTATGTGGGTACATAAACCATGTTGATAGTGCTCTATATTCATTATTCAAGCTGAAATTATGTCGCTTACGCCTGAAGAATGCACCAGAATACTTACAATGCTGGAAACCGGCCGGAGTCAGCGCGATACAGCCAGGACTGTCGGTGTGTCGCTGTCAACAGTACAAAGAGTTCTCCGACGTTACGAAGAAACTGGTTCTAACCTACGCAGACCAGGAACGGGCAGAACCAGGTGTACCACAGCATGAGAAGACCGATACTTGGTGAACACCATGCTTCGAAATCGCTTTCTCACAGGAACTGAACTCACAAATCAGTTTCGACGCCTCGGAGGAAGTAACCCAAGTGCATGGACAGTAAGACGTCGGCTTGCTGAATCTAACTTAAAACCCCTTAGACCTGCAAACGGCCCTAAACTGGAGCGTGGGCATCGTATTTCAAGACTAAGATATGCCCAGAGCCACGTAAATTGGAGTATTGAAGATTGGTCAAAAGTTATGTTCTCCGACGAATCAAAATTTATGCTCTACAAGCACGATGGAAGACACAGAGTGTATCGAAGACCAGGGGAAAGATTCAAGCAAGCATGCATCGAAGAAAAAGTAGCCTACGGTGGTGGGTCTGTACTTGTGTGGGCCGGAATTTCTTCTGAAAGTCGCACAGAGCTGGTGATCATAGAAAACGGCTCTTTAACTAGCGTAAGATATGTGGAAGAAATCCTCAATGATCACGTTGGTCCATTTATGGTCAATTTAGGTGAGGATGTTATATTTATGCATGACAATGCCCGACCTCATACAGGTAGGATTGTGAATGACTACCTTCAAGAGATGAAAATTACTAGTATGGAGTGGCCAGCGCGCAGCCCGGATATCAACCCGATCGAGCATGCTTGGGACGAGCTAGGCAGATGCGTAAAACAACGAAACCCTCCCCCAATCACGCTTCGTGAGCTCAAAATTGCTCTCACAGAGGAATGGGAGAATATTCCCCAAAATCGTATAAGGAACTTGGTGTACAGCATGCCAAACCGCGTAAACGCAGTAATGGAAGCACGAGGAGGCAATACGAAGTATTAAAATTCAAGAAAATCGTAATAAAGTTCAAAAATTTCATGTTTCCTATTTTTGTTTTAAGGAGAGATCAGCAGTTTTTTTCTTTATGTAATTTTGTGTTAATAAAATGTATGGTGACTCATATTTTTTTTACTTTCATTTAAGGAGTATTACATTGTCTATTAAATACAATTTATTGCATTAATCTATCATTTTTAGTTTCCGAGATTTTTAACATTCTTTAAGTGACCCGGATTCATTGCTCTCGAGTGTACATAGTTCATTCAAATATGTGATAATAAAAATGCATAAATAATATTGCAAAGAGAGGCAAAATCCAGCAACGGACACGTCTCTTTGAGAAATCTCTTCAAATCAAGAAAAAAGAATTACCAACTCTTAGAATAAACAATATCACGGCACCCTGTATACGAGGCGATTGTAAATGATCCACGTATTGTATAAACGAATGTCCGCATTATACAAATGTGGAGGAGTAGTTCAGTGCAGACCTCTTAGTGAGAAATATACGGGATGGCAGAGGTACGGGGACGCGGCGGTTATATCAATAACTGGAGGCTTAGCGTAAGCGATTTACATAATATTATTTTGATGTATATTTTATTGCTATGCATCGAAAAGGTATGTTATTCTACAAGTCATCCCACGAGGATAATTCAAATGTTAGCTACTTCAATCTCGTGTATTAAACCTTAATTTAAAGATGATTCAGTTCCAATGAATGCTAGAAATTAGTCGACATAAAACGACGTATCGATTTTCATAAAGTTAAGAATTACAACATTAGACAAATCACGGCTAAATAACGTCAGTTATCGGTAAATATTATTTAAATGACTGCACTATAGAAATAATTAAAATAATAAATGAACAGAAGAAGAGAAAATAATGGAGTTTATAATACGTTTACATCGAAATAACGAAAGGGTGATAATGTGTCTTGCCTACTCTGATTTACCAAACTCAAACGCGCCCGCACCAAACGTCATCTCCCGTATATTTAAACACTTAAACTTCGTACTGAGCGTTTATATTCGCAAGTGTGCCTTCAGTTTCTTGCTGAAAACGGCAAAGTGGTTATAACGTTCAAAGTTATTTAGTTAGTATTTCATTTATAATGAACGAAATAAGTTTCATGTTAAGCTTGGGTAAAAACTGAGCAAAAAATGCTGTTTGTTTTTGTTACGTAACTTAGTTTGTTCAAATGTTCATAGTTTAATTAAAGTTTTGTGAGTAAGTAAATGTTAGAAATGTTAGACTACGAAATTATTATAGCTTTTTAGAAACTTTTTACTGGGGCTGAAAACAAAAGAAATTTAATTAATAAAGAAAAAAAAACAGATTCCAAAAAAATACAGTACAGAGTGAAAAATTACTTTAGTTTCGAAAGTCGATCTTTAATCAGTATTTAGTTTTTGCCACCGACTAGTTTTTTTTTTTTTTTTTTTTCAAAATGTGTTTATTTCTCACTTTTTAGTTATGGTTATGAAAACAATAATGATAGGAAGTATTGTAACATCATCAAGATACACAAAGTGGATAAAAATAAGTCCATAAACACACAAGATATTGATAAAACGTAATGTCAAAATTTATAATTAATAAATTCGTTAGCCGAAAAAGGAAACAGTTGTCTAAAGGCCAGGCAAAAAGCTTTTAAACAAAAAGACCGAGAATTTCCACCAAAATTTAACAAAACCTATGTTAAAGTCTAATAGTTCAAGCTTTAATTCAATAAAGCGTGCATTAAGTGGGAAACAATTTTCATAAATAAGCATTTTCTGGCAAACTTCCCATGACGTTGAGCGCGGTATTATTCAAATATAAGCAGATTTGAGCACTTTGGTGCAGGGCAGAGCACTGATTTTGTTCCTCAGAAGTTTTTGTTGGAATATTTATCAATAAGCACTTTTTACCTTTGGGATAGTTTATGAGAAATTTATTTTCTCCCTAATCATTCTTAGATCTATAATAATTCTACAGTAATTTAATTTATTCTCTAGTGAGCCTTTGCTGGAGATTCTTAAACCAGCTAATAAAAACTTACGTCACAAAAAAATACCGTCCGTACGTAGATCTTGTAAAATAGGACAAAGTTCCCTGCGTGCTAAAAACAAGATTTGTTTACTGTTGAAATTATAAAGTAGTTTATTCGTAATTTTTGTAATAGCCATAATTACTACCACAAAAGCCATGTTGTTCGTAATGCTCTGCTCTTGCACAATTCTTGACAAAAATCACATAACTAAATTCTTCATACAAAATACGTACAAACAATTTGTTTCTCACGAAATATTTTATCGTGGAAATACTCCCTAGTTTGCAACGTATATTTTTAGATTCTCTACTGTTACTGGCCTCTGCAACGAAGCGCTTACATTTGAATAAACGCGATCCGTTGATACAACTTGAATTGCAATTAAATTCAGGCTTATATGCAGCAGGCAATTTTAATGGTGATTTTAAAAGCCGACGGCAGCGGAAAATCTAACCTATATCAGCACGCGTATTAGCATGACCACCGTAGGTACGGGTTTTGTCGACGGAATAATAGACAAAATGACAGATTGTGATTGTTTATCTGTTATTTTGTCTATTCTTCCGTCGACAAAACTCGTTTCTAGGGTGGTCATACTACGCGTGCTGGAGACAAAAGTTGTCAAAGTAAAAATGAGGTCAATGTTTTAGAAAAAATCTAATGTCTTTTGTATCGCATTTATGGAACATTAAAACCTGTGATAAATCAAAAACAATCACTACCTATTGTATAATTTTTTGTACAGTTTTACCATATTTTATTAATAATACCCGGACCTGTTAGAAGGCAGGAGTCTAGTCCGTACGGTATGGTAAAAGCTTGTCAAACGTATTGTGTATAATGCGAGTATAAGCCACTCACAAAGGAAAATAGCATAATCGATAACGTTGGAATTAGCTTGCAATATGTAAGCCTGGTTCGTAACGTAAGGGCTATATATCTGTGCGGTACGGCACAGTCGGCAATGTGTTATGACTTAAATTATGTATTTCTCTAAGCATTTGTTTCTTCTTTTTGAACAGCTGTTGTTACTGTTGAATAGACGATATGTAAAAAAACCCTGTCCGATCCGTGAGGGTGTTGTTATGTATCATACTGAGAGTCTATTTATGTGGTAATTAAAAAAAAATCGTCACATTTTTTTTCAATTGGGAATTTTACATTTTACATTACATGGGGCGCGGGCGACCGTCGTTTAGCGGGTGTCTACAAGTCACAACTTATGACCCCTGTTGAAAATTTGGAATTTTTTTAATGGATTTGGGGTTTTTATTGCTTTTAGGTAATGTTATTGCAGTGCCTATGTGCCCCTTTCGGATCGGACAAGGTTTTTTTTACATATTGCAAAACCTGCCTTTAGTGGTAACTTTAGGCCAGTTTCTTGTGGCATAGAAATAAGTTATCAAATTCCTTCACTATTATCATCTTCCAGCTCTTCTCCTATGTTAGTTGGGGTGCAACACGTTTTCTACTTCCATTATCCTGTTAATTGTCACAAAAAAACCTAAAAATAACTACAATTTTTTTTTTACCTTTTTTATCCCGCTTCTGGGCAAAGGTCTCCCCCATACTATTCCAGTTTTCCTTGTGTTGTATCTTCTCCGGCCAATCGGTCAAGAACGAGTCCAAATTATCACGCCAGCATTTTTTAGGCTTGCCCAGTTGACGACGCGCGTCATCTGGCACCCAACCAGTGACGATCCGTGCCCATCTATTTTGATGCATTCTATAGGTGTGACCCACCCAGTGCCATTTATCCACCCCCATAAATGGAAAGCACAAAGCACAACGACACCAAAGTATACTTAAATATAAATAATGACGTTTGGGAGTAAGAAGACCTATCTTGTATATGGAATATTCACATTTGTAATAAAACATTTTGACAGACTCTTGACTGTGATGTGCAATTTCTTGATTAAAATTACCTACCGGGTAACCATTCTACGATGCGGGCCTTTCTGTACAAATGTGCTTAAGCCCCTACACAAAAGAACATGTGAAAGGGCGTTGACTTTACATATTGATTTATGTAAGGCTTGGAATGAACTGCTACTTATCATGAATATTTATAATAGTGAATGGAAGAATGATAAGGCATTAAAAATAAACATGGATAAAGAAGTTCAAATTCGAACCATTAAACTAAATAATTATCATGTTTAGGTACGCCCCCCAGCAAGATGGACCGACGACCTTAAAAAAGGTGGCTGGGACAGGCTGTTGTGGTGTCTGGGACTGCTCTATGTCCAGCAGTGGACTGCGATAAGCTGTGTTGGTTGATTGATTTTAGGTTAAAGACAGTTTGTATGTATAAATATGTCGGAATTACGTCATGATTTGACTAATGGGAGCGCAGTCTGTTTCGTTATTACTAGCCATATTTTTACTACTGTGAGCATTCTGTGGGTAGCGTTGGTTACTGGGCAATAGAAAAACCGTGTACAGTTCACATCAACGTATAATTTACTATCAAATTAATCACATCAAGTTACACACTGTAGGTAGATGACACAACTATTCGGAACACGCGACAGTTTATAAACGTCTTCACTGCTTGACTGCCATCCATGAACTCTGCTCGGCTCCAGCCGGTCCGAGGACCGTTATATTGTAGACTCTGTCAAGCGCAGCGTATTTCTGACATATATTATATTTTTATACTAAAAATCAATTGCGGAAATTGGCCTTTATAATGGCCTACTGACAGACCCTGTAGATACATCTTCGTACCTATTTATTTCCTTGTTTTCAAACATGTGTAACAAACATAATCACAGAAAACTCTTCTAACATTGTTGTAGAGAACTAATTAGTTCCCACAACATTGATTGGAGTTTCCTTCACCTGTAAACAGTAAAACCTCTTTATTCCTAAATTCTTGACGTTAAGAAACGGGTTTATAATAATTATTTCTTTTTTTTGGGTGAGAAATGATCAAATAACTTCTCCCGCTCTTGATGCCGCTCCGGTTGGCCGGGAATTGACCTGCGATTACCGACGCCCAGGGCGTCTCCTGCAGCGCGAAATTTGCCTCTCCCTCACGCGTTCCGCCTCCTCTTTCGCGAGCATTACTGCGTCGCAGAAGGTGACGGCCTCCATACCCTCTCGCTCCGTATCTGCCTGAATCAGGGCCGGAAGCGAGAGATCACCACCGCCAATCACCTCTACCACGAGGACACGGCGATGCTCCGCCTAAGCCAGGCAGACCTCCACCGTATGCTCCACCATATCCTCCGGGCGATCCACACAGTGGTGACACCCAGGCGTTTCCCCCGCCTTATCCAGAACAGGAACCTCCCGAAGCAACCGTGTCCGGTGAGGACCTGCGTCAGGCGGAAGGTGCCTCTCTAGACACTCCTCAAAGAGGGGACTTATCGCCACAATTGTGGCGTGCCCTGCACTGAATTGCGACAATCGCACTCTCCATGACACCATGAGATCCCGCTGGAGCTTTATCCACTGAGCCGTGATTTCTCACGGCAGTGGAGTTAAGCCCCGGCGTTTCGCTTCTTCGTGCCACTCCCAAATGTGCGCGAGGATTTTTGCCTCCAGATTCAGTGGCGGTAATGCGGCAAAGAGGCTCGCTGCCTTACAGGACCGTGCGGTATCCTCGGGCTAGCCGGATGGCCATGACCCTCTGGGGAGCGTTCAACCGGCGGGCTGGCCATCGCCTCAATGAACGCGTCCACATAATAATTATACCTTTTTGTACTTTCTATTTCATAAGGACGAAGACTTATGATTTAATTTCACGGAAGCTTGATTGTTTTCATCAGTTTTATACAATTTAAATCTGCACATGGGACTCCCAGGAGTAACCTAAAAATAGACAATTAATTGAGTCGTGTCTCATTTGTCAAGTTTTGACAGGTTAAATCCTAAAGTTCGTTTTTTAATCTCAGAGACTAATTTGACATTCAAGTGGTTGTTGTTTGTTTTTTTTCAATTCGCATTTTGACATTTGCACCTGTCAAGTTAGTCTCTGGGATTAAAAAATGAACTATAAGGGTGAGCCTCTTGCCAACGAGCATAAATCCAAACTCAGGGCTGCTACTGAGAACTTTATAATAGAACAACACGGTCCAACCTAGGATCCCACTCTCACCACTACACCAATGAGGTAGTTTCAGAATTCACCGTTAAAAATGTATAACAAATACAGAAATCATTGAACATGATCCGCTCACGGCTACAATATAGCTCCTTACACATACATACATCTACAGTCAAGAAAAATAATTGTTAACCAAATTGACACCATATGTCAATTTGTCGTTTTATAGCCATACTAGCTGCGCCCCGCGGTTTCACCCGCATAAGTCTCGATCCTGTGGGAGTATCGGGATAAAAGTATCATATGTCATAATCCAGATAATAGTCTACCCATGTGCCAAATTTTATCCAAATCTGTTCAGCCGTTTAAGCGTGAAAGTGTCAAACAAACAAAGAAATAAACGAACTCACTTTTGCTTATTAGTTAGAATTATACAACAGTCAAAGAATGACATTTGTGATTCGAATATACGGATAATTTAAGTTGGAAGTCAATTTACTAAAGAATTCCCCGGCTTTGTTAAAACAAGGCCATGTTTATAACAAATACACCTAATACGGTAGTCGTTTAAAATATAATATCCCATTACTAACACATTTACATTTACAAAGTAAACAAACAGCACGTGTTATTTGTAACTGCTTCTAATGCTACGGACGTCGTTTTTCAATGTAACTTGCTACGGGGCTTATTACATGTCGTTGATAAATAAGTACAGTCTGACTATTTTCTTAATAACCCTCAGGAATCATCGCATTTCTGAATACAAACGAATGCAAATTTCCATGTCTATAATTATTAGATGTATAATAATTTGAATTCAGAACTTACTTTATTGTTATTTTGTTTTGATTTCCGTGTGAACTGTACAGAGCGGTAAAACTATTTTCGTGCCTGTGACTTTAGCAACTTTCCTCCCATTTATAAAATAAGTTACATGAAGTTAAAAGAGTATTAACAACTCTATATACTTCCAAGTCGATTGAGGGCGTCCTGTCTGCACCAAGTGCAAATGGCAACTTATAGAAATCCGACGACTGACAAAACACAAAGTTTGACGAGGGACATTAAGAAAATAGTTACACTGTTACCGTATTTATGTCTTCAGAGAGGGTGGAGGGAGGGGGAGGGAGGGGCCCGTAGATAAGTAATAACAGCAGCACAGGTCGATCGATCAGGTTAAGGTACGCTTGGCGCGGTCGAACCGTAGATGGGTGACCATCTTTACATATCAAGACCCCACCGTGCCTCGGAAAGCACGTTCAGCCGTTGGTCCTGGCTATCATTCGTGGGTCTTTGACAGTCGTTACGGGTTGTCAAAAAGCCCGAAAGTCTGACAACCATTCTTACCAAGGCGTATCGTATAACCGAGTTTCTGGGTTGTGGATGTCAGATAGGCAGTCGCTCCATGTAAAATACGGGTATTCAGATGAATCCGGTTAGACTAGAAGCCAACTTAGTTAGCAAAATATAGTTGGGAAAAGGCTAGGCTGATGATGATGATGATGATTCATCATCATGTCTTTATAAACGACGCGCTTTGAAATCTCAGTGTATATTAGTACGCAACAGTCTTGAGTGCGTGGCAGTTACGCATGGACGTGGAGGGTTTATCTACCGAGCGGCCGTTGGTAATAATTTCAAGGTCACTGTTGAAACATAATACTGCTACTTTATTATACTGTGGTGCTGGGTTAATAAGTGGTTGGTGATCATATAGTTCAAAGCATTGGAATATTTGGGAGAAGTTAAATGTTAAATACTGACTTATTACTATTACTTATATTTTTTTTAGGAATATCGTATACTTTTACAATATTTGTAAACATGTGAGCACCATGTATCCATCACATAATTAATTTATCTGTCATTGCTTCATTTTAATTCTTTTTACCTATTATGGTATAGCAATCTTATTCCAGTTGCATCGTCTTCACATATAATTTTATAATTATTGTATACAAAATAATAACTTAATTAATTGATTAAATAACATAATAATAATAGACGTTGATATATTTAGTACCCAGTTCGGCTTAACTATTCCTAAAGAGCCAAAAAGAACCCAGAGCCTAGCGCGCCTAGTGCTCGGTGTGGCAACATGCCGTATTCGAGTTTGCGACAAGTCAATCGTCATCCTGAGCATGCCTCGTTGAGAGGTGAAAAACGTTTCGATTTCTTATAGGGTTTATTTTTGGCTCTTTAGGAATAGTTAAGCGAAAATGTATCAACGTCTATTGTATTTTTACAAAATATTGTAAAAAATAAATAAAAGAGAACGGTGGAGTTTCTTGCCCATTCTTCTCCATACGTAAACTACCTTTTGCAAGGAGCGACTAGAATCAATTCTATGTTTTTTTTTTAAATTTTGACGTTCAAAAGTGCCTTTTGTGTGCCTAATTGAAATAAATTATTTGTTGACATTTCTGATACTATGTTCACAATGAAAAGTAGGTACTTTAAAGCGACTGAAAGACTTCTAACATATAAATTTATTAACTCTAACTAAAACATATTGACACGTTCCGGTACTAGTGCTACAATCGACCAGAACAGCTTGTTTTTGTCTCAACTATTACTGTCCCAATGCTGGGAAAAGATCTTTCCCATAAGCTTTCACTCCTCCCTATTTTAACCGACTTAAAAAAGGAGGAGGTTCTCAATTTGGATGTTAACACATTTTTTATGTATGTTCGGGCATAACTCCGTCATATAGACGGATTTACAAGATTCTTTTTTTTAAAGGGTATATTATGCTCTCGAGGTGGTCCCAAATATTTCTTTTTTAATTTTCTTGGGTACTTTTTGAGTTAGCTTCAATAATACTTATTTTTCCCACTTAGCCTATGAAGATAACGTTATATAACTTCATGTCACTGTTATTGATATAGCAGGTAGTGGTATTTGAATTTGTGGGGTGGGTGGCAAAAAACGAAAATTCAAAACCAAAGATACCGACTTCCGAAATAAAGTTATTTATCACTGTTTTCAACTTTTAGTAATAAAGTTTTTTATGGGACACAATCAATCTCATACTTTTCTTTTTATTATCTGCTTACCCAAACACAATATGATTGCCATCAGAGAGAATCTAACTTCCACCTAAAAATCCTCACGTAATACCTCCGTTCAGGGAATATAGAATACACGCCCCACCTACTGTATTCATTTAGCAGTGAAACGTTAGCTTGTTCGAGATCGATGGTGCTGCCTTAAGAATAGAGGGTTCAAATTAGATTTAGGTCACTAACTGAGACACTTGTTTGTTAATTTGTTTACTGCTGTAGTTCGAACTACAAAGTTGAAACTAAAAAGTTATACTGTTACCATGGATTCAATACATAATTTTGAACCCCCCTGCGTTAAAATTCATCAGTTATTAAAAATAAATCAGCTGTACCATACATAAAAGTTTTCGCGTCGATGTCCCTGCCACCCTGTATACTGATCAAAATCATAACCCTCTTTTTTGCTTCGCCGTAGTCGGGTAAACAGTGTGGAAGTGGCTCGCAACCTTCTAAGTAGGACGTAGACATGGCAAAATGTGTATGAACAAGACCCAATTTCATGGGACTTAACATAATTAATTAATCAAACAGTCGATGTTATGGTATTCAGACATCTCGATAGAAAATAGTACTGTTTAGTCGTAGACAGTCCGTAATTAAGTTCAGTCAGGAAGTCTCTATTATTTTGTCCTAATTTAACTTCTCCGATAATCATACAAATAAAACAAATAGTTCAAAAGTCAAATCAAATTTACAAACGCTATTAAATCGTTCTACCTACTCGGCAATCAATAAAAATTCCACTGTAGTAATTATTTCTATAATTTGGAAACTTGTGCCAGTCACAGCGAATCGCGGGACGTCAGGAAGATTAATGCCCAGTGCCTAATTAGAAAAGTTTTCCTACAGCTATTTAATGACCCCGGTTGAACTAGAAACTGAATTGGAACAGGACACACTGTGGCACTGTGTTTCTCAGTGTTTACAGAGACGGGAGTTTGTTTGCAGTGAGCAGTTTATGTTACCCCTGTGCTGCACTTTCCTTAATCGATCTGTGTTGGGTTCTACAGACTTGTGAGTCCGACAATTCAAGGGGGATCTAGTCTACAATTTAAAGTGGAGTTAGTAGGGAATTAAAGGAAAATATCGGAGGTATCGCTGTACCTATTCTGCTTGTATCTTTGTGGGATTGGAAGGTGTTTTCAGGTTGTAGAGTGCGAAGTTTTGAGTTGGTTTCAGTTTATCTGTTAAGATATTTTAGTATTTTGTTAGGACAATTTTATTTTAATAGTAATAATAGTAATTTATATGTAAATAATGAAATAAAGAAAATAATAATATTAAAAACATTACCCTCTTTCTGGGGCAGTCGGGTAAAAACGAGCGAGTCTTACACGCGCGCTTTGCGCGTCTTTTCTTTTTTTTTTTCGGGTCACCACTGAAAATCAGCGCTGTGCTGTGGGTCCCCCCCATAGCACAGCATCATGCTGAGTGGAAGCCTTCTTGTCACAGTCATGTCGTGTAGCTGCCGACTAATTTCTGTTTTATGCTCGTAATTTATTCTGTACTTTTTGTTGTTTTTGTTTACTTTTGTCTTTTATGTATGCACGTGTCTCCGTGTTTTTAATAAGCCTATTTTTCTTTCTTTCTTTCTTTAAAGTAGTCGCATATGATGTGTCACACATCTGATATCTTAGCTGACGTATATAAATGATATAAACAATATTCATCAACATCATCTCGAACGCCATCGCCATGACTTTTACTTCACCATCGCCATTGTCATCGCCATCGCCATCGCCACAGTACCAACCTCTCGGAAAATGGGTTGGTACCATTGACGGCGATGACGACTTACTGTTACCGACACACTTCCATCCCTTTTCACGAAATCACTCCTACAGATTTCCAACTCCACAGATTGCAGGAAAGCGAGAGGAATTTGCAGGGAACCGAGAGGAAAGATGTTACACATCAAAAATTGTGGTAGGTAAGATTTAGATCACAGATCGGTGATCAGATTTGGATTGAGAATATTGTGAAAGACTAATTAATATAAACGCTAAATATAAACAGAATTAGGTTTTAATTAATTTGCCGCTGTATGTACGAAATATATTGCGACATAATAATTATCTATCTAATGAAATTTAATCTAGTCAATCTTTCGTACATAATTAATTATTTTGAAATGATTTATTGTAAATTGTTCCAGGAATAACTATTATTCGTAGAATAATCATTTGGAATATTATTGTTTTGAATTAAATAAACAAACGAATGGTTCAAAATTATGACGTTGCGGCGTGCAGTTGATTGAGAAATTCGAAACGCGCCCGATGCAATGTTAACAAAAATCCACTGATTTCACAAACATACTGACGCATAGTTTCAACTTTTAAAGGCTTATAGGAATATTATAATCAGTGATGTATACCTATTATTACTATTTGAGCTCCTTAAGTTCTGAGTTAAGCTACACGATTATTGACAAATGCGTGCACTGACTGGACAGGTCCACTCAATCGGTGTTGTTCCACAATTTCAGACACCAATTGTCACACATGGTCTTCACATGATCAAGATTATATCTGAACTTTAAAAGAGACTGTGATCTATAAGTTTGTTTTGGCCTTTCTTCTCAGAGTATTCAGATAGGAAACGCAGACCTCGTCTGGTTTTTAAAATATTATGATTGACGTGTAAAAATGTTCGTACAAACCTACTTACAGAAATAAAATAATTTACTATCGATCGAAGGAACAGCGGTGGCCCAGTGGTTACGGCTGCGACTTACGACTTGCACGTCGTTGGTTCAAACCCAGACAGGCTCTTTACTTTGAGTAAATTATTTTATCACCGCTGCTCTCAAAACGGTGAAGGAAATCATCGTGCGGAAACCGGCATGTCTTAGAACCAAAAATTCGAAGTCACGTGACATCTACCAAACTGCACTGGCCCACTCCCTCTCACCGTGAGGAGGCCTGTGTCCCAGCAGTGGGAACATTATAGGCTGATTATGTGAAGTAAAACAATTATACCAAAAAGGTTAACATCTAAATCTATACATAAACATATTATTAATTAAAGTCCCATTTCGTGTTTTAATGTGTAACTTCGTTGTTGTTCTTGTTAATACCCCACAAATTTTGATGCCGTATTCACGATTTTTCAGAGAATTTATTCAGGAAGGTTTCTGTGTATAATCTTTTACAGAACAAAATAGTAACGAAGTCAAAACGGTACATTGAATATTTAAAAAAAAGTGAAAACTTGACCAAGATCACCTTGGTGGGAGAAAAATACTTTTATAGAACATTGGTCCGAAACCTTATCTAAATAAAGAGCACAATCGCGTATACAAAAAAAAAAAACTTCCGAAACCTTTAAAGTAAAAATACTTGCTTTACTTGTAACGAAATATAAATAAAGATCACAATCGCGTTTACAAAAATGAGGTGTCGTCATGGTGTCGCGAAATCAATGGTTTAGTCCCATCACAAAAATGCCCAACGCGCCTAAAGAAGTTTTCACTTCAAAATATGTAATTGCTACGAGGTGTGGGAACGAGTCTGATGCCAAAAATAATAGTTTTAAGAATGTTTGTCCGTTTGTTTGGATATAATGTATGTTCCGGATTAGCAGAAAAACGGCTGAATGGATTTGGATGAAATTTGGTACACAGATTGTTTATAACCTGAATTAAAACATAGGATACTTTTGACCCCAGTAGTACATTTCCGTGGGATATTTTCCGACATACACGGGAGCGAAGCCGTGGGCAAAAGATAGTACATGAATATATTAAACTTACATTTACTAAAGAAATGTTGATGTTTCGCCAAGTTGTAAAAACCCGTGCGAATCAGGGGCGGATCGCTAGCTTACAATAATCATAATGGAAAATGAGAAAATAATTTCACAACGAATTTAATTAAATTTTACATCAACAAAATTGCCAATAAATATTGGAAAATTTAAAACATTCATTCTTCACGAATTTGATTGATAATGATGGTGATTGTCAATTCCGTAGAGATTCCAATCGAAAATAATATTACTTCAAAGTATGGCAGGGATTTATTTAATTTTGTAATAATCAGTTTTAAATCGAATATATTTTTCAGCCAATTGCTTTTTACTGTTGGAAACCTCTCTATAATAAGACTCTAGGTCAGTTTCGGCAAATACATTCGCAAATTGAAGACAGGGTATCATTTTTACAATTCTATAAGTAATCTTCAAGACCACATTAAGGCTGGCGCAGACAGGCGCGAATCTTGAAAATATTATTTCTCTGATCCGCTGCAAGGGCAAAAAGCTCTCTGAATAGAAAAACCGACTGATCACCAAGGTTGCTCATCCAGGAAAGACCCAATTTCACCGTGATTGCATTCCTGTCATATTTTATAGAAACTACTTAATTATGACATCTAAGTAAATGCCCGCCCCTAATTTCGTAACACAGTTTCAATCACAATTTGACGATTTTGAAGGATATTGTTAATCCATTGCTTCATACGTTCGAAAACTTGTCTGCTTAATAACGTAAATAACGCAATGAACGTGGGTGAACTGTCAAAATGAAACCCATTGCGATCAATTGTAATTTTATGTGTGTTACGCAATAACCCCGTCGGTTTGACCTCATAACCCCGTGTTTAAAAAATGAGCACGACCCTTCATAAATGCGACAAATATCTTGGGATTCATCAAAACCAGAAGACCTTTCATCACAAATTCCTTGAAGGAAACTAGCCCAGTTTTCAACTATAATAACAACGATTTATATAAAGGTTTTCTAGACGGGAACACACGCCATCAGCCGTCGTGTCCAAATGGGTATCATTACCAGCGAGGTACCGAGATGAAATATAGAAGACTGGTGTAACAATACCGTTTGATAAATTGCTTCCAGGATTACAAATGTTTGCTGATTCTTAGCCTTTTTGTTTGCTGAAGAAAGGGCTCGAACGCTTTTTTAAAAGACACGCTTTTTGGGGATAAAAGACCGCTATTTAAGGTCCTTAGCTAAGGACCTTATCCTGATCTTTTTATTTTTTTCGAGTTATTTTTCCGGAATCTTTAGTGTAGTGTCTGAAAAGGTTTCGATGTTAAATAGCCCTGCCTGTTATATTGTTAATTTATTAAAGCTGTTTAAACTTTGCGATTATTTTTTCTGTGAGTGTAAGGCTCGCATCTTGTAACAAAATCACGTCCTGAGTTTGATACCCTAATAGAAAAAATATTTTTTCATAACGATTGAGTAATTTAAATACTCACAAATTGATATTATATTATACCTAAGCGTTTTTAAGCTGAAAAAAAAAAATATATACAGTAACTTTACAACACAAACAGAAAAAAAAAAGTTTATTTACAGACATTTTATTACGCAAATGACAAAAGTATTTAATAAAACCGGACTTACTTCAAACACAAAATTCAGCCTTTTTTGTTCTTTAAACGGTCCATTCCCTTGTCATGTGTAAATTGTATATTTTTTTTAGACACGTTGAATATCTATTGTGGTATCTCTCTTTACTTTTTCAAATGTATGTGCGTCTGACAGGTGTAATAAAGCAACGATGAGGAAGGTAATGGAACTATTTATGTGTGTGTGTGAGTACCTAAAGCGGATTGAAGAAACAATATTTTGGACGGAGTGAGGTGTGAGTTGAGGTTGAAAAATGTCTGTTGTGATTCCTGAAATTTGTTAAGTAAGAAGGTTCAATCAATCTGCCTAGCATTTTCCCAACTATGTTGGGGTCGGCTTCCAGTCTACCCGGATGCAGCTAAATACCAGTATTTTACATGGAGCAATGGACTATTTTACTGCCTATCTGACTCCCACAACCTAGTAACTGGATAATACGATACCTCTTGGTAAGATAGGTTGTCAGAATTTGAGGCTTCAGACGACCCGTAACTGACTATCAAAGGCCCATGAATGACAGCTGGGACCAACGGCTTAACGTGCTTTCCGAGGCATGGAGGAGTCTCGGAATGTAAATATGGTCACCCATCCACGGACCAACCCCGGTAAGCGTAGCTTAACCTGATGAACCCACCTGTGCGGCTGTTATTACTTAGCCACGAGCTCTTTTTATATAAGAAGCTTATTATTAGTTAATGGCGTCTATAGCAAAGTTGATAACGTTTTGTTTTTGGAAAATATTGTAAATACTTTGTTTTTTTTTTTTTTATTTAAATAATAAAACAAAACTTAAACGGAAACATTACATAAACCTCAATTGGTTTGTCCAGATATTTAAAGACTTTTATCAATCTAACACATAACATAACATCACGCCTGTAATCCCCGAAGGGTTAGGTAGAGGTGTACCTACGTATAGTACACCCACATTTCGCCAGTTATGTTTAAGTCCCATGTAATGGGGGCAAGCCTATTGCCATCAATCGGGCACAAATCCAGACTCCGGGCTGCTACTGAGAAATTTCAGATGGAAAAACCCAATAACACTTTGCACGACCCACGACTCGACTCAGCAATAGCGCTTGCGACCACTAGACCAACGAGGCAGTCAAGGGAGTCAATTTAAGTACTAACCTAACATGAGGGATTGAAGTGTCTGTTTGTAATTTCGAAATAACAGCTTTTACTAAATGCATATGAAAGTGTATAGAAACAGTAACTACTTGCTAATGCTTCGCATTGAGTCGTGCAATGGGTGGGTACCTATGGAAACACCGAAAACCTCGTGAGGGTTTCCAATAACAGAGTGATCTCTTATAAGCCGATCAAAAAAAAAAAAAAAATTATAAATAAAAGATACTACACGCAACATTTTGTCATTTAGAAAAATAAGTTTCATTAGTGTAATATTGTATTGATGAATCTAAATTCAACAAACAAAGTTGTCAAAAGCTTTTTAATCAAAAGACAATGTAAACTAATTAAAATAAAGCGTATTTATTAGAACTACATTGTGTTTTTCATGTCTGTCTTAAAAGATATTGAAATATCTTTCAACTTTGTTGTTCAAATAAAATAAACAAACAGCTTTTATTTTAGTATTTTGAGTCTCAAAGTCATACAAGAGTGATAAAGAGCAACGAGATGACAATAATTTCATTTGAAAAGTAAAATTCGTTTACTTAGTGTTCATTTGTATATAAATTTATTAGTGACACGCCCCTGGTTCAGACGGTTTTTACTTAACAAAACATCGAAACAATATCTTTATTAAATGTAAGTTTAATATTATCCAATACTATTAAAAGAGCAATATTTGAATATACTATATATATATATATTTGTAATCACGTTCTCCAAAACGGCTCTAACGATTTCGATGAAAGTTGCATTATAAGGGTTGGAAAATTCGTTTTCTTCGTTTTTAACCCGAGTAGAGCTCTATTGTCCAAAGTTTAGAACAAGATGGTTACCTTAAAATAATGACATGTCAGCATGGAATTAGTATGTACTATACATGGAGTTAGTATGAACTTCCATAATATATTAAATGAGCATTGTTTATTTTGACTTTATACTTAACACATAAACCTTCCAGAATTAATTTGCTAAATGATGGTGGAAACCGCAACTAAATCCGTTGCGTGCTTAGAAGAACAAGCGGTTACCCGGACAGTCATGAAAAGCGACTTCAATTTATTACATGTATAGATTACATATTTTTATTTGGCTTCAAACTTAGACAATGCTTTGTCAATATCAAATCAAATCAAATCAGGGCACTTATTAAACTTCAAAAGTGAGATACCTCATTAACGGCATACACGGATCTATTATCAGCTCCCAAATTACCATGTTTATTTTTTTACATTCGTCCTTGACATAATCCTATTATTAGACATTATATACCTACAATTTAATTTCAACTCTTTATTAGTGGCTCTTGTGGCCATGATAAATACTCAGATTTGTTACAATTGTAATAGCAATCATGTAATTGCGTTTAACTAAAATAGGTTTTTATTTTTAAAAATCTTTTGTATAGATTCTTTTCTATTTTGTGAATGTGAGAACGCTGTAGACTTAGTGGCCTGTCGATTTGTTGACCATTTTCTATTTTGTTAAGTACCTGGTACTTTTTGAAAGACCTACACTGTCCTCCCATACCTATTAACACTGTTATTTGAAAATATTGTAAAAAAACAATTATTTTTAAAAGAGTTACCGTGGAGTTTCTTTCCGGCTCTTCTTCATAGGAAACGATCTATTGAATTCAAACACCTAGCTTCTGACGTTTCATAAGCGCCCATGTAGGTTTATGTGAAATAACATTTTGAATAATGAAGTTTGAATTTTGAGGTGCACGATTCCAATTGGTTGTTTCCCATGGAGAAGAGCCCGCAAGAAACTTACTCGATATCACAATTTCATGTTTACTACGTGTATTTATATTATGGACATCGCTTCTTATTTTGATAAGTCCTAAGTTTTTGCGAACATACAAATACCTTCCAAGATATAAAGAGGGGGCAGAGTTAGTATATCAATTTCTTTGAATTTTGTTTTTAAGGGGCTCATGAGAACCCATTTTATTAACCCCCAACGCAAAAAGAGGGGAGTTATAAGTTTGACCGCTATGTGTGTCTGTCTGTGGCACCGTAGCTCTTAAACGGGTGAATCGATTTGAATGCGGTTTTTTTATTTGAAAGCAAGTTTTCTAGCGGTGGTTCTTAGACATGTTTTTATCAAAATCGGTTCCGCCGTTTGAAGATTATCAGCTCTTTTTTAGTTGGTGAATGGATATGAGTAACTTCCACAGGTCTGATCGATTTGAAATTTGGTATTCTATTACTTCAAAGATATAAGAAGAACATAGTTACCTTGAACTAATGATGTAGCATCACCTGGAATTCGCAGGATACCCAACTCCCTTACCAACTTACAGCACAGGTATCGTGCATTGGAATGATCTTAATGAATAGGTTATAGGTAAATAGTGAAGCAGGTTCTGGTGATGGAGTAGGAAAGAGAAATGAGGAAATGTTTGCAGCGGGTTTTTTGTTTTAAATTTTAACTGTTAAAATTGTACGTATACACTACGCGGCTTGCCCTCTTTTGTAAAATGAGAAATGAATCTACCTCAGCTGAAAAGCATAGTCCTGAAGTGTTTACAGGCATGTACAACCATTCATCAGTTGGTAAGAACGTAAGTTTATTTCCAAAATTCCTATTAATGTCTAGAGAAACCTGTAGAGCAGTGGTGGCCCAGTGGTAACGGCCGCGACTTACGAGTTGTAGATCGTAGGTTCGAACCCAGACAGGCGCTTTACTTTGTGAAAATTATTTCATCACCACTGCTCACAAAACTGAAGGAAAACATCGTGAGGAAACTGGCATGTCCTGGAACCAAAAATTCGAAGACATTTGACATCTACCAACCCGCACTGGGCCCGCGTGGTGGATTACGGCCCACTGCCTCTCACTAAGTGGAGGCATGTGTCCCAGCAGTGGGAATATTTTAGGCTGATTATACTTTAACTGTCTATTGAAACATATCTAGTAATTAATATAATTATTGATGGCAGTCCTATAAAAATACAGTCCCCAAAAAATTACAGCAAAAAACCTCAAGTGCCTTAACAGTACCGAAAAAATAATAAGTACAGTCGCAACAGAAAACAACACAATACTGCAGTGAACACAACAACCTTCTATTTTTACACAAAGTTTAAATTTGTTTAATCACCAACAAACAGAATCAAAGCACGGCAAAGTTATTTATTCCCACGAGTTCACTAGATTTATAAGGCAAACTTGTGAGTTCACTTTCTTTGTCACACTGTATTTCTTAAATTTTGTGTTTTTACTTATAAGCGGAACCGGGGGCGTGAATACGTACGAAGTCCGTTAGCAGAGGTATCACTTAAATCTCGCAACCATACTTTAATCCTTTGTCTTGACTTTCCTTGTGTTCAATTTGCTGTTGTTTTTCTGCTGGATTGTTTGTCAAATAATATTATAAAGAGATAAAATTTGTTTTTTTTGTTTGTAAGTTGGTATGTAAGGGATAATCTCCGAAACTACCAGTCGGATTTAAAAAAAAATTATAACCCAATTCTTAAGGAAGGTTATAGATTTGAGCATGAAGTCGCGGTCAGAAGCTAGTTTTATCTAAAAACAGGCAATTATCATCGCAAATTGTGAGATCTATGAACACTGTATTATGTATCATGATTTTGTCTTTTGCTTGCCTGGTAAAAAATCGCCAAAAAGAATTGACCCTCAGTTGACTGATCTATCAACCCAAAGAAAAACGAAGAATTTATGTTATATTACAATTTATTTCCCTCTCCCCGCTCATCGCTTGCACATACATAGACTCAGGAGCAGTTTAAATTGCTTTTTCAGGCACAGCGCTTCTATTCAGCTAGCAATAATACTACAAGTCTTAGATTTAAATTTCCTTTGCCAATTTTCAAAAGATACTTTGTAAATGAGCTTTGAGTAACAACTTTGAATTCATAAATTTAAATATCTTCAACTTTTGGACCTGTCTTTAGTTTGGCCACTCAGTTTGTTCAAGATCTTCCAATTAAACTGATTCTGTATAAATTGAGACGTTCATCTATTTTGGCTAGAAGCAGCTTATTTATATTTCAGTAAGCAAAACGTTTGTAAAGAGCAAATTTAACGGCACTTGTAAATAATCTTAAAGCCCAGTAATTATAATTGAGATGAAGATTGTATTTTAACTTGAGTTATGAAAAGCAGAAACACATTTGAAGTTTCAAGGTGTATTGGAATCTGAGATAAGAAAACGTTAATCTCATCTTAACAGAAGAAGAATAAACCAAAACAAAAATTACTAATTGTTGATGTTAAACAAATATATTACTATATAATAAAAGAACACGCACGTTCTACAGAATGCCATAGCTTAAGAAACTGTAAGAAAGCCATAAATGGTGTAACGCATGACGACAGAGAGCACTATAAAGCTTTTCAAAGTGTAGTTCTATCGTAAATCGTAAGTCGTGGACAGTTTATATCTACATACTGCTGCATTAGTGAAAGCACGCAACCATAAAGTTTAGTTTCGTAGAGCTGAAAATATCTCCTTTGAGTATAAGAGTAGGGGAAAACCAAAGAAACGATGGATGGACTGTGTAAAAGAAGATATGGCTAGAAAGGGGGTGACTCCCGAGATGACGATAATAGAGAACTATGGAATAAAAAAAAGTGTTGAGCCTCAATAAATTTGTATGAGGGCAAAAGAATGATGACTCAAAACACACCTACTTAATGACATAACATAACATCACGCCTTGTTTCCCCGAAGGGTTGGGCAGAGGTGTCCCTGTAGCAGGTTCACCCACATTTCGCCAGTTATGTTTTAAGTCCCATGTAATAAGAGGCGAGCCTATTGCCATCGACCCGTCACAAACCCAGACTCCGGGTTGTTACTGAGAAATTTTAGATAGAAAAACCTAATAACACTTTGCCCGACCCGGAAACCGAACCCAGGACCTCATGCTCAGCAATAACGCTTGCGACCACTAGACCAACGAAGCAGTTTACTTAATGAGTGCACCACTAATTTAAAACCCGCCAAGTGCATGCGGACCACGCACTATGAAGGGTTCCGTAGTTGGGAAGAATTTAGCCCAGGAATAAACTTAACTTAGTACTTGAGAAACATGTTCTCCCATACCTTGATATACGTTACGGTCAATTCTCCAAATGTAAGTTTGTAATTGCATTTTTTTATGTGATGAAACTACAAATTATCAATTTTCGGACTTTTTCCTTTACTTGTGCTGTGAGACCTTGTTTCCTGCCGAATTTCATGTTTCTAAGTCAATGAATAGGTTTTGATTTATTTGCGAGTATCAAAATATGTCACACTGCTGTATTGTTTTTTAATGTTAGAGCTCTAAGGGAACATAGATCCTACGTATTGTGACTGTACCTGAATTACCCTAGGCTGATAAAATTTTCGTTTTTCCTAATTATGCTAATATTAGTGGTTAGGTTGGTTCCCCTTACGGGGAAGAACAGTGCCCCTCCTTTCCGCACTGTTCTGTAGGGCTCGTCCCAGACTGGTCACCCTCCCACCGATATAAGATAGAATGGATTCCGATAATCTAAACTGCCTTGTTCCGATTGAATTAAGTTTAGGGAGGGAATGGATACAAGGCGAGACTAGTATTAGGGATTTACAGTTAGTAAACATAAGTATTATAATATGAAGCTAAGAAGATAAGAGGGTATGCAAAAGTATATAATATAATATTATGTTTTAGTATTATAAATATTGGAACGCCAACGTCTCCTCCTCTTGCAGTTGAGCACCAATATCTGAAATACAGTCTTGGTAAGATGAAGGGATAAAGGGACCGTTACGCTTGCGCTTTAAATCACTATTTATAACTACGTTAATTTGTCTGTTTACGATGTACCCACTGTAGTGAGACCGGGAACCGTTTTACAACGTTTTGTCTCATTGTACGTGTTCTGCTAGACCTAACGCATAGAACCTCTGAGGGACGATACGATTTAACGGAACACGTTCCCTAAGCATTAAATAAATGTCTTACTCAATCCTATGACAGAGTACTGCGAAGTCACTGTTATTGAGGAAGGCAAGTATTGAGTGATTTTAATCGCGTACTTATATGAAAGACACCCTTACGGCGGCCTAGCCCCTTTTTATTAAGATAATACAAAACTAGCACAAGCGCACCGTAGACTCAGTCTCTAGCAGAATACATTACGATCGTACCTGGTGAACACCGAAGTGGTGGTTCGTCACTTCTCACTCCCTTAATCTGCCCATTTAGAGGATGCGGTGCGGCTGTTAGCGGCTTTGCGTCCCAATAGCGTGTCTCGATAAACAGTGACGATTTAGTAATAGTCCTACAGAACGGACGGGGTTTTTTATCGAGACACGGTCCCTAGCGTTCCTTGAACGTCTACCAATTCAGTTTGGGGTACTTGGTGAAGCCTACCCCCGCTCCCTGGGAATGTGCGTCAACAAGCCTCACGCAAAGTATTCTGTGGCGAGACCTTTTTGGATACAGAAATCATCACTAACGTTTGGTTGTTTTATAATGCAACTACGCATTGGCTTTATAGCCTAGTTCAGCTTTAAATGAGATGTGAGTATTTATGGTTCTGCCTTCCAAATGTAAAGCGTCAGTTCAAATCATTAGTCGTCAATAGTCAGGAGCATTACTGCTCAAAGTCAAGTATGGTGGAAGGCCTTCACCATTTCCCTATAGCCAAATGCAAGTGACAATAATCTGCCGAGGTACGGATTAGGATATGGACACGTAATACACGGGAATGTAGCGTTAATTATAAAATATGATACTAAATAAGAGTTAGCTCGACATTCTGGAATAAAGTATCATTAACAGCTGGTCAGCGATATCACGTAACTGTTACCTATAATAACAATACAATCAACTTGCAAGGATAATTGTAATGATGAGAGAATTAGATTACAACTCACTTACAAAGTACTGCACACATTACTAGTTTGGCCTCAGATTCAGCTCCCGCTCTCTCACCACCAGTCGCACCAACAAACACACACTCACTCACACATATTACATTAAGTACTAAATAAGTCTAATCTGGGCCTTAACCCAACTATATTTAACTTAATAACTAATACTCGTTATTTCGCGACAGCCCACTCGGACATGGCCTCTTGGTATTCACCAAGTCTACTAATTTAACTAGCCTAGATTCGGAGGTCCGCACCCTATCGTGGTCGAAACCCGATTGTCCTTCGTATTCACCAATCCTTCAAAATTCCTAAAATCACCACGTTTATCTCAGCCCCTTTTCTGAGTGTTTCTCACAAAGACTTAAGACGCTTTTTGCTTGCTTTGTTCCTTAATGGCCTGCATAGATTGGGTCTCAAGGACACTTATAATTAGCAGATGTGGCTGCAATAATGTCCGTTGCTTCGAATCCAAGGATTGCCAACCTTTGAGACGGTATAGCCAAGAGTTACAATTTATATATATTTTATTATAAAACATTCGATTATGTCTTAGCACAAAATCGATTAGAGTAGCTATGATTCTAGCTAGCCGCTAGAATAATAAAATATTAATCTAATAATATAACTACAGTTATCGGATATTAGATAGTAGCATCAATGGCTTATCAATTTATCATGCCTTTTGAAAGTTTGAATCTGGCTCATAAGTTGTTGTTTTAAATATCAAGTATGACTCTAGATTTATATTTATTAGTTGATCCATATTCCTTCCTTTTTATTATATTTATGCAAGACTACGCTTGCTCGCACGTAGTTTGAGAACCGCGTGTTGTGTACCCCTGCCTTGGTCTCAGTTCTTAGAATTAGCAGGCTTGTTTGTTACCCATAAAATATAAATGAATAGGTTTCTAAGAGGTTCAATACTTTTTTCAATCTTAAAGTAAAAGGATATTTTGTTATTAATTAGGGTAACGTGTCAAACTGTCAGACCATAAAATATAGATTTAATGTGTTTCTGAGAAGCCCGAACCATGTGCCGATTTTAAGATAAATATAATATTTTGTTATTAAATAGGAGCAAATGGCAGACAGTCACAGTATCTGATATTAATTTCAACTGGATACCTTGACATATTCCTGAGAAAATGGGTCTTGATAGACTGACGGACGAACAACGAAGTGATCCTATAAGTGTACCGTTTTTTCCTTTTGAGGTACGGAACTCTAAAAATCACATCACCAATATAGACAGAAGTCAACTCCTAATCAATAATGCACTTTCTTAGCCCCTCTAAAAACATCTTACGTCACGAATCTATACGCCAAACTCCACCCACAGTCACCCATTACATCTCACAACAGTCCAATACTCTCAACTCTAAAAAACTACGTCGAAACGACGCAAAGTTTAAAACGCTTCCTAAAACGGGGGGTCAACGTCCTCTATTCGCAGGTGTGCGGTAGACGGGATTCATGGGAGGAATTTCTTTCGCGACACAGAAAGAAACTCGGCCCTTACCATTTGTATTTGAATTGTATATTTTTTTCGTCTATTTTAGTTTTGGATTTTTTAGATGGAAAAAAAAAATTGCATTGTTGAGAAGCGACAGGGGGAGATATTATAAAAGATCTTCCGTAAATAATTTGTCACCCTAAATAAGTATTCTGCTACACCGTAACAGCTGTCTGAGAAGACGTACAACTGTTGTACAACAAGTCGTATTTTAGGGGAATGAAGGGTAATCTTGCGTATATAATCTTTATGAAAATTGTTATCATAGATTATTTTACCAGCTCAAATGATATATAATATCGCCCATCGGCATGTGACCGGCCGTATTTTTCTGAATATTCATGAAAAATTATCGAAATGTAACTTTAAAAGGCGGGGTCTATCTTTAATATTTTTCATGTTATATATATATATTTTTTTTTGAGTAGCGTTTGCCATATCTCTGATGTTATTGGCTCGATTTATTATTTCAAAAAGGTTATGAGTTATTTTATCGGAATTACTTACTATTTTTTTAATTAAAATTTGTCGAATATGAAAAAAAAAAACAGGAGTGAAGAATTTTTTTTTCCAAAAAAAAAACAGTATTTATTTAAAAAAAAAACACAAGTGTAAGTCCATAAAATCATAGGAAGATTTTGAAAAAAAGAAAAAAAAAGAAATAAGGAACTAACGATATAACCCTCTTTTAAACTTAATTTTCGAAATTTTTTCATGTGTCTTCAGAAAAACACGGGCGGCCACATGCCCATGGAAAAGAAAAAACGCATATTTTAAAATACTAGACATAAAATACACACAATTCAAAAGTAGCCAAAAGCCTCGTATTCAATCCAAAAAAAAAATATGGGCGACATTGTATTTTTTTTTTACAAAATCTATTCTTCATTGGCCTTAAAATCCTGCTCCTTAACCTGCATCTCACCTGATGTGTGTGTGATAATCAGGCTGAAGGTGGAAGCGAGCTTTACCCGGAATCCCCAACCACAGAGAAACTGGCTCTCTTACCTCTAACTGCCGAAACACAACAATGCTGTTACATTGTTGTTATGATGACAAACTTAGATAAGATGGTGGTAGCTAGCTTGGTGGACCTAAAACAAGCTGAACTGCTCGGTTTGGTTGGTGGTAGCCCTACCACCAGGTAGGGCTACCACCAACCAAACCGAGCAGAAAATGTTGCCCTCACTGGGAAACCAACCCGAGACATCTAGGTCTGAGACAGGTGGTCTAACCACTAGATCACAAAGGTGGTTTCTTTTAAGTCCCAACTCCTATAATTTATGGTTGCTAGTTAAATCTAAAACTGACAAAATTATCCTCACCAATGTCTTCATAGTCTAGCGCTTAAAGGCGAAATTGGTTTGACAGTCTAAAAAAAAATCTAGTCAGGATTTACCAGTAACAATTGGTAAGACGTAGATCAGATGTCTTTTGCAATACAGCATGTCTTTTATTCAAGACAAAGATGCAAGTAAGAAAATTTAAGAAAGAAGAAATCTTATCAACTGAGCAATCTAACTCCACACAACATATTCAGATAATAATAAAAATATCGTGAGAAAACCGGCATGCCTGAGAGATATTTCTTGACAGCATGTGAAGCCAAGTTAAAGGCCCGGCTTTAAAAGTCTGACACCAGGTTAGTCACTAACCACACGAAAAGAAAATTCAGATAATTCTCACAGAATTACAGTCAGTCTACAATGGTAGTTGCTTTCAACCGCTTGCACTTGAAACTTAATGTTTGTGAGCTCAAGAGATGTTTATTCTCTCTGAAAAGAACCTAGATGTGGTTCTGTACACGCTGTAAAAATGTATTATTTTCTTCTTTACTCTGACATTGCACTTCAGAATAACGTTTAGGTATTAGAGACCTGGGATTTGGACCGGGAATGGGTATGTGCATTTGTGCAGAATATTGGACCTTGAAGGAAATTGAACTACTTATTGAAATTGCAAACATTGGAGTTTATATATGTAAGAAATGCTTGCATATGTACTTTATAAAATGTCGATTCATAATTGAATCTGTATTTCTTCAATCAGATCGAATTACAAATCAATAAGGTTTAATTTTTTTGTCATTCAACATTATTTGAAAGGGATTCAATAATTGAGTATTTTATAAATATTACGTTTTATATAGAAACTGCACATTATAAATATTAATCACGTACAATAAAATCATCGATATAAACAAAAAACACAAACCTGAAAATAACCCGGTACCATATCCACTTTAAAAAAAAGAACCGATTCCCAAAAATCGATTGCAACAAACTATACATGAGCTCAGCACACAAACTTGGTGAATTACAAATCGATTAACCACCAATTAAGCGGAGCAGACGGTAGCTCTTCACAGCACCGTGGTTGGATTGTGGTCGGAGTGAATGCGGTCCCTGTGGTTCAATTAAGAGTGCCTATATATCTGTAAATCGATTCATTTGATTCGAATTCTAGAGCTGTCACGCGGTAATTTGTCTTCAAGTATCATGTTAAGTTTGAGGATAACTTGTGTGTTGAGTCAATAGGAGACATTCATAGGCTTTGAGTTTGCGTGTTGTGTTCACAATGGTTTTGATAAAGACGTTTAAGTATTATTTGCTTCATCCATACCAGATTTAATCAGAGTAATAGAAATAGGCTACCTTTAGTATGTGGTTGTGAGTCTGTCAAGTTTTGCTTACTGTTATCTTTTTGGATCAATTACTCTAACGTCTTTCTGGCAATCTGTACTTTACCCTTTTTCTTTTTATTTCAATTAGAGTTTAAAGTAATTGACTTGAAATTACTAAGTTGATATATTTTAGCTAAACAAAATGCTACTTATACATTTAAGACAAAATGACACATTTTTTTAAAATAATGTAACAATACTAGCGTATTATCAGCATCATTCTCTTTTAAGTAGCAAAAGTAATACAAGCAAACTCGATTATCCGAGGTATCAATCAAATTGATGTAAAATATAATTAAACTCGGCTAACAGGGAATCACGGATATAAACGGCTTTGGTAAAGAATTTTAAATTTTAAACTGGATTATCCGGATAACAGGATTACGTGCAGCAATGACGGACAGTTTCATCATATATTGAGCGTGTTCTGTAATGTTTGATTTTCTTATTATGGTTGTTAAGGCTTGGAATTTATAGACATAATAGCTGTGCCCAACGGTTTCACCCACATAAGTCTCGATCCCATGGGAATATCGGGATAAAAAGTATACTATGTTCTTATCTAAGACATGTTCAACTCATGTGCCAAATTTCATCTAAATCCATTCACCCGGTTTAGCGTGAAAGCGTAATAAACATCCAAACTCACTTTCACATTTATAATATTATTATTAAATTTAAAAAGATTATCTGCATCATGTTTGTCAACTTAGTATCGAACATTAATTCTAAAAATTTAGGCGCCTTTGTAGAATATTTTTATTTTAAACTCAATACGAATGCTTTTGATCACACTTTGGTAAGTTGTTAACGCTATTTATACAATATCTTAAACTTAAAAAAGTTTAGAATGAGACTTTGATAAAAAGCCAAGCTCAAAAAAACAACACATATAAAAATTCAGCCACTACCATAGCTAATATTATATCTACACTAATATTATAAACAGAAAAGATTTGGGTTTTTGTTGGTGACGAATAAACTAAAAAACTACTGACACGATTTAAAACATAAATCGCTGACCAACATCCTATCCTACTTAATATTTATTTATTTTATTTTATCCTAACATTATTATAAATGTGAAAGTTTGTGAGGAGGAAGAATGTTTAATTACTCTTTCACGCAAAAATGACTAACTGCGGGGCGCTGCCAGTAAGCGGGTATCATGCGGGTAAAGCCAGTGATGGAAGCTGATACTTATAATTTGTATATAAAATAGCAGAACTTCGTTACCTATATACTGCGAAAACAGATGAAGGAAAATTTTCAGTTTAAACTAAGTACATACATCATTTTCTTATAACTTACCTAAGACTCTCCAAGCCAAAAAAACATAAAAAGATCTTCAAAAATGACAAACTAAAACAACAGCTACGTACTATAATATTCTATTACAAGGAACGTCTAAAATTGAAGTGGAAGAAAAAAATTGCGATAAAAAACAATGGGCACCAAACGTGGTTTGATAAGTAAGGGAGGGAAAAGAGAATGTGCAATTCAGATGGTCCTTCCTGATTGTCGCTTCAATGCCGGCTGCATATTTTTCTATCATATCTGCCTTTGTGTTTTATTTGGTGAGAGATATTCTATGATGTGGCAAAATGTCTATTGCGACTGTTTGGGTAGATAGATAGTAGCTAAATAGAATATAATTTTTGTAGGAAAAAATATAACACAGCTCATTTACATAAACATTAATTTAAGGTTAGGTAGTCAGGGAAATTAAATTAAACTAATCAACTAACCAACCACCAACTAACCAACATAAATTGTCCGTGTATTCAAATCAAAACTGTCATTCTTTGTCACATAAATGATTTCATAGAACTGACAATGTGTGACTGACAACTTACAAGCCTGTCTTTTGGCCATGTTATAGCCATTTGGCTATTGTGTGTCAATGTGATAAACAAATAATTTCCCTGACTGGAGAAAAGAGGACTAATAGCGAACCCAAAAAATGATTAGAAGAATTAAAAAGTAAAATCAATATTAAAATCTTATTCAACATATGTAGAATACATTTTGCAGCCTACCAGTAGCTTTATATAAACTGATCAAGAAATTGAATACTTTTGATACGAAGCAGGTACCATCGATAAACTAGTTCTGGGAAAATTCTTATTCAGGTCATCGTATTTCTGAAGGTCATCGTATTTCTGAATGCACAGAATCTTGCACATAGCGAAAAAATAAATTTAACACTACAAAACATACAATGGGCGGCTTTATCGCTTTCTGCGATCTCTTCCAGGCAACCTTGGAATGGACAACTAATAATGAGTTGTTTTTATACACCCGGATTTTGAATTCAAATTCAAATATTTTATTTCACATAAACCTACAAGGGCACTTATGAAACGTCAGAAGCTAGGTGCACGCTTCCAATTGGTCGCTTCCTATTGAGAAGAGTCGGCAAGAAACTCCACGGTTACTCTTATAAAAATATTGAGGAATTAAAATATTGAAGAATTGAAGCTGACAACACTTTCTACCTTAGCATTATTTGAGATGATATAATGAAGAATGTGAAGTTTGACATGTCTTGCGTTTTTCGCTAAGAAATTTTGAATAATTCGGGCTACATTGAAATAATCACCTTTAAGTAAGAGTTTGAAAAGTCCTCAAGATCAAACTCTCAATTCAGAAACGGGATGTTAACCGTTCTAGGAGATTAGACTGCCTAGCCATTCCTAGGACATTTCTCGAACACCCTGCGAACAAGCCTACCTATCTCTTTATGGACACATCTAGGAAAATACACGAACATGTCAAAATGGTTAGGTAACATTCCTATTAGGATTTCACGGACCTTTTCAGTTGTTAGAAGCAAGGTAGTCCGGACCACGTTTTATTTCAGACTACTTACAACTTCTTACAAGTTTGGAAGCGTTTTCTCTGAGTGCTACGGGATGGGACCGGGATGTCTTGTAAGGCTGACAGTTAGAACGTTGTGTAATGGGTAGAATCCAATATTAGCTAGTGTAACTGTGCGTTTTCACTGGCGAAAAAATGAACAACAAAACATGTTGAAATTTTCCATACAATGTTTGACAGGAACTAAAAAGATTTCGACATGCTTTGTTGTGGAGGAATCTTGTATTCAACTATATTCACATTACAATTTGGGGAGTCGGATTAGTTCTAAGTGGAGTGTTATTATTGAACATTTGGAAATTAATCAAATAACCGTATCAACAGTGTTAAGACTATATAGAATCAAGTATATAAAATCTGCTTGCCTTTACCCAACTATGTTGGGGTCGGCTTTCAGTCTTACCGGATGCAGCTGAATACCAGTATTTTAAATAAAGCGATTGCACACCTTAGTAAGACTGGTAAGACGAGTTTAAAATGGGAAAGAAAGGTATACTCTAATTGATCCAGGAACCAGTACCATATTTTAAAAAAGTACCTATTTACTACTTTTGAAAAATATGGTATGTACCGGTTAGGAAAAACACAATGTTACGGACTGGTGTAACAAATGCCCCTTTTACAGATTACCTAGCTAAGGTTGCCAATTTTCTTGTAAAATAGAACTTACACATAGATCTATGTATATATTTTATTAGTGAAAATAAAATCGTCTAAGGGCGCGTTCCCGCTATGTCGTGACGATTAATTTATCGTTGAACGACTGTCGTCTCTAGCTGTTCCCATTATATCGGCTGTTTTTCGTCACTGTGTCGTCGAAATATTTTATCGTTGAACAACTGTCGTAACTAGCTGTTCCCATTGGATCGTGACGACATTTCGCAACAAGAGTCCGACTAGTCAAACGCACAAAGCGAGTCGAGTATGGCACGGGGGGCATGAGGGAAGAAGAAACCACGTGTAAACGACAGATAGTTGCAATAACGACAAATGATTTGCCGTCACGATAAGTTATGACGTTTTTTTATCGTTTTACTACTGTCGTGCTAGCCGTTTCCATTAACTTGACAATCTTTCGGCGCTGCAAAAAAGGTCGTGGACGACAGTAAATCGTGTCGTCCTATAAGTGAACACCTTCATTTAAATACACAAGCCACGACGCTTTAAACGACTCGATAATCTATCGTCATGACATAGTGGGAACTGGGCCTAAGACGTGTCATTTGATAAAAGTAGAATTTAGTTCACTACCTATTAAACCATAATTCTCACAGCACAGACATTTTAAGTGGTTTCTTAGTGAGTAAATAAATAGTCAAATATGGATCAGAAGACTCCTGAAAAAATAGTCCTGAAACAAAGCGAATTAATACTGAAGAATATGCGACAAAATTCTATCGCGTGGCAACCCTAACTTTACCGTCTCGTCCCTTCGCACGCAACGCCATCGCTCTTACAGCAAACTTTAATACAGTTTGTTCAACTATTTGATAAATTCTACATAAAAACATATTCTTTATCCCGCTTGAATAGATTCTGTATCTTCCAGAACTTTCTATACTATTGTCCGAAGGTTCGATTATGTCAGAATTGGAAAAGATTGTGAATATTATTCCATAATGGAAAGTTTATTATACGTACGCACTGTGCAAGTGCACAAAAGGACAATCCCCGGTTGATGTAGGACTATTGCAGTACATGGGAACAAAAAAAAAATGGCCTTTGGGTTTGGTTGGCTATAGTGGATTGGGTATATAATATACACGGATAAGATGGCAGGGGGTGACTTGCACACTCAATAATGGGCCCCCGAAAAACTGTCGCTAGCACATAGTGACGTAGCGACTAGGGGGCAACATGTCTTGAGGTGCTTGAGGAGTGTCGAGGTATTCCACGGCTTTCAGAACAATCCCAGAGCCCGGAAGATGGTCAAGATCCCTACGAGCACTTACTGGAATACTTCCTTCCTCCGAGCACATTTGCTCTTGCGAATCTCCATTCAAGCCGGCCAATTAAGGCAAGAATGAGGTGGGAGCTCCGTTCCTCGTCAGTATTCACTCCAGCCGGCCAATAAAGGCAAGCCAGAGGTGAGGAACAAGACTTCTCCCGGGAGATAGGGTCCGTGGGGTCGCTACTGCCCAACAGCTCGCCACTTGCTACCCTGCGGGTCATTATTATTAATATTATTATTATTTTCATTGGTCTTTGACATTTCTCGGGACCCTGAGGTCCCGGACCTTTGGAAGGCGTACGAGGAGCCGAAGCCAACGCGCAGAGGCCTGTTAGATGTTTTTAAGTGTTGAGCCACCAACCGACGATTATCCCTGTATGCACTTTACAAGTGCACCCAAGGACAACCCCCGGTTGGTGTAGGACTATTGCAGAACATGGAAACAAAACATAATGGGCTATGGATTTGGGTGGCTATGGATTAGTTACCTGGAACTATGGAAGTACTGTGTCCCCTGCCTGATCAATGTTATGTAATACACGGATAAAATGGCAGGGGGTGACTTGCACACTCAATAATGGGCCCCCGAAAACGGTCGCTAGCACATAGTGTCGTAGCGACAAGGGGGCAACACTTCCTGAGGTGCTTGAGGAGTGGAGAGGTATTCCACGGCTATCAGGACAATCCCGGAAGTACGATCAAGATCCCTACCAGCATCTTACTGGAATACTTCCTTCCTCCAAGCACGTTTGCTCTTGCGAGTCTCCACTCAAGCCAGCCAATAAAGGCAAGAATGAGGTGGGAGCTCTGTTCCTCGTCAGTGTTCACTCCAGCCAGCCAATAAAGGCAAGCCAGAGGTGAGGAACAAGACTTCTCCCGGGAGATAGAGTCCGTGGGGTCGCTACTGCCCAACAGCTCGCCACATGCTGCCCTGCGGGTTTTTGTATCTCTCTTGGTCTGGCTCCTTATCCCAGACCTGTGCCGGCACAGTAAACTCTACCGGCACAGACCTAGAATTCGGAGCGCGCAAGCCCCACCACGACGTCAACGTAGAGATACGGCGGTGGGGTTATTATTATTGTCAATATTATTATTATTATTACTTTTTTATAATAATCTCTCATTTTTTGGTTTATTTGTAGATTTCAGCAAAGTCAAAATCAATTCATTTATTTCAAATAAGCCCATGTATGGCACTTTTGAACGTCAAATTAATAAAACAATAGAATTGATTCCAGTCGCCCCTTCCAAAAGGCAGTTTTCGTATGGAGAAGAATGTTCAAGCAACTCCAGCGTTACTCTTTGAAATGTTTTACAATAGTATGTATAGATACGTACATTAGTTAAATAATTATATGTGAAGACGATGCATCTAGAATAAATTACTATACCACAATAGGTAAAAAGAATTTAAAATGAAGCAACGACAGACAATTTAATTATGTGATAAATACATGGTGCTCACATACTTACAAACATTGTAAGGGTAGACGATTTTCCAAAAAAAATATAACTAATAAGTCAGTGTGTGAGGAAGTAATCACAGAATGTAAAATCAATGCCATATAACACAGAATAATAAATTTTAAAATTAAATTAGCAACCTGTTTGATTTTGTCTTGATTCTAAATTGTCCTATGGAGCAGGACCAGCATGTTTCCAAACACTTTTATCTTAGATATAATCCTCTAATTTGTAATATGCTTGTTTACCAAGTGTACTTTTAATATGAGTTTTAAATTTTCTTTCATTTAATTGCAATATGTCACAAGGTATTTTGTTGTAAAATTTAACACAGTACCCCATAAAAGATGTATGTACTTTAGATAATCTGAAAAATGGTTGATCTAGTTTATCATTATTTCTAGTATTAAAATGATGTCTATCACTTAATTTATTAAAAAGATGTGGATTTTTCCTTACATACATAATAAATGTTCATAAAATAATTGGCAAAGTACCGTCATAATTTAATCTTCTTAAATAGTTCCCTGAGAGATTCGCGGCGACGTAGATTATAAATGGCTCTGACAGATCTTTTGCAAAATAAAGATGGATTCAATGTGAGCAGCTAGACCCCACAGTAAAATGCCATACGACAAAAACTAAAATAGACTAAAATAGACCGAACGCGCGGTTCCCTGTTAACTGTCTTATCTTTCTAAGAGCATAAGCGCGCGAGCTTAACCGGCCCCGCAAGAGATGTTATATGAGGTTCCTATTGTAATTTCTTGTCTAGCGTGATTCCTAAGAAAACCGATTGATTAATAAATTCCAGTTTTTCTCCATTCAATATGATGTCACATTCGCTACTTCTAACATTAGGTAATTTAAATCTTCTTAAATCATTTGTTTATTTTTATTTAGTACCGTTTGATTTACCGTGAACCTTGATGAAATTAATGAAATCGTTAGCGTTAATGATCATCCATTACGTAATGAGGCGTTAAAGTTTGTCTTTGTGCAACTGGGTGCTAACTTGATAAGAAGGTACTAATGATCTAATTACTTAAATTATAGTTTTTGAAAGTTTAATATTAATATCGAGCTAATAAGTTTGAAAACATCAAGCTTGTGTTGAGGGGCTTATGGATAAGTAATACCAGCTGCACGGGTCGATCGATTAAGTTAAGCTATGCCTTCAGCGGTTGGTCCGTGGATCGGTGCCCATATTTACATACCAAGACCCCTCCGTGCCTCGGAAAGCACGTTAAGCTTTTGATCCCGTCTGTCATTTAGGTCTTTGACAGTTATTACGGGCCGTCAGAAGCCCGAAAGTCTGACAACCAATATTACCAAGGGGTATCGTGCTACCCAGGAACTGGGTTGTAGAGATAACATAGGCAGTCGCTCCGTGGAATACAGGTATTTAGCTGCATCCAGTTAGACTGGAAGCCGACCCCAACATAGTTGGGAAAAGAATAGGAAGGTGATGAAATTGTCTATCATTATCAAAACTTTTAATCAAAATAGAACAGGGACATTGAATCGTCAGCTACACCAATACATTTTGTTTTCCTCAGTATATTGTTCTAAGAATATTTTTCCATACTTTGGTTCAAAACAAACGTTTGTAGTTTTAGGAATTTGCCGCAAAACCCTAAAACTACAAATGAAACACACTTCATTTCGTTTGAAAGCAATTAAAATACCAACACTTTAATTATGGCATAATGAAATTCCTAAATGTTATGTTTTCGCAATTTGTTTGAAATTGTAATGCGAATTTCATTTCAATTCATTTTACATTAATCCCTATATGTATATCCATTCAAACAAAACATAAATAGCTACCGTATTCTTGTTTCGTTTGAATGGGTATACATTCATCGGTTTATGATTCAAACGTGTAAAAATAAAGCAGTGAAAGTGAGTGCGTCGCAAATAGATCTCAAATATTTCGTTGTTTTGATTAATTTGGCAAAATTACTCTATGGAAATATTTTAATCGTCTTTGCTGATAAACAGAGCAGCGGTTTCCAAAAAAAGTTTTGAAGTAATAAATTCTTTAGGCGCGTTGGGCATTTTTGAGATGAGAAAAACAATTGAACTCGCGACACCGTTACCGACACCTCATTTTTGTAAACGCGATTGTGCGCTTTATTTATATTTCGTTACGGATCAATGTTCTATGCAAAGATTTTCTTGTTCAAGTTTTCACTTCTGTCGGCATTCCGGAGTGACACTATTTTTTTTTTTTTTTGAACTGGAAACCGCTGTTGATTCTAGCTTACAAGTGCAGGAGTGATTGGAAAACAAGTGGCGAACTCGTCCCAATTATTACATAGAATACGCGACTTTGCCCACATATTTTTTTAAATTCTAGAGCTGAGCCCCGTTACTTCGTTTTCGCTTAGCGTTCTTTCTCACTTTTTCTCTTTTTCCACAGTTTTTGAGCGTTATAGCGTGATGTTAAATACCCTAAAAACTTCCTCGAGAATTAGGCTATTCAATGCAAAAATATTTTTTTAAATCCGACTGGTATAGTTCTAGATATTAGCGTGTTCAAACAAACTCTTCAGCTCAATTATTAGTATTAATTTATTATAGATTTACTATCTTCTTGAGAACAGATGGTGAATGAATCGTGACATCAGATATTGTTGCCAAGCTGTCCATAGATTATTCGGACAGCTCGGTAACAATTATATAATATTCTTGACTGCACCTCCTAACCTATTCCTATTCCTATTCCTATTATATACTAAATATATTAACCTATTCCGCGTGTCCTACGCGGAATAGGTTAATATATTTTTTTTACCTTTCCTTTTTATTTATATTTTTTCTCATTGCTGTTAATAATATTAAATTGTTTTTAAATTTCGTAACTGGCTTTGGCATTTAAAATTAAAATATCTGAATAAATGTTATACAGTTATGCCAGAGATGGATGCCTAGCCTTCCAACTACATCTTACAAAGTTAATTCCTCAGTAATCCCTTACAATATTGTGGGTTACGCATTACTACCGTCCTTGTTAACTTTACCTACCAACTAAGCTAGTGCTAAAAACATACACAACTTGCAACAAGTACTGGTAAACTCTTGTTTGCTAGACCAGCGGCCTTGCCTAGATCGAATTTATTGACATTTTTTTACTAAATAATGTTAGTACTGCATCATCATCTGCCTGGCCTTTTTCCAACTATTTTAGAGTTGGCAGTGTCTAACTTTCTAATAAAAAACGGCCTCTTAGTAAGACTGATTGTCTGACTTCCAGACTTCTGACTACTCGTAACGACTATCGAAGATCGTCGACTGACAGTCGGAACCAACGGCATAACGTGCTTTCCAAGGCACAGAGGGTCTCGATGTGCAATAGATGTGGTCATCTATTCACAGACTATTCTCGGCCAGCGTATATAGCGTGGCTTCAATTGAGCCATGCGGCTGATATTACTTAGCCACGAGTCCCATATTGAAGTTATTACTGTCTACTATCATATAACAAAACACAAATAAAATTTCAACAATGAATACCCACGTTTGTCGCATTTTAAGAAAGGATTTACAACCTAACCGTTCTTCAAAAATATACGATTTATCGTCACAAAAATGAACAATTTAAAACAAAGTTTACGAAGACAGTAAGAAATAAACGCCTTACAATATTTATTTTGTAACTTTAAAGACTGGTCTCACTGGGGAATAGACTATTTTTCTCTTCACATGTCCTTTGTTATTTTCAAAGATTCTAGAATAAAATAGTACTGGAGTAAAGCTATTCATGATTTTTTGCAGAGTAACATTTGCATTATAAAAATACAAAGACATGCTTTATTTCTGTGTTTTAAAATGAAAGACTATAGAACTTTTTATGATATAAGTTGGGCACTATACAGGGGTTTTTTTTTACCAGTGCGCAAACTTAAACACGTGACTTTACTCATCATTATGAACAACTTTTACTATCAGCTGTTCCCTACAATTTGACGAGTTATACGAAAACAAATGTAGGGAACAACAGATTTTTTTTTCACGGTTTCGTTCTTTGGCACTTTATAAATAAATAAATACCTATTCGTAGTTTGATAGACATAATAATTATTCTAATTACGTATGTCTACGGTGAATTGAGTTACTATTTTAGTGACATAGCCAATTTACATAATAATAGAATTTCTATTAATATACTTAGGACCTATTCAAATAGTGTCGTCGGTTCCTGTAATTTTCTCAAGGGAGAACTCAATTTAAAACATCCAAGTTGTTTATCCATATGTAGTATAAAACAATGCCACTTTTCGTGTCTGTGTGTTTGACCGTTTAGATCTTCTAAATTACATAATGGATTTTGATGTGTTTTACACCATCATTTAGACTATTTATTCCGGAAGGTTCACCTGTAATGAAATGCGTATATTATATTTAACTGATATTTAGCACATATATCGCCATTGCACCCGTGCGAAACAGGTACAATTTTAACAGTTAAAATAAAAAAAAATCACCGGCACAAACATTTCTTTTCATTTCTCTTTCCTACTCCATCACCACACCCTGTTCACCATCTATCTATAACCTATTCATTGAGACCATTCCAATAAGCCCAAATATGATACCGGTGCTGTAAGTTGGTAAGGGAGTTGGGTATCTTGCATCTAGGTGATGCTGCAGCATCTGTTCAAGGTTACTATGTTCTTCTTCATCACTGGAGTAACAGAATACCAAACTTCAAATCGATCAGATCTGTAGAAGATACTCACATCCATAATGGATGGAATGGATGATCCATTCATAAACTAGAAAAGATAATCTTCAAACGGCTGAACCGATTTTGATAAAACATGTCTAAGAACCATTGCTAGAAAACCTGTTTTCAAATGAAAAAAAACCTCATACAAATCGGTTCACCCGTTTAAGAGCTACGATGCCACAGACCGACACACACATAACGGTCAAACATATAAAACCCCTCTCTTTGCGTCGGGGGTTAAAAACAGAAAAATCATTTAGAAGACAATTTTTAATGGCATTTTTTTCTACCTTTCATTTCTAATCACCATCTTAAGATTAAGAGAACACTGTAAACAAGCTTTTAATATTTCAGTAAAGGTATACCTTACCTCTCCCAAATCTCCTCTACATCAGTACCACCGATACTAGCTGAGCTACGATCAAGCGTAGTAATTACGCGTGACCAAGCCGAATTGTACAGCTTTCGGATAATTGCACCGCACCACAATGCATTCAATTTGCTATGACCAACCCATCTATACGAAACTACAGCGTCAGGTATCTAAACAGTTTACTGGCAATAGTTGGTAGGTGTCAGGACGATATCGTAGGCCATACCTGCGATATCATCTATCGACTGTAAAAAGTACCAAGATCTATTTTGTTGTTTAGGGTTCCATAATGGTATTGACACCCTACTTAAATTAAAATTAGGTAAATTAATATTATGTGCATTGCCATATTCTGATAAGTTATATGAGCAAGATAACAACTACATTTTTAGTTTAAATAACCTTATGCATATTTTGGCATGTCGTCATAGTGACCATTTATTGTATTTTGATACTAACAATTTTGTTAGAGACTTTGTGTTGACTCAGGAGCAGATGTTCTTACCTAAGAAAAGCCAACATGTTTTAGCTACTTTATTAGCCTACAATATACACGCAGTTATGAATGTTTTAACTGAGATTAGCTTAAGTGACGAAACAGCATTATCTAGTACTTCTAATAATGCTGTAATAAATTCTTTAAACTTTTAGAATCGACAAAAGAGAAGCATAATAAGAATATTTTACTCTATCACCAAAATATAAATCGCATCTCTGGCAAAATCCTAGACGTGGAAATGTTAATAGACAAATATTGTATGGATATCTTATGTTTTTGTGAAACCTGGTTAAAACCAGATAGAATGTCGTTTAATGTAAATAATTTTTCAGTTGCCAGTGCTTACAACCGGTCTTCATTAGGGGGTGGTACCTTGATATTATGTAATAGTTTTCTCAAATATAAGGAAAGGAAGGATATCACTGCTTGCTCTGTTGATCGCTTATGTGAGGTAGCATGTGCAGAGGTTGAAGGCCATACTTTCTTATGTGTTTATAGACCACCAGCCTCAAACTTGTCATCATTTTTAATCATAATGGAAGAAATACTAACTAAACTTATTAGAGATAATAAAATAGTTTTTGTTTGTGGTGACCTAAATATTGATCTATTAGTAAATTCACCGGATAAATATAAGCTTATCTCATTGTTTAAATCTTTCAATTTAAAATGTATATTTAATGTAGCAACTAGAATAACAGCAACCTCGGCTACATGCATAGACAATGTATTTACTAATTGTAAAATAAAAGATTGGTCCCTAATTAGTGGCGTCAGGTCTGATCATACAGGTCAACTTATATCCTTTGAATCAGATAAAAAGTTACGTTTAGATAAAACTTTTCAGTTAAGACTACTTACTAAAAATAAATTGAAGATATTTAATAATAATGTTCTTAGCAATCTTTCAACAGCTAGTTTTGATTCACAAGACCCCAACACAAACTACAGTACATTATTTTCTACAGTATGCCAAGAATTCAATAAAGCATGTCCTGTAAAAACAGTAACAATCAATACCAAACCAAAATTTAATGAATGGGCCACTCCTGGTATTAGAAAAAGCAGAGATATTTTATATAATTTATATAACGAAAAATCATTGACTTCTGATCAAGCAATTCATAATTATGTAAGAAACTATTCTAAGATATTTAAAAGAGTCTGCGCCCAAGCTAAATCTAAATTAATAAGTAACAAAATTAATATTTCTAACAATAAAATAAAAACTGTGTGGCAGGTAATTAACAAAGAAACTGGAAACACAAAACAGCGAGATCAGAATGAATTGTCTTTAAAAATTGATAATGAAACCATTTCAGATAAATTAAAAGTTGCTGAGAGACTAGAAAAATTCTTTACCAACATCCCAATAAAGGTTACGAAATCTCTCCCCTCATCATCTATACTAGCTGAATCTCTTCTAAAAGAACACTACAGTAAGAACATTCCAAGTTTTGAATTCAAGCCCATTTCTATTTTCACAATTAAAAAAGCATTCAAAAGTCTTAACATAAAAAACACTGAAGACTTATGGGGGATTTCCGTTAAGGTTCTTGAAAATATCATTGACACAATTGCGCCTGTTCTAACTGGCATATTTAATCAATGTTTAGATAGCGGTACGTTTCCTGATTTAATGAAACATACTAAAGTAGTACCAATTTTCAAATCGGGTAGTAAGAGTGATCCCTCAAATTATAGACCAATATCTGTGCTACCAGCATTGAGTAAAATATATGAAAAAATCATGCTAGACCAGATGTTGTCACATTTTAATTCAAATGGGATTTTACATAGTCACCAGTTTGGTTTCACGAAAGGTAGGTCGACGACTGACGCAGGAGTAAAACTCATCACCCACATTTTGGAATCCTGGGAGAAGTCCCAGGATGCAATTGGCATTTTCTGTGACCTCTCAAAAGCGTTTGACTGCGTTGACCACAATACACTGATCTGTAAATTACACCACTACGGAATTCGTGGACAAGCTGCTGATCTTGTTCTTTCCTATCTATCCAACAGGGAGCAAAAAGTAAACGTTAATGGGGCGACGTCTACGGGGTCTCTAGTTAAAATGGGCGTGCCTCAAGGTTCAATTCTCGGCCCTTTCTTATTTCTAGTTTATATAAATGATCTTCCTTACATGATGGCTAACTTATCGGATATAATTTTATTTGCTGACGATACTTCTCTTATTTTTAAAATAGACAGGAAAGATACAGATGTCTTACATGTCAATGATAGTCTGGATGTTCTTTCAAAATGGTTCGCAGCTAATAATCTTTTACTTAATGCGAACAAAACTAAATGTATTAGGTTTTCATTACCAAATGTACCTCAAGTAGGTCTAAATTTAAAACTTGATGGCAAAGAACTAGATGCAATAACGGAAACTATATTCCTAGGCATTACTTTAGATTCAAAATTGCAATGGGGTGCCCACATTAGAACTATTTCAGGTAGATTAAGTTCAGCTGCATATGCAGTTAGAAAAATAAGGCAGTTGACTGATATAGCCACAGCTAGGTTAGTATACTTTGCTTATTTCCACAGTATTATGTCTTATGGCATTCTGCTGTGGGGATCGGCAGCTGACGTAGATTCAATTTTCATTCTACAAAAGAGGGCAATCCGCGCGATCTATAAAATGGGTCCTCGCGAGTCCCTTAGAGACAAATTTAAAGAAATTAACATACTGACTCTGCCCTCTCTTTATATCTTAGAAAGTATTTTGCATGTTCGCAAAAACTTAGGACTTTTCAAAATAAGAAGCGATTTCCATAATATAAATACACGTAGCAGACATGAAATTGTGATACCCAAATTTAGATTAACTAAAACAAGCAAGTCATTTCTTATAAACAGTATCCGCTTTTATAACAAGTTGCCAAAGTCTGTTACAGAACTTAGCGATGGGAAGTTCAAAACCCACATCAAATGTGTTCTTATCAAGAAAGCATATTACAAAATTAAAGACTATGTTGAAGACAAGGAAATTTGGCAATAATTCCTTCTGCACATGTGGCTTCCCTGGTATATCATTAACGGCATAATTATGTAAGAGTCTATTAACTGCTCCCAAATTACCATATTTATTATTATCTTATTTTTTTACATTCATCCTTGACATATTCATCGTATTATTTGACATTATATAGCTACGAGTTAATTTCAACTCTTTATTAGTGGCTTTTGTGCACATGATAATTATTCAGATTTATTACAGTTGTAATAGCAATAATGTAATTGCGTTTAATTAAAAGAGGTTTTTATTTTTATTAATTTATATATTTTTTGTATAGATTCTTTTCTATTTTGTGAATGTGAGAACACTGTAGGCTTAGTGGACTGTAGATTTGTTGACCATTTCTATTTTCTTAAGTACCTGGTACTTATTGAAATACCTACACTGTCCTCCCATACCTTGTCACACTGTTATTTGAAAAAATTGTAAAAGCCAATTATTTTTAAAAGAGTAACCGTGGAGTTTCTTGCCGGCTCTTCTCCATAGGAAACGACCAATTGGAACCGTGCACCTAGCTTCTGACGTTTCATAAGTGCCCATGTAGGTCTATGTGAAATAAAAATATTTTGATTGATTGATTGATTGATCATACTCGAAGGGTGCCAAACAGAACCCTATTAATAAGTCTCCCCTGTCCGTTCGTCCGTCTGTCTCATGAACCGTAATAGGTAGACAGTTGAAATTTTCTGTTGTGTACTGATAATAAAAATTAAATATCTATTCAATACTAATATTATAAAGAGGTAAAATTTGTTTGTTTATTTGTTTGTAAGTTTGTATATAGGGGGTAATCTCCGGAACTACCAGTCAGATATGAAAAATTAATTTTTCCATTGGATATCCCAATTCTTGAGGAAGACTCGCGGACGAAGTCGCGGGCTTCTGCTAGTAATTAATCATTAAAGGGGTTCCACATACAAGATACGTGTTTTTTTTTTGCGCTTTTTGCTCGAGGTTAATACAGTACGGAACTCTACGTGTGAGAGTCCTTCTCACACTTGGGTGGTTTTGTTTTGTTATTCACCTTAACTTCTTATTGTATGCACTTAATAAACGAAACTGATAAATAAACCTATTTTTCTATCTTTCTTTTCTTTTCTTTCTAGAATTTACTTTTTTATTTTATTTATTAGCAGTGATAGCCTACTGGTGTAACCGTGAGACTACCAAGTCTTAGGTCTCGAGTTCGAACCTAAGACACGCACCTCTGATTTTTCAGATTCATGTGCGTATTGTATAATTATCACTTGCTTCAAAAACGGTGAAGGGAAACGTTTTGAAGAAACCGGCAAGCCTGCGAAATATTTCTCGACGTGAAGCCAAGTCAAAGGCTCATGGGCGGCTTTAACTTTGACACCATGTTAGACACAAAAAGAAGAAGACTTATTTTTATGAAGTAAGTTAGAAATGAAATGTAAAGAAAATAAAATGTTCTTTTTTCTTCCGAGAAAATCTGTTTTCACCAGCGACAAAGGTGAAAAAGATTCGCTAATTCCTATTGCTTTTGTAGTCGAACAAAGTAAGTATTACACGTTTAATTTTATTCTTTTCATACAAAGTGTAATTGATATATCTGAACAGTGAACACCCGGAAAAGGATTTCAGATGAGTTTATGGCGGAATCTTCAACGCCACATGCAAATTACGCATCAAAAATCTGACGTCACACATATCTTGCATCATGCAAGCAAGGTTTATCGCGCGATCAGCATAGGTATAACTTTCCGATGTCAATCATCGCGCAGTTGCCCACCAGACACGACACCCGTCTGTTCGGAGGATTATCCTTTTTCTATACAGGATGAGTGGAACTTTCCACCTCTATAAGTTCAAAACCTCGTTTTTGTGGATTTCAGTTATTCCAATACTTCTTGTATAATAAGAATAACATCAAAAATGAAAGAATGATAATTATGTATCACTGTTTTTAATCATTCTTCAAAACCTCGCTCATTCCTCGCTCATCTCACATCTTTACCTGAACCTAAAAGCGTTTACGACGTTGCCAAGCACATTCGACGAAATTGAAAATAAATTGGTTTTGGAAAAATTCAAACACAGACTTAGTACTTGAATAAATATTTTTATGATAATAAATTACCTGTCATTGTCATTTGAAAAATATGTTGAGATGAGCTATGAGTCGTGTTTGTGGCTTCTTAGGTATGTACGGGTGGAGTGTTAAGAGAGTTGGAAGAATGTTTGGATGTTGGTTTATTTTTAGATTTGATCTGATATGTAAGGTGGGTGTAAACCCAGTTCCTGGGTTGTGGAGGTCAGATAGGCAGTCACTCCATGTAAAATACTGGTATTCAGGTGCATCCGGTTAGACTGGAAGCCGACCCCAACATAGTTGGGATAACGCTCGGCAGATTGTTTGATTGATCGGATATTTGTAAGGATTGTTGAATGTAGTTGCGGAGTTGAGCTAGTAGGGCATTTTTAAGACCAAGAACTAAAAAGATATGAAGCTATTTAGAAAGGTATTTAGCTAAAAAGTGTTAAGCTCCACCACCATGACACTTACTTCTTGGGCTAAAGCATGTTTCATAAATATTTATAGACGGATAGATAAATAGAATATTTTTTTATTATGTACACCATAAAAATATTATATTATTATTTTATTTATTTCTTTAATTGCATTTCATAATGTTTGAAGTTGTTACAATTGTTTAAAGCTAAGGTATAATTACAGTGCTGGGCACGCCACAATTGCGGCGATAAGTCCCCTCTTTGAGGAGTGGCTAGAGAGGCGCCACGGCGTCCTCACCTTCCGCCTGACACAGGTCCTCACCGGACATGGCTGTTTCGGGAGGTTCCTGTTCAGGATAAGACGGGAGGAAACGCCCGGGTGTCACCATTGTGTGGATCGCCCGGAGGACACGGTGGAGCATACGGTGGAGGTCTGCCCGGCTTGGGCGGAGCATCGCCGTGTCCTCGTGGAGGCGATCGGCGGCGGTGATCTCTCGCGTCCGGCCCTGATTAGGGCCATGGTAGGGAGCGAGAGGAAATGGGAGGCCGTCACCTCCTTCTGCGAAGCAGTAATGCTCGCGAAGGAGGAGGCGGAACGCGTGAGGGAGAGGCAAATTTCGCGCCCTCACGCCCCTAACCCTAACCGCCGCAGGAGGAGACGCCCAGGGCGTCGGGAATCGCAGGCCGATTTCCGGCCACCGTAGGCGCGGGCTTGCGGGCGGTGAGCAATGGGTAGCTCGCCGTCCGATAAGGACCAGGTCCGGGTCGACGGCGCGTTGTGTTCCACGCGCGCCTCAAAGAGATGTCAGCAGAATTGACGGGGTCCGTTAGGGCCGATGCCTGCCGGGGGTGCGAAGAAAACCGAAAGGGAGATCGTGGCCCCCGGCAACAGGGCAACCGAAGGAACACGGGTGGGTTTTAGTCAGTAAGAGTCTGACACGCCCTCCCGCTCCGCCCAGAGCGGGAGAAGTTATTTGATGATTTCCCACCCAAAAAAAAAAAAAAAAAAAGGTATAATTACGGATCCTGTAGAGCACCGAAAAAAGTATAATATTAATGCTTAAAATAAAAATAAAATTAGGAAATAAATTAACAATCAACGATTTTTAAATTCTCATTTTTTAATATAAACATAGATGACAAATCTTATATACAATCTAAAACTAAATTAAATGACTAACTATGTACAAATAAATACAAAAAAAGGACACTTAGTCGTCGAAGTACTCGTCCGCATCGCTGTCACCCGGAAACGTGTATTATATACAATTTATATTAAATATGTTATTTTATGCCATTTTTACCCATGCTATAAATCCTCTATAAAAGTTTCTGAAAAAGTTAGCTTATTGCCAAAATTAAAACAACCAATGTCATAATAACCATAATATCATCCAAATGAGTGTTATAATGTTGTAGTAAATTTCATTGCGCAACTCGAATTTCAAAAAAAGAACATTGTCATGTATGCAACTCCTTGTTTCCATCAACTTCTGTAATGGAACGTTGAAGCGGGGGCAACAGCACCCGCTGCACGCATGCGCGGTGATGTGCTGCTGCAGGCGACACTCATACGTGCACTTGTACTGAATTTCGTGTTTTTTTTTTAAATTCTTGATCTTGAATTACAAACACGCAATGGTTTCAGAACCTTTTATAGAGGATTCATATCATGGGTGTAGATAAAGTGTTGTAAACAACTGGACATAAGTAGGTTTCAAATAAAACACTCATGTGATAAACCCACATTCGATTTCATACCCCTTATTATACAATAGTTGCATAAATAACTAAAAAATATTTAGCAACTTTTACAGGACAAAGTGCAACCATTTTTCTACTTCATCGTATTCAGATCTACAGAATATTGTGGTACGAAGTATGCATAGTAATTAAATTTAAAATTTCTTTCTTAAAACCACGGCAAAATTCTCAAAAAAGAAATAACTTAAAACTTTCCACCTCTAAACATTCGAATCAGTAGGTAACATAGAATCAATCAGCATCCCTGAACCGATATTAATTCCAGTAGCACGCACTAATGTACACAATCAAATGGTAGCGGTAAACTATGATGCTGTTGGGGGATTGTTTCCGAATAGACCCGAATGAACACGAATTTCTGCGACCCTAGTGGAGCAATAATGGGGGAATTAGTGATTACTGTAACTACTCATTAGTGAATATTATGTACCTATGGCTCTGAAATTCAGCTTAAACAGTGTTAGGTTTATATTTTTCAAGAAAAAAATGACATAATATCGTTTTCAGGTTCTCTTTGCCAAAATTGTATCGAAATCATAAAAGTAAAGTAGAAAATTCTTTTCTTGTTTTGATATTTATCCTATACTATTAAATGAGCAATATTTGTCTATATTTCTGCCTATATTTATATAATTATTTGTAATCACGTTCTCGAAAACTACTCTAACGATTTCGATGAATGTTGCAAAATAAGGGTTTACGGGGCGTAAAATTGAACTAGCTAGGTCTCATTTCTGGGAAAATTCATTTTCTCTATTTACACCCGAGAACAGCTGGATCACCCAGGTACTAGTACCTATTAGATCAACCAGTATGGGTTTTATGTTAAGATCTTAAAGACAACCAGAAGAGGTGACACAATTGTAAAAAACTTTTAACTAAACTGAAACTTTAAACTTTAATTAAACGAACTGAGGATAAAGCGAACATAAGCATAAGTTTACTAAAATAACAAATCGTAGCTACAATATGCTTTGCCGAATAAAAATTAATAACAAAGCAAAATTTCACGCTCAATGAACATAATCGCGAAATTAAAACCAGCTAAAATCGTAAACAATATTCTTTTCACCACAAACAAAAATAGTTTTGTTCAAAAAACTGCGAAATAATATTATTTACAATTTACTCACACATTTTTTGCATTCATTTTTACTTTAAAAAAAAGTTATAATAACACGGAGTATGCACCGCGCGCGTAATCTAATTTCCATCGTGTCTTTTTTTAGGGTTCCGCGTCGAAATTATTGAAGAAAAAATGTGTCAAGTTGATCTGGGAATGGGAAAGCTGACAATGAGTGAAGCCTGTCATCCCACGTCAATTAGAGTTCATTGATGATAAAAAAACGAAATTTTATTTCTTTGTTACCATAACCGGAATAAAAGGATAGTAATGTTGTAGGTAAGTTAAATATGTTGAAAAATGAATTACAAGAAAGTAGAATAAATGCTAAGGAAATGCGTTCCTTGCGAAGCATGTGTGGTTGTCTATGAATGATAGGCTGAGGAATGATGTGATAAGACAGCGGTGTGATTTAAAAGAAGATGTAGTGACAAAAATTGAAAAGGGTATGCTGAGATGGTTTGGGCATGATGGGAGGATGAATGAAAGGCGACTAACAAAATGTATCAATAAGGCTGATGTGAAGGGAAAGGCCGGTCGGGGACGCCCTAGAAAGACATATACTGACCTTATTGGTGATGTTCTTCAAAAAAGCCAGGTGCGTAGTACTCGCAGCCGGCGGGCGTGTATGACCAGATGTATAAACGTATACGAGGCAAAAGGAGTATGTAAGGATCGTAGCAGGTGGCGTTCTGTAGTTTCTGCCTACCCTCATAGGAAGAAGTCGTGAGTTTATGTATGTGTGTGTATGAATTACAATTGTTGCAAAGCTAGTACAGACCCACTTAGTAAAACAAAACGTTACTCATAATTTTAGGTCATGAGAATTGAGGTTGAAAACCATTCTGGTAAGTATGAAACTAAACCTCAGACGCAAACTCCAATATTTGAACTCCTATTCAAACAAGTGAGTATTTTAATTAATCAAGTCTTAAAATAACAGGTCACAGCAATCATTAATTTAATTTTAATTTACCTTAGCCGAGATTTGATTACCTTGTAAGTGGTTAATAAAAGTTATTTACGTCATAAATTATTTTCACTCATTATAAATTTAAGACATTTAATTATTCGGAAATGAACCGGAGCTAACGACATAGCTTGTAGAGTAAACAAGCTGAATTGGCAGTGGGCTGGCCATGTTTGTCGAAGGACCGATGGCCAATGGAGCAGACGAGTCCTGGAGTAGAGACTGCGTATCGACAAGCGTAGTGTAGGACACGCCCCAGCTAGATGAACCGACGACCTTCAAAAAGTGGCTGGAACAAACTGGATTTGGAAGGTGGAGGACAAAGTGTTGTGGCGCAGCCTAGGAGAGACCTATATCCAGCAGTGGACTGTGATAAGCTAAGTTCATTTATTTATTGAAATAGAAGACTTAGGCACATTATCAACGCTGCTTTCTTAAAAAAACAACCAAATAATGAAACCTGTTTAAACAAAATGACACATGAATACGGAACCTTTTAATCCCAGCTTCAAATATTTCGCCATGTTTTTTTTGTTTCGTTTCACGCGACTGCAACGCCGCCGCGCCGGTCGCGAAAAGGTTTTTTACAATGCCATTGCGCGCTTGTCTGTTGTTCTGTGCGAAGATTGCATTCACTGCAACGTTTATAAAAGCTTACGCGAAAAAGCGCCTTTTACGGTCGACGTGAATTTTGTTTTTTTTTATTTTTATTGGTGTTGTCCCCTGTTATTCTTTTTAAAGGGTTAATTGTTGTTGATGCTCTTAAAGGGATTGTTATGGATGAATACTTTGAAGACTTTTATGTTAAGTAAGAGTTTATTTACTTTCACTTAAATTTCTTTTAAAACCAGGTTTTTATCGTTACATAACTAAAATTTATTTTGTATGAGACTTAAGTTTCTTGGCGGCTCGATTCTCTACAGCAGCTTGGTTTTTCGTAAGAACGAGTACCTAATGAATCAAAATCAAATTCAATAAAAATTATTACTAAAAATCAAGATTTTTTAAAAGTCAGGCTCCAGATTCAATTTAAATAGCGCTGAATCGATTTTTTTCCTAGAATAGATTTTTTCGCAAACTTTATCAGCTCATCGATTTTTAAAAGTCTGTTCGAATCGAGCTGAAATTAAATTGTTACCCGATTTTCGTAAAATTTTCAATACACAAAAGATACCTTCAAGAATGACTCATGGGCACACAGATTTTTGTCCGGGCACCCATCCAACTGTAAGGCAGTAGATACAGTCTTATCGCAAGACAGGGAGGGTCCCGTTTCCCCTAACTAAATCACAATGACACACACATTAAGAAAGTTTGTTTCCCCCTATTTCTCCTTTGCAATATTCGTTCATTATTGTGTCGGTTATGATCCATGACGCCTTTAATTAGTATGGAAGTACTACTTTGTCACTGACTTTTGGGTTATTGCACGAAAAGAATGGGAACATCAAGCCAGTTCTAGAATGTCAAGGAAAACACTGTAGAATTATGACGAATCGGGTTTTTTGTATGTGACAAATCATTATCTAGACTAAAACACTACAATATGATCTCCCTGGAAAAACGCCGACGACTAAATGACGCAACGTTTGTGTGCAAAGTAATGTCCCATAAAATTGACTGCCCCCAGATATTGAACAAATTCAACTTCCGTGCGCCCTCAAGAATTCCTCGCAATCCAATAACACCACTGTGTCCACCTCAAAGTAGAACGGTTTTAGGCGCTAATTCTCCATTTACAAGATTTTGTAAGGTAGTGAATAATTGTAGCGATCAAATTGATCTGCACTTTGACTCTCTAAACAAATTGAAAGCTAAAATTTACAAATGTCTTCCGAATTTAGATTAAGTACTTTCTGACATATAACGAAACATGGTTTTTTTTTTTCTCCACAATAGTTTAAGTTTTCATTTGACCTATGTCTTCATACAACTTAAAACATATAACTGTCATTTAACTTTAGTTACGTAGTTTAAGCTTTAGTTCTAAGTTAAATTCTTATTGTTTTCTCTTGTTTTTCCTTGTACAACCAAATTTTGTATGCATGCGGAGTTCACCTATAAGAGATTGTTACACTAATTTGTTACATTTTTTACCTTTTTTGTTACCCTAAGCATATTACCAGTGTAAACAGTTGTTGGTGAACCAATATATAAATAAATAAATAAAATAATTATTGATCGACTTTACCAATTCAATCTTTGCCAGAAAATGGGACTCTTCTTGAAACTCTTATGGAAATAATAGTGTCCGAAAAATTTGGCAAAATTTGAAAAGACAGTTTGTTGTGGCACAGCTTGGGAGCAACCTATGTCCAGCAGTGGACTGCGATAGGTTGAGTTGATTGAGTGTCCGAAAACTGTCAGCTGTAAGATATCAAAGTAGATTTGGGATATCTATAGCATCACCCCATCATCATCTGCCTAGCTTTTTCCCAACTATGTTGCGGTTGGCTTCCAGTTTAACCGAATACCAGTATTTTACACGGCCTGGCATGCCTGTCTTCGAGCACAGAGTAACCCCATGTCTGCCTGCCTAGCTTTTTCCCAACTATGTTGAGGTCGACTTCCAGTTTAACCAGATGCAGCTGAATACCAGTATTTCTGACTGCCTATCTGACCTCCACAAACTAGTTACTAGGTACCACGACACCCCTTGGTAAGAGTGGTTGTCAGACTTTTGGGCGTCTAATTACCCGTAACGACTGTACAAGATCTACAAATAATAGCTGGGACCAACGGCTTAACGTACTTTCCGAGGTGCGGAGTCTTGGTATGTAAAGATGGTCACGCATCCACGGACCAACCGCAGTAAGCGTAGCTTAATCTGATCGATCGACCCGTGCGGCTGTTATTACTTAGCCACAAGCCATAGACACCCACAGATATAAATAAAGTCTTAAAACAAAATAATTATTTTTTGCGATACGACTCTTTTCTAATCCACAAACCCGCACTGGGCCCGCGTTATGGATTACAGCCCACTCCCTCTCTCAAAGTGCACGTCTGTGTCCCAGTAGTGGGAACATTATAGGCTGATTATGACTATTTTCAAATTTAAAATTGTTTGAAATTACGTTAGGTTTACTATACGCTTTCGTGCTCGGCCCGCAGATGTACGAACGTAAACGAAGCAAAAGGAATATGTTTGGATCGTATCGGTAGTGTTCTGTAGTTTCTGCTTTGGGAAAAAGCCGTGACTTTATGAAGGTGTGTAGGTAAAATATAATCTTTCAATAGCAACCGGGAATCCTGTAGACCACACATTTTCCTGACAAGTATAGAACTTCCCCTCGTTTACTCATGTACGATTCCCGTGAATCACTGAGCGTTGCTATAATTAAATTTATTCGCCGCGCATAACTGCCAGTTGTTGTTATTTACGCCTTTTCATTTCCGATCTGCTTTCGAGTTTTCTGTTGCGTGGTTGTTAATGTAAGTTTATGTTATATTTCTGTTTGTTTGTTTCGATAGGATTATTGTTATACCCCTCATAAACTTGTGTGAAACATTCTGGAAATTTGTGGTGGTTTCACAGAGTTAGATTTTTGCACAATTTTGCATCCTTTGTTTTTTTATGGGTGGGAAATTATCAAATAACTTAGGGGGGAGGGCGTGCGTGTCAGACTCTTACTGACAAAAACCCACCCGTATTCCTTCGCTTGTCATGTTGCCAGGGGCCACGGTATCCCTTTCGGACTTTCCCGCGATCCCGGCAGAACAATTTTGCATCCTACGGTACGTGTATTTTATTGCAAGCAAACGTTTTCTTATCTCTTTTTGGTCTTTATTGTCCGAATTTGACAGCAATAACTTTCTATGATGTGGGCAAAGGATCTTTTTCACAGTCACTAACGTAGGAAACATTCAACTTAACGTTATTATGCGAAGTCGTAATTCAAGATTTGCTAAAGAATATTTTCATAGTAACCTCTTGAGTAGATGATGGGTGGTTAGTAACTTACAGCACATAAGTAGGACTACAAACAGCTCGAATTTTCTTTATTTCTGGGCGTAGAAATTGCCTGTGCGCATACCAAACCGCCCGCAGAAACGGTGTGGTTATATAACATGTAAAGAACCCTGTCCAATCCGTGAGGGTGTAGGCGGGCTAAGAGGAAAAAAAAAAATGACACATTTTTTTCAATGGCGTTTTTACTGGGTCATTGCATGGAACGCGGGCGGTCATCGTTTAGCGGGGGTGTCAACAAGTCATAACTTGTGAATCTTGTTGAAAATTTTCAAATTTTTAATGGATTTGGGGTAATTTCGGTACTAAAAATGTGAATTTTAAATAGCAATAACTTTTTTTATTTTCAATAACAATTTGAAAACACTTTTTGGTAATGATATTGCAGTACCTATGTGTCTCTTTCGGATCATACAGGGCTTATGTACATATCATATGGTGCTCGCACTTACTAAAAACCCCACCGTCGATGCCTACATCCCGCTCAATCTCCTAACACAACCTTAGCCAGTAGATAACTACACGAGGTTGTGGTAATAGTGACATCCAAATCTCAAGTAGGTCCTAGTCAACGCGATAGTCGGCCGCAGATTAGCTAATCAACACGTCAGCCCAGACATGCTTGCGTCTGGAATTATACTGACCACAAACTGCTTAGACCGTCAACTGCAGAACAAGCTTAGGTATGCAGGTGAAATATAGATGACACATCTGATGATTTTAATTTTGCGGACGGTGAGCAATGGGTAGCTCGCCGTCTGATCCAGGCCCGGGTCGACGGCGCGTTGTGTTCCACGCGCGCCTCAAAGAGATGTCAGCAGAATTGACGGGGTCCGTTAGGGCCGATGCCTGTCGGGGGTTCGAATAAAACCGAAAGGGAGATCTTGGTCCCCGGCAACAGGGCAATCGAAGGAACACGGGTGGGTTTTAGTCAGTAAGAGTCTGACACGTCCTGCCGCTCCGCCCAGAGCGGGAGAAGTTATTTGATAATTCCCACCCAAAAAAAAGAGGCGGGCGCTTTACTTTGTTTAAATAATTTCATCAACACTGCTTTCAAAATGGTGAAGAAAAACATTGTGAGGAAATCAGCATGTCCTATGAACCAAAAATTCGAAGACATGTGTGACATCTACCAACCCGCACTGGGCCCGCATGGTAGACTACAGACCACTCCCTCTCGAGGAGAGGAGGCCTGTGTCCCAGCAGTGGGAACATTATAGGCTGATTAGGCCTACGCTTACCTACCTATGATAAAGTTTAAGGAAAAGAAAAGTAATCATCGCCTACTAAAATCCAATGACCGTGTAATTGAGAAGGAAAAAAACGTTAAGAAACTCCTTTCTTTGTAATAGGTGTTGTTAATCGCAAACGGGATGGGCAACAGCATTCTGCTAGGTGCTGATAACAATGATAAATCAATGATAAAGGCTAATCGTCTTATCTGTAGTAATATATTGGTATTGAAGTAAAGGCAGCATCGCCATACAACGTAGCAATGCTGCCAGGCTTTTGGGGAACTTGTCCTGTTGACCGAGCGATGCAGACTCATTTTTTTTTTATACCCTATAATTCTTTCCCCTCCTTTTTTATTGTACATGAACATAAAATTATTATTATTTTAAGTCAGTTATAGTGTATTTAATTTGTTAATATTATCTTGTTTAAAAATAAATAAAAGTAAAGATCGCCACAAAAAAAGTAGAATATGCATATTTAAAAAGCAATAACCAAAAATAAACTTAATTATGTAAATAATCCAATAACATAATTAAATGAATAAGCAGGTCTAAATAAAAACCCACAAACCCCAACACTTAGATAAAATTCCTTTGTTTCTTGTCTCAACAATTCCCCAAAACAATAACAAAATCTAAAAAGTATGTAACTTGTAATAAGCGCGAACAATCAGCACCACCAGTTATTGCCTTTTCGATAATTTCCGATAGCGCTGCGTAATACGATTTTATTAATGAATTTAACACCTACAGAAACGCTCCAAGTAATGATTCGACGATTTCTCCCCTCACAAAGGGCGATGGGGAAAAGGGAAAAAAAAAACGAATTGAAAACAATTACGGAGAAGCAAGTTTCGCGTGATAACGATGCGAGGACTTTTGTCAAGGGAGGGACGGTTTTAAACATTTTCTTGCCAACAATTGTGGGGTGTTCGTGTTTGGACACGATTCTAAAGAGATGTAATCAGTTTTTCGGAGAGAAGTAAATAAAATTGTGTGAAGAAAAATATGGTGGACATCTTTGTTTATAGTTACGGGAAAAATTGAAGTCGTATCCAACATATTTTGCTGCCTCTTATGGACATTGTCAATAGCCTATGCAGTATTTTGCAGGACCTTGATTTATTGTGAAACTGCTATCATTTCCATAATCACCCCGGCATTTTAGAGGCCATTTTCGACATCCAAATTACTGTCTCCAAAATTTCGAATGTTCCTTTTATTCTTTCCGCAATGATTCTTTCCATCAAATGGCATGATGTGCAATGTTGAAGAAATATCTAGCGTAAATACTGATGTCTGAATTATTATAATTATTTATTGCAGATCTTATGCTGTGTGGAAGCCTTCTTGTGACAGTCATGACATGCAGCTGAAGTCTATTTCTGTTCTGTGCTCGTAAAAATAAACCAAAATAGATCTTGTTTATTTTATTTTCTTAATTAATTATTCGAGTTAACTTTATTTTTGTATGCAATTTGTTTCTATGACATAAAACAAATATTTTTCCTTTTTTTTCTCTTTATTTCTTGCTCTTCAGTGTGTGTATGTCACGGTATAATTATGAACTTCATTAGTTTATTGTCTATCCGTAGGAAACCGACAAATTGTGAACTGCTATGAAACTTGCTTGCGACGTAACGCACCTTGCGCTAATATTAAATAGCTTACCTAGCTGCGAGTAACTTGGAAGTAGCGCTCGCCGGCCGCTACCACGGCACCGCTCGCTTGGCTCGCGCGCGGTTGCTCACAGTTCTGACCTAACCTAACCCATTTCACTCAGTTCACAATTTTTCGACAGATTATATTTTAACGGAAATAATACCGATAGATTATAATTAGTTTATAATCTATCGGTATTATTTCGGTTCTCACAATCTTATGGTGACATTTATACATACAGTGTATGCCTTTCTGTGATCTATAATTTCATAAAAACACCTTGGTCATCTACTTGCTCTTACTTCCAAGATACCGTAATCCTTATCCAACTGTCGGCATCTCCTCCAGTTATGGTCACTTCTCTCATGTAATTGGTGACCTCGCCGTCAAGGAAGATAAGCCCGTGAATGTAGCGCAAAGACGTGTGAGACAACCCTATTGTGAAGTCTGAGGACTAATCTCGCTTTTGTCTAAGACGTAGAGCCATCGAACTATAATACTGGTTAGTGTTGATGTTGCATTATCATAATTTAATTATCATAAAGATGATTCAAAAGTAGGAGTTATTATTCTGTATACATAAAGTCAAAATTAGACTGAAAATTATTGTTATTATTTTTTATTCATAATTACATAATGAGTATAGGAATTAGTTCCACCACAAAGGACCTAATAGTTCAAGACAGGTTTCTTCAAGATATTCCACCAAAGCCTATTATAAACTTCGCTACGTGTCTATAATGTGTTCCCAAACTGTCCCTCTAATATTATTAACACCTCGAAAGCCTTTCAACGGTATTAAATGACGTCGACCGATAAACGCTTTTAAGCTGACGCATAATTCGGTTTGCTTCGTTATGGACAAGCATTTGTATGCTCGCTATGTCATACAAAATGTGCGCGTAAAAGAAATATTGCTTTTATTTAGAGTGGGCTGTCATGTGTTATTATTGGTTCTAGTAATTATAAGTTGCTAGGGGTAAATGAAATGGAAAATTGGCAAACTATTTATCGATGAATATTAATGTTTCATGAAGTTTAGGAACAGCGTTACAAACTACACCATAATTACTGTAAAAACATCTTATCCAGCATTGATTCACCGTCTACCATAATAATGTAATCACGGTGTCAAAAATCACCGTAATGATAGTTAGAAAATCAGATGGAATATTGAGCTTATTTTTTGCCATAACATGGCAACATTTTGAATAGCAGTGTACTAGGGGGATTTACCAATATAATACCTACAAATTAAAGAGTTGCCTAATTGTGAGACTTCTTAACCTTTTTTATTATCAACTTTCTTTATCCAGGTAATGTAGTTTGCATTGTAATAAATCTGTTTCTCTCGCACGCAGTTGAGTTGAGGCAGCTTACAATCTCTCGCGTGATGCTAACAAGGGCATTGATTTTGCAAATAAATTAAAATAGAAGTGAATCTGATAGTGGTAATTCATACAGTAATTTTGTCAAATTCAGACTAATTAAAATGTATGGAACAGGCGTTTTTTTTTTTTTTACCTACCTTATTTTTTTTTTTAATCTACCGTATTTATAAACTGAGAACACCGTAAATCATTATTTGAAGTAGCAACGCTGCTTAGGATAATAGATGAGTCGGTGGATTTAGAATCTCGTCGAAAAATGGTGTTAGTACTGAATCTTTGGTAGTAATTCTCGCATAACACATAATATCACGCCTGTCATCCCCGAAGGATTAGGCAGAGGTATATCTATAGTGTACGTGTGTGTGTGTAGTGTGTGTACGTGCTTTTATAGCGTGTGTATAGTGAAGAATGTGTGTTATTCGTGTTTCCTATGTAATGATACTCCATTTCAGTTTTTTTTTTTTTTTTTCTGTAGGGCATCTCGTAGCTGACCTCTGAGGTCATGACTACTTAACCGGTCAATCCTGTGGTTGCCTTAAGCTGCTACACTCAAAGCCTCCAGCCAGGGGCATACAAAACTAAGCTAAAAAGCTAGGTGAACGCTCGCTAAGGGCACCCCCTGTGGGGTACGAGCCTCGGCTTAGGGCGTCACCGGAGGGAGGACATCAAAGACGGGACGGGCTGGATCAAAGTTTTGATCATTATTATTAATCGGGGAATTTAAAGCTACGTGCACAGCTGAAACCACTGCTGGCACCTCGTTATCGAGCAAGGGTCGGGGAGGAGTATCATTTACTCGGGGGCGCGGTCGCGATCGCAAAGGACCTCGACGGCGAGGTCGGAATGACGGGAGGCGTCTGTGTCTGTGTATAGTACTAGTGGCCCTATTGCTCTCCTGGAGGAGGGTTATGGGGTCATCAGGGTCAGTGAGAATGTGCCTAGGTCGGCGGGTACGGCTAATCCTACTTGGGACATAACTGGCGGCCTCGACAACCGGAGGGTTGCGATATTTGACCGCGGAATCGAAGTAACGCTTTGCAATGCGTTTTAGAAATTGGTGGATCGTGGGAATTTTAAGGTCGAGATGGAGACTCTCGTTCCTAACATACCAGGGGGAGCCTGTGGCCCTGCGAAGGAATCGGTTTTGGAGCGTTTGCAACCTATGGATATGACGGGGTTTTGCATGAGCAAAGACGGCACCCGCATAAGTCATGATGGGACGAATACACGCTAGTTAATTGATTCAGGCGTGACCTTGCGGAAATCCATAATGAAATGATGATGTGGATATATTTAGTAACCTTTTCCGCTTAGCTATTTCTAAAGAGTCTTGAAAAGACCCTGGAAGAAATCGACACGTGTTTCACCTCTCAACGAGGCATCCTCAAGATGACGATTAACTTGTCGTGAACTCGTACACGGCGTGTTGCCACACCAAGCACCGCGCGCGCGCGCTGCGCTCGGTGCTTGGTGTGGCAACACGCCGTGTACATCACATCATATCCACATCATCATTTCGAATACACGCTGTGTAGATTCGCAATTTGCACTTAAGTGACATCTTGCTGCGTGCGTTTAGGACGGAATGGAGCCTACCGAGAGCGAAAGCGGCTCGCGAACGAACCTTCTTTATGTGCTCAGCGAAAGTGAGATGGTGGTCGAGGAAAACACCTAGGTATTTGGCTCGCTTCTCCCAAGGGATCTGCTTACCGAACATAGTGAGAGGTCGGGGGAGGGGGTCTCTAAGCCTTGTGCGCGGTTTCGAGAAGAGAACCGCTTGGCTTTTTTCGGGATTGACTTCTGTGCGCCACTTTCGAAACCAGGCAGCGAGTCGATTGACTGCGCCTTGGAGAGTGTGGGCGATATTGTCGGGGTATCTAGACCTAAAGTAGATGGCCGTATCGTCTGCGAACAGAGCGAAATGCGTCCTTCTACCTGGGTTTGGAATATCGCTAGTGAATAGCGTGAACATGAGGGGAGCTAGCACGGAGCCCTGAGGGACTCCTGCACGAATGGGGCGGGGAGAGGAAAGTGCTCCTTCAATGCGATAGCGGAATACGCGATTCGATAGATAGTCCCGTAAGATGAGTACGAGACGATCCGGCACGCCGAGTTGGTACAGCTTGTATAATAAGCCGTTGTGCCAGACTTTATCGAATGCTTTCGCAATGTCGAAGAAAACTGCACCCGTCAAAGAGCCGCGTTGGAAACCATCGCTTATGAACTCAATGATGCGGTGGGCCTGATGCACGCTAGAGTGCTCAGTTCGAAAGCCGAACTGTTCGTTGGGGATGAGGCCCTTGGTCTCGGCGAAGTCTCTGAGACGCTTGTAAATAAGCCTCTCATAGATTTTTCCGAGAACCTTGAGCAAACTGATGGGACGGTAGCTAGAGGGCTCGGTACTGGGTTTACCGGGCTTTCTGATACCTATGACTGTGGCTTCTTTCCACGACTGGGGAAAGAAGTTGTTGCTTAAGGCACCATTGAAGATGGTAGTCAAAAGCATTATCAGGTGGGCAGGGAATAATTGGATCACCCTATTGGTGAGTCCATCTGAACCGGGAGCTTTACGAGCTTTAAGACCTTTGATAATGTCATGCACTTCGTCTGGAGCAACGGGAGGCAGTGGACAATCAGGGTCATCGACAGGAGGGAGAGAGGCTCTACGTTCGACTTCAGCGTCGACCTTTAGGAGGTGAGCTTGGTCTACTGGCAGGGAGCTGGGTGAGCATTGGGCCTCGAGGGTGTCGGCCAGGCATTCTGCCTTTTCAACGTCCTCGAAGGCTATGGTCTTGTCGGGACGGGTCAGGGGGGGCATGGAGGAAGATTGAGGGGATCTGAGTTTCTTCTGAAGTTCCCAAAATGCCAGATGGTTGGGCTCTAGTTCGCCGAGCATCTTGTCCCAGCCCGCGTCACGCAGCTCCTGTATGCGTGTCTTTACAGATCTCTGTAAATAGCGCATATGGGCTTTGTTTGCGGGGCAGGGGAAGCTGCTGTAGGCACGGACGGCCGCGTTCTTCTCAGTCAGTAATGCACGCACATCGTCCGGCAAGCTCCAGTGACGGTCGTCCGTCACTGGAACCTCCCTTGAACATTCGTTCAGGACGGTTTATACGTGATTAGTGAGTGAGTCGATCGCGGACGTCGTGTCTGCGATAGAGTTGAAAAGGTCGGGAATAGAGTCTAACTGAGGGGACGTGTTGGATTTCAGCTGAGTGCTTACTTTCTTCCAGTCCGTGATCCTCTTAGTGATAGGAGGAGAGTTTGGGTCGCGGAGACCTATGCGGGGGTCTAATCTCATGACTACCGGACGGTGATCAGAGTCGAGCTCGTTAATAGTTTCTATGGAGTCTAGTCTTAGGTTGACGTTCTTAAGGAGCGCCACATCTAAGATATCAGGGGCATGATTTACGTTAACCGGAAAGTGGGTGGGAGTCATTGGAGCGATGACGTCAAAGGTCAGAGAGTGGGAGAGGTCGAACAAGTGTCGGCCTCTTGTAGTAGTTACCGAACTATTCCAGGAGGGATGTTTGGCATTGAAATCGCCCGCTAAAATGAGCGAGTTACTCATAGTGAGTAGGATCGAGAGGTCGTCGGAGAGGAGTTGGAAATTCTCCGAAGTAGTAACGGGGGGGAGATAGACCGACACGAGAGTGATCGGCTCGTGGCCTGACATGCCTAGGCGGCAGGCCGAAACTTCTAATCGTGAGAGGGGAGGAGGGTCGATTGGGATGCAGTGAAGCAGCTTTTTATAGTATATCAGGGTACCTCCTCTATGGCAACGTGACCTATCGTTGCGAACTATCCGGTAGTTAGCTATTGATGGGTTTCGGTTGCAAGGTTTTAGAAAAGTCTCTTGGACTAAGAGAACGTCTATTTGATGATCGCGGAGGAAAGCCGCAATCTCTTCGCGTTGATTTTTAATGCCGTTTGCATTGAAATAACCTATTATTAGGGATCGCGGTTTGAACCTAGCTAAGACCGTGTTATCCATAATGGGGTTTAGTAGCGAGGGAGGTTAGGGCTTGCGTAATGTCCGGATACGCGTTGTAGATGGCCTGGATCTGGAGGAGATTACCATGGGCCGCAAGGATTTCGTTGGCCATTGTCTTTGCGCGAGGGGAGACGAAGGCCAAGAAGGTTGACGTAATTACGTTGAACGAGTCAACGGAGACGTTGGGGCTAGCCACGGGAGTGGATTGAGAGGGACGCGTAGCTTTAGGAGCGGACGTGGGATTCGCGGGGGGCGCGGCGGGCGCCGGAGGCGCAGAGGGCGCAGGGGGCGCAGAGGGCGCAGGGGGCGCGGGTGGCGCGGCGGCGCGAATACGGGGATCCATAAGGCGGGGGAGGGGAGCGGGGGGAGGGGGAGGGAAGTTACTGAATTGAGAGGGCACCATGGCAGGGAAAGACTGCTGGTGATGGAGATAACTCCACGGACTAGGCCTCTGAGGGCTTAGTCGTTGGGGCAAATGTGATGAGGGAATCCTATAAGAGGAGGGAGCTTCCCTTTGCTGGCGGGCGTCGAAACGCTTGGCCAGTTTGGGAGAAGAGGCCTTAGGGGCTTTGGGGCAACCGCGGTAGTTGGCCGGGTGGCCTTGTTTGCCGCATAGGACGCAGCTGGGAAGGTCGGTACAAAGGGAACGATCCTTTGGACGGGGGCAGTCGGAAGTGACGTGCTCACCTAGGCACTTGACGCATCTAGGTGTAGCATGGCAGTTCCTCTGCGAGTGACCATATAACTGGCAGCGGTGGCATTGGCCGACAATGCCACTCTTGTGGGGTTTTTCAATTTCGAACCCTGTGAGCTTGCACAGGGAACGAATTTGAAAGATCGGGTGATGGCCCTCTACGGGCGGACAGATGACGAGGACCATGTCGTATGACTCTCCGCCTCTAGAGCGGTGCATGCGATGGACCTCATCTACGGGGACTTTCTGTGACTGAAGGTCCTCTAGAATGTCGGATGGGAGGATTTCGCGAGGGATACGCTTAATCACTACGCGGATCTGTTTTTCCTCTGGGAGTGAGTAGGTGTGGTATGACACACCTCTCATTCTCAGAAGACGGGTTAGGTCCCTATAGTCGCGTGACGTGGGGACATTGACTTTAATACCCTGCTGGGTATTTCGGGCGCTGGAGAAATTTATTTTGTGGTCGACACACCATTTGGATATGTCGGTCCACTTTCCCTTGTCCTGGATGAACAAGGGAGGCGGGAGAGGGATCTTTTTAGCGTTAGCGTTAGGCGCGGGGGTATCCTTCGCGGAGGATGACGCAATCGGACGAACGGTGGAGGGGGAAGCTACTGTAGCGCAGCTAGCGGATGACGTAATCGGACGAGGGGTGGTGGGGGAAGCTACTATAGCGCAAGTCGCGGGGGCAGCGGGAGAGATTTTTGAGGACGGTACCAGTGGTGCGGGCGACGAGGGAGCAAAGTCTAAGTCCTCAAGTGCAACGACCTTGCTGGCCTGGGACGAGCTTTGCTTCTTGTTCTTCCTCTTCTTGCCCTTTCCTTGGACGGTTGTAAAACCATCGTCGGATTGGGAGGAGGATGAGGAAGAAGAAGAAGCGGCGGACTCTGCTTCGTCGTCGTCCGAACCATAAGGGTACGGGGTGGTGGGCCGCTTTGAGGAAGCGGCGCTGATGGGGGCGTCAGTGTCCATGGACTCTGACGGACTAAGGGGTCTAGATGGCTCAGTAGCCGGGGGGGATTCTAGAGCATCGCTAAAGCTAGCGATGCTATTGTCAGAGGGACATGACTGGGACTCTGACTCAGCTTGGAGCCTGGCGAACCGAGCTCCATACTTCGTCTTCAGGGCGGGCTCTTCTTCGAGTACACCCTGGAAGAACTTGATAAAGAGCGCTAGGCACTTTACCGGGTCCTTCATAATGACGGGGGAAGAGAGACTTTACGCGTGAATTTTCCCTAACTAACTTCCTACTATCCTAACTCCCCGGTGGGTATGCCGGGGATGTGTAATCCCTCCCTGTCGGGTGTAGACAGGGAGGATGTGTGCCTATGGGTGAGCCCTAAGCTTGCTTTTGCCCGTTGCCTATCTTATTGTGCAACGGGGTCCTATCCAGTCTAGTGTGAAGGGTATCGATATACCCGACCACGCTAGGTGAGTCGCTGTGGAGGCAAAACTGTCACCAGTGCCGACTAGGAGACCCCCCAAGGCCGAACACTGGGACCCGGCCAATTGACTGCCTAACCCTGAAGGGGATCGGCGGGTGTGATTGGGTCAACACCCCCTCGGTTTCGTTGGCACCGTAAGGTATCCACCGAGGACCACAAAACTGTGGTTTTGCCCGGAAGGGGCCAAAATTGCCTCGACGAACGTTTTGAACGACAATCTTAAAGAAAGTCGATATTAATTGTGTCTTGAAAAAGACCCCAATTAATAGACGTGATGGTAGTCCGGTGACTACGGAAACGACTCGGGAACCACCAAGGAACGCTTGAGCCGGAAAATCGGGAACTCTTGTACACAGCAGCGCAGCGCAACACGACCGTCCGCCACCGGTGCCGGGCGCAGAGTATCGTCCATTTCAGTACTAATATTTCTGTATTTATATTCTTGCACATATACAAACTTGGTACTCTTACTTTTAGCAATATTTAACAAACTATTTAATTAGGTAGTCAATAATAATAACGTTATAGACGTTAGACTTCATGAAGACATCCTTTAGCTTTCGAGCGACGCTCTAACTGAGAAGGTATGCGATACTCGAAACATCATGTTTTCTTTTCATTCCGTTAAAAAACCAGTAGGTACTTTTACGGTAATTGACAAATGAGATACTTTTAAACTTCATGATTACACTCATACAAAAATCATTTGAAGCAAATCGTACACTTTTAATTTTATATTTAGTATTTAAAATCACTACAAATCTTATTAATATTTGGAAATCATGTGACAACTAATAAGGTTAAACCGCCGTTGTTGTGTCGATCACAAATTATACGAAAACTAGATAAATATCGACGAGTTAAGGACAGGAGAAGCGTCTACCACTGGTAAAAAACAGCTTTAGTGGCAGCGTTCAATAAATTATGAACGTTTTATAATTTTTAGGTTATTTTGTGTTTGTAAAATTTAAGTTTGTTTTTTGTTAAAGACTGGAGACGTACGATAGACATAACCTGATCAGAGTTGAAAACTAACTCGGGCATGATCTTCCTGACTGAAAAACCTCAGAGATAGCACTTCTAGCACTGATCTAATATGATAATATAAACACACACATACTTTACTATAATTTACATAATATCACATCACAAGTGCCTGTATATAATGAAAACAGACTTAGTTCTCTTGGGAGCAGCACCTATAAACCACTTTATCCAACAAAAGGCTTAAAGGATAGCACATTGTCTCGACGAAATATCGGATTGGTTCCAATTTTTTTCGGAGAGCTTTTTCCCACAGTTTTTTTCTTATAACATCTTTGGCAAGTATATGGGTCCCCGTATTTGTGCAGTAAACAGCTCCGCAACTGGGCTCAATAATTAATTATGCGTAAAAGAAGTCGCTTGTTTACAAAAAATGTAGGGCTAGGTGTCAAATTATATTATTAGATGCTGAAGATCAGCGCCATCTGAAGTGAGCAAGTGGCTGTTTTTATCCCCATTCTGCCACTTCTTAGAACAAAGAAACTTGAACAATGTTTCACATACGTCAAAATTCTACTTGTAAGAAAAGCTATAACTATCTCTTGGTTAGACCAAAATAAAAATTCTTTGAGCCGATGAATTTTCTTAGTAGACTTTGCTATTTCGTTACATTTTTGCGCGCGTAAAAGAAAAAGTGGATTTATTTTTAAAGCCCATCATTATGACGTCAAAATATTTATTTTATATTTTTTTTTTCCGAAAAACAAAGGCGGAGGAAGTATGTTGCTGAATTATTAAGTCAAATGAACTTATAGATAAGGTAAAATTACCAACTTTATATTTTACGGCCAAAGTGAGTGTATTTGGTAAGTTGTTTTTATACTTTCCAAACATTTTGGAAGTAAAAACTTCTTTAGGCGCGTTGGGCATTTTTGGGATGGAACTAAACCATTGATTTCGCGACACCGTGATGACACCATCTTTTGGCCATTAAAAAGACATCAACGTGTTGAATACCGTGGTTAGTGGAGTAAAAGAAATCAATGTTTTGATTCCGTGGTGCACTTCTTTCGGCACACCCGGAGTCCCACTGTTTTTTTAAAATAAAATCAAGTCTAGGAACAACACGTGCGAACAAAAGTATGGAATCACCTACTTGTTCCGAGCGATTTTAAAAACTAATTAACTGATGAAATTAGTGAAAATGCATGTGGCATGAACTTCAATTTTACAGCATAGCCTTTAAAATAGTAGAATTTTCATTCATTTTCAACAGTTATTTAGTTTTAAAGATCGTTCGGAACAAGTAACAAGTAGTTGCTCGCGAGATAAGTGACAGCCACACTTATATGTAGTTATGTGTAAGTTACGCTAAGCTTATTAAAAACAAAATAATGTAAAATTAACATTAGTAGTAGTAACTTGTAGCGTGTTCTTTCCTTAGTCTGATTAAATAGTTCGTAGTGTAAAGATGTTCCGTTTTAATTGTGTTCCGTACCTCAAAAAGAAAAACGGAACCTCAATCACTTCGTTGTCCATCCGACAGTCTGTCAAGACCCTTTTTCTCAGGAACGCGCGGAAGTATCAAGTTGAAATTAATACCAAATACGTCAATCTAAAATGCCCTGGAGCTCCAAAAAAATAAAGCTACTATGTCAACGCAATAAACAAATACGGCCATTTATGTGACAAATTCTGTTACTCGCAAATAAATCAAAACCTACAGGGTACTTCTCGTTGACCTATAATCATGAAATTTGACAGTAAGCAAGGTTTCACAGCACATGTAAAGGAAAAAGTCCGAAAATCGATAATTTATAGTTTTATCACGATTTTTTTTTTCGTTTTGCGATAACAAACTAACATTTGCAGTTGGAGAATTGACCGTAACGTATGTAGATGTATGGGAGAACACATGTTTCAACTACAATGTTAAGTTTGTTTTTGGGATAAATTCATTCTAGCTACGGAACCCTTCATTTTGCGTGGTCGGACACGAACTTGGCCGGTTTTCTACTTTAGATCCCAATCCCTCGATCCTAAATAATCAAACCAAAGATTTTCTAACTAAACACATTATAACAAAAGCCTTTTTGTTTTCATTTCTAAAACAAACCGTTCGTTTAAAACTGAAAAAAGTTGTGCAATAAAATAGTTTTGAACTGAAATTGATTTTGTTGTAAGTAAGGTTTTAATAAAAACCGATTCAACGTGTTACAAAGTTTGTGTTGAAGTTTTCTTCAAGGAGCTTAGTAAATTGTTTTTACCTGGATATGAGAGACGATAATGTTCATACTTGCCAGTTATAGTGGCTAAATATGAGTATGAGTACTGTGGAGACCTTTCCTGAGGATCACAAAAGATGTGGAGTCGCAGAGCGTTAAAAAAATTGTGATGGTTAGTAGGTAAGATTTTTTGTGCTTGAAATGGCTTATCGAACAAAATTTTATACTCCTATTAGTTTATTTTAACTACCTCGTTGGTCTAGCGGTAGTAAGCGTTACTGCAGAACATGAGGTCCTGAGTTTGATTCACGGGACGGGCAAAGTGTTATTTGGTTTGTTCATCTGGAATTTCTCAGTAGCAGTCCGGAGCCTGGATTTATGCTCGGTTGATAGCAATAGGCTAGCTAAACTCAAACATAACTGGCAAAATGTAGGTGTACTATACTCTGAGCTCTTTGGGTCCTGAGTAGTCACACTATTTTTCTGTAAGTATTATGTTGTAGTGCTTTTGAAAGTGGTGTGATTTTGGGGCTTTGTCGCAGGGTGATGCCATCATTGTTTGATCGCATCTTCTTTTATACGTGTGTGCCTAACTCTGGAGTCTTTGCTTAGGGTTCCTGATAAATGGAACCTAAAGGCGGCCAGGGCTGCGTCCTCCCGCACGATGAGGTGCACAGGCGGTAGTCCAAGCATTGCCTGTAGGGTGGCAGTGGGTGTAGATCTCATACTGCTAGTGATTGCAATACAAGTAAATCGCTGCAGTTTTTTGAGAAGTCTTTGGGCTGTACTCAGGTCTATCCTGGGCTACCAGACTAGTGCGCCGTATGAGATAATTGGTCGAATGAGTGTGGTGTATAGCCAGCGGGTGACTTTGGGGCTAATGCGCCGATTCCTGCCAAGCAGTCGCTTGCACTGCCTCAGGGATATGCTGGATTTTGTAGTGATATAGTTCGTGTGTTTTGCCCAGTTTTGTTGTTTGTCCAAAAAGATGCCCAGGTATTTTATTTATTTTCAGTTAAGAGGCTTAGGGTTGTTCCAAAGAATCATGGTAGTTGTAGTGTGGTCAATTTTCTCTTTTTTGTGAAGAGAATCAGTTCAGTTTTTGTAGGGTTCACTGAGAGTTGGTACTTGTTGCACCATTCCTTTACTATTTTTAGGGCTTGACGCAAGAGATTGCATAGAGTGTTTTCGTGGGTCCCGTTTATTATTATGGTTATGTCATCGGCGTAACCTACGGTGAAATAACCTATGTTATTGAGTGTTTTGATGAGGCTATCTGGTATCAGGTTCCAAAGAAGCAGCGAGAGGATGCCCCCTTGCTGGCATTTACTGTGACTTGCACAGCTCTCAATTTGACCATGTTGGTGATCCAGCCACTCAGGGTCAAGTCTATGCTGTGTCGGTCGAGGGCCATTCTTATGCTGTTAAACATGGTTTCGTCAAAAGCGCCCTCGATATCAATGAAGGCGGCCAGTGTTTAGAAACCACGCCGTGCTGATTCTGTTGATTTGCCTGTATAGTACGCATGCTGTTGTTTGGGTAGTGGTTTTACCCGGAGAGGTCCGTGTCGGATATGCCTGTCACAGAGACTCTCAAGGGTTTTCAGTAGGAAGGATGTGAGGCTTATAAGCCGTGGGTTACCAAGCGTAGCGTGCAGCAAGCGTAGCTTAACCTGATGAATCGATCCATGTGGCTGTTGTAACTTAGCCACGTGCTCCTACATACTAATTTACCTACTTCGTTTTAAGACTTTATTCATATTTGTGATGATACAAATTGTGATTGATGCAAAATTTTTAACCAAAATGCTAAAGGATAAATATTAAAAAATTCAATGCGAGAATCGTTCGAATTTACTTTATGTTTACGTCGCGTGTTCGTGCAAAGCTTCGTCACATTCAGTTTTCTGTTCTCAAATTCTTTATCACCACTCTTCTCTTTAAAACAAATCATGTCACGAAATACTAAACAGCAAGACTTTAAACCCAAAAATAACGTGTTAAATTGAGATAAAGGAAATTTTAGCCAACATACCAGGGAACGATAACGATCCGAAGGTACGGCCAGCATTGTTCTGTAGCCCTTAAATCTTTTACCTTTACTTTTGGTGATATATTACAGGTTAGAAGTGTTTTAGTAAGGTACATTTGTACAATTATTTATCACCTGAATGTGAGAGGGAGATTTTGAAGTGGAACTTCGCAGCTGTTGTTTAAAATTGTGTTAACTTGGCACCTCTAAAAAGGTATAATAACGACTTATTTCATCGACATATTACACTTATATCCCTACTACTTAGGCACTTCTAGATAAATGTATTTCTATGTAATTTAATCAGTCCACTTAGGCACTTACACTTTTATTTTTGAGTGGGAAATTATCTAATAACTTCTCCCGCTCTAGGCGGAGAGGGAGGGCGCGTCAGGCTTTTTTTTACTGACTAAAACTCACCCATGTTCCTTCAGTTGCCATGTTGCCGGGGGCCACGATCTCCCTTTCAGACTTCTTCGCAACATCGAAAAGCATTGGCCCAAGCGGACCCCGTCAATTCTGCTGACATCTCTTTGAGGCGCGCGTGGAACACAACGCGCCATGGACCTGGGCCTGGTCCTTATCGGACGGCGAGCTATCCATTGCTCACCGTCCGCAAGCCCGCGCCTGCGGTGGCTGGAACTGCGACTCCCGACACCCAGGACGTCTCCTCCTGCGGTGGTTAGGGGCCCAACGGCTCAAAATTTGCCTTTTCCTCACGCGTTCCGCCTCCTCCTTCGTGAGCATTACTGCTTCGTAGAAGGAGGTGACGCTTTCCCATTTCCTCTCGCTCCGTACCATGGCCTGAACCAGGGCCTGACGCGAGAGTTTACCGCCGCCAATCGCCACTTGTATTTTTGATAGATTTGAGACTGAGATTTGAATGCGAATGTTCTTAAAATTACGGGAATTGTCCCTCTACTACGTTCGGCTGATACAAAGAGTTAAGAATAAGCTACTGAACCGATTTAACAAATAAGGTATGAACCGTTGTCTCTAGACTATGTGTTGACGTACAATTTATATTTTTCGCTGTCCATCGTGTATCGTGTATTTGCTAGAAGTAAAATACAAGAGACGTAGATATATCTAGTAACTTATTCCACTTAACTATTCTTAAAGAGTCATAAAAAACCCTGTAAGAAATCGACATGTGTTTCACCTCCCAACGAGGCATCCTCAGGATGCCGATTGACTTGTTGCGAACCCGAATACGACGTGTTGCCACGCCGAGCGCCAGACACAGAGTCAAACACATATTCGCAGAGGTTCATAAATATATCTACGTGTATTGCATTTTATAGTGGAGTTCCGCAAGGTCACACCTGAACCAATTAACTATCTTGCTACAAGTAGATAATGGGTATTTATTAAATAATCGACGGTGGCTTATATGTTTACTTAGAAACAATGATTGAATAAATGTGAAATGCTGGCGAAATGTAGGTGTTCATAAACACCTCTGCCCAACCCTTTGTGGAATACAAATATAATAGATGTAATGTTTGTGGGTGAACTTGAAATACTGAATAATTCATGAATTTATGAATTATTCGATTTTTCAGTAACATAAAAATAATGTTTCAAAAGATCTGCACATTGGAAAGACCGCAATCGGACATGAGAACGATCCCTAACATCTACGGAAACCAAACCCCGGAGGATAACTAGTTAAAAATAATGAACAGAGAAATACTACAAACAATTAGCACTAATTGCTCTATTAGTGACCAGCTCGGGAAACACAGCAATACAGTTAAACCCACATAAAGACAGAAAAAAATACACAACACAATGTACGATTCCCAGAAGAGGTAGTCGAAATATACCAAAGATTTAAATCGTTACATTTTCCTTCACCGTACTTAATCGCAAGAAAAAGTGTCCATACTGCGAAAAGTGAGCTCAAATATTTTTTTTTGCATTTCCATGACAATCAAGTCAAGTATCTGCAACATTGTGTCAGAGGTCTAAAAATGAAAAAGAAATGTGACTATGTTCTAACGCGTTTGGACGAATCTACAATTTAAATCTTTTGAATACATAATTTTCGTATAATATTAATTCTTAGGTCCTTTGGTTATACTTGAGTGAAAGTGGACAGAATATCTACATAGGTAGTAGTTAGACTGCTAAAGATAAAAGGGGAAATAGAAATGGGGTAAATTCTTTACAAAATGGAGGCCATGACAAAATAGAAAATAACAGACACTTTGATAATAAAGTCTCTTTTCGTGTCTGTATGCGCGACTTCTTAGTTATTTTACCTTAACTATACCTACAATCGATTTGCTGCGGTTTTCCCTTTATTTAGAGAATTGATCATACATCATAGTTTACGTGTACCTTATTACTAAGAAACAGCACAGAAATGATGTTTTGAAATGTCAGCACATCAATAGATTACAAAAACAATTGAAAAACAAAAACAATAAAAATCTTTCACGTAACTCGACACAAACTACACAAGTTTGCGCCCTGCAAGGCAATTTTACATATTACTTCTTCGCAATACGATTTACTCAAGTGCAATATGCGAGGAGTTACCTGCGCAGTAATATGACAGCTTATGCTTTAAACGGAAACACCTCTTAGAACATGCTTCTGGAAATAACTGGGTCATTTTTCTTATATTTTATTAAGGTTTAAAGAACACTTGTTTGTTCTTTTCGCTGTTATAGCCAAATATACATTTATGTCTTATTTGAAAGAGAGTTGAGCATCTTCTATTTTAGGTATTTAGAAGCCTTTATGGCTTTTGTATTTTTCCATCTCCAAGACAATATTTATGCTGGATGCGGGAAGCACAGAACCATTCGAAGTGGTGCTTCGGGAGGTTTATTTCCAGCAATGGACGTCTATTGGCTGAAATGATGATAATGATGATGAAGATATTATGCTAACTATCTTAAAATAAACATAATAATATGTACGTATGGAGTTTCCCGTCTCGTTTTTCTCCATAGGTCCTATTAGGCTTTGGAATGGGCGACTAGCTTCATCTTTCTGACTGACCGAGCGAGCCCTAGACAATTTCAAAGTGCCTGTAATTGGTTCATTTTAAATAAATACTTTGAGTTTGAGCTGAGTTTGAGTTTGAAAAAGTACATATTTAAAAAAAGGAGGGGAAAGAATCACAGGGCATCAAAAAATGTTTGTAGATTTCATAAGGATGAAACCGTCCAATCCCAGCATATTTGATAAATTGTTGGCGATAGTGTTCCGGTCCGATGGTTCTTTGTACCTACGTAGTTTGAAGATGGTCGAAATAAATCTCCACAATAGTTTTTTTGAATCATTTGAGCACTATACGCTTGTCGTTTTACTTAGAATGAATAACTCTATTGCCAGTTTTCATAATAACTGTTAATAAAAACTAGATATTTGTATAGCAAAGGAGCAATTTTCATGAAGAGAAGATCTGCTTGTTTCTATGAAGACTTTACTCTTCCTATATGACCCACAAGGGACCGATAGCGATGTAATGCTGGCTCCAAAACTACCTTTTAAAATGCTAAAACCAACGTAAATCAAATTCTATAAAATTATAAAGAGATAGTCAACATTTTCTTTAACTAAAAAAAATAAAAATGATTATAATTCTTTTTTAAATAAACAATTATTATGTATTTAAATAAAAATCATAAATATTTCAAATGTACGATATTTTCAGAAGTTTGTAAAATATTCTGAAACATAATTTAGTCTTATTAAAATAATACTTTATGTTTGCGCAAACTTCATAGAAACATTAACGAAGCAAAACTTTAGAAAGTCTTAAACATAACAAATTAATATTTCACTAGAGAGCACTAGAAATGATAAGACACTAAACAGTTTCTTTTAAACAAAATGTATATATTTCTTTTTATAAAATAATAGAAAACTTAAGCAAAAATTGTATATTTTACTATTATTTTACTTATTTATTTCATAACTTAAGTTCCTAGTCTTGTTACGCGCCATCTCCACAGACAAGAGAATATTCACGAAAAGTCACGATGTACTTTCAAATTACCGCCGCGATGATATCGACGTATGGAGATTAATTTATAGAGTTTCTATTGAATTTGATGGCACAGCGAGAGTATGGCCGCGATTTTTCGCCCGTAGACATGGCAGTTTAGGGTTGGCTAGTTAGATTAGCAACTAAAACAGCCAGAAATGACTAACTGTCATAAAATACCTACGTTTATAACATAACACGAATACCACCAGAAATACAGGCGTGTCTCAATTCACGCTTGTATTCCTCAAAGGATTAGGCACAGGACTACCCACCACTATATCGGCGTGTCTCAATTCACGCCTGGGTATTCCCCAAAGGATTAGGCAGAGCACTACCCACCAGTATAGTACACCCACATTCCACCAGTTATGTTTAAGTCCCATGAAATAGGGGCCGAGATTATTGTCATCAAATCACAAATCCAAACTCCTGATTGCTACTGAGAAATTATAGATGGAAAAACCCAATAACACTTTGGTCAACCCGGGTATCGAACCCAGGATCTTATGCTGCAGTAGCGCCACTGCACCCACGAGGCAGTGTAAGTATATTGTATACAGTGGATTATTTAATAATTGCAATGAAAAATAAGAAGCTTATATTCTCAAGATAGTTAATTCATTCAGGCGTGACCTTGCGGAAATCCATTATAAAATACAATAGATGTGGATATATTTAGTAACCTGTTGCCACGCCAACACGGCGTGTTGCCACACCAAGCGCTGAACGCTGTCAGCGTCAGCTAGGTGTGGCAACACGCCGTGTTCGAGTTCGCGACAAGTCACTCATCATCCTGAGGATGCTACGTTGAGAGGTGAAACACGTGTCGATTTCTTTCAGGGTTTTTTATGGCTCTTTAGAAATAGCTAAGCGGAACAGGTTACTAAATATATCCACGTCTATTGTATTTGATATTCTCAAAACAAAAACTACAAAGCTAAGTATTTTCTAGATACACGGATCGTAGGTATTATTACTGAAGCCGTTTATTCCCGAGAAAATCTCGCAGCAACATTGCAATATAATACAAAATGCAAGCTCTCGGCATATGAGCTCAATTTGACAACGTACAAGTATAACATACAACATAATCATGGCATATTTCATTTAGCAAGGCTCGCGTGGTCTGCGCTCGAGTCTACGATGTTATTAAGTTCCTGCAACTTTACTTTTAGGATAGGAGCTAGGTACCTAAGCTTAATATACGGAAGGAAATAATAGCTAATATTTAGTAAGTAACTTGTACTGTTTTATATGACACTAGGTATTAGAAAGAACTCGTGGCTAAGTAATAACAGCCGCATGGGTCGATTCATCTGGTTAAGATACGCTTGCCGGGGTTGATCTGTGGATGGGTGACCATCTTTACATACAGAGACTCCTCCGTGCCTCGGAAATCACGCTAAGTCGTTAGTCCTGGCGGTGTGTCATTCGCGGGTCAGAAGCCCGAAAGTCTAACAACCAGTCTTACCAAGGGGTATCGGATTACCCAGTTACTGTGTTGTGGAGATCAGATAGGCAGTCGCTCCATTTAAAATACTGGTATTCAGCTGCATCCGGTTAGACTGCGACCCCAACATATTTGGGAAAAGGCTAGGCAGATTGATTTGAAGGTATGAACAAGTTATATATGATCTGTGGCCCGTGGAGTTTCTTGCCGGCTCTTCTCCATTGGAAACGACCAATTGGAACCGTGCACATAGCTTTTGACGTTTCATAAAGCCCATGTAGGATTTTGACTGTTAGAACTTAAAACAATCTAATAATTAAAATTACCAATCTCTGTCATTGTCAGTACAGACAATTCTTGGAAGTCAGATTGAAAGCTGTGAAAACTTGTCTCGATTAACTCAAGACAACTTCGATATTTGACGAAGCCATTAATAGAATTTTCGGAATCGTTTTATACAGACAAAGAAAGAATATTCATTTAATGGCTGTAGTTATATTTTTACCATAAGAAGCAAGAATAAACCGCCTTTAAATCATCCTTTTTTTTTTAAATCACGTTTTTCTCGTCTGTTTATTTATTTGTGCACATAAATGGTTAATTAAATAAATAAATTGAGCATAACAAAAAAAGATGATTAGATAGCCATCAACTTGTAAATTAATTTGTTTTAAAATTAATTAAAATACTGTTAATTGTGGAAGGCCTAGTTTACTTCTATATCGACCTGTTCCTCAAAACCTGTCTTCGGTTAGTTAGATAAAATCAGTTTTGTTGTTACGTTAAAGATTAATAATTATAATAGCAACCTATTATTGTCCCACTGTGGGGCAAAGGCCTTTTCTCGTACAGAAAATGCACGAACATTGATCACCACGCTTGCTTAAGATGGTTTCGCGATTTCAAACTAATAACTATATATTACTACTTAACTATAAGTTCAGGTTTCCACACGATATTTTCCTTCAACGATGTCGGTAATGTCCAAGATAAAATTAGAAAGTACCTATGAATTGAAAAAGACACATTGTTACTTGCCCAGATTTAAAACCACCATCTCACCGCGAGAGGCATGCATGAGAGGCCAAGCTCTCGTGTATGAGAGGTGAGGTCTACCACTGGTCAAGAGCAATACAAGACAAAATATATTTCTACCACACTATCTCCTCGACTAGCCAGCCAGTGCGTGAGTTCCCTACGAATATTTATAGTTTTACTATACTTTGCCCGCCAAAGTTTTAGGTATTAACGTAATTGTATCAGGTCACGTTTGCCCAGAAAAAAATAACTTGAAAGATTACGAAGACTTAAGTCCCTAACTGGCAAAGATTGATATTTATTTCATATGTTTATAAAGTTTTCTTATGTGCTTTGTTTTAATGATTAGTTTTGTTTATGGTTTAAAAATGTTGTAGTTTGGAGAGGATTCTCATGGGCCTGCATATATGTAGATGTTATTTTTTATTCTATGAGACCTGGATGTTACATAGAACAGCTACCAGTCAGTGTTAATGGAGATCTTCAAGGGTCCAGTGGTTTTGGTATCAGAGACATAGTTTGAGTAACAAAAATTAAGAGATTCGTAGCCCTCACCCAATAAGTTTTAGCCTATAAAATGCTTCTGAAACTGACAATCTTTCAATTAAATTAGTCGTACATTTCCTCCTAATAATATTATTCATTATCTTCTCTGCATTTTCAATTTTCAAAAAGCTTTTAAAAAGCTAACAGTCTTAATAATAATAATATGTACAGGTATATAAAAAACCGGCCAAGTGCGTGTTGGACCACGCATAATGAAGGGTTCTGTAGTTGGGATGAATTTATCCCAAGAACAAACTTAACATTGTAGTTGAAAAAAATGTTGCCCTTACAATCGAACTGTAAATGTACGCACAATATTGACAAATTTACCATGTTATTTTAAAACAATAGAGTTCTTATAGGTTTTCCTGTAATCTATGAGTAAAGAACCATTCTCTGTATATCTTTCAGAATTTTAGGCTCAGTAGTTTCGGAGATGTAGTTCGAATGGTCAATTTTCATCAATTTTCTTAATTATCTTTAAAAGTATTTATTTTAGTAAATATTTGAGATCTTCGCAACAAGCCCTTTCATTTGATATGTCACACGGTACAGTTAGCAGAACTTTTTTTTAAATTTTTCATATTTGCCCTCCAAAAGTGACCCCCATATTCAAAATTTGTTTATTTACTTTACACGTCCGTATTAAAGTGACAGAAATACATATGTGTACCAAATTTCAACCTTATCAGTACATGAGATTCGGAGAAAATTGGCTGTGACAGACAGTGAGACACACGAGTGATCCTATAAAGGTTCGGTACGGAACCCTAAAAAGAGAATTTAAATAATCATAAGGCGTGAAAAATTCGTCCGCATCGCTGTCAACAGGAAAAGTGAAAATACTTAATAAAACTGCTGCAGCAATTCCTTATTTTAATCAGAAAAAAAAACCCGTTGAACATTAATCATTCATTACTTTTCTGACCTTTCACCAAAAACTTATTACTCTCACATATTACGTAACCCAGTAGGTAATTATAGTTTAAAAATAATACCACCACTTTCCGAACATTGCAACTAAAAACAAATTGCACTCCCATGCCTGAAAACTAATTAAGATTTCACCGACAAAATGCACCACGAATTCCGAGCCAAGTTCACACAAACAATTAAGTGAACTTCTAAGCTGGAAACAATATGTACTAGTTACATATGAACTTAATCTAGGCGGGACAGACAGGATATTGCGCCAGACAAGCAGCGTTTGGCAGACTAAACCACTAAAACCTTGATTCGCAAATAATACGGACTTTCCCATTTTTATTACTGCAAATTGGATAACGTAGTCTTTTATTTTAAAATGCAGACAGATCAATTTGTCTGACTGTACCGGTGCACAAATGATTTTAAAAATGGATTTTTATTTTGTGGTCTGAGTCATTCGGGGTTTGAAAATTCGTGAGTCACTTCTTTCTAGAGATAAAGGATCTTGTAATAATAATATTATGGTTAAATCATTAACGTTTTGAGAAAAACGCTTTCCAAAGAGTTCAGGTACATTTACTAAAATTAAACAAGGCGCTTGTTATGAAAAGCCACCTCCGACACACGAATGGAGATCCACGATTATCTTTGTTTAATATGTAATAGACAAAGGGGGTAAATAAACGCATCTCGTAAAAAAGAAAAAAAAACGGTCGAAATATCTAGATCAGAGACATATTGAGACATTTCGCTTAGCAAAGTTTAGTCTTACGTTGCAGTAGAATCTCCAGATTGGGTATCACTCAACACTGAGTAACACTCCACACTGTAGTGCTTAATTAGACACAATTCACGAGCCGGTCAATAATCACGGAACACGATGGGATTTTGTCAGGACAACGTCTGTCGCGTCAGCTACTCGTAAATAAAACACATGGATCTCCCAATCCACCTTGAAAAGTTAAAGTCGAACCGCAAACCGAGAAATCCAACATATCATAGCTGGTAATTTATGAAGGTTTTTGTTATAAATTCCACTCATAATACGTTGAAAAAGAAGATATTTTGCAACACTCGTTTGTACTACCATCCCTGTTAGCTTAGTCCCTTGTTGACTTTTTAAATGTACAATGTTTTTATTCGCTTCCCTTACAAAGGGTCCTAACATTTGATTATTTATAGGGTTAATTTTATTGAGTGGTGTAACTTTGGTGGAGATAGCTATTGTTTTAGTAAACATTTATAATCAAATTTCTTATTTACATACACATATAAAATCAAGCCATGGGGGTAAGTAGAAACTACAGAACGCCACCTGCTACGATCCTTACATACTCCTTTTGCCTCGTTTACGTTCATACATCTGGTCATACACGCACGCCGGTTGCGAGTACTACGCACCTGACCTTTCTGAAGAAAATGAAGAATAAGGTTTATTTCACTATAGTTTCCTCCTAGGGCGTCCCCTTCTAGTTTAGTGATAAGCATATTACGTTTCATCCATGTACTTAATATATTATATTAATATTAGCTGAAAAGTTTGTTTGTTTTTTTGTTTGAAATCTCTGGAACTATCAGTCCAGTTAAAAAAATCTTTTTATTTATGACCCCTTAGGAGCCGAGCATCTAAACGGAGACCCTTAGGGCAGGCGATGCGATGCGGTGGGTCGGGGAACAAGAAATATCACGCAGATGAAATCGCAGGCAGAATTTAGTTACTAATAATTCGGAGAGTTACTTAATCTTCTTCTTTCTTAAATACTTGTAACATTAACGTTAGTAAACAACAGTTTACCAACGTTGATGTTACAAATATTTTATTATGAGCAAAGCCTTCTCATTTGAACGTAGATTCCCATTTATTTATGCGACTTAAAATCAATCGGAACTTGAAACCCTCCTTACCCCACCAACTTAAATCTAACTTAATTAAAATGATATTTGTAGCAATCTTAAAAACACTTAAAAAACAAGACGTATTTGAAAAAATATGAAGAATATCCGAAAGGATCTTGGGTCAAAGTAACCCACGCTCGGAAAGTTTATTTTTATCCGAGGCGGCCTGGGCCCTCCAAAACAAATTTCATGAATAAATTTTTCCTTTGTAAACAAATCGAGCAGGCCATATTAAATTAAGGCTCTCTTGTGACTGAGAATGCAATAAAAAGGGCGAATTTCAGTCAGTGTTCATCTTTGCATGTTGCTTTTTCTTATGTAGATAGGTACTGGCAATGTTTAGGTGCCCAGTCTTTCATTTTTAACATGGTTAGCGAAGCGGCTGATTAGTTGCCTGCTGACCTAATGTTAAGTGAAAATTTCGGATGAATACGTCATGCATCCCTCACTGTTTATCAGATTATACCTCAAACTCAAAGCATTTATTTCAATTAAACCACTAAAGGCACTTTTGAATTGTTAAACCGTCGACCTTGCCAAAAGCAGGTCTATTCTGAAAAACTTAAGGGAATTGAGCTTGAAGTGAGCTGTCATCCCACCTGATTGAGACTATTAACTTCACCTAAGCTTTCACGGTGAAGTCAATTTTTGTTTTTTTTACAGAAAAAAAAAAACAAAAATGAAAAGCAACAAAAAAATATATGTCGTAAATTAAATACATTGGCTGCTGATGTAGTGGTCAAACAAAAGCCTGTACAAAAACCGTGCTATCAAATATTAGCACATACAGAGTCAAATTAAATTAGCTAGCAAAACTCCGCAGACGTGATGGGCTGATGATGATATCTAAATAATATAATAAAGTTAAAAAGAAGTTAATTTGACGAGATTTATTTTTGGGTCATCTACCACAGTTATCAGTGGTTATTTAAATTATCAGGTTAAGAAAATCAGTGTTTTGTGAATGTAACTTCACAGACGTGATGGACGTCGATATCTAAACACGACAAAACAAAAAAAGAAAAAAACAGATTTTAACTTAACTCATACTTCATGTACCTAACAACACTATCAGAGCAAAAAAAATCAAAATCACTGCAAAAAAATAAACGTCAATATGTTTTTTTAAATGTACGTGTGTAGGTACTGCTAAGGAGCGATGATGTTAAGCAATTTCCAAACGGATTCACTTCCCACATATCAAGCTTATGTCACCTTTTTGAACTGTCATTTTCATTCAAAACGTTGACAAGGACGTAGCCTAAATTAATAAGTAAAAATTAACCTTAAGGTGCTAAGCAAATTTATTCCTTATTTGTACAACCTCAAACTGTAATCACCGACCTGTTTGAATGCAATAATTACTTCCTGTTTTAAAATATCCTTTAACCTTTACAAGCCAAGCCAAGCCAAGCCAAAATCATTTTCCATTTCCATCCTTTATAACCAGAGAATGTAATCTCCGAATTTAAGTTACCCAATTTAATACTTAGATAACATCGTCGTTGTAACAAAATCGTAACCTATTTAGTTATTAAACTTTTTACTACCGAAACGGGTTAGGCTTTACAAGCTCGTAAAGTACTTAGATGGGTACTTGAGAATTATCTGAGGAGATAAAGCAGGTAGCAGCATTGTGTCCAGTTTACTGCTGTCTATGGGTACTGAAATTGAGGAGATATTTTTTTTTTTTTTTTGCTAGCCTACACTGTCCCATTGCTGAGCAAAAGCCTCCCTCAAATCCTTCCAAGTATCCTTTTCCAGGGCCAGGAGGAGATATACAAGGTTATATTAAATTAGCTAGCAAAACTCCGCATACGTAATGGGTTTTATTATCTACACACGATAAGACAAAATAAAAGAGATTTAGGGTTATTTTTTGGGGTCAACGACCACTGGTAATGTAGTTGTGTAACGTTGTGATGGGTCTCAACTGTAATTATTCGAGTGATGCTAAAATATCACAATTAGTAAGTTACTAAGCACATCACTAAAAACGTGGCACAACAGTAGCTTTCTAAAGACGCTCTGCCGCTCTGCCATTTCGACTTCTGCTTGCTTACCTGGCGGAAGCTATCCCTTGACCCTCAGGATTCTGTGCGACCCAAACTAGGGTAATTCTACATTAGTTTGGTTACTGCACCAGACCCTCTGCACCGGATAACCTATATTGATTTCATCACCTATGTAGTTACTGATTTCTTGTGTGTCAATGTCGGACACGCGGCTGCGGGTTATCCGGCGCACAGGAGATTGTTAGATGCATGTATTGCTCCTGCATCGAGGCTGTGTATTTTAAGCGATTAGTAAGCCATATGCTATGATCATGTTTGCTTTGTATTTTATGCTTGTGTGTTTACATACTTAACGTTAGTTTACATCTGTCAATGTGCCACGCTGTGTTTGCAAACACTCTGCCTGTAAATCGCTGCAATGTGTTGACCTTTCACCTACGATGCTTCCGACAAAGGGCGCTTCCAGGGCTCTCCGTACGGGCTGAGGGCAGGACCCATTGCACGAATCTGCACGTTTTCGTTTTGTTGATGCGTAACTGTGCTGTGCCCTACCGCCGCAAGCTACCTACGAAGCCTGTGCTCCACGTCTCTACGTGCTACTGAATCTCACTACCTGTAGCTGTGAAGACCGTCCGGCCTATTGCTGGGCCTTCGCTGAGTAAGCCCCCACGTCTACAACGTGCTTCTAAGAAAAGTACCCTTCCTATATAATTGTGATAGTGCTCGGAACAAAACAGTGCGATCTTCCGCGACCTAGCTGTGGACATCTAATATGCATCCACTGTGCGTTAACAATAAATCTAATAACTTATCTAACTACTTATCTTAGTGTAACTGATAAGTGCTAACGGTTACGGCCTGCGCAGCCTGCCTGCAAAGCCCTAGCCGTTACAGTTTTTACTTAAAGTATGAGTTGAGTTTGTTTTTTTTTTTTTGTTTTTTCATGTTTAGATATTGATAGCTAGCACGTCTACGGAGTTTCGCTAAGTAATTTAAATTGACCCTATATAATGTGTTTCAGATTTTAATCAATGTAGAATTCGTTTTTGTTATTCTATACACTCAGTACCAATAGGTAGTTTGAGTCTAGGTTTCCTTGCGAACAATGCAAATCTTCATTCAGGGGTCGTCACCGAGTCTTCCGCTATTTATCTGTATCTTAGAGATTTGAAAGCAGTTCCATTTTCATTCAGTAAAACTTACAGGAATTCCTACGAATCTCTGCTACTTTCGGGACAAAACCTTAATCTTGAAAATGTATTTCTTCTTGGTATTGTTTTTGAAGTAAAAGTAAGGTTTTTCATTGAAAACACATAGGTAATGAGTATAATTGCTGGTGGTTTATGAAACTAAGTAAGGCCTCATTTTCACGATGCAAGTTTATTGCTAGTGGCCTTCTTTAAAATTGAAGCTACAAATGACTTGCATCCTCTGAACACTGGTTGGGCGGTGCAACTTTTTTATTGCTCCAGCTTATGGTCTAACACATAATTTTTAGAACATAATTCTGATGCTTGAGGTCCTGGGTTTTATTCTCGGGCCGGGCAAAGTGTTATTACGTTTTTCCATCTGGAATTTTTCAGTAGAAGCTCGGAGTCTGGAGTTATGCCCGGTTGATGGCAATAGGCTCGCCCCCTATTACATGGGACTTAAACATAACTGGCGAAATGTGGGTACAGGTACACCTCTGCTCAACCCTCAGAAGAATACAGGCGTCATGTTATATTAATTCTGATAACTAGAAATCAAATCCAAGACCCAAATCAAAGCTACCCACACTATGAACCTAAACTAGAACCTCTCGAAACATCTTAAGGCGATCAACTTTGTCAGCCATAGGGTCGAAATGGACTTGTTTGATTTGGTAATCGCTGGGACGGCCGGCATCAGGGGTCGCTCCCCTAAACCATTATTTTTACAATGGGTTTCCTTGAACGCTCTGTTCCGATAAATTATTGTTACGTGTGTATTAGTAAAGGACTCTTTACTGCCCCGTTTGCAATTTTTTTTTAACAAATCGTTTTTCTTACTTTCTTCTGGTCACTTTTTTGAGTAAACTATTATAATATCATAATAATAATTTTATAAAGAGAAAAGATTTGATTTTTGTATGTTTGTTTGTAATGAATAAACTCCTGATTCCAGCCCTCTTTCACCGAGAGGAGGCATGTGTCCCAGCAGTGGGAGCGTTATAAACTGATTATGATAAATCGTCATAGTTTCCAAAGGATATAAACGAGTCAATAGACAGGGTTGATCTAGATCGAATGGTATAATTATCTAGACATGACTTTCAATATATTGCATTTCGTCACTCAGCATCCAATACCGCGAATGTGATTTTTTTTACGAAAATCAAATTTTTGTTTTATTTCATTTTACACGATCTGCATTTAAAAATTGTTATCGTCAAAAATGTCACATGCACGGTATTGGATGCCAAGCGACGATTTGTAATATTTGGCGTTTTGTACAATCTGCCTACTCCCGTCGGAAAAAAAGGCGTAAGTTTATGTATGTAACTGGTACCCAGTCAAAATCTGACTAACTGGTAGCAATCGACCAGCTCCATCACTTCTAAACTTTATAATAAAAAAAGGACTCCAAGCTTTACTTAACTGCGATACCAAACCAATAACCGCAGAACAAATAATTTCCTATACAAATAACTAAACATAGAATTTCATTTCCTCCATAACGACTCAATAACTTCAGTAAGTTAGAACTCTCTTATTGGATTTCATTAAGCACTATCAATTTACAGATGAGCCGCGGTTGTAACTCAAACGGTTTATGGGTTACACAGGTCAGTTTTAGAGATGGGTTGTAACAGGTTTAACACGATATCTGTTACTGTTACACAAAAATAACAGATCTAAATATCTGTTATTAAATAACAGCCTGTTTTTTTTTTGTACGGACGATAAATACGTATTTCAATATCAATAGAACATCTTCTTTATTTCTATCCATTTTACGTTTGTTTTATAATGGTAACTGGTCAGTAACAGGTAACACAACCTAATTTAGGAGTCACTTTTTCGTAAGTGTTTGTTCTTGTAAGGACAACAACTGTATTTTTAAGGATAATAAATACGAGGTGCTTTTTTTTAGCATAGATTAACCGCTTTAGTAAGAGTGAGAAGTAAACATATTTCGAAGTAAATAATAGGTGTTTTACTATTTAGCAAGGGCCATTCCTTTATGAGGCAGAAAGAGAAATTGTTAACCTTGCAATGTTTCTTCTTTTGTGTGAGTGTGTATGTAAGTTACAGCCATTGTAACAGTCTGTGTGAGATTGTTATAATAATTTATTATACCAACAGTAACAGTCTGTTATTTTAAGTAACAGATATGTTATATTGTTGGGAACAATTGTTATTTGTTATTTTTAAATATCTGTTATTTCTACCTGTTACGATAAATACGCCTCACTTCTAGTCAGTATCGATCCGGAGTATATGAAAAACGGACGAGTTCCCACTGTTTTTTTAAGGGTTTTTTAGACTGGGATTGAAATGATTAGGTATGAGTTTGGAGTCATCACTGCATGTACTGGAGCTTCAATAATATAGGTTAAGGGGTTTGATTTTTCCAACGTTTGATATTTTTTAACCGAGGAATAAAATTGAAGTACCCAGTTACATTAAAAAAAAAATCTGCCCTAAGAAAATAGGAGTGACGAATAATTTGATAGAACGCTTAGGCAAGCAGCTTGGGGTTATTATTACCTTTTAGAGATCTGCAGCGCATAGGCCGTCCAATCCAACCATTTGTGTAAAAAATTCAAGAGTAGTTAGGTACTTATCTTCATGTTTTCGTTGACGTCCTATTCCTCGGCTATCTGAAGAAATCTGTCCAGCATTCCTATTCACAACCATTTGATACGCTTCCGTGCAAACATTAATTAATGTTATCAAAATAATCCTTTATAGGCTGTTCCCAAATCCAAAATCCAAAAATGTTGTCAGTTAAAATCAAATAGACGACCGCCATTCTTCTGACATATATTTGCTGTCGGGGGCTAGGCAAATAAGTAATTGAAAATGTGTCATTTTCGATTCGACAACCTGTCGAATGTGTGCTATGCTGGTTAGTAGTCTGCAGTTGCACGATTTGTCCGTCGTTTTGATAGTAGATATACATTGACATACCTACCTATCAGGTGCAATAAATTATTAAAGAGAATGGATACATCAAACAAAATTGATCCTTAGCTAATAAAAAAATATACTTTGATGCGCTTTTCCCTAATCAACGTTAACATAACTTTTTCAATTTCATTCAATCCGTGGCTTTATTATCTGTGTTCCTATGTAATGAGCAAAGGAAAACGTCATCTGCTTTTTGTAGCTCAAGTTAACAGCACCTTAAGCCATAGAATTTAGGATGTGACATAAAATCGTGAGGACCTCCGAAATTTTCATTAGTTGAGAGAAAGAATTGTAAAACAGTGAAAAATAAAACCTTTTTACAAACAAAAACAACAGAATTCTAAAATAAATATATTTTTCAACACATGTTTTTATTTTTCACTTTTAGTTGTGGTAGGTACCCGACAGAAATTACCACTAACTGCTATGTAATTAACAGTGACAGCAAGTTATTATAACATTATCCACATAGATTAAGTAGGAAAAATATATATTATTGAAGCTAACTCAAAAACTGCCCAAGCAAAGTTAATAAAATTTTTGTGGGACCACCGCACAAGCATCCTCCACCAAAGAATTTTCAAAATCGGTTCACAGTTGACGAAAATATCGATGAAAATGTTCTTTTTTTTAAATGAAAACTTCTTTAGGCGCGTTGGACATTTATGGATTAAACCATTGATTTCGCAACACCGTGATGACACCACCTTTTGACCATTAAAAAGATATCAACGCGTTAATTACCGCAGCGCCGATTTTTTTTTCAAGTTTTCGCTTCTGTCGACACTCCCGGAGTGCCACTATTTTTTTAAGGATTACGTATGCTTTAAAAAAAAATTCTGACTAGCGTAGAACGTCGTCCTGTTTTGAAGGCGGTTAAAAAAATGAGAAATGTCTAGCAGTCAGAGATTCATTACTCTTTTTCAAAGCTTTTATTTTGTTTTATTTGTTAATTATATTAAAATTATGTTCTTGTTAGCGAATTATGTACAACTTACTCTTTGCTTATCCCTTGTACAGGGTGATTGAATGAATGAATTTCAAGATTGGAACTGAGTAATCTTACACATTGAGATTGGATAGGAAAACGTTTTCATTATGACGGTAAACAGCATTTAATTTGATGTTTTAATTGTATAGTGTTCCTTGATTGGTACCTGTAGGTTTGTGCAATGTTCCGATAAATGGAACGACTTGTATCGGGTGTGTTTACAGTTGTTTCCTTTGAGAGCTTATAGGCAATTAGTACTAAATTGGTGCAGAATGTTTGAGAATATGAACTTTCCATTGGGTTGACTTTCAGAATTATTCAGTGTTTTTCAAAATACTTGAGTAACTGAAATATGAATATTTAACTCATCGTCACCATCAACCTACAGCAGTCCACTGCTGGAAATAGGCAGAGTAAAATATGGACAGTGTGGAAACTAGGCCTATTTATTAAAATGATTACGTACCCTCTAGTTTTCGCCGCTCCACCTAGCCTGCGGGCATCCTAACTTACGTTAGCTGATTTGCGATCTCCACTCAGGAACAAGTCTACTCCAACGGTTATCGGCTATGGCCAGCCCATTGCCACTTCATCTTGCTTACTCTGTGAGCTATGTCGACAACTTTGGTTCTCTTCCGGATCACCTCGTTCCGGATCCTATCCCTCAGCAATAATCTCAATATTTAGCTTAACCATTTAAAATTATTTAATGAGAAAGCTTTTTTTTTTTTAGGGGAAGCCGAGAATATTTAACTAGAATTGAGGTTCCATAGAAGAAGAAAACATAACATCACGCCTTGTTTCCCCGAAGGGTTGGGCAGAGGTGTCCCTGTAGCAGGTTCACCCACATTTCGCCAGTTATGTTTTAAGTCCCATGTAATAGGGGACGAGCCTATTGCCATCAACCGGACACAAATCCAGACTGCAGGCTGCTACTGAGAAATTTAAGATAAAAAAACCCAATAACACTTTGTCTGACCTGGAAATCGAACCCAGGACCTCATGCTCAGCAGTGGTGCTGGTCGCAAGCACCACTACTGAGTAACGAGGCAGCCGAAAAAGAAAAATAAAACATTATTTTCCTCTAAAATGTTTAATAGGAGAACTGTTTACAATAATCAGGATTTGGATAACAATTTATTCTTAGTGTAGGATACAAGGATACTATGTTTAACATCTAATAATTTGGGTACTTACATGTTTCGGTACAAATTGGTAGCAAAAACAAAATCTTTTAACCTAATTTGCTTTTTTTACGGATAATTTCTTAAAATTGTATGAACATAATAACTATTATCAGTAGATGGAATAAAATTTTAAAACTCATTTAGTGAGGTAATTGTGTAACACACTTACAGTAGCAATGGCTTACATTTTGACAGTTCAACAACATTCATAGCGTTATTTACGTTGTTGAGCAGACAAATTTTTCATGATTAAAAGTTTGTTACGCAATTAGAGTGCTAAAATTTTCAATTACGATTGTTTCTTTTAGTACAACTGCTTCCTTGGAGTTTAAAATATAAAAATATGGTTTTTAATTTTTATCTATCAAATGTCATCACAAACTATAGTAGTACAAGGAAGGATCTTTTCGCGCTTGTATTTGACAAGGGGGCGTTATAGATAAACATTTGTGAAATTGTTTTGTGCAATTGTTTCTCAAATTTGTTTTACAAAATTGTTTTGCGAAATTGTATTGTAAACAAGATTTTTGTATTGGTGTTAGGTCCGGGCTTGGTTTTGAACCAAAAGATCCTCGTAACTACATTAAATACGAAAATTGCTCATTCTATTATTTGACTATTTTTTATGTATTTGACAGGCTTGCGTTAGTTCACATTTTTTGTTTTAATCCATTCTTTTTTACTGATATCTGCCTTTTATAATCAAGTCGTAATTTCATATTACATTTTCAAACACACTATTGTTTGAAACTCCCCCTATTACAATTACAATCAAAACAAAACTTGAATTTCGTAATTCCAATTCTAACAAAACGCTATTATATACTAAAATTATAACGCTTACAAGTTTAATGGCCGTGTAGAATGTATGTACATATTTACACTAAGTTATCACAAATAACAATGGCGACTAGCAATACAGTAATAATATTAACAACACAATTATGTTGAGCGTCCTTGGTAACATGTTGGTGGAGTTGTTGAACGAAGTTTTTTGCTTCACAGCTCCTTCGGTTAGACCTGGGGAAATAATCTCTATTAAGACAAATTTTTACATTGTGAAATACATCTAATTGATTTTTTACATAAGAAATATGGTGAACCTGCTACAGGTACACTTCTGCCCAACCCTTTGGGGAAACAGGGGGTGATGTTATGTTGAATATGAACTGAAGTTAAGGCAATGTAACGCGAGAGCCCAGCAGCGCATTTAGTGTGCAATGCAATGTGTTGTCGAAACTAAAACTTGTGGGCAGGTCCATACTTTTACATAAATGTATTTAGTAGCAGATTTTTTGTAAATAAGGTGGAGAAGCTTGCTAAATAATAACAGCCGCACGGGTCGATCCATCAGGTTTAGCTACGCTTGCCAGGGTTGGTCCGTGGATGAGTGACCATCTTTACATACCGAGAATCCTCCATGCTATGGAAAGCACGTTAAGCCATTGGTCCCGGCTGTCATTCGTGGATCTTTGACAGTCGTTAAAAGTCGTCAGAAGCCCGAAAGTTTGAAACCAGTCTTACCAAGGGGTATCATATTACCCAGTTACTGGGTTTGGAGGTAAGATAGACAGTTGCTCCATGTAAAATTCTGGTATTCAGCTGCATCCAGTTAGACTGGAAGCCGACCTCAACATGGTTGAAAAAAGGCTAGGCAGATTGATTGATCTTTGTGAATAAGGTCATCCGAGGAAAAGTGTTGAATTAACATAATGACTACCTCTACTGCTAAGAAGCGTTACTGTGAAGGCATAGAGGTGTCAGTGGAATTACAGGTACATCAAATAGCAATGCATCTAGTATTGACAAAGTCAACAGGCGTTGGCCTAACCTTCAATAAATAGATAATTGCTTCATATTTGGCAATAAATTACAAGCGTTGTCATCGTGCTCTTTCTTTCCTATGCAGTTTGACAGTGACCGCGCTTTAGCTCTTGTCAGCATCTTAAGTAAGCCGCCTATTTATATTCCACCAAATAAAAATTTATTAGGATCCAAAAATTTACTTATAAGCGAATACACAGGCACATCTCGAACTTACATCAATAATAAACAAAATCATATCTCCCAAAAAATATTCCGCAACCCGAAAATAAAAAACGATCCAGACGGATCCCAGATCCCTACAAACAATTCCCCAGACGGGATTCTAATGTCTACGTGTTTCAATATCCTTCACTTACATTACTCATATATTTATTCATATTGGTACATACCCAGAGGAGTTAAAATCTTATTTACTTACCGCCTATGTTAACTTCAGCTGCCGATTGGGAGCTGGGGTATAGTTTTATTTCTGAAAAAATATATACGATATCAGTTTCTCTTGAGAGTTATAAGTCTGTGTGTTCATATTTATCATACATTTTTATATTGAATTATTTTGTAACAAAATGTTAGGAGAACTACTTTTGAAAATTTTTTGCAGGTTGATTGTCTTGATCCAGTTTTTTTTTTTTTATGTGGATGCCAGGTAAAATTAAAGGCTCATAACATATTTTTTATCATCATTATTTCAAAAATATTATGAATACTTAGCACATACATATTATAATTTTCATGTTGCAGAGAAACCGAAATAAAATAAAAAATTTTTTTTTACCAATTTGATGGCAGAATTTGGGTTGGCAAACTTTTTAACTTCAAAATTGAACAGAAAGCAAAAATTATTTGACTCACCATAAAGTCGCAGTGTTCCCTCACTCTTGCCAAGTGAGTTGGTACTCACACAGTTGTAAGTACCGATGTCACTCTTGGAGAAGTGTCTGATGGTCAGCTTCATCATCACTCGATAGGAGGACCGCTCTTCACTTATCACGTATTTTGGCCTGTGGAAAAGATAACAGGTTATAAAAAACCAACCAAGTGAAAGAAAAAGAAAGAAAGAAAGAAAATATTTTATTTGGAACACGCACAGGAAATACAAAACATAATGAAAAAAAAAAAAAAACAAACATTAACAAAAATAAAAGAGGAGCATTCTAAAAAATTTCGAAAAGTTCGTTCGTTCGTTGTTAAAAAATATTTTTTAACAACGATATACAAAATTAGTGCGCACGCACAATGAAGGGTTCCGTAGTTGGAATGAATTTATCCCAAGAACAAACTTAAGTAAGTCAGTTTGTACGCACAATATTGAGAGATTTACCATGTTATTTCATAACTACAGACCTCTCATAAGTTTTCCTATAATCTATGGATAAAGAACCATTCTCAGTATTTTTTTTTTAAATTTTAGGCTCAGTAGTTTCAGAGATAAGGCGGGGGAATGGTCTATTTTCATAAATCATAAATTTTCTTAAATATCTTTAAAAGTATTTAAAAAATGATATCCTCGCAACAAGTCTTTACGTTTGATATGTCACACGATACAGTTCGCAATTTTTTTTATTTTTTATATTCTTATTTGCCCCCCAAAAATGAACCCCATATTCAAAATTAATTTATTTATGTTTCACGTTCGTGTTTGGGTCACAGAAATACATATGTGTAAATTTCAACTTAATCGGTCCATTAGATTCGGAGCGAATTTGCTGTGACAGACGGACAGATAGACAGACACACGAGTAGTAATACATATAGTTTTTAAAATACGATTGACGTGTAAAAGTATTTGTACAAACCTATTTACAGAAATAAAATTATTTATCAATTATTTATCATTTATCAGTAATCCTATAAGGGTTCCGTTTTTTTTTCTTGTTTTTTTCCTGTTTTTTTTCCTCAAAATACCTGTAACCACCTACTCATCCCCTCAACTATGTCGGCCAGGATCATTTTCCTATCTTGCCCATCTAGACAATATCACAATCAAACAACAACCATCTATTACCGCTTTACAAAAGCCTCATCCTCTGATGAACCACAAAAGGCAAATGTATGATGGTGATTTATGAATCCACTGATCATTAAAGATCCTCCTTTGCTCCTCGTTATAAAAAAAGAATGCTAATAAAAAGCCCATCCATTGGTTCCACTTGACCGCTACGAGTGATTTTGATCCACAATAGATCCTCTATTCACGGTGATTGTGTATGTATTGTGAGCTTCAACAGTCGGGTATCAATCATCCCCTATATGAACTCTTTATTACTACGTTCAATACAATAGACATGGAAATCAACCCTTGAAATGGGGCCATTAAAAAAGAGGCGGTTTCTTGATTTTTTTTTTTACTTTTTCAAGGCGTTCTAACAATATTTTTAATAAACAAACGTGTATGGTTGGGGGACCCCCGTCATGAACGAAGTTATTTCTCACGTAGGATTTAATACAAAAACGAAAAATTTTGAAACTTGAAACTTGAGACCTTGACCATAAAGCATTTTCGTTGCGTGACCATTTCTACCAGTCAACTCCAACCGCAACCCGCGTTAAAGAACTTCGTTCCAAAAAGGATACTGTACGTTCTTCATTATGTCATATTAATTTCTGAAAAAGTTCGGCAGCGTCGTCTCTGTCACTCCAACTTGTTTGACAGCATTTTTCTAAAGATCGATGTGACAGATTTTATCAGTTACAAAATGTATTTAATAGTAAGTTAGGATAAAAGTTAAATAAGTACATTATCACAATGGTATAAGCATAATCAGCGTATAATGTTCCCACTGCTGGGACACAGGTCTTCTATCGGTGAGAGAGATTAATTAGGTTGTCAATATGCATCATAGCATTTACGAATGACCGTTGAGACCTTTGGTACAAAATTTAAATTGGGTAAAATTAATTACATTCACGATAAGTCGCTGACGCAGACCCCAGTTTTGCAAATTAGCACTAGGAACTTAACCCCATTAATTTTTAGTTAACAGTGTGGAAACCAAATTTTCGCTGAATGAAAATGAAGATACATGTTATCTGCAGATTAGCCCTTAGCACTTTTTATCCCACTCCCTTTGAAGAGACATAGGAGATCTTTTAAATCCTAGCAAATACCAAATCTACAACACAGATAAGTTTCACAAATATCGCTGTTCTTATGGTCACATTGCCACTCACTGGTACTTAATCTTCACATTGTGCAATTGAGGGCCTCCTTCTTATCATAAGTATATAGATACCATAAACTGTGCGAATAAAACCATTTATTTTTTTGTGACGCTGATGAATAATTTGACTTTAGAATACTTCGGAAATTTTTCAAGAACCTTAAGCTCTTTCCATCGGTATAAGTCTTATGGCTAAAGGACAGAAACCCATAGTTCAGTGCGCATTCTCTTTTGTAGAATAAATGCTTTTATTTACTGAAGGCACTTTATTATGCTTTTGGCAGAGTATACTTTACCGATTAAGAGGGTTTGTTTAGGTTATGTAGGGACTAACTTAAAGTAAAACTAGTGCTTCGTTGAAGTTTAGAGGTATGACGAACGGGGTGTAAAGTTCACTCATCCACCATAGAATAGGGAGGATCCTCCGACCACACGGGTGTCGTGTCTGGCGGGCAACTGCCCAACGATTGATGTCGGATAGACTTATATATGTCGTTCGCTCGGTAAACTCTAATTGCGCGATGTAGGATTTGTGTGACGTCAGGATTTTGTGTGACGTCAGGTCTTTGATGCGTAGTTCGCAAGTGGCGATGTAGATGCCGCTTTTTTAAATTGAATTGTCAAGGAATCAGTCAGTCAGAAACATGAAGCTGTCGCCCATTCCAAAGCATAGTAAAAGAACGGGCAAGAAGCCATGTCTATGCCAAGATTTTTTTAATATATTTTTTTTGACGTAATTAATCGGTAAATTATACTCTGCGAGACTAGAACATGTCAGATAAAGTAGTATTAATTTTAGTACACATACATCAGCATAATCACCCTATAATGATTATGCTGATGTTGTAATTGCTGGGACACAGGCCTCCCCTCTTCGAGAGGGAGTGGGCTATAATCTACCACGCGAACCAAGTCCGGGTTGGTCGACGTCACATGTCTTAATTTTTTTTGGTTCTACGACATGCCCGTTTCCTCTCAATGTTTTCTTTCACCGTTTTGAGAAAAGTAGTGATAAAATGATTTACAAAAAGTAAAGCGCCTGCCTGGGTTTGAACCCACGATCTACAACTCGTAAGTTGGGACCGTTACCACTGGGCCACCACTGCTGACACACATTATTACGACCTAAAATAACTTTCAGTCGGCCACTAAAAATGCATAGCTTTGAAAACCCGTTACTTATCCTACTAAATTCATTAATATACTAATGCTCAATATTTATGGCAAAAATCCAACTATTTAAGTCGTTTTAATCGTTCTAACTGCAGCCAGGTATTAAAATTGGCCGCAATACCGTACTATGCGGTTTTTCGACATTATTTGTGATCGTCCATATATAGGTTCGTCCGTGTAGGTATCGTGATAAGTATACATGATTGGATAGTTAAAAGGTAATGGACGTCATCAGAATCATGAATTATTTGGTTTCTAAGTAAGTGTATTGGTTATTCCAATATTTTTTTATGTGACATTGTCACTAAAAATGGATTCTGTCTAGTCTAAGGCCGCGTCCTATTTAAACGCGATCGCTGGTCATGCGATTACGTGGTAGGTCACTTGCATTACTCACATTATTATTCACTTTTTGTTCGAAAGCGTCCTCTGTCGGCAAGACCACGCGTTCAAGTTCACCGACAAAAAGTTCGAACGATCGTGTATTCGAGTATGTCATGCTCCCTCTAATGTCTCGCTGATGGTGGCGTGTGTGTTGATCATATAGCTCCCTTCAAAACGGTTGAGCTGAATGATGCTAATCCATGCATCATGTTCGTGACCGGGCGCTGTCAGTAGGGACTGGTCATATCTTAGCTGCCATGGCTTATTTTACTTTAATTTTTAAATTGTTTTATTTTTTATTACGGACGCTTTTAACGTTCTGCATCATTCTCACATTTATAACTTAAACAAGAATGATGTAACCAATATTTTGTAAGCATATTGTTATTTAAAAGAGTGTCCGTGGAGTTAGTTGCCCGTTCTTCTCCATAGGTACCTACTAGGCTTTGGAATGGGCAACTAGCTTCATCTTTCTGACTGATCGACCCCTTGACAATTAAAAAGTGCGTGTAATTGGTTTATTTGAAATAAATGCTTTGAGTTTTGCTTTTTCGCTTTTTAATAGGACGTGGACGTGGACGTGGACGCACAACCACTCATTGCGCGAATATGCGATCTTCACGATCACGATTTGTCATTAACTTGTTCAAAAGCCGGAAGTCATTGCGTGTCGACGCGACGACGCGTTCGTTTACACCGAACAAAATGCATGCGATGATCGCTTACATTAGGTCACGGGCTAAAAGACGGGTAAAAAAACAATTCTGTTGGAAATTTTACAGACATAAAATTGTATTTTACTCGAAAATATCTTCTTTTTAGAACATAAAAGCAAGTTATGCGCAAAAGAGACGGAAATCCTAGTACTGAAATAAAATAATGTTTTTAGTACCTAAAATTGGTAATAAAAACATTATTTCATTTTAGTATTCCCGTTTGACAAAACACACAGTAACTGGCTTTATATTTTTCAATTTTACTTTCTAAAACAACTCCTACTATCGTAAAAAAATCACAGATTTTATAAATTCTACATATTAAACTATTTCGTAATTAGGAGTACTAAATATTAAAAAAATTCTATTTTTGAAACCTTATATTTTTGCTTACAAATCGCGTACCTATCAATTTTTTAATCAATCACAACGGTGTCAACAAGAATTGCTGACAGAGATGATAATATAATAAAACATCGATAAATATTACTTTAATAGTACCTAGGTAATCGAGCTTCTTATCCTTTCTCCACACGACATAAGAGATAACATCGATCGGAAACACCCTGTATTGTTAATGCTTGTCTATAATAATAATTAATCCTTGAAGCTTATAGACAAAAGGTCTTCTTCGCTAGAATTAGGTTCTATTATAATGATTCTGACACGTGTAAGGCCCGTTTTACACGTTCCAGCTGTCGGATAGCCGGTACCGGGTACCTGTGATAACGGGGTAAATTGTGAAGACTTTTTTTAAATGGCATCTCTTAGGTCAACCTAGGAGGTGGTCGGCTGCTTAGCCAGCTATCCTGTGGATGCCTTATAAGTAAGGCCTCCAGCTAGGGTAAAAGACTTATAAACTAAGGTAAATTGTCAAGCTCTCAGTATTTATCCTTATACTTAGTCTTAGTGAATAACCCGGCGCCGCTTAATCGGCAGGCTTCTGGACGTGTGTAAAGGGGCTTAGGATTTTATTTAATAGAAATCTAAACCTATATGTGGCGAACAAAGAGACTAAAATTAAAAAAGCCTACGCCATATTAATTGGCTTTGTAAAGGCCAAAAACCCGCCACAACGTACCCCAAATTGAAAACCCTTCATAAATCAAACAGACTACTGAATAATTAAAATGTTATCATAATCTGCACCCCAATTGCATAACGCACTCAACTGAACTCGCGAAGGATTTTGAAGGAAATTTGGAAGAAAAGGAAACACATTGCTTCATAGCTTCGAAAAATTCGTCACCTCAACAACGTAAATAACGCAATGAATATTGTTGTCAAAGTGTCAAAATTAAAAGCACTGCCATTGTAAGTGTGATACGCAATTACGCTGCAGTTAGCATAAATATTATCCTATACTATAAAGGCTCGTGCAGACCAGCGCGATATCGCGGGCGCGAGGCTTGAATGAACAATATTTGTTTACATATATACTTATAATCACGGTCTCGAAAACGGCTCTAACGATTTCGATGGAAGTTACAATATAGGGCTTTATAGGCGGCGAAAAATCGCTCTAGCTAGGTCTCATATCTGGGAACATTCCTTTTCTCTATTTTCACAGCCTCAGGAATGTGATACAACGTTGGTATGCCTGGATGATATATTATGTTTATCTATTTTCAGCCGAGCAGAGCTCGGTCACCCCCAATTGCGTAATACAACACAATCACAATCTGTTTCAATTTGAAACAGATTGCTAATCCATTGCTTCATAAGTTGGAAAAAAAAATCTGCTCAACAACGTAAATAACGCAATTAATGTTGTTGAACTATTAAAATGAAACAAATTAGACATAATTGTTTACGAAAATAAGTTACGCAATTAGGGTACAGATTCCCATTTTTATTTTACTAGAGATGATGGCTACTCACCCATCAAGAAGCATCTCCCCCCTATTTTTAAGCCAGTAGTTGATGGTGTTAGGGTAGGCTTCCACGGTGCACTCTAGTATCACATCAGTACTGAGCGGCGCGCCCAGCAATTGGTTTGGCACTATCACTGTTGGGGAAACTGTGGGACAAAGAAATAATTATGATAAGTTTTAAGTAAAGCAAAAACAGGTTTTATTCCGTCTATGATTGAAAAAACCGGCCAAGTGCATGTTGGACCTCGCACAATGAAGGGATCCGTAGTTGGGATGAATTCATCCCAAGAAAATGCTTAATTTTGTAGTTGTCAAACATGTTCTCCGATACATCTATATACGTCACGATCAATTCTCCAACTGCAAATTAAGTTTGTAATCGCAAAAAAAATATTTTATGTGATAAAACTACAAATTATCAATTTTCTGACTTATTCCTTTACTTTTGCTATGAGACCTTGGTTTCTGCCAAATTTCATGATTCTAGGTCAACGGGAAGTACCCCGTAGCTTTTGATTTATTTGCGAGTGTCAAAATATGTTACATAAATGACCGTATTTTTTTATTACGTTGACTTAGAAGCTTGATTTTTTAGAGCTCCAAGGGAACATAGATTTACGAATTGGAAATTAATTTGAACTTGATACCTCCACGCGGTCCTGAGAAAATGGGTACACACTGACGGACAGACAACGAAGTGATCCTATAAGGGTTCCGTTTTTCTTTTTGAAGTGCGGAACCCAAAAAATTTAAGATATTGTATGATAAATAAATTACGAAGAGATTTTTCGTCAGAAAAATACTTTATTGCAGCAGGTCAAAGTATTGAATCACGATAGGCTCGCCCCCTATATGGCTTATGAATAGCGAAATGTTCTCAGAAACCGTCTTTCTCGTCTTTCTTTTTTGTGTGATTAGTGACTAACCTGGTGTCAGAGTTTTAAAGCCGCCCATGGACCTCTGTAACTGTAATGGCTAGGGTTTTGCAGGTAGGCTGCGCAGGCCGTTAACGAATAGGTAGTATTTTATTTTTTTTATTATTGGAACGTAGTTCTTTAACGTGCCTTGTAAACTTTCGGAAATCGTCACGCTAACAAGTGCTTATACTTGAGACTGTCTTCTTTTAATTCAAAGAGAAAGAGAGAGAACGCCGGCAGAAAAAAAAAACAAAAGAAAAGAGTTAAGTGATTAGGTTTGACAGTGTCGTGGGATAAAATTGCACACGTGTGAATTGGTTAAAATGAAAATCCAAGATGTCGTCATGGGTATCGTTTTCGTGGTTTTTAAGGGTGCAAAAGCCGAAAATGAGTTCAAAATAAAAATCCAAGTTGGTGGCTGCGAAAATTTTCAATTTTTTTATCATGGGTATCGATTTTATGGTTTTCGAGGATGTTAAAGCCGATAGTAAGGTCGAAATGTAAATCCAGGATGGCGGCTGCAAAAATTTTCAAAATTTTCTTCATGTGTGTTGTTTTCATAGTTTCCTAGGGTGCTGAAGCCGATAGTGAGGACAAAATGTAAATCAAAAATGGCAGCTGCAAAAAAAATTGTTTTTGTTTTAAATCATACGTGAGAAAGAACTTCGTTCCTGACCGAGGTCCCCCGACCGCATACGTTTTTTTTTAGTAGAATTACAAATTTATGTATTGTTTCAGTTTGTCAAATAAGTAAGTAGTTATTATTTCTTTTTTTGGTGTTATTTTGATTAGACAACAATTCAATTTTAGTTTATTTTTAACCAGCTATTTAGCAAATACAGTATTGTATTTATTAATAAGGTAGATAGTGTTATTTTATTGTCTACTACAATAAGTAGTTATTCATTTATCTAATTATGATTAGATAAACAGTAGTAGTAGTTAGCAATGAAGTTTAATTTATTTGGTGATAGTTTGTTTGAAGTGATAGCTTTACATGCCGTCAAGAAATATCTCTCAGGCATGCCGGTTTCATCACGATGTTTTGCTTCACCGTTTTTGAAGCAAGTGATAAATACGCACATGAACCAGAAGTCTTTCTCGTTCTATTAAGGGAACTGTCATTCAAAAAAACATTCAAACCTAATCTGATAACAGTATTAGTTCACTTAAACTGAACCAACAACACATAATGAGATTAGTGAACAGCTCAATTCAGGTAGGTACGGAATCAATCAAATCAATACCAAATAATCCAGGTTTGGGAACCTGTGATGTTAGAATATTCACACTAGTGCCGTGTTTGATCTAGGATAGTCACATATATACCTATTTTGAAGCTGCAAGATATTTTGAAATATAGCTGCAGTATCTGTGTAGTTTCAGGAATAGTTCCAGTACTTCGTTATACATCGAATGAATAGCTAAACGCGCAGCTCTATCTGCCTACTTTTGGATTGGTTAAATACGCCAGCTTTCTTTAGGAATATTTTTGTTAAATTACAAATGGTACGGCAGTTGTGGTTATATACCGCCGCAGGAGACGCCCTCGGCATCGGAAATCGCAGACCGATTCCTGGCCACAGTAGGCGTGAGCTTGCAGACAGTGAGCAATGGGTAGCTCGCCGTTCGATAAGGACCAGGCCCGGGTCGATGGTGCGTTGGGAGATGTCAGCACAACTGAAGGGGTTCGATAGGGCAGATACCTGCCGGGGTTGCGCGTTTGTCCGAAAGAGTAACTGTAGCCCCTGGCAACATATAGGCAACTAATGGAACACGGGTGGGTTTTAGTTAGTAAGAGTCTGACACGCCCTCTCGCTCCGCTCAGAGCGAGAGAAGTTATTTGATATAATTTCCCACCCATCAAAAAAAAAAAACTATATAACGTGCTACAAATGGTTTAGCATATTTGATTTAATGACGTGAGGTATTTTTATAGAAAAATCTAATTTATTAAAAAGTAAAGGAAGGATCGTTTGTAGATAATAAGCGATTATAAAAATAGAAGAAATTCGTTTTTTTTTTTTAAATTGTTTTATGTTCCTAGAGAGCGTCGTCGAGGTGATTTTTTTTCATTGTCATTACAGGTGTATACCTAATGCGATAGCGATGTCTTAAAATTAACAAAAACTACACTATAACATATAATAAACAGTATTTTTGCGAGTTCATTGAAATGGCATGTAAATATATCGATCTTACGTAAAGATCGATACCAACCCGAATTTCGCGGGTCAATGATATTTTGGCGAGAAGGTTGTCCCTAGCAACCCGCACTACCTATAGGTGCGGCAGCCCGCACGTCGCTGGTAGTAAATGTAAACTAATATAATAAAGCGAAAATATTTGTATTTTTGTTTTTGATGAATAAACTCAAAAACTACTGGACCGATTTAAAAAACTCTTTCATCTGTAGACAGCTGAATACAATACGGCTGATAACTTGGCAAGTCTGAATATAGGATCTGCAAACTTTCGCGCATGTTCTCTCTCTCACACTCGCCTCATGTCACTATTTAGTTCCTAAAAAATGTTATTGCGCAGCTTTCTGTGCGAAGTTCGGAACTGCCGAGTTATTTCGGCCGTATAGGCTATAACTTATAATGATATCACGAGAAAGCCGCTTACGGAAGGTAGTCAAGTATACGCTGGCCTCTTATTCTAGTGAAACTCCGTACTAGACCAGTCTTTTTTTTTTGGTGGGAAATAATGAAATAATTTCTCCCGCTCTGGGCGGGGCGGGAGGGTGTGTCAGGCTCTTACTGACTAAAATCCACCCGTGTTCCTTCAGTTGCCTATATGTTGCCAGGGGCCATGGTATCCCTTTCGGACTTTCTCGCGAGACTAGATCAGCCTAAGATCAAAGTGTTACTACTGACATGCGGCGTACTGTACATGTTGGACAAGGCATTTCAACTTTATTTCTGAATTATTCTCCGCGCGCGACGGCTAGTCCCTGAGGTATGTGAGTGGTAAGACTGGGGTCTTTTTTAATTTTACTTGCCTTATTTTCACCACACAGAAACAACATTTTACGGAATATTATTTGGCCACAATTAAATAGCCGGTTACTTGATGGCATTTTCAATATTAAATTAAAATAGTATCTTAATAAGCCAATATGTTGTGCTACAAATTTAGTGACAGAAACGAATCGCTGCAAAACCGACTTTACGCAGTTTTGTCTTCCCTACCCCGAAAGAGTAATTTAAGTCCGCGTAGGCACAGTGAGGTGGGACGGCCCACGAGTTTGTGCTTTGAAGGCCCTGCGATGGTGAGCGTTAAAACCATCTGCGACGATGAGCTCGCGTGGGGCCGCCTAAACCCTGCAGCACCGGAGCTGTGACAGAAACAGAGCTTGCTGCATGTTGCATGCCTGCTTGCATGACTGCATGCTTGAAGCAAGCATCTTTGCATACTTTTTACTTGGACCACTTAAAACCACTATTGTTCATAATCTTCCTGTGGCAACACTACAGCTAACAGCTGATTTGAATTTGTCCCTATAATTTTAATTTAAAATATTAGATTTCCTTGTTAATAAGGCCTATTTCCAATTTATTACCTAGTTTAAAGCGTAATTAAGTATTTTCTGTGTTAAATTCAGGCACTAAGTGCAAATTGTGTGAAAAAATTCATTGTGATTCGTTGACACTTACCGGCTCAAGCGAATGTTGCATTTTCGTCTCGTTATCAGGTACAATATTATATATTTTACTTGGTAGTATCTTGTTTACGTTCTAATATTTTGCCTACAATTCATTAGATTATTTTTATTACGGCTACAAGTTGATGCTAATGACCTTAAAAACGTAAACATAACCTTAATTAGTTTGGTGACAGAACTTCTTTCTTTACGATCTAAATTTCGTTTTCCGTTCAACTAATCATCTGTTACTCAATCCACTACTCTTTTCCAACCTCTTCTCTTTTTCTCTTTAATCATGATTATGACTCGCAGCGCGCGGGCTCGCCTAGAAGAGACCAAACTCAGTCAGGCTTTGAGCGAATTAAAGGCGTCTCAGGAGCTCTGTGACCAACTGATTAAGGAAAAAGATGAAAATGAAATGGAGTTCCTACGTGTCCTTGAAAGAAATAGCAAGTTAAAAACAGAAATGGCTCAGTTATACATTCAACACACTGATGCCATAGCAGCCCGGGACAGGCTCCAAGTTGTTGTGGACGGGTTCAGCCAGTGTAGCAATGAGTATGAACAAGCTCTTAGTCACAAATACTTACTACAACAGCAGCTACATGAGGCACAAAGTCAGATTGAACAACTTGAGACTACAAATCTTAACATAACTGCCTCGTTGAATCAAAGTCTATTCAATGAATTGGTGCCTATAGCCCCATCAATGGTTTCTGCTATAAACCCCTCTTACACAATAGATTTAACAGGTAATAATGATTCAAAATTATGTAAATCAATGAGGGTAGTTACTAGTAAAAATAAAATTAAAAAATACATAAAAATTAACAAATACATAGTTAAAACTAAGAAATTGGTCAAAAAACAAAAGTTCTTCATCAAAAATGTAAAACTTAATAGAGAAAGGTTGCATCTATTAAAACAATTAGACATGTATTCATTTAACTTAGAAAAAAGTACTAGGAAATACCAAATTGACACAGAAGACTTGCAGTATGAACTTGACCAGCTACAGGAGAAACTTACTTCTATGACCATCAAATATACAGCCTCTGAAAACCAAATGAGGGAATATGTTTTGGCAATGAATGAGCTGGTAAGCTCACAAACTAACAAATGTGAACATTGTCAACCACCATCTATTGAACGCACACCGGACCATTCATTGACAATATGTGACACCACCATACCGCAGTCTAGTGCCAGTTTGCCATTATCAATTACTAACTGTTTGCCTAAAAAGAGTGTAAATAAAGAAATAATATTATTTTGTGATGAAATTGGAAAGGATCTAGGCCACTTGTTGACAAATAAATATCCAGGACACTCAATAATAAACAACTGTATGCCTGGTTGTTCTTTATTTGACATAATGAAAAAAGTTATGAAATGCAATTATAACCAAGATAGTATATTATTAATATTTGTTGGTAATAGGGGTAATGTGAACAAAGGAGAATTACTCCAATATTATATATAGATCATTGTGCAACCTAACTATAAGAAAAATTGTGATGTTCACATTCCCATACAGCCAAAGTTTGCCACAGGAAGAAAATAATTTTAGATCTGAAATTAATATGACATTACATAATTTGACAAGTCATAATCATTTATTCCATTTAATTGACACTAACAATTATGTTGGTAACCACTTTTATTTGACAAAAGATAGATTTTGTATGGATAGGTACTATCTTTCAAAGTATTGTAAAAGACAGATAGCTGTGTCGCTATCATATTACTTTTCTATTACAGCCAAGAATTTGGCTAAACAAATTGCTTCTATTGAGCAATGCTATGACATGTCAAATAATTCAGCCAATAACTTGGTATCCAATGATAATAATTTAAATTAGAAATTAAGACAATAGAGGCAACCTCTAGCAATAATGTACAGAATTGCAAAATAAAATCAAATAAAGGTTTAAAATCTGTAAATAGTATTAACCTGGTGCATCAAAATATTCAAGGATTTATGAACAAAGATTTAGAAGTAGAATTATTTATGAATTTTAACAGTATTGATATTCTTTATATAACAGAACATTGGCTTAAAAGCCACCAGTTCTTGTTCAATTTTAATAATCACCAGGTAGGTAGTTCATTCAGTAGAGTTAATGCTGTACATGGTGGCTCATTAATTTTAGTAAGTAACCAGCTTAAATATAGAGACCGTAAGGATATTGTGAGCCTATCTGTTGAGCGAACAGTTGAAATAGCCTGTATAGAATTGGAGCAGTTTATTGTATTAAGTGTGTACAGACCCCCTTCAGGATTGTATGACTGCTTTGAAAAGGTAATGGATGAAGTGTTACACAAGATTTGTAACTCAAATAAGTCCATTATCACTTGCGGTGATTTTAATGTTAATTTATTAGAAAATTCAGGTTCTTGTAGTAAAATAATAAGTCTGTTTCAGTCCTACAATCTTGTAAACCTATTTTTAGAGCCCACAAGAATAACCCCGACTAGTGCCACATGCCTCGATAATATTTATACTAATGTTATACCTAGCCACAAAGAAATAATAAATCTACTAGATTCTGATCATTGCGGGCAGAGGATTACTATCCCAAACCAAAACAACAAAGTGGCTAAAAAGGATATCACTGTTAACCCCAAAACTGCAAGTCGCTTGGAAAATTTTAAAGTTAAACTCATGAATAAATTACCAGTTTTGTCTATTCATGCTGATCCTAATTATCTTTATGATGATTTTTTTCATATATACTGTAAGCAATTTAATTCCATCTTTATTCCCAAGACTATCTCGGTTAATAGTAACTCATCTTTTAGTGATTGGGCTACCTTTGGTATACATAAAAGTAGAACACGGCTTTATGAACTGTACTATGAAAGGACTTATGTAAACACAACTGAATTTAATTTATATGTTAGAAATTATTCAAAATTATTTAAAAAAGTTTGTTGTATGGCCAAGTCGCGTTATTTGAGTTCGAAGATTAAAAATAGTAATAATGTAATTAAAACGACTTGGAATATTATAAATAGTGAAACGGGAAGGTCTAATAACCGAAATACTAACTACAGCCTGTCTATTAATGACAACATAATAAAATCAGACTCCCAAGTCGCCGCGGCCTTTGAAAATTTCTTTTCAGATATTCCCGTTTCAACTACTAAATCCCTAAACTCATCACCTTCTGTTGCTGAGTCTTTGCTAAAGGAAAATGTTAATGTTTGTGATTCGGAATTTCTTTTTGAACATATTACCTATAGAGACATAATTAAAACTTTTCATACTTTAAATGTAAAAAAGACTGCAGATCTGTGGGGTAACTCTGTAGAAGTTGCCAAGTCTATTATTGACATTGTAGCACCTACTTTAGCTCTTATCTTTAATAATTGTATCGACTGTGGGGAGTTTCCTGACCTAATGAAAAAGAGTAAAATTATACCTTTGTTTAAATCAGGTAGTACATCAGACCCCACTAATTATAGACCTATTTCAGTACTACCTACCTTTAGTAAAATTTTTGAGAAATTAATTTTAGAGCAATTGCAAAGATTTTTTAATAGACATAAATTATTACACAGCAAACAGTTCGGTTTTACAAGGGGTCGTTCAACTACTGACGCCGGTGTTGAACTTTTAGGTCACATTTATAATGCATGGGAAGATAAATGTGATGCCTTGGGCATCTTTTGTGATTTGTCCAAGGCATTTGATTGCGTTCTTCATGACACGTTAATCAGGAAACTCCGCCACTATGGGATCCGGAACAGCGCTCTGGATCTTCTTACTTCATACTTGAGTAATAGGATTCAGAGCGTTGACATTAATGGAAAAAGATCTCCCGGATCTTTAGTAACAATGGGAGTCCCACAGGGCTCAATTCTTGGTCCTTTCTTGTTTCTTATTTATATTAATGACTTGCCTTACCTCATTAAGGATAACCATGATATAGTGTTGTTTGCAGATGACACTTCACTTTTGTTTAAACTTAAACGTCAGCAGCTAGTTACTGACGATGTAAATACGGCAATCTCAAAAGTAGTTCACTGGTTCAATGTTAACAATTTACTTCTGAATGAAAAAAAAACTAAGTGCATTAAGTTTACCCTACCTCATGTTAGGCAGGTGAAAACTAAATTGTTGATAAAGGACGAAGAATTGAATCCTGAAGATAGCACAGTATTCTTGGGCTTAACTTTGGATGCTAAGCTTCAGTGGGGCCCACATATAGATAAATTGTCAAAAAAGCTAAGCTCCGCAGCATATGCTGTTAGAAAAATTCGTAATTTAACTAACATAGAGACAGCCCGTTTAGTGTACTTTAGTTATTTTCATAGTGTAATGTCGTACGGTATTCTGTTGTGGGGAAATGCCGCCGACATTCAAACTATCTTTGTTTTGCAGAAAAGAGCTGTTCGATCTATTTATAAATTAAGTCCTAGACACTCTCTCAGAGATAAATTTAAGGAGATAAATATAATGACTGTGCCTTCTCAGTATATTTTTGATAATCTTTTATATGCCCATAAAAACAAAAAATTGTTTAAAAAATACAGTGATATCCATAACATAAATACTAGGAACAAACACAAATTTGTTGTACCTACAACAAGGCTCAAGAAAATAGGTAGCTCCTTTAGATGTCAATGTATACGCTTTTATAATAAACTTCCAAGCCACGTACAAGATCTAAGCCTTAATAAATTCAAATCATTTACTAAACGCAAGTTGTGCCAGAAGGCTTTTTATGCCGTTAAAGATTACATTGAGGACAAAAAGGCATGGGATTGAGCTGCTCCAATTTTATAATTTTTTATGTTTTACTTTCGGAACTTTTTTTTTTTTTTTTTTGCTAACTTTAAAATTATATACACAATGACATGAATATTTACTTTGTGAAGTATAATATTTTTTTATTATTTTTTATTATTGTGAATGTGAGGACTATGTGGGTCATATATATATATATATATTTTTCTCAGTTACTTTTAATGATCATCTGGCAGTTGTGAGTACTTTATGCGGCCTACCCAAATGTCCTTTCTTTGGTATTGTTCGTCGAATCATTGAGCTCCTTTTAAGTTCTGAGTTGAGCTACACGATTACTGACAAATGCGTGCGTGGAATGGACAGGTCCACTCACATCTGTATGGTTCTTTCCTCAAAAGACCATTTCAGACACAAATCTACATGGTCCTCAAATAAAATGCTCTGACCAAGATTATTTCCTGGTTTTTATATACACATTGACATTAATGAATTTTATATACTTTTAAAGTATTATATTATTTAAATTATTGTGAATGTGAAGACTATGTGGGTCATTCCTTTTCTTTTTGTTTTTAATTTTTTCTCACTTAGTTCTAATTATAGTCTGACAGTTTTGAGTAATTTATGCGGCCTACCCAAATGTCCTTTCTTTGGTATTGTTCGTCGAATCGTTGAGCTCCTTAATTCTGAGTTGAGCTGCACGATAACTGACAAATGCGTGCACTGACTGGACAGGCCCTCTCAATCTGTGTGATGCTTTCCTCAAAAGACCACTCCAGACACCAATCTACATGGTCTTCACATGATCTGACCAAGATTATGTCTGGACTTTAAAAGAGACTGTGACCTCTGAGTTTGTTTCGGCCTTTCTTCTCAGAGTAGTCAGTTAGGAAACGCCGACCTCATCTAGTTTTTAAAATATGATTGACGTGTAAAAGTGTTTGTACAAACCTATTTACAGAAATAAAATCATTTATCATTTATCATTTATCAAAAAAAAAAGTTCGGTAAAACGTTTTTCGACCAAATGACTCGTCGGAGTAATGAAAAAAATCGAATTGATAATAGGTCAACTGATACAGTGGCAGACGTGACTTCGATGAAGTAAAAAAAAAACGAAACGATAATAGTTGAAAAGTTTTAGGTGAAATGAAATTCGGTCAAATATTTTTCGAACTCATGATAGGTAAACTTGCAAAAAACCATGTTTCAGTTCAATACCAACTACTTCGTAAATAATTACCACCGATCTTTATTCTCCTCTCATAAATCCCGTCCGATCACTTACAAACACTAATACAAATTCTATCCGCATCAAAAACAATTACTACGGAATTGAGCTGCTCCTAAATGAAGGGGTTCCGTGATTTCAGTCCCTGAGGGGACGGCCTTAGGGACCAACGTGCCTAGACTGGAATCTTTAAGACAGTAGTATTTTAGATTTCTTTGTGAATTAATTTTCAAGAGCTTAGGAGGTTAAGTGAATTTCTGTGTATTTTGCTTTTGTGGAAATGAAATCCTGACGAAGTTTTTAAAACAATTTCGAGGTCGTTGGTCTATAAAAATGTTGGGGACAAATTTTGTATACGTAGAATTAGGTATATTTGGAAAAAAAAAATACATTGATTTGAAATCTTACTATATGAATTAATAATAAATTCAAATTGTTATTAATTCATGGTGCCTCATTTCGTCAAAAACATCTAACGGGCCTCTGCGAGTTGGCTTCGGCCCCTCGTACGCCTTCCAAAGGTCCGGGACCCTAGGGTCCCGAGAAAAGTAGAGACGTAAAAATAAATTCAAATTATTTTATTTCACAAAAAACTACATGGGCACTTATGAAACGTCAGTAACTAGGTGTGCGATTCCAATTGGTCGTTTCCTATGGAGAAGAGCCGGCAAAAAACTCCACGTGTACTCTTTTAAAAATAATTGGCTTTTACAATATTTTCAAATAACAGTGATATTAGGTATGGGAGGACAGTGTATACTGTCCTCCTAAAATGGCCAAAAAAATAGAAAATGGACCAAAAATTTACAGTCCACTAAGCCTAAAGCGTTCTCACATTCACAAAATATAAAAGAATCTATACAAAAGATAAGATAAGGTAAGATAATTTTATTTTGCAAATATGGGTAACAGCAAATGATGACAAAAAAATAAAAGCTCAGCCATATTTTACCACGTAGGCATGCAAAAGATTTAAAACATTCAACTTATAACTAAATCATTAAATACAATTTTAAAATTACACAATGAACTAAGTACAAGAACAATATATACGTAAACACTAGCTTAAAAAATATTTCTCACTTAGGAACTCCTTAATATTATAATAAATCTATTAATAAAAATAAAAATCTATTTAATTAAACGCAATTACATAATTGCTTTACAACTGTAACAAATCTGAATAATTATCATGTCCAGAAAAGCCACTAATAAAGAGTTTAAATTAAATTATAGGTAATAGATTTTAAATAGGTGTTGTTAACAACATCCTATCTACTCTGTCAAAATCAGACTTTGAAAACTTATATGAAGTGAGGTTTCATTTGGTTTATTGCCATAGTCTGTAAATGAGCAATCTATGGGTCAATTACACCAAAAGATCGCTGGATGTCCTGCGCGTCCAGTACAACAATGGTTTCAGGATGTTGTTGGGACTTCCTCGCTACTGCAGCGCGTCGGAAATGTTTGCGCAAGCCCGTACTGACGGTTTCCATGCGATTGTTCGCAAAAAAACTGGTTCACTACTGAGAAGAGTGAGAGACAGTCGCAACAGTATCCTGAGAACTGTAGCGGAGAGCTTCAGCTCTCCAATTGCAAAGCAGTTTGTGCGGAGGGTGATTGGTGCTAACACTAGATAATAAGTTATTTTTATATTATGTTACTAAAACACTATGGACTGTGTTCCGAAATAAAAATCAATATTATTACTATTTCACCTGATGCTAGAGGTTCTGTTGACAGCTTACTTCACATAAGGATTTACGGTGAAATTTTACAGAAATTATCGGCTGTTTTGTCAATAGTTTTATAGAGGTACGAGGAATAGAGTGTAAACTTCACTCATCCTCTAAAGAAAAGGGAGGATCCGCCGACTAGACGGATGTCGTGTCTGGTGGGCAACTACCCAACAATTGATGTCAGAAAGTTATGTATATGCTGATCTTGCAGTAAAAACTGCTTGCGCGATTCAGGATTTGTGTGATGTGAGGTCTTTGATGCGTAGTTCACATGCGGCGTTGTCGATGTCGCCACAGTCTTGAGTGCGAGCAACTCTTTTGAGAATACAATGATGGACGAATATTTATGAATTGTCAAAATCATAATTTAAAAGTACTCATTGAAAAGGACCAACTTTCTTGAACAAACGTATAAAACGCCAAATACATTGAATAAAACACCTAAACCGGGATTTTTCTAAACCAAAATACGAACAATCCACAGCCTACAATTCAAGATAAAGATAAGCTAACAGGCGATGAGTAAACTGGCACGCGACCATTGACTTTAAAATAAGCTATTGTAAAGCTACATTCATAAAATTGCTTTCAAAATGGTCGCTCACGGAAAACGTTCACGTGTTAACGGGGTATTAGCGGCTATATTCATGCAAAGAGCCGTTGAACAAATAAATAGTTGTGCAAACTATTGTGGTGGTAACGTTTATGATTGTATCTTTTAAATTTTACTGGAAATTGGCTGTATAGCAATTTCGCCTACATTCTGCCGCGAATGGATTTTCGAGGGTTGCAGGTTTAAGGGGTGTTGATTTTGCACATTCTACTTTGAAGGATACATAAGCACATTTAGTATATTATCATATTCCATATATTAGGGTTCCGTACCTCAAAAGGAAAAAACGGAACCCTTATAGAATAACTCGTGTGTCCGTCTGTCTCTGTCTGTCCATCTGTCACATCCAATTTGCTCTGAATCTAATATTTCTGTGACCCAAATACGGACATGTAACGTAAATAAATTAATTTTGAAAAGGGGGGTTACTTTTCAATATTAAAAAAAAAAGTTTTGCAAATTGTACCGTGTGACATATCAAATCCCACACGTATAGATATGATATATGTCACACGGTACAGTTTGCAAAACTTTTTTTTTTTTCTTGTTTGCCCCCCGAAGGTAACCCCTTTATTCAAAATAAATTTATTTACATTAAACGTTCGTATTTGGGTCATACTACATATGAGTACCGAATTTCAACATAATCGGTCCATTACATTCGGAGCAAATTGGCTGTGAGAGACCGACAGGCTGACAGACAAACGAGTGATCTTATAAGGGTGCCGTTTTTTTCTTTTAAGGTACGGAACTCTAAAAATAAGATAGTGGCGTTAGTTCCGATTTTGGCCGTGCGCCAAACGAAACTTGTAGCGCTATATGTTACACTAGGTTCCACCAGCTACTTCGCCCGCGTGCTATCTCTTAATTTATAGCTTATGTTACTCAGTGATAATATAATTTAATTAATATAAATCAGCGCTCGGGCTCTGTCTCGCATGGGGTCACAGCATTTATGCTGAGTGATGGCCGTTTTGCGTGGATGTGACGCATATTATCCCCCAATTTGTTATTTACGTGTATTTTTATTATCTCTCTTTGCGCGAAAGAAAAGAATTTCTTTCTTCTCTTTCTTTTCTTTCTTTTTTTTTCTTTCCGTTCTTTTCTTTCTTTTCTTCTTTTTCTTTCTTTTCTTTCTATAGCATTCCACTGGTGAATGAATTGTTAAAATCGGTCCATTAGTCTTGAGTTTATTCATAACAAACTAAAATACCAATCTTTTATCTTTATAATTTTAAGTTGTAGTTAGAACGCTCTTTCTCCTGACAACTGTTATATTCTAAACGCACAAACACAACAAACATTATTCTATTCTAATTCTAGCAAAAGCTTAGCACCTACGCTTGTCTCCAGTATCAACAGCTCGCAGGCTTTCATCAAAGACTTATTCACTGTTTGTTGTGAGGATTTTTTTTTTAAATAATTTTAAAATAAACACTTTTAAAGATATTTAAGAAAATTGACCATTAACCCCCTTATCTCCAAAATTTTAGGCTCAGTAGTTTCGGAGATAAGGGGGTCCTTATCTCCGAAACTACTGAGCCTAAAATTTTGTACCAAATACAGAATATGGTTCTTTACTCATTGATTATAGGAAACTTATAAAAAGTCTATGGTCTTAAAATAGCGTGGTAATAAACTTACATTTGCAGTTGGAATGTATGAGAGAACATGTATTTCAACTACAATGTTAAGTTCGTTCTTGGGATAAATTCACCGATTGTGCGTGATCTGACACGCACTTGGCCGGTTTTTTAATCTAAGTCTTAAATCACCAACCCATCTTGAGCAAGCGTGGTGATCTATGCTCGTGCCTTTTTTGTATGAGAAGAGGCCTTTGCCCAGCAGTGGGCACAATTAAGATTTTGTTGTTGTTGCAGTTGGAAAATCTGTTATACACAATACCAGAAGATTTTAACTTTTCTTTTGGTTTTCAGTCCGATCATGTACCAAAAATGCAGATAAATGCTTATTTGCGATGATTATGATTTGAGAGCTTTCTTTTAAGGGTCAAAAAACCAACAAAAATACGTAAAAAGTACCCTTCTTGACACTCAAGTCTCAGACTTAAAGACTCAACCCATCTAAGAACCTAAATACATTCCAAAGCTCGACAATCTGAAGAACAATTTGAAGCTTAACAGCGTTCGTTCAAGAGTGTAGAGTGAATTTCGCGAGCCATCGGCCCCGATCCCGCTCGCAATCCCGATCCCGCAATCCGGGATCAGTTCCCGCCTTATCTAACATTGCCTTGCGTACAAACCGCTGTTGGAATCCGTTCGTTTCGTAAATCCCGAGGTTTTTAATAAAAACGGGGTTTAGTGAAGAATATGATTCGAATACTTTTGATATTCAAAGTTGTCTGGAGTGAATAAATAGATCTGTCTATGCGTTATAGTGGAATTTATTCAAACTTTACTATGATTGTCATCAACTCATGGGAAATGTAACCATACCTAATAAAATTATATTAAAATGCCATGCATCAAATGCAATGAAGAACTGTTGCTTGTTTCGCACAAATGTATAAATCGATTGACGGATTTACGAAATGGAAAAATATGTGTGCACAAGAAGTAAAAATAAGTTTGAACTAATGACTGCATGGGCACGGACTAATTATGGCGAACAATATTGGTTGAGGGGCACAGCTTTTCAATAATTTCCCGGAGGATGTAAAGATGTGTGCTAATATAAATATATTTAAAATAAAACTTAAGAAACACGTATTTACTTTGTAACATCAGCAATACCCCGGAGGCAAATAATGATAATTATAATTACTTAGATGTAAGCACTTTGTAGCTCTTTTTAAGTGAAATTTTATCGAAGTTTTTATGAGAAATTAATTATGTATGATTTTCAAAAATTTACCCATAACACAAGACTTACAATGTATTCAAGACAAGGGCATAATAGTGTTAAGGTTCTAAAACGTCCTTTGATTATGACTGAAAAACGTCTTCTAATCAAACTAGCCAACTGTCATTCCACTAACAAACTATCCTAGCCGGTTACAGTACAAAATTACATCCTCTTAAACCAGTATTACGACGTATCACAAAGGAAACAGTCCCGTTAAAAATTTATCCCCGCCTTAATAGGACGGAGACCATAAAAACTGTGTTAAAGTACAAGTTGTTTAGAAACAACAGCTATTGTCGTAAACAAGGAGTTATGCTATATTACCTTATCTAGGTAAGTGCTAACAACACGTGTAATAAGTCTACAGTATCTAGCTGGGCATAAATAAAGCATAGAGTTTTAAAAGTAGGTCTTTATCCCTCATAACTATTGTGACAGCTCGATGTGTCAATTTAAAAAAGTTTATCCATCTGCTGGTAATCAGGTGATCAAATACACGAGGTCTAAAGTCGATAAGTAAGTAAGTAATCACATCCAACTGAGGACTTCATACATAATAAATCTATGGTTGGAAATCCTATTAGTAATATTATATTGAGTTGATATCAGCGAGTAAAAGATGAAGTCAGAGATACCACAGTTTCTGATATCAATTAGCAGCTATTCAATTCAATTCATTTATTAATTTTGTGAACATAGGGTAAAATTATACAGATGTTTAACAAATAACTGTCGGTCCATACTATGTCCCGCCAGAAGGCTAACAAAATTGTTTGAGTGGATAATCAACTGTCAAATTAACAAAATGAAAATAGATATATAAAATCAAAGTGTGTCACATGTCACAATTTCATGCCAAACACTAATAGCTACTAATAATAATAAAATGTCAATAAATCAAGACGGCATATAAACAAATAGGTATTTAGTCACAATCCCGTATATAATAATAAATTAAATAAGAAATGTCAATAAAGAATAATTATTTGAATATTACCATAAATAAGGGAGCAACAATTCAGCATAAAAAATCTCTGATAAAAACTCAGTCACACTGTAGTACGTCTTATCTTTTAAAAAAATACGTAGTCTACTCTTAAACAGCACAATACAACACACAATCACTTAAACAACAATCAGTAATTATTACTTCGACTCTCAAGCGTATAGAGCATCGCCGTGTCCTCGTGGAGGCGATCGGCGGCGGTGATCTCTCGCGTCTCGCCCTGGTTCAGGCCATGGTACGGAGCGAGAGGACATGGAAGGCCGTCACCTCCTTCTGCGAAGCAGTAATGCTTGCAAATGAGGAGGCGGAACGCGTGAGATAGAGGCAAATTTCGCGCCCTCACACCCCGCTGCAGGAGACGCCCTGGGCGTCGGGAATCGCAGGCCGATTTCCGGTCACCGTAGGCGCAAGCTCGCGGACGGTGAGCAATGGGTAGCTCACGGTACGATAAGGACCAGGCCCGGGTCGACAGCGCGTTCTGTTCCACGCACACCTCAAAGAGATGTTAGCAGAACTGACGGGGTCCGCTAGGGCCGATGCCTGCCAGGGTTGCGAAGAAGTCCGAAAGGGATATCGTGACTCCCGGTAACATGGCAACTGAAGGAACACGGATGGGTTTTAGTCAGTAAAAGACGAAGAGATGAAGAGCGAGAGAAGTTATTTGATAATATCCCACCCAAAGAAAAAAAGCGTATGTCGAAGGGACAGTGGATCATACCAAGGTATGAACCTATGGATTATAATGACTCGATGAAAGAATTGAAAAGAATTACATCCCTAAAAATTTGTTTTTTGGTACATAATATATGAAATACGTAACTGACCAACTTTTTCATGCACAGTAAAGTTCATACGTTTTATATTTATCCATATAATTTATTAATAAAACAAAATTCCGTCCATTCTCTATTAAATTCAGCTACCACTAAATATTCTAAGTATATGATCTCTATATCAGCTTAGAGAGACTCCAAGAGCCAATGACAGGGAAGAGTCAATTATACGCAAGGCCGGCTTACAAGAGAGAGAGATCAATTCGGCTTTATCACGACTGCGACTGTGGGTTCAGGTGCAAGAAATAGCGGTTTAGTTTACATTTTGCGAGCGGTATAATCTCGAAGAGGTGTCCACATTTTTATTTGGAATATTTTATGTAGTTTTAAATTCATAGTTACTGTAAAGTGTAAACCATAGTATATTATAGCATTATTAAATTCCTTACATAGTTTAACGTCTCGGTTTGATGTTGTAGACGCTAACAGTAAATTCTACTGAACTTTCAATATTTCAATGCTATATGATTAGGTTTTAAGAGCGTTTATACAGAAGGTGCGTTTATACGTTGCAAATAGCTGTCGAATATTTCGTTGTTTTGATTAATTTGGCAATATTGTTGTAAGGAAATAAGAAATATAGCTATAACTAGTGAACTAGAATATTAATAATGAATTGCAATTTTAACACTGAATTTGATGTTTAACCATTTTTGGTGTAAAAAAGGCATTTGGAAAGTTTCCAAATACTTTTTTTTACATCTAAAATTAAATATTCTGTGTTACGTTTTTAGTTATTGCATTTCATATCAATATTTTAGTTCACTAGTTAGCCCTACTTAATAATATCTCTTGTTATTTCTCAGCATAAAGGTACATTAGACCGAGGTATACTTAACTTATTAACTTCTTTATCAAATGAAATGTGAAAAATTATCGAAAAATAATTATAAAAGGGGAAAAAAGTCAAGCTAGACACTTGACTTTTTTTAAATTTTTAAATTTCTTCTATTTTTGAACTTACACTTGTGTTTTTTTTTTTTTTAAGTTTTTTTTTTGCATAGTCGACAAATTTTAATAAAAATGTTAGTTAATCCGATAAAATAACTCATAAGCTTTTAGAACAGATAAACAGAATCCATCGAGCCAATAACATCGAAGATATGGCAATCGCTACTCAAAACATAAATAGAATTTAAAGTTGTTTTTCGATATTTTTTCATGAATATTCAGAAAAATACGGACGAGCCCATGCCGATGGGCGACATTGTATAAACGTACTACAATGTGTAAGAGTGTTACTATTCAAACAGCTCTCATAACTTGGACCAACAGCTTAGTTATACGAAGGTAGACAAGAGGAATAATCGTCTAATTGTATTGGAAGCAGAGGTGAGAGTCGCTCAATTTGTTTAATTCCAACCTTATTTACAGACGAACGGTGGATTCTCGTTATCTCCCTTATAATCAACTTTGTTTTTCAGTATTAAATGATTTTTTGAGAACAGAACATTTTTGGATCTTTCTTTATGATTTCGAATAAAAATTTTCCAATTACGAATGACATTGGAATTCGATTCGGAGGAGAAAAAATGACATTTTAAATGTATTGCTAATGCTGATTCCGAGAAAGTAATTACAGTGAATTTATTTTATTAAAAAGAATAAATAAGTTAAAAAGAATTCAAAAAGAATAGTCTGCTTTGCATTCCACTGAAGAGCAACCCAGGCCTATAAAGTACTATCAAAGGCATGGATTCTGAGAATATCGTATTTTTTTGTAAGAAGTTTACTTAGAAATAATATTACCTTTTAATTGTACTAAAAAGAAAATCGTTATATAGGATTTCTCCTAAAACTCGTTTATAGGTAATCCTTAAAAATAAACTCATAAAGATGCTATTTGGGTACTATTCAACATGTCATTGTACCTATTAACCAGTTTTTCCACTGTGTTCTGATATAAGATACTCTTCCCAATGTTGTGGCTTGTTTCAATATAATTTAGACCTGTTAAAATACCTATATACAACAGGGTGTTCGTCATTTCTTCATGTTGTCGAAAGCTTTAAACCCAAGAATCTGAAATATTCACGAGACTCTACTGACTGCGAGAAGCACAGAACCAATCCACCAGCGGTCGTCTTTCAGCTGATCGATGTTAATGATAATGAATAGTGGAAGTAAATACTCACAGTTAACATTAAGTATGATTCTCTTGCTGACGGCGGGCGGCACGTCATTGGCCGCGATGCACAGGAATGCGCCCATCTGTCGACGATCCACGCGCCATAGAGGTAGGGAACTGCCCGTGTAACTCTCCACTAAACAAAAAAAATAATAGATGCTATAGTCATAATACAAACATTGAATTTAATGGATGGGCACCCATCCACATGCCAACCTCGGCAAGCGTAACCTTGATCGAGCCGTACGGTTGTTCTTATAATAGCTGTAAGCTTCTGAACAAACTCGGTACTTTAAATTTTCAAAGTTTCAAACGGTCTAATAATATCTTTCACAAAATGGGTCTTTAAAACTTCCAAGTAATCAATATGCTTGACAACTGGATTAGCGCTCGCACTAAGATGTTATTAATAAAAGGGTAAAGGGTAGTCTCGTTAAGGAGTGGTCCTATATTAAGGATATACCCTAAGGGAGGGAATAATGAACAGATACGAAACAAGACGCGTATTGATTAAAGATTTGAATTTCTTTGAATTAAATTTTTAACCGACTTCCAAAGAGGTGATATGTTCGTAGAGTACTTTTTTTATGTATATCCGCCGATTCCGAGTCTCCGTCAATTTTGGACCGACTTTGAAAAACATTTTTTTTTTTTGTTTAAAATGGTGGTCTCTAGGTGGTCCCATATAAAGTTTATTAACTTCGCTTGGATAGTTTTTGAGTTAGATTCAATGATACGTATTTTTTTTCCACTATTAGTATGTGGATGATATCATTAGTTCTGATGATATCGTTAGTCACTGGTAGCAGTGGTATTCGAATTTTTATTTTCAAAAGAAGTCTGTGGTTTTTTTTTTTTTTTGTAAAAAGTTTTTGATTATTTTTAATAACTATGTCACCTAGAAGATAGTTCTTGAAATTGACTATGAATTAAATATGAATTCGATTATTTCCGGCCAGCTCAAATTGTGTAAACATGCAAGTCACTAAGAGTAAAGTCTGTCTACATAAAAAAGTACTGCTCATGGCTCTAATTCCTTTTTCACTAACGTACGTAGACGTCTAATACCAATGTTTACGTCACATTAAGCAATATCGTCATTGTTTCTTGTACTGTCATTCATAGGAACGAAAAATCATGGTACAGTAACTATACTCCCTAAAAAACATAACAAAAGAAAAATGCAACGACTGCGTCGCAGCGCATCGTTCCACGCCTGATGCGTGTAGCTCCTAATGCCTACGCGGTAGCTACGGCGTAGGCGACGCGTACGGCCTACGCCGTTCAAATGCATGCTCGTAACACATTACCTACTGCTACGCAGCGCTGTGGTCCTGGTAAAAAATATTCAGTATACCTAATAAGTATTTGATTGGAATATTAAAAATAACATAACATAAATTAACATCACGCCTGTAATCTCGGAAGAGTGCAGAGGAGTACCTATAATACATCCACATTTCGCCACTTATGTTTAAGTTCCATATAATAGGGGGTGAGCCTATAACCGGGCAGAAATCCAGACTCTGGACTACTGCTGACAAATTCTTGATAAAAACCCTGAATAACCCGTTACACGTATAACTTTTTTTTTTTAATTCGTTGCCCCACACTAGGAATTTCTCCTGTATTGCGGGTGCGTTTACAAACATTAAAACTCACATACACAAACAGCCAGACCCGGAACAACTACTAGTAGGTCATACAAATATTTGTTCCGTGCGGGAATCGAAACCGCGACACGCAGCGCAGCAGTCAATCGCTTAACCACTGCGCCAACGTGCCGTCAAAAACGATGAATGATTAAGTAATACAAAACTACTGTTGAAAATAAAACCGCCATTTTTGATTTTCAATCCAAAAATAACTTTAAAAGGAAACGTTTTGATCAAAGCGAGACTCGCTCCAAAAACTTTTTCAATAGTATCGTGACAAATGATTTCTTTTGTTTTCCATTTCTGGTGACTTGAAGGCCTCAAGTATGCAATGTTCCGGACCATTGCCTCTTGAGATTTCCTCTTACAATTCATAAAACGTATTTTTTTCTAAATAGCCTTTTGTGAGTCCACCGAATTTCAATACATTAGGACTGATGTGAGATTTCCCAAGAATTTTGTATTAGATGTAAGTATAACCCTTTGTAATACTGTAGATTCAATTTTTTGGCCTTTGACTGGATTTTGCTTCATAATATTAGTAAGAAATACCTTCTTAAGTTACCTTATCCTTATTTACTTATCAGATAACAGGTTGGCTACCTAACCGTTATCTAAAAAAAATATAATAAAAAATAATAAAAATAAATATACAATTAAATAATAATAATAATAATTTTGTTAAACTTTTAGGAACCAAACACAATGTCCTTATATCATTTGAGATAAAATTTTACATTATTGTTTGTAAATTACGCTTAACCATTCCTTAAGAGTCATAAAAAAACCCTGTAAGAAATCGACAAATGTTTTACCTCTCAACCAGGCATCCTCTGGATGACGATTGACTAAAATAATGGGAACAGGAAAAGGATAGGAACAGGTTACTAAATATATCAACGTCTATTGTATATTATAATGGATTTCCGCAAGGTCACGCCTGAATCAATTTACTATTGTTGTTTATTTATAAGTGGTTCATAATACTTAAAAAAAAAAACTTGTTTTGTTCCAAACCTTTATAAAAATCTCTTCCGCCAACTTTCTTCAGCAGCATAGGTTCGTGGTCCTCCCTCCTCCACGTGATCTTGGGCGGAGGGTGTCCGGATGCTCTGCAGATAAGGGTCACGTTGTCCAACTCTTGCGCCGACACGTCCGCTGAAGTCTCCTCGTTGATGATGTCAGGAGGTACTGTAAAGAAGAAAACGAAGGTTAGATATCGTTTCAAACTTTATTTATTAACCCGATAGGCCCCATCCACGGCCTTGAGCGATGCGACTTGCGTCAAACGACACGCGCGCGTTTCACCTGTTTCCATCTGACACCGCGGTAACCCGTGTCATACTCTAAACAACTTCTTTCATTAATTGTTTTCTCCGCAATCGCTGTCGAAAGACGCATGTCGCTTGAGCGTGCAGCTCCTGGCCACGAAGTAATGCTGGTATTGCACTTGGCGTACGTAACCAAATATTCGCGCAATTTGGGCAATACAAAAGACACCTTTTATTTACTGAAATTTGGTAATTTCTCTTAGCAAAATAACGCAAATCTTTAAACAAATATCCAGCTCATTAATGTCATGGTATCTCCACTTTTTGTTTTGGAGTTCTTGTAATGTCACTCAACTCCATAGGTATGCAAATTATTCTTATACCTATATGAAACATAAGAAAAACATGAAAACAGTTTACCAGCAAACATATTTATTATATTATGTACATAGGCTTTTATTAATATAACAATAAAAAGTCAATAAGTAACATATAAAAACTATCTAAATCAAATATATTTTTGAACGCAACAAAAATTTCAATATTCGAACAAAAATTCCTGTTATTTTCACGTTGCTTAAAATCCCGCTAGATAGATCAAATGCATTCAAAAACAAAAGGAAAACAATACCTGCAGAAAAACTCGTTCGCCCAATAAACGTGAAAAATCCATGAAAATGTCACACGAATATGCTAGGCAGACTGCAAGCAATTTTGCAGAAGTATATTTTTCTACATTTAAAGATTTGCCTGAGTCTGTGCCGTATATCGAGCACTCGTAAAAATACGCTTATGATGTGCTCGAGTCAACTCAAGTGTCAACTCCGGCTTGCTCGAATCACTTTCTTATTTACATAATATAAGTGTGTCGTGTTAGATCGAAGAGGTTGCGACTGTTTTTTATTGGTATTTAACTTTGCCTTTGTGCGATGTTCAGTTTATTGGCAGGGGAATTTGATAGGGGAAAATTTGAAAAGAATGTGGTATTGATGACGTGTTCATTTAGCAGTGTTTTGGGTATATTTTTAGGTTAGTAATTATATTCAAGCATAGTTTTTAGAGTAGTTAGTCGATTCTAATTTAAATATGATTGTTGTTTATTAAACACTAGCGGACTTCACGCGGTTAACCCGTTCCCGTAGGAGTACAGGAATAAAATATAGCCTATGTTACTCGTTGATAATGTAGCTATCCATTGCTGAAAGAATTTTTCAAATCGGTCTAGTAGTTTTAAAGTTAATTCGTTACATACAAAAATACACATTTTTCCTCTTTATAATATTAGTATGGATATAGAAGTATAGCAAACATTTTACTCCTAACACCCTTAATAGTTATATCTAAAATCATATTGAGTAGTTTATTGTTTCATCACTTTATTATTCGCTTTTTTAGCAACTGTTGCTTATTTCCTCACTAAAGTTACAAAAGTAAGCTAAAATCGATAGCTATCAAGTTTATCGAACTTTCAAACTGATGAAACTTGAGGCGTCTGGCCAAAACTTGTTTTGGCTCTTAATAGATTGAATAAGAACAATTAACAGTTTTGCTTCGCTGAACACGGCTTTTAACTCTCACCAAATGTCGATGTCGACTGTCTGGGGGACACATTTTTTAGCAGCGAAAATATGCCTACCAAATCGTTTTGCGTGGATGTGACGCATATTTTCCCCCAATTTGTTATTTACGTGTTTTTTTTTAAATATTTTTTATTATCTTTCTTTGCGTCATGTTTACCGCAAATAAACGTATTTTCTTTCTTTCTTTCTTTCAAATAAATGAATAATCTACTATTTCTTTATGCGGACTATGAGCAATTCGTCTTTAATAAAATTACATGTGACATCGATTTTTATTTGAATTCTTCAAATCTTAATTTCATCTAAATGAAACCTATCAAACGTCCCCTCGTCCATACTGCCTAATATTCCATTTGGACTTTTATACAATTTGAAAAAGAAATCCCTCGTGACTACCGGCGCGGTATTACATATTAAATTCCTCACCCCCCAGAAAGTTACGCTGGCACCTCAGAGACATAGTAAAAATTCAATATTGAAATCCATACTTCAAAACTTGAGAATTGAAAAAAAAAGAATAACCCCCTGAACTAATTTGAGCTGCGACGATAAAACTTGGCGCCCACCTTCAATGGCGCGGAGAAATAACGTTAACTTCTTTTAAGGTGATTTATTTTTCTGAAGAAAATACTTTTCCAGCGTTCATTCGAGACGTTTCATTGATATTGAGTTTTGTTCTAAGTTCTACGTAAGTACTTTGAAATGTTTTGAAGCTTCGGATCCGTCCCCTATCTTTAATAAGCTTAAGACTTCCTCTCGTTTTATTTTTACCTATTACTCGTTTAGAGGAATCGTTCGTTCGGGGTTTATAAAAAAAAAATATTCCCTTCTTGTTTGAAAACTTTGCGATTTCCTTTGTTGTTGTGTAATTTACTTAAGTTTTTTAAGGCACACCTTTTCAATATCGTTGTACGAGTTTCGGGCATTTCTCCTTTAATTTACGATTTCGACCATAATAAATACTTAAGCGATTTTAATTAAAAGTCCCGAAAGCGTTTATGTTTTGATGTAAACTAAAAGGATCGTTTATAACAAAGGATTTTTGTAAACGACACCTTTAAGTGGGTACTTATAGAGAAGTATTTGTAGACTAAAGCAACTAAAATAATATTAAAATAGCTTTCAAATATTTGGGGAGAAGTTATTGATAAAACTTGAATAATTATTTGGGGGCTCGTTTCATTTTCTCTTCAGATTCTTTTTACTATAAAATCGTCCCAATTGTCCTCAATTAGAGTTGTAATTAAACATTGAAGACGACCAGCTGACGAGAGGCCAAAATCAGCGTCCTAAGATGGTGAACGAAAGCATACTTACATACACAGTCCCTACTTATATGGTAACTTTGATACATAATATGTGTACCATTTGGTATTTATAAATAAGGTTTTTGATAAAATACTCTATTTTGTTACTAATAAATTTAATCAGCTCACCATAAACATCGATGCATCCAATCTGCCACTTCATGCTGGGCTGCGTGTTGATCTGGCACATGTAGCAGCCGCGGTCTTCTGCCCGAAGAGGCCTGATCCTCAGCTGCCAAGTACTAGGAGTGTCCAGGTTAACGGAGTATCGAGGACTGAGGACCACTCGGTCGTTGAGGGATAGGATTGTCTGGTCTTCGGCTCGGAGCCAGCCCACCTGAGAAGAGGAAGAAAACAACCGTCAAACAACGTTCAGTTAAAAGAATTTAAAAATGATTATGATGCTATTCGGGAATCATTCTCGCTTCCCCCTCTTAACGTGAATTTAGACCAAACGAGCGAATGGTCATTTTTTCCCCAGTGTACAAAATTATCTTTGTGTAAATTGAAAGTCTGCAAAACTATAACCTTATAATATTATTTATAAATAAAATAATTAAATAAATAACACATAAACACGTACAGCACTACACGATCTCACCCCACACGACTACACACACAAAATCCCCCCCTCACACATCACATCCCCATTCACACTCCCATCCCCCCTTACACACATACACACACATTACAATCATACAAAATTCTAATTAAAAAAAAAAAAAAAAAAAATCCGAATCATTGTAGCTTAAATGTTTGAGTATAGGTTTATTAACACACTTATTTTTAAGGTTTCTTTAGTACACGAAGTTACAGTAGAACACTGACTCCTAAGGCACAGGGTTCCCCTAGTTTAGGAGGCAGGGTTTTTCAATATTTGTGCAGCCTTTTCTAAACCTATCTACCTATAAAATGTATTTGTCTAGTAATGTATGCAAAGGTATTTCGTGTCAATAAACATATTTTATATTTTTATATTTATATTAAAGTGTTTTCTTTTGTTGGGTTATCCATACTAAAATGTAAAGACACTAGTTCTATGTTCTTTTGGTCTAAACCGGCCTTTAGAAAACTGCAAACTGCAGAGAAAATTCTGTAATCGCAGCACATCGTCAATACAAGTACAAGTAATTTCATTACATTTAATTTAAAACTGTCAAAAACATTCGAAATAACAGTAAACAACATTTTCATTAAAGTAAACCATTTCATTAAAGTAAAAATTCCTCACCGATCCACGATTCCAAGCGAAGGCATTTTAAAATGCGCAAATTAGTTTTTGCTCTCCCACCATAGTTGCAACAGTACAGAATTTACATCTCATCCCGCCAAGTCACCGGGTCTTCTATTTAATTTACTCGAGACTGCAGTGAGGCCGCAGGCTCTTTGAATTTTAAACAGGGATTAACATGAACGTACATTGACGAAATGTAACACTGAGAATACAAAGTTTTTGAAACATTTGTTTCTAGAATTTCTTTATTTTTGTTCTCCTAGGTGTTAATATGGAAGTGCAGGATACAGAAATGAAGTTGTATTCCTCAAGGGAGTTGGCGTAGAAATGCATTCGCATAATAAACATGCACATTTTGTAGGTTTCTACAAGATAGTATAAACGAAGCCGACAGTTCTATCTAATATATTCTGGCTAATCTCGAAAAGCACTGCACGGATTTAGAAACAGTTTTCACCACGATTTCAAGTAAGTTTTTCAGGGCTTTATGTTTCATTTCTACTTGCTTTGTGATATTTGTTTACCGCTATTTTAGTTTTTAAAAACGTAAATGGCATATGAGAGATAACAGAACGAAGAGATAATTTATAATATATATGTCAGAGAGACAATTCCTGTAGTTTTTAAGAACTTTCGCATTCTAATTTCATTCGCAATCTATCAAAAATACAATCAATTTTCCAACATTTTTGACAAATTTGACAGATTGCGACTTTAATTTGAACGTTTTTTTTTTAGAAAATTGGTCTTCAGACTTGTGACATATGTATAATATAGTAGAAACTAAACCGATCATATTTTTGTGACAAAATACATTCGAAAAACATTAACCTAGATTGAATAGTTGAGACAGCAAAACTAAAGACTCCTAATATGTATTTAGGTAACACGCTATAAGTATTAACCACAGATAACCCTCCCTTTACAAAACAAATGATACCAACAGAATCACATCCACAAAGAAAAGATTAGTGGAGAAAGCAAACACAATAATCTGTTCCATTACCTCCATTTATAGTTTCTCACAAGTAACATCATTATCTATTATAATAATGTCTGCTCCGTAATGCACGCTTTCATTATCAAATACATTCATTTCTAATGTACCTTCTATGTTCTTGGTTATTGTGTGTGTGTATGTGTGTGTGGTCTTGTGTATGTTTACCTTATTTCGTCGTGTGTGTGGGTAGTCTAGTTGAGTGCTTTGATTTTCGGTGTTTTCTTTAGGTGTGTCTTCACACTTCAGCTGTTGGGTTTTTCAATTTAGGAGTATATTTTTTACAAGATTATTTTGTGTCCCTTAATATCAAATTATATTTTTTTACGAAGTGCAATTACTTACGTCATTCAAATTAGCAAACGCTTTTCCATGGTACTATGAACTGTTATTAGAAATTATAATTACATTTTAAGGAAGGTGCCTTTAAGCTGTTTAAGCCAATAAATCTTAAATCTAAACCACTATATATTTCCTTTCAATAAGGCTATGAAATTAATAACCCTGTCCCTTTTATTTATCAAAATTGATATAACAATGTCTACTAACAAATTTTCGGGTGAAATTGGTACTTTGTTTGTTAGAAAATTAATGGATACTCCAAATTAATTTCACTCGAGTGCCTTTATCTGTTACAAATGATATTTTAACTTATAATTAATCTTCTGCTTAATTAATGTGATTTTGTTTAATTTTTTTTTTTTTCAAACGTGTTTTTAATTAAGTTTTTTTATTCGTTCATTTCGAGCTAAGTTACTTTCGTGACTTTCCTTGCTTGAATATCTACTGAGTTTAATTTGTATTTTTGTTTTAGTAGTAAGCTAAGTATAATGAAGATAAATGATGTTTCATTGTAATCTCAAGATGTTTTCTTCGCTGTCATAATGAGTAGAAGGGGTGTTTCGTCATAAATAATAAGAAACTTAAACACAAAATATTTTTGCATTTGCGGCGAAAATGCTATAAGTAAAACATAGAAATAAAGATGACATTTTGTTAAGTCATTATGTCATTTAAATGTTTTCACAGCCCTTTTATTTTCTCACCAATTTAAAATCTACGGCTCCAATTAACTATCTTGAACACGACGATATTTCTTCCAACAAATTGCCTCTGTAGACTAATTAACTTGTTTTAATGAAAACCTCTATTAGTTAAATAGTTTTTTTTCTTTTTTCATTTAATTAGTTTAAGTACGAGTCAACAATAACTTACTGTGTAGCTCAAACATTTTTGCGTTCGTAAAGCCCCCATTACTTTCGAGTATAAGAGCTCTTCATTGAAGTAGTTCACTTTATCATGTGATGCAGCATCGCATCGTTATGGGGGAATTAATGGCGTCTCTCTAATGCCACTTGAAAAGGATACGCGATGATAAAGGATTGTAAAAGAGTTGAAATTACTCATTTTACGTGTAACGTTGAATTTTGTAGTTACGAGTGTGTTGATGTATTTCATACGTTGATGCTGTTGATCTAATTGTGTCAGGTATTGATTTAAGTTTGATATTTCAGATAGGTACACAGTATCGTAATTTTTATTAAATTTAAATTCAAAAGTCATTTATTAGCCTACTTTGTAGGCTGAGAATCAGCACTTTTCGAACGTCAAAAATGGGTAGTGAACACTAATTTTATACTTTAATTTTGTTCTAAGTCTATTGCTTAATCACCTCTAAGTGACTTCATTAATAGCCCACGTTTAGCAGAGGGGTTTTTGAATACAAAACATTACATAAAATAATCAGCCTATAATGTCTCCACTGCTGGAACACAGGCCTCCTCTCTGTGAGAGGGAGTGGGCCGTAATCCACCATCCAGGCTTAGTGTGAGTTGTTAGATGTCACATGTCTTCAAATTTTTGGTTCTAGGACATTTCACACCTTCGCATAACGAAATTTTTCAAAATACTTTATTGAATAAAGAAAGTATCTAACCCTAAAAATAAATTAGGAGTGAAGTATCAAGAAGGATCCAGTCGTTTATCATTGTATCTGATAATTTAATAAATATTTCTTCAAACAGATTTCAACTTCATTTAATTAATTGGAGAATGATGATGGATGAACTTTAGTTTAGATTTATTTATTTTTAGATTTATATTGAAGATAATAATGGCTTTCGAGAAATAAGAAATTAACTCATTTACCTAATAGTAAGTAAAATTTTCATCGAAATAAATTTATATTTCTAACAAGTTCTTTTTTCCTTCTTACTTTACAATTAAGTATAGATACGTACCCCACAAAAATACGTTTAAATTTACTGTCACAGTAACGTATTGCGATTAAATGGACTCGCTTGTGTGATGCTTTCTACATGTATATGGAGGACTACAGTACCCAGTCCCCCAATCCCCCAGTCCCCTTCTCAGTACATTAGTAATGAGATTTTTTGAGAAATGAGTAAGAATGAGAAAATATTTGTTAATATTTTATGTTCTGTGAATGACATAGTGGAGTAAATGTACTAAGTGATGTATAGAATGAGTGAGTAAGTTATGAGACCCGATGTAAGACATTAACGTGATAAATGAGTGAGTTGATAAGAGTCTAATGAGACAGTTGATAGACGATGAAACATCCAATTACGTAGAAAATAAGTAAAAAAATTACAATTATTAAAATCAGACATAACATTTTATTTCGCAATAAACGCAAAGGATTTCAATTTACTTAATTTAAAAACTTTATCTAAGATAGTTAATTGGTTCAGACGTTACCTTGCGGAAATCCATTATAAAATATAATAGTCGACATAGACGTAGATATATTTAGTTATATAGTAGTTTATTGTATATTATTTAAATCTTAGGCTCTTCAATTTGATCCCCAAAAATAATATTAATTTTTTCTCATTTTTCAATAACCTCCTTAATAATCAGTAGATTATCCTTATCACTAAACAACTTTTCAATTTTCAAAGCAATACAACTGGATATGTATGGATATCTCAGAAAATAAACGATCCAACGAAACGGGCGTACATCAAAACAGTTATCAAACATCGCACATTTGCTGACTACGCTTCCCCTATTCTTGTACATTTTATTACCCCATTGTTGCTTCAAGAGCGATGGGGTACTCCGGTACCCTCTTTTGTTCGTCTCGAGGAGCGTTTTCAACGAATTCTGACAGGTACCATTAATTTAATGCGCACTGGTGATGGTCCAATTACTTTAAATGCTGCTAGAAAATCTTTAGGCTGAGTTAGAGTGATCTTCGTGTCAGGTCGGGTAGATTTGAGACAGGCACTAAGGTTGGGATGGATGCGTAATATTGTTGAGTAAGCAAGATTATGCTGTCGTGTTGGAGGGTTAGTTTGGCACAAGATTTTCCTGGATATATATAATTTTATTATTGTAATATTTTATAATATATCTGTTTCCAAAACAAGTCGGACAATACAGAAAGATTTGTAAATGTTGAAGTAAGTCAAGAATAAAATATTATCCCACATGTGGTACGACTGTTGAACAATCGTTATTTTTCATACATAATAATGATGTGCATTAATAAATCCACAATAAATGAAATATATATATATATATATATATATATATATATATATATATATATATATTAATATACAGCTTGCATCGATACTCGAATCGAATTTTAGGTTATGCCACAACACTAAATTAATTAATTATTTGACATGTGACAAGCCAATTATTATAAAATAGACACAAACAAACGAAACAACACAAACTAAAATAACAACAACACAATAGGCCTGTGTCCAAAAGTTTTTTTTGTCCGGAAAGTAGATTAATAAAAAATTACACAGTATGTACAGGACACGTATTTTTTTTTTTTTTTTACGTAATCAAATATATACGTCAAAACAGAATTTTTGATTTTATTAAATTTTTTGATGCCCAATGATTTGTTCCTTTATTTTTTTTCCTCCGTATACTTATACATAATTTATATATTGTATTCTTAGATGTAAATAAAGATTACGGCGATACATTGTGTTAAAATGCGGCATGATATCACTCCTTGCTAGATTTTATACCGAGTTGTGACGTAGCGAGCCCCCACTCCTCAACTTTAATGCGTATTTTTTACTTCTTTTTTATTAATATGATAAAGTAAAAAATACGTGTCTAATTTTTTTTATTATCTGAAAGACGGACTAAATATATATATATTTTTTTTTTATTTTATTTTACTTAGACAACTACTGCTACTACTGTACTTCGTATTTACCTACGTTTTACAAATAAAAAAATTATAATTTGGAACAAACTATTTCTTTTCTCATTTTTTTTTTTCAGTACAAAAAACCAAGATTTGACCTCTTCTAAATTGGACCACGGTTCACGATGACTCCCTGTTTGTTGCAACAGGATTTGTTCCATCACCAACGGACTATCTCAGATATTTCAGTCTTAACACCATCCCATTAATTTATTATCGCGATTTGTAATCAGATTCCAACCGTAATTAATTTATTTAATTGATTAATTGTTTGGGTAATTGCTTTTCCTTCTGGTGTCATTTATTTTCGTTTAGTGTTTGTTGAGTTTTGAAAAGCAAAACTTTCGTGAAAATGAATTGTTTATTTTTTATAGATACAGTTTATTTGAGTACAGTTACTACAACGAATCTTTAGTAAAAAAAAACCATTGAAAATAAAAATATATATTTTAAGGATGTGAATATAAATATGGATGTCATCTTTAATGCCTCTAAAGAAAACATACTTATCCCATAATGTCACGCCTGACAGACCAATCAAATATTAAAGTTACTGTAAAATTAAATGAGGTTTTTGATAAATAACAGAGGTATATTGAATCAAAAAAAGTACAAGAGCGACACACGCAAACTTTGCAATGGCGGACGTGCAAGAGTAGTGAGTGAGATAGAACGCCATGAAAGAGATAGCTATATGATAGTGACCACAGAGTAGACGATAACATTCTTATCAATAGAAAATAAGGTATCAGATTACTATTAAGGTAAGAGTTACTTAGAACTTCAATCGATTAATAATAATAATTAATAACACTTGCAAGCTAAAAATAGACAAATAATTTAATTTGCCTACATCGAAGATGATTTATAGTCCCTTTGGTGTCATTTTAAACTTTATATCAAACAATTAAGTTTTATTAAATTATTTGTGACGTATCTACCTTAATGGTCGTCCTTTCGATGAATTCAAAACATTGAATTTTATCAAAGAGACCATCCAGGTATCTACATTGAAAATCATACTATATCATTATGTAGGATAGCGGAGCATCGCCGTGTCCTCGTGGAGGCGATCGGGCGGCGGTGATCTCTCGCGTCCGGCCCGTGTTCAGGCCATGGTATGGAGCGAGAGGGCATGGGATGCCGTCACCTCCTTGTGCGAAACAGTAATGCTCGCAAAGAAGGAGGCGGAACCCGTGAGGGAGAGGCAAATTTCGCGCCCTCACGCCCCTAACCGCCGCAGGAGACGACGGCCTGGGCGACGGGAGTCACAGGCCGATTTCCGGTCACCGTAGACGCGGGCTTGCGGACGATGAGCAATGGGTAACTCGCCGTCCGATAAGGACCAGGCCCAGGTTGACGGCGCGTTGTGTTCCACGCGCGCCTCAAAGAGATGTCAGCAGAACTGACGGGGTCCGCTAGGGCCGATGCATGCCGGGATCGCGAAGAAGGGCGAAAGGGATATCGTGGCCCAACATGGGTTTTAGTCAGTAAGAGTCTGACACGCCCTTCTGCTCCGCCCAGAGCGGGAGAAGTTGTTTGATAAATTCCCAACCAAAAAAAGGGTTGTTTTAACATAATATAGCAAATCATAAAAAACCGGCCAAGTGCGAGTCAAACTCGCACATGAAGGGTTCTGTATCACCGTACTATATATAGCTAAAAACACGTTTCTTAAATATTGACGGATAGTGGCGGCTTATTAATAGTAGGCTCCGTTTGGCGCACTTCGGCCACGGAACCCTAAAAAAGAACAAAACAAATTAAAATCGATTGGGACATTGGTTGAGCTATTGGTATAAGCATTTCTGACCGCAATAGTCGAAAACAACTGGGCGTGCCCCTACGAAACAAACTGCTCGAGCCGTACGAATCAAACTGGTCGTGCCGTACGAAACTGGTGATATTAAAGTTATGTTTCTTATTCTAAAAAGTTATGATTTGCGCCAGTAAACGCACCCACAAGAAAACAATTCCAAAAGCCTTAAAAAATAATATCACACAATACAAGACTAAAATTACCAAAACGTACTATCTAAGACTCTTTACCAGCCATTCTCATTATTTCTCGTCTACAATAACAAAACAAAATTCTCTTAACGCAGGTATTCCTAGGCGGTGCCGCTTTCTTGAAATTAATTTTGTCTCTTATTTTACTGTTGACATTAATGTTACTAATTATATCTGCATTTAATAAAGAACGCCCCTTGTACAAACGTATAAAATTAACGGGTGTTAAGAGATGTGAATGGTTGGCTTAGTCGAATAATTTAGTCGAATTTTGTTTGAATGTAACTGAGAGGATTTTCAAATTTCTTGCTAATTGTGTTATTTGTTGTGTGTAAAAATACCAAATTAACAACATTTTTATATCAAACAAAACGGATACTTTTGATGGGTAGCAAAAATAATATTTCTGTAGTTTTATTGTAAAGAATCAAGTTTTTTCTAACTGAACAGATAGTTGTACTGCTAGGGAGTCTGTTACGCCACTTTTTCTTCCCAGCTAAATCACTAGGAAGAAGTGAAGGGCGGGCATTTTAGGGAAATGTCTTATGTAATTTTGTCGTCCGAAAAGTGTTAGTTCTCAGCCTAATTTGAATAAATGACTTTTGATTTTGATTAAATTCTCCAAAATTGTATAATTCCTAAACTAATATGTATTAGATAACTTGTAAAGAGCATAAACTCGACCAGATTAACTTTCCAGATTTAATATACCCACGAAATTGGGCCACACTGTCCCCGATCCACAAAATCGACTAATATCGAATAATTCGCATAGAAAAGCAATCTCGTGTCCCATCACTATCGCATATCGGGTTGCGTATAATAACACCGTGTTTGTATGAGATGATAATCATATTTCCGGCTGCATATTAAAGATTATACGAACTCATAAAGATATATTAGGTGGTGCGAAATGGTATACTTTATTAGGTAATATTTACGTTTCATTAAAAGGTTTCATACTGTGTTTATGATGGGATAAAAGGGGTATTAATTAATGTCGAATGATATCCATTGTAATAATATGCCTTAGCGTAAAATTCGGAATTTCATCGAAATTATGTTTGAAGTAGTAATGGGGAATAATTTGGATTTTAGTGCGGTCATTTTGGCAACATGGTTCCAAATTGTATCCTGTTGCAGTACTTTCTGATGATCAGCTAGGAATTTAACGACTGTAGAAAAGTTTATTACAAATTAATTTTATTTTTTGGCAAACGCTCTCTCATCTGGATAATAAATGAGGTTTTGTCATACTTTTTTTTTTAATAATTATATTTTGAAACAATTTTTTTTTTCTTCTGTAAAATTACAAAAAGGTTACGAAAACCTCAAGCGTTAACACAAAAAAAAAATACACTTATTTTAGTCAAACTCAAAACATTTATTTCAATTTAACCATTTACAGGCACTTTTCGACTGTCAAAGAGTAGGTCAGTTAGTCAGAGAATTAAAGCTGGTTGCCTATTCCAAAACGTAGATCTGTATGGAGAAGAACGAGTAATAAACTCCAAGGACACTTTTTAAAATATACACACATCAAAAGTGTCTAGGGATCAAGCATTTTTATGCGGATTTCTTGAGATTGAGATGTGGCTTTGTAATAAATTTATGATTATATAAATTTATATGGATCCTTTTTGGTGCATTTCATAATTTGAAACAGGAACTGTTAATCAAATTCGAGTAAAAGATGAAAATCAGCTGTCAATATTTTCCCTATAAAAACATACAACGCATTGAAGACATTATTAGTGCTACTGTTTCCCTACTACTGATTAAAACCAACGTTATTATGGAGCGGCGACGTCATTTAAGCAGGGAAGAAATGCTCAGAGCCGTGGGAATGATAGAAGCTGGTTCCCGGCAACGTACTGTGGCTTTAGCTCTGAATACAAGTCAGAATGTTATCAGTCGACTTTGGACACGTTACCGAAGCACTGGTACCGTGGCTGAGCGCCATGGAGGACGGTATCGCTGCACCACACGGAGACAAGACCGATACATTCAAATCTTAACTCGAAGAGCTCCAACAATAACCGCCATGATGTTAGCCGTGAGGCTTCATCACTCTTCAGGGAACTTAATTAGCGACCAAACAGTCAGAAACCGCTTGCATGAAGTGAACCTTCATTCCCGAAGACCGCTACGGGTACCACCTATAGCAATGCACAATCGTAGGATTCGATATCAATGGGCTCTTGAACACAGAAATTGGGCAGAAGAACAATGGCGTTTCGTGTGCTTTTCTGATGAGTCTCGTTTTGGTATGAGACCGGATACAAGACGTATACGACACTGGAGAACCCCTGGACGCCAACAGCGATTAAAATCCTGCCAGGAAGTCCATCCTTATAGTGGTGGAACCATCATGGTATGGGCGGGTATTTGGATCGGCGGAAGAACTGAGTTGATTTGGATCAGAGGCAACCTCAACGCTCAAATTTATGCTGAGACGATTGTATCTGACGTCATCGTTCCTCTACAAGTGCAAATCGGTCCCTTATTTCAGTTAATGCATGATAATGCACGACCGCACACCGCAAGAGTTGTAAGACAGACTCTCGCCGCAGCTAACATCAATGTCCTGCTCTGGCCTGCTCAGTCGCCAGACTTGAACCCGATTGAGCATGCATGGGATATGCTACAGAGAAGAGCTCTGCCGAATATGGAGGGTATCCAGTCGCAAGAAGACCTTTTTTTGTTGTTGCAACGAACATGGGCGGCCATTCCACAGCGTGATTTGGATGAACTCATTTTGAGTATGCCAAACCGATGTTCTTGTGTTGTTAGTGTTCGCGGTAGAAACACGGATTATTAATTGTTTAAGTTACCCAATAAAATTTTAAAGAAAACTGTTATTTCAGTCTTTTTTTCGAACTTTAATGTTAGTGGTTCAAATGTCAAAAATCCCTTTATTAGGAAAATGGCAAATTTCTTTATTAATGCAAAGGTGACTTGGTTTATCGTTACTGTGACAAACGAAAACACTTTATTTGATGAATCCTTAAAGAAAATTTTAATTAATATCAATCAGGAGAAAAGTTATTGCAAAAATATATGTTGATCCCTAGACACTTTTGATGTGTGTATTTATAGAAATTATAAAATCCTGGGTACATTATTCTTGTTGCTTCTTTATGTGAGAACAATGTACAAAAAATAATCAAAGGCGATTCAAAATAGATTAAAAATAAGTCCTGGTAGATAAGAGGTGAGCAGTCTCAACTGACGGCGCCCGTTCACGAACACGACGCGTGGATCAGCACCATCCAGCTCAACCATTTTGTAGGGAATCGAATGAGCCAACACACTCGCCACCATTAGCGAGACATTTAAGTGAGCATGACATACTCTCAACTGCCATGCTCTTTCAAGTCAACGTACATCATAATAATATAATAAACGGCTCCATGGTACGCACATTTACTAAAAGCCTACCGCAACCAAATTCCTTAATACAGACCGCTGCAAACTCTGATTCGTACACTCTCTGCCCGAGTCAGGGTAGCAGCAATTTCCAAGAATTACATAACGGCTCCCACCCAAAGATTACTATTCGCGCCGACCCATTGTAACTTTTGGCTCACAATAAAACAGAACGTGACCGAGGATTTAAATGTGGTGGTTGACGAGTACCAAATCAATTTGGAGCCTGTGCGTGATTCAAATTCTTCATTTAGCAAAATGTGTGCGTTGAAATTTATGATGTTTGTACAGAGCTTATATTGCTTCGGGGAGCTACAAATGTGTTTTATAGTTACTCTCGTATATTCTTTTTCATTGTCATGGAGTTTCGTTGTATGTAGGTCTTTTTTTTATGAAACCGTTTGTAGAAACAAGAGCTTTGAATGTAAAATAGAATTCAATGTTTGTTGCTTGGATTATTTTATACGATAGACGAAAAGGATAAATAAAAATGGCCTAATTTGTTTTTTCTATACATTTTAAATACGTAGGTACAGTATCCATAATAAGCCGTAAGCTGACCCCAATATAGTTTGGAAAGGTTTGCCTAGAAATCTGCCTAGATTGAGGTACTGTAGTCATTATGTTACATTTGTATTATAAAATAAAAGGAGAATACCAAAAAAAAAAAGACAGTTAATAAATAAGTTAAACAATACTTTACTAGACGTCTTCTGAAAAAAATACTGCTATAGCACAAAGGAAATATATCTTGTAGTGTCAACACAAAGCATAGCGTAAAAATACGCGACAAAGCGTTGTTGCCTATGGCTTGGGAGTAACGTACATTTGCTAAACAAGGCAAACATAATACGCAACCCAAGAAAAAAACAGCTGATAGATTTAATCCCCCGTATCTGAAAGCGTATTAAGTATTAATCCGTTATCCTCATATCAAATGCTTTGATTTGCTGTTCTTATTGACCAAAATAACAACAGCCAATGAAACCAAGCAGAGCAGACAAATATGAGCTTACAAAAAAAAAACATAAAAAAATCATTCCGCCATCCATTTAATAAAAACCATTATCAGTATAATGTTCCTATTACTGGGACACAGGCCTCCTCTCTGTGAGAGGGAGTGGGCCGTAATCCACTACCCGGGCCCAGTGAGGGTTGGTAGATGTCACATGTCTTCGACTTTTGGTTCTCGGAGATGCCGGTTTCCTCACGATGTTTTCCTTCACCGTTTATAAGAGCAGTGGTGATGAAATAATTTACACAAAGTAAAGCACCTGCCTACGGCATGCACAGAATCGTTCGAACTGGCGGTGCTTGGAAGAGGCCTATGTCCAGCAGTGGACGTCTTTCGGCTGAAATGATGATAATAATGATAGCGCCTGCCTGGGTTCGAATCTACGACCTATGATTACGATTCGTAAGTCGCGGCTGTTACTACTGGGCCACCACTGCTTATGTATATTTAATACATACAGAAGTTTATTCTTGTGTTGACTTTTATAAATCGGAGATCAGAAACCACCTCCATAGTCTTGTGGTAAGACCACATGTCTCAAACCCAGAGGTCGATTTCCAACGAGGAAAAAAAATCTGCTTGTTTTGGTTGGTGACAGGGCTTGTACTATGTCCACCTGTCTAGCTACCACCATCTTATCAAAGTCTGTCACCATAACAACAATGTTAACAGGACTGTTGTGTTTCGGCAGTTAGAGGTAAGATAGCTAGTTCCTCTGTGGTTGAGGATTCCGGGTGAAGTTCGGCACCTTCAGCCTGATCATCACTTACCATCAGGTGAGATGAAGGCCAAAAGATTCCTCGTGGTTGGTTAAAAAAACGAGTTTCAATGGTTTAAACGCCTTCAAAGATACCCACGAAGATTTAGCGACCTATGCCAATATACACTGTGAGTCATCGTACGATACCCACGAAGATTTACCAATATACACTGTGAGTCATCATACTTTACCGACTACATACATTATTTACATTAATATGTTATCTACCACATTGATACACACCCTTCTTAAAATCTTCCCCACACCGCCCTTTCTTTCTACTTACCATTATTACGTAATGATTTAAAGGATGCCTTTTACATCTCCTATTTTTATTGAAAGTAGTACATAGCTTAATTCAAGAGCAATTTTCCATGACTAAATCATTAACTTACTTTGTTTTAACGAATAATTCCCTCTACAGTATTTTTATCTTACGAAGCGACGCGCGCTTTACTTGTGGTAACCAAGTGTACAAACTTGTTGTGAATGTATGCGTGAAGACGAGTAGCGTCAGCACATAACACACACACTTCGGACTTCGCCATTTTCTCGGACGGTACCGAGAGCTCCTGCGCTTATACAAACGTTCACAGCGTGTTCGTACACTTGGTAACCACAAGTAAAGTACGCGTCGCTTCGTAAGATAAAAATAGTATATTTCGATTCTCGTAATGTAGACTTTTGAGTTTTCTCGGTATAATTTTCTCTATCTCGAGTACACTCATCTACTCATTACTAGGCATCAGATATAATAAGGTAGGAAGGTCCTATTTATTGTGTAAGTTCAAAGTCTGGCATTCAATATTCTAACACCCAATTCTTATAACTACTCCTATTCCAAAATTCCATTACCTAGATTTCCGGGTTTAAATTACGTACATACATCAGGCCAAAATGAGGCTTGTACGAAATTCATAATTAAATATCCACTTACACTCGTGCCAACCCCAGTTTATAAGTCGTGTGCATTTGGCCAAGCAATCGAGATTAACGCACGCCCTTTAATTACGTAAGTTTCTGGTGGCGCGAATAAATATAAATGGAAACGGTTTTTTCTACTTAGAGTCAGGATTTTTTAGGAAAATGTAGTGGTGAATTACTGTGGACTAATGTGTTTTAGTCAAACCTTGAGTTGGCTTAAATTGGGGATTATTTTAGGGGATCTTCTTTCGTTTTCGTGTGGTTAGCTACTAACCTAGTGTCAGAGTTTTTATGCCGAACATGGGCCCCTGGCTTGGTTTCACATGCCGTTGAGAAACATCTCTTAGGCATGTTTCCTCACCGTTTTTGAAGCAAGTGATAATTATACAATACGCTCATGAATCCGAAAAGTCCGAGGTGCGTGCCTTGGGTTCGCACTCGAGACCTATGACTTGGCAATCCGCGGTCACACCACTAGGCTATCACTGCTGTCAATTTAGGGGATGTCAATACAAAGTATAACAAGAACCAACATGTAGCCGTTATCTACGCTATCTGTTCATCTAACTGCGTAACACTGAGTAATTATATTGCTGGGAAATTACTTTTATTTTTAGTGAGATAATTGTTGTTTGTTGCAGCGCGCAATGTAACGTATGCACAACATTATGCTAATGGGTGCATGCAACGGTATATGAGTTGTGGGGGTGTTTAAAGTTAAGTTATTGAATCCGATCCAGCCTCTCCCTTGCTGTCCTCCCCCAGCGACGCCCTAAGCCGAGGTCCGTACCCCACAGGGGGTGCCCTTAGCGTGATTCTCGCTGTGTTTATAAGTTTATATGCCCTGACTGGAGGACTTAATTTATTGAGGCAGCTACAGGAAAGTCCGGTTAAGCAGAAGAAAAGATTAACCTGCGAGAAATACATCCCAAAAAAGAATTGGTTATTATAACATTTTAAACTTAAAAAAAAAATAGAAGGGCAAACCTTCCGCTTACGGAGATATTAAACGTCCTAGCTTTTTTTTTTTAAATAAAAAAGGTATGGTTAGGTTTGGTCCTGTACAAAAAAAAATGCTCACAAATGTTGGGAAGTACAAGTTTAATGACCGCTTTATCAAGCGTATTTTTACACCCGTTATTGTAAGTAGTTTAAAATATGTACCTAGTAAACCATACGACGCGACGTATAGTGGACGATATGAAAACATGAAAACTGAATCCCGAAATAAAATTTTTCTTACGTTTAATTTTTTCCTACTGTGGTGACATCTACATTGCAACATGCGAACTACGCGTCAAAGACGAACAAATCCAAACAAACAAAAAACGAACAAACAAACAAATTCAAACAAACAAATTCTGGATCGCGCAATTAAAGTTTACCTCGCGAACACGATATATATAACTTCCCCGACATCAATCGTTGGGCAGTTGCCCGCCAGACACGACACCCATCTGGTCGGAGGATACTCCCTTTTCTATAGAGGATGAGTGAGAGAGTGAACTTTACACCCTGTTCCTCATACCTCAAAACTACTTTTACGCGTCACTCAATCGACTTTATATTAATTTGCCATACGACTAGATTCCACAAACATGAACAATTTTTCATGCCTTCAAACCCACAGCGAAAACAACAATAATAATTTATGTTTATAAACCAGTGTTTATGCGAATTCTCATTAACATATCCAATTTATTCCAGGAATGATGTACAAATATGTCGTCTAAGTCAACTCAGACGAGTAAATAAACAAACGTAAGTTGTCTCTTCATTACGATTTGTATAACCTACCCACTTCACACTTTCTTTGCTTTACCACAGTATAAATAAGTAAAAGTATTATGTCTTCATAGAAAACGCCTGAAACGACGCGCTTAGAAATCTCAATGTATACCAACACGCAACAAACTTGACTGTGTGGCAGTTACTCACGGATGGGGGAAGATTTATCTACCGAGCGTGGGTAATTATTTCTAGGTTACTGCTGAGATAAAATACTGTTACTTTATTATACTGTGGTTTTATGTGTGTAAGGTTACATCATAATTAATGTATGAAGGGCACCTTTTTGTGTGGAGGTCAAAGGCAAGGGTGAGTGCGATTTTGAAAATGAGAATTATTCTAAATTAGCTTTCGCCCGCGGCTTCGCCTTAGTGGAAAATTATCCCACAGGAATGTACTACCGAGATAATAAGTAAATTATATGTTAATCCAGGTTTAAAACTACCTGTTTGTCAAATTTCATCCAAATCCGTTTAGCCGTTTTTGTGTGATTAAGTAACAAACGTCCAAACAAAGTTTCACATTTATAATATTATTATATTAAATAAAACAATATTATTATATATTATATTAAATTATATTATACATAATTTATTATAATATATAGTTTTATATTATAATACTAGCTTTTTTGAGTAACAATCATCATTAAAGTTAAGAAAGTTTGTCATAAATCCGCGCTAGTTCTAGTTTTTTATTCCTTAAAAAACTAGAATGGTACCAACTTTAATGTTGTGATACTGAGGAGTAGAAAACATCGCATAATAATGCCTTTCATCATTTTTGACTTTGCTACGAACTATATCCAACATTTAACTGCTTGATATAATTGGCTAATACTGAGCATGAGGTCCTGGGTTCGATTCCCAGGTCAGGCAAAGTGTTATTGGGTTTTCCCATCAGGAATTTCTCAGTAGCAGCCCGGACTCTTGATTTTTGCCCGGTTGATGGTAATGGGCCCCTATTACATGGGACTTTAAACATAACGTGCGAAATGTGAGTGTACTATAGGTACATTTTTGCCTAGCCCTTTGGAGATTACAGGCGTAATGTTATCTACATATATTATAAATTAAAGTCGCTTTTCGCGTTTGTCTGTATGTCTGCGTTGTTCTTCTAAACCACGCAACAGATTTTGATGATGTTTTCGCCATCGTTAGAGAATTGATTCCGGAAGGTTTATGTGTATATTACGTTATTATTAAAGTTACATATAATTAAGAAATATCAATGTTTCTCAAGTCGTAAAAACCGTACGAAGCAGGAGCGGGTCGCTAGTGTTATTATAATAGAAGAAATGGTTGTTGTTTCTAGTGTGCACTGTCTCGGTCGCTATTTGAGCCTTTATGAAGAAAGTTTTGCATTGAAATTCAAATACTTAAGCTTATTTCATGAAGAACTAGTTTCTTCGTTAATTATCAAGAAATGTTCTAGAACATAAAATCTGATTATGCCAGCCGTACATAGCGTGCACTTTCTTATACGCTACATTAATTAACTGAGCTCAGTAATTACGCTAGACGAAATAGAATCCGAGCAAGGCTTTTTCTTAAAACTACATGAAACCATTCATGAAATTACGAGACAAGAATTACTACTACTAAAGTTAAGAAGAATATTTAGATTCAAAGTGAACTTGAATGAATGGTTTTTTTTTTAACTCATTAAACGTTTTTTTTAAATCATGAAAAGTCGGTTATGACTTTTAATGATTTTACATTGAAATCACGTCTAAACGAGTAGCGTTAATGACTTGGAAATAATATATGTCAAATTAGAGCATTTTTCTAATATCTTAATATATGAATATTTTAGATTACGTTTATATTAGATAGTGAAATTAATTTGTAAAGTTATGTCTAACGCGAATAAAAAAATAAGAATCAACCAAAATCTATCCAGCATATATTTCTGAAACCTTCACCATTTTAAAGATAATTTAATTATTAATGTTTTAGTATACGTGTTTTTTTTTTAATATCTTTTGATTTATGTATAATAAATCAATATTTTATAGGTACTACAAATTTTCCCAGTTTGTAAAAATAATTAGAATATTTTATATTCTGACATTTACATTTTAAACTGTCATCTGTGCAATTTATTGGTCTAAACCATAGATACAACACACAATGGACAAGTTATCGTATTCTAGCCGGTGTATACACTAACCTTCGCAATAAGAGCACCTGTAGGCTTCCCAAACTGAAAAACTTGAAGACCGTTTTTATCGTTTTTTGTCATATTAAACGTTTCAAACAGATATCAATGAATGATGGCCAGAACGAATAAAAACGGTTTATAAAGAGGGAAGTCAGTTTGTAGTGAGGAAAGTTACAAACTGCATTAAGGTCAAGATTTAAAGATTCCTTTTTGTTTTGTACCTACCTTCATGTCCTTGGTAGGCCTACTGACATTGTTTTTTACAGACCCTGACACCGCGTCTTCCTATACTTGGTGGCAGACAAGAATAATACCTTGGTCAAAATCAAAATCATCCAAAACCCAAACCGTCTTAATGCAAACGTTTTTATATTTTGAACTTTATTATTTTTAATCCTTTTTCTTTTTTCTCGTTGGTCTAGTGGTCGCAAGCGCTATTGCTGAGCATGAGGTCCTGAATTCGATTCCCGGAATTTGTCAGTAGCAGCCAGGAGTCTGGATTTGTACCCGGTTAATAGTAATAGGCTTACCTCCTATTACATGGGACTTAAACATAACTGGCAAAATTGCCGCAAGGCGTTTTTTTAAATTATAGTTGTTACAAAAAAACTGATTTTAGATCGGAGTCGAAGTTGTAAATTTTTATTAAGAACTTTACGTCAGTTGGAAGGTTTACACATTAGTTTGGGTACATAACAAGACGTAATAGATTCTAATCCTAATTATTTGACGTAAAACCAATCACAAGAAAAATCACGAGCCCAAATAACTTCCGACTACAAAATAAAATACAAATAATTAAATTATAATACCGCAGTACATAATTAAGGAAAATAGCACTCCATGGTAATTACTCTTATTATAATTAAGACAGTAGGGGAGACAGCGAAAAGTTTTCAGTTACAGTAGGTACGTACTTACTGAAAATAAAGCCTTGTTAGAAAAGCCGTTTGCGAAATTAGGGTAATTTTTAGGGGTCGGGGTAATTATCCTTGTTTTCTAGAATAATGGTTCTTTAAGACTGAAGTATTGAAGATAGCTGAGTTAATCTATTCGAACTCGCAGTCACGCCCGCAAGCTCGTCTTTAAGGTGATAATCGCATAGCACGGCTTATGACTCGATCGTCCGATGCATGCGTTTTGACTAATAGGATGCACGAAGCGTATATTAATCGTGTTCGTATTAATATAATGATGTCTAGAAGTGTGCCACTCACACAAACAAATGCATATTGTCTCAAATTGGGCGAAACTAGGAAGGGTGTAGTTTGTCACTAGCAGCGCTGCTTCAGAAAAATTTTCTTAATTAAGCATGCTTAATTTTTGTCGACAGTACCTAAAACACACCCACATTTCGCCAGTTATGTCTAAGTCCCATGTAATAGGGCGAGCCTATTTCCATCAACCAGGCACACATTCAAACTCCGGGCTGCTACTGAGAAATTACGGATGGAAAACCTAACAACAGTTCACCCGATCCGGAAATTGAACCCAGGACCTCTTGCCCTCACTGTCTAGTGATTTCAAGACCCCATAGACCCCAATAAAACTACTTTGAAACTTACTTTTGTATCTACACTCTTAGCTAGAAGTCATTTTCAACATAAAATTTGTATTTTTTTTGCATATACAAAAGTAATTAGTGTTTTAAGTTTACTACAATAAAAATTATCACAGTGCCAAGAAATAGGAATTGACACAGCAGCAGCTGAGCTACATAAACATGTTCTTGGAATATTATTTAGATCTGTGGGTTCGAATCCCGCAAAGGATAATTTATATTTGGGTGACCCTACAAATTATATTTTTTTGTAGGAGCTCGTGGCTAAGTAATAACAGCTGCACGGCTTGCCGGGGTTAGCCCATGGAAGGGTGACCATCTTTATACCGAGACTCCTCCGTGCCTCGGAAAGCACGTTAAGCCGTTGGTCCCGGCTGTTATTCGTGGATCTTTGACAGTCGTTACGGGTCGTCAGAAGCCCAAAAGTCTGCCAACCAGTCTTAAAAAAGGAGTATTGTATTACCCAGTTACTGGGTAGTGGAAGTCAGATAGGCAGTCGCTCCATGTAAAATACCGGTATTCAGCTGCATCCGGTTAGACTGGAAGCCGACCCCAACATAATTAGCAAAACACTAGGTAGATTGATTTTTAGGGTTCCGTACCCAAAGGGTAAAACGGGACCCTATTACTAAGACTCCACTATCCGTCCGTCTATCTGTCTGTCCGTCTGTCACCATGCTGTACCTCATAAACCGTGATAGTAAGACAGTTAAAATTTTCGCTGATGATGTATTTCTGTTGCCGCTATAACAAGAAATACTAAAAAACAGAATAAAATAAATATTTAAGGGGGCTCCCATACAACAAACGTAATTTTTTGCTCGTTTTTTATAGATAATGGTACGGAACACTTCGTACGCGAATCCGACCCGCACATGGCCGATTTTTTTGTTTGTTTGTTTTGGCGTCTGTGCTATAAAAGTTACAGTCCTTTAAAAATTCCTTCCCTATAGCTATGTAAAGCACAGTTACCATCCAAGTACCCCAGGGAACGTCAGCACCTAATGGTGGCCATAATTTGAGCTACCTGCCCATAAACATCCCGTAATGACCAACATCCAGCAAATTAATGTCTCAGACGCGATGCTCATTAAACTTTTAATGTTGGATGGGGTTATGAAGAAGCAAATTGTGAAGATTTTATGGAGTACAGTTTGAATAAAATATTTTATTACATTGAGAAAATGAACATACCGGATGCTGTATATTTTTCTTGTAGAATTAAGAAGACTTACTAAAGGTTACGCTAGTCGGTCATTCTTCCATACAAACGTAGTATGTTGATTACTCGGCTGTTTGACGGCGTACGTTCATAACTTAATATTATATAAATTTGGATTGTCATTATCAAGCCCTGTATGGAAATAGAATTGGAAACAAAGTATGGTTTGGAAGTAATGAGCATCGAAACTTTCAAATTTCAACACTAGTTTTAACTCATCTTTGGGCGTAAATAAATAACTTATGTAGTATGAAAATGGCAAAATAGAAACCGTACATGGATAGATAATTTATTCAAAAGTTCAAATCATTTTATTTTAAGTAGATACATCCAGCAGCTTTGCCATAATACCTGTACGCCCAAAAGTCTGTTTATGAAAGTTTACGCGCTTGTTTTCGTTATAAATCATCGTCTATGTCACTAAATAAATCAATAAAAACTAGAAAAATAAATACTAAATAAATATATGATGATACTAAATATCATACATATTAGCCACGCCCTTTAACGAGTTCGAGCCGTCGACTAGTGCAACCTTAATGTAAAGCAATAGCACCCTTCTAAACATTTTGACACTATGCTGCAATAGCAAGTACGCAGTATTGATGCTCCTTACATATTTCAGCCGCCATATAGCGTTTTTGTGTTCAGTTTCTGAGTTCCAAAATGAAGAGTTTATATTTATATTCGTGTGTAGGTTTTATTTTTTGTTTGCTCACCGATATTCTCGTCAATTGTGGACCGATTTTGAAAATTCTGTTTTCATTTGGTACAAAAAGCTTGCGCGGTGGTCTCATATAAATTGTATTAACTTTGCTTGGGTAGTTTTTAAGTTAGCTTCAATAATACGTATTAATCCAGTTTGAGTATCTTGATGATATTGCAACACTTCCTGCTACTGTTGTTTATATAGCAAGTAGTGGTATACGAATTGTATATATAGTGGTATACTAAAGACCACCATAGCTAAAGATTGAAAAATAAAAAAGAACGTTTTTGAAAAGTATGGTTGCAGATGTAATTAATAAAACACGAGACATTCAATTTTCAGCTTTGTCTCTGAAATGACTATTGACTATGAATTTGCAAAACTTTGCTGTCGAAGAAGCAACAGTGACCATTTACTACGGCCTAACTGCATGTTACAAATATATCGAAGTTAATACCAGGTCATGACCACTTACATTATGCTTTCCCAGATTGATGACAGAGCAACCGAGGAGGGCCTCCTTTCCGATGTGGAACGTATGGTTGCCAATAGGTCTCTCGAATTGGGGTACGTCAACCAGTTTGCGGTTGACCACGTGCGAATCTGTTGACAAAGCAAAATATTTGGTCAATGTGGGATAAAATTATTTTAGTGTTTATTTTCCTTTGTTATTAATTCCAAGGATTCGACCAGAGAACTCGGTACCTAGGGATACTATAGTTCCAAAGCGTTTAAGCAGAATTTACCACGTGGGAATCAGTACACAACGAAAAATATTTTGAATATGTTGTCAAAGTGGAATAAAAATTATTTTAGACTGCATTTTCATACAATTCTGGTCTGTTATTAATTTTAATAATTCGACAAAAGAAACTGGTCCCTGCCTATATTACGTCCATCGCCGAGAAAATGCGTTTCATTTGGAAATGATTACGAACTAATAAAGATTAAATTCGTACTATAACTCTAACGCGTACTCTTTTGTATGTAACATTTGAGGCATAACAAAAACTTAGCGCTCTTGTTTCCGAACACACAAGAAAATTACATGTACCTGTACGAAAAACAAAAGAAGGCTGTTTCCGAAAGAACAATCAGCCGTGAACAATGCCCAAACCTAATAGTAAAAACATTTTTTCCGGTATACTATTATTCGAGAACCTAAATAAAATACCTTTTCCGAAAAACAGTGACAAAATCAAGGCTGACCCAATTTTACATAACAACATTACGATTGTTGTATTAAACGCATATTTCGCCATTTATGTATAAGGCCCTTGTAATAGGGGGCGAGTATATTGCCATCAACCAGACACAAATCTAGACTTTGGGCTGCAAAAACCCATTAACACTTTTACCTTGTAATCAAGCTCAGGACCACATGCTCAGCATTAGCCCAAATTTCCTCACTAAAAATACAAGATAACCTTATATTAGGTAGTTCCTCGCCTAGAATTGGTTGCTGGGAACTAAAAACAAGTTTTTATATACAATAGCGTCCTGTCTTATTCAGGGACCGGATAACTGAAAATAACCAAGCTGTGAAGGTTGGGTTCTAGTATTAGATGAAAGAGGACAATGTAGAATGTTTCAGTAATTCTATTTGTGTATCAACACCTTAGGTATATTTTGTGCCATCGGGAGTCGCAGGCCGATTCCCGGCCACCGTATACGCGGGCTTGCGGACGGTGAGCAATGGGTGGCTCACCGTCCGATAAGGACCAGGCCCGGGTCGACGGCGCGTTGTGTTCCACGCGCGCCTCAAAAAGATGTCAGCAGAACCGAAGGGGTCCGCTAGGGCCGATAACTGCCGGGATTGCGAAGAAATCTGAAAGGGATATTGTGGCCCCGACAACATGGCAACTGAAGGAACATGGGTGGGTTTTAGTCAGTAAGAGTCTGACCACCCAGAGTGGGAGAAGTTATTTGATAATTTCCCACCCAAAAACAGCATAATTTGTGCCCACATTATTATTCTGAGGGTTTGTAAGTATAGAAGGTGTATATCAACCTAAAACTAACTATGTATGTATAAGTGGAAAGTATACTATCAATCTACCGAGCCTTTTCTCAACTATGTTGGGGTCGGCTTCCAGTCTAACCGGATGCAGCTGAATACCAGTATTTTACATGGAGCGACTGCCTATCTGACCTTTACTACCCAGTAACTCGGTAATACGATACTCCTTTTTAAGATTGGTTGGCAGACTTTCGGGCTTCTGACGACCCGTAACGACTGTCAAAGATTCACAAATAACAACCAGGACCAATGGCTTAACGCGCTTTCCGAGGCACGGAGGAAACTCGGTATGTAAATATGGTCACCCATCCCCGAACCAACATCGGCAAGCGTAACCTGATGGATCGACCCGTGTGGCTGTTATTACTTAGCGACGAGCTCCCCTCAAAATGGAAAGTATATTGTATTGAAGAATTTGCCATTCACCAATGTTGATAGCGAATTTAAATAATTAATAATCTTATAGTAATAATAATAAGCATATATTATATATAAATCTACAGCACACGCATACACTTTTGAAATATTAAGAATAATAATAATGGTATACTTACTGTCAACTATGAAGCTACCATTATATTAAATAAATAAATATAGAGTTTTTAATTAAGACTATATACACATTGTGGCACAGGATCTGCATGATTGGGTTTATTACTGAAGAATGTTTTGAAAAAGAATAACACCAGATTTTATCCGATTCTTCTTAGTTCGATTTAGCACATCTATTTTATATTTTACTCGCAAATTTGATAGACAAAGATCCATTCTATAAAATCCAGACCACCCTACTATCAGAAAACTATTTTACGCTCATGAAGCAGAACTATTATGAACTAAAACGAATAAACTCACAAGAACAAGGTCTTATTGTTAACCAAGTTATCTTTACTTGTGTGAACTCGTGGAAACTAACTTCTGTAACAGTTCCACGTTTATATATAAATTTATATGTAGATCATTTCGATAGGGTATATACGTTGATGAGGTAACATTACAACACGCCTGTACACTCACATTTCGCCAACTATGTTTAAGTGTCATGTAATACGGACCGAGCCTATTGCTATCAACCAGGCACGAGGATCGGGCCGACCGGAGAGGAGGTAGCTAGACCCAGTGCCGGTTGTGAAGGTCAGATAAGCACTCGCTCCATGTAAAATAGTGGAATTCAGATGCATCCAGTTAGTCTGGAAGCTGACCCCAATATAGGAAAACGCTATACAAATGATGATTTAAGATGACGAGGTGGATAGATATCATGTCAACAACATCATGTTAGTGTAAACACAGTGCAGTATGTGATTGGTAAAGTTACCAATTTAGTACAGCTTAATATAGCTTTATGCAAGCGGACACGCCCTTCATGCCTGGAAGCTTTATTTAGATATTTAGTTCTGTTTAACTTTTAGTTTTTATTTTTTTATTTCTACTTGAGTAAAGTTCTCGATGTTTTTGGTTGGTATATTGGCGTGCGCTAGCTGACATATGACCAATAATTTATCATTTAAATTATTTTTTGTGCTGCATAATGTATTTTTTTTGCATACTATTGTCTAGAGTCATTTTTTCTAACTTGAACAGGCAGCTGTGCTGCTGGGGAGTTTGTTGCGCCACTTCTTCTTCCCAGCTAAAGGCACTAGGAAGTGGTGAAGGGTGGGCGTTTTGGGGGCTGTCTTATGTAATTTTGACGTTCGAAAAGTTCTGATTTTCAGCCTAGTTTGAATAAATGACTTTTGTATTTTGAATTTTAGCGATAAAACGGATTCCTACTTGTTGTCTAACCATCCTCAATAATTTTTATGTTACGGGTTCCTCTGTTTACTCACGCCATCTGTATTGGTAAAATTGTCTCGAACATACAGAGTGTAATTTGAAAAAGCAATAAAGAGTAAAAACTACATATTCAGTACTCACTATTTTAATAAACACACGAAAAATACTACAAAATATGTTCCCAAAATACACGGCAGAAACCCTTAGTTCCGCTCGCCACAGTAACCCCTTACATTCTAACTCGGCCACATTCGGCGAAGTTTTAACAATCACATGGCCGAATCACCGCCGAAGTTGGGCGTTTCGGCCCCGCAATGTGTCATTTCGGTACCAAATATGCCAACTATTTGGGGGTTATGTTGAACCTTTGCTATACAATGTTAATGGGATTATTGACGGTATAGCGCAGTGTTTTGTTTAAAATGATATACACCCACTTCACAAAACATCACCCCAGTATTCCCCGAAAGGTTAGGCAGAGGTGTACTTATAGTACACCCACATCTCGCCAGTTATTTTTAAGTCCAATGTAATAACGGGCACGCCTATTGCCATCAACCGGGCACAAATCCAGACTCTGGCCTGCTACTGAGAAATGCGCCCATCTTAATCCAAACAAAAACACAACGCTGTTTCTCTATTACATTGTTAGTCTTCGAGCATTCAATGGGCTACTCAAATCTAGATGGATTACGTAGATGATCTATTCGCCATTTCACTTTCGGGTCTAAAAAGGTAAGCCTATTATTTGCATAAATTACAACTAACTGTAATCTCAAATCCTACAAAAGACCACCAACTGTCACTGAAGTTTACTTAGCATAGCAATTTAGGCAACTTTGTCAAGACTGATTGTAGCTGCTAATGGCCCATGTCACGTATGGTTTATAATTAAAAATATAAATGTCCTCAATAACTTTTGTCACTAACTACAGCCGTGATCAGTTCCTAAAAATTACCCTAGGCTGATAACATTTTTCGTTTTTCCTAATTTTATTTAATATTAGTGTTAAGATCGGCTTTCGCTTATGTATTTGATCTATTGTGTTCAATTACTTCTGAACACCCTAACCTATCTATAATCTACGCTCAAATGAGGAACTGCCCCATACATCGAGTTTGGGCCCAATCTATGTTTAACTTTTACTAATTGTTTACCCTCGGGTCGACTTCAATCACCAGCCTAACTTAAACTCTGCGTCTAAAAACTTTACCGCTCCATGTTTCCAATTTCTAAAGGATGGGACAGGAGGGGCAGGTCAGCGTAAACTGGACAATCCAACAATGCAATCTCGTGAAAACCGATGTAACATGGGAAACTTTTAATATGATTAATATTTAATTTGTTTATTGGCTGTTGAACGTAAATCATGGTGGATTTTTCATGAATAATTTTTCTACTGAAATTGAGAGAGAAATATTAATTTAAGGTATTTTTCTAAGAAATGATGCGTGATGCAGAATAATCAGAAGTGTAAAAGTAGGATGTATTTTTATGGAATAGCTAACATTTTTCATCTGTCAATTTTACCTTGGAAGCCTCGCTAGAAAAGTTCTGCCGTAGAAACTGTTTGACTCAGATATGCCAATTAAAAGGAGAAATTGGTAGTCAAGTTGTAATAAGACAATCGATATTTATTAACAGGTTCCTATCAAGAATGTGAATACGTAGTCGTATAATAAAACTTTAAAGGTGACTCGCATTCCAAAAACATAATGACGCAGTAAGTGGCGCCGTCTAATTTGGTTACGAAGCTACTAGGACCCACTGAAGAGGTTAGATATGAGTGAAACTGGCTGGTGATAGTCACTGTAGCAGAGCGTCGCCTCTATGGTTGCGTAGCGGCTGTCTTCTGATGACAGATGATGTCAGGGGAGCCGCTGCCATGTAACCCGATTTTTATAACTATGCGCCTGTCAACGTGAAAATATTACATTAAACGTGATTTAAATAATAAAAATAACAACTTAACGAATAATATGGATACGACACGATTTGTGTAGACCATATTAAGAGGCGTCGGGGCGCTGAGCAGGTAAGCAGGCGGGTGAATCCAATACTAACAACCTACGACTTTGACAGCTCCAAGCGCTCAGTTATAAAAATCGAGTTATACCACGTCTACGACGATCTGCTATAAACTCAAACTCAAAACATAAAGCATTTTTGGATTGCGCACTTTTGAATTGTCAAGAAATAGGTCAATCAGAAATATGAAGCTAGTTGCCCATTCCAAAGCGTAGCGAAGTTGCATATTCCAGTAAAACCCTGACGCCATTGAAGCTGCTGAGCCAATAATACGATGACCACTTCTGGTAAAGGCTTATCCTGCACCATTAAACATTACAAAACCTAAGAAAACAAAAAGTAGAACGCTAAATTAACAAACTAAAACCAATGAATTATCGTAATTATACGCAAATAGAGCGACATCCATTGGCGCGATTGCTTGAATAGCATTAAACCGTAAGTCCGTGATCAATACGAGCCCGCAATTAAAGAAATGGGCTACATTCGTAACATTTCTGTAATTTCCTCCAGCACTTGCATTAGTTCCTAATGGGGTTTTAGTAAAATTGTGGTAACTGCCTGACTTATCTTGGGAGGATTTTTAGTTTTAACGTTGATTCTCTTTTAGTCTTTTAAGATGGATATGTTGAAATCCTTATCCTCACTGATAAAAAGTAATATTATTAAATGTAAATTTGTTTTCTAATATGAATTCGTTTTAATATCAATGTGTTTTCTGTTAGTAAAAGTTTGTGTTTGATTTTCATGATTATTAAATCTCAGAATTAGGATTATACGAAATTAATGTCACCTTTGCGTCGAACTTACTGAATGATTAACATGTCAAAACGTTTTATTCTGCATCTAGCAGCTCTATGTTCCTAAAGTTTTTTTCAACCAGTTTATTTCAAATTAAAAACGCCAAAAAGAATCATCTGTTCAAGAATAATATACCTATAGCCTAAAATATACATCTGTTCTAAACCGATCCTTATTTCAATACTCATTCAAATATTATGAACAATTCAAAATCCCATCATAGGAACCCCTTCTATTCCCAATAATTCACATTTCTCAATACATATTTAACTAGACATTAATGGCAGTAGCCTCGCCAGCTGTGTCCATACATGAATATTTGAAGAAAGTAAGAATGCAACGGTTAGCTTCGTTTACTTGTATCGATTTAATTATATTTAGGTCGCTTTGATTTGAATCCTTTCGATTGTTTGAAATAATATTTCTTAAATGTTCAATTTGGAAGTTGGAATTCCTTATTTGAATATGCATGTGGACTTTTTTTTACTACAAGTACCGATACCTAATGATAATGTAGATATAATTATTTATTTACTAAATAAAAAAGAAAAGCAGTAGTATAAAGACTGAGGCCTTAACAAAAACAAAGTTAACAAATAATTTACCTACCTAGTACCACTACGTTCTACCTACATATCCACTAAATTATGGACATAAAATATTTCTAAAACATTAATAAGATTTTAGGTCAGGAAACATTCTATTGACTTACAAAAGTATTAATATTAGCTATTACTTGGAACAAACAAGTAATTTAACTATTTGGAACGTTAGGAAACTTTGAAATGAATAAGTACAAACAAAATTAAATTACTTAGAGAAATTGTTAATAAGACAAAACCTAAACTTCAAAGGATCAGTAGTTCTAGGAATCGGGTAAATTAATATTATCGAATGACAAAGAATAGGCAGCGTTACCACAGCCACAGCGTCGATTGTACCACAGAAACAAAGAAAAATTGCTGGCCTGTTTTCATTAAACATCAGAAAAATGATAATTATAGTCATTAAAATATTGTACAAAAATTGCAACATCATATTTGGAACTACACAAGTAGGTACCTAAAGACATAAAAGATATGCCTATGTGTAATGTGTGCTACACTGATTTATAAGCATAATTATAACTTTACTTTACACAAATATGTACTGTAAGTTTCCAGTAACATAAATATAAATATCAAAGCAACAGGGTTCGGGGCAAAGATCGAGGTTTCATAAATTGTATCACAAAGAATTCCTTTTTCGGTGCACAGCCAAGTTGACAGACTTCAGACGTAAAAAAAAGGTGTGCATCCCAGCGTCGTCTGTTTCTCACACGGGTTCTAGAACATTCCAGAAGCTGCCCCCTAATTGGACGAGCGTATTGTGACGGGAGCGGTTCGAAATAGGTTCGCGTTACATAACTTGTTACTGTCAAGTTAACATCCCACTTCTATTAATTTGAAGATTTATGAAGATGATTGTTGATCACCCCTTTTTTTTGGGTGGGAAATTATCAAATAACTTGTCCTGCTCGGGACGGAATGGGAGGGCGTGTCAGAATCTTACTGACTATAACCTACCCGTGTTCCTTCAGTTGCCTGTATGTTGCTAGGGGCCACAACCCTTTTGGGCGTAATAACGAGATGAATGAATTTGGATGTTTGGCACAAAAATTAGTAATCCGTGGATGTTATTAGGGTGCTTTTTACAGGGTATTTCGTCATGAAATTGAAGGGAAGACCCTCTAGTTGTGTCATACATGGCACAAAAGGGAGGACGCCTAACTCAGCACGGGGTGGAACAAAGCTGCCAATAATGATGATGATGATAAAATTGTCCAAAGATCCTAGTTAAACCGTAGCCTCTTATTAAAGCGGAGAGTATATAGAGATGATTTACCGTAAAAAACTACGTACAAGCCTTTTATGTTAGGCACGTATTGATAAACTTCACATAAAGCATTCACAGCAATACTGACCTCGTAAACACAATGACACAGACAACTCAATAAATTCCGTAATTTACGAACCCATTACGTACCTTATCAAGTATTCAATTTATGCAATCGGAATGTGGCATCAATAATTATGAAACTGCATGAGCGTGCAAAAGTATCGTTCAGTTATTAACGATTTAGTCTGATTCATAGCTATTGGATATTGGATGTTCAGGATTTCTAAATTACTATGGTGTTCACCATTACTTATGTCTGTTATTGCATTTTTATTTGAATTGCCACAATTTCCTGTAGTAGGTGAAGGTGCATTGTTTTTACGTATACAACTGCAGAAATCAGAAATTAGGTAATCTGGAAAAAAATTGGTGTTACTGACGAAGCTTACAGAGTATGCAAGCTATTGTGGCAGTGGGCTGGGCATGCTTGTCGAAGGACTGATGGTAGGTGGAGCAGACGAGTCCTTTTTGTATTTTTTTTTTTTGTATGGGATAATATCACATAACTTTTCCCGCTGTGGATGGAGTGGGAGGGCGTGTCAGACTTTTACTGACTAAAACACAACCGTGTTCCTTCAGTTGCCATATTGCCAGAGGCCGGAATCCCTTTCAGACTTTCCCGCGACCCCGGCAGGCATCGGCCCTAGCGGACCCCGTCAGTTTTGCTGACATCTCTTTGAGGCGCGCGTGGAACACAACGCGTCGTCGACCCGAGCCTGGTCCTTATCGGACGGCGAGCTATCCATTGCTCACCGTCCGCAAGCCCACGCCTACGGTGGCCGCGAATCGGCCTGCGATTACCGACGCCCAGGGCGTCTCCTGCGGCAGTTAAGTGCGTGAGGGCGCGGAATTTGCCTCTCCCTCACGAGCTCGGACTCCTCCTTCGCGAGCATTAGTGCTTCGCAGAAGGAAGTGACGGCTTCTCATGCCCTTTCACTCCGTACCATGGCCTGGACCAGGGCCGGAAACAGACGAGTCCTGGAGTGGAAATCGGCAAGCGTAATGTGGGACACCCCCAACTAGATGGACCGATGTCCTTAAAAAGGTGGCAGGAACAGACTGAAAGCGGAAGGTGGAGGACAGGGTGTTGTGGCGCAGCCTAAGAGAAGCGCATCTCCAGCTGTGGACTGCGATAAGCTGAGTTGGTTGATTGAGATTATCGCTAACCCATGCAGTAATAGTTAAGCTTTTTACGAACATTCGTAACAATAATTAAATTGTGACATTAGCTTATCTGCTGGTTATTCTAGTATTGTAAAAAATACGCACGTTAAACATGTAAGCTCTTCTGTTTTTTAAAGAATGTAATAATCACCAATCTGTGTGTTGAGTCATATGATTTCAGCGATTTTCATTTTTGAACCTTTATTTATTATTTAGTCGAAGCCCCACCCTTGGGCGCCAATAGTGAAAATGGCGCCCACGTGGGACTAAAATATCAGTACAGAATTCCTGAAAAGTTCAATCTGTATGTATCTGTATAGACTGATAAATTATGCAAAATACGCGCTTGAACACGGACTTGCGGACACCAGCCCATTATAATATATTACAGATTGATAAAATACTCGTTTTCATACTCTTATAAAATTAAACCATTAGTTGACTGGCTTAAAATTTTCCAATTACTTTTCAATTTTTGTTTTAAAGCCGCAAGTCAAAACTCTCAAGTTAATTATGTTAAATATAAGGAAATGTTCCGAAAAGCCGCAAAAATTAAAACGGAACACAATTGAGTCCTAGCTTCCTTCCCTTTGTATCGCTTTTCGCATAGTCACGGCATGAGTAGCTGTTGTGTGTTTCCATTGTACTATGTGGTGTGTTAAACGGTAGATTAATGCTTAAAGACTACATTCGTCATTACTTTAGGCGATAATTAATAAATTATTGCTTACTAAGAGACCTTTGATCTTCTGGGGACCTTTGTTGCGCCACTTCTTTCTTGCAGCTAAAGCACTAGGAAGTGGTGAAGGGCAGACGTTTTGGGGGACTGTCTTAGGTAATTTTGACGTTCAAAAAATGTTGATTCTCAGTCTAGTATGAATAAATGACTTTTGATTTTGTGAATTATTTTTTTATACCTTGAATTATTTATGAGGTTCCGTTCTAAAAAGAGTAAGTGCAGTTAGATTTTTCCAGAATGTGAATAATATAGAAGTTAGCTTAGGTGCATACTATAGTTAAATTCTCAGCGTTTTTCTTTAGTTTCAAATTCAAAATATTTTATTTCACATAAACCTATAAAGGCACTTATGAAACGTCAGAAGCTAGGTTCCAATTGGTCGTTTCCTATGGAGAAGAGCCAGCAAGAAACTCCATGGTTACTCTTTTAAAAATAAATTGTTTTTACAATGTTTTCAAATTACACTATTAATAGAAATGAAAGGACGGTGTAGGCCTATCAATTTGATATTGCACTTGTAGCCAGCAAAATGTAGAATAACCTGAAGTGATTAAGGAATCAAAATCTCTTCCCACTTTTAAAGGGCTATCAAAGCACCATGTTTTGAAAATAATATTTTGTTACTTATAAGTTATAATTTTAGTTTTATCACCCCGGTGAAACCGTCGCGTCGTTGCTTAATATTTGAATAACTATTATGTTTTTCCTCATAGCAGTAAATTAATGTATTTTTTAAAAAATGAAGTAAAGTATATAAAAGCAAGAAAATCATGTGGGATTGATTGAACGGTTCGGTGACTGCAGTTTCTTTGTATACACAGACAGTAAAACTTTTCGATCCTTTTAGCAAATATGCTAACGGGATTAACCTTAATCACGTCCTCCGACACCCTCCAAAACACCATTATATTAAGGAAACGGAAACAAACACCACCAACCCGTGACTGCCACCACCTGTCACCGAAATGTGTATTAAAACCTTCGTAGAAATAATTGCTGTAAACGGTACAAACATTGAACTTTTACGTTATTTTATAAATTAAAATTTAATACGATTCGGTACCTACGCGCTGTGTTGTTGCGTAGTAATTTATGACCACTTTTGTGTACATTGATTAATGGAACTACCTCGTTAGTCCAGTGGTCGCTAGCACAACTGCTAAGATTGGAGTCCGAGGTTTGAATTCTGGGTTAGACAAATTATTATTGTGCTTTTCTTTCAGGAATTTTCCAGTAGCAGCTCAGGCTAGACTTGTGGCCCTATTATTTCATATCGGCTCATCCTCTAATTTTTAAATAATTTGTGTCAGTTAAAACCAATTTTACAATCTTATCCAAGCGAATGAGCCGTATCCCACATTAAACTGTCTTCCTTAATAAGCTCGGTCACGCAACGAACTATGAAAAAGGTTATTTTTGGATTTCTCTTCACGAATATAATTTTATATCGACCCGGAAACCTTCAATTAATTACTAAATACCTACGCACCCTACCGAAAAACTACTTAAACTAGTTATTTCTTTATTACCGTATTAGCAGGAATGAGAATTAGCAGGAGTATGATAAATTCATATGAGGTCTGCCCTTGCAAAATTAGACAAGCAGAAATGTACTAGTCTAGCTCACTGCTCAGGGTGTGCCCGTACTCATGAAATAATTATATCAAAAATATAGCCGTAAAAAATACAGCACTTGCGTAAAAAGGCCATCATAATCGTTATTGTTAGACAGACACATGATTGCTGTTTGTTGTAATTTTTACTGAAATTAAGTCGCCATAAATTGGCTGTTCCATGTGTAAGAATAGGATACCCTGTTCTTGGTCGGATCAACACCAAAAAAATCACCTACCTACTAATCTAAGGAATATTTGAAAAAAAGAAAGAAAAATAAGTTTATTTGTCACAGAAACACGTGCATAAAAGAAGAGAACAATAAAATAAAATTAAAAATAGATTTAAATATAATCACAAGCACAAAACAGAAACATGCGATAGCTGCTGGCACGACATGACTGTGACAAGAAGGCTTCCACTCAGCATGATGACAGCATCATGCTGAGTGGAAGCCTTCTTGTCACAGCACAGGCTATGGGGACCCACAGCACAGCGCTGATTTTCAGTGGCCATCCAAAAAGGTCGTACAGAAACCAATTAATAATAATATTTCGTGAAGGAATTATAGGTGTTGCTACGAAAGCCTCATAAGCCTAATTTTAATGAAGTTATTAACCTTTTTGGAATTATTTTTCTCTATGTATACTCATTACCTTAACGGCCAGTTCCTTAATTTAAAATAAGAACATAAAATCATGCCAGTGTCCTAGAGGGTTGGGGACATTTTGCCAGTTATAATATAGTCTCATGTAATAGGGGGTGAGCCTATTGCCATTAACCGGGCACAAACCCAGACTCAGGGCTGCTACTGGGAATTCACTACTGAAAAACAAAATAAATATTTGCCCCAACTAGTGAACAAACCTACAGGTCCAAGAGACCAATGAGGCATAATTTATAAAAAATAATAGTATGGAACACCTTGATTCAAACGTAGTACACACGGCTACATACCATGTCATATATAGTTCTCATTGTACGGAAATTCTTTACAATGTGAGATAAGTTTATACTGGAAATGTATTTAATATAGCTTGGTATATAGCCGGGTGTACCTTAAGGTACCTTTACAGAGAGTAGAGTAAGTCACACTCCGAAACTTTCTACGCTTTATTGCAAAAATAAACCTATCTTGCAAGAAAATAGTAATGGATTTTTACTTTAACCAATTTTTTACAAAAAGAAAGAAAAATATTTCCATCATTCATTGTAAAAAAAAAAAAACATTTTTACTCTCCAACATAACATTAATATTTTTCTGAGTACTTTAATCACCATTACAAACTAATAAGCATTTATCATTCATTTGTCAATATTTACCAGCAAAAGATAAAAAAAATACTTGACAGAGAAAAGATTATATGAAAGAGCTCCTTCAAAAACATAGCACAAGAACGACGGTAAACCCTACTTGACCCGGCCAAGTGTGTAGGATGCAAACCTTATTACCGTGTTTAATCCTCTTATGAAGACTTCCCCCCTTTTGCCTCCTCCTTTTCCCCCTCCCCCACTCCCCCGAGATACGGGGGATCTTGTATTTTTAATGCGCAAAGTGTTTTTGTTTAAAATTTACATCAATTCAGGACTGTCGCGCGTTGCCCTGAGGTAAGAATGGGGTATTGGGTTTGTTGTGAATTTAGAATCAGATAAAGTAGGTTTTTTTAAGCAACACACATGGATGTTTGAAATTATGTATACGCATTATTTTTTGTGGAATTCAGGCTGGATTGTATTTTTTTATTTATGTATGTGGTATTTTTTTAGTTGACGTTTTTGTCGTAGTTGGGTTTTAATAGCTTTTAAATTATTTTCGCGTTTTATTATATATATTTTTGAAATGTGCTTATTAAGTCCTTTCACTTGATACCCAAAATGGCATCTTTAAAAAATTGTTTTGGTTCATCACTTTATGTCCTCTAGAGGGCGCCATTTTCAGTTAATATGACGTCACATACCCTATAACTAGCGGACGATCAAGACGCTTCCAGAGATACCTCATTTGTTAAATTATGATAGTTTCGAAGTTATGAGGGAACAGGTGAATATACATAAATACTGGTCAAAATCATAACCCTCCTTTTTGCTTCGCCGTAGTTGAGTAAAAAGTTATGGGCAATGTTCAAATTAGTGCTGTCACCGATTAATACATATAGTTCACTCCGCATTTTAGGTATGAAGCTACAAGTACGCGGCGGGCCCGTCTTGTCGGGCCAATTCAGTGAGTGTAATGTGCTCATAAGATATAAGAGTTACGCGATAGAAAGACAATCAACTTCTAGATGAATACAGCTATAGGTAATTAGTGATGTGCGACTTGAATTGCACTTTATTGTGTGCTAGCAAGAGTCGCTTTTTGTTTAAATGATTTTGCAGAGTGAACCATCTATATTCATCTGTCGTGCTGTGACTATAAAATACTAGACAAGGAACAACAATTATTCATTAAATATCCTACATAAAATGAGTTGTATTGTATATTGTACTTTGAGATATTTCATAATAAAATAGGTATTCAACTTATACACATTAAAAACTTTGTAACTTAAAGATTATCTAATGAAAGTCGTAAAATGATACTAAATGATCAGCACCAGAATTTAAATGAAAATTCTGCCTTTTTCTTATGCAAAGCCTCATCAGCAGGTTGATTCAAATAAAATTGGGACACAAAAACTCTAGATCGTGGATGAAAAGAAAATTGATACCTTCTTATAAATCTACATATTATTTACGCAAATGCTTTTACCTCCCGTAATTCCTATTTACGAAGAAATAAATAAGTATGGAGCTCACTTCGGGGAATTGAAATTACTTTGTTCAAATTAAGACATCCGTTACATAAAATGTGAATTTAATAAGAAAACTCCTTATGGTTTTCCGGGAACATAATATATTAGAAGTGACTTCAAAAAGGCTGTTTAGAACTCTGTGTTCTTGGTATGTTATAGTTATCCTTTGATATTAGAATTTTCTGAGAATCCTATGAATATGATAGATGTGTTCGTTTTATCGCTAAAGATATACTTTTTTATTTTTGATCCATACATATACATACATACATAAATATGTATGTATGTATACATATTTATGTATGCCAGCATATGCCATATAAATAAAACCAGCCTATGTTATTCCTAATAACATCAGCTATCTGCCAGTGAAAGTCCCGTCAATATCGGTCCAACCGTTTCGGAGATTAGCCGGAATAAACAGAAAGACAAACAATTAAAAATTGTTTTTTGTTATAAGTAGCGTATAAACTTTCGTATGCATTTGGTAAAAAGCTGTTATTTTGACATTACAAACAGACGCTTCAATTTTATTTATTTGTATATACAGACAATTTTTCATTGTTTATCTGTCTGTTTATTCCGGCTAATCTCCGAAACGGTTGGACTGATATCGACGGGACTTTCATTGGCTATGTTATTAGGAGTAACATAAGCTGGTTTTATTTTGGAAAAAAGTATATCCACAGGGATGAAAACGCGGGCAGCAACTAGAATTCATAAATATCTACTACCGAATTAGAGGAAAAAAATGTTTTGTGTAATATAAATTTGGTTCAGGACATAAATCTTACATATTTTTTTCTGTAACAAAAGACTTAAGTTTACTAGAGGCGCTGAATAATTCCCAAAAGTTCATCTTACAGGTGAATAAACTTATATCTAGATACAATTTCATCTGCCATAAAAATTTAAAAGATTTAGTTTTCTTATAAAACATAATTATTCTATTGAAAGTTCTCCACTCCCCATTGATCACTACAGGAATCGCAAGCCAATTCCCGGTTACCGTAGGCGCGGGCTTGCGGACGGTGAGCAATAGGTAGCTCGCCGGCCGATAAGGACCAGGTCCGGGTCGACGGGGCGTTATGTTCCACGCGCGCCTCAAAGAGATGTCAGCAGAACTGACTGGGTCCACTAGGGCCGATGCCTGCCGGGGTCGCGGGAAAGTCCAAAGGAATACCGTGGCCCCTGGCAACATAGCAACTGAAGGAACACGGGTGGGTTTTAGTCAGTAAGCGTCTAACATGCCCTCCCGCTCCACCCAGAGCGTGAGAAGTTATTAGATAATTTTCCACCCAAAAAAAAGAAAAAAAAGAACATTGATCACGTCCAAACATCGCCACAAAGACTTTCCCCAGACTTTCTACATCAAACAATACCAATTGTTTGTCTAAATAGTAATTTTATATTATTTTGAAGACCAACATATACCATAGAAAAGTTCAAAAACCTTTCTGAGTACGAGAGTCACAACATAATGTACGCGCTGAGAATAATAATTTAATTTAAAGCCCCAAAACATTAACGTAACCTTTTAGCAAACATTACCTGTCTGACAGGCAGATACATCAGGCATTAAAGATTATTAAGTATGTAAAAGATACATGGAATTAAATAAAAAGATAACACTTCAAGCAATAGGTATCTTTTTTACCTGGATAGGCATTATCTGAACCAGTCTTGCCAAAGGGTATCGTGTTACCTAGTAATTGGGCTGTGGAGGTCAGACAGGCAGTCGCTTTATGAAAAATACTGGTATTCAGCTTCATCCGGTTAGACTGGAAGTTGACCCTAATATAGTTAGAAAAGGCTAGGCAGATGAGAACTCTAATTCCACTCTGGATCACATTATTAAAACGTTTTATTTTTAATTATTAGTTTTATTCATTTAGTTGTTAAGTATTGTGTTTTTTTTTTTATATATAATGGCGAACCTTAGTAAAAGCAGGTCTCCTTGAACAATACTTTGAAGTACTCTGGCCACCCTAGCATTGCGATGGACTGAATAGAAACCAATGTTTTTAAAAATGTGTAATGGAAATTATAAGCGAGAATAATATTTTTATTTAAAAAATATCAAAAAAGTTTCCGCTGGTTAAAATATTTCACGGGCGTATAAAAACTGGCCGTGCGGAAAAATGTTGGCGAAATAGGATGGTCGAAAAATATGACATATATCAAACGGATTTTGACGTTATTCTCTACGACTGCGCATTTTAACTGTATGTATACCTGACTTTATTGTGATGTTTATGTTCATCATACATGACTGAAAGTTGCCTAGGTATATTATTTGTGGAAAGGTTTAAGAGCTTGATTTATTCTTATAGATGACGTCTCGGTTGGCTTTGTAATTTGCTATTTTCTCGACTGGTTTTGATCCATTTTTAAGACCTTTGGGTATTTCTTTTCAGTTACCGTATAGTTTTGGTATAGGATCGACCTACTCCTACTCCATTCTGGTTCATATTTTTACCCGTAGCTGCTTTACTTCGAAGTGCGATCACCAATCTGTTTACAAGTTCAGATCGCCTGATCTCTCTCCGGTGGTGTCAAATTGCCGCGTCCAATCGGACTATGAGAGTGCGGGAAAAGAGATTGCACCTAAGTCTGCGCCAGCCCGTCCCAACCTTAATGTCCTCCCTCCGGTTGACGCCCTTTTTTTTTTTTTTATTTTTTTTTTTTTTTTTTATTTTTTTTTTTTTTTTTTTTTTTTTTTTCCGGGGTGGAAAATCCTCATGGATGTCCTTCGCCCTGGGGCGGGCGAAGGGGTCTGTCAGACTCCTACTGACTAAAAACCACCCCGGTGTTCCCTTCCCACACTTGGACCGGGGATCATGGGATCTAGTGCGCCTTCCATGATCCCCGACTGGTGTCGGCCCGCTTTTGCGGACCACTTCATGCCCGCGAGTGGAGTGAGGTGTTACACTCCCCCCGCGACGTCAAATAGGGGCGCGCGTGGAACACTACGCGCCGCCACCTCGGGTGCTGCTGGATGGGGGGGTGACGGACGTCCCCGAGTCCGCCATCCCTCCGGATCCGTTTACGGGGGCTGGAAGAGGGCATTGTCTGCCCTCCGCCGACGCCCAGTCCGCCTGCTACGGATCAGGAGAGTGGTCTCGATCTCCCTCTCCCTTTCCGCAGCCTCCTTCTGTGAAACTACAGTTTCACAGAAGGAGATCACTGCATCCCACGACTCGGCACTCCCGACCATCGAACGAGCGACAGCCGGCAGCGCCAGGTCGGCTCCGACTTCAGATACGAGAGCACGGCGCGGCTCCTCCCATGCGGCACACTTTGCCAGTGTATGCTGCGCCGTGTCCTCCCGACAGTGGGTGCAGTGATGGCACCGAGCGTCCGGCTCCCTGTTTATGCGACACAGGTAGTTCCCGAAGCAACCATGCCCCGAGAGCACCTGCGTCGCCCGAAACGACAGGGAATCGTGCTTCCTCCCGAGCCATTCGTCGAGCACTGGTCGGATCGCGTTGACGGTAGCGAGGCCGGCGGTAGGGCGCAGAAGCCTGTCCCGCCATTCCGTCACCAGGACCTCGCGGAGCTGAGACCGACGAAGCTCGATCTCACGCTGCATCGGTCCACCTCCTCGCGTTCGCGCCTCCTCGCGCCACCGGTGCAGTGAAGCGAGGGCCCTCGCTTCTAGGTCCCAGGGCGGGGATCCGGCCAATGCACAAGCCGCCTCATAGGAGATCGTGCGATACCCCCTGATAGCTCTGACGGCCATCGCCCTCTGCGGTTTTCGCAGTATTGCGATGCTGCCGGCCGTCAGGTCAGAAGCCCACACCGGGGCCCCGTACAGGGCCATGGATCGCACGATCCCCAAGTACAACCGCCTACAGGCGGTGCTCGGGCCCCCCAGATTGGGAAGCAGCGTCGACAACGCACCCACGGCGCCCATCAACTTGGGCGTCAGTTGCCGAAAGTGGGGGCCGAAGTCCCACCGGCTGTCGAGTACCAATCCCAGGTACTTCATGGTGGACTCAACAGAGATTTGGACCCCCCCGACCACGACGTGTGATCCCGGCGGTGGCGCCCGCCGTGGGCCGTGAAAGACCACGGCCTCCAACTTATTGAGAGCCACCTCCAGGCCCAGGCGTCGTATGCGATCCACCACCTGTGAGACCGCAGCCGTCGCCAGCAACGCTGCTTCCCTATACGAGCTCCCCCGGGCCGTGACCAGCGTGTCGTCCGCATAACACGTCAGGTCCACTCCCGATTGGAGCTCGCCCCTTAGCACCCAGTCGTAGCCGATGTTCCACAGGAGCGGGCCCACGACCGAGCCCTGTGGAACACCGCACGACATATCGCGCCGGCCCCCGCCGTCGCGTCCCCTGTAGGTAACACACCTTTCCGCTAAATAAGCCCCAACGATGTGGCGGAGGTAGCGGGGCACCCTATGGTACCGCAGTGCCTCCCGAATACAGCTCCAGGGCAGGGTATTGAAAGCGTTGGAGATGTCTAAGGACACCGCCAGCATCACCCCGCCCCGGGACATCGCTTCCTCCGCCAGGACTCTCACCCGCATTATTGCATCAATAGTTGAGCGCCCCCGGTTGACGCCCTAAGCCAAGTTTCGTACCCCACAGGGGGTACCCTTAGCGAACGTTCACCTAGTTTTAATTAGCATAGTTGAATAATCCCTGACTGGAGGTTTTAAGTGTAGTAGCTTAAGGCATCCACAGGAAAGCTCGGTTAAGTAGTCATGATCTCAGATGTGAACTACGAGATGCCTACCTAAAAAAAAAAACCTAGGTCTGCGCACATACTTATGCACTGTAATTATCTCCCACGTCAAAAGCTGGTCTCCGCTGAGCCGCTCCGCCACGACATGGCTGAAATTCGGTCTTGAGGTCTATTACAAGTTCGATTATTATGACAATATACCTTGGCTCTTCTGGCGTATAAGACAAAGTAGTATCGCTAACCTCGTCGTTTTACACCACAGTTTTCAATCAGCAGTGATCTAATTTAATAGTGCTTTATAAATGACGAATAAAGAAATAACAAGATAGCAAGATAGAACTAACAAAAAATAAATAGACACAAATTACCTAAAGAAGTACCCCTAATTGTTTAACGTACCCTTTCACTCGGCATGAGAGCAGGAAATGAGTACCATAGAACTCTGCAGGTTACGTGCTCGGCAACCAAATGTATCCACTCAGAAAATCGAATGGGTACGTAATTGAAAAATCGTTTTCGATGTTTGCGAAAAAACGTTCGATTCCTACTTAGGTAAGGCTCGTATTAGGCTGTTTGGGCTGTATCGAGGTAAATGTGCTTTCAGGTAAAAAAAAAATGTTGTGTAGGGTTGAAAATGATAATGCTGTTTTGAATAGGTAGATAGGTACTTGATTTCTTTTTGCTGGTATAGTTCCATTTGCTAAGGAAAATAATCTCAAGATAGGTTTCGGAATGCGGCATGTTCGTGAATGGGCGCCATCAATTGGGACTGGTCATCTCTTACCTGCTTTTCTTTTTTAAGTGAAAACTTATTTAAGCGCGTTGGGCATTTTTGAGATGGGAGTTAAACCATTGATTTCGCGACACCATGACGACACCTCATTTTTGTAAACGCAATTGTGCTCTTTATTTATATTACGTTACAGATCAATGTTCTATGCAAGTATTTTTACTTTAAAGGTTTTGTAAACGCGATTGAGCTCTTTATTTATATATCGTTACGGATCAATGTTCTATGCAAGTATTTTTACTTTAAAGGATTCGGAAGTAATTTTTTTTTTTTTGTTCACGCGATTTTTTAAGTTTTCACTTCTATCGGCAGTCCCAGAGTGCTACCACTTTTTTTGTTTGTTTTTGAATTGTTCTTTGTTTTTATCTTTTTATTACGCATGCTTTTAACATACACGTCTTTCTACATTGTTCTCACATGTATAGTTTCAACATGCATGATGTAACCAAAATTTTGTAAAAAAAAAAAATAGTGTCCGTGGAGTTTCTTGCCCGTTCTTCTCCATAGGTACCTACTACGCTTTGGAATGAGCGACTAGCTTCATATTTCTGACTGACCCACTCCTTGACAATTCAAAAGTGCCTGTAAATGGTTTGATTTAAATAAATGGTTTGAGTTTGATTAAATATAAATTATAATTAGCAGCGAATTACACTGATTGCCTAACAGATCTATCTCAAAAATATTACACTTCTTGGAATTCCTCTCATTTGAATTAATCACGATTCTAGCTAAGGGGTGTACTGATACTGATAGTGGAACTTTGAACTACGTAAAACGTCCTTAAGGCTACGACATTAAGTCTTTGTAAGTCAAAGCATTAATACCGCCATGGACGTGTTTTTTTTCCATAAAAATAATAACCATGGTCCATCATAGTCCAGAGTTAGCCCACGTTCGTACGGACGTAAAAATATCGCGGCGGGATTATATCGCGCACGGGATTTTCACTCATGGTGCTAAGCAGAGCGTTGAAAATCCAGTGTGGGGAAAAATCCCGCCGCGATATTTTTACGTCCGTGCAATCGTGGTTGGAGATAATCCTTCCATAAAACTAAACCTTATAAAATCCAAGATCAGAAGATTCAATATATAACTAAAATCACTAAACACTTAACAGACGGACTCTCAACCTACGTTATGTCAATAATTATGTACAGTAACTAATCTACCGTAAGTTATGATAATTATTATTTGCTTAAATGCTCTATCAACAGTTAAACACCAGAGTCAATAAACGTAGGAATGTATAATTAAGCGGAATGGTATTAATGATAATTATACTAGCTTTTGCGTGCGGCTTATACATGGCTTCTGTTCGAAGTCGGGAATTAATCCATAACATCACTCTTTGCAGACGCACACATTTTTTAGGAACAATTAAACCAGTGCTTAGTAAACGATAATTACAGCAATATAATCCCTAAGGTAACTTGTATCCTCACTTATTATAAAACAAAGTCCCCCACCGCGTCTGTCTGAACGCGATAAATTCAAAACTACTGAACGGATTTTCAAACGGTTTTCACCAATGGACGGAGTGATTCATGTGAAAGGTTTTGGTGTATGATTAATTAAAGTTTTGTGTAAATTGGCTGAAATATGTCGATGATTGTTAAAGATGTCGGAAAAAATCATGACGACTAGGAGTTTTACAGGCGTGCACCGTGTAAAGCAATAGAGTTTTAAGAAAACAAGACATTACGGAATTTTCAATTAAATGTTCAATTTAAGTAACAAAGTTTATTGGATAAGGATTAATATAATACCGATCAAAATAGCTTTGGCAATAACAATGAAATTTTTATCAATTTCTGCAAGGTAAAAATGGTTATTGTGGGTCATCCTTAGAAGATAAACATATATTATGTAACTTTTACGATTTACGCGGCGCACACCATTAAAATTCCCAATTGGCATGATTTTTTCCGACATCGTCAAATTTCAGCCAATTTACACAAAACCATATACACTAAAACCTTCCGCAGGAATCATTCCGTCCATTGGTGATAACCGTTTGAAAATCCGTTTGGTAGTTTTTGAGTTTATCGCGTTCAGACAGACAGACAGACGCGGTGGGGGACTTTGTTTTATAATATGTAAGGACTAGCCTACACCAGCGGCTTTGCCCACGTTATATCTTCATGAATTATAGCATATGTAATTCAGTGATAATATATCATTCTACTGGTGAAAGAATTTTTAAATCGGTTCAATAATTTTTGAGTTTATCCATTACAAACAAACATACAAAAATCAAATCTTTTCTCTTTAAGTATAATATTAGTTTAGACAAAAAATGTTTTTTTGTTTTTTAACTTAATGAATCGATTACAATCAGAATCATAAATTTATCATAGCATTTTAAATCCAGTTAATACCAGAAAACTGTTTGATACGTCGATTTCTGTATTATTGGCCATTTGTTTCTCTCGTCTACTGCGTCTAATGATTCATTTCCTCTGTAGACAAATAGAGGGTTTCTTTGAAGAGTATTAATGATGGCGTTACAATGTCTCAATAAGGCTTTATGAAGTTGCTTTGATACCTACCTAAGTTTAATATTATTTTAATGCATTGGACTGTCTTACGTGACAGTCTGCTGCACTTTACCCTATTTTAAAGCCAAGATTAAAAAAAAAAAACAATCAAGAAAAAAGAATACAATAGACGTTGATATATTTAGTAACCTGTTCCGCTTAACTATTCCTAAAGAGCTATAAAAAACCTTGAAAGAAATCGACACGTGTTTCACCTCTCAACGAGGCATCCTCAGAATGATGATTGACTTATCACGAACCTGAACTCGACGTGTTGCCACACCGAATGCTGGACGCAGAGTGAGACATACCGCCCGTCATTGTTAAGTAATCTGGTACTTCATTTTATTTTTAAATACAAGAGTAAATTATTATACAATAAACTACATATTTATACTCGGTACAAAATAAATTACTTACTGTATTCAATATACATGTGCCAAAATATTTATTTTATTTATTTCACAGTTTATTTGCCTAAATATTTATTAGTTTAATTAAATAACTTTAACCTTCTCATTGCTCACCTTCCCAAAAACTTAACTCATATACAGCACACACACACACACACACTCATCTATAACAAAAAGAGAGAGAGAAAGTCGCATGGAGCCCCCCACCCCTCCATAAAACGCTTTTTCCTTGCGTGACGATTTCTACTGATCAACTCTTGCAGCAAGCCGCGTTAAGGAAATTCATTCAAAAAATCATTTCATTTAATTTCAGCCCAAAAACGTCCACTGCTGGACATACGCCTCCCCCAAAAATACCTACTACAAAATAGTCTGTTCTATTTTTCGTATATCCGTGTATCGTAGCCGTCCATTCAATAATATATTAGTGTCTCGTGACTCGGTATACGATTTATGTGTTGTATCTACCACGTTTAATTGTTCACCCAACCAACTGAATGTATTTTTTATCAGTACCTTTGTATGTTACATCTGTGTGTGTGTGTATTTTTATAGTGTAGCGGCCATCTACATCGCCACATGTGAACTTCAAATCACACGCCATACAAAATCTTGCATCGCGCAAGCAACGTTTACCGCGCTGCTAATATATACAACGTCCCGACATCAATCGTTGGGCAGTAGCCCACCAGACACAACCTATCTGGTCGGAGGATCTTCCCTTTTCTATGGAGGATGAGTGAACTTTAGATCCTGTTCCTCATACCTCTATAATAGTGCTCCCTAGTACACCTGTTACCGTTGATCTAATAAATGTTTGTGTATGTAAGAGTAAAACATCAAGTGTTAAAACCATGCTCATTACGCATAATCTAATTTCCTATTAAATCGAAAGAATACCTATTCCATCAACAGTTTTCAGGCTTCTGTCTAATAACCGCCTAATAATAAATGGTGGAGATTGCTGACATGATGTACTGAACTAAGAATACACGAATATACCCCCCAAGATTCAGCAACGATTATGAGCGTACCTACACGATTATATTAGTAGTTCCAACTACATATTAGTGGTCATGAAAAAGGAATGAAAAAAAATGACTGTTCCATATATTAAACATCTATGTATTGAGTTCATTCTATAGATATTATGGTGTGCTGTCCGTGTGAACAATTTATGTGGCGTGTTTAACACGCTTTATTGGCTCTGTCTCGATGCGCACTTCACGTTTGATCGCGCTCAACTACTCTAGACGACTCAACGTTAAGTTGGTTGATGGTTGACTAGGTTATTATTTAATAGCTGTGTCACTGACAATTTAAAGCTCAATATTATGAAAAACAAAACGTATTCGTAAACTTATTTCATAGACTTTTGTTGTATTAGAGAATGCTAAGAGCAGCGTAAAGCACCAACAACAATCAAACAAAGGTAAAATTCAAACTCATCATCATCCCTAGCCTTTTCTCAACTATGTTGGGGTCGGTTTCCAGTCAAACCGAATGCAGCTGAATACCAGTATTTTACATGGAGCGACAGCCTATCTGACCTCCACAACCCTGTTACTGGGTAATACGATACCCCTTGATGAGACAGGTTGTCAGTTTTTTTGGGATTCCGACGACCCAGTACGACTGTCAAAGACCTAAAAATGACAGCTGGGACCAACGACTTAATTTGTTTTCCGAGGCACGGGGTCTCAGTATGTAAAAATGGTCACCCATCCGCGGACTGACCGTGGCAACCGTAGCTTAACCTGATCGATCGACCTGTGCGGCTATTATTACTTAGTCACGAGCCCCTCTATCTATCAAGCGGTGTGTTGTTACATATACGATTAACTTTAGGCTAAACTTTAAGTAGAAGTGCAGAGCTCTTGAGTACTGAGTACCAGTGATATTTCTGTACCGTCCCCAAATTATAGTTTGACTTCCTAAAACTATCAACACCATACCCAATATTTGTTGTTACCTCCTTCCGATATTCCCGATTGTTTTCCTCTGCCCAAAAAACCCACAGTTCAGTAATAAATTCTGATCGTGTGTAAAGCTGTAAGACCGGTGATATGTAGCCGTACGCGACTGCTCCTGAACTATTGTCCCCGCGTGATGCGAATAATCAAACGCTTACTTCATGTCGATGACTGATTTTCAGATCAAAAGCTATGATTGTTTTGTTTGTGACCCTTGAAAGATATTGTGACAGAAATATATTTTTACAGCTTTCATCCATACTCATATTATAAAGAGGTAAAATTTGTTTGTTTGTTTGTAAGTTTGTATGTAGGGGGTAATCTCCGGAACTACCAGTCGGATTTGAAAAATTATTTTTGCATTGGATAGTCTAATTTTTGAGGAAGGTTATAGGCCCGTGGACAAAGTCGCGGGCAGAAGCTAGTTGATAATATGTTTCTATAGTTCTTTCTACAATGAAAGTTTTTTATAAAAGTTGGTGTTTTTATGACTGGACAAAACATCAAGATTTCTTAACTAAATGATAATTAAATATGAATCTTATATACATATAAACCTTTTGAAATAAATTGTCTAAATAATAGTAGAAACCGCATCAAAATCCGTTGCGTTGTTTAGAAGAACAACGCGATCATACAGACAGACATGAAAAGCCTTTTAAATTTATAAGTGAGTGTAGATCATCATCATAATAATATATCGCCTTGTTAGGCAGAGGATTACCTGTAATACACCCACTTTTCTTTTCCAGTTATGTTTGAGTCGAAGCGAGCCTATGGCCACAGAATAAATAAGAAACAGTATTATCTCTTCATAGAAAACGGCCGAACGACGCGTTTCGAAATCTCAGTGTGTGACAACAGAATCGAGTGCACGGCAGTTACGCGCGGACGCGGGAGGTTTATCTACCGAGCGGCCGTAGGTAATTATTCCAAGGCCACTGCCGAGACATAATACTGTTATTTTATTATACTGTGCTATTGCCATCAACCAGAAATCCAGAATCCGAAGTGCTACTGAGAAATTCCACATTAAGTGTAGACATCGATGAGAAAAGAAAATGTAAAACGATCGATGAAAGTTGTCGTGTATTAGTTGTTCACTCTTTTATAAAAGTGGTTTTCAGTATGAATTATGCAAGTGGAAAGTCTGGTTTCGGTACTCATTAAAATGTAAGTAGGTAAGTATTGAAAAAAATAAATGTGCTAAAAACATTATTCTCTATCAGTGCAAACATATTTCAACATTAGTAAGCGTGGGCTATAATAATACTCACTCTCAAAATTACCTAGAATGGATCTGGTTCATCAAGTTCCTACCTTCTCTCCCCAGAAACAGAACCAGTAAGTACCAGTACAGCCTACAAACTTGTAAGTTCAGGTAATCACAATGTGAACCCGCAAATTGAGTTTTAAGATAACGAAGGCAAAAGGGTGAGTTTGGACAGAACTCGCCACTTTTTTTTACACACAAGGATAATGGAGCCTCTGAATAGTGCTAAAAACATTGTTCTCTATTAGTGAAAACATTGTGACGCAATCACAGAATTACCTATTATAAATTATAATTATTTTTCAAGTTCCTACAATCTCCTTATTTCCTTTACATTATCATTTTTAAACATTTATTTGCTATTTTAACCTGTGGTCAGGGCTCCGGAGAGAGTAACCTCCTAACAGTACGCGCCGTGTCCACAAGTAGAGCTTTCTGGATCAAACCCTTGATCCAGCTACCTAACGAGAGCCTCCTTAGGTGTAGGTCGAGGCTGTTGGTTATGTTGCCATTAGCCGTCACGACCATCGGCATAATGACTGCTGTATCCACATCCCACGTGTCGCCAATCTTGCTAGTCAGGTCAAGATACTTAATCTGTTTACCTATTATTATTTTAAAACTATTTTGTCCTACTGTAGGGCAAAGGCCTCGGTTTCTCTTTTTTTATTTTCTGCCCATTTAATACAATATTTAGATTACAAAATCTAAAGTAACTCATTCCTCTCATTCAGTTACAGCCTTCATTTTTAAAACTTTAAGTCCATGTAATCACAAAGTCAACTCTAAAATTAGCTTTGAAGATAACGAAGGCGAAAGGGTGAGTTTGAACGAGAACTCGCCACTTTCAAAGGATAATGGAGGCTCTGGTCCTAGGGTCTGGTCCATTTAAGTTATCTAGGTGGCTAACTAAATTACCGAAGGCACTCTCCCATGTAATGACACGTACTTTTGGATTAGGTGCACTAATTTGCTAACAAAAATCGTTTGGCTTTCCCAGAGAAAGATACCTACATCTGACGTCTGAACACAGTATTTAAATGAACCCTTGTAGAACCCAGTATAATTTTATGGTTACACTCACTGTTTCACTCTCGTTCTAGGAAAACTTCTATAAGTACCCGAATAAAAAGTATTTTATTTCAGTAAATATATTGTCTAGGTGTGTTAAAGCCTTGTGCCAAATATTATTGTTAACTGTTGAGTTGTTTTAGGGATCTTGCGCACTAACTACGACCAGTGGTCGCAGCTACCAGGTAAACTATAGAAACCGATACGAATCGCGCACTGAGTCGCAACGGCCAGTTAGCCCCACACTGTACAATACAACTAGACGGCCACGACTGGGCGGAGGCGTGGCCGTCTAGTGCATGAGGACTCTCTTAGAGTGAAGCTCAAACATACAAACAGTAAAGTAAATTAAAAGAATAGTAAAGTTTATTTATTTGCATAGATTGTAGGTACACACGGCTACACATCAAGCTATACATTTCCAGTATAAGTTGACCTCGCATTGTACGGAAATCATATACAATGCGAGATCAGCAGAAACTGGCAATGTATAGCTTGATGTGTAGCCGTGTATACATAACATAAGGTATTTAAAAAAATGTGATCAATGTACAATCTACCTTAGATTAGGCATGCAAACAATGAATGAAGTAACGAGTATGTAATAAAAAATAAATTGTGTCAAAAGTGTCAAAAAAAATGACGAATTACAGCTCAAAACGGGAACAATTAAATAAGTAGGTATGTCGTTAAATTGCATGAAAATATTATAATTATCTTAGATTAGAAATTTATATTAGGACAAATCTAAGTCATTGTCATTTAGAAAATCGTTAATCGAGTAGTAGCATTTTTCAATCAATAATGCTGTTAGTTCTTTTTAAAATTGCGTATTGTGTCATCTTTTATTATGTCAGGTAGTTTGTTAAATATTTCAGGTTCCATACTAATAACATTTTTTTTATGTAGTATTACAAGTTTCCACTAGTAAAAGATGTTTGTACTGGCTTCTGATTGGTCTCTTACTACTGTGTGATACTATCGTAAAAGATACATGTTACGTTTAACAAAAATTGCCATTTCTAAAATATACACTGCCGGAAAATGTTAACAGCTTTAGGGACTTAAACATTGAAAAACATCTATCAGTCGATTTCATGTTTAACATCGACCTCAAACAATGTTTTTGGGCTTTCAATACCTGTTCCCGCAGGCAAGAATTTCCCCAGAAAATAATACTGTATCTCAGAATGGAAGCTACGAGACCATGGTATGTAATCAAACTTGTGGTGATGTTAACTTTCTTAACCAAATTGAGGCATAAGCAGATTCAATTTGGTTCAATTTTTCAAATAACTCTTCTACTTGAGGTTTCCACGTCATTTGACTGTCAATTACTATGCCTAGAAATTTTGCTTTAAAAAAACAAGTTTTTGTCTACAATCTACTAAGTACATCTAATTATAACATAGATAGATGTAATTTGGGTTTGAAAGTCTCTTCATAACACTTACCTGCTTTATTTTCTTAACTCGTGAGTTGTATAGTAAGTAGAGTATGTGTTTACTATACAGGCTGGCTGGGATATCGACGCGAAAACTGTTACCATGGATTTAGTACATGATTCCGAACCCCCCTGCGTTGAATTTTTATCAGTTATTTTAAAAAAAATCTGCTGTTTCATAGAAAAGTGCAATACCTACGCGGCCAAAACTCAGTAGATTAAAAAAAAAATAACCAAGAAAAATTTCAACGCAAGGGGGTTCAGAATCACGCGTGCCTCAAAGAGATGTCAGCAGAATTGACGGGGTCCGTTAGGGCCGATGCCTGCCGGGGGTGCGAAGTAAATCGAAAGGGAGATCGTGGCCCCCGACAACAGAGCAACTGAAGAAACACGGGTGGGTTTTAGTCAGTAAGAGTCTGACACGTCCTCCCGCTCCGCCCAGAGCGGGAGAAGTTATTTGATAATTTCCCACCCAAAAATAAAGGGGGGGTTCAGAATCATGTACTGAATCCATGGTAACAGTTTTCGCGTCGATGTCCCTGCCACCCTTTATATAAATAGTCTGCTTAGGTACTCAAAGGTTGTCCTGGTTGTTTTGTTAAAATAACTGAGTTCAATAGAGCCTAATAAATATATGTGGGTGTATGTACATTTCTGCCTGGGTAGAAAAAGTGAAATTTTAGCTTCAATTTTTATATTTCCTATAATTAGTTCGCTTTTGAATCGGCAGTAGGTGCCTATATTTTTTGTATCTAAGACCAATTACAAAGTGAGGCTTTCTTCAATTTTCAGTTTACATCATTAAAATATAACCCTCTGTAGCGAGTAACTTGTGGCGTAGGAGCACCAGCCATACCAGAATTTTCTGTTTGATTAATACTGCAAACACACTTGCACTACGGAAACTGTCCTTACCTACTACTGCGACATAAAGGCATTAGCAATGTCGCATGATTACAACTGATGTTTGGTTTATTGTTCAACTAGCATTAGGTAACAGCTTTGCCTGCGATGTCGGAAATTATTCCACGGGAACGTATTACCAGGATAAAACGTATTCTATGTCCTAACCCAGGTCATGGTGTACCCATGTGCCAAATTTCATCTAAATCAGTTCAGCCGTTTTAACGTGAAAGTGTAACAAACAAACTCACTTTCGCATCTGCCCATAATATTAGTTAGGATAAATGAACCGACATTTTCTGATTTCCAGTAAATCACATAAGTACTAACGGACAACTATCTACTTAATATTCCTTTAATTTACATCACACATACACTCCTGAAACCCTTATCCCGTCCGATAAACCCTCCGTCCGAAAATCGGACGATACCGTTTCCCAAACTCCGGACACCAGAATTCAGTGCGACGCCAACTGATTAATGGACACTGTACGTTTTAAACCGAATTTAAATAACATTTTTACAGTCCGTGAATTATTTATTGTGCCCCATCATGAATAAAATTTGTATGAATATTTCAGAGATCATTTTGCGGGGAAACTTGGTGAGTGGTCGCTGATTTTTATTGAGAAGAAAATGGAGGAAAAATAATAACGTTTTTTAGGTTGGTACACGTTAAGAAACTGTTTATATAGAAAATTAAGATAAATAATATTTTTTATGTAAGCAGAAAATATATGCAAACACTTTGACACGTCAATACTATTTAAAAAAACTAGACGAGGCCGGTGTTGCAATTCGACTTCTCTGAGAAGAAACACCAAAATAAACCCAGCCCGTATTATGAAGTCTTAACACCAACTTGATTCCATTGTGAAAACGGGATGATGCTATAGGTATTGTATAGCTCCGTCTCTCTCTCGCAGTACAAAAATGATGGCATTAATACTTCAAAATACGCCCCCAGATCTCTTTTATAATCCGGACATCATTTTGATCAGATTATGTACGTGACATTGTCGTTTCAAAAATGTATCTAGTAACCAACAGTATTGACCGATGCTGACTGCTCAATCAAAACAGTTGAATAACAGCTATGAATTACTTCCAGGACAAAAGGACAATGGAGCCCATGTATGAAGCTGCGTTTTCACTACCCTGCCGAGCGAACATTTTTTTCAGAGCAAATATTAGCTGTCCTACCGATGTTCGCTTAAAACAAAAAAAACATCAGTTTTCATTACAACGAGAAAACGAATGCTCTCTCGCCGTGCCGTCGTTTTCACTGAGAGAATGAGCGAGCGAGCATTCGGTCACCGAGTCCAACCGATAATAACTGAACTTACATGTTCACTCGCTCAAGTGTTTTCATTTATCGCGAGAACCAACGCTTGCTCGCTCAGAACTGTTCAGAACGCGAAATGAAATCGCAACTTTAGAAAAGAGGTGATTGCAGAGCCTTTTTTCAAAGTTACTGCCAGTATCCAGAATTTTAAAGAGTTTAAGGATGCGTGGTAATGTTTTCCTTCTATTTATCTGACACTAGTTGCACCCCACGGTTTCACCTGCCTATGTCTCGATACTGTGGAAATATTGGGATAAAAAGTATTCTATGTCCTAGATCAGATCATGGTCTACCCATGTGCCAAATTTATTCCAAATCCGTTCAGCCGTTTTAGCGTGAAAGCGTAACAAACAAACAAACTCACTTTCGAGTTTGTAATATTATTAGTTAGGATTATAACTAAATCTTTTAGAAGCATCTGAAGATATCGTTGTTCTTAGAAAGCTGTCGCCTCTCCCCTATCACCCTATTGTAATCACACAATGTCTAATTACCATAAGATTCTCGGACAGTCTGTTACGTCCAACGTTTAAAGTTTCGAATTTACAAGCGGAGCCCCTTCCGTAGTCCGTACTCTTACGGACTCGTAAGTAATTACCGGTCACAGGCGAATTACTGAGGGTTAGTTGTTTTAACTTTGGTAATTACCCCTTTTGCTGGCCACTGGGAGATGTTTATGGTGCATTTTGATTTGATTCTGAATTTTTGGTGGTTAGTCTAAAGTACGGTTTCCAAGAAGAGCGGTGGCCGCCATATAGCGTCTACAATGTACCGGCGAATGACGTCACTAAAACGTTATTAAAGAAAAACTAAAACCCAACTACGAAACAAACGTCAACTAATAAAAAGGCATCACAGACAGACAGACTAATTAAAAATCCGGAGTCACACGTAATCTATTCGATTTATGAAAATAAATAAAAACACATGACTCAGGATTTTTAATTAGTCTGTCTATCTGTCTGTGATGACTTGTTTATACATTTTTAGTTGAGCTTTTTGTCAAAGTTGGGTTTTAGTTTTTATAAATTTTATTTTTATTTAAATTATTTTGGGGTTATATCATATACATATTTTTTAAATATGCTTGCTTTGATTTAATACCCAACATGACGAAATTAAAAATATTTGTTTTTTAGTTCATGACTTTATGTCCTCTAGAGGGCGCCAAATTGCATAGTCACATAGCCTATAACCAGCGAACGATCAAGACGCTTCCAACGATACCTCATTTGTCAAATTATGATCAGAATTGTAGAAGTTATGAGGTAACAGATGAACATACATACATACATACCGGTCAAAATCATAAACCTCCTTTTTGCTTCGCCGTAGTCGGGTAATTAAGTTGATGTGTTTTCCTAGAGAGCGTTTTTTGACACAAACCTCGCTGCTACAATTTTTTTGACAGCTGTCACTGCGGCCGTTATGTAGTGGCCCCCGGTCTTCTAGAAAACCGTAGCCTAAGGATAAAAAAAATGAAAAATATAGAAGCTGTTTAAAATTCTTTGCAAATTATAAAATGTCTTCTTAGAAAAAAATCTTCTGATTCTTAAAACATTGAATAGCAAAAGGGGTGTATTTTGTATGAGACAACAAAGTCTTATTTTTGTAAGCACTAAAACTATTTAGACTCCACTGCGACAGCTGTATAAAAAAAACGTTAGGTATTTCATTATTCTATACACTTTCAAAGATAAATTCTGAAAGTAGGGTTAAAATCACATTTTGTATCCACAACTGTTAATTTATAGCACAAACCACTTAAACTCATTAAATTCCACGTGTGTATATCAAGCAATACCCGAAATAAGTTTAATAAAAGCGGCCCCAAAAACCGGACGTATAAATGTCCCTGGAAAATAATTATCCAACTTAAACAATAAAATGACCCAACTACCTAGGGTACTAATTCTGTCCTCGGATTATTCCACTAAAATCCCCTCACTAGGGACCTCAAAATATTTTCACGAAATTTTTGTTTTTCTTAAATCTCTCCAAAAAGGTCCGACCCCTCTGGCCGCTCGAGCGATTTCTTGGAACCACAAAAGAAATTACGTGTCAAAACGTGTTTTGGAAGTTCTATAAACTGATTTGCATTCTAAGAAGATAAAATTAAGAAAATCTAAGCACAAAATTGTGAGAAAATGAACTTTTGGCGCTGTCTGACTTTTGTTACCTTACAAAGATCAGAAAACCAAGGATCAAAACGTTTATTTTGGAAATTAAATGGGTTCTTTTTAACCGACTTAAAAAAGGAGGCCGTTAACCGACTTTATTAGCCCACTTAAAAACGAGGTTTTTCATTTGACACGTATGTATGTAATATTATTGGAACTGCAATATATTTACTTATTTAAGGCTTCCAAAGAAAAATACAAATTTTATAGGTGTAGGTACGTATGTTTGTACGTATGTATGTATGTTTGTCCACACATTTCTCCAAAACTATTAAACGGATTGTAACTATTTTAATTGGCTTACCTTTACTTCAACTTAGGGAACAGTGTAAGTTTCATCAAAATCGATTCAGTAGTTTTCAAGATATGTACCAATATGTGTAAATGTGATGGACTAGCTTATTGATACGAGCTACGGGTGTGGTGTCAAAGGCAAAACATCGGTGGTCAACCACGACAAAAAAGTAAAAAAAATAACTATTTTACAAAAAAAAAAAACTGTCTTAAAAAAAACACTTAAAAGTGTAAAATTACTTTAAGTTCGGAAGTCGGTGGTAAAAAACGAAAATACAGTACCAAAGACACCGACTTCCGAAATTATAGTTAATTTTTTACAAATGTTTTATTTTTTAATTCGGTTGTTAACTGACTTATCAAAACAATATAATAATTATACTGTGACAAGTAGATACATTAATACATTAATAGGAGTCTAAAGTACCCGGTTGAAGGCTATAGGGTTGCCCCCTAGTACATGGGACTTAATCATAACTGGCAAAATGTGGGTGTATTATAATTATGTAGAAACACCTTTGCCTTAACCCATCGTGGATTCCAGGCGTGAAATTATGTTAAGTAGGTACATAATTGAAGGAACCTAAAATTAAATCAGATGTACGGTACGTAAACTGTAGTAAGCTACTTCCAAATCCGGAAAAGTTTACAACATACCTACGTATAATCAAATATTTCACCACTAAAGCAATTGGCTTGGACCCAAAAAGTTAGTAAAACTATATATTTCTAGGGTAATTATTCTGTCCCAACTACAACGATTTTGAACTTCAATATAGTATATTGTTTTACGTTTAATTAAATTACCTTCATTAACACAATTTATTGTACTAGCTTTTTCCCACGAATTAGCTCGCGTAGAAGTCGAAAATTACCCCATGGAAACGTACCACCGGGTAATAAGTATCCTGTGTTAATCCAGGTTATAAACTGTCTGCCTCATCTAAATCCTATTAGTAGCATAACATAATGATTGAATACTATCGTGAATTCATGCAAGCCTAGTACTTTTTGTGCCAAATTTCAAGTTTACTACTCAAGGAATAAGGTTTTTCATACAAACGAAATCCCCTGAATTTTCAAAAAACCCCTTTTAGTGCTCCCACTACGTACGTACACTATATAAGGAAGCTGTGTGTAAAATTTCACGTTCCTAGTCCCAGTAGTTTCAGCTCTGCGTTGATATGTCAGTCAGAGTCAGTCAGTTTCTTCTTTTATAAATGTCACGGCTAAAACCCGAAGTGCGGGTACACCTAGTTTTAGCCGGCTACAACTTGGTGCGGCCGGTAGCAGTTGGTTAAATTTAGTTGTAGCAAATGAAAATGGCTGAAAAGTAGGTTAGGTTAGGTTAGAACTGTGACCACATAACACACCGCACGAGCCGAGCGAGCGAAGCGAGCGGTGCCGCGGTAGCGGCCGGCGAGTGCCAGGGTCCATTTGGGCAAGTTTAACTGATTGCTACGGGCCGCACCTAGTTTTAGCCGGCTAAAACTAGGCGTAGCCGCATTTCGGGTATTAGCCGTAACATAAATATAAATTTTAGCTGCAAAGCTCAAATACCTTTGTTGATGAAAGGTAACATCAGTACCGCCAAGATAGATTTATCTTAGATATCAAGATAGATTTATTTTAGTTTAGATTTAAACTCCCTTTGCCCCTGCCTCTAGCCAGCCGAATGAAGTCATTACGATAGGTGTGTAGTTATAATGACTGCACAAGGGTCAAAACTATGTGAAGCCAAATTATTGAAGTGAAAACTTCTTTAGGCGCGTTGGACATTTTTGAGATGGGAAAAAACAATTGAACTCGCGACACCGTTACCGACACCTCATTTTTGTAAACGCGATTGTACTCTTTATTTATATTACGTTACGGATCAATGTTCTATGCAAGTACTTTCTTGTTCAAGTTTTCACTTCTGTCGGCACTCCCGGAGTGTTATTTACTAGCTGCACCCTGCAGTTTCAATCGCATACGTCTCGATCCCGTGGAAATATTGGGATAAAAATTATTCTACACACATCAAAAGTGTCTAGGGATCAAGCATTTTTATGCGGATTTCTTGAGATTGAGATGTGGCTTTGTAATAAATTTATGATTATATAAATTTATATGGATCCTTTTTGGTGCATTTCATAATTTGAAACAGGAACTGTTAATCAAATTCGAGTAAAAGATGAAAATCAGCTGTCAATATTTTCCCTATAAAAACATACAACGCATTGAAGACATTATTAGTGCTACTGTTTCCCTACTACTGATTAAAACCAACGTTATTATGGAGCGGCGACGTCATTTAAGCAGGGAAGAAATGCTCAGAGCCATGGTAATGATAGAAGCTGGTTCCCGGCAACGTACTGTGGCTTTAGCTCTGAATACAAGTCAGAGTGTTATCAGTCGACTTTGGACACGTTACCGAAGCACTGGTACCGTGGCTGAGCGCCATGGAGGACGGTATCGCTGCACCACACGGAGACAAGACCGATACTTAACTCGAAGAGCTCCAACAATAACCGCCATGATGTTAGCCGTGAGGCTTCATCACTCTTCAGGGAACTTAATTAGCGACCAAACAGTCAGAAACCGCTTGCATGAAGTGAACCTTCATTCCTGAAGACCGCTACGGGTACCACCTATAGCAATGCACAATCGTAGGATTCGATATCAATGGGCTCTTGAACACAGAAATTGGGCAGAAGAACAATGGCGTTTCGTGTGCTTTTCTGATGAGTCTCGTTTTGGTATGAGACCGGATACAAGACGTATACGACACTGGAGAACCCCTGGACGCCAACAGCGATTAAAATCCTGCCAGGAAGTCCATCCTTATAGTGGTGGAACCATCATGGTATGGGCGGGTATTTGGATCGGCGGAAGAACTGAGTTGATTTGGATCAGAGGCAACCTCAACGCTCAAATTTATGCTGAGACGATTGTATCTGACGTCATCGTTCCTCTACAAGTGCAAATCGGTCCCTTATTTCAGTTAATGCATGATAATGCACGACCGCACACCGCAAGAGTTGTAAGACAGACTCTCGCCGCAGCTAACATCAATGTCCTGCTCTGGCCTGCTCAGTCGCCAGACTTGAACCCGATTGAGCATGCATGGGATATGCTACAGAGAAGAGCTCTGCCGAATATGGAGGGTATCCAGTCGCAAGAAGACCTTTTTTTGTTGTTGCAACGAACATGGGCGGCCATTCCACAGCGTGATTTGGATGAACTCATTTTGAGTATGCCAAACCGATGTTCTTGTGTTGTTAGTGTTCGCGGTAGAAACACGGATTATTAATTGTTTAAATTACCCAATAAAATTTTAAAGAAAACTGTTATTTCAGTCTTTTTTTCGAACTTTAATGTTAGTGGTTCAAATGTCAAAAATCCCTTTATTAGGAAAATGGCAAATTTCTTTATTAATGCAAAGGTGACTTGGTTTATCGTTACTGTGACAAACGAAAACACTTTATTTGATGAATCCTTAAAGAAAATTTTAATTAATATCAATCAGGAGAAAAGTTATTGCAAAAATATATGTTGATCCCTAGACACTTTTGATGTTTGTATATCCTAAACCAGGTCGTGGTCTACCCATGTCCCAAATTTCATCCAAATCCGTTCAGCCGCTTTAGCGTGAAAGCGTAACAAACAAACAAACTCACTTTCGCATTTATAATACTAGCTATGCCCAACGGTTTCACTCGCATACATCTCGATCCCGTGAGAATATCGAGATAAAAGTATTTTATGTGTTAATCTAAGTTATGAACTATATGTGTGCCAAATTTTATCCAAATCTGTTCAGTTGTTTTTGCGTGAAAGCTTAACAAACAAACAAACTCAGTTTCGCATTTATAATATTATAAGTTACGATATCGAGCATTGAGGTTTACCTAGATCGAGTAACTAAATTATGAGTCGGTCTATTCTGTAACAATCTCACTGTGAATATTTTTTCAGAATAGAGGATGCTGGGTATTGACACTACAGGGTCAAATTAAATTAGCTAGCAAAATTCCGCAGACGATTATCTAATCACCACAAACTAAAAATTATTTATTTATTTAAAAAAGTGTCTGTTATAATTAATATAGTTTTACAATTTACGGATAGTCAGAAAAAGAGCAACAATTAACAGAATTGAATACCCATCACGTCTGTGACGTTTACACAAAAAAAAAACTGATTCTACATTACCCCAACAAAAAAAAGCATCATCAAATTAATTTATTTTTTGTTTTATCATCTAAATACTTCTATACTAATATTATTTAGAGGTAAATTTCGTTTATTTATTTGTTTGTTTGTAAGTTTGTATGTAGGGGGTAATGTCCGGAACTACCGTCGAATTTGAAAAAATATTTTTGGATTGGATTGCCCAATTCTCGAGGAAGGTTTACAGGCTATGTAACATCACGCTACGACCGTTAGAAGCCGAGCAGAAAGAAAAAAGTCAGAAAGACTCTAAGTGAAAACGAAGTAAAAGCGCTGGCGGGCGATGGGATCCGACGCAGTGGGAAATTTCACGCGGGTGAAAGCTAGTGTTTAAATATAGATACCATCACGTCTGTCACGTCTACGGAGTTTTGCTAGCTAATTTCATTTGACCCTGTATTGACAGCTCAAGGTGAGATTATTGCAAAAAAGATTGACAGATCTGTAATTGAGCTACGCGGGCAACCTTGCACTCTGCAGCCGAGAGATAAACAGTGTACCAAAAACATCTAATTCCACACAACCCAATCAATCTTTCCTGTACTCATTAGTTACCAATCCAAGTGTACCAGATTACGTATTAAGGTGAGTGCACACTATGTTTAGGGGCCCCATCTTAACATTCCGGTCTCGGGGGCCCGGTAACGAGTTGACCGCTCGCCAAACCGCAAGGCGCACACTCTAGGGAGAATCATTCGCTCCTACTTAGATGTAAGTACCTGCGACGTGAAATGTATGGGACGTTTAGTGGAAGTGTAAGTGAAATTGGTGATAAAGAGAATTTGGAATTGATTGGGTCTTGTTCCTGTATTGTGTTTGTGTTTTTTTAAGTGAAACTTCTTAGACGGCGACTCGATAATTTTATCAGAATTGAGAATGTTTCAAGGACGCGTCACGTTTAGGCACATTTCGTTACATGAGAGATAAGAAATATATAACGCTCTCTGTCTCTCACACTAAATCTTTCTTATTCTTTATTTTTTAAGAAGTTTCACTTCCATTATGTGTACGCTGGTGCACCCGCAATTTCGTTTATATCTTTATGCATCTGGGCTCGCATGATAGATTGCAGCCAACGGGTTCGAAGAGAGGAGGCCTGTGTCCCAGCAGTGGGAACATTATAGGTTGATTACATATAATAAAATAGTAACGTAGAATTTTTGTTCGTTGTCTGTTTGTCTGGACGTATGTTCCAGAATGGAGCAAAAACTTTGGCTAAACGGCAGCTTTGAATGAATGGCAGATATTTTATAACCTGGATTAACACAATATGATACTTTAAATCCCAGTAATACGTTCCCGTTGGATATTTTCCGTTATCCACGCAGGTGAAACCGCAATCAAAGCTAGGAATAGATAAGTATTGAAATTGTAAATAGTTTTTTTTTCTAAAGCTTAATTGATTAAAGAAACTAGTATTAATCTTAGCTTATCGTGAACTCAACACCTGCCTTGACACTTCTAATTCTCGTCAAAATCCCTCATCATAAGTCAAAACCAGTCAAGAAACTAGTTTACAATCTCAGACACTATTAGGCAAGTGCTCACTACAACAACGGGATCATTACTCAATGTTTAATTCTCTAGAGAAGATAGTTGACCGGCCGCCAGATGACAAGGCTTAACACCTTGAATACTCGATAAGGAATTTTTAGATATTATTACTAACATACCCAATTATATTGTCCATTGATACTATTAGGGGTAATTAATCTTGGACATACTAAGTGTTTTTTCTTGTATCAAAGTCAAACTCCAATCATTTATTTCAAATAGACACATAAAGGGCATTTTTTTTTTTACTAATAAACAAGAAAATAGAATTGATTTTAGTTGATCCTTCCAAAAGGCTTCACAAGAATGGGCAAGAAACTTCACATTTAATTACTCTTTTAAAATGTTTTACAATATCTTCTTTTGAAATGTTTTAACATTACTATACCACAATAGGTATCTTTATACATAATTTTTCCACTGCTCAGTCACTGATAGAGCCAAAATTAAAGAAGTTGCATCTCTTTTAAGAAACTGGTTTTCTGCTAGACAGAGGGCTATTTTTTTGTCTGATCCAAATTTTAAAGAAATTTTTACTTCTTATTTCATTATTTTTGTATCTGCGCTTAAAATATTGCTACAACTTTTACTTAATTATGCCCGCGTATCAAAATGCACCAATAATAATAATCATTTCGGTCACTGAAATACAATTTTCAATCACTACTCATTGTGACGTAATTTCAATACAGCTTTGTTTCATTATTTGCTGAATATTCCAAAGGATACAAGCCACAGAAACAATTGAATTTCCCTCATTCGATTTTCTTCATTACAATCAAAATGTAAATTATATTGTATTTTTTGTCACTGTGCTGTACTTATTTTCCAACGTTCCAACGTTTTTAGCATTTTTGCTAATACTCTTTTTAGCTAAAAACTTTGCCTTCATTTGACATAAAATTTTTGAACAATCATGCATGTATCTCGATTAAAAATAACAGATTTCATGCCTCAAGTTTTATAGAAAATAGATCGAAATCAAGTTAAAATTCCATTGAAAACGAATTGCATAACGACATAGCATTCAATCGACTTATTTCGTCTTTGATGATCCCGCAGATTTGTACGCCTTTATTCAGCTAGATAACATCATTACCTACTCAAAATATAATCACTGTATAATATACCGCCAAAATCCGGTTATAACCGCTTATAACCAGTTCAACAGTTCAATATCACGTCTCAGGGGGCTGATAACGATTTGAGTCTGAGCCAAACCGATGTCGAGTCGAGGCGGCCAATTGCTAAGTGAATATGGTTAAAAAGTTAGAAATCGAACGATGAACTCGAATAATATCGCAGTTATTTTCGTAGTAATATATGTGGCGAAAGAGGAAATTGGGTTTTTTGCCAATTTTTGGGTAGTCACTCTACGGCGTCAATCGACAGTCTACAGACTGTTAGGCTCCTGTCCCACCGCCGACGAGAAAACGTGTGGCTATCGACTATTTTCTCGCTCACGAAACGTACAATAGATGTAGGTCCCGTGTCAGTAAAAGACATGCATACAGGTATTAATAGTAGATCCCTGACTATTCACGCTGCCGGCGACAACTCTCTCTCCACTAGTTTGTCGCACCGACAACAGCTATCAAAGTAAATACTAGTTCAGCGACGCTCGCCTGGCGGGCAGAACACTCGCTGAGAGAACCTCGCTTGGTACATACACATACTAGCAAGTAACTGGGCGCGAGTTATCGTCTGACGCACTCGCGCTGTCGCTCATAACCCTTTGACAAAACTATCCGAACTACACACAATTTTTTTTTTCAGCATTTAACGTGTAACCTAAAAAGCCTATTTTGATGCAATTATGGGCATGACTAAGATTTAGACAAAATTGATATCAGAATTAGCTTTTTAAATCAGTAAATTCCTCTTCTAGCCTTAGATAACATGTTGCGATACACTCTAAAACTATTTATATTCTACCTAAAACTGATTTGACTGCCTCGTTGGTCTAGTGGTCGCAAGCACTACTGCCGAGCATGAGGTCCTGGGTTCGATTCCCGGGTCAGGCAAAGTGTTGTTGGATTTTCCATCTGGAATGGTTGAAGGCAATAGGCTCGCTCCCTGTTACATGGGACTTAAATATAACTGGCGAAATATGGTTGTACTTTAGTTACACCTCTGCCTAACCCCTCGGGGAATATTAACAGGCGTGATATTGTGTTATTCTACCTAAAAATTTCTAATCTAAATCCAGTCTATGGAAGATGTCCGTCCGTCTACCAATTAGTGATGTAAATTTAAACTGTTCATTGTTAAGGAAACAAGGAACCGTGTGCTGAGTCCAAACAAAGTAATTAAATTAAAATTTAAAGCGTGTTTCCCTAAAGCTGTTCTAAATCACGGAAATAAGGAGGTCAGATGGGGATAAAGAAAGTAAAATTGTCAAGTTTGTTTTATCTTTTGTACCGGAAGTTGAAGAAAATTTTGAGAAAACTCGAGCCGGTTTCTCCATTGGGGATTAGTTTTTTTTTTTACATAAAATCTGTCAAAACGACATGATATGTCCTTCAATTAGAATGATCGGGTATTTCACAAATTTCTAGGTCTTATTTTCTGTATGAAAAATACAATAGAAGTGGATATATTTAGTAACCTGTTCCGCTTAGCAACGAGGCATCCTCAGGATGACGATTGACTTGTCGCAAAGTCGAACAGGGCGTGTTAGCGACAATCCACTTCTATTATATTTTATAATGGATTTCCGATCACGCCTGAATCAATTATTTCTGTTGCAAATAAATATTAAAATAAATAAATCTATTAATTGAGAAATTAGCCTGTATTGAACAAAATACCACATACTACCTGCAACTTAATTAAAACCAACCACTATTTGCCCAAAAGTTGTCAACCCAAAAACGAAAAAACCTTTGTTTATTTCAAAATGAATCAACCCTTTCACAGCCCGTTGAAAAACATAATCGGACCAATCTAAATCTATTGTCCGGAAAAAAAATCACAAAAAATCTAATACAATACACATCAACTGCCATTCTTCAAACAATTTAATATTTTGTTGAAAACAAAAAAGAAGATTTATACGCTTTATCCAATCGGAAGCAGAACATTTGGCAACAATTAATGCAACATCCGAAAATTGTCGGTAGAGTAAACAAATTAAATGGCTGGACAAACGAGTGACGCTGCATTTTAAAAACAGAATTCAACGGGATACGAGTAATGTAGGATTGATATACGTGCTTTGTACTGTGCTTATTCATTTTGGGGTTTGAGAAAAATGTCAAAATATTGTCTTTCATACGAATTTTTGCAGTACTCTCATAATTATGATAGATACAGATTAAAGTAATAATTGAATACAATCATCATTAAAAAACTTTTTACAAAAAAAAATCAACCGACTTCCAAAAAAATCACTACAAAGCGAGAAATAACTTTAATTTCGGAAGTCGGTGTCTTTGGTTTTAAATTTTCGTTTTTTGCCACCGACTTCCGAAATTAAAGTTATTTCTCGCTTTGTAATATTTTTTTCGGAAGACGGCTGTTTTTTTTTTTTTTTTTTTTGTAGAATGTATCTATTTTTCTCTTTTTAGTTGTGATACCTACGCCACACAAATTCGAATACAACTACCTGCTATGTGAAAAACAGTGACATGAACTTATCATCCACATACTAAGTGGGAAAAAAATACGTATTATTGAAGCAAACTCAAAAAATATCCAAGCAAAGTTAATTAAATTTATATGAGACCAACTTGGGAGCATACCCTTTCAAAGAAAAAAGAATTTTCAAAATCGATCCATAATTGATGGAGAAATCGGGAGCCTTACATAAAAAAAAAACATGCGCTACTAACATATAACCTACTCCTTTTTGGAAGTCGGTTAAAAAGACTAGTAAACCATTATTATATGTAGTATCTAGCGATGTAAAAGTTTCTGCTCAGTAAATCGACTTCACCGTCAAATCTTATGATAACTGTTGCTATTGGTTAGGCAAAATGACGTCATGAATTATTAATCAGAATTGTATATTTGCGTATACCATATGAAATAGCGACTGTCCTCAACAGTCACTTGTAAATTGGTACTATCTATTTTTTTTTTTTAACATTGCATCTCGCCGTTTTGACCACTAAGGTCTTAGCTGCTTAATCGGACTTTCCTGTGGGTGCCTTAAGCTATTACACTTAGAGCCTCCAGCCAGGAGCAAGTAAAACTATTCAAAATTTAAAACTAGGCGAACGCTCGCTAAGGGCACCCCCTGTGGGGTACGAACCTCGGTTTAGGGCGTCGCTTGGGGGAGGACAGCAAGAGGGGACAGGCTAGATCAAAATTTGGTTATCATCATGACTATTAGGCGGGGTATTTAAAGCTACGTGCTCAGCTGCAACAACCGCTGGCACCTCGTTTTCGAGCAAGGGTCGGGGAGGAGTATCATTTACTCGGGGACACGGTCGCGATCGCAAAGGACCTCGGCGGCGAGGTTGGAATGAACTATCTAATGTCGTGTAAAGGTGGTTTTATACCGGCGAGGCGAGGCGTGGATGGGATGGACGTGAATTGAAATCACGCTTACCCTTTTACAGTGAAAGATGTCCATCGCTATACCGCGCCGTCTCGCGATGGCCAGCGCTGCCTTGCGCCAGACCCCAGTTTTGTATTGGGCAAACAAACTGGGGCTAGACATAAAACATACATATGCGAATATTTCTGTCTCGTTTAGTATTACTATTGGACCTAATAAGTGTGTCCTTGTTTCATTGTTAATAATACTTAGTGGCTTGTCTACTGCTCTATACTCTGTCTACGTAAATCGTGAATCGCAAAACATCTACCACTTTACCATAACAGTATTATGTGTGCAACAAAAGGTATCAACAGTTATGAACAGCAAACGCTATAATAACTGAAAAGCTATAGGTAAGGGATCTGGCAATTTTAGTTAATTTGCCACCTCCGGGTATGATACGGCGTGAATGGTGTGCCATTAGCCTGAGTGTCATTCAGTCCCTAGAGAGACTCATGTTGCTGGCTTAGTATATCGGCGTCTGCTATTGTACCCTCTATTGTGTAGAATAATAACGTATACAATGTGTAAAAAAAAACCGTGTCCGATCCGAAACGGGCTTGTAGATACTGCAATAACATTACCAAAAAGTAATAAGACATCTAATTATTATTGAAAATTTATAAGTTATTGCTATTTTCAAATCAAATTTTTAGTACAAAAAATACCCCAAATTCATTAAAAATGAGCAAATTTTCAACAGGGGTTAGTTATGACTTGTAAATACCCACTAAACGACGGCCGCCTGCGCCCCATGTAAAATTAAATAGCCTGGTAAAATTCCCCATTGAAAAAAAATTAGACGATATTTTTTTTTCTCGATTTTCCTGAAAATTACCACATAAATAGACTCTCAGTACGATACCTCACAACACCCTCACGGATCGGACGGGGTTTTTTTTTACATGTTGTACAGCAAAAGCATTTCATTATTTTCTGAACGTGTATAAGTGACTGTATATTCGGTTAGACTGGAAGCTGATCCAAACATAGTTGGGAAAAGACTAAGCAGATGATGAAATCTTAAAGTCAATGCCTCACCACCAGCCAGACTAATGAGCGTGGATCCTGGTTTCGATCTCCAGGTCGGGATAAGTAGTTTTCTTTTTTTCCATTAGAAAATTCTCAGTAACAGCAAGAAGCCTGAATTCCTGTCTAACGGATTGCTAAACTAGCGAAATGTGTGTGTACTACACATCTGTGCGTGTTTATGGAATATAGTTGTGAAGTTATATCGGTCACAATTCCTGCAAGCGCTAAACAGTCACACAGTTGACCTAATATACGAGAGCCACCAGCGCCTCAACCAGGTGGGAACCTCAATAATATAACCATTCAATGGATCAAAGGACAAGCTAGGCAACGATGCAGCCGATGAACTTGCCAAAAGGGGGTCGAGCATGGCACCTATGGGACCTGAATCCATCGTGCCACTACATGGAAACGCACCAGGGACGAACATCGCAAACTGTGGGTGGATCAAGGTTAGCAAGCAGGCTAAAGAAACACTTCCTACAATTGATAGCCGCCTCACGAAGCAGGTTCTCCGATTAACTAAACAACAGCTGCGTAGCAGCTATGGCCACGGGTCATTTAATAAACACCTCTTTTTCATAGGAGTCACAGAAATTCCGCTGTGCAGAGCCTGCATGGAGGACGACGAGATAGCAGCTCATGTGCTTCTGAACTGGCTGGTGGACGCCACTTACAGGGCAAAGTACCTCGATAACCCAACCCAAGGCGTTGCTGGTTTTCCTTGAAGAGCTTTTTTTTTTTTTTGAGGGTGGGAAATCATCAAATAACTTCTCCCGCTCTGGGCGGAGCGGGAGGGCGTGTCAGACTCTTACTGACTAAAACCCACCCGAGTTCCTTCGGTTGCCCTGTCGCCGGGGGCCACGATCTCCCTTTCGGTTCCTTGAAGAGCTTGGGTGGATCTAGGTAAAAATCGCGCATTGACATGAAGTTGCGGACACCAGCCCGGATTACTTATTACCTATATGAATCGCAAAGTCCTAACGACCTACGAGGTTAGCTTTTAGTCCGATCGTTCACCACACGACTTAGGCTGCGTTTCCACTGAGGCGGAGCTGAGCAGAGTAGAGCTTAACGGTGCATAAATTAACCAATCACAATGCTCGAAATCTCTGTGAAACTGTGTAAGCGGAGTGCAGCGGAGCTGAGCGAACTTCACATAAAATATATGAACACGCGATCCCGAGTGGGATAGAACGGAGACGAGCGAAGCGGTGTTGAGTGGAGAGCAACGGGGCTGTGCGGTGTGGACCGGAGATTCTTAACGACTACATGACGTATGATATCTCTTAGCGATTGAGTGTATGTGATTGGCGCAGCTTTGCTCAAAGTCGCTTCACCCCACTCCGCTCCGCTTCACTGGAAACATTCACCACTTTCACTACTCTTCTCCGCTCCGTAACACCCAGCTCCATATCAGAGGAAACGCAGCCTTACTGACGCAGCCTTATTAACTAGTTTATGATTGGTTGCGCAGTTTACCGACCGCCATTGAAATATTAGCGCTGTAATATTCTGGTTGCTTAGTGGTGATTTGAATTTGTAACAAGTTACTTTTGAGCTGGTAGTGCGCGTCGTGGATTATTTGGCTTTATCCCAGTTTTGTGGTAATTTTATTTATAGATATTACTCAAATCGTGACCATTCTTTTCATATGATGCAACACCGCGTTTCGCAGAGCATATGAAACCGTCGCGATAGCTGATTTATTCGTCTGTAAAAAGTGATTTTTGCTTAAATTTTAAAATAAGTAAATAATTTCATACGAATTTCATCTACATAATGAGCTCGAAAGCATTCGCGCATCGAAATTAATGAAATAATGAATGTTGACTTCTGTTTACTCCATTTTTAATTGGATATTAAAATTAATTTATAAGTTTTTTTTATTATGCTAGCCGCCAAGGGATCGCGAGCTTATTTTTATTTGTTTCATTTCACGCACATTTTTTGAATTTGGCAAAAAAAAGCCTCATCCTCTATTACATGGGACTTAAATATACTTGGCAAAATGTACGACTGCTATAGAGAACCTCCGCTTATTCTTTCGACGACTACAAGTGTGATGTACTTACATATTTTAGGTCTTATTTTTGCAAAGGCACACCTGCAACGCTATATTAAACAAAATGTTAACCGTTTACGCACGATTTATAAAAGCTCAATCCGAGTCACTTTACTACATACCTACCTACAAAGGTACTTTTTATTACGGATCCCTAAAAAAGTTCCCTACCCATAAACCTTTTCTCCACCCCAGCTAAACAGAAATAAAAAGTAAACCATTTAAAAACAGATACACCAACATAAACCCGACATAAACGGAATATCATCGTAAAGTAAATCTTGGACATACTCAAAAAGATTACACCGCGGCACCTATCATATTTCAAGGTAGGCAGTAAACGCGGTACGGAGTCGTCTTAAAGTGTTCATGGGCTATATTCAGCCGGGGCTTTTATCTAGATTGCTTTTGCTGGACTCCAATTACCCCTAATTGTATATAGTGAATAATTGAAGAGTCGTAGGAGGTTCGTTCGCTCTTATGTTATAGAAGAAACATAGATTAATGAGTGTTTTTAAACAGAATTAGTTGTGTAAACTAATTTAAATGGTGCAAGCTTTAGTAGATCACTTAGTTAGAAAAGCAACGAGTGGTTTTAAACGTTTCTTGTCACATTTCGCCGATAGTAGATGGTCTGAAGTCATCAAATTATTTATTATATCTGTAATGCTGCCACCAAACTCACGGCGAGAAGTCTCGCGAGAAGACGAAATCAGTGACAAGGAACTGTTTACATTCATAATAGTATTTAATAATCAGTAAAATATTGATGAATTGAAAATATAATAATAGGAAATTATTCGATTTAATAGTTAGAATAGGCAGAAAGATACGCAAACAGCTGATTTATTCTATAAAAATCTCACCGAGAAAACATAAGTGACATAGTAGGTATAGTCAATAACGTCGATCCCAAGCATAAGGTGGAATGACACTTCACTTCAAGCTGACTTCACCTAAGTTTTTACGGTGAGATTTTTACAGAATAGACCGGCTGTTTTGAAGCTTCCCTTGTCTCTTATATGTACCCAATAAAAAAATCGCATTTAAAATAATCTGAGAAAGTTATTAATAAAACGTCCCTCTTTCCATCCTCAGCGGACATTAACTGAGTTTTGCAAGCGACATTTTCAATCTTTATTTATATTTTAATGTCAATAAGCTCTTTAATCACTCAGTGAACTTGTTAGCAATTTAATGTCGGAGTCTGTTTACTGAGAATGAAAACATAACGAGGGGTTGTCGTCAGACGTGTGAATAAAATATAGGTCTGGGTAAACTCGTCCCAAATTGCATAGACGGTACGGTCTGTTCCAAATTTATCAGATGAAAATGTAAACAAATTAATGATTCAGAAAACTTACCTGTGGATGCCAATTTTTTGTGCTACCTACACATAGGTTACTTTGATTTGATTATTCGAATACTTAAACCTGAAATTCTAATGCCTGTTGGAAAAAGTTGTGAATATAGTTTGAGTTAAAACTTTCTAAATACAGATAAATGTGTTACTAATATCCTTTAGTAACTGATTCCGTAAGAATTTAACCTGAACAGGATTAGTTTACACTTCCATCTGATAGTTTTGGAACAGACTATAGGTGATGGGACGCCTTTGCAAAGTACTCGATGACGTCATTATGTTGCTGAATATTGGCATCCCCATTACTGTTAGCGGTCATTGGAATGCTTTAGGTGAGGCATATGATAGTAAGATAATAAAAGTATGTATTTTTATCTCTTTACTCGTAGGTATTTTATTATAAACTTATGATTCACTGGCCTCTTAAAAATCTGAACGTCAGTATATCTATTGGCTCCCATGTACAAACAAACATAAACTCACGACTTTTTCTTATGGGGGTTGGCAGACACTACAGGGCGCCATCCACTTGCTACGATCCTTACTCCTTTTGCTTCGTTTACCTTCATATACATCGTCCCAAATGCTAACTTGAGACAATAATATGTCGAGAACAGACGGTATATATAAACTGTTGTCACGTCGTCAGTACCAGTAAGTAAATACAAAACCCATTACAAAAGATAAACACAGCCAAAATAATTTCAACACTCCGAACAAGACATCCACATTTAAACCAAAATGAAAAAAATATATTTAAAAGCAATCAAATACATATTCATCACCGAATACCAACGTATTTAAATAATATAGAGGAATAAAACACGTAGCTAATACCGTGGGGACATATCAATCTTCTAGCAGGCATTAGCCGGCGACGACGCGTCAACCGAACATCAATCATTGAACCTCGAAAATATTTTGCGAAAACATAAGGTGAGAAAAGAACGCTTTTGGTACGGACTGTGGGGTAGGTTCCGTACACTATGAATTTGTAAATTAATTTATGAATGTCCATTATCTTTATCCTATTGCGGCCTTTTGCCAGGAAAATCGAAAAAAAAATAGGAACATTATTCCTGTCCACTTGATTGTGCTCGAATTTAAGAAAATTTAAAACTGATTCTCTCTTCATCTTGTGCTAGCTTTGCTCAAAACAAGTACCTATATTATTACTTACTCTAGTCATAGACCATATTTAAATTTCAAGTAAAGAAACACAGGATTTATAGAAAACGAATAAAACCGTTGAAAGTGAAAATATATTTATTGTATACGTTTACAGCTTAGCAAAAAAGAGTCTGGAAAAAATGAGGGCGCCACTATCGCACTTAGGTGACTTTGAATGGAAAATGAGTAAAAATTGTTTAACAAATTTATATAAACGCTGCTTGTGGGTGGCTCAAAATCTACTAGCACTTCTCGGCAAAGTAGCGCCATCATTATCTGTATAGATCTGTCTGCATTACTTATGTAAAATATTTAGTTCCAAATCTCACCACGTCAGACTCTTTTATGTCGACCTGTACGTTCATCTATATCCTATACTCTTATACGAGCTATGAATGGGCTAACCTCCCTCGCTACTAAACCCCATTATGGATAATACGGTCTTAGCTAGGTTCAAACCGCGATCCCTAATAATAGGCTATTTCAATGCAAACGGCATTAAAAATCAACGCGAAGAGATTGCGGCTTTCCTCCGCAATCATCAAATCGACATTCTCTTAGTCCAAGAGACTTTTCTAAAACCCTGCAATCGTAACCCATCAATAGCTAACTACCGGATAGTTCGCAATGATAGGTCACGATGCCATAGAGGAGGTACCCTGATTTACTATAAATTGGCCCTCCTCCCTTCTCACGATTAGAAGTTTCGGCCTGCCGCCTAGGCATGTCAGGCCACGAGCCGATCACTCTCGTGTCGGTCTATCTCCCCCCCGTTACTACCTCGGAGAATTTCCAACTCCTCTCTGACGACCTTTCGATCCTACTCACTATGTGTAACTCGCTCATTTTAGCGGGCGATTTCAATGCCAAACATCCCTCCTGGAATAGTTCGGTAACTACTACAAGAGGCCGACGCTTGTTCGACCTCTCCCACTCCTTGACCTTTGACGTCATCGCTCCGATGACTCCCACCCACTTTCCGGTTAATTTAAATCATGCCCCTGATATCTTAGATGTGGCGCTCTTTAAGAACGTCAACCTAAGACTAGACTCAATAGAAACAGTTAACGAGCTCGACTCTGATCACCGTCCGGTGGTCATGAGATAAGACCCCCGCATAGGTCTCCGCGACCCAAACTCTCCCCCTATCACTAAGAGGATCACGGACTGGAAGAAAGTAAGCACTCAGCTGAAATCCAACACGTCCCCTCAGTTAGACTCTATTCCCGACCTATTCAACTCTATCGCAGACACGACGTCCGCGAACGACTCACTCACTAATCACGTACAAACCGTCCTGAACGAATGTTCAAGGGAGGTTCCAGCGACGGACGACCGTCACTGGAGCTTGCCGGACGATGTGCGTGCATTACTGACTGAGAAGAACGCGGCCGTCCGTGCCTACAGCAGCTTCCCCTGCCCCGCAAACAAAGCCCATATGCGCTATTTACAGAGATCTGTAAAGACACGCATACAGGAGCTGCGTGACGCGGGCTGGGACAATGCTCGTCGAACTAGAGCCCAACCATCAGGCATTTTGGGAACTTCAGAGGAAACTCAGATCCTCTCAAACTTCCTCCATGCCCCCCCTGACCCGTCCCGATAAGACCATAGCCTTCGAGGACGTTGAAAAGGCTGAATGCCTGGCCGACACCCTCGAGGCCCAATGCTCACCTAGCTCCCTGCCAGTAGACCAAGCTCACCTCCTAAAGGTCGACGCTGAAGTCGAACGTAGAGCCTCTCTCCGTCCCGTCGATGACCCTGATTGTCCACTGCCTCCCGTCCCTCCAGACGAAGTGCATGACATTATCAAAGGTCTTAAAGCTCGAAAAGCTCCCGGTTCAGATGGACTCACCAATAGGGTGATCCAATTATTCCCTGCCCACCTGATAATGGTTTTGACTACCATCTTCAATGGTGCCTTAAGCAACAACTTCTTTCCCCAGTCGTGGAAAGAAGCCACAGTCATAGGTATCAAAAAGCCCGGTAAACCCAGTACCGAGCCCTCTAGCTACCGTCCCATCAGTTTGCTCAAGGTGCTCGGAAAAATCTATGAGAGGCTTATTTATAAGCGTCTCAGAGACTTCGCTGAGACCAAGGGCCTCATCCCCAACGAACAGTTCGGCTTTCGAACTGAGCACTCTAGCGTGAATCAGGCCCACCGCATCATTGAGTTCATAAGCGATGGTTTCCAACGCGGCTCTCTGACGGGTGCAGTATTCTTCGACATTGCGAAAGCATTCGATAAAGTCTGGCACAACGGCTTATTATACAAGCTGTACCAACTCAGTGTGCCGGATCGTCTCGTACTCATCTTACGGGACTATCTATCGAACCGCGTATTCCGCTATCGCATTGAAGGAGCACTTTCCTCTCCCTGCCCCATTCGTGCAGGAGTCCCTCAGGGCTCCGTGCTAGCTCCCCTCATGTTCACGCTATTCACTAGCGATATACCAAACCCAGGTAGAAGGGCGCATTTCGCTCTGTTCGCAGACGATACGGCCAACTACTTTAGGTCTAGATGCCCTGACAATATCGCCCACACTCTCCAAGGCGCAGTCAATCGACTCGCTGCCTGGTTTCGAAAGTGGCGCATAGAAGTCAATCCCGAAAAAAGCCAAGCGGTTCTCTTCTCGAAACCGCGCACAAGGCTTAGACACCCCCTCCCCCGACCTCTCACTATGTTCGATCCCTATATGATAGATCCCTTGGGAGAAGCGAGCCAAATACCTAAGTGTTTTCCTCGACCACCATCTCACTTTTGCTGAGCATATAAAGAAGGTTCGTTCGCGAGCCGCTTTCGCTCTCGGTAGGCTCCATTCCGTCCTAAACGCACGCAGCAAGTTGTCACTTAAGTGCAAATTGCGAAACTACACAGCGTGTATTCGTCCCATCATGACTTATGCGGGTGCCGTCTTTGCTCATGCAAAACCCCGCCATATCCATAGGTTGCAAACGCTCCAAAACCGATTCCTCCGTAGGGCCACAGGCTCCCCATGGTATGTTAGAAACGAGAGTCTCCATCTCGGCCTTAAAATTCCCACGATCCACCAATTTCTAAAACGCCTTGCAAAGCGTTACTTCGATTCCGCGGTCAAACATCGCAACCCTCTGGTTGTCGAGGCCGCCAGTTATGTCCCAAGTAGGATTAGCCGTACCCGCCGTCCTAGGCACATTCTCACCGACCCCATGACCCCATAACCCTCCTCCAGGAGAGCAATAGGGCCACTAGCACCCTACACAAATACAGACGCCTCCCGTCATTCCGACCTCGCCGTCGAGGTCCTTTGCGATCGCGTCCGCGCCTCCGAGTAAATGATACTCCTCCCCGACCCTTGCTCGATAACTAGGTGCCAGCAGTGGTTGCAGCTGTGCACGTAGCTTTAAATTCCCCGACTAATAATAATGATCAAAACTTTGATCCAGCCCGTCCCATCTTTGATGTCCTCCCTCCGGTGACGCCCTAAGCCGAGGCTCGTACCCCACAGGGGGTGCCCTTAGCGAGCGTTCACTTAGCTTTTTAGCTTAGTTTTTAAATTATGCCCCTGGCTGGAGGCTTTGAGTGTAGCAGCTTAAGGCAACCACAGGATTGACCGGTTAAGTAGTCATGACCTCAGAGGTCAGCTACGAGATGCCCAACAGAAAAAAAAAGCTATGAATGAAATTTTACGAGCAGTATTTGTATATCTAATATATTTGTAATCACGTTCTTGAAAACGGCAGTAACGATTTCGATGAAAGTTGCAAAGTTGGTTTACGGGGGTGAAAAATCGATCTAGGCAGCATTCATATCTGGAAAAAATCGTTTTCCCCGTATTTTCATCCTAGAATTTTTAATTACATTCCTAGAACTAGATAATGAATAATGACATGACAATAATGACACTAGAATAATGATATAGCAGCATGGAATTAGTAAGTACCTACTGCCATGGCAGCATGGAATTAGTATGTGCTTTAAATGGGATTATAGTTCATACTAATCCCATATAAAGCACATAGAGATAGTTTCTATACTATTAAATGAGCATTCTCTATTTAAACCAGAACAGGGCTCGGTCGCAAAGGTACTATGGAATAATAAAGGCTGACATAATGATAAAATCAAAGAAATGCCTTGATATAAAACAAATTATTTAATATCCTCACACGCTCAAAAATAAGTTATTTGTCTTTCAGTCAGTTGAAATCTACAGACCAGCGACCAATAAAATAAAAAAACAACAACTAATCCCACGGAACCCTAACAAATCCAGCACCGCGCAGTACCGCGTTCCGTAGCGAGATGACAGATAGAATAGGTAATTTGTCGCCCGCAGATGTCGTCAGGATATCCATTTACCGAACGATATCGTCGAACAAACATGAGATTCTTAAACGGTATGAATTCAGTCATCGGTGTTCAAACGAACTCGTTTCAGTTTAATGGGTATTTTTTGCTCTCTTTGATTTTTATTAATGAGGCGTGTAAAAGCATTTTGGGTATTTAACGGGTGTTTGGCAATGAATGATTTGGCATGGAAGGGACTAAATTGTTGTTATTATTTCATTTATTTCAGGTATTAAACCCATAGCAATATTAAAATTAAATTACATTAAATTGAATTAAAATTCAGTACAAGATTACATCATAATTATTAGCGTCTTAGCGGGTACACACAGTGAAATATTACAGACACTATTTGATTAGTACATGCACATAATCGAGACAGGAAAAATACCTCGGGTCTCGTCAAGAGCCCGTAAAAATCAGTAACTGTTCTCAACGAAAATGCCAGTCGACCTACATCGCCAGGGCAGCGTTAATATAGTTATTCCGAAGGCCAAACTAACTTCTTTTGCTCTTGGGCCCAGGTTACTCTGAGATGACAATACACTTGCTGTACGTCTGGTAAGTACAGCAGATGATCTTCATAGTCAATGACTCCTGAAATGCGTATTGTGCTTGTGTGTTTGCCATCCAATAGCTAGTACAGCCATCAAAATCAGTGAAGAATGTATTAATTGTTCTTAGAAAAAATTTCATCTAAAGCAAAATATTTATGCATAAAAAAATTACAAAAATCTTATAAGAAGTTATGCTAATTTAGATAATACTAGGCTCCACCAGCGGCTTTGCCTGCATGATATCCTAATAAATTATAGCCTATGTTACTCAGTGATCATAAAGCATTGTACTGGTGAAAGAAATTTTTAAATCAGTCCAGAGGTTTTTGAGTTTATTCATTACGAACAAACATATTTAAAAAAAACCAGTGGCACTCCGGGATTGCCGACAAAAGTGAAAACTTGAACAAGAAAATACTTGCATAAAACATTGATCCGTAACGTAATATAAATAAAGAGCACAATCGCGTTTACAAAAATGAGGTGTCGGTAACGGTATCGCGAGTTCAATTATTTTTTCCCATCTCAAAAATGTCCAACGCGCCTAAAGAAGTTTTCACTTCAAAAAACAGTGGCAATTCGGGAGTGCAGACAGAAGTGAAAACTTAAACAAAAAATACTTGCATAGAACATTGATCCGTAACGTAACATAAATAAAGAGTGCAATCGCATTTACAAAATGAGGTGTCGGTAACGGTGTCGCGAGTTCAATTGTTTTTTCCCATCTCAAAAATGCCCAACGCGCCTAAAGAAGCTTTCACTTCAAAAATCAAATCTTTTCTCTATATAATATTAAGTTAGATTATATTTTATATAAGCAGGTACTCATTTAATGTTTTACTCATACCTATTAACTTTTCTAAGCCCTATGATAGACTTCTAAGTAAAAAATACATGTGATCCACACTCAAGAACACGATGCTTAGCAAATTACAATCATTTCTCTATTTTCCAGACTATTCAACAAGGTGACTTAAAATATTTCTCCTTAATGTCACCTTGCTCTTGTTACATCATTTGTAACACGATACAAATATTTGTGGATTACATTTAAATTAATTTGATGGAGGTTCTATTTAGCTAGCAAAAGTATTCAAGATTTCCAAGAAATCTAAAGCTGAAGTATGTATAGTCAACCTAATAGCTCTCGGTCTTTAAAAAACAATTGCCACTAAAAGATAATGGGCAAATGTGGTCCGAATGTCCACAACTAAAGAAACCTATTTATCTGAATAGTCTATTAAAAAAATATTTTTTTTTATTAGGAGACCCTTGAAAAAATCTGTCAGTTTAAAGTTATAGTTAAATAAAAATTATTGTTTATGTCTTCGTAAAAGTTATTCCTTAGATGAAAAAAAGAAAGAAGAAATGTTTATTTGCAATAAAAATGGCGTAAAAAAGAGCTTAAAACACAAAAATGAGAAAAGATTGGAGAAAGCATGTATCACATCCACGTAAATTAGCTATCACTCAACGTTATGCTGCGACCCTATACAAGACAGAGCCCCAGCGCTGGTTTTCAGCGACAGCCGGCGCCGACGTAATGACGTCGACCGGTGCAGCAAACAAATATTAAGACGCTGTACCAGTACAGCATACTTAAAGAAAAATAATTTATATAATTAAAATGTGATACAATATACTAAACAAATATAAAAATAAATAGACATACTTTATTCTATGTTACGAGAATATCATCCTCAAAAAACGTTTTACGTTTTGTATAGTTGCAACATTTCGACGCGTCCTATTTGACGTGCACCCAACATGCGCCAAAGAAATTGTGATATAAGAATTACCAATGATGTAATATGTTATTATTCCGCAAAAGATGTGTGTCAGTGCTTTATGCTTTTGTGAGCAAATGTGAAATGACATGGACCCAATAAAAGACAAAAACTTGGAAAACTGGAGGATGACCCGACATGCCAAACACTAAAACTATATGAGATAGATATATAGATAAAATATTTATTCAGTGCACACAAAAGACACACATAAGCACAGTAAAATGATAACAAATTATATGAATATATATGAAAACAAGATGCCAATATACAAAAAAGACATAGACATATAATAGACTAGCATCCGCCAGCGGCTTCGCCCGCATGATATCTTTATAAATTATAGCCTATGTTACTCAATAATAATATAGCATTCTACTGGTGAAAGATTTTTTTAAATCGGTTCAGTAAATTTTGAGTTAATTAATTACAAACAAACAAACAAAATATCAACTCTATTCTCATTATAATATTAGTATAGTTTATACTATTCAGTGGCAGAGATTTCGACTAAGCCCCATAAATGTTTGCCCAATGTCCCTAAAAAAATTCTCTCAGGTTGAAAATATATAACTGTCAATTTCACAATAGACAAATAGACCTTGTCTTTTTTGGACGTGGAAGTGACATTCCACCTTAAAGTGATAAAGAAATTACGAGGTCGTCTATACTAAAGAGCATAAATGAGACACGTTGCAGTAAGGCAACCAAACATTGGATAAAAATCTATCTGGATTATAATAAAAGGATATAGAGAGAGAGTACTTACAAAAAACATACCAAAAATATTTCTTTGATAGAAAACTAGGTTGTTCTCGAGTGACATAAGAATCTTATTATCCCGAAAAAAATCTTGATTCTTGTGAGATAAACCACCAAATCGAAGACAAGGGTAAAAAAAAGCTAGTCACTTAAACAGTAACAAATTTTTGTCTCTGTATGTAAATACTACTACTGGCAGCTTATATTCCGAGGCTACTTTCAAGCTATGGTTTCCTAGAAGAGTGGTGGCCACACTTAACGGCCGCAGTGACGGCTGTCATTGAAATGATGACAGCGGCAATGATTTAGATTGTTAGATTCACCCTACCGCGTCAAAAGATAGTCGCCTTTCTGTTTCGTTTTGACACCTCTGACATACAATGACGTAGTGACTACACTTGTTTATCATGGAAACGCTTCTTATAAATGTGTGAGCTCACTCTTCTCAGTATGAACACTTTTTTTGATCGAGTACAGTTAGCGCAAATCAAGGGATTTAAATCTTTGGGGGGCGGGTTTGCTTAACAGTGTCGAAAACGTGGGAAAACACACCAATTTACTTCAATAGTCAGCGTTTCAGTGACGTCATTCGCCGGTAAATTGCAGAGGCTACGTGAGTGGTCACCGTTCTTCTAGGCAACCGTAGTTTTAGTAGGATAGTTTTTCTTGGAAAAGTAAAGGGGCTGACTGACGTCACAGCTCTGCCATGAGCTATGTTCTGTTAAATATTGAACAAAACTGAGCTTTATGCCAATTTGTGTTGGATTTATTTTGGGACATCAATGCAATGTGAATGTTTGATAAAGAAAGAAAGAAAGAAAAAGTATTTATTGGGACTCGCAAAGGACATTAAAAATTAAACTAAAACACACTTATTAAAACATTATAAAAAATAAAAAATAAACAAATAAAAAAAATAATAACAGAAAGTCCTGTACGAGGCCAAAAGGCCTATCTCAGCATATGTTGCGACATTTAAAAAAAAATGTCGCAGCGCTGGTATTCTGATAGGGCCCGCAGTGATGTCACGGATAGATAGATACAGAAATAAATATTAAATAAAATATAAAATAGATGTAAATAAATATTAAATAAAATATATGTGTACTTATATTATAATATATATACTTTAAAAATTAAATAGAAGTAGTCCGCGTGTCTGCACCCGACGTAACATCAGTTACTTGTCTATGCCTTTAGTGTACGCATTTAAGCTTAAAAGAGATTTTTGGTCGACAAGATTTGTTCTAGATTTTCAGTTAAGAAAAAAAAAATGACTCCAAAGTAGTTTTTAAAACTTTCAGGGATCCTCAGCTTTCCAAAGCAATTCTTATAATTAGTACTTTTTGGGACAATAATTGCAGAAATTGGAGTTGTTGAGGCGAACTTTTTTCATACCGTGTAGTACTAAACTATTTTATGTTTTCCCGCGTCGAGTAATCCATTTTTTATGCTCTTCCTACCATAATATTACTTGTCAAGAGAAATCTAATGAAAACAACGTGATGGGGATTTCTTGTTTAGTTGAGGAGTTCCTACGGCTGCCTTCCGGCTATATCAATAGACCAGATTCATGGTACGATATTTTTGCGTTGTCACCAAAATTTAATCCGTATGCTTGTTAATTAATTCAGGCGTGACCTTGCGGAAATCCGTTATAAAATACAATAGATGTGGATATATTTAGTAACCTGTTCCGCTTAGCTATTTCTAAAGGGCCATAAAAAACCCGGAAAGAAATCGACACGTGTTTCACCTCAGGATTTTGATTTCTTTCAGGGTTTTTTATGGCTCTATATCTATCTATCTATGTCTATTGTATCTGTATGCTGTCAAAGTGATGTCAGATATTTTTGATAACAACAAAGTATCACATTCTTCTGAATGTGATACTTGTATGCAGATATATATGGCGCAAGATATGTCCGTTAATATTCCAATGACACATAATTTTGTAGCCGAAGCAGCATTTTATTTTTTGGAGTCTCTTATCGCGTCGGATAGTTTTGGTGTTCCTTCGATGTCACATATTTGTGCTGTCACTTGTACTACTTTGCCTTCCACAAATTGTCACATATATTTGCCTAATATATTAAAAGATGAATCATGAAATCAGATATTATTGCCGAGCTATCTATAGTAATAGGTATATTCGTGCTCGTCACTGTACCTGAACCTACTCTTTCAAAAACTTGATGAGCCATAATAGGGATGACGACAAAAAAAAAATTGTCCTCCATATTATTAAAAAATTGGACACATTTTTTTTTTTCTTTTTTACGTAGCATCCTCAAATTTAATGCGTTTTATCTAAGTATTTTTTTTTATTAACATTATAAAGCAAAAAATACGTATCTAATATTTTTTTATTATCTCACTGACGGACGGAAAAAGAATTTCTTTTTTTTACCCAGTCATCATTCCTATTACCACTGGGTACCTACCGTACTAAATATTCAAAAGACCAAAGCTCCACTTGACTTTCCAATAAAACAAGGTGACTTGTAAACAAGTAACACCGTCTAAACAAACACATTACAATTAATTCGGTCCACAATTCATTGCGCGACCGCAGCGACATCAGTTTAATGAATCACCGGGACCATGTGACAGGTTGTTGTGTTTCTAATGGCAATTTTAGTTTCGGGATTAAATCTGAGATAGGTACAGCAAACTCTGTTTTAGATTTCGAACGAAATCTTCTTCGTAGGTAAAGTGCTACACGGATATTGGCGTTTGAATGACGTTGACAGAAAGGCGCTATTAGTAAACAGTTTTGTGAAATATATTTAAATTGCAAGATGGCGGCATTAGGCTGCATTAATATATGGAACGCTGGTAAACGGCGCAGATGTGCGGTTGTCAACGTTGCTCGGAGCAGGCAGTTGTCATACTTTTTAGGATTCCGTACCTCAAAAGCAAAAATGGAACCCCTATAGGATCACTCGTGTGTCTGTCTGTCTGTCCGTCTGTCACAACTATTTTCTCCGAATCTAATGGACCGATTCACTTGAAATTTGGTACACATATATGTTTTTTTTTCCTTTTGAGTTACGGTACTCTAAAAAGTGAGGAGAAAGTGTTGTGTTTAACAAAATATTTATGTGTTGCCATCTAGTGGTAGGAATGTGTACTGCACTTGACTTGTCGTACTAAATTTGAATATATTTTTCACTCCTTTAGTCATTGCATGCGTTATTTCATTTAAGGTAGTCCCCAGCTATTTTTTCAAATTAAAAAGTCGTTATTTTTCTTTAGCTATTATTGTTTCATAGTAAGAAAATTTTTAATTTTGACGGAATAAGGTGTTTGAGACACGTTTTCGGGTTCAAGATGACTACGAACTACCCGGTCAATGTGCCGAAATTAAAAGAAAATAACACAGAAAAAATAGCAAAAACAATACAAACAATAAAAATAAAATAAATAATAAAAATATATGAAAAATGATAATACCTCTCTCTATTTCTATTATAAATATAATATATATAATTGGAAAATTACGGTGACTTTTTCTGCTGAGAATTTCCTTGTCCTTGAGAGAATATTCATTGCATCAAGCCAGTTGAAGGAAAAGTTATCTTCTCTGCTGATGATGATCATTTGTTTCATTAGAGAGAAACATAGGGCATCAAAAACATCGTCCGCATCGCTATCAACAGGAAAAGTGCCCAAAAGGCTGGCAGAACTGCCACGTTGTATGGCAATGCTGATTCTTCGCGCAATAAATAGTTGATTACTCTTTTTGTTTTGTATTTTACGCAAGGATTAATAGCAGTCTTGCGACTGCTATTAATCCGTGATTAGAAAACATCTCACAAGAGAGAGAAAAATGGCTGAAATATTTTACAATCGAGGACCGCACAGAATAAATTATCCTCCTATCATTTAGCTTCTACATATTCGCAAACAAACCGAAAACAAGTTAAAAGGGTACATTAATCCTGTATTATCCATATAATTATGTAAATTAGGAGTATGTTAATTTACTGACATAATAACCAAAACATTCAGCCGGAAGCGAACGACATAATGATACTAAAATATTAATTTTACGACAATTATAAATGTGACGTCTTTTGTTGGTTTTTGTTACTTGTCACATATCGTGTGAACTGACATTTAATTTCGTAAGTAATTTATGATGCTTACTTATGAAGGTACTTATCAATTAATTAATCAGTACCTTAACGACCGATCTCTGCTCTGGTAAAAAAAGAGAACGCTCATTTAATAGTATAGGAAAATTCATAGTAATTCCATGTATAGTATATACTAATTCCATGCTACCATGATAGTTCATACTAATTCCATGGTGCCATGTCATTATTCTAAGGTAGACATCTTGTTCTAAAGTTTGGGCGACCGAGCTCTGTTCGGGTGAAAATACATTGTATATCATTTATAATTTAGGATTTTTAAAAATGGAACCGTTCTTGACCTCAATTTCGGCTGGTGGAAAATGATGGATGAGCTCTACGATGGGATTATAGGTGAAAAACACAGACCATGGCAGAGAGTTCCACACTGCTAGTATTTCTATCTCACTTTACGTTGTTTTTATTTTGAAAGATTCAACCGAGGTTCTTATGAAGAGCATTATCTGCCTAGCCTTTTCTCAACTATGTTGGAGTCAGCTTCCAGTCTAATCGAATCCAGTTGAATACCAGTATTTTACATCGAGCGACTGCCTATCGGACCTCCATAACCCAGTTGCTGAGTAATGCGATAACCCTTGGTAAGAGTGTTTGTCAGACTTTCGGGCTTATGACGATCCGTAACAACTGTCAAAGATCTACAAATGACAGCCGGGACCAACAGCTTAACATACTTTCCGAGGCACGGAGGGGTTACTTAGCTAGAAATCTTATAAAGAGCATTATATTTTATTCTTCAAACACCAGCCCGTCCCATCTTTGATGTCCTCCCTCCGGTGACGCCCTAAGCCGAGGCTCGTACCCCACAGGGGGTGCCCTTAGCGAGCGTTCACCTAGGTTTTTAGCTTAGTTTTGTATGCCCCTGGCTGGAGGCTTTGAGTGTAGCAGCTTAAGGCAACCACAGGATTGACCGGTTAAGTAGTCATGACCTCAGAGGTCAGCTACGAGATGACCAACAGAAAAAAAAAAAAAAAATCTTCAAACAAATTTTCTTATACACAACTCACGCCAAAAAATGCCTATTACTCCTTCCGGAGAATATAAAACATAGGTACCTAGTTACCTACCCATAAAAACCCAATTCTCATTCAGCAAGAGAACTCACAATTTCATGGTTTACCGAACTACCATTAGCGTAGCCCATTCCAATCTTCGTAATGGGATTGCATCGCCATTGAATCTTCATGTTGCTTTCAAGTTATTTGGTTAATCTAAGTTACTGATGGTCGTTGTAATTGCATGTTGTGAAGTGTTGGGTGTTTGTAAGTTCAATTAATCTTTCTGTTTATCGAAAGGAAAATTGTGGTTGTGAAAGTGATTAGGATAACATAAGTAAAGCAAGTAAAGCAAGTAAAACAAGAGTTTTTTTGAAGTGAAAACTTCTAAAGGCGCGTTGGGCAATTTTTTGATTTCACGGGATTTCACGACACCGTGATGACACCAGTTTTTCACAATTTAAAAGACATAAACGCGTTGATTACCGCGGTGCGTGGAAATTTTTTTTTTTCAAGTTTTCACTACTGTCGGCACTCCCGGAGTGCCACTGTTTATGTTTTTATATTTTTTTTATATTACACACATCAAAAGTGTCTAGGGATCAACATATATTTTTGCAATAACTTTTCTCCTGATTGATATTAATTAAAATTTTCTTTAAGGATTCATCAAATAAAGTGTTTTCGTTTGTCACAGTAACGATAAACCAAGTCACCTTTGCATTAATAAAGAAATTTGCCATTTTCCTAATAAAGGGATTTTTGACATTTGAACCACTAACATTAAAGTTCGAAAAAAAGACTGAAATAACAGTTTTCTTTAAAATTTTATTGGGTAACTTAAACAATTAATAATCCGTGTTTCTACCGCGAACACTAACAACACAAGAACATCGGTTTGGCATACTCAAAATGAGTTCATCCAAATCACGCTGTGGAATGGCCGCCCATGTTCGTTGCAACAACAAAAAAAGGTCTTCTTGCGACTGGATACCCTCCATATTCGGCAGAGCTCTTCTCTGTAGCATATCCCATGCATGCTCAATCGGGTTCAAGTCTGGCGACTGAGCAGGCCAGAGCAGGACATTGATGTTAGCTGCGGCGAGAGTCTGTCTTACAACTCTTGCGGTGTGCGGTCGTGCATTATCATGCATTAACTGAAATAAGGGACCGATTTGCACTTTTAGAGGAACGATGACGTCAGATACAATCGTCTCAGCATAAATTTGAGCGTTGAGGTTGCCTCTGATCCAAATCAACTCAGTTCTTCCGCCGATCCAAATACCCGCCCATACCATGATGGTTCCACCACTATAAGGATGGACTTCCTGGCAGGATTTTAATCGCTGTTGGCGTCCAGGGGTTCTCCAGTGTCGTATACGTCTTGTATCCGGTCTCATACCAAAACGAGACTCATCAGAAAAGCACACGAAACGCCATTGTTCTTCTGCCCAATTTCTGTGTTCAAGAGCCCATTGATATCGAATCCTACGATTGTGCATTGCTATAGGTGGTACCCGTAGCGGTCTTCGGGAATGAAGGTTCACTTCATGCAAGCGGTTTCTGACTGTTTGGTCGCTAATTAAGTTCCCTGAAGAGTGATGAAGCCTCACGGCTAACATCATGGCGGTTATTGTTGGAGCTCTTCGAGTTAAGATTTGAATGTATCGGTCTTGTCTCCGTGTGGTGCAGCGATACCGTCCTCCATGGCGCTCAGCCACGGTACCAGTGCTTCGGTAACGTGTCCAAAGTCGACTGATAACACTCTGACTTGTATTCAGAGCTAAAGCCACAGTACGTTGCCGGGAACCAGCTTCTATCATTCCCACGGCTCTGAGCATTTCTTCCCTGCTTAAATGACGTCGCCGCTCCATAATAACGTTGGTTTTAATCAGTAGTAGGGAAACAGTAGCACTAATAATGTCTTCAATGCGTTGTATGTTTTTATAGGGAAAATATTGACAGCTGATTTTCATCTTTTACTCGAATTTGATTAACAGTTCCTGTTTCAAATTATGAAATGCACCAAAAAGGATCCATATAAATTTATATAATCATAAATTTATTACAAAGCCACATCTCAATCTCAAGAAATCCGCATAAAAATGCTTGATCCCTAGACACTTTTGATGTGTGTATTATGCGTGTGTATCGAATAGCTTGGAGATGTTTAATTTGTCCATTCGATTCTTGAAGTAGTTCAGTGAGGGAGCCGTCACAACAGTCTCCGGGAGCCTACTCCATGCTGTTATGACTCGGTTAGATAAGAATTGCTTCAAAGGCTTTTTCTTTGATAAATTTTCCCATAACTTTAGGGAATGCCCACGCAAATGTTTGTTGGCATTCAGAGTGTAAAGGTCTTGAAGGCTGGGCACTTCATAGTGTACTGTTAGTATTAGTTCGGAACACACTTTATAAATACCTACCCACTAAGATTTTAGTGGAGCTCTCCGCTTGAACTTAAATACACTTTCTCATATAACGTTTTCTGAATTGTAAATATTTAACATACATATTTATACAGCATGTATCAGAAAGGTGTGTATCATATTTAAGTATGTGTATGATCAGTGATAGCCTACTGGTGTGACCGTCAGACTGCCGGGTCTCGAGTTCGAACCCAGGGCACGCACCTGTGACTATTCGGATTCATGTTCGTATTGTATAATCACTTGCTTAAAAAACGGTGAAGGAAAACTTCGTGAGGAAACTGGCATGTCTGAGAGATATTTCGCGACGTCATGTGAAGCCAAGTCAGAGGCCCATGTTAACCACACGAAAAGAAGAAGGGTGTGGTACAGACCATCAAACTAAACAACTTTCTTTATGGGACCAACATCGTAATCGCTAAAAAAATATCAACTATCCTATACAAAACTTCAATACGTACCACTCGACGCAAATGTATGGAACGGCTGATTATTTCAAAATTGTATTATAGTTTGGTGCTCTGTATTACACTCTCAAAAAGGTGACCGCACCTTTCTAATACACGCAGTATTTATCAAAAACCTTCAAATGAAATGAAATGAAATTGTTTATTCTGTAAATAGGATATCGAAATAACTTACCTACTCTTATCTTTGTGTGCACGTGTTTCTGTGACAAATAAACCTATTTTTCTTTATTTCTTTCTTTTTACACGTCATAAAAAATAAGCTAGATGAGGTCGGCGTTTCCTATCTGACTACTCTGAGAAGAAAGGCCGAAACAAACTCAGACGTCAGTCTCTTTTAAAATCCAGAAATTAATCTTGGTCAAATCATGTAAAGACATGTAGATTAGTGTCTTAAATGGTCTTTTGAGAAAAGAACCACACAGATTTCAGTAGACTTGTCTAGTCAGTGCAAGCATTTGTCAGTGATCGTGGAGCTCAACTCAGAACCTAAGAGACAGGAGAGAAAATCTGTGCGCACTTCATAAAACCAGCGCATACATTAGCAAGCAACCCGCGACAATCAAACGTCAATTAAAAGCCGTTTCTAATTACGTTTCAAGATCGAAGTTTACACAATTTCCACAGTGTCGAGGAAATTACAAGTAGCTACTACAGACAGTAAATTAGACAATACGGTGGAATAATCACTGGCTCTCACCCTTTCATCGGTTTTAACTAAATACCGCTTAATCCAATTCTGGCACAATATTCGTAGGTACTGAGAATTCTTAGGCATTTGGCCCAATTTTTGAGGCGATAGCGGAAGAAAGAGAAGTAATTTCAAAACGGGTTTTTTACATACTCACCACAAACTCACGCCTTCTTCCCATGAGGGTAGGCAGAAACACAAACTTTTGCCTCGTTTACGTTCATATATCAGGTCATACACGCACGCCGGTTGCAAGTACCACGCACCTGACCTTTCAGAAGAATAGCACGGGTTTTTTATTTTAATTTTAAATAATATAACATACAATCCTGTACATGTACACACATGTATCCGAAAAATTAGACGTTCGTGCCTTAAAAACTAGTTTATGATTAAATACTTACTGGAAATATATTGCACTGTTATTTACATTTCGATTCTCGCAAATCAATTTATGACAGTAAGTACTAACTTCTAAGTTATCTATGTCGACGTATACAGAATCTTACTCCCAACGCTTGTACCTCTCACATGTCAGTACCATTTCAATACCCGCTATATCTCTCAACTTAGACCTCCAATAACAAATTATTTACATTCTCTTAATCAAGAGGTTGTCGGCAACATAATGAAGGCAGTGCACTAATTGAGTCCCAACCCTCTACAACCCACAGTCACTATTGTGTGAGGTTACATTTTTAAATAGCTGCAGAAAGCTGTTACCTTTGTGCTAGATTGGTTTGTCAACCAAAAGGTAACGTAATTAGAGTAGATTAAAATTAGGATTCTGAAGTAGCTTTTAAGTAGACAAGGTGACTGAGAGTAATTTGAAAATCTATTAGAGTACAATCATAAAATCACGCTTTGTTGCCCCAAAGGGTTGGGTAAAGGTGGATCCACCTTTCGCCAGTTATGTTTAAGTCCCATGTAATAGGGGCGAGCCTATTGCCAACCGGGCACAAATCCAGACTCCGGACTGCTACTAAGAAATTCTAAATAGAAAACCTTCACCTTCTTCTTCCCAGCTAAAGCACTAGAAAGTGGTGAAGGGCGGGCGTTTTTGACTGTCTTATGTAATTTTGACGTTCGAAAAGTGCCGATTCTCAGCCTAGTTTGTATATTTTTTTTTTTTTTTACTTGAAAATTTCTTTAGACGCGTTGGGCATTTTTGAAATGGGACTCAACCATTGATTTCGGGATACTGTAACGGAATTTACCGACACCGTGGAGTAAAAAATATCAACGCCTTGATTACCGCGGTGCTTGGAGTAAAGGACTTCAACGCGTTGATCACCTCGGTGCCGATTTTTTTTTTTTTCAAGTTTTCACTTCTGTCGGCAGTCCCAAAGTGCCATTGTTTTTTATTTTGTGCTTTTGTCCGACCTGGGAAACGAACCCAGGACCTCATGCTCGGCCGTAGCACTTGCGACTACAAGACCAATGAGGCCGGCAAGAACAAAAAAAAACGGTGGCACTCCCAGAGTGCCGAAAGAAATGAAAACTTGAAAAAAAATCAGCACCGCGGTAATCAACGCGTTGATGTCTTTTTAATGGTCACAAGCTGGTGCCATCACGGTGTCGCGAAATCAATGGTTTAGTCCCATCTCAAAAATGCCCAACCTAAAGAAGTTTTCACTTAAAAAAAAACGCTATATAATCCAATAAACTACCAAAAGCACATAAAATCTAGTTCTAATCTAGACGAATTATGATACACGCGCTTAACATTGACCAAGACGAATTGCGTTACGGGCAAAAATGTCTAAATCTTAGACTACCCATGTTTTGATCTCGGGCACAGCAATTAATTCAAATAAGTGATGGTCTTACCCGGTTTTCCCGGGGTAGGGATAATACCAGATGACAAATAGTCTTGGAAATAGTCGAGAAAGGGTTACCCAAAGGTCACCCGCTTAAGATGTACGCATTTAAATTTTGGGTAAACGCTTCCCCAGTATTAAAGTTAGGTTTTTGTTAGGGTTAGGCTTTGAGTATTTTGTCGGATAAAGCTATATTTGAGGTTTTATTTCATGAATATGTGAGTGGAGTTGTAAGAAGGTTCTATAAGAATATTTGAAATAAAATGTAAATATTAATAATCGAATGGGAAAAATCATTTAGCTTGTACTCAGGGCGAATTTCACCAATGAAACTGAACGCGATCAGCACATCTTAACCGCATTCAAGAGCAGTGTCATCATTGTAGTGGAATATTGAGAATGACAGCTTTTGAACGCGGTTTAGATATGCTGATTTTGTTCAGTTGAATCAATCATTCAGGTGAAATTCACCCTCAACGTGAACGAATAGGTATGGTGCAATTTTTGTTTTACAAATTCTGACTTCTTAAGAGGAAATATTAACTGTTCCTTTAAAACCATATTGGCCTTCTAATGATGAACATTTTTTTAAATTATTGTACCTCATTAATGAACCACTAAACTTTTCGGTGCCGCGGCATTAGCCAGCGAGCGTTAAATCCAAGTTGTTTGCAGTTACTTCGCTATTTGTAATTTAAGACCCCAAAATAAGATTTATTAGAGAGTCACAAAAAGAAATGCATTCATTACATTAGTGTTCAATAATATTTTTATGATAGAAATAGGAATTATTTGAGGTTCGTTTAAATACATGCCCCACTTAAACTTAACATTCTCACTAGCATAATAATAAAAATAAATAGATAGAACATACTTTGTCCCAAATAAAAAAAAATCTTTCTTGCTTTCTCTTTCTTTCTTACTTTAAACACACCAAAATTCTAACACAGCTCTTAAATAATAATGTTAATTCTATGGATTAATCTAATGGTGGTAGTCATCATCATCCTACTTATTAATTAATAATATTAATAATAACCCCATCGCCGTATCTCTACGTTGACGTCGTGGTGGGGCTTGCGCGCTCCGAACTCTAGGTCTGTGCTGGTAGAGTTTACTTTGAACAGGTCTGGGATGAGGAGCTAAACCAAGAGAGAAACAAAAACCCGCAGGGCAGCATGTGACGAGCTGTTGGGCAGTAGCGACCTCACCTCTGGCTTGTCTTTATTGGCCGGCTGGAACACGGACGAGGAACAGAGCTCCCATCTTATTCTTGCCTTAATTGGCCGGCTTGAGTGGAGATTCGTAAGAGCAAACGTGCTCGGTGGAATGAAGTATTCCAGTAAGATGCTGGTAGGGATCTTGACCGTACTTCCGGGATTGTCCTGATAGCCGTGGAATACCTCTCAAAAGATCAAGTTGGGGGAAAATATGCGCCACATCCACGCAAAACGGCCATTGCTAAGCATAATGCTGCGACCCTATGCGAGACAGAACCCCAGCGCTGGTTTTCAGCGACAGCCGACAACCACCGTGTTCGTGTGTTGCGTTGCGTGTTTATCGTGTTTAGATATTGATACTATCACGTCTGCAGAGTTTAGCTAGCTAACTTAATTTAACCCTGTAGACATTGTCCTTACTTCAATTGTTTGCAATCGTCAGCCATTCTTATCGAAAGAAAGAATGAAACATAAACTAACAATAGTTATAACTACTTCCCATTCACTCCACAGTGAAACATGTTCTCATCCACCACTTCACCCCAACTTGCCAAACAAAACTGGCAATCAACTCAAAAATCCGACGGCAAAAACAAAAAGCGATCTAACCCTCTCTCCACTGTGCACAATAAGTACAATCAATACGCAACTGTAACAAAACATAACCGCGGAACGGGAAAACAAAAAGGAGTACACTTAAAACCGGTGGAACTGCACAAACACGGCGCCGTTCCGGAATCCGGATCGGAACTTATGCGATCACGTCCACGGAAATGGAATTTTAAATCCACACATTGTACTTAGCGGGCGAGTGTTGCGGGTTAGTGGCACAGCGAGTCCGCGATTCGAACGAAGCATCGCGGTCGGCATAATTATGCAGTGTGATGTAATTATTTATCTATATTTTTGTGTTGAGGCGTTTTCTGTTGAAAAATGTAGGCGGAAACAAACACAATTCCGAATCAAGTACGAAGCAAGCACTGAAAGATGAATTACCAACTTTTCTTGCTTATTGTAGCATGAGAATACCTAATTATTTATTTATTTAAACTTTTCACACTCAAACGGTACAAAGACGGACTTAATGCCTTAGGCATTCTCTACCAGTCAACCAAGGGTGGTGAAGAGATTGGATGGCAGGTGCTCTGTTTAAGAGGAACAAAGAAAAAAATATTAAAAATATATCATTAGAAAAATATAGGTAGGAACAACAATTATTAACGTACTTTAAATACAATAAACAAGTATGATATGATTTCAACGTGAATTATTCTAATATTCGTGACACATATGACTTTAGAAGGCTTGGAATACTTGCTATCGACCTATTACGTATTGAAGACTGAAGACAACCAGATTTTTCTTCTTAAAACGTTAGATAATAAAGCTGGGAGGTGACGCGGGACACTCGTTTCAAACGAAGTTTCTTTCCCTGTACGAGTATATTATGTATTAATTCAGAGCCATTTGTATGGACTGAAGTTCAAGTGGGAAAAATGTTGTTTTTGTTTTTTTAATACAGAGCCATCTCATTAAAAACGAAATCTTGACACTTGAAACTGACATTCTTCATTCATTTAATTGTATTTATTCAATAACAATTTACTTTAATTTACTAAACAAATAATTAAAATAATAACAAGTTATACACAGGATTTAATTAGATCCACACCCAAATACATATCACTAATACCTACCTAATAATTTCATTTAATTTCCAATAATAATAATAAAAATTATAAAATTAATTTACAATGTCCACTATCCAGGCATATAACTTAAAAAAAAAACAACAACAAATAAAATAACAGTTTAACTCCTTAACATTCCCGTCCAGAATAACAATATTTGATATAAAATTCAAAACTTTTTCAGACATAACGCTTTTTCATTACGTGACGATTTCTAGCAATTTACTCCTACCGCAAGTGGCATTAAAGCACTTTATTCCAACATACAATGGCATTACTCGAAACATGAAGTGTTAAACATAAACTTTACTGCAACACATATTACGCTACTACACAACTCCCACACCCTAATTACTCCATTTTTTATTACACACCATGGCGAAACTTATACCACAAAGCATAAATATATTTAAGACTAATCGCAACCACTGAGGTTATTGTTCACTTATACAACATTTATGTTCCGCATTCGAAGGTGAGGCAGGTGTGCCTCGCATGCTCTTAGCATTTCACGGTTGAAACACAGAGTAACTTAATTCAGAAAGTACACTTCATGAGTGGGAAAAGTAAATGTCGAATACTATTTCGTCGCTAATGTATATAATATATTATATGTATGTAATAGTAACGGATGACACGTTATACACGTTGTTAATAAGTTATCGCTAAGGCGTTGCTAAAGTCATTATTTATTTATTTATTTGGCACCTCAACGACTTATTCACTTAAACATACACATACAAAAATCGCATACAGTTTTAGGTATTGTGAACTCGTCACTTACAGAAGTGCACAGCACTAGCAGAGAACTTAATGATTATAGGACGTTTTAGTTATCGTTAGTTGAAATAGTTACAAAATAAAAATTAATTATGTTCACAAATACGATGGAAAGTACAGAAATATTTAACTAAATAACAAAGTGGATACAATTTTAGTTTTACTTATTACTTTCCTATATTGTTAATACTTCTATAGGTATTCCCCAATATTGCTGAATACAATTATTAGTCCCCTACAATAAACACATGATGGTGTAAAATGATTAAAATAGACTCATTGAACCAAGAGGAAGCATAATGATAAGTGCCAACGGCTTTTATTTTGGCTTATTTGTGAGTCGCACGAATTTACTCGCCCAAAACGGGCAAATCGACACTTTTAAATAATATAATTTTTCCTTGAGGTGATTCGCACGAAGTTAATTAATAATATTACTTATTTAAAAGTATAGATTCGCCATTTCTCAAGTATTTTAGTATTGGTCGCCCAAGTATTTTCCTCTCCGAGTACCTATGTAGTATATACATCCAGCCCAATATTTTCTTCTAACTCTGTTTCCAATCATTATTTTTTATAGTCACTGTCGCCTACACGACAACTGCAATAGAAGAGGTGTCACAGCTGATGCTTTGCCATCCTAGAGACAAAAGTATCCTAGTAATTGCACCTGTGATATTAAAGAAGATCGTGTAAGATTAGCCTTTTTTTGGGTAAGAAATTAATTTTAAAAAATTCTCCCGCTTTCGTGTCAGACTCTTACTGACTAAAACCCACCCGTGTTCCTTCAGTTGCTTGTATGTTGCCAGGGGCCACGGTAACCCTTTCGGACAAACCCTCAACCCCGGCGTGCAAGATTAGCCTTCTGTTATTATTCAAGTTTTCACTTTCTACGCTTATGTAGTTCCTACATCATACTTGCGGGTCCCCACTATCGATTACACATGACTTTAGAACTTCATACATTAGTTTCGTTGTTCGCAGTAAGTTTAGCTTTCACTTGGTAATGACGTGAGCACCTAATATACCAATATTGTGTGTTTGGGTAGAATTTTGAGGTTTGCAAATTGACTTACGGTTATTCAGAATTTAGTTGCATTGAAATTTCGCTAATCTTTTTATTGAAGAACTTGCTTCTGCCTACGACTTCGTCCGCGTGAAATTTCTTGTTCCTTCGCATCGACCGCCTCTTATTTTCTTTTTTTTTTCGGGTGGGATATTATCAAATAACTTCTTCCGCTCTGGGCGAAGCGGGAGGGCGTGTCAGACTCTTACTGACTGAAACCCAACCGTATTCCTTCAGTTGCCATATTGCCAGGGGCCACGGTATACCCTTCGGACTTTCCCGCAACTCCAGCTCGCATCGCCTACCTACGTTATTACTTCGTTTTCGCTTTTTTTTGATCGACTCCTAAGAGTCATAGCCTAATAATAATCAACCTTGATTATGAAACTATTTAGTTGGATAAGGATTAATATCATGATACGAATATCATCATCTTTCGATTCTACCCGTGTTTTGATTGACTAATCTGAAGACAAAATTATTTTATGAATCATCAGTAGTTTTCGCAGCGCACGCCAAGTGATGACTTTTATAGGTTTTTTAATACCTTAGGTATATTATTGCAATGTTCACAGGGATCGTTTTTTTTTAAATAAAGTACGCCCATGTTACTCGCTGATAATGTTGTTAAATTAGTTTATTGGAACAAAGTTCTTTAACGTTGCTTGTAAACTTTCAGAAATCGTCGCGCTAATACGTGTTAATATTTGCGACTGTCTTCTTCTAATTCATAAAGAAAAAAAGAGAAAGAGAGAGAGAGAGAATGCTGGCAGAAAAAAAATCAAAAGAAAAAGAAAAGAGTAAAGTGATTAGTGTCGTGGGATAAAATTGTACACATCGGCATCGGCTCGAGTACACTGTATGCCGAGAGAGAAAGTGTGAATTTCATTTCATGTAAAATCCAAGATGGCGACTGTTAAGATTTTAAAATTTTTCATCATGGATATCGTATTTATGGTTAATCCAAGATGGCGTCTTTGCAAATTTTCCATTTTTTTTTTTCATGGATATCGTTTTCATGGTTTTCGAGGGTGTTCAAACCGACGGTTGGGTCGAAATGTAAATCCGATGTAGAAGATGGCGGCTGCGAAAGTTTTCAAAATTTTCGCCATAGATGTTGTTTTCATAGTTTTAGAGGGTGCTAAAGGCGATAGTGAGGTAAAAATAAAATGTAAATCCAAGATAGTGACTGCGAAAGTTTTCAAATTTTTCGTCACGTTCGTTCTTGACGAGGGTCCCGCGACTGCACACGTATTTTTTTTTTTTTTTGACAATCTAATATGAGAAATGTAAGCAATACTTTATACTTTTCAAGCTAAGAAAACATTGTTTGCGTCTGAAAATACTCATGAATATAATATTTTTGTTTCAGGTAAAGAGGAAGGGAATATTGAACTGAAGAAGTGGCAGTAAAACAGCACTCGGAGCAAACTCCAAAAACAGCAAAAAAATTGTAGCCTGGAAAAAGATCTACGGCATTTACAAAAAAGTCTTCTTTCAAATAAGTAACATTATCTAAAAAAAGACAATGCACAATTAAGGGTTCCGTAGTTGGGATGAATTTATCCCAAATAAAAACTTAACATTGTAGTTGAAAAACATGTTCTTGCATACATTCCAACTGCAAATGTAAGTTTGTACGCACAATATTGAGTGATTTTTAGTGTTATTTTAGGACCATAGACTTCTTATAGGTTTTCCTGGTAATCTATGGGTAAAGAACCAGTCTATGTATTTTTTTTATTTTTCATTTTTTCAAAATTTTAGCCTTAGTAGTTTCAGAGATAAGGGGGAATGGTCAAATTTCATCTATATTCTTAAATATCTTTAAATGTATTTATTTTTAAATTATGAAAAAATATATTTGAGATCATCGCAATAAGCCCTTTCATTTGATATGTCACACGGTATAATTTGCAGACTTTTTTTTTTATTTTCTTATTTCCCCCCGAAAGTAACCCCCATATACAAAATTATTACTTATACTTACTTACTTTTTATTCATTAATTTACGTTACACGTCCGCGTTTGGGTCACAGAAATATATAACTTAATCGGTCCATTAAATTCGGAGAAAATTTGGCTGTGACAGACAGACAGACAGACAGCCACGAGTGATCCTATAAGGGTTCCGTTTTTCCTTTTGAGGTACGGGACCCTAAAAACTATAACACAAGCCCCTAAAAATCCAAATACATTAAGTACATCCCAAACTTAACCACCCCGAAAAATACACTACGTACAGTTAACACCCGTAAAACTGAATGCACAATAATAATACCACCCATTCATCTTGACGCCTGAAAATATTCATACGGCTTGTATTAAAGCGCGCGAGAAATATTTTACATATGTATGCCAAGAATGAATGACGATGATGTGGAAATACAAGATTTTGCTTCTACGGTATGTTATGGATGAAAAGATTTTCTTGAATTTTCGCGTGTGAAATGGAGATGGCGTTTTTTCGCTAACGTATATGAAAACGTTTGCTAAGTGACTTATTCACCCACAGGGATAATTTAATTAATTTAATTTCGTTTTAGAGAATTTAATTGTTTGTTTTTTTTAAGAATGAGCTATAGGCTCTACCAACCACTAGGTGTAGTTACACCTCATTATCTACAATTAAGATTTTTCATTACTGTATCTTAACTATATAATATTATAAATGCGAAAGTGACTTTGTTTGTTTGTTACGCTTTCACGCTAAAAGGGCTGAACGGATCTGGATGAAATTACACATGAATTGAATGATTGATGAATTGGCACGTGGGTAGACTACGACCTGGAGAAGGACATGTATTACTTTTCATCCTGGATCGCAGACGAAGTCGCGGGCAACAGTTAGTTGGAAAATAATTTAATGTAGAGGTTTATTGATCGCGAATAATCTTTTTAATACTTAATAATATGGTCTTTCTCTTTAACAACATATGCACCATGCTGACCATATCACAGTCTTATTATCAGGCAAAACAGACAGCAAACGCTAGCTCTAAGAATAAACACTCCGGGAGTGCCGACAGAAGTGAAAACTCAAAAAAAATCGGCACTGCGGTAATCAACGCGTTGAAGTCTTTTACCCACGCACCGCGGTAATCAACACGTTGATGACTCTTTAATGGTCAAAAGCTAGTGTCGTCAGTTTCGCGAAATCAATGATTTAGTCCCATCTCAAAAATGCCCAACGCGCCTAAAGAAGTTTTCAATTCAAAAATTCATACTCTGAAACGTGATTTGTAACCCAAATTTTGAGTGCTTATCATGAATATTGAATGACAAAAAATTACTTTCCTTTTGAACCTCACCGCATTTGGGAAATATATACAAAAACATCCTACACTGTTTATAAATTCGTAAAAAAATGCACATTAACATCTAGCACTCCGTTGTCACAGTGAATAGTCTCAAATAATTTCTTTGAGCGTCTTAATGCCAGAGCTATAATTAAGGAACAACCCCGGGGCCTGTCAAATTAATTACACCTATTCAAGATAATCACAGTTGAAACTCGGGAAGGGTGATTTTTTTACTCTTTTTATTTATTCTCCTTTTAAAGTTTCCGGTTCGCTTGGATTTAACGTTTTTTAAAGGTTCTTAAAGGGTGGCGAAAAAGTGAATAAAGGTACTTGTGGATGGGTTTTCATGGTTGCCAGATAGTGTTAGAGCGGAATTTGGAAGTGTTGTTCAAAGATCTGACGTCACACAAATCCTGCATCGCACAAGCAGTGTTTGCCGCGCGATCTGTATATATATGACTTCCCGACATCAATCGTTGGGCATTTACCCACCAGACACCACACCCGTCTGGTCAGAGGATCCTCCTTTTTCTAAAGAGGATGAGTAAATTTTACCCCCTGTTCCTTATGCCTTTATAGTGTTATGGACTCATGGAATTAAATCATCATTACCTGCGCAGTGCAGGCATTTTTGCGATAGGACTTAACCATTGATTTCGCGACACCGCGATGACACCGTCTTTTGACCATCAAAAAGACATCAACGCGTTGATTACCGCGGTGTGTGGAGTAAAAGACATCAACGTGGTGATTACCGCCGTACAGTTTTTTTTTTTTTTCAAGTTTTCACTTTTGTCGGCACTTCCGGAGTGCCACTGTTTTTTTTTTCTTATTTAAATAGTGATTTAAACTATCAACAAAACCCAGATTTCCGGCGGCTAAGTAAGGCACTTGTTTTTGTCTATTCGAGTTTCAGATTCAACTGCCCAAATGAACATGATAATCAAGACTGACACACATGTTACCATGCTTTCTACGGGGCAAAAAATTTTCAACTTGATAAGAATGACAAAATACAATAGACGTTGTTATATTTAGTAACCTGATCCGGTTAACTATTCCTAAAGAGCCATAAAAAACCCTGTAAGAAATCGACACGTTTTTCACAACGAGGCATCCTCAGGATGACGACTGACTTGTCGTGAACCCGAAAACGGCATGTTGCCACACCGAGCGCTGATCGCAGAGTAGACCATAGTGTGCATTTTGTTAATGGATTTCCGCAAGTTTACGCCTGAATCAATTAACTATGTTAAGAATTATCACACACAATTGCATATTAGGGATGGCAACATTTTAGGTCCTAGATCGACGCTCGACTGCAATAAGTTGAGCTTGATCACAGACAAGTACAGTAAGAAATTATTTAATTTAAAAACAACAAAACAGAACAAAAAATCTCTACCAATCTCATCACATACGAGCGATAAAATTCAAAAATTCATCATAATTCCGTCATAATGAACAAAAGAACCATCGTGTGTTGAATATAGCGCCATTTAGTCACGACTTGGCAACGTAACGATATACGAAAATACAGCGTTTTATCCTTTCACCGTTCGCTTATGAAAACAGGACTTTCCGGGTTTCCGATGCTTTTCAATGCTTAAAGGAAGCATCGGAAAGATTTATTAAATTCAACCGAGATCCCGAGGGATCGTACATTGTAAAGTGCGTCCCTTCCCTCTGAACATTGTGTTTCGGTCTCGGTCCGAAGGAGGACGGATTTGTGTCCGTGTTATTGTTATTTCGCCGTAATAATTGTAATATTTGAGTCTTTTACACAAATTGTTTTTTATGGTAATGTTTTGTTGGGGGTTTGAAATGGAATGAGAAGACAGACTGTTATGAATAAATGCTTTAACAGGATTTGTAAACGATTTTACGAGTTGTTTCCACAGGTTTAATTAAAAACAATAATGTTCAACCGTTTCGAATAAATGTAAGCTCTCAAAGCATAGCGTGGACAGCACTTGGGAACTATCAGAGTTTGTTTACTTTTACAGAAATCACGAGTAAACGAAAAAAACGACTAAGTG